>CM066989.1:63582094-66082094 GCA_033977485.1 Hydrangea macrophylla
GCTTCACACACACACACACACGTACGCATGGGCGGATCCAAGTGTATGTCAGGGGTGGCACATGCCCCTCTTGAACTTTTAGAAATTACATAATTACATGTAATCTTTTACAAATTTTATAAATAAGACCTCCTAAAATTCACACAGGCCCCTCCTGAACTTTTAAAAATTATAGATTTATATACAATATTTTATAAATTTTAGACAAAGGCCCGTCTGGACTTTTGAAAATTCTAAATTTATGTGTAATATATTACAGGTTTTAGAAATAGGCCCCCTAAAATTACATGATTTACCCCAAACTAGGGGTGTTAAACCAATTTTACAATTTTACACATAATTGTGTATAAGTAGACCTAAAAAACTTTGCCTCAGAGGCGCTGCCCCCGAACCCCCGTATAATTTAGACCCTCTGACCAAAAATCCTGAACCCGCCCCTGCACGTACGGTGTTTAATCATATGTAAATGGCATTTTTCACATAGATGACGTTGAACATTAATGTGCTTTTCGGCCTCCAAAGATCATTTCTCGCTCTAAAAACTTCTCTTGTATTTTATAGAAGGGATCTTCTATGATACAGTCATAGTGCTATGGCTGTACCATTTTGGTGTCAACATGTTAGTGATTTGTTTCCGACTACTTGTAACTTTGAAAACAATTTCTTCTTAAAACTAACGTGATTTTTAAAGTTCCCTACATGTTCGGGTCATATCACAATATACTGACATCAAAACCAATAATGTTGTATGGTAAAGCAATACCACTGCGGCTGTCATAGAATTTTCCTTTATATAATCATATATGTTACGGAAGTGTGTTGCATGTGTGTATTTGAGGCAATAAAAACGACCACCACAAGGTGTGGCTACACGGTAAAACTTATTGGATCCCTGCCAAGAGGTCTTTGTGTTCGAGTATGCTCCTTTGACATTTCGAGTGGTGGTAGCTAATTGATGGACTCACCACTCACACACAGCCGAAAAACAAAAGCAATAAAAAAGCAAAGCATAAATATCAGTGATCTTCACGAAGTTTCCTTAATATCAGTTAATCCATATAGTTTCCCAATGTATTTTATGAATTCACTTGTGTGAATTAAAAAATGTTAAAAAAAATTGATATTCGATCTGAAAGTAATGCATGTCTCACAGTGAATTCAAAAATGTTAAAAAGGACAGATATTCGATCTGAAAGTAATGCATGTCAAACAAGGCATATGTGTCTCTTGAAAATTAATTTGTAAATTCTAAAAATACACTCGCTCCGTCCCATTTTATGTGTCCATCTTGGGAAATTCAAATATTTAAAGGGACAAAAAGAATCTATACCTAGTTTCCACAATTGCCCATAATCATTGTACTTTCTTTTTATGTTTTGTTTTGGTGTTGATTGCAAGAAAGTGTAGTTTGGGAAACTAAGTAAAATTTGCATATTAATTTAGGAAAGTGGACAACAATTTGGGGACATCCTAAAAAGGAAAAATGGACACATAAAATGGGACGGAGGGAGTATTACTGATATTAAATTCATTTTGTTTGTTAGTTTAGCTGGTGGTGTGAACTGTAACACGAACACAAAAAAAAAAAAATTTAAATAAAAAATTAAAAAGGTCAATGAAATTATGTCAATAGACACTCACAGAAAGAAATAAGAAGATGGGAAGGCGATGAAACTCCATTGAAGTTGTAACACTGCTACAGAGAGGTGAGAGGTCTGATGTGAAAGAGAGAATGATAGAATAGGAGGATGTGAAAACAAATTAGTTTGCATGGAAAGAAGACAAGTGAGTTGTGTTATTTATAAGTGAGTCCTTTAAAAGCTTAAAGAGTGTGTGCTAATACCCAAAAGCTACATATCACCTACACGGAAGATGGGTTTAATTATCCCAACTGCCCCTTGCTAACAAACTGCCTATGCCATTAAGCCAGATGGAACGTGTGGAGAGAGAGAGAGAGAGAGAGAGAGATTGCTTTGTGGTGGTTCTTTGAATGAGTGAGACATGATACATGGGGGTGGAGCTAAATGCTTTAGACACTTGCATCAATCTAAATTAACAACTACCAGCTAACTTATTAGGGATTAGTGGGGCGTTGTGAAGTTATTGTCTTTCATGACTAAGGCTTAGTTTGGCCCCTGTGTAGCTTTTTAAAAGTGGTTTATGAAATTATTATTGAGTTGTTTGATAATTTTGTATAAGTGACACATTACTCTTTAAAAAAGTATCATGACATAAAAAAGCAATATATTGAGCTTTTTTTTTTTGAAAACCTCGACAGCGCGAGGACGGATGTATTAAAGAAAACTGACGTAATTGGTACAGCAAAAAAAGAGGGGAGACTGTCACCTAACCCTCAACAAGCAAATTACAACATAGCAAGAAAAGCAAAGAGCCCAACCAAAATCAAAGCAGCCCCTATCTATGTACATGAAAAGACCAAAATAAAGCAACAAAACAGAGCAATTTTCAACACAACCAAAATCAGACCAATGCAGCCTCTGCCTTGCCCACCGGCTGAATAAAAAGGTCAATCAATTCCAGATGACTTCCAAAACCTAAGCTTAGCCACTTAGATAGGTCTTTGGCTGTTTGTGTTTCCATCCTCATTTGCTAAAGAATTACCACTCTTTAACTCCCACATTACTACCCATCAGCAACCACCAAAAACAAGTATGAAAGAACCCAAAAAATTCAAATCAAGTACCTTCGGGCATGATTGGTCAACCTTTGACGATCTATATTAATGCCAAGAAAAATTGTTGCCTGATAGTTATATGTCCCTCAATCCAACACTGCTAATAAAAACTGCAATTGCCTGAAAGCTTTAATAGAACAAAAAGTTACTCATTTTCTCTTATCTCGAACTCCTCCCAATTGCGTTTTTCCAAGAATTCCATAATATTTTCCCCATCAGAGTCCTTTCCATTAACATACAGACCCAGATTTTTTCCCAAGTCCCAACACTCGTTTGCCTCCTTTAGAATTGCCAAATTTCTGCTCTGGGTACTGTTATTTGAAATAGGATTGGAAGAGCTTTGTGTGTTCTTTTGTGAACTTTTGTGAAGCCTGATTCTTGACTTACCAGCTCCTTTGGATTTTGAGGCAACTTTTGCTTTGATTTTGATGAGTTTACCAGCTCCACTGAATAAAATAGGGTTTTCCAAACATCCCCTCCTTTTGCCCTTACCTTTCCTTAATTTGTTCTGCAATTTGTGTTCAATCGTAGCCAATATGTCATCCTTAGGAGAGAAAGGGCTGAAATCTGCAGAATCAATATCTTCCTCAGCATCTTCATTGAGGTTTATGTCCATAGAGTTGGGCCTTGAGTGTAATGAGTGATTGGGCCCATTAATAAAAGGAAGGACAACTTCCAGATTTAAGTCTCCATTGTTGATAGGCCCATCAGTAGCAAAGCCCACCTTACTTATCAAAATACGAGAGGGAGAGAGAGAGTCTGGAACTATGGAGATTGACCCATCAGGGGACCCAAATATATTGAGCTTTTAAAAGCTCCATTTTAGAGCTTTTAAAAGCTCTCCCCCATAAAAGCCCTAAGTTCAATTTTTGCAAAACTCACAAACTAATTACCTACGGGTAATACTTGGGGCACAACTAAAGCCACAACCTTTTTTGCACAATCTCTATTTTGTGTCTATCTCTCTCCTAGTGGGCACTGTGGGGTCACTGGCACTGTGGGACCCATCAAGAGAGAGATAGACACAAAATGGAGGTTGTGCAAAAAATGTTGTGGCTTTGGTTGTGCCCCAAGTATTACTCATTACCAATTGAATTAATATAGATTTGTGCTTTAAAAAAGAAGAAGCAACAAAATGGGGCCAAACTAAACCTAAGACTGGGCTAGTTTTTGGCATCTTCTAATAATGACTATAGGTTATGTTATAAGAATTTTTATTTTTTATTTTTTTATTTTTATCTAAAGTGGTAGTCCTAGTTTTTGGCATCTTCTCATAATACCTATTAGGTTGTGTTATTAGAAAAAAGTTTATCCAATGTGGTAGTCCCTTGTTGATTGTTGCGGTGATCTTGATAATTGTCTCTCTACTTCAAGTTTCGAGTTCTTGCAAGTGGGAGGTGTGTCATTCTAGTCTAGTCGATGGTTGTTGAATATTGCACTTCCTAAACGAAAAGTTATGATTCAAGTAGTCTCATAGGTCTGACCAGGAGCTTGATTACAACCATTCTTGCTAAGGACAACCTCGCTTCTAGCAAAAGATCAAACACAGGTGTGAAGAAATTTCATGATTGACTGAATCCCTCAAAATCGAATGACACAAGTGAACCATATCATGTTGATCCCTCTCCTGATCAGTAGGAACAGTCAATAGCCCCAACCTTCGATATATACGCATAGGCAAAAAAATCATCTTTGTAATGAGTGCACCCGTAGTCTAGTGGCACTTGGCTTACTTTCAAGTGGTTTGGAGGTCTGAAAATTGTACCCCGCAATGGGAATCACTAAGGATTAATACTAGGTCACCGGCTGGGTGTCCACTATCGTCTCTGATATTGGGGTTAGGTATGACTATTACTCAATCGATTTGAGGGGGAGCGCGTGCAGGCCCTGCTTTAAAACCTGTGTATGCCCTCCTCTTATTGGTTCCCAATGAGTGGGGCCTACTTTGGTCATGCTCAGATATGATTGCCACTTCTGGTCCCCTTGGAAAAAAAACTATCTATATGATTAATTGCTCAAGTACAAAAGCTTAATGGGTTCAATTTGAGAGTAACTATTTTGCAAGGACAACACTTCGATGGAAAATTACATATACATCCTCCTATTTATTTATTTATTTTTATTTTATCCTTCAATTATTTTGCAGGTGTCAATTGATGATATTAAAGTATTGTTCTACGCAGTTGTGGTGGATTTTGATAATTACTTTTTTAGGGTGTCGTTTAATGGTAACAAAGTGACATTAGTTAGTAACTTTTAAGGTGTCAATTGGTACAAATAATTGGTGCTTTAAATAATAACCAAATGCCACCATTAGAAACTTTTGGTATAAACCACGACCACTTAGTCTAGGTGGAAGTGAGTCTCAACAGGGGGTATTGTACCTTCTTGGTTGAGGGTTCGAAACTCCATGTAGGAAAAAGTGGTTGTGGCCAGAATTCTTAGCCTCCTAAGGGAGGGTAGGGATTTGAAAAAAAACCCTCAGGGGTCGTATTAGATAGTTGAAGGGATGGACTTTAAAAAATGTCTAGCTTGGTGTGGGTTCAGATCCTACTGCTAGCTTATCTCTCTGATTTACCTGGTGCGTGTATTGTGGGGTCGGTGCACATGCTCGGGGTTTGCCCCTTGTTCTACTCTAATAGAAAACGACAATAGGTATCGATCCCCAAGTCACGGAGGATAGGCAGAGGGATTTGTCCTCGTATTCCAGAAGAAAAAAAAAACTATTCCATATGCTGATGTCTATTTCTAGTGCAAGAATGCAGGAAAGAAGAAGACATGAGATTGGTATGTGGTTCGGCCCTGTTAATTAAGTGACCTACATGCACGGGCGTGACTGACCTCAGCCAATTCAGGCTTTACCGATTCCATCGAACGTATCGGGTTGCAAAGCTCTGAATCTCGCAACTATCTTATCTCCGGTGATCAACGGCAAAGGTGCAGCTTGATGGCCCAACTGTTGTTATTATAATTGTTATTATTGTTTTGGTTTCCATGATGATCATCGTCGATATGCTCTAAGCGTTGTAGAAAAGCTTCGAAAGCTCTAGTAAGATCTATATTCTCAGGAATGGGGGCCCTAATTCCTTGTCGATTCTTTGCATTCTTTGTTTCATCGTCCATAACTTAAACCTACACGATTGACCCAACGTTATCCACCAGTCCTCGAAGCAAGATATGACGATCATAAGGTAAGATAATCAACACTCAAAGCAATAACCATGAACATCTAGCAGGGACAAACACTCAGAAATAATAACAGGCAAAAGCATGCTACTAATATGTATTCAAAATCATTTATAGTACGATATAGTAAGGGCATTTACATCACATTTACACATATACCACTAACATCAAAATCATATGCAATATATACACAAAAGAAAGTGGGCTATATGCCTTGATCAATCGAAACAGAAAGATAACTAGATACTAGGGATCCGATCCTAGAAGTCCTCCATGTCTGACTCGAACAAAGATAACTCACCTGCTAGAACATCTATCTCCACTTGTGGCACTAGTCAAGCCACAAATCAAACTCATCAAACATCTCAAAGATCTGATCATCCTCAGGCTGAATGTTTGGTATTATCCGTCAGCGGGTAACCAGCCTCCATCAACTACCTGCTGTGGAGGGACTGGTCAACGACAAAATCCTGGGGCATCTGCATTGCCTCGAACTCCTCCCCGTCAGCATGATCTACATGCATAACCCCTTCCTCCTAACCATCATCCTCATCCTCGTCCTCGTCGGGGTCCTACTTCGGCTCTCTCTTATGCTCATCATCATGTCCCCCCTCCTGCTCATCCTCATGGTTGCCCTCATGTCCATCCTCGTCCCCCTCAAGCTCGTCCTCGTGATTGTCATCATGATCCCCCTCACCCTCGGGCTCATCATCAGAATCATCCTCAGGCTCATCCTCAGCTCTGTTAACCTCCTCCATAAGGTCCTCCTCTTGGTCAGCGTCAACATCGTCATCATCGTCCCACTCTGGCTCAAGTATGACTATTGCTAGAAGTACTGGTTGTACTAGTGGTGGTGGCGACTAAGCAGCATGAACTGGTGGCATATGTGCGACTCGGGCTAGGATCTCCTGATAACGCAGAATATCTCATAATTTAGCCTCCATCTCTTGATCAACTCGTAAGAGGGTGAGTACTCAGCGTAGAGCCTCAACACATACCCCTTCTAAGTCTTGAACACCAACAATTTGTATAGCTTTCCAAAAGTCATCCTCAACCAGACACTCTGGTAATGTAGCTCCTAATTAGCCAGCTGAAGGTGGTCGGGAAACAAGAAGTATCCTCCAAATGCATCCTCTATGAAAACTGGCTCAATGTTGTCCTGAAAATAAAACTATCTTATAGTCAGTACTAGCACAAGGTATCTTAAGGCTAAAAAATGTAGGACAATCAACTAGCACGACAAAATCTAGTGCTTTGATAACAAAAATCCCTATCACGTCCCGGTATAGCAATGTAAGGAAAAATTTAAAATTTCCACCTTTGGACTCGTAGATATGTGACTGGTTTGAGGACCGCGTACTTGTCCATACAAGAAAGAACCAAGATAAAAGCAGTAAACAATAAACAGAAGTAATAACAATAAACGTGGCGGTTCTAGGTCTACATAATATAAAACATCATCAGAGTCTTAAATCGATTATTACAACCCACAGAAATGAAAAGGAAAGATGATATTATCCAGGACGTAAAGTCCGACATTATAGTAATAATAATAAGATCGGCATCTAGTGCCTCAACTATAATAAAAGATAAATAAACAAAGTATTCTCTTCTGCCAGCTAGCTTGCAAACCCATATCCTTCCTCAGCATACTCCTCGTCTGGGTAATCAGCCTCTACATGATCTGGACATTTGATTGTCCAGGACATAAAAGTTGTCAGCTTTACCACAAGCTGAGTGAGTAAACCTACTACACTAAATAGTCTAAAAAAAACACTTGTTAATCTTCTAAGAAACAAAGTGTTCCATTTTCTCTTCTGTTATGAAAACATGCCTTTAAGTCTCAATTTTTCTAATCTCAAAGTGATGCGTACGTTAATAAATGTTCAGTGATATTACTCGAATCTTTGAAACACCGCTGACATCGATTGATTGATCACTTTGGACTATGTTTCCAACATTTACGAATCTAACAATTTACATTGAACCATTGGTTCAATCTTTACAACTCGACTTAGGTCACCGATCCAATCTTTGGACCACAGGCCCAATATTTTACCGACTCCACTCTTGCATGCATCCGGCACGAATGTCGTTAGCCTGGAATATCGCCGCTTTCTGGTTATGGGTTACCATCTTGTCATCTTACCCCAGCTGGCCACTTGCTTGACATCTGCCTTATGGCTTCATTACTTGGTAATCCTAATCTTATTTTATTCGTCCATGTTAATTCGTCATCTTGCCCCAATTGGCCACTTGCTTGACGTCAGCCCATCGACTATTAACCATCACAACAACCGAACCCAGACTCTTTACTCTTTCTCGAACTGACCAAGAAAATGAACAAAACACAAGAGACTAGACTGATGGATACTATTGTCTTGTTATTAGAGTTATCGCAGCTTACGCATCGCCAACTTACGCGTATGTACACAAGTTGTTAAAGCACATTATTCTTGGAGTCTTATACTTAAGTACATTGCATTATTATTCACATATTACTCGTATGGTCACACGATAATTTCTACCGATTAAACGCACCATCATGTTAAGAATACATCTTCATCTTTTCTTCATAAAGCTATACATTACTAAAGTACCACCCCAATAACATAAGGTTCAACTGCTAATAAGCATATGCAATCATCTAAGAGCAGTGCAACTCAAGGCACAAGTTTTACAGCTCATAGCACAACTAAGCTTAGCATAACTTATCTTATACAAGTACTGTCAATCCCGAGCCCGAGCACCTGTCCCGTTCATTAGGCTCAAGCACTCGCGCATAGCCTGAGCGCTCGGGTTTAGCAATTCAGAATAGTGACAGTTTTAGCAGCAATTTTTAATGCTTGATTCTCAATGCATGTCACATGCATGGACTAGATCATCAATATAACTATATGAAACATATTTATAAGTGAGTATGAAGACTCACCAAGATCTAGATGATCTAGATGATGATATATGAAAGAATGTGTGTGTGTGTAGCCTTGATCTTCAAGTACGTCCAAGTACAAACTCCAATACCACTTCTTATGTATGATCAAGGCCTTGATCCTCCTCTAAACCTCTTAGATCCTCAAGCTTTAAACTCCAACACTCATTGTGTTAGTCATGCATATGTTTGTGTGTGTTGATCATAAAATGGAAGCCATGCAAGCATGAATGTGTGCATGGAAAACATATAATCTCACAAACACTCCCTTTGAAAAGAACTCTTTGGAATACTGATTTTCCAATGCCCAAATTTGCTAAGAATTCTTGATATTTATAGATTTTATGAGACAGGGCCAAAATAGTAATTTCACCTTTTTAAGCTCAAGTTCTCGTGCCTCGAGCACTCCCAAGGTCCGAGCGCTCGTGTAATACCCGCTATTTTCAAATATTTATTTCCCAAGATGAATAGTGTTTTTATGTTGTTATTATAATATTCAGTATTTATAGAACTCGATTATAAATTTTCAGAATTTTTAGAAACAGAGATTTAGCAGATTTGTGAATATCTGGTATATTTGGACCAGTTATGATTTTATTGCACATCCAACCAAACATGGCCCTAAAGAAATAATTATCCTTTGAACCTTAAACTCCTGGTAATTGCAAGGTGAGGTCCCTCCTTGGTTCCTACATATATGGGACCATTCCATTACATTTACCCTTAGACTTACGAGGTTGAGAACTCATCCTAATGCTTACATATCTTCATCTCACACACACAAACACCAAGAACACCAAGAACACACCTAGTACACCAAGAACACACCTAGAACACCAAGAACACACCTAGAACACCAAGAACACCAAGAACACACCTAGTACACCAAGAACACCCAGAACACACCTAGAACACCAAGAACACCAAGAACACAACTAGTACACCAAGAACACCAAGAACACACCTAGTACACCAAGAACACCAAGAACACTATTTGAAGCCTGAATTTTATATTCGAATATTCTTCGGGTTTTCTTCGGGTTTTCTCGGGGTTATTATTCTGCGAATTTAGGTGAGTCTCCAACTCACTCAGCTATTTATATTACACTTTGTTATGCACATATGATTATGATTATGATTATAATTTATATTAATTATGTGATGCTTATACGTATTATATTACGTATTTATATTTATATACGTTTAAATACAGTATTCTGATATAGTATAATACGGTATAAATAGGGTATTCTAATATAGTATAATATAGTATAAATACAGTATTATGATATAGTATTAATACGATATTCTGGTTTTTCGAATACGGCATAAATACGATAAACTGGTATTTTCAAATACGACTGGAATCGAGATGGATTCTTGATGTAGATCGAAAGCTTTTAACTTCCAACATGAATACTTATTTATTTAATCTCACGGAACTTTTATAAATTCGGTTGTGGACGTACAAAACTGGAAAATGACCAAAATACCCTTGTGATCTATTTTCACTTAAATCGATTGAAATCAAGATATTTTCTTAACGGGGATCGAAAACTCTTAACTTACAACATGAATACTTATTTATTTGATCTCACGTAACTTTTATATTTTCGGATCCTGACTTATAAACTGGAAAATGACCAAAATACCCCTGTGCCTTATTTTACTAGAATCATACACGATGTCTAATATTTCATTCTAGTTTTGGTTTGAATGTTGTTATGTGTAATACCCTGTATTTTCCTTGTATTTTTATATCCTTTTGATATATATGAGATAATAACGAGATTGAGAAGCCGACATGCATATTAGTGGGTCTATCGACCGCAGAGGTCGATACTATTTATGGGTGTGCGTGAATGCGGTCGCTAAGACCGTATGATGTTGAGTGTGGAATCCTAGGTGCTGGGATAGGACCGGGACTTCGTGTCAAATCGATATATGATAAAGTTGGACTTTGTGTCCGATTTCAGAGGTTAGGTGATATGAGCTGTGTGCGGTAATGATATGAGCTGTGTGCGGTAGTATGAGCTGTGTGCGGTAGTATGAGCTGTATGCGATAGTATGGAGCTGTGTGCGGTAGTATGAGCTGTGTGCGATAGTATGGAGCTATGTGCGGCAGTATGAGTTGTGTGCGGTAATGATATGAGCAGTGTGCGGAAGTATGAGCTGTGTACGGAAGTATGAGCTGTGTGCGGTGATATGAGCTGTGTGCGGTAGTATGAGCTGTGTGCGGTGATAATTGCTGCGTGCAGTTGAATGACGGAGCTGCGTGCTGTGGAATGTCATGGCTGCGTGCTGTATCATATAAGGGCTATGTGTCGTAGTAACCATGTCAGGGCGGGTTGGCCGAAACGTTGGGACTGCGTGTCAAGAGTGAACAGACCGTAGGTATGGGACTACGTGTCTGATTCATGTGGACCCAAGAGTCTATGTTATGTGTGAGACTACGTGTCGAGGATAAATGAGTCATGAGGCATTGGGCTACGTGCTAGTGGGAAAGGGGATGACATCCGTATTATATCTTGGATTGGTGCATACATGCATACGAACGATGAGATGATCCTTTTTATTGATGTTGTTGTTATATGCTACATATCTGTAGATACTCTGTTAGTATTTGCATTCACTCGGCTTTCGTTGCTGACGGCGTTTTATGCCGCTGGATATTCCGCGTCCAGCTGGCCAGGGCTTTGAGTATACAGGTGATGCATACATGGACAGGTCTAATTTTAGTACAGAGGAAAATACTAGACAAATGATTTTCTTTATTATTTTACTTTCGTTCTTCTTGTCTATATTTGCAAACAAACAAAGCCTCAAACATCGTATCCAGTTGTCCCAAAGTCATGTGGTGCAAATGGGAATTCAACCCTCTATGGTATCTCTTGATCTTCTTTTGCAGAGTATCTATCTGATGCTGGATGAAATGAGACAAATTCTCAAATTGTGGAGTATACTCACACACCATCATGTTGCCCTGGTTTAAGACCATAAACTCTCTTTCCCTTTGCTCTTTCTCTTCTTTAGGGAAGTACTTCTCCAAAAACTTCTCCCTAAATGCAGTCCACATCATCCTCTCCAATGCTTCAGCTCCCATCATTGCTTTCTCGGACTCCCACCAATCGTCAGCAGCAAAAGTGAGCTGGAATGTAGCTAAACGATGCTTCTCTTCTTTGTTGTACCTCATCCTCTCAAAAATACGGTCCATATTTCTCAGCCACTGCAGGCTTTACCGGTTCCATCAAACGTATCGGGTCGTAAAGCTCTGAATCTGTCAACTACCTTATCTCCGGTGATCAACGGCGGAGGTGCAGCTTGATGGCCTGACTGTTGTTATTGTAATTGTTATTATTGTTTCGGTTTCCATGATGATCATCGTCGATATGCTCTAAGCGTTGTAGAAAAGCTTCAAAATCTCTAGTAGGATCTATATTCTCAGGAATGGGGGCCCTTGATCGGCGACGAATAGTTGCCGTTTATAGTCCTAAAAATACGCTTTGTTAGCCCATTTCATGTAGTTATTAAGTGATTTGTAATAAGTATTCTATATTTTATAGGTTTTGGAGCTTTAATATGAAAATGCACAAAAATCCAATGATTAGTGGCTTTGGAAGTCATTCTGGGCTTAAAAGATGATTCCGGAGAAGGATGAATGCAGTAGCAGCCTCGGAAAATTGCATTTTTGACAAGTAATACTTCAGATTTGAGAAATTTCTCCAGAGATATAAAATGTAGATCTTCGAGTTACGGACGCGTGGCCGCAAACGGTGAGTCAATACGAGGTTCGAGTCAAAAGTTATCGCAATTCTACGAAAGTGGTGCAGAGCAGCGGAAAATCTGAGAAAATTCTGGAAATTGCCCAGGTCGCTGGAGCGACCCGCGCGAGCAACCCTTTGAAAAAAGTCAAAGTTGCGTATTTTGAAGCCCTGAAGTGCCCTGTGCGATCCGAATTGGTTAAATACGTCCAGAAACATAAAAACAGCAGTTTTAGCGCGATTTGACTTAGGAAAGCTTCCTAAATCCTTCCAAACTCTATATAAATCCTATTCTAAATCAAATTTATATATACAAATCATTACACACTATTATACACATCAATATACAGCCATATTATACAATAATTTCAGCGATTGAAGGGAGGAAAGCAAGGAGAAGAAGAAGAAGACCAAGGATTCACATGGCCTCCTCCATCAACCTCTTGCTATTCATCAATTCTATGGCCAACTAAACTCTAGATCTAGGGTTTCAATGAAACCCTAGCCAAGTAATATGGTTTTATTTATGTTTTTATTTTAGTTTTATTATGTATGGATGACAGTCACATGTTCCGAGGATTTTTATAAATAAATCGTACTTCTATTGATTAAATCATTGCTTTCAAAGTTTATTCTTGTCTTAGATCTATTTTGACTGTGATGTGCTCAATGATCTATTCTTGCTGTGCTTGTTTAGATTATTTACATGTGATGGTGCTTTATTGATTTGTGCTATCAAGTATCCGAATAATCCATGCCTAGATTAGACGAATTATGTCACAACCCTAGTTTAGTGTGGGATAATTCGTGCTAACCGAAGATGGATTATGTTGGTGCTTGAACCATGAATATCTTCTTGTCGGAGGAATTGGGCTTGTAGCTACAATTCCCCATAATCATCCAACTTAGTAAGCTAAAGTAATTCATAAATATTCCTTATTATGAAGCTAGTGGTGGATTTGCAATCTTAGGTTCCCTTAAACATTATTTAAAACACTTTTAATTGCTTTCATAGTTTAGATTTATTTTTATTTGTTAGTAGTTTAATTCAAACCAAATCAAAATCCGTTTTCATAATTAACTAAAGTTAGGTTTTAAAATTAAGTCGCTGTAGTTAATCAATCTCTGTGGGTTCGACCTTTACTTCCACACTGCAAATCTTTAGAAAAGTAAAGTATACTTTTTATATCTTGATTCTGACAAGATCAATTTTTTGCGCCGTTGCCGGGGATTGCGCTACTACCTTTAGTTTTAGAATCTTAGTTTAGTTAATTCGTAAATATTAGATTAGTTTTTATTTTTCTTATTTTCTGTTTTTGTTTTTAGTTACTAACTTGTTCTTTTATTTTGTAGTCAACGTTTCCGGGTGGAGTAGCTAATTACATCAAAGGAGCTTACGCGAAATAAATTAAATAAAAATTAAGTAAATTGCTTCCTTTGGAATTCGCTTTAAACCACTGTAAGTCAGGGCGCTGTGACGCACTATTTGCATTAGTTTAGGGTTAATTGCACTGCATTAGCTAGGAAACCCGGGGCGCTGGGCTTGACGCGGTCATTGCATTACAGGATACTTTGCATGCATCATAGTAGTTGTGTGCCTGTTGCCCTATTTGCGTGATTGCTATTTGTTTCTTTTGTTTAGTCAGTCTTTGTTTTTAGTTTATTTTTCTTTTGTTTTAGTTTATGTTAGGTACACGTGCAAACAAACCGGAATTAAAACCTTTCGACTCTGAACTTGAACGTACATTAAGACTTAACAAGTCTTCAAACTTAACTTCTAGAGCTAGGTTTTTAATAGACGACGATTTGACACCAAAACCAACGTCATTATTTGAATCCGAAATACGTAGTACCCTTACAAGACTAAAGAAACCACGCTTTCATAACATAGAACCGATTAAAATGGCAAACATTGGTAATAACGACAACAACCAAAATAACAACGGAGCTAATATGAATAATCCTAATATACCGCCACCGCCTCCACTTAAAGATTATTTTATTCCGACAACTTACACGCCACAAACATGTATTGAATTACCGGAGGCGACGGCATCTCACTTTGAGATAAAGTCGTCTACCATCTCGCTACTTCCATCATTCCATGGCCGTTTAAATGAAGACCCTTATAAACACTTAGGAGATTTTCAGGACATATGCTCCACTTTGAAAATTCAAAATCTTACTGATGATGAATTAAAAATGCGGCTCTTTCCATTCTCATTAAAGGACAAAGCTAAATATTGGCTTCAATCTTTGGAGCCAAATACAATAAAAACATGGGAAGACTTACACACCGCATTTTTACAAAAGTTTTTCCCGATTATGCGTACGAATCAGATAAGAAAATCTATAACAAACTTTGTAATGCAAGATGGGGAATCACTCTACGACACGTGGGAAAAATTTAAAGAATTATTACGTTCGTGTCCACATCATCAGGTTCCTAAGTGGCAGTTGGTCCAGGTCTTTTACGAGGGACTTAGTCCTTCGGTCCGGAATACCGTCGATGCCGTTTGTGCGGGAACTTTCCTACACAAAAGCGCCGACGAGGCCTGGAAAATATTTGAAACTTTAAGCGAGAATTCGATGCACCAAGCGGTGTCTGTCCGTTCTGAGGGATACCCACAACCTAAGAGGGAGGTAAAATTCGAGTCAAGTCAGTCAATTGAAATAAAAGAACTATCTAACAAACTTGACCGACTTTTAACAATGAACCAAACGACAGCCTCACCCGCCCGTGAAATTTGTGCATTATGTTCTGATACTTCACATTCGATACTTGCATGTCCATCGGCGAGTCAATTTTCGGAATTCGTGGAGCAACACATTAATTCTATTCAACAATACCCACGAACTAATTATAATGCAACTACTAATAATCCGGATGCGCCATGGAGAAACCATCCTAACTTCTCGTGGAAAAATAATAATAATCCTAATGAGGCGACTAATTTTCCTAATGCATATCGACCTCAGTTTCAACCTAATCAATACCAACAACCGCATCCTAATCCAAATCCTTCAAGGGGTAACATTTTTGAGGAAAAGGTGTTGGCATCCCTTAATAAAATTGAAACGCAAGTACAGGCACAAGCACAAATAGTGCACTCTCATACACAATCCATTGCGAAGCTTGAATCCCAAATGGGACAACTAGCTACTGTAGTGAGTCGTAGAAACGAGGGGACGTTGCCTAGTCAAACAATTCAAAACCCTAAGGGACAATATGAGGTTAAGGGGTCGAATGAGCAAGTAAACGCCGTATCAACTAGGATGACTACACGAGAGGAAGAGGTAATAGAAATTCCGAATGAGAATGTGAAAGATATGAATATCAACTCTAATACGAAGAAGGGTGAGGACGCGAGCCAAAATAAGAAAGAAAAAGAATCGGACCCAACGAATTATATTCCGAGAATGCCATATCCACCGAACGTTGAGGGACCGTCGCATTTGCCCAAGAAAGGGTCAAAAATGGAAGATATACTCGAGGTATTTAAACAAGTCAAAGTAAATATTCCTTTCCTCGATGCTATAAAACAAATTCCCGCTTATGCTAAATGTTTAAAAGACCTTTGCACTCAAAAGCGTAAAATACGCAGTCATACTCCTAAAAAGGTCTTCCTCACGGAAAAGGTAAGTTCTATTTTTCAACACTCACCTCCGAAATATAAGGATCCAGGTACGCCTACGATTTCATGTGTCATAGGTGACACTATCATCCATAGGGCTCTCCTTGACTTAGGTGCGAGTGTTAATCTTATACCTTATCACGTCTATAAACAATTAGGTCTAGGTGAACTGAAACCTACGGCCGCTACAATACAATTAGCGGATCGTTCTATTAAAATACCTAGAGGAATCGTCGAGGACGTCTTGGTTAAGGTTGATAAATGCTATTATCCTGTCGACTTCATGGTTCTTGACACTGAGCCCGTGCTAGATGTTAGAAAACACACTCCTGTCATTCTAGGCCGTCCATTCTTAGCCACGGCCAACGCACGTGTCAATTGTAGAACAGGGGTGATGAAAGTGTCGTTTGGGAACATGAACTTAAAATTAAACGTTTTTAATGTTATGGATCAACCTCCTAAAGACGACGATTACCTATGTGAGGCGGAAGGTGAGGTAAAACGGAATATTGAGCCTACCAAAGAAATAAACGTGAGTAACGAAAACGATATAGCGGATGATGAGTGGATGAATCCTAATACTTCGGACCCTAATGTTGAATCTACTCGAAAGGTAAGAAATCGATTTGAACATACTGATAAACCGTCGATTGAATTAACTCAAAGCGACGTAATTTCTGCTTACCATCGAGCTTTACCTGACATTCTTAGGGGTACGAAGTCTGATTTTCAATCTCCGTAAGTCTTGAGCTAGAACGGTCTAGCTGAAGACGTAAAATTTAGCGCTTCTTGGGAGGCAACCCAAGCTTTATTTCATTCGTTTTTCTTATTTTTGGATGTTTTTGAGTCATTTTGGTCAGTTTGTGAGTATTCTGGATAGGTTTGGGGGTTGGAATTAATTTAGTTTAATAATATATACATAATTTTAGCTCAAAAATGGAAAATACCATTTTCGCGCGCGCGGCCCGCTCGCGCGAGACGTCGCTCGCGCGGCCCGCTGGCGCGAGTTTGCCCCTTAGTGTTTTTCCTTTCGTTTTCTTTTTATGATGCCTCAGGTTCTTCTCGCGCCTGATCTCGCGGGCGCGAGGTATCTCGCGGGCGCGAGGGGTCCCGCTGGCGCGATATGTTTAAAAAAAAAAAAAGAGAGGGATTCGCGCGCGCGACGGCCGCTCGCGCGGACCGCTCGCGCGAATACCCATTTTCCTGATTTTTGTTTTTCTTTTCTGTATCTGTCCCCCATACCTGCTTAGGTAGTTGTTCCATTTCTGTTTTTGTTTTGTAGGTCCTTTTCCATTAGGTTTTTGATTGTTTTCTTAATTCTGGTTATGTTTTATTTTCTTTTACAGTATGTTTTAGTTTCTTCTCTAGTTTATTTTCTTATGGATCTTTATAGTTTTGTTTCTTCTTATAGTTTATTTAGTTTAGCTTAGTTATAATTCTTTTAGCTGTTTTTATTATTTTTTCTGTTTAATTTTCTTTTGTTAAGAAGTAACAGGTAACATTGAATTTTATTGCCATATTCCTTTGTGTTCACCTGTTCTAGGCTTGTCAAGATCGAGGTATTATCGTTCCTTTCTTACGTACTTCCCTTTCTTTAATTTTATTGTTTCATTGGGGACAATGAAAGGTTTAGGTTTGGGGGTATGCACACACATGCATATATTATGCACTAATTTTGAAAATTTTGAAATAAGTGTGTTTAAATAAACGATGATTACCGATGTTTTTGCAATATCAATTTGATACTTCTTAGTATAGAACTTTGAATTGTTATAGAATTGTAAACAAGGGAAGATGTGATTAAACATTTGCTGAAGTTATGATGTAACGTTTTAAGTTATGTATTGTTTGAATCGTAGTTTTATATCATAGATTTGCACACTAACCTATGTACTGCACGTAGTCGCTTGAATACATGTTTGATGTGAACTATAATATGATTCGGATTTCTAGATAACACATGGTGGAGACTAAACCCGGTGAGCTTTTGAGCCTATCTTTTCTTTGTAGAGGGTTATAAGTACATATTGTGTTTATCGAATTTCATTGAAATAGCGCATTAACTCGTTGTTTAGTCTCATTATTCTTGTTTTGGTTGATAGTCAAGTAAAATCTTTGTTTTCATGCTAAATAATCTTCCGTCGTACATGTTGAAGAACCATATAACCATAGGAAGTGATTTTAGGCCCTTCTTTGTTTACCACCGACCGATAAATTATAAATTTCCTTAGTTCGCCCTTTGAGCTGTTAAAATGCCATTTCTTTCTTTAATTACCATTATCCTTGTTTTTGCTCCAATTTGGCCAACTTGGAGTTCACCCCTGAAAGATTGATCAACTTTTAGTGGTGTTAAGGCAATGTGTGATTGAGAAGAAGAAGTAAATAAGATGATGTTTGGGGTGGTTGCCTTGTTATTTATTGAATATTCATCAAAAGAAACAAGGAGGAAAAGAATAAAGAAAAGAAAAAATAAAGAAGAGGAAGGTTGAAAAAAAAAGAAAGAAAAGAAGAAAAATGAATGGAAAGGAATGAAGAGAAAGAAAAGATGAAAGTTTATAGAAGAAGAATGAAAGAGATCGAACATGCCTTACAATGCCATTCTAAAACTACCTAATGAATCCATTCTATCCTTTTTCCATTACCTGAGCCACATTACAACCTTTGAAAAGTCCTATTTGATCCTAGGAGACATGGTTCGTATATGAAAACGATGGGAGAGGGATTAAAACATGGTAATGATTATTTTTTCTTGATTGTTGGCATCCTATCCATGAGACTATTATTCTTTCGTGTCATGCGTCCTTTTCGAGTCATATGTGAGCATTTCTCGTTGTGAAAACATATTTCCTTTGCTCGCATATACTAAATAAATTACACCTGTTTCTGAGTGTTTCATTTTAGAGTGTAATTGACATTGTGAGATTCGTAGTCGAAGCATAGTTGGATGGTTATCCGAGTGATATTCCAAGTTTATGACATGCGCGTGTTCATTTGACTACCATATCACACACGTGCAATTTCATGAGAAATTCTATTGATTTATACGATTCATGTACTTGGGATTGTTTTTCAGGACGTAGGTGAACGTTTGATTCCGTTTCTTCTTGTTCATTATTCTATTTTGAATCATTGTTTTATAATAAAGAGTATTGATTGTTTTATTTTTCGTTTGAATAAAACGTTTTAAATTTATAAGTTAATAAAGATGGTTGTGGGTGACTTGTTGACGAGAACCCTCACGAGACTTTACTCGTCCGACTAGGGACACCTAGGGGTTTAAAAGGCTTGTTGCATATGCTAAATGCAATCGTGATCCATACGAAAATGGAGTAGTATTTGTAGTATTAGTTTTTATTTTAGTTTTGTTCGAGGACTAGCAAAATGTAGGTTTGGGGGTGTGATCGGCGACGAATAGTTGCCGTTTATAGTCCTAAAAATACGCTTTGTTAGCCCATTACATGTAGTTATTAAGTGATTTGTAATAAGTATTCTATATTTTATAGGTTTTGGAGCTTTAATATGAAAATGCACAAAAATCCAATGATTAGTGGCTTTGGAAGTCATTCTGGGCTTAAAAGATGATTCCGGAGAAGGATGAATGCAGTAGCAGCCTCGGAAAATTGCATTTTTGACAAGTAATACTTCAGATTTGAGAAATTTCTCCAGAGATATAAAATGTAGATCTTCGAGTTACGGACGCGTGGCCGCAAACGGTGAGTCAATACGAGGTTCGAGTCAAAAGTTATCGTAATTCTACGAAAGTGGTGCAGAGCAGCGGAAAATCTGAGAAAATTCTGGAAATTGCCCAGGTCGCTGGAGCGACCCGCGCGCGCGACCCGCGCGAGCGACCTTTGAAAAAGTCAAAGTTGCGTATTTTGAAGCCCTGAAGTGCCCTGTGCGATCCGAATTGGTTAAATACGTCCAGAAACGTAAAAACAGCAGTTTTAGCGCGATTTGACTTAGGAAAGCTTCCTAAATCCTTCCAAACTCTATATAAATCCTATTCTAAATCAAATTTATATATACAAATCATTACACACTATTATACACATCAATATACAGCCATATTATACAATAATTTCAGCGATTGAAGGGAGGAAAGCAAGGAGAAGAAGAAGAAGACCAAGGATTCACATGGCCTCCTCCATCAACCTCTTGCTATTCATCAATTCTATGGCCAACTAAACTCTAGATCTAGGGTTTCAATGAAACCCTAGCCAAGTAATATGGTTTTATTTATGTTTTTATTTTAGTTTTATTATGTATGGATGACAGTCACATGTTCCGAGGATTTTTATAAATAAATCGTACTTCTATTGATTAAATCATTGCTTTCAAAGTTTATTCTTGTCTTAGATCTATTTTGACTGTGATGTGCTCAATGATCTATTCTTGCTGTGCTTGTTTAGATTATTTACATGTGATGGTGCTTTATTGATTTGTGCTATCAAGTATCCGAATAATCCATGCCTAGATTAGACGAATTATGTCACAACCCTAGTTTAGTGTGGGATAATTCGTGCTAACCGAAGATGGATTATGTTGGTGCTTGAACCATGAATATCTTCTTGTCGGAGGAATTGGGCTTGTAGCTACAATTCCCCATAATCATCCAACTTAGTAAGCTAAAGTAATTCATAAATATTCCTTATTATGAAGCTAGTGGTGGATTTGCAATCTTAGGTTCCCTTAAACATTATTTAAAACACTTTTAATTGCTTTCATAGTTTAGATTTATTTTTATTTGTTAGTAGTTTAATTCAAACCAAATCAAAATCCGTTTTCATAATTAACTAAAGTTAGGTTTTAAAATTAAGTCGCTGTAGTTAATCAATCTCTGTGGGTTCGACCTTTACTTCCACACTGCAAATCTTTAGAAAAGTAAAGTATACTTTTTATATCTTGATTCTGACAAGATCAGCCCTTTCTTGTCGATTCCTTGCATTCTTTGTTTCATCGTCCATAACTTAAACCTACACGATTGACCCAACGTTATCCACTAGTCCTCGAAGCAAGATATGATGATCATAAGGTAAGATAATCAACACTCAAAGCAATAACCATGAACATCTAGCAGGGACAAACACTAAGAAATAATAACAGGCAAAAGCATGCTACTAATATGTATTCAAAATCATTTATAGTATGATATAGTAAGGGCATTTACATCACATTTACACATATACCACTCCCATCAAAATCATATACAATATATACACAAAAAAAAGTAGGCTACATGCCCTGATCAATCGAAATAGAAAGATTACTAGATATTAGGGATCCGATCCTAGAAGTCCTCCATGTCTGACTCGAACAAAGATAACTCACCTGCTAGAACATCTATCTCCTATTGTGGAACCCAGTCAAGCCACAAATCAACCTCGTCAACCATCTCAAAGATCTGATCATCCTCAGGCTGAATGTTTGGTATTGTCGGTCAGCGGGTAACTAGCCTCCATCAACTACCTGCTGTGGAGGGACTAGTCAACAACAAAATCCTGGGGCATCTGCATCGCCTTAAATTTCTCCCCATCAGCATCATCTACATGCATAACCCCTCCCTCCTGACCATCATCCTCATCCTCGTCCTCGTCGGGGTCCTACTTCAGCTCTCTCTTATGCTCATCATCATGTCCTCCCTCCTGCTCATCCTCATGGTTGCCCTCATGTCCATCCTCGTCTCCCTTAAGCTCGTCCTCGTGATTGTCATCGTGATCCCCCTCACCCTCGGGCTCATCATCAGAATCATCCTCAGGCTCATCCTCAGCTCTGTCAACCTCCTCCAGAGGGGTCCTCCTCTTGGTCAGCGTCAACATCATCATCATCGTCCCGCTCTGGCTCAAGTATGACTATTGCTAGAAGTACTGGTTGTACTAGTGGTGGTGGCGACTGAGCAGCATGAACTGGTGGCACATGTGCGACTCAGGCTAGGATCTCCTGATAATGCAGAATATCTCATAATATAGCCTCCATCTCTTGATCAACTCGTAAGAGAGTGAGTACTCAGTGTAGAGCCTCAACACATACCCCTTCTAAGTCTTGAACACCAACAATTTGTATAGCTCTCCAAAAGTCATCCTCAACCAGACACTCTGGTAATGTAGCTCCAGATTAGCCAGCTGAAGGTGGTCGGGAAACAAGAAGTATCCTCCAAACGCATCCTCTATGAAAACTGGCTCCATGTTGTCCTGAAAATAAAACCATCTTATAGTCAGTACTAGCACAAGGTATCTTAAGGCTCAAAAATGTAGGACAATCAACGAGCATGACAAAATCTAGTTCTCTGATAATAAAAATCCCTATCACGTCCCGGTATGGCAAAGTAAGGAAAAATTTAAAATTTCTACCTTTGGACCCGTAGATACGTGACTGGTTTGAGGATCGCGTACTTGTCCATACAAGAAAGAACCAAGATAAAAGCAGTAAACAATAAACAGAAGTAATAACAATAAACGTGGCGGTTCTAGGTTTACATAATATAAAACATCATCAGAGTCTTAAATCCATTATTACAACCCACAGAAATGAAAAGGAAAGATAATATTATCCAGGACGTAAAGTCCTACAACATAGTAATAATAATAAGATCGGCATCTAGTGCCTCAACTATAATAAAAGATAAATAAACAAAGTATTCTCTTCTGCCAGCCAGCTTGCAAACCCATATCCTTCCTCAGCGTACTCCTCGTCTGGGTAATCAGCCTCTACATGATCTGGACATTTGATTATCCAGGACATAAAAGTTGTCAGCTTTACTACAAGCTGAGTGAGTAAACCTACTGCACTAAACAGTCTAAAAAAACACTTGTTAATCTTCTAAGAAACTAAGTGTTCCATTTTTCTCTCCTGTTATGAAAACATGCCTTTAAGTCTCAATTTTTCTAATCTTAAAGTAATGCGTACGTTAATAAATGTTCAGTGATATTACTCGGATCTTTGAAACACCACTGACATCGATTGACTGATCACTTTGGACTATATTTCCAATATTTACGAACTTAACACTTTACATTGAACCACTGGTTCAATCTTTACAACTCGACTCTTGCATGCATCCGGCACGAATGCCATTAGCCTGGAATATCGCCGCTTTCTGGTTATGGGTTACCATCTTGTCACTTACCCCAGCTGGCCACTTGCTTGACATCTGCCTTATGGCTTCATTACTTGATAATCCTAATCTTATTTTATTTGGCCTTGTTAATTCGTCATCTTGTCCCAATTGGCCACTTGCTTGATGTCAGCCCATCGGCTATTAACCATCACAACAACCGAACCCAGACTCTTTACTCTTTGTCGAACTGACCAAGCAAACGAACAAAACACAAGAGACTAGACTGACGGATACTATTGTCTTGTTATTAGAGTTATCGCTGCTTACGCATCGCCAACTTACGCGCATTACACAAGTTGTTAAAGCACATTATTCTTGGAGTCATCAAAAACTTGACACGAAGATTTTTCTGTGTGCGCTTGTGTGCTATACCCAAGCGTAGGTAATCATGCAAGTAGTAGTCTGGTTAAGTCCAGGTCGATCCCACAGGGAAGGTGTTAAACTAATTACTTAGATTATTCTCAAACAAGAAAATTAAATTCAATATTTTTAAAAGGTGTAGAACACAAAGTTCCACAGTTTAACAACTACTAAAACTGAAGCAATTAAACTAGATTAACTAATTACTAACTAATTAACTAAAGCAATGATTTAAAATGTGTTTTCCTTAATTAAAAAGGAATGTTGGGATTACACGAATCCACCGCAACCTAGCCATCTACCATGCAATTACATTGAAGCTCAATGGAGTACACTCTCTACAGTAATTCGTATTTTTCTTAAGATAAAGAATCCATAGTCCTTTCATGACCGGGACTATATCATCACATTTACGCTTGAAATACATAAAAGCGGTTTAAAACAATAGTTTAGACTCTCACCTACAATGGTATTAGCATTGAGGGTGGTTTGTAAAATATATCGAAGAAAAATGCCTCAAGGCTTTAGGTTTAAAGACTGTTTTGACAAACTGAGCGTTTGGGGACAGTTTGATAACGAATCAGTAAAATAGAAAGTCTAGGAATACTGCATAGAATATTCTCAAGAATCAGAATGTTCGATCGATCGATGCGCTTTCGATCGATCGAATATCTTCATCTCTCGATCGATCGAACTGACTTCGATTGCTTGACAATGTCTCTGGTCCGATCGACTGAACTAACTTCGATCGATCGAACACATAAATTAATCTGCTGCATGGCAGAGGCCTGGGATCATGGTTTCATCGTGATCTCCCAACCTGAGGACTACTCAGACATGATCTGGAGTGTCACAGTATTGTTTTTAATGTAAAGATTTATTAAAAATGTGTTTGGTTGCGATTTAAGCATGAAAACTATGTAAAACAATGGTGTGAACTTATTTACCACTCAAAACTACTTGTTTAACAGATTGTACTACTATAAAATAAGTGCAGAATGTAAATAAACAATAAATAAGTAACCTGGAATGAAGAACTATTATTAAACTAGAGAAAAATCAGTCCACAAGCAATCTTCAAGCTTTTAAACCTACAAAAACATGTAAAACCTCTATCTCTCTCTCTCAAAACTGATAAAAGTCAAGTAGGCGTCCTTATGGACGTACACAATATGAGTATATATAGGAAAAACCTAATGCTTAGGGTTAAACATCCATTATGCTGCGTACGCGTAAAATTCTAATAAAAGGCATGTTCGATCGATCGAACATCCTTCGATCGATTGAACTTCTGGAGTCTTCGAGCGCTCGAACTCTCTCGATCGATCGAACCGTCGATCGATCGAATAATCTTCAATCGATCAAAGTTTGCATTTCAGCTTCCAATTGTCTTCATTAGAATTTAGCACTTCCTTTTATCATTCTCTTTAAATTCTTCGCACAACAACTGTTAATCTGCACAAATTACAGCTAAAACAAACAACTTATCATAGTTTAATCAATATGTGCATAAACTAGCATTGTAATTCAAATTGCAGATAAATAAAGGAATTGTAGACTAAATCAATACATTTTCTTCTTTTAGCGCGGTTGTATTTTACAAATACCCCCGCTTGTCACAACCCCCAACTAGGGATTTGCTAGTCCCTAGCAATAGAACGAAAATAAAAACAAGCTAAATTAATACTACAATGACAAAAATAAAATAAATTAAATTAAACTAAGTCAACTAAAATATCAAGAAAGAAACTACCTAACTCACTTTCGCAGGAATCGCGGTTGAATTTAGCAAATACAACAAGCCGTTAAACCCCTAGGTTTCCCCTAGTGGACGAGTGTTGTCTCGTGAGGGTTTGCAGTGAATGTACCCACAAAATTCTCCAATTAAGCTTCAAAAAGATATAGAATAACTTTTAAAAAATTTCTTTTATTCAACTATTAATTTCAGCTCTACACATCATATCATCCTCATTCAAACCATGAAAGAAATACACATGCTCCTCATGTCACCAAGATAAAAATAACATATGCATCACAACCATGTATCCGTGTGTGTTTGAAATCAACAGCTATACATCGAACTTTATTTAGAGTTGTTTAAACTATCATGCTCTCAGAACTTGTAGTTTCAACTCAATCCTCACATGGTTATTACACTCAAAAATGAACATCCCATAGAAACTTGGCTAATAATACTCACACATGGTATGAAAGCTTTGATAGGAGTGATTTTTCGGATACTAATGCTTTTATACTCGACTCTATAGAAGACGAACATTTTAGAGTGTATAGTCTCACGAACGGAATACTACTTACTAGAGAAGCGAAATACCGTGGATAACTCAACTTACATGTTCGTGTTTAATCTAAGTTGTTGAGAATCATTAAGGCTTTGACTTGACTGTTGTTATTTAGTAGGGTAGAAATGAAAGGATAAGAAGTTGCACATCTTTAGCATGTGATTGAATTTAATAATTTCTTCTTTACTTCCATCCAACCATCCTCTATTTTTTTTAACCTGGACTCCATCTTTCTTCTTTTCTTTTATGCAGCCCCTCCCAATACTACTCCCTCCTCATAACATACTTCAACAATTTAATCACACTAGATGTGCAATGGAGTTCATTGAGGTCAAAGTATAAGATTAGTGATTTAGAGTCTTGGCAGTATTTGCTAGGTGTGGGGTTAAGAACAACACATATTCAAAGTGTTGATAAAGGAATATGGAAAGGTAAGGAGTAAATAACGATGGCTTAAATCATTTTCCCAACTTCTTAATTTTAACACTTAAATGTTCATTGAGTTTAATTGGTAAATCCTGAACGTTCTCGTCTAATAAACAGCCCAAATGAAGAAATAGAGACTAGTCAACGAATTTAATCGGTATTTTCAATGAAAACAATTCGAACTTGATGTGATAATTCCCTCAAAATTAAAGATTGGATTCAATAGCTCACTAAGGGTAACTAGTTTCCACTACTTATTCCTTAAAGTATAATAGTCGTATTAACTCTTATTTTAAGTTTTCTGCATAGCTATTAATACGTGCAAATGATTTGGATACAAGAATGGTCAACATATGCATTCATCTTAGAGAACTAGAAAAATGCGTGAACTTAATTCATAAAAGGATGAGAAAAAAAATGGTTGTGTTATTGCTTAATAACAGCTAAATAGAAGCGAAAATTCAAAATTATTCTATCAATTTAATTCAAAGACTTGGTTAATAGTTTGAAAATTGTATGATGTTTGCCAATAGATAGAGCGATCTAGATTGCTACGTAGAAAATATGCACAGGTGATTATCTATCTATATCCCACCTCCAACTGAAAATTACAATGACCTCACAAGTGATTTTCAAAATAGATAAAGAGATAGCACCTGAATAGCATCATAAGAATCGCAACAGTAACAACCTGTATAGAAAGCATACACACTCCAAGCAGCCAAGATAAAAAAGATAGCAAATATATTGCATCAGATCCAAACATAAAATAGAACTAAACACTGGAAATATATTAAAGTGAACGAACAGAACAGTGATAAAAATATATATGCCATACAATCAAAAATCCAAACTATCCAAACCAGCCAACACCATAAACAATAACCCAACAGTGTCCAAAAATATCCAACAAACAACCAAGAACATACCAAACCAACCAATTAAAACATTAAATCCATAAAACTGAACCAACAGACTACGCATCATCGGGAACATCAGATAAAATGTCAATCAATAGATCAGGAGCATCCATAACTCCACCCTCGACGCCCGTAGTAGCAATAGCCGGATCGTGCACAATCATGGCAGCTGGAGTAGAAACTGATGTGTCGGCCACGACAGGAGGAGGTGGAAGTGGTATCTCCAAAGTAGGTGGTACCGCTGATGATGATGGGTCAGTAGGTGGTATAGAAGATATAGATGGAGTGGAAAGATCAACCGGGGGATCGGAGGATGAAGGACCAGCAAGGGCAGAGGAAAATGGGCCAGTGGTGGGTGGTGGAGGTGCAGATGGAGGGGAAGATGGGGGCACGATCGGATCAAACCCTAGCTGGACTAATAGGGTCGTCAGCATGGTGGATATGTGATCCATCTTTCCCTCGAGTCTAATCCGGCCCTCTCTCTCCTCTAATAGAAACTCGGGAATAGTAGGGAGAGGCGCGAAAGAAGACTCTTCCTGGGCGGGAGCCTGAGACTGCTGTCTCAACTAAAAACGGGCAACCTCCTCCACCGGATCACCCTCCTCATCAGAATCATGCTCCTCAGCCTCTGTGGGCGTCCCAGAAGCAGCTCCCTCAGTATCTGTCCCGCCTCCTTGTCTCCTCTTCTCGCCCACCTTCGCCTTGCCTTTTCCTTTTCGTTTCCTCTTCTGCGCATCAGACCGGCGAGAAGCTGTCTCTCCAAAATGACTGCGGGACTGGGCAGTCGCATCACCCTCTAAAGGAATGATACCCGTATGCTCAATCACCCTATGAATAGCCCAAGCACCCTTCAGGTTCTTTTTAGCCTGAATATAGCGTGTAGGGTATCGCATGAAGTCGATATAAAGGCGGGGTAAACAGACTGGCTGCCCTGTCCCGATTGCGTATAAGACACGAGCATACCACGCCGCGATCTTTTCTCTATAGGAAGTAACCAATAAGCAATTGCTCAGGGCGAGGTGGAGAGTATGGTAGTTATCTATGAGGTGGAGGTCGGGAATGAGGGCCTCGCCATCCCATGCTGGAATAGCACCCCCGGTGATCTCTCAAATAATAATGGTCGGTGATAGCTGAGGAGTGTCAGGGCGATGTGGACATACATAATTAGGTACCTCTGGTACCCCAAGAGTAGCAGCGACAGTAGTCGGACTGAAAATGATCTCTCGTCCGCGAAAGAATGAGCGAAGGGTGAACGGAGCAACTGGATCCCGGATCATCATCGCACACGCCTCCCGTATCCAGGACAGATTGACGTGCTTAGCCTGAGAGAGTAATGCGTACCACTGGGGCATGGCACGTATCCGGGCAAGATACCACGGAGTAGAAAGCCAGGCAGTCTCAAGGGGTCGCTCGATCATGACCTTCCGCGACTGAAAGTAACGGGTGAACCAAACGCGGTCTTCCTCGTTTCTAAACCCGTGATCTGGAACTGGGTCGGGTATAGCGAGGTCAAATGGCTTAGATTTATGATACCCTATAATTGGATTCATGATAAAGCCTTGAAATGAAAGAAACAATGAGAGAAAACATTAAAACAGGGCAAATAATAAAGAGAAAGAAACTGCCACACTTCGATCGATCGAAGCATGTTCGATCGATTGAGAAAATCATGGGTTCGATCGCTCGAGACCAATTCGATCGATCGAAAGTAGTCAGGGTTCGATCGCTCGAAACTAGTTCGATCGATCGAACACAGCGAAATGGCAGCATCAACGATTGAGACAGGCAGAGCCCGAAAACAACAAGTACATTAATAAAATTAAGAAAAGGAGTTAAATAGCCAATGGGGGCACCCCCATATGAATTTGAACTGAAAAGAACTACGAGGGGTGACTCGGGGCCTCACCTCGAGAGACGCACTGGGTAGAGGGTGCCGGCGATGCCACTGATGATCTGGGGGACCCGGAGCTCTTTAATTGATGTGGTTTGAAGTGGGGGAGGCCAAAATCATGGGAGCCACTTCTGTCGTCGATCGCTTGAGGCTATGAGAGAGAGACAGAGCGACTGATGAAAATTCTGAACGACGCCTCGTTTAAAAACAGGTTTCGATCAATCGAGTAGGTTCGATCGATCGGATATTCGATCGATTGAGTCCTTCTCAAGCGCTCGAGGTGATGACACTCTCGATCGATCGAGATACGTTCGATCGATCGAACAGAGAAATCCTACAATATCCCTGAATTGAGAATTTACACACCCCCAACTAACCAACATTGATCTGGACATACAGAATAGGGATAAAACAGTGCATTGCCAAAACATGTAAGCCAAAAACATCAACCTTATAGTAGAACATTGCAAATTATATAAATAAATCCTTAAAGTAGCATTCATTTGCAATATTATTGCCCCCAAAAATGGTATTTAAAACCTTATTGAAAAAGAAAACTAAAATAAAACTGAAATTAATAACACTTCGTCTAGGAATACACTTCAATTGTTGAAAGAAATACGAAATGACATAAAACAATTGAAGTGAAACACTATTCTTCAAACATGAAGATATCTTCTTCCACAGCTTCTTTCGCCGCCAGAACTTCAAATGTAGAGTCTAAACTGGATGATTCCCTTTCCCAGAACAGTCGAAAAGCAGTGAGGACATCATCAAGCAAGTCTGAACTCTTTAAGGAATTGATTTCACCGACAACAGGGGATCCGGATGGAGACAAGGATAATGGAGTGTAATTGTACATCGTTCGTTCCTCTTGCGGCGGAGTGCCTAGGGACCTTATGTATGGTCCAAATCCATGAAAGAGTTGATGTGGAAGGTATAACGGTGGAAATGGTGGATTCATAGTGATATTCCTGATAAAGGGAAAACAAAAAGAAAAAGGAGAAAAATAAATTACTAGAACAAAGGAAAGATCAAACGGGAGGAATTAAACAAAGTAACATGAAAAGAAAGATAAAAGAATGTGACCCAGAGTTAACCTCACTATTGGCCGCATGTTCCCAAGTGTGCTAGCAGGTAAAGGGCATTGAAGCCTGAACAACAAGTAACTCAAATACTCATAGATGTAGGGAACCACATGGGTGACCATGAAGTCGTCAACATATGTGAATATGGCATTGTGACATTCGGGCACCACATCCTGTAGGTCTTCTTCTTCCCATGGCTCCCACAATGAGTCATTTTCCCATTGTTCCAACACTGCATCATCCACTTCTCCAACAAAATACCCTTCAGGTTCTCCTTCCTCTCCAGAGAGGTCCATATGCTCGAATGGGTTGATTTGGAGGAGAGCCGGATCATATGGGATGTATCCGTGGGTTAAGTCGACAATGTCGTTGGCTCATGGCCCTTGGTATGGAGATAAGCAGAATGCTATTTCATCAGCAGTCCATGGTGGGTTATGATATTCTGAATCAGCCCATGACCCTATCGAGTGAACATCGTCATCTCTCATGGTGGACAGCCTGCACGAGAAAAAATTGGAATAGCAGATTATGATCACGATCACACTCAAAAAAGGAATAAATAAACAGAAGAACAAAATAAAACGAGAAACATCAAAAGAAAGTACAACAACATTGATAAAACGCACTTGAGCGTTCTAGGTGGAAGCATAGTCGGGCTCATCCAGTTGGATGTGCTCGACCTCTAGTTGGAAATCTTCTAAGAACGGCTTCACCTTTGGCAATTGACCTTGAAACTTCCATCGTTCTTAGGATTAAATAACTCAACGGCCCCTTGTGGAAAGACAGATTTGACTGTGAAAGGTCCTGTCCACCGAGATCGGAGTTTTCCTGGGAAGAGATGAAGTTGCGAATCATATAATAACACTTTCTGTCCGGGCTCGAAAGATTTTCGAAAAATCGTTCGGTCATGGCGAGCCTTCAGCCGTTCCTTGTGGAGTTTGGCATTGTCATATGCATCTCGTTGGATTTCTTCCAGCTCTGCCAACTGCAGTTTCCGGAGATGTCCTCCCTCTTTAATGTCAAAATTTAATGAGCGTGTTGCCCAATATGCTTTATGCTCAATCTCAACGGGGAGGTAACATGCCTTACCATACACTAGCCTATATGGAGACATTCCTAGATTTGTCTTATAGGCAGTACGGTACGCCCATAGAGCGTCATTCAGTTTATAGGCCCAGTCTTTTCTGTTGAAACTAACCGTCTTCTCTAAGATGTGCTTGATTTCATGGTTAGGCAACTCTTCCTGCCCATTTATTTATGGGTGGTAAGCTAGAGCGATCTTATGGTGTACCTCATATTTCTTGAGTAGTGCTTCCAAAGGCCTATTACAAAAGTGTTTGCCTTGGTCACTTATTAGGGCTTTAGGGATTCCGAAATGGGATAAGATATTTTCCTTAAGAAAGGACATTACCGTTTTGTGGTCATTGCGTCTCATCGCTATCACTTCTACCCATTTTGATATATATTCCACAGCAAGGAGTATATATTCAAAGTTATTAGATTTAGGGAATGGGCCCATGAAATCGATGCCCCAACAATCGAATATTTCAATTGTAATGATGGGAGTTAAAGGCTTCGAATTCCTTTTTGAAATTGTACCAAGCTTTTGACATCGCTGGCACGATTTACAGAAAGAATAGGCATCCTTAAATATGGTGGGCTAATAAAATCCGTTGTGCAATACTTTGTGTGCGGTCTTTTGGGAGGCAAAATGGCCACCGCAGGCTTCAGAATGACAGGAGGCCAAAATTACAGTTATGTCCTCGTTCGGAACGCAGGGCTTGATGACCTGATCAGAACAATACTTAAATAAGTATGGGTCATCGAAAAAGAAATGGCGTGTGAATGACAGGAACCTTTTCTTATCCTGATTTGATCAATGGCTCGGGGTCTCTCCCGCAGCCAAGTAATTCACTATATCTGCATACCAGGGTAATCCCAAGACTGCCATAAGTTGCTCGTCTGGGAGTTCATCTTTGATTGGTATGGGCTTAGTATTATCAGTAAATGTTAACCAAGATAAGTGGTCAGCAACCACATTCTCCACTCCTTTTTTATCCTTTATAGTGATATCGAATTCCTAGAGTAGGAGTATCCAGTGGATAAGCCTCTGTTTCACGTCTTTCTTAGATAGCAGGTACTTAAGGGCCGAGTGGTCTGTAAAACAGACTATTGGGGACCCTATTAGATAAGACCTGAATTTGTCCAGAGCGAATACTATTGCCAGTAGCTCTTTTTCAGTAGTTGTATAGTTCATTTGAGCTTCGTTGAGTGTTCGGCTGGCATAGTATATAACATAAGGCTTGTCGTCCTGCCTCTGTCCTAGGACTACACCAATGGCGTAGTCACTAGCATCGCACATTAACTCAAATGGCAAACCCCAGTCAGGTGCCTGTATTATCGGTGCGGAGGTAAGGTGTTCTTTTAGTGCGTCAAAAGATGTTTTTACAGTTATCCGACCACTCGAAAGGTGCATCTTTGACTAGGAGTTGGCACAGTGGTCGAGAGATCGCACTAAAGTTTTGGATAAAGCGTCGATAAAATCCTGCGTGTCCCAGAAAAGATCGGATGTCTTTAACTGTACGGGGGACTGATAAGTTGGAGATAATATCGATTTTCGCTTTATCAACTTGGATACCTTTGTTAGAAATAATGTGGCCGAGGACAATTCCCTTGGTCACCATGAAGTGACATTTTTCCCAATTTAGTACTAGGTGTTTGTCCTCGCATCTCGCTAACACTTTCTCAAGGTTTTCTAGGCAGTTATTGAAACTACGACCGAACACTGAGAAATCGTCCATGAAAACCTCAAGTATCTGTTCGACCATGTCACTGAATATGCTTAACATACACCACTGAAAGGTAGCAGGTGCGTTGCATAAGACGAAGGGCATACAGCAGTAAGCGAATGTGCCAAACGGACATGTGAATGTTATTTTCTCCTGATCTTCAGCAGCAATTTCAATTTGGTTGTACCCACTGTATCCATCCAAGAAACAATAATACTTATGACCCGCCACTCGCTCTAGCATGTGATCCATGAATGGCAGTGGGAAGTGATCTTTCCGGGTCACTGTATTCAACTTTCGATAGTTAATACACATCCGCCATCCAGTGGGGACGCGTGTTGGTACTAACTCGTCATCTTTGTTTGGGATCACCGTTATACCAGCCTTTATGGGCACTACTTGGGTTGGACTAACCCAAGGGCTGTCAGAGATAGGATAGATAATCCCAATGTCAAGAAGTTTTAGGACTTCCTTTTTAACGACTTCTTGCATGTTGGGATTCAGACGCCTCTGCATTTGTCGTGAAGGTTTAGCGTCTTCCTCTAGATAAATCTTATGGGTGCAAATAGATGGGCTTATGCCTTTTAGGTTGGCAATAGTCCATCCCAATGCTCCCTTGTGCAGTTTGAGCATTTGAATCAACTTATCCTCTTGTTCAGAATTTAACGTGGTTGAGATTGTAACAGGATAAGTCTTTTCTGTCCCCAGAAAAGCATATTTGAGCTCTTTTGGAAGTTCCTTTAATTCTAGATCAGGAAACTGAAAATTCGAAGGCATGGTTAACTTGGTTTTTGGAGGTAAGGGTTCATATGGTGTGACCCACATGCATTCAGCTCTATCTTCCTCTTTGGTTTCCATCATGAGGCAAGCATGATTTAGGGTAGCATCCAATGGGGTAGAATCAGTAGGTTGATAGGTAGTGTCAAATTGCAACACAACTACCTCCAAGGGATCTTTGTAATCTACAAGATCACCCTCATCTTCAATGACCTTTTCGATGAAGTTAACTTCTTCTTCGTCCTCGTATTCTTCAGGTCGGGGATTTGAAAAAATCTTGACATTTAACGTCATGTTCCCGAATACGATGGTTATAATACTACTCCTTATTTTGATTGTGGCATCTATGGTCTTGAGGAATGGACGTCCAAAAATTACCGGGATTTGTGCACCTGGATTAGACACAGGTTCAGTGTCCAAGATCACAAAATCGACCGAGAAGACAAATGAATCTATCTGCACTAGAACGTCCTCCAGTATTCCTCTAGGATATTTGACTGACCTATTTTCCAGTTGTAGCGCAACTCGGGTGGATTTGAGTTCACCCAACCTGATCGGGAGAGAACAAATCCTATTTATACGCCTTAACGAGCATTTATTAGTATCTTTTATCCTGTTTTTGTATATTTTTACTTTGTTTTCTATTTTCTGATAGGTTTTGGAAGAAATCAAGTATATCAGGCTAAACAGGGTGAAAAAGCAGAAGAAAAGAAGCTGAAAAAACCAGTTCGCGCGCGCGAGTCGCGCGAGCGAAAACCCAGAAATCGCTCGCGCGATCCGCGCGCGCGAGGTACCAAATGTCGCGCTCGCGCGGCCCGCTTGCGCGATATGTACAAAAAGCAAAGTTGCGTATTTCAGTATACTGAAGACTCCTGTGCAAATGAGACTTCCTAACTACGTCCAGATTGTAAAATATATCAGTTTCAGTTCGTGACGGGTTAGGAAAGCTTCCAAAACTTGCCCAAAATCTATATATACCCTATTTTACTTCAATTGAAGGGTGGTTGACAATTATTATACACACAATATACAACCATACTTTCAGCCATTGAAGGGAGGGAAGAAAGGAGAAGAAGAAGAAGACCAAGGATTCCCATGGCCTCCTCCATCAACTACTTGCCATCTATCACTTCCATGGACAGCTAGACCTTAGATCTAGGGTTTCAATGAAACCCTAGCCAAGTAATAGGGTTTTATTTATGTTTTTATTTTAGTTTTATTATGTGTGGATGACAGTTACATGTTCCAAGGATTTTTATAAATAAATCGTACTTCTATTGTTTAAATCATTACTTTCAAAGTTTATTCTTGTCTTAGATCTATTTTGACTGTGATGTGCTCAATGATCTATGCTTGCTGTGCTTGTTTAGATTATTTACATGTAATGGTGCTTTAATTGAATTGTGCTATCAAGTATCCGAATAGTCCATGCCTAGATTGGATGGATTATACCACAACCCTAGTTTAGTGTGGGATAATTCGTGCTAACCGAAGATGGATTATGTTGGTGCTTGAACCATGATTATTTTCTTGACGGAGGAATTGGGCTTGTAGCTACAATTCCCCATTATCATCCAACTTAATAAGCTAAAGTAATTCGTAAATACCCTTATTATGAAGCTAGTGGTGGATTTGGAATCCTAGGTTCCCTTCACATATTTACAAAAACACTTTTTAATTGCTTTCATAATTTAGATTTATTTTTATTATTATTAGTTTAATTAAAATCAAATCAAAATCCATTTTCATAATTAGCTAAAATTAGGTTTTAAAATTAAGTCGTTGTAGTTAACCAATCCCTGTGGGTTCGACCTTTGCTTTCACACTACAAATCTTTTGAAAAGTAAAGAACACTTTTTATATCTTGATTCTGACAACATCAATTTTTGGCGCCGTTGCCGGGGATTGCATTACTACCTTTAATTTTATAATCTTAGTTTAGTTAATTCGTAAATATCAGATTAGTTTTTATTCTTCTTATTTTTCGTTTTTGTTTTAAATTACTAACTTGTTCTTTTATTATAGGTTTTCGAGTCATCAAATTCCAACGTCTCCGATTGAAGTAGCTAATTACATCAAAGGAGCTTACGCAAATAAAATAAATAAAAATTAAGTAAATTGCTCGCTTTAACTTCGCATCAAATCACTGTAAGTCAGGGCGTTGAGACGCAATTACTTGCATTAGGTTAGTTGTGGAGTGAACACTGCATTAGCTAGGAAACCCGGGGCGCTGGGCTTGACGCGGTCATTGCATTACAGGATAATATTCATGCATCATAGTAGTACTGTGTGCTTGCTTGTTGTCTTACTTGCGTGATTATTTTTTTTGTTTTTATCTGAGTCATTCTTTATTTAAGTTTCTTTTCTTTTTAGTTTATGTTTGGTACGCGTTCAAATAAACCTGAATTGCATTCGTTCGATCTTGAACTTGAACGTACCTTAAGAACTAGTAAGTCCACAACCCAAGCTTCGAGAGCTGGGTTGCAAGACGACGAATCAACTCCGATTCCGTCGTCGTTGTTTGAGGCCGAAATTCAAAGTACCCGTGAACAGTTAAGGAGAACTTGAACTTTTAAAATCGAACCGATTAAGATGGCTGACGGAAACAACGGAAATAATCTGAATAATCTTAATATACCGCCACCTCCTCCACTTAAAGATTACTTTATTCCTACGACTTACACGCCACAAACATGTATTGATTTACCGGAGGCGACGGCATCTCACTTTGAGATAAAGTCGTCTACCATCTCGCTACTTCCATCTTTCCATGGCCGTCTAAATGAAGATCCATATCAACACTTAGGAGATTTTCAGGATATATGCTCTACTTTGAAAATTCAAAACTTAAATGATGATGAATTAAAATTGCGGCTCTTTCCATTCTCATTAAAAGATAAAGCTAAATATTGGCTTCAATCACTGGAGCCAAACACAATTAGAACATGGGAAGACTTACACACCGCATTTTTACGAAAGTTTTTTCCTATTATGCGTACGAATCAGATAAGGAAATCCATAACAAACTTTGTTATGCAAGATGGGGAATCACTTTACGACACGTGGGAAAAATTTAAAGAATTATTACGTTCGTGTCCACATCATCAGGTTCCTAAGTGACAGTTGGTCCAGGTCTTTTACGAGGGACTTATTCCTTCGGTCCGTAATACTGTCGACGCTGTTTGTGCGGGTACCTTCCTACACAAAAGCGCCGATGAGGCCTGAAAAATTTTTGAAACGTTAAGCGAGAATTCGATGCATCAGGCTGTATCAGTACGTTCCGAGGGATATCATTCACAACCTAAGAGGGAGGTAAATTTTGAGTCAAGTCAGTCAATTGAAATAAAAGAACTATCTAACAAACTTGACCGACTTTTAACAATGAACCAAACGACAGCCCCACCCGCTCATGAAATTTGTGCATTATGTTCTGATCCTTCACATTCGATACTTGCATGTCCATCGGCGAGTCAATTTCCGAAATTCGTGGAGCAACACATTAATTCTATTCAACAATACCCACGAAATAATTATAATTCGACTACTAATAATCCGGACGCGCCATGGAGAAACCATCCTAACTTCTCGTGGAAAAATAATAATAATAATCCTAATGAGGCGACTAATTTTCCTAATGCATATCGACCTCAGTTTCAACCTAATCAATACCAACAACCGCCTCCTAATCCGAACCCTCCAAGGGGTAACGCTTTTGAGGAAAAGGTGTTGGCGTCCCTTAATAAAATTGAAACACAAGTACAGGCACAAGCACAAATAGTGCACTCTCACACACAATCCATTGCGAAGCTTGAATCCCAAATGGGACAACTAGCTACTGTAGTGAGTCATAGAAACGAGGGGACGTTGCCTTGTCAAACAATTCAAAACCCTAAGGGACAATATGAGGTTAAGGGGTCGAATGAACAAGTAAACGCCGTCTCAACTAGGATGACTACACGAGATGAGGTGATAGAAACCCCTAATAAGAATGAGAATGTGATAAATATGAACATCAACTCTAATAAAGAGAGGGGTGAGGACGTGAATCAAAGTAGAAAAGAAAATGAACCGGTCCCAACAAATTATATTTTGAGAATGCCATATCCGCCTAATATTGAGGAACCGTCTCATCTTTCAAAGAAAAAGTCAAAAGTTGAAGATATACTCGAGGTATTTAAACAAGTTAAAATTAATATTCCTTTCCTCGACGCTATAAAATAAATTCCCACTTATGCTAAATGTTTAAAAGACCTATGTACGCAAAAGCGCAAAATACGTAGTCACATTCCGAAAAAGGTCTTCCTCACGGAAAAAGTAAGTTCAATTTTTCAACACGCTCCTCCGAAGTATAAGGATCCCGGTACGCCTACGATTTCATGTGTAATAGGTGACACTATCATTCATCGGGCTCTCCTTGACTTAGGTGCTAGTGTTAACCTCTTACCCTATCATGTCTATAAACAACTAGGTCTAGGTGAACTTAAGCCCACGGCCGCTACTATTCAATTAGCGGATCGTTCTGTTAAAGTACCTAGGGGAGTCGTCGAGGACGTCCTAGTAAAAGTTGATCAATGTTTCTATCCCGTTGATTTTATGGTCCTTGATACCGAACCAGTGCTAGATGCTAGAAAATACACTCCTGTTATTCTCGGTCGTCCATTCTTAGCCACGGCCAACGCACGTGTCAATTGTCGAACAGGGGTAATAAAAGTGTCGTTCGGAAACTTGAAATTAAAGTTAAATGTTTTTAATGCGGCTGATCAACCTCCAAAGGATGATGAATACTTAAGTATTGAGGGTAATGAGGTTAGAAGAACTGTTGAACCTAATAAAATAATAAATAGCAATGAGGGAAATAATACGGTGAGTGATGAGCGGATGAATTTGAAAACAACAGACTCTAACGATGAATTTACTCGAAAGGTGAAAAATTGACTTGAATATAACCAGGATGAACCGTCGATTGAATTAATTCGAAGCGACATGCTTTCAACTTACCATCGGGCTCTTCCTGACATCTTAAAGGGTTCACAGTCCGAGTTACGGCCTCCATGATTCTTGAGCTAGAATGGTCTAGCTGAAGACGTACAAGTTAGCGCTTCTTGGGAGGCAACCCAAGCTTGATTTCGTCTGTTTCTTTGATTTTTGGATGTTTTTGAGTCATTTTGGTCAGTTTTAGAGTTTTTCTGGACAGGTTTGGGGGTCAGAATTAATTTATTTTAATATTACATACATTATTTTAGCAAAAAAAAAAATGGAAAAAACCAAACTCGCGCGCGCGATCCACTCGCGCGAGGCCTCGCTCGCGCGGTTCGCTAGCGCGAGTTTGTGCCTTAGGCGTTTTTCCTTGCTTTTTCTTATATGATGCCTCTGCTTCTTCTCGCGCCTGGTTTCGCAGGCGCGAGGGGGTCCCGCTGTCGCGATTTAAAAAAAAAATAATAAATAAATAAAATTTGAGAATTCGCGCTCGCGACGGCCGTTCGCGCGGACCGCTCGCGCGATTCCCCGTTTTCTTGATGTTTTCTTTTGTTGTCTTACCTATTTCCTCCCCACCTGATCAGGTAGTTTTTACGTTTCTGTTTTTGTTTATTAGGTCATTTTAGATCGAGTTAGTTGTTGTTTTCCTTGTTACATTTATACTTTTCCGTTTTATTCCGGTTGTTCATTTCAGTTTAACTTCGATAAGTTTATCGATTTATATTTTATATTTCGGTTTCATTTACTTCTAATACTCTTTGTTAGTTTCTTTTCGTTTATCTAGTATTAACAGGTGGTTCCATTTGGAGCAATTGAACTTTATCGCCATATTTTTATACATTTACCTGTTTGTCATTGCCGAGATCGAGGTATTATCGTTCCTTTCTTACCTACTCTCCGTTCTTTCATTTTATTGTTTCATTGGGGACAATGAAAGGTTTAGGTTTGGGGGTGTCTGCTCGCGCGATTTATGCACACACATGCACATTATTACACTAAATTTTTCAAAAAATTTTGATACTTGTGCTTAAATAAACGATTATTACCGACGTTTTTGCAATTTTAATCCGATACTTCTTAGTATGTAACGTGATTTATTATAGAATGGTATACATGAGAAGATGTGGTTAAACATTTGCTGAAGTTATGATGCGATGTTTTAAGTTATGTATCGTTTGAATCGTAGTTTTATATCATAAATTTGCACACAAACTTATGCACTGCACGTAGTTAATTGAATACATGTTTGATATGAACTATAATATAATTCGGATTTCTAGATAACACATGGTGGAGACTAAACCCGGTGAGCTTTTGAGCCTATCTTTTCTTTTTAGAGGGTTATAAATACATTGTGTTTGTCGAATTTCATTGAAATAGCACATCTACTTGTTGTATAGTCTCATTATTCTTGTTTTGGTTGATAGTCAAGTTAAAATAGTTGTTACCATGCTAAATAATCTTCCATTGTAAACATTAAAGAACCATATGACCATAGGACATGATTATAGGCCTTCTTTGTTTACTACCGACCGATAAAAGATAAAATTTCCTTAGTTCGCCCTTTGAGCCGTTACAATGCCTCTTTTTCTTTGTTCACCATTATCCTCTTTAAAAGCTCCAACTTGATCAACTTGGAGTATACCACTGAAAGAGTGATCAACTTTTAGTAGTATTAAGGAGATGTGTTGATTGAGAAGAAGAAAATAAGATGCTATTGGAGTAGTTGCTTGGTATTCGATGAATAATCATTTGACAAGCAAGAAAAGAAAAAGGAAAAGAAATATAATACAGAAGAGGGAGGTTGAAAAAAAAAATGAAAAATGAAAGAAAAGAAGAAAAATAAAGCAGAGGAATGAAGAGAAAGAAAAGATGAAAGTTTGTAGAAGAAGAATGAAAGAAATCGAACATGCCTTACAATGCCATTCTGAAACTACTTGATATATCCGTTCTATCCTCTTTCATTATCTGAGCCACGTTATAACCTTTGAAAAGTCCTAATTGATCCTAGGAAACATGGTTTGGATATATTAACGATGGGAGGGGGATCAAAACATGGTAATGATTATTTTTTTTTCTTGATTGATGGCATCTTATCCATGAGACTATTGTTCTTTCGTGTTATGCGTCTTTTTCGTGTCGTATGTGAGCGTTATTCGTCTTGAAAACATAATTCCTTTGCTCACGTATACTAGAGAAATTACACATGTTTCTGAGTGTTTCATTTTAGAGTGTAATTGACATTGTGAGATTCGTAGTCGAAGCATAGTTGGATGGTTATCCGAGTTATATTCCAAGTTCATGACGTGCGCGTGTTCATTTGACTACCATATCACACACGTGCAATTTGATGAGAAATTCTATTGATTTATACGATTCATGTACTTGGGATTGTTTTTCAGGACGTAGGTGAACGTTTGATTCCGTTTCTTCTTGTTCATTATTCTATTTCAAATCATTGTGTTATAATAAGGAGTATTGAATGTTTTGTTTTTCGTTTTTAATAAAACTTTTTAAATTTACAAGTTAATAAAGATGGTTGTGGGTGACTTGTTGATGAGAACCCTCACGAGACTTTACTCGTCCGACTAGGAACACCTAGGGGTTTAAAAGGCTTGTTGCATATGCTAAATGCAATCGTGATCCATGCGAACATGGAATAGTATGTTAGTAGTTAGTTTTTATTTTAGTTTTGCTCGAGGACTAGCAAAATGTAGGTTTGGGGGTGTGATCGGGAGAGAACAAATCCTATTTATACGCCTTAACGAGCATTTGTTAGTATCTTTTTATCCTGTTTTTGTATATTTTTACTTCGTTTTCTATTTTCTGATAGGTTTTGGAAGAAATCAAGTATATCAGGCTAAACAGGGTGAAAAAGCAGAAGAAAAGAAGCTGAAAAAACCAGTTCGCGCGCGCGAGTCCCGCGAGCGAAAACCCAAAAATCGCTCGCGCGATCCGTGCGCGCGAGGTACCAAATGTCGCGCTCACGCGGCCCGCTCGCGCGATATGTACAAAAAGCAAAGTTGCGTATTTCAGTATACTGAAGACTCCTGTGCAAACGAGACTTCCTAACTACGTCCAGATTGTAAAATATATCAGTTTCAGTTCGTGACGGGTTAGGAAAGCTTCCAAAACTTACCCAAAATCTATATATACCCTATTTTACTTCAATTGAAGGGTGGTTGACAATTATTATACACACAATATACAACCATACTTTCATCCATTGAAGGGAGGGAAGAAAGGAGAAGAAGAAGAAGACCAAGGATTCCCATGGCCTCCTCTATCAACTACTTGCCATCTATCACTTCCATGGACAGCTAGACCTTAGATCTAGGGTTTCAATGAAACCCTAGCCAAGTAATAGGGTTTTATTTATGTTTTTATTTTAGTTTTATTATGTGTGGATGACAGTTACATGTCCCGAGGATTTTAATAAATAAATCGTACTTCTATTGATTAAATCATTACTTTCAAAGTTTTTTCTTGTCTTAGATCTATTTTGACTATGATGTGCTCAATGATCTATGCTTGCTGTGCTTGTTTAGATTATTTACATGTAATGGTGCTTTAATTGAATTGTGCTATCAAGTATCCGAATAGTCCATGCCTAGATTAGATGGATTATACCACAACCCTAGTTTAGTGTGGGATAATTCGTGCTAACCGAAGATGGATTATGTTGGTGCTTGAACCATGATTATTTTCTTGACGGAGGAATTGGGCTTGTAGCTACAATTCCCCATTATCATCCAACTTAATAAGCTAAAGTAATTCGTAAATACCCTTATTATGAAGCTAGTGGTGGATTTGCAATCCTAGGTTCCCTTCACATATTTACAAAAACACTTTTTAATTGCTTTCATAATTTAGATTTATTTTTATTGTTATTAGTTTAATTAAAATCAAATCAAAATCCGTTTTCATAATTAACTAAAATTAGGTTTTTAAATTAAGTCATTGTAGTTAACCAATCCCTGTGGGTTCGACCTTTTCTTTCACACTACAAATCTTTTGAAAAGTAAAGAACACTTTTTATATCTTGATTCTGACAACATCACAACCTTAGTTGTTTATAGACTGAGTATGGCAATAGGTTTACGCTCGCTCCTAGATCAAGGAGTGCGTTGTCTATCCTTTGATTTCCAATTCTACACGAGACAGTTGGAGTGCCAGGGTCTTTGAGCTTCGGAGGTAATTCATTTTGAATGATTGCACTTGCTTGGCAAGCGACATAGGCATGCTTCTTCACACTTTGCCTCCTTTTGACCGTGCATAAGTCTTTTGGATACTTAGCATAGGCTGACACTTGTTTGGTTGCATCGAGGAGCGGGAGATTGATTTTAACTTGTTTGAACAACTCCAAGAACTCCTGATTCTTTGCCTCGTTCTGGGGTTTCTTAAGCCTTTGAGGGTAAGGCACAGGGAAAGGGCATTTAGGTAATTCGTCAATGACAGGCTCCTTTCCAGGCCTTCTCTCCACTTCTTCTACTTCTTTAGAAGCGTCCTTGTTTGGTTCCAATGGTTTGTCATTAGTGGATGACTCTTCTACTTGAGTAGATGATTTGCTACTAATCACCACTTCCTCCTCTTCATACTCCTCGGGAGTAGAATGAGGCATGTTTTACCCTATGACTTTGCCGCTTCTTAATGTAGTCACGGCTTTTGCCTGTTCATGATTCGGAAGGCCATTGTTGTATCCCTTAGGGTTTGGAAGTGGTTGAGCGGGAAATATGCCACTCCAACCCTCTTGTCGTGCATCCATCCTCTCTAATGTTGCGGACATTTTGCTCATCATTTGAATTAATTGTTGCGTTAAATTCACATTAGAGAGTGGATCTTGCACCTTCTTGTGAGGTGGCACATAGACATTTGCTTGTTGATTATGTGAGGGTTGAGCATTGTTGTAGTTGTTTGATCTATTTTGATTGAATGGCTGAGACTGCCCGTTGTATTCCCTTGATATTGGTTATTGTTATTGTAGGGCTGTTGTTGTGGATATTGATTTTGGGTCCCAGCATTGTTTTTCCAATCAAAATCGGGGTGATTCTATCTGTTATTATTTTGCGAATTGTAATTATTGTAGGAATTCCCCGCCCCCTATACCCTTGCATGGCATTCATTTCCATGGGGGGTTGTTCTTGAAAATATGGCACATTGGGACAGTATTGAGTAGTGTGTCCCAGCATATTACATGTGCCACATGGTTCTTCAGGCAAAAACTGCCTAGAACTCTCTCCTTTCATCCCCAATTCTTCCACTTTCTTTGCTAGTTCTTCATACTTATTCATCAGATGATCCTCACTTTTTAGTTGATATAAACTTTTCTCTTCCACACAGGATATCTAAGAGCGTGGGACATCGTCTGAATTTGACCATTCATGGGCGCTTTCAGCTAGCCACTCAAAATGAGCTTCAGCTTCCTCCGTGTTTTTGCGAAGAAATGGCCCTGAACTCATGGTCTCGACCAATTTCTTAGTTTCACCATTTAATCCTTCGTAAAAGTAGCTAATGGTTCGCCATTTTCTCGTACCCGTGATGTGGGCATGAGAGCAGCAAATCCTTGAAACGTTCCCAAGTTTGGGTGAATGTTTCATTGCTCTTTTGTTTGTAAGAATTTATTTGTCGTTTAAGCTCGGTGGTCATGCGAGGTGGAAAGAATTTATTTAAAGCAGTGTTCATCGCATGCCAAGTGTAGATGGAATTTGGCTTCAAGGTGAGTAACCACGCTTTTGCTTTATCCTTCAGAGTGAAAGGAAATAGCATTAGACATGTTACATCTACAGGACAATTCTGTGAGAAAGTTTTACAAACATCCTCAAAGTCCTTGATATGTAGATACGCCTTCTCGCTCTCCATTCCATGAAAAGTAGGAAGGAGTTGAATCATTCCATTGCGAAATTGAAATTCGCCTACATGAGGTGGAATGAGAATACAAGATGGTGTAGGTGCGTGTTCGTGTGTCATGAGATCACACAAAGGACGCAGTGAATCGTCAATTGGTACGACCACATTATCACCGTTTTCACTTTGATTATCTGCCATTGAATCGATTGGTGTAACTATAGGGTTAATAGAACTAGAGGAACTGGATGAATAAAATGGATATTCGTAAATTCCTTTGATGGAATTATCGGACATAAAGGGAAAGAACCTAAGAAATTTTTAATCTAAAGAACAAAAGAAAAAGAAAAACAGAAAAAGATAAGGATAGATTGATTTAATTGAAGCGTTAGCTTGTCGCCTTCCCCGGCAACGGTGCCAAAAACTTGACATGAAGATTTTTCTGTGTGCGCTTGTGTGCTATACCCAAGTGTAGGTAATCGTGCAAGTAGTAGTCTGGTTAAGTCCAGGTCGATCCCACAGGGAAGGTGTTAAACTAATTACTTAGATTATTCTCAAACAAGAAAATAAAATTCAATATTTTTAAAAGGTGTAGAACACAAAGTTCCACAGTTTAACAACTACTAAAACTGAAGCAATTAAACTAGATTAACTAATTACTAACTAATTAACTAAAGCAATGATTTAAAATGTATTTTTCTTAATTAAAAAGGAATGTTGGGATTACACGAATCCACCGCAACCTAGCCATCTACCATGCAATTACATTAAAGCTCAATGGAGTACACTCTCTACAGTATTCCGTATTTCTCTTAAGATAAAGAATCCATAGTCCTTTCATGACCGGGACTATATCATCACATTTACATTTGAAATACATAAAAGCGGTTTAAAACAATAGTTTAGACTCTCACCTACAATGGTATTAGCATTGAGGGTGGTTTGCAAAATATATTGAAGAAAAATGCCTCAAGACTTTAGGGTTAAAGACTGTTTTGACAAACTGAGCATTTGGGGACAGTTTGATAATGAATCAGTAAAACAGAAAGTCTAGGAATACTGCATAGAATATTCTCAAGAATCAGAATGTTCGATCGATCGACGCGCTTTCGATCGATTGAATATCTTCATCTCTCGATCGATCGAACTGACTTCGATCGCTCGACAATGTCTCTGGTCTGATCGATCGAACTAACTTTGATCGATCGAACACAGAAATTAATCTGTTGCATGGCAGAGGCGTGGGATCACAGTTTCATCGTGATTTCCCAACCTGAGGACTACTCAGACATGATCTGGAGTGACACAGTGTTGTTTTTAATGTAAAGATTTATTAAAAATGCGTTTGGTTGCGATTTAAGCATGAAAACTATGTAAAACAATGGTGTGAACTTATTTACCATTCAAAACTACTTGTTTAATAGATTGTACTACTGTAAAATAAGTGCAGAATGTAAATAAACAATAAATAAGTAACCTGGAATGAAGAACTATTATTAAACTAGAGAAAAATCAGTCCACAAGCAATCTTCAAGCTTTTAAACCTACAAAAACATGTAAAACCTCTATCTCTCTCTCTCTCAAAACTAATAAAAGTCAAGTGGGCGTCCTTATGGACATACACAATACGAGCATATATAGTAAAAACCTAATGCTTAGGGTTAAACATCCATTATGCTGCGTGCGCGTAAAATTATGATAAAAGGCATGTTCGATCGATCGAACATCCTTCGATCGATTGAACTTCTGGAGTCTTCGAGCGCTCGAACTCTCTCGATCGATCGAACCGTCGATCGATCGAATAATCTTCAATCGATCGAAGTTTGCATTTCAGCTTCCAATTGTCTTCATTAGAATTCAGCACTTCCTTTTATCATTCTCTTTAAATTCTTCACACAGCAACTGTTAATCTGCACAAATTACAGCTAAAACAAATAACTTATCATAGTTTAATCAATATGTGCATAAACTAGCATTGTAATTCAAATTGCAGATAAATAAAGGAATTGTAAACTAAATCAATACATTTTCTTCTTTTAGCGTGGTTGTATTTTACAAATACCCCCGCTTGTCAATGTACTTAAGTACATCGCATTATTATTCACATATTACTCATATGGTCGCACAATAATTTCTACCGATTAAATGCACCATCATGTTAAGAATACATCTTCCTCTTTTCTTCATAAAGCTATACATTACTAAAGTACTACCCCAATAACATAAGGTACAACTGCTAATAAGCATATGTAATCATCTAAGAGAAGTGCAACTCAAGGTACAAGTTTTACAGCTCATAGTACAACTAAGCTTAGCATAACTTATCTTATACAAGTACTGTCAAGCCCGAGCCCGAGCACCTGGCCCGTTCATTAGGCTCATGCACTCGTGCATAGCCTGAGCGCTCGGGTTTAGCAATTCAGAATAGTGACAGTTTTAGCAGCAATTTTTAATGCTTGATTCTCAATGCATGTCACATGCATGGACTAGATCATCAATATAACTATATGAAACATATTTATAAGTGAGTATGAAGACTCACCAAGATCTAGATGATCTAGATGATGATATATGAAAGAATATGTGTTTGTAGCCTTGATCTTCAAGTACGTCCAAGTACAAGCTCCAATACCACTTCTTATGTATGATCAAGGCCTTGATCCTCCTCTAAACCTCTTAGATCCTCAAGCTTTAAACTCCAACACTCATTGTGTTAGTCATGCATATGTTTGTGTGTGTTGATCATAAAATGGAAGCCATGCAAGCATGAATGGAAAACATATAATCTCACAAACACTCCCTTTGAAAAGAACTCTTTGGAATACTGAGTTTCCAATTCCCAAATTTGCTGAGAATTCTTGGTATTTATAGATTTTATGAGACATAGGGCCAAAATAGTCATTTCACCTTTTTAAGCTCGAGTTCTCGTGCCTCGAGCACTCCCAAGGTCCAAGCGCTCGGGCCCACTATTTCAGTAATACTTCTAATGTTTCAAGGATCCAAAGGTTTAGGAAATAAACATCCATACTAACTACCATTCAAGTTCTATCACATACGATTGCAACTTACATATACTGATCTAGAAATATAGAGATACATCCATAAACAGGCAAATACAGATAAAAGGGTCAGTGTTACATGTATTCTTCACACCCACTTGCTGCTTTAAATATGGTACAAGAAGTAAATTTAATGCAGCATGTGGCGGGTATAATCGTAAAGAGAGCAATTAATAGAATTTTCTAAATATTTTGGAAGATTGCTTTATCGCAATCATTTTAATGATATGGCATGGACTTTATTGCAAAAAAATATGTAGACTTTTAGATATGTAGTAGGCTAGTGTTTCGTTAATTTTCCATAATTTCAAATCCACGTAGTTTTGTCATTTATAATGGACTATAAATCACTTAAGAGACTTAAATCTCTTAAATTGAAGGTGCAAGGGGAGGTATATATATATATATATATATAAATTTGGTTTTAAAATTTTTGTATTAGTAAAAATTTGCCCTAAAAATTGAATCTGTGTTTTCATGCTTAATGAAGGCACCAAGGAAGATGGCTTTTTTAAAATTCTTTGAGAGATTGGTCATTTCTATGGTTGTGTTGGCTGATATCTTTAGTGGAAAAAAAGAGAATAAAACACAGAAGAAAATATTTTCATTTATTTGGTTAAATGAGGAACACGGCGAAGAAAATAGAATGAGAAAAAAAAAGATAAATAGTTAATTAATTTAAATTTTCAATTTCTAATTTTATTTTAGTACGGAGGAAAATACTAGACAAATGATTTTCTTTATTATTTTACTTTCGTTCTTCTTCTCTATATTTGCAAACTAACAAAGCCTTAAAATAGTTCTCTTTTTTTTTTTTTTGCTGAGAGCCTTAAAATAGTTCTCATTTCCAAACCTCTTATGACGAATGAATTAACACACAAATTTAGGCTATATTAGGGTTGGACTGATTGTTCATAAAATCATAGCTTCTCTCAATTTACACTCTTTAAGAGTAAATTGCAATGCAGTGTTTAATTTAAAGTTCCCCAATGAACAGAAAGAAAAAAAAAAGAGAGGGGCGGGGGAAGGGGTGTGGTGAAACAGAAAAAGTTAATTACATCCATTGTGTGAACTGGACTAAATCAACCAAAGAGATTTTAAAAATACATTGCTTAATGATGACAGAACCAAATTGAGACAAAGTTATTAGCCAATCATTCTAAAAAATGGTCGGCAAATCCACATAAATTTGGGAGGGAAGTTTGGTCCTCTCTAGCTTTTACCTTTATGTATCCACACAATATTCAATCCTTTGGTGTGCAAGCGCACTAGCTATATATCTTTTTCTCTCTCACATGTGAGGTTGTATATAAAAAACATTCTTTTTTCAAATAATTGTTAATTTGTTCTCTCTTTAACTAAACACCCTTTTGTTTTATCTCTATACTTTGTAATGGGGTTAGTGTCAACCACTCATCAGAGACTTTCTTTGTTGCATTTGTGTACATCACATTTTTTCAAGAAAAAGGGTTTATATATATCACATTTTTCCGATAAAAAGCGTTGAATGCTGGTTGTAATTTGTAAAGTTTGATAAATGGTAAAATAATTTGGATTGGTCAACCTTTATGTAATTAATTACTGAAGGTTTCAGAAATTTTGGAATCATCATTTAAAAATTACGATTAAAAGGTTTTCATACGAGAGCCAAGAGTTTATATTTTAAACACTACATATAAATGTTAAATTTTTTAAAATTTGGCAAGACGAGGGTACGCCTCTAGCCTCCATGTAGATCCACCCTTGAGTTTGCCAGACTTTCTTCTATTTCTCTTTTATTTTTGAGGAACGTTGACTTATAACATCCCATTGGGTTTGGATTATTGGTGGATACCTTCTATGGGTGATGTTTAAGCAACCAACGACTTCAAAAGATTTGTTTGATTCATGGAGTTAGCGACAAAAATAAAATGAAAATACAATGCAAAACTCTTCTTGTTGTTTTGTAAATTAGTAAAATAGTGGGGACAAAAAATATAACTAGGAGAAAATATAGTAAAAAAAATAAACTAAAGGTTTTGTATTTGTTGGTCACGTCTCTCCCTTTATTCTTATGTTACAATTATCTTAAATTTTTTTAATTTTAATGTTGTTTAAGCATGAAGAGAAACAGAAGGGAAAACAAAAAAGAACGAGTTTTACATTGCTAAATCCACAATCCAAACAGGGCCTAAATATTTTTTGAAATCATAAAATTTGTTACATAGGCAAAGAAAGCTCATTACATCTACTCGATCTGGTTTAATTACTCTACTTCGATAATTACGCACAAAAGTATTCTAGTATCCTTGAGTTTATTATAGGGCAAATTACACTATAGTCCATTAAACTATACACCAATTTTCAATTGGGTCAACAAACTCTTTTTTTTTTTTTTTTGCAATTGAGTCTTTGAATTTCAAAAATTCATTCAATCAGATCAAAATTCTGACACTGTTAGCTTAAATTATTAGAAATTGTCACATACGTTGTGCGTAATGCTTACCTGTTACATGTTAGGTTAAGGCAAACACGGGAGACTGTTAATGGCTAACAAATAATGTGGTTTTTGGTATGATTGAATGCAATTTTGGATTTAGTTGAATGTGCTTTCGAATTTGATTGAACGCGATTTCGGATTTGATTGAATGCGATTTTTTGCACTATTCACAATCTCCCGTGTTTGTCTTAACATAACATGTGACAGGTATGCATATAGTTTAAGCTAACTGTGTCAGAATATGAGTCTGATTGAATGAATTTTTGAAGTTCAAGGACCCAATTGCAAAAAAAATAAAAAAATTTATGTACCCAATTAAAAACATGTTATAGTTTAATGGGTTAAAGTGTAATTTGTCCTTTATTTTTAACATGATTGGGCTCATCTAAATCTTCACTCCCACTTATTGTATTTTGGGATGAATTAATAACCTGTGCGATGATCGAAATGGCCACTATAATTGGTAACCTTTCTAATTAACTTGGAAGAATGTTATATCATATCATTGTGCAAATGGCAAATTAATATGAACATTTCGACGATTCTTTAGTTCATTTTAAGGTTATTGGTATAATCTTCTTCAACCCCACTAAAGGAACTTTGAGATTAGCTAAAAAATCTCTTGGATGATGAAAATGGTAAACATTTGTAATTTCGAAAAATTTAATTTAGTTTCATTGTGTAACTCGCAAATTAATATGAACATTCCAAGATCCTTTAGTTTTTCTTAAGATTATTGGTATATCAATTTGTTATTTCTAATCAAGCAAATTGTAATGTCGTGCCGTTGTTTCACTCACAGATATAGACATTTCGATGATCCTTTAAAATCCGGACATGTCGTGTCATTAATTTTGGTCTAGCACTGTTCTAATTACTTAGCGAAATGTAATTTCATGTCATTGCGTGACTACATTTCGACCATCCTTTAGTTTATCTTAAGGTAATTGATATATTTGTTATTTCTAAGTTAGCAAAATGTAACGTGATCATGTCAATTAGTAGCTTGTAGATACGGACATATCGATGATCCTTCAGTTTATTTTAATTATTGGTTTAGCATTTTTTTCTTCACCCCAATAAATGCACTTTCGAATTAATTAAAAATATCTTAGATGATAAAATTGCTTAACATTTCTAACTTATCAAAATTAATGTAATATCATGTTAACTCGACGAACCTTTACTTTATCTTAATATTATTGGTATAATCTTTTCCTTCACTCTGCTAAATGTACTTTGAGATTAATTAAAGATATCTTAGATTATTGAAATGAATGCTACAGTTGGTAGCATTAGAACTTAATTAGCAATATGTACTGTCATGTCAATGTGTAACTCGCAGATATAAACGTTTGGAATATCCTTTAGTTATCTTAAGATTATTGGAATAATCTTTTTCCTCATTCCCACTAAATGTAGTTTAGGATGATCAAATTGGTTACTATACTTGGAAATAATTCCAACTTGACAAAATGCATGCAATGTCATGTCAATGTGCAACTTGCGTACATCAATATTCTGAGAATCCTAGTTTATTTTAAGATGATTGGTTTATTCATATTATTCAATCCCACTTATCGTACTTTGGCATTAATTGAAAATCTAGTAGACTATAAAAAATGGTTTGTACATAGTAAGTAATATTGCTAACTTAGCAAAATCTAATGTCATGCCCTAGTGTAACTAGCATAGACAAACATTTTTTATGCTAGTGGATACAAATATATTGTATCACAAATCATCTAATTCCTTCGTATCGTGAAAAGGGTTATGGACAAATGCGCTTGATATCAAGGGAAAGTAACGTCCCTAATCGCGTCTAACAAAACTTTTAACTTAAGAATTTAAAACATAGATTAAACTTCAAAGGACCATTGGAGATTTTTTTTTTTTTTTTTTTATTTTAAAATAAGATAGAAAGAGAAAAGCTTAGAGAAGTGGAAGACATATGCCCACTTTGGGTGTGTATCTTATAGAGTTTCTCCAATGGAGGAGTGGAATGAATGATTTTCAAAAAGTCACATTGAATTCCTTGCAATTAATTAACCATGACTTGTGTGGAATGCTGCCTCAATCTTTTCAAAGTTTGCTTTTCATTTGGTGTTCATAAATTAAAACGACATACATACAGAATAGAATTTGTGGACAATGATAATGATAGAATATAAAATATTGTAATTTGTGGTATATCAAAAAGGCTTTATAAAGCTACCATTTGAACTTATTTTAATTAATATGAAGCTTGCAATCATTTGGAGAAGAACCCACAAAAAGCTTTGCAATACAGATAAAGCTCATATGGAACAAAAGGCATGATCAAAATGTATTGTAGTACACTATATATATATATATATGCTGGCACCCTTCGAGTGCATAAGATCATAAAATAATCATCGTGCATCAAATTAATGGAAATAATATTAAGATATATCAAAAAGAAATGGGGTCTTACAAAAAGTTTATAAGGTAAACAATGGACATTGAATGTAGGCAAAGAAGCAATATGATTACACTCAACTGTTACATTATATTCATCTCGTGTACAATTATTTAATGGAGGTGGTGGGTGTAGATAAAATTTCTCATATTATTATTATTTTTTTTTGTTGAATAATGCTATATTTTTTAAAATTTTATATCCCAAATGGTTTTCAATAATAGTGGTACCACAATATCCTACAATCGAAATCAACTACGCTCATTATCACATATGTTTGAAAATAATTTAGTGCAGAAAACTTGAGAAGCATAGCATTACTCTTATTCTTCATGAGGGCTCCTCTCTTTCCTTTCTTTTTCTTCCCTCTTAAGTTTGGTTTGGTTTGTCAATTTAGAGTAGAAAAAGGAAAATAAAAGGTAATGATGTCAAATATTGGGCTGAAGAAGAAAAGAAGGATGAGACAAGAGAATTTGTATGCGGGTCGGCCCTGTTAATGAAGAGACTTACGTCCACATGGTGTGTCTGAGCACTTGCACTATATTATCAATTCGCCGGGGGTCTTTGGTAAACCAATAATGGGATGGAGCTACCAAAGACTGGCCGAGTGAGTATATTTGTGTAGTAGAGTGTGCGATTCTTTCAAATAAGAATGCGATGCCCCTTGAAGGATGTGAGTGGTCTCTTTTGTAGATACAAGAGACCTACTCGTACAAGGTAAGTAAACTGATAAGGTAATACAATGTGATTGTGATTGATTAGCACAAATCGTGAGAGTTTCCTAATTTGATTAGGAAACAATCTACTATTTCCATTAGTCTTCTAGCTCTTATAGTAAACTGTCTGGAACCTTCTGGGTCACGTCCCAGGATGTGCCCAGAGCTGCACCTCTGACGGGCCGAGCCCGTATAGTATTCCCAACCTATTGGCTGGGACCAAATAGTACTGGTCGTACCGCTCAAGTTAGACAGTAGCGGAGCTTTGGTTTCACTGGATATTTTTATACATATTAGCTGCCCCCTCATTTTCAAGTCTATTATAATGCTTCATCAGATGAGGGTTGGAAATTTGCATAGCTCAAAAAATGGTCCAAGATACAGCTGGGAAAATTGCTCGGGGCCAGACAGGTTGCCCTGGTCACTTGGGGCCTAGACTGATCGATTACGTCAGGAGGTTGGGGTCAGAACCTACCATATCTCAAAAAGTGGTTGGTCTGGTCAGGATCCAACGAGACTAGTGTGAGTGCAACCGGACAGCCACAAGCTAACAAAATCGTCACGTCATATTCTTAATGTGCGCGCCTTTTTATGTGACGCTCGGGTTGCCCGAGGTGCCAACTGTCTGGCGTTCAGGAAGGTGTTCTGCTGGACCGTTGGATCTGAGATCATCTGGACTATCCATGCACTCTATAAAAACAACACTTGAGCATTTTTGCTAATTCTGCTACCCATCTCCAAAGCCCACTAACAGTATAAAAAAAAAGCATCCGGTCAAGCTTCACGAGCTCTTTCCTGCACTTGTTCTTATAAGTCTTCGTCCCTCCATCCTTATAATTCCCTACATTTTTCTTTTGTCCTTCCTTTTTTAATATTTCCGAACGAGGTTAGAGAATAGGAACCTATTAGGACTCGTGAGGGAGTGGGATATTTTCTTCCTTAGGTTTAGCTTCTTCCTTAGGTCAGGTGGTTCCCTTTCGTTGGTAAAGTATTCAAACCGGTCGGACTGTCCTAGAACAGTTATGACCGAGTATTACTAGACTGTGAAGACCTTGCATGCCTTACATTACATGCTCTTAGTCCTTCTACCCCTATACCTTAGATTGGGTGCTCCCGACCCCTACTTAGGATGCCAACTACTCCCTCATCTTGTCGTAGGAGCCTTAGAGATGTGTCATTTCGACTTTAACTCGTCTTCCCAATCGGAAGATGAGCAATCCCGGTCGAGTACCCTGGACACAAGCCTGGACCCTCCTTTAGTGGCCCCGTTAGGCCACCATAGTGAGGTTAGGATCCCCATTCGGGTGTCTGATGATGAGCTAAGTCAGGGGCTCCAGGCAACCTCTGGGTCCCGGGGTTCCGGTGATGAGGCCTCGATCTCTGGTAGTCCCGGTGTTGTCTTCTCGTGCGAGTTGATTCCTAGTAGTCTGCTTGCCAATGACCTGGGATGGATTAAGGATAGGTATGAAATCCCTGGCCACTCTTCATTGGCCATACCCACTGGTGGAGCTCATTTGTGCTAATCGGGTTTTGTTACCCTTTATGAGGACACCTTCATGGTGGGTCTTCGTTTTCCCCTCGATTCGCTCGCCCAGGACTTGCTAATCTACCTCACGATTACTCCGGAATAGCTTGCCCCTAATGGGTGGAGATTTTTTATGGAGGCCATACACCTTTGGCCCCAAGGCTTGGGGTATGAGCTCACCTTCCAAAAGATCCTGTGGACCCACTGGTTGTTCCTGTTGCAAGGGAAGGTCGGCTCCTTCTCTCTGGGAGCGCGACAGGGGAAGAAGATAAATCGATAAGTGCCTGAGCATTAACAAGGGGTGGAAGAAGAAGTTCTTCCATGTGTCTACGCTCGGACTGTGTAAGGACGCCATGGGAATTCAGCTAAGGACCTCTTGGGCAGGGATGTTGAGGAGTAAGCTCTCGTCTTGCATCTGTTTCCTTTTTCTTTTGTTTTTTCCATTAGACTAACTGATGTGTTCTTTTTGTAGTGGGGTCATCTAAGCTGCCGAGTATACCTGACGAGTGTCAAGACATGATCAGGGCCTTGGCTAAGGAGCCGACCAACGTTCTGACGTGTTAACCCAAACGAAAGCTCGAAAAATCACTTACGAGCCTAGTTCTTTCCTCCAATGCTTGCTAGAAAGTTTTTTGATTCTTCAAATTACGTTTCTGCTTGGTCATTGCTATATATACTTGATTCATATTTTTGACTCGTCATTTTATGGTTTCTCGTAAAGATGGCTCCTAGGGACACAGCTGCTCTAAAGGATAAGGAGGCCGCCTTGGTTGCACGGGTTGGCCAGAGAAGGAATAGACAAGACCCTGCTGCTGGCTAGCAACTCAAAAGGATTCATCAAGGCCCCCAATTTGGAAAGGATCTGGTTGGGACATCGACTCCTCGAGTTGAGGTGGTTGTACCTAGTGAGCAACCTTCGAGGAGCATCCAAACCAGATGACATCGGTGGAGGCTGTGGAGAATCAGACCCTGGCTGCTCAACAGCCAGGTGGAGAGGTGTTCAGGGTTGGGCCCCGAGGCCCTAATCGAGTGGCTTTATAGCATATCCGACATGGTAGTTAACTTTGCCCCCTTCTTTTTTATTCCAATTTCTCTATTTACAGTGATTGACTAGCTTCTGTTTCTTTTGCCACACCAGTTGCTAGGCGGTCGAGGCCGAGGTCTTCCTGCCCGAGATTCCTAAGAACCTGGCCATCGCTAAGGTTGCCTTTTCTGCCGAGAAGGTAGCGCGGGAAGCTTCAAACTTTGCCCTAGCCGTAGAGAAGGAGAAGACAAGGGAATTGGCATGGCCCTAAATTTTGGCAGCTAAGCAGGAGGTTTGAAGGGCTACAGATGTTTAAAAGAAGGCTCTTGCTGATGCGGTTGCCACTCGGGAGGTGGCGGTGAAGGATGCGGAGGAAAAGTTTGAGGCCGGCTTCCTCAGCAACGCTAACCTAGCCAAGAGGGCAGCCTTGGACCATCCTTATTAGGACCTCTCAAGATTTTCCTCGGTTGAGTCTGACTTTTGGAAGGAGGGGAGCATCTACAGAAGAGGCTCCTACTGATTGAAATGTTGCTGCCAGTGGAGAGGTCGGGGAGACTAAGGAAGAGGTAGTTGTCATCTATGATCCTTAGCTCCAGGCCTGTATATACGTTATTTAATTTTTTTAATATATGGGAAGGCTACTATAATTGCCCCCTAGGCAGTGTACTTTTTTTTTAATAAGTAATAACAAGGCCCCTTGAGGTCACTTTTACATACTATTTTGCACTTGTGTACTCCTTATTTTTGTCTGCCCGTGCCTGACCAGTTGTTTAGCTTTATTACAACCCTGCCATACCAAAAGGTTTAAATTGTGACTGGTAAGAGACACTTGGTCTTTAGGGGATCTTTAAAAACCTTAAAAAATTTCTGAGTTATTACACTTAGAATTTTCTAGGCTTGTAGAACCTGGTCAGGAACTGTAAGTGTTCGGGGTTAACCAAGCTCCTTTTAGACATCCCGACATGAACTTGAAACATTGTGGGTGCCTGGATGTCTAAAGGTTTATACTTAGTTAATTTCAAGCCCTATAAATGTTCAGTGTGGCTTTCGGTTTAGTCTGTTATCCCTTCCTGTCCCCTTAAGCTTATGCTAAGGCGGGCTTTAATAGAGGTGATGACTGTATGTAGCCGACCTAAAACGTTGGTAGTTTCAGGGTCTTTTTGAGTTGGCTATTATCGGCCACCTAAGAGGATTTTCCCCCATCGTAGGTTATGGACCTAAGCAGATCTAGTGCCTTGGATGTTTCTCAAGGGTTTTTGGTGCCTCAGGTGTGTTTTAGAGGTCTTTTGATCTACCTTGAATATGATACCTAGGTCTTTGGTTGTCGTGGAACATTGGTAAGGAAAAATATTTACAAGAAAAAAAGAAGTTCTTTATTCAATTTAAAAAACTACTCAGAAAGAGCCACAACTTGTTTAAAGGAAACATAAGTCTTACTGAAAGTACTTCCGTAGATGCTCCACGTTCAGGGGTGTGACAGATCTGTCCTTCTAGCGTCTGCAACTAGTAAGTTCCTGGTCAGTTAGCCTGAGTAACTCTATAGGGGACTTCCCAGTTTGGTCCCAACTTTCTGTGACTAGGGATTTCAGTGGACAGTTGACTGCTTTGAGGATGAGGTCCCCAATATGGAAATTGCGGTGCTTTACCCTAGTGTTGAAGTACTGTGAAACTCTCTGCTTATATGCTACCATTCTTAGGTATGCTCGGTCTATTTTTTCTTCTATCAGGTCGAGTTCTCCTCTAAGGGCTTCCTCGTTGCCCTACAAGTTGTAGTTTTCAACTCGGTAAGTTGTTAGTCCGAGCTCTTTGGGGACCACTGACTCAAAGCCATAGGTGAGTGAGAACGGTGTCTCTCCTATGACTTCTGAGGGAGTGGTATGATAGGCCCATAATAGGGTCGGTAGTTTATCTGGCCAGAGTCCTTTGGCTTCTTTAAGCCTAGTTTTAGTGGACTATAGAATTGTTCGATTTGTTACCTTGGCTTTTCCGTTGGATTGAGGGTGCTTGGGAAAAGAGTATTGATTCGCTATTCCATAGTTCGAGCAGAACTAACTAAATACGGTTGTGTTAAACTGTCTACCATTGTCACTATCCAGTCCTCGGGGCACGCCGAACCTGCTGAGGATGTTCTTTTCAACAAAACTTTCCATTTTCTTCTCGGTTATTGTCGCCAAGGGCTTAGCTTCTGCCAACTTGGTGAAATAGTCTACTACAATAACGTAAAACTTGACCTGATCCTTTGCATTAGGGAGCGACCCGACTATGTCGATGCCTCACTAAGTAAACGACCAGGGGCTGAGGACTCGACATTGGGTCTCTGTCCTACGGTTGATCATGTTTGCATGTCTCTAGCACTTTTGACACCACTTGACATAATCTTGGGAGTCCCGGGCCATGGTATGCCAGTAGTAGCCTTGTAGCAGGGCTCTGTGGGAGAGTGCCGGACCCTTAATATAACTTCCACACACTTCTTCATGGATTTCGTACAAAATATCCTGGACCTGGGTACGGTGGATGTATCGGAGGTAGGGGATGGAAAATCCCCTTTTGTTAAGCACACCGTCGATAAGATGGTACCTGACGGCTCAGTATTTTACCCACAGGGCTTCATCCTTCCCGACCGGGTAGGCTTCCGATTGTAAGGAACATCTTGGTAGGATCCATCCAACTGGGCCCTAAATCGACTAGGTCAACCTCCATACCTTCCAAGTTTGCCATACTAGGTTCGAGTAGGTATTCTACCTTTATCCTAGGGAGTTCTAACTTAGAAGATGATATAAGGCATACTAACCGATCGGCCAATGTGTTTTCTTCCCTCGGGATTTGCTTGATAGAGACCCTTTGAGTTTGTTGGAAACTGTTCAGACAAGGGCCAAGTAGGCCACCATGTTGTCTTCTCGAGCTTTATACTTCCGGTAGACTTGATTGAGAACTAACTAAGAGTCACTATACACTTAGACTTGCTGAGCACCCACCGAGCTAGCCAACTGTAGCCCGACCAACAGGGCCTCATACTCGGCTTCATTGTTAAAAGCCAGGAACCCAAACCTTAGGGCGTACTCCAATTGGATCCCGTTGGGTGTGGTCAGGATGATCCTTACCTTGTTGACCTACTAATTGGAGGATCGATCCACATAGAGTATCCAGGTTGGGGCGTCAGACTGTAGCTTAGGTGGTAATTCGGGTAGGCTAAACTCCTCGACTGGATTTTCGGATATGTAAACTCAATGACGAAATCTACCACTGCCTGTCCTTGATGGTTGTTTGAGGTTCGTATACCACTTCAAATTCTTCTAAATCAAACACCCACTTCATGAGTCTCCCCGATGTTTCAGGCTGGTACAGAATCCTGTACAGAGGCTGATTTGTGATGACCACTATGACGTAATCTTGGAAATACGCACAGAGCCGCCGAGCTGAGGTGATGAGTACAAAGGCAAGCTTCATTATGTTCGAGTAATAGCTTTCTGTGCCCTAGAGATCCTAGCTTGTGTAGTAGACCGGTTATTGTATCCCATGCTCTTCTTTGACTAGTGTTGAGCTAACTGCCTAGGGTGATATTCCCAAGTAAAAAAACAACTCCTCCTTTGGTACGGATGTTGAGAGTAGAGGAGGTGATGTCAGGTACTTCTTGAGTGCCTAAAATGCCTCTTCGAACTCCTTTGACCACTCAAAGACTTTGCAAAGGATCTTGAAGAATGGCAGACATCGTTCGGTTGCTCGGGATAAGAATCTGTTCAATGCTGCCGCCCTGCCAGACTCTGAACTTCTTTGGTTGATATGGGTGACACCATATTGATGATTGCTTGGATCTTTTTTGGGTTTGTTTCAATTCCCTGCTTGCTGACCAGGTGTCCAAAAAACTTCTTGGACGATACTCCAAATGTGCACTTAACCGGGTTCAACCTCATCCGGAATTTTCTTAAGATGCTAAAGGCCCCGGCTAAGTGCTCGAGATGGTCACTTTCATCCCTGTTTTTGAGCAGGAGGTCGTCGACGTATACCTTCATTGTCTTCCCGATCATATCTATAAACATATAGTTCACCAAGCGCTGATAAGTTGCCCTAGTGTTCTTGAGGTCGAAGGGCATCACCTTGTAGCAGTATGCTCCATGGTTAGTAACGAAGGAAGTCTTCTCTTCATCACCGGAATACATATAGATCTGATTGTACCCGGAGTATGCATCCATAAATGAGAATAGTGAATGGCCCATTGTTGAGTCCACCAGGAGGTCTATCTTGGGTAGGGGATAGCTGTCCTTAGGATAGGCCTAGTTTAGGTCTATAAAGTCGACCCACAGTCTCCACTTTCTGTTGGTTTTCTTGACCAGGATGATGTTTTCCATCCAGTTGGGATATTGAACCTCTCGGATTAACTTTGCATTGAGAAGATTCCCGATCTCCTCACATACCGTTTCCTGCCTCTATGGGGCCATTCCTCTCCTCTTTTGTTTAACCGGGCGGTAGCTCGGATCAACATTGAGCCAGTGAGACATAACCCGGGTTCAGTTCCAAGCATGTCCTCGTGGCTCCAGGCAAAGACATCTTAGTTCTGCCTCAAGAACTGGATCAGCTTTTCCTTGAGGTCTGGTTTAAGGAGAGTGTCGATGCTAACGGAGTAGTCGAGAAACTGGGGATCTAGTACTACTTGACTGAGTTCTTTAATTAGGCTGACTCCGTCCCTAGCATCCCTTGGTTCCATCTCTTGAATGTTTGCCTCGTTGCGCAATGAATAGACATAACAAGTATGGGCAATGTCTTGATCTCCCCTCAGACTTCTCAGTCCCCGAGGGGTCAAAAACTTAACGATCAAACTGTATGTTGACACAATCGTTCTGGCTCTATTGAGTGTTGGTCTCCCGAGGATGACAATGTAGGGGGACAGGACCTCCAAAACAAGAAAGTTTGCGAGCATGGAGGTCTGCTGTGTGTAGGACTCCATCAAAACTGGGAGCTCGATCATACCAATCAGTTGTATGCTAGATCCATTGAATCCTACCAAGGGAGGGGCTACTGGTTGGAGCTGGTCCCTTGATATCCCGAACTGATCGAATGCTGAGGCGAACAATATGTCCGAGGAGCTACTCGTGTCCACAAGCACACTCTTCACCCTATAATTGGCTATTGAGAGCATTACCACCAGTGGAATATCATAGGCATAATGCAGATCCCGGACATTATCCGATGAGAAAGTCAGGGTATCTATTAGTGGGGAGTTATTTGGTTGGAGTTGCAGGACATCTTCTCAGGATGCTCAAGCATGCCTCTTCCTTGCTGACTGTGAGTCCCCACCGCCTGATGTTCCTTCGGAGACCACGTTGATATGACCGAGGGGTTGCAGCCACTCGGGAGCCGAGATGTCTTGCCGTGGTCGTCTGTCTATGGTGGCAAACTCGGTAAAATGACCTTACTCAATAAGCTTCTCAATGGCATTCTTGAGCTTAAAGCAATTCTCGATACCATGACCGTGATCTTTATGGTCCTGGCAGTACTTATCCCGATTCCTCTTCTAGGGAGGGCTCTTCAACTTAGTGGGTTTCTTCAGCAGCTTTTGTGTCTCGGCAACGACCATGACCTCTTGGATGGGCTAGGAAAGTGGTGTGAAGGAAATCGAGGTCTGATCACGACCACCTGGTTGTTGATTCTATTTTTATTTCTTATCCGAGTTCTTTTCGTAGGTCTCCCGTTCCGCTTGACTCGTGGGGAATCATCTTCCGAGAAGTTTGAACGTTCGGACTCATAAACTCCTCGATTTCAATGTATTTCCCGACCCTCTCTGAGAGTTCAACCAAGGTCGCTAGTCATTAATGGTAAAAAGACGTGGCAACCTTGGTGTTCTGAACCCCCGAGGAGAAGGTTGTGATTACAGCAACCATCTCATTCAGATCATGGATTTGAAGTTTTTACTAGTTGAACTAGTCAACGTACCCCTTCAAGGACTCCTTTCTGCTACTTGATGTTTAGCAGTTGGATATCTGGCTACGGTTGGCCAAGCATTCCCACGAACTGCCTAACAAAAAGCTTGTTAAGCTCCTTGAAATCACCAACCAATCAGGGCTTGATTGAGTGGAACCACTGTGCGGCTGGCCCTTTGAGAGTGCTAGGAAAGGCCAAACAAAGCAGCGCATCAGCATTAGTCGCTAGTGCCATCTGAGCCTTGTTAGTCCAGACATGGTTGACTGGACTTTCCGACCCGTCATAAGAGTCGAAATGAGGCTATTTGAACTTGTAGGGAATGGCAAATCCTATAACCCAATTGGTGAAAGGAGACTTAGTCTTTGTATTGGCATAATTGCGACTTGGTTTTTGGCTTAATTTCTTGAGATATTTTTCGAAGTCATCAATGCTGGCCCTCACCTCCCGACCAATGTCTCGCCTAGCATCAGTATGCTAGGTTAGGTTAGAGGAAGATGCTTTGCTATTCACAAGGATAGGGTTCGACTTTAACTCTGTTAATCGTGTGCCAAATATTGCTTCGGCTCCTGACAGGGCTGTCCTGGACTGATTCTGGGTCAATCGCTCTTGTCCTTATCCTCTAGCCGTGTGCCTATCATTGATTATCTCTCGAGCATCCCCCATGCGGTTCGGGTTGGCCCGGGCACGTTGCAAGGTTTGTATGGAACCTCGTCCACGCTCACTGTTCCCGAACCGTCCCACAGCCTGGGGGAACGCTTATGCAGTTTGGGCACATCCTCGGGTCTGGATGGGGACGTGTCCATGCTTGTCGTTCTCTAGCAGTTCCGTAGTTTGCGAGGGCTTATTCTGTTGGGTCAGTAGTGACTCGATTTGTAGCTGGGCTTAATGTTGACCCTCCAGAAGTTGCACAAGGGCCGTAGTGATCTGCTCTGGGGTCATGGAAGCCGTCAGTTGCATGACCGACGAATCTGCCTAACCTTTTGGTAGAGCAGTTTTCTTATTTTTCTTCAAAGGCATGACTACAAGGTAGAGATTTGTTTTGGACGAAAATCTGTCATTTCCCACAAACGGCGCAAAACTGGTGATGTCAAATATTGGGTTGAAGAAGAAAAGAAGGATGAGACAAGAGAACTTGTTTGCGGTTCAGCCATGTTAATGAAGAGACCTACGTCCACGTGATGTATCTTAGCACTTGCACTATAATATCAAATCACCAAGGGTCTTTGGTGAACCAACAATGGGATGGAGCTACCAGAGACCAACCGCGTGAGTGTATCTGTATAGGAGAGCGTGTGATTTTATCAAATAAGAATACGATGCCCCTTGAAGGGGGTAAGTGGTCTCTTTTATAGATACAAGAGACCTACTCGTACAAGGTAAGAAGACTGATAAGGTAATACAATCTTATTGGGATTGATTAGCACAAATCGAGGGAGTTTCCTAATTTGATTAGGAAACAATCCACTCTTTCCATTAGTCTTCAAGCTCATGTAGAAAAATGTGTAGAACCTTCTGGGTCACGTCATAGGACATGGCCAGAGCTACGCCTGTGACAGGACGAGTGTGACAGGCCGAGCCCATACAGTGTTCCTGACCCGTTGACTAGGACTGGATAGTACTGGGCGTACTGCTCGGGTTAGACAATAGTGGAGCTTTGCTTTCACTGGATATTTTTGTACATATCAAAAGGCAAAGAAAACAAGGAGGAAAACTAGTGTTCTCCCTATTTTTTTTCCCCCAAACTAAAGAAAATAAGAAAGAAAGTGATTCACAATGTCCAATTTTTTATTTTTTTTCCATCTTATTTTCTTTTTATTGATATATATTTTTTTTATCATGTCATCTCATTTTCTATTTGATATTTTTTTTCTTCTCACTGTTAGCATCTTATTTCCTTCTCTCATGAAATCCATATTGGGAACCTAAAACATCAACGAAAACAAAAGGTAGAGAAGGTTATATCTGATATATGAGTTGAGATGTTTCTTGAGAGTTTTATAAATTTTTGGAAAATGTTTTTGTTTTCTTTGTAATCGCATGAATTAGGGGCTTGCATTGGAGAGGTGATATTAAGTATTGCATTTAGGAAAAGTGCAATTGTAGAGTGAACATCACCACCATGAAAATAAACCATTTGATCGATTAAAGGAAAACGGAAACACCAAACTATATTGATACCGAGATGTTTGTGCTAAATTCATGATTAAATCATGGATTAAGACCAGTAGTAATGCTTGGTTTGTGGAAAAAAAGAATGAAAAGAAAAGCAAACGATTAAGAAACCAAATAAACTAAGTCTGCGTTTGATAACCCAATTAAGTGCTAAAAATGAAAACTTTCAGCGCTTATTATTTTCTAGTGCATTTGATAATGTACCACTTAATTAGAAAAATGGCTGAAAACCCATTGAAAACTTTAAGTGAAAAATTCTACTGAAAAAATCACTCAATACAATTTCTTTCAGTATTTGAAACACTGTTTTCACTATTGTATATTCAATCACTTAACATATTTAGTAATTACAATTCATCACTTAATTTTCAGTTTTATCAAATAGATTTCCTACTTTTTTTCAAAGTTCCTTAAGTAATATTGTTTTTCCGTTTGAAAACAAATAAACAAAAATAAACAAATTCCACACCTTAATATTGGAAATGAAAATTTTAATTGCAAGAGATAAGAATCAAGGAAGGGAAGACATGTAGAGTTAGAAATTGTTGTTAATGTTTTCGTTATGTTTTCGTTGCCTACTATAGTTATTGTTGCTTCTTTTTTCCTTAAGAACCAAAGAAAAGAAAGTTATTGCTGCTTCTTTTTTCTTTGCCTACTACGGCACTTTTCTACAATTGTCTTGGGCGATTTTTGGTATTTTGAAGATGTTACATGTAGCCCCGTTGTTTATGCCATGCCGCAAAATACATTATTCTCAATGCATTAGTTGAACAAGTGAATTGGATTGTGAAGGAGAATGGGGCTGTCTTTAACCTTTGTAAATTACAAATTCGACATCCCTCCCTCTTAATTTGCCCTACGTTTTAGTGGATTCAACTTTAGTAAAAGATGATTCTCAATTCATAAAATACAGCATATAAATTTCCCTCCCCAAATCTCAGTGGGTTCAATTGAACACACTGAAAGGCATGTGGCTCGGCCATTACTAACACTTATGTTCTTACACAAGTCAACTAAATCGAGCAATAAAAAAAAATGAATCAAAGGGATTCTAAGGGCGTGTTTGTTAACACAATTAAATGGTTTTCTTTTTTATTAGTGTGCTTGATAATATATAACGGCTCACCACATAATTGAAGAAGTAGCCAAAGACTTACTGAAAACAGTTTTCTTTTTTTTGTTGTTGATCATTTGGTGTAGTGCATGGTCTCGTGTGAGGCACAAGTGCCAAGATCCGGGGAAGGGGGCATAGTTAGAACCCTGGTATGAGCATGACATTGAGAGTATTTTTGACAACTAGGCTAAGTTGTTGCTTAACTTACTCTTTAAGTAAAACAATTGTACTAAAAATTGATTGATAACTTTAATTAAACATTATTTTGAATACTGTAATGCAGTGGCTTAAAATTTTAAGCACTTCACTACCAATTTTTTCAGTTTTATCAAACAGGACGTTAAGTTTACAGCAAACTACATATTTGAAACATGGCCTTATCTTACTTTGAAAGGCACACACAACACGCACACGCACAACGATATATTTGAAGACACTTATTTGTTTATGTTTGAATAACTTGTTGCCCTAAAATAATATGAAGAGTTGATTAATTATTCAAGAAGAAAAAGAGGTAGAGGACATCTAAGCTCTTTGTCATTATCCATCACTTTATATAATACAAGTCAACTTACTCCCTTCTACTTCCAAGTAAGAAAGTACTTTCAAAAAGAAAAAATATAAAAGACAAAATAAGAAATAAAAATGTTTGGCAAAAGAAGAGCTCCTAAAAGCATTTTTACCTTATTTTTATTGTAATGTTCACTTTGCATTTTGCTTTAAACGATGTTTTAAACAACTCGAAACTTCACAGTGAAGTTACTATCATTAATTTTTATTCTCTGTACGACCCGTTAATACACTAAACATCTTTCTTGTTAGCATATCAAATTATATGTTAGTGCTTACTGCTTAAGCCCCTTTTTTTAAAATACTTCCAAACATGAGTTTGCTTTCTTTTCTTTTAATTTCTTTTATAATGACGCCACTAATTTTGGTGATGATTAGTGTGATTTTTTTATTATAACCCTAGTACGATTTACATATAATTAGAAAGATTACAAGATCATATTATATCATGATCCCAAAATGCTTTCGGCTAATCGACCTCTGATCAAAGTGAAAAAACAAAATATAGTCAACTCAAACAACTAATTAAGAGTACTTTTTACTAGGTAAAGTACTATTATGCGCACGCGAGCCATGATTTTCCTAGGGTAATTATAAGCATATCTGTGAAATTCCTAATGAGGTAATTAACGGGGGGTTTGATACTTTTATATTGTTACCGTCGCATATTTTTTTGAGTAAATTACCGACCCAGTTTTAGTTGAAATATTTATTCACTATTTATAGATTTGTAACCATTATTAGGTTAATCTTGTTAACCTAGGTGTAATTAGGGGGTAAAACTAGCTCTCTATCCGTCCTTTAGTTTTAACTTCTTCGTTTTTTGACCTTTCAAAATCCTTATTAGTTGCAAATGATATATTAATTCACCTCAAAATCCTTATTATTAATGACAAACCAATATGCCCAAATCTATAATATGTGAAATCATTTCATGACACATGAATGGTTTAATTGCAAAACAAAGAGATAGAATACAGTATTTATTTTTAGTATTACTCCTGCATTGCAAGTCAACAATGTAATACTTTGTATTTTCGGATACATGGTTATATAAATAAGACCCTGTATGCTTGTGTGAACCCTTAATGTAAATCCTATCTCAATCGATCGAACTCGTCTCAATCGATCAAACTTGTGTGTTCTCAATCGATCGAACCCACTTCGAGCAATCAAAACTCTACCCACCTGAATCCATGATGTGGACCCATTCTCAAGTGATTGAACTCCTTTCAATCGATTGAATCTTGACCAACCTGTTTTAAATCGATTGAACTCACTTCAATCGATCGAGCATGCCTTATTCTTATTTCAACGTTTGCCACCTGCCCCTCCCTCTTGCCTATATATATGTGTGTGTTCTTTGTGTGTGTGGGTGTTTGACAGTTTAGAGAGTTAAGAGAGAGAGAGAGAGAGCTTGTGTGTGTATGTGTGTGTGTGTTCCATGTATATATAACCGTGTGTGCATGTGTGTATGATACATATATACATCGTCTTGCGTGGAACAGAGAGGGAAGGAGAACAAGAAGAGGAGTAGAAGAAGAAGAATGAAGAGAGGAAGGAAGAGAGACAGAGGGGAGAGAGACAATGCTTGTCGTCACCATAGCCGCTGCCGTCAAGCTCGGGAACGCCATCACTGGACTGCTGCAGTGAGGTAAGTTCATTAACTCACTCAATAGATGATTTTAGGATGTTTTCTGTATGTTTAGAATGTGTATATAGTAATCCCAAGACACCATTTCGTCGATTGTCCAGTTTCTAGTTCAATCGATCGAACTTATTGTTCTTCAATCGATTGAATAGACTTTAATCGATCGTACTTGCGGTTTCCTCAATCGATCGCGAGGACTTTGATGGATTAAAACTACTTTTCCTCAATCGATTGAAAAGAGTTCAATCGATCGAACCTCACAGAACATAATTAATTCTTGTTGATTATAATATGAACTATTTAGCTGGTTAAATGTTGTACCATGATTCCATATGTTGATATTGTTAAAATGAATGGTGGAATGGAACACAACTGCATGTTAATAATCAATAATCAGTAGTTATGTTAAACACAGAGCATGTGGTAGTTTGGTTAACTAGAGTATGAGCATTGCACAACATGTGGTCAGCATGCAGGGGATAGTGTTATGAAGAGATAAGGGGATATGATGAGAATCGAGAATTGTGCCTCAGTGTGGAATATGAAATATGAATACTTTGAATCCGTGGGATCAACGACTGATGAGTCGGGTAGACGTGGGACGGTTAGAGTTCCTAGTGCGCCTTTCACAGTTGAAGACGTCCAGTGATGCGTATGCATTGTTGAAGACGTCCAATGTACAATTGACGATTACGTTCGGCTAGTGCCCTAATGTGTTCTCACCATGTAGATGACCAGTAAGGATGTACACATCGTAGAAGATGTCCGATGTACATCTTCCATCATTTACAGATATAATATACCATGTAGATCACCGGTAACCTATCAAGGGATCGTGGAAAGTAGGACAGCACCGGGTAAGTGACCAGTGTGGCCTATTGGCTCTATTATATGGTATTAGATTGAATAAAGAATGGCGTAGGACTCCACCGAGTAAGTGACCAGTGTGGCCTACTGGTTCAGTTATATGGTATTGACATATGGATATCAGATCGGTGTTATTGTATCGACGTATGGATACGGATGAGAATAAGGATATGGATACAAGTATTAATATGGTTATGGGTATAGATAGAATATGATGGTTCAGTCAGGGATTCAACATCCCGCCATGAAGGTAGATGCATGGGGTGGTTACATGGATTACATGCATGGATTTGGTAATGCTAGACATTGAGTAGCATAATGAGATGCTTTAACATGATCTTTATCTTTGTCGTTACTTAACATGCTTCCTGTTATCATTGATTTAATGCATAGTTTAATGAAACCTTTGCTTTATCCATAAGTGACGTCATTGATAAGAGATTAAGCACATTTTAAGATGCTAAACAGCAACGGGTGAGGAGTGTGTTTGATGTAATCACTTAGCTTTGTATTCAAAGCAATTGGCATTTATGCCCTGAACATAATGTCTAGAGCTCTGCAGGAATTGAGGATGGAGGTCTAATGTTCCGCCGGACTTCGAGCTGAAGGCTTGAAGACGAAGATACGCCACTTTGTAATGGTTAGTTTGTATATCTGTTATACTTCTATTAATATTTGTTGTAGGCCTCAAACTCTTAGTCAACTATTTTAATAGGTTTAGTAGAATTTAATAATTGGTACTTGGGCATATGTTGCTTCCAAACCTTTTATATTTCTGCTATAGCCTCTGATTATGTTAATATGATATGTTCTATGAATGGCATCCTCCTTATCGTTGTATTTATTGGTTTAAGTAGATGACAATGCGGTTATTCACCAGTCACAAACCGACGGGATCAAAACGGAACTTGTTTTCTCTATTTTTACTTCTCCTTGTGTATCTAATTAAGCAAAGATTATTGAGTTCATTATATATGTCTTGTCGGTCATTGATTACCGAGGTCACTACTCAATTAATTAAGTTCACGAGCCCAAAACTTTGGCTTATGATACTAGGTATTGTGTTGCATTCAAATATATGCACATGTATATACATATACGTATACACACATATAATGTGTGTATGTTGTTCAATCAGATAAATATCATTGTGTTCTTGTTCGTATTTTTATGGTTAATCAATTTTAGAGCACTATAATAGAATTTATATATATATTAATTTTGACCAAACATTGATCTTCTGTATATGAACTAATAGAGTTGACAAGTTGAATAATTTTTTTTAACATTCAACAAGAGGATGTTGGTTATGGGCATTGGTTTGGGTTACCAGTTGGGAGTTTTGGGGTCAAGGGGGGTCATTTGTTCCGTGGCCGATTTTTCGTTTGTGTATGGTGGGTGTATGGTGATAGTTTTCTTTATCTTCTGACTGGGGCTATTTTTTAGAGGTTCTTTGGTGGGTAGTGTGTCTCATTGGGTCTTGGCATTCTGGCCGGGTATGTGTTCTATGTATGAGTCGGTGTCATTAAATTCTACGGGCTGTTGTGGTGGCATTCATTTATTTTTTTACTGATCTGGTATGTTGTTTTGGTTATCTACAATGTGGAGTAGTTTTTCGCTTCGATGCTTTGATATCTTACATGGGGAAGTTTGATGTTTTTGGGGTTCTTGGTATTGTTTATGGATTGGTTGTGCTATGACATTTTTTCCTTATAGGTTAGGATAAGGTGTAGTCTGGTGTGTGAGTGTTTATCTTCTTTTTGGGGTTGTTTGTAATGTTCATGGCAATGAAAGGTTCTGTAGATGTGTAATATTGGTATTGGTATGTCTGGATCTACTACTTATAAACTCTATAGATGTGTATGAATAAGAGGGAGAAGAGATTATACCTTAGGTCTTGAACCCAGTTCTGATTTTCTTCTTCCTAGATGAAGAAACAGCCTCCACTAGGTTGTCTTCACCCTAATGTCTCCTATGAGTGCATCCCAAAAAGGCTAGAGATGGTGGAATCTCTAATTGAGAGGATAAGAAGGTTTGGGAACCCTAAAACAGTTTCTGCTGCTTCTAGTTTGTAAAAATGATGAACTCTTTTTTCTGGATGCAGCTACCCTATTTATTGATTCCTAGAACCGACCTTACGTTTAATTGATCGAAGCTGCCAAGACTTCAATAGATCGAGACTCTTCGATCGATCGAACTCGTCATGACAAAACCCTCTTGTGCCTTTCTAAGCATTCTAGCAGTGCTAAGAGTGGGACCTCCTAGGTTCTTTATTGTTGGCTCAGACCAGTTGTTAATCCTCATGACCAAACTCTTTGATCAGAAAACTAACCAAATGGCCAGTTAACATTTACTCCACTATAAAATGATAACTGAACTCCAACACAAAAGAACATATCCGAAGCGATAAGTAGACTTGTATGGTGTACTAATGTCCCTCTACCATCAGCATTCAAAATCATATTCAAGTAGTCAAATAATTGTTACTCTAAACCTGAATGATGATTACATCTTCTATTCCTTGAGTCTCATTCACCTCTCATGATTACCAAACACGTTGATAACTACTTATCAACAAAACTATAGTTCTCAGTAATCAACTTGGTGACATTTTCAAGGGAATGCTTACCCCTTAACAGAGGGTAGATTCTATCTGGATAATATATGTTCACAGCCCTATGAACATGACATACCCAAGATACCGAGGTGTTGATCTTTTATAGACCTCACTAATTGGTAAGTCAAAGCAGTCATATCTACAGTCTGTGTTCATAATCGTCTCAAGATTGAGAACACGTACCTTATACAAGTTATGAGTTCCTATTGACTGTTGACAATCTTTAGCGTCAATAGGAAAACTCAGGTCCATCAATGACCTATAAGCATTAGCATATAACTAAGAGTAATACTCTAGTGATTGAGATAAATCACTCCATCCAATGGTAGTTAATCATGTTATAGTGTATACCTAATGAGATATCCAGTCTCGACCTCCACTATGACAAGTTCTACGTATCAAAGAATAGTAAATCGTATCTTCCTTGTTATGTGTCTCATACACACGAATTACTTACTATGATACTTAAGGATAAGCAATCATCTCATGAAAGAAACATACATAATGAAATGTTAAGCTGATATCCATATATTAAAATGTCAATGTCTCATACCTAAAGTAATGGTTTGAGGGCACAAACCCAACAATTTCATTTCGAGTTTTTTTTTCTTTCTAAATTTTGGGAGTGCTTCTCCCTCTTTTTGGAGTGTGTTTGGTGTGTGTTTCATTTTGTGTAATAGGGATTTCGTGTCGCGTGAGTTATATAATTTTCTATAGTTGGAAATGAGGATGGATTTGGCAAGTTTGGCCTTTTAGGTAGGGGTGGTTATGGTTGTACACAGATATATCAGGGGTCGGCTGATTCTTTCAAGCGTAGGTGATCAATGATATTGGTGATCAATGATATTATTTGTCAGATCTTGGGCAAAGGATGATAAATGGTAGGATTTTTTTTATCTAAGGCACACAAGGGTTCAGTATGAATTGGTAAAATTGAGTCTCTAAGTAGTATATGGGTGATTTTGAAAGGATGTTTTTTTGGGGAAGTTTTAGTGGATCTTTTCTTTAGAGTTGATAATGAAGTGATCAAGGCTTTTTAAAGGAATCTTAAATCCTTATCTGAGGAATACAAAGTTTTGATTCTGATCCAGAATATTTCTTTACTGGAGCTTTCATGCTATCATGAGATTTTGGTTTGCTGCCAATGTCGGTTACTGAGGTTACTTCAGTTGGTAGGAGATAAGGCTTGATCGGTTTTTAGGATAGTTTGTGATTCTCAATGCTGGGTGTAGCATCCTTGGTATTCTAGGAGTTCATCTTGGCAAGGGTTGATGTTTCTCTTGAAGTTGTTGATCTAAGTTTCAAACTTCCTATGAAGCCTCATGGGATTAGGTATAGTGGTTTGTTGGGATGATCACAAATTGCATTAGAGCAAGGACATATTCTTTCAACTTTGATAAAGTGCCCAAAGTATGGCTAGCTAATCATGGGGCTTTTGATTTATTTTTTTGAATTTTTTGTTTGATTGCATAAAAGTGTTGTAGCTCTTTTGGGCTACTCATTTTCTGGGGGTGTTTTCTTTTAGTGTCTTCTTGGGCCTTCTGATCTAAGGGATTGGCTATGGGGGGGGGGGGGGGGGATGTTCCGTAAGGTCTTGCGTGGGTTCATTGGCTATTGTTTCCTCTTTGGCCTTTTTGGCGTTCTAATAATATTTGCTGCTATTCAAAAATAATTAAAAACTTGGGTATCTATTTTTAGACTTTTGTCAAATTCTCGGGTTGTATGAGGAGGTAATCAATAATCAATGGGAAAACCATTAATTAGACATTGAAAAAGTCATTGGGGAAGTCCAAGTAATTAAGGCATTCGAAGATGTGACAATTAGGAGGATTAATGTTAAATCAATTGGCTGTAAATGGGTCTACAATAGAAAAGGATGATCAAATGGGAAGGTAGAAACCTTAAAAGCTTGGTTATTACTCAACAAGAGGGTGTTGACTATGATGAAACCTTTTTGCATGTAGCTATGTTTAAATGCATCAGGATTCTCTTATCCAAAACATGTCTTGATTACGTGATATGTCAGATGGACGTCAAGACCGCACTCTTTGAATGGAAATCTAGACGATGACATCTTTATGCAGCAACTAGTCAGTTTCATATCCATAAGGGTAGGAAGGTAAGGTTTGCAATTTGTTGCATATGTTCATTTATGGGCTTAAGTAAGCATACAAAAGTTGCAACATTCGATTTGGCCAAGCATGCACGAAACATGAGGAGAATGAAGTAGTATTCCTAGTTCTGTATGTTGATGGCATCCTTCAATTCTCATTGGGAATGATATAGGAACTCACTACAACAAAAATGGGTTGTAGCAAGGAAAAAATTCTTTACTAAATAGCGCAGTTTCATAGCTAAAGCCTTTAGCAATGTAAGTCTTTCATTACCAGATTCCTTGCTAAAGCTTTGTCTCTAAAGCCTCTAGCTATGAAAAATAATTTCCTTGATTTTCAATTCTTAACTTCTGGCGAGGAAATTTTTCCTTACTAATGCTCATCATTTTTGTCCCTAAATGCCTTGATTTCCTTGCCCAAAATCCTATTTTTTCATTCAACATAGACATTTGGCCAAGAAAACTTTTTCATCGCTAAATATGTAACTTTAAGGCGAGGAAATATTTTCCTTGCTGAAAGTCATTTTTAGCAAGGAAACAAGATTTGCTTTCCCTTAGTATTAACCTAAGGCAACAGATTAATTTCCTTGCTAAATGAGGTTTTTAGCAACAAAAAATAGTTTATTGGCAATTGCATTCATCGAAGGCAAGGAAATAATTTCCTAGCTAAAAGTGTTTTTTAGTGATGAAAACATATTTCCTTGCTAATTTCGTTTCTCGAAGGCAACGAATTAGTTTTCCCACTAAAAGTAACCCCACCAATACCTTTCCAATCCAATATTTACTATTAATCCTGTAAAAATTTCAATACTTGTCCAACGTACGAATAATAGAATAGTCAAAACATTTCCAACATAACATAATATGAAATAAAGAATTCCAAAAATCTACATAATCAATTATCTGACATAGTATCAACAAAGAAAAAACCATCAGACTTGATAATGAAAAAGTCCCACAACAGAACATAAAGACTGAATTGCTGCACACACTCAAGCGAGCAATCCACAAATTCTGCACCCCATGTTCATCAATAATATAAGAATAACATCATTATTTTATTTTAAAAAGAAGAAGAAGAAGAAGAAGAAGGAAAAGAAGAAGAAGAGGAGTAGTAAAAAATATATAGTTATCCATTTTACCCTTTAAAACCTCGATGTTTTATCCTAGTCAACCCCAGGAGTCCATTATTCATTTCGTTTCTTCCTACGAGTATATTTAGTTGTACCCAAGGTGGTAGTGTGGTTTTGGTGGCGGCCAGATAGTTGGTTGTCCTAGTTGACCCATAAAACCTCAATTTTCTGTGTTTTGGGATATTTTTTGACGTTTTAAAGATACAAAATCTACCCTGGGAGTCTGTTATTCATTCCATTTCTTCCTAAAAGTCTATTTAGTTGTAGCCAAGGTGGGAGTGTAGGTTTGGTTGTAGCCGGATAGTTGATTGTCCCACTTAATCTTTGAAACCTCAATTTTGGTTGTTTTGGGGTTTTTTTCGACGTTTTAAGCTAAGAAATTCACTCCAGAAATCCGTTATTCATTTTATTTCTTCCTATAAGTCTACCTAATTGTTCCCAAGGTGGAAGTAAGGGTTTTGTGATAGCTATATAACCCTTAAAATCTCAAGTTTGGGTGTTTAGTGGTGTTTTTTGACGTTTTAAACTTTAGAATCCACCCCAAGACTCTGTTATTTATTTTGTTTCTTCCTAAAACTATATTTAGTTGTACCTATGATAAGAGTATGGGTTTGGTGACATCCAAATAGTTGGTTATCCAAATTGTCCCTTAAAACCCCAATTTTGGGTGTTTGGGGGTGTTTCTCAATGTTTAAAGTAACAGAATCCACCCCAGGAGTCTGTTATTCATTTCATTTCTTCCTACAAGTCTATTTTAGTTGTAATAGAGGTTGAAGTATGAGTTCGGTGGCATCCGGATAGTCTGTTATCCAACTTAATTCTTAAAACCTCAATTTAGGGTGTTTTGGGGTATTTATTTTTGACATTTTAAGATACAGAAACCACCACGGAAGTCCATTATTTATTTGTTTCTTCCTACAGGTCTATTTAGTTGTACTCAAGGTTGGAGTATGGGTTTAGTGGCATCCAGATAGTCGATTGTCTAACTTGATCCTTAAAACCTCAATTTTGGGTATTTTTGAGGTAGTTTGTGATGTTTTAAGTTATGGAATCTAGCCCGAGAGCCTGTTATTCATTCTATTTCTTCCTACATCTCTGTTTAGTTATTCTTGAAATAAAAGTATGGGTTTGGTGGCATGTGAATAGTGGGTTATCCCAATTGTCCCTTAAAACCTTGATTACGATATATGGAAGATGGACTGCATTCTTGAATGGCAATCTAGACGAGGACATCTTTATGTAGCAATCATTCAATTTCATACCTATAAGGGTCAGGAAAGTAAGGTTTTCAAGTTATATAGGTCCATTTATGGGCTTAAGCAAGCATCCAGAAGTTGGAACATCAGGTTTGGCCATGTGTACAACAAGCAAAAAGAGTATGCGGTAGTATTACTAGTTCTGTATGTTGATAGCATTCTACTATTTGGGAATGACATAGGAGTGCTGCTATCAATAGTTTAGGTTTGGTTAGCTAGTACTTTTGATGTGAAAGATCTTGGTAAGGCAAGCTATATCCCAGGGATAAAATTGCAAGTAAGGAAGAACAAGATAATAGGATTATCTTAGGATTCCAGTATTGATAAGGTGCTAACTAGATTCTTTATGGAGAATTCCAAGAAATGGTTTTTACCCTTCAAGCATGGTATATCACTCTCACAAAGCTATTGTCCCAAGACACAGTTTAAGAGAGATCATATAGAAGGAGTTTCATACGCTTCGGTAATTAGAAGCCTCATGTATGCGATGTTGTGTACCAGGCCAAATATCTATTTTGTTGTTGGCATTTTGGCAGATATCAGTTTAGTCCAAGTCCAGACCATTGGACATCGATGAAGAATATTCTGAAGTATATAAGAAAGACTCGAGATCATGTGCTTGTCTATGGAAAGGAGGACTTAGTTCCAATGGCCAATATAGATTCTGGCTTTATGTCGGGCAATGATTCGAGGACGTCGACATCTAGACAAGTGTTTACTCTTAGTGGCGGTGCTATGTAATACCCATAGTTTTCATTATACTTTTACATTTCTATATATATAAATAAGACCCTTGGACTTATTCTTGTCTTTGTTAAACTTTTGACCCCAATCGATTGGCATAATTCCAAATCGATTGCCAACTTTTGTAACCCAATCGATTATCACCCTACCGACCTGAATCCATGATGTGGCCCCATCCAAGTCCATTGCGCTCTTGTATCCAATTGATTGCCATCAAATATCTGAAGCCAATTGATTGCCATTAGTCCCAATCGATTGCCAACTAGTTGCTACCTTGCCTTCTTATTTCCTATGTATATCCTTCCCCATATGTGTGTTTGGGTTTGCTGAACTGAGAGAGTTAAAGAGAGATACATAGATATTATGTATACACACTCATACATATATATACACATACCATGTTAATACATATATATACACTCACACACACTTTCTAAGAAAATAGAAGAAGAAGAGGAAAAGATGAAGAAGAAGACAGAGAGAAGAAGAAAAGAAAGGATAAGAGAAAGAGAAGAGAGAGATGAGGGCACCCCAAGGAGCTGTAAGCTCACCCTGAACTACCGGCGTCACTGTGGATACCGGAAGTGGACCACTTCTCTCTCTTGTTTGAGATTGTTTTGAAATTGATTTGAATCAGAGAAAGAAAATAGGTCTGTTGAAAACAGATACAGAGTCGCCACTTGGTCTTTAAGGAACCAAGAAACCTAATTTTGACTCACCCAAATGGATAAAGGGCACCGGCCCTTCATAACCAAAGAACTTGGTTCGGGGTTTTGGTACGAGAGAGGAAGGAGCCTTTGTCACGACTAAAACACCCTCAACTCGCCCCGTCTTTCGACGGGCCTCAATTAGCATCCAAATAATCATCTTATACTATGTCTGGTTCGACAAATAATACTATGATAGTATATTACATCACATAAGAAACTTGAAAATGGAAGATCTAAAGATAAAATATCATTCATAAGATCTAAGTCAAATATCATGCAATGTAAAGTGAAAGATCACACAAATAAACCTAGGAAAAATCGTCTAATCATATATCAAGTAATTAAGTTTCCTTAATCTAAAGGGGACATGAATTGTTCTTGAAACAAATAAATAAAGAAATCAAAATATGCTTAGCAAGCTAACGTGATGCATGTTATTCTCTGAGAAAAGAAGATCTCTCAATCCCCGGGACGGATGAGAAAAGGATGATTAGATCGAGGAGAGCATGAACGTGTGATCAATTTCATTCCTTATAATCTTCTTAGATTAAGAGTTACAAAAACCCAAATCTTGCATGAATGCAATGTATGTATCTAAAATGTGCAAAGGTTGTAGTGTGCTTTGTGTTCATGGCTTCCTAGAATGACTTAGAATTCTATAATGTGTATGAATGGATGAATGAAATCAACATAGGATATGTACAAATGTAGTATGAACTACTTCCTAAGATATGGGTTAATTTGGAATGCATATGAGCATCAAATCAAAGAATAAAAGTTGAAATGTGCTTGCTGTGAATAGTGGACAGACTGCATGTAATACTTTACAACATTATAATGGGAGGTCAAACGTGCCTAGATAAATGTGAGAAAAATCAGAGATTATCCTTATTGTGTCTAGAAAATAACCCAAAAAGCCAAACATCAATAGCTATCACAGATTAAAAGAAAGAAATCAGAATGTACACATGACTCAGAAACAAAAACTGCACTGTTGACTGATTTTGTATGATTTTTCATAAATCAAAGAAAAGGTTTATGATGACCTATTATATACCAAAAGTTTCCTAAGACACCCAAGTTTTATAAAAAAAATAGAAAAGATATATGTACAGTGATGAAAATGTCCAGAATAAGTGCAAGAAGTTGGGTGAACATTCTGTGAGAACAGAGGCAGATTATGAATATGAACTTCTGACATCCAAAACAAATACTTTCACATTTCTATAATTGATGGGAAACATTGGGGACAAACTATGATGTCTTACGAAGATTTTCCAAGTGGTTTCATCATCATAACTCAAGTATTTAATTCAAAACAAATCTTTGAATCTGAACAGCTCACTGTTTTGGATCATTCTTGAAGAAAATGGATTTGGATTTGGAATAGAGTTTGAGTTCTTGATTGGGGGTTTTGAAATAGATGTTCAAAGCATGAACTTAAACTCTTGAGATGACCATGTGACCACTTAGAACCTCATCCAACCTTGAATCATCAAAGAACTCCCAATATTATTGGAGAGATTCATTTTTATTTTGGACATAACTTCAATACATTTCAAGAACATCTTGGAAGTATTGAGGTTATGATCATCATCTATCAAACATGTTTTTGAGGTCAAGAGCTACTATCCATAAGGATTCACTCACCCCAAACTTCATGTCATCACTTAGATGATGATGAACTAGTAAGTAAATAAAGAAAATAAAAAAAGAAATGGGATAAGAAGAGATGAACATATATATAATCAAAGCAAGTAAATAGCAATCAATAGATGATAATCAATGTGATTTTGGACTTGTAGCTTGGTGTTTCACTCATAGATTTTGACATTTGGACATGGAAGTAGCTTCCTAACTCAAGAATGCTCAAGAATGGTGATTGGGGGTGTTTGGGATGTGAAGTATAAGAGAGGTAATGGAAGAACACAAGATTAGAACTCACTTTCTATAGCAAAATAGTAGGAGGAAGCTCCTTTTCTCTCTTCTAAACCTATCTCTACCTCTCTTCTTCTCTACAACTTTTCAAGCTTTTGCACTTGGCCCCCCCAAAATGAAGAGCAATGGGGGGTTTAAATAGGCCAATTTGGGGTGGTTTTGGGGTTTTAGAAGTACTCCCATTGGTCCCAAACAACTGTGAACATAAAACTATGTCGTTTTGGCTTTCAATTAATCAAATTGGACCCCCAAAAAAATTACAAAAATGGACTCTGCGAGGATTGAGTGCCGCGGCGGCACTGGGCCAGTGCAGCGGCGGCAGTGGGCCAGTGCCGCGGCGGCAGTGTTCCTCTGGAGCCCAGAAAATTACGTTTAGGCCCCCCAGAGGTTCCGGTATTCGCGAAAAGGCCCTATTTCGTCCGAAATTCACAGAAAATGCATACGAACTCCAAATTGAGGTTGTGATATACCGTTGGAAAGGTAATGGAGTCTACTCTACATAAAAAATAGTTCGAGGATAGGTCACTTTGAAAAGTTTTACGGTATTCGCGATAAAAGCCGATTTGATCGCCTTTTTCGCCTTTGGAAATTCATAATAAACTCGTTTTAAATCCAAAAATTATGTGCGATATACCGTCGGAAAGCTGTTGACCTCTAGTATCCATGAAAAATATTTGAAAATTGTCACGGTGCCCCGGTTCTAAAGTCAAATTCCGGTCAAACTGGTCAAACCTGGGATTCCCGGGAAGTTCTGGAAACCTCCGGGAGTTCCCGGGAGCTGATGTTTTCGCTCGATTTTCTTTTGGAACTTGTTTTAATACTTTTCTCATGATTTAGAATGATTCTGGTGAATTCGGACGATTTCGGTCAAATTTGGTCAAACTTGGTCAAACCTGGTCAAACCTTGGTCAAACCGGTCAACGGGAACTTTCCGGGAACTTCCGGGACTTCCGGGGGTCTCTGGGAGCCGACGATTTCATCTGATTTCTCTTAAAAACTCATTTGAATACTTTTCTTACGACGTAGCATGTTTCCAGAACTTTTGGGACCAAATCTGGGAGTTTTCGGGCTTTTAGGGGCATTTTGGTCATTTTGAGCATTCTGAGAGATAGAGCTGACTTCCAGGAGTCCTTTTGAGTCTTTTACGATCATTGTGAACCACCAAGCTATGGGTCTCCTAAATTTGATAGCCGACAAAATGGGGTGTCTACAGTTTGCCCCTCTTTGGCATGAACTTGCGAGGCAACGCATGTCGCAAGCGAGTGCCAAAGTTTTGAAGAGACAAGACTTTTTGGAGGCTATAGATTTAGGATAAAAAGCGTTGCAAAAGATGCAATGATGCTGAGGCTAGTGCTGGTCGCGCTCTGCGTGAGCTGCCTACGTATCCCAAGGGGAATCAGACCAGGACGTAGTTCAGGGCACAAAGGAATAAATCACACATGCACATACACAACAATCAGGCGTATGCTATGCTATAAGAGTGATATGCTATGCATGGATGTGATATGAATTTTGTCCTAAGTCCTATCATGTCTAGTGTTCTGATCCTAGCATGAATTGGTGCTGTGGGGTGTACCACTCCGAGTGGACTTGTGTCGTGCCTGTATTGTGTTCTAAAACGCTTGTGGTCCTAGTACATGTGTTCAGTGTATTTGCCACTCTCAGTGGGCTTGGTGATCTATGCTTCACTATGACTAATAGACGTGTGAGGGAGCTCGACCTGGAGGTCTTACTCAAGGAAGAGCGTGGTGCTCAAAGTGATATTGTGGTGCTCAAAAGAATGCTTATGGTGTGTTTGCCACTCCAGTGGGCTTTGTGATTTGTGTGTGCCGCAACCGATGGGCTATGTGTCATATTGGGTGAAGTGATTCTTGACTCGTGCTCCTCTTAGTCGTGACACTATGGACTCGGTGACTCCCAAAGTCTCAACGGTGCTTCTCAATCCTCGATTCTCAATGGCGCTTATGTTGTTCCTCGAATCTTTGACGGTGCTTTCTCAAGGCTTCTTGATTGTCAACGGTGTTCTTCAAATCTTAACGATGCTTCTCGACTTTTCCATGATGCTTCTCAACAAATCTGATATTCCTCAACCCATCCGATATTCCTCAACTCTTCAACGACGCTTCTCAACAAATCTGATGTTCCTCAACATATCCAATGTTCCTCAACTCTTCAACGATGCTTCTCAACAAATCTGATGTTCCTCAACTCATCCGATATTCCTTAACTCTTCAACGATGCTTCTCAACAAATCCGATGTTCCTCAACACATCCGATGTTCCTCAACTCTTCAACGATGCTTCTCAACAAATCTGATGTTCCTCAACTCATCCGATATTCCTCAACTCTTAGACGATGCTTCTCAACAAATCTGATGTTCCTCAACACATCCGATGCTTCTCAACAAATCTGATGTTCCTCAACACATCCGATGTTCTCTTCCTCAACAACACACTTGGACTTTGGGCACTAAAACCCTCAACAACACGTCTCATCGACACACCTTATCAGCAATGGTTTCTCGGTGTTGGCGATATTTCCTCCGATCGGCCGCCTTGAGAAACAACTGTCGGTTTGTAGTTTGCAACCACTTACGAGTTTATGCCACTCGTACCTGGGACATTCTCATCTTGCGACCTTGGCTGGTGTAGTAATAATGTTTGGTACTTCTGCTTATATCCAAAGTTTTTTTTTTTTTTTTTTATTTTATTTTATTTTTTATAATTGGGAATCACCTTTAACCCACACATTTGAGACCATCAGGACAAATGGACTTAACAGGAACGACAAGGAAGGTTGGGTTAGTTTGTATGAAACCTTGGACTCTGACACACTTGTGATCAGATTACTACTGACTCAAATAAAGAAGGATTGACTTGGACATGAAATTCTCAAATTGCCACGATCCAAAGTGCCTTTGCCATGAATGATGTACCGCTCATCTTTTATGTTCACTCCTCATCTTGATATGTCAGCACTTTGCTAATAAATCTGGTTTTTTTTTTTTTTTAAAATTCACCCCTACTGATCTAATCAATTTCTTTGCTTCTCCCAAGATGTGCTTTGAATTAGTGCCTTAGCTTATAGAATAAAAGATGCTCCATTTCCATCTGTTCAAGACAATGTTTGTGACTTGAAGGCTTACCATTGGTGTATAGGAATCGGGTGGCAAACGAAGTTTGCCCCTAGTTTGAAGGGCATGAAGTGGGATCTGTAGGCAAACGAGGTAAATGACCGAAGTTTGCCCCTAGTTTGGAGGAAGGTTCATTGGAGGCTTTGGGCAAACGAGGTAGGTGACCGAACTTTTTCCCTTTGTGTGAAGGGTAGATAGTAAAAGTCAGGCAAACGAGGCGGGTAGCCGAAGTTTGCCCCTAGTGTGGAAGGTGATTTTCTGGTTTGAGGCATGGACCGTGACTTTAATCTCTCAAATGCTCATAACTTTTTGCCTAGGCACCAGTGAGGTAACCTAGCGAGCTCTTTTCTCTCTTTTGTTATTGCTCACCTTAGATTTAACTCTAACTTTTGCCTAGGCGTCCTTTCGGATTTTCGACCTAGCGAGCCATCCTTCTTTTTTTCTTTTTTTGAAAGTCTGCCTACATACCCCCAAGTGGGGATCAGGTTCAACGTAGTTCGGGCATGGTTGGGAAGAAGCGGGTTGATTTTTGAGTAGGTGGGGTGACCGAACCGATGCGGTTGCCTACGTATCCCCGAGTGGGAATCAGGTCGAGCGTAGTTCAAGGCAAGGCTTGAAGGAAATTGGTTTGATTATGATGGTGTTGACCGAACCGATGTGGTTGCCTACGTATCCCCGAGTGGGAATCAGGTCGAGCGTAGTTCAAGGCAAGGCTTGAAATAAGGGGTTTGAGGTATGAGGGTTTTTCAAACCAATCGTCAAAGAAGTTCAAACTTGAGCCACTTGTGGTAGCTTTGAATAAAAAAGATTCAGTTTCAATCTCCCTTTCTTTTCTTTTTCTTTTTCTTTTTCTTTTCTTTTCTTTTTCTTTCTCCCTTTTTTTTTGTTTTTTTGTTTTTTGAAAGTGGAGATGAAACTCACTGAAATGTTTGGCTATCATCAAGGGCTAAGTCTGCATTGCTTTCAATCGGACAGATTACGTGGCTCCCAATTGGATTGGGCTTAAGGCTTTGAAATGGTGGAAAAAGTATGTCTTTTCAAGATTAAGGCAAGAGCATCTTTAAATTCTTAAAGTAAGACTATTCAATTCTCAGCTCTTCATCAGTGTCAGCGTGAAATCGACTTTAACCTTTCAGGATTCTTTTTTGTTTTGTCGTAGAAAAATTATTAGCAGAGTAATATCCATAGTAATTTGAAAAGTGACACTTCAGTTTAGCGATTCATGCATTTATGACTAGGCACATCAGATTAAGCAAATTGAGACTTCATTCCATTCAGAAGAGAAGGATTACATTACTCGATACAGACTCACAACAACTCGATGACGGACGAACTTGACCATAAGACTAAACTTGAAATATACTCAAAACATAGAACAGACTTGACTTGGTCTCAAATGGAGTGTCTTTGTGACCCATTTATTATTATTATTATTTTAGCAGAAGTTCCAAACACTATCGCTCCACTGCACGGATTCAACATTCATGGGTGTCAATGACAGGGATCATTTGAGAGGATAGGCCATGGGCTTAGGTGATATGGGGTTGAATGGGTTGTGGCTCGATGATTCCTCGATCAATGAGGTCTTGGATATCATGGCGGAGACGTATGCACCTGTCGGTGTCATGGCCTGGGCCTTGGTGGTAGGCACATCGTTTGGACATGTTACAGTTAGGTGGTGGGGGGTCAGCACGAGGCTGAAGGAGTTGGAGGTGTCCCTTTTTTAGCAGGCGGCCTAAGGCTACGGAGGGAGAGATATCCAGCTTGGAGAATTCACGGGGTACCCTATTTTGGTAAGGGCGGCTAGGCAAGCTGGTTTGGTTTGTGAGCTGGTATGATTGGGGAGAATAGGCCATGGGTTGGTTACTGAGGGCGTTGACATCCGAAGAGTTTCGGGAGTAGTCTAGCCTCTTGGACTGGCTTTGTGATCCTTCATTCTTGATTTTCCCTTCCCTGATTGCATCCTCAATTCTAGTCCCAATCTCAAACAGTTCTTCAAATGTTGAGATGGACTGGTAGAATAGTTTCTCATGGTACAGCGGCTGTAGATTCTTGATCAACATCCGGACTTGTTCTTTTTCGACTGGTCGGTGGGTCATTTGGGCCACTTTGTTCCTCCATCTGCTCAAGAACGCAGCGAAGGACTCATTGAAGTTCTGCCGGGTAGTCTCTAGATCCCGGATGGTGACATCGAGCTCTTGGTTGTAGGAGTAATGATCAACGAAGACCTGGACTATATCTTCCCAAGTCCGCGTCTTAGAAACCTCCAAGGTCAGAAACCAGGATAGAGCGGCCTTGGCGAGGGTTTGAGGGAACAACATTGCGATGTGCTCATGGCTGCAGCCCATTGATTGGAAAACACTCATGCAGAATTTTACATGGCTCTTCGGATTCCCAGTTCCATCAAAACGATCAATTTCAGGCATCTTGAAGTTTTCCGGCAGCTTCAGCTTAACAGGCTCAAAAAGGCCTTCCAGATCTAGCATGTAGTCATCGATCCCTTTGCTTTTCCTCAGTACGCTTTCTAGCTTGTCAACCCTGTCCATTTTTTCTTGGAATTTCTTCTCATACGCAGGCGGCGGGCCCCCTTGAAACCATACTTCTTCTTCGCCGTTCTCATGTAGGGGTGGTTCAAATCCAGGTGGAGGTTGCGGCCGCTGCTGCTTCAATTCCTCCATGAAGGATAAAACTTGGGCCAACCGGTCAGACTGTTGGTTGATCATTTCTGTCATTCTTGCTTCCAAACCTTCTGGATCCATAAAGCTGACTTTCGGCTGAGTGATTCTGACAAGGTGACTCCCTAATCCTCTGACTCACAAATGTAGATCCTGGGTGCTCAAAACTTGTACTGACATATAGGTGTGAAAAGACTGTGTTAGACTTTTAACAGTGATGATTGAGATGACAACTATAGTGATGTTAACAGACGTGGACTGACTCGTGTACAGCCTGACTGAAACAGTGCGTGCAGACCGATAGGAATGGTGTATGCATATGGGACAAGCATGCGGATGCAAGCCCTAATCTATATGATGCCCCTACTTCTAACAGATAGAAGTTAAACAAATAAGGTCCTAGCCATACAGAGTGTGCTAACCTTACTTTCCAGTATGATCACCAAGGGATAACAGGGATTTCCGGGATACTTTGGGAATTTCGGATAGAGTTTCTGGGAGAAACATGGGTTTGGAAGATTCGGGGAAATTTCTAGAAGTCATTTGAGTTTCTAGGAGAAAAAAGGATTTCTGGTTGATTTGGACTGAGCTTCTAGGAGAAACTGGTATTTTGGGTATTTCTGAGAAATATGGATAGAGTTTCCAGGGGAAACAAGTATATCTGGGCATTTCTGGGTGATTTGGGCAGAGATGTTGGATTTTTGGAGAATCTGGGAGATTTGGGCAGAGCTTCTGGGAAAACAGGTACTTTGGATATTTCTAGGAAATTTGGATAAAGTTTCTAGGAGATAGGACAGAGTTTTTGGGAGAAACTGGTATATCTGGGAAATCAGGGAGATTTAGACAGAGTTTTTTTTTTTTTTTTTTTTTGGAAAAACTGGTTAATATGGTTATATCTGGGATATCTGGACAGAGTTTCTGGGAAAATTTGGTTAATATGGGTGTATCTGGGATATCTGGACAGAGTTTCTAGGAGAAACTGAACAATATGGTTATATCTGGGATATATGGACAGAGTTTCTGGGAGAAACAGGTTATGATGGTGATCATACTGTCTAGCTAGTTTTCATACTCCTATGTCCTAGGACCAACAAACAAGGCTTGCGGTGTATATCTTTGTGAAGATGGAGCAGACTTCCTTACCATGGTGCCTAGGCAGGTCACTCAATGTGGTCACATGTAAGTGATTGCCTTGGGGATCATAAGAAAGAAGTTCTGCCTCATCCCACATAAGCGTCTACACCGCGCAGGTAATCCCATCAGGGCATACAACAGTTATATCACATTGTCCTATCTGAAAAGATAAATGAACAGTCCTATGAAAGGTTCTACAGGAATCTATATGCAGAGGCTGGGTTTAGTCAAAGAGGGTCCGTTGACGAGAGTTCCAATATACCGTCAGGGAGACAGTACGGAGGTTTTTACTCTTTTTGATATACCTTGGAAGGTACAGTATCAACGGTGACTTGTGCCCTGGCACAGCAAGACCTGAACAATGTCAGCGCCGCGTTTCAGACACAGTCAGAGGGAGGGGAAATGCAAGAGTGCAATGCGGTGAACCAGACACAGTAAAAAAATGATTTTAAGGATGCTTCTTATGAGTCAAACCTCTGTATTATTTTGTTTTGAAAATAAATGTCCCCAGCAGAGTCGCCAGATTGTGGATACCGGAAGTGGACCACTTCTCTCTCTTGTTTGAGATTGTTTTGAAATTGATTTGAATCAGAGAAAGAAAATAGGTCTGTTGAAAACAGATACAGAGTCGCCACTTGGTCTTTAAGGAACCAAGAAACCTAATTTTGACTCACCCAAATGGATAAAGGGCACCGGCCCTTCATAACCAAAGAACTTGGTTCGGGGTTTTGGTACGAGAGAGGAAGGAGCCTTTGTCACGACTAAAACACCCTCAACTCGCCCCGTCTTTCGACGGGCCTCAATTAGCATCCAAATAATCATCTTATACTATGTCTGGTTCGACAAATAATACTATGATAGTATATTACATCACATAAGAAACTTGAAAATGGAAGATCTAAAGATAAAATATCATTCATAAGATCTAAGTCAAATATCATGCAATGTAAAGTGAAAGATCACACAAATAAACCTAGGAAAAATCGTCTAATCATATATCAAGTAATTAAGTTTCCTTAATCTAAAGGGGACATGAATTGTTCTTGAAACAAATAAATAAAGAAATCAAAATATGCTTAGCAAGCTAACGTGATGCATGTTATTCTCTGAGAAAAGAAGATCTCTCAATCCCCGGGACGGATGAGAAAAGGATGATTAGATCGAGGAGAGCATGAATGTGTGATCAATTTCATTCCTTATAATCTTCTTAGATTAAGAGTTACAAAAACCCAAATCTTGCATGAATGCAATGTATGTATCTAAAATGTGCAAAGGTTGTAGTGTGCTTTGTGTTCATGGCTTCCTAGAATGACTTAGAATTCTATAATGTGTATGAATGGATGAATGAAATCAACATAGGATATGTACAAATGTAGTATGAACTACTTCCTAAGATATGGGTTAATTTGGAATGCATATGAGCATCAAATCAAAGAATAAAAGTTGAAATGTGCTTGCTGTGAATAGTGGACAGACTGCATGTAATACATTGCAAAATTATAATGGGAGGTCAAACGTGCCTAGAAAAATGTGAGAAAAATCAGAGATTATCCTTATTGTGTCTAGAAAATAACCCAAAAAGCCAAACATCAATAGCTATCACAGATTAAAAGAAAGAAATCAGAATGTACACATGACTCAGAAACAAAAACTGCACTGTTGACTGATTTTGTATGATTTTTCATAAATCAAAGAAAAGGTTTATGATGACCTATTATATACCAAAAGTTTCCTAAGACACCCAAGATTTATAAAAAAAATAGAAACGATATATGTACAGTGATGAAAATGTCCAGAATAAGTGCAAGAAGTTGGGTGAACATTCTGTGAGAACAGAGGCAGATTATGAATATGAACTTCTCACATCCAAAACAAATACTTTCACATTTCTATAATTGATGGGAAAAATTGGGGACAAACTATGATGTCTTACGAAGATTTTTCAAGTGGTTTCATCATCATAACTCAAGTATTTAATTCAAAACAAATCTTTGAATCTGAACAGCTCACTGTTTTGGATCATTCTTGAAGAAAATGGATTTGGGTTTGGAATAGAGTTTGAGTTCTTGATTGGGGGTTTTGAAATAGATGTTCAAAGCATGAACTTAAACTCTTGAGATGACCATGTGACCACTTAGAACCTCATCCAACCTTGAATCATCAAAGAACTCCCAATATTATTGGAGAGATTCATTTTTATTTTGGACATAACTTCAATACATTTCAAGAACATCTTGGAAGTATTGAGGTTATGATCATCATCTATCAAACATGTTTTTGAGGTCAAGAGCTACTATCCATAAGGATTCACTCACCCCAAACTTCATGTCATCACTTAGATGATGATGAACTAGTAAGTAAATAAAGAAAATAAAAAAAAGAAATGGGATAAGAAGAGATGAACATATATATAATCAAAGCAAGTAAATAGCAATCAATAGATGATAATCAATGTGATTTTGGACTTGTAGCTTGGTGTTTCACTCATAGATTTTGACATTTGGACATGGAAGTAGCTTCCTAACTCAAGAATGCTCAAGAATGGTGATTGGGGGTGTTTGGGATGTGAAGTATAAGAGAGGTAATGGAAGAACACAAGATTAGAACTCACTTTCTATAGCAAAATAGTAGGAGGAAGCTCCTTTTCTCTCTTCTAAACCTATCTCTACCTCTCTTCTTCTCTACAACTTTTCAAGCTTTTGCACTTGGCCCCCCCAAAATGAAGAGCAATGGGGGGTTTAAATAGGCCAATTTGGGGTGGTTTTGGGGTTTTAGAAGTACTCACATTGGTCCCAAACAACTGTGAACATAAAACTATGTCGTTTTGGCTTTCAATTAATCAAATTGGACCCCCAAAAAAATTACAAAAATGGACTCTGCGAGGATTGAGTGCTGCGGCGGCACTGGGCCAGTGCCGCGGCGGCAGTGGGCCAGTGCCGCGGCGGCAGTGCTCCTCTGGAGCCCAGAAAATTACGTTTAGGCCCCCCAGAGGTTCCGGTATTCGCGAAAAGGCCCTATTTCGTCCGAAATTCACAGAAAATGCATACGAACTCCAAATTGAGGTTGTGATATACCGTTGGAAAGGTAATGGAGTCTACTCTACATAAAAAATAGTTCGAGGATAGGTCACTTTGAAAAGTTTTACGGTATTCGCGATAAAAGCCGATTTGATCGCCTTTTTCGCCTTTGGAAATTCATAATAAACTCGTTTTAAATCCGAAAATTATGTGCGATATACCGTCGGAAAGCTGTTGACCTCTAGTATCCATGAAAAATATTTGAAAATTGTCACGGTGCCCCGGTTCTAAAGTCAAATTCCGGTCAAACTGGTCAAACCTGGGATTCCCGGGAAGTTCTGGAAACCTCCGGGAGTTCCCGGGAGCTGATGTTTTCGCTCGATTTTCTTTTGGAACTTGTTTTAATACTTTTCTCATGATTTAGAATGATTCTGGTGAATTCGGACGATTTCGGTCAAATTTGGTCAAACTTGGTCAAACCTGGTCAAACCTTGGTCAAACCGGTCAACGGGAACTTTCCGGGAACTTCCGGGACTTCCGGGGGTCTCTGGGAGCCGACGATTTCATCTGATTTCTCTTAAAAACTCATTTGAATACTTTTCTTACGACGTAGCATGTTTCCAGAACTTTTGGGACCAAATCTGGGAGTTTTCGGGCTTTTAGGGGCATTTTGGTCATTTTGAGCATTCTGAGAGATAGAGCTGACTTCCAGGAGTCCTTTTGAGTCTTTTACGATCATTGTGAACCACCAAGCTATGGGTCTCCTAAATTTGATAGCCGACAAAATGGGGTGTCTACAGTCACTGAACCTTAACGGTGAGTGCCTATACTCACATGGTAGCTTAGTTATGTTGGTTATATGTGTGTTGATAAGAAAGAATGAAGATTAAACGTATGTAAAACATTCATTTCATGTTTTACAATTTCTAAGAAGAAGATAACCTTCCCAACCGATTGGACCTTTATCCAATCAATTGTTATCTGTTTCTGATATGCACAAAAATATCAAGTCAAAGTCAAGCCTCGCCACCTCAGTAAAGAGAAGCCAAGTCATCTTGAATTTGGACTGACTACACAGCCATTCCGAGCTGTTACGCAAAATCGCTCGGTTTGGTCGTAAGACCGGGCATTCTTTCCAGATGGACCCCACATTGGCGCGCTCCCAGTAGGCGTGATTGCTTGCTCAGCAAGCCTCCAGGCAGTTTCCTATCCCAGTTAGAAGACTAAATGGAAGGAGCAGGCAGTTTCCTAAACCACTTAGGAAACACCCCTAAATTCATGTAAATTAAGTTGTAAATAGATTAGGCTTCCTAATCTATAAACTTACCTTGTACGGGTGGTCTCTTGTACCTATAAAAGAGGCCACCCACCCCCTTTGAAGGGGTCACATTCTAAACCTAAAGAATAGCATATTATTTTCACTAAGACGCATACACCCGGTTGGTTTTATTGGTAGTGACGCCCAACTGTTGGCTCACCAGGCCCGCCATTGATCTGCTAGTGAAGCGCATCACCGCACCTGTAGACATAGGCTACCTTATTAACGGGGTCGAACCACATACAAACTTCATTGTGTCCGACTCTTTTGTATATTTCTTCTTATCTAAATTTCGGCATCATTAGTTTGGAGCCGTCCGTGGAAAACGATAAGTTTTTCACCAACAAATTTCTTGACTAATCAACATACCACCGAAGATGGGTAATAAAAATATTGCCCAGTTCGGGCAGGAGATCTTGCAGCTCGAGCAGTAGGCCGCCTCCATGACCTCCGAGCAATTGACAGTGGTGCTTGCGCAACTTCTGGAAGGCCAGCGGTAAACCCAGCAGCAAATTGAAGCACTATTGGCCTTGCAGAAAAAACTTCCTCAATCCGAGAACCAGTCCGGGAAGAGTGTCCCTGATCGGGAGCCAGCACGAGTCCAAAACCATACCCACTCTACGTCGGTGTCCCCGTCAGATTGGGAACACGTCCGGGATAGTGACCGTAGTAGAGCGCCCAGGCGTACCAAGCAGCACTCTCAGACCAATCCTCGCCAGGTGGAAGATGCTAGAGATATAATCAACAGACGACGCACCACCAGGAAGGAGGAATCAGAACCGAAGGCCCGGGAATCGGCCAAAGATCCTCTGATCCGGAGACGGGACGATCTTAGGCATACAATTACCCAGAGCTGCAGCCGGGTTCTATCCCTGAGGATGACGCACTTCGAGGAGGAGGCCTCATCATCAGACCCGACGTACTCCTCGGATATGGAAAGGAGAACCGGGCGAGATTTAAAGGCCCAGATCGAGGACTTATAGCAGCAAATCAAAAAATTAAACTGCCTGAAGCTCCACGATCATACCAATACAGAGACCGAGTAGCCCTACACCGCTCGAGTCACCGCGTTCCCCATCTCGTAGAAATTCAAACCGCCACATCTCAGCTCTTATGACGGTTCAGGGAGCCCAGTGGATCATGTCCGCACTTACAATCCTCAGATGGCGCTAGTCACCACGGTCAACGAAATACTGTGCCTGGCCTTCTCCAGTACCCTTAAAGGCCCAACCACGCAGTGGTTCCATGCTTTGAAACCTCGAACAGCTGATGACTTCAAGACATTGAGCAAGCTCTTCATCAACCAATTTGTGGGGATGCTCGACCAGTTACAATCAGACACCTAGCTGCTTACCGTTAAGCAGCGAAAGGGAGAGTCCCTGAGGGAGTACGTGGACACTTCAATCAGCAGAGGCTCCTGATACGTAACCTGAACGAAACGGCCACAATCATGGCTTTCTGCTCAGGGGTCCAACACACCAAAGTTGCTATGTTATTCCACCGTGACCGATCGGCAACCCTGGTGTAACTCTTAGAGAGGGTCGGATAGTACGTCAACATGGAGGAGTTTCTAAAGTCCAAGCGAGCCAGCTTTATGGGAGAAGAGTCCCCAAAAGCTAAACGAAAACGTGAGGGCTCCGAGAAAGGTCCAGGAAATAAGCCTAGACAGGATCAGCAGAGTGGCAGTCGGGATCTAGCCCCGATTACCTTCACTCCACTTTTTTTGGCCAATCCACAAAGTTATGGCCGCTACAGAGATCCAAAGGCTACTCTAGGAGCCCACCAAGTTGAAAAGCCCGCCCAGTAAGAGGAACCAGGACAAGTTTTGCTGCTTCCACAAAGACTATGAGCATGACATAGAGGACTACTTTAAGCTTAAGATTACCATTGAGAAGCTGATCGAGCAGGGCCACCTTGCCAAATTCATGGTAGCAGGCAGGCGACCTCGGCAAAAAACCCGGGCTCCCAATCAGTCGAGACCCCTTGGGCAAATCAATGTAATCTCCTGAGGCACTTCAGGCAGAGGGGATTCACAGTCGGCCAGGAAGTGGCATGCCTGGGCATCCCGATCGGATGTCTGGCATGTCCAATTCAGCCGCTCTCCCCCAATTTAGGTGTTGATGTTCTCATCCGAGGACATGCTAGATCTGCACTAGCCTCATGATGATCCGTTGGTGGTAACGCTCTCCATAGCAAACTATGTCATCAAAAGGGTGTTGGTAGACACGGGTAGCTCCTCCGACATCATGTTTGTCTCAGCATTTAATCAGTTCGGGATATCCAGGGATTGGCTCTGACTAGTGGCCACTCCCCTTGTAGGTTTCAATGGGTCCAACACCCAACCGCTTGGTACCATCGAGCTCTCGGTCCTCATGGAAGCCTACCCTTAGTAGGCATCTGTACTGGCGAGCTTTGTGGTCGTGGAAGCTCCATCTGTGTACAGTATCATCCTTGGAAGGCCAACCCTCAACAAGGCCAAGGCGGTAGTGTCAACGTACAGCCTGGTGGTTAAATTCCTGAACCCTCAAGGACCCGGGAGCCTACGAGGAGACCAAGCTGTCGCTCAAAGTTGCTATATCAGTTTCTTACGCCGGGAAGCCATTACAAAAATGCTAAACATTCAGGAGATGGATACTAGAGACAAAAGTGACAAAGTGGGTCTAATGGAAGAGCTGGAACTGGTGCTGTTCGATCCTCGGTTTCCTAACCGGACCGTCAGCATTGGCACTCTCTTAGAGCCAAGCCTCAGGGAGGAGCTAATTCAGTTCATGTAGCAAAGCCAGGATGTCTTTGCCTGGAGCCATGAGGACATGCTTGGGATAGATCCTCGGGTCATGTCTCACCGTCTCAATACAAACCCGGATTCCCGTCCGGTCAAACAGAAGAGGCAGGGTATGGTACCCGAGAGACAGGCTGCAGTATGTGAGGAAGTCGATAAGCTCCTGAAAGCCAATTCCATCCAAGAGGTCCACTATCCTGATTGGTTAGCAAATATGGTACTAGTCAAGAAAAGCAACGGAAAGTGGAGAATGTGTGTGGATTTCACTGATCTGAACAAGGTCTGCCCAAAGGACTCCTACCCATTGCCCAGGATAGACCTCCTTGTGGACTCCATAGTCTGTCATACGCTCCTCTCGTTCATGGACGCTTACTCGGGGTATAACCAGATCAGCATGTACCCTGGGGATGAAGAGAAGACCTCGTTCATCACGGACCAGGGAATGTACTGGTACAAGGTAATGCCCTTTGGCCTCAAGAACGCCAGGGCAACCTATCAACACCTAGTCAATCACATGTTTAAGGACCTGATCGAGAAATCCATGGAAGTCTATGTTGAATATCTTTTAGTCAAAAGCCGTGACGAGTCAGACAATCTTGAACATCTGATTGGGGCCTTCAGCATTTTGAGGAAGTTCGGAATGAGGTTAAACCTTGCCAAGTACACATTTGGCATCTTATTCGAAAAGTTTTTGGGACACCTAGTGAGCAAACGGGGTATTGAAGCAAACCTTGAAAAAATCCAGGCCATTATAAACATGCGGTTACCCAGGTCAACCAAGGAGGTTTAGAGCTTGGCCGGGCGGGTCGCCGTATTGAGCAGGTTCATCTCTGGAGCTACAGACCGGTGCATGCCATTTTTTAGAATCCTCCGCAAGGCCTTTTAGTGGTCGAAAGAGTGCGAGGAGGCATTCTATGAGCTCAAGAGTACATGGCATCGCCCCCTTTACTCTCAACACCCGTGCTAAATGAGGATTTGTTATTTTATTTGGCAGTGTTACCTTCAGCGGTCAACTTGGCTCGCATCCAAGAAGAACACGGAATACAATTCCAGGCCTACTACACCAGCAGGGCACTTCAAGGCGTGAAAGGCAGATATTCTCGCATAGTAAAGCTTGCATTTATCCTCATTACCTCCGTCAAGAGACTCCTCCCGTACTTTCAGGCCCACATGAACGTGGTCCTCATGGATCAACCACTTCACAGGATCTTGAGTAGGCTCGAGACATGTAGAAGGCTTGTTAAATGGACCTTGGAATTAGAAGAGTTTGAAGTGATCTAACAACCCCGGACGGTGATCAAAGGACAAACCGTAGTAGACTTTCTTGTTGAGTTCATATACCCAGAAGATCCAGTGGAAGAGCTCAACCCGTCAGTTCCATCGCCCAGGCTACAGCCAGATTTCCCAACCTGGATACTTTACGTGGATAGATCTTCCAATAAACATAGCAGTGGGGTAGGGATCATCCTGAATATGCCAGATGGGATCCAGCTCGAGTACGCCTAAGAGCACTTAGGTTCGGGTTCTTAGCCTCGAACAATGAGGCCGAATATGAAGCCCTATTGGTTGGACTGCAACTGTCTACCTCAATGGGTGAAAAATAGATTCAAGGGTACAGCGACTCCCAGCTCGTGGTAAGCCAACTCAATCAAGAGTACGAAGCTCGGGAGGACAACATGGTGGCCTATCTGGCCCTTGTCCGAACAGTTTCAAAGAAGCTATAGGGGTTTTCTGTCACGTAAATACCGAGGGGTAAAAATACTAGGGCCGATCGGTTAGCCCGCTTGGTTTCGTCTTTTGAGTCAGACTTGCCCGGGATAAGGATTGAATACTTGACTAAGCCAAAGCATGGGGGCCGAACCGATCACCCTATGACCCAGCTGGATGGATCCAACCGTGACATTTCTAACAACCGGGGCTTTACCAGAGGCAAAAGGGGAAGCCTGCCGGGTCAGATACTGGGTGGCTAGATACTACATCGTTGATGGAATCCTTTACAAGAGAGGATTCTTAATCCCATATCTCCGTTGTGTCCATCCCAAAGGGTCCAAGTGATATTGTATGAAGTCCATGAGAGAGTGCGCGGGAATCACACCAGAGTTCGGGCATTCTCTAAAAAGGCCCTATTGTATGCATATTACTAGCTGACTATGGCCTGAGACTCCCAAGAGTACGTAAAGGGGTGCGACAAGTGCCAGAGATACTCCCCGATGATCAACAACCTGAGAAAGCTTCGGATACCAATTCTCAGTCCATGTTCGTTCGCTCAATAGGGCATCGACATTGTTGGACCCCATCGATGGGAAAAGGGCAAGTCAAATTTGCTATCATTACTGTGGACTATTTCACCAAGTGGGCAAAAGTCAAACCCTTGGCCACAATCACCAAAAATAATGGAAAGCTTTGCTGAAAAGAATATCTTAAGCAGGTTCGACATCCCTCGGGTCCTGATCAGTGATAATGGCTGACAATTTGACACCCCGGTGTTCCGGCAGTTCTGTTCGGGGTGAGGGATTTCGAATCATTACTGCTCCCCCGAACACCCTCAAGCCAATGGCAAGGCAGAGGTGACCAACCGAACTATTCTGCAGTCAATCAAAACTAGGCTCGAAGGCACCAAAGGCCTTTTGGCGAAAGAACTTCCAACCCTTTTGTGGGCCTATCGTATAACTCCCCGAGCGGCAACAGGCGAGTCTCCGTTCTCACTCACGTACGGGTCCGAGGCTGTAGTCCCCACAGAGCTTGGGTTGTCTACTTACCGAGTGGAAAATTTCAGTAAATGGGAAAACGAGGAAGCACTTAGAGTAGAGCTAGACTTGGTAGAAGAGCAAAGAGATAGGGCTTACCAAAAAGTGGAGGCATACAAGCAGAGACTCTCCTGGTACTTCAACAGCAAAGTTAAGCACCGTGGTTTCCAGGTAGGAGAGTTGGTCCTTAAAGCTGTAAACTAGTCTACTAGGGTCCCGGCCCACGGAAAGTTGGGGTCAAATTGGGAAGGCCCATACCTAGTTATCCGAGTTAACCGCCCAGGCACCTATTGGTTACAAACTCTAGAGGGGCACGACCTCTCTCATCCTTGGAACATGCAGCACCTCCGCAAGTATTTCCAGTAAAATGTAAAAATAATGCTGGCTAGGAAGAATGTAGTTCCGACCGAGCAATTTTACTCATATAATAATAAAAGTTTCCTCTTCCGCCAAACGATTCTTCTCCGTGTTTGCTCATTTAAAAGACCTCAGGGTCAGACCTTAGGCACGTAAAAGACCTCGGGGTCAGACCCCAGGCACTTAAAAGACCTCGGGTCCAAAACCCGAGGCACAGGCTTCGCTTAGGTCCAACCTACAATGGAGGGCAATGCCCCCTAGGTGGCCGATGATGGCAAGTCCCAAAAGACCCTACAACCACCCACGTTCCAGGTTGGTTTCCTACGATCACCCCTTCTATACGCTTGCCTTGACAAAAGCTTGGGGGCAGGGCAGACTAAACAGGAAATCACACCAGATACTAACAAGTCTTGGAATCCTAGAACACTTCTAACATTTCTAAGTACCTACAGTACTCAGAGAAAATGCCCGGGTAGTAAATAATCACAAACTTGTACTATACTCGAGTGGGACCTCCATATTAGGTCCCTGAAAGACCAAGTGTTCTCTACCAATTACACTCCTTACTTTTGCTAAAGCAAGGTTCCTACGGGATTACAATCGGTCGGTCACAGGCAATCATAACCAGGCATTCAAGTGCAAAAACAATTGATGGAAAGACTGGTCTCAGGGACCTTTTCATAAATTAATAAAAATAGTTTGTATAGCCTGGGGGGTAGTTATAGTAGCCGCCCAAAAACAAAAAAAACAACGAAAATGAAGAAAATAGGCCGGGGCTCCTAGTCCTCCACCTCGACCACGCCTTCAGTCTCTCCGGTCTCTCCATCCGGGGGAGCTCCTCCTCCCGGTCCCATGCTACCACCCTGGGCAGGCTCCTTAGTAGTTTCGACCAAGGCAGGGGAGCCTCTGGCAGCAGGGGAACCAACATCCCAGTAATCTGAATCAATCCCCTCGTAGGACGAGATGTCCCATTCCAGGTGATACCGGGCAAGTCGTCGCTTCAGATCTTCGTACCCTTGGAAGAAGCCGTCGTCAAATGCTTCCTCTGTGGATCCTATCACCATCACCTCAGCTGTGGCCTTCGCTCGAGCCTCCGCCACCGTTGCAAGGGCTCGTGAAGCCTCCAAGTCTGCCAAAGCCGCTGCCAGCTCTGCCTTAGCCGCATTAAGACTCAAGGCTAGGGCCCTAGTCTTGTTCTGCTCTATTGCCAAGGCAGCCTTCCTGGCCTATAACTTCACTTGCTCCTTTGTCAAGGCAGCTTTAGCAGTGCTCGCACTCCCGGAAAAAGAAGAGAGGAGGGACTCAGATCCGGCGGCCATATAGCCAACCTGCAGTGAAGGGTAGGAGACTTGTCAATCAATAGTACAAAAAATAATAAATAAATATGTAGCGGATGAGCACAAGGCAGAAGAGCCTAACCAGGTGAGAGAGGCTGTAGAGCCTCCCTTGAAAGTCCTTGGTAGACAGACTGGCACATGCCTCCACCTGGCTAGGGATGAGGGCAGATTTCACCCTCTCCTTGACTTCAGCAGGTCCCCCAATTGGTAACCCGGACGGCACGTCTGTCCGGGGAATTGTTTGCTCCACGGCTACCACGTGGGAAGCTAACATCCCCACGGGTTCTGAATGGTTTGCTGTCCCATGAAGGATCCGCCTCAGGGGGCGTTCACCCCCCAAGGCTTCCGCAGTAGGCCTTTTTCCTTGTGCGTCAACCGGTCGGCAGTAGCAGTAGCAGTAGCAGCAGCGGCCTGCCTCTCCCTTAACTACTTTAAATTCCTATTTGGGGCCATTTCTGCCAAGGAAAGTACATGGTCAGTAGCCATGAAAAATAGCAGAAGCACAAAAACAAGGGTAGTCAACTCAAGCACTCACCAGGGATGATGGGAGAGAAAGTGGGAGCTTGAATGGGCTCTTCTGGGGAGTAGAACTAGACAAAATCACCCGTCCGGGACAGTACGTTCCAGACATTGGTTGACAGTTCCACCAAACGCAAGATCCTGGCCTGGCACACCTTCGGGATCCTGAGAGGATTAGTCAATCCAGCTGTAAGTAAAACATAAAAACCGTTAGTAGATGTGGACACGCGGAATTGTACTTTCCTTTTGTTTTGAAACTAGTTTGAAAGGAAAGAATGAAGGTCTGTTGAAAATAGATACAAAGTCACCACTTGGTCTTTAGGGAACCAAGAAATCCAATTTGACTCACCAAAACGGATAAAGGGCACCAGTCCTTCATAAAAAAGAACTTGGCTTAGGGTTTTGGTACGAGAGAGGAAGGAGCCTTTGTCATGACTAAAACTCCCTCAACTCGCCCTGTCTCTCGATGGGCCTCAATTAGCATCCAAATAATCATCTTATACTATGTTTGGTTTGACAGTTAATATTTATGATAGGGTTCATTAATTCAGTATACCAATAACAACATTTAAGTCATAAAAGTTATTAAATCAATCCTTCTCTCAAGATGATGATCCTTAAGGGATATGAACTTATTATATCCTATTCTCGTCTAAAAATAATGGTCCTTGGAGTTTAAAGATAACCAATCCACATAAACCTCCATGGAATATAGAGAAGATTCCATGAGATTTATAGTTGAAGGATCCGAATCATGGACCAAGACTTGAACCCATCCAATCATGTGTGCATTTAACTCTGATCTACCATAATTCTCATATAAATCATAGGAGCATAGAGATTTTAAAGGATCAAACTCAAAGGAATCCAATGAGATATTGAAAATCTCATGAATCTTAAGAGGAGAAAATATAAAGAAATCAAAAGCTTATTTGAAAATCCAAGTCAAAAGTTCTTTTACAAATTTGTTTTGCCTTAAACCTAAAGTTGTATGTAGATCCAAATCAATGAAGAAAAAGAAAATTCAATCACAATTCAAGTGGTGTGTGATGAAATGTGGTGGGAAGAGACTTTTTGAAAATGTGTAAAGATCCAGATCCATGAATTGTGATTGAATTATTATATATAAAGATCGATTTGAAGGTTTTACCTCTAGATCTTCCCAAAACTTGTAGAGATGTTGAATTCCTCAAGATTTCCCTCTTCTTCTTCCTCAAGCTTCAAACCCTTTCAATGGTGATTTGATGGTTGAGTGGAGTTTTGGTGGGGTTTTGGGTATGATATTTGGTAAAGTTTCTCTTTCTATATTTTTTCTCATCTAAAGCTCTCCTAGTATTTCTCTATATAATTCAAGTGTTCCCCCCAACCCTAATGATTGAAATCAGCTTTTGTAGAATTTGATTACTTGGTGGCTAAGATAAGGGTAGATAGGTCAATTTGGGGTGGGTAAGTAATATTCTATGGCATCTCTAACACTCTATGGCACTACTATGTATTTCCAAGAAACTTGAAATTCATTTAAGTTGGGTAGAATAAAGGAACATTCTAGAGCATCTTTAAAGCACACAGGAGATTAGTGCCCAACAAAGGGCTTTTTGGGTATTTTCTTAGATTAAGAATATGCCAAGGAATTTCTAACTCTCCAAATCACATGGGATACTTTCTTTTATTATATTCATTTTCTTATATATATACATATATGTATGTATAGACACTATCATTATTATTATTATTATTTAATCTATTATATTATTTTTAGAAAGTAACCCATGATCCAGGGAGCTCCATACAGATGGTCAGTGATTGGCCAAATCTAGAGGTATTAGGAGCAAGGCTTGGGAACTTGAAGCTTTTTAGAAATCAAAGCAATGAACTTGAAGAAAATCGTCGGGACATTATTCATCATTGATTTATAGAGGTAAATCTCCCTAAGTTTAATAGTTCGATCAAAATTGGGGTGTCTACAGTTTGCCCCAATTCGGTAGAGCTTGTGACGCAACGCATGTCACAAGTGAATGTCGAAGCCTCCTTTGACCAGGATATTGAACTTAGGTAAAAACCAAATGCGTTGCAAAAACATTCACGGAGGTGGTCGGTGCTGGTCATGCTCAATGGTGAGCTGCCTACATATCCTGACGGGAATCAGACTAGAGCATAGTTTGGGTAATGGGCAACACCAAAACACAAATAATCACACGGTTGAATGTATCTATCCTATCATGATGCACATGCCCAGGCAATCTCATGCTCCATGCTCCCAAGGGCGATGATTCAAAATCATATTGCTCTCCTCTAGTGACAAGAATGCATTTTATGCCTTAATTTATTTAATTTTTTTATGATGTCGTTCTTTTTCAAAAGAGTCATGATTGATACTGCAACACTTCATGCCTCATATTGCGAAAATGATTGTATTGAAATGCGCTTTGCGCCTCTTACTCTGGTGACTTGTCAAGGTTTGTAGAAAAGCCAAAATCACTTTGGATTCAATGACCCCAAACTTATATAGGCTGCGATAGATGTCTTATGTCAAAATTGAGAATTTGATTGGTAATATATAGGCTGTGAGAGACGTCTTATGCCATTGAGAATTTTATTGGTAACATGTAGGCTGCGATAGATGACTTATACCAAGATTAATAATTTTGATTGGTAACTTATAGGTTGAGATAGATGACTTAAATCAAGACCAAGGATTTCATTGGTGACTTATGCCAAGACTGAGGATTTGATCGGTGACTTATAGACTGCGATAGACAACTTATACCAAGATCGAGGACTTGATCGGTGACTTAGAGGCTGAGATAGATGACTTGTACCAAGACTGAGGATTTGATCGATGACTTATAGGCTGTGATAGATCACTTACACCAAGATCGAGGATTTGATCGGTGACTTATAGGCTGCGATAGATGATTTGCACCAAGATTGAGGATTTGATTGGTAACTTATAGGCTACGAGTGATACCAAGACCGAGGACTTGATCGGTGACTTATAGGCTGCAATAGACGACTTATACCAAGACCGAGGATTTGATTGGTGACTAATAGGCTGTGATAGACGACTTACACCAAGACTGAGGATTTGATCTGTGACTTTTAGGCTGCGATAGACGACTTATACCAAGACTGAGGATTTGATCGGTAACTTATAGGCTGCGATAGATGACTTAGACCAAGACCAATGACTAGATCGGTGACTTATAGGCTGCGATAGATGACTTGTACCAAGAGCGAGGATTTCATCGGTGACTTATAGGCTGCCATAAATGACTTAAACCAAGATCGAGGATTTGATCGATGACTTATAGGCTACGATAGATGACTTATACCAACATTGAGGATTTGACTGGTAACTTATAGGTTGTGATAGATGACTTATATCAAGATCGAGGATTTGACCGGTGACTTATAGGATGCGATAGACGACTTATACCAAGACTGGGGATTCGATCAGAGTTAGTTTAGCCCAAAAGATTTGATTGGAGCTATTCTATCTCAAAATGGTTTTCATTATGCCTTTTCCAAAATTTTCTTTTTTGATAGATTAGTCACCATGAGCAGTAGTTTAGGTGATTCGAGCAAGAAGAGGAAGACGTACGAGCCAGTTCCTCATGATAACCTTGCTTTTTTGCTCACTAATTTCCCTTTTAACTATGGACAAGGCTTTCGGGTACATCCAGTGGTTAGCTTGTATGGTTTGGAGCTTGATCTGCTAAGGATATTTACCTAATTTTGTTCTTTCTGGGAGTATTGCTCGATCTCTATTCGTTTTCTTTGGTGGAGTGGAATATGAATTCCTGATCTCCATGCTATTACCCTTCTTTCGAAATCTCTAATTCTTGCTGATCTATCTGAGGGATTTATCTTTCAGATTTTAAGAAGGTGGACTCAAACTGATTAGAGACATACATTTTTCAAATGTTGTGGCCAATTCTAATTTCTTTTCTTTGTAATTTTTTGATTAATTTAAGAAAATTATCATCTCATAGTTTGTTTTTTTTTCATTGTATCTTCCTTTACAACCGACTTTATGATAATGAAGAATTCTTCCTTTCATGTTTCTTTCCATCTTAAATCAATTTCAAATTTTGTGTATGAAAACTTCAGCTCCTAACCTCAAGAATTTTCAGGATGTCCAAACTTGAATCTTATTTGGAAAGCCGGTAAACCCAGAAATATCTTATTTGGCAAATGGTAGTTTGCCCCTAATTTGATAGGCGGTTTGGAAATGCTAGGCAAACGCAGATTGCCTCTGGTTTGAGGGAGGTGATGCCACCTTTGGGCAAATGATAGCTTGCCCCTAGTTTTTAAGATAATTTCATGAATTAGTTGGGTTTCTTCTTTATATCGAGGGCCTTAGGATACGCACCTACTTATCCCCGAATGGGCATCAGGTCCTATAGTAGTTCGACTGAGGTCTGAAAAAAGGGCAATGAGTGATTGTGACCGAACCTTACAGGCTGCCTACGCATCCCAGAATGGGAATCAGGTCAAAACGTAGTTCAATCAACTCTGGAGTTCTTGAAAGAATAAGGCTTCAAGTAATTGTGGGCTTTTCAAGCCATATTGTCATTCGGGTCCAGTGAGTGTGTGTCACTTGTAGTAACCTTTGTATAGCATGATGAACTTTCTTCTCCTTTTCATTTTCTTTTCTTCTTTTCTTCTTTTATTCTTTTTCTTTTCTTATTCATCTATTTTATTCATGGCGGCTGATTCTTTTCACCCTTTTTTCATTAATCAGTCGAATGTCATAATGTGTCGAGCTTTGATTGCACTCGCATATATTCTCACGGCAATATCATCGTTCCAAACCCTTTTTTTTCTTCTTTTTTTTTTTCAAAAGATATATCTGCATCGTTATTTAGGCTCTTGGAATAACACAAAGTCTTTGAGATTATTTTACGTACCAATGATGCGCTTTAAAGCACTGAAGCATTTTCCCCCTTCATTTTTTTTACCTCACTATCTCTTATACTTTTTATGATTTTGACTGGCTAGGATTTAGGTTTTAAAATCAACACGCATCTTATTTTTGCTCTAACTTTTTCCTAGGCGCCCTTTTGGGTTTTCATCCTAGTGAGCTTTTTTTCTTTTTAATTTTTTGAATAAGAAGTTCATTTAATACATCTAGCTACCACTCAGGGACCAATTTTATGGCTTTAGACTGTGGGCTCACTAGTTAGGCTTGGTATAAAGGGGTCATGTTGGATAATCTCTGAATTCATTCTTGGTACATCATTATAGGACCATGTAGAACATCCTTGTATTCTTTTAGCAATGAGATCAATTTTAAACTTTTATCTTTATTGAGTAAAATATGGAAAGAATCATTGTGAGAGTCTTCTTCATTTCCTAAGTCAATTGCCATGGTTTCCTCAATGATTTTGCATGCATGTTCATTTTTTTCATAGTTATTATAATCATTAAGCGCAATCAAGTAAGCATAATCAATCACATTTTCATTGATAGCAGAAATTTTTTAAAAACTATAAGCTCATACTGGCCATTACAGATTTCAGGAGTAGCGGAATTCTATCACTAGACTCGAGGACCTATTGGCAAATCCCCTAATGATTCATTTTTTGGATTCTCCTCCCTTGCTTTATTTTCCTTGATCTTTTTCTTCAATATTTCTCCCATATGGTCTTTCCCAATTTTCACTTCTATGATCTTCTTTGGACCGCTTTCCCCGGTCTTTCTACCTTCTTTACTAAAAAGATTCCTTATAGTCTGACCATCCAGTGCACAAATCCAATCTTGGACAGTAATTGGTTCTGTGGGCACATATAGGTATGGATCTTCATAGTCAGCGAATTCATGTAAGACAGAGATCTCAAACCCTTGTTTCAAGTATTTATCTTTGCAGTCCACCCATGGCTTTGGAAAGCAATAGCAGGGGAAATCTCCTCCTTTCTTAATGAAGTGATTAAGTAATGCTTGCCTTTCTTCCCTATTTTCTTCAATTTCCTTTTTTTCCCTTTTTCAGAATCATTTCCATCTAATCGATGTGGCTCGGCATGATTGACTGCTTCTTTAGCATTTCCCTCTTCTTCTCCTTCAAACCACAAATCGTTTGTGTCACTATACACCTCCCCCTCCCCCCAAATGGAGTCATTAATATGATTGTTTGGATCCCACCAATTTATTTGGAGGATTTCATTGACTGACAAACATGCCACCGAAGAAGGGTGAGAAAACTGCTACTCTAGAAGTTTAGGCAGATTCACAAGCTGGGTAATCGGCTGCTTCCATGACCTCCGAGCAGGTTGTAGCGGCCTTGCGCGGCTCTTGGAGGTCCAGCAACAAACTCAGCAGTAGATTGAAACGTTGCTGGCCTGCCAGGAAAAACTCCCTCAAAAATAGGAAGATCGGGAGCCCGTAGGGGTTCGAAGGTGCGCCTACACTGAGCCTATATCTTTGCCAGATTTGGGTTAGTTCAAGAATGACGAGCGCAGCCAGGCACCCGAGCAGACTCGGCAACGTCCCCGGGCTAGCCCATACCGAGTGGGAGACGCCAAAGAAATCATCAACAATAGGCATGCTGCCAGAGGGGAAGGGCAAGGCCGAATTGCTCGGGATTTTCCAAGGACCCCCCGGCCAAGAGTCGTGAGGATCTTAGGCACACGATCACCCAAAGCCGAAGTCGGGCCCTATCCCCAAGGATAACGCGCTTCGAGGAAGAGGCCTCATTGTCTGGCCCGACGTACTATTTAGACATGATACCAAAGTCCTGTTAGAAGGATGTCAAGGCCCAGATCGAGGACCTGCAAAAGCAAATTGAGAACTGAGGTGTAAGCAGCGCCATGATCACACTAACATTGAAACCGAGTCACCCTTCACTGTATGGGTCACAGGATTCCCCATCCTGCAGTAGTTTAAATCACCACATCTTCACTTTTATGACGGTTCTGGAAGCCCGGTGGATCATGTCCGGACTTACAAGAACTTGATGAACTCCTATGCTTGGTCTTTCCAGCACTCTCAAAGGACCGGCAGCACAATGGTTCAATGCTCTCAAGCACCAAACAATCGACAACTTCAAGGCATTCAACAAGCTATTTATCAGTCAGTTTTTGGGGATGCTAGATCGGTCGCAGCCTGACACACAACTGTTTACCGTAAAACTGTGTAAGGGAGAATCCTTAAAAGATTATGTTGACTATTTTAATCAGCAAAGGCTCCAGATTTGCCACTTGAATTAAATGGTCTCTATCACAGCCTTTTGCTCATGAGTTCATCACACCAAAGTTGCTACATTATTCCACCATGACCGACTGGCAACCTTGGTTGAGTTCACCTAGAGGATTGGGAAGTATATTGACATGGAGGAGTTCCTAAAGTCCAAGTGCGCTAGCTTTGCGGGAGATGAGTACCCGAGATCCAAACGCAAGTGCGAAGGCCCCGAGAAGGGTTCGGGAAATAAGCCTAACCAGGATCAGCAGAAAGGCGGTCATGAACGGGCCCCAATTACCTTCACGCCCCTTTCCTGGCCTATCCACGAGGTCGTGGCTGCCACCGAGACCCAGAGGCTCCTCCAATAGCCAGCAAAGCTGAAGAGCCCACCTGAGAAGAGAAATCGAGATATGTTTTTCCGATATCATAAGGACCACGGTCATGACATAGAAGACTGCTTTAAACTTAAGATTGCTATCGAGAAGCTGATTGAGCAAGGTCATCTTGAGAATTCGTCGTGCCCGATAGGCGACCACGGCCCGACAACCGACCCCCCGAGCAGCGTCAACCACTCAGGCAAACCAACGTGATCTCTGGAGGAACTTCGGGCGGAGGGGATTAGTAGTCAGCAAGAAACTGGCATGCTCGGGCATCCCAATCAGATGTCTGGCATGTCCAGTCCACCGACTCCCTGCCGACCGACGTGCTGACATTCTCATCATGTAATGTCAAGGACTTGTATTGCCCCCATGATGATCCACTAGTGGTTACACTCTCCATAGAAAAATGTGGCCAAGAGGGTGTTAGTGGACACGGGCATCTCCTCTGACGTCTTGTTTGTCTCGGCCTTTGATCAGCTTAGGATATCTAGGGATCGGCTCTAGCCAGTAGCCACTCCCTTGGTAAGATTCAATGGACCTAGCATGTAGCCCCTCATTGCGATAGGACTCCCAGTTCTCATAGGGAACTACCCCCAGCAAGTCTCCGTACTCACAAACTTTGTGGTGGTAGAAACCCCATCCGCCTATAATGTCATCCTAGGGAGGCCGATGCTCAATAGGGCTAAGGCCGTTGTGTCAACGTACAGCCTAGTGATTCAGTTCCCAACCTCCCAGGGGCCCGAGAGCATACGAGGAGACCAAGCAATCACTTAGAGCTATCATGTTCGTTCCTTACGTAGAGAGGCAGTTGCAAAAACATTGAATGTTCAGAAGATGGACCTGAGGTACATAAGGGATGGAGTAGGCCCAATGAAAGATCTTAACCAAGTAGTTCTGGAACCCCAATTCCCCGAACGATCCATCAGCATCGGTTCTCTCAGACAGCCAAGCCTCAGGGAAAAGCTTATCCAGTTCCTATGATAGAACCAGGACGTCTTTGCCTGGTGTCATAAGGACATGCCTGGGATAGACCCCAGGATCATGTCCTACCATCTCAACACCAACCTGGACTCTCAACCGATCAAGCAAAAGAGGTGGGCCATGGCCCCAGAAAGGCAAGCAGCGGTACGCGAAGAATTTGAAAAGCCCCCGAAGGCGAAATCCATCTGAGAGGTATAGTATCCCGACTGGTTGGCAAATTTTGTACTAGTAAAAAAAAACAATAGGAAGTGAGAAATGTGGGTGGATTTCACGGACCTGAACAAAGCCTGCCATAGAATTGCTACTCGTTGCCTAGGATAGACCTTGTGGATTCCATGGACGGCCACTCGCTTCTCTCATTCATGGATGCCTACTCGGGGTATAACCAGATCAGCTTGTACCCTGGGGACGAAGAAAAGACATCCTTCATCACCGACCATGGGACGTACTGCTACAAGGTGTTGCCCTTCGACCTTAAAAATGCTGGGGCGGCTTATCAGTGCCTGGTCGACCATATGTTCAAGGATTTAATTGGCAAAATTGGCGCGAATAAAAAGTTATGTGCGCTTGTGTGCGATACCCAAGTGTAGGTAGAAGTGCAAGTAGTAATCTGGTAAGACCAGGTCGATCCCACAGGGAAGGCATTAAACTTAAAACTTAGATTAAAATCTAAAGGAAAAGGAAAATTCAAGATTTAAAGTAAAGTGTAGAACACGAAGTTCTTCAAGCTATAACTACTAAAGCAATTAAAATAAACTAATGATTAACTAATTAACTAGAGCAATGTTTTAAAAATGGTTTTCTTTATGAAAATGGAATGTTGGGATCACACGAATCCGCAGCGATCATGCCATCTACAATGCAGTTACGTTTAAGCTCTAAGGAGTGTGTCTATCTACAGTATTCCATATTTTCTAAAGATAGAGAATCAATAGTCCTTAGCCAAGGCTACATCATCACATTTTTTTTCAAAATACATGAAGGTGGTTTAAAATAATAGTTACGTCTCGCATTCTGAATGGTATTAGCATTCAAAATGGTTTGCAAAAGTTATTGAAGAAAAATGCCTTAAGGCTTAAATTAGTGAAACTATTTTGATAAACTCAGCATTTGGGGACAATTTGATAACAAATTTCAAAAGAAAAAAGTCTTGGAATACTGCAAAAGGACTACTCAAGAAGTTGAAGGTTCGATCGATCGACGCGCCTTCGATCGATCAAATATCATCATCTCTCGAGTGATCGAGATGTCCTCTATCGCTTGACTATGTATATGCCTCGATCGATCGAACTACTTCGATCGATCGAGTACATGTTTTATACTACTGCATGGCAGAAGCTGGAGATCACTGTTTCATCATGATCTCCCACCATAGGGACTACTCAGACATAGTCTGGAGTGTCATAGATTCAATTTCAATGTTAATATTCATTAAAGTCCTATTTGGTTGTGGTTTAAAGGTAAAAATGATGAAAACTAATGATTTAACATTAACTATCATGCAAAGCTATAATCTAACAGATTAAACTACAACAAACTACAAGAATAAAGTAACTAGAATAATAAGATGTAACCTGTACTGAAGAACTTTAATTAAACTCAAGAGAATGCAAGCCAAAACAATGATAATCCTTGAAAACCCTACAAAATTTAGAATAAACTCTCCTCTCTCTATGTAAACTGATAAAAACTAAAGTGGGCATCCTCTGGGATGTAAATAAAACACATATATATACTAAAACCTAAAGCTAGGGTTCAAAACTTCGTTTCTGCTGCGTACGGATAAGTTCTGATAAAAGCCATATTCGATCGATCGAACATCACTCGATCGATCTGATTTCTGGAATCTTCGAGCGCTTTAATTCTCTTCGATCGATCGAACACTCGATTGCTTGAGTAATCTTCGATCGCTCGAGACTTGCTTTTGATTTTTGAATTGTCTTCCTTAAAAACAAGCATCCCTTTCGTCTTGCTTATTCATTTCTCCACGCAACAAGTAGTGATCTGCACAAATTATAGCTAAAATAATATAACTTATCATAGATTAATCATATTACGTAAAAGCTGGCATTGTAATCTAAATTGCAGATTTGCAAGGGAGTTGTAGACTAAATCAATGGATTTCTTTATATTAGCATGGTTGTATTTTACAAATACCCCCGCTTGTCACAACCCCCAACTAGCAAATTGCTAGTCCCTAGCAATAAAGCGAAAATAAGAGCAAGCTAAACTATTACTACAATGACTAAACCAAAACAAGATAAACTAAAGCAACTAATCTAAATAGAAAGAGAAACTAACTAACTCACTTTTGCAGGAATCGCGGTTGCATTTAGCGAATGCAATAAGCCGTTAAACCCCTAGTGGACGAGTGTTGTCTCGTGAGGGTTTAAAGTGAATATACCCACAAAATTCACAATTTTAAATTCAAAAAGACGTAGAAAAACTTTTAAACACCCTCTTCCATTCAAACTGTTAACTTAGCTCTACAAAGATATATTAACCTCAAGCAGCCCATGAAAGAGACCCACATACTCCTCATGTCACCAAGATAGATATAACATATACATCACAATCATGTATCCGTGTGTGTGTGAAGTTAACAGCTATGCATCCAACCTTATTTAGAGTTGTCTTAGACTATCGTACTTCCAGAACTCATAATTTCAACTCAATTTTTACATGGGTTTACACTAAAAAATAAACGTCTCATAGCAACTGGCTTTATAATGATCACATGTGATATGAAAGCTTTGATACGAGTGAATTTCTGGATGATAAATGCTTTCATATTCAACCCTACAAAAGACGGCCATTTAGAGTGTATAGTCTCATGAATAGGATGCTACTTACTAGAGGAGCAAACTACCGTGGATAACTCAACTCACACGTTCATATTCAAACTAAGTCATTAAGAATCATTAAGGCTTTAGAATTTCGGGTTTTATGTAGAAAATATAGATGATGAAGGGACAGATTGCGCATCTTAGCATATGATAGAGCTTATCATCTCATTTTATTCCTACTTTATTCTTCTCACATCTCCAACCACTTGTCATACTTTCATATTCTCCCTTTTCCCTTCTTTTCATTTATTTTCTTCTTCATTCATTTTTTTTATTTTTTATTTTTTATTTTTTTTGATGTGCATAGCAATCACTTCCCACAACTAATAGCCTCCAATCACATACTTCTATAATTTTCTATTATTGGATGCGCTATGAGGCCATTTAGAGTCAAGGTGAAAGATTAGGAGTTTGTATTTCCAAATTGGGTCAGGCATTATTAAACCAGTGTTTGTAGAGGGGTTTGGATGGTGGTAGGAAATGGGTAATGATGACTTAAATCATTTTCTTAATTTCTTAGTTTTAACACTTCAATGTTTATTGAGTTTGGTTAGTAGATCCTGAACGTTGTCCTCTAATAAGCAGCCAAATCGAAAACTTAACCAAGACTAGCGCAACGAATGTAATTTACGTAATCAAGAAAAACAATTCGAATTTATGTGAAAATTCTCTAAAAAATAAAGCTGGATCAATGACTCACTAAGGGTTAAATAGTTTGTGCTACTCGTTCTTTTAGCACCATAGTCGTATTTACTCATATTTAGGTTTTCAACATAGCTACCAACTAGTGCACTTGGATGTTGGATACATTAAAGGTCAACAAATGCAACCATCCTAGTGGAACTAGGAAAATGCGTAAACTTAATCCATAGAAGGTTGAGATTAACATAAATGTATCATTGGTTGATAACAGCTAAATAGAAGTGAATATTCAAAGTTGTTCTACTAATTAAGTTAAAAAATTCCTTGAAATTTAAAAAATTTTTCTTCAATTTATTTGTTTTCAATCTGTAAATTAAATCCAATTCTAATCAAGATTTGTATGATGTGTGCAATAAAGTTATCCAGATTGCTAAGTATAAACATGTGCAGGTGATATGTGCAGGTGGTTATCTCTCTACATCCCACCCCCAACTAAAAATTGTGATGTCCTCAGAAGTTGATTTTTAAAATAAATAGAGAGATATCACCTGATAACGCAAAGCAAACACCATAAGCATAGCATTCTGTAAAGACACACAAATTCCAGGCAACAAAGATCAAATGAAATAATAGATACTGATAAAACAATGTCTATACGTAATGCAAACACCCAATCACCAAAATGATAGAACAATATAAGTACAGAATAGTGATAAAAATGTCCAAAAGATCTAACAGTCCCATCATAACCAAACCACACAAAAGAAGCTAAGAGAGAAGAGAGAGAAACAGTAATAAAAAAAATAAAATAAAACTCCCCCTCTCAAAGGACATAACCTACTCATCACCAATATCGGATAGAATCATGATCGGGGGCAGCAGAACCTGCTGCATCTCCACCCTCAACAACAGTAGTAGCCGTCGCAGGGTCACTCATAGTTGGGGCAGCTGATGTAGACAATGATGGGTTAGCTACGACTAGAGGTGGTGCAGATGATGATGATGGGGCATAGGGATCAGTAGGCAGTGGAGGTGGAGTAACAGAAGTAGTAAGCTGAGCAGCTAGATCAAAAGTAGATGGATCGGTGGTGGGTGGTGCAGAAGGAGCAGAGGGTGGGTGTGAAGCTGTATGAACAGAATGATCTACCCCGATCTGTATCAAGATCGCCTCTAGTAAGGTCGTCATCTTATCCATCTTGCCCTCAAGTCATATCTACGCCTCCTTCTCCGCATTAAGCAATGAGTGAAGAGTCTGGAGGGATACGGAAGACGACTCTCCCTGGGCCTAAGCCTGAGACTGCTGTCTCAACTCCAACTTCTACACGGTAGCAACGGGGTCATCATCATCTGAATCTAGCTCCTCAGTCTCGGTAAGCGTCCCAGAAGTTGCACCCTGTGTGTCGGTGCCTCCCCCTCTCTTCTGCTTTGCTCCCACCTTTGCCTTTCCTTTTAGCTTTTTCTTTTTCTACGCATCAGAACGACGCTGCTTTCTCTCCAAACCGACTCAAAGCCTGTAAAATCGTGGTAGTGGCCAATGGAAACAATCCAGCTCACCCAATCACCCGATGGATGGGCCAAGCGCCCTTCAGATGACGCTTGGTGGCAATGTACCGCGTAGGCTGGATAAGGAAGTCAATATACAGTCGGGGTAGGCAGACACGCCGCTCTGTCCCAATGGAATACAGAACTCAAGCATACCACGGCGCCATCTTTTCGTGATATGAAGTCATCAGAATGCAATTGGCTAGCGCCAAGTGGATGAGATGATACTACTCGATCATAAAATGATCCTTAATCAGGGAGATACCGTTCTAAATCTGAACTGCACCGCCGGTAATTTCCTGGATAATGACAGAGGGCGTAGTCTCTGGTGTACCGGGCATGTGCGGATAAAAGTGGTCGGGGGTCTCTATTATACCTAAAGCAGTGGCCACGGTAGCTAGGCTGAATATGATCTCCTGACCCTGGAATAAAGATCTATATGTGAACAACGTTGTAGGGTTCTTAATCATGGTCACACACGTGTCTCGCACTCAAGTGATGTTGATTTTCTTGGAGTGCGTCAACATCTCAAACCAACTCGTCATGGGACAGATCCGTGCAAGAAACCATGGGGTGGAAAGCCACACAACTTCCAGTGGTTACTCTAACATTACCTTCTGCATTTGAAAGTAGCAGTTGAACCAAACCCAATCCTCATCATTCTGAAACTCGTGATCAGGTACCGGATTAGGTATTGTGAGCTCGAGGGGTTTGGATTTATGATACCCTGTAATAGGATTCATTTGGAATACCCTGAAATTAAAAATGAAAAGAAAAGATTAAAGAAAACAAAAGTAGAAGACCAAAAGAAAAAACTGTCAGTACATCAGTTCGATCGATCGTACAAATTTTACGTTCGATCGATTGAAACTAGCTCGATCGATCGAATAATTCCTGCCTTCGATCGCTCAAAACCAGCTCGATCGATCGAATAATTCCAGCCTTTGATCGTTCAAAACCAGCTCGATTAATCGAATAATTCCTGCCTTCGATCGCTCGAAACCAGCTCGATCAATCAAGCACAGCGAGGCGTAGAAAAAAAAATGACAGAAACACAAATAAAAGAAAACAAACAAAAACCTAAGGTTTCTATGGTTACAAATAGGTCTTGGGACCAATGGGGAGCACCCCCTTGAGGTTTTAACCAAAAATGGAATAGGGAGTTCAGAGGATCCTTACCTTGGTTTGAGTCCAGCAGAGAGAAAGAGATGATGATGATGATAGTTAGTGATGAGCAAGGGCGACCGTCAAATGATGGAAATGGAATTGGGAGGAAAATCGTCGGGCTCTATCTCTCTCTGTCCTCAAGTGCTCGAGATTAAGGGAGAGGAAGAGATTAAAGAAATGTACGCTGGACGCTTCGTTTAAATACAAGGCTCGAGCGATCGAACATTCTCGATCGACCTAACGTTTGATTGATTGAGAATTTTTCAAGCACTTGAGGATTGGACGTTTTCGATCGGTCGAGGGTTGTTTGATCGATCGAACATGAAAATCATCAGAAGTATTTAAACAGAACAACTGTGTACCCCCAACTAACAGAAATTGATCTGGACATACAGAATGGCGTAAAAGTAGTTTAATTACATGACATGCAAGCCAGAAAAAGATCATCATCAATAAGGTAATATGAAATTGCAATTTTATAAATTTAACTTTGTAACAGCATCCTCTTTGCAAAATTGATGCCCGCAACCATGGTACTTAAGACCTTATTAATAAAGAAAAATTTAAAAATAAATGTAGAACTAACAATCCTTTGTCCAGCATTACACTTCAAGTGATAAAAGAAAGACCAAATGACAAAATGCAGTTGAAGTGGAACACTAATTTTCAAACATGAATATTCCATCTTCCACAGTTACTTCTTTCTCCGCCATATCTGCGAGTGTGGATTCCAAAATTGATGATTCCCTTTCCCAGAACAGTCAGAAAGCAGCAAGGATATCATCGAGTGAGTCTGAAATCTCTGAGGAATTGATTGCACAAGCAATGCACAAGCAAGAGGTGATCCGAATGGAGACAAATATAACGGAGTATAATTTCTCAACGGACTTTCCTCTTGCGGCGAAGTACCCGGGGACCCTATGTATGGTCCAAATCCATGGAACAAGTGATGCGGAAGGAACAACAGCGGTGCCATTGGATTCATAATGAAAATCCTGACAAAGGAAAAACAAAATTAGACCAAAAATGAAAAAAAAAAAATAAATAAATAAATAAAAGATCCAACAGAAAGGAATAAACACAGAAGGATGAAAAGAGAAAGAAATGTGATAAAGAATTAAGCTCACTATAGGCATGAGAAAACTATGTGAACTAGCAGGTAGAGGTCATTGGAGCCGGAACAACAAATAACTCATGTGCACATAAATGTATGGAACCAATTCGATGACAAGGAAGTCATCAACATAAGTGAAGACAACATTATGGCGTTCAGGCACCATGTCCTATAAATCGTGTTCCTCCTATGGTTCCTACATCGAATCATTCTCCCATTATGCCAAGAGGGCATCATCTACTTCCCCAACAAAATACCCCTCTGGTTCGCCTTCCTCTTCAGGGAAGTCCATATGCTCGAAGGAGTTAATGTGGAAGAGTACAAGATTGTAAGGGATGTATCCTTAGGTCAAGTCAATTACATCATCCACTCTGGGCCCTTGATAAGGAGAGAGGCAAAATGCAATCTCGTTGGTAGTCCATGGAGGTTTAGGATATTCTAAATCAGCCCATAGCTCGATTGAATAGACGTCATCATCCCTCATATTTTTAATAACCAGTATGGGAGAGATAACATGGAATATCATATTAGAATCAAAGTCACACTAAAAGAGAGACAAAATCAGATGAAACAAAACAAAGTGCAGTAAAAGAAAGAATACAACAACAATATGTGAACACTCTTTAGTGTTTTAGGTAGAGGAATAGCTGGGCTCATCTAATTAGATGTGCTCAGCTTCTGGTAGGAAGTTCTCCAAGAACGCTTTTAACCTTTGGCCATTGACCTTGAAACTTCAGTCGTTCTTAGGATTGAATAACTTGACGGCCCCATGTGGAAAAATAGATTTGACTATGAATGGTCTTGTCCACCGAGAATGGAGTTTTCCTGGGAATAAGTGAAGGTGAGAGTCATATGATAAAACTTTTTTCCCTGGCTCGAATGATTTTTGAAAGATTGTTCTATTGTGGCGAGCCTTCAACCTTTCCTTATGTAATTTAGCATTGTCGTATGCGTCTCGACGTATTTCTTCCAGTTCAGCCAACTGGAGTTTCCGGAGATGTCCTCCCTCTCTATGTCAAAGTTCAATAAGCATGTTGCCCAATATGCATTGTTCTCGATCTCTACAGGGAGGTGACATGCCTTGCCGTATATGAGCCTGTACAGGGACATGTCTTATAAGCGGTGCGGTACGCCCATAGAGCATCGGTCAGTTTATATGCCCAGTCCTTTCTATTGAAACTAACCGTCTTTTCATGTATATGCTTGATTTCTCTGTTAGCCAACTCTGCCTGCCCGTTAGTTTTTGGGTAGTAGGCTAGAGCGATCTTGTGGTTGACCCCATATTTCTTGAGAAGTGACTCCGAAGGCCTGTTGTAAAAATGCTTGCCTTGGTCACTTATTAGTGCTTTCGGGGTTTTGAAACGTGACAGAATCTGTTCCTTAAGAAAGGACATAATCGTTTTGTGGTCATTGCATCTTGTCGGTACCACTTCTATCCATTTTGATACATACTACACAGCTAAGAGTATGTATTCACAGTTGTTTGATTTCAGAAATGGACCCATAAAGTCTATGCCCCAACAATCGAATATTTCAATTGTGATAATGGGAGTTAAGGGCATAGAATTCCTTTTTGAAATTGTACCAAGCTTTTGACAGTGTTGGCACGATTTGCAAAAATATTAGGCATCCTTGAACACGGTGGGCCAGTAGAAACTACTATGTAGGACTTTTTGTGCGGTCTTTTACGAAGAAAAATGGCCACCACAGGCTTCAAAATGACAAGAGGCTAAAATTATAGTTATGTCCTCGTTTGGGACGTAACGTCTGATGACCTGATCAGTACAATACTTGAATAAGTAAGGGTCATCGAAAAAGAAATTAATGACGTGCGAACGAAAGGGACCGTTTCTTGTCCTGATTTGACCAATGACTCGGGGTCTCTCCTGTAACAAGATAATTTACTATATCCGTATACCAAGGCAAACTGGAAACAATCATCATTTGCTCATCTAGGAATTTATCTTTAATTTGTACAGGTTTAGTGTTGTTAGTAAACGTTAACCGTGATAAATGGTCAGCAACTCCCTTTTTATCCTTGACTGTGATATTGAATTCTTGGAGTAAGAGTATCCAACGGATAAGCCTTTGCTTCGCATCCTTCTTAGATAATAGGTACTTAAGGGCCGAATGGTCTGTGAAACAGACGATTGGGGACCCTATCAGATATTACCTGAATTTATCTAGAGCAAAAACTATTGCCAGTAGCTCTTTTTTGGTAGACGTATAGTTCATTTAAGCTTTGTTAAGTGTTCGACTGGCATTGTAGAGTACAGAAGGCTTATTATCCTTCCTCTGCCCCAGGACTGAACCAATGGCATAATCGCTGGCATCACACATTAGTTCAAATGGCAAACTCTAGTCGGGTACCTGTATTATCGGTGCAGAGGTAAGGTGTTCCTTTAGTGTGTCAAAAGATGTTTGACAATTTTTTGACCACTCAAATGGTGCATCTTTGACTAAGAGTTGACATAGTGGCCGGGAGATTGCACTAAAATTTTTGATAAAGCGACGATAAAATCCCGCGTGTCCCAGAAAAAGAGCAGATGTCTTTAACTGTACGGGAGACAGCTAGGTTCGAGATTATATCGATTTTCGCTTTATCAACTTGGATACCTTTGTAAGAAATAATGTGGCTGAGGACAATTCCCTTGGTCACCATGAAGTGACACTTATCCCAATTTAGTACTTAGGTGTTTGTCCTCGCATCTTGCTAACACTTTTTCAAGGTTTTCTAGACAGTTATCAAAACAAAACTATGGCCAAACACTGAGAAGTCATCCATGAAAACCTCAAGTATTTGTTCGACCATATTACTTAATATGCTCAACATACACCTCTGAAAGGTAGCGGGTGCGTTGCATAAGCCAAAGGGCATACGACAGTATGCGAATGTACTGAACGGACATGTTAAAGTCATTTTCTCTTGATCTTCAGGAGCGATTTCGATTTGGTTATAGCCACTATATTCGTCCGAAAAGCAATAATATTTGTGACTCGCTACTCATTCTAGCATTTGATCCATGAATGGTAATGAAGGTGGAAAGTGGTCTTTACGGGTCACAGTATTTAATTTTCGGTAATCAATACACATTTACCATCCAGTGGGGACACGTGTTGGTACCAATTCACTATCTTTATTTGGGATTACAGTTGTACCCGCCTTTTTGGGCACCACTTGGGTTGGACTAACCCAAGGGCTATCAAAAATAGGATATATGATCACAACATCAAGCAGTTTTAAAACTTCATTTTTGACGACTTCTTACATTTTGGGATTCAGACGCCTTTGTATTTATTGTGAAGGTTTAGCGTCTTCTTCCAGGTATTTTTTATGAGTGCACATAGACGGGCTTATGCCTTTGAGGTCGGCAATAATCCATCCTAATGCTCCCTTGTGTTGTTTTAACAGTTGGATTAACTTATCCACTTGTTCAGGATTTAATGTGGATGAAATTATTATGGGGTAAGTGTTTTCAGTCCTTAGGAAGGCGTATTTGAGCTCTATTGGAACCTCCTTTAACCCCAAATCGGGAAACTGAAAATTTGAGGGCATAGCTAATTTTGTTTTTGGAGAGGTAGTGGTTCATATGGTGTTATCCACATACATTCAGCTCTATTCTCCTATTTCATTTCCATCATGAGGCAAGTGTGATTTAAAGCAGCATCCAATGGAGTAGAATCATTAGGTTGATAGATAGCGTCGAATTGTGACACAAATACTTCCAAAGGATCTTTGTAATCTACAAAATCAGCCTCATCTTCAATGACTGTTTCGATGTAATTGATTTCTTCCTCATCCTCGTATTCTTTAGGTCGGGGATTTGAAAAAATATTGACATTTAGAGTCATGTTCCCGAATATGATGGTCATTATACCACTTCTTATTTTTATTATGGCATCTATGGTGTTGAGGAATAGACGTCTGAAAATCAACAGGATTTGTGAACATGGATTAGACACAGGTTCAGTGTCCAAAATTTCAAAATCAATCAGGAAAACAAAGGAGTCTATTTGTGCGAGGACATCCTCCAGTATTCCTCTAGGATATTTAACTGAACTATCTGCCAGTTGTAGTGCAACTCGGGTAAGTTTGAGTTCACCCAACCCTACTTGTTTATAAACTGAGTATGGCAAAAGTTTTACGCTTTCTCCTAGATCAAGGAGTGCGTTGTCTATCCTTTGATTCCCAATTTGGCACAAGACAGTTGGAGTACCGGGGTCATTGAGTTTGGGTGTCAATTCATTTTAGATGATTGCGCTTGCTTGTCAAGCAACGTATGCGTGTTTCTTCACACTTTGCCTCTTCTTGACCGTACATAAGTCTTTAAGGTACTTAGCGTAGGCTGACACTTGTTTGATTGCATCAAGGAGTGAAAGATTTATTTTGACTTGTTTAAACAATTCCGAGAACTCCTTATTCTTTGCCTCATTTTTGTGTTTCTTAAGCCTTTGAGGATAAGGTACAGGGAAAGGGCATTTAGGTAATTGGTCAATGATAGGCTCCTTTCTGGGCCTTCTTTCAACTTCTTCTACTTCTTTAGGAGCATCATCTTTTGATTCTAATGGTTCGTTATTAGTGGACGGCTCCTCTTCTTGAGTGGATGGTTTGCTGTTATTCACCACTTCATCCTCTTCATACTCTTCAGGGGTAGAAAGGGGTATTTTGCACCCTATAATCTTGCAGTTTCTCAGAGTAGTCACGGCTTTTGCTTGTTCATGACTAGTGGGACCATTATTGTATCCCTTAGGGTTTTGAAGTGGTTGGGTAGGAAATGTTCCACTCGATCCCTCTTGTCGAGGCTCCATTCTCTCTAATGTTGCAGACATTTTACTCATCATTTGAATAAACTATTGTGTTAAATTCGCATCATAGATTGGATCTTCCTCTTGCACCTTTTTGTGAGGTGGCACGTATACTTTTGATTACTGATTTTTAGAGGGATGAGCTTGGTTGTAGTTATTTGATCTATTTTGATTAAATGGCTGGGACTGCCTATTGTATTACCCTTGATATTAGTTATTGTTATTATAGGGCTGTTGTTGTTGATATTGATTTTTGTGTCCCAACATCATTTTTCCAATCAAAGTCGGGGTGATTCCATCGATAATTTTGTGAATTATAACTGTTATAGGAATTCCCTGCCCCCCTATACCCTTGCATAGCATTCATTTCCATGGAGGATTGTTCTTAAAAGTACAGCACATTGGAACAGTATTGAGTGGTATGTCCCAACATGTTGCATGTGCCGCATGGTTCTTCAGGTAAAACCTGCCTAGAACGTTCTCCTTTCATTCCCAACTCTTCTACTTTCTTAACTAGTTCTTCATATTTATTCATCAGATAATCCTCACTTTTTAATTGGTACAGACTTTTTTCCTCTATGTAGGATATCTGTGAGCGTGAGAGGTCTTCAGTATTTGATCATTCATGAGCATGTTCAGCTAGCCACTCGAAGTGGGCTTCAGCCTCTTCAGTGTTTTTGCGAAGAAATGGACCTAAGCTCATGGTCTCGACCAACTTTTTGGTTTCACCATTTAACCCTTCATCAAGTCTTGAAATACTGCAAATGGACAACTCAAGAAGCTGAAGGTTCGATAGATCAACGTGCTTTCGATCGATCGAATATCATCATCTCTCAAGCGATCGAGATGTCCTCGATCGCTTGACTATGTATCTGCCTCGATCGATCGAACTACTTCGATCGATCGAGTGTAGATTTTCTACTCCTACATGGCAAAGGCTGGACATCACTATTTCATCGTGATCTCCTAACCTGGGGACTACTCAGACATAGTCTGGAGTGTCATAGATTCAATTTCAATGTTAAAATTCATTAAAGTCCTGTTTGGTTGTGGTTTAAACATAAAAATGATGAAAACTAATGATTTAACATTAACTATCATGCAAAGCTATAATCTAACATATTAAACTACGACAAACTACAAGAATAAAGTAACTAGAACAATAAGATGTAACCTGGACTGAAGAACTTTATTTAAACTCAAGAGAATCCAAGCCAATACAATGATAATCCTTGAAAAACCTACAAAAATTAAGAATAAACTCGCCTCTCTCTATGTAAACTGATAAAAACTGTAGTGGGCGTCCTCTTGCACATAAATAAAACACACATATATATACTAAAACCTAAAGCTAGGGTTCAAAACATCATTTCTGCTTTGTACGCATAAGTTCTGATCAAAGCCATGTTCGATCGATCGAACATCACTCGATCGATCTAACTTCTGGATTCTTCGAGCGCTTTAACTCTCTTAGATCGATCGAACACTCGATCGCTTGAGGAATCTTCGATCGTTCGAGACTTGCTTTTCATGTTTGAATTGCCTTCCTTAAAAACAAGCATCCCTTTCATCCTTCTTATTCATTTCTCCACACAGCAAGCAGTGATTTGCACAAATTAAAGCTAAAACAATACAACTTATCATAGATTAATCATATTACGTAAAAGCTGGAATTATAATCTAAATTGCAGATTTGCAAGGGAGTTGTAGACTAAATCAGTGTATTTCTTTATTTTAGCGTAGTTGTATTTTACAAATACCCCCGCTTGTCAAAAATCAATGGAGGTGTACATCGACGATCTGTTGGTCAAGTGCCGGGAAGTGTCCGACCATCTCGAGCATTTAGCCGGGGCCTCCAGCATGCAACATGCAAAGGACACCTAGCACATGGAAATTCTATATAAACAAGCACATGCACAAACTACACTCTCTTAGTTGGATCATAATCTGAATTTTTGGAGAGAAAATTAGGAGACTTGGGTAGTTCATGAGAAAAAGAGAGAAGAAAAGTTAGAAGAAGAAGTTCATCCTTAAAGTTTGACGTTCAAGCTCCATTAAGCTCAAAAACAACATCCAAGCTCAAGTTCTAGCTTTGGTGAGTAATTGTGAGTAATCTAACTCAATTTAGAACATATATAGTATGCATTAAGGTTTAGTAGAAGTTTGATCTTGTTGTGTTGAAGTTTTCATGACATGCAAGACAAGTGCTTTAAATCTGAGAAACTGAACTTCCGGCACAATGTAGTTTAGTAAAATGAATATTTTGTGCAGCTCAAAATTCCTAATCAAGCTAAGTTTTTTTTGTGAAGAAAGCTAACTCATTTATCTACAAATAACTCTTCTATAGCTCAGTCTAGAAATCAATCCTTCATGGGTGAAATGCATGTACAACGCAGTGTTATAAACCTAAGAAAAGATAAATTTCCAGCAGAATGTAGTTTAGTAAAATGAATGTTTTGAGGAGCTCGAAAATCGGAATCAAGCTAGGTTTTTTTGTGGTAACAGCTAACTCATTTATCTACAAATAATACTCCTATAACTTCGTCTATAAATCACTGCTTCATAGGTGAAATTCACATACAATGCAGTGCTATAAATCTGGGACATAGCAGTCCGACAGTATAGAAATGTCTAGGTAGAATAAATATTTTGAGCAGCTCAAAAATGTAATTGAAGCTAGATTTTTTTATACATGAAGATAATCCTATTATCTACAATGTTTTAGTTTTTAGTTTGATCCCCCAAAGCAATTTATCATGCCCAAATAAATCATATTGTTTCAGTCAACACAGTGAAAATGTATTCTGGCAGATTGTGTAGCTTTTTGTATGATGTTTTGTTTATGCATGGTATTGATTGTTGATGCTAGTTTCCTGTACCTGTGTTATTATGAAAATCTTGTACTATGGTAGTGCTATTGCATAGATGAGTATGTTAAGGGTTTCATCTTTATGTTTATTGGTATTAAATCCATGTTATAAATCCATGATTTACGTGAATTTAGTTTAATGACCGTTGAAAGTTCATACCCAAACTATAAGTATGTTGAATGTCACAATTATTACGTTAATAAGTAATCGAAAAAGTTTCCATCGTAAGTATATTGAGAGGTAAAATGGGATGTCGGACTTATAGCGAAATATTAACGGTTATAAATGGATGATATTAATGAACTAAACTACAAAACGTACGAACGCGTAAGATAACAATAAAACCTTCGATAATAGATTTAATGCGAATAAGGGACGTTGGGTTTCGTTTCTAGTTGTGTGACTACCGGTCAAAGTTGATTCGTGAACTTTTATGTCGTGTTTGGATATTTCTTGCAAAATTGATCTTTCGGTAATTCCATGGAGTCGATCGGAGAGTTATGTTTTGTGTTCTTGATCTGAGGATCGACATGACGTGTTCGGTCAAGTGCGGATGACCTAAGGATCGTCATGACGTGTTCGATCAAGTGGTTGATTATTTTTCCGCACCCTTGGACTGAGGATTGGCATGAAGTGTTTGGTCATGTACGGGTGACTTGAGGATCGGCATGATGTGTTCGTCCAAGTGATTGTTAATACCCCGTACCCTTGGTCTGAGGATCGGCATGACGTGTTTGGTAACGTGCGGGCGACCTGAGGATCGGTATGACGTGTTCGACCAAGAGATTGTTAATGTCCCACATGTTGGGTTTGTGCCCTCAAACCATTACTTTATGTATGAGACATTAGCATTATAATATATTGATATCAGCTTTACATTTCATAGTGTATGTTTCTTTCATGAGATGATTGTTTTATCCTTAAGTATCATAGTAAGCAATTCGTGTGTGTATGAGATACACACAAGTGAGATACAAATTACTATTCTTTGATACTTAGAATATGTCACAGTGGATGATGAGACTGGATACCTCATCAGGTCTACACTGTAGCATAATTAACTACCATTGGATGGAGTGATTAATCTCAATCACTAGAGTGAAGCTCTTAGTTGATATGCTAGTGCTTATAGTGCATTGACGGACCTGAGCTTTCCTATTGACGCTTAAGGCTGTCAACAGTCAATAGGAACTCATAACTTGTATAAGGTACGTGTTCTCAATCTTGAGATGATTATGAACACAGACTATGGATATGGCTGCTTTGACTTACCAATCAGTGAGGTCTATAGAAGATCAACACCTGGGTATCTTGGGTATGTCATGTCCATAGGGTTGTGAACATATATTGTCAAGATAGAATCTACCCTCTGATTCAGAGTAAGCATTCCCTTGAGAATGTCACCAAGTTGATTACTGAGTACTGCAGTCTTGTTGATAAGAGTTATCAACATGTTTGGTAATCATGAGTAGTGAATGGGACTCAAGGAATACAAGAAGTAATCATGATTCAGGTTGACAATAACAGTTATCCGACTACCTGAATATGATTACGAATGCTGACGGTAGAGGGACATTAGTACACCATACAAGTCTAGTTATCGCTTCGGATATGTTCTTTTGCGTTGGAGTTCAGTTATCGTTTTATAGTGGAATAAACGTTAACTGACCAGTTAGTTAGTTTGCTGATCAAAGAGTTTGGTCATGGTAATTAACAAACTGGTCTGAGCCAACAATAAAGAGCCTAGGAGGTCCCACTCTTAGCTCCGCTAGGATGCTTGGAAAGGCACTTGAGGAAGCTGTTAAGACAAGTTCGATCGATTGAAGTATGTTCGATCGATTGAAGTCAGCAGGTTCGATCGATCGAGAATGGTTCGATCGATCGAAGTCTAGGTCGGTTCTGGAAATCTATAAATAGGGCAGCTGCGTTCTGGAAGTCGGTGGTCGTCGTTTTTATACGCAGAAGCTGCAGAAACTATCATAGTCTTCCCAAAACCTTCCTATCCTCTCTATTAGGGTTCCCACGAACCCTAGTCTTTCCGGCAGGCATCCGCAGGAGTCATAAGGGTGAAGATCATCTAGTGGAGGCTGCTGGAAGTTAAAGATTCAGAATTGGGTTCAAGACACTAAGGTATAATTCTTGCAACCCCTTGTACGCATCTATGGAATTGACGAGTAGTAGATCCTGGAATACCAAAAGTTTTATAACTTAACCTATTTCCGCTGCGCGTTTAAACTCTAACTTTAAACCACTTTTTCCTTCAATTGGTATCAAAGCCGTGTTCGTTTGGATCTATAGATGCGTTTTGGAACCCTAGTTTTGATTTGCATGTTGATTTTAGAACTGTTTTCGAAACTGCATCGTCACAGATCTGTTTCTGCAGTGTTATCGCAGCAGGATACAAAACTGTGATTGCATAGGATGCAAGGTGGGTTCGATCGATCGAACTTGTTTCGATCGATCGAACATTCTGTTCTCAATCGATCGAACAGTCTTCGATCGATCGAACCTTCTGGTATTCGATCGATCGAATGAAGTTCGATCGATCGAGATAGATACTTTGTCAGGTTCTCTGTTTCACAGTTTTAAAGTGTTTTGAAATTAAAAAACTTTAATTTTAAAATATTCTGTAAAATTTTCAAATCATTTTGTGAAACAGAATGTTCAAGCGATTGAACAGTGTTCAATCGATCGAAGGTTCGAGCGATCGAACGGTCTTCGATCGATCGAACTGTGACAGAGAAGTAAGATGCTGTATGAAGTTCTAATTCAGTATGTAAAGTGTTTATATACTGTGTGAATCAATTAAGTGTTCCAATAGTTACATATATTTGTTATGTATTTGTGGATGTGTGTACGACTAACCCTTTTGCAGCAAAATTAGTCGCTATCTCCCATGGCACCAAGTCGTTTAAATATTTATATTTAAATTGTTTGAGATTGGTGCATGTTGTAATTTATTAATGGTTTGGTTTTAAGGCGTATGTAAAGGGCGCTGCGGCTTCAATCCTACGAAAAGGAAAGTCGCACCAGTTTTCCTAGCCTTTTATTTATTTTTATTTTTTTTTGCTATTTCCTTTTTCTAGATAAATTGTAAGCTTCAAAAGAAGCATAGGTCCAATGTAATAGAATTAGAAATTCCATGAAGATGGAGCAAGGAGCCGTTGTCCATAAAGATGGAGCCGGAGGCGACCAAACCAAGAAGGTGTTCTATGGAAATAGAGCCATGGGAGATAGAGGCATTGTTTGAATGCCTATATTTCATTTTAGTTTTTTGTTTTATGTGCTTGTTTTGTGATTGGCGTATAATACATTGTTGCATGCACTTAAAACAAGTTTTCTAAAATAAAATTCAAAAACTGTTTTCAACACATTAGTAAACATTGGATGTTTATGGGTAGTGTGTGGAAACATTTTTCAAAAGCAAAATCCTTAATTTACTGAATCTAGTGGGAGAGGGTCTTATCAAATAACACCCACGATCTTCCATTAACGGTTCATTGTAAGATGAGTAGTGTATTCTGTGTCACCTCGCCAGGGGTGATCATTCCATACGGAGGGTACACTGCTCATTGGTTACTAGATGTTAACTTCCTATGGATAGGATCAATCAGACGTGTTAGAGGGTGACCACCACACGGAGGCGCTACTTGAGACGGTTGTGATTGGATCCTAGTTAATGGTACACACTAGCTAAGCTATGGATAAGGGATCCCACACGGGGCATTATTCAGAAACTTAGAGATCAAATAGGTTCGGGAGTCATGGCTATTTTGCAAGAGTTGCATAGCGGATAAGTCATGATAAATCGAAAGATCGAACATTGACCACCACACGGAGGCTTTATTCTTTCGTTTCGATATTCCGGCGACTTTGTTTTAAATAAGAGTTTTAAGGATTCTTTTATTTCAAACTGTCAATTCTGATATCCATATTTATTTTGTTTGTTTTGATTTTCAGTAATCATAATGTCTGGATCTGCATTTAGTCCACTTGCCACCATACTCACTCAAAACAAGTTAACTGGAAATAACTACACTGAATGGAAACATAACCTTGACATCGTTTTAACTGCGGAGGATCACATATATGTCCTCACCACCCCAAGCCCTGAAGAACCCGCGGCAAACGCTTCGGCAGCTGCCAGACGCGAGTTCGACAAATGGAAGAAGTCGAATGGAATGGCCCGTTGTTACATTCTGGCCTCAATGGCTGGTGTGTTACAACACCAATTCCAATCGAACGATTCTGCCAGTGACATTATCACATCCCTGAAAAAGATGTTTGGGGAGCATGGCAGGCCTGCCAGACAGGTAGCCATGCAGAAGATAATGAGTGCAAAGATGTCGGAAGGTACTCCAGTCAAAGAACATGTTTTAAAAATGATTGGTTATTTAAACGAACTGGAGACCTTGGGAGCCAACATCGATGCACAGACCCAAGTTGATATGATCCTCAACTCGTTGTCGCCATCATTCGCTCAATTCAAACTTAACTATAATATGAATCAAATGGATTTTTCAATGAGCGAATTAATGAGTTCTTTACTGGCAGCAGAAGGGGTGATCAAACCTGGGGGCAGCGTTTTAAACGTTGAGAAAAGCGCTTCTTCTTCCCGATCTACACCGAAAGGTAAGAAAGGAAAGAAGAAGGCTGGCACTGGTGGTTCAAGTGTTGGACCGGTCCCTAAGATTGCAAAATCTAAGGGAAAAGGTAAGGGCAAAGGGAAGGTGGGTGGCCAAGGCAAAGGAAAGTGTTTCCAATGCGGTGAGAAAGGCCACTGGAAGAGGAACTGTCCAGAATTCTTAGCTACAAGAGTTCAAGGTATGATTGAATCACATGTGATTGAAGTAAGTTTTATTACGGATACTTCAAACACTTGGTGCATTGATTCTGGTGCGACTAACCATATCTGTAATTCATTGCAGGGGTTCAGATCAACCAGGAAATGCAGTGATGGGGAGATCGTACTTACTCTAGGTTCTAGTGCAACCGTATCTGCGGTTGCTATAGGAGTCGTAGTTTTAGAATTTTCAGACAATAAAGTTTTGATTTTATCAGATGTACTTTACGTCCCTTTAATGAGACGTAATTTAATTTCAGTTTCTAATTTAACGAATAATGGTTATTCCTTTCATTTTGGAACTGAAGTTGTCATTAAAAGAAGCAGTTCTTTTTATATGTTCTGGTGTTAAATCAAATGGTTTGTATGTGATTACTCCCAATATTTTAAAAGATTCTTGTTTGGAACTTAATAACTCAGTGGTAACTTTACCATCTAAAAGAAAGGAACCTTCCACTAATCCAACAAGGCTTTGGCATATGAGGCTTGGCCATATCAATCTGAATAGGATTGGCAGACTAGTCAAAGAAGGGGTCTTAGGCGATTTGGTTCTCGAACCAATGGAAGTCTGCGAGTCTTGTTTGGAGGGTAAGATGACCAAAAGGCCCTTTCCTGCAAAGGGCAACAGGACCAATGCATTGTTGGAATTAGTTCATACTGATGTGTGTGGACCAATAAATATTAGAGTAAGGGGTGGTTATGAGTATTTCATAACATTTACCGATGACCACTCTAGGTATGGATATGTGTACCTGATGCAGCACAAGTCTGAAGCCTTTGAAAAGTTCAAAGAGTTTAGGGCTGAAGTGGAGAAACAATCGGGCACACATATCAAGGCCATTCGATCTGATCGAGGTGGCGAGTACCTCTCTAATGAGTTTATTGATCACCTCGTACAGAATGGGATTCTGTCACAGTTGACTGCACCTGGTACGCCTCAGCAGAACGGTGTAGCGGAGAGAAGGAATCGGACTCTTTTAGACATGACTAGGTCGATGATGAGTTATTCAGAGTTGCCATTATTCCTTTGGGGTTATGCTTTGGAAACCGGTGCATACATACTAAACCTAGTACCAAGCAAATCTGTTCCCAGGACACCACGAGAGATGTGGATTAGGCGCAAGCCTTCTTTGCAACATCTCCGGATATGGGGGTGTCCGACACATGTGCTCAAAGGAAAGATGAGCAAGTTGGATTCTAGATCGGAAGTATGTTACTTTGTAGGGTATCCAAAGGGTACTTATGGATGGTATTTTTATGATCCAAGAGAACAGAAAGTGTTTGTTAGTACAAATGCTATTTTCTTGGAGGATGATTATATCATGAACCATAAACCTAAGGGAAGGATAGATCTTAGAGAGATAGAAGGAGAGCCCTCAGTCCAACCCGCAGTTGATAACGATGAAAAACAAGAAAATACCACTTATTCACCCATTTTCGCATCGGTACCTCGTCGTAGTGGGAGGATTATCAGCCAGCCTGATAGATACATGTTCTTAGGAGAAGTTTTTGAAGCTGTCTCCATAGAATCTGAATCTGATCCTACCACTTACGAAGAGGCAATGGCTGATGTTGATTTAGCTCATTGGATTAAAGCTATGAAGGCTGAATTGGAATCTATGGATTCCAATCAGGTCTGGGATCTTGTAGACCTTCCAGCCAATATTAAACCCATTGGCTGCAAGTGGGTCTATAAGAGGAAAAGAGGATCTGATGGAAAGGTTGAGACCTTTAAGGCAAGGCTTGTGGCGAAAGGCTATACTCAGAGGGAGGGCATTGACTATGAGGAAACCTTCTCGCCGGTAGCCATGCTCAAGTCCATCAGAATACTCTTATCCATTGCTGCATGCCTAGATTATGAAATCTGGCAGATGGACGTCAAGACTGCATTCTTGAATGGCAATCTTGAGGAGGACATCTATATGCAACAACCAGAAGGGTTCATAGCTGGTCGAAAAGGTAACTTGGTATGCAAGTTGCAAAAGTCCATTTATGGGCTTAAGCAGGCATCCAGAAGTTGGAACATCCGATTTGACCAAGCAGTCAAGTCGTTTGGTTTCATACAGAATCTGGATGAGCCTTGTGTATACAAGAAATGTGAAGGGAAAGTAGTGGCTTTTCTTGTGCTTTACGTTGACGACATTCTACTCATTGGGAATGATGTAGCGGCGCTGTCAACGGTCAAGGTTTGGCTAGCTAGTACTTTCGATATGAAGGATCTAGGAGAGGCGAGCTATATTCTTGGGATAAAGCTCTTTCAGGATCGCAAGCGAAAGATAATGGGATTATCTCAAGCTGGTTATATCGAGAAAGTGCTAACTAGGTTTTCAATGGATAATTCGAAGAAAGGTTTGTTACCTTTCAGGCATGGTTTAGCGTTCTCCAAGGACCAGTGTCCAAAGACACAAGAGGAGAGGAATCGCATGGCAGGAATTCCCTATGCCTCGGCAGTGGGAAGTCTCATGTATGCGATGTTATGCACTAGACCAGATATCTGCTTTGCCGTTGGCATGGTTAGCAGGTATCAATCGAATCCTGGTCCAGAGCACTGGACAGCCGTTAAGCACATTCTTAAGTACTTGAGAAGAACTAAAGATTACATGCTTATGTACGGCGGTAGTGAGTTAATTCCAGTAGGATACACTGACTCGGACTTTATGTCAGATAAAGATTCGAGAAAGTCGACATCCGGACATCTCTTTACCTTGGGAGGTGGTGCTGTTAGTTGGAGCAGCATTAAGCAGAAATGCATTGCAGACTCAACTACAGAAGCTGAGTATGTGGCTGCTTGTGAAGCCGCAAAGGAAGCTGTTTGGCTCAAGAAGTTCCTTATGGAACTCGAGGTGGTACCAGCGTCGCTGTCACCTATTACGCTATACTGCGATAATAGTGGGGCAGTGGCTCAGTCCAAGGAGCCAAGGAACCACGGGAAAGGAAAGTACGTAGAGCGGAAATATCACCTAATCCGAGATATAGTTCAACGTGGAGATGTGACTGTCACCAAGATTGCCACCGCTGACAATCTTGCTTATCCGTTTACAAAGGCCTTACCACAGAAGGTCTTTGATCGTCATCTAGATAGTCTAGGTCTTAGATGTAGTTCTGAATGGTTGTGAGTGCAAGTGGGAGTTTGTTGGGTTTGTGCCCTCAAACCATTACTTTATGTATGAGACATTAGCATTATAATATATTGATATCAGCTTTACATTTCATAGTGTATGTTTCTTTCATGAGATGATTGTTTTATCCTTAAGTATCATAGTAAGCAATTCGTGTGTGTATGAGATACACACAAGTGAGATACGAATTACTATTCTTTGATACTTAGAATATGTCACAGTGGATGATGAGACTGGATACCTCATCAGGTCTACACTGTAGCATAATTAACTACCATTGGATGGAGTGATTAATCTCAATCACTAGAGTGAAGCTCTTAGTTGATATGCTAGTGCTTATAGTGCATTGACGGACCTGAGCTTTCCTATTGACGCTTAAGGCTGTCAACAGTCAATAGGAACTCATAACTTGTATAAGGTACGTGTTCTCAATCTTGAGATGATTATGAACACAGACTATGGATATGGCTGCTTTGACTTACCAATCAGTGAGGTCTATAGAAGATCAACACCTGGGTATCTTGGGTATGTCATGTCCATAGGGTTGTGAACATATATTGTCAAGATAGAATCTACCCTCTGATTCAGAGTAAGCATTCCCTTGAGAATGTCACCAAGTTGATTACTGAGTACTGCAGTCTTGTTGATAAGAGTTATCAACATGTTTGGTAATCATGAGTAGTGAATGGGACTCAAGGAATACAAGAAGTAATCATGATTCAGGTTGACAGTAACAGTTATCCGACTACCTGAATATGATTACGAATGCTGATGGTAGAGGGACATTAGTACACCATACAAGTCTAGTTATCGCTTCGGATATGTTCTTTTGCGTTGGAGTTCAGTTATCGTTTTATAGTGGAATAAACGTTAACTGACCAGTTAGTTAGTTTGCTGATCAAAGAGTTTGGTCATGCTAATTAACAAACTGGTCTGAGCCAACAATAAAGAGCCTAGGAGGTCCCACTCTTAGCTCCGCTAGGATGCTTGGAAAGACACTTGAGGAAGCTGTTAAGACAAGTTCGATCGATTGAAGTATGTTCGATCGATTGAAGTCAGCAGGTTCGATCGATCGAGAATGGTTCGATCGATCGAAGGTTCGATCGATCGAAGTCACTTCGATCGATCGAAGTCTAGGTCGGTTCTGGAAATCTATAAATAGGGCAGCTGCGTTCTGGAAGTCGGTGGTCGTCGTTTTTATACGCAGAAGCTGCAGAAACTATCATAGTCTTCCCAAAACCTTCCTATCCTCTCTATTAGGGTTCCCACGAACCCTAGTCTTTCCGGCAGGCATCCGCAGGAGTCATAAGGGTGAAGATCATCTAGTGGAGGCTGCTGGAAGTTAAAGTTTCAGAATTGGGTTCAAGACACTAAGGTATAATTCTTGCAACCCCTTGTACGCATCTATGGAATTGACGAGTAGTAGATCCTGGAATACCAAAAGTTTTATAACTTAACCTATTTCCGCTGCGCGTTTAAACTCTAACTTTAAACCACTTTTTCCTTCACCACATACTTCTGCTATTTGGGCGACAGTTTGAATGCCATTTGGGTGACAGTTTGAGTACCAGTTGGGCGACAGTTAACTATTCATTGTTGAGTGTTGTTCTTTATTGACCAGTAAATGCATTTGGAGTTAAGTCTTCTTTCAGTCAATGTCATTGGTCAGTTCAGTTCTGGATTAAGTTTCAAAGGGAATGATTGGGTTAAATAAGACATGGTTTTGAGAATAAGAAAAGATGAACAAGACATAGTATCGAGAATAAGAAATGATGAACGAGGTATGGTTTCGAGAAATAAGAAGAGATGAAGAATAACTTACCTTAAATGGTGGTAACCTAAAGAGGACCCTCACTTAGCTTAACCACTAACGGCTTTTCAGGCTGCTGAACCTTCCACGTCCAGCCTTTGCAGGTCCAGACGGAGCCGCATGCTATCAAGATGCTGACTTTACTACTGAAGACTATGCTAGTGAAGATTACTACGAGGTAGGCAACGGTTTCGCCAGCTGAAGACTTTGGAGCTTTTCTTTTGTTATTTTTCTGTTATTATTATGTTAATGATGTAATAGTTTAGCTGGTCTTGTAATATGTAACTTTTGGATATCTTTTTGGTCTGTAATATACTACTGATGTAAGACTTGAATGTTTTAGTTTCCTGCTTCTGCTGAACATAGTCATCTTCCCATATTATGTTATGGTTATAAGCATGTTTGGATAATCAGGTGACACTCACAACCAGTCACATGTCTACAAACCCATAAAGGAAACTTATTTTTCCCTATTTTTGGTACTTTGAGGCGTGACAGAATGTAAGGAGGAATTTTGGGACCTTGAGAAATACCTGACATCACCCCCTCTATTCTCTACACTTTCACCGAAGGAGGAGTTGTTCTTATACTTAGCGATATCACCATCAATGGTCAGCTCAGTGCTAATCCGAGAAGAGCATGCAAAACAATTCCTAGTTTATCATACCAGTCAGGCACTTCAAGGCGTAAAAAGCCGGTACTCCCGCATTTAAAAACGGGCCTTCACCCTCATCACTTCTGCCGGGAGACCCCGCCCATATTTTTAGGCCTATACCATCTTGGTCCTCACAGATCAGCCACTGTGCCAGATCCTCAGTCGGCCAGAAATGTTTGGAAGGCTCATCAAGTGGGCATTAGAATTGGAAGAATTCGAAGTGATGTACAGACCCCGGATGGTGATCAAAGGATAATCCGTGGCGGATTTTTGTGGAGTTCACTTACCCAGAAGATCTGGTCGAGAAAATCAACCCCCCCGAATTACCGCCTGGTTTGGAACCTAGTATCCCGACCTGGGTACTCTACGTTGATGGGTCCTCTAACAAAGAAGGTAGTGGGACAAGAATTATCTTAACTATACCCGATGGGATCTAGCTGAAGTGTGCATTGAGGTTTAGTTTCCAAGCCTGCAGTAATGAGGCCGAGTACGAATCCATATTGGTCGGGTTGCAGTTAGCCACTTCGATGGGGGAGCAGCAAGTCCAAGCATACAACGACTCCCAGCTTGTAGTCAATCAGGTAAATCAGGAGTACGAGACCCAGGAGGACAACATGGTAGCCTACCTGGCCCTCGTTCGAGCAGTTTCAAAGAGTTTGAGGGTTTCTCTGTCACCCAGATCCCGAGGGAAGAAAATATGAGGGCCGACCAGTTGGCCCGCCTTACCTCGTGCTCTGAGTCAGACCTGCCAGGGATAAGAATTGAATACTTACCAGAGCCTAGCATAACTGACTCGGGGGACATGGGGGTAGACCCGGTCACTATAGGCCCCAGCTGGATGGACCCGATAGCACTATTCCTCACGATGGGTACCTTACCTGAAGGAAAAGAAGAAGCCCGGCGGGTGAATTACTAGGCCGCTAGATACCATATCGTTGACGGTATCCTCTATGAAAGGGGGTTCACTATCTCGTATATCCGGTGAATTCACCCCACACAAGTCCAAGGAATATTGCATGAGATCCATAAAGGAGTGTGTGAAGCCATGTCGGGGGTCGGGCACTCTCCCAAAAGGCCCTTCTGCAAGGCTATTATTGGCCAACGATGGCTTGGGACTCTCAAGAATATATCAAGTGATGCGATAAGTGTCAAAGGCATGCCCCTATGATCAACTGATCGGGAGAGCACTAGACGCCAATCCTTAGTCCTTGGTTGTTCGCTCAGTAGCGTATTGATATAGTCGATCCCCTCTCGATCGGAAAAGGACAAGTTAAATTCGCAGTTATCGCAGTAGATTATTTCACTAAGTAGGCAGAAGCCGACCCACTAGCAATGATCACCAAGAAGAAGATGGAAGGTTTCATCAAGAAAAACATTCTCAGTAGGTTTGGCATCCCTAGGGTCCTGGTCAGTGACAAAGGTAGATAGTTTGACACCACGGTGTTCAGACAATTCTGCTTGGGCTACGGCATATCCAATCACTACTCTTCTCCCGAGCATCCTCAAGCCAATGTTTAGGCCAAGGTAACAAACCGGACAATTTTACAGTCAATTAAAACCAGACTCGAAGACGCCAAAGGACTCAGGGCGAATTAGTTACCAACCCTTCTGTGGGCCTATCTTACCACCCCCCGAGTGGCAATGGGGGAGACACATTTTTCTCTCATCTATGGCTTTGAGGCAGTGGTACCCACCGAGCTCAGTTTGCCAATATACTAGGTGGCAAGCTTGAATGAACAAGGCAATGAGGATGTCCTTAAAGGAGAGCTGGATTTGGTGGAAAAAAAATGAGATCGGGCATATATGAAATTGGCAGCCTACAAGCAACGAGTCTCTTGGTACTACAACAGCAAGGTCGAGCACCACAGTTTCCAAGTGGGAGATCTGGTCCTTAAGATAGTAAACCAGTCGACAAAGGTCCCGAGTCATGGAAAACTGGGCCCGAATTACGAAGGGCCCTACCAGGTCACACAGGTCAACTGCCCGGGAACATACTAGTTACAAACTTTGAACAGGCAAGACCTCTCGCACCCATGGAACGTACAACACCTCTGCAAGTACTTCCAGTGACGATCGGACAGGATCATATTAGCATTGAATGGGGAATTTGTAGCTCTTCCCGATCGATTATTTAAATTTTCAATAGCTAGAAAGATTGTTCTTTTTTTACTTATTTCTCACTGGTGTTCCACTCTGATGTCCTCGGGATCATACCCACGGTAAAAAAAAGACCTCGGGACCACACCCGAGGCACAAAAAAGACCTCGAGACCACACCCGAGGCACAAAAAGACCTCGAGACCACACTCGAGGCACAAAAGACCTCGGGGACATACCCCAGGCACAAAAGACCTCGGAGTCGTATCCGAGGCACTGGTTTCACCTAGGCCCAAAACCTACGATGGGAAACTAATTCCCTAGGTAGCCAAGGTTGCGAAGCTACAAAAGACCCTACAACCACCAACGTTCTAGGTCGGTTCCCTACAATCACTCCCGTTAATGCCCACCTTAGCAAAAGCTTGGGGGGCAGGAGGATATTAGACTACAATAGGAAACCCCACCGAGCACTAATAGGACTTGGGAATTTAAAACAACACTTCTAAGTTTCTACAATGCCCAGAGAAAGTGACCGGTACAATAATAGGACCTAACTCCTACACTCTACCCGGCAGGGCCTTCTAAACAAGTTCTGAGCAGACCAACTATTCTCTAACGGTCACAGTCCTAAGCTTTTGCTAAGGCAGGGTTTCTAACTGGTCGGACAATAGCAATTAAAGGCAAGCAAGTACAAAAATAATGATAATTGATGAAAAATGGTGGCCTCAGCGGGCCATTTCATTAATTAAAATAAAAATTTGCACAAAAGCTGGGGTGCAAATCTAGTAGCCTCCCCAAAAAGAAAAAACAAAACACAATCACCATCAAAACAAAAAAAAAAAAAGAGGCGAGACTAGGAGTCGTCCACGACGACCACATCCTCCATTTTCCCAGCCTTTCCTTCTAGGGTCGTACCGTTTCTCAGGGCAGAGTCCCCACCCAGGGCAACATCTTCAGTGGGCCTAGCCTCAACAGTAGGACCCTCAATAGTAGCAGGACCCATATCCTAATAGTCTGAGTCAATCCCTTCATAGAACGACAAGTCCCACTCGGGATAGTCTCGGGCTAGCCTCCTCTTTAGGTCCTCATAGCCTTGAAAGAAACCATCGTCGAAGGCTTCCTCCGTGGACCCCTCCATTGCCGCCTCATCCAGGGCCTTTGCCTTAACCTCTGCCGCCGCCGTGATGGCCTTGGCGGCCTCTAGATCAGCCAAGGCCATCGCCAACTCTGCCTATGCCACCCCAAGGCTTAGGGCTAAGCCCTTGACCTTGTCTTTCTCCATATCCCTGGCCTCCGAAGATTCCCACTCCTATGACAAGGTAGCCTTAACAACAGTGGCCATCCCAGCTAGGGAAGGCAGAAAGGATTCAGCTTCGGCAGCCATGCAGCCAACCTGCAAAAACAAGTAAAACTGGTCGGTTACTTAAAAGGAACAAAATGAAGATAATTCTTGAAAGATAGTAAAGATAAAAAAGATACTTACCTAGTGGGAGAGGCTATGCAGCCATCCCTAGAAGACTTGGGGAGACATGTTTGCACAACTCCACCTAGCTGGGGAGGAGGACTGATCTGACTCTCTCACTTATCTCCGCCGACTCCCCCAGTGGAGTCCCAGACTACAGGTTCACCAGGGGAGGAGTTTCCTCCACCACACCACACGAGGGACTGATGTCCCTCTAGGTTCCTTATGCATCATTGTCTCGCGCCTTATCTCCTGGATTGGACGATTACTTCCCGAAGTCTCAACAGCGGGCCTCTTTCCTCTATCCGCCACCTGAAGGGCGGCAACAATGGCAGTAGTGGCCTGTTTGGCCCTTAGCTACTCGATGTCTCTCTAGGGACCCATCTATGCGAAGAAATAAGATCATAGAGTCAATATTTGGGAAAAATAGTGAAAGATAGATAAAATCAAGTAGTTTGCCTAAGAATTTACCCGGAATGATTGGGGAAAAGACAGGTGCTTCAACAGGTTTGTCTGGGGAGTAGGAGGCAACAAAATTCGGTATTTGGGATAACACGTTCTAGATGTTGGTGGGCAGGTCAGCCAAATGCCTGATCATAGCTTGACACTCTTTGCGAATGCTTGGCGGGTTAGTAGATTGTATTGTAAAATGGAGCATAAAACGGTTAGCCACTAAGTCGCAATCAAAAGTAAAGGAAAGCAAAGGGGAAAATGATAGACGAGCTTACTCCTCAGCTCTCCCACCTAGGAAGTCCTTAGATGGATCTCTGGGGCTAGCTCTCAAAGCCCGGTGATGGATACTTGGAAGAACTTATTCTTCTACCCCTTATTGCTCGGGCAGTTGATAATGAGTTTTCTCCCTTGCCGAGCCCCCAGAGAGAAGAACCCGACCTCCCCGTGCATAGGAAATGGTCGGTGAGCTCAAAAGAACTTTTGAAGGGTAAGCTCATACCCGAAGACCTGGGGCCAGAGAGAAATGGACCCCATCAGGAACCTCAACACATTCGGCGTAAACTGCCCAGGAGAGATCCTAAGGTAGATCAGGGCATCCCGGGTGATTGGGTGGAGTGGAATACAAAACCCGACCGTGAGGGAGTCCTTGTACAAAGTGACCAAGCCCGAGTGATAGAGCTAGGCCCTACCGACTTCCACAATCAGGGAGCAACCGTCGAGAATAGCGTACATGTCCCTAATTCAGCTAAGATCTTGGCCTCACAAAACAGAGGGGGTAAACTCGCAAGTAAACACTACCTCGGTGTCAAGACCCTCTGATCCCTCATCACCGGAACCCTATGAGACAGAGGCCACCAGGGCCTTCTCGTCTAACACGCCATCCGATACCCAAATCGGTATCCTACCCTGGCTATGGTGGTCCCATGGAGTAGTGGAGGGTAGGTCTAAGCTCGTGTCTGGGGTCCCAGACCGTGATTGTTCATCCGCTGGCTGGGAAGATAAATCAAACTTAGAATGTTCCATCTCTACACTTCTTGGGACTGGATAGGGGAGTAACTGGTGGCCTAGGTAAGGGTCGACAACTCCAAACCTAAGGTATAAGGGGGCAGATCCAACAATTTATGGGGTAAAGTGTACAGAGCTCTTAGGGTAAAGAAATACTCAGTCAACACTGCGACAAGACAACCCGACCAATTTAACCACTCTATCGCAGAGGGTGGGTCACTTGACCTAACGACAAAGATGAACCTACGGAAGAAGAAATCCCACTCCCGTGCAAGACCGAGTGGATTCATCTTCTCCAGCCTCACCGGAGGAAGAAAAAGAAAAGAGGAGAAGGAAGAGAATAGTGAATTGATACTGGGGAAGTGAAGAATTACAACAATAAAGCAGAAAAAGAGCTCGGGAAGCTTGACCGGGGACTTTTGCTCCCAAAACCGCTCAGTAATCTCTATCTCAGGGTAGCAAGAATGAAGGAAATGAACAAGGAATCCTTATATAGGAAGCATGAAAGGCCTAGATCAGATCAGATCCAACGGCTAGGAACCTTTCCCTCTTAACCCACCTACAAGTTGTCCCCTCGGGCACGTGAAGCGTCGCCTTAAAAGATGCATCCATTAAATACATGACGTGACGTGATGGTTACCACGCAACTGATCGGTTACACCAGTGCTGGCCTTATTGGATCCTAATCAATCCAATCATCCCCTGACATGTGGTGGCCATCGTCCCTGGGGCTGCCAATAGTACTGATCGGTTTGACCTCAGTAGCCGGACGATTTTCTGGCCGATACATTGATTAGCACGGATATTTTAACCACAACTAATATTGCATCACCTCTGCATTGAAAATGGGGGGCAGTTGATAGGTACAAAAATATCAGGTCAAAGTCAAATTACCACATCATCTGAAAGTGATGATTACTACTCGGCCTACCCGGATTGTCTGCTGTAACTGCCCGGTCTGACCACGGCTCGGGCGTTCGTTCCGGATTGATCCTACACTGGAGGCATTCTAGGCAGATGTAGTTACTTACTCATGTAGAGCTACGTAGACCAGTTTCCCACGATAAATGTAAATCAGATGTAATTAAGCTAGGTTTCCCAGTCTAGCTAGTTGCCTTGTACGAGTGGCCTCTAGCATCTATAAACGAGGCCCCTCGCCCTCATTAAAGGGGATCTGATTCTTATCCAAAAGAGTAGCTGAAATAAATGCATAAATCCTAGCTATGGTGTATAGAAGAGAAAGAGAGGGAGGAAACTAATCTGGGGTCGATTAGTTTTAGTCGGGGAGGTGGCATTTATGTATTTTTGGTTGGTTGTATATGCTGGTGGTTTTTGGGTGTATTATTTGGTTAGTTGGTATTGTATGGACAGTATTTATCACTGCTTGTATTTTATTTTATTCTGTTCATATTCCAGTGGTTTAGATTGATTGGCTCATGGTTTTATTGTATTATTGTTATCTTTTGATCCTGTCTGTTTTGGAGATTGTGTTCTACTTTTCTATGCTAGGTTGCTTTGCTTGCGATCATCATTTGCTCTATACAGGTGATACCCATCTCTTTTATTTATTGAAAATCAACTTCTGAGGACTTTGTTGTTTTCAGTTGGGGGTAGGAGACAATAGATAGGTATACACCCGTAATAATCAGGTTTTGCACTTAGATATGTTTTAAATTTAATGAGAACATAGTCTGTTAAAATTTGAAAAAAAATTTTATTGAATAGTATTGATAGAATAACTCTGAATAACCTTTCCTGCTTGTTAATTAGACAATGATACATTTGTAGTATTCTTATCTTTTTATGGATTAAATCCACGCGGTTTTTTTCTGTATCATTGAAATGAATTGCAGTTGTAAAGCTAATATGTACCCAATACTTGTGCACATTAATTGGCAGCTATGTAGAAAACTTGAAAATTGAGTTAAAATGAGTATTGTGCGAAAAGAACAAGTAGTGGAAGCTAATAACCCTTTGTGAGCTTTTGAGCCAATCTTCATTTCTGAGGGGATTCTCATACATTGTCGAATGTTTTTTTTCTTGCATATACTTGGTAAATTCGTTGTTAAGTCTCAGTTTTCTTTAAAGTTTTGACTGCTTGTTAGAGGAGAACGTTCAGGATTTACCAATTAAACTCGATGAACACTTAAGTGCTAAAAATTGAAAGTTGAGAAAATGATTCAAGCCATCGTTTACCCATTCCTTTACCTAACATAGCCCACCTACATTCATTGAATTCATTCCTAATCCCACCTCAATTAAATATTTCCAATGAAATCACAAGAATCCAAATCTTTGATCTATACCTTGACCTCATTGAACCGTTTGATAAATTTATTGAGAATGAGTCATCAAAGTATGTGAAATGGAAGGAAGTTGTTGTGGGGATGTCCAGGTTAAAAAAAAAAAAAAAAAAAAAAAAAAAAAAAAAGAGAAAATGATGATGAATGAACAGGTTAAAAAAAAAAAATAAAAAAATGAAATGAATGGGAGATTGGGTGGAGAAAAGTTTAAATAATAAAAAGAGAAGTTGAAATTCCATCACATACTAAAAAGCACACTCTTCTCTACAACACCCCCACCTACTAAATAAAAGCCATAATTCAAAGTCTTGAAGATTCTCAACAATTGGTTTGAACATGAAAGTGTGAGTTGAGTTATCCACGGTATTTCGCTCCTCTAGTAAGTAGTATTCCATTCATGAGACTATACACTCTTAAATGTCCGTTTTTCATGGAGTCAAGTATGAAAGCATTAGCACTTAGAATATCATTCTTCTCAAAGCTTTCATACTATGTGCGATCATTGTAAAGCAAGTTTCTGAGAGACGTTCTTTTTGAGTGTGACCAATGTGAGAATTGAGCTAAAACTGCAAGTTTCCAAAGTACAATAATCTAAATAACTCTTAATAAGGGTTGGACGCATGGTTGTTAATTTCACACACACACGGGTGCATGATGGTAATACATTTGTATATTTTACTTGGTGATATGGGAGAGCATGTGGATCTCTTTCATGGGTTGATAGAGGATATTATATTATTGTAGAGTTGAATTAATAGCTTAATGGAAGGGGAAATTCTACAAGTTGTTCTAAATCTTTTTGAGCTAAAAAATTGGAATTTTGTGGGTATATTCACTGCAAACCCTCACGAGACAACACTCGTCCACTAGGGGGAACCTAGGGGTTTAACGGCTTGTTGCATTCGCTAAATGCAACCGCGATTCCTGTGAAAGTGAGTTAGGATTTTTCTCTCTATCTTAGTTTAGGTTGTTTTTAGTTTTTCTTTGTTTCTTAGTCGTGATAGTATTAGTTTAGGAGTTTTTGTTTTATTTTTATTTTCGCTTTATCGCTAGGGACTAGCAATAAGCTAGTTGGGGGTTGTGCAAAGCGGGGGTTTTTGTAAAATACAACCGCGCTAAAGGAAAGAATTGTATTAATTTTTATCACAACTTCCCATGTTATCCGCAATTTGCATTGCAAGGCTAATTTTTATACGGTATGATTAATCTATGATAAGTTGTATTGTTTTAGCTGTTGTTTATGCAGATCACTGCTGTGCGGACTAAACAGATGAACATCAGAATAAATGGAATGCTGGAATGCAAACAAAAGAAGTCAAAGCTGAAAAGTGAAGTTCGATCGCTCTAAGAAGGTTCGATCGATCGAGCGTTCGATCGCTCGAAGAGAGTAGAAGCGCTTAAAGATCAAGGGTTCGATCGATCGAAAGCAGTTCGATCGATCGAACGGGGTATTTCCAGAAACATTTGCATGCGCAGCAGAATGCGGATTTTAACCCTAGTGCATTAGGTTTTCTATTTATATGCGTTTTGTAGACGTCCATAAGGATGCCCACTTTTACATTTTAACAGTTTAGAAGGAGAGATAGAGAGTTTGTTTGGTTTTTGTAGGTTTTCATTGAATTTTCATATTGTGGATTGGATTTCTCAAAGTTTATACAAGTATCTTCTGTTCCAGGTTATTTATATATTGTTATTTACATTCTGCACTTCGTAGGCACAGTTTAATCGCTTGTTATACAGTGTTTGCATGCTAGATAGTTATAAAACCATAGATTTTATAGTTTTTATGAATAACTCACAACCAAACGAGGTATTAATGTTTTCTCACGTTAAAAATCAATCCTCGACACTCCAGACGATGTCTGAGTAGTCCCAGGTTGGGAGATCACGATGAAACAGTGATCTCCAGCCTCTGCCATGCAGCAGGATAATCGCTGTGTTCGATCGATCGAAGTTAGTTCGATCGATTGAACCAGAGACAGTCAATCGATCGAAGTCAGTTCGATCGATTGAGGGATGAAGGTCTTCGATCGATCGAAGGCGCGTCGATCGATCGAACTCTCGGATTCTTGAGGATGTTACCTGCAGTATTCCAGGACTTTTTGTTTTAGGACTTGTTATCATTCTGTCCCAAATAAATGCTCAGTCTGTCAAAACAGTTTTAAAACTAAGGCCCTAAGGCATTTTCTTTCAATACATTTTGCAAACCATCTTCAATGCTAACACCATTGAGGATGCGAGTCTTAACTATTGAATTAAACCGCTTTTGTGTATTTCAATTTAACTATGATGATATGGTCCCGGTCATGAAAGGGCCATAGAATCTTTATTTCTTTTGAGGAATACGGAAAACTGTAGGTAATATGCTCCATTGTGCTTCAAGGTAAATGCATGGTAGATGGCTAGGTTACTGCGGATTCGTGTAATCCCAACACTTTCTTTTTAAAGTTAAACACCCTAATTCTAAGTACTGTTTAATTAGCTAGTTAGATTGTTTAGTTAATTTTAATTACTTTCATTAGTAATCCTAGTTTGTGGAACTTCGTGTTCTGCACCTTCATTCAAACTTAGTTATTTAATTTTGTTTTCTTTAGAGGTTAGTCTAATTCGATAGGTCAACACCTTCCCTGTGGGATCGACCTGGTCTTACCAGATATTACTTGCACGTCTACCTACACTTGGGTACTGCACAAGAGCGCACAAGAAAATTCTCGTGTCAAGTTTTTGGCGCCGTTGCCGGGGAAGGCGACGATCAATTCCTTAGATTACCTCAGTCTCTCTTCATCTCTTTCTATTTTTTTATTTTTTCTCTTCTTTTCAGTTCTTTTGGGTAAGTTCTCACCCTAGGGACCCTCTCAGTTCATGTCCGAGAATTCCATTGAAGGAATTTTTGGAAATCCTTTCTATCTGTCTGACTCTGAAAGCTCCATCAACCCCATAGCCACTCCAACTGCATCAATGGATGATCATCAGAGTGAAAACGGTGACAATGTTTTGGTACCAATCGATGAGGCACTCCGTCCTCTTTGCGATCTCATGCAACCAGAACATGCACCTACGCCCTCTTGCATTCAAATCCCACCGCACAATGGCGAATTTCAGTTTCGCAATGGGATGATTCAACTGCTTCCCACTTTTCATGGGATGGAAAGCGAGAAGGCGTATTTACATGTCACCGATTTCGAGGATGTTTGCAAAACATTCTCGCAAACTTGTCCTAGGGAGGTGGCGCATTTAATGCTATTCCCCTTCACTTTGAAAGATAAAGCGAAGGCGTGGCTCCACTCCCTAAAACCTAATTCAATTTTCACCTGGCATGCGATGCGCACCGCATTTTTAAAGAAATTCTATCCTACTCGCATGACCACAGACCTTCAGCGTCAAATCAATTCCTATAAACAAAAGAGCAATGAAACCTTCACAGAAGCGTGGGAGCAGTTCAAAGATTTGCTTCTCTCATGCCCACATCATGGGTTTGAAAAATGGCGAACGATCAGCTTCTTTTATCGGGGATTGAATGGTGAAACAAAGAAGTTGGTGGAAACGATGAGCTCGGGACCATTTCTGCGTAAAAACACTGAAGAGGCCGAAGCCCATTTCGAATGGTTAGCTGAATACGCTCATGAATGGTCAAATTCTGACAATATCTCACGCTCACAGATATCCTGTGTAGAGGAGAAAAGCTTATACCAGCTAACCAATGAAGATCACCTCATGACTAAGTATGCAGAGCTGGCAAAGAAGGTAGAGGAGTTAAGTATGAAAGGAGAGAGCTCTAGGCAAGTCTTGCCTGAAGAACCATGTGGCACATGCAACATGTTGGGACATCCAACTCAATATTGTCCTAATGTGCCACATTTTCAAGAGCAAGCCCCTATAGAGATGAATGCCATGCAAGGTTTTCGAGGGGCGGGGAATTCCAACAATAATTTTCAAAATAACAATAGATGGAATCACCCCGGTTTTGATTGGAGAAATAATGCTGGGGCCCAAAATCAATATCAACAGCAGCCCTACAACAATAATCAATATCAAGGGCAAAACAATAGGCCAGCCCAGCATTACAATCAAAACAGAACTAATAATTACAATCAAGCTCAACCCTCCAATGCACCACAAACCAATGCCTATGTGCCCCCGCACAAGAAGGTACAAGAGGAGGAGCCACTTGCTAATGCCAATCTAACGTAGCAACTCATCCAAATGATGAGTAGAATGTCTGCTACACTAGAGAGGATAGATGCACGGCAAGAGAGCTCAGGAGGAACATTCCCTGCTCAACCACTTCAGAACCCCAAGGGACATAACAATGGTCCTAACAATCAAGAGCAGGCTAAAGCTGTGACTACACTGAGAAGTGGAAAAATCATAGAGAAAGGCATGCCTCTGTCCACTCCCGAAGTGTACGATGAGGAGGAAGTGGTGGATAAGGATGTTGAGCTACCATCGATTCAAGAGGAGGAGCAGTCTACCAATGACGATCCTATCAAGGCAAACATTGCAGCTCCTGGAGTAGAGGAAGAAGTTGAGCGAAGGCCTGGGAAGGAGTCTGTTAAGGAGGAACCACCAAAATGCCCCTTCCCTGCACCTTATCCTCAACGGTTGAAGAAACCCAAGAATGAGACGAAGAATCAGGAGTTTTTGGAACTGTTTAAGCAAGTTAAGATTAACCTTCCACTCCTAGATGCTATCAAGCAAGTGCCGGCCTATGCTAAGTATCTTAAAGATCTATGCACGGTCAAGAGGAGGCAAAGCGTGAAGAAACATGCTTATGTCGCATGTCAAGCCAGTGCGATCATCCAAAATGAGTTGCCCCCAAAACTCAAAGATCCCGGTACACCTACGGTCTCATGTAGAATTGGGAATCAAAAGATAGACAACGCACTCCTCGATTTAGGAGCAAGCGTGAACCTGCTGCCATACTCAGTCTAAAAACAGCTAGGGTTGGGTGAACTCAAACCCACCCGAGTTGCTTTGCAATTGGCAGACAGATCTGTAAAGTACCCGAGAGGGGTATTGGAGGACGTCCTTGTCCAAATAGACACTTTTGTATTTCCGGTTGATTTCGTGATATTGGACACAGAACCTGTGTCTAACCCTGGTGCACATATCCCGGTTATTTTTGGACGTTTATTCCTCAACACCATTGATGCCACAATCAAGATCAGAACTGGTATCATGACTATCGTATTCGGGAACATGATGTTGAATATCAAGATCTTCTCTAATCCCCGACCTGAAGAATACGATGATGAGGAAGAAATCCATTATATAGACACGGTCATTGAAGATGAAGTTGACTTGGTCGACTATAAAGATCCTTTGGAAGTTGTGATGACTCAATTTGGCGATATTTATCAGCCTGCAGAGTCCACCCCATTGGATGCTGACTTGAATCAGACGTGTCTTATGATGGATACGAAAGAGGAGGATAGAGCTGATTGCATGTGGATACAGCCATATGAACAACTGCCTCCGAAAACCAAGTTGGTAATGCCCTCTAGTTTCCAGTTCCCGGAATTAGAATTGAAGGAGCTCCCCAAAGAGCTAAAATACGCATTCCTAGGGACTGGAAAAACTTATCCTGTGATCATTTCATCTGTTTTAACTCATGAACAGGAAAGTAAGCTAGTGGAAATGCTTACCAAGCATAAGGATGTGATGGGATGGACAATTGCTGACCTCAAAGGCATAAGCCCATCCATATGCACACATAAGATATATCTGGAGGAAGACGCCAAACCCTCAAGGCAAATGCAAAGGCGTCTGAACCCCAACATACAAGAAGTAGTTAAAAAGGAAGTGCTTAAACTACTTGATGTTGGGATGATATATCCTATATCTGATAGTCCTTGGGTTAGTCCTACCCAAGTAGTTCCAAAGAAAGCAGGCATAACGGTCATCCCAAATAAAGAGGGTGAATTAGTACCGACACGTGTCCCCACTGGCTGGAGGATGTGTATTGATTACAGGAAGTTAAATACTGTGACCCGAAAGGACCATTTTCCTTTGCCATTTATGGATCAAATGCTAGAACGCGTGGCAGGTCACAAGTATTACTGCTTCTTGGATGGATACAGTGGATATAATCAAATTGAGATTGCTCCTGAAGATCAGGAGAAAACCACATTCACGTGTCCATTCGGTACTTTTGCCTACCGACGAATGCCGTTTGGCCTATGCAATGCACCGGCTACCTTTCAGCGGTGCATGCTGAGTATATTCAGTGACATGGTCGAAAACATCCTTGAGGTTTTCATGGATGATTTCTCAGTATTCGGCCATAGCTTCGAAGATTGCCTTAGCAATCTCGAGCAGGTTTTAATGAGGTGTGAAGACAAACACCTAGTCTTGAATTGGGAGAAGTGTCACTTTATGGTGACCAAGGGTATAGTTCTAGGCCACATAATATCCGATGAAGGAATCCAAGTGGATAAGGCTAAGATCGACATAATCTCAAATCTACCTGTCCCCCGTACAGTGCGAGACATTCGTTCATTCCTAGGGCACGCAGGTTTTTATCGTCGATTTATCCAGAATTTCAGTGCAATCTCTCGACCCCTTTGTCAACTTCTTGTCAAAGATGCACCTTTCGAGTGGTCAGAGAGTTGCCAAAAGTCCTTTGAGGATCTAAAAGATCTCCTCACCTCCGCACCTATAATACAGGCACCCGACTGGAGTTTGCCTTTTGAATTAATGTGCGATGCTAGTGATTACGCCATTGGCGCAGTCCTAGGCCAGAGAAAGGACAATAAGCCACATGTGATATACTACGCCAGCCGAACCTTGAATGACGCTCAAATGAATTACACTACCACCGAGAAGGAGCTGCTGGCTGTAGTATTCGCTCTGGACAAGTTTAGGTCTTACCTGATAGGGTCGCCAATCGTCTGTTTTACAGATCATTCGGCCCTCAAGTATCTTTTGTCAAAGAAAGACGCTAAACAACGGCTTATTCGCTGGATACTCTTACTCCAAGAGTTTGATTTAACAATCAAAGATAAGAAAGGAGTAGAGAATGTGGTTGCGGATCATTTATCCCGGTTGACTTTTACCGATAACACCGAATCCCAATCCATTAAAGATGAGTTCCCAGATGAACAGCTACTGGCAGTAAGTAGTCTGCCTTGGTATGCTGATGTTGTAAACTACCTCGTCACGGGTGAAACACCAACTCAGTGGTCGAACCAGGATAGGAAACGGTTCCTCTCGTTCGCGCGTCACTTCTTCTTTGATGACCCATACCTCTTCAAGTACTGTGCTGATCAGGTCATCAGGCGTTGCGTACCCAACGAGGATATAACCGTCATATTAGCGTCATGCCATTCTGAGGCATGCGGTGGCCATTTTGCGTCACAAAAGACCGCACAAAAGGTCTTACAGGGCGGTTTTTACTGGCCTACAGTCTTCAAAGATGCTTATTCCTTTTGCAAGACATGCCAACGCTGTCAAAAGCTTGGAACCATTTCTAAAAGGAATTCTATGCCCTTAACCCCTATCATCACAATTGAGATATTCGATTGTTGGGGCATAGATTTTATGGGCCCATTTCCCAAGTCGAATAACTGTGAGTACATACTCCTTGCTGTCGAGTATGTATCCAAATGGGTAGAAGCGATACCAACGAGACGAAATGACCACAGAACGGTCATGTCATTTCTAAGAGAGCATATTTTGTCTCGTTTTGGTACTCCGAAAGCTTTACTAAGTGACCAAGGCAAGCATTTCTGCAATAGGCCTTTGGAGTCACTTCTCAAGAAATACGGAGTTCATCATAAAATCGCTCTTGCCTATCATCCACAGTCTAATGGGCAAGCAGAATTGGCTAACCGAGAAATCAAGCATATTCTCGAGAAGACGGTTAGTTCCAATCGAAAAGACTGGGCATACAAATTGACCGACGCGTTATGGGCATACCGTACGGCCTATAAGACGAATCTTGGTATGTCCCCGTATAGACTAGTTTACGGGAAAGCTTGCCACCTTCCTGTTGAAATTGAACATAAAGCTTATTGGGCGACACGCTCATTGAACTTTGATATTCAAGAGGGAGGTCAGCTACGCAAGCTCCAACTTGCAGAGCTAGAGGAAATACGACGAGATGCGTATGACTCTGCAAAGTTACATAAGGAAAAGTTGAAGGCTCGACACGATCGTACGATTTTTCGTAAATCATTTGAGCCGGGGCAGAAAGTCTTGTTGTATGACTCTCGCCTCCACCTTTTCCCAGGAAAACTCCGTTCCCGTTGGACAGGCCCGTTCATCGTAAAAACCGTTTTTCCACATGGGGCGGTCGAGATTGTTAATCCCAAGAACGATGATTGTTTCAAGGTCAATGGCCAAAGATTGAAGCCGTTTTTGGAGAATTTCCAAACTGAGGTTGAGCACATCCAGCTGGATGAGCCCAGCTATTCTCATGATTAAAAATCCAAAGTGGAATTCCACATTGTTGTTGTATTCTTTTTTTTTTTTTTTTTTTTTTTCCCTTGTATTTTAGTTTCTCTCTCTTTTGTTTCTTTTTGGTGTTCGTTCTTTATTTCGTGTTTGTGATTTAGTTCTAATCCATTATTCCTTAAACCACTCTGTTGCAGGTGCGTAGATGCGAGGTGATGATGTTCACTCTGTCGGTTCTTGGGCGGATTCAGAATGTCGCTGTGGCACCTGGATTGAGGGTGAACTCATACCCTGCCCCTTGCTTCATCAGGACCCTGAAGCTCATTCTCTTATTGATGCTGCTCAAGGGTACATTCCATATCCACCAGCCCTCCTGGATATCAATCCATACGAAAATATGGGATTTCAGGATTATGAAGAGGTGGATGAGGAAGAAGACCTATATATGGGACGCATGGTGGATGATGCACTCATGGCCCAGTGGGAGAATGACGATATGTGGGAGCCATGGGAGGATCATGTCCTTCAGGATGTCGTCCAAGAACGCCACAATGCCGTCTTTGTTTTCATGGCCGATGCCGGGTTCCTCGAGCTCCCTGGAGATGATATCCGCCCTTCTCCCCGCCGATTTAGCGAGGTGGCTGCTCGCCGCTCCGACGCTCAGAAGAGGAAGCGCAAGGGGAAAGGGACAGCGAGGGTGAGGGGGAGGAAGAAGAGGCGTGGCGGTACAGACACGGAGGCCGGAGCTTCAGGGACACCCGCCGAGGTGGAGGAGCTTGATTCGGATGATGAGGATGATCCAGTTGCTGCGGTTCAGCAGTTTGAGCTGCGACAGCGGTCGCAGTCTCGTGCCCAGGGAGAGTCTTCTTCTTCTGTGCCTCTCCCGACAGTTCGTGAGCTATTATTGGAGGAGAGAGAGGCCAGGATTAGACTCGAGGGCCGGATGGATCAGATCCAGACTCTACTGGAGTCCATTTTGATTCAGATAGGGGTTGATCAGGCTGTTCACTCTGCTCACCATCCCACGGCCACCCCATCTGCTCCGCCTGCTGCTGATCCGTCACATGTTGCTACTCCTACGGATCCACCACTTACTGATCCACTATCTGCTGCCCCAGCTGCTGAGGCTATTGATCCGGTTTCGACCGCTGCTTCCGAGCCATCTACTACTCCTACTACTACTGTATTGCCGCCTGCTCCTATCGACATCCCTTCTGATATAGCCGATGATACGCCATCTGGGGTCGATTAGTTTTAGTCGGGGAGGTGGCATTTATGTATTTTTGGTTGGTTGTATATGCTGGTGGTTTTTGGGTGTATTATTTGGTTAGTTGGTATTGTATGGACAGTATTTATCACTGCTTGTATTTTATTTTATTCTGTTCATATTCCAGTGGTTTAGATTGATTGGCTCATGGTTTTATTGTATTATTGTTATCTTTTGATCCTGTCTGTTTTGGAGATTGTGTTCTACTTTTCTATGCTAGGTTGCTTTGCTTGCGATCATCATTTGCTCTATACAGGTGATACCCATCTCTTTTATTTATTGAAAATCAACTTCTGAGGACTTTGTTGTTTTCAGTTGGGGGTAGGAGACAATAGATAGGTATACACCCGTAATAATCAGGTTTTGCACTTAGATATGTTTTAAATTTAATGAGAACATAGTCTGTTAAAATTTGAAAAAAATTTTTATTGAATAGTATTGATAGAATAACTCTGAATAACCTTTCCTGCTTGTTAATTAGACAATGATACATTTGTAGTATTCTTATCTTTTTATGGATTAAATCCACGCGGTTTTTTTCTGTATCATTGAAATGAATTGCAGTTGTAAAGCTAATATGTACCCAATACTTGTGCACATTAATTGGCAGCTATGTAGAAAACTTGAAAATTGAGTTAAAATGAATATTGTGCGAAAAGAACAAGTAGTGGAAGCTAATAACCCTTTGTGAGCTTTTGAGCCAATCTTCATTTCTGAGGGGATTCTCATACATTGTCGAATGTTTTTTTTCTTGCATATACTTGGTAAATTCGTTGTTAAGTCTCAGTTTTCTTTAAAGTTTTGACTGCTTGTTAGAGGAGAACGTTCAGGATTTACCAATTAAACTCGATGAACACTTAAGTGCTAAAAATTGAAAGTTGAGAAAATGATTCAAGCCATCGTTTACCCATTCCTTTACCTAACATAGCCCACCTACATTCATTGAATTCATTCCTAATCCCACCTCAATTAAATATTTCCAATGAAATCACAAGAATCCAAATCTTTGATCTATACCTTGACCTCATTGAACCGTTTGATAAATTTATTGAGAATGAGTCATCAAAGTATGTGAAATGGAAGGAAGTTGTTGTGGGGATGTCCAGGTTAAAAAAAAAAAAAAAAAAAAAAAAAAAAAAAAAAAAAAAAAAAAGAGAAAATGATGATGAATGAACAGGTTAAAAAAAAAAAAAAAAAAAAAAATGAAATGAATGGGAGATTGGGTGGAGAAAAGTTTAAATAATAAAAAGAGAAGTTGAAATTCCATCACATACTAAAAAGCACACTCTTCTCTACAACACCCCCACCTACTAAATAAAAGCCATAATTCAAAGTCTTGAAGATTCTCAACAATTGGTTTGAACATGAAAGTGTGAGTTGAGTTATCCACGGTATTTCGCTCCTCTAGTAAGTAGTATTCCATTCATGAGACTATACACTCTTAAATGTCCGTTTTTCATGGAGTCAAGTATGAAAGCATTAGCACTTAGAATATCATTCTTCTCAAAGCTTTCATACTATGTGCGATCATTGTAAAGCAAGTTTCTGAGAGACGTTCTTTTTGAGTGTGACCAATGTGAGAATTGAGCTAAAACTGCAAGTTTCCAAAGTACAATAATCTAAATAACTCTTAATAAGGGTTGGACGCATGGTTGTTAATTTCACACACACACGGGTGCATGATGGTAATACATTTGTATATTTTACTTGGTGATATGGGAGAGCATGTGGATCTCTTTCATGGGTTGATAGAGGATATTATATTATTGTAGAGTTGAATTAATAGCTTAATGGAAGGGGAAATTCTACAAGTTGTTCTAAATCTTTTTGAGCTAAAAAATTGGAATTTTGTGGGTATATTCACTGCAAACCCTCACGAGACAACACTCGTCCACTAGGGGGAACCTAGGGGTTTAACGGCTTGTTGCATTCGCTAAATGCAACCGCGATTCCTGCGAAAGTGAGTTAGGATTTTTCTCTCTATCTTAGTTTAGGTTGTTTTTAGTTTTTCTTTGTTTCTTAGTCGTGATAGTATTAGTTTAGGAGTTTTTGTTTTATTTTTATTTTCGCTTTATCGCTAGGGACTAGCAATAAGCTAGTTGGGGGTTGTGCAAAGCGGGGGTTTTTGTAAAATACAACCGCGCTAAAGGAAAGAATTGTATTAATTTTTATCACAACTTCCCATGTTATCCGCAATTTGCATTGCAAGGCTAATTTTTATACGGTATGATTAATCTATGATAAGTTGTATTGTTTTAGCTGTTGTTTATGCAGATCACTGCTGTGCGGACTAAACAGATGAACATCAGAATAAATGGAATGCTGGAATGCAAACAAAAGAAGTCAAAGCTGAAAAGTGAAGTTCGATCGCTCTAAGAAGGTTCGATCGATCGAGCGTTCGATCGCTCGAAGAGAGTAGAAGCGCTTAAAGATCAAGGGTTCGATCGATCGAAAGCAGTTCGATCGATCGAACGGGGTATTTCCAGAAACATTTGCGTGCGCAGCAGAATGCGGATTTTAACCCTAGTGCATTAGGTTTTCTATTTATATGCGTTTTGTAGACGTCCATAAGGATGCCCACTTTTACATTTTAACAGTTTAGAAGGAGAGATAGAGAGTTTGTTTGGTTTTTGTAGGTTTTCATTGAATTTTCATATTGTGGATTGGATTTCTCAAAGTTTATACAAGTATCTTCTGTTCCAGGTTATTTATATATTGTTATTTACATTCTGCACTTCGTAGGCACAGTTTAATCGCTTGTTATACAGTGTTTGCATGCTAGATAGTTATAAAACCATAGATTTTATAGTTTTCATGAATAACTCACAACCAAACGAGGTATTAATGTTTTCTCACGTTAAAAATCAATCCTCGACACTCCAGACGATGTCTGAGTAGTCCCAGGTTGGGAGATCACGATGAAACAGTGATCTCCAGCCTCTGCCATGCAGCAGGATAATCGCTGTGTTCGATCGATCGAAGTTAGTTCGATCGATCGAACCAGAGACAGTCAATCGATCGAAGTCAGTTCGATCGATTGAGGGATGAAGGTCTTCGATCGATCGAAGGCGCGTCGATCGATCGAACTCTCGGATTCTTGAGGATGTTACCTGCAGTATTCCAGGACTTTTTGTTTTAGGACTTGTTATCATTCTGTCCCAAATAAATGCTCAGTCTGTCAAAACAGTTTTAAAACTAAGGCCCTAAGGCATTTTCTTTCAATACATTTTGCAAACCATCTTCAATGCTAACACCATTGAGGATGCGAGTCTTAACTATTGAATTAAACCGCTTTTGTGTATTTCAATTTAACTGTGATGATATGGTCCCGGTCATGAAAGGGCCATAGAATCTTTATTTCTTTTGAGGAATACGGAAAACTGTAGGTAATATGCTCCATTGTGCTTCAAGGTAAATGCATGGTAGATGGCTAGGTTACTGCGGATTCGTGTAATCCCAACACTTTCTTTTTAAAGTTAAACACCCTAATTCTAAGTACTGTTTAATTAGCTAGTTAGATTGTTTAGTTAATTTTAATTACTTTCATTAGTAATCCTAGTTTGTGGAACTTCGTGTTCTGCACCTTCATTCAAACTTAGTTATTTAATTTTGTTTTCTTTAGAGGTTAGTCTAATTCGATAGGTCAACACCTTCCCTGTGGGATCGACCTGGTCTTACCAGATATTACTTGCACGTCTACCTACACTTGGGTACTGCACAAGAGCGCACAAGAAAATTCTCGTGTCAGTACTTAAGTACAAGAATTCTGTGAATAATGTGCATTACTGACTTATACCGCGCACATTAGTTTTGATGCATAAGTTATGATAACAAGAATGTAAACAAGGCGATCCTGTTCAGCGGTCAAGTTTTTGTGTTTTCTTTCAGATAGAGTAACGAGTTTCATGTTGTCATTGAGATGTCACCGTGGCCATATAGGCATTCTGGCAAGAGTATTTGTGTATGATCAATTCAGCTATAGTGAAAGCCATAGTGGCACGTGTGATGGTACCTCGCTGGTACAAATGTCATCAGTTGTGAGATGGTTGATAGGTCGTAAGGCGACGATGTCAATACAAGGCTGTAAGGCGACGATGACAAGTTAACCATGGCTGAATGAATAAGATGGGGTTACCATAAGCTGTAAGGCAACGATATTAAGAAAGATCGTAAGGCGACGATTATAAGAGGATAACCTAACGGCCGTAAGGTGACAATATTCAGGCTAACAGCACTAGAGCCAAATGCATGCAAAGAGGGTCAAGTTGGTGAAAGATTGGGCATACAATCTAAATATTGGATGAATGATCCCAAGTATATCAAGTCTGTGAAAGAATAAACCTGCGGTTCAAAGTGGGTTATCAAGTTAGTAATGATTGGACCAGTAGTTTAAAGAGATCAGTCGGTTAGTGTCAATTGTGTTTCCAAGTATGAGTATCATTAAGGAAGTCTCTAACGTAACATAACACGTTGAGATCGAGATCAATAAGACATAACGTAAATGTTTTCAATAGTACACTAAACAGAACAGTTTTACTTATCCATGATATTAATAATGTTTTTTGAGCCTATTCAAGTGCAATAAGTTCACTCACTCAGCTTGTATGCATGCTGACAACTTTCACGTCCTAAACAATCAAATGTCAAAACCTTGCAGAGATACACTACCCAAATGCAAAGAACACCGAGGAAGGTTATGGCTACGCGAGTTAGCTGGCGGGAGTGGACAACTCTAGATTACTTATCTTTTGTTCAGTAGAGGCATTGTGATGCCAGGCTTATTATTCTATTGTAGGGCTTATGCCCAAGCTACTATACTCTTTTCTTTTCCTCTTCTCTATGATAATGTAATAATGAAGTGTATGACACCATTGTTGATGTTATTATGTAGTATGCCTAGACCACAACACTTGTTAAAGCTGCTTGTTATTTATTTATTGGTTCTTTTGTTATGGACAATCATGAGATATTCAACTTGCCACGACCCTACGGACCCATAAAGCAAATTTTAATTTTCCCTATTTTTGGCATACTCCGGGGTGTGATAGGGATTTTTGGTATCCGAGCACTAAGTTTAGTCATGCTGGTTGATTGTACTACACATGTGAGCCTTAAGATACCTTACGACTATTATTGACTTAAGTTAGTTTCTTTTTAAATCATGGAGCTGATGCATGTAGAGGATGAGATGGGAGGATACATCATTTACGCTGACAGAGTTGAGGCAGTTAATCCCATATTTTACTGATAGTGTATCTAGATGAGAGCTCGGGAGTGGTTGGAGGAGTACCAATGCCATTTGATGCATGTAGATGGGATATAGTACTGTGCATGTACTATATCCGGGCAGGATTTGTATAGGGGCTAAGCACTGTGCCTGTACTGTAGGGCTTATTTATATGGAGATGGGATGGTTGATATTTGACGATGAGGACTTCCATGCCGCTGAGCTACAGGATGTCTTAGCAGATCCCACACAGGCACCCACTATACCATAGCCTCCAATTCTAGTGCCAGTGCAAGTACCAGCCCCATTTGTAGAGCTAGAGCCTTAGATATAGCTAGATGTGCTTATTTTCCAATATAAGGAGCCGATTATGTCGCCAATAGCCTTAGTTGAGGGGGATGCTCAGGAGCGTGTAGATCCTGAGCATGATGATGATGAGAATCCCGAGGAGCCAGAGATAGAGCATAAGGAAGGTAATAATGATCCTATGGAGGTCGAGGGGGATGGAGATGATAATGGAGATGAGTATGGAGAGGATGATGAGGAAGCAGAGGATGAGCATGAGGATGATCCCAATGATAAGCCCAAGGATGGGGAGGATCATGAGGACGGCCATGACGATGATCAGGAGGAAGAGCCAGAGGAGGACCTTAGTGATGATGAGGTTGATCGAGAGGCTGATCCAATGGATGACGAGGGTGATGATGGGGAGCTTAATGTAGCTCAGGTGCCTTAGGGCTTTGTTGCAGGACTAGTTCCACCACAGCATATCGTTCATGGAGGTTGGTTACTGATAGACGAACAGGAGCCAGATGTTTAGCTGGAGGATGACACAATTATGGAGATGGTGGACGAGTTTGACTTGTGGCTAGACTGGGTACCACTGGAGGATGTTGATATTCCAGCTAATGAGCCACCTTCGCTCGGGTCAGATGATGAGGAGGACTTCTGGTATTAGATTTCGAGGATCTAGATCTCTTATTTATATTGATCAGGGCATGTAGCCCACTTTCTTTTGGTGTACATATTGTATATATTTTAAGGGTAGTGGTATATGTAGATGTGATGTAAATACCCAAAACCTACCACATTATAAATGTTTTTGGCTATTTATATGAGCAGTGTGCTTTTGCTTATATAACAATCACTAAGTTACACCGAAGCTGCTAATCACCTGAGTTAAGATACTCGAGCGATTTAGGGCTCTTCATCCAGATACGTTAGATGGAGTTGGCAAAGCCTACAAGGCAGAGAAATAAATAAGGAACATGGATCGCATTTTCAAACGGATGAGGTATGATGAAGATGAGAAGCGCCGTCTAGCGACCTTCTAGCTCACTTATGTTATAGATGATTGGTGGGAGGTTGAGATGGCGACAATGGGAACTGAAGTATCAAAAAGAATGACCTGGACTGCGTTCAGAGAAATGATTTTAGAGAAGTACTTTCTTGAAGAAGAGAGAGACCAAAGAGAAATGGACTTCTTGGATTTCGTTCAAGGGGACATATCAGTGTGTGAGCATACCACTCAATTCGAGAGGTTATCTCATTTTGCCCAACACCAGATAGACACTCCCCAAAAGAAGATTAAGATGTATCACCGAGGACTGAATTCCCATCAGCGCCACATGACTTTGTCCCTATTGAACATGACGTTCGAGACATTGATGAGACTAGCATCTGGATTAGAAAAGGATAGATGTTAGGCACCAAAGCAACTGGCAGGCAACGGGCAGGGCGACCTCTGGTGAAATGAAAATTTGTGCCCCGATCCCCAGCCAGTGTTCAAGGAACGAAGAGAACTTGGAATGCTGTAAGGAAGCCTCCACCAACCAACCCCATAACCAACCAAAGTACCTCAGGACAACCTGCAGTGATCGAAAGAGACCCAAGATTATGTTTTAACTATAGAATACTGGGACATCTCGCTAAGGATTGTCGACGTCCAAGGAAGGATAGCTGCCGTCTGCTATAATTATGGCAAGAAAGGGCAGGTGGCCAAAGACTGTCGATCACCTCCACGAGGATACTATGGAGCGACTACTCAAGTTAGGCCCGAACAGGCTAGGCTTAATGCTATTATTTCAGAGGAAGTCGGCTACGAATAAGAAGTTTAGTAGAATATGGAAGGTACTCTTATGTTGCTCGATAGTCGGAATAAGGTTTTATTTGATACTAGAGCATCGAATTCGTTTATCACTGCTAGACTTGTTTAGAAGTTGGGATTAGAACCCGAGGCACTTGAGGCTGCCCTTGATGCTGTTTCTCCCTTAGTGGTGACGGTTAAGTTGAGTTAGGTGTGCAAGGGTTGCACTTTAACCTTTGAAGATTGAATCCTTCCGGCAGATTTGATTTTATTATCGATGAAGGCGTTTGATGTGATTCTGGGAATTGACTAGTTTATAAAGTACTACACTAATTTAGAATGTACTAGTAAGTCAATTTTGTTCTATGTACCTGGAAGTACACCTTTCCATTTTCAGTGTAACCCCTCGAGTGAAGCATTTCTAACTAGTCGTTTAGCTATTATGGAAAGCTCTAACATCGATAGTTGCATGTCCCAAATACTTGTGGCACGAGATTTCTACGAGATGTTTCAAGATATAACTAGACTTCCACCCAAGAGTGAGATTGACTTCTGTATAGAGTCGGTACTAGGGACACTGCCAATCTCTAAGACCCCTTAACGGATGGCCCCAACGAAAATGCAAGAGTTGAATAAGCAAGTTCAAGAGTTGGAAGATTTAGGATTCATTTGACTAAGCACATCGCCTTGGGTAGCACTAGTGCTGTTTAGGAAGAAGAAGGATGGGTCGCTCCGACTTTATATTGACTACAGAGAGCTAAACTAGGTCACGATAAAAAATAACTATCCCCTCCCTCGGATAGATGATCTGTTTCATCAGTTACAGGGAGCAACAACCTTTTCGAAGATAGATCTTCGATCGGGATACCATAAACTACTTGTTTGACTAAAAGACATACTGAAGACTGCCTTTAGAACCTGATATGGTCATTTTGAGTTCCTGGTGATGTCATTTGGACTCATTAACGCCCCTGCAGTATTCATGAATTTCATGAATAGGGTATTTCGACCATATTTGCATCCGTTCGTGATTGTGTTCATGAATGATATATTGATTCAGTTGAATACAAAGGGGAAGATTATAGGCACTCCAATTTTGACCAAATGTCGAATTTAGGGGAGTGTTACTTCCAAGTCCGATGATGACAATGTCCAAACAAAACTAAGGCTTCCAAGGTGATTCATGCTCTTCAAAAGACTCTTCAATTCAAAAAAAAGAATGAAAATAAAAAGTAAAGAAAAAGGAATAGAACGACATATGGTGTGGGTTACGGCAGTCACGCAGTGCCGAAGCGGCACTCAGTGTTTGCCAGACCGGTAGCCCGTAAATGCCGCAAAAATACATCAAGTGCCACAAAAATCAGAGTTTCAAAAAGACGGCAATCCATGGAGTTGTCCGTGGCATTCAGTGAGTGCCGTTTCGGCACTCAGTTAGTGTCGCTTCCATCTCCATTGAGTGTCGCATTTTTAGCAGCCAGCTGTAATATAGCACATTTTGTACCCTCAAAAGTACATCAAAAATTAGGGTTTTTGGCTTGAAAATACCAAAATAACCCTCTAAAATTTGCCTGTAAATAGAGGGTGAATACTCCATTATAAGGGATCTTTTTTTGGGGACTACTACTACACATTTTTGGGAGAGGGGAATTTCAAGTAAAAAACAAAAAGAATTTTAGGAAAAGAGAGTTTTTGAGTGTTTGAAGAAGAGCTTGGAAGATCTTAAAACTATAGAAGTTTGAGGACAGTTGGAAGTGATACTCTACTCTTGTTAGTTTTCTTTTATGGATTTAGAGCACTTGCACTCTTAGTTTTCTTTATTTCATTCCTTCTTGTTGTTTTTTCTTTTTTCTTGAGTTCTAGGAGATCTTCAATCTCTCCCTTGAAAGCTCTTGAGTTTGATCTTTTGATTCCATGTAAGCTTATGCTTCATATTGAAGCTAAAGTTTGATCATCATTTATAAACAAATAGATGGATCCAAGTCCAAACTCATGACATGGATTCTCTAACTTGGAATTTCATGGGATCTTCTCTATATCCTCTTGAAGTTCATGAGCTAGTTATTTGATTTTTCTTTTCTTTTTTCTTGTTTATGCTCTTTTCTTGAGACTCTTGGGGATCCTCCAAATCTCACTTGAATCTCACGAGTTTGATCTTTTAGTCTCATATAAGCTTATGATTCACATGAGATTTAAAGTTGATCATCATTTTATTAAGAACAAGTAGATGAATCCAAACCCCTACCATGGTTTGGGTTCTCTAACTTGGAGTTTTCATAGAATCTTCTTTATATTCCTTGGAAACTCATGAGTACTAGTAATGTTTCTAGTCTCCAATGACCATCATATGGTAAGAGAAATAGTTTGATTCAAGCCTAACTTCATGGCTTAGTAGTTGGAGTCAACAAATAAAAGTTGAACTTAACAATGAAATAATGGGTTCATAAACTGTTTTTGATCAAAGATTTTTAGTTGAACATCGAATTGTTGGAACTGAATGAAACCAGCGGGAAAGTGTCTATAACTCAAAGTTCTACCACAGTAATTTTTGTTTTAGTAGGATCTCGTGGATAACATGGTTTGGTTATAGGCTTTGTGAGACAACCATATTCTGTCCAGAACAGAAAATCTGTTTCAAAATGCGTAAATCAGAACCGTAATCAAGCATCCTTAGCTCCAAATTTTTTTTATATGAAGTTTAATGTGTTAATAAGATCTCCTAAAAAGATTAGAGTCTTTCTGAATTTTTTTACTATTTTTAAAAAACCGTACAAAATCTCTGGATAGAGATTTATAAATCTCTGAGTGATGTCTAGTTTTTGTCCGTTTTCCAGAGATCTAACGGTTGAAACTTTGATTTTCTTTTTGGGATGGAAACTAGACACATAGAGGCATCTTGCGTCCAAAATTCACCGACATCAAACCATGGAAAGCATGCTTTTTCTTTCCTTTAATTTCTGGTCTGCTCTCTGTAATTTTTTGAAATTTATGACAGATTTGACCAACTTTGTAAATAATGGTCCAACTGACTTTTCTATGACCTAGGGCTCAAACCATGTTTTAATAATGATTATTTAAGCTTGAATTCAAAGTTTAAGTGATCTAAATCACTGAGTATTTCATAATTTATTCTTGTTCATGTACATATTTATCCATGTGGTTTGATGCTTGTAATTAGGACTTGTTTGCTTTAGATTTAATTACATTTGATAGATTTAAGCTAGAAGTCTAGGATTGTTATTTAAGATCCAACTTTATATCTTGTATACAATGTGGACTAACCCTTTGTTTTGTAGCGCTATTAAGGTATGATTTCTTGAACTCTTCTTTAGTTTATTTTAATTTTTTGATTTTATCGATTTTCCAACTTAATGCGCGACACCTTAGAATTAGGTTTTGCCTTATGTGTATATGTGATTAGAGACCTTTTCTTAGGATCTTCATTTTTGTATGCATTCTGGGTAAGTTCTCTTGTCCTTTGTTGCATATCATCTTGCTTGCTAAGTGAGTTATGTGGTTTTGAATGTTATTTTCACCATTAGCAATCTTACACACTCTGGACATGCTTCTCTAATGTATATACATACATATGTAGTAGTGGAGGGCACATCTAGATTAATGATTCGATTAAAAGGATGTTGAGTAGGGGCCTATTGCGAGATAGGGTAAGAGAGGGAGTTTTAGTCCGTCGGGCTCCTTCCTCTCTCATTCCATAATCCCCGGGCCTAGTCAATCTCTGGTTTCTAAAAAGATCAGTTTGCTTTAAAAAAATAGTTTATTAATTTTCCTTTTAAAAATTAAGGGGCGACTCATGTTTCGTATTTTGAAATTGAAAAAGATTTCAAAAGAAAAGTTGTGGGTAAGGAAAAATTGCGGTATCCACAATCTGGCGACTCTGTTGGGGATCGAACCCAGAATCTCTAATTTCGCAGACCAGAATTATGATTTTGGGTTCACTCGAGGATTAGACTTGAAAGCATCCTTTTAATCAAATTAATTAATTTTTGTGTGCCCATTACATTGCACTTGCATGTCTCTCTAGTCGATTGCATGGAACTATGACCTTGGAGGCTTAGGCAACTTGATCGGTCAAGTTATCATGGGACTGTGTGATCACACGTGATCTCGTACCATGATTTGGTATATGAATCATCCTATCGGATGTGTGTCAAGGGTCCCTTATTTGACCAAAACCCAGCCTTTGCATGGTAGCTTCTATAGAACCTTTCAAGTCTTAGGGAAGGAATTCTTGATTAAGGTTATATGCAAGGGAGTGTTGCATGCCCGGAAGGGATTACTTGAGATGATAATGATGTTGGAAAAACAATTTTAAATGGAAATTTTAAACACGCAGCGGAAAAATCAAGTTATGAAACTTTATTGGCATGCCCGGATCTACTACTCGTCAATTCTACAGATGCGCACAAGAGGGGACACGAGTTATACCTTAGTGTCTTGAACCCAATTCTGATCTTCAGCTTCCAGCAGCCTCCACTAGATGATCTTCACCCTTATGACTCCTGCGGATGCCTGCCAGAAAGACTAGGGCTGGTGGGAACCCTAATGGAGAGGATAGAGAAGGTTTTGGGGCTCCAAAACAGTTTCTGCAGCTTCTGACGTTCAAAACGACGAACAACTTTTTCCAGAACGCAGCTGCCCTATTTATAGATTCCCAGAACCGACCTAGACTTCGAGCGATCGAAGTGCCTTCGATCGATCGAACATTCGATCGATCGAACCATATTCGATCGATCGAACCTGCAGACTTCAATCGATCGAGACATCTTCGATCGATCGAACCTGTCTGGACATCATCCTCAAGCATCTTTCCAAGCATCCTTGCGGAGCTAAGAGTGGGACCTCCTAGGCTCTTTATTGTTGGCTCAGACCAGTTTGTTAATCACCATGACCAAACTCTTTGATCAGCAAACTAACTAACTGGTCAGTTAAAGTTTACTCCACTATAAAACGATAACTGAACTCCAACGCAAAAGAACATATCCGAAGCGATAACTAGACTTGTATGTTGTACTAATGTCCCTCTACCGTCAGCATTCGTAATCATATTCAGGTAATCGGATAACTGTTACTGTCAACCTGAATCATGATTACTTCTTGTATTCCTTGAGTCCCATTCACCCTTCATGATTACCAAACATGTTGATAACTCTTATCAACAAGACTGCAGTACTCAGTAATCGACTTGGTGACATTCTCAAGGGAATGCTTACTCTGAAACAGAGGGTAGATTCTATCTTGACAATATATGTTCACAACCCTATGAATATGACATACCCAAGATACCCAGGTGTTGATCTTTTATAGACCTCACTGATTGGTAAGTCAAAGCAGTCATATCCACAGTCTGTGTTCATAATCGTCTCAAGATTGAGAACACGTACCTTATACAAGTTATGAGTTCCTATTGACTGTTTGACAGTCTTAAGCGTCAATAGGAAACTCAGGTCCGTCAATGCACTATAAGCACTAGCATATCAACTAAGAGCTACACTCTAGTGATTGAGATTAATCACTCCATCCAATGGTAGTTAATTATGCTACAGTGTAGACTTGATGAGGTATCCAGTCTCATCATCCACTGTGACACATTCTAAGTATTAAAGAATAGTAATTCGTATCTCACTTGTGTGCATCTCATACACACACGAATTACTTACTATAATACTTAAGGATGAACAATCATCTCATGAAAAGAACATACACAATAAAATGTAAAACTGATATCCATATATTAAAATGTCAATGTCTCATACAGAAAGTAATGGTTTGAGGGCACAAACCCAACAAATGATGCTCACTTAATACGAGACATGTAAACTGTTAATCACTTTCGATCAATTTCTCTTCATATCCCATGACATTTGGGAATATGTTAGATCTTGATTATAAAATTACATCTCTTATATCATGTTTAGCTAAGCATCATTGACCTTGTATAAATCCGAATTCATGAAAAGTGCAATAATTGTCCAATCATGTGATACTCCTACCCAAGAATTCAAAGTCCACTGTTAATGACAGATTTTGATTATTCATCATCTTTCATCCAAAAATGTTTTAAAAAATTACTCTTTTAAAGAAAAGGTCCAAGGTTTATCTTTTAATCAAGCAAAGTTGAAACCCAATCATCTTTTATTGAGAAATGTTTTCACATCCTCTTTTTCAAAGAAATGTTTGTAAAATTCTTGAGAATTATTTTTTAGAAAATCTCATCTTAAGAAATGCTTTTCGAATGAATTTTGAAAATTTTTAAACACCCGACCATTGAAAAGGTAGTAAGGATTGCAATGAAAGGAGAAATTGGCGCTATTAACATGGATATGGATCTTATGTGCTTATGTGTCTTATATGCTAGGGTCTGGATTTGCTTTTATTTTTGCATATAGATTAGGCACACACACACACACATGCATTGCATCCGTGTGACATATGTACCATTCATGAACATTTCACTAAGCATTTGCAAAAGAAAATGTGAAAAATAATAACAAAAACAAAATTCTTTTGAAATCGATCAAAATTGATTTAGAATGAAACATGACTGTAGGCGAGATAGCATCAAACCCAGACCAATTTGGGTTAGCAATTCAAGCGTGAGAATAGTTAGAAGAGAGAAGATAATGAAGAGGATTATGTTAAGGTTGGTTAGCTTGTGGAACCCAATGATTCGAAGAAGGGCCACTTAACTGAGAAATTGGCTATAGGGGTGGATAATGTTACTGCAAACACGGGTGGCAAACCCGAATGTTCAAATGATATTTGTGAGGTGATAATGTTTGGGAATATTGCTGCTGAAGCAAATGTGGATGCTCTTGGGAACCCAATAAATTGAAAATCATTTGTGACACTCCAATTGAGACCAAGTCAAATCTGGTAGTCAAGTCATGTTAAGTTGGAGTCAAATGTCAAGTCCAATCGAGTCTTCTGGTTAGTCTGTTATCAAGTTTGTTTGCAAGTCTTTGTCGAGTTTATCGAGTCAAGTGATGTAATCCTCTTTCTCTACGAGTTGAATAAAATCTCATTATTCTTGATTCAGTGTGCTAAGTCGTGAATGCATTGATCATTAAGCCAAAAAAAAAAAAGAAAAAAAATCACTTTTTCAAATGATCATGGAAAATACTTTGCTAATAAATATTTGCTTTGAAAATGATCCCAAGTGATCAAAGCAAATTCTATGCCAAATCCAAAGAGGAGTAGATAATTGATTAGCTTTACATTAAGAATTTAAAGATGCTCTTGCTCGATCTTGAAAAGATAAACTTTCGACTTGTGGCTTGCTCACCATCCCCTTCTCTCAAATACCAAGCCTAAAAGATGAGCCCAACCAGTCCAAAGCCATAAAACTTGGACCTTGATGGTAGCCAGACATTTTGAATGAACTTCTTCTTTCGAAAAAAGAGAAGAATAGAAAAAGAAAAAGAAAAAGAAAAAGGAGCTCGTTAGGATGAAAACTTGAAAGGGCGGCTAGGCAAAAGTTAGAGCAAAAAAATAAGTTCCGTGTTGATTTCAAAAATCATAATCCTAGCCAGTCAAAATCATGGAGATAATAAGATATAGTAAGGTAGAGAAAAGAAAGGAAAGAGAAAAGAGAAAGCAGAGAATAAATAAGATTCAGAATTCTTGAGCACTTCAAAGTGCATTATTAGCACATGAATTATCTCAAGGCTTTGAGTTGTTCTAAACAAAGAAAAGAAATTGGAAATGAAAAGAGAAACTTATCAGCTTCAAAATTTTTGTGAGAGGCTCAAAAGCAAAGTGAGCCTAAAACAATGTAGAGATATCTTTGAGAAAAATAAATAAAGATTCAAAGGGATGATATTACTTTCTGAATATGATAGAGTATGAATAAAACATGATGAGAGTTGTAAAGATTAACTGGCTAGTGAAAATGTTAAAGAATCAACCATCAAATAAAAAACAGAAAAAGAAAAGGGAAAAGAGAATAAAGGAAAAAGTAGTTCATCATGCTACACAAGGGCTACCATAAGTGACATGCAATCCCTAGACCTATATGGAAACATGGCTCGAAAAGCCCACCAATTCTTGAAGCCTAATTCTTTCAAGACCTCCAAAGTACTTGAACTACTCTCGACCTGCTTCTCACTCGGGGATACGTAGGCAACATGTTCCGTTAGATCGCCACCAATGATTTGGTACTTTCTTCAAGCTTTGGCCGAACTGCTCTAGACCTGATTCCCGTTCAGGGATAAGTAGGCAAACCTTGTAAGGTTCTCAATCCATAACTATCCCTATACCGTAAGCATCACCCTTTGTGCCTTTGGTTTTCTTCCTTCAGACTAAGGGCAAACTTGTGTAAGTATGCCTAAAGACACATAAATATTGCCAAACCAGGGGCAAACTTCATTTGTTGAACACCTTATTTAATCCCAGAACCAATGCCTCCAAGTCCTATTTAAACTAGGAGCAAACTTCATTTGCCAAGATCCCTCTATGTTTGAGTAAAGTTCTCAAGTAATCAAGTTTGTTTTGAATGGATTGAGATAGAATGTCTTTTATTCTCTAAGTTAAAGCACTAATTTGAAGCACACTCTGGATAGGCAAAAAAAACTAAATCAAAAAGCGAGAATCTACAAAGTTTAGATTTGTCAGTGAAGTACTACCATTGTAAGATGATGAATAAATGAAAGGTGAGATGATACATTATTCATGATGAAAGCACATTGATTCATAATAATACAGAGTTTGAGTCAGCTGTCTTTTTTTAATTGCTTTGTTAAGATTGTCCTCCTTCAGTGAGTCAATAATGGTCTCAAACATGTGGGTTTAAGATGATGAATAAAGATTTGAAAAGCCTCCATAAGCATGCCACGAGCTTTCCAAGTAGGAGTTTTAAACACTATCACAACACAATACTAAAAGTGGAAATATGATAATGGTCCAAGACTGAGGGCAATGAGGACTTCCTTCTTTGGACACAATTATTGTGTTTCTTCCAAATGATCCACAAGTGCAGAAAATCATGCTTTCCAAACACTGCTAGGGTAGCACAACTCCCTTCATGGCCCCATCAGCCCCGTTCAAATTCTTTGAATGTGAGGACTCCCCACTTTTGTGAAACCAAATCTTTGAGTTAAAGGACTCTCCATTTTTGTAAAAAAACCAATTCTTTGGGTTCAAGCATTCTCTATTTTTGTAAAAAACCAACTCTTTGAGTCTGAGGACTCTCCATTTTTGTAAAATCAATTCTTTGAATTTGTGTGACTTCGTTAATGTAAAATATGAAATTCTTGAGTCTGCGTGACTCTGTTTGCGTAGAATATGATTTCGTGTGACTCTGTTAATGAATTCTTAAGTCCGCGTGGCTCCGTTAATATAAGAGAATAAGTTTTTGAGCCCACGTGACTTCATATATGTAAGATATGAATTTTTTAGTCCACGTGAATCCGTGTGTGTAAAATACTGAGTTCTTGAGTCCACGTGACTCCGTGAGTATAAAATACTGAGTTCTTTAGTCCGTATGACTCAGTGTTTGTAAAATAAGGATGTTTCGATTCCGTATGACTCCGTATTTGTAAGAAATGGGTCTTTGAGTTTGCATGACTCCGCATTAGTATAAAATATATTTTTGAGTCCATGTGATTTCGTGTTTGGGAAATGTGAATTTTCAAGATCATATGACTCTCCTTTTGTAAAATGTTAATTATTTGAGTCAGTGCGACTCCTCTTTGGAAATAGGAATTGCTTCAAGTCGAATCGACTCCCGACATCAAAATAAGAATTGAGTTGAGTTGATCTGACTCTAGTCTCCTGATTCTGAGAATTTGAATTTGTTTAGGTCTGATTAACTCCTGATTCATGAGTTGGAAATAAATTGAGTCTGATTGACTCCCAGTTTTGTGAAGAAGAATTTCTTTGGGTCCGATCGACTCCCAATTTTGTGAAACAGAAATTCTTTGAGTCTGATTGATTCCTGATTTTAAAAATTAGAATTTTTCTTGAGGCGATTCGACTCCGATTTTGAGATTTGAGATTCTTGTTGAGTCAAAATTGACTATGATTAAGAAAATTTGAAATGTTAACCCTCAATTTTGAAATAAGAAATTCGTTGAGTCCGTGTGACTACATTTGTATAAAAAGTGAATTTGTTGAGTCCGTCTGACTCCATTCGTGTAAAAAAATGTATATACATATATATTTGTTGAGTCTGTATGACTCCATTTGTATGAAAAAAAAATTATTTATGCATATATATTTCCTGAGTCTGTATGACTCCATTTGTATGAAATGTGAATTTGATCGAGTCAGTGTGATCCCATTTGTATAAAAAGTGAATTTTCGTTGAGTCCGTGTGACACCGTGAATTCTATTGAGTCCGAGCGACTTCATTGATGTAAAATGTGCCCGAGTCCGAATGACTCCTTTGTTGTGGAAATGCGGGTCCATGGATCCGAATGACTCTTTTGTTTTAAAAATGTGAATTTTTGAGTCCTTGTGTAAGAAAATTGAATTTTTGAGTCCGCATGACTACCTTTGTCTTGTAAAATATTTCAATTGCGACTCCCTTTATTAGAAAATTGAAGTTTTGAGTCCATGTGACTCCCTTCCAATTTTTATGTCTCCGTGACTCCTTTTGTCAGAAAATTGAATTCTTGAGTCCGCATGACTCCTTGTGTAAGAAAGTTGAATTTTTGGGTCTACATGACTCCCTTTGAATTTTTGAGTCTGCGTTACTCTTTTTGTCAGAAAGTTGAATGAATTTTAATTGTTGAGTCCAAGTGTCTCCGTGGATGTAAAATATGAGATTTGGGGAGCCTGAACCGCTAGCCATAGGAATAGATCTGCAAGAAAGAGTGAGAAGAATCAAGTTTTTGAAAGGCTTAAGAGGAAAACATAGAAACACTACAAATGCTGTTGTGTTCAATCATGAATTTAACCAAAAGATAGGATCTTGATGATAGAAAGGAGTCAAATTGACTCCGATGTTTGTGAATTGAAATCTTGATTCGATTTGACTCCTAGTTTTAGAAATTTAAAATTATGTGAGTCTGTTTAACTCTGAATTTTGTTGGAATTAAATTCTTTGAGTCTAACCAACTTCGAACTTTCGAAAGTTTGGTCTAAAATGGAAGTAACTATCACCAGATTTTAATGTTAAATTAAGTTTAATCTAATTGACACTCGAGCTTAGAAATTGAATTGAATTGAGTCTGATTGACTCCTAATTCTAGAAAAATTCAATTGAGTCTAATTGACTCCATATTTTAGAGTTTTTGAATCGAATTGAGTCTGATTGTCTCTGTTTTTTTAATTTGAAATTCCTTGAGTCTGATCGATTCCCAATTTTAGATTTGAGTGTAATTGACTCCTGGTGTTATGAAATAGAATCCGATTCGAGTCCAATTGACTCCTGTTCTAGAAATTTGAAATTATTTTGAGTCAGTTTGACTCTAATTTTGGAATTAGAAATTATTTTGAGTACGATTGACTCATAATTTGGAATTGGGAATTCTTTTGGGTCTGATTGGCTCATGTTTTTGGAAATTAGAAATTCTTTCGAGTCTGATTGACTTATGTTTTTGGGAATTAGAAATTTTTTTGAGTCTGGTTGACTCCCAATCTTGTGAAATAGAAATTCTTTAAGTCCAATTTTGTGAATTTAAATTTCTTTGAGTCCGATTGACTCCTGATTTTGTCCGATTTTGCGAAATAGGAATTGAATCAAGTCTGATTGACTCCTGATTTAGGATTTGAATTTGAATTTGATTTGAGTCAAATTGACTCCGGATTTGGTGAAATTGAATTTGTTTGAGTCTAACTGACTCTTGATTTCAGAAAATGAATTAAGTCGAGTCTAGGCGACTCATAATTTAGCATTTGAATTTGAACTCAAATTGAGTCGAATCGACTCCGGACTTGGTGAAATTGAGTTTATTTGAGTCTGACTGACTCCTGATAGAAATTTGAAAAAAAAATAAAAATGAAAAATAAAATTATCATTAAGCTCGATTGACTACCAATTTTGGAAAATTGAATTAAATTGAGTCTAACTGATTCTCTATTGTGGAAATTAAAGTGGATTTGAGTCCATTATACCACCGGCTTTAGATAGTTGAAATAATTTGAGTCTGATGTACTAGACTCTGAATTTTTGAAAGTAAATGGACTAAAATTTGTTTGACTAAGAAGGGAATTTGTTGAGTCAAATGGACTCTCGATTTTAGAAAATTGAATTAAATCTGAAGGCCTCCGGATTTTTGGTATTGAACTGATTCGAGTCTGACTGAATCTAAATTTTGAATTAAATTGAGTTAAGTCTGGTTGACTCCCAATTTTGAAAAATCAAATAAATTCGAGTCTGTCCGACTCCAGGTTTTGAAAAATAAAATGAATTTGAGTCTGTTCAACTCCAAGTTTAGAAATTGAAAAGAATTTGAGCCCGATTTTGAAAATTTAAATGAATTTGAGTCTGATTGAGCCTGAATTCAGAGCAAACATATCCGACGATGCCGAAAGGCTGCAGATTTTTCAGAGCAAACATTTCCGACGAGGCCAAAGGGCCGCAGATTTTTTAGTAGAAAACATATCAGATGGGGCCGAAGGGCTGCAGATCATTGTGAGAAAACATATCCGACGAGGCCGAAGGGCTGTGGATCATTCTGAGAAAACATATCCGACAAGGCCGAAGGGCTGCAGACCATTGTGAGAAAACATATCCGATGGGGCCGAAGGGCTGTAGATTATTTTTATATCTGACAGGATCGAAGGGCTGCGAATTTTTCAAAACAAACTCACTCGACACCGGAGTATAAGGCACAAAGCGCATCTCAGTCGATCAGATGATTCTTGGAAGACACTGGAGTATTAGGCGCGAAGCGCATCTCAGTCTTTCAAAAAGCATGGTAAAGCTTATCTCAGTCAATCAGATGATTCTTGGAAGACACCGAAGTATAAGGCGTGAAGCGCATGTCAATCCATTCAAAAAGCACGGTTCTCGATTCGACGTAAGAGTAAAAGGCGAAGCACATCTCAGTCGATCAAATGATTCTTGGAAGACACCGGAGTATAAGGCGCAAAGTGCATCTCAGTCATTCAAAAAGCGTGGTTCCTAATTCGACGCCGGAGTATAAGGCGCGAAGCCCATCTCAGTCGATCAGAGGATTCTTGGAAGGCACCGGAGTATAAGGTGCGAAGCACATCTCAGTCTTTTCAAAAAGCGTAGTTCCTGATTCGATGTCGGGGTATAAGGCGCAAAGCGCATCTCAGTGAATCAGATGATTCTTGGAAGACACTGGAGTATAAGGCGCAAAGCGCATTTCAGTCTTTCAAAAAGTGTGGTTCCTGATTCGACGCCGGAGTATAAAGCACGAAGCGTATCTCAGTTGATCATATGATTCTTGGAAGACACTAGAGTATAAGGCACGAAGTGTATCTCAGTACTTTCAACAAGTCTGGTTCCTGAATCGACGCCAGAGTATAAGGCACGAAGTGCATCTCAGTCGATCAGATGATTCTTTGAAGATACAAGAGTAGAAGGCGTGAAGCGCATTCGAGTACTTTAAAAAAATGTGGTTCCAAATTTGAATCCGGAGAATAAGGCACGAATCGCATCTCAGTCGATCAGATAATTCTTGGAAGACACCGGAGTATAAGGCGCGAAGCACATCTTAGTCTTTCAAAAAGTGTGGCTCCTGATTCGACGCCAGAGTATAAGGCGCGAATGGCATCTCAGCCGATCAGATGATTCTTGGAAGAGACCGGAGTATAAGGCACGAAGCGCATCTCAGTCATTCAAAAAGCGTGGTTCCAAATTCGATGTAAGAGTATAAGACGCGAAGCATATCTTAGTCGATCTGATGATTCTTGGAAGACACCGGAGTATAAGGTGTGAAGTGCATCTCAGTCATTCAAAAAGTGTGGCTCCAGATTCGACGCCAGAGTATAAGGCGCGAGCGCATCTCAATCGATCAGAGGATCCTTGAAAGGCACCGGAGTATAAGGTGCGAAGCACATCTCAGTATTTTCAAAAAGCGTAGTTCCTGATTCGATGCCGGAGTATAAGGCGCAAAGCGCATTAACACGACTAAAAAGTTGTGCGCTCTTGTCCAACACCCAAGTGTAGGTGATCGTGCAAGTAATACTGGATAAGTCCAGGTCGATCCCACAGGGAAGGAATAGGGAGAATGTCTACTAAGTTATAACCTAAAGAAAAAGAAAATAAGAATGAATGATTGGAGGTGCACTAAAAAATCCTAATTAATTAAATTAAACTAAATAATAAATTAAAACTTATAGAAGCATAATTAATTAAACAAATAAACTAAAGGTGTGGTGATTACGAGAATCCACATTGATCCTAACTATCCACCATGTATACTCATTAATGTTCTATGGAGTTCATTCCTTTTCAGCATTCCGTATTTTTCGAAAGATATAGAATCAATAGCCCTTTCATGACCAGAACTACATTATCACAGTTGATTTAAAATACTTGGAAGATGGTTTAAAACAATGGTGTTATTACATGCACTCTAAATGGTGTTAGCATTCAAAGTGGTTTTCAAAAGTCATTGAAGAAAAGGCCTTAAGGCTTTAAGTTCTAAAAACTGTTGTGACAAACTGAGCTTATTGGGACAATTTGATGACAGATTTCTAAAACAGAAAGTCATGGAATACTTAAAAGAATATCTCAGGAATCAACAAGTTCGATCGATCGAAGCGCTCTTGATCGAGCCCAAGGTTTCAAAAAATTTCATGGCAGAGGTTGGGAATCAATATTTCATCACATATTCGCAAAGTCTAAACTACGAAAACATAATAAAACTAGTGCAGAAATAACAAAACATAGCAATCATTAACATCTAAAGCAATAAACAATCAAATAAAGAAAAGGGAGAAGAAAAACCTGAAAATAATGTGAATATGACTTGTAATAAATATGAAATCAACTTGAATCTTCAATAATCTTTAGTACAATAATGAAAAGGAGAAAGGAAAACAAGAATCTAACCTAATCTACTCCTAATCTAACCCTAAAACTACCCTAAACTGCTGTTTTCTGCGTTCTGGAGCGTCCTCCCTTCGTCTGGCGTCAAAACGACTTATATATAGGGTTTCCGCAGAGTTTACGCAACTTTTGGGTGAATATAAAGTTTGATCGATCGAGCTTAGTTTGATCGATCGAAGGTTCGATCGATTGAACTCTGCTCAATCGATTGAACTCTATGATTTTGACAACTATGCACACCGATGGGAAAATGGCCATAACTTTTCACTCGGACCTTGGATTGACCTCCTGTTTGTTGCCACACGACCGTAACTCAAAGATCTACATTTTATATGTCAGGGAAAATCTTCCAAATCTGAAGTCTTCATTGTAAAAATTGGCATTTTCTCAGCTGCTTCTGTTGTTCTCTTCACCAGAATCACTTTTCTTAAGCTCCACTTCATTGATTTACATCCTAATACCTATAAAACAATGCAAAAACATTTATTTTAGCATTAACACAATAAAAAAGAACATTGTTATTAGAATTCATCTAAATGTAGGGACTTTGGGGATAAAAGTATGCATAAAAGATCATATAATACGCTATGAATATGCACTTTTCACCTCGAATCACACCCCCCAACTAACTCGTTGCTAGTCCCTAGCAATGAAGCGAACTCCAGCATTACTTATTTAAACTCTAAAAATTGAAAACAAAAGAAAGTATAAATCCTAAATCACTTTTGCAGGAATCGTGATTGCATTTGCCGTATGCAACAAGCCTTTAAACCCCTAGGTTTCCCCTAATGGACGAGTGTTGTCTCGTGAGGGTTTGCACTGAATTTACCCACAAAATTCATGTTGATTGTAATTGTTCTCGTTTAAATGCTTTTAAGAAATTTTTCATATCATTTAGCAATTTGGTTAAGCTCAACAATCTCATGAAAATCTCTAGTATGCCATAGCCATGCAACACATACATTACAGTTAATCTAGTACCAAAGTCATTAGAATGTTCCATACCTATCAATCTTCAAGTGTGTGTGTGAATGGACAACCACTACAAGAAAAATTGCTTTTTATGTCACTTTTAAAATTGTATTTATGTCACTTTCATTTCGAGTGACATAATTGTTTATTGTGCAAGCTTTTTATGTCACTTTTTAAGTTTTTATCTCGGTTTTTTAAAAAAGTGACATAAATAAAAAAGTATTTATGTCACTTTTTATAAAAGTGACATAAATACTTAATTATTTATGTCACTTTTTTAAAAAATGACATAAATAATAGCATATTTATGTCACTTTTTAAAAAGCGACATAAATAAAAATGCGGTGGCAATTTTGTAAATAACAATTTGATTATTATGTCAATTTTTTAAAAAGTGACATAAATGTATTTCAATTTAATGGTATGTTTTTGGAAAAGTGACATAAAAGATTGTAAGTGACCTAAAAATTTTGGCGGGCTCAAAATGTCGGATCGATGTAAACGAGGTGCTCTTCATTCCCAAACCCAAACCCTCTCCACTCTCTCCCATAGATACAACCATGCCGCCGCCTCCTCCACTCCGCAACCGCCGCCGCCTCCTCCTTCTCTCAGTGCCGCTGCGTCCTCCTCCATGCCGCACCGCTGCCGCCGCCTCCAACTACCACCGCCATTCTCAGTTCATCACACTCTGTCTAGGTACAATCATGGGCTTTAATTTTTACTTTGAGATAGCTTCTTATTCATTGATTTCATGAATTAGGTATGTAAACCCTAACAACGTGGTGATGGTGTACTTGATGGATATGCTTGTTACTTGATGGATATGCTTGTTACTTGATGCATATTAATTGTTTAGAATTAGTTCATGTTGCTCCACAACTAAATGGATATGCTTGTTACTTGATGCATATTAATTGTTGATTATTCCATTTGTAGAGAACATGTGCAGATTAGTTTATATTGAATTAGTGATCTAAGCTAAAAGTAAGAACTAAAATACAGAGATTCCAGAATGTCCAGACAATACAGATTAGTTTACATTGGGAAAATCATTTTGAGTGGCTAGTTTCCAACTCCAGACTCTCCTTAATCTGTTTCCCCTTAGTCTTCATATATTTGTTTTGAGGTGAAACAAAGCAAAGAGGCTGCTAATGGTAGATATTATGTTCTGCTCATAAATATTGTTGATTTTTTTTTTGCTTCAAAATATTTCCATGTAGAGCCTTATTATAGATATGAGCTATACTTCTAGTTCATTAATGATTCTGAGAGGAAAGCATAAATTGCCACAATACTATGCCATGAAAGATAACATACATCTTGCAGCAGATGTGTAGCACATGGTTGGTAGATTAAGACTTTCTTGTGCAAGTATAATGAATCCAACCTATAAAACTTGACAGTAAACAATCTGCAGATTTCATCGTTTGACATCTCTAATGTTTGCAATTATTCTCCAAAATCTGTATTCTTAATTGCTACTGATCTTGTCACTTTGCACCTCAAGTGTCTCTCTCTCTCTCTCTCTCTCTCTCTCGTGCAATACACTTTGGTCTTACAGTTTTATTCTTTGCTTTTATTTATAGGTCAGAGAGGGAGCTTTTGGGTCTCAACAATCAGTATCTTCCTAAATTGTTGCAGTATTTGCAGAGGTTAGCATTTGTTCTTTTTTAGTTGATTTAGTTCCACTGAGCGGTAGATATTTGGAATGCATTTAGATCATATCTCTATTTCATAATGTGTTGCATCTTTTAGAATGCATAACGGATTCACGGTTCACATAAAATGCGAAAAAAGCGACTCTTTCATCACTTAGGCTTGAAAACGCCTAGTTTTTGAGGTTTTGAGTAGTGAATCGGTAAACCGCTTAACCAAACTCCAAGAAAGCTTACACGCGCCTCAAACATGCCTAAATAAACTTGCGGGAACTAAAGGAATGGATAACGGAATCACGGTTTACAAAAAGTGCGAAAAAAGCGACTATTTCATCACTTAGGCTTGAAAACGCCTAGTTTTTGAGGTTTTGAGTAGTGAATCGGTAAACCGCTTAACCAAATGCCACGAAACCTTACACGCACCTCAAACATGCCTAAATAAACTTGCGGGAACTAACGGAATACATAACAGATTCACGGTTCACAAAAAATGCGAAAAAAGCGACTCTTTCATCACTTAGGCTTGAAAACGCCTATAGTTTATGAGGTTTTGAGTAGTGAATCGGTAAACCGCTTAACCAAACGCCATGAAACCTTACACACACCTCAAACATGCCTAAATAAACTTGCGGGAACTAACGGAATGCATAACGGATAAATTCACGGTTGACAAATAATGCGAAAAAATGAGTATTACATCATTCCGAGTCCCCGAACACATTTTGGTCTCTTAAAACCCCCAAACATAGTTTTTCTTTTTTATTATTTTATATATACAACTAATTAATGAAAAAAATTTCTTTTTTGTAGGTACAAATTAAAGTTTCACAATTTGATGGAAAGCTAACAAGTGAACCACTTTTTTTGCTGGACTAATTTTTTTTTTGTTGGTTTCATAGGTTTCTTAGTACTTTTTGATGAATATTTTGTAATATGTATATGTTATTAGTTTAGCACTTTTGACTCGGATCGATTGTATATTTTTTTTGTTCATTCCAATATATTAATTGATTGGTATTTAGATGAATCGATGAAATTTAGTAGTTGCAATAGATCATTAATTGAGTTGGATTTAATTTTGTACAGGGTGGTATTGTATATATATGTACAGGGTGGTATATATTGTTTTAACAGGGTAGTATTTATGTCACTTTTTTAAGTATTTATGTCACTTTTATGACTTTGATTGTTTGGTATTTATGTCACTTTTTTACTTTTATGTCATTTTAGGTTAAAAGTGACATAAATAAAATAGTATTTATGTCACTTTTAAGTATTTATGTCACTTTTAAGACTTTGATGTAATAATTTTGTTTGGTATTTATGTCACTTTTTTACTTTTATGTCACTTTAGGTTAAAAGTGACATAAATAAAATGGTATTTATGTCACTTTTGAGTATTTATGTCACTTATAAGACTTTGATGTAATTTTTTGTTTGATATTTATGTCATTTTTCTACTTTTATGTCACTTTAGGCTAAAAATGACATAAATAAAATGGTATTTATGTCACTTTTAAATATTTATGTCACTTTTTATTAACAAATGCATTGGTTTTACGAAACATTTATGTCACTTTATCGAAAACATTTATGTCACTTTTAAAACATTTATGTCGCCTCCATTTATGTCACTTTTTACTGGAAAAAAAAGTGACATAAATACCTATTTATGTCACTTTTTAAGTGACATAAAAAGCCTTTTTCCTTGTAGTGAACCAAAATACAAAACTTTAATTTCAAAGCGTGCATAACCTAAGATGCTATCAAGACATTCATTTTGACTTAACTCTCACCGGAATTATACTCTCAAAATGAAATCATTTCGAATTAGGTGTAATAATTATCACTCATGATATGGAAGCTATAAAGAGTAATTAAATGGAATGGAATCTAATGCTTCTCATATCTAAATAGAAAAACGGAATTTTATAGTGCACAAAGTCTAATGAAAGGATACTTTTCACTAGAAGAGCGAGATACCATGGAGAACTCTCTCGTTACCTTAATTTCAAATCCAATTTACCTAGAATTATTAGGACTTTGAAAAAGAGGTGTTTGGTGAAAGAAAGAGGCTCATGATATTCAATTGGGTCAAAGGATGTGATTAGAATGTCTACTACAATTTTCCAAACTTCCCCACATCTCCAATCTCTCTCTTCTTTTCTTTTAATATATATATATTTTTTTTTTCACTCTTCTTTCTATTCTTATTTTTTTTTCTATAACAACCATTGGCATTTTTTTTCTTTTTTTTTTCTTTTCATGCTTTTCTTTTTTCTTTTTTTTTTTCTTTTCTTTTTGCCAACTTTCCCTTGTTCACGCTAACAAACTTCTTGTCAAGATAACACATCCCAATCACTCCTAGATAGAGAAAATAACTCAAACTTGTATTTTGGAGTTGGGCTTAGATTTAAAGAATTATAATGACAATGCAATTATGATAAGGATCAATAGGTGAAGTAAAGGAATAGTACAGAGGTAGGCCAAGGCTGTATTATGCGTGTATGGTCAAAAGATAGCCTAAATCATCTAAGTTCATAGGATTATTCATTTTAGTAAATTCAAGAGCTCTAAATTTGGTAAATCCTGAACATTCTCTTCTAGTGATCAGTCAAAATGAAGAAGGAAAATGAGACTTTCAACGAATTAATACGCTTTTCATAAAGTAAGAGAAATTTATGAAACCCTCAAAAATAAAAGAATGGCACAAAAGCTCACTTGGGTTATTAGTCTCCACTACAGTCTCTCAAGACACCTAAGCTATGCTTATTAATCCATTTAAGTTATGTACAAGGTTATCAAAACGTGCTAAATGTTGTTTGAAGATTAAAAGGCATAAAATATACTATGACTAAGATAGTAAACAAACTACCAGAATTTATCACATACTAATAACATACAGAAAATAACACTAATGCATCATAACTAACTACATTTACTATGAGAGAAATACAAGAACCATTTTATCATCTTTTAAAAAAAAAAACTTAAAAATTTAAAAATTTTGACATTTTAAACTTGCTGAGTCATGTTGCTAAGCAGGTATATTGACATTAAAGCACCACAAAAAAAAAATGAGGCATGCAATGGCTCACTCCCCCCAACTAAAACTAAACATTTTCCCCATTGTTCTAAACTAAGCACATGGACATGTAAAGTAAAGTGAGAGAAGGAAGGATGTTACCTCGAGGCATTAATATTCAATTTTTTTTTCAAGTTACCTGCAAAATCATTAGTAGCAACAAGGAAAAATAGATAATATAACAGAACTACTCAGTAAATAAATTCGGTTAATCAAGATTTTTATCATATAGTAATAACCGAAAATTTTGAGGATCTTTCCAATGAAATAATTTAACAGTGAGAAGACTTTTGGGATCCTCATTTAAATGCAACTCCCCCCAACTAATGTCAGGCTCAAGGTCAGAGGAGATGAGGCAAAACCTGTGGCTTCCAAATATTTTGTGGACAGTTATAAGGGGTATACCACACTTTTTATGAATTATACTCAAAAAATGATGGTTGGTGTTGGTATTTTCTATAACGGCCTCTATTTTAATACAAGGAGGTGGCCACGGTTCGATAAAAGGGGTAGAGTCTAAGTGATGCTCTAATTTAGCTTCATTACCCTCCTTTTGTTCTAGAACAGAATCTATGGAGATGTGATCATATGAATGGGATTTCTGTTCTATGTAGATAGTTTTGGACTCGACTTGGATAAAACTATTTATTTGGGCCTCAATATCATTATTACACAAGAAGGTTAAGCATTCTAGCAGATTACTAGCCTCTTGTTGAAGTTTAAGATCATCTAACGCGGGCCTAATATTTTCCAAGTCCTCTCTCACAGAATTTTGAAAGATAAAATTTTGCGAAATACATGTGCTAGAATCCTTACCATCCTCTTCCACAACACATTCTAGTTGTTCAATAGTGAGGTACACATGACTTTCAAGCTCGGGATGAGAGGTGAGGGTTCATGAATATCAGATGAATCTAAATCAAATTTAAAAATTTCAATAACGTCCTCCCTAGGGTCACTATCAAAGGTAGGGGTAGAGTCAACAGGGGACTCCTCCTTTCCTAGTTGCGTGTAGTCACCTAAACTCTCATTATCTGTAAAAACCTCATTCTCATCCGTGTAACTCTCCTCACTATATATGTCATCTATTAAGGTGCTCTGGACAAAGGAATTGTGTAACTTTATCCAGGCAGTGAAAGAGTTGATGTATGGGATTGTATCTTGAGGAGAAGATGGTTCTACAACTTCATGCTCAATGGTTTGGTTTTTGAGTTCTTGTTGTGTTATCACTTTCTCGAATGAGTTGTTAACCTCATTCGGTATAAACCTGTCACTGTCCTCTAATTCCATTCCATTATTAGTGTCTTGAAATTTAGGTTGTAGTGTTGAAGGACTGGTATAGTCATTTAAAGGTTGGCTAGCATATGCTAGTTGATATTTAGTTTCTAATTTATCAAGTGCACTATCTAGTCTTTTCATCTCAGTAAGCAGCATTGTTAACATACCATTATCCTTAACTTGGTTATTCTCCTCATTATTACTATATGAAGTTTCGCCCCATTGTTGATAATAATCCCCTTCCCATTGTGTTTGTGTGCAAGACTCCTCAGAAGAAAAGTCTTGGTGCATTTGATAATCGTGGGAACTACTATCATATCCTACATTATTATCTTGGTTATATCCCCATTGCGATTGATAGAACTCTCCATGTGGAGGTTCTTGATATGTTTGATAATATGGGAGATTACCACTATTGTTTTCCCATTGTGGTGGTTGGTAGCACTCGGTTTGATATTGCGTGTCATAAGTGGGTGCTTGCCAACTTGGGGGATAATTATATTGATTTTCAAGTGTGTGTTGTACGGAGGGTAATATGAATAAGACATGTTTGCCCAAAATATTTAAACGATAGAATTTTAATTAATTTTTTTTTCTTGTGAGAGAAAAAGTCCAAAAGTCTTTTTTTTTTCAGAGTAAGAAAAATTGGAAATAACTTAGTAAAATCCTAACCTAGTTGCCTTCCCCGGCAACGGCGCCAAAAACTTGACACGACTAAAAAGTTGTGCGCTCTTGTGCAACACCCAAGTGTAGGTGATCGTGCAAGTAATACTGGATAAGTCCAGGTCGATCCCACAGGGAAGGAATAGGGAGAATGTCTACTAAGTTATAACCTAAAGAAAAAGAAAATAAGAATGAATGATTGGAGGTGCACTAAAAAATCCTAATTAATTAAATTAAACTAAATAATAAATTAATACTTATAGAAACATAATTAATTAAACAAATAAACTAAAGGTGTTGTAAATACGAGAATCCACATTGATCCTAACTATCCACCATGCATACTCATTAATGTTCTATGGAGTTCATTCCTTTTCAGCATTCCGTATTTTTTTAAAGTTATAGAATCAACAGCCCTTTCATGACAGGAACTACATCATCACAGTTGATTTAAAATACTTGGAAGATGGTTTAAAACAATGGTTATTACATGCACTCTAAATGGTGTTAGCATTCAAAGCGATTTTCAAAAGTCATTGAAGAAAAGGCCTTAAGGCTTTAAGTTCTAAAAACTGTTGTGACAAACTGAGCTTATTGGGATAATTTGATGACAGATTACTAAAACAAAAAGTCATGGAATACTTAAAAGAATATCTCAGGAATCAACAAGTTCGATCGATCGAAGCGCTCTCGATCGCTTGCCTATGGCTCTGGTTCGATCAATCGAAATACCTTCGATCGATCGAGCCCAAGGTTTCAAAAGATTTCATGGCAGAGGTTGGGAATCAATATTTCATCACATATTCCCAAAGTCTAAACTACGAAAACATAATAAAACTAGGGTAGAAATAACAAAACATAGCAATCATTAACATCTAAAGCAATAAACAATCAAATAAAGAAAAGGGAGAAGAAAAACCTGAAAATAATATGAATATGACTTGTAATAAATATGAAATCAACTTGAATCTTCAATAATCTTTAGTATAATAATGAAAAGGAGAAAGGAAAACAAGAATCTAACCTAATCTACTCCTAATCTAACCCTAAAACTACCCTAAACTGCTGTTTTCTGCGTTCTAGAGTGTCCTCCCTTCGTCTGGCGTCAAAACGACTTATATATAGGGTTCTCGCAGAGTTTACGCAACTTTTAGGTGAATATAAAGTTTGATCGATCGAAGGTTCGATCGATTGAACTCTGCTCAATCGATTGAACTCTCTGATTTTGACAACTATGCGCACCGATGGGAGAATGGCCATAACTTTTCACTCAGACCTTGGATTAACCTCCCGTTTGTGGACACACGACCGTAACTCAAAGATCTATATTTTATATGTTAGAAAAAATCTTCCAAATCTGAAGTCTTCATTGTAAAAATTGGCATTTTCTCAGCTGTTTCTGTTGTTCTCTTCACCAGAATCACTTTTCTTTAGCTCCACTTCATTGATTTACATCCTAATACCTATAAAACAATGCAAAAACATATATTTTAGCATTAATACAATAAAAAGAACATTGTTATTAGAATGCACCTAAATGTAGGGACTTTGGGGATAAAAGTATGCATAAAAGATCATCTAATACGCTATGAATATGCACTTTTCACCTCGAATCACGCATCGCAGTGAATTAGATGATTCTTGGAATACACTGGAGTATAAGGCGCGAAGCGCATCTCAGTCTTTCAAAAAGTGTGGTTCCTGATTCGACGCCAGAGTATAAAGCACGAAGCGCATCTCAGTTGATTATATGATTCTTGGAAGACACTGGAGTATAAGGCACGAAGTGCATCTCACTACATTCAAAAAGTGTGGTTCCTGATTCGGTGCCGGAGTATAAGGCACGAAGTGTATCTCAGTCGATCAGATAATTTTTGGAAGACACCAGAGTAGAAGGCGTGAAGCGCATTCGAGTCCTTTCAAAAAATGTGGTTCCTAATTTAATGCCGGAGTATAAGGCGCGAAGTGCATCTTAGTCGATCAGATGATTCTTAGAAGACACCGGAGTATAAGGCGCGAAGCGCATCTTAGTCTTTCAAAATGTGTGGTTCCTGATTCGACGTCGGAGTATAAGCCGCGAAGGGCATCTCAGTCGATCATATGATTCTTGGAAGAGACCGGAGTATAAGGCGCAAAGCGCATCTCAATCTTTCAAAAAGCATGGTTCCTGATTCAACGCCAGAGTATAAGGCACGAAGCATATCTGAGTCGATTAGATGATTCTTGGAAGACACCGGAGTATAAAGCGTGAAGCGCATCTCAGTCCTTTCAAAAAGCATGGTTCCTGATTCGACGCCAAAGTATAAGGCGCGAAGCATAGCTCAGTCGATCAAATAATTCTTGGAAGACACCAGAGTATAAGGCACGAAACGCATCTCTGTCCTTTAAGAAAGCATGGTTCCTGATTCGACGCTAGAGTATAAGGGGTGAAGCACATCTCAGTCGATCAGATGATTCTTGGAAGACACCCGAGTATACGGTGCGAAGTTCATCTCAGTCGATCAGATGATTCTTGGAAGACACCGGAGTATAAAGCGCGAAGCGCATCTCAGTCCTTTCAAAAAGCATGGTTCCTGATTCGACGCCAGAGTACAAGGTGCGAAGCACATCTCATTGATCAGATGATTCTTGGAAGACACCGGAGTATAAGGCATGAAGTACATCTCAGTCTTTCAAAATGCGTGGTTCCTGATTCGACGCCAGAGTATAATGCACGAAGCATATCTCAGTCGATTAGATGATTATTGGAAGACACCAGATTATAAGGCGCGAAGCGCATCTCAGTCTTTCAAAAAGCATGGTTCCTGACTCGACGCCTGAGTATAAGGCGCAAAGCATATCTCAGTCGATTAGATTATTCTTGGAATACACCGGAGTATAAGGTGCAAAACGCATCTCAGTCCTTTAAAAAGGCATGGTTCCTGATTCGACGCCAGAGTATAAGGCGTGAAGCACATCTCAGTCGATCAGATGATTCTTGGAAGACACCGGAGTATAAGGCGCGAAGTGCATCTTAGTCCTTTTAAAAAGCGTGGTTCCTGATTTGATGCCTGAGTATAAGGCGCAATGCACATCTCAGTCGATCAGATGATTCGTAGAAGACACCAGAGTATAAGGCGGGAAGGGCATCTCAGTCTTTTCAAAAAGCGTGGTTCCTGATTCGATGCCGGAGTATAAGGCACGAAGCGAATCTCAGTCTATCATATGATTCTTGGATGACACCGGGGCCTAACTCGCGAAGCGCTGCCTAGTCGATTATTATGAGAAAGCAAACCCATGTTGACATCAGGGCCTAAGTTATGAAGCATCCCCCAGTCAATTGCGTTCGTCCTTTGGTTGGAACGGACGCATACCTTGAAGAGAATTAACATGAGCATTGAGTAGCATAAGGCATGGATTACATCCAAAAATGTCAGTATTACACATTTTAGAATCACATCATTTATAGAGCATGAAAATGCATTGACAACCACCATTGTGTGAGCATGTTCATCACGATAGGATAGCTGCACTTATCTGTATGATTCCTTGTGCTTGTGTGTATGTTTGACCCTTGCCCAAACTACATCTTGGTTTGATTCCTGAATGGATACGTAGGCAGCTCACCATTGAGCACGACCAACATAGACCGTTTGCGCAGCCATTTTTGCAACGCATTTGTTTTAATCTAAATTCGATGTTTTGGTCAAAGGATTGTCTTCACACAGGCTTTGAGATTCACTTGTGACACGTGTTGCTCCATAAGCTCTGTCGAAGAGGGACAAACTGTAGACACCCCAATTTTGACCAAACGTCGAATTAAGGGGAGTGTTATCTCCAAGTCCGATGATGACAATTTCTAAACAAAACTAAGGCTTCGAAGGTGATTCATGCTCTTCAAAAGACTATTCAATTCAAACAAAAATGAAAGAAAAGAAAAAGAAAAGAAAAAGGAATAGAACAGCATATGGTGGGCTGCGGCAGTCACGCAGTGCCGAAACGTCACTCTGTGTTTGTTGGACCAGCAGTCCGTAACTGCTGCAAAAACACATCAAGTGCCGTGAAAATCAGAGTTTCGAAAATGACGACAGTCCATAGAGTTGTCTGCGGCATTCATTGAGTGCCGTACCGGCATTCAATGAATGCCGCACCAATATTTACTAAGTGCCGTTCTGGCACTCAGTGAGTGCCGCTTCCATCTCCATTGAGTGCCACGTTTTTAGTAGCCAACTATAATACAACACGTTTTGTACCCTCAAAAATGCATCTGAAATTGGCGTTTTTGGCTTGAAAATACCAAAATACTCCTCTAAAATTTACCTATAAATAGTGGGTGAATACTCCATTACAAAGGATCTTTTTTTGGGGACTACTACTACACATTTTTGGGAGAGGGGAATTTCAAGGAGAAAACAAAAAGAATTTTCAGAAAAGAGAGTTTTTGAGAGTTTGAAGAAGAGCTTGGAAGATCTTAAAACTATAGAAGTTTGAGGATAGTTGGAGGTTATACTCTACTCTTGTTACTTTTCTTTTATGGATTTAGAGCACTTGCTCTCTTAGTTTTCTTTTATTTCATTCCTTCTTGTTGTTTTTGCTTATCTCTTGAGGTTCTTGGAGATCTTCAATACCTCTATTGAAAGCTCTTGAGTTTGATCTTTTGATTCCATGTAAGTTTATGTTTCATATGGAAGCTAATGTTTGATCGTCATTTATAAACAAATAGATGGATCTAAGTTCATACTCATGACTTGGATTCTCTAACTTGGAAATTCACGGGATCTTCTCTATATCCTCTTGAAGTTCATGAGCTAGTTCTTTAATTCTTCTTTTCTTTTTTATTGTTTATGCTCTTCTCTTGAGACTCTTGGGGATCTTCCATATCTCACTTGAATCTCCTGAGTTTGATCTTTTAGTCTCATGTAAGCTTATGATTCACATGAGATTTAAAGTTAATCATCATTTTATTAAGAGCAAGTAGATGAATCCAAACCCCTACCATGGTTTGGGTTATCTAACTTGGAGTTTTCATAGAATCTCCTTTATATTCCTTGAAAACTCATGAGTACTAGTCATGTCTCTAGTCTCCAATGACCATCAAATTATAGGAGAAATAGTTTGGTTCAAGCCTAACTTCATGGCTTAGTAGTTGGAGTTAACAAATAAAAATTGAACTTAAAAATGAAACAGTGAGTTCATAAATTGTTTTTGAACAAAGATTTTTAGTTAAACATCGAGCCGTTGGAACTGAATGAAACCAATGGGAAAGTGTCTATAACTCAAAGTTCTACCACTGTAATTTTTGTTTTAGTAGGATCTCATGGATAACATGGTTTGGTCATAGGCTTTGTGAGACAACCATATACTGTCCAGAGTTTTAGAACAGAAAATCTGTTTTTAAATGAGTAAATTAGAACCTTAATCAAGCATCCTTGGCTCCAAATAATTTTTTATAGGAATTTTAATGTGTTAATAAGATCTCCTAAAAAGATTAGTGTCTTTCTGATTTTTTTACTATTTTTAAAAAATCGTACAAAATCCCTGGATAGAGATCTGTAAATCTCTGAGTGATGTCTGGTTTTTGTCCATTTCCTAGAGATCTAACCGTTGAAACTTTGATTTCTTTTTGGAATGGAAACTCGATACACAGAGGCATCTTGTGTCCAAAATTCACTGACATCAACCTATGGGAAGCATGCTTTTCTTTCTTTTAATTTCTGGTCTGCTCTTTGTAATTTTCAGAAATTTATGACAGATTTAACCTACTTTGTAAATAATGGTCCAAATGACTTTTCTATGACCTAGGGCTCAAACCATGTTTTAGTAATTATTGGTTAAGATTGAATTCAAATTTTAAGTGATCTAAATCACTGAGTATTTCATAATTTATTCTTGTTCATGTACATATTTATCCATGTGGCTTGATGCTTGTAATTAGGACTTGTTTGCTTTAGATTGAATTACATTTGATAGATTTAAGCTAGAAGTCTAGGGTTGTTATTTAAGATCCAACTTTATATCTTGTATACCATGTGGACTAACCCTTTGTTTTGTAGTGCTATTAAGATATGATTTCTTGAACTCCTCTTTAGTTTAATTTTTTTTTTCGATTTGACCGATTTTCCAACTTAATGCGCGACACCTTACAATTAGGTTTTGCCTTATGTGTATATGTGATTAGAGACCTTTTCGTAGGATCTTCATTTTTGTATGCATTGCACGTTTAATACCCCCGCTGGATCCCGGGTAAGTTCTCTTGTCCTTTGTTGCATATCATCTTGCTTGCTAAGTGAATTATGTGATTTTGAATGTTATTTTCACCATTAGCAATCTTACACCCTTTGGACATGCTTTTGTAATGTATATATACATATGTAGTAGTGGAGGGTACATCCAGATTAACAATTCGATTAAAAGGATGTTGAGTAGAGGCCTATTGCGATATAGGGTGAGAGAGGGCGATTTAGTCCGCCGGGCTCCTTCCTCTTTTAATCCATAATTCCCAGGCCTAGTCAATCTCTGGTTTCTAAAAAGATTAGTTTGCTTTAAAAAATGGTTTATTAATTTTTCTTTTAAAAATTAAGTGGCAACTCGTGTTTTGTATTTTGAAATTGAAAAGGATTTAAAAAGAAAAGTTGTGGGTAAGGAAAAATTGCGGTATCCACAATCTGGCGACTCTGCTGGGGATCGATCCCAGAATCTCTGGTTTCACAGACCAGAATTCTAATTTTGGGTTCACTCGAGGATTAGACTTGAAAGCATCCTTTTAATCGAATTAATTAATTTTTGTGTGCCCGTTGCATTGCACTTGCATGTCTCGCTAGTCGATTGCATGGAACTATGACCTTGGAGGCTTGGCCAACCCGGTCGGTCAAGTTACATGCCCGGAAGGGATTAGTTGAGATGATGATGATGCTCACTTAATACGAGACATGTAAACTCTTAATCACTTTTGATCAATTCCTCTTCATGTCCCATGACATTTGGGAATATGTTAGATCTTGATTATAAAATCACATCTCTTATATATTGTTTAGCTAAGCATCATTGACCTTGTATACATTCGAAATCATGAAAAGTGCGATAATTATCCAATCATGTGCTACTCTTACCCAAGAATTCAAAATTCACTGTTAGTGAAAAATTTTGATTATTCATTATCTTTCATCCAAAAATGTTTTGAAAAATCACTCTTTTAAAGAAAAGGTCCAAGTTTTACCTTTTAATCAAGTAAAGTTGAAAACCAATCATCTTTTATTGAGAAATGTTTTAACATCCTCATTTTCAAATAAATGTTTGCAAAATTCTTGAGAATTGGTTTTCAGAAAATCTCATCTTAGGAAATGCTTTTCGAATGAATTTCAAAAATTTTTAAACACCTGACCATTGACAAGGTAGTGAGGATTACAATGAAAGGAGAAATTGGCGCTCTTAACATGGATGAGGATATTATGTGTTTATGTGTCCTATGTGCTAGGGTTAGGATTTGCTTTTATTTTTGCATATAGATTAGGCACACACACACACACACACACATGCATTGCATCCGTGTGACATATGAACCATTCATGAACTTTTCACTAAACATTTGCAAAAGAAAATATGAAAAATAATAACAAAATGTAAATTCTTTTGAAATCGATCAAAATTAATTAAGAATGAAACATGATTGTAGGCGAGATAGCATCAAACCCAGACCAATTGGGGTTAGCAATTCAAGCGTGAGAATAGTTAGAAGAAAGAAGGTAATGAAGAGGATTATTTTAAGGTTGGTTAGCTTGTGGAGCATAATGATTCGAAGAAGGGCCACTTAATTGAGAAATTGGCCACAGGGATGGATAATGTTACCACAAACACGGGTGGCAAACCCAAATGTTCAAATGATGTTAGTGAGGTGATAGTGTTTGGGAATACTGCTGCTGAAGCAAATATGGATGCTCTTGGGAACCCAATAAATTGAAAATCATTTATGACACTCTAATTGAGATCAAGTCGAATCTGGTAGTCAAGTCATGTTAAGTTGGAGTCAAATGCCAAGTCCAGTCGAGTCTTCTAGTCAGTCTGTTATCAAGTTTGTTTGCAAGTCTTTGTCGAGTTTATTGAGTTAAGTGATGTAATCCTCTTTCTGTACTAGTTGAATAAAATCTCATTATTCTTGATTGAGTGTGCTAAGTCTTGAATGTATGGATCATTAAGGCAAAAAAAAAACAAAAGAAAAAAAATCACTTTTTCAAACGATCATGGAAAATACTTTGTTAATAAATATTTGCATTGAAAAGGATCCCAAGTGATCAACAAATTCTGTGCAAAATCCAAAGAGAAGTAGATAATTGATTAACTTTACTTTAGGAATTTAAAGATGCTCTCGCTCGATCTTGAAAAGATAAACTTGGAACTTGAGGCTTACTCACCATCCCCTTCTCTCAAATACCAAGCCTAAAAGATGAGCCCAACCAGTCCAAAGCCATAAAACTTGGACCTTGATTGTAGCCAGACATTTTGAATGAACTTCTTCTTTCGAAAAAAGAGAAGAAGAGAAAAAGAAAAAGAAAAAGAAAAAGGAGCTCGCTAGGATGAAAACCCGAAACGGCGCCTAGGCAAAAGTCAGAGCAAAAAAATAAGGTGCGTGTTTATTTCAAAAATCCTAATTTTAGCCAGTCAAAATCATGGAGAGAATAAGAGATAGTAAGGTAGAGAAAAGAAAGGAAAGAGAAAAGAGAAAGCAAAGAATGAATAATATTGAGAATTCTTGAGCAATTCAAAGTACATTATTGGCACATGAATTATCTCAAGGCTTTGAGTTGTTCTAAACAAAGAAAAGAAATTGGAAATGGAAAGAGAAACTTATCAGCTTCAAAATTTTCGTGCAAGGCTCAAATGCTAAGTGACCTTAAAACAATGCAGAGATATCTTTGATAAAAACAAATAAAGATTTGAAGGGCTGATATTACTTTGTGAATATGATAGAGTATGAATCAAACATGATGAGAGTTGTAAAAATTAACTGGCTAATGAAAAAGTTAAAGAATCAACCGTTAAATAAAAAGGAGGAAAAGAAAAGAGCAAAGAGAATAAAGGAAAAAGTAGTTCATCATGCTACACAAGGGCTACCACAAGTGACATGTTCAGATTTCATTGCAAACGCTCAAGGATCATCAGCTATATGCTAAGTTAAAAAGTACGAGTTCTGGATGGAAGAAGTGAAGTTCTTGGGTCGTGTAGTTTCTTCAAAAAGAATTGCAGTAGACTCAGCCAAGACTGACACTATCCTAAATTGGAAACGGACATCTAATGCCTTGGAAGTAAGGAGTTTCCTTGGATTGGTAGGTTACTACAGGAGATTTGTAGAAGGATTTTTAAAGATAGTCTTGCCCTTAACTAGATTGACAACAAAGGATTCGAAGTATATATGGTTGGACAAGCATGAACGCGTTAGGTATATATAGTCTTGCCCCAGTGCATACCATACCAACTAATGGAGAATGATTTACTATCTATAGCAATGCTTCTTATCAAGGACTTGGATCCGTGCTCATGCAAGAAGGTAAGGTAATCGTCTATGGATTACGACAACTGAAGCTGCATTAGGTGAAATACTTAACGAATCACCTGGAATTAGCAGCCATTGTTTTTTGCTCTCAAGATTTGGAGGCATTGTCTATTCGGAGAAAAGTTCGACCTATTCTCTGATCATAAGAGCCTCAAGTACTTATTCTCTCAAAAGGAGCTTAATATGAGGCAAGGACGCTAGATGGAGTTGCTTAAAGATTACAATTTCACTTTGCAATACTACCCCGATAAAGTGAATGTGTTCGCAGACGCTTTGAGCTGGAGACCTCGTGACAAACTCGCTTCTTTAATGATTAGAGAGTGGCAAGCATTAGAAACCCTGGCAAAATTTGATATTCAAGCTGCGGATTAAGAAGAAGGAAAGCATTTTGGATGCCTTGCTATCGAACCAACTCTTATCAGCCGCATTATTGATGCTCAAAAATGGTTTGAGAAAGCAGTAGCCAAAGATCCGGAGGAATGGAGAATTGGACAAGACATAAGCCTCCGATGTCGAGACCGACTTTGTATACCAAAGGATGATGGATTAAGATAAGAAGTGATGGATGAAGCCCACAGGTTAAGATTAATATTTCATCTAGATAGTATTAAGATGTACAAGGACCTGAAGAGAAGTTTTTGGTGGGAAGGCATGAAGTAAGACATTACGGAACATGTTTCGAAATGTTTCACCTGTCAGCAGGTTAAAACTGAGCATCAGAAGCCATCAAGACTTTTGCAGCCATTACCTGTACTAGGATGGAAGTGTTAGCACATCTCTATTGTTACGACCTATACCGCTAAAGTGTGGAAATAGGACACATAGCATGTCATCAAGGCTTATCCAGTCCATTCAATAAGCGTACGCAACGGAAAAGAACATTTAAAATTAAAACCTTAGGAAACATTACCCTCCGAGTTGTAAAATCCGTACAAAATTTAAAATGTAATTTTATTTCGAATTGGATGAACATATGTTAAATGGGGTCCCAAAGGTACCCTAGTAACCAAAAAAAACTTTTAAAATATTTTTAGAAGGTATAGAAAAAGGATTCTGGCAGGGGGCAATTCCCAAAGGTACCCTAGTGACCAAGGCAAGCATTTCTGCAATAGGCCTTTGGAAGCACTACTCAAGAAATATGGGGTACACCATAAAATCGCTCTAGCGTACCACCCACAAACAAACGGGCAAGCGGAGTTGGCTAACCGTGAAATCAAACACATACTTGAAAAAACGGTTAGTTTCAATAGAAAAGATTGGGCTTACAAACTGACTGATGCTTTATGGGCATACCGCACGGCCTTTAAAACAAATTTGGGAATGTCTCCATATAGGCTAGTGTATGGTAAGGCGTGTCACCTTCCTGTCGAAATAGAACACAAAGCTTATTGGGAAACACGCTCATTAAACTTCGACATTAAAGAAGGAGGACATCTCCACAAACTGCAGTTGGCAGAACTGGAAGAAATCCGACGAGATGCATATGACAATGCCAAACTCCACAAGGAACGGTTGAAGGCTCGTCATGACCGAACGATTTTTTGAAAATCTTTCGAACCTGGACAGAAAGTTTTATTATATTATTCACACCTTCATCTCTTCCCGGGAAAACTCCGATCCCAGTGGATAGGACCTTTCACAGTCAAATCTGTTTTTCCACATGGGGCCGTGGAGTTATTTAATCTTAAGAACGATAGAAGTTTCAAGGTCAATGGCCAGAGGATAAAACTATTTTTAGAAGATTTCCAACCTGAGATCGAGCACATCCAATTCGATGAGCCCGACTATACTTCAAACTAAAACGCCCAAGTGCGTTCTCCCAATGTTGTATTGTTTCTTTTCCTGTTTTTCATTTTGTTTTATCTTTTGTCTGTCTTTTTGAATATGATCCTGATCCTAATATGCTATTCCACTTTTATCTTGTGCAGGCTGTCCACTATGAGAGATGACGATATTCACTCGATAGGGTCATGGGCTGATTCAGAGTATCAGAACCCACAGTGGACTGCTGATGAAATAGCATTTTGCTTATCTCCATACCAAGGGCCAGGAGCCGATGACATCGTTGACTTATCCTACGGATATATCCCGTATGATCCTGCGCTCCTTTAGATCAACCCATTTGCGCACATAGAACTCCCTGAATAGGAGGGAGAGCCGGAAGGATATGCTGTGTGGGAGATCGACGACGCTCTAATGGAACAATGGGAAAATAACTCAATGTGGGAGCCATGGGAAGAAGAGGACTTACAAGATGTGGTGCCCGAATGCCACAAGGCTATTTTCACATATGTTGACGACTTTTTGGTCGTCCAAGTGGTTCCCTATATTTATGTCCATTTGAGCTATTTGTTGTTCAGGCTTCAATGCCCTCTATCTGCTAGTGCACCTGGGGATATCCAGCCAATAGTGAGGTTAACTCTGGGTCACATTCCATTCTTTTGCTTTTCGGTTTGCTCTTCCTTTTTGTTTTTCTGTTGCTCTTGTTAACGTATTTTCTCCGTTTTCGTTTCTGTTTCCCTTTGTCAGGAATATCACTATGAATCTACCATTCCCACCGCTGTTCCTTCCACATCAACTTTTCCATGGATTTGGACCGTACTTAAGGTCCCCAGACACCCCGCCGCAAGAGGACAGTCCGATGCGCAATTACACTCCATTATCTTTGTCTCCATCTGGATCTCCTATTGTCGGTGCTATCAATTTCTTAGAGAGTTTAGCCTTGCTCGATGATGTCCTCGCTGCTTTCCGCTTGTTCTGGGAATGGGAATCATCAAGTTCTGGTGGAGGAAGAAGTTGTGGAAGAGGAAAATTTCATTCTCGAAGCATAGTGTTCAACTTCAATTATTTTCTGTCATTTCTACTTTATTTCATCAATTGAAGTGTATTCCTAGACGGAGTTTTTAGTAATTTCAACTTTCTTTTTCGTTTTTTCTTTATCAATAAGGTTTTAACCACCAAGTTGGGGGCATGAATATTATAAGTGGATGATATTTTAAGGATTAATTTATATAAAATTTATAATGTTCTATTATGAGGTTGACGTTTTTGGCTTACATATTCTGGCAATGCACTGTTTTATCCTTATTCTGTATGTCCAGATCAATGTTGGTTAGTTGGGGGTGTGTAATTTCTCAATTCTGGGATAGTGTAGAATTTCTATGTTCGATCGATCGAAAGTATTTCGATCGATCGAGAGTGTCATAACCTCGAGCGCTTGAGGAGAGCTCAATCAATTGACTTTCGATCGATCGAGCCCATTCGATCGATCGTAACCTGTTTTTATACGAGGCGACTTTCAGAATTTTTTTCAATCTCTCCGTCTCTCTCCCTTCCTCGAGCGATCGAACACAAAAAGCGAATCCCCCGATTTTGGCTTCCCCCACTTCATACTACATCCATTAAGGAGCTCCGGACCCCCCGGATCGTCAGTGGCACCACCGGCACCCTACACCCAGCGCGTCTCTCAAGGTGAGCCCCCGCGTTACCTCTCTTAGTTCTTTTCTTTTCAAATTCAGATGGGGGTGCCCCCTTTGATTTTTTAACTCCTTTTCGTAGTGTTATCCATGTTTTTGTTGTTTTCGGACCATCCCCATTCTCAATCGTTGCAACTAACACTGCGCTGTTCTCGATCGATCGAACTGGTTTCGATCGATTGAACCCAGCTACTGTTCGATCGATCGAACATTATCAAGCGATCGAACCAATGATACTCTCGATCGATCGATCGAACAGACTTCGATCGATCGAAGTGTGGCAGTTTCTTTATCTTTATTATTTGCCCTGTTCTAATGTATTCTCTCGTTGCTTCTTCCTTTTCAGGGCTTTATTATGAATCCGATCACTGGCTTCCACAAAGGCAAGTCGTTTGACCTCGCTATACCAGACCCAGTTCCAGATCACGGGTTTAGAAACGAGGAAGATCGTGTTTGGTTCACACGCTACTTCCAGTCACGGAAGGTCATGATCGAGCGTCCCCTTGAGACTGCCTGTCTGGCTACTCCGTGCTACCTTTCACGGATACGTGCCATGCCCCAGTGGTACACACTATTTTCCCAGCCTAAGAAGGTGAATATATCTTGGATACGGGAGGTGTGTGCGACGATGATCCGGGATCCGATTGCTCCGTTCACCCTTCGCTCATTTTTCCGTGGTCGGGAGATCATCTTCAGCCCGGCCACCGTAGCTGCTGCTATTGGGGTACCGGAGGTACCAAATTGTGTATGCCCACATCGACTCGACATACCTCAGTTATCACCGACCATCATTATCCGAGAGATCACCGGAGGAGCTCTTCCGAAATGGGATGGCGAGGCTTTCATTCCTGACCTCCACCTCACAGACAATTACCATATGCTCCACCTCGCCCTGAGCAATTGCCTATTAGTGACCTCGTATCGGGATAAGATCGCAGCCTGGTATGCTCGGGTATTATATGCGGTTGGGACTCGGCAGCCAGTCTGTTTACCCCGCCTTTACATCGACTTCATGCGACATGCTACACGCTACATTTAGGCTAAAAAGCACCTGAAGGGTGCTTGGGCTATTCATCGGGTGATTGAGCATGCGGGTATCATTCCTTTGGCGGGCGATGTGACTGCCCATCTCGCAGTCATTTTGGTGAGATAGCTTCCCGTCAATCCGATGTGCAAAAGAGGTAGCAAAAAGGAAAAGGTAAGGCGAAGGTGGGCGAGAAGAGGAGACGTGGAGGTGGGACAGATACTGAGGGAGCCGCTTTTGGGATGCCCATAGAGGCTGAGGAGCATGACTCGGAGGAGGAGTTAGACCCTGTTGAGGAGGTAACAAGATTTGAGTTGAGACAGAGGTCTCAGGCTCGTACCCAGGGAGAGTCTTCTTCTGCGCCTCTTCCGACTATTCATGAGTTGTTATTGGAGAAAAGAGAGGCCAGGATTCGACTTGAGGGTAAGGTGGATGTGATGACTACCTTGCTTGAGGCGATCTTGATACAGATCGGCGTTGATCAGACAGCTCATACAGCTGCACCTACCATACCCAGTGATCCACCTACAGCAGCTCATGACACTTCCACCGATCCACCTACTACATCTGCTGCTCCATCACCCATCACTGCCCCATCTGCCTCTGCCCCTACTGGTCCTTCATTATCCGATCCCCCGGTTGATCTTTCTGTTCTTACTACATCTGCTGTACCACCTACTGCACCATCATCATCAGCGGGAACACCTACTACAGAGATACCATTTACACCTCCCCCTTTTGTGGCCGACATATCATTTTCTACTCTGGCTGCCACGATTGTGAGTGATCTGGCTACCACTACTACAGGTGTTGAGGGTGGTGTTATGGATGCTCCGGATCTAGTGATTGACATTTTATCTGATGTTCCCGATGATGGGTAGTATGTGGGTTTTGGTTTTTTTTTTTTGGATTTTTGGTTGGTTTGGTATATTCTGGGTTGTTTGTTGGGCATTTTTGGACACTGTTGGGTTGTTGTTTATGTTGTTGGTGGTTTGGATGGTTTGGATATTTTTTTATATGGCATATCGAGATTTTATTATCGCTGTTCTGTTCGTTCACTTTCCTATATTTTCGATGATGTATTTTATTTTATGTTGGATCTGCTACCATATATTTCTTATCTATTTGATCTTGGTTTCTTGGAGTATGTACGTTTGCTGTACAGGTTGTTACTATTACGATTCTTACGATGATATTTCAGGTGATATCTCTCTATCTGTTTTTGAAAATCGCCTACTGAGGACATTGCAATCACCTGTGTACATTTTCTACGTAGCAATCTGGACCACTTTATTTATTGGCAAACATCATACAATCTCCATTATTATTAAAATTTATTTATTGGCAAATATCATACAAATATCATACAATCTCCATTATTATTAACATTTCGATTTCAAAACAAATTTAAAATACAAAATTTTAAAATTTTCAAACTATTAAATTTCAAGTTTTGAATTAAATTGGTAGAATTATTTTGAATATTCACTTCTATTTAGCTGTTATCAAGCAATGACACGATCATTTTATTCTCATCCTTTTATGAATTAAGTTCACACGTTTTTCTAGTTCTCTAGGATGAATGCATATGTTGACCATTCCTGTATCCAAATCATTTGCACATGTTAATAGCTATGCAGAAAACTTAAAATAAGAGGTAATACGACTTTTGTACTTTAAAGAATGAAGTAGTGAAAACTAGTCACCCTTAGTGAGCTTTTGAATCCGATCTTCATTTCTGGGGGAATTATCACATTAATTTCGAATTGTCTTCATTGAAAATACCGGTTAAAATTCGTTGACTAGTCTCTATTTCTTCATTTTGGCTGCTTAATAGAAGAGAACGTTCAGGATTTACCAATTAAAACTCAATGGACATTTAAGTGTTAAAAATTAAGAAGTTAAGAAAATGATTTAAGCCATCATTATTTGCTCCTTATCTTTCCATATACCTGTATCAACGTTCTAACAATATGTGTTGCTCTTAACCCCACACCGAGTAAATACTTCCAAATTTATTATAAACTTCTAAATCCCTAATCCTATACTTTGACCTCAATGAACCCCATTGCACATCTAATGTGATTAAATTGTTGAAGTATGTTATGAGGAGGGAGTAATAGTGGGAGGGGTTGCATAAAAGAAAAGAAAGAAGATGGAGTCCAGGCTAAAAAAAATAAAAAAATATGAAAATGAAAAGAAAAATATATAAATATAGAGGATGGTTGGAAGTAAGTAAAGAGGAAAGTACTGAGTTCAATCACATGATAGAGATGTGCAACTTCTTACCCTTTCATTTCTACCCTGCTAAATAAAAATACTGTCAAGTCAAAGTCTTAATGATTTTTAACAACTTAGTTTAAAAATGAACGTGTAATTTGAGTTATCCACGGTATTTTTCTCCTCTAGTAAGTAGTATTCCTGTCTTGAGACTATACACTCTAAAATGTTTGTCTTTTATAGAGTCGAGTATGGAAGCATTAGTATCCGAAAAATCACTCTTATCAAATCTTCCATATCCTGTGCAATCATTATTAACCAAGTTTCTGTGGGATGTTCATTTTTGAGGGTAATAACCATGTGAGGCTTGAGTTGAAACTACAAGTTCTGAAAGGTGTGATAGTCTAAACAACTCTAAATAAAGTTCGATGTATAGCTGTTAATTTCACACACACACGGATACATGGATGTGATGCATATGTTATTTTTATCTTGGTGGCATGAGGAGCATGTGTATTTCTTTCATGGTTTGAATGAGGATGATATGATTTGTGGAGCTAAATTAGTAGTTGAATAAAAGGGATTGTTTAAAAGTCATTCTTTATCTTTTTGAGCTTAAAATCAGAGAATTTTGTGGGTATATTCACTGCAAACCCTCACGAGACAACACTCGTCCACTAGGGGGAACCTAGGGGTTTAACAGCTTGTTTCATCTGCTAAATGCAACCGCGATTCCTGCGAAAGTGAGTTAGGTAGTTTTTCCTTATTATTTTAATTGACTTGAGTATAATTTATTATTAGTCATTGTAGTATTAGTGTAGCTTGTTTTATGTTCGCTCTATTGCTAGGGACTAGCAAATTACTAGTTGGGGGTTGTGACAAGCGGGGGTATTTGTAAAATACAACCGCGCTAAAAGAAGAAAATGTATTGATTTAGTTTACAATTCCTCCATTTATCTGCAATTTGAATTACAACGCCAGTTTATACACATTTTGATTAAACTATGATAAGTGTGCGTTTTTAGCTGTAATTTGTGCAGACTGCAGTTGTTGTGTGAAGAATAGAAAGATAACGATGAAGGGAAATGCTGAATTCTAAAGAAGACATGTAAAAGCTGAAATGTAGAGTTCGAGTGATTGAAGACCATTCGATCAATCGAAGGTTCGATCGATCGAGATAAGTTCAAGCGATCGAAGTCCCCAATAGTTCAATCGATCGAGAACTGTTCGATCGATCGAACATGCCTTTTATCAGATTTTTACGCGCACGCAGCAGAATAAAAATTTGACCCTAAGCATTAGGTCTCTGCTATATATATTCGTATTATATATGTCCTTGAGGACGCCCAGATTGTTTTCTTCAGCTTTAGAGAGAGAGATAGAGGTTTTATGTGTTTTTGTAGGTCTTGGAGGTTGGATATTGCTTTTGGATTGCTATTCTCGTAGTTTAATATAAGATTTTCATTCCAGGTTACTTAGTATTGTTCTATTTACATTCTGTTAGTAGTTTAGAGTAGTATAATCTGTTGGATTTAACGTTTTGCATGCTAAATAGAGTTACACCATTAGTTTACATAATTTTCATGTTCAAAATGCAAACAAACGCATCCTTAATGAACCTTTACGTTAAAAACAATACTGTGACACTCCAGACCATGTCTGAGTAGTCCCCAGGTTGGGAGATCACGATGAAACCATGATCTCAGGCCTCTGCCATGTAGCAGAATAATTCCTGTGTTCGATCGATCGAAGTTAGTTCAATCGATCGGACCAGAGACATAGTCGAGCGATCGAAGTTAGTTCTATCGATCGAGAGAAGAAGATGTTCGATCGATCAAACCCTCGGATTCTTGAGGACATTCTATGCAGTATTCCTAGACTTTCTGCTTTACTGATTCATTATCAAACTAACCCCAAACGCTCAGTTTGTCAAAACAGTGTTTAAACTTAAAGCCTTAAGGCATTTTTCTTCAATACCTTTTGCAAACCACCCTCATTGCTAATACCATTGTAGGTGCGAGTCCTAACTATTGAACCAAACCGCTTTTGTGTATTTCAAACTTAAATGTGATGACATAGTCCCGGTCATGAAACGACTATGGATTCTTTATCCTAAGAGAAATACGGAATACTGTAGAAAATGTGTTCCATTGAGCTTCAATGCAACTGCATGGTAGATGGCTAGGTCGCGGTGGATTCGTGTAGTCCCAACATTCCTTTTTAATTAAGAAAAGCACATTTTAAATTATCACTTTAATTAATTAGTTGGCAATTAGTTTATTTTAGTTTAATTATTTTTAGTAGTTGATAAATTGTGGGACTTTGTGTTCTACGTTTCTTTAAAATATTGAATTATATTTTTCCTTTTTGAGATTAATCTAAGTATTTAGTTTACCACATTCCCTGTGGGATCGATCTGGACTTAATCCAGATTACTACTTGCATGATTACCTACACTTGGGTATAGCACACAAGCGCACACAGAAAAATTCTCGTGTCAGCTAGGAATTCATACCTCGAGCTATCGTCGTATAACTTTGAGGGAACGACTAGAAGCTTGAGTAAACGCCAAATCTCTGATCCTACGCGAAACCTACAAGTTTACACGCATTTTCCCTAAATTCCTAGATTTAGAAATTTATAAAAACTTAGCCAAACGTGGACTAAATACTATCAAAATGTAGCCCTTACCTTGAGGAGTTCAAATACGAATTTTGGCAAAATTCAAACGGAAGAAGGGTCGCTGATCGTTGTCGCAAAGCCCGTAGGATCAATCTCCATTTTCTCTCTCCTCTCTCAAGATATTATATGAAGTTTGTGAGTAATGACAACTTTATCCATTACTATTTATAGACGAACTCTTCGGGAATCGCGTTTACTTCCCCCCGAGTTTCTCAAAAACCTGGTTAACTGCTGGAACTTCGTACACTTCCAATTTATAACTTTATGAGTGAAAACCACCAATTACAAGTGTTTTTGATTAAGTCTTGTTTGGATCCAAAATTACGTCCGAAAAACTAAATTATGTGAAATCTCTACACAACCTACCTTTTATATAACGTGACACTCACGTTCTCACCACAGTTCTCAAAATGATATATAACAATATCGAAATTACTCGAAAATTATACTACATAGGTATAATTCACTATTTATAAAATACCAGATAAGTCAAATAACATTTAAATCACATAAATATCATTTATCCATGCCAATAAAATCTCAATTACCAATTACCCGGGTCCTTACTGACACCTTACCGTTGACTCACAGTCAACCTTAAACCAATTATCAAATAACATTGATAATCTCACAAATTCAATTATGCATGATGAAACTTATGAAATTTTGGTACGAGTGTGACAACTCTCCCCTCCAAAAAGGAAGTTTGTCCCAAAACTTTGCCTCATACGTCAAAAAGGTATGGTTACTCATTCTTCATCACTTCCTCACTTTCCCATGTAGCCTCTTCCACCGTGTGACTACGCCATAACACTCTTATCATTGGAATCATCTTCGTTCTTTGCACTTGTTCTTTCCAATCCAAGATTTCTATTAGATGTTCTATATAGGTTAAGTCTTCTTGAATCTATAATGATTATGGTACTACGATCTTACTTGTATACGTCATACATCGTCTCAGCATCAACACATGAAATACATTGTGCACATATTCCAACTCTGATGACAACGCCAACCGGTAAGCCACTGGGCCTACCCTTTCTAGGATCTCAAATGGTCCTATGAATCTTGGATTGAGTTTTTCCCTCTTTCTGAATCGAACAATGCCTTTCGAAGGTGATACTTGCAAGTATACAAAGTCACCTACTTCGAATGTCATCGGTCGCCGTTTTGAGTCCGCGTAACTCTTATAACACCTCTGAGCTACCTTAAGTCGCTCTTGGATTAACTTCACCTTCTCGGTAGTCACCTGTATTAGTTCAGGCCCTAACAACTTTCTTGCTCCAACCTCAGTTCAACAAACTGGTGATCGACACTTACGCCCATACAAAGCTTCATATGGTGCCATTCCAATGGTCAAATGAAACCCGTTATTGTGCACAAATTCGATTAACGGCAAGTGTTTCTCCCAGTCACTCCCATAGTCTAATACACATAATCTAAGCACATCCTCTAGCATTTGTATCATCCGTTCTGATTGTCCATCGATCTGAGGATGAAATGCGGTACTAAAACTCAACTTCATACCCATAGCTTTTTTGCAAACTTCCCCAAAACCTTGATGTAAAACTATTGTCGCGATCTAATACAATCACAGTTGGAACCCCGTGTAGTCTTACAATCTCTTTCACATATAACTCAACTAACTATGAAGGTTTAGTCATCTTGATCGGTAGAAAATGAGCTAACTTCGTCAATCTATCAACTATAACCCAAAACTTGTCATTCCTGTTAGATGATCTTGGAAATCCTAAAACAAAGTCCATCGTGATCTCATCCCATTTCCACTCTGACACAAGCAGTGGTTGTAATAACCCCGCAGGTACTTGTCTTTTTGCTTTGACTTGCTAACATGCTGAACACTTTGAAACATACTTAGCAGCTTCCCTCTTCATGCCTTTCCACCAAAAGTTTTCTCGCAAGTTCCGATACATTTTATTGCTTCCTAGATGAACTAAATATCTGGTGCTATGTGCTTCCTCTAGAATTTTCTCTTTCAAGCTTTTCACAATCGGTACACACAACCAATTTCTAAATTTCAACGCTCCTTGTTCTAATACAAAACCAGGTCGCTTTTAAAAAGGTATCTCGTCTCTCATCTTACACAGGTAGACATCGATAAACTGTTCCCTCTTGATTTCATCAATAATATCTGGGTGTATTACGATCGTCATTATTAAGCCACCACTAGTCTCTGACATCACATCCAACTCTAAACGTTCCATGTCTTTGATCAATTCCTTTAGATTAGTTAATTTATCGGCTAAGTTCCTTGGTGTCTTCCGGCTTAATGCATCGGCTACTACATTAGCCTTTCTCGAATGATATTCTATCAAAAGATCGTAAACCTTCATCAACTCTATGTCGACACGCGGAATCCATCATCCACTCCCAGTTTTTCCTGTTTGTTTTCTGGGTTTCGGAATTGATTTTCCTTTGTTTTGAAATTGATTTGAAAGAAAACAAGAGGTTGATTTCAAAGAAAAGAAGGTCTTTCGAAAACAGATACAGAGTCGCCACTTGGTCTTTAAGGAACCAAGAAACCTAATTTTGACTCACCCAAACGGATAAAGGGCACCGGCCCTTCATAACCAAAGAACTTGGCTCGGGGTTTTGGTACGAGAGAGGAAGGAGACTTTGTCATGACTAAAACACCCTCAACTCGCCCCGTCTCTCGACGGGCCTCAATTAGCATCCAAATAATCATCTTATACTATTTGTGGTTCGGCAATTACTATTATGATAGTATATTACATTACATAAGAATTTTGAAATGGAGGATCAAAAGATAACATATCATTCATAAGATCTTAGCCAAATATCATACAATGAAAAAGTGAAAGATTACACAAATAAACCTAGGAAAAATCGTCTAATCATATATCAATTAATCAAGTTTCCTAATCTAAAGGGGGCATGAATTGTTCTTGAAACAAATAAATCAAAGAACACAAATATGCTTAGCAAGCTACAATGATGCATGTTATTCTTTCAGAATAGAAGATCTCTAAATCCCCGGGACGGATGAGAAAGGACGATTAGATCGAGGGGAAGCATGAATGTGTGATCATGATCATTCCTTATAATCATCTTAGATTAGGACTCATAAAAGCCCCACATCTTTGCATGAATGCAATGTATGTATATATAATGTGCAAAGGTTGTAGTGTGCTTTGTGTTCATAGATTTCTATAATGACTTAGAAGTCTAATATATGTATGAATGAATGAATGGAATCATTATGAGAAATTTACAAATGTAGTATGAACTACTTCCTAAGATATGAACTAATTTGGAATGTATATAAGCACCAAATTAAAGAATGAAAGTTAAAATGAGCTTGCTGTGAATAGTGGACAGAACAGTAACATGATCTTGTGAAAATGGAAAAGAGGGGTTAAAAATGTTTTCAATGCGTGATATTTTATGGCGATCCTCCTTATTTCTAGAACACAATCCAAAAAGCCAATCTTTAATAACTAGGGTAAATTACACAAACCTCCCCTGAGGTTTGCCTTAATTACACGGACCTCCCCTCTTGTTTCAAAAATTACACAGACCTCCCTCGAGGTTTGAATTAGGTAACAAAACGCCCCCTCCCCTAATTGTCCATTAGTTTTTTTTTACATTAGCCTCCCCTGAAAATTACAATTAGCCCCCCTAATATAATAAAATTGTCATACTAAGCCCCCTTTCTCTTATATTTTTGTCCTAATTATAAAATCCCTCCTCCCTCCTATGTTTTTGGGATAATTTTTTTAGCATTAATTTATATCATCTACACAAAATACATATAAATAGGTCCAAAAAAAATTTTCCCCAAACAAACCTCTATCAAGCCCCCCATGTATTAATTTTCTAGATCCGCCCCTGTCCCTATGCTTTAAAAGTGGACACTTAACCCCCTGTGATTGTGGACTAAAATAGAACTGTTATGATTTCACTCAAAGAGCGTTAACCAAAATTAACATCACAAAATGGGTTAAGTGTTTATATTTTTAACCAATTTTAGAATTTTTGTCAGTTTTGAGTGAAATCATAACAATTCCATTTTAGTCCACAATCACAGGGGGTTAAGTGTCCACTTTTAAAGCATAGGGACAGGGGCGGATCTAGAAAATTAATACATGGGGGGCTTGATAGAGGTTTGTTTGGGGAAAATTTTTTTTGGACCTATTTATATGTATTTTGTGTAGATGATATAAATTAATGCTAAAAAAATTATCCCAAAAACATAGGAGGGAGGAGGGATTTTATAATTAGGACAAAAATATAAGAGAAAGGGGGCTTAGTATGACAATTTTATTATATTAGGGGGGCTAATTGTAATTTTCAGGGGAGGCTAATGTTAAAAAAAACTAATGGACCATTAAGGGAGGGGGCGTTTTGTTACCTAATTCAAACCTCGAGGGAGGTTTGTGTAATTTTTGAAACAAGAGGGGAGGTCCGTGTAATTAAGGCAAACCTCAGGGGAGGTTTGTGTAATTCACCCTAATAACTATCACATATTGAGAGAAATCACATAAACAATGAAGGTCACTCAGAAACAGAGTCCGTATTGTCGACTGAAATGTTTAAAAATCTTAGAAAATGAAAACAAATGATCTAGAAGCCCATTTTATACAGAAAGTTCGCTAAGACATGGAAGGTTAAGGAAAAAATAAGTTGGGACCACCCCTTTTGGAAACGTTTTCTGAAAACGAAGTAGGAATTTAACCAAGCTGCTGTGACAGCAGAGGCAGAATGTCTGGAAGGAATGTTTGGGTCCAAATGGACCATTTTCAAGTACTTCCAAGTCAAACCAAAACTCATGGGTGTTCTCTAATGAGTTAGGAAGAATTTTCAACTGGTCTTGCATCCATACATTGAGTATTGAGTTCTAGAGAAATCTTTGAACTCAGATCACTCACTGTTTTGACTCACTGTTTTGAAGATTTTGGGAAAGTTTGAGTTTTCTTTCTTGAAATCAAAATGAGAGAGATTGAAGGGGGTTTTGAAATAGAGGTTTTGAAAATGTATTTTCAATACTCAATAAAGATTATAGCCACTTGAAATGTCAACATAAAACTCATCATCAAGAACCTCCAAGATTGTTGGAGAGATTTTTCTTATTTGAACATAACTTCAAGAATACCTTGGAGGTATTGAAGTTATAATCATCATCTATCAAACATGTTTTTGAGGTCAAGAGCTACTATCCATAAGGATTCACTCACCTCAAACTTCATGTCATCACTTAGATGATGATGAACTAGTAAGTTAATAAAGAAAATCGAAAAGAAATGAGGTGAGAAGAGATGAACATTATATAAACAAGCAAGCAAATAGATAGCAATCAATAGATGATATTCATGATGTATTGAACTTGTAGCTTGGTGTTTCACTCATAGATGTTGACATTTGGACATGGAAGTAGCTTCCTAACTCAAAAATGCTTAGAGAAATGGTGATTGGGTGTACTGATGATGAAGTATATAGAAGAATGGTGGAGGAAAACAAGGTTGGAACTCACTTTGATTGGAAAAAAGATTACTTCTTCTCTTTATCTCTCAATATTTCTCTAGAGTTTCTTCCTAAGCTCTCTCTAAGCTTCCATGTCTCTCCTCTAAATGGAAGTAAATGGCTTCTTTTATAGGCAAAGGAGGGGTGGTAAATGGAGTTTTAAAAAGTTTAAAATGGTCTCCCATTGGTCCAAAATAAGCTGGGAACCAAAACTACGTCGTTTTGATTTCTAATTAATCAAAATGGACCCCCAAAAGAAATTACAAAAACACACTATTCTGGAGGAGAGTGTCGCGGCGGCACTGGGCCAGTGCGGCAACGGCAGTGGGCTAGTGCCGCGGCGGCACTGCTCCTCCCTCGTCCAGATAATGCTGTTTAGGCCCCCTGAGGTTCCGGTATTCGGGAAAAGGCCCTATTTCGTCCGAAATTCACAGAAAATGCGTATGAACTCCAAACTGAGGTTGTGATATACCGTTGGAAAGGTAATGGAGTTTACTTTACATAAAAAATAGTTCGGGGATAGTTCACTTTGAAAGGTTTTGCGGTATTCGCGATAAAAGCCGATTTAATCACCTTTTTTGCCTTTGGGAATTCATAATATATTCGTTTTAAATCCAGAAATTATGTGCGATATACCGTTGGAAAGCTATTGACCTCTAGTATCCACGAAAAATGATATGGTGCCCCGGTTTCAAAGTCAACTTTTGGTCAAACTGGTCAAAGTAGGAACCTCTAGGAAGTTCTGGAGACTTCTGGGAGCTCCCAGGAGCTGACGTTTTCATCCGATTTTCTTTTATAACTCATTTTAACACTTTCCACATGATCTAGAATGATTCTGGAAAATATGGATGATTTCGGTCAAACTTGGTCAAACTTGGTCAAACCTTGGTCAAACGGGTCAACGGGGACTTTCCGGGAACTTCCGAGGGTCTCTGGGAACTGACGATTTCATCCGATTTTACTTAAAAACTCTTTTTATCATTTTTCTTATGACGTAGCATGTTTCCACAACTTTTGGCCCAAATTTGGGAGCTTTTGGGCTTTCAAGGGCATTTTGGGCATTCTGAGCATTCTGAGAGATAGAACTAACTTCCAGGAATCCTTTTAAGTCTTTTTCGATCATTGTGAACCACCAAGCTATGGGTCTCCTAAATCTGATAGCCGAAAAAATGGGGGGTCTATAGTTTGCCCCTTTTTAGCATGAACTTGCGAGGCAACGCATGTAGCAATCGAGTGCCAAAGCTTTGAAGAGACAGGTCTTTTGGAGGCTATAGATTTAGGATAAAAAAAAAGCTTTGCAAAAGATGCAATGATGCTGAGGCTGAGGTTAGTGATGGTCGCGCTCTGCGTGATCTACCTACGTATCCCAAGGGGAATCAGACCAGGACGTAGTTTAGGGCACAAAAGAACCAATCACACATGCACATACACAACAATCAGGCGGATGCTATGCTAAAGAGTGATATGCAATGCATGGATGTGATATGATTGTGTACATGAGTCCTATCATGCCTAGTGTTCTGATCCTAGTATGAGCAGGTGTTGTAGGGTATGCCACTCCAAGTGAGCTGGTGTTGTGCTAGTGTTTGCGACTATGATGTGGTGGATGACTCGGATAAAGATATCAAGGTTTAGAAGACTCTGGGTCTAGGGGCAAACTTCTGGAATTTAGGAAGTGTGCTTCGCAAGCGAACGTAATTAAGCATGGGGTCCCAGAGGACAACAATCGACGGACATAGAAGTCCTGGATACCAAATGATAGATGAGAAAGTTCAAGATATCCAATCGGAGAAGGGTTTCATGATAACCGTCAAGCGAGAAAGCTCACAATAGCTGATGGGTAGGTGAGGGGGCTCATAATTTTTGACAAGGGAGTGAGGAAGCTCACGATAAGGGAAAAGCTCATGATTCTTGTTTGCTGAAGAAGCTCATAATCTTTATTTGAGGAAGCTCATGATAACCGGTAGGTAGGTGAGGGGGCTTACAATTTTAGACAGAGGGGTAGAAGCTCACGAGTTTGGACAAAGGAGTGATGAAGCTCACGATAAGTGAGAAAGCTCACAATTTTGGATGAAGGAGTGAGGAAGCTCATGAAAAGTGAGAAAGCTCATAATTTTGGACGAAGGAGTGAGTAAGCTTATGAAAAGTGAAGAAGCTCATGAATTTGGACAAAGGAGTGAGGAAGCTCACGATAAGTGAGAAAGCTCACGATAGTGAGGAAACTCATGAGAAGGTTCAATAGCTGTGTTGGTGAAGAAGCTCATGATAATTGTTTGGTGAGGAAGCTCATGATTTTGGACAGAGGAGTGAGGAAGCTCATGATAGTTGAGTTGGTGAGGAAGCTCATGATATTTGTTTGGACACGGATCCTTGAATTGTGAATAGACAGTGCTTGCCCTAGGAATCGGGGTGATTTGACTGCGGGTGATGTTTTCAATCGCTGGCCGATCCTTACGATGACAAAGTCCGGAGAATTGGTTCGGACTTCTGTTATCTTCTGCTGGAGATGGTAGGGGACTCTCTGAGAATCTCTCTAAAATGAATGATAGGTGTGGAAGTTCTACCTTAACCTAAAGGGTTTATAATGAAAGATTTGCCTTAATCTGGAGAGCTGGTGACGAAGGATTTGCCTCAATCTAGAGGGCTGATGATGAAGGATTTGCCTCAATCTAGAGGGCTGATGATGAAGGATTTGCCTCAATCTAGAGAGCTAATGAAGGATATGCCTCAATCTAGAGGGCTGGTGATAAAGGATTTGCTACAATCTAGAGGGCTAACGAAGAAGGGTTTGCCTCAATCTAGAGGGCTGATGATCTACGCTTCGCTACAACTAATAGACTTGTGAGGGATATCGACCTGGAGGTCTTACCCAAGGAAGAGCGTGGTGCTCAAAGTGATACTGTGGTGCTCAAAAGAACGCTTATGGTGTGTTTGCCACTCTTAGTGGGCTTTGTGATTTGTGTGTGCCGCGATCGATGGGCTATGTGTCATGTTATGGCCAATTTATTGTGTTGGGTGAAGTGACGCTCTAGACTTGACTCGTGCTCCCCTTAATCGTGATACTATGGACTCGATGACTCTTAGAGTCTCAACGGTGCTTCTCAAATTTCAATGATGTTTTTCAAATCTCAACGACGCTTATGCTGTTCCTCAAATCTTTGACGGTGCTTCTCAATTCTTCTTGATTCTCAATGGTGTTCTTCAAATCTTAATGATGCTCCTCGATTTTTAAATGATGCTTTTCAACTCTTCTGACGCTCCTCAACAAATCTGATGCTTCTCAACACATCCGATGTTCCTCAACAAATCTGATGTTCCTCAACACATCAGATTTTCCTCAACTCTTCATCGATGCTTCTCAACAAATCTGATGCTCCTCAACACATCCGATGTTCCTCAATTCTTGAATAATGCTCCTTAACACACCCGATGCTCCTCTTCAACAATACTCTGTTCTGATGTTCCTCGATGCTCCAATAATGCTTCTCAACTCTCCTGATGTTCCTCGATGCTCCAATAATGCTTCTCAACTCTCCTGATGTTCCTTGATGCTCCAACAATGCTTCTCAACTCTTCTGATGTTCCTCGACACATCTGATGCTCCTCCTCAGCAACACACTTGGACTTTGAACCTAAAATATCTTAATAACACATCTTATCAAAACATCTGGACTCTGAGCCCTAAAACCATCTTATCAAAACTTCTCATCAACACATCTGGACTTTGGGCCCTAAAACACCTCAACAACGCGTCTCATCGATACACCTCATCAACACATCAGCAATAGTTTCTTGGTGTTGGCGATATTTCCTCCGATCAACCACCTTGAGAAACAACTATCGGTTTGTAGTTTGCAACCACTTACGAGTTTATGCCACTTGTACCTGGGACACTTCTCATGTTGCGACCTTGACTGGTGTAGTAATAATGTTTGGTACTTCTACTTATATCCAAAGTTTTTTTTTTGATATAATTGGGAATCACCTTTAACCCACACATTTGAGACCATCAGGACAAATGAACTTAACAGGAACGACAAGGAAAGTTGGGTTAGTTTGTATGAAACCTCGATCTCTGACACACTTGTGATCAGATTACTACTGACTCAAACAAAGAAGGATTGATTTGGACATGAAATTCTCAGATTGCCACGATCCAATGTGCCTTCATCATGAATGATGTACCGCTCATCTTTTATGTTCACTCCTTATCTTAATATGACAGCACTTTGCTGATAAAACTAGTTTTTTGAAAATTCCTCCCTATTGATCGAATCAATTCTCAACTTCTCTCCGGAAGTGCTTTGAATTAGTGCCTTAGATTTTAGAATAAAAGATGCTCCATTTTAAAATTTTCAAAATAACTTGGTGACTTGAAAACTCGCCTTTGGTGTGAAGGGATCGTGTTAGGCAAACGGAGTTTGCCCCTAGTTTGAGGTGTACGAAGGGGAATTCATAGGCAAACGAGGTGGGTGACTGAAGTTTGCCCCTAGTTTGGGATGATGGCTTATTGGAGGTTTTGGGCAAACGAGGTAGGTGACCGAAGTTTGCCCCTTGTATGAAAAGTAGATAGTAGAATTCAGGCAAACGAGGTGAGTAGCCAAAGTTTGCCCCTAGTGTGGAAGGTGATTTCTGGCTTGAGGTAAGGACCGTGACTTTAATCTCTCAAATGCTCAAAACTTTTGCCTAGGCACCAGTGAGGTGACCTACCGAGCTCTTTTCTCTCTTTTATTATTGCTCACTTTGGATTTAGCTCTAATTTTTGCCTAGGCGTCCTTTCTGATTTTTGACCTAGCGAGCCATCCTTCTTTTCTTTCTGAAAGTCTACCTACGTACTCCCGAGCGGGGATCAGGTCCAACTTAGTTCGGGCCATGGTTGGAAAGAAGCGGGTTGATTTTTAGGTAGGTAGGGTGACCGAACCGATGCGGTTGCCTACGTATCCCCGAGTGGGAATCAGGTCGAGCGTAGTTCAAGGCATGGTCTTTAAAGAAATTGGTTTGATTATGATGGTGTCGATCGAACCGATGTGGTTGCCTACGTATCCCCAAGTGGGAATCAGGTCGAGCGTAGTTTAAGGCATGGTCTTGAAAGAAATTGGTTTGATTATGATGGTGTCGACTGAACCGATGTGGTTGCCTACGTATCCCCAAGTGGGAATCAGGTCGAGCGTAGTTCAAGGCAAGGCTTGAAATAAGGGGTTTGAGGTATGAGGGTTTTTCAAACCAATGGTCAAAGAAGTTCAAACTTGGGTTACTTATGGTAGCCTTGAAGAGGAGGATTCAGTTTCCATCTCCCTTTCTTTTCTTTTCTTTTCTTTTTCTTTTTCTTTTGTTTTGAGGATTGATCCTTTTCACTTTCGCCTAGCCAGTCAATTTTCCTTTTCACATAGTTGATTCTTGTGAGATCTTTTGATTACAATTTCAGAATTCCAGAATGTGCATATCAGTTCCCAGAATTTATTTGTGGTTATTCCGAGCCTTTTGAAATGTGATCTAGGCATGTTCTCATGACGTATCTTGAAGCGTATGATTCTCTCATTTGTTTCATCACAATTTTCTCCAACATTTTGACTGGCTAGGGTCAGATCTTGGAAATCAACACCTTTTTCAGCTCTCACTCTTGCCTAGGTGCCCTTTTCGGGTTTTCAACCTAGCAAGCTTTTCTTTTCTTTTCTTTCTTTTTTTTTGAAGGGGGAAGAAACTCATTGAAATGTTTGGCTACCAACAAGGACCAAGTTCTCACAGGTTCGCATGGCTATCAATTGGGTTGGGTCCAAGGCTTTGAAATGGTAGAAATGGTGGAAAGGGTGTTGGGCAAGCCCCAAATCAGTCTCAAGTATGTCTTTTCGAGATTTGAGCGAAAGCATCTTTAAATTCGTAAAGTAAGACTATTCAATTCTCAGCTCTTCTTTGGGGGTCAACGCGAAATCGACTTTGGCCTGTTTGGGATTCTCTCTTTTTTTTTTGTTTGATGCAAAAATTTATTAGCAAAGTAATGTCCATGGTAATTTGAAGAGTGACATTTTCAGTTCAGCGATTCATGCACTTATGAATATACACATCAGATTAGGCAAAATGAGACTTCATTCCATCAGAAGAGAAGGATTACATTACTCAATACGGACTCACAATAACTTGATGATAGACAGACTCGACCACAAGATCAAACTTGAAATAGACACAAACTATAGAGCAGACTCGACTTGGTCTCAAATGGAGTGTCTTTGTGACCCATTTATTATTATTATTATTTTAGCAGAAGTTCCAAACACAATCAACTCACTGTGTAGCATCAACAATCCTTAGCGAAGGAGATCATTTGAAAGGACCGGCCAGGGGCTTAGGTGACATGGGGTTGAATGGGTGGTGGCTCAATGCCTCTTCGGTCAATAAGGTCTTGGATATCATGGCTGAGACGTATGCACCGATCGGTGTCATGGCCTAGGCCTTGGTGGTAGGCACATCGTTTGGACAGGTCACAGTTAGGTGGTGGGGGATCGGCACGAGGCTGAAGGGGTTGGAGGTGTCCCTTTTTTAGCAGGCGGCCTAAGGCTACGGAGGGAGAGATATCCAGCTTGGAAAATTCACGGGGTACCCTATTTTGGTAAGGGCGGCTAGGCGAGCTGGTTTGGTTTGTGAGCTGGTATGATTGGGGAGAATAGGCCATGGGTTGGTTACTAAGGGCGTTGACATTCGAAGGGTTTCGGGAGTAGTCGGGCCTCTTGGATTGGCTTTTTGATTCTTCATTCTTGATTTTTCCTTCCCTGATTGTATCCTCAATTCTAGACCCAATCTCAAACAGTTCTTCAAATGTCGAGATGAACTGGTAGAAGAGCTTCTCATGGTACAGCGGTAGTAGATTCTTGATCAACATCCGGACTTGTTCCTTTTCGATCGGTCGGTGGGTCATTTGGGCCACTTTGCTCCTCCATCTTCTCAAAAATGCAGCGAAGGATTCATTGTTGTTCTGCCGGGTCGTTTCCAAATCCCTGATAGTGACATCCAGCTCTTGATTGTAGGAGTAGTGATCGATGAAGACTCGAACAATGTCTTCCTATGCTCGGGTTTTGGAGGCTTCCAAGGTTAGGAACCATGATAGTGCAGACTTTACAAGAGTTTGTGGAAACAGCATCGCAATGTGCTCGTGGGTACAACCCATGGACTGGAAGATACTCATACATAGCTTCATATGACTTTTTGGATTCCCAGTTCCATCAAAACGGTCGATGGCAGGCATCTTGAAGTTTTCCGGCAGTTTAAGCTTAACAGGCTCAAAGAGGCCTTCCAGGTCTAGCATGTAATCATCGACCCCCTTGCTTTTCCTCAATACACTTTCCAGCTTGTCAACCTTAACCATTTTCTCTTGGAACTTCTTCTCATACGCAAATGGTGGGACCCCCTGAAACCAGTCTTCCTCTCCATTATTCTCATGTGGGGGTGGTTCAAACCTCGGTGGTGGAAACCCAGGCGAAGGTTGCGACCGCTGCTGCTTCAATTCTTCCATGAACTTCAGAACTTGGGCTAGGCTGTCGGACTGCTGGCTTATGGTTGCTCCCAACTCGGTAACCTTGTTTTCTAACTCTTCTCGATTCATGCTGAAGCAAGCTGGTGGACTAATTCTGACCAAACGATTATCTGAACTACTGACCCAAGACGAGGATCTTGGCTGCTGACTTCGGGAATCTATACTGATTTGACAAATTTTGAGTGGACTAGATCAGATTTTGACAGTGATGACTTTAGACAGACAATGACGGCGATATTAACAAACGTGGACTGACTCGAGACAGTGCGTACAGATTGATAGGAATGGTGTATGCAAATGAGACAAGCATGCAGATGTAAGCCCTAATCTATATAATGCTCCTATTTCTAATAGATGGCAGTTAAGCAAAAAAGGTCCTAACCATATAGAGTGTGCCAACTTTACTTTCCAGTATGATCACCAAGGGATAACAGGGGTTTCCAGGTTTTATACAGGCTTCTAGGACAGACTGGACATTAATGGTTGATTTGGACAGAGTTTCTGGGAGAAATTGGTTAGTATAGGTTATATCTGGGACATTTGGGCAGAGTTTCTGGGAGAAGTTGGTTAATACGGTCATATCTGGGATATCTGGACAGAGTTTCTGGGAGAAACTTGTCATATCTGGGATATTTGGACAGAGTTTCTGGGAGAGATGGGTTATATCTGGGATATCTGGACAGAGTTTCTGGGAGAAACTAGTTAATGTGGTTATATCTAGGATATCTGGACAGAGTTTCTGGGAGAAACTGGTTAACGTGTGGTGATAGTGATCATACTGTCTAGCAGGTTTTCATACTCCTATGTCTTAGGACCGACAAACAAGATTTGCGGTGTATATCTTTGTGAGCATGGAGCAGACATCCTTGTCATGGTGCCTAGGCAGGTCAACTCAATGTGATCACATGTGAGTGATTGCCTTCGGGATCATAAGAAATAAGTTATGTTCTATGCCACATAAGCATCTACACCGCTCAGGTAATCCCATCAGGGCATACAGTAGTTATATCACATTGTCCTATCTGAAAAGATAAATGAACAGTCCTATGAAAGGTTCTACCGGAATCTATATGCAAAGGCTGGGTTTAGTCAAAGAGGGTCCGTTGACGAGAGTTCCAATATACCGTCGGAGAGACAGTACGGAGGTTTTTACTCTTTTTGATATACCTTGGAAGGTACAGTATCAACAGTGACTTGTGCCCTGGCACAGCAAGACCTGATCAATGTCAGCACCGCGTTTCGGACACAGTCGGAGGGGGGGGGGGGGGAATGCAGGAGTGCAATGCGGTGAACCAGACACAGTAAAAAGATGATTTTAAGGATGCTTCTTATGGGTCAAACCTCTGTATTATTTGTTTTAAAATAAATATCCCAGTAGAGTCGCCAGATTGTGGACACGCAGAATCCGTCGTCCACTCCCGATTTTTCCTGTTTGTTTCCGGGGTTTCGGAATTGATTTTCCTTTGTTTTGAAATTGATTTGAAAGAAAACAAGAGGTTGATTTCGAAGAAAAGAAGATCTTTCGAAAACAAATACAGAGTCACCACTTGGTTTTTAAGGAACCAAGAAACCTAATTTTGACTCACCCAAACGGATAAAGGGCACCGACCTTTCATAACCAAAGAACTTGGCTCGGGGTTTTGGTACGAGAGAGGAAGGAGCCTTTGTCACGACTAAAACACCCTCAACTCGCCCCGTCTCTTGACGGGCCTCAATTAGCATCCAAATAATCATCTTATACTATGTGTGGTTCGGCAATTACTATTATGATAGTATATTACATTACATAAGAATCTTAAAATGGAAGATAAAAAGATAAGATATCATTCATAAGATCTTAGCCAAATATCATACAATGCAAAAGTGAAAGATCACACAAATAAACCTAGGAAAAATTGTCTAATCATATATCAATTAATCAAGTTTCCTAGTCTAAAGGGGGCATGAATTGTTCTTGCAACAAATAAATCAAAGAAAACAAAGATGCTTAGCAAGCTAGAATGATGCATGTTATTCTTTGAGAAGAGAAGATCTCTCAATCCCCGGGACGGATGAGAAAGGATGATTAGATCGAGGGGAAGCATGAATGTGTGATCATGATCATTCCTTATAATCTTCTTAGATTAGGACTCATAAAAGCCCCACATCTTTGCATGAATGCAATGTATGTATCTATAATGTGTAAAGGTTGTAGTGTGTTTTGTGTTCATGGATTTCTATAATGACTTAGAAGTCTAATATATGTATGAATGAATGAATGGAATCATTATAAGAAATTTACAAATGTAGAATGAATAGTAACATGATCTTGTGAAAATGGAAAAGAGGGATTAGTAATGTTTTCAATGCATGATGTTTTATGGAGATCCTCCTTATTATGTCGAGAACACAACCCAAAAATCCAATCTTCAATAACTACCACAGATTGAGAGAAATCACATAAACAATGAAGGTCACTCAGAAACAGAGTACGTACTGTCGACTGAAATGTTAAAAAATCTTATAAAATGAAAATAAATGATCTAGGGGCCCATTTTATACAGAAAGTTCCCTACGACATGGAAGGTTAAGGGAAAAATAAGTTGGGACCACCCCGTTTAGAAAAGTTTTCAGAAAAAGATGTAGGAAGTTAACCAAGCTGCTGTGACAGCAGAGGCAGAATGTCTGGAAAGAATGTTTGGGTCCAAATGGACCATTTTCAAGTACGTCCAAGTCAAACCAAAAATCATGGGTGTTCCCTAATGAGTTAGGAAGACTTTCCAAGTGGTCTTGCATCCATACATTGAGTATTGAGTTCTAGAGAAATCTTTGAACTCAGATCACTCACTGTTTTGACTCACTGTTTTGAAGATTTTGGGAAAAACTTGAGTTTTCTTTCTTGAAATCAAAATGAGAGAGATTGAAGGGGGTTTTGAAATAGAGGTTCTGAAAATGTATTTTCAATACTCAATAAAGATTATAGTCATTTGAAATGTCAACATCAAACTCATCATCAAGAACCTCCAAGATTGTTGGAGAGATTTATTTTTATTTGAACATAACTTCAAGAATACCTTGGAGGTATTGAAGTTATAATCATCATCTATCGAACATGTTTTTGAGGTCAAGAGCTACTATCTATATGGATTCACTCACCTCAAACTTCATGTCATCACTTAGATGATGATGAACTAGTAAGTAAATAAAGAAAATCAAAAAGAAGTGAGGTGAGAAGAGATGAACATTATATAAACAAGCAAGCAAATAGATAGCAATCAATAGATGATATTCATGATGTATTGAACTTGTAGCTTGGTGTTTCACTCATAGATGTAGACATTTGGACATGGAAGTAGCTTCCTAACTCAAAAATGATTAGAGAAATGGTGATTGGGTGTATTGATGATGAAGTATATAGAAGAATGGTGGAGGAAAACAAGGTTGGAGCTCACTTTGATTGGAAAAAAGACTACTTCTTCTCTTTATCTCTCTATATTTCTCTAGAGTTTCTTTCTAAGCTCTCTCTAAGCTTCCATGTCTCTCCTCTAAATGGAAGTAAATGGCTTCTATTATAGGCAAAGGAGGGGTGGTAAATGGAGTTTTAAAAAGTTTAAAATGGTCTCCCATTGGTCAAAAATAAGCTGGGAACCAAAACTACGTCGTTTTGATTTCTAATGAATCAAAATGGACCCCCAAAAAAAATTACAAAAACACACTGTTCTGGAGGAGAGTGCCGCGGCGGCACTGGGCCAGTGCCGCGGCGACAGTGGGCTAGTGCCGCGGCGGCACTGCTCCTCCCTCGTCCAGATAATGTTGTTTAGGCCCCCTGGGGTTCCGGTATTCGCGAAAAGGCCCTATTTCGTCCGAAATTCACAGAAAATGCGTATGAACTCCAAACTGAGGTTGTGATATACCGTTGGAAAGGTAATGGAGTCTACTTTACATAAAAAATAGTTCAGAGATAGCTCACTTTGAAAAGTTTTGCGGTATTCGCGATAAAAGCCAATTTGATCACCTTTTTCGCCTTTGGGAATTCATAATAAATTCATTTTAAATCCAGAAATTATGTGCGATATACCGTTTGAAAGCTATTGACCTCTAGTATCTATGAAAAATGTTTGAAAAATGATACGGTGCTCCGGTTTCAAAGTCAACTTTTGGTCAAACTGGTCAAATCAGGGACCTCCAGGAAGTTCTGGGGACTTCTGGGTGCTCCCAGGAGCTGACGTTTTCATCCGATTTTCTTTTAAAACTCATTTTAACACTTTCCACATGACCTCAAAGTCAACTTTTGGTCAAACTTGGTCAAACTTGGTCAAACCTGGTCAAACCTTGGTCAAACCGGTCAACGGGGACTTTCCGGGAACTTCCGGGGGTCTCTGGGAGCTGAAGATTTCATCCGATTTTACTTAAAAACTCATTTTATCATTTTTCTTACGACGTAGCATGTTTCCAGAACTTTTGGTCCAAATCTGGGAGTTTCTGGGCTTTCAGGGTATTTTGGTCATTCTGAGCATTCTGGGAGATAGAACAAAGTTCGAGGAATCCTTTTAAGTCTTTTTCGATCATTGTGAACCACCAAACTATGGGCCTCCTAAATCTGATAGCCGACAAAATGGGGTGTCTACACTCTAACCATCTCCTCTGTTTCATGTTCAAGTCTCATTGTGTGAACAAGCATTTCAAGCTCATGTGGTCCGTAAAAATCTAACTTATTTCCCCGTACAAGTAATGTCTCTAAATCTTTAAAGCATAGATTACTGTCTCCAATTCCAAATCATGAGTTGTATAATTAACCTCGTGTGTCTTCAATTGTCTGGACGCATAGGCAATCACTATAGATCACAAATCCCTCAGTTTTGGATGGTATTGTTAAGATAGCGGTATTGTCAATCGCAACTTCAATTCTTGAAACCTGTCTTCACATTCTAAACTCCATTCAAATGTAATTCCCTTTTCTCTTTAGCTTCGTCATTGGTAATGATATCTTTGAAAAAATTTCTATGAATCTACGCTAGTACCCAGCTAAACCTAAGAAACTTCGAATTTCAGATACGGATGTTGGCCTCTACCAATTAGAAACAGCTTCTACTTTGTGAGGATCAACTGAAACTCCATTCTTGTCAATCACGTGACCAAGAAAAGTAATGCTAGGTAGTCAGAATTCATATTTCTTGAATTTCCTAAATAATTGCTTCTCTCACAATCTCTGAAGTATATATCTCAAGTGGTTTTCGTGTTCTATCTCACTCGGTGAATAGATAAGAATATCGTCGATGAATACTATCACAAAATCATCCAAGTAGTCCTTAAGACTCAGTCCATAAGATCTATGAACACGATTGGTGCATTAGTAACCCTAAATAGCATTACTGGAAACTCGTAGTGTCCGTAGCTAGAGCGTTCTAAAAGCAGTTTTCTCAACATCTTCAGCCTTTACTTTTAACTGGTGATAGCCTGATCTCAACTCTATCTTTGAAAACACTTGTGCTCCACGAAGTTGGTCAAATAGATCATCAATCCTCAATAATGGTTACTTGTTCTTGATTGTCAATTTGTTTAACTCTAGGTATTCCACACATATACGCATTGAACCATCTTTCTTCTTCACAAATTGTTGGGTTTGTGCCCTCAAACCATTACTTTATATAGGAGACATTGACATTTTAATATATGGATATCAGCTTTACATTTTGTTATGTATGTTTCTTTCATGAGATGATTGTTATCCTTAAATATCATAGTAAGTAATTTGTGTATGTATGAGATACATACAAGTGAGATATGAATTGCTATTCTTTGTTACTTAGAACATGTCACAGTGGATGTTGAGACTAGAATATCTCATCAGGTTTACACTGTAGCATGATTAACTACCATTGGATGGAGTGATCAATCTCAAATCACTAGAGTGTAACTCTTAGTTAATATGCTAGTGCTTATAGTGCATTGACGGACCTGAGTTTCCTATTGACGCTCAAGGCTGTCAATCAGTCCATAGGAACTCATAACTTGTGTAAGGTACGTGTTCTCAATCTTGAGATGATTATGAACACAGACTGTGGATATGACTGCTTTGACTTACCAATCAGTGAGGTCTATAGAAGATCAACACCTGGGTATCTTGGGTATGTCATATTCATAGGGTTGTGAACATATATTGTCAAGACAGAATCTACCCTCTATTTCAGAGTAAGCATTCCCTTGAGAATGTCACCAAGTCGATTACTGAGTACTGCAGTCTTGTTGATAAGAGTTATCAACATGTTTGGTAATCATGAGAGGTGAATGGGACTCAAGGATTATAAGAAGTAATCATGATTCAGGTTGACAGTAACTGTTTATCCGACCACCTGAATATGATTGCGAATGCTGACGGTAGAGGGACATTAGTACAACATACAAGTCTAGTTGCGTTGGAGTTCAGTTATCATTTTATAGTGGAGTAAACGTTAACTGATCAATCGATTAATTTGCTGATCAAAGAGTTTGGTCATGGGAATTAATCAACTGATTTGAGCCAACAATAAAAAGCCTAGGAGGTCCCACTCTTAGCTCCGCTAGGATGCTTGGAAAGGCAAATGAGGATGATGTCAAGACAGGTTCGATCGATCGAAGTTGTCTCGATCGATTGAAGTCTAGACAGGTTCGATCGATTGAAGATGATTCGATCGATCGAATGTTCGATCGATCGAATGTTCGATCGATCGAAACCACTTCGATCGCTCGAGAGCTAGGTCGGTTCTGGGAATCTATAAATAGGGCAGCTGCATTCTGGAAAGGTTGTTCGTCGTTTTGAACGTCAGAAGCTGCAGAAACTGTTTTGGAGCCCCAAAACCTTCTGTATCCTCTCCATTAGGGTCCCCACCAACCCTAGCCCTTCCTGCGAACATCCATAGGAGTCATAAGAGTGAAGACCATCTAGTGGAGGCTACTAGAAGTCAGAGATTTCAGAATTGGGTTCAAGACAGTAAGGTATAATTCTTGTCCCCTCTTGTGCGCATCTATAGAGTTGATGGGTAGTAGATCCGGGCATGCCAATTAAGTTTTATAACTTGATTTTTCCGCTGCGCGTTTAAACTTAGAACTTAAACTGGTTTTTCCAACACAAATAACACTGGAACTCCCCACGGTGATATACTAGGTCGAATGAACCTTTGTCAAGTAGTTCTTATAGTTGAACCTTTAGCTCTTTTAATTCTACGAGTGCTATTCTATACGGTGCCTTGGATTTGAATCTCGTATGGTCTTAATAGTAAACTCAATCTCTCTCTCAATTACAATGTCTGGCAAGTCATCAAGAAATACTTCTGAATATTCTCGCACTATCGAAATGTCTTCTACTCTTGATTCGATTGTTGAGACATTAGTCATTGAACATAGGAATCCTCGACATCCCTTTCTCAACAACTTACCCGCTCGGATAGCTGAAATCAAATACAGTGGCGGTATAACCCCACTCCCTTGGAAACAAAAGCTTCCATGCACCAGTGATCAAAAATTTAATTCTTTCCGCTCACAGTCTATGGTATCTTGGTTAAAAGCTAACCAATCCATTCCTTGTATCACATCAAGTGGTTCAGAACGATTGGTATAAGGTCTACGGTCATAAACTTCTCTCCTAGTTAAATTTCACACTTCTTATATATCGTAGACGTCGTTATTGATTTACTAAGTGGTACGGCAATAGATAATTCATATTCTAACGGTGCCGATTTAATGTTCAAATGTTCCACAAAGGCATGCGATACAAAAGAATGCATAGATCCTGAGTCAACAAGTGTGCATGCTAAGTGCGAACATACAAGCACCATACCTAAGACCACTGTCTACGAAGCAGCCATGTCTCCTGGGTTCATCTGGTATGCCCTCCCTTGATGTTGTTCTGCCTTTTCTCCCCCATCATTAGACTGTCTAGGCTTCGACCCACTGGAAGCCATAGAACTAGCTCCTTGCTAGGAATGTTTCCTCGAGCAATCCTTAGCTTGGTGCCCAAATACTCTGCAATCATAACACTTACCCCATACGTCAGGAGTCGAATTAGCACTACCCCCTCTTTGGTTCCTGTTCTGGGATTTGGTCATGAAACATCGACCTGGGTGTGGTTAGTTGTAAAGTGAACACAATAGTATGTTACTAGCCATCCTGCAAAAGTTAGTGAAACTAGAACCAGAGCATCTTGGAAATGGCCTCTTGAAAGATCTGCCTTGGTTCCTATCACCACCTCATTACTTTGTTTTCCATGCTAATTCTACCTCGTTCTTTCCATTCCACTCTCGCCCCCAAGCGCTGTATGTTGCACTACTGCCACAGTCGAATGTTCATAGGTCTCCACCCTCAAATGAATATATTCCCTTAAATTGTCTTCAAATTTCCTTGCTCTATCTTCCTCGCTCAACACTGATCCCTTTCCAAATCTCAGCAAAGCATTATACTTTGAGGTGTATTCTGTCACAGTCATCTCTCTTTGTCGAAGATTATCAAATTCTCTCTTCTTTGCATTGAGAGCAGCACTTGGAAACAGTCGATGATTAAACTCTGCTTTAAATCCCTCCTACGTTAATGGTGCTCCCTGATCTAGAACATTCACCCTTTAGTTCTAAGCTTCACCCCTGTGTATATCACTGGCGTTCTCAATCTTCTCTCCATCAGTCATCGGGATAGATCAAAAAATCCTTTCTATGTCCATAACCCAATGTTCTGCGAGCTTTGTGTCAGAAGTCCCATGAAACTCTGTCGATTTCATCCTTGTAAATTGTTCAAATATTGATCTCATACTCCTATTCTTAGGCACTGGTACCACGATTATCGGTGTTGGCTCTAATGGAGGGGTTGGAGGCAACCGTTCTACTATATTTCGAATCATGTCACCCATGTTCCCCATCATTTCTGCCATTTCATTCATACGTCGAGTATGCGGTGATAATTCTCGGTCACCCAGAATTGTTTGACCTATTAATCTCGATGCATAAACACTATGCATGCATGACAATCAACAATTCATGTATGTAAAATAGCATACATATGCATCAAACATCTCTACTACGTATGGATGCATTCTACATCATGTGACAATTCACTCAACACTCCACTCGTCATCGAACGTTCCCAAAAATTGTTACCTCTAGCTCTGATACCAATAAATGTCATGACCCATCCCGCTAACGTGCAGAAACAAGACACATGGCATGTCATCAAGGCTTATCCAGTCCATTCAACAAGCATATGTAGTGGAAAAGAACATTTAAAACAACCTTGAGTATTAAAACTTTAGAAAACATTACCCTCCGAGTTGTAAAATCCATATAAAATTGAAACATAATTTTATTTCGAATCAGATGAACATATGTTAAAAGGGATCCCAAAGGTACCCTAATCACCAAACAAAACTTTTAAAATATTTCTGAAAAGTATAGAAAAAGGATTCTGGCAAGGGGCATTTCGACTGGTCGAACGACCCCATTCGACCGGTCGAATGACTCTTTAGCAGAATCCTGCACAAGCTACAAAATTTTGCCTAAGGCATCACCCAACCTTACTCCTTTCATTCCTCTAAACAAGTTTACCTTATTATAAACATCGCAAGCTACAACATGTTATCAAAACCAAAGTTTAGACTTACTAATCCATGAACAGAAACAAAAGCGGAACAAGCTAGGGTTTGTGTGGTGTAATTCACAAAACTCCATCCATTTTTCTTTTAAACTTCAAAATCGATAGGTCAAGCATTCAAAACACGAATCTATGAGTTTATATTCATCACAACATAACAAAAATGAGTTTTAAGACTTATTACAACATCATTAATACCATACGACACCTTCCAAGTTAATTACATAGTTCTAGCAATTCGAAAAGTTCACAACTACAAGTCTTGGAAAAGAAAATAAAAGCATACACAAGAGAATCCTCGGTGTTCTTCGGCCTCATTCCTCACGCTTCTTTTTCCCTTTCTTCTTTTCACCTGCAATGGAGTAAATCTCTACTGCTCAGCTTTATGCTTAGTGCACAATTTCTAACATATGCATATAAGACAAAACATGCTTTAACTTTATAAATCACATCAATAGTCGCTAGGGAGACAAGTACGCCTTCATCCGATAGCGGCAAGCTCAAGCCTTAAACCGCGACATCAATGGATAGTACAAGCCTACAATCATAACGTCCCTAAGTGCCCTAGCAAGGCAAAGGCTTAAACCATGTACAGTAGCCGTCGCTAGTAGAATTCTCAAACATTGAGAAGCTTACTCCGGCATGAATTTGTATAAGACCCCCCTTTGACCCACATAGGCAACTCAACATGCTTGCGTAAATTTAGACATGCTATTCACATTTAAGCACGTGCATAATTAGCGGGCCTAAGATTAACGCATGAATTCTGCCTGAATCACAATTTCGTTGTTGAAATATAAAACATCTATTTCACCTATCTAACATAGGCTAGAAATTCGTACCTCGAGCTATCGTTGTATAACTTTAAGGGAACGACTAGAAGCCCGATTAAATGCCAAATCTCTGATCCTATGCAAAACCTACAAGTTTACACGCATTTTTCCCAAATTTCTAGATTTAGAAATTTAAAAAACTTAGCCAAATATGGCCAAAGACTATCAAAACATAGGCCTTACCTTGGGGAGTTCAAATACGAATTTTGGTAAAATTCAAATGGACAAAAGGTCATTGATCATCATCACAAAGCCCGTAGGATCAATCTCCCTTTTTCTCTCTCCTCTCTCAAGATATTGTATGAAGTTTGTAAGTAATGACAACTTCATCCACTACTATTTATAAACAAACTCTTTGGGAATCGCGTTTACTTTCCCACGAGTTTCTCAAACACCTAGTTAACTCCTAAAACTTCGCACACGTCCATTTTATAACTTTACGAGTTGAAACCACCAATTACAAGAGTTTTTGATTAAGTCTTGTTTGGATCCAAATTACGTCCGAAAAACTAAATTCTGTGAAATCTCTACACAACCTACCTTTTATATAACGTGACACTCACGTTCTTACCACAATTCTCTAAATGATATATAACAATTTCGAAATTACCAAAAAATTATATTACACAGGTATAATTCACTATTCATAAAATACCAGATAAGTCAAATAACATTTAAATCACATAAATGTCATTTACCCATGCCAATGAAATATCAATTACCAATTACCCGTGTCCTTACTGACACCTTACCATTGACTCACAATCAACCTCAAACCAATTATCAAATAACATTGATAAATTCATAAATTTAATTATGCATGATAAAACTTATGAAATTTTGGTATGGGTGTGACATCTATGGATTTCGTTATGGGATTGCTAAGGTCGCAACAAAACCATGATGCGATTTGTGTAGTTGTGGATCGACTCATAAAGTCTGCTCACTTTAATGCATATAACATGACATATACAGTCGAGAAGATGAGTCGACTCTACTTGCAATCGATTGTTTGGCTACATGGTGTACCCTTTTCAATCGTTTCGGATCGTGATTCTCATTTTACAGTTGGATTTTGGGACAGTCTTCAAATAGCTGTAGGGACTTCACTAAAGTTAAGTTCAAAAGCAGTTAGAAGATATACTGCGAGCATGCATAATCGACTTCAAAAGCATTTGGGAAACGCATTTGACACATTTGTCGCACATTCAAACATTAGAATGGCACCGTTCAAAGCATTGTATGGAAGACCGTGCTGTTCACCTCTTTATTGGGCAGAAGTTGAAAAAGCCAAGCTTTTGGGGCCTGAGATTGTTCGAGAGACTAGCGAAAAGATCAACATCGATAGAGAAAGGATGAAAGTAGCCCAGAACAAACAGAAAAGCTATGCGAACAAGCATTATAAGGACTTGGAATTCTGCATAGGAGATCATGTTCTCTTAAAAGTTTCCCTAGTAAAAGGAGTGGTGAGGTTTGGACAAAAGAAGGGAAAGCTTTCACAGCGCAACGTTGGACCTTTTGGGATTCTAGGGCACATAGGTAAGGTTGCATATAGGTTAGCACTACCGCGGAAGATCTTTGGAGTACATAATGTGTTCCACATCAACATACTAAGGAAGTACATGCATGGATCGACAGACAAGATTGACTTCAAAGATATTGAAGTGGACAGTAGAGTGTCGTACATCGAGAGACCCATACAGATTTTGGGAAGGGAGATCAAGAAACTGAGGAATAAGGAGATACAATTGGTAAAGGTGCAATGAAAGCACCATGACGAACACAAAGCTTCATGGGAGATAGAGTCTACTATGCGAGAGAAGTTCCCAGAATTGTTTAGCGAGTCTTCGCTCTGATTTCAGGAACGAAATCTTTTATTGGGTGGTAGAGAGATGTAACACTGGCCCTTTTTATAATTATCTATAATTGGATGTATTTCAGTACTTCTATATTCGTATATATGAAGTACGGTTGTTTATGAATGAACATTGTTGATAGTTAGAATGGATGTTTGTCTCCTTAACACTTAAACTCTTAAAACATAATAAGGATTTTTGAACCAGGAGCCTTGAACGCTCGAGGCGTCGTAGCGCTTGCAATAGGAGCGCTCGAGCTAAAACCATGAAAAAATATAGTTTTGCCCCTGGGCTTGGAAAACTCTACATATACCTAGTGTTTTCCAGCATTTATTACGTTGTTAAACTCTGCTTTACAGAGAGCTAAAGAGAGAGAGGTCTTTGAGAGTTCATATACAAACATACACACATTCATGCATGCATATCTCCAAATTTATGATCTAACCACCATTATATGAATTCACACACACAATATAACTACCCTGATGTTCTGGGGTTGTGTCTTGAAGAATCAAGGAGAATTTGAGTTATCAAAGCACCATTGAAACTTGCATGAGATGTTCTTGAAGATCATTGTACAATTCCTCACAAATTTCATCTCTAGCATCATCTAGTTCAATCTAGATCTTGTGAGTACTCATACTCACTCTTAACCCATGTTTTCTAAAGTTAATTGATGAGATTATAGCTTGCATGTCACATGTATTGAAGTTAAAACAAAATTTCTGTTATATAATAACCAAACTACTGAGAAACAGTCGAACCTGAGTGCTCGAGCTTAATGAACGGACCTAGCCTAAGTTCTCGAGAGGCACGAGTGCTCAAGTTTAGTAGCGATTCTAAAGAATGGGTTGTTGTAAGGTAGTTTTATGTTAATCTATAATATGTTGGTTGTGTTCTACTGAGAAAGTTGTACCTTTAGCTGATTCATTATATTTATGTTTGCATGTGCTGTACTTCATGTTCATTGAGTTAGTCTTCTTAAATGCACAACTTTTATAATATAAAGAAGAAGGAATCTTGAAATTTGCAAAGGCATGCGCCCGAGCTTACTGATTTTGGAATGAACATGTTTTCTATAGTAAGATAATGGTGAACTGAACTGGTATGCCTTATACGTACGAGTTACGTAAAACCTGAGAATAATAAGAGATTTGCTTAAGTACGAGAATTCTGTGAATAATGTGCATTAACGACTTATACCGCGCACATTAGTTTTGACACATAAGTTATGATAACAAGAATGTAAATGGGGTGATCCTGTTCGTCGGTCAAGCTCTTGTGTTTCCTTTGAGATAGAGTAACGAGTTCTATATTGTCATTTAGATGTCACCATGACCATATAGATGACGCTAGCAAGAGTATTTATGTATGATTGATTCAACTATTGTGAATGCCATAGTGTCACATATGATGGTACGTTATTGGTACTAATGTAATCAGTTATAAGATGGTTAATAGGTCATAAGGCGACAATATCAATATAAGGCCGTAAGGTGACGATGACAAGTTAACCACAACTGAATGAATAAGATGGGGTTACCATAGGCTGCAAGGTGACAATATCTGTCACGCCCCGGAGTAAGCCAAAAATAGGGAAAATAAAAATTTTCCTTTATGGGTCCGTAGACACGTGACGAGTTTGATAACCGTTCTGTCCTTCTAACTTCGCACCATGAAACCATAAGGGAAATGCTAGGGCGTAAGCATGATCTAAACTTATCAGAGTATAAATACAGCAACGGAAATTGAACAAGGGTTACAATAACTTCAATCTTAATACAAGAGGTCATACTAAACAATTTACATAATCTTAAACTTGAGAAACTGCCTATCAGGTCTTGGGCAAGGCTTTATTCTCCCTGGCTCCACGGCACAGCATCCTGAACTCTTCTATTTATCTCCAAACCTACAACACTCTGGGCATACCAATGCCCAGGGCATAACATGCCGTCAGCCTTGGAACAAGGCTGAGTGAGAGTCTCAACCGCACAATAATCAATAAATACAGAACATCTCTCAACTCACGTCATAGTTTAATACTTTAAAATATGGTTAATCTCTTATCAAAAGACGCATTCTCACCACGGGCATAGCAGAGGTCTCAACAAGACAGGAAAGCAGATAAACATAATATCATAGAATACATTCTCCTTATTATAACTCGTGCATGCAAATGCATGACCAATAAGACTCACTCACAACTCTTTTTAAAGACACTTGCTTTTAAAACAGATACTTTTCAAAACCATTTCATTTTAAAACCAAAAATTTCCGAAACCAAATCATTTGACTCATCAACTCTATTTCATCACTCGCCCTTTTTCTTTCTCATCCACTTGACAACACGCGGTATATCAAGGATGATAACATACTATCACAGCCAATTCATACTCATTCCCTTGATAGGCCACCGATCATTTTCACGGCGCACACTATCTATAAACAATGAAACTGGCACATGGGACGTCTTCAACCACATGTATACTCTCACCGGTCGTCTACACAGCTGAGAAGTATATTAGAGCACTAGCCAGACATATTCAACGATACATGGGGCGTTTTCAACCATGTATGCACATCACCGGACGTCTTCAACGGCGAGAGGCGCGCTAGGAACCCTAACCGTTCATGTCCACTCGGCTCGTCAGCCGTTGATCCATAGGATCCAGAAATCATATCTCTTTTACATTCACATATCTCAGCTCATTCATATTCTCACCAAATACCTTTCTTTTCTCTTTATTATTAACATGGCATGCGTAATCTATTCCAGTCATCAACATCGTAAAACGTGCATTTAACAGTAAGCAGCAGAGATGTAACATATAGAGCATGGAACACATAACATGGAATTGATACCGATATACATATAGATAAAACCCTTGACATGCTCACGTATGCGATAGCACTACCATAACATGCTTTTAAACATCTTATAATTATTGGAAATACACTTGACATCAGAAATCAGCTTATCACTTATAGAAAATATCATACAGGTAGCTTTTAAACAACTTATATTCATCTTATTAGGATTAGAGTGAGGTTAGGAAACTCACCTCGAGTCGCCGCTCCTCGAAACGCAGATAAACGTCAAGTTCTACAACAATAAACGGAATAAACAGAAGTAATGTATGAGTACAACTATAGGGGCAAAATGGTAATTTTACCAAATGAGGTCATAAACCTCAAGGTAGTGATCTACGTGTCATTCTAAGTCCAACGCCATTGACTAGACTCAAATCTGAGTCCGTCGCGTTTTTCGAGGTAAAGGTAGGGCTTAATATACTTATGCGGGCCCTAAAAGAAAGGCTGTATTTTCGACCGAGTCGAAAAGTCACCAAACTTTACAGAAATATTCTAGACATTATTCTAAGACTCGGGGAACTGACCGCGTAATTTTCGGAGTCCTAAATTATTTATTATGAATTATTGAAGATAATATATACCAGAAAATACCAGAAACAGGATTTAAATACATAAGTATAATTATACAAAAGAATCAGTACTTAAAAGTATTTTTAATAAATACTAGATGTTAAAATACACTACCAGTATTTATTTCATAATTTTCGGAGCTCGTTTGGTATTTTTAATAATTAATATACTCATAAAATAACTCCATATTAATTATTAAAAATACTGGACTATAATATTATAACTTTATAACTTACATTATATAATAAAATAGTCCCAGGGTCATTACCCAAATTTTCTAGAATTTATAAATACACATAGGTATTTATTAACTATTTAAAACCATTTAAAACTAATATTTATTATTTATATAAACCATATAAATAATTAAATATATATATATAATATAATAATGATATATAGAACATTAAAATAATATTCTATATTATTAAAAACTTTAATAGTATAATTATAAATTAATTTATAATTATTAAAACTAATTAAAACCCTTTTAAACTAATTAATACTAATAATAATAATAATCATCATAATAATAATAATAATAATATAATCTTCAGACCCGACGGGTCAAACCCGAACTAACCCGAACCCCTATGGGTTACCCGAATCTACTCACAAGAAGACCCAACCGCGTGACCCAATGGGTCAGACCCGACCCGACCGAATCCTAAACGGACTACCCAGATACACCCTCATGCAAACCCAACCCGAGAACTTATTCGGGCTAGACCTAAACCCAAACAGGAACCCAACTCCTCTCACAAACTATCCTAACCCATTGACCCATACCCGAAACCAACCCAAATCCATTCTCACTCACAAACTAAACCTACCCGCTAACCCGAACCCTGATCAAACCCTAACTGAACCCGACCCAAAGCCCAACCCATTCCCAGACACAACACAACCCGAACTAAAACCCGAAATCCTACCCGACGTCAAAACGACGTCGTTACACTTAAGTTGACCCACAGGTTATTTAAACCCAACCCGGCCCGCTACCCTAACCCATTTACACACACACCCTAACCCTACCCAAACCCGACCCGAGTCTGGGTGTTATAACCCGAACCCAAACGGGTCTTCTCCTTCTTCTCCGGCGAGCTGCGCGTCGCCAGAAAATCGGGCTTCGCCGGAAAACACCTCTCTCTTCATATCTTTCTCATATCTCAACCAAAATTAACAAGGTCAACGGGGAAATGACCGGAATCCCTTCCTCTACAAGATACTATAAGCCCAGATCCCGGTTCATTCGTTTGGTGGTCCTACGAATGGATTATTCTTTCGGTCATTTGAAAGAATAATGGCCTGTATGGCCATGTCAATGGGTTCTAAAACAAAACCTGCTACAAGGGGGTCTACATGGGTTCAATTGGGTCTGATTAGTGTAGATTTTAGGGGCTTAGATCATACTTGATGAATCAAGCTCCTAAGTTGAGCTTTAATGGTGGTCGGAGCTCATAGTGAGCCTTAGGCTCTGTTTGGGAGCTTGCATGTGGGTCTAGAGGCTCCTGGATGACATGCAGAAGGTTTGAAATGCAATGGGGGGGGGGGTGGGGTTTTACCTTTGATAGCCTCGGTTTCCTTCTAACTCTCCGATCTCACTGTCTCTCTTCTCCTCCTGCATCTTTCTCTCTCTCTGGTTCTGCTAGGAAGATGTGTGTGTGTGCAGAAGAATGTGCATGTGTATACCTGTGTGTGTGTGCTTGTAGTATATATATATATAAAGACGAGTGAGGTTAACAAGTGTCATGGGGTTGTTGCCAAGTGTTATGAATGGTGTGTGTGTGCATGATTGCCACGTGGTGGGGTGGTTGTCACATGGCTGCCACGTGGCAGCAGTGGGGCCCACATGACTATCAAGGGGTGGTGTGGGTCCCATTCTCAGATTGTGCATATGGATGTGTTCCTGAGTCCCAAAGTACGTGCAGGTGTTTGTTGTGTGTATCCAAGGGTAGATTGAGTGAGGTCTACCTAGGGAGGTAGTGTGGGTCCCACATAGCTCCTAAATACATTGTGGGTCCCACTCACCGGTTAAGTACTTTATGGCATGAGTCAATGCTCCAATAGATAAGCAATACTATGACTATAAATTTGACTATAATTTCTAATGAGAGACTGTGTATATGTCTAGACGTAAATTTGACTATAATTTCTAATGAAATATAAAATGTCGAGGTCACGACTATGCTATTAGGTTCTAGGTTAGACTTAATGTTGTCGTCAAGATATTGACTATAGGATTTTAATAAGGACTCCTAATTATGATCACCCTAATGGGCCTTCTGTAACTGTACTACGGTGACGTCACCAATCTGATATTCCTATATGGAATTTGTAGTAAAATTCTGGGTGCTACAATATCAAGGGGAGGCCACAAGGCAACGATGATAAGAGGGTAACCTAATAGCCATAAGGCGACGATATTTAAGCTAAGTTGGTGACAAACTGGGCGTATAGTCTAAAGATTGTATCAATGATCCAAAGCATGTTGAGTTTGTGAAAGATGGAACCTGTGGTCCAAAGTGGGTTATCAAGTCAGTATTGATTGGTCCAATAGTCCAAAGAGATTAGTCTGTCAGTGTCAGTTGTGTTTCCAAGTATGAGTATCATCAAGGAACTCTCTAACGTAACATAACACGTTGAGATCAAGATCAATAAGACGTAATGTGCATGTTTTCAATAGTATACTAAAGGGAACAATTTTACTTATTAACGAGATTAATAATGTTTTCTGAGCCTGTTCAAGTATAGTAAGTTTACTCACTCAGCTTATATGGAAGCTGACAACATTTATGTCCTGGACAATCTAACGTCCAGACCTTGCAGAGATAGACTACCCGGATACAGAGAACGCTAAGGAAGGTTATGGCTATGCGAACTAGCTGGCAGGAATGGAAGACTCTCAGATTACTTATCTTTTGTTCGGTAGAGGCACTGCAATACCAGGCTGATTATTATGTTGCAGGGCTTATGCCTAAGCTACTATTCTCTTTTCTTTTCCTCTTCTCTATGATGAGTAATAATGAAGTTTATGACACCATTGTTAATATTATTATGTAGTATGCCTAGACCACCACACTTGTTAAAGTTGCTTGTTATTTATTTATTGATTCATTTGTTATGGATAATCATGAGATATTCAACTTGCCATGGACCTACGGACACATAAAGGAAATTTAATTTTTCCTATTTTTTGCTTACTTTGGGGCATAGCAATTCACGATAAATATAAGATGATCATTCACATGTTTTCCTTCCTACATTATTCTTAGAACTTTGTGGATACGCTATTTTTGCTCGAGATACTTTATCCATAGAAGATGCAGAAACAACCCTCATTTCTATGGAATTGAAGCAACGAGCCATGGGATGGAGTGCATTAAGTGGCTCAGCAGAGAACCAGGGCTCGACGAGTAGATAAAACAAAAGCTAAAGTGATACTTGTGTACCAAAGAAGGGTACTTTATGAAAGACTATCAAAATATCTAGGAAAAACAATAGATAGGGAAAGGCAATTGATTCAGAGGACATTACTGCATTCGGTAAGGATGAAGACTCAGATGTCAATTATCTTCTTACAATAATACCACTAGCTCCTGGAATGAAGAGTGGATCATGGATTCTAGTTGTTCCTTCCATATGTGTCTTGAGAAGGATTGGTTTATTGAATATCAATCAATCGATAGGAGACAAATCCATATAGAGAACAATGAGACCTGCAAGATGGTTGCGAAACAAAAAGTAAAAATCTAAATATCGGGCTGTGAATTCATTAACAGATGTGAAGCATATTTTGATATTGAAGAAGTGCTTTCTTTCTCTTATTACTGGGTTCTAAGGGCTATGAATACAAGGCAGGTTCTGGGAGTTTGGGATTATTAATATATATTTCTACATAAGGTATGTGATTCTTATCACTTTGGGAGAGTTTGATTCGGTTTGGGATGTGTAAGGTCACGTATAGGCCAAGAAATGACCGAAATAGACACAAAAATAGAGGTTGGAGGCCATGTAGCACTCGGGGAGTGCCATGAGACACTCAAGATGTCTCCATAGCCAACACGGCATTCGGATAAGTGCCATAAAAGCACTCAACAAGTTTTCACTATTTACTTCCATTTCATTACTTCCTTTGCGGGCTTCATCTATCTGGTCAGATGTCCGTTTTGGGTTTGTGATGTATTGTTGGAAAGTCTTGAAAGTCTAGTTTTTGATGGTCAGAGTTCAGTCAAAACTGTTTTATGGTTGCAAAAGTTGCAACTAGGTCAAAAACTGAGTGTAAATGTCATTTTAATTTAAGTTGATTTTTGCACGAAAATAATTTTGGAGGGGTTTTTGGCAAATGCTAGGCTTGGGATAATTTTTAAAGGTAATTTAGTAAAACTTAATAGGAGGATCTCCCAGGATTCTACCCTAAGGTTTAGATTTTGGCTCAATAAAGGGTATTTGGGTTGTTTTATGTAGAAAGTGCAAGTGAACTTGGATTTTTGTTTCTAACGTGCGTATGTAAATTAAATTTCTCAATATTCCTAAAGGCTCTTCTAATGTCTAAGAGTTTGAGGTGCTTCTTTGAATGTGCTTTTGCTTCAAATGCCTATGGACCCACACTTCACGAATTAAATCATTTAGGTGGTCTTGAGAAGGGCCCCTACATCGAATGAATGAATGTCTAATGTCTCCCATTACCCAATGACCATTTATAGCTATTAAAAGATACTACATTGCATCAATCTTTCCCTTATTCCTAATTTAGAAATTTATTCCAAATGATAGAACGATAACATAATCCATTTGTCTTGGTAACATATCTATACCATTCCTACCATTTTTCACATATAACTTTTCTCCTAAAAGAATTAATTCCTTCACATATCTCCCCCCACCATTTTAAGAAATTGAGTATATGAAATTTCAAAATATTAATGAACACTGCTTAGTTTGAAAGGGTACTTGTGGATACCGGCATTTGGGCCCAATTCTAATTTTAAAATAATTTTAAAAATTCAACTACGAAAATTCAAAGAGAAAGAGTCACCACTTAATTTTTGAAAAGAAAATTAAGAAACCATTTTGAAAGCAAACTGATCTTTTGTGAAACCAAAGATAAACTGGGTCTGGGGATTATGGAATGAAAGGGGAAGGAGCCCGGCGGACTAAAGCACCCCCTTTCATCCTATCTCGTGATAGGCCTCTACTCATCATCCTTTTAAATCGAATTATTAATCTAAGCGTGCCCTCAACTAATACATATATATATATATATATACACCAAAAAAAGCATGTCTAAAAGGGTGTAAGATTGCTAATGACAAAATATCGTTCATAAGCCATGTAATTCAAATGGCAAGCAATATGATATGCAAATAGGGAACTAGAAAACAACCCGGGATCCGGCCGCGAAATAGAAACGTGCAATGCATACATATAAAATAAAACCTAAGAAAAGGTCTCTAATCACATATGTACATATATAAGGAAGAAGCCTAGGCTAAGGTGTTGCGCATGAGGTTTAAAATTAGTTAAAATCAAAGAAGTAAATCAAACTGGAGAAGGAGTTGAGAAATTGTACCTCAAATGCGCTACAAAACAAAGATTAGTACTCATGCCTTGATCAAAGATATCAAATAATCAACCCTAAGCTTCTCGATTAAATCTATCAAGCATGGAAATAATTGACAAAACTATGAATTCCTTTAGATTAGTTGGAGCCATAGCACCTCTCTATAGCTATACAAGTCTCAACTAGGAGCCAATGTAATGTTCATATAGGGGTGCTATAATCCCAACACGATCATAAGGAATCCATGGTTATGTTCAATTGGGTTAAACTAAGTCCCAACTTTATCCAAGAACTAGTTCTAATCATAAGCATCAATATACATGAATGATGAATGAATGAATATGAACAAAAATGAGATATGAATTTATTCTCTAATTTGGATCACTTAACCTCTGGACTTAAGCTAAATTATCATTATTCAAAACATGATTTGGGTCCCAAGACATTAGGAAAACATTTAAGTTAAAATCAATGAGACTAGATAAAAAACAGTGATTGTTTCTCATAAATTACAAAGAGCAGACCTGACTTTCAAAGATAGAAAAACCACACTTCCAACGGTTGCATCTTAATGATTTTTGGGTATGATATGTCGCAGTGAGTCTAGTTTCTAACCAAAAGCAAAATCAAAGTTTGTACGGTTAGATCTCTGGGAATAAGGAAAACACTAGGCAGCACTCAGTAATCTACAACTCTCTGTCTAGAGTTTTTGTATGATTTTCTAAAAATAGTAAAAAAAAATGAGAAATACTTTGTTCTTTTTAGGATGACTTCCTAACACATTGAACTACTTAGAAAAATTTATTCGAGGCCAAGAAAGTTCTATTAAACATGGAATTTCATCAAAACAAAAATCACAGAGGTACTTAAATGAGTTATGAACATCCTCCAATTGGTCTCATCCAATTCCAATGAACCATGATTTTATAAAAAATCTTTGATCACAGTTGGATTATGGATTCATTGCACCTTTGTTGAATTGGCATTCATATTTTGAATCAAACTTGATCCATGATTCTAGAGAGAACTAGGATCAAATATGACTATGATTATTGGAATAAGAGATCCATAGACTTAGCCTTAATGGATCTCCATCATAGATCTCATAGTTGAAGATCTAGCAAGAGAATCCATAGGTCTTACCCAATCTTATGAACCTTGGAATATAAACTATGATAATCTACATATAACTCCTCTCTCAAACATATGATCCTTGAGGAATATAGAGTCATGACATCCTAATCCCCTCTCAAATTAACGGTCCTTGGAGACTAAATGAGACCCAAATCTACATAAACCTCTATGGAATATAGCATGAATCCCATAAGGTTCTTAGTAAGGAGATTCAAATCATGAGTTGAGACTTGAATCTCACTAACTATGTGTAGACATGACTATGGTTTTCCTTAATCTTCATATAAATCACGAGACCATAGAAAACTAAATAATTGAATTCAAAAAGTACTCAAAGGAATACGTAAAGTTTTATGAATCTCAAAAGGAAAATAGAAATGAAGAATCAAAGTTTGCTTAGAGAAATTGGAATATAAATTCTTCAAAACCAAACTTATTTTAAATCCAAGGCATCTATTAGATCCAAATTAATGAAATATTACTAGATTCAACCACAAATTCTAAGTGGTGTGTGATGAAATAAGGTAGGAAGAGAGGTTTTGAAAATGTGTAAAGATCCCAGAACTATGAATTTGTGATTGAATTTGCCTAATTCTATCAAAAATTGAGAGGTTACCTCTATGACCTCATGGATATCTTCTACCTCTTGTGAAGCTCTTCCAAAAACCTTCAAATTCTTCTCCAATTCTTCAAATTCTTCAAGAAAATTCTCTTCTCCTCTTTCAATTCTCTCTATTATATATATATATATCTCTTGTATATCTCAATTTGATTCCAAAGTTAAGTCTAGCCCTCAATAATGGAGATGAAGGTCTGTTTATATAGACAAACATTACAAGGTTAAATGGGTAAATTCAGGTGAAAACTCATGTTCAAAGTTTTCTTTTAGAACATGTGAGAAAAGCAGTCTGCTACAGCGCGACACTCGACGACTTGTCTGCGGCACTTTTTGAGTGTCGGGCGGCACTCACTGACTATTGGACGACACTCAGTGGATGTCGGCGCGGTACCGGCTTAGCCGAGTGCCACGGCTAATAGAATTTCTTCCTTCTTCTTAATTTTCAAAATGTATATTAACACAAACTTAATTATTAATAAAGTATATAGTAATGTACTTATATTTGTAATGTACTTCATTAGGATACATCCATATGCATAGTATATACTTTAATATATCATTTTATTTCTTTCTTTTTTTCTTTTCTTTTCTTCTATCCTTTTCTCTTTTCATTTTCTCTTTTTCAGAATAAATCCCTAGACTGACTTTCTCATACTTTTTTCAACATTCGGGTTTCTCCCGAATACCCAATTTGTCTTTCTTTTATTTTTTTGATTTTTGAAACTTGGTTCAAAGAATCTTTGAAGAATTTGAATTCTCTAGAAAAACTTTGAATTTCACCGGTCATCGTCATCATCGGTCTTTTAGAGTCAACCAATCCCTAGATTTGAAATTTGGTCAAAATTGGGCTGTCTACAGTTTGCCCCTCTTCAGCAGAGCTTGTAAAGCAACGCGTATCACAAGTGAATGTCAAAGCCTGTGTAAAAGACAAGCCTTTGACGAAACCGTCAAATCCAGGTAAAAACAAAAGGTGCTTTACACAAACTGGGTGCGCAGAGAGCCAAAAGCTGGTCATGCTCAAAGGTTAGCTGCCTACGTATCCCATCGAGAATCAGACCAGGACGTAGTTCAGACAAGGGACAAAACACAAACTCAAATAACCACACAGATGGATACTCCTATCTTATTGTGATGCATATGGTCAAACAGTTTCATGTCCCATGCCCCCAAGCACGATGATTCTTCGTTATGCTGCTTTTCCTATCATCAAAAATGTGCCTTATGCTTCAAATTCTCTGGTTATGTTATAGTTTTATTCTTGGGAACATGTGTTTCGAGGAATCATCTGATCGACTGAGCCGCTTCACACCTTACACTCCATAGTCGAATTAGGTAGAACGCTGAAAGATTGACTCGCTTCACGCCTTACACTCCATAATCCTCAAAAAATCATCTGATCGACTGAGACGCTTCATGCCTTACGCTCCATAGTTGAATTAGGTAGCACATTGAAAAGTTGAGTCGTTTCATGCCTTACACTCCATAATCCTCCAAAAATCATCTGATCGACTGAGACGCTTCATGCCTTACACTCCATTGTCGAATCAGGTAGCACGCTGAAAGATTGAGTCGCTTCATGCCTTACACTCCATAATCCTCCAAAAATCATCTGATCGACTAAGACGCCTCCAGCCTCACTGTAATACCTGTAATTTCTCCACGTGCAATAATACGAGTTTTATGAATTTTTATATCTTGTCTATTATTATATTATTATTTTATTTGTGTGACTGTATCAGTGTAATGTAATTACTAATTAGACTATAATCACTGCACTGACTCGACCGTAATTAGAATTAACTTAGTCCCATAACCGGACCCAGACATTAGAAACAACACCCGTTTGCACGTAAATTTAGACTGACACGTATATCGAGGAACTTACGCACACAAACTGAGGAATTGGCACACAACCCAAGGTGGACCTCACATGGCCGGCCACATGGCAAGCCCCATGCATCATCCCCTACACTTGTCATCCTCTCCCATGAGTTTTCTCCATTACAAGGACATGTGTCATAGCTTGCACACATGCAAGGTGACACATAGCACATGTAAGACTCTTTATATACATGCATGCACACATACATTATATCTTTTAGACACTTACAATCTGCACTTAGAAAGAAATAGTTGGGAGATGAGAGATACATGGAGATGGAGAAGAAGAACTAGGAGGAAGTCTCCACCATTGAAGTTGAGTTCAAACTTCCTAAGCTCAAATCCAAAGCCCAAACTCAATTTCAAGTTTAGGTGATTATTCTAACTCACTTTAGAACCTATATAGTATGTAGTAATGTTTAGCAAGTGTTTGATGTTGTATTTTGAGGTTCTATGCAACATGCAAGTCAAATCTTCAAATCTGGGAAGTAGAAACTTCCAGCAGAATGTTGTTTAGTAAAATGAACATTTTGAGCAGTTCAAAAATGGGAATGAGGCTAGGTTTTTTTGTGGAGAAAGGTAACTCATTTATCTACAAATAACCCTTCTATAGATCAGTCTGAAAATCAATTCTTCATAGGTGACATGTACATGTAACGCAGTACTTTAAATCTGAGAAATAGAAACCTCCAGCTGAATGTAGTTTAGTAAAATGAGTGTTTTAAGCAGCTCCGAAATCTGAATTAAGCTAGGTATTTTTGTGGGTAAAGCTAACTCATTTATTTACAAATAACTCTTGTATAGCTCAGTCTAAAAAGTGCTCCTTCATAGGTAAAATGCACATGCAATGCAGTACTATAAATTTGGGACAGACCAGTCCGAATATATAGAAATGTCTAAGTAAAATAAATATTTTGAGTACCTCAAAAATGTAATTGAAACTAGATTTTGTTGTACATGAAGATAATCCAATTATATACAATGTTCTAGTTTTGAGTTTGATCTACAAAACAATTTATCATGCCCAAATAAATCATATCAATTCAGTCGACATAGTGAAATCAATTCCTGGCAGATTGTATAACTACTTGTATGATGTGTTTATTGATGATGCTTGCTTTCTGGTACCTATGTGGTTATGGATATCTTGTGCTATGGTAGTGCTATCGCGTATATGAGTATGTTAAGGGTTTCATCTATATGGTTATTGATATCATATCTATGTTATAGATCTATGAGCTACATGCTATGTTTTTCCGTTGTCGCGAATTTAGTGCAATGACCATTAAAAGTTCATACCCAAGCTTTTAGTATGTTGTACGGCACGATTCTTGCATTGATAGTGATTGGGTAAGTTTCTATCGTAAGTATATTATAACAAAATAGAATGACGGATGTATAATGTAACTTCGAAAGTATAAATGAAAGTAATTAACAAACTAAACTACGGAACGAGTGACGCGAATGCGGTCCGGGATACGTACGGACTAGTTGTAGTTGATCAGGAGCAGCGTATGTCAAGGATAAGTGTTGGATAGGTAAACCAGGCCACGGGGGGCCGGGAGGGTAAGAAAAGGGATGTGTTGTTGAGTTGTGAAGTGGTGACTCTTGAGTATCCTTTCGGTTCTTCGTGACGAAATAGATGTTCTTACACTCCTTAACGCTTTCGGTTCTTCGTGACGAAGCGGTGATTCTTTGAGTAATGACTCCTTTCGGTTCTTTGTGAGGAAATGGATGTTCTTGTACTCCGTAACGCTTTCGGTTCTTCGTGACGAAGCGGTGATTCTTTGAGTGAAGACTCATTTCGGTTCTTTGTGACGAAATCGATGTTCTTACACTCCTTAACACTTTCGGTTCTTCGTGACAAAGTGGTGATTCTTTGAGTAAAGACTCCTTTCGGCTCTTCGTAAGGAAATGGATGTTCTTGTACTCCATAACGCTTTTAGTTCTTCGTGACGAAGCGGTGATTCTTTGAGTGAAGACTCCTTTCGGTTCTTCGTGATGAAATGGATGTTCTTGCACTCCTCAACACTTCGGTTCTTCGTGATGAAGTGGTTGATGAAAGATGTTTTGGTCGATGAAAGATGGTTTGATTAGCAAGAGATTCTTTGGGTTTATAAATGACGTCGGATGTTAGAAATGAATGTTAGTGGCATTAAGAATGTCTAGACGGGTCTACTGAATTGTTTGTATTCCTATCGAATACGTAGTCAGGTGCACTAATAGTTATAATTCGACGATGAGAACGTAAAGATCCTAAAAGACATGTTGAAAGGTAGTAAATGTATTCTTATTATGTTTTATTGTAAACGTTCTATTTGATTTAGCTTACTCACTCAGCTTTCATAAGATGACGACGTTCATGTCGTTGGACATTCCCATGTCCAGCTTATCCAGGTGAGGAGTACCCAGGTTATGAAGCTACGCAAGAAGGAAACGTTGAAGAAGATTACACTGAAGATGACTATGGTTATGATAGTTAGAGAGAAGACTAGTAGTTATCCCCTGTGAATGTTTTTGATTATAACCAGAAGACTTAGCATATATTTTGTTATAGTTTTGTAAGTCCAAGAGCCATAAAGATTCTGATGTATTTATAATGATGTATTAACTAGCTAAGTACTTTGACTTCTCATTGTAATATATTCCAGTAAGCAAACGATGGTTTTACCCTTTTATTATATCCTTTAATTATTATTATTTGGTCATGGACAATTCGGTACTGCAACCAGTCACGCGCCTCAGGGCCCAAGATGAAAATTTTAAATTTTTCCATATTTTGGCTACGCCGGGGCGTGACAGGGATTTTTGGTATCAGAGCTTTAGGTTAAGATATGCACACCGATTGTCCTACACACTTAAGATATGAACCTTAAGATAGTTTTGTGATTAGCATGGTACCTCATTACATCCCGGATGGATGTGGAGGACTTTTGGGATAGGATCCCCAATATCTAGAGCTTTACTTGTAATAGGGCTAGTAGCCCATCTTTTGTGTATATAGCTGTATTTCAGGCTTGTGACACGTATAAGTAGACGTGTACGCCTTTTCTATGTATATGTTTTTGGTACCGTTGACCGTACTATGTATTTTTAGCATGTGCGCTTTCTTATGTAAATATTTAGAGTTATTAATGAAGACTAGTTTCTTTTATCTGATAATATGAATACTTGATATATTATGTACTTATATTAGAATTGCCATCTATACTTTCAGCCGTTTATATTTCGTATCCTTGTTTAGGATTGGAGAATAACCGATAGATATTCATGTAGGTACATAAGCACACAAGCATAATGGCGGGAAGACCAAGAAAAAATCGTAATGGAGGACCACTAGATCCTATTTCTGAAGGAATCGATCCTACTGGAATCTTTGGCGCATTTCTGCAGCGTCTGGACCATATAGGCAACAACCACGGGAATGGAAACGGCAACAACAACAACAATCGCCAAAGACCACCACCTCAGACATGCGACAGATTAATGGAAGGGTTCAGGGCTTTGCGTCCTGATAGGTTGGACGGCACCGGTGAATCCTGGCGAGCAGAGCAATGGCTAAGGGATATGGATCGTATCTTCGAATCAATCGAATGATCCGAGACAGAGAAGCGCCGTCTCGTCACTTTCCAACTCACTTATGCGGCAGCCGATTGGTGGGAAGCCGAGAGAGCAACTATTGGAGTAGAAGCTTCAAGGAGGATGACATGGACTACCTTCCGGGAGAAGTTTTTGGAAAAGTATTTCCCCGACGATGAAAAGGACCAGAAAGAGAAAGAATTCATCGATTTGACACAAGGAAATAGGAGTGTAAGAGAGTACATGACACAATTCAAACACCTGTCCCACTTTGCCCCTCACATGATTGACACTCCTCAAAAGAAGATCAAGAAGTTTCACCGAGGACTCTATCCGCACCTCCGGAATCTAACATTGGGACACCTGAATCAAACTTTTGAAGCTTTGGTCAGGTTGGCGGCAGGTTTGGAAAGAGATGGCTGCCAAGGCCCGAAGCAAATGGTACACTGACCACCCCCATCAAGGAACGGACCACGAGGAAGACCTTTAACTCAGTTCCAAGGAAACAAGCGCCCATGGAACAACGGCAAGAAACCAGGACCCACACTTCCCCGGGACAAGAACGTAGTACCTCCTGCACCATAAGTATCGACCACTACTACTGAGAACAACAGGGACGGATGCTTCAAATGTAGGATCCCCGGACACATGGCTCGAGACAGCACAGTCCCCAGGGACAATTATCGAATTAATGTTGTCTGTTACAACTGTGGCAAGAGGGGACACATGAGCAGAGAATGTAAGGCACCAAAAGGAACTATCATGGGCCTACTACTCAAGGCCAAGCTGGTAAGGCTCGACTCAATGCTATCATACCCGAGGCAGCTGGCTATGATGAAAAGGAAAAGCATAACTTGGAAGGTACACTCTCATTATATGCTAGTAGAGTTAAAGTACTTTTTGACACGGGTGCTACGAATTCGTTTATTGCCTTTGAGATTGTACGACGATTGGGTTTAGTACCCCAAGCACTTGAGGTAGCCCTGAACGCGGTATTACCTTTGGGAGTAACCGTGAAGCTAGGAAAGGTGTGCAAGGACTGCACTTTGACATTAGAGGATAGGAACCTACATGCAGACTTAATTGTTCTGTCAATGAAGGAATTCAACGTAATCTTAGGATTTGACTGGCTTACTAAGTATCATGCAAAGTTAGATTGTGCTGGTAGGTCGATCACATTTTCAGTACCTGGATGTACACCCTTCAGTTTTTAGTGCAACCCCACTAGTGACGCCTTACTTATAAGTCGTTTAGCCACTATTGAAACTACAGGCTCAGATTTGACGATCGCTCAGATTCCGATAGTCCGAGACTATGAGGATGTCTTTCAGGCTGTTTCTGGGTTACCACCAAAGCACGAGATCAACTTTTGTATTGAGTTAGTACTCGAAACGACACCGATATCCAAGGCTCCTTATCGTATGGCCCCAACAGAAATGCTGGAGTTGAAGAAGCAAGTACAAGAGTTAGAAGATCTTGGATTTATTAGACCAAGCACGTCACCTTGGGTTGCCCTGGTTCTATTTGTTAGAAAGAAGGATGGAAATCTTTGACTCTGTATTGACTACAGAGAGTTGAATAAGGTTACCGTTAAGAACAAGTACCCGCTTCCCAGGATAGACGATTTGTTCGATCAACTACAAGGAGCGACGACCTTTTCGAAGATTGACTTACGATCTGGGTACCATCAGTTACTTGTCAGGCCGAAAGATATACTGAAAACAGCTCTCAGGATATGATATGGGCAGTACGAGTTCTTAGTTATACCTTTTGGATTAACTAATGCCCTGGCGGTATTCATGGATTTGATGAATCGGGTGTTCAGACCCTTCTTGGATCAATTCATCATCGTGTTTATCGACGACATCCTTATTTATTCAAAGAATGATCAAGAACACGAGAAGCATGTAAAAATTACACTTCAGACACTTAGAGAAAATCGTCTTTATGCTAAGTTCAATAAGTGTGAGTTTTGGCTGAAATAAGTCAAATTCTTGGGACATGTAGTCTCACAGAACGGAATTTCAGTGGACTCAACCAAGACGGACGCAGTTTCTAGTTGGAATAGACCAACCAACGCATTGGAAGTACGAAGTTTCCTTGGATTGGCTGGATACTATAGGAGATTCGTGGAGGGTTTCTCAAGGATCGCGTCTCCTTTAACCGGACTAACAAAGAAGGATTCAAAGTTTAAGTAGAAGGACAAGCACGAACGTGCCTTTCAGGAATTAAAGGAGAGGTTAACCTCAGCGCCAATGCTAGCCATACCCAAGAGTGGTGAACAGTACACTATCTACAGTGACGCTTCATATCAAGGACTAGGATGTGTACTTATGCAGAATAGTCTGGTGATCGCTTATGGATCTAGGCAATTAAAGCCACATGAATTAAACTACACTACACACGATCTAGAATTTGCTGCAATTGTCTTTGCACTTAAGATTTGGAGCACTACCTCTACAGAGAGAAGTTTGACCTGTTCTCAGACCACAAAAGCTTGAAATACCTGTTCTCTCAAAAGGCACTAAACACGAGACAACGACGCTGGATGGAGCTACTTAAAGACTATGACTTTAATTTGTAGTACCACCCCGGTAAGGCAAATGTAGTCGCAGATGCTTTGAGCAGGAAACCCCGAAGGTTGATCGCCTCACTTTTAATCAGGGAATGGAAAGCCTTAGAAGCTTTAACGGAATTTGACTTCCAGACTACAAGACCAAGTATTGGATAACCTTTTGGATGTCTTATGGTGCACCCAACCCTTATTAACCGAATACTCGAAGCTCAAAAGAAGGACGAAGGATTGAGGAAATGGTTTGAGAAGGCGAAAGCAAAGGATCCGACTGAATGGAATATTGGAACAGACGGGGGATTCAGATGTAAGGACAGGTTATGTGTACCCAACACGGATAATTTGAGGAAAGACATTTTGAATGAAGCACACAAGTCGAGAATGACAATACATCCCGGTGGAACCAAGATGTACAAAGACTTAAAAAGTATTGCTGGGAAGGCATGAAAAGAGAAGTCGCAGAATACATAGCCAAATGCCCTACTTGCCAGCAAGTCAAGGCGGAACACCAACGACCTCCAGGATTACTACAACCTCTACCAGTCCCAGAATGGAAATGGGAGCATATCACCATGGATTTTGTTATGGGATTGCAAAGATCCCAGCAGAACCATGATGCCATTTGGGTAGGTGTTGATCGACTGACCAAATCAGCCCATTTTATTGCATATAACATGACCTATCCTGTCGAGAAGATGATTTGACTTCACTACAAGGAAAAAGGCTTTTTATGTCACTTTAAAAATTGTATTTATGTCATTTTTATTTCGAGTGACATAATTATTTCTCGCTTGTGCTTTTTATGTCACTTTTTAACTATTTATGTCGGTTTTTAAAAAAAGTGACATAAATACTTTATTATATATGTCACTTTTTTGTAAAAGTGACATAAATAATAAAGTATTTATGTCACTTTTACAAAAAAGTGACATAAATAAATATGCAGTGGCAAATTTGTAAATAAAACAAAGTTTAATTTTATGTCGTTTTTTGTAAAAGTGACATAAATAAAGTTTTATGTCACTTTTTTAAAACGCGGTGGCAATCTTGTAAATAAGTTGAATTTTTTAAAAGTTTTTAAAACCAGCGAAATAGAAAAGTTAGGTTTTAAAAACCCTCCCTCTCGCAGACCTCCCTCTCTCTGTGGATTGTGGAAACCCTCCTCCTTCTCCTCCTCCTCCTCCTCCTCCTCTCTCTCTCTCTCTCTCTCTCTCTCTCTCTCTGAGACCCCCCACTCCGCCACAAACCAACTCACATGGCCGCTGCCGCCCCCCTCTCACATAGCCGCCGACTCACACAGCAGCTGCCGCCGCTACTCCCACTCATCCACTCGCTCCAGGTTTCTCTCTCTCGTTGTGTGTGTGTATGTATGTGTGTGTGTATATGCTCCGAATCAATCTCGTTGATTTCACTTTTGATTGATTTAATTTGAATGATTTTGTTGGATTTAAGAAAGAACTGAGTGTTTGTGTTTTGGAATTTATTATTGGTTTGATTGTAGAAATATGGTTTGATGATATAGATTTATTGAAGCTTTGAATCTCTGTTTTCGCGTGGAGAAATTTTGACTAAGGGTTTAATATAGATGAGATAGATTTTTTGGAGCTTTGATTAGTTCTAACTGATTTCTCTGTCTCAAAGGTTTTTATTTATGTATTAACTGTTGTTTTTTAAAAGCTTTTATTGGGTTTGGTTTAGTTCTAATTGATTAGGTTACGTTTACTAACTATTTCCTTTTTGATCGATATCTCTGCCACAGAAATGCACATATTTTATATTTTTTCCCCCAATTTCTCTACTGTGTGTGGTGCCACTTCCAACATGTATTCAAGCAAGTTGAGATTGTCTGTTTTATATTCCATAGGTAGGAAAGGTTACTGCTAGTCTGCTAGATAAGGGAACTTGTGTACGAGCTATTTTGGTGCCTTTGCTTGTGTGTCACTGATTTGGGTACTGGTAATCCAATCCTCTACCTACTGTCTATGCTTTTGCCATATGGATTTTTAGTAGGGTTGAAGAAAAGAGTATTATTAATTCTCCCTAGGTTTTGGGTTGAAAATTTTATATTCATCTGTCATAGGAAATTTTGCTCATCCATAAAAAAAGGGTCATAGTAAATGCAACGTGTTTGGCTTGTACCATTGAAGCTAATCTACTTTTTATTTAGATATAGATATAGATATAGATATAGATATAGATAGAGATGTCCCAAAGAGAATTACTGTCAAATGGTTCCGTTAGAGCATCTCCAATGCAAAAAGTTATTTTACATCTTTCAAATTTATATTGTAGCAATGTTACAATGTCAAAATTTTATAATTTGACAATTATGCTCCAATGCTAAAAGTCATCCAATATGTCATTTTTGGCACAAAAGCTATTAATCTAGTACATTGGGCAGTGTGTTTTGTATACTAGTTTTGCCACAACTAATAAAAAATGATTTTTTTTAATACAAAAGCATTTGATGTTGTACATTAGATTGTTGTTGTGCATTAGGAACGAAAAACAAGAAAACTTACAATGGTCAAAATTTGACAAATGCCAAATCCTATGCTATATTTGAGAAAGTAAATGACTTTCTCAAATTTTGGCAACACAAATGGCCTTGCATTGGAGCACATATTTTGTGCAACTTTCGCAAATTTTAGCTTTGATAATGAATTTGACTTTAGCATTGGAGATGCTCTTGGCAGTTTCTTGATATATTTAACATGCTTTGACTCTCCTATTATTTGCTAGTGAAAGGAAAATCAAGTCCAGTTCTAGTTGTATTCTCATTGAATAGCCCTGATAATGACATTGTTACCTATATATCCTTTCTAAAACCTTTTCTTGAATGTGTGAGAATTTTATATGAAGGCCATGGCATTATGCTTGATGGTATGAAAATAGCTTTTTATTTTTGCAGGGACTGCATTGTGTGGAATATAGCATATTTGGGCATTGGCATTGTGTTATTCTTTTTTCTCTTTTTCTAAACTGCTTTAGTTGTGCCTGTTTTGTAGGTTAATCAAATTTGGGGTGATAATACGTATGTGAATTACTTTTTTATTAATTTCATTTGCTTTGTCATTTGGGTGTGCATTTACATGCGTGCATATAATTTATTAAAAAAAATTTTCAAATGCTTTCTATGGGACATTGTAACTGCCAAAGGGATTTTTATTTCCATTATCATCGTGAGTTGTTAGTACTAGCAGAGTGAGATCGGGTTGATTCATAGTTTAGGCACTTGTGTACCTCTCTGTCTAGTGGGACACTACTTGTGCAATGGAGATTTAGACATTCTTATAGTATGGGATTGATTGGATTAAAAGTCTTTGCCAATTTCCCTTCTATTTTGTTTATTTTTCAATTTCTTTTCCCGCTATTATTTGCTGACTTTGAATGTACCCTAATTGGTTAGTCAATGATCAAATGGTTTGACTTGATCTACTTCTTACACTGATTTAATCGCTGGTATCTTTCTGAAATTTTATGAGGGAAAAAAAAAAGCAAAATGGTGAGCAAAATAGGGCTGCTTTATTTGCTAATTTTCTGCAATTTATGTTTCTTCCTCATGTGGCCGCAATTTATGTCTATCTAGCTACCTTCTTTTTCTGCAATTTATGTTTCTTTTTGCTATGGGCTGCTTTATTTGATAATTTTCAGTTAGATGCAATCAATTTTTGTGTCTCTGAAGTCTGAATGAATAATAGGAATCAGAAAGTGAGAATTTACTTTAGTGATGGGGTCAACTACACTAGCCATTAGGTTTGAACTTACCTAGGTTGAAGTGTGAGGCTTTTCAGTATATAGTAGCTGTTTTTTTCACTCTTATTATCCTTTTCCCAATTTTCAAAGGCCTTTTTTTCTCCATTCTCACAGAAAAGTACTTGTAAGAAAATATAGATAAAGTAGGTAAGCATGACTAAAAGGCACTTTAATATTTTTAAATCTTACTTTTCAGTATAAAGTAGATGTATAGCATGTATGTTTCTTTTAACTTCTCGGAGAACACCTCGAGGTTAACATACTCTATTTTGTGGACATTGTGCTTTCAGTTGTGACTGCATTATATATGAGGCATTCTTCATGAAACCTAACTATCACCTCAACCACACCTCTATTTTCGTGTTGTATGATGCCATTGTCAAAAGAAGAGTCCTACTTGGTTGGCCAAGTTTAATAAACTTAACCTCATTAGTACTGGTATTTTTTGCCCAATTTGACAGTTTCCTCTTGAATCCCTTTATGGAATAATATCACCAAAAACCTCATATCCATGGAGGACTTTTCGGGTTTTCTATACCCAAAACCTTCCCTAAAATCACCCAGTTTTGATCCATTGCAAGAGATGGAAGGTTTGCGTAGTGTTTAATGTTTTTTCACATATTCCAATTCCTCACAACAGCTTCTAACTGCTTTATATGGTGTCTATTTTTGTTTTCATTCTTCAGCACCGAACTAGTTGTCTTGTGGGATGCTTGAGAAAATTGCAGAGGTGGTACCTTTCTTTTGTATTTGATGAGTATGAACGCCTTGCAGCTGCCAAAGCTAGAGTTTCAGATCAGAGGTTTATGGAGTAATTTGACATCTCTAGCTTCAAGCATTTGCCTATGTCATTTTCATTTTCACAAAGGTAAACAAACAAAAAGTTAATGCTTAAAGGGCTTTTGCTTCATTTGATTTTTCAGAATAGCATCTTAGTTTCAACTGTGGATTGGAATAAACTGGAAAACACTTAATGTAGGTGTTGTCTAGTATAGCTATCTTTGAATGCCTTAAAATTTTAATTACTTGGTTAGAAGGATTAAGTCAAATGCTGAAAGTATCTTTGCGATATGTAGCAGAATTGGTTAATTGTTTATGGTGGTTCACGTGGTGGACTTTTTTCTTTTTCCATTTCCTTTTCCTTTTTCTTTTTCTTTTTTATTTTCCTTCTACTTTGGAAGTTTTTTGGTATAATTCCGCTAGCCCTTCCTTTGGTTACCGAGAAGACGACACAAAGAAAAAGAGAGAATTATTTTGGATTTCATTTTATCTAATCAATGGTATGAGGCTGAGCTAAGGGAAGTTTCAAGTTTGTGTTCTGAAACGTTCCTGTTGTCAACATCCAAGATTTAAAAATTTAATATCATGATATATGTTCCTATTTTCTCGGCAACCAATAAGGGTATGGATTTTGAGGAACTTGGGTATACTTATTTGCGTTTGGGTTTTGATATTTCTTAACAGCACAATAGTTTTTTTTTTTTTGTAAGCTCATATTTTAAGTCTGTTCTGCTTTAAATTTCAGTTGTTCATGCAGTGAATTTGAAAAAAAAATAGAAAAAGAAAAATCTGACTTTAAGTTCTGATCTGGTAATTACATGCAAACAGGCACCCCCAGGAAAGTGATTGTGTGTTGGTGAATAGTTCACACTTTTGGACCAACTCTTTGCAAGTTTCAATTCGTCGAGAACACATTTAATTAAAATTTAAAAGCCTGCCTTAACTTCGTTGTTTTTGTCTGTCTTTATTTTTCTTTCCTAAGTGATACGTAGAGAAGGAGAGAGATGAGCTGCACCTTGTCTCTACTGGCCATAGGGTGGTAAAGTAGTCACTAATTTAGGGACTTAACACTCTTGAATCAAAACTCAACTGGCCCCTATTACTCCTAATTGAAGAGAAAAACTCGTATATTCCACAGGCACGTGCTGCCCCACTAGTGTATATATATACACACACATGTTTGTATTACTTTGTGTAGTTTCATCAGTCACTATCAAGTCAATCCACTCTCAAACTGATCGTTTCTGTGTATATTATTTCCATTGTTCCAAAAGGGTAATTTGGGGCTGATAGATATTAATTAACGTATCTTCAATTTTTCTTTCTTTTTGTTGTATGGTTGAAGGAAACTTGTAACTTTGTTGATCTATCTTATTACAATTCCTTTTTTAATTTCCTTCATTTTCTTACCCAATTGCGTTGACTTTTTTTCCCCCCTTCAAGAAAAAGAAAAACGAAAACGATTACAAAACACAGTTTTTGTTTTTGTTTTCGAAAAAAAGAAAAACGAAAACAATTATCTAACACTTTTTCATTTCTATTTGGCTAATGTTTAGGCTCCGTTTGGTTCATGGATTTTTGGAAGGAAAAGAAAAGAAAAAATACAAAGGAAAAGGCTTATTCATAGTATGGTTGCCAAAGAAAAGGGCGAGGAAAATGGGAAGGGAAAGAAAATACAATGAAAATATAGGAAAATAGTACACTTTTAGTTCCCATTCATTTTTCTTAATTGTCAACTGTTTTTGAGAAAGCTTTAGTTTATGATATTATCTGAGCATAGGAGAAAATCTGTTTTCCTTTCCCTTCCCCTTCATTCTATTTTCTTTTCCTCTTCTTTCCTTGCTTTTGGAACTTTTGCTCTTTTCCTCTTCTATTTTCTTTTCCTCTATATCGGTTTTTGTTTCAGTTTCAGTTTAGGGACTTGATATATATCTTCATAAGTTTTTGTTTTGTTCTTCATCTGATTTTGAGCCTTCAACTATTACAAGTATGATATTTGTTAGAATTCAGTTGATTCACAAGTAGACTCATTCGAGACTACGAGTTGAATGGGGCAAACATTGCAACTTGCAGTATTTAGACCTTTCTTATAACGCCATAAGTGGACACTTCGAGGGATTGTTAGGATGTAGAAATAGTAGTTTGAAGGAGTTAAAATTGTCGACCAATCACATCATTGGGTATTTGCCCAATTCATTGGGATGCTTAAAGAATTTGAGATCCCTTCTGATAAATAAAAACTCAATCTCTGGTTCAATTGCAGAATCTATTGGAAACCTATCATTTTAAAAGGAATTGCGCCTCTCTTTCAATAAAATGAATGGGTCTATACCTAAAAGTGTGGGAAAACTAGTGGAGTTAATTAAATTGTAACTCTACCAAAATTCTTGGGAAGGCGTCGTGTCCCATAATCTTTTAGAGGGTCTGAATAAGCTGAAAGAATTTGAGATCCCTTCTGATAAATAGACTTTTTTGTTTTCCTTCTTATGGAGAGAATATCTTACCGTGCTTGAAGTTTTTTCTAATAGGAGCTGCAAATCCTACCAAGTAAATGGATACTAATGGAGTCAAGTTACTCGATGGACAAGGAAAGAAGCAGAAAATCTCTACAAAAAACCTTGTCTCCTTGAGAACTACTTGCTGTGAGTGTCAATAAACATGAGCCCCATGTTTAGTGAATGTGATAAAGGGTCATTTTTTTGTTGTCGGAAAAAAATTAGTGCAGTCAAATTTGGTATCAGTGTTTTCAAATCGTGAATTGGTTTGCCAGAATGATGAATCTTGAATTGTATCGAATTGTCGATCATAATATTTACTTTTTTCCTGAGAATAATTTATATATATGTAATGTAGTCAATATAAAAACATGTGTTGTGCTTAAAGTGGAAAAATAACCCGAAGTTGTATGCAATATCAAGGCTCAAAATGTTGAAAGTTTTCTCTACTTAATACTTCAAAATTCAACATTTGAACTTACAAATCATGAATTGCATAGAGTTATATGAAACGTGAATTGACACGTATGAATTGGTAAAGGTCTGGATTAATACCCTTTTGTTTATATCCTGAGAGGGTAAAGGGCTGGATCTCATTTGCTAGCTTTATTAAGAGGCACATATTCTCCTTCTTTTTTTGTAATGGAACGGTGATACTAGATCTGTGGACCATGCACTGAAATACATTTTGATCGAATTGGGAATCGTGAAGCTACATCATTGGTTAACAATGATGATCCTACGTGCATTGAGATATGGATGACAATTTACCAACTGACTGCAGATTAATTCTTATTTACCATCTTCATAGTTTCATTGGTTAATTTTTCTCCCTTCATCTCGAATGTTAACTTTTTCTATCAGTTTGGTGAACTGCTCATTATTGGTCTTGATGTCTCTGTCACAGTTTAATAGGGAAGGTGTTGTGCTCTTTAAAGATAGACTGAAGAGCCTTAACTTTTGAAACATAAATGATTAGACATGATGACATCAAAATCGTTACGATTATCAACTTTAAAATTTGGACTCCCAGACACAACTAACTAATACCAGAATGCCTTCAAGTCTTAGAGTAGGATTCTTTCTTAACGTCTCCGACATTTTCCAATTCTCTTTGACAAGTACATGGTTCAGCTTGGTTTTTTATTTAATTATTTTATTTATTATTTATTATTGGACAGGAGTAATGGTTAGGAAATAGAGGGGCGGGGTGCTTTCCTCTTTGAATTCCCTCCAATTCAAGAGACAAGGAGACTCCTAAATGGTCATACCATATCATAACTCTTTCGTTTTCCATAGCTTATGGTTCCTGTCCAGGTGGAGTGCCCTGAACTCTTGACATTAGTTCTTTCTTTCTCCTGCTTTAATCATTTTATTTTGCATAACAGACTTCTTTTTACCTGTGAAGTTATTTTGTTTGAGGTAATGGTTAATTATCAGTTTGAATTTATATTTGAGAACTCATTGTAGTTCTACTTGCTGAATAGGCAATGAGGGGCGTGAATGTGTCCTAAGACGTATTCTTCGTCGAGATGTACATTATGGAACTGATGGCCTAAAAGCTCAACAAGGATTCTTCAGTGGGTAGGAATAACAAATTTTGCATGTATCTTTTTCAATTATTCAATGCTATATTTTTGTTATTGTTACTTTGACTGTTATTGTTACTTTTACTTGCATTTTGTTGCAGAAACTTGGACACCGTTCCTATACTGAGTAAACATTAGTTATGCTCTCTATCTGTATGTTGATTCTGGTTGTGTTTGCTAATAATCATGTGGAAGTAGGCTTGTAAGTGGTGGTGTTAAAGTGATGGGTGATGTTTTTCCGGAGCTGAAACAACAAGAGACGCACATCAGGGACACAATTGCAGAGGAGGCAAGTTTTGGCAGGACATTGCTTAAGGTAACCTTGAACCTTATATACTACATTACAGATATGTGTACATTCTATCGCATACTTTTACATTATGCTGTTACTCTAAAATGATATGATTCAGCAAAGCTCAATGCTAGAGTGAAGTTCTAAATATAGTTTGGTTCAAACTTCAGCAAATGGTGTATTTTTTATGCAAAAAATAGGAGACTCCACCTTTTCAAAATGTTGTACAATTCCTTTCCCTCCATATATACCACCATAATAAAGGATTCACTCTCCAATCTTTCGTTATTTTGCCTCTAGGTTTTACCCTACTCAAATTTCTTATGCACTTTCTGTCTACGGATGTTGAACGATGACTAAGCATGTAATAAAAATCCCTTCTACAGGATAGTGCCACAACAAATGGTTTATAGTCTCCTTTTGAACTCCAATTCACAGTAAATATTTTTTCCTTCTTTTGAGATTGTCAATGGTGAAGTTCTTCCCAACATTGCCGATCAGTTAAAAAAGTAGCTTAGTGGGAGCTCCAGTCTTCCCAAAGTTGATTAAAGTTAAAGCAGGAAGGGAGTGCTTATAGTTGCTGCAATAGGAACTTTCATTTTATGTATAGTCTATCAATAAGTTGTCAAATGCGGGCAAAGAAGCTTACTGAATGACGAGGCGTAGCAATCGATGAAGGAAAGTAGTCATCTGGTCTGGGTTAAAGAAATTAAAGACAGAGCTGACCGTCATCGATCCGAAGAGATAAAGAGGAGATGGATGACTAAATCTTAGAAGCACGAAGCGGGGACGGGAGCAGGAGCGCGGGGCGGGGCAGACATAGAAGAGATAAAGAGATGGATGACTAAATCTTGTTGCTTTCATAGTTTTGTTAGTATTTTTTGATGACTAGAACATGTATATGTTATTAGTTTAGCACTTGACGTGGATCGATTGTATATATTTTTTGTTCATTCCAATTAATTGGTTGATATTGAGATGAATCGATGAAATTTAGTGGTTGAAATAGATTATATTTTCAGTTGGATTTAATTTTGTACAGCGTGCATGGTATTGTATATATGTACAGGGTGCTATATATTGTTTTTACAGGGTGGTATTTATGTCACTTTTACTGTATTTATGTCACTTTTAAGGCTTTTATGTAATAATCTTGTTTGGTATTTATGTCACTTTAGGTTAAAAGTGACATAAATAAAAGGGTATTTATGTCACTTTTAAGTATTTATGTCACTTTTAAGACTTTGATGTTATAATTGTGTTTGGTATTTATGTCACTTTTTTACTTTTTTGTCACTTTATGTTAAAAGTGACATAAATAAAATGGTATTTATGTCACTTTTAAGTATTTATGTCACTTTTAATACTTTGATGTAATAATTTTGTTTGGTATTTATGTCACTTTTCTACTTTTATGTCACTTTAGGTTAAAAATGACATAAATAAAATGATATTTATGTCACTTTTAAGTATTTGTGTCACTTTTTATTAACAAATGTGTTGGTTTTATGAAACATTTATGTCACTTTTCCGAAAATATTTATGTCATTTTTAAAACATTTATGTCGCCTCCATTTATGTCAATTTTTACTGGAAAAAAAAGTGACATAAATACCTATTTATGTCACTTAAAATTTATGTCACTTAAAAGTGACATAAAAGGCCTTTTTCCTTGTAGTGCTTTATCTGCAACAGGTTGTGCGGTTACATGGGGTACCGGTGTCAATAGTTTCAGATCAAGATTCGAGATTCACTGCTGGATTTTGGGAGAGTCTTCAGAAAGCGATGGGAACATCTCTGAAGTTAATTTCTGCATTTCATCCACAGACTGACGGACAAACAGAAAGGACGAATCAAGTAATGGAAGACATGCTTCGAGCCTGTGTAATCGATTTTGAGAGTTCGTGGGAAACTCACTTACCGTTGGTTGAGTTTGCTTATAACAACAATTTTCATTCGAGCATAGGGATGGCACCGTTTGAAGCACTATATGGAAGACCATGCCGATCACCTTTGTGTTGGGCTGAAATTGGGGATGGCAAACTATTGGGACCAGACTTAGTCCAGGAGACCAATAAAGGAATCAATACAGTAAAGGAAAGAATGAAGGAAGCACAAAGTAGATACAAGAGCTACGTAGATAAACGACGTCGAGACCTAGAATTTGAAGTGGGAGATCATGTTTACCTGAAAGTTTCCCCGGTTCGAGGCGTGGTAAGGTTTGGACAGAAGAAAGGAAAGTTATTGCCATGCTACATTAGACCGTTTGAAATTCTGGATCGCGTAGGAAAAGTAGCCTACAGGTTGGCATTACCACCCAAAATGTCGGGAGTTCATAACGTATTCCATGTAAGCATGCTAAGGAAATGTCTTCATAACCCGGCACACGAGATCGACTTCATAGATATCGAAGTAAATGACAATGCTACATTCATTGAAGGACCTGTAAAGATTCTGGATCATGGAATCAAGAAGCTGAGAAACAAAGAGATTCCACTGGTAAAGGTTCAGTGGAAGCATCATGATGAAGGAAAAGCTTCTTGGGAGCTGGAATCGGAGATGCGAGAGAAATTCCTGCTCCTGTTTAGTACTAACTAGTTCTGATTTCGAGGACAAAATCCTGTAATAGGTGGTAGAAGGTGTAATACCTGTAATTTCTCTACGTACAATAATACGAGTTTTATGAATTTCTATATCTTGTCTATTATTATATTATTATTTTATTTGTGTGACTGTATTAGTGTAATGTAATTATTAACTAGACTATAATCACTGCACCGACTCGACCGTAATTAGAATTAACTTAGTCCCGTAACCGGACCCGGACATTAGAAACAACACCCGTTTGCTCGTAAATTAAGACCGACACGTATATCAAGGAACTTATGCACGCAAACCGAGGAAGTGGCACACAACCCAAGGTGGACCCCACATGGCCGGCCACATGGCAAGCCCCATGCATCATCCCCTACACTTGTCATCCTCTCCCATGACATTTGTCCACTACAAGGACATGTGTCCTAGCTTGCACACATGCAAGGTGACACATAGCACATGTAAGACTCTTTACATACATGCATGCACACATACATTATATCTTTTAGACACTTACAATCTACACTTAGAAAGAAAGAGATGGGAGATGAGAGATACATGGAGATGGAGAAGAAGAACTAGGAAGAAGTCTCCACCATTGAAGTTGAGTCCAAACTTCCTAAGCTCAAATCCAAAGCCCAAGCTCAATTTCAAGTTTAGGTGAGTATTCTAACTCACTTTAGAACCTATATAGTATGTATTAATGTTTAGCAAGTGTTTGATGTTGTATTTTGAGGTTCTATGCAACATGCAAGTCAAATCTTCAAATCTGGGAAGCAGAAACTTTCTACAAAATGTTGTTTAGTAAAATGAACATTTCGAGCAGTTCAAAAATTGGAATGAGGCTAGGTGTTTTGTGGAGAAAGCTAACTCATTTATCTACAAATAACTCTTCTGTAGCTCAGTCTGAAAATCAATTCTTCATAGGTGAAATGTAGTACTTTAAATCTGAGAAATAGAAACCTCCAGCAGAATGTAGTTTAGTAAAATGAGTGTTTTAAGCAGCTCCGAAATCTGAATTAAGCTAGGTTTTTTTGTGGATAAAGCTAACTCATTTATCTACAAATAACTCTCGTATATCTCAGTCTAAAAAGTGCTCCTTCATAGGTAAAATGCACATGCAATGCAGTACTATAAATCTGGGACAGACCAGTCCGAAAATATAGAAATGTCTAAGTAAAATAAATATTTTGAGTAGCTCAAAAATGTAATTGAAGCTAGATTTTGTTGTACATGAAGATAATCCAATTATATACAATGTTCTAGTTTTGAGTTTGGTCTACAAAACCATTTATCATGCCCAAATAAATCATATAAATTCAGTCGACATAGTGAAATCAATTCTTGGCAGATTGTATAACTACTTGTATGATGTGTATATTGATGATGCTTGCTTTCCGGTACCTATGTGGTTATGAATATCTTGTGCTATTGTAGTGCTATAGCGTATATGAGTATGTTAAGGGTTTAATCTATATGGTTATTGATATCAAATCCATGTTATAGATCTATGAGCTACATGCTACGTTTTTCCGTTGTCGCGAATTTAGTGCAATGACCATTAAAAGTTCATACCCAAGCTTTTAGTATGTTGTACGACACGATTCTTGCATTGATAGTGATTGGGTAAGTTTCCATCGTAAGTATATTATAACAAAATAGAATGACGGATTTATAATGTAACTTCGAAAGTATAAATGAAAGTAATTAACAAACTAAACTACAGAACGAGTGACGCGAATGCGGTCCAAGATACGTACGAACTAGTTGTAGTTGATCAGGAGCAGCGTATGTCAAGGATAAGTGTTGGATAGGTAAACCAGGCAACGGAAGGCCGGGAGGGTAAGAAAAGGGATGTGTTGTTGAGTTGTGAAGTGGTGACTCTTGAGTATCCTTTCGGTTCTTCATGACGAAATGGATGTTCTTACACTCCTTAACGCTTTCGGTTCTTCGTGACGAAGCGGTGATTTTTTGAGTAAAGACTCCTTTCGGTTCTTCGTGAGAAATTGGATGTTCTTGTACTCCGTGACGCTTTCGGTTCTTCGTGACGAAGCGGTGATTCTTTGAGTGAAGACTCCTTTCGGTTCTTTGTGACGAAATGGATGTTCTTACACTCCTTAAAGCTTTTGGTTCTTCGTGACGAAGCGGTGATTCTTTGAGTAAAGACTCCTTTCGGTTCTTCATGAGGAAATGGATGTTCTTGTACTCCGTAACGCTTTCGGTTCTTCGTGACGAAGCGGTGTTTCTTTGAGTGAAGCCTCCTTTCGGTTCTTCAAGACGAAATGGATGTTCTTGCACTCCTTAACACTTCGGTTCTTCGTGACGAAGTGGTTGATGAAAGATGGTTTGGTTAGCAAGAGATACTTTAGGTTTATAAATGATGTCGGATGTTAGAAATGAATGGTAGTGGCATTAAGAATGTCTAGACGGGTCTACTGAATTGTTTGTATTCCTATCGAATACGTACTCAGGTGCACTAATAGTTATAATTCGACGGTGAGAACGTAAAGATCCTAAAAGACATGTTGAAAGGTAGTAAATGTATTCTTATTGTGTTTTACGATATACGTTCCATTTGATTTAGCTTAGTCACTCAGCTTTCATAAGCTGACGACGTTCACGTCACTGGACATTCCCATGTCCACCTTATCCAGGTGAGGAGTACCCAGGTTATGAAGCTACGCAAGAAGGAAACGTTGAAGAAGATTACAGTGAAGATGACTATGGTTATGCTAGTTAGAGAGAAGACTAGTAGTTATCCCCTGTGAATATTTTTGATTATAACCAGAAGACTTAGCATATATTTTGTTATAGTTTTGTAAGGCCAAGAGCCATAAAGACTCTGATGTATTTATAATGATGTATTAACTAGCTAAGTACTTTGACTTCTCATTGTAATATATTCCAGTAAGTAAATGATGGTTTTATCCTTTTATTATATCGTTTAATTATTATTATTTGGTCATGGAGAATTCGATACTGCAACCAGTCATGCGTCTCAGGGTCCAAGATGAAAAATTTAAATTTTTCCATATTTTGGCTACGCCGCGGCGTGACACTTACACTCCATAATTCTCCAAAAATCATCTGATTGACTAAGATGCTTGATGCCTTACACTCTATAGTCAAATCAGGTAGCATGCTAAATGATTGAGTCACTTCACGCCTTACACTCCATAATCCTCCAAAAATCATCTGATCGGCTGAAATGCTTCATGCCTTACACTCCATCGTCGAATCAGGTAGCACGCTGAAAGATTGAGTCGATTCACGCCTTATACTCCATAATCCTCAAAAAAATAATCTAATTGACTGAGACGGTTTCTGCCTTACACTCCATAGTCGAATCAGGTTGCACGTTGAAAGATTGAGTCGCTTCACGCCTTACACTCCATTATCCTCCAAAAAATCATCTGATCAACTGAGACGCTTCATGCCTTACACTCCACAGTCAAATCAGGTAACACGTTGAAAGTTTGAGTTGCTTCACGCCTTGCAATCCATAATCCTTTAAAAATCATCTGATCCACTAAGACGCTTCTTGCCTTACACTCCATAGTCGAATCAGGTAGCACGCTGAAAGATTGAGTCACTTCACGCCTTATACTCCATAATCCTCCAAAAAATCATTTGATCGACTGAGCTGTAGCAACGTCAGGATTAGCGCAGATATGTTGCGAAAATTGAGGACGCAAATTTATTACTTCATAAAGCCAATGCAGATTTGTTTTAACTCATGATTCCTAGTTTAGTTTCCTTCTAGTGGTTACTTTTTTGAGATTCAATTTCGAATTACTTTTCCTAAATCTAGAAGAACTTGGTATCATATCTATTTTCAATTTCTGAAATTAAGGATCAATCACATCCAAATCGGCTTAATTCTCCCACTATCTAGATTCAAAATCAAATCAAATTTCAAAATCGGGAATCAAATAGACTTCAATCAAATCAAAATTCTTTAAAACTCTAGAGTCGATTAGACTCAACTTTATACAAATTTAAAAAAATCCGGAGTCGATTAGACTCAACTTTATATAAATTTCTCAAATTCGGACTCATTTAGACTCAAATCACATTAAATTTTCAAAATCCGGAACCATTCAGGCTCCAATTCATTCATTTTTCCAAAATCCGGAGTCAATCAGACTCCAATCAACTCAATTTTCAAAATTTGGAGTCAATCAGACTCTAATTAAATCATTCTTTCAAAAATTCAGGGTCAATCAAACTCCAATCAACTCAATTTTCAAAATTCTAGAGTCAATCGAACTACAATTAATATCAGAATTTCAAAAATCCAGAGCCGATCAAACTCCAATTTATTTACTTCCCAAAATCCAGAGTTAATTAGACTTCAATTAAATTAATTTTCAAAATTCTGGAGTTAATCAGACCCCAATCAAATCACTTTCCAAAATCTGGAGTCAATCAGACTTCAATTAAATCAATTTTCAAAATTTGGGGTCAATCAGGCCCTAATCAAATCAATCAAATTTCAACATCCGAATTTATCCAGACTCAAATAAACTCAAAATTTCAAAATCGGGAATCAATTAGACTCCAATCAAATCAAAAATTCTTTTAAAAAAAATGGGAGTCGATTGGACTCAAATTTATTCAATCAAATCAAATTTCAAAAAGAAAAAAAAATATCCGAAGTTATCCAAAAGTAAATCAAATTCCAAAAAAAAATCTTGAGTCTATTAGACTCAACTTTATTCAATTTTCCAAAGTTTAGAGTCAATTAAACTCCTGATCAAATCAATTTTTTAGAAAATCTGGAGTAGATTAGACTTAATTTAGTTTATTTGCCGAAACTGGGTGTTTTTGACAAAAATTTCTCAAAATCAGGGCTAATTTTGATTTCCAAAAGGGCTTAAGAACTCATTTTTCAAACTCCGGGGGTCCTTTCAAAATGAGAGAAAATTTTTAGGGACATGGGAGCAAAATTTGGTGGTCCTCATTATAAATATGAAAATTTAGGAGGAAAAGGGTCACCTGGCACACGCGGCGGCACTCGGTGAGGAAGAACGACACTCCCTGAGTGCCGGCCGGCACTCCATCAAATGTCGCGCGGCACTCACTGAGTGCCGGCGACTTTCCATCGAGTGCCAGCCTGACAAGTAGTGCATAAAACTTGATTCTTCTTCTTTCTTTTTTCATTCTCTTCTACTCCGTATTTCGGATTTTCTCTCTAGGATCTCACTCCCCCTTGATTCTCTACTCAAAATCAACTCAAAATCAAGGTATGTTCACTCCCTAATCATCAAGATTTCATCTTTGCTTTGATTTATACTTAAAAAATCATGGTTTCTTCATGTTATTCTCATAAATTTTCATATGAACCTTAACTTTTCTCTTCCTTTGCTTGTAGATTCTTCAATAGCTAGTGGTTTGGGATCTACGGACCCCCTAAGAAGTAGTATAAGCCCAACCATGGCCACAACTCATCAGTTTTACTTCTGACCCCGGGGCGTACTTCTTGGCATGAGCTTTCAATAGATTGGTATACTCCCAAAACCCCCTTTCTATGCTTATGATAAAATAATGCAATGCAATGCAATCCATGATGAACAATGCATGTATGAGTGCCCCTATGACTTTGTGTATGTTGAATGTATTAAAACTTATTTGTGATATCCCTCTCTTTTTGAATTGATTTTCTTGTCATGGTTTGGGGTTCAATGCTTGGCATTGTGCTTTTTGCTTATCGCCCTTATTTGGATTAATTTATTTTCCATGTAATCAATGATGAACAATGCATGTATGAGTGCCCCTATGACTTTGTGTATGTTAATGTATTAAAACTTATTTGCGATATCCCTCTCTTTTTGAATTGATTTTCTTGTCATGGTTTGGGGTTCAATGCTTGGCATTGTGCTTTTTTGCTTATCGCCCTTATTTGGATTAATTAATTTTCCATGCTCATGAATTCCATTATCTCGTTTATCCATTGCAAATGAGGGTTGCACCGACCCCATGAAGCACTCGAATTTCATGTGGACCCTGCTTTTACTGGAACTTAAAACCTATTGTTGCAGAACCAAGAACCTTATTTTTCCTCTCAATAACGAGTCACTTAGACTCAAGGATTTTTTTATTTTCAAATCAACGAGTCGCTTAGACTCAAGAATTTTCTTATTTTCAAATCAGCGAGTCGCTTAGACTCAAAAGAACTTTTTCTTATTTTTATTAAAAACAACGAGTCGCTTAGACTCAAGAACTTTCTTATTTTTGAAACAACGAGTCGCTTAGACTCAACTTCCTTATTTTTCTTAAAATCAAAGAATTGCTTAAAGTTGAAAGAACTTTTTATTATTTTTATTAAAAACAACGAGTTGCTTAGACTCAAGAACTTTCTTATTTTTGAAGCAACGAGTCGCTTAGTATCAAGAACTTCCTTATTTTCAAATGAATGAGTCACTTAGACTTGGAAATCATCACTCACTTTTTTTCTTTTTCAAAGAATCGAGTCGCTTATGCTTGGAAATTATCACTCACTTTTTTTTTTCAAGGAATTGAGTCGCTTAGACCCGGAAATGAAAACTTATTTGAGTCACTTAGACTTGAAAATCACCAATTATTTTTTTCTTTTATAAAGAATCGTGTCGTTTAGACTCGAAAATCAACACCTATTGGAGTCGCTTAGGCTTGAAAATCATCACTCACTTTTCTTTTTAAAGAATTGAGTCGCTTAGACTCGAAAATCAACACTCGTTTTTTTTCTTCAAAGAATCGAGTTGCTTAGATTCTAAAAATCATTTACTTTTTTTCTCTCTCATTTTTATTTTTCTTCTTTCCTTTCCTTGCAGACTCCGAAAATTGTCCTTAAAGGCCATGGGAGCGTGGTTCACGGCCAGAGGTGGTACGAGGAGCCTTCTGACGAGGTTAGAACCCTGGTCGACAATGCTGGATTTAGGCTATTTGCATTACTCTTAGAGAACAGTTCCAATGATAGGACCCATATCCATGCCCTAGCAAAGAGATGGTGGAATACAACAAATACATTCCACATGCCATTTGGGGAGATGACGATGACTCCCCTGGACTTTGCTATGATCACAGGCATCCAGTTCGGCGGCTTTCCCATTGCTCGCCATGACGATCTCCAGACTCACTATGAATAGATTATTAACTTACTCGGGGCTCACCCAGGGGAGTTCATATCACCCGCAAAATGGTTTCTGGACACTTTCAAGGGGCAAGCCTTTACTGATGACCAGATGGCTAGGGCCTTTATCATGTATGTGCTGATGAGCGCAAAGGGGGATAGGATCAACCTCGGGTACTTAGCCTCCCTTGTGGATATTGATCGCATATCCCAGTATAACTGGGGAGGGGCAGGGCTGGCTACTCTTTACAACCACATGAGTGAGGTCTCTAGGGGAAACTCCCCATCCACTGGTGGGTACTGGAGAGCCTGGGAGGTAAAACTTTATTGTATTTCAATCATCATCATTTTTTTTATTCACCCCTTTTGATTTTATCTCGAACACTGACTTCACTCTCTTTTTGTTTTCTTTTTTTCTTTTGCAGATATAGTCTCACGAATACCTTTGCATGAGGGTTTCCAGTACCCGGGATGGAGAGGCTGCTATCATGCCTTAGGGCTTAAAATAGAGGAAGGAAGCGACAGGCCAGAAGGTTGGCGCCCATGACTTTGTCGGCTGCAGGAACCTCCTCACCAACTTACGCGAGGTTCATGTGGTGTGGAATCCGTGGGAGGCAGCTCTTCCAGAGGCTAGCGAGGTGATCTAGGCGACTTTGGGTTTCTCCAGGTTGAGGATTTTGATGGTGGGTGAGGCGTGCCAAGAGTGGTACCTTGGTGAGAGGGTGACCGAGCAATGCCTTGCAGCCCTGGCTTTTTATGTGCCAAGAGCTCCCCCAGGGACTATGAGGAGTACGAAGACTTTGGATCATGACGTCCTGGTGGCTGTTCTAGATGGGGAGGACATTGCATACTTTTTGGATGGCCCAGATGATTATCCCGCCTCCAGCTCTCCTACAGTGGAACTGGAACGTTCCCATGGTCCATATGGGCCAGGAGACCATGTACCAGCTTGCCCCTTATATTCAGAATGTTCCGTCCATCCCTCTGTAATACGATACAGTCCCTAGAGACTATGTGGAGGAGGGTCTATCGTACGCATACACTCTCCAGCATTGGATTCATGGACGTGAATGGAGGGTAAATCTCTTTTTCAAAACTACCTTCTTATTACTTTTTCATAATTCAAATTTTATCTTTATGCTGACAATTGTATCTAAACTCTTTTTCAGGCTGATGGAGTAAGGGCCACTGCTGACCTCCAAGCCAGAGCTATGGTATCACCATTTTTATACTTTTTCTCTCTTTTTTTCTTATTCATTTCACTTATTCTTCATTTTGTTTTGTCTTTTCAAGAGGCCGAGCTTGCTGCCTTGAGGAGGCAAATTCAACAGTTTTAGCTGGGTCAAGGTAGTGGCTATCAAGGAGGTGCTGGCGGTAGCGGCCTAGGTGGTGACAGTGGAGATGGAGGTGACGGTGGAGATGGCAGAGCAAGGGGAAGTCAGACAGCTCCGCAGATACCTAGAAGAAATCCTCATCGCCGACGAGGATAGCCGATCTCTCTTTCTTTTATATTACGTCCCTGTGAGGACGAGAACTCCAAACTTTTCTCTCTTTAGCGGATTTACTTAGGCGGTTTGATAGTATTCATGCATAGTGGCCTGTGTGCCAATTTTTAATTCTGTTTATATTCATGCTTGATTACTAACTTAGCATTAGGTTTTATTCCCCTTGCTTACTCAAAACGTGAATACCTTTATTTACTTTTTGATGAATGGTGCTTGAATGATGAAATGGTGATACTCTTGTTCAAATTTTTATATAGGTTTGGGCTGATTTAAATTATAAACTGACTCATTCACATCTTAAACTCTGGCCGGCACTCAGAGCGACTGATTGGCATTCACTGAATGTCGTGCGAGACTCAGTGACTGTCGGCCGGCACTCAGTGAGTGTCAAAGCTTTTCATCGAATGCCGATTTGTGCCATTTTACTATATAAAGTGCCATTTGCCCATTTTATGCTCATTTGAAGCTCCTAAGGTCCCTTTTCTTCTTCCTCATTCAAATTCTTCTTCTCCATTCATTCTCCTTCTGCATGGCTCCCATAAATTCTGACATTCTATACCCGTGGATGGATTCTCTTGCTGGCATCGACCGACTCAACTTTAAGTCTCATAGATTGACAGACCTCTTTGTATTCTTCTATATGGCCCTAGACAAGGGCTTACTCTGAGCTGCTATCATATGTTGGGACCCCTCTGTGCATATCTTTCAGTTCGGTCATGAGGAGGTTTGTCCACTTTTTGAGGAATTTAGCGCCATCCTCTATACCGATCCTTATACTGATTTAATTCTCCCCCCAGATACAGGCAGGTTACATCCAAGATCTAGTGGCTCTTCTTCATATTTCTCAGGGTACGGCCAGCTCTTTTGTTCGCGATCGGCACATTGATTTTGATCGCCTTTCTTCCATTTATGCTCCTGTTGGTGATCCTGATGACGAAGGATATCAGATTATCAGACAAAGTGCCCTTTCCCTGGCTATGCTCTCTTATTCTTGTTTCAATCCTCCACCAACATCATCATACCTATTGTTTGTGGTCTTTGAGAAATGCAGAGTGTCGTCATGCTTGTTCTAGGAGAGACCTTACTCGGTTTGGATCATGCACAGAGCACCGAATCGATGTTGCTTTCAAGGTCACCTCATGTCTTGCAGGTCTGGCTTCTTGAGCGTTTAGGCCTCTTTGCTCACCCTCTTGCTAGGAGACTACTTCCCAATGATCGTCTGGATGTTTGTTTACCCTCTTGCACGGTTGACTGCTGGCTTACTTGGCTTCGGAGCCTATGTTGTGAGGATATTTGTTGAGTGTGCCCCCAATGGGCTTACTGCTCTGTCACTATACAGCTTCCTGGACGTCTGGGAGTTTGGCTACCTAGTCTGCATGCTACCACTTTTTACATCCTCGGACGGGTGGTTCGCCAGTTTAGTTTGCTTCAGGATGTTTCGAACATTATTACTGCAGATTTTTCGAGGAGCTCCGCTCTACACCCTTATACCATGAGATTATTTGCCGAGGCTTGGCATGGAAGAGTGTCGGCTCCTTTCTGGAGGGCCCCTTCTTCAGTTGTTCCCATTGCCGAGTACCTTCTTGAGATTCAGACTTTGGTCGGGAAATAGCTTCTAGGCAAACAAAAAGGGAAAAAACAAGATTTTAAAACTTCCGACAAATCCTGCTTGAATCTTACTATGCTTGTTTTTTGTGATGTATTTTTAATTTTCAAAAAAACTTTTATTTGTATCAGGAAAATGTTCTATACATGTCAAATCAATGTTTTCACTTCTTCCATCTTTTCAAATTATGAAAATTTTCCTTTTAATGTCTCTTTTAGCTTTTATTACTTCGCTTTGAGTTTTGCTTTAGAGTTTTAATCATTCTATACTATGAATCCTCATTTGATTCCACACAATACCTATTTTGACAGCCACTAGATCCAGAAAAAAGTTTAGATATTTTCTGTGTTTTTTGGTTTGGCAAACGAAGTTTGCTCCTAGTATAGGGGGCTTGATTCTAGTTCTGGACAAATGCAAGTTTGCCTCTAATTCGGCATAGGGAAACTCAAGATATTGGGTTATATTGAGAGTTGGGTTTTATTTGGACCAAGGGCCTTGTGGACCTGCCAACTTATCCCCGAATGGGTATCAAGTCCATAGTAGTTCAGCTTAAGTCAGAAGGGAAGTGCCTTTTAGGCAAGTTTATTTATGCGAACGAACCGAGCAGGTTACCTACGTATCCCCTAGTGGGAATCAGGTCAAGCATAGTTCATCAATTCTGGAGGTTTTGAAAGGACAAGATCTTAAGTAAAATATTTCTTGAGGCGATCGAGGTTGATTGGTTGTTTAAACTCAACTCCGTCTAGGTCCATGAGATAGGCAGCTCCTCCGGAGATGAGCGTCTTAATGATATATAGTCCGACCCAGTTGGGTTTGAATTTTCCTCAAGGGCCATAAACGGGCGCTTTAAGTTCTTTAAGGACCAGGTCACTCTCAGCAAGCTTCCTTGGGCGAACCTTTTTTGTTGAAAGCAAGAGCTATCCTTTTTTGATATCCCCGAGTGTTATTTATAGCAGCCAGCCTCTTCTCATCTAGTAGCATCGATTCCTCATATCTCCTCCGCAACCACTCGAGTTTGGTTACCTCGCACTCAGTCAAGACTCTCAGTGATGGTATTTCGACCTCAATTGGGAGAACAACTTCCATCCCATAAACTAATGAATATGGCATAGCCCATGTTGAAGTTCTTACGGAAGTTCAGTATCCCAATAAAGCAAATGGTAACTTCTCATACCAATCCCTGTATGTATCTGTCATCTCCCCCAGGATCACCTTTACATTCTTGTTTGCAGCTTCTACTACTCCATTCGTCTGGGGTCTGTATGGTGAGGTTTGATGGTGGGTAATCCTATACTTCTCTAGGAGTGGGATAACTTATCCCTAAAAATGACTCCCATGGTCAGAAATATGCTCATTTGGCACCTCATGTCTGTAGACTATCTGGCACCCCATGGCTTTCAGAGTTGCATATGATGCCGCCTCCACCCATTCGGTGAAATAGTCTATTGCCACGATTATGTACCGGTGTCCATTTGAAGCTTTCGGGACTACTTCACCGATGATATCAATACCCCACATAGAGAACGGCCAGGGGGTGGTTATGTTTTAAAGTTGGGAAGGTGGGGTTATGCATAAGATTTACATGGATCTAACATTTATGACATTTTCTAACATACTCACAACAATCCTTATCCAGAGTCGTCCAATAGTATCCCTGCCGAATTATCTTTTTGGCCAACATGTGTCCATTCATGTGGGGTCCGCAGACTCCTTCATGTACTTCTTCCATCATTTTTCTCGCTTCCCTTCCATATAGACATTCTAGGTTATAACCGGTATAGGACTTCTTCCATAATTTTCTCGCATAAATCACAAACTGAGCTAAAAACCTCCAGATTACCTTCTTATCCTTTTCTGACACTCCTTCAGGGTACTTTCCTTTCTCAATGAAACTCCAAACATTCATATACCATGGCACTTCTGTATCTTTTCCTCCTCTAATGGCTGCGATTTTCTCAAATGAAGGTCGGGTTCTCTCTTCTATGGACTGGGGAATCATGGTAACTCCGATAGGGATTTGGATCATCGAAGCCAAGGTTGCTAAAGAATCGGCTAGTTGGTTTTCCTCACGAGGAAGGTAATAGAACGAGATTTTTCTAAACTGCACTTTTAGGCTCTCCAGGTATTCATGGTAAGGTCTCAATTTCTCATGCTTTATTTTCCAATCACCCCTTACTTGCGATATTATTAGATTCGAGTCCCCAAAAACATCAATCTTCTCAATTTTTAAGGCCAAGGCTGCTTCTATCCCAATTGAAAATGCTTCATATTCTGCCGTGTTGTTGGTTGAGTTATACTTAAGTTTAACGGCCAATGGGGTGGGGCCCCATTAGGCCAAGGTTTCGGGTGTTAATTCCACACAAAAGTCTATTTCTCTTTTCGGTGGAAGTCCTTTAATATCCTAAAATACATCCTGAAAATCTTGTACAGTAGGAATCTGATCCATCGTGAGTTCTGTATTCGTACTCCTGATTGTAGCCAAACTACTCGTAAGGAATATGTCGCTCGTTGACTGACACTGAAATCTGATCGTTGGCTTTCCTTGTATCAGAAATACAATTGTCTTAGTAGGGCAATCCAGATTGGCACTATACTTAGTCAACCAATCCATTCCTAGGATAATGTCGAACTCGGACATTGACAGAACTACCAAGTCTGCTGGAAGATTCCTATCTCCCAAAGTCAATGGGCAATCTTTACATACTTTACCCAACTTGACAGTCACTCCTAATGGTGACACAACATTAAGTGCTGGCTCAAGTGTCTGGGATTCTAAACCCAATTGACGCACAATCTTAACAGCAATAAATGAGCGTGCAGCTCCAGTATCAAATAAAACTTTAACTGGACTATGAAAGAGTACCAGCGTACCTTCCAAATGTTGCTGCTCGTCAGCATTAAAGCCTACTTCTCCTAGGATGATAGTATTCATCCTTGTCGGATCTGGTGGTCCTTGAATTCTTTGAACTGGTGCTCCATAATACCCAAAAACCCTGTCATGCCCCGGAGCAGCATAAATAGAGAAAAATAAATTTCCTTTATGGGTCCATAGGGAATGACAAGTGAAAGTCACTGATCATCCACACCACACAGTACTAGTCCACAAGAACAACAGGAACAGTAAACCACTGAAATATAAACACAATTCTATCTATTACAATCATCAGAGTATGGTCCACAGGATCACAACAGGTCTGGAGACAAAAAAATGCCCAAGTACCCGTTAAACTACAAAGTACAACAGTAAAAGAAAAGTAGTAATATAAACTACTATCTATCTTTAGGTCTTCAGTTGGCGTACGGATAGGCGTTAGCATAACTGGCATCAGTGGGGCCATTCTCTACGTAACTCCCTTCAGGGTAATCGTTATCGCCATAAGTTCCGTCATCTGTATTGTAAAGGACAGGATAGTCTGGACGGGGAATGTCCAGGCAATAAAGGCCGTCAGCTTGTTGAAAGCTGAGTGAGTACTAACTAACGCAGTCTCATAGAAATAACATATTTACAGTTATGAACAATAGATGACAGTGATACGAAATATATCTCTACCTCTTTTATTCAGACATATCATTAATCGATTCTTATTAATTCCCACTCTAAGACTGATCTCACAATTCCCAACTGACTCTCTCTCTCTCGAACTGATTATATCAGCACAACATACCAGTGCTCTTGTTCACCGCTTTTAAGAACTCTTACTGTTCACCGCTTTTAAGAACTCTTGAGAGCACCCATACATTGTTCTCATATAATGACTGGTCCATGGATGTACCCATACTCTTGTTCACCGCTTTTAAGAACTCTTACTGTTCACCGCTTTTAAGAACGCTTGCGAGTACTGTACATACATAGCTCTGGTAATTCAAATCATGGGCGTGCCATATCTACTCTTGTTCACCGCTTTTAAGAACTCTTACTGTTCACCTCTTTTAAGAACTCTTGCGAGTACTGTGCACCCATAATTCTCACGGTCCTGATCAAATCCTTGACATGCACTTATTGGATTCAACCTGAGCGAATCATCAGCTCGACTCACACAACCTTGAACCTACCAATCATCTTACTGACTTAACTCCCAGTTATCCAATACTACCCATTGTTACCATCTCGAATTGATCTCGTTATCGCGTCGTACTATTACTAACGTTCCGAACCCGACTACGTTACTCACCATGTTATCTCAATCTCGTTATCGTATCCCATTACCTCCGTAATCCATAATATCGCATAGTAGGAACATGAAACAACAATTAAACAACTACGCACTATGCATTATAAACTGAAAGGAATTACATTCATGTTCTGCTAGGTTCGATCGATTGAGATCATCTCGATCGCTCGAAGAAAGTGTTGTTCGATCGATTGAAGTCTTCACGATCGATCGAAGTGAAGGTAGTCTCGACTGATTGAAGTCTTCTTGATCGATTGAGACTCAGGGATGTTAGATCGATTGAACTCAGTTCGATCGATCGAACGTCGTCTTCCACAGATTCTGCCTGTGAACGTGCAGAATGTGCTAGGGGTGTTTGGGTTATAATTTAATACGTCCAGAATATGTAAAACAACATAACTAAGTTACTGAGTGAGTTTGGAACTCACCGAAAGTCGTTAAGGGCGCGTTTGGCTCGGTTGAAAGCTTCGAAGCTTTTCTAATGGCTTCCTCTTTCTCTCTCTCTGCCTCTGTCTCTCCCTGTCTCCTTCTCTCTTTCTCTCCTTCTTCTTGTTCTTCTTCTTCTTCTGATCTTTCTTCTTCTCTCGGTCTCCCGGATATATATATGTATGTGTGTGTATATAATTATGTATATATATATAAACACACACAAAACTCACCACTCTCTCTCTCTCTCTCAAACTCTTAAGTTCAGCAAACACACAACACCCACGAGGCTAATGTATATATAAGGGGAATGGGGGTATAGGTGGCAGCATTTACGCAGAAACTGGAATTTTGATAATTGCACTCTCGATCGATCGAATTATTCACGATCGATCGAACTCAGATCGGTCAGTTAGATCGATTGAAAAAGGGTTTGATCGATCGAAGTGGGGACCACGTATTAAATTTATGTCGGTAGGGTTTCGATCGCTCGAAAAAGGGTTCGATCGCTTGAACGTATGGGATGCTCGATCACTCGAAAGAGCTTCGATCGATCGAAGATGAAATTTCATGAATGGTCAAGGGAAGTATATAGAATCTCTGTGCATAAATATTTATTGGAAATATAGGGTATTACATCTCTTGTTCACGGCTTTTAAGAACTCTTACTGTTCACCGCTTTTAAGAACTCTTACTGTTCACCGCTTTTAAGAACTCTTGCGAGCACCCATACATTGTTCTCATATAATGACTGGTCCATGGATGTACCCACACTCTTGTTCATCGCTTTTAAGAACTCTTACTGTTCACCACTTTTAAGAACGCTTGTGAGTACTGTACATACATAGCTCTGGTAATTCAAATCATGGGCGTGCCACATCTACTCTAGTTCACCGCTTCTAAGAACTCTTACTGTTCACCGCTTTAAGAACTCTTGCGAGTACTGTGCACCCATAATTCTCACGGTCCTGATCAAATCCTTGACATACAGTTATTAGATTCAACCTGAGCGAATCATCAGCTCGACTCACACAACCTTGAACCTACCAATCATCTTACTGACTTAACTCCCAGTTATCCAATACTACCCATTGTTACCATCTCGAATTGATCTCGTTATTGTGTCGTACTATTACTAACATTCCAAACCCGACTACGTTACTCACCATGTTATCTCAATCTCGTTATCGTATCCCATTACCTCTGTAATCCATAATATCGCATAGTAGGAACATGAAACAACAATTAAACAACTACGCACTATGCATTATAAACTGAAAGGAATTACATTCATGTTCTGCGAGGTTCGATCGATTGAGATCATCTCGATCGCTCGAAGAAAGTGCTATTCGATAGATTGAAGTCTTCTCGATCGATCGAAGTGAAGGTAGTCTCGATCGATTGAAGTCTTCTCGATCGATTGAGACTCAGGGATGTTAGATTGATTGAACTCAGTTCGATCGATCAAACGTCGTCTTCCACAGATTCTGCCTGTGAACGTGCAGATTGTGCTAGGGGTGTTTGGATTATAATTTAATACGTCTAGAATATGTAAAACATCATAACTAAGTTACCGAGTGAGTTTGGAACTCACCGAAAGTCGTTAAGGGCGCGTTTGGCTCGGTTGAAAGCTTTGAAGTTTTTCTAATGGCTTCTTCTTTCTCTCTCTCTGCCTCTGTCTCTCCCTGTCGCCTTCTCTCTTTCTCTCCTTCTTCTTGTTCTTCTTTTTCTTCTGATCTTTCTTCTTCTCTCGGTCTCCCGGATATATATATATATGTATGTGTGTGTATATAATTGTGTATATATATATAAACACACACAAAACTCACCACTCTCTCTCTCTCTCAAACTCTTAAGTTCAGCAAACACACAACACCCACGAGACTAATGTATATATAGGGGGAATGGGGGTGTAGGTGGCAACATTTGCGCAGAAACTGGAATTCTGATAATTGCACTCTCGATCGATCGAATTATTCACGATCGATCGAACTCAGATCGGTCAGTTAGATTGATTGAAAAAGGGTTTGATCGATCGAAGTGGGGACCACGTATTAAATTTATGTCGGTAGGGTTTCGATCGCTCGAAAAAGGGTTCGATCGCTAGAACTTATGGGATGCTCGATCGCTCGAAAGAGCTTCGATCGATCGAAGATGAAATTTCATGAATGGTCTAGGGAAGTATATAGAATCTCTGTGCATAAATATTTATTGGAAATACAGGGTATTACATCTCTTGTTCACCGCTTTTAAGAACTCTTACTGTTCACCGCTTTTAAGAACTCTTGCGAGCACCCATACAATGTTCTCATATAATGACTGGTCCATGGATGTACCCATACTCTTGTTCACCGCTTTTAAGAACTCTTACTGTTCACCGCTTTTAAGAACGCTTGCGAGTACTGTACATACATAGCTCTGGTAATTCAAATCATGGGCGTGCCACATCTACTCTTGTTCACCGCTTTTAAGAACTCTTATTGTTCACCGTTTTTAAGAACTCTTGCGAGTGCTGTGCACCCATAATTCTCACGGTCCTGATCAAATCCTTGACATACACTTATTAGATTCAACCTGACCGAATCATCAGCTCGACTCACACAACCTTGAACCTACCAATCATCTTACTGACTTAACTCCCAGTTATCCAATACTACCCATTGTTACCATCTCGAATTGATCTCGTTATCGCGTCGTACTATTACTAACGTTCCGAACCCGACTACGTTACTCACCATGTTATCTCAATCTCGTTATCGTATCCCAGTACCTCCGTAATCCATAATATCCCATAGTAGGAACATGAAACAACAATTAAACAACTACGCACTATGCATTATAAACTGAAAGGAATTACATTCATGTTCTGCTAGGTTCGATCGATTGAGATCATCTCGATCGCTCGAAGAAAGTGCTGTTCGATCGATTGAAGTCTTCTCGATCGATCGAAGTGAAGGTAGTCTCGATCGATTGAAGTCTTCACGATCGATTGAGACTCAGCGATGTTAGATCGATTGAACTCAGTTCGATCGATCGAACGTCGTCTTCCACAGATTCTGCCTGTGAACGTGCAGAAAGTGCTAGGGGTGTTTGGGTTATAATTTAATACGTCTAGAATATGTAAAACATCATAACTAAGTTACCGAGTGAGTTTAGAACTCACCGAAAGTCATTAAGGGCGTGTTTGGCTCGGTTGAAAGCTTCGAAGCTTTTCTAATGGCTTCCTCTTTCTCTCTCTCTGCCTCTGTCTCTCCCTGTCTCCTTCTCTCTTTCTCTCCTTCTTCTTGTTCTTCTTCTTCTTCTGATCTTTCTTCTTCTCTCGGTCTCCCGGATATATATATATGTATGTGTGTGTATATAATTGTGTATATATATAAACACACACAAAACTCACCACTCTCTCTCTCTCTCTCAAACTCTTATGTTCAGCAAACACACAACACCCACGAGACTAATGTATATATAGGGGAAATGGGGGTGTAGGTGGCAGCATTTGCGCAGAAACTGGAATTCTGATAATTGCACTCTCGATCGATCGAATTATTCACGATCGATCGAACTCAGATCAGTCAGTTAGATCGATTGAAAAAGGGTTTGATCGATCGAAGTGGGGACCACGTATTAAATTTATGTCGGTAGGGTTTCGATCGCTCGAAAAAGGGTTCGATCGCTTGAACGTATGGGATGCTCGATCGCTCGAAAGAGCTTCGATCGATCGAAGATGAAATATCATGAATGGTCAAGGGAAGTATATAGAATCTCTGTGCATAAATATTTATTGGAAATACAGGGTATTACATGTTAACTCTTATTTTAAGTTTTCTGCATAGCTATTAACATGTGCAAATGATTTGGATACAAGAATGGTCAACATATGCATTCATCCTAGAGAAACTAGAAAAATGCAAGAACTTAATTCATAAAAGGATGAGAATAAAATGGTTGTGTCATTGCCTCTTAACAGCTAAATAGGGGTGAATATTCAGAGCTATTCTACCAATTTAATTTCTAAAACTTGGTTAATAGTTTGAAATTTTAACTTTAAAATTTGCAAAAAATATATATATTTTTTTGTTTCTGTAATTTTATTTGTTTTCAAACAAACTTCTAATCGAGATTGTATGAATGTGCAGTAAGGTGATCCAGATTGCTAAGTATAAATATGCATAGGTGATTATCTATCTACATCCCACCCCCAACTGAAAATAACCATGTCCTCAGAAGTTGATTTTCAAAAATAGATAGAGAGATATCACCTAATAAAGCATCGTAATAACCGTAAGTGTAACAATCTATACAGAAAGCATATAAACTCCAAGCAGCAAAGATCAAATAAGATATGAAATAAAGCATGAGATCCATACATAAAACATAACTAAGCACTCGAAAGATAATAGAGTGAAATAACAGAACAGTGATTATATAATCCATAAAAACTAATGTTTAAAATACCTACACCAACCAACAATAACCAAAATAGCCAAAAGTCCAACATGTCCAACAAACCAAACAATCCAAAATATCCAAAACTCCAAAATCCAAACAAACCATAAGAAAAACAAGAGCGAGAATAAATGGGCTAGGCATCATTGGTGATGTCACATAATATCTCAATCAGCACATCTAGAGCATCCCACCTCCACCCTCAGCAACAGTAGTAGCTGTCGTCGGATCAATCGCAATCGTGGCAGCAGGTGTAGATAATGATGTCTCAGCCGCGACTGGAGGTGGTGGAAGTGGTGTCTCAGTGGTAGGTGGTGTCGCCGATGTGGATGGAGCTGCAGGATCAATCTGTGCAGGTAGAGCTCATGATGCAGAGGGAGCGGTAGGACCAGAAGAAGACGGGCCAGTGGTAGGTGGTAGAGGTGCAGGTGGAGGGGAGGACGGGGGCACGAACTGATCGAACCCTCGCTGGACCAGCAGGGTCGTAAGCATAGTAGTTATGTGATCTACCTTGCCCTCGAGTCTAATCTGGGCATCTCTTTCTTCTAATAGTAACTGGTGAACAGTCGGGAGAGGTACAAACGAAGAAGACTCTCCCTGCGCGTGAGCCTAAGATTGCTGTCTCAACTCAAATCTCGCAACCTCCTCAATAGGGTCCACCTCATCCTCTGCCTCTGTGGGCGTCCCAAAAGCAGCACCCTCCGTATCAGTGCCTCCTCCTCTTTTGTGCATCAGACCGGCGAGAAGTTGTCCCACTAAAATGACTGCGAGACTGGGCAGTCGTATTGCCCACCAAAGGAAGGAGACCTGCCTTCTCAATAATCCAATGAATGGCCCAAGCACCCTTCAGGTGCTTCTTGGCATGGTTGTATCATGTAGGGTGCCTTATAAAGTCAATGTATAAGCGAGGTAAACAAACCGACTGCCTATCCCTATCGCATATAAGACACGTGCATACCATGCCATAATCTTCTCCCAGTAGGAGGTCACTATGAGGCAATTGCTGAGGGCGAGATGTAACATATGATAGTTATCGATAAGGTAGAAGTCGGCAATGAGGGAATCGCCATCCCAACCTAGAAGAGCACCCCGGGTAATCTCCCTGATGATAACTGTCGGTGAGAGCAAGGGTGTGTCAGTACGGTGTGGACAAACACAATTAGGTACCTCAAGTACCCCTAAAGCGGCGGAGACAGTGGCCGGACTAAAAATAATCTCCCCGTCACAGAAAAATGAACGTAATGTGAATGGAGCAACCGGAACCCTGACCATCATCGCACATGCCTCCCAAATCTAGGACAGATTGACGTGCTTTGACTGGGAGAGGAGCGCGTACCAATGCGGCATAGCTCGTATCTAGCTAAGATTCCAAGGAGTGGAAAGCCATGCTGTCTCGAGTGGTCGCTCGAGCATAACCTTTCGAGATTGGAAGTATCTAGTGAACCATACACGGTCTTCCTCATTTCTGAACCCGTGATCGGGTATGGGGTCGGGTATAGTGAGGTCGAGCGGCTTGGACTTGTGGTACCCTGTGATAGGATTCATTGTAAAGCCCTGAAATGGAAGAAACAAACAGACAATACATTAAAATAGGGAAAACAGAAAAAAAAAAAAAAAAAAAAAATGAAACTGCTGCACTTCGATCGATCGAAGCAAGTTTGATCGATTGAGAATGTTCAGGCTTCGATCGCTCGAGCCGAGTTTGATCGATTGAAAGGGTAATGAGTTTGATCGCTCGAGCCCAGTTTGATCGATCGAACACAGCGATTGTGAACGAGAACGGGAAATGCCCGCAAACACAAGAATAACAAGAAAAAAACAAGATAATGGTTGTGATAACCAATGGGGGCACCCCCAAAAGAATTCGAAAAGAAAAGAAAAAAATAATGAGGTTCTCGGGGCCTAACCTCGAGATACGTGCAAAGGAGAAGATGATGGCAATGCAAATGATGATCAGGGGGCCAGGCGCTCCTCAATGGATGTGGTTGTATATGGGGGGGTCCAAAATTGCGCGAGCCTCTTCTGTCTCCGATCGCTCGAACGTTAGGGAGATGAAGAGAGACTGATGAAGTTTCTGAAACATGCCTCGTTTAAATACAGGTCTCGATCGATCGGACGTTCGATCAATTGAGGCCTGCTTAAACGGTCGAGGTTTTGATTATATCGATCGATCGAGCTATGTTCGATCGATCAAACATGGAAGTTCTACAATATGACTGCATTGAAAAATTATACACCCCCAACTAACCAACATCGTTCTGGACATACAGGAAAGTGATAGAAACAGTTCATTGACAGGACATGTAAGCTAAAAAGTCATCATCAAAATAGAAAATTGCAAATTTTTATAAATAAAACATTGTAATAACATCCATTTGCAAGATTATTGCCCCCAGCATGGTGTATAAAACCTTATTAATAACGATAAACTAAAACAATTAATAAAACTATGTCTAGGAATACACTTCAATTGATGAAAGAAAAATGAAATGACAGAATATGATTGAAGTGAAGCACTACTCTTCAAGCATGAAGATTTCTTCCACAACTTCTTTCTCCGCCAGAACTTCAAATGTGGAGTCTAACCTTGATGATTCCCTTTCCCAGAATAGTCAGAAAGCAGCTAGGACATCATCGATCGAGTCAGAACTCTCTAAAGAATCGATTTCATAGGCAATAGGTGATTCGGATGGAGACAAGGATAACGGAGTGTAATTTCTCATCGAACTTTCCTCTTGCAACGGAGTACCCGGGGACCATATGTATGGCCCAAAGCCATAAAACAATTGATGTGGAAGGTACAACGGTGGAAATGTCGAATTCATAGTGAAATTCCTGACAAAGAAAAATAAGAAGGAAACGAAGAAAAAAATCAACTAGAACAAAAGAAAGAACTAACAGAAAGAATTAAACAAAGAAAAACAAAAAGAGAAAGGAATATGACCAAGATTTAACCTCACTATTGGCATGATGGACCCAAGTGCACTAGAAAGTAGAGGGCAGTGAAGCTGAAACAACACATAATGCATGTGCACATAAATATAAGGAACTGATTAGATGACAAGGAAGTCATCAACATGCGTGAATACAACATTATGGCATTTCGGCACCACATCCTATAAATCTTCTTCCTCCCAAGGTTCCCACATTGACTCATTTTCCCATTGTTCCATCAGAGCATCATCTACTTTCCACACAACATACCCCTCTGGTTCTCCCTTCTCTTCGGGAAGTTACATGTGCTCAAAAGAATTAATGAGGAGGAGTACAAGATCATAAGGAATGTACCCATGGGTCAGGTCCTCTACATCATCTGCCTCTGGTCCTTGATAAGGAGAAAAGCAGAATGCTATCTCGTTGGCAGTCCAAGGGAGGTTAGGATATTCCGAATCAGCCCATGACCCAATTGAGTGAACATCATCATCTTTCATGTTGAACAACCTGCAGATGATAGATAAAAATGGAATAGCAAGTTAAGATCGAGGTCACACTCAAAAATAGATAAACAAAAGAACTAAAACAAAGCAAAATGCAGTGACGGAAAGAAATACAACATGGCGAATATGCACTTGAGTATTTTAGGTCGAGGAATAATCGAGCTCATCTAGTTGGATGTGCTCGATCTCTGTTTGGAAATCTTCTAAGAACGGTTTTAACTTTTGGCCATTCACCTTGAAACTTTTGTCGTTCTTAGGATTGAATAACTCGATAGCCGTATGTGGAAAGACAGATTTGACTATAAATGGTCCTGTTCACCTAGATCGGAGTTTTCCTGGGAATAGGTGAAGGCGAGAATCATATAATAAAACTTTTTGCCCTGGCTCGATTGATTTTCTAAAAATCGTCCTATTATGGCATGCCTTCAGCCTTTCCTTATGTAATCTAGCATTATCGTAGGCATCTCGACGTATTTCTTCCAGTTCAGCCAACTGGAGTTTTTGGAGATGACCTCCTTTTTTAATGTCGAAGTTCAATGAGCGTGTCGCCCAATATGCTTTGTGCTCGATTTTGACAGGAAGGTGACGTGCCTTACCATACACTAACCTATATGGGGACATCCCCAGATTTTTCTTAAAGGCCCTGCGGTATGCCCATAAAGCATCAGTCAGTTTATAAGCCCAGTCTTTTCTGTTGAAACTAACCGTTTTTTCTAGTATATGCTTGATTTAACGGTTAGACAACTCTGCCTACCCGTTTGTTTATGGGTGGTAGGCTAGAGCGATCTTGTGATTCACCCTGTATTTCTTGAGTAGTAATTCCAAAGGCCTATTGCAAAAGTGCTTGCCTTGGTCACTTATTAGTGCTTTTAGGGTTCCGAAATGCGATAGGATATTTTCCTTAAGGAAGGACATTACTGTTTTGTGGTCATTGCATCTCGTTGGTATCGCTTCCACCCATTTTGATACATACTCCACAGCTAGGAGTATGTATTCGCAGTTATTTGATTTAGGAAATGGGCCCATAAAGTCTATGCCCCAAGAAATTGAATATTTTAATTATGATAATAGGGGTTAAGGGCATAGAGTTCCTTTACAAAATTGTACCAAGCTTCTGACAGCGTTGGCATGATTCACAAAAAGAATAGGCATCTTTGAACACGGTGGGCCAATAGAAGCCGCTGTGTAGGACTTTTTGTGCGGTCTTTTAGGAGGCAAAATGGCCACCGCAGGCTTCAGAATGACAAGAGGCCAAAATTATAGTTATGTCCTCATTCGGAACGCAACATCTGATGACCTGGTTAGCACAATACTTGAATCGGTAGGGGTCATCGAAAAAGAAATGACGTGCGAACGAAAGGGAACCATTTCTTGTCCTGGTTCGACCAATGACTAGGGGTCTCTCCCGTAACTAGATAGTTCACTATATCCGGATACCAAGGCAAACTAGAAATAGCCATCAATTGTTCATCTGGGAATTCATCCTTTATCGGTACGGGTTCAGTGTTGTCAGTAAATGTCAACCGAGATAGATGGTCGGCAGCCATATTCTCTACTCCCTTTTTATCCTTGATTCTGATATCGAATTCCTGGAGTAGGAGTATCCAGCGGATAAGCCTTTGCTTCGCGTCCTTCTTAGATAGCAGGTACTTGAGGGCCAAGTGGTCTGTAAAATAGACGATTGGGGACCCTATCAGATAAGACCTGAATTTGTCTAGAGCGAAGACTATTGCCAGTAGCTCTTTCTCGGTGGTTATATAGTTTATTTGAGCTTCGTTGAGTGTTCGGCTGGCATAGTATATTACCTAGGGCTTATTATCCTTTCTCTGTCCTAGGACTGCACCAATAGCGTAGTCACTAGCGTCGCACATTAGTTCAAATGGCAAACCCCAGTCGGGTGCCTGTATTATCGGTGCGGAGGTAAGGTGTTCCTTTAGTGCGTCAAAAGATTTTTGACAGTTATCTGACCACTCGAAAGGTGCATCTTTGACTAAGAGTTGGCACAGTGGTCGAGAGATTGCACTAATGTTTTAGATAAAGCGATAATAAAATCCTGCGTGTCCCAGAAAAGACCGGATGTCTTTAACTGTACGGGGGACCGGTATGTTTGAGATAATATCAATTTTCACTTTTTTGACTTGGATACCTTTATCGGAAATAATGTGGCCGAGGACAATTCCCTTGGTCAGCATCAAGTGACACTTTTCCCAGTTTAGTACTAAGTGTTTGTCCTTGCATCGTGCTAACACACGTTCCAGATTATCTAAGTAATTTTCAAAGCTATGGCCAAACACTGAAAAGTTATCCATAAAGACCATGCACCACTGAAACATAGCAGGTGCATTGCATAACCTGAAAGGCATACGTCTGGAGGTAAAGGTACAGAATGAACACGTGAAAGTTATTTTCTCCTGATCTTCAGGAGCAATTTCAATTTGATTGTAGCCACTATATCCGTCCAAGAAATAATAATATTTATGACCCGCCACTCTTTCTACCATTTGATCCATGAATGGCAATGGAAAGTGGTCTTTCTGGGTCACAGTATTCAACTTTCTATAATCAATACACATTCGCCATCCAGTGGGGACGCGTGTTGGTACTAACTTGCCGTCTTTATTTGGGATAACCGTTACACCAGCCTTTTTGGGTGCCACCTGGGTTAGATTAACCCAAGGACTGTCAGAGATAGGATATATAATCCCAATGTCAAGATGTTTTAGGACTTCCTTTTTAACGACTTCTTGCATATTGGGATTCAGACGCCTTTGCATTTGTCGCGAAGGATTAGCATCTTCATCGAGATATATCTTATGGGTACAAATAGATGGGTTTATGCCATTTAAGTCAGCAATAGTCCATCCCAATGCTCCCTTATGCTGTTTGAGCATTTGAATTAACTTGTCCTCTTGTTCAGAATTCAACGTGGCTGAGATTATCATAGGATAAGTCTTTTCAGTCCCCAAAAGAGCGTATTTGAGCTCTTTTGGAAGCTCCTTTAATTTTAAATTGGGAAACTGAAAGTTTGAAGGCATGGCTAACTTCATTTTTGGAGGCAAGGGTTCATATGGTGTAACCCACATGCATTCAGCTCTATCCTCCTCTTTAGTTTCCATTATGAGGCAGGCATGATTTATGGCAGCGTCCAATGGAGTTGAATCATTAGGTTTGTAGACTGCGTCACATTGTGCCACTACTGCTTCTAAAGGATCTTTATAGTCAACGAAATCGGCCTCATCTTCGATGACTGTGTCAACATAGTTGACCTCCTCTTCGTCATCGTATTCTTCGGGTCGGGGATTTGAGAAGATTTTGACATTTAAAGTCATATTCCCGAATACGATGGTCATAATATCACTTCTTATTTTAATTGTGGCATCTATGCTGTTGAGGAATGGATGTCCGAAAATCACCGGGATTTGTTAGCATGGATTGGACACAGGTTCGGTGTCCAAAATTACAAAATCAACCAGGAAGACAAAAGAGTCTATTTGTACTAGAACGTCCTCCAGTATTCCTCTAGGGTATTTGACGGACCTGTCTGCCAGTTGTAATTCAACTCGGGTAAGTTTGAGTTCACCCAACCCTAGTTATTTATAAACTGAGTATGGCAAAAGGTTTACACTCGCTCCTAGATCAAGGAGTGCATTGTCTATCCTTTGATTTCCAATTCGACACGAGACAGTTGGGGTACCAGGGTCTTTAAGCTTTGGAGGCAATTCGGTTTAGATGATTGCGCTTGCTTGGCAAGCTACATAAGCGTGTTTCTTCACACTTATCCTCCTCTTCACCGTGCATAAGTCTTTGAGGTACTTAGCATAGGCCGACACTTGTTTGATCGCATCAAGGAATGGGAGATTGATTTTAACTTGTTTGAACAAGTCCAAGAACTCCTGATTCTTTGCCTCATTATGGGGTTTCTTAAGCCTTTGAGGGTAAGGCACAGGGAAAGGGCATTTAGGTAATTCGTCAATGGCAAACTCCTTTCCAGGCCTTCTCTCAACTTCTTCTACTCGTTTAGGATCTTCATCTTTTTCAACCAATGGTTCGTTATTATTGAGTTACTCCTCTTCCTGAGTAGAAGGTTTGCGCTTAGTCACCACTTACTCATCTTCATACTCCTCGGGAGTAGAATGAGGCATGTTTTGCCCTATGACCTTGCCGCTTCTCAGAGTTGTCATGACTTTGTCATGCTCATGGTTATTGGGACCATTGTTAAATCCCTTAGGATTTGGAAGTGGTTGAGCAGGAAACGTGCCTCCCAATCCCTCTTGTCGTGCATCCATCCTCTCCAACGTCGTAGACATCTTGCTCATCATTTGAATTAATTGTTGCGTTAGATTCACATTAGAAAGAGGATCTTCCTCCTGTGACTTTTTGTGTGGAGGAACGTACACGTTCAACTATTGATTAGAGGGTTGCGCTTGGTTATAGTTATTAGGTCAATTTTGATTGAATGGCTGGGGCTGCCTATTGAATTGCCCTTGATATTGGTTATTGTTATTAAAGGGCTGTTGTTGGTATTGATTTTGGGTCCCAGCATTATTTTTCCAATCAAACTCGGAGTGATTGCATCTATTGTTATTATTTTGTGAATTATAGTTATTGTAGGAATTCCCCACCGCCCTATACCCTTGCATGGCATTCATTTCCATGGGGGGTTGTTCTTGAAAATACAGCACATTGGGATAGTATTGATTAGTGTGTCCCAACATGTTGCATGTGCTGTAGAGTTCTTCAGCTAAAACCTGCCTAGAACATTCCCCTTTCATCCCTAATTCCTCGACTTTCTTAGCTAATTCCTCATATTTATTCATTAGGTGATCTTCGCTTTTTAGTTGGTATAAACTCTTCTCCTCTACACAGGATATCTGTGAGCGTGGGATATCTTCAGAATTGGACCATTCATGGGCATTTTCAGCTAGCCACTCAAAGTGAGCTTCAGCTTCATCAGTATTTTTGCGCAGAAATGGTCCTGAACTCATGGTCTCGACCAACTTTTTTGTTTCACCATTTAACCCTTCGTAAAAGTAGCTTATGGTTCGCCATTTCTCATACCCATGATGTGGGCATGATAAATGCAAATCCTTGAAACGCTCCCAATTTTGGGTGAAGGTTTCATTGCTCTTTTGTTTGTAAGAGTTTATTTGTCATTTAAGCTCGGTGGTCATGCATGGTGGAAAGAATTTCTTTAGAAATGCAGTGTTCATCACATGCCAAGTGTAGATTGAATTCGCCTTCAACGTGAGTAGCCACGCTTTTGCTTTATCCTTCAAGGTGAAAGGAAATAGCATTAGACGTGTCACGTCTACAGGACAATTCTATGAGAAAGTTTTACAAACATCCTCAAAGTCCTTGACATGCAGATATGCCATCTCGCTATCCATTCCATGGAAGGTAGGAAGGAGTTGAATTATTTCATTGCGAAATTGAAATTTGCCAGCATGAGGTGGAATGAGAATACAAGAAGGTGTTGGAGCATGTTCAGGTGTCATGAGATCGCACAAAGGACGAAGTGAATCGTCGATTGGTACAACCACATTATCACCGTTCTCACTTTGATTATCGGCCATTGAATCAATAGGTGTTGCTATGGGATTAATAGAATTAGAAGAATCAGCTAAGTAGAATTGATTTCCAAGAATTCCTTCGATGGAATTTTCGGACATGAACGGGAAAAATCCTAAAAGGTTTGAATCTAAAGAAGAAAAGAAAAAGGAAAAAAGAAATAGATAAAGATAGATTGAGGCAAACTAATTATTAATTCGTCGCCTTCCCCGGCAACGGCGCCAAAAACTTGACACGAGAATTTTTCTGTGTGCGCTTGTGTGCAATACCCAAGTGTCGGTAAACGTGTAAGTAGTAATCTGGTAAAGTCCAGGTCGATCCCACAGGGATGGTGTTAAACTAAAGACCTAGATTAATCTCTAAAAGGGAAAATAAAAATCAATATTTTAAAAGGATGTAGAACACAAAGTTCCACGGTTTATCAACTACTAAAGATAAAGCAATTAAACTAAATTAAACTAACGACTATCTAACAAATTAAAGCGATATTTTAAAACGTGTTTTTCTTAATAAAAGGGAATGTTGGGATAACACGAATCCACCGCGACCTAGCCTTCTACCATGCAGTTACGTTGAAGCTCAATGGAGTACATCCTCTACAGTATTCCGTATTTCTCTTAGGATAAAGAATCCATAGCTCTTTCATGACCGGGACTATGTCATCACAATAAAGTTTGAAACACATAAAAGTGGTTTAAAAAAATTGTTAAGACTCGCACCTACAATGGTGATAGCATTGAGGGTGGTTTGCAAAAGATATTGAAGAAAAATGCCTTAAGGCTTTAAGTTTAAAAACTGCTTTGACAAACTGAGCGTTTGGGGACAGTTTGATAACAAATCAGTAAAACAGAAAGTCTAGAAACACTGCATAGAATGTTCTCAAGAATCAGAGAGTTTGATTGATCGACGCGCTTTCGATCGATCGAACATCTTCATCTCTCGATCGATCGAAATGTCTTCGATCGATTGACAATGTCTCTGGTCCGATCGATTGAACTAACTTCGATTGATCGAACACAGGAATTATTCTGCTGCATAGCAAAGGCTTAAGATCACGGTTTCATCGTGATCTCCCAACCTGGGGACTACTAAGACATAGTCTGAAGAGTCTCAGATGTGTTTTTAACGTAAAGATTCATTAAAGTGTTGTTTGGTTGTGATTCAATCATGTAATCTTTGAAAACTTAAAGGTTTAAACTACCTAAAATGCAAAACTACGAGATAACAGATTGTACTACTATAAACTACGTGCAGAATGTAAATAAAACAATAAAGGAGTAAACTGGAAAGAAGAACTTTGATTAAACTAAGAGAATCCAAGCTACAAAACCAATAATCTTTGAAAAACCTACAAAACAAGAAGACAAAGCTCTCTACTCTCTATGAAACTGATGACAAGTAAAAGTGGGCGTCCTTTCGGACGTATACAATACGAATATATATACCAAAAACCTAATGCTAGAGTTAAAAATCAGTTTCTACTGCGTGTGACACGAGAATTTTTCTGTGTGCGCTCGCGTAAAATCTGATAAAAGCCATGTTCAATTGATCGAACATCTCTCGATCGATTGAACTTCTAGGATCTTCGAGCGTTTGAACTGCATTCGATGGATCGAAACCTCGATCGCTCGAGACTTCTTCGATTGTTCGAAACTCTCTTTTCATGTTTGACTTGTCTTCGTTAGAACCAAGCACTTCCTTTTATCATTCTTATCCAATTCTTCACACAGTAACAGTAATCTGCATGAATAACCACTAAACAATACCACTTATCATAGTTTAATCAAATTGTGTACAACATTGCATTGTAATTCAAATTGCAAATAAACAGGGGAATTATAAACTAATTTAGTGTATTATCTTCTTTTAGCGCAGTTGTATTTTACAAATACCCCCTTGTCAAAAGGCTTTCTGGCATTGGTCAACCCATTCAAACTTTTTCCCTTTCCTCAACAACTTGAATAGTGGGCCACAGGTCATGGTGAGTTTGGATATGAAAAGGCTGATAAACTGTATTCTTCCTAAGAATCGACTCAACTCCTCATTTTTGGGTGACGGCATTTTGGTTATGGCTTGAATTTTTGTCGGATCAACCTAAATCCCCCTCTGTGTAATCAGAAATCACAACAATTTCCCCGTGGTGATCCCAAAAGTACATTTCTGCGGGTTTAATCTCATACTGAATTTTTTTAACCTCTCAAAAAATTTCCTTAAAGCCTTTAAGTGCCCTTCCCTCTCTTTGGACTTCACTATCATGTCATCCACATACACATCCACTTCCTTATGGATCATGTCATGTAGTAGGGTGAAGACGGCTCTTTGATAAGTTGCCCCCGCATTCTTAAGCCCAAATGACATAACTCTATAACAATAAGACCCCCAGGGTGTGATAAAGGTAGTCTTTTCCCTATCCTAAGGAGCCATTAATATCTTATTATACCCTGAGAACCCATAATGAAAGATAAGAGTTCATGTCCTGCCGTATTGTCTACTAACACATCAATGTGTGGTTAAGGGAAATCGTCCTTAGGGCTGGCTTTGTTCAAATCCCGAAAATCCACACAAGCCCTAACACGACCATCCTTTTTTGGGACTGGTACAATGTTAGCGACCCATTCTGGATACTCGGTGATAATCAAGAATCCAACTCCTAACTGCATTTCAACTTTCTCCTTCACTTTTAGTGCCCATTCAGGCCTCATTTGCCTCAATTTTTGCTTTATGGGTTTTGAGTTTGGGAAGAGGGGAATATGATGCTAGATGATTTCTGGATCAATTCATGACATATCATCATAGGACCATGCAAAGACATTCTTAATTCATTTAATAAATTGATTAACACTTTGCTTTCCTCGTTACTAAGCGTTGAGCCAATGGAAACATTTTGTGGATTATTTTCATTTCCCAAATTAATTGTTAAAGTGCCTTCAATGATTTTACATGCAGATTTATTTTCTTTTTCAATTAATTTTTGCAATTCATCTGGTATTTCACTACATTCACCACATGCATCACAATTATTATGCGCAGTCGAGTAAGAAGAATTAGTCATATTCTCATTAACTCTCTTGGGAGCAATTACAATAGACATAGAAATTAAAAGACGCCTCATTTGGGCCAATACAGACTCTGGGTGAGGGGGATACCTATCACTAGACTCAAAGACCCAGTCCTTCTTGCTTTTTCCCCCAAGATTAGTGATGAAGCATTCTTCCAGGTCCCTTGTCCGAGTAATTTCTCCCACTTCTTCTTCCTCTGGTTCTTTTTCCTGTTCTGACTTCTCCCTTTTTTCCTTTTCCTTGCTTCTTCTTCACCTCTGCTTTTCCCATCTTTATTCACACTTTCCCTAGTACTACCCTTTCCAATTCCTCTGTGTTCCTCATCTAGCAGGTCTTTCATTGCCAAGCCATTCAAAGTACTCACCCAATCCTAAACGGTGGTGGATTTTATTGGCACTTGCAGGTAAGGGTCCTTATAGTCAGAGAAGTCATGTGTAAAGAAAATCTCAAATCCCGGCTTCATACATTTTTCAACTTTATCCAACCACAGCTCTGGAAAACCGCAAAATGGAAAATCCTTTCCTTCCTTGACGAAGTATCCATTGAGAGTTTTTGAGTAAGGTCCCATTGGCGCGTCGGCCAATTTTTTCTTTTTCCTCATTTCTTCCCTTGTCGGTTCATATCCTATCTCGCGAGTGTGAGTTTGTGAGATGATGTTCGAAAATTCTAGTAATTGATTCGAGGTGAAAAGTGCATATTTCTAGTGTATTACGTGGTATTTTATGCATACTTTTATCCCCAAAATCCCTATATTTAGGTGCATTCTAATAACAATGTTATTTTTATTGAGATAACTTTGTTATTAGAATGTTGCATAGCTTAGATATCTTGAGAGACTGTAGTGGAGACAAATAACCCAAGTGAGCTTTTGAGCCATTCTTTTGTTTTTGAGGGTTTTATAAAATTACTCTTACTTTTTGAAAAGCGTATTCATTCGTTGTAAGTCTCATTTTTCTTCTTCATTTTGACTGATCACTAGAAGAGAATGTTCAAGATTTACCAAACTTTAGAGCTCTTGAATTTACTGAAATGAATAATCCTATTAACTTAGAAGATGATTTAGGCCATCTTTTGACCATACAGGCATAATACAGCTTTGGCCTACCTCTATGATATTCCTTTAATTCACTCTCTTGAGCCTTCATCATAATCGCCTTGTCCTCACAATCCTAAAATTCATACCTAACTCTACGAGTTTGAGTTTTTTTTCTTTACCTAGGAATGATTGGGATGTGTTATCTTGACAAGAAGTTTGGTTCTGTGAATAAGGGAAAGTTGGCAAAAAAAAAAAAGAAATAAGGAAAAAAAAACGAAAAGAAAGAAAAAAAGCATGAAAAGAAAAAAAAAAGTGCCAATGGTTGTTACAAAAGAAAAAAAATAATAATAAAAAGAAGAGTGTGAAAAAAAGAAAAAGAAAAAAAAAAGAGAGAAGAAGAAGAAGAAGAGAGATTGGAGATGTGGGAAAGTTTGAAAAGTTGTAATAGACATTCCAATCACATCCTTTAACCCAGTTGAATATCATGAACCTCTTTCTTCTTTCACTTAACACCTCTTTTTCAAAGTCCTAATGATTTTAAGTAATTGGATTTGAAGTTAAGGTAATGAGGGAGTTCTCCACGGTATCTCGCTCTTCTAGTGAAAAGTATCCTTTCATGAGAAGAAGAAGTCATGAGTGATAATTATTACACCTAATTTGGAGTGATTTTCATCTTGAGAGTATAATCCTAGTGAGAGTTGAGTCAAAATGAACGTCTTGATAGCGTCTTAGGTTATGCGAGCTTTGAAATTAAAGTTTTGTATTTTGGTTGTCCATTCACACACACACTTGAAGATTAATAGGTATGGAATATCTTAATGACTTTGATAGTAGATTAACTGTAATGTGTGTGTTGCATTGCTATGGCTTACTAGAGAGTTTCATAAGACTGTTGAGCTTAACTATATTGCTAAATGAGAGAAGAAAAATTTCTTGAAAATATTTAAATGGGAACCATTACCTAAAATATGAATTTTGTGGGTAAATTCACTGCAGACCCTCACGAGACAAAACTCGTCCACTAGGGGGAACCTAGGGGTTTAAAGGCTTGTTGCATATGCTAAATGCAATCGCGATTCCTGCGAAAGTGATTTAGGATTTTTATTTTACTTTGTTTTCAATTTTTAGAGTTAAATAAGCATTGTTGTAGTTCACTTCATTGCTAGGGACTAGCAACAAGCTAGTTGGGGGGTGTGATCGAGGTGAAAAATGCATATTCATAGCGTATTTAATGATCTTTTATGCATACTTTTATCCCCAAAGTCCCTACATTTAGGTGCATTCTAATAACAATGTTCTTTTTATTGTGTTAATGCTAAAATATATGTTTTTGCATTGTTTTATAGGTATTAGGATGTAAATCAATGAAGTGGAGCTAAAGAAACGTGATTCTGGTGGATAGAACAACGGAAGCAGCTGAGAAAACGCTAATTTTGACAATGAAGACTTCAGATTTGGAAGATGTTTCCATAGATATAAAATGTAGATCTTTGAGTTACGATCGCGTGGCCGCAAACGGGAGGTCAATCCGAGGTCCGAGTAAAGAGTTATGGCCATTCTCCCATCGGTGCACAGTGCTGTCAAAATCAGAGAAGTTCAAGCGATTGAGGAGAGTTCAATCGATCGAACCTTTGATCGATCGAACTAAGCTCGATCGATCGAACTTTATATTCACACAAAAGTTGCGTAAACTCTGCGGGAACCCTATATATAAGTCGTTTTGACGCCAGACGAAGGAAGGACGCTCCAGAACGCAGAAAATAGCAGTTTAGGGTAGTTTTAGGGTTAGATTAGGAGTAGATTAGTTTAGTTTGATGTTTTCTTCCTCCTTTTCCATTGTAGATTCAAGATTCAACTTTATTTCAAGTTTGTTACAAAGTATTTTCATATTTATTCTAGGTTTTTCTGTTCCTTTTCTTTATTTGATTGTTTATTAATCTAGTTGTTATGATTACTATGTTTTACTATTTCTGCATTAATTTTATCATGTTTTCGTAGTTTAGACGTTGGGAATATGTGATGAAACATTGATTCCCAACCTCTGCCATGCAATCTTTAGAAACCTTGGTCTCGATCGATCGAAGGTATTACGATCGATCGAACCAGAGCCATAGTCAAGCGATCAAAGATATTTCGATCGATTGAAGGATGATGCTGTCCGATCAATCGAGAGCGCTTCGATCGATCGAACATGTTGATTCCTGAGATGATTCTTTTAAGTATTCCATGACTTTCTGTTTTAGAAATCTTTCATCAAATTGTCCCAATAAGCTCAGTTTGTCACAACAGTTTTTAGAACTTAAAGCCTTAAGGCTATTTTCTTCAATGACTTTTGAAAACCACTTTGAATGCTAACACCATTTAGAGTGCAAGTAATAACCATTGTTTTAAACCGTCTTCCAAGTATTTTAAATCAACTGTGATGATGTAGTCCCAGTCATGAAAGGGCTATTGATTCTATATCTTAAGAAAAATACGGAATGCTGAAGAGGAATGAACTCCAGAGAACATTAATGAGTATGCATGGTAGATGGTTAGGATTAATGTGGATTCTCGTATTTCCAACACCTTTAGTTTATTTATTTAATTAGTTATGTTTCTTTATGTTTAGTTTATTATTTACTTTAATTTAATTAATTAGGATTCGTTAGAACATCCACTCCCAACATTCTTATTTTCTTTTCCTTTTCTTTAGGTTATAATTTAGTAGACATTCTCCCTATTCCTTCCTTGTGGGATCGACCTGGACTTCCAGTACTATATTACTTGCACGATCACATGCACTTGGGTGTTGCACAAAAAGATCACTTGGGTTATTGTTTTAATGCTAAAACATATGTTTTTGCAATGTTTTATAGGTATTAGGATGTAAATCAATGAAGTGGAGCTAAAAAAAAGTGATTCTGGTGAATAGAACAACAGAAGCAGCTGAGAAAACGCCAATTTTGACAATGAAGACTTCAGATTTGGAAGATTTTCCCAGAGACATGAAATGTAGATCTTTGAGTTACGGTCGCGTGGCCGTAAATGGGAGGTCAATCCGCGGTCTGAGTAAAACGTTATGGCCATTCTCCCATCGGTGCGCAGAGCTGTCAAAATCAGAGAAGTTCAAGCGATTGAGGAGAGTTCAATCGATCGAACCTTCGATCGATCGAACTTTATATTCACCCAAAAGTTGCATAAACTCTGCGGGAACCCTATATATAAGTCGTTTTGACGCCAGAAGAAGGGAGGACGCTCCAAAACGCAGAAAACAGCAGTTTTAGGGTTAGATTAGGTGTAGATTAGATATCTTGAGAGACTGTAGTGGAGACTAATAACCCAAGTGAGCTTTTGAGCCATTCTTTTGTTTTTGAGGGTTTTATAAAATTACTCTTACTTTTTGAAAAGCGTATTCATTCGTTGTAAGTCTCATTTTTCTTCTTCATTTTGACTGATCACTAGAAGAGAATGTTCAGGATTTACCAAACTTTAGAGCTCTTGAATTTACTGAAATGAATAATCCTATTAACTTAGAAGATGAATTAGGCCATCTTTTGACCATACAGGCATAATACAGCTTTGGCCTACCTCCATGATATTCCTTTAATTCACTCTCTTGAGCCTTCATCATAATCGCCTTGTCCTCACAATCCTAAAATTCATACCTAACTCTACGAGTTTGAGTTTCGTTTCTTTACCTAGGAATGATTGGGATGTGTTATCTTGACAAGAAGTTTGGTTCTGTGAATAAGGGAAAGTTGGCAAAAAAAAAAAAGAAATAAAGAAAAAAAAAAGAAAAGAAAGAAAAAAAGCATGAAAAGAAAAAAAAAGTGCCAATTGTTGTTACAAAAGAAAAAAAATAATAATAAAAAGAAGAGTGTGAAAAAAAGAAAAAGAAAAAAAAAAAAGAGAGAAGAAGAAGAAGAAGAGAGATTGGAGATGTGGGAAAGTTTGAAAAGTTGTAATAGACATTCCAATCACATCCTTTAACCCAATTGAATATCATGAACCTCTTTCTTCTTTCACTTAACACCTCTTTTACAAAGTCCTAATGATTTTAAGTAATTGGATTTGAAGTTAAGGTAATGAGGGAGTTCTCCACGGTATCTCGCTCTTCTAGTGAAAAGTATCCTTTTATGAGACTTTGTTCACTATAAAATTTCCGTTTTTCTATTTAGATATGAGAAGCATTAGATTCCATTTACATTTACTCTTTATAGCTTCCATATCATGAGTGATAATTATTACACCTAATTCGGAGTGATTTTCATCTTGAGAGTGTAATCCTAGTGAGAGTTGAGTCAAAATGAACGTCTTCATAGCGTCTTAGGTTATGCGAGCTTTGAAATTAAAGTTTTGTATTTTGGTTGTCCATTCACACACACACTTGAAGATTAACATGTATGGAATATCTTAATGACTTTGATAGTAGATTAACTGTAATGTGTGTGTTGCATTCCTATGGCTTACTAGAGAGTTTCATAAGACTGTTGAGCTTAACTATATTGCTAAATGAGAGAGGAAAAATTTCTTGAAAATATTTAAATGAGAACCATTACCATAAACATGAATTTTGTGGGTAGATTCACTGCAAGTCCTAACGAGACAACACTCGTCCACTAGGGGGAACCTAGGGGTTTAAAGGCTTGTTGCATACGCTAAATGCAATCGCGATTCCTGCGAAAGTGAGTTAAGACTTTTACTTTCTTTGTTTTTAAGTTTTAGAGTTAAATAAACACTGTTGTAGTTCGCTTCATTGCTAGGGACTAGCAACGAGCTAGTTGGGGGGTGTGATTCGAGGTGAAAAGTGCATATTTCTAGTGTATTACGTGGTATTTTATGCATACTTTTATCCCCAAAATCCTTATATTTAGGTGCATTCTAATAACAATGTTATTTTTATTGTGTTAATGCTAAAACATATGTTTTTGCAATGTTTTATAGGTATTAGGATGTAAATCAATGAAGTGGAGCTAAAGAAAAGTGATTCTGGTGAATAGAACAACAGAAGCAGCTGAGAAAATGCCAATTTTGACAATGAAGACTTCAGATTTGGAAGATTTTCCCAGAGACATGAAATGTAGATCTTTGAGTTACAATCGCGTGGCCGTAAACAGGAGGTCAATCCGAGGTCCGAGTAAAACGTTATGGCCATTCTCCCATCGGTACGCAGAGCTGTAAAAATCAGAGAAGTTCAAGCGATTGAGGAGAGTTCAATCGATCGAACCTTCGATCGATCGAACTAAGCTCGATCGATCGAACTTTATATTCACCCAAAAGTTGCGTAAACTCTGCGGGAACCCTATATATAAGTCGTTTTGACGCCAGACGAAGGGAGGACGCTCCAGAACGCAGAAAACAGCAGTTTTAGTGTAGTTTTAGGGTTAGATTAGGTGTAGATTAGGTTAGATTCAAGTTTTCTTCCTCCTTTTCCATTGTTAAACTCAAGATTGATGTTGATTACAAGTTATATTCATATTATCTTCAGGTTTTTCTTCTCCCTTTTCTTTATTTGATTGTTTATTGCTTTAGATGTTAATGATTGCTATGTTTTGTTATTTCTGCACTAATTTTATTATGTTTCCGTAGTTTAAACTTTGGAAATATGTGATGAAACATTGATTCCCAGCCTCTGCCATGCAATCTTTAGAAACCTTAGGCTCGATCGATCGAAGGTATTTCGATCGATCGAACCCGAACCACAGTCAAGCGATCGAAGGCATTTCGATCGATTGAAGGATGATGCAGTCCGATCGATCGAGAGCGCTTCGATCGATCGAACCTGCAGAATCTTGAGATAATTCTTTTAAGTATTCCATGACTTTTTGTTTTTGAAATATGTTATCAAATTGTCCCTGTAAGCTCAGTTTGTCAAAACAGTTTTTAGAACTTAAAGGCTTTAGACTATTTTCTTCAATGACTTTTGAAAACCACTTTGAATGCTAACACCATTTAGAGTGCAAGTAATAACCATTGTTTTAAACCGTCTTCCATGTATTTTAAATCAACTGTGATGATGTAGTCCCGATCATGAAAGGGCTATTGATTCTTCATCTTTAGAAAAATATGGAATGCTGAAGAGGAATGAACTCCATTGAACGTTAATGAATGTGCATGGTAGTTGGTTAGGATCAATGTGGATTCACGTATTTCTAACACCTTTAGTTTATTCATTTAATTAGTTATGTTTCTATAAGTTTTAGTTTATTATTTAGTTTAATTTAATTAATTAGGATTTGTTAGTACACCTCCAACCATTCATTCTTATTTTTCTTTTTCTTTAGGTTTTAACTTAGTAGACATTCTCCCTATTCCTTCCCTGTGGGATCGACCTGGACTTATCCAGTATTACTTGCATGATCACCTACACTTGGGTGTTGCACAAGAGCGCACAACTTTTTAGTCATGTCAGTAATCCTTGGTGCTTCCTACCATGGCACATCCCCGGGAAGAATCCAATCTTTTTCATGATTCTGACTACCAACGGACTTGCATGTTGATCAAAGTAGAGTGGCAAGAACTCTTTTGGCTTGCAAACTTTATTCTTCCAAATGTACTTGACTTTCTGATGGATGGTCGACGGGATGACACCTAAACTGTCCAACGATGGCCTTCCCAGAAGCAAATGGAATGACGTAGGAATGTCGATGATTTGAAATTCGATCTCCTTTTCCTCTATTCCAATATAGAGATTCAGAAAAATGATTCCCATAATCGCCCGCTGAGTATTGTCATAGGCCCTTACCTTTTGCTATGATGGTGTAAACGTAGATTCATCAAGCCCCATCCTTTTAGCTGTTCCAAATGGCATACATTCAATACAGAATCGTGGTCAACAAGACAAGCAGGCAAAAGAATTTCCTAGACACTTAATGGTAATGTGCAATGGCTTATTGTGAGCGGGTCCCCTAGGAGGTAAGTCGGCTTTGATAAACGAGATAATGAGAGTTGAGCTTTTGTTGATCATGCCGACGAGATCTTTTGGGGTGATATTGATGTAGACATCTGACTGGTTGAGAGCATCGAGGAGTTCTTACCTATGATGCTTGGAGGCAATTAATAACCCCCAAATGGTGATGTTCACCTGTGTCTTCTTCATCTTTCTTATGACTCTATCTTCGTCTTCTTCCTCATTCAGTTTCCCTTTTCCCTTATCTAGTTCTTGGCTCAAGCGATCTTCCTTAAGTTCGTATGGTTTGAAATGCCTTCCTGACCGTGTTAAATGACTGACTTCTTATTTAAACCAAAGATCATCCTATGCTTTAGTGACTTCTAGATTTTGTTCTTCTTCTTTTTCACTTTCATACCGAAGATCCTCTTTAATTTTATTAACACTCTGACTGTCGTCCCCTTTGTACCAAATAGAGCTATCAGCTTCAGGTGCCCACTAATCCTCAGTAGCAGCTTTTCTTATTACTTTTCCCTTGTTTCCATCAGCCAGCTTATCTAAGGTGCAGACTTTCATATCCCCCGACATCTGATAAAACTTTCTCGGGCATCCTAACTTAGTGATCAATGTTGATGGATCAAAAGAGCTTCCTTCATTTTTTAAATACTAAACTCCGGGTGGTGGCACCACATGATGATTTGGGAGTGGATTCTTGGTGATGTTCGGTGGATTGACGAGCGATTCAGATATTACCTTCTTATCTATCAGATCTTGGATTTCATGTCTCAACCTTAAGCATCGATTGGTTAAATGTCCCTGCTCTTGATGGAATTTGTAGTATAGACCAGCTTTGAAATTTGGGGGTGGTGGGTTTGGCCTTGGCCGCGGTTCCAATAGGTGAAGGTACCCTTTTGCTAGTAGCCTATCCAGAGCGGTGGACAATGACACTCCCAAGTTTGAAACCTTTCTCAAAGGATTATCCCCTCCTCTCTTCGGGTAACTTCTAGCTGTGTCAAACTTTTTCTCATGTTCACTTAACGCGTTCACGTCTGTAGGTCCTGAATGACCTCCTGAATGCCCTCCTCCTGCCCCATAATTTGGATGCCTGTACATGTTCACTGGTTCTTCTCTTTTGATCAACCATTCTTGTATCGAATCCTCGATCCTAGTTCCCACATCGAACACTTCAGTAAAGGTGTTGATGGATTGAAACCTCATCTTCTCTTGATATACGAGCTGGAAATTTTTCATCAGCATCCAAATTTGTTCCTTCTCGATTGGCCTCTGTACCATTTTGGCTGTTTTCCTCCTCAAATGGCTCAGATATTCAGCAAAAGATTCCTTGTTCCCCTGTCGGGTAGTCTCTAGATCTTTGATGGTAACATCCAAATCCTGATTATACTCTTACTGGGCTACGAATGACTTGACAACCTCCTCCCAAATTCTGGTCTTACCAGGCTCTAATGTAAGGTACCATGATAAGGCAGCTCCAATTAATGTCTGTTAAAACAAAACAGTCATCATGGTCGTGCTCAAGCCACTTGGCTAAAAAGCCCCTATACACATCCTGATATGGCTACGGGGGTTTCCTGTCCCATCAAACTTATCGAACACAGGCATTTTGAATTCTGCAGGTAATACTTCACAAACCCCTTCATATAACCCTTCTAGTTCCAGTAAGTAAGTGTCTACTCCGTGGGCCTTTCGGACTACCCTTTCCAGTTTCTCTACTTTCTCGGTCATCAGCTTTTCTTTCTCAGCCCTCTCTTTCTCTATCTTTTCCTTTTCTACCCTTTCCAGAGGAGGATCGACAACTGGAGGCTGTCGTGCTAGTATTTCCATCATGGTCATTATCCTTGTCATCTGACCTGCCTGCTGTTCCACTATGGTCCTCAATTCTGCTATCTCTACTGCGTTTGCTTCTTGTGCCATCCCTCTTCTCACTAACCTTGCGGTAGAGTCTTTATACCAAAATGTGTTTGTAGCTAATTCTATCTTTTACCTACAAACCTATTTTATTCTTTTTATTTATTTGTTTAAATTTCAAAATCAAAGAAATTTTCTTTATTTTGTAATTTTGCTTGCAAATGTTTTTTAAGAAAATTTTATGAATAGCCCATATGTCATGCAGATGCAAATGCATGTGTGTAAACACATAAGCACATAAAATCCTCACCCATGTCAAGTGCGCCGACTTTTCCTTTCATTGTGATCCTTATTACCCGTTTAAAGTTTAAAAATTTTAGAATTTTTTAAATTCACGTGTCAAGCACTTCCCCAGAAGATGGGACCTTTCAAATTTTTAAGATGCTTTCCTTTGAAAGTAACAACATTTCTCAACAAAAGATGATTGGGTTGAAACTTTTTCTTTAAAATTCATTTGAAAAGAATTTCTTCCAAAAGCAATTTCCAAAAATTTTTGGATTCTTCCTTCAAAGATGAGGATGTGCAAATATACCTCAACAAGGGTTGATGTGGAATTTTAGTAAAAAGTGAACTCCAAAGTTTTTTGAAAGAGCGGCTAAATGCTTTGGGTCAAAGATGGTAAAAATCCATTTGCTTTTAAAGATGGATTTAAAATTCTTTGGGTAGAAGGATTACATAATCATATTATCACAGTACTTTTCATAAATTCAGATACATACAAGGTCAATGGTGCTTAGCTAAACATGATATAAGAGATGTAACGTTATAATCAAAATTCGGCATGTTCCCAAATGTCGTGGGACATGAGTAGGATTTGCTAAAAGGTGATTAAAAGGCTAAATATCTTTTATTAAGTAAGCATTGTTATCATCTCAAGTAATCCCTTTTGGGCATACAAAGCTCCCTAGCACATAAATCCTAATCAAGAATTGATTTCCTAAGATTTGAAAGGTTCTATGGAAGCTACTATGCAAAAGTTGGGTTTTGGTCAAATAAGGGACCCTTGACACACACCTGAGAGGATGCTTCATATACCAAAACATGGTACGAGATCAAGGGTGATCACACAGTCCCACGATGACTTGACCGACTGGGTTGCCCCGATCCTCCAAGGTCATAGTTCCGTGCAAATGGCTAGACATGCAAGTGCAATGCTACGACCACACAAAAATTAATTAATTCAATTAAAATGATGCTTTCAAGTCTAATCCTCGAGTGAACCCAAAATAAGAAATTCTGGTCTGCGAAATCAGAGATTCTGCGTTCGATCCCCAGCAGAGTCGCCAGATTGTGGATACCGGCATTTGGGCCCACTTCTAATTTTTAAACAATTTTCAAATTTCAAATACAAAAATTGAAAGACAAAGAGTCGCCACTTAATTTTTAAAAGGAAAATTAAGAAACCATTTTGAAAGCAAACTGATCTTTTGCGAAACGAAAGATAAACTGGGTCCGGGGATTATGGAATGAAAGGGGAAGGAGCCCGGCGGACCAAAGACCCCCTTTCATCCTATCTCGTGATAGGCCTCTACTCAACATCCTTTTTAGTTGAATTATTAATCTAAGCGTGCCCTCAACAAATACATATATATACATTACAAAAGCATGTCTAAAAGGGTGTAAGATTGCTAACAACAAAATATCATTCATAAGCCATGTAATTCAAATAGCAAGCAATATGATATGCGAATAGGGAACTAGAAAACATACCCGGGATTCGGCCGCGAAATAGAAACGTGAAATGCATACATATAAAATAAAACCTAAGAAAAGGTCTCTAATCACATATATACATATAAGGAAGAAGCCTAGGCTAAGGTGTCGCGCATGAGGTTTAAAATCAATTCAATTCAAAGAAGTAAATCAAACTAGAGAAGGAGTTGAGAAATTGTACCTCAAATGCACTACAAAACAAAGATTAGTACACATGCCTTGATCAAAGATATCAGATATTCAACCCTAAGCTTCAAGCTTAAATCAATCAAGCATGGAAAAAATTGACAAAACTATGAATTCCTTTAGATTAGTTGGAGCCATATCAGCTCTCTATAGTTATACAAGTCTCAACTAGGAGCCAATGTAATGTCCATATAGGGGTGCTATAATCCCAACACGATCATAAGGAATCCATGGTTATGTTCAATTGGGTTCAACTAAGTCCAACTTTATCCAAGAACTAGTTCTAATCATAAGCATCAATTTACATGAATGAATGAATGAATATGAATAAAAATGAGATATGAATTTATTCACTAATTTGGATCACTTAACCTCTAGATTTAAGCTAAATTATCATTATTCAAAACATGATTTGGGTCCCAAGACATTAGGAAACCATTTAAGTTAAAATCAATGAGACTAGATAAAAAATAGTGACTGTTTCTCATAAATTACAGAGAGCAGACCTGATTTTTCAAAGATAGAAAAACCATACTTTCAATGGTTTGATCTTAATGATTTTTGGGTATGATATGCCACAGTAAGTCTAGTTTCTAACCCAAAAAGAAAATCTAAGATTGAACGGTTAGATCTCTAGGAATAAGGAAAAAACTAGGCAGCACTCAGTAATCTGCAACTCTCTGTCTAGAGTTTTGTATGATTTTCTAAAAATAGTACAAAAATGAGAAACACTTTGTTCTTTTTAGGGTGTCTTCCTTACTCATCGAACTACTTAGAAAAATGTATTTGAGGCCAAGAAAGTTCTATTAAGGTTCTAATTTATTATTTTTAAAATAGATTTACTGTTTTGAATTTTCGGACAGAGAGTTGCTTGTTTTGTAATCACAAGACCAAACCATCTTAAACATGGAATTTCATCAAAACAAAAATCACAGAGGTACTTAAATGAGTTATGAACATCCTCCAATTTTCCTCATCCAATTCCAATGAACCATGATTTTATAAAAAATCTTTGATTACAGTTGGATTATGGATTCACTGCACCTTTGTTGAATTGAAGTTCATATTTTGAATCAAACTTCATCCATGATTTTAGATAGAACTAGGATCAAGTATGACTATGATTATTGGAATAAGAGATCCATAGACTTAGCCTTAATGGATCTCCATCATAGATCTCATAGTTGAAGATCTAGCTAGAGAATCCATAGGTCTTACCCAATCTTATGAACATTGGAATATAAACTATGAAAATCTACATATAATTCCTCTCTCAAACATATGATCCTTGAGGAATATAGAGTCATGACATCCTGATCCCCTCTCAAATTAATGGTCCTTGGAGACTAAATGAGACCCAAATCTACATAAACCTCTACGGAATATAACATTAATCCCATAAGGTTCTTAGTAATGAGATTCAAATCATGAGTTGAGACTTGAATCTCACTAACTATGTCTAGACATAACTATGGTTTTCCTTAATCTCCATATAAATCATGAGACCATAGGAAACTAAGGAATTGAATTCAAAAGGAACTTAAAGGAATGCATAAAGTTTTATGAATCTAAAAGGAAAATAGAAATGAAGAATCGAAGCTTGCTTAGAGAAATTGGAATACAAATTCTTCAAAACCAAACTTATTTTAAATCCAAGGCATCAATTAGATCCAAATTAATGAAATATTATGAGATTCAACCACAAATTCTAAGTGGTGTATGATGAAATGAGGTAGGAAGAGAGGTTTTGAAAATGTGTAAAGATCCTAGAACTGTGAATTTATGATTGAATTTGCCTAATTCTATCAATGATTGAGAGGATACCTCTATGACCTCAAGGAATTCTTCTATCTCTTGTGAAGCTCTTCCAAAAACCTTCAAATTCTTCTCCAATTCTTCAAGAAAATTCCCTTCTCCTCTTTCAATTCTCAATATTGTATGTACATATCTCTTGTATATCTTAATTTGATTCCAAAGTTAAGTCTAGCCCTCAATAATGGAGATAAAGGTGTGTTTATATAGACCAACATTACAAGGTTAAATGGGTAAATTCGGGTGAAAATCCATGTGCAAAGTTTTCTTCTAGAACATGTGAGAAAAGCAGTCTGTTACAACGCGCGGCACTCGACAACTTGTCTGCGGCACTTGTTGAGTGCCGTGCGGCACTCACTGACTGCCGGACGGCACTTAGTGGATGCCGGCACGGCACTCAGCGATTGCCGCCGGCTTCGCCGCGTGCTGCGGCTAACAGAATTTCTGCCTTCTTTTTAATTTTCAAAATATATATTAACACAAACTTAATTATTAGTAAAGTATATACTAATGTACTTATATTTGTAAAGTACTTCATTAGGATACATCCATATGCATAGTATATACTTTAATATATCATTTTATTTCTTTCTTTTTTTCTTTTCTTTTCTTCTATCCTTTTCTCTTTTCTTTTCAAAACTTCTTTTCATTTTCTGTTTTTCAAGATAAATCCCTAGACTGACTTTCTCATACTTTTTTTAACATTCAGGTTTTCCCGAATACCCAATTTATCTTTCTTTTATTTTTTGATTTTCGAAACTTGGTTCAAAGAATCTTTGAAGAATTTGAATTCTCTGGAAAAACTTTGAATTTCACCGGTCATCATCATCATCAGTCTTTTAGAGGCAACCAATCCCTGGATTTGACGTTTGGTCAAAATCGGGGTGTCTACAGTACTATTTTGAAATTATTGCATAGAGAAGGGTAATTGCACTGATTTTCCATCATGTTTGACGTAAAATCAGCTAGCTCCATTAGTGTGTTTTTTTTAACACTGATAACTTCATTAATAATATTCAAAGAAGAAATCCACCTTCCAAGCAAAATTAAAACCTCACAGACTGAAGCCAAATAACAGTAGACAACTCCAAAATCAAGGCATATCAACCCTTGAAAGGCCAAAAATATAACAAGCCTTTACCAAATTTGCACTTTATCTCTTTTGAGATTTATAAGTTTTTTCACTACCCAATTTCCAGAACACCATTAAAGAATCTAACGAAATTCGACAATGTCAACAACTATATTTAAAAATACCACAATTTTCCTTCACAGAATCTTAAACTTCTTGTAAATTATATTTAGTTTGCATTTGTTTGGAACTGAATTAACATTTCAGAAAATTTAGACAGTTATACTTTATTTGCAAATTTTACCATTGTAAATTTATGCAAATTGATATAATTTGAACATAAATTACATGAAGCTTAAGTTTTTTGTGTAGAGCAATTCTGTCATAATGGTTAATGACATCACATTTTGTTATATTTTGGCATGCCCCAATGTAGTAAAAATAGAGAAAAATTCTCATTTCTTTTTTGGACCCGTAGGACGCGATAGGTGAGAGTAATCAATTGTCCATAGCATAACTAAACAGTGATGCTAAAACATAGTAAATGAAAAGAGGTAATAAATAAAAACTTAATAACCCATTCATCAACATCTATCTTAGGCATATAATGTGTTTACAGTATTATTCTAAATAAAATATATTATTCTTAGCTTCTAACATTAAACAAACAAAAGTAATACAAAAGATTTCTCCTTCCAAAGGCTTATGGCTCTAGCTAGCATGGTCGTAATACTCTATATCTTCATTTTCGAGGAAGTCTGGACGATTTGGATGTTTATGGCATAAAACGCCGTCAGCTAATGAAAGCCAAGTGAGTATAATAAACATACACACAATGTATATAAAGCATATTTAAACATGTCGTGGTTCTGCATCTTAAAATGTAGTTAATCACTTATTCCAAGGCATCATCAAATACAAATAGAATATAAATCAACATGTGAACATTCATAAGAAACATATTCTTCTTCATTCCTCTTAACAGTTATACGAAGAAAAAAAACATGCAACAATGTATGAACAATGCAACAATGTATCTCATCTTACAGACTCTTTTACCTCCACAACTTCAGAACCAACATATGGTTTAGAATAGCTTGCATTCTCAATGGCCGAATGATTAGTATAACCGTGTCTATATATACTTGGCAATACCACATCAAGATATTCAAAGTTTCCATCACCTCGATCTACTTATACAATATCGTTGTTTAGAATAGCAAGCTTCCCAAGGGCCAAATGATTATGATATACAAACGCGCCTCCTAATGGGCGAATGGTCAACCATGTTGACCAAGATAGTAGCGTGTCTCTCAAGGGCCGATCATCAATCAAGATATTCTCCAAAATCATTACCACCACTCTCAATTTCTTTACTCAAAACATACCATGCATATATACATCTCTATACTCAAACGTACTATGCATATTGACACCAATGCAGTGACATAAATTGTTCTGGCATCATAACACGCATATCCTTCAAGTCATATGGTACATCAATTTCATAAATCATAATAACCATAGCATGAATCATTATTCAATACCATGTAAGCATGAAATACAACGACTTATGACACATGGTACAATATCCAAGAATTAAATCAGATATTCCTTTAAACATGTGATATATTACTTGGAAACCTCAACAGTACTTAGCCGTGGATTATAACTTTGATCACCACTTACATAAATTCCAGATGTCATAGTTCCTCATCATTAATCATGCTTGACACAGATTATACTTGTACTAAGCTTCAATTTCACAACATAACTAAACTTGATTTAAAACATACAATATATTCAATTAAATCTATGATATCATTGTTTCTTTATAAAAAAACCATTTACAATACTCCCTAAATAGAATTCAGGGTATCATAGTCAAGTGTAGCAACTTTTGCAAAAGTACCTAATTATTTTGCACAGGGGTGCGGGACTGGTCTTGGTACTATAGCGGGATCAGTCATGGTCGAGATCGGTCCTAGTATTCTTGCAGGATCGGTCTTGTTCGGGATCACTCCGGATATACATGTGGGACCGGTCCTGGTGTGATCTTCTCCAATTGGGCTAGTTCGGTATGTTCAGTTAGGTGGTTATATTGGTTTAGTTAGTTAATTTAGCTTTAGGAATTATCTCAACCATAATCATTGGGAAATATAAATGTGAAAAATGCTAAATTATACTTAATTAGTGACTTAAACCCAAATCGTAGGATATTTTTGGGGCACGGTCTCTATGTGTCATCGCATATAATTCATTGGCAGTTAGATAAATCATGGCGTTAGCGTTACACATAAAACTACCGGCAGTTATTAAATTAACTTATGGAAGTTACGAATAGTAAAATAAATACAATTTATTTATTATTAAGAAAGTATGATCGCCAGGTATATAACATATATTAATAATACAGAAATTGGTATTTTTTAAAAAATACGTGAATTAGAAAATACAAATTGCTACAAAATTTTCCCTCTTTTTAAGATAAGGAGGTTAATAAAATTGTCATATTTGTAAGCCTAGTTGATCGAATGTCAACCACAGGGGAAGTCAATATAATTTACCGTAAAAATATTATTAGCTGCAAAAGTAAGCTTGAAGATTGGGCAGGCCAGTGAAGCTAATAGCAATATGGATGTAGCTTCTTGTTGAAAAAAAAAAGAAGAAAGAAAGAAAAAGACGTGGCCATCATTATGTATGCTAGATATGAAGTTTATGATGATGACTATAGAAGATGGGCATGTGCAAAATTTCTAAAGTGAATGGGTGCATTGCAACCTTCAACTTGATATGTGTTTGCTATGTAGTTTTGTGCGGGCGTGTCAGAACAAAAAGTGGCTTGCTAGTGCAAACTAATTTCTTATATCGCTTGTGTGAATGATAAACAAGGTTTATTGAACCTAACTTCTAACAGGGCGATTGTGATAGCCAAGTATGAAAGTACCCTTGGCCTAAGATCCTATGGAAAAACTGAAGCGCACAAGTTATAAAAGTGATGAAAAGGAAATAACAAAAATTAAATAAAAAGGTGGATTTTTATTTAATTGAAAGGAAAAGATGTTACAAGAGATTACTAAGAATGCTAAAAGAACACTTTTTGGGTGCCTTGGATGCGATTTTCGAGGATGATGCATAGTGGTTTAAATGGTTGGTCGGTCTATTGTATTTGTAGCGGCCTGGACTGATCAAGATAAGGCAAAAAATATCTGATGAATACTAATCTGGTAAAAAATTACAGGATTTCTTCCATATCTTGTAAAATAAATATATACATATACATACATATCTTGAACCTGGTCCATTATCGATCTTGATACGGCTGCCTTAGTTTGCAAGTAAAAGATATATACCATAAAATCTGATATTATCTTCCCAAAAGTTGATGTTTCCAAATATAAAAATATTATCCTTCCTAAAAGATGATAATAGTTTTGATAATCTTTGCATATCAGATAATATGATAATATATATCACCAATATCATGAGAGGTTGTAGTGTGATAAACTTCCCAAAAGTGACCAAACCATTACCAACTTTTCAAAAAGTGGCAAAATGTATTTGAGTGTCAAACAATTAACTAGCCCAATTCCCTTTGACTGACCATTGATGTAGGGCCCAAATTAAGGCCAGTAGAGACTTTGATGAGCAATAAGTAAGAAAAAAATGGTGATTTAGTGATAAATCCCTAGATACTACAATTAAATAGCTTTAAGTTCTTGAGTTAAAACATGTTTATAATTAAGTCCCTGAATTTTTTTAGGGACTAAAATACCCCTTCCTCATGAAGTTTGGTATTCTTAAAAATGGTAACCTCCTCCATTAATGTTTTCAACCAAAATTTCTTCTCAACAATTGAGAGAGAATAAAAAATTAAGGGAATCAAAATTTGAAAGTCGGTATTACTCATAATGACAGCTATTTTCAACCACAATCATGTCCAACAACATGATTGATGGAACTCAATTTGAATTGAAAAGGCACAACATGTTATGGAAAAATGGGAATGGAAGAGAGAGTTCCAACATGATTTAAGAATTTCACAACATGTTCTGGAAAACGAAAATGAGAGAGAGAGAGAGAGAATCACAACATGATTTGTCAACATGTTCTGAAAAAATGGGAATAAAAGAGAGAGTCCCACATAATTTTTTAATTTCACATGTTCTGGAAAATGAAAACGAGAGAGAGAGAGAGAGAGAGAGAGAGAGAGTCACGATATGATTTGTTAATTTCACATCATGATTTGGAAAAATGGGAATGGAAGAGAGAGTCCCAGCATGATTTGTGAATTTCACAACATGTTTTGGAGAGCGAAAATCGAAGAGAGAGTCACAAACATGATTTTTGAATTTTCACAACATGTTTTGAAAATGAAAATAGAAGAGAGTCACTACATAATTTGTGAATCTCACAAGATGTTTTGGAGAGAGAGAAAGAGAGATAATTTGTGAATCTCACAAGATGTTTTGGAGAGACAGAGAGAGAGGGAGAGAGAATACCATTGCATCCTAGTCCCCTCCACTGTTTACCACCATCATCGCCAACTTAAAAAAATAAAAACTTGAAACTATGTATTAGATTAATTTGTAAATTTCATAGCCCAACTTTTAAATAACACACCAAAAAATATGGTGGTAAACGCAAAAAAGATTAATTTGTGAAATTCACAAGTACCATCTCTTCATTTTGTTTTTTTGTTTTCAAATGCTAACAACATTTGAAGAAACTGAACAATACATTGTTGAAAATTCACAGTCCATAACGTCAACTCTTCTGCATATTTTTTTTGATTGAACTGGCCATTCGAAAGACAAAACATGTTAACAGGCATATTGTGTGAGAAAAAATAGGAACCTGACTATATATCTGTGAAATTCTCAAAACGTTTAAGATAATAACTGCGTATCAACCAGAAAAAACTGTAACTCTAAATTCTTGAAAATGGAACTCCGCAAGATGAAATGTTGGTGAGTATGCCAAAGATAATGGTAATATGAATGCTTGCATAATGAGAACAACATATATGAAGCTTACTGTCAAACATATACAATATGGTCATAGGTTTGATATCACTAATAGTGCCAAAATTAAGTTGATCGTCAATGTAAATAGAAACAATAATTTAATCTTCATAATCAAGATGGGGGGATTAAAGGGGTTATAAAGTTGCATTAATATGCTATTCAATTCAATATCCTTATACGAAAAATGCAGGAAATAAATATCATCTATAAAGTGAGGAATTTGCTGCATATGCACATCATGTATCTATATGTTACAAAATATATAAGGCTATTAGGGGGAAAAAATTCTTAACCATGATTAAGGTATATTAACTAGGAATTTAGGGATCTTGTACAAAAATAGAATGTTTGGTGTCCTTTATCCATGAAAGTCTATGAATGGGGGATTTACTAGCAATTTTCTAAAGAAAGAATGGTTGTAGCATGTGGGGGGTGGGCAGAGAGAGAGAGAGAGAGAGAGACATGGACCAATGGAGAGATGAGAGAAACTATAGGGTTCACACCACTTTGCAATCTCTCTCCTCTCCCCATTGGCCCACATCAAGGTATGGATGGATGAGTGTGAGATTTAAGTATGGGTGTAGCATTACTCTAAGAAAAATTACTAAAACACCAAACAAATTTTAAAAATTACCATAACATATTTAAAAAATCGTATTTAAAACACCAATCAAATTTTTATAAATAAAATAAAATTGATATTTCAAGCTGTATATTTTAAACTTAGAAAAAAATTTACAAAAAAAAAAATAAAAAATAGATTTTGTTATAGTAATTATGCTAAACCTTTAAAAATATCCAGAAGCATTAAAAGATTTAAATTTATGTGACAGAATTACTTATCATATCTCCGCCCTACCTTATCCTATCATATCAGATATGTACAAAAATATCAGGTCAAAGTCAAGCCTCACCACCTCAGCAAAGAGAAACCGAGTCATCTTAAAATTGGGCTGACTACTCAACCCTCCCGAGCAGTTATGCAGAACTGCCCGGTGCGGTCCCCAGCCCGGGCATTCGTTCCAGACTGGTCCCACGTGGGTGCACTCCAAGAAGGTGTGATTGCTTGCCCAGCAAGCCTCCATTCCTATCACAGCTAAAGGACTAATGGAAATCAATTGTAATCAGATTGGGTTTCCTAAATCTGATAATTTACCTTGTATGGGTGGCCTCTTGTACCTATAAAAGAGGTCGCTCACCCCCTGTCACGAGGATCGCATTCTTAACCTAGAGAATAGCAAATTACATCACTATTATGCATATACCTAGTCGGTTTCTGGTAGTGTCGTGCATTTTGTTGGCTCACCAGCAGCCGCGGTGATCTGTTAGTGAAGTGCACTGACACATACGTGGACGTAGGTCACCTCATTAACGGGGCCGAACCACATACAAATTACATATGTGCATCCATCTCCCTCTAAATTATCCTTACTCGAATTTTGGCATCATCAGTTTGGCGCCGTCTGTGGGAAACGATTGCTCTCTCCGAAAACAAATCTTTGATTGATCAACATGCCTCTAAAGAAAGGTAAGAAGACCGCTGCTTCGACGGGTCAAGTGGAGTCGCAGTCCGGGCAGCCGACTGCCACCATGACCCTCGAGCAGATTACCGCAGCTCTTGCACAACTCTTGGAAAACCAACATCGAACCCAGCAACAGATCGAAGCACTGCTGGCCCGATAGGAGAAGCTCCCATTGATCGAGGATCAGCCCGAGAAAAGCGTGCCTGATCTAGAGCCGATCAAACCCCAAAGGCTTGCCTACACTAAGCCATTGTCCCTGTCGGCTAGGGGACGACTCAGGAATAACGAGCGAAGCTGGGCTCCCTAATGGATCCAACAATGCGCTTGAGGCCACCCGCGCCAGATAAGGAACGCCTGAGACATCATCAATAGCAGGCGCACTCCCAGAGGGGAAGAACAAAGGCAAACCACCCGAGATTCGGTCAGAGATCCCCCGGCCATGGGCCACCGGGATCTCAGGCACACGATTACCTAGAGCTAGAGCCGAGTTTCATCCCCAAGAACCACGCACATTGAGGAACAAACCTCCTCATCTAACCCAGCACACAGCACGGATACAGAGAAGAGGACCGGCCAAAAGGATGTCAAGGCCCAGATTGAGGATCTGCAGAAGAAAATCGAGCGGATAAGTCGCAAGCTGCGCCATAATCACACCAACACTGAGACCGAGTCCCCCTTTACTGTCCAGGTCATGGGGTTCCCCGTCCCACGGAAATTCAAACCACTGCATCATAACGCCTACGACTATTCGAGAAGCTCGGTGGACCATATCCGGTCTTAAAAAGCCCAGATGACGCTAGTCACTACCGTTGATGAATTACTGTGTCTGACTTTCCAAGCACCCTCAAAGGGCCAACCACACAGTGATTCCATGCTCTTAAACCTCAGACAGTCGATGACTTCAAGACAATGAACAAACTCTTCATCAGCCAGTTTGTGGGAATGCAAGACTGATCACAACCGGATACCCAACAGTTGACCGTAAAGAAGTGCAAAGGAGAATCTCTAAAAGAGTACGTCGACCGTTTTAATCAGCAAAGACTTTAAATCCGCCACCTAAATGAAACGGTCGCTATCATGGCCTTCTGCTCGGGAGTTCAACACACCAAAGTTGCTACGTCGTTCTACCGAGACCGACCGATAATCCTGGTGGAACTCTCAGAGAAGATTAGGAAGTACATCAACACAGAGGAATTCCTCGAGACCAAGCGCGCCAGCTTCACAGGAGATGACTCCCCGGAGTCTAAGTGCAAGTGCGAGGGCTCCGATAAGGGCCCGGGAAAGAAGGCGAAGCAGGACCAGTAGAGAGGTGGTCGGGATAAGGTCCCAATCAACTTCACTCCACTTTTCTAGCCTATTCACTAGGTCATAGCCGTCGCAGAGACTTAGAGATTGCTCCAACAACTAATAAAGTTGACGAGCCCGCCTAAGAAGAGAAATCGGGACAAATTTTGCCAGTACCATAAAGACCATGGCCACACACGGAGGACTGTTTCAAGCTTAAGATCGCCATCAAGAAGCTGATCAAACAAGGTCAACTCGTCGAGTTTGTAGTAGTAGATAGGCGACCTAGGCAAGATGCCAGAGTCGAGTGCCCGAACCGCCACAACTCCTCGGGCAAATCAATGTGATCTCCGGAGGAACTTCGGGGGAAGGGGATTAACAGTCACCCAGGAAGAGGCATGCCCGGGCATCCCAGTTGGATGTCTGGCATGTTCAATCCTCCAATTCTCTACCGACCAATGTGCTGACCTTCTCATCCAATGATGTAGAGGACCTACACTATCCTGATCTATTAGTGGTGATGCTCTCTGTAGCAAAATATGTGGTTCAGAGGGTGTTAGTCGACACGGGCAGCTCCTCTGACATTCTATTCATTTCAGCGTTCGACCAGTTTGGAATATCAAGGGATCGACTTCGACCTGTAGCCACTCCCCTGGTAGGTTTCAATGGATCAAGTACCTAACTGCTCGGGATAATTGAGCTCCCAGTTCTTATGGGGACTTACCCCCAACAAGTCATCGTACTAGCAAACTTCATGGTGGTAGAGGCCCCATCGGCCTACAATGTCATCTTGGGGAGGCCAACGCTCAATAAGGCCAGGGTGGTTATGTCAACATACAGCCTGGTGGTCAAGTTTCTGACCCCTAGCGGTCCTGGGAGCTTACAGGGAATCAGGAAATCGCCCAGAATTGTTACGTTAGCTCCCTACATCAGGAAGCCATTACAGAAACATTGAGCATCTAGGAGATGGACCCGAGGGTCAAAAGCAACGGAATGGGCCCCGCAGAAGAACTAGAGCATGCAGTGCTGGACCCTGAGTTTCCCAATTAGTTCGTCAGCATCAGGGCCAACCTATAACCAGGCCTCAAGAAGGAGTTGATCCAGTTCCTGCAACATAGTTCGGACATCTTCACTTGGAGCCATGAAGACATGCCTGGGATTGACCCCCGGGAAATATCCCACCGTCTCAACATCGACCCGGATTCTCGACCGATCAAGCAGAAGAGACGGGGCATGGCCCTTAAGAGACAAGCAGTAGTGCGTAAAGAGATTAAAAAACTCCTGAAGGCAAATTCCATCAGAGAGGTCCACTATCCCGACTGGTTAGCGAATGTCGTACTAGTCAAAAAAAGCAACGAAAAGTGGAGAATGTGTGTAGATTTCACTGATCTGAACAAGGCCTACCCCAAAGATTGCTATCCACTGCCTAGGATTGACCTCCTTGTAGATTCAACGGCAGGCCATTCGCTCCTTTCATTTATGGACGCCTACTAGGGTACGACCAGATCAGCATGTATCTCGGGGATGAGGAAAAGACCTCATTCATCATGGACCAAGGCACGTATTGCTACAAAGTGATGCCTTTCAGCCTAAAAATTGTTGGGGCGATGTATCAATGCCTGGTCAACCACATATTCAAAGATCTGATCGGATGTTTAATTGAAGTGTATGTTGATGACCTCCTGGTCAAAAGCAGGGATAAATGCGACCATCTCGAGCACCTGGCTGGGGCCTTCATCATCTTAAAGATGTTCAGGATGAGGTTAAGCCCGGCCAAGTGCACATTTGTCGTCTCGTCCGAGAAGTTCCTAGGGCACCTAGTCAGCAGACGTGGGATTGAAGCAAACCCCGATAAGATTTAAGCCATCATAAATATGCGGTCACCAAGGTCAACAAAAGAGGTTCAGAGTTTGGCCGAACGGGTAGCCGCATTGAACAGATTCGTCTCCCGAGCCACCGATCATTGCTTGGCATTTTTCAAGATTCTTCGCAAGGCTTTTCAATGGTCGGAAGAGTGCGAGGAGGCCCTCTGTGAACTAAAGAAGTACCTAGCATCGCCCCCTCTGCTCTCAACACCAGTACCAGATGAGGAATTATTCTTGTACTTGGCGATGTTACCTTCGGTAGTAAGCTCGGCCGTTATCCACGAAGAGCACGGGATATAGTTCCCGGTGTATTATACTAGTTTGGCACTCCAAGGCACCGAAAGCAGATATTCCTGCATCGAGAAGTTGTCCTTTGCCCTCATCACCTCTGCCTAGAGACTCTGCCACTACTTCTAGGCCCATGTTATCATGGTTCTTACAAATCAGCCACTCTGCCAAATCATAAGTAGGCCCGAGACATCTGGGAGGCTCGTTAAATGGGAATTGGAGCTAGAATAGTTTGAGGTCATTTACCGACCCCGAACGGCTATCAAAGGACAAGCCATGGCAGATTTTCTAGTGGAGTTTACATACCCAGAAGAGGCACTCCAAGAGCTCGACCCGCCAATCCTACTGCTTGGTCTACAGCCTGACATCCCGACCTGGGTATTATATGTTAATGGAGCATCCAACAAACAGAGAAGCGGGGCAGGGATCATCCTGACAACACCCGATAGGATCTAATTAGAGTATGCCTTGCGATTCGGGTTTAGGGCCTCTAACAATGAGGCTAAGTATGAAGCCCTACTGGTTGGATTATAGTTGGCTACATCAATGGGTGCACAACAAGTCCAGGGGTACAGTGACTCATAACTCATAGTCAATCAAATCACCCAGGAGTATGATGCTCGGGAAGACAACATGATAGCTTGCTTGGCCCTTGTCCAAACAGTCTCAAAGAAACTCAGAGGCTTCTCCATCACGCAGATCCCAAGGGAAGAGAATATGAGAGCCGATCGGTTAGCCCACTTTGCCTCGTCCTCCGAGTCAAACTTGCCCGGGAAAAGGATAGAATACTAACCCAAGCCAAGCATGATCAACTCAGAGGGCGTGGAGGTTGAATTGGTCGCTTCAAGTCCCAGTTGGATGGATCTGATCATAACTTTTCTCAAAACTAGTACTTTATCGGACCAGAAGGAAGAAGCCCACTGGGTAAATTACCGGGCAGCGAGGTACCACCTCGTTGATGGCATACTCTATAAAAGGGAATTCTCTATCCCGTATCTTTGCTGCGTACATCGTACACAGATCCAAGCAATATTGCAAGAAATCCACGAAGGTGTGTGTAAAAGCCACATAGGAGGTCGGGCACTCTCCCGAAAAGCCCTGCTATAAGGCTATTATTGGCCAACGATGGCCCGGGATACCCAGGAATATGTCAAATGATACGACAAATGCCAAAGATATTCCCCTATGATTAACCACCCGAGAGAGCCCTAGACACTAATACCCAGCCCCTGGCGGTTTGCTTAGTGGGGCATCGATATTGTTGGTCCCCTTTCGATGGGAAAAGGGCAAGTCAAGTTCGCTGTCATCACCGTGGACTATTTTACTAAGTTGGCAGAAGCTGAGCCTTTCGGCGACAATCACTGAGAAGAAGATGGAAACCTTCATCGAGAGAAATATCCTTAGCCATTTCCATGTCCCCAAGGTCCTAGTCAGCGATAACAGGAGGCAGTTTGATACCCCGGTCTTCAGGAAATTCTAATTGGGAAACGAGATATCCAATCACTACTCTTCACTTGAGCAGCTTAAGCCAATGACCAAGCTGTGGTGACAAATTGGACTATTCTGCATTCAATCAAGACTAGGCTCGAAAATGCCAAGGGGCTTTGGGCAGAGGAATTACCGACCCTCCTGTGGGCCTACTGTACCACTCCCCGAGCAGCAACGAGCGAAACACCATTCTCACTTACCTACGGGCCTGAGGCAGTGGTCCCCAGGTAGCTTGGGTTGTCAACTTACCAAGTGGAAAATTTCAACGAGCAAGGCAATGAGGGAAATCTCAGAGGAGAGCTTGACTTGATAAGGAAAAAAGAGATCGGGCATATCTGAAAGTGGCAGCCTACAAATAAAGGGTATCCCAGTATTTCAACAGCAAGGTGAAACACCGCAGCTTTTAGGTGGGAGTTCTCATTCTTAAGGCGGTGAATCAGTCTACCAGAGTCCCAAGCCACGAAAAGTTAGGGCCAAACTGGGAAGGACCATACAAGGTTACCCAAGTCAACCGGTCTGGCACATACTAGTTACAGACTCTAGACGGGAATGATCTATCTCACCCATGGATTGTTTAACACCTCCGCAAGTACTTTCAGTGACACTTAGATAAGGGCGAGTTAGCACTGGTTAGGAAATTTGTAGCTCTACTCGAGCATTTATTATGATTTTTCAAAATGAAATAAAGATTTTCTATTTTGCTATAAGACGTGATCCCTACTAGTGTGTTGTGCACAAAAGACCTCGGCTTGATACCCGAGGCAAAAGACCTTGGCTTTACACCAAAGGCAAAAGACCTCGGTCTTAAATCTGAGCCACTGGTTTTGCTTAGGTCCCCAACCGACGATGGGGTCAAATCCCCCTAGGCTGCTGATGATGGCAAACCTCAAAAGACCTACAACTACCCATGTTCCAGGTCGGTTCCCTATGTTCAATCCCCTCACTAAACACCCGCCTTGGAAAAACTTTATGGCGACCAAGAGCCAATACTCCTGAGGCAGGATGGCCAAGATCCCACATCGCTTGGGGTGAAGTTCCTGGTCTAGTTTATAAGGATTAATCGCCCCCCTATATGCAACAAGGCCTTTTAAAACCGTGAGGGAACTAAACACAAAAGAACTCCACAGTTAAGCGTGCTGCTGCCAGAGTAGTACCAGGGATGGGTGACCCCTGGGAAGTTCTTTGTGTTTAGACCCAAAGCGGACAATATTGTTGCTAGACGGGGAGGTGGGTCATTATAATTGGTATCAGAGCAGAAACCCAGCCGGAAGTGTGGGGCGGGTCCCACACGAGGACATGTGCCCCTTAAGGAGGGTGGATTTTGACGACCAAGAGCCAATACTCCTAAGGCAGGATGGCCAAGATGGATGAGGTGAGGTCGGGTGTGGGGACTTGTCCCACATCGCCTGGGGTGAAGTTCCTGCACTAGTTTATAAGGATTAATCGCCCCTCTGTATGCAACAAGGCCTTTAAAAACCGTGAGGGAACAAAACACAAAAGAACTCCACAGTTCAGCGTACTGCTGCCAGAGCAGTACCAGGGATGGGTGACCCCTTGGGACGTTCTTTGTGTTTAGACCCAAAGCGGACAAAATTGTTGCTAAACGGGGAGGTCGGTCGTTACAATACTGGTGTTTAACTCCGGACCAAAATAGGCAATCACACCGGGCATTCAACAAGACTCGTGGCTAGGCACGTGATGCCACTATTAGATAGCCCCGAGTACCTACAGTGTCCAGAGAAACCGTTCAGAAAATAACAGGACCCAAAATCCTACATTATACCGAGCATGACCCATAATACAGGTCTCCAAAGAGACCAAGTGTTCTCTACTGATCACAGTCCTAAAACTTTTCCTAAGGCAGAGTAAAGGAAAGACTAAAAACCAGTCAGTATAAGGCACTAACATGGTTGGGAATTCCAGAACATTCCTACGTACCTACAGCGTCCAAGAGAGACCGCTCGAATAATAACAAGACCAGCGTCCTACATTATACTAAGCATAACCTTCAAAACAGGTTCCTAAAAGACCGAGTGCTTTCTGCCGGTACACTCCTAAACTTTTGCTAAGGCAGGGTTCCCACAGGACATATAACCGGTCGGGCATAGGCAATCACAAACAGGCAAGTATAAACAAGTATAGCAATAAATAGTTGACAGAAAAGGGCGGCATCAAAGGACCTTTTTATTAATTAGCAAAATAGTTTGTACATTGCCTGTGGTGCAGTTGTAGTATCTTCCCCCCACCCCCCCAAAAAAAAAAAAACAGAGAGAGAGAGAGAGAACACAACATAACAGGATGAGAGCTAGGCATCCACCACGACCACATCCTTGGTCTCACTAGCCTCTCCTCCCGGAGCAGTCTCCCCTCGTAGAGTGGTCCCCCTTACCCAGGGCGAGGTCTTCAGTGGTTCCAGTCCATGTGGCGGCAGTGACCTCAGTAGCAACGGTACCCACGTCCAAGTAATCTGAGTCAATCCCCTCATTGGACGAGATGTCCCACTCGAGGTGTTCTCGGGCCAGCCTCTGCTTCAAGTCCTCGTAGCCTTGGAAGAGCCTTTGCCTTGGCCTCGACATCCGCTGCGACGACCCGAGCGGCCTCCAAATCTGCTAGGGCAGTTGCCAACTTCACCTGTGCTGCTCCAAGGCTTAGGGCTAAGCCCTTAACCTTATCCTTCTCCATGGCCAGGGCAGCTTCCCTGGCCTCCACAGCTATCCGTTCTTGTGACATGTCATCCTCAATGGTAGTGGCCCTCTCGACTAAAGAAGGCAGGAAGGACTCAGCATCGGTAGCCATGCAGCCGACCTGCAATGAACAAAAATTGGTCGGTAAATAAGCAAATGAGATAAACAAAAAGAGCGGTGATGGTAAGTGAGCAAGGTCAGAAAAGCTTACAAAGTGAGAGAGGTTGTACAACCATCTTTGGAAGGCCTCGGGAGACATGTTCGTGCACATCTCCATCTGGCCGGGGATGTGAATTAGCCTGATCCTTTCCCGGATCTCCACCAACTCGCCCAAAGGCATACACATGGTATATCCGCCCAGAGGGTAACCTCCACCATCACCGCCACAGGGGGAGTCGACGTCTCCCCGGGCATCAGACGAACTCGTGGCCCATACCTTAACCGTTGGAGTGAGCAATCACTACCTGAAGCCTCAGTAGCAGGTCTCTTTCCTCTACCCATAACCTAGGCGGTAGCAGCTTCGGTGGCGGCGGCCTGTCTAGCCCTCAACTATTCAAGGTCTCTCCGGGGACCTATTTCTTAAAAGTAATAGGAAAACCATGAGAACACAAGCTAGAATAAATCGTGAAAAATGCCACTAAAAAAAATGGGCCAAGGCCAGATGATCCCGATCACTTACCAGGAATGATTGGAGGAAATACTGGAGCTTCAACGGGCTCATCTGGGCTATAAGTGGTGACGAAATCTCGCGTCCGGGTGATCACGTTTCAAATGTTTATGGGTAGGTTGGCCAATTGTCGGATCTGGTTTGGCACACCTCGGGGATGTCCAGAGGATCAAGTGATCACGTTGAAAAGTAAAACACGAAAACGGTTAGTTGCAAGTTTATGATAAGAGGCAAGGAAAAACGAGAAAAAAAATGTCGGGCAGGCTTACCCCTCAGCTCCCCTGCCCAGGAAGTCCTCAACTGAATTCTAAGGGTCCAATCGCAGAGCCCGAGGGTAGACACTTAGAAGAACTTGTTCTTCCACCCCTTGTTGTTGCTCAAGTTATTGTTGCTCGGGCAGTTGACTATAATCTTTCTTCCCTGCCGAGCAGCTAGAGAAAAGAACCCGACTTCCTTGTGAACAGGGAATGGTCGGTGGGCCCATAAGAATTCATGAAGAGTGAGCTCATACCCGAAGACTTGAGGCCAGAGAGAGATTGATCCCATCAGAAACCTCCAACCATTCGGAGCCAACTTCCCGGGGGAAATCCTGAGGTAAATCAGAAGGTCTGGGGTGACGGGGTAGAGGGGAATGCGAAAACCTGCCATGAGGGTATCCTTATAGAGGGTGACAAACCCTGACTGGTAAAGGTGGGCTCCGCCAGGATTGATGGCCAAGGAGTAACCGTGAGGAATGGCGTACCTATCCTTGATCCGGCCAAGGTCCTGGGTGCGCAATGTGGATGGAGTAGACTCACAAGCGAACACAACTCGGGGTTAGGCTCTCCCGGCATCTCGTCGCCCGAGCCGCACAAAACGGAGGCTACGGGGGCCTCCTGATCTAACCCGTCATCCAACACTGGGATCGGGAACTTACCCTCACTATGGTGGTCTGACTGTGTAGCGGACGGTGGGTCCAGGCTCATATCTGGCGTCCCGGACATCAATTGTTCATCCTCTGACCGAGAGGAGGAGTCAAAGCTAGAATGGTACATCTCTGGTCTTCCTATAGTGGGATGGGGGAATAAGCGATGACCTTGATATGGGTCAGGAACTCCTAGTCTGAGGTACAGAGGGGGCAAAGTGAAAAGCCTTAAGGGCAAAGAGTAAAAGGTCCTTAGGGTGAGGTGACACTCAACTAAGACTATCCCAAGACAACCTACTCGGTTCAACTAACCTGACGTACCGCATAATCTATGGAACAAGCAGAACGTAAGGAAGAAGAAATCCCACTCTCGCTCTAATCCTAGGGGATTCGATCTCTCTAGCTTCACTCCAAAATGAAGAGTTGGTTGAAAATAGTTAATTGAACTGAGAAGCAGAGACTTACAAAAAAGAGTGCAGAGAAAGGAGTCGGGATGCTTGACCGGGGACATTTGCTCTCAAAATCAATCGGTTGTCTCTATCTCTTGGCAGCAAGAATGAATGAAATGGACAAGTGTTTCTTATACACATGACGTCAATGGCCCAGATCAAACCCGATCCAACAGCTGCAAAGCTTTCTCGCTTAAACTGCCTGACAATTGTCACCTCAGGCATGTGGAGCATCGCCTTAAATGGCGCACGCATTGAATGCATAACGTGATGATCTGGTTACCATACAACTGGTCGGTTACATCAACACCGACTTCGTTGGATCCTAACTAGGCCAATCACTAGATGACACATGGCAGACATCAGCCTCAGGGCCTCAGAGCCACCGCTCGGTCTGGACCCCAGTTGACGATCATGACTGGTCATCCCCTGGTAGGATCCCGGCCTCCTTCCTAGATGATTTTTTATAGTACTAATTTTCAATCCTCATCCAATGAAGCATCACATTAACCTTGAAAATGGGGGGCAGATGATATGTACAAAAATATTAGGTCAAAGTCAAGCCTCGCCACTGTAGACAGCCCATTTTTTCGGCCATCAAATTTAGGTGACCCATAGCTTGGTGGTTCACAATGATAGAAAAAGACTCAAAAAGGACTCCTGGAAGTTAGTCCTATCTCTCAAAATGCTCAAAATGACCAAAATACCCCTGCAAGCTCAAAAAACTCCCAAATTTGGACCAAAAGTTCTGGAAACAAGCTACGTTATACAAAAGTACCAAAAATAAGTTTTGAAGAAAAATCAGATGAAATCGTCACCTCCCAAAGACCCCCGAAAGTCTCGGAAGTTCCCTGAAAGTCCCCGTTGATTGGTTTGACCTAGGTTTGACCAAAATTATTTGAATTCTCCAAAAAGTTCTAAGATCATTCTAGATCATGTGAAAAGTACTAAAATGAGACTTAAAAGAAAATCAGACGAAAACCTCAGCTCCCGGGAGTTCCCAGAGGTTCCCAGAACATTCTGGAAATCCTAGGTTTGACCGATTTGACCTAAAAGTGCACTTTGAAATCGGAGTGCCATATCATTTTTTAAATATTTTGCATGGATGCTAGAGGTCAATAACTTTCCAACGGTATATCGCACATAATTTCAGGATTTAAACGAATTTATTATGAATTTTCTGAAGGTGAAAAAGTTAATCAAATCGACTTTTATCACGAATACCGCAAAACTTTTTAAAGTGACCTATCTTTGAACTATTGTTTATAGAAAGTAGACTCTATTACCTTTACAACGGTATATCACAAGCTCAATTGGAGTTCGCACGCATTTTTTGTGAATTTTGGACAAAATAGGGCCTTTTCGCGAATACCGAGACATCTAGGGACCTAAATACAAATTTCTGGGCATCTGAGGAGCAGTGCCGCGGTGGCACTGGGCTAGTGCCATGGCGACACTCATCCCTCATAGAATCCATTTTTGTAATTTATTTTGGGGTCCAAATTGAATAATTGAAAGCCAAAAAGACGTAGTTAATTGTTCACAGATGTTTGGGACCAATGGGAGCACTTTCTAAATCCCAAAACCACCCCAAATTGGCCTATATAAACCCCCTTTTGCTCTTTATTTTAGGGGGACCAAGTGTAAAGTTTAAGAAAGTTGTAAAGAGAAAGTGAGATAGAGATAGGTTTCGAAGAGAGAAAGGGAGCGTTTCCCACTGATTTTCTATAAGAAAGTGAGTTCTAATCGTGCCTTCTTCCATTATCTCTCATATACTTCACATTCAAATATCCCCCAATCACCATTCTTGAACATTCTTGAGTTAGGAAGCTAGTTTGATGTCCAAATGTCAATATCCATGAGTGAAACACCAAGCTGCAAGTCTAATATCACATTGAATATCATCTATTGTTTGCTATTTACTTGCTTGTTTATATAAATGTTCGTCTCTCCTTACCTCACTTCTTTTTTTATTTTTCTTTATTTGCTTACTAGTTCATCATCATCTAGATGATGACATGGTGTTTGGGGTGAGTGAATTCTTATGGATAGTAGCTCTTCACCTCAAAAACATGTTTTATAGATGATGATTCCAACTTCAATACTTCCAAAGTATTCTTGAAGTTATGCTCAAATGGAAATAATACTCTCCAACAATCTTGGAGGTTCTTGATATGAGTATAATGTTGATATTTCAAGTGGTCATAACTTGCATTCAAATGCGGAAAATATACTCTCAAAACCTCTATTTCAAAACCCCTCATAAACCCCTCTTTTTTTATTTCAAGAAATAAAACCCTAGTTTACTCAAGAAATCTTCAAAACAGTGAATGATCTGAGTTTAAAGATTACTCTAAAACTCAATACTCAATGTATGGATGCAAGACCACTTGGAAAGTCTTCCTAACTCATTATAGAACACCCATGGTTTGTGGCTTGGCTTGAAAACACTTGGAAGGATTCCATTTTGGTCGAAACATTCTCTCCAGATATTCTGTTTTTGCTGTCACAGGAGCTTGGTTGGATTTCAACTTGTTTTCCAGAAAACATTTCCAAAACATGTGGTCCCAAATGATTTTTCCCTTGAACTTCAGTATGTTAGGGGAATTTCTGTATAATATGGGCCTCCAAATGTTTTGTTTTAATTTTTTAAGAATTTTCAACATTTCAGTCGACAATACGGACTCTATTTCTGAAAAACCTCTATTGTTTATATGATGTCTCTCAATCTGTAATAGTTATTGAAGATTGGCTTTTTGATTTGTGTTCTACACACAATAAGGATGATCTCCATAAAAAATCATGCATTGAAAACATTTCTAACCCTATTTCATATCTTAGGAAGTAGTTCATACTATATTTGTATACATCCTATAATCATTTCCTTCATGAATTCATGCATATTTTTTAGACTTCTAAGTCATTTTAGAAATCCATGAACACAAACACACTACTACCTTGCACATCCTAAGACCATACATTGCATCCATGAAAGATTTGGGGTTTTTGTGACTCATAATCTAAGAAGATTATAAGGAATGAATTTGATCTTACGTTCATGCTCCCCCTCAATTAATTCTTCCTTTTTCATCCGTCCCGAGGATTGAAAGGTCTTCTTTTCTCAAAGATTAACATGCATCATTTTAGCTTGCTAAGTATTTTTTTGATTACTTTGATTAATTTGTTCCAAGAACACTTCATGTCCCCTTAGATTAGGAAGACTCTATTACTTGATATGTGATTTGACGATTTTTTCCTAGGTTTGTTTGTGTGATCTTTCACTTTACATTATGTGATACTTGGCTTAGATCTTATGAATGTTATCTTATCTTTAGATATTCCATTTCAAGTTTCTTATATGATGTAATATACCTATCATAAATATTAATTGTTGAACCAAACATAGTATAAGATGATTATTTGGATGTTAATTGAGGCCCGTCGAGAGACGGGGCGAATTGAGGGTGTTTTAGTCGTGACAAAGGCTCCTTCTTTTCTCTTACCAAAACCCTGAGCCAAGTTCTTTGGTTATGAAAGGCCGGTGCCCTTTATCTATTTGGGTGAGTCAAAATTAGGTTTCTTGGTTCCTTAAAGTCCATGTGGCGACTCTGTATCTGTTTTCAACAGACCTTCTTTTCTTCAAATCAACTTTGATTTCAAAACTAAAGGAAAATCAATTTCGAAACCCTAGAAGTAGAAACCGGGGTTAGGTTCACGAAGGCCGCGTGTCTACACTCTGGCAACTCTGCTGGGGAGATTTTATTTTCAAAACAAAATAATACAGAGATTTGACTGATAAGAAGCATCTTTAAAATCATCTTTTTTATTGTGTCTGGTTCACCGAATTGCACTCTTGCATTTCCCCCCTCCGACTATGTCTGAAACGTAGCGCTGACATTGTTTAGGTCTTGCTGTGCCAGGGCACAAGTCACTATTGATACTGTACCTTCCAAGGTATATCAAAAGGACTAAAAACCTCTGTACTGTCTCTCTGACGGTATATTGGAACTCTCGTCAATGGACCCACTTTGACTAAACCCAGCCTTTGCATATAGATTCCTGTAAAATATTTCATAGGACTGTTCATTTATCTTTTCAGATAGGACAATGTGATATAACTATTGTATGACCTAACGGGATTACCTATACGGTGTAGATGCTTATGTGGCATGAGGCAGAACCTTTTTCTTATGATTCCCAAGGCAATCACTCATATATGATCACATTGAGTTAACCTGCCTAGGCACCATGAAAAGGATGTCTACTCCATGCTCACAAAGATATACACCGCAAACATTGTTTGTTGGTCTTAAGACATAGGAGTACGAAAACTTGTCATATAGTATGATCACCATCATCACATGCTCTTGTCATATACGCCGGCCAGACTTATCTGGATATCTTAGTTTCTCGCAGAAACTTTGTCTAAATTTCCCAGAAATTCCCAAGAATACCAATTTCTTCCAGAAACCTTGCCTAAATTTCCCAGAAGTTCCCAAAACCTAGTTTTCCCATAAACTCTATCTAAATCTCCCAGATTTTTCACACATACCAATTTTTCCTACGAACTCTGTCTAAATCTCCCAGATTTCCCAGATATACCAATTTCCCCCAGAAATTCTGTCCAAATCCCCCAGATTACCCAAAAATCTCAGTTTCTCTCAGAAACTCCGATATACTTGTTTTTTTCAGAAACTCTGTCCGACTTTCCCAAATATACCTGTTTTCCCAGAAGCTCTGTCCAAATCTCCTTGATTTTTCAAAAATCCCAGCAACTCCGTAAAAATTTCACAGAAATGCCTAGATGTACCAATTTCTCCCAGAAATTCTGATTTCCCAGTTTCTACTAGAAGCTCTATCCAATCCGCCTAGATCCATGTTTATACCAGAAACCTTGGAATCCCTGCTTTTCCTAGAAACCATATCCAATTTACTTTGTTTCTCCCAAAAACTCTGATTCCCAGTTCCTCCCAAAAACTCTGTCCAACTCACCCAGAAATGCCTGTTTCTCTTAGAAACTCTATCTGAATGCCCAGATTACCCAGAAATCTCAATTTCTCCTAGAAACCCCAGTACATCTATTTCTGCTGGAAACTCTGTCTAACTCACCCAGATATGTCAGTCCAAGTTATCCAGATATTCTTGTTCTCCAGAAACTTTGCCAAAATTCACTAAATTTCCCAGAAATCCTTATTTCCCAGAAACTCTACCAAAATCCATCTAAACTTCCTCGAAATTCCCATTTTTTAGAAACACTACTAGAAATCTCTGATCCCCAAAAACTATATTCTAAAATTCACCTAGACTTCCTGTGGACACGCGGGATTCCACCTCTTGCTTGTTTGAGATTGAAATTGATTTGGAAGGAAAGAGAAAAGGTCTGTTGAAAACAGATACAAAGTCGCCACTTGGTCTTTAAGGAACCAAGAAACCTAATTTTGACTCACCCAAATGGATAAAGGGCACCGACCCTTCATAACCATAGAACTTGGCTCGGGGTTTTGGTACGAGAGTTGAAGGAGCCTTTATCGCGACTAAAACACCCTCAACTCGCCCCGTCTTTCGACGGGCTTCAATTAGCATCCAAATAATCATCTTATACTATGTATGGTTCAACAATTAATACTATGATAGTATATTACATCACATAAGAAAATTTGAAATGGCAGATCAAAAGATAAGATATCATTCATAAGATCTAAGCCAAGTATCACACAATGCAAAGTGAAAGATCACACAAAACATACCTAGGAAAAATCGTCTAATCACATATCAAGTCATAAAGTTTTCCTAATCTAAGGGGACATGAATTGTTCTTGAAACAAATAATTGAAGAAACCAAAATATGCTTAGCAAGCTAGTATAATGCATGTTAATCTTTGAGAAAAGAAGATCTCTCAATCCCCGGGACGGATGAGAAAGGAGGATTAGATCGAGGGGAAGCATGAACGTGTGATCATGATCATTCCTTATAATCTTCTGAGATTAGGAGTCACAAAAGCCCCAAATCTTGCATGAATGCAATGTACGATCCTAAAATGTGCAAAGGTTGTAGTGTGTTTGTGTACATGGACTTGCTAAAGTGACTTGAAAGCCTACAGCATGAATGAATGTATGAATGAAATCATGAGATATGTACAAATGTAGTATGAACTACTTCCTAAGAGATGGGCCAATTTGGAATGCATGTAAGCATCAAATCAAAGAATGAAAGTTAAAATGTGCTTGCTCTGAATAGTGGACAGAACAGTAACATGATCTTTTGAAAATTGAAACGAGGGGTTAGGGATGTTTTCAATACATGAATTTTTATGGAGATCTTCCTTATTGTGTCTAGAACACAACGCAAAAATCCAATCTTTAATACCTATTACAGATTGAGAGAAATCATATGAACAATGGTGGTCACTCAGAAACAGAGTTCGTACTGTCGACTGAAATGTCAAAAAATCTTGGAAAATAAAAACAAATGATATAGAGGCCCATATTATTCATAAAATTCCCTAAGACATTGAAGTTCAGGAGAAAAATAAGTTAGGACCACTCTTTTTGGAAACGTGTTCTGTAAAACAAGTTGAAAGTAGACCAAGCTGCTGTGACAGCAAAAACAGAATATCTGGAAAGAATGTTTGGGTCCAAATGGACCATTTTCAAGTGTTTCCAAGTCAAACCAAATATCTGAAGAAGATAGATTGAAAGCTTGAAAATAAAAGTTTAGATTTTAGAAAACTAATTGAAACTCACATTTTGGATTGGATTTGGAAGAAGAAAATCTATACTTCTCTCTCTCTTTCTCTCTAACTCTCTATATCTCTCTTAATGGCTTCCATGCTCTTCTCTAAATGGAAGTAAATGGGTCTCCTTTATAGGCCAACTTGGGGAGGTATTTTTGGTTTTAAAAAGTCTCTAATTGGTCCAAGATCCCGGAATAATCAAAACTATGTCGTTTTATTTCTTGAAAATTTGAACTAAAACCCAAAAATTAACCAAAAATTACAAAAAAAAATGAAAAATCACTCAGAGTGCCGCCGCGGCACTTGGCCAGTGCCGCCACGGCAGTGGGCTAGTGCCGCCACGGCAGTCAACTCCCCCGTTGACCAAAAATTTCATTTTGGCCCCCAGAACTCCCGAAATTCGCAAAACGGCCCTATTTCGTCCGAAATTCACAGAAAATTCATACGAAATCCAAATTGAGATTGTGATATACCATTGGAAAGGTATTGAGGTCTAATTTCCATAAAAAAAAATAGTTTGGAGTTGGTTCACTTTGGAAAGGTTTGCGGTATTCGCGATAAAAGCCGAATTGATCGTATTTTTCACCTTCAGAAATTCATAACAAATTCGTTTTAGATCCAGAAATTATGTGCGATATACCGTTGGAAAGTTACTGACCTCTAGTATTTGATAAAAATATTTCAATGTCGAAAAGAAGACTTTGATTTTTGGTCAAACTTGAAGTCAAATCAGTCAAACAGTGCAGTTCTAGGAAATTCTGGGAAGTTCTGGGAGCCTCCAAAGACTGACGTTTCCGTCCGATTTTCTTTTAAAACATATTTTAAGACTTTTCAGATGATCTAGAATGATCTCGGAACTTTCGGTTGAATTTGGATGATTTTAGTCAAATCTTGGTCAAACTTGGTCAAACCTTGGTCAAACCGGTCAACGGAGACTTTCTGGGAACTTCCGGAACTTTTGGGGGTCTCTGGGAGCTTACGATTTCAAATATTCATCTTTTAAAATACCTTTTTTTAATAACATCGAATGATTTTTGAGATTTTGGGCCAATCTGGAGAGTTTTGGGCTTTGAGGGGCATTTTGGTCATTTCTACAAGTTCTTTGACTTCTTGAGAGTTAGAGGCAATCTCTGAAAATCCGATATTTCTAATCATCGAGGTTTGACATGCTTGTGGCATCCTAAGTCTGTTAGCCGACAAAATGGGGTGTCTACAGTTTGCCCCTCTTTGGCATGAACTTGCGAAGCAACGCATGTCGCAAGCGAGTGCCAAAGCTTTAAAGAGACAGGTCTTTTTAGAGGCTATAGATTTAGGATAAAAGTGTTGCAAAAGATGCAATGATGCTGAGGCTAGTGCTAGTCGCGCTCTGCATGAGCTGCCTACGTATCCCAAGGGGAATCAGAACAGGACATAGTTCGGGGCACAAAGGAATAAATCACGCATGCACATACACAACAATCAGGCGGATGCTATGCTATAAGAGTGATATGCAATGCATGGATGTGATAGGAATTTTGTCCTGAGTCCTATCATGTCTAGTGTTCTGATCTTAGCATGAACTGGTGCTGTGGGGTGTACCACTCCAAGTGGACTTGTGTCATGCTTGTGTTGTGTTCTAAAGTGCTTGTGGTCCTAGTACATGTGTTCTGCGTATTCGTAACTCTCAGTGGGCTTGGTGATTTATGCTTCGCTATGACTAATAGACTTTATGAAGGATCTCGACCAGGGGGTCTTACCCAAGGAAGAGCGTTGGTGCTCAAAGTGACACTATGGTGCTCAAAGGAATGCTTATGGTGTGTTTGCCACTCCTAGTGGGCTTTGTGATTTGTGTGTGCCACGACCGATGGGCTATGTGTCATGTTATGGCCAATTTATTGTATTGGGCGAAGTGACTCTCTAGGCTTGACTCGTGCTCCCCTTAATCGTGATACTATGGACTCGGTGACTCTAAGAGTCCAATGGTGCTTCTCGAATTTCAATGATGATCCTCAATTCTCAAGGGTGCTTATGTTGTTGCTCAAATCTTTAACAGTGCTTCTCAATGCTTCTTGATTCTCAACGGTGTTCTTCAAATCTTAACGATGTTCCTCGACTTTTCAATGATGCTTTTCAACCCTTCTGACGCTCCTCAACAAATCTAATGCTTCTCAACACATCCGATGTTCCTCAACTCTTCAACGATGCATCTGAACAAATCTGATGCTCCTCAACACATCCGATGTTCCTCAACTCTTCAACGATGCTTCTCAACAAATCTGATGCTCCTCAACACATCTGATGTTCCTCAACTCTTCAACGATGCTTCTCAACAAATCTGATGCTCCTCAACACATCTGATGTTCCTCAACTCTTCAACGATGCTTCTCAACAAATCTGATGCTCCTCAACACATCCGATGTTCCTCAACTCTTCAACGATGCTTCTCAACAAATCTGATGCTCCTCAACACATCTGATGTTCTTCAATTCTTCAATAATGCTCCTTAACACACCCGATGCTCCTCTTCAACAATACTCTCTTCTGATGTTCCTTGATGCTCCAATCCATGATAGTCACAGTAGTTCACCGGCCCTTCATAACCAAAGAACTTGGCTCAGGGTTTTGGTACAAGAGAGGAAGGAGCCTTTGTCGCGACTAAAACACCCTCAACTCGCCCCATCTTTCGACTGGCCTCAATTAGCATCCAAATAATCATCTTATACTATGTAGGGTTCAACAATTAATACTATGATAGTATATTACATCACATAAGAAAATTTGAAATGGAAGACCTAAAGATAAGATATCATTCATAAGATCTAAGTCAAATATCATACAATGTAAAGTGAAAGATCACATAAATAAACCTAGGAAAAAATCGTCTAATCATGTATCAAATAATCAAGACTTCCTAATCTAAAGGAGGACATGAATTGTTATTGAAACAAACAAACAAAGAAAACAATGATGCTTAGCAAGCTATAATGATGCATGTTAATCTTTGAGGAAAGAAGATTTCTCTATCCCCGGGACGGATGAGAAAGGAAGACTAGATCGAGGGAAACATGGACATGTGATCATGATCATTCCTTATAATCTTCTTAGATTAGGACTCACAAAAACCCCAAATCTTTGCATGGATGCAATGTATGTATCTAGAATGTGCCAAGGTTATAGTGTGCTTTGTGTTCATGGATTCGTAGAATGACTTAGAAGTCTAGAATTCGTATGAATGAATGAATGAAATCATCAAAGGATATGTACAAATGTAGTATGAACTACTTCCTAAGACATAAACTAATTTGGAGTGCATGTAAGCATCAAATCAAAGGGGGAAAATAAAAGTGTGCTTGCTGTTAATAGTGGACAGAACAGTAACATGATGTTTTGAAAATTGAAAAGAGGGGTTAAGAATGTTTTCAATGCATGATTTTTTGTGGCGATCTTCTTTATTGTGTTTAGAACACAACCCAAAAAGCCAATCTTTTAGAACTATTACAGATTGAGAGAAATCATATGAAAAATGGAGGTTACCCAGAAACAGAGTTTGTACTGTCGACTGAAATGTCAAAACATCTTAGAAAATGAAATCAAATGATCTAGAGGCCCATTTTATACCTAACATTCCCTAAGACATTGAAGTTCAAGGCAAAAATAAGTTAGGATCACTCGTTTTGGAAAAGTTTTCTGTAAAACAAGTTGAAAGTCAACTAAGCTGTTGTGACAGCAAAACTAGAATATCTGGGGAGAATGTTTGGGTCCAAATGGACCACTTTCAAGTGCTTTCAAGTCAAGCCAAAAATCCTGGGTATTTTCTAATGAGTTAGGAAGACGTTACGAGTGGTCTTGCATCCATACATTAAGTATTGAGTTCAATAGAAATCTTTGAACTCGGATCACTCACTGTTTTGACTCACTGTTTTGAAGATTTTGGAAAAAACTAGAGTTTTTCTTTCTTGAGATCAAAATGAGGGGGTTAAAGAGGGGTTTTGAAATAGTGGTTTTGAAAGTATATTTTCAACATCAAATAGAGATTATGACCTCTTGGAATATCAACATCAAACTCATCATCAAGAACCCCCAATATTATTGGAGAGATTCATTTTTATTTTGAATATAACTTTAAGGATACCTTGGAGATATTGAAGTTATAATCATCATCTATTAAACATGTTTTTGAGGTCAAGAGCTACTATCCATAAGGATTCACTTACCTCAAACTTCATGTCATCATTTAGATGATGATGAACTAGTAAGTAAATAAAGAAAAATAAAAACAAATGAGGTAGAATAGATTAACATATATAAAAACAAGCAAGTAAATAGCAATCAATATATGATAATCAATGAGATGTTGGACTTGTAGTTTGGTGTCTCACTCATATATTGTGACATTTGGACATGGAAGTAGCTTCCTATCTCATGAATACTCAAGAATGGTGGTGAAAGAAATGTTTGGATGATTGAAGTTTTGATAGCAAACTCAAGTAAAAAGAAAACTTACTTTGATGGAAAAAATAGAAGAAGAAGACTACTTCTTCCCTTTCTCTCACTATATTTCTCTAGAGTTTCTTCCTAAGCTCTCTCTAAGCTTCCATATCTCTCCTCTAAATGGAAGTAAATTGCTTCTTTTATAGGCAAATGAGGGTGGTAAATGGGGTTTTAAAAAGTAAAAAAAGGTCTCCCATTGGTCCAAAATAAGCTGGGAACCAAAACTATGTCGTTTTGATTATTAATTAATCAAAATGGACCCCCAAACATAATTGCAAAAGTATACTGTTCTGGAGGAGAGTGCCACGGCGGCACTGGGCCTGTGCCGCGGCGGCAGTGGGCCAGTGCCATGGCGGCACTGCTCCTCCTTCGTCCAGATAATGCTGTTTAGGCCCCCAGAGGTTCCGGTATTCTCGAAAAGGCCCTATTTCGTCCGAAATTCACAGAAAATGCATACAAACTCCAAATTGAGGTTGTGATATACCGTTGGAAAGGTAATAGAGTCTATTTTACATAAAAAAAAATTAATTTAGGGATAGGTCACTTTAAAAAGTTTTGCGGTATTTGCGATAAAAGCCGATTTGATCGCCTTTTTCGCCTTCTGAAATTCATAATAAACTCGTTTTAAATCCAAAAATTGTTTGTGATATACCGTTGGAAAGCTATTGACCTCTAGTATCCACGAAAAATGTTCAAAATTTGTTATGGTGCTCCGATTTCAAAGTCAAATTTTTGTCAAACTGGTCAAACCTGGGATTCCTAGGGAAATCTAAAAACCTCTGGGAGCTCCCAGGAGCTGACGTTTTCGCTCGATTTTCTTTTAAAACTAATTTGAATACTTTCCACATGATCTAGAATGATCCCAGCGAATTTGGACAATTTTGGTCAAACCTGGTCAAACCCTGGTCAAACTGGTCAACGGGGACTTTCCGGGAACATCCGGGTCTTCTGGGGGTCTCTAGGAGCTGACGATTTCATCTGATTTTACTTAAAAACTCATTTTCTTACTTTTCTTATGACATAGCATATTTCCAAACCTTTTGCTCCAAATCTGGGAGTTTTCGGGCTTTCAGGGGCATTTTGGTCGTTCTGAGCATTTTGAGAGGTAGAATCAACTTCCGGGAGTCCTTTTAAGTCTTTTTCGATCATTGTGAATCACCAAGCTATGGGTCTCCTAAATTTGATAGCCGACAAAATGGGGTGTCTATAGGGCCTTTTGAGAATACCGGAACCTCTGGGGGCCTAAATATAAATTTCTGGGCATCTAAGGAGCAGTGCCACGGCGGCACTGGGCCACTGCTGCAGCGGCACATGGCCAGTGCTACGGCAGCACTCAACCCCCGCAGAATCCATTTTTATAATTTATTTTGAGGTCCAAATTGAATAATTGAAAGCTAGAACGACGTAGTTTATTGTTCACAGATGATTGGGACCAATGGGAGCACTTTCTAAATCCCAAATCAACCCTAAATTGGCCTATATAAACCCCTCTTTGCTCTTCATTTTAGGGGGGCCAAGTGCAAAGTTTGAGAAAGTTGTAGAGAGAAAGAGAGATGGAGATAGGTTTAGAAGAGAGAAAAGGAGCTTCTCCCACTGATTTTCTATAAGAAAGAGTTAAAATCTTGTCTTCTTCCATTATCACAATTCTTGAGCATTCTTGAGTTAGGAGGCTACTTCCATGTCCAAATGTCAATATCTATGAGTGAAACACCAAACTACAAGTCCAATATCACATTGATTATCATCTATTTATTAATATTTACTTGCTTGTTTATATAAATGTTCATCTCTCCTTACCTCATTTCTTTTTTATTTTTCTTTATTTACTTACTAGTTCATCATCATCATGTAGATGATGACATGGTGTTTGAGGTGAGTGAATTCTCATGGATAGTAGCTCTTAACCTCAAAAACAAGTTTGATAGATGATGATTCCAACTTCAATACTTCCAAAGTATTCTTGAAGTTATGCTCAAATGGAAACAATGCTCTCCAACAATCTTGGAGGTTCTTGATATGAGTTCAATATTGATATTTCAAGTGTTCATAACTTGCATTTAAATGCTGAAAATATAATCTCAAAACCCCTCATAAACCCCTCTTTTTGATTTCAAGAAATAAAACCCTTTTTTTCTCAAGAAATCTTCAAAACAGTGAATGATCTGAGTTCAAAGATTTCTCTAGAATTCAATACTCAACGTATGGATGCAAGACTACTTGTAAAGTCTTCCTAACTCATTAAAGAACACCCACGGGTTTTGGCTTGGCTTGAAAACACTTGGCAGGATTCCATTTTGGTCCAAACATTCTCTCCAGATATTTTGTTTTTGCTGTCACATCAGCTTGGTTGACTTTCAACTTGTTTTCCTAAAAACTTTTTCGAAGCGTGTAGTCCCAAATGATTTTTCCCTTGAACTTTAGTGTCTTAGCGAACGTTCTGTATATTATGGGCCTCCAAATGTTTTGTTTTCATTTTCTATGATTTTTTAACATTTCAGTCGAAAGTACGGACTCTGTTTCTGAGTAACCTCTATTGTTTATATGGTTTCTCTCAATCTGTAATAGTTATTGAAGATTGGCGTTTTTATTTGTGTTCTAGACATAATAAGGATGATCTCCATAAAATATCTTGCATTGAAAACATTTCTACCCCTACTTTTCAATTTCTACAAGATGAAGTCACTATTCTGTCCACTATTCACATTAAGTATACTTTTACTTCCATTCTTTGATTTGATGCTTATATGTACTTCAAATTAGTTTATATCTTAGGAAGTAGTTCATACTACATTTTTATACATCCTATAATGATTTTCTTCATGCATTCATGCAAATTTTTTACACTTCTAAGTCATTTTAGAAATCTATGAACACAAACACACTACTACCTTGCACATCCTAAGACCATACATTGCATCCATGCAAGATTTGGGATTTTTGTGACTCTTAATCTAAGAAGATTATAAGAAATGAATTTGATCTTATGTTCATGCTCCCCCGCGATTAATTCTTCGTTTCTCATCCGTCCCGAGGATTGAGAGGTCTTCTTTTCTCAAAGATTAGCATGCATCATATTTGCTTGCTAAGCATTTTTTTTTATTTCTTTTATTAATTTGTTTCAAGAACAATTCATGTCCCCTTAGATTTAGAAAACTCTATTACTTGATATGTGATTAGACAATTTTTTTTCTAAGGTTTGTTTGTGTGATCTTTCACTTTGCATTGTGTGATACTTAGCTTAGATCTTACGAATGATATCTTATCTTTAGATCTTCCATTTCAAGTTTCATATGTGATTAATATACCTATTATAAAGATTAATTGTCCAACCAAACATAGTATAAGATGATTATTTGGATGCTAATTGAGGCCCGTCGAAAGACGGGGCGAGTTGAGGGTGTTTTAGTCGTGACAAAGGCTCCTTCCTCTCTCGTACCAAAACCCCGAGCCAAGTTCTTTGGTTATGAAAGGCCGATGCCCTTTATCCATTTGGGTGAGTCAAAATTAGGTTTCTTGATTTCTTAAACACCTAGTGGCGACTATGTATCTATTTTTAACAGACCTTCTTTTCTTTAAATCAACTTTGATTTTAAAACAAAAGGAAAATCAATTCTGAAACCCTAGAAGTTGAAACCGGGGGTGGGCTCACGAAGGCCGCGTGTTGATAGCCACCTCAGCAAAGAGAAGACGAGTCATCTTAAAATTGGGCTGACTAGTCAACCCTCCTGAGCAGTTATGCAGAATCGCCCGATGCAGTCCCTAGCTCGGGCATTCGTTCCAGATTGGCCCCACTTGGGCACACTCCATGAAGGTGTGACTGCTTGCCCAGCAAGCCTCCAGACAGTTTCCTATCCCAGCTGAAGGACTAATGGAATGAGCAAGTAGTTTCCTAAACCACTTAGGAAACTCTCCTAATTGCATGTAAATTAATTGTAATCATATTGGGTTTCCTAAATATGATAATTTACCTTGTACGGGTGGCCTCTTGCACCTATAAAAGAGGTCACTCACCCCTTGTCACGGGGATCACATTCTTAACCTAGAGAATAGTAAATTACATCACTATTACGCATATACCCAGTCGGTTTCTGGTAGTGCCGCCCATCTTGTTGGCTCACCAACAGCTGCAGGTGATCTGTTAGTGAAGCCCACCGACGCATACGTGGACGTAGGTCACCTCATTAACGGGGCCGAACCACATACAAATTACCAGTGTTCATCCATCTCTCTCTAAATTATCCTTACCCGAATTTTGGCATCATCAATATCTAATAGTTTTATCCGGCTTGCCAAACATGGTCATGTTTCATTACACCTCCATAATTCTAGTTTTATTTTCTTCTTCTTAATTTTTTTTAAATAATATTTTGTAGTAGACATGACTTGGTGAAATTGTTTTGTTTCTCTAAAATGATTTTTCATGATAAGTACTGGGAAAAACTTGGGAGGATATTAGAATGCAAGATTTTATTGTTTTGTGTCAATTTAGTTTATCTTAGGGCTTTCTATAACCACAAAATTAAGAAAATATTAGAAGTTCTATCATGGCAAAGTTTGTGTACTAACTAATGTATTTCTAAATTCGCGATGCAACCAAATTTCTTATACTCCCTCCTAAACTCATAATCATTTTTTTTTCTTTTTTACTTTATAATGTAGAGTGGTCGTTTTAAACTTTGTTACACTCACATCAGCTATTACTACTGGAAATGCAAAGTACCCTAGATTTGTTTAACTAAAGTTTTTACCAGATATATTAATGACAATTTTGAAATTAAATCTACATTTTTGTCCTTTTGTTTAGTAGTTAATAAAGAGTCTTAGTTGTCCATGCATCCACTGTCATTTTAGGTGAACCATTTAGCTATTTTTAACATTACTCATTACTACTAGCTAGAAGGTATATTCATGCCCCCAACGAGGATTTTAAAACGTAAATGAGGTCTTTCTTGTTAGATTCAGGGTGTGAATGGGAGCTTATGTAAGTTGAAGGGGATTGTTAGGATTGCTATGGATCTGTTCAATGATCAAGGAAAGGCTTGGAATATTAAGTTTCAAGATTCTAGCAGGGGAGTTTTCGACCATTCGACCGGATCAATGGTTATAAGAAGTTTTGAACAAATACTAGCAGAGGGGCATTCAACCAGTTGACCTGCCCCGTTAGAACGATCAACCATACCCTATTTGTGAAGAGTCACAACTTTTCATATTGTAACTTCGAATTAATTTGAACTTCATCTGTTCTAATGGCTGATAAACATGTATATACTGTTATATATATAGTGTATAGGTGTTGGGACACAACCATTTGTGTAGAGAGACATCTCTTACCCATTAGACACTCACATATGTAATGTAGTTAGTTAGTTTTGATATACTTTTCACAGATTTTATCTTCTCTTCTTCATCTATTCTAGAGTCAACTGAGAGTAATTCATATACATAAAATTCTGCAGAATAATTAAGGTTGAGTTATACTTCAATTGTTAGATTGTAGTATACTCAAGAACAAGGCATCGTATTACACGAAACAACAGTGTGTGGGACGTAAACTTATTTTTTGGACAATGTATTTATACATGCTTCGATCTTAAGTTTAGACACTGTTTATTTGAAGTTTCATATCCATTAGATTCCAACAATCGAAAAATAAGTTTAAAGTTTGAATAATGGGCAGAGAATCTGCTTCTACTACAACTATTGTGAAAATTACTCAAGCCAAGAAGCCTAAAAAGTTCAAGGGAGAAGACTTCAAATGATGGCAATCAGTGAACCGTTTCAAGTGGCATCCATAATTGAGACGATGCCGCGTTTGTGGAAAGAATTCAAAAGATATCTCAAGCACAAGCGTAAGGAACTTTTGATGCAGGATTTGGTGGTCCGTTTGAGAATTGAAGAAGATAGTTGTAAGGGAGACGAGAAAGGGCCGCAAGGTACTTCGAAACTAAAACCTAATCTCATTGAAGGTGAGTCCTTAAAACCCACTTCTAAGTTTAAGAATAAGGGAGGAAAAAGTAAATCTATATACAAGGGTCAAAGGACCAAGATCCCAAGAAGATAAAAGGGAATTGTTGGGTATGTGGAATACCCAGACATCGTGCTAGCGAATGTTGTCATAAGAAAGGACTAGATGGGAATAAGAAGCCTAACCAGGCTAACATGATGGACATCGATGATCTTGTTGCGGTAATCATGGAGACTTGTGTTGTAATTGACCCAAATGGTTGGTGGATGGATACCGGGGCTCCTAAGCACATTTATGGGAGATAGAAACGTGTATTCTACTACACAAAGTCGAATGGTAGTGAGAAGCTTTATATGGGAAAAATGTCACGGCTGCGACCGTTGAAGGCAAAGGCAATGTGGTTATAAAGTTCACTTCCAGAAAGGAAATGACTCTTTTAGATGTATTGTATGTTCCCGAAATTCGTAAGAATTTGGTTTCGGCTCCTATGTATAGTAAGAAAGGATTCAAGCTTGTCTTCGAATTTGATAAGATTGTATTAAAAAAAGGAGGAATGTATGTAAGAAAGGGTTACCTTAATGAAGGGCTCTTCAAGATCAATTATACTCATAAAATTATTCTTAATGAGAATGTTATAGCTTCTTCTTATATTGTTGAGCTAAGTTCATTGTGGCATTCTAGATTAAGACACGTGAATTTTAAATACTTGCATAAAAAGATTAATCTTAAATTGTTGCCTAAATTTGAAATTATCAAATCACATAGATGTGAAATATGTGTAGAATCAAAATTTGCTAGAAAACCAATTAAATCCATAGATAGAACAAGTAAGTTACTAGACTTAATTCATACTAACTTATGTGATTTAAACTAACTCCACCAAGAGGTGGAAAGAAATACTTTGCTACATTTATAGATGATAGTAAATATTGCTATGTTTACTTACTTAGTTCTAAAGATGAAACAATATATATGTTTAAGAGATAGAGTTGAAATTGAAAATCAATTACCTAGAATAATAAAACGAGTTAGATCGAATAGAGGAGGTGAATATGATTCAACTCCACCAGACGAGTATTGTGCTAATAATGGGATTATTCATGAAACAACTGCATCATATACACCATAATAAAATGTTGAAGCCAAGAGAAAGAACCGAGCTCTCATGGAAATGGCAAATGCTATGTTAAATAGCTCGGGAGTGCCACACAACTTTGTGGGGAGATGCCATTCTTACGGCAGATATCATTCTTAATAGAATTCCACATAAGAAAACTAGCAAGTGTCCTTATGAAGTTTGGAAAGGAAGAGTATCCTCGTTTAAAAAGTTTAAAGTGTGGGGGTGTCTAGCTAAGGAATAGCTCTACTCCCTAAATGAACGAAACAAGGAACTAAGACCGTAGATTGTGCATTTATCGGTTATGCTAATAATAGTTATACATATCGATTCCTTATGGTTATGTCCGAGGATGTAAACATTCGTGTCAACACATTCATGGAATCGGTAAATGTTGAGTTTTTCAAAAACATCTTTCCTTTTAGGGAAGGAAGAAAAAATTCAGCACCTAAAAGAAGTATTGAAGAGATTTCTTCAAATTTTAAAAAACGGCAAAGAAATTGAAGTTGCTCCTAGAAAGAGCAAAAGAGCTAGGCAAGCTACTTCTTCTGGACCAGATTTTGTGACGCTATAGGTGAACATCAAACCTTTAACGAGGCTATGAGTACAACCGAAGTGCCTTATTGGTAAGAAGCAGTAAATAGTGAGGTGAATCCATTATACAAAACCATACATGGGAGCTGGTTGACTTACCTCCGGGTAGTAAACCAATTGGTTGCAAATAGATTTTTAAGAAGAAACTCAAAGTCGATGGTACCATAGATAAGTATAAAGCCAGGCTAGTCGTAGAAGGCTATAGACAAAAAGAGGGAATAGATTTCATTGATATTTTTTCCCCAGTTACTAGGATTAGTTCCATTAGGATGGTAATCGCTATAGCCGCCGTCAATAGCTTAGAATTATATCAAATGGATGTGAACATCACGTTCCTCAATGGAGATCTAGAAGAGAAGATATATATTGAACAACCAGGAAGGTTTGTTATAAATGGACAAGAACATAAAGTATGTCAAATCGTTAAGTCACTTTATGGTTTAAAACAAGCTCCAAAGAAATGACATGAGAAATTCAAGCACACCATGATCGCAAATGGTTTTAAAATCAATGAATGCAACAAGTGTGTATATGTCAAGGAGTTTGAAGGCTTATGTGTTATTGTATGCTTGTATGTTGATGACTTACTTATTACGGGAACGAATAAGAAAGTAATCAAAGAAACCAAGAAAATATTAAGCTCAAGCTTTAGCATGAACGATATGTGTAAAGCTGATGTTATTCTTGGTATATAAGTAAGGCAAACTTCCGAAGGATATTTTTTCACACAATCACATTATGTTGAGAAAATATTAAGGAGGTTTGGAAAATTGGATAGCAAGTCAGTTGTAAGACCGTTTGATGCCAATTGTAAGTTGAGAAAGAATATGGGTGAAGGCATATCTTAACTTGAATATTCGTAAGTAATAGGGAGTTTGATGTGCATCATGAATTGTACACATTCGGATGTTGCATATTCGGTGGGAAGGCTTGCTAGGTACACTAGAAATCCGGGTAGAGATCATTGGGACGCTCTTGTAAGAGTGTTAAGATATCTAAAGCATACTATGAGCTATGGTTTGCATTACATACGCTATCCACCCATGGCAGAGGGATATTCCGATGCGAATTGGATTTCGGATAGTCAAAAGACTAAGTCCACAAGTGGATATATATTCGCTTTAGGTGGAGCTGCGATTTCTTAGAAACCAACTAAGCAAACGTGTATAGACGTTCGACGATGGAGTCGGAGTTCATATCCATCGACAAGGTGGGTGAGGAAATAAAAAATGGCTTCGGAACTTCCTAGAAGATATTCCATTATGGCTGAAACTAGTAACGGTCATAGTTGTGCATTGTGACTACAATGCGGCACCTTCTATAGCTAAGAATGTCGTGTATAATGGCAAGTGAAGACACATAAAATGAAGACATAACACAATTAAGTTGTTGCTCTCTAGTGGTGTAATCACGATAGACTATGTCAAGTCGAAGGAAAACATTGTGGATCCTCTTACGAAAGGATTGCCTAGAGATCAAGTACAGTATATGACGAAAGGAATGGGCCTAAAGACAATACTTTTAACAACATGGCGGCAACCTAACATAGTTTACTGGAGATCCGATATCTAGGTTCAATAGAAAAACTAGTTGGAAAAGTTTATGTTGTAAAAATACATTCATTGTGGTATCATTCATGTATATTGTTCAGGTGTGTAATAAAATTTGTTGAGTTTATGTACTTACATTTAATGATATTGATGAGTAATGATAGTACTCTTAATTGGTATCACCTATATGAGAATGGAAGTGGGGTCGCTTCTGTGAGAATTTCAAAGGCTTGGTTCTTTAAGAGTTCTCATGAATAAGGATCTTGTTCAGTACCAAAATGAACACAACTAAATGAATTAATATGTACAAGGATATCTGGTGTGTTATCTAGTGTTGGTTTATCCTAAAAGGTTGAATAGTTTAATACTTAATGTACACTACGTCACCAGGTATAGCAGTAGATATTCACTAAGGGAATGTTCAAGTCCAAAAGACACTCTCCTAATGCGTCGTAAGCTCGTGAATTGCTCTTGTAGTTTTATTGCATTTTGTTTTTTTGTTTATTTAACCATAATCATTCACATGTGGAAGATTGTTAGAATCGAGGTGTGAATGAGAGCTTATGTAAGCTCAAGGGGATCTTTAGGATCAATATGGCCCGGCTCAATGCTCAAGGAAAAGGCTTGGAACATTAAGTTTTAAGATTCTAGAAGAGAGGTTTTTGACCGGTCGACAAGGTCAATGGCTATAAGAAGTTTTAAACAAATACTGGCAGAGGGGCATTCGACTGGTCAACCGACCCCATTCGACCGGTCGATCGGACCCTATTTTTGAAGAGTCACAACTTTTCCTGTTAGAACTTTGAATTAGTTTGAACTTCATCTGTTTTAATGGCAGATAAACGTGTATATACTGTCATATATGTAGTGTGTAGGTGTTGGGACACAACCATTTATGTAGAGAGACATCGCTTATCCATTAGACACCTCTATATGTACAATACAGTTAGTTAGTTTTAATATACTTTTCACAGATTTTATCTTCTCTTCTTCATCTATTCTAGAGTCAACTGAGAACAATTCATATACATACAATTTTGCAGAACAAATGAAGTTGAGTTGTACTTCAATTGTTAAATTGTAGTATCCTCAAGAACAAGGTGTCGTAGTCCATAAAACAATGGTGTGTGGGACATAAACAAGTTTTTCGGACAACGTATTCATACGTGCTTTGATCTTAAGTTTAGACACTGTTCATTTGAAGTTTCATATCCATTAAATTCCAACATTTCTAACTAAGGGAATCTAAGAATAAATAATTACTCTCTCTGTCCCAAATTAAGAATCCTTTCTTTCAGTTTTTGATGTCCCATTTTAAGAGTTCTCCTTGAAAATCCATGTTCTACAATACAAATATTTTTTAAAAGGGAATTATTATTGGCACTCCAAAATTGAACCAAGGCACTCCATAAGGGGACATGTGATCAATTTGTTCTCCTTTCTATTAACTTAACATCTGTGAAGCTGATGAAATGAAAAAGACGAGCCCATGCGCGATCGTGCAAATAGAGTATAACTCTCGTACCATGCATTCTATGCACTCCATGGAGTGCGAATAGTAATTCCCTTAATTTTACCCTTTATTAGATAAAACTCTCACCCTCTCTTTCCTTGATATGACACTAGAATTCTGAAATTCAAGAAATGGCCATATTGGAAAGTTCAAAATTTCATCACAATAATAAAAAATAATAATAATAAAAACATCCCCTAAAATACTTAAAATTCCCAAATGAGACTATTAATATGGGACATATATAGTATCACTCTCAAAGCATGCATGTGATACCATGCATTCTATGAACTCTATGGAGTGCCTTAGTTCATCAATAAAATACGAATTGTTATTCCCTTATTTATTTCCATTATTAGATAGAACTCTCTCTCTCTCTCTCTTTGATGTCACAATAGAATTCTAAAATTCAAGAAATGGTAATATTGGAAAGTTGAAAAATTCATCATAATAAAAAAAAATATGTCCCATTAAATAGTTTAAATTACCAAAAAAGACTCAAAAAAATGGAGCATTATTTACTTTATTTAATTAGTTTATTTATACGTTTTTATTCCGAGAAGTATTTATACGTTTTTATTAGAAAGAGAAATAGTAGGTGTTGAATACATGACCTATGCAATCATCGGTAAACCATGCTTTACAAACTGTGTTCCCCCCACACCCCCCCCTCCCCTCCCCTCCCCTAAAACTTACTTATACACATCTTTTATAAATATATAAAAATTGAAGCATTGTTTTCTCCACCTATGTGTAACAACTCTTTCTAAATAATTTTCTATATATTCGTTGGAAAAGATCCCATATTAGATAGAATATAGATGCATTTATTATGATAAGATACACATCAGATATGATAAGCCCTTTGAGATAATTTATATCCTTGAATTTTATTATCTTTTATTCACAAGGCATTTTTCTAAATATGTTGTCTCTCCTTTTTGTATATTAACGTATTTTAGCGGCTTTTCATTTTTCCCTTCTATTTTATATATATATATATATATATATATATTTGGATTTTAACTTTGTGCATCTCGTGCAATGCAAGTTCTATAATGTTGGAGTAATAGAAAATGATACCGATGCAATCCCAAATCTCGAATTAGTAGTTTCCATTGACCATATATTTAAGTGGCCGTTTGGTAATTGAGTTCGTTTAGCAATTAATTCTATGTAGCTTTTTCAAAATAAATAACCAAAAAGATGAAAAAAAATATTAATTAAACTTTTTCAAAAGAGCTGAATTCAAACTTGAGAAAATTTTCGGATGAAATGTTATTTTACAAAAAGTAAAAGATTTGGTGCTTTACTTAGGTGTGTTTTCATCTGTTTTGAAATTTGATTGGCCAAATTGTACAATTGCTACTATGTTAGCACATATGTTAGATACAGATAAACCAATAATATTTTAAAATAGGACAAAAAGTATCCAAGGAAAAGTAGAAGTGTGGTCTAATAAAGTCTCAAGTTTTTAGCGCAATACAAAATACTTAACAATTTCTTAAAAAAACTTTACAAAAAATATCTTTAAAAAATCTCTTATTTAATTTCACACACACATATGTGTGTGTATATTTATATCCCAAAATAGTTCATAATATGAAAGTATGTAGGCCTCAGCAGGGCAGATGAATCGTAGGGGATAAATAAAATGCAATTAAGTTTATATATCTACTCTTACTAAAACAAAAATTAAAAAAATTATATATATATATATATATATATACTAGCCCTAAAAAAAATGTGGCTTAATTCTCACCTAACAATTAGGTTGTTCAAAGAATTAATGAGTGTTGCTAGAAGATCAAGTGCAAGGACTCCATACATTTGTCCATGGTAGCCAAGTGGCTAACAAAATTTTACAAGCTTCTTTCAAGACAGGGAGATGGACAAATCATCTTATTCCCTCACCCAGACCCAGGTGCGTAGGGACATGGGAACTAATGGTACCATGGCATCCACTCTACTTTTGAAATTTGATTTTCTTTTTTGTGTTATACTTGGTGTTATAGTCCAAATGTAGTCTAGTCTGGCCTAATAACAATTGTGTATGTGATATTTTAGCCTAAATCCACCCTAATGTTTTATATCAAACTTTATTATGTCTATTCTCATTTCGGCCCAACACAAACAAATGTTCTAAATTCAAATTATAGTTAAACTCACCTAATATTTGATACCATACATAATAGCTCATATTTTAGCCCAAAACCATTCAAATTTAAACCTTATTATGTATGTTATCATTTTAGCCCAACCCTACTAAGCAGGGCGGACCCATAGAAGGACGCCGGGGGGGGCGGTGGTGGTGGTGGTGATGGTGATGGTGGAGGAGGGCACGGCTCTGCAAAAAAATTGAAAATTTTGAGGGCTATATAGAATTTTGAGCCCCCCTCCCAAATTTCTGACTTTACATGTGGAAGTTCTTAACACATTTGTCCACTTGACTTTTATTATGTTGAAATGGTGATGTGTTAGGAATCACGTTTGGGGATAAAAAAATTTGAAAAGAATAACATTGCAGGATTAATTACAATATTCACTAGTATGACTGTGTGACAATAAAAGTCCCTATTAATAGTGAAGGGGAAGAGTAATATCCCTTATTCAGCTCAGGAGATAAACAATGCCTAAATCTAATTTGCCACAACTACTCGTTCGACTCTGTGTGGCACTTAAAAATAAAAAATTTGTATAAATGACCCAAAAAAATTTTCTCTGGGGCATTGCCCCCAAACCCCGGCATGGAACTTGGGCGCCCTAGCACAAAATCCTGAGTCCGCCACTACTACTAAGTGTTTCAAAACCACTTTGACACCATACCATGAATGTGTTTTTTTTTTTTTTTTTTTATAAGTGACACCATATCTTGTTGATTCAAATAGTTTGTATTTATCTGTAAAATATATTTATCTCATTATCAAAAATGTAGAAATAAACCCCACTTATTTTTATTTTTATTTTTCCAAGAAACCTCCTATAACAGTCTTAGCCAGCCCCATGAAATTGGTATGCACTGAATGAAATTTCTGGCTATGCCCTCCCTCACCTAGTATGACCTAATCAATAAGCCAAATTAAAACAATGTTTCTTTTCTACAATTTCACAATTCTTCTTTTTAGAATTTTAAATGCTCGTTTGGTAATAATCTATTGGCAACTAACTTTTTACTTCTCATTTTTAAAAAAATCTAGGAAGACGGCCCGTTCAATGCACGGGCGTTAGATTTTGTGGAAAAATATAATGTATATTTTTTTTAATGTGGACAAGAAAGAGAAATAAATTATATTAATTATTAAGATGGTGTTAGAAAAATATGGTTTAACAACAACTATATTAATTGATGTTAACCTATAATTTAAGGTTCTTTTCTTTAACGTATAGACAATAAATATATATGTACATACATATTTACAAAAAGGGTAACATAAAAAAGACAAAAGGGTAATTTGGTAATTCGATTTAACAAAAGAGTAATTTGCAAAAGGATTAAGGGTAATTTGATTTTTCAATTTGTAATTGTACATACTTTAAAATTTTAGGCTCTTTTTTTTAATGTGTAGATAAAATATATATATGTATATATATGCACACACACATGCACGCACACTCGTATATACTAAAAGGTAATTTGATAATTCAATTTAACAAAATGATAATTTGTAAAAGGTATAATGGTAATTAGAATATTCTATATATATCATAATATAATAAAAGTGTTTTTGGTAATTCAATTTAACGAACGGGAATTTATAATTGTAAACACTTTAAACATTAAGCTCTTTTCTTTAAGGCATAGAAACAAAGGGTAATTTGCACAAGGCATAAGAGTAATTTGGCTATGCAATTTTGTAGCACCTGCAATTTCCAGGAATTCTAGGTAGGAACTTCCTAGCGCTAAATCTTGATTAGTGACGATACCTTAGGAATAGTCTAATGATAATAATTTCGATAGGATAATCATAGCTAGGATCATATTCTTCGGACTATCGTTCCAACAACTGTGTCATTATATATCTTGTAATACTATAATCACCATAGTCTCAACCCTGACTCTTAATTCTGGTTTAGAATTCATAGACAGGTTCCTGTACTCAGACCAGTACATAGCCCGTACATAGACACAATTATATTTATGCATGAACTTCGAGACGCACACGCAACCCCATGCAATGGCACATAAATCAATATGTGGGCCCCACTTATGGCCACGTTGCTGTCATGCGGCCACCACCCACCCACGTGGCAAGCATGCATGGCCACCAATTACATGTGTCACACTTGTGCACACCACCACAACACTTGGCACTTTATGCACTGCCACTTGTCAATACTCTTGTCTTTCCCACATATATTTACTACATGCACATGTTTAGTACACACACAGACACACACACACACCATTTTCTGTATCACACACGCTCACATTCACAGAAATGTAAAAGGAGAAAGAGAGAGACCCAAGAGTAAGTACACCCACACACTTTCGGTGTACACACAAATGCACCCCACACTTTGTCCACACCCTCACACCCCTCTCTATACCATCTCTGCCTCATCCCCATCAACATACAGACACACGCAGGAGGCCGGAGGGAGAAGATTTCGTAGAGGAAAGAGAAGAAGAGAATCGTAGAAAATAGAGAGAGAGTTGAGACAACCTGAGGTAAAACCCAGCCTCCCCATTACTCTCTGACCTTTTACATGTCACATACACACCCATAGATCACATATGCATGCAACCAAACAGAGCCTTAAGCTCTGTGCATACTTCGGCAGCCATTAGAGGACCACCTTGAAGCTTGATTCTTCCAACATCAACCAAACAGCCTTTAACTGGTACCAATCTCACCGGAATGACACCCTCACACCTCCCTTTGATCAGTTGCATTTGAGACACGTTTGGATAGCCATGCATGAGATTATTCTTATTTTTGGCCAAAAGAATAATCTTATAGTTGGGACCCAAAACGAGATAACCCAACCTCCAGCTTCTAGTATATGGAAGGGGACCACGAACCGGTCTTTTTGGCGTTGATCTCGTCCATTTTCATGGAGAGATAAGAGAGAAACAGGCATTGCAAGTTTTCCGGCGAGGTTGCGATTTTCCGGCGGCGTTGCTTCGCCGGAGAAGAAAATAACTTTAGGGCTATAACACAGAGTCGGGTTTAGGTTAGGGTGGGTCAGTGTGTGAGTGGGAATGGATAAGGATCTGGGTAGGATCGGGTTTTAATAAAACCATGGGTCCTTTTAAGTAGGACGATGTCGTTGACGTCGGGTTTGGGATCGGGTCACGGGGCGGGTCAGGCTGTGAGTGCTAATGGTTAGGGTATGGTACGGGTATGGGTAAATGGATAGGACTAGTTTGTGAGTAGAAGTGGGTCTCGGGTTCGGGTTTAGCTCGACCCAAACTGAGTTTAGTTTGGTTCAATTGTATCTTAGTTTGGGTAATCCATGTGTGTTCGGGTCGGATCTAGTTGACCCAATGGGTTATCGATATGGATTCCTTTGTGTGTGTATTCAGGTCACCCAATTGGGTTAGGGTCGGTTCGGGTTGACCCGTTGGGTCTGAGTGTATTATTATTATTATTATTATTATTATTATTATCATTATGTATTATTATTAGTATTAATAAGTATTAGGGTTTTAATTATTATAAATGGGTTTTAAATATAATCCTCACTTTTAGGATAAGAAATTTTTTTATATTATGTATATTATAGTATTATTATATATGTATATATATTTATTATTTATTATAAATAACAAATATTGAATTTTCCTTAGTATTTAAATAGATTTTAAATTACCTATGGGTATTATCTAGTTCCAGAAAATTAAGAGAATGTTCCCAATGCTATTTTTATAATATTACTAACGTTATAAAGTCATAATACTATATATTAGTATTTTTAGTAATTAATAAGTATATTAATTATTAAAAATACCAATCGAGCTTAAAAAATTATGAGATAAATACTGGGAGTGTATTTTAATGTCTAGTATTTAATGAAAATACATCTAAGGTCTGTTTCTAATGTGTGGTCATACTTACGTATGTAAGGACTATTATGATGATATTTTATATAATGTTTTATCTTCAATAATTTATAAAAAATTATCCATAACTCTGAAAATTACACGGTCAGTTCCCAGGGTCTTAGAATAATGTCTAGAACGTTCTCATTAAGTTTGGTGACCTTTTGTTAAGGTCAAAAATACAGCTTGTCTTTAGGGCCCACATTGGTGTAGAAAACCCAGCCTTTTATGTGACGGACTCCGATTTGAGTCTAGTCAATGGCGTCGAACTTAGAATGACACGTGGATCACTACCTTGAGGTTTATAACTTCATTTGGTAAAATTACAATTTTACCCATGTAGATGCATTCACACTTTATTATTATTTCTTCCATTTATTGTTGTAGAACTTGACGTATAGCTGCTTTCAAGGATCGATGACTCGAAGTGAGTTTCCTAACCTCACTCTAATCCTAGTAAGATTAATATAAGATAAATATCAATTATCTGTATGATGTGGTATTAGTAATGTGTTGATTATGATGCTATGCATTCCTGGAATCTGTATCGCTATGATTATTCATGCCATGGTAGTATTATCGCATATGTAAGCATGTTAAGGGTTTTATCTATATGATTACTGGTATCAAATCCTGGTTATGTGATCCATGTTTATATAATGATGTTTCTGCTATTAAGATGATGGATGCATGTTTTTGTGATGATGGGTAATCAGAGTAGGTAACGCATGAAATGTTAACGAAGTACATAAAAGAAGTAAAGACGTATACGAGTAAATGATAATGGATACTTGCATATCGTGACATGAGCTAGTATGCATTGCATGCAGAGCGAGATGTGATTGAATGAGAAATGTGATCGAGAAAGAGAAGTGAATTTGAGTAAAGGTCCAACTGGGCGATAGTTTAAGTACCAGTTGGGCGACAGTTAATGTGCTAGTTGGGCGACAGTCAGTATGCCAGTTGGGCCATAGTTTGTGTGCCAGTTAGGCGACAGTTAATGTGCCAGTTGGGCGACAGTCAGTGTGCCAGTTGGGCGATAGTTAATGTGCCAGTTGGACGACAGTCAGCATGCTAGTTAGGCGACAGTTAGAGTGCCTATTAGGGTGTTAATTAGATTATCAGTCAGGCGATAGACGGATGGGAAAGAGGAAATAATGAGAAAGGGTTGATGAGTGAGACGTTTGGTTCTGGACAGGTGCTGTGAGTTCATTGTTCAGGTCATGGATTCGACATCTCAACATGAAGATAGTAGTATTGGTCGTACTTTGACACACACGAGCATGTAGATTAAAGGATAATGTATTCTATGATGAAATGCGATTATATGCTTAATTGCTTACATGTTTTGTTGAGACATTTGCTATGCCCATGAAATAATTCATCTTTTAATAAGAGATTAACTATAATTTAAGATACTGAACATTAACGCGTGTTGAGTGATGTTTGTATTTATTGATTATTATGCGGTTAGACTCTCACTCAGCTTTGTTCCAAAGCTGACGGCATGTTACTCCTTGGGCATTCCTATGTCCAGAGTGATGCAGGTTTGTTATTAGATGAGGGAGCTCAGGATGCAGTGCTGAGGAGCTAAGAAGGATAGAGCCGAGTTGGAGATTGAAGATAGTTATCTCGGTAGTTTCTTATGTTAAGTTTATGTAGTATGTTTAGTTTGGGCCTCTTGTATTAAGATTGATGATATTACAACTTACTCTATTTTTGCTACTGTATTTGTATTCTGTTAAGTATAAGTTATGCTTATACTTTAGCATTTCCTTATGAATGTTGTTTGGAGTTAGAAGGACAGAACGGTAAATCAACCAGTCACGTGTCTACGGACCCATAAAGGAAGATTTTTATTTTCCCTATTTTTGGCTTACTCCGGGGCGTGACAAATTTATAATTGTACATAGTTTTATTCAATTTTGGTATATAATGTATTCAACATATATAATATAATAAAACAATATATGTATATATATACATACAAGGGTAGTTTACAAAAGGGAAAAGGGCAATTTGACAATTCAATTTATAATTGTACACACTTTAAATACATAAATAATAGTAATAATAATAATAAATTTTATGTGTATACATAAAAATATACACATATATGCAAAAGGGTAATTTACAAAAAAACAAAAGGGTAATTTGGTAATAGAATTTAACAAATGGGTAATTTGGTCAATTATAATTATACACACTTTAAACTTTGACAAAAGGGTACTTTACAAAAGGCAAAAGATAATAATAATAAATTATAATATGTATATATATCCACACACACATATACAAAATGATCATTTACAAAAGTAACTTAAGGCTTGTTTGGTAATTATAGGATTTCTTAAAAGTTGTCTTAAAGGTCCAATAAGCTTTGCCAAACAATCATTTAATTTAAAAAGTAATCTAAGACTTGTTTTAGAAAAGTGACTGAAGGCTTGTTTGGTAATTCAACAAACTTCAAAGATTCTTTAAAAGGTTGCCTTAAGGCTCAAACAAGCCTTGTCAAACAAGCATTAATTTATAAAAGTTATCTAAAGCTTGTTTGGTAATTCAAAGAAACTGTACAAAAAACACAAACAAATGTTAGTGCTTTGTTTGGGAAAACCAAAAGAAGAAAAACAAAACAAAACAAAACCAAACAAGGCATAGCCCAATTTGGTTTGTGTTGTGCCTTTTTTGTGTTATTGGTTTATTTGGAAAAACCCAAAAAAATTAAAACAAAACCAAACAAAACAAAACCAAACAAGTCAGTGACTTGTTTGGGAAGAACGAAAAACCATACAAATCACAAAACCAAAAGTTGTTGTGCCAAATGATCTTGTCAGAATCAAGATATAAAAGTATGCTTAGTTTATGCTTTACTTTCAAAAGATTTGCAGTGTGGAAGTAAAGGTCGAACCTACAGAGATTGTTAATTTTTATCATTTAATAATAAAATCTAGTCTATTTAGTTATGAGAAAATCGAAAGTTTGAGTGATTGATGATTTGATTATTACTATGGAATTGAACTACAGAATTATGAAAATAACTTCTAAGATTAAATCTAAGTAATCTAATATGTTAAATTGAAAATTGGTTTAAATATGAATAGATGAGATTTAGGATTACAAATCCACCACTAACTATGCATCGGTGGTCTATACTCTCTATTCTAAGTTCTATGTTTGGATAGTTATGATTTATCCTAGCTACAAGCCCAATAGTATCGTCAAGAGGATATTGTTAGTTTAATCTAAGCATAATCCATCTATGGTTCACATGAATTATCTACCTATAACTAGGGTGTAGCATAACTCATCTTTCCTAAGCATGGATTATAAAAGATGTAAACATCACAATCACATAAGCACTATTGTATGTAAATACTCCTATCAATCACAGAAATCAAGGACTGTTGAGTTCAATAAGCATAAGGAAAAATCTAAGACAAGAATAGATCCAAAACACTCTTGATTATTAACATTAAAAATTGATTACAAATAATCCACCAACATACAATCACTATCCAATACATAAAATCTTAAAATAGAAAAGCATAGAATTCCTCCTTTACATAGCTAGGGTTTCATTGAAACCCTAGATTAGGAGTTTAGTTGCACATGGTGGGTGAAAGCATGAAGATTGAGTTGATGTTAGCCGTTAGAGACCTTCAAGCTTGCTCTTCTTCTTCCTCTTGCCTTCCAAAGTCTTCAATGAATGAATGTGTCCCCCTCTTTGATTTAGAATGAGATATATATAGTTATAGAGAGATTAGGAGGGTTTTTCTAAACCTAATCTCTCTAAAACTGCAAAAAATTGCTTTCTGGACGTAATTGGACAATTCCGTCCACGTAGGGGTCTTCAGCTCTTCAAAATACGCGTTTTATGTTTTTTCGTACGGATCACACGAGCGAGCTGCCCGAGCGCGTAAAATGGAAGGTCGCACGAGCGGGCCACGATCGCAATGTGCTGGATTCTCGTGCGAGCAGGCCGCTCGTGCAAACTTACTTTTTCTGCTTCTCCCTTCCTGCTTTTTCACCCCATTTCACCGGAAATCCTTGCTTTCTCCTAAAACCTTATAGAAAGTGGAAAAGAAAGTAAAATTATACAAAAACAGGATAAAAATGACTAACAAATGTGAATTAAGGTATATAATTGGGATTTGTTCTCTCCCGATCACCAAACAAGGCACAACCTATAATTTGTTGACTTTTGGGTGTTTTGAACCAAATTGTAATTATTTGTAATAATTGCTTGAAAAGTTCATTGAATAATCACTTGTAGATTAAATAATTTTAAAAGTTGAATCAAATTGTAAATATTTGTAATTATTGGTTGAAATGTTGATTGAATCATCATTTCTAGAATAATTTAATTTTAAAAGTTGACCTATTAATAATAATGATTGTTTTGTGGGTGAAATGAATAACCTACCTTCACAAAAGGACAAAAACTCATAGTAATCATTATAGAAAAATGGAACAAAAGATAAAAGTAAGGGTAAAACCGTCATTTCAAATAAATCAAGAAATACCAAAATTGGACAAAAATGAAATTGAAACCACTCTAAGCCTCTTTTATAGTATAGTGTAGATTATACTTTTTAAAAATAAAAAATTGAGATTAATTTAACAACGTAAAATTGAATGTTTTTTAAAAAAACCTAAAAATTGTATAATTATCTGGACACCATTGAGGATCTAAATGGCTATGGAGTTGGTGCTGTTATCCGCAATCACCATGGACATGCCATTCTTGGTTTCTCATCATTTGTCCTTGGTGTTATACCCTACGAATGGTAGTCTTACGTCTGCATGTGGTGGTGGAGTGGGCTATCATTGAAGGTGGCATCATTGAGCTAGATGCTTTAACGGTTGTAAATTTTCTCAAGGAGTCAACCCCATGCCTTGCACCGTTTGGCCACCTTATTGATGCGGCACAATGCCATACTGCTCGGCTTCATTTTTCTGAGGTTACCCATGTGAGATGGGACGGAAATAAAGTAGCTCATGAGGTCGCACTCTTTGCCAAGATTCATAGATCTGAGATTTTATTCTTTGATGTACTTCCTCACTGTATTCAGTCTCATGCTTCTTCTGAGATGGTGTCTCGTTTAGTTTCTTGAATTAAATTACCCACTTTACAACCAAACAAAAACAATTGCCTAGTCAATAATACCAAATGCTAAACAGCTTTAAAAGATTATCTTTTAAAAAATCTCTTATTCCGACCGAGATCCCATGGATTGTAATTTGTCGTGCATTGGTGGCCTTGCGGTAATCGACTTAGTAACCTCATGAAATATAAAAATAGGAAATTTGTAACCCAATATGGAATAAAATAAATTTGTGTTGAATTAGAAGGAAAAAAGATAAAAAGATAAAAAGAAGGAAAATGAATCCAATCAGCACCTAATAACCACAAAGTCCAACTATTTGAACTGTTTGGCATAAGAAATTCAGAGTCGAAAAAACAATTTCTCTTTGAAGCAGATTGATTATGAATTTAAATGCGCATTTCCCAAATCAACTCAACATTCATAAATGTATATATGTTAGGGTGAACTTAATTTGTAATTCGCAGTGGTGGGAAGTGTAGGATAAAATTAAGTTTTGTAAGATAGTGGAACTTAACTTTATCACATGCTTCAGTTTGCTTATGGTACAAGAAATGGTTGAAAGTGCATGGTTTAATTTCAAAACGGTAAAGCGAAACCATTTGAGGGAGAAACGGTTTAGAGAAAACCATTAGTTGAGGAAAAACCATTTCAGCTCCAAACAACCGACCCGTACGTTCACTCTAAACCATTTGGCTTCAAACAGTTTTCTTTTCAATCGTTTCGGCCCTAAACAGTTTTCTTATCTACACCGTTTCATTTTTAAACGGCTCACTCTCAACCCTTTTCACCATCACTCCACTACGCAGCTCCAAGTTTCTATATAGAAAATTAGCTTAAGAATACCCTAAGTCCACAACCACTATTGTGGATGCTCTAAGTCCTTCAAATGAACTTATGATTTAAAGAACTCATGCTGTCATGGTTAGAAAGTAAGTCAGCCCAGCCCCAATCCCAATTTAACTTATTGTCCATATGGCTGCCACACTATTTGGAGAGCCCAAAGCCACAATCCAATAGCAAGCCCAAAGCCTATATGGTTTGAAGAAGACCCACACTTATATGCAGGACCTTTACTCCGTTCGCTTTCGATATAGAACGTGAAGCGCAGAAACACATTCCAATAGTCACGAAAACATACTTCTAAGACACCTATTATAAGGGATGTATTTACAAAATAATCAAGGAGCTCATATCAAGCACTATAAGGGTCGCCTGTGGTGGCTTTAAGTCCTGTTTAGAATCACTCTTCAAATGTATGTTTGAGCGAAATATGATTTTAGGACCCAAAATGCATATGATAGCCACTTTGGATTATTTTAACAACTATGTTGGAGCTCTAAAAAGTACATTTTAGTTGGAGTATGTTTTGAGGCGCTTAAGCTTAAACGTGATGCACAAAGCATATCTTGTTATTAATGAATTTGTTTAATTTCAATAATGCTCGTAGAACATCTTCTACTTTTATCTAAACACAAAAGCTGAAGTCAATCTAATCCAGCCATAGGGGTACAATGCCAATGAAGTATTTAAGTTTAGTCAATGGACAGTTGGGAAGTCATTTTGATCAAGAAGAGGAGCACAGATCCTCAGCTGCAAGGCCTCCTAGGTAGCAACTAGGTGGCCTCGACATAACCACAGAAATTGTTTAAAAACAAAAAAAGAGTTTAAGTGGTGCTTCCAACACCACCTAGGTGCTGCTGGGAAGTTCGTATAGCCGAGGATGTGGAGGCCAAGAAGAGGTAGTTAACAACCACCTACAATATAATGTCTACGAATGATGATCTAGAAGCCAAGTGGTCAACTGATTAGACTTCATTTCCATGAAGTTGTAGCTGATATCATTTAATGATTAGGTACCTTACTAGTGTAGGGGCATGTATTCACTGAGTTTCTATTTATGTGCCTGTGGACACGCGGTGTTCTACCTCTTTGTTTGTTTTAGATTGTTTTGAAAAGGAAAGAAAATGGTCTGTTGAAAATAGATACAGAGTCGCCACTTGGTTTTTAAGGAATTAAGAAACCTAATTTTGACTCACCCAAACGGATAAAGGTCACCAGCCCTTCATAACCAAAGAACTTGGCTCTGGGTTTTGGTACGAGAGAGGAAGGAGCCTTTATCACGACTAAAACACCCTCAACTCGCCCCGTCTTTCGACGGGCCTCAATTAGCATCCAAATAATCATCTTATACTATATATGGTTCGACAATTAATACTATGATAGTATATTACATCACATAAGGAAATTTGAAATGGAAGATCTAAAGATAAGACATCATTTATAAGATCTAAATCAAATATCATACAATGTAAAGTGAAAGATCACACAAATAAACCTAGGAAAAATCGTCTAATCATGTATCAAGTAATTACGCTTCCCTAATCTAAAGGGGACATGAATTGTTGTTGAAGCAAATAATCTAAGAAATTAAAAAAATGCTTAGCAAGCTATTATGATGCATGTTAATCTTTAAGGAAAGAAGATTTCTCAATCCCCGGGACAGATGAGAAAGGAAGACTAGATCGAGGGAAATATGAACGTATTGATCAAGTTCATTCCTTATAATCTTCTTAAATTAGGACTCACAAAAGCCCCAAATCTTTGCATGGATGCAATGTATGTATCTAGAATGTGCCAAGGTTGTAGTGTGCTTTGTGTTCATGGATTCCTAGAATGACTTAGAAGTCTAGAATGTATATGAATGAATGAATGAAATCATCATGGGATATGTACAAATGTAGTATGAACTACTTCCTAAGACATGAATTAATTTGGAGTGCATGTAAGCATCAAATCAAAAGGGGAAAGTAAAAGTGTGCTTGCTGTGAATAGTAGACAGAACAGTAACATGATCTTTTGGAAATTGAAAAGAGGGGTTAGGAATGTTTTAAATGCATGATTTTTTATTGGGATCTTCCTTATTGTGTCTAGAACACAACCCAAAAAAGCCAATCTTTAATAAACATCACAGATTGAGAGAAATCATATAAACAATAGAGGTCACTCAGAAACAGAGTCCGTACTGTCGACTGAAATGTAAAAAAATCGTAGAAAATGAAAACAAATGATCTAGAGGTCCATTTTATATAGAACGTTCCCTAAGACATTGAAGTTTAAGGAAAAAATAAGTTAGGACCACCCCTTGTGGAAAAGGTTTCTGAAAAATAAGTTAAAAGTCAACCAAGCTGTTGTGATAGTAGAGGCAGAATGTCTGGAAGGAATGTTTGGGTCCAAATGGACCATTTTCAAGTATTTCCAAGTCAAACCAAAAATCATGGGTGTTCTCTAATGAGTTAGGAAGACTTTCAAAGTGGCCTTGCATCTATACATTGAGTATTGAGTTCTAGAAAAATCTTTGAACTCAGATCACTCACTGTTTTGAATCACTGTTTTGAAGATTTTGGGAAAACAAGGTTTATCTCTTGAAATCAAAGTGAGGGTTTTAAGAAGGGGGTTTTGAAATAGAAGTTTTGAAAGCATATTTTCAATACTCAATGCAGGTTATAGCCACTTAAAATGTCAACATCAAACTCATCATCAAGAACCTCCAAGATTGTTGGAGAGATTTATTTTCATTTGAACATAACTTCAAGGAAACCTTGGAGGTATTGAAGTTATAATCATCATCTATCAAACATGTTTTTGAGGTCAAGAGCTACTATCCATAAGGATTCACTCACCTCAAACTTCATGTCATCATCTAGATGATGATGAACTAGTAAGTAAATAAAGAAAATCAAAAAGAAATGAGGTAAGAAGAGATGAACATTGTATAAACAAGCAAGTAAATAACAATCAATAGATGATAATCGATGTGATATTGGACTTGTAGTTTGATGTTTCACTCATATGTGATGACATTGGACATGGAAGTAGCTTTCTCTCTCTTAAATGCTCACTAAAATGGTGGTTGGGTGTATTGAATATGAAGTAAATAGGAGTAATGAAGTAAAAAATAAAGTTTAGAACTCACTTTTGTTTTGAAATCAAAGAAGAAAGCTTCTTTTCTCTCTATCCTAACCTTGTCTCTACAACTTTCTCTCCCAAAACTTTTTAAAGCTTACATTTGACACCCCCAAAATGAGAAGTCAAGGGGGGTTTATATAGGCCAATTTGGGGTGATTTTGGGGTTTTAGAAGTGCTCCCAATGGCTCCAAACATCTGAAAACATAGAACTACGTCGTTTTGATTTTTAATTAATCAAAATGGACCCCCAAAAGTAATTGCAAAAACATACTATTCTAGAGGAGAGTGCCGCGGTAGCACTGGGCCTATGCCGTGATGGTAGTGGGCCAGTGTCGCGGCGGCACTGCTCCTCAATCATATGGATAACCCTATTTACGCCCCCAGAGGTTTCGGTATTCGAGAAAAGGCCCTATTTCGTCCGAAATTCACAAAAAATGCATACAAACTCCAAATTGAGGTTGTGATATACCGTTGGAAAGGTAATGGAGTCTATTTTACATAAACAATAATTCAGGGGTAGGTCACTTTGAAAAGTTTTACGGTATTTGCGATAAAAGCCGATTTGGTCGCCTTTATCGCCTTTGGAAATTCACAATAAACTCGTTTTAAATCCAAAAATTATCTGCGATATACCATTGGAAAGCTATTGACCTCTAGTATCCATGAAATATATTTGAAAATTGTCACAGTGCTCTGGTTCTAAAGTCAAATTCTGGTCAAACTGGTTAAACCTGGGATTCCCGGGAATTCCAAAAATCTCTGGGAGCCCCCATGAGCCGACGTTTTCACTAGATTTTCTTTTAAAACTCATTTTAATACTTTCCACATGATATAGAATGATCCCGAAGAATTTGGAGGATTTTGGTCAAACTTGGTCAAACCTTGGTCAAATTGGTCAATGGGGACTTTTCTGGAACTTCCGGGTCTTCCGGGGGTCTCTGGGAGCTGACGATTTCATTTGATTTTGCTTCAAAACTTATTTTCTTACTTTTCTTACGACATAGCATGTTTCCAAAACTTTTGGTCCAAATCTGGGAGTTTTCGGGCTTTCAGGGCATTTTGGTCATTCTGATCATCTTGAGAAATAAAACGAACTTCCAGGAGTCCTTTTGAGTCTTTTTCGATTATTGTGAACCACCAAGCTATGGGTCTCCTAAATCTGATAGCCGACAAAATGGGGTGTCTACAGTACCATGAAAATCATGGCATGTTTATGCTAGTAATTGTAACACCGTCTGTTTTATCTGTAATTATCTATATATGGATATGTCTCTATATTTCTGGATCAGTATATGTAAGTTACGATCATTGATGGATGAACGTTGATGAATGTTTATATGAATGTTTATTTCCTTAACCTCTGAATCGATGAAACATTAGAAGGATTGTTGTAGTAGGAGGCCTTAGCCCTCGCACTGTGGGAGCACTCAAGATGCGAGCGCTCGAGCTTAAAAAGAGGTAAAATGACTATTTTGGCCCTGGGCTTCAAAAGTCTATAAATACTAGCATTTTCTCAGCATTTTGGGTGTTGGAAGCTGTGTTTAACAGAGAGTGTCTTGAGCGAGTGTTTTTGAGAATCCTTATGCTTCATGCACAAACACACACTCATATATACTGGCATGGCCTCCTATACACGTCACATATACTCTTCTTTATATATAAACACTCTCATCTCACATTCAATGAAGTTTTGGAGTTGAAGACTTGAGGATCAAAGAAGATTAGAGGAGGATCAAGACTCTTAGAGCTTGGATTGAAGTGCTTTGAAGCTTGATTAAGTACATGCACACATATATTTCATCACATTTCTTCATCTAGATCATCTAGAACTTGCTGAGTGCTCTTATTTACACATAAACATGTTTTATAAACTTATGTGGATGATCTAGAGCTATGCATGTAACATGCATTAAGATTTGTGAGCTTATATCATGTTGCTAAAATGGTCACTGTTTGAACAGCTAAACTCGAGCGCTCAAACCAAGCGCGAGTGCTCGAGCCTAATGAACAGGCCAGGTGCGAGCACTTCAGAAGCCCGAGCACTCGAGTTCGACAGTACTTAGAAGAATAGTTTGTTGTATGTACAATTAATATAAACTATGTTATGGATAGTGGTACCTTATGCTGTTGGATTAGTACTTTAGTATGGAATAACTTGTATTAAGAGGAGGTTATGCCTTCCTAACATAGTAACGTAACGGACCTATAAAGCTTATACGTGTGATATATGATGACTACAAGAACAGCAATGTGATGTACTTAAGTACACTATTGTGTCAATAATGAGCTTTAATGACTTGTACCATGCGCTTTAATTATTAACAAGATGATCGTATCCATCGGTCTATTCCTTGTATTTTGTTCGTATGTACTATTCGAGAAAGAGTAAAGATTCTAGTTCGATTTTCAAGCAAGTGGCCAACTGGGTGGAGGGCCCTCTTTCCTCCATTTGTCAAGAGACTTTAGTAGCATGTAGTCACCGTTAGCCTTGTACTGCGTGCGGTATATAGAGCCCTTGGCTTGCTAATGGATCCGTTATGAGACTAAAGCCCGACCTTTGCATATTGTTTCTATAGAACCCTTCAATTCGGATCTTAATTATCATCTTTGATTAGGACAATGTGATGAATTATTTGCGTTTGGCCATAAGGGATTATGTGGATGATGAGGATGTGTATGCGAAAGCATCATCAAACCTTGTACGGTGGATTCTTCTAGAGTAGTATGGTCTTTATCCGAACATTCAACCATTATTCGAGGATAATTGTTTTTGAAAATTTTGAAAATACAAGCATTTCTTTGAAAAACCCAAGTCTTTTGAAAATTTTGGGAATTTCCCTTTTAAAAAATTTGCTTTGAAATTGAATTTTACAAAATCCTTTCAAAAAATCTCCCTAGATTTTAGAGAATTTTAAAATTTCTACTTTGGTTTTAAAAAAAATCATGATTTCACATTTTGATGATTCAATTTCTATTTCCCCTCTCAGATTTTAGAATTTAAAATTTCCTACCTTGATTTTCAAAAATCATGATTTCATACCTCAAATGTGGATGGTTTAAAAATGATTTTTGAAAATTACGAATCTTCCCCTCTTCTTTCAAGATTTTCATAAAAAAGCAATTTTTGTAAATATGAGCCATCAAGAATTTCAAAGCTAAAAATCCTTGGATAATGATTGGAATAGTAAGGTAATTAGCATACCAAGGAATCTTATGTGTTTTTGTGCTGATATGCTAGGTCTAAGCTAGATTAAGGTGCATTGTATTTAGATTAGATTGCATCTCATCTGCATTGCATACACTACACGAGCATTGCATATACGACTCACGAGTGCGACACCTGTAATATACTTTGAAAAAGAAAAAGATTTGTTTTCCTCGGAATTTTGGAACTTGATTTCTTTGATTTTAGAAAATGTTTTTGAAAATGGAAATGATTTTCAATCCACTTTTTGTAAAACATCATTCTTTGAAAATTCTTTTGCAAATAAGATACCTGATTATTTTGAAAATCCCTAATAAACCAGAAAAGAAGCTAGGACCAAAAGAGTTATACTCCCTCCTGTGTCAGACCTTCGAGTAGTCGTTTGATCGGATTAAAGTTTGGGGCAAGATCAGTCGAATCAGTCAGGATTGGAAAGATGACACATGAAGCCGATATGGATGCTAAGATGACTGCTATGGAATCTACTGTCAACCAAATCAGTGAGCTGCTTATGAAAATGATGGGTACAACACCTCTGACTCCACCTCTTGCACCTTGTGCTGATAATGAGTGGTTTGAAAGATTGGCTAATCTAGGAATATAAACTCTGGATCAGCAGACAAGCTCACCAAGAATGGTATACTGGAGAATGCAACCCACAAGAGCAGAAGAATTGATGACCACAGGCTTGATAAGGAGGGATAATTTAATATGCTCAATGCAAGGCCTTTGAAAAAATTCAAACGGCCACTTCATTTGAACGAGTATCCATTAACTGATATCAATGTATTGGTACCACAATTGCCAAAGAGACCAAGTCAATGGTAATGGGGAAAGAATACCAGAGTTGCAAGGGAAATCCAAAATTAGGGGCAAAAGAAAGAGAAGATTTTTCTGAACTAGGAATGTCCCTAAGCAGCACACTTGAAAAAAAATACTAGAGGAAGGGTACTTGAAGAAGCTGGAACCCAAGCCAGAACCTGATCCACTTCCATAATGCTTCAAGACTGAGTACTACTTCGATTTCCATCAGAGGCGTGGGCATAGCACATATAGATGCTGGATACTCAAGCACGAATTCATGACTTGATCGAAAAGGGTATAATCATTCCTCCACCACAAAAGGCCCAAATAATTAGCCAAAGAATTCAAGCCTTTGTTGAAGAATGAAGAATCAGGGAGAGCCTACAAGGGGTAGTGTTGTGATGATGTTTGGAATAGCTACTTGTTGAAATCGAACGGATGTTTAAGAGGAATAAGCGAGTGATAATGATGCTCCACTTGAGATCAAGTCGAGTCCAGTCGAGTCAGTTTTAAGTCTCGTTGTCGAGTCTATCTATCGTTAAGTTGTGGTTAAGTCTATATCGAGTACTGTAATCCTTCTCTTTTAAAGTAATGAAATGAAATCTTGATTTGCTTGATTAAATGTGCCTAGTCATGAATGAATGAATCTCTAAGCTAAAAATGTCATTTCTCTGATTATTATAAAAAATACACTATTGATAATTTTTTGCATTAAAAAGAATCCTAAAAGGATCAAAATTGATTTTTCATTAATAGCGAACAAAGCTAAGAATTGATTAGTTTTACTTTAAGAATCTTGAGATGCTTTTGCTTAAATCTTGAAAAGACATGCTTGAAAGTAACTCGAGACTAGCTTAATTCCATGACCTTCCCATTTCACAACCTTGAAACCCAGAAAAATGAGCCATTCAACCCTGTCTAAACTGCAAGACATGTACACTTTGTCCTTGATGGTAGCCAAAACATTTCTAATAAACTACTTCTCTCAAAAAGAAAAAAAAGGAAAAAGAAAAAGACGCTCGCTAGGATGAAAACCCGAAAGGGCGCCTAGGCAAAAGTTATAGCATGAAAGAAAAAGAAGGAAATTTTGCATGTTGTTTTCAAGAACCCGATACTAGCCAGTCAAAACTTTGGAGAGAAAAGAAAAGAAAAGAAAGAAGAGAAAAAAATAAAGAATGTAGAAGACTGAGAAATTGGGAACATGAATTGTCCCAAAGCTTTGAATTTTAATCTCTTTGAGTAGGCTCAAAAATTGAAGGGCTAATCCTGCTCTATATATGATGTATGATGAAAGATGTAAAAATTGGCTGGTTAGTGAAAAGGTGAAAAGAATCAACCGTCAAAAACAAGAAAGAAAAAGAAAAGAAAAGAAAAGAAAAAGGAGAGATAGTTTAGTTTCTTTTAACGCTGCCACAAGTGACCTGCTTCAGAAAATCTGTCTGATGACATGGCTTGGAAAGCCCCAATTCTTAAAGCCGTGCTCTTTCAAAACCTCCAGCCTTTGAGGAACTACGCTTGACCTGATTCCCACTTGGGGATATGTAGGCAACCTACTCGGTTCGGTCACTACTCCTGAAATACTTAACCAAATCTCAAATACCTTATTTCAAGACTTGGGCGAACTACTTTGGACCTGATTCCCACTTGGGGATAAGTAGGCAAGCTTTCCGGGCTCTCGGTCCCTGAACCTTGCAAACTAGGGGCAAAGCTTTCAAGTTTTCCCAGAGGGTAAAGATATCACTGCCACATTAGAGGCAAGCAACGTTTGTCCAAACCTCCATTTATCACCATCAACTAGGGGCAAACATCGTCTCCTATACCCCCTTTTGCATATTAAAAGCAAATCCTGAGCCATCAAGTATATATTTGAAAATATTTGACATGAATTATCTCTTATTGTATAAGCTAAGGCACTAATTCAAAGCATATTTCAGAAAAGGCAAAGAATTGATTGAGATCCATATGGAATATTTTCAAAGAATTACTTTATCAGTTGATTATTATCTCACCAAGATGAGAAGTGCACATGAAAGGCAAAGAAATATGCCAAACATCACAAACGCGCATTAAGTCAAGGAAAATTGAGTTTTCTCCTCCAAACTTCTACTTTGAAAATGTCATCATCCTGTGTCAATGTCTTTAAATCTCTATCATTGCCTAGTCTGTCATGATCTCCAGCGTGTGGGTCCAAAGTGATCTAAAGTTGTAAAACTCTAAGAGCATCCAAAGGTGGATACAAGCTGAAGTTTCGAACACTATTATTGCATTGATTAATCCTAGTGAAGATGAAACATTGAGCGGTTGATAGATTAGTGTGCCTTGCATGGATATCTGCTAGAATTGGTTGAAGATTTATGAAGCATGTCAAAGTCATGCCAAAATCATCAGGTCCTTTGATTACTTATCAATCATGGATCAGAATTGTGATATCGGGAACTTAGTATTGACCCCGGATTGGTCCGATCTTGATATATAAGCCTTAAGAGTGCTTGAAACTTGTTGAAATTGGACTTAATGACCCTTTGGAATTTAAATCATAGTTGAAAATCATTCAGTATTTAAGAAAAGTCTCCAAATACAAAGAATCAAGGGAACCGCAACTTGAAAATAGTTGAGAATTGATGATTTATAGCGAACTCCTGTTGTTTTGGGTTGATTATGTGCCACCCTAGAATGTGGACATTTGGGTCTACTGTCGCTCGAGAATTACATCCAGAAAGGATTTGCAAAAGATGAAGAAGAATTCAGAATAGGGTTAGAATAAGCCCGATGTGTTTGCGAGAATAGTTGAGCTGGTCAAAGCACCGATATGATTTTCAAAATGGAATCAACAGAGCCTCCAGAATAGAAGCCTTTTACTTACATCTCTCAGAATTTTAGCAATCTCCCCAACAGAGGACTTTCATCAATCGTCTAAGTGTTAAGGCATGCTGCGTAAGAAATTGTCTGGGTATGAAAGACAGATTACTTCAGAGATCCTCCAAGTGGTTAGGACTTTCAAAAATCATTTAAAATTTAAAAACATGTTTCATCAAAAATTGAGTTTAAGATCATAGATCGTGTTTAAAATCATATTTTAGATCGAGTTTAAGGTCGTTTTTTAAATTGAGTTTAAGATCAGGTCAAGTTTAAGATAGAATCGAGTTTAAGATTAGATCGAGTTTAAGATCATGTCTAGTTGAAGATCAGGTCAAGCTTAAGATAAAATCGAGTTTAAGATTAGTTCGAGTTTAATGTTATGTCGAGTTTTAGATCGAGTTTAAGTTCATGTCGAGTTTTAGATCGAGTTTAGGATTATATCGAGTTTAAGATCATGCGAAGGTTTAGATCGAGTTTAAGATCATGTCGAGATTTAGATCGAGTTTAAGTTCATGTCAAGTTTTAGATCGAGTTTAAGATCTTGTCGAGTTTAAGATTAGATCGAGTTTAAAATCAGGTCGAGTTTCAGATCAAGTTTAAAATCAGGTCAAGTTTATAACAAAATCGAGTTTAAGATGAGATTAAGTTTAAAGATCATATCGATGTTTAAAATTTTACCAAGTTTACGATCATATTGAGGTTAAGATTATGCCATATTTAAGATTGTATCGACTTTAAGATTTTTCCAAGTTTAAGATCATGTCAAAATAAAAGATTGATGTGAGTTTAAGGATATGTCATATCATGTTTAGGACTAAGTCAAGTTTGAGAAATTATCATAGGACCTATTGAGAATAAGACTTGTCTAGAATGCTCTTCATTAAGAAACCGGAATCAATAGGAGAGTTTGCGTCAAACGTTTCCGTATGTGAGAGAGAGACGTTGCATCCTTTTGTATTAGATTTTGCATCTATGGAACCCTTAAGGACGATTCCTCTAGTTACATTCACGTTTTCATACTGTATCAACATGCTAGGATAGGAGCATTTCATCCATATTATTATTTGTATTTTCTCTATCCTCTCGTGCGCTTGAACTATGCCTTGGTCTGATTCCTGGAAAGGATACGTAGGCAGCTCCAGCGGACCACGATCAGCTGCAACTTCGATTTAGCAACCTCTACCCAGCATTGTATTGCATTCTTGCTTTCATAATTTCTTGATTTTCTCAGATTTTGAATTTCTTGATTTTTGCGGATTTTTGTTTATCCTAAAACCTCTCAGTATGGTTATTGGGTGCCTTCTGGCTTTGGCACTCACTTGCAGTTCATGTTGATCACAACAATCTCTGCCAAAGAGGGGTAAACTGTAGACTCCCAATTTTGACCACACTGATAGGATTTAGGGTGGTCAACATCTTGGAGGATTCGATGATGAAAAGTACCTCTGGAATGTACTAGATTCCATAGAATTGAAAGATCGAATTTCAGAAAGTGACTTTAAGCTCAGAAAAGCCCTTTTCCAAGCATAAATCCCGGTTTTGTCAAAATTGTCTCTCAGAATTCATATTCACTCAGGGATATATGAACATGAAGTGTTTTAAACGTAGTATTCTAGGTATCCAAAGATTCAATTTTAAAGAAAAGTCTGAAATCGACGCACATTTAAAAGCAATTTTGGAAAAGAAGTCGTTTGATTTCAAAAAGACGACGAAAGTTTCGGAGGACTTCCGGGCATCAATTAGACTTCAATTTTATTTCTAGACCTCCAGGAATATTTTTATACTGAAATTCAACTCGACAGTTTTCCAACGGTACGTAAATGGACGATTTCAGACACCAAAAAGCATTTTTATGAAAATTTGGAAAAGCAGTGCACGTAATATTTGAAACATGACATAAGGTCAACCAGAGGATGAAGAAAAGCAAGTTACAGGACCCACTTATGGGGTGGTGGTCCCACCTAAGCCGCTACCTATATAGTGCCCACTCCATTGAACTTTTTGAGTTCCAGACCCTTCTAGAAGCCTCCCACTACGAGGAAATTGCCCGGGAACTGCATTTAGGCACCGAAATGGCCATTTTATCCCTTTTCTCACCTCTAAAATCTCTATTTTAATCCTAAAACTTAAGAGTTAAGTTTTCAAAACACTATATATAGATCCATATGAGATCATCTTAGAGGGAAGTACAATACAAGAGAATATAGAGAAGGAAGTACAAACAAGAGAGAAGTACATACAAGTGAATATACTTGCAAGATATAAGAATATACTAAGAATTCAAAAGAGATTTCAAGAGAGATGAAGTGAATTATGATTAAAATTTGTTAAATTGATCTCAAGATAATTAGATTAGGGATTTGGACATCAATAGCCTCCCTCAACTACCATGGATGAGTACTTGAAGAACTTGAAGAACACTTGAAGAAGAAGATCCTTCAAATCAACTTTGAATGCATAATTAAGAATCCTCCAAGAGGTAGACATCATAATTCATCTCTAATTTCCACTTTTGTATATAGATCTATAAGACTTGGATCCAGTTTAGTTTTATTTTATTTGTTAGAACACTCATCTTCTTCATCTCTTGTTCTTCACACACTCACATAGCTAGATACAAGTCTCTGTTGATTTTGTTGATAATTCTTAATTAGAGCTTGATTTTCACTTTTAACTTTCATTTTTGATTTCATTATTCTATTTTAGTCTAGATCCATGCATACATGAATATATATATGTGCCTATTTTGAATTCTATGAAGGTTTGGAAATATGATCTATGAGAAGGATGATTCCTATGTTCATACCTATCTCTTGATTATTCCTATTACTTAGAATTCCTATTGAATTTTATCTCCAATAGGATATTTGTAAGTCCCTTTGATCCATGATTTAAAGTTCTTCATAGAACTTGAGGGCTAAATTGATTGCGAATCATGATAATTAAGTAGATCTATGAGTTTAATCTCTCTAAATAAGCTTCAACAATCACCTAAGATGTTTTTCTCACAATTTAAAATGAATTTGATAAAATTCAACAAAACAAATTGGTTTTGTCCATAAGACTTGGTCCACCAAAACCCATAGTTTGATGGATTTTAAATTTTCTGGGTAAACTTTGATGAATTGGCTTTCATTTGATTCATTTTGAGAGTCTATAATAGTTATCGATGTTCCGCTTTTTGGGGATGATTCCTAACTCATGTATCTATATGCAGATGTAAAATTGTGAGCATATGATCGACTTAAGATCATTTTCTAAGCATTTGAAGTTGATACAACTATTCTGGAATTTTCTATGTTAAACCACAAACATGATTATGTGTACAAAATGGTCATGCCTTGATCACTCAACAATAATTAATGAATAAAACTTGATTTAGAAGCCATCTAGGATAAATGGATGAGAGATCAAAAGCTTAAATTAACTTGATTAACATGATTCATGAATTTCTATTATGTTTTGTATTCCTATGTCAAGTGATATCAAACTTCTAGAATAACAGAGTCTGTTTAAAAAAACTTTTCAGAGACCTTAAGATCCTGACATGTCCATGGGATTATTTTTGTCACACACTACAATGAAATAACTTTCTTTTGACACCAAATAGAGCATCATATGATTTTTTGTAGAATTGATTATGATTTTTACAAGAACAGTGGACACTCCTGGTCCACTATTCCCAAAACTCTTATTTCTCAAACTTAAAAAATGGTAAAGAGGTTGTACTTTTGATAGGATTCATTAGAAGTTGCTGAATCTGGAAATTTGATTGCTGACGTCTTTTCCTTATTTATCATGCATATCATTTGTTTGCTTATATTTTTACAATGCTTGGGTATTTCTTGGTGTCTTAGTGTAGAGAATTGAATGCTGTGGATCCGGACTTCGATTTGTGGGTTTACCACATCTATATATGGTTTAGTGCCCATGCATCATGTACTATCTCTAACCTTTTCTCTTAGAATTTTGTAGGTTTACAATTTTGTTTTCAATGACACAATTCCTTTAGGATAGTCCTCATTTATATGCTTATATGTTAGAGACATCATATCTACGATTGTTGCATGATTGTATTACACGTTTCCTTCCTTTTTGCGACTCCGCTTGAGTCAACCCAATGTAAGTCTTGTCGTTCCTTTTGCATATAATGACATGTTTCCTTGCATCGGTCCTGGATGGGACTAGCCACTGTGAATATACCTCTCTCTTGTATTGCATGTGCACCCGACTTATATGTGATTTAATCTCTTGACATGATTTTTCTTAGATGTTCCCTTTTGGCATGTATATATTTTCTAGAATGTTTGAGGAAACAACACAATCATGAATTAAGAACAAGAATATTTGAATCAAGGCATACTATTCAGTAGGGCAAAGGGGAGGGGGGGCTTGAGTCCTACTTAAGCTCCTTCCCCTCTCGTACTATGATACTCAAACCTAGTTTCTAGTAATGAAGGAAGAGTAATCTTATTCAATTTTGGTCGAGTCAAAATTGGGTTTCCTAATTCCCGATAAAAATTAGGTGGCGACTCTTTGTTTCTAGGATCACGCAAGGAAGTTCTAGTTTTCCTTGAAGCGTGCTCCTAGGGATCCATCCCGGGGCACTACTGAGGGAAAACGCCAGGACCCACTCCTCATCCGCATTTCACGATCCACAATCTGGCGACTCTACTGGAGATTTGAATAAGAAACCGATGGTCTCTTGTTCTTCGAGGATTTGACTTAAGTCAATAAATATCCTTGTTATTAATTCGACAATCGTGTTGTTTCTGCCTGCATTTGCACTTGCATTGTTCTTTCACCATGACTGGTTGAGTCCATTGCCTTGTGGGTGGAGGGCCCTCTTTTTTCCATTTTTCAAGAGACTTTGGTAGCATGTAGTCACCGTTAGCCTTGTACCGCCTGTGGTATATAGAGTCCTTGGTTTGCTAATGGACCCTTTACGAGACTAAAACCTGGCCTTTGCATATAGTTTCTAATGAACCCTTCAATTAGGATCTTGATTGTCATCCTTGATTAGGACAATGTGATGAATTATTTGCGTTTGCCCATAAGGGATTATGTGGATGATGAGGATATGTATGCGAAGGCATCATCAAACCTTGTATGGTAGATTCCTCTAGAATAGTATGGACATTATCCGAACATCCAATTATTATTCGAGGATAATTTTTTTGAAAATTTTGAAATACAAGCATTTCATTGAAAAATCCAAGTCTTTTGAAAATTCTAAGAATTTCCCTTCTGAAAAATTCGCTTTGAAATTCACTTTTACAAAATCCTTCCCTAGATTTTCGCGAATTTCAAAATTTCTACTTTGGTTTTCAAAAAATCATGATTTCAGATTTTGATGATTCAATTTCAAATTCCCCTCTCAGATTTTAGAATTTCAAATTTCCTACCTTGATTTTAAAAAATCATGATTTCATACCTCAAATGTGGATGGTTCAAAAATACTTTTTGAAAATTAAGAATCTCCCCCTTTTCTTTCAAGATTTTCATAAAAAATTAATTTTTGTAAATATGAGCCATCAAGAATTTCAAAGCTAGAAATCCTTGGATAATGATTAGCTTTGTAAGGTAATTAGCATACTCAAGGAATCTTATGTGTTTATGTGCTAATATGCTAGGTCTAAGCTAGATTAAGGGGCATTGCATTTAGATTAGATTGCATCTCATCTGCATTGCATATACTACACGAGCTTTGCATGTACGACTCACGAGTGCGACACCTTTAACATACTTTCAAAAAGAAAAAAGATCTATTTTCCTCATAATTTTGGAGCTTGATTTCTTTGATTTTAGAAAATGTTTTTGAAAAAGGAAATGATTTTCAATCCACTTTTTGTAAAATATCATTCTTTGAAAATTCCTCTGCTTCTAAGATACCTAATTATTTTGAAAATCCCTAATAAACCAGAAAAGAAGATAGAACCAAAAGAGTTGTACTCCTTCATGGGTTAGAGCTTCGAGCAGTCATTTGATCGTATCAAAGTTTGGGGTAAGATCAGCCGAATCAGTCAGGATTGGAAAGATGACACATGAAGCCGATATGGATGCTACGATGATTGCTATGTAATCTACTGTCAACCAAATCTGTGAGTGTAGACACCCCATTTGTCAGCTATCGGATTTAGGAGACCCATAGCTTGGTGATTCACAATGATTGAAAAAGGACTCATAGAAGTTAGTTCTATCTCTCAAAATGCTAAAAAGGTGGTACAGATGATCAAAATGCCCCTAAAAGCCCAAACACTCCCGAATTTGGAACAAAAGTTTTGGAACCATGCTACGTCATAAAAAAGTACTAAAAATAAGTTTTGAAGCAAAATCAGATGAAATCGTCGGCTCCCAGAGACCCTCGGAAGTCCCGAAAATTTTTGAAAAGTCCCCGTTGACCGGTTTGACCCAAGTTTGACCAGAGTTTGACCGAAATTATCCAAATTCTCTAGAAAGTTTTTAGAACATTCTAGATCATGTGAAAAGTATTAAAATGAGTTTTAAAAGAAAATCAAACAAAAACGACAACTCCAGGGAGCTCCTAGAGGTTCCCAGAACTTCTTGAAGGTCCCTAGTTTGACCGGTTTGACCAAAAGTTGACATTGAAATCGAAGCGTCGTGTCATTTTTCGAACATTTTTCTAGCTTTCTAACAGTATATCGAACATATTTTCTGGATTCAAAACAAATTTATTATAGATTTTTGAAGGTGAAAAAGACGATCAAATTGGCTTTTATCGCAAATTTTGCAAAACTTTTCAAAGTGACCTAACTCTAAACTATTTGTTATGAAAATTAGACTCCTTTACCTTTCCAACGGTATATCACAAGCTCAATTTGGAGTTTGTACGCATTTTTTGTGAATTTCGAACAAAATAGGGCCTTTTTACGAATATCGGAACCTCTGGGGGCCTAAACTGCATTATCCGGACATTAGAAGAGTAGTGTCGCCGCAACATTGGCCCACTGTCACCGCAGCACAGGCCTAGTGCCGCCGCAACACTCTCCCCCAGAACAGTCCATTTTGATTAATTGAAAAACAAAACGACGTAGTTTCGTGTTCATAGGTGTTTGTGACCAATGGGAGTACTCTTTAAGTCCCAAAACCATCCCAAATTGGCCTATATAAATCCCCCTTGACTTCTCATTTAGGGAGGTGCAAAATGAAAGCTTAGAAAAGTTTTTGAGAGAAAGTTGTAGAGATAAGGTTAGAATAGAGAGAAAAAGAAGCTTCCTTCTTTGATTTTCAACAAGAAAGTGAGTTCTAAACTCTGTTTTTTTTACTTCATTACTCCTATTTACTTCACATTCAATACACCCAACCACCATTGTAGTGATCATTTATGAGATAGGAAGCTACTTCCATGTCCAAAGTCACCATATATGAGTGAAACACCTAGCTACAAGTCCATAATATCATTGAATATCATTTGTTGATTACTTACTTGCTTGCTTATATGCTATGTTCATCTCTTCTTGACCTCGTTTCTTTTTTACTTTTCTTTATTTACTTTCTAGTTCATCATCACCTAAATGATGACATGAAGTTTGAGGTGAGTGAATCCTTATAGATAGTAGCTCTTGACCTCAAAAATATGTTTGATAGATGATAATTATGACTTCAATACATTCTTATGTATTCTTGAAGTAACATTTAATGACAACAAAATCTCTCCAACAATCTTGGATGTTCTTGATATGAGTTTAATGTTTATATACCAAGAGGTCATAATCTCCATTTGATGTTAAAAATATGATTTTAAAACCCTCTATTTCAAAACCCCTCTAAAACCCCAACATTTGGAATCCAAAGAAATACACATTGTTTCCTAAAAAAAAATCTTCAAAACAGTGAATAATCTGAGTTCAAGGATTTCTCTAGAACTCAATACTCAAAGGGTGATTACAAGACCACTTGGAAAATCTTCCTAATTCATTAGAGAACAATCGTGATTTTTGGTTTGATCTAAAAACACTTGGAAGGGTGTCATTTTTGTCCAAACATTCCTTCCAGACATTCTGTTTTTATTGTCACAGTAGCTAGGTTGCCTTTCAACTTATTTTTCAGAACACTTTTTCCAAAAGAAGTGGTCCCAACTCATTTTTCCCTTGAACTTCAGTGTCTTGGGGAACTTTCTATATAATATGGGCCTCTAGATGTTTTGTTTTCATTTTCTAAGTAACCTCTATTGTTTATATGATTTCTCTCAATCTGTAATAGTTATTGAAGATTGGCTTTTTGATATGTATTCTAGACACAATAAGGATGACCTCAATAAACAATCATAAACTAAAAACATTTCTATCCCCACTTTTTCATTTTTACAAGATCAACTCACTGTTCTATCCACTATTCACAGCAAGCATACTTTTACTTTTATTCTTTGATTTGATGCCCATATGCACTCCAAATTAGTTCATAGTTTAGGAAGTAGTCCATACTATATATGTACATATCCTATGATGATTTCCTTCATGCATTCATGCATATTTTAGACTTCTAAGTCACTTTAGAAAGTCCATGTACACAAACACACTACAACCTTTGCACATTCTAGGATCATATATTGCATCTATGCAAGATTTGGGGCTTTTGCGACTCCTAATCTAAGAAGATTATAAGGAATAAGTTGGATCATACGTCCATACTTTCCTTCGATCTAATAATCCTTTCTCATCTGTCCCGGGGATTCAGAGGTCTTCCTTCTAAAAAATTAACATGCATTATTCTAGCTTGCTAAGCATGTTTTGATTTCTTTGATAATTTGTTTCAAGAACAATGCATGTCCCCCTTCTAGACTAGGAAAACTTGATTACTTGATATGTGATTAGATGATTTTTCCTAGGTTTATTTGTGTGATCTTTCTTTTTGCATTGTGTGATATTTGGCTTAGATCTTATGAATGATATCTTATCTTTTGATCTTCCATTTTAAGATTCTTATGAGATGTAATATACTATCATAGTATTAATTGTGAAACCAAACATAGTATAAGATGATTATTTGGATGCTAATTGGGGCCCGTCGAAAGACGGGGCGAGTTGAGGGTGTTTTAGTCGCGACCAAGGTTGCTTCCTCTCTCGTACCAAAACCCAGAACCAAGTTCTTTGGTTATGAAGGACCGGTTCCCTTTATCCGTTTGGGTGAGTCAAATTTGGTTTCTTGGTTCCCTAAAGACCAAGTGGTGACTCTGTATCTGTTTTCAACACACCTTCCTTTTCTTCCTTTGATCCAAATCAATTTCAAACAAACCAAAAAATTGGACGATCGATTCTGCGTGTCCACAATCTGGCGACTCTGCTGGGGATTTTTATTTTAAAACAAAATAATACAGAGGTTTGACTCATAAGAAGCATCCTTAAAATCATATTATACTGTATCTAGTTCACCGCATTACACTTTTGCATTTCCCCCTCCGACTGTGTCTAAAATGTGGCGCTGACGTTGTTCAGGACTTGCTGTGCCAGGGCACAAGTCACCATTGCTATTATACCTTCTAAGGTATATCAAAAAGAGTAACAACTTCCTTACTGTCTCTCTAACGGTATATTGGAACTCTCATTAATGGATCCTGTTTGAATAAACCCAGCCTTTGCATAAAGATTCCAGTACAACCTTTCATAGGACTGTTCATTTATCTTTTCGAGATAGGACAGTGTGATATAACTGTTGTATGATTCCCAAGGAAATCACTCACATGTGAGCACATTGAGTTGACTTGCCTAGGCACCATGGTAAGGAAGTCTGCTCCATGTTCACAAAGATATACACCGCAAACCTTGGTTGTTGGACCTAAGACATAAGAGTATGAAAACTTGCTAGACAGTATGATCACCATCATATTTAACCAGTTTCTCCCAGAAACTCTGTCCATATATCCCAGAATTACCAAGATATAACCAGTTTCTCCCAGAAACTCCATTCAGATTACCCAGATATAACTAGCTTCTCCCAGAAACTTCGTCCAGATGACCCAGATATAACCGGCTTCTCCCAAAAACTCCATCCAGATATCCTATTAGTCTGCATGCACTATTTCAATCAGTCTATACACAAGTCAGTCCACGTTTGTTAACATCACTGTCATTGTCTGTCCAAAGTTATCACCGTAGGAGTCTGATATAATGCTCTCAAATCTGTAGGCCACCATAGATTCCCAAAGTCAACAGCTAGGATCCTCATCTTGGGTCAGAAATTTAGATAATCATTTGGTCAGAATCAGCCTGACAAGTTACTTCAATATGAACCAAGAAGAGCTACAAAGCAAGGTTACCGAGTTGGGAGCAACCATAAGCCAGCAGTCCGATATCCTGGCCCAAGTTTTCAAGTTCATAGAAGAACTGAAACAGCAGCAGCCACAGTACCCACCTGGGTTCCCACCACCACTGGGGTTTATGCCACCACCACTGCTGGGGTTTATGCCACCTCCCGTCGGCATACATGAGAATAATGGGGAAGAAGATTGGTTTCAAGGGGTCCCACCACCTGCATATGAGAAAAAGCTCCAAGAGAAAATGGATAAAGTTGATAAGCTGGAAAGTGTATTGAGAAAGAGCAAAGGGGTTGATGATTACATATTAGACCTGGAAGGGCTTTTCGAGCCTGTTAAGCTGAAACTGCCAAAAAACTTCAAGATGCCCACCATTGATCATTTTGATGGAACCGAGAATCCAAAAAGCCACGTGAAGCTATGTATGAGCATCCTCCAGTCGATGGGCTACACTCATGAGCACATTGCAATGCTGTTCCTACAAACCCTCAGAAAGTCTGCACTATCATGGTTCCTTACCTTGGAAGCTTCCAAAACTCGGGCATGGGAAGATATCGTTCGAGTATTTGTAGATCACTATTCTTACGATCAAGAACTGGATGTCATGATCATGGATTTAGAAACTACCCAGCAAAACAACAATGAGTCCTTCACTGCTTTAATGAGCAGATGGAGGAATAAAGTGGTCCAAATGACCCACCGGCCAGTTGAGAAGGAACAAGTAAGAATGCTAATCCGATATTTGTAACCACTCTACCATGAGAAGTTATTCTACCAGTCCATCTCCACCTTTGAGGAGTTGTTTGAAGTGTGGACTCGAATTGAAGACGCTATAAGGGAAGGGAAGAATAAGAAGGAAGAGCCTCCGAGTCAGTCAAAAAGGCCCAATTACTCCCGCAACACTTTGGATGTCAATGCCCTTAGCAGTCAACCTATGTTTCTCTTTTGTTTTATATAATTTCTTTCTTTTTGTTTCTCTTTTGTTGTCTTCACCTAGGATTATCACTATGTTCCACAACGGTCTACCAGTGTTCCTTCCATACCTATTGTTTCATGGGCCTCCCATAGGGTCCCCGGGTGCTCTGCCGCAAGAGGAAAGTCTGTTAAGAAATTACACTCCTTTATCCATGTCTCCTTCTGGATCACATTCTGCCTGTCCAATCAATTCCTTGTCAATTTCAGACTTGCTCGATGATACCCTTGCTGATTTTTGACTATTCTGGGAAAGGGAATCATCAAGTTTGGACTCCATACTCGAAGATTTGGCGGAGAAAGAAGCGGTTGTGGAAGAAGAAATTTTCATGGTCGAAGATTAGTGACCCACTTCAGTTATATTTTGTCATTTGGTCAATCTTTTCTCAATTGAAGTGTAATGCTAGACAAAGAATTGTTAGTTTTGTTTTTAATTTTAGTTTTTCTTTGTAATAAGGTCTTAAGTGCCAATTTGGGGATTATAATTTTGCAAAATGGATGTTTTTAAAATTTATCTTTATAAAATTTTCAACATCATATTACTATGATTATCATTTCTAGCTTATATGTCCTGTGAATGAACTGCTTTTATTATTTTCCTGTATGTCTAGTATAGTTTCTTTCAGTTGGGGGTATACAAATGTTCTGTTTAGGTTCCTGGAAATTTTCTTGTTCGATTGATCGAAAATTGGGTACTCTCGACCGCTTTAACATTACTCAATCAATTGAAAGTTCGATCGATCAAACTCTCTCGATCGATCAAGACTTGTATTTAAACGAGGCATCCAACATACACCTCTTCAGTCTCTTTCTCTCCCTTTTTCCTTCAAGTGCTCAGAGCCAGAGAGAGAGAGAGAGAGAGAGAGAGAGAGCTTGGGGCGATTTTGTCCCCTCCCTACTCAATCTCATTCATTTAAGGAGTCAGACCTTCCCAACCATCATCATCATCGCCTTCTCCCCCTCACTGCACTATACCCGAGGTAAGGATTCCATGAACCCCCTAGTTCCATTCTTATTATAACCTTGAGGGGGTACCACCCATTGGTCCGAACACCAACTATTAGTAATCTTAGTGTTAGATTTGTAGTTTGTTTCATTTAATTTTTCATTTTCTTTTCTTTCTCTGTGTGTGCACTATGCTTGATCGATCGAGTTGGTTTCGAGCGATCAAGGCCAACCCATTTTTCAATCGATCCAAAACAGTTTGATAGATCGAAGTGATGCAGAGGCAGGTTCTTCTTTTGATCTTTTGTTCTTGTTTTCATTAGTCTTTTCTTTTCATTTTCAATTTTAGGGACTTCAAGATGAATCCTCTCACGGGTTATCACAAGGAAAAACCCTTTGATCTCATGATTCCCGACTCAGTCCCACAACACGACTTTAGAATACTCCAGACAACCAGTGGTTCATGCTATACTTCTGATCTAGGAAGGTGATGATCGAGCGCCCTCTTGAGACAGCGTGGCTCTCGACCCCTGGTACTTATCTAGGATATGGGCTATGCCGCACTGGTACGATTTACTCTACCAGTCTAAGAGAGTAAATTTTACTTGGATCTGGGAGGCCTGCGCGATGATGATCCAAGACCTAGCTGCCTTGTTCACATATCGTTCTTTCTTTCGCGGTCAGGAGTTTATATTCAGTCCAGCCACTGTCGTAGCCGTTATTGGGGTACTTGAGGTACCGGGTTATGTATGTCGACACCGCCACGATGCACCTGAGATATCACTGACCATTATCATTAGGGATATTACTGGGGGTGCCGTTTTATAGTGGAACGGCTCTTTGTTGATCGAGGACCACTACCTCACAGATAATTATCATATGCTTCACCTCGCCCTTAGCAACTAGTTTTTGGTGATCTCTTATCGGGAGAAGATAGCAGCCTAGTATGGACGTGTTTTATACGCATTAGGGATGGGGCAACTCGTTTGATTGCCTCGCCTTTATATCCATTTCATGATCCACCCCACTCGCTACATCACCACTAAAAAGCACCTGAAAGGTGCTTGGGCAATCCATCGGGTCATTGCTTAGACAGGTCTTTCCCAACTACCCACTGACAAGGTGTGGACTTTGTCCAGCTGATTTGGAGAGACGGCCTCCCATTGCTCGAATGCTCAAAAAAGGAAGAGAAAAGGGAAAGGAAAGGCAAAGGTTGGGGTGAAAAGGAGGTGAGGTGGAGGCACTGATACAAAGGGTGCGGCTTCTAGGACGCCTTCCGAGGCTGAGGAGCATGATTCAGAGAAGGAGGTTGATCCTATTGAGGAGGTTGAGAGATTCGAGCTGAGATAGTGATCTCAGGCTCCGGCCCAGGGATAGTCTTCTTCTGTGTCTCTACAGACTCTCCACACTTTATTCATTGAGGAGAGGAAGGCCCGAATGAGGTTCGAGGGTAAGGTTGATCACCTGGTCACCCATCATGATACATTGCTGGTTTAGTTGGGGGTTACTCAGTCGTTGCACACAGCTTTACATCCACCACTACCCACTACTACTCCTTCATCATCTGTACTGCCACCGCTGTCTGATCCAACTGCCCCTCCATGCCGATAGATCCACCCACTCCTGGTCCTTTATCTTCTGCCGTACCTCCTTCTACTAGTCTTTCCACCCCATCATCATCAACAGCACCACCTCCACCACCTCTGGTTGTGGCTGATCCATCAGTGTCTACATTAGATGTCCCGACTAAGAGTGACCCAGTGACTGCTTCAGCGATTGCTTAGGGTGGGGGTGAGGATATAGCCCCGACTATGGATATACCTTCTGATAGACCTGTTGATGTTTGTGGATACCGGGCATCCACCTCTTTGTTATGTTTTGAAATTCGTTTGATTTTTGAATCAAGGAAAGAGAAAATGGCCTGTTGAAAACAGATACAGAGTCGCCACTTGGTCTTTAAGGAACCAAGAAACCTAATTTTGACTCACCCAAATGGATAAAGGGCACCGGCCCTTCATAACCAAAGAACTTGGCTCGGGGTTTTGGTACGAGAGAGGAAGGAGCCTTTGTCGCGACTAAAACACCCTCAACTCGCCCCGTCTCTCGACGGGCCTCAATTAGCATCCAAATAATCATCTTATACTATGTTCGGTTCGACAAGTAATACTATGATAGTATACTACATTACATAAGAAACTTGAAATGGAAGATCTAAAGATAAGATATCATTCATAAGATCTAAGCCAAATATCATACAATGTAAAGTGAAAGATCACACAAATAAACCTAGGAAAAATCGTCTAATCATATATCAAATAATCAAGGTTTCCTAATCTAAAGGGGGACATGAATTGTTCTTGAAACAAAAAAGAAAGAAATGAAAATATGCTTAACAAGCTAGTATGATGCATGTTATTCTTTGAGAAAAGAAGATCTCTCGATCCCCGGGACGGATGAGAAAGGATGATTAGATCAAAGGGGAAGCATGAACATGTGATCGTGATCATTCCTTATAATCTTCCTAGATTAAGAGTTACAAAAACCCCAAATCTTGCATGAATGCAATGTATGTATCTAAAAATGTGCAAAGGTTGTAGTGTGTTTTGGGTACATGGATTCCTAGAGTGACTTAGAAGTCTAAAATGTGTATGAATGAATGAATGAAATTAACATGGGATGTGTACAAATGTAGTATGAACTACTTCCTAAGATATGAACTAATTTGGAATGCATATGAGCATCAAATCAAAGAATGAAAGTTGAAATGTACTTGCTGTGAATAGTGGACAGAACAGTAGCATGATATTTTAGAATTTGAAAAGAGGGGTTAGGAATGTTTTCAATGCATGATTGTTTATGGAGATATTACTTATTGTGTCTAGAACACAACCCAAAAGGCCAATCTTGAATAGCTATCACAGATTGAGAGAAATTATATAAACAATAGAGGTCACTCAGAAACAGAGTTTGTACTGTCGACTGAAATGTTAGAAAATATTAGAAAATTAAAAAGAATGATCTAGAGGCCCATTTTATACAGAAAGTTCCCTAAAACATTAAATTTTAAGGGAAAAATAAGTTAGAACCACCCGTTTTAGAAAAGTTTTCTGGACAAGAGGTCGTAAGTTGACCTAGCTGCTGTGACAGCAAAAACAGAATGTTTGGAAGGAATGTTGGGACCCAAATGGACCATTTCCATGTACTTCCAAGTCAAACCAAAAATCATGGGTGTTCTCCAATGAGTTAGGAAGACTTTCTAAGTGGCCTTGTATCCATATGTTGAGTATTGAGTTCTAGAAAAATCTTTGAACTCAACTCACTCACTGTTTTGACTCATTGTTTTGAAGATTTTGGAGAAAACAAAGTTTTGTTTCTTGAAACCAAATGAGAGGGATTGAGAGGGGTTTTGAAATAGATGTTTTGAAAACATATTTTCAACACTCAATAAGGATCATAGCCACTTAGAATACCTACATCAAACTTATCATTTAAGAACCTCCAAGATTGTTGGAGAGATTTATTTATTTTTTGAACATAACTTCAAAACATCCCAAGAATACCTTGGAAGTATTGAGGTTATGATCATCATCTATCAAACATGTTTTTGAGGTCAAGAGCTACTAACCATAAGGATTCACTCACCCCAAACTTCATGTCATCACTTAGATGATGATGAACTAGTAAGTAAATAAAGAAAATAAAAAAGAAATGAGATAAGAAGAGATGAACAATAAATAAACAAGCAAGTAAATAGCAATCAATAGATGATGATCAATGTGATATTCATGAAGCATGAGACTTGTAGATTGGTGTATCACTCATATGTAATGACACTAGACATGGAAGAAGCTTCCACTCTCTTGAATGCTCACTAAAATGGTGGCTGGGAGTATTGAATGTTGAAGTAAATTGAAGTAATGAAGTAAAAACAAAGTTAGAACTCACTTTTGTTTTTGAAAATCAAAGAAGAAAGCTTCTTTTCTCTCTACTCTAGCCTTATCTCTATAACTTTCTCTCCCAAACTTTTCCAAAACTCACATTTGACTCCCCTAAAATGAGGAGTAATGGGGTGTTTATATAGGCCAACTTGGGGTGTTTTTGGGATTTAGAAAGTACTCCCATTGGCTCCAAACATCTGAAATCATAAAACTACGTCGTTTTGGCTTTTAATTAATCAAAATGGGACCACAAAACATATTATAAAAATGGACTGTTCTGGAGCGGAGTGCCGCGGCGGCACTGGGCCAGTGCCGCGGCGGCAGTGGGCCAGTGCCGCGGCGGCAGTGCTCCTCCCTTCGTCTGGATAATGCTGTTTAGGCCCCCCGAAGTTCCGGTATTCGCGAAAAGGCCCTATTTTGTCCGAAATTCACAGAAAATGTAAACGAACTCCAAATCGAGGTTGTGATATACCGTTGGAAAGGTAATGGAGTCTACTTTACATAAAAAATAGTTCGGGGATAGGTCACTGTGAAAAGTTTTGCGGTATTCGCGATAAAAGCCAATTTGATCGCCTTTTTCGCCTTTGGAAATTCATAATAAAATCGTTTTAAATCCAGAAATTATGTGCGATATACCGTTGGAAAGTTATTGACCTCTAGTATCCATGAAAAATATTTGAAAATTGTTTTGGTGCCCCGATTCTAAAGTCAAATATTGGTCAAACTGGTCAAACCTGGGATTCCCGGGAAGTTCTGGGAATCTCCGGGAGCTCCCAGGAGCCGACGTTTTCGCTCGATTCTCTTTTAAAACTTATTTTAATTCTTTTCTAATAATTCCGGTGAATTCGGACAATTTCGGTCAAACTTGGTCAAACTCCGGTCAAACCTGGTCAAACCTTGGTCAAACCGGTCAACGGGGACTTTCGGGGAACTTCCGGGACTTCCGAGGGTCTCTGGGAGTTGACGATTTCATCCGATTTTTCTTAAAAACTCATTTTATCACTTTTCTTACGACGTAGCATGTTTTCAGAACTATGGGACCAAATCTGGGAGTTTTTGGGCTTTCAGGGGCATTTTGGTCATTCTGAGCATTCCGAGAGATAGAGCTGACTTCCGAGAGTCCTTTTGAGTCTTTTACGATCATTGTGAACCACCAAGCTATGGGTCTCCTAAATCTGATAGCCGACAAAATGGGGTGTCTACAGTTTGCCCCTCTTTGGCATGAACTTGCGAGGCAACGCATGTCGCAAGCGAGTGCCAAAGCTTTGAAGAGACAGGACTTTTTGGAGGCTATAGATTTAGGATAAACAGCGTTGCAAAAGATGAAAGGATGATGAGGTTAGTGCTGGTCGCGCCCTGCGTGAGCTGCCTACGTATCCCAAGGGGAATCAGACCAGGACGTAGTTCAGGGCACAAAGGAACAAATCACTCATGCACAACAAGACATGCGGATGTTATGCTATGAGGATGATATGCAATGCATGGATGTGATATGAATTGTGACATGAGTCCTATCATATCCAGTGTTATGATCCTAGTATGAGCAGGTGCTGTGGGGTGTGCCACTCCGAGTGGGCTGGTGTTGTGCTAGTGTTTGCGACTGTGATGTGGTGGATGACTCGGATAAGGACAACAAGGTTTAGAAGACTCTAGGTCTAGGGGCAAAACTTCTGAAACTTGAGAAGTGCGTTTTGCAAACGAGTGAGATAGATCATACATGCTTCGTTTAGCAGATGATAGCTAAAGATGGCCGAGGGATCTTGTGGTAAAGCTGTGAGAAAATTCTCGATAATCAGGAGATCTGGATGTGGGAGATGCTCTGGTTATTCCTGACGGCCGACTTTCGGGAATCGGTTCCGGCTGGTGGGAGGATCTTTATTTTCTTGATCGGGAACCAGGATCCATCTCTGAACCTCTCACGGTTGATGTTATCTATCTGCTTTTGTCCTTGGGGGATGATGCAGGGTTCTCGGGGAATCTCTTTTCTTGATCGGGAACCAGGATCCATTTCTGAACCTCTCACGGTTTGATCAAATCTTTCAATGCTCAATCCAAGAGAGCCTGTCGGGGCCTCCGGGAGCTGGTATCTTTCTGCTTTTGTCCTCAGGGGATGATGCAGGGTTCTCGGGGAATCTCTTTCGGTGCTCATTCCAAGAGAGCCTGTCGGGGCCTCCGGGAGCTGGTATCTCTCTACTTTTGTCCTCGGGGGATGATGCAGGGTTCTCGGGGAATCTCTTTCGGTGCTCAATCCAAGAGAGCCTGTCGGGGCCTCCGGGAGCTGGTATCTGTCTACTTTTGTCCTCGGGGGATGATGCAGGGTTCTCGGGGAATCTCTTTTCTTGATCGGGAACCAGGATCCGTTACCAGAATTCTCGTGTTTGATCGAATTTTGCGACGGTTGTCCTGAAACGACCGATTCGGGTCTTCGGGAGCCGATTTTTCCCAGTTTTTGCCTGCTGGAGGTAGTTCTAACAACCTTTAGTCTGCTTGGGGTAAAACCTCATAAATCTCGACTGGAATGGGCCACCGGGGCTGATCGGGGCCAAAAACGGGCTGAAAAAGGCCAAAACGGGCCAGAACGGGGCGAAACAGAGCAAAACGGAGCGAAGCGGGGCCCACGGGGAGCAGTGCCGCGGCGGCACTGGGCCACTGCCGCGGCGGCAGTTGGCCAGTGCCGCGGCAGCACTGGGTGACCGGACTTCATCTTCCTATATCTCGGGTTTTTGAGCTTTTGAAGCTCATTCTTAGCCATTTTGGGGTGTTTTTGGAGCCAAAATTCATCAAAACGCAGCTTGTGCGCGCTCAAGTGAGTAATCTTTCCCCGTAGTTGGATTTTTTATTGGTGTTTTGGTTAGCCCAAATTTTCAAGAAGAAAGTTTAAGTGTGACTTCCATTTTTCTTGTAGATCCATGGCTTCGAGCTCAAGGAGACAGTCTAAGAAGCCCAAGGGACGGATGAAGGCCGAGATGCAAACCCCGGACTTGATTTTACGGGACCCCCAACACCATCTTTCGGCCGCGGCTCTAGCGAGCTTGGTATGTGAAACTTTTGACATTTTAGGACCGCTTTCATGTATTATGCTAGCTTTGTGAGCCGTAATGTGCACCTAGAGATCGTTAGAAGTCCGATTTGTGCTTAAATGTTGATTTTGTGAATTCGGCTTTCGGGTCTTGAATAGTAATTTTGTGCATCTTTTGTCATCTTTGTTATGTGCAGGTGCCGGAAGTGGCATTGAAAGGCCATGGTAGCCTTGCCCATGCTTTCTTATGGTATACCCAGCTTTTGCCCACCGTTAAGAGGATGGTTGATGATGCTGGGTTCGGAGGCTTCGTCCGCTTGGTTTCGAAAAGTAGCAATGATTTGGCTCACTTCTATGCACTGGCTGAGAGGTGGTGGGACACTACCAACACTTTCCACCTGCCGTTCGGAGAGATGACTATGACGCCCTTCAACTTTTCCATGATTACGGGCTTGAGGGTCGGTGGGAAGCGCTTGATTCTGGATTACTTTTATGAGATCGACCCGGAGGCGGTGGAGATGTTGATCGGGGCTGTTCCCCCTAACTTGGAGAGGCATTGGTTTCCTTGCGGCTGGCTTTACCGGGCCTATGGCAGAGGTAATCACAATCTGAACAATTCCCAGCTTTTGAGGGTTTATCTTCTGTATGTCCTCGGGTGCTCAATCTTTGCGACAAGGAATGACCGGGTGAGCTTGAGGCTCCTTTCTTGCCTGGCGACCATTGATGAGATCCCCTCCTATAACTGGGGCGGTGCTGCCCTGGCCCATCTCTACAAGCATATGGGGGAGGTCTCTCGGGGCGATGTTAAGTCTACTGGGGGATTCTGGCAAGCTTGGGAGGTACGCACTGTTTCTTCTTTTATTTTCCATCTTTCTGATTTTCACACTCGTTCTGATTTCTCCTTTGTCTGTGCAGCTTTGGAGTTTTGAATACTTAAAGATGTTAGCTCCCTCCCCAACAGACGAGTCGGGCGAGGATGAGGATGGTATGGCTCCTGTGCCTCTATTCCCACGAGGTTTGAGATGGCGGAGGGACGTTGTTGGGGTGAAGAGCGGGGCCCACCGGATTGTTTTGCTCAGAAACTTCTTAACTGGGTTGATAGCCTCTAGTGTTGATTGGACGCCTTGGGAAGGCGTCGCCTATGCCGCCCCAGAGGAGATTCAAGCGGTCAAATCTCTTACCTCTTGCCGCCTTCTGATGGAGAGTACTGAGTGCCGGCAGTGGTTCCTTGGTGAGCGGGTGTCTCGGCAAGTGGTTGGTGGTTCCCGGTATCGTGTTCCTCATGATCCTCCTGCGATGGATGCTAGTGACCTTTTTGGAGATGCTCTGCTGGCGGCTTTAGCCGGCACCGATGTTTGGGACCATTTTCTTTCTGAGACCGGTTACGAGGCTTACCGTGGCCGTTTCCTGATGCCTAACTTCTCACTCCTGGAGGTGAGTTCTTTTTTGTATTTTTGTTTATATTCATTGCCCATGTTTTTGATTTATCTTTTCCTAACTTATTCTGTGCTCGCAGCTTCGCGAGATGTACAGGAGACAGGCTCCTCAGGCTCCCGACCCTATCCCTCCTTGGGATTGGACCGTCAATGTTCTAGGTGCTGATGGCACTCCCCAAGTGATGGAGGTGCCACGAGTCACATGCGGGTACTCTACTCGGCCAGCGGGCGTCCTCAATGTTCCTTGGAGTTACGCTGAGGAGGGTCACGCCTTGGCGGCTAGCTTACGATCCTTGGTCCTCACACGAGACCACCGAGTATGTCTCTAATTTTGCACTTCCTTAAAGTTATGAGGTTCTAACCCTAGATTTTACCCTTGACAGATGGACGGTATGCAGCAATTTGCTGCCAACCAGATGGCGTCTTTGGTAAGTCTCTAACTTGAGTCTATTTTTATATATATATATATATTTTTAATTTTTTTTTGTGGTTTCCCTACTGATTGCCTCTGTTTTTATTTGTGTGTGCAGTACCGTGGAGGCGGAGCTGGCTCATCGAGGACTGGTCCAAGATGTAGAGGTGGTAGGAGGAGGCCGTCGCCGACGTACACTCCGGGCGGTCCGACAGAGGACGAAGAAGAGGAGGACTGAGGCTTCCCAAGCGGGAATTAATTATTTTACTTTCTTTTTCTGTTTTCGATTGGGTTGTACTTGGGGATATGATTATTCGGACAGTGTAGGACGATGTGTAGAACAATTTGTGACCTTTTGATAGAGTATTATGATGTTTTGCCTCCTAGGCCGGATATCTTCCGGTTTAGAGGCACAGTTGTGTGCTTGTTGATATATGTGCATTGTGATTGCTGGATGTTACTGCGATGGGCAGTTTTATGATAGTGAGTGCTTTTGCCTTGCAGGTGGGATAGTCCGTGAAACGGGGAGGTGCTGCCGAAATTTTGAATTTTGCTAGAGCCGCGACAGAAAAAAAAAATGGCTTTGTATGATCCCGCCCAACTCACAGCTTGGCTGAACATTACGGATGGCGTGGAGCGGATCAACCTCTTTAGCTATGGCTTGACCGAGCTATTCTCTCTTTGCCAGATGATCCTGAACACTGAGTTCTTGCGTGCTGCCATTGGTCACTGGGACCCGGTGAATCATGTCTTTATCTTCAATGGCCTGGAGATATGCCCTGTGTTTGAGGAGTTCTGCGCTATTCTCGGCTATGATTTTGACTCTGATCTGATTTTCCCTTCTGCTGGTACCCTCAGTCCTACGCGAGGCCTGGCTGAATATCTGAATTGGTCCGTCACTATTTCCCGCCGGCTGATTCAAGGTGAGGTTCTCAACATTGCTTCTATTATTGCCCGGTACGCCAGTCCTGGGGATCCCAGCGTGTATGATGCTACTCGCGGGGCCGCTTTGATACTGTGCATGACTTCACACTTCCTATTCTCGAGTACTTCCGTCGACTTAGTGCATGTGTGTCTCGGACTGAAGCTTAGCAGGAATCCCATGGCCATGGTTCTAGCTGAAACTTTGAATGGTTTGGATAATGCCTTCAACCAAGGGACTCTTCTTCTTTCTGGGGCGCCTTTGGTGTTACAGGCTTGGCTTTACGAGCGCCTTCAGCTGTGGACGGGCCGTATACCACCGGTTTACTTTCGTCGAGCCATGCTTCATTCTCATTATACCTTTGCTGATTGGGTGGGCATGATGAGCGCCTTATCTGAGGCTGACATTTGCTGGATCGTGAGGCGTTGGGGCCTCTACGCTATCACCACGAGCCTCAGGGGTCACCAGAGAGTGTGGTTGATGGGTCTGAGAGAGACTTCTTTCTATCATCCTCGCCATTTGGCCAGACAGTATGGACAGGTTCAGGAGGTTCCCCGGGGGTTTACTGAGAGGATCTTTGCTTCCAGGATCAGGGCTGCCACTATCGCTGCTTTTGTTGATGGTTGGAGTGACCGAACAAAGGCCTACTTCTAAAGACCTTTGAGAAAATAAAGGACACTAGACCTGACTGATTCTGCTCATTCCTCGAAGTGCCTTTGAACATGTGGTTACTTTTTGAAAGACTTTTATTTCTTTGATTATTCCTGCCTATGTAATATTCAAAGTTTGTTTATCGGTGAACCTTGGTTACTTTGGGAATCTCATTTTATGCATTTTAGCTTTCTAAAAACATTTTGTAACTTGAGATTTCAATTAGTTGTTGCTTTTGGTATTTGCTTGAGCATGCTGGGGTTGTTAGAGGCGAACGAGGCGGGTAGCCGAAGTTTGCCCCTAGTTTGGGACATGTATGGTTGTGAGGCAAACGAGGTAGATGACCGACGTTTGCCCCTAGTTTAGAAGAGGTTCAGGCAAACGAGGCGAGTGGCCGAAGTTTGCCCCTAGTTTGGAAGGTGATTTTTGGGTAAGGACCGTGACTTTATTTTCTCACATACTCATAATTTTTGCCCAGGCACCAAGGAGGTGGCCTGACGAGCTATTTTCTCTCTTTTGTTATTGCTCACTTTGGATTTAGCTCTAACTTTTTCCTAGGCGTCCTTTCGGATTTTCGACCTAGCGAGCCATCCTTCTTTTCTTTTTGAAAGTCTGCCTACGTACCCCCAAGTGGGGATCAGGTCCAACGTAGTTCGGGCATGGTTGGGAAGAAGCGGGTTGATTTTTGGGTAGGTGGGGTGACCGAACCGATGCGGTTGCCTACGTATCCCTGAGTGGGAATCAGGTCGAGCGTAGTTCAAGGCAAGGTTTTGAAAGGAAAGGTTATTTTTTGTTGGTGGAGCGACCGAACCGATGTGGTTGCCTACGTATCCCCGAGCGGGAATCAGGTCGAGCGTAGTTCAAGGCAAGGTTTTGAAAGGAAAGGTTATTTTTTGTTGGTGGAGCGACCGAACCGATGTGGTTGCCTACGTATCCCCGAGCGGGAATCAGGTCGAGCGTAGTTCAAGGCAAGGCTTGAAGGAAATTGGTTTGATAGTCAAGCATAGTACTTTTTGAGACGATCCATGTTGATTTGTTCTTTGAATTCGACACCATCGAGGTCCATGAGATAAGTTGCTCCTCCGGAAAGAACAGTCTTGACGATATAAGGGCCGACCCATTTAGGTTTAAACTTCCCACGGGGATCAAAGATCGGAGCTCGCAATTCCTTAAGGACAAGGTCGCCCTTGACAATCTTCCTTGGGCGAACTCTTTTGTTGAAAGCACGGGCTATCCTCTTTTGATAGATTCGAACATGGTCGACTGCCGCTAGGTGCTTTTCATCTACGAGGGCCAATTCTTCATATCTTTCCCTTAACCAATCTGATTCTGAAATTTCACATTCTTCCATCACGCGTAGGGACGGTAGTTCTATCTCGACCGGAAGTACTGCTTCCATCCCATACACTAATGAGTAAGGCGTTGCTCCTGTGGACGTCCTTATCGATGTTCTGTATCCCCAAAGTGCAAATGGTAGCTTTTCATGCCAGTCTTTGTAGGTATCAGCTGATTTTTGCAGTGTGGCCTTGACATTCTTATTCGCAGCTTCGACTGCCCCATTGGTTTGTGGTCTGTATGGCGACGACTTGTGATAGGTGATTTTGTATTCTTCGAACAGATCCCTGACTTCTGCCTTGAAATGACTTCCGTTGTCCGAAATAATCTCATGGGGAACTCCGTAACGGCAGATGAGATTTCTCTTGATGAATTTGGCCACTTCCTTGGCCCCCAACTTGGTGTAGGATGCAGCTTCTACCCATTTTGTGAAGTAGTCTATGGCCACCAGGATGTACCGATTTCCATTTGAGGCCTTTGGAGTGATTTCACCAATAATATCGATTCCCCAGGTGGAGAATGGCCAAGGCGAGGTCATGCTGTATAGAAGAGATGGTGGCACATGCATCATGTTTGCATGGATCTGGCACTTGTGACACCTTCTCACGTACTCACAACAATCTTTCTCCAATGTTGTCCAGTAGTACCCTTGTCTTACGATTTTCTTGGCTAGCATGTGACCGTTCATGTGCGGGCCACAGACCCCTTCGTGTATTTCCTCCATCATTCTTTTGGAGCTCTTTCCGAACAGGCAAGTCAGGTTGTGACCGTTGTATCCTTTCTTCAGCAGTTTCCCGCCGCAAATGATGAATTGCGCTGCGAATCTTTGAATTGCCCTTTTGTCTTTCTCCGTAGATTCTTGGGGGTATGTCCCTTTTTCTATGAAATCCCAGACATCCTGATACCATGGTGCTTCATTCTCTTCTTCTTCGACTGTGGCGATTATGTTGAATGAAGGCTCGTACCTCTGCTCAATTACCAAGGGCATCATCCTGACTCCCACAGGAATTTTGATCATCGAAGCTAGAGTGGCCAAAGAATCTGCCAGCTGGTTCTCTTCCCTAGCCAAGTAGAGGAATGTGATATTTTCGAACTGCCTCTTGAGTCGGTCGAGACGATCATGATAGGGTTTCAACCTTTCTTCTTTTACTTTCCATTCTCCTCTGGCTTGTGATATGATGAGGTTTGAATCTCCAAAGACATCCAACCTCTGAATTTTCAGCTCTAAGGCTGCCTCCATTCCCAGAATGCATGCTTCATACTCAGCAGTGTTGTTGGTGGAGTTATAATTGAGCTTGACTGCTAACGGAGTATGGTCCCCACTCGGCGATACTAGGATCATCCCTACTCCGTACCCCTTCATGTTGGCTGCTCCATCGAAGTACAACTTCCATTGTCCTTCCTTGATTTCCATGATGCTCTCGTCCGGAAACGGAAAGTCCCCACTTTCTTCGGAGTCAACGGCATGTTCTGCGAGATGCTCAGCTACGGTTCTCCCTTTTACTGACTTGCTCGTAACATACTTGATATCGAATTCGGATAATAGAAGTAACCAACGGGATATACGACCGGTCAGGGCGGGTTTTTCGAGAAGGTATTTTAGAGGATCCATGCGGGATATGAGCACAACCGGGAAGGCTAGCATGTAGTGCCTCAGTCGGCGGGTGCACCAAACCAAGGCCCAACACGTTTTTTCCAGGGCAGAGTAGTTGAGCTCATACCCAGTCATCCTCTTGCTGAGGTAGTATATGGCTTTTTCGGAGTGGCTTTCTTCTCCTTCTTGGGCTAGCATGCAGCCCATGGCATTTTCAGAGACGGATAGGTAAAGGAATAAGGGCTTATGAGGTATTGATGGTGAAAGGACAGGCGGATTTTGAAGGTAGGCTTTTATTTTGTCGAAAGCGGCTTGGCATTGGTCATCCCATTGGAACTTCTCCCCTTTTCTCAACAATCGGAACAGAGGATCGCATGTAGCTGTGAGCTTGGAAATGAAGCGGCTGATGAATTGGATTCTTCCGAGGAAACCCCTTACTTCTTTTTCATTCCGTGGTGGCGCCATTTCGATGATTGCCTTGATCTTAGAGGGATCCACCTCTATTCCCCTTTGTGTGATGAGAAAACCCAGGAGTTTACCGGAGGTTACGCCGAAAGTGCATTTCTTTGGATTCAGCCTCATCTTGTATTTGCGCAACCTTTCGAAGAACTTTTCCAGCGCTACCAGGTGCCCTTCTCTATCCTTGGATTTTACAATCATGTCGTCTACGTATACTTCTACCTCCTTGTGAATCATATCATGCAGCAGAGTGGTGGCAGCTCTTTGGTAAGTCGACCCCGCGTTCTTGAGTCCAAAGGGCATTACTCTATAACAGTAGGTTCCCCAAGGGGTGGTGAATGTCGTCTTTTCCCGATCTTCTGGCGCCATTAGAATCTGATTGTACCCTGAGAAACCATCCATGAAAGACAGTAGCTCATGTCCTGCGGTGTTATCTACCAAGACGTCAATGTGGGGAAGCGGGAAGTCATCCTTGGGACTGGCCTTGTTCAGATCACGAAAATCGACGCACACACGAACTTTTCCATCCTTCTTCGGGACTGGCACGATATTGGCAACCCATTCCGGGTATTCGGTGACAATGATGAACCCTGCCTTGAACTGCTTCTCCACCTCTTCTTTAACCTTGAGTGCCCATTCCGGTCTCATGCGCCTCAGTTTCTGCTTGACAGGTTTAGAATTAGGGAGGAGAGGAATATGATGTTGGACGATGTCGGGATCGACCCCAGGCATGTCTTCGTAAGACCAAGCAAAAACATCTTTGAATTCTTTTAGCAAGAGGGTTAATTTTTCTTTTTCTTCTTTATTAAGGGTTGAGCCAATTTGCACAATCTGTGGATTATCTATTTCACCTAGGTTAACTGATAAAGTATCTTCGATTATTTCATAAGCAGGTGGTTTTTCAATTAGTTGCTTTCGTTCGATTGGGAGATCCTCAGAGGGATTTGTGCATTCACAAGTGCCAGACACAGAGGAGTAAGCAGAATCGTCTTTCATTTCATTCATGACAGGTGAAGTGATTACATTGGATAGTGGTGGGCTTACAGCAGCCGACTCCAGTACAGACTTGATAATTGGTAGTACAGACTCCGGGGGAATAGGGGATTGGGAGACACAGACAGATGACTCTACAGCCTGGTTGCTCAGACCCTCCTCAGTTGGCTTGATCTGATCATCTTGGCTCTTAGCCCTCTTTTCTTCCTCCTTCTCAGCGGATTCCTCCCACATTTTCTCGATTGTTTCGGTGTCCAGGTATTTCAACCAATCTTCCTCTGGGGTCTTCTCAACTTTTTCGGGATAGAACGGGTCTTGATATGGGGGCCTCTCGCAGTCAGCGAAGATTTCAAGCCCGGGGTGCCTTCTCCCAGTGGTTCGATGGATCCAGGGTTCAGGGAACCCGAAGTAAGGAAAATCATCCCCTTCTTTGACGAATTGTCCATTTAAAGTCTTGCGATATGGTGGGAGACCCTTCACCCTTTTCTTCCATGGCCTCTGTAGCTCGGCGTCTTCATCAGTGGGCTTGTACCCCAACCCGAAAGTGCCTTGTTGCCCTTTGACCTGCGGGAATTCCCGAATTCCTTGCTGACGTCGACCCAACCCCATTCCGGGGAAGTAGTTCATCTTGCGGACAATGTTGACGACTGCGGAGTGGACCTCAGGGAATCGGTCTTCATCCTTGATCATATGAACTTCTTCCATGAAGAATCCTCCGATTTCTCCTTCTTCTAGCTTAGGTATTTGGACTTCAAAAACGGGAGCGTAATTTGGGAAAGCTTCATTACCCCAACTATTACCGAGGATGATCTTTACCTCCTTCTCATGAATGTACTTGATCATTTGATGCACAGTGGATGACACAGCTTTGTTGGCATGAAGCCAGGGCCTTCCAATCAGCAGATTGAACGAGGCAGGTATGTCCATGACTTGAAAGATCTCAGTGCTCACCAAAGATCCTACCCGGATTTGGAGAGAAACGGTTCCCATCACATTTCTTCTAGTGTTGTCATAGGCTCTCACAGATTGCACAGATGGCGTGATGTCAAGGACATTGACCCCCAAGGCGGTGGCAGTCCTCAGGGCACAGACATTTAAGGCCGAGCCTGTGTCGACTAGACAAAACGGCACCTGTTGTTCCTTACATCCCACGGTAATGTATAATGCCTTGTTATGCGCGGATCCCTCTGGCGGCAGGTCCTCATCGGAGAATGTAATGATGGGGTCGGGAGTAAGCGCACCCAAGAAAGCTACCATGTCCTCCGGCGCGGCGTCGATGGGGACTTCAATCCCAGCCAAGGCATTTAACACGGCTTGCCTGTGCTTAAAGGATGTTACCATGATGTCCCACATCGAGAGATGTGCTTGGGTTTTCTTTAGCTGCTTGATCAGCTCATTGTCTTCTTCGATGACCTCATCCATCTTACCCTTCCCTTTAACTGGACCTTTCTCTATGGCTTCGGTGGCAGGCTGTGGAGGCTGATAATGACGGCCTGACCTGGTTAGATGATCAATCTCGGCAGGGTTAGGTCCTTCTACAGTCCCATCCTTCTTAAACCAATCACAATCCGTTCCCACAAATGGCTTTTCCGGCTCGTTCCAGATAGAAGCATCACTCTCGTTGTTAGGATCATACCATTTGAGGTCTACCGCCCCTAGGTCATGCTCTTCCAGGAAGAACAAGTCTTGCTCGTCGTCAAGCTGCTGCTGCCACTCGTCATTCTCCCCTCCGATCAGATGAATTCCCTCAGAATCCGGGATATCAATGCAAGGCAAGGGTTGTCCTAGGGGGGTGATATAAGTAGCAGGGTTGAAGGGTACGGGGATAGACTCAATGAGGTTGACATTTTTGTGGTTTGGTAGGGGATTTTGGGTGATATGAGGCTGCTTTGGTGGTGGCTCGATGATATTCCGGTCGATGAGGTCTTGGATGTCATGGCAGAGGCGCATGCAATCATCGGTGTTATGGCCGGGGGCTTGGTGGTAGGCGCATCTCTTAGACATATCACAGTTAGGCAGGGGTGGGGTATTTCGAGGCTGGAGTAATTGGAGATGGCCCTTTTTGAGGAGGCGATCTAGGGCTGAGGAGAGAGAGATTTCTAGCTTGGCAAAATTGTGAGGGGGCTTTTTCTGGAAAGGACGGTTGGAGGGATTTGCCTGGTTGGAGGGTTGGTATGGTCTTGGAGGGTATGCCATGGGTTGGCTGCAAAGGGCATTGACATCCGGGGGATTCCGGGAGTAGTTGGGCCTTCTTGGCTGACTCAGAGGGTCTTCCTTTTTGATCTTCCCCTCCCTGGTAGCATCTTCGATTCGGGTTCTGACTTCAAACAACTCTTCAAAGGTGGAGATGGACTGGTAGAATAATTTCTCATGATAAAGCGGCTGCAGATTCCGGATGAGCATCCTTACCTGTTCTTTCTCGATTGGCCGGTGGGTCATTTGGGCTACCTTGTTCCTCCATCTGCTCAGAAATGCAGCAAAGGATTCATTGTTGCTTTGCCGGGTTGTTTCCAAATCCCTGATGGTGACATCCAGCTCTTGATTATAGGAGTAATGATCGACGAAGACTCGAACAATGTCCTCCCAGGCCCGGGTTTTGGAGGCTTCCAAGGTTAGGAACCACGATAGTGCAGACTTTGCAAGGGTTTGCGGGAACAACATCGCAATGTGTTCGTGGGTATAACCCATGGATTGGAAGATGCTCATACATAGCTTCACGTGACTTTTTGGGTTTCCAGTTCCGTCAAAACGGTCGATGGCAGGCATTTTGAAGTTCTCCGGCAGTTTCAATTTGACAGGCTCAAAAAGGCCTTCCAGGTCTAGCATGTAATCATCGATTCCCTTGCTCTTTCTCAGTACGCTCTCTAGTTTGTCGACCTTGTCCATTTTCTCTTGGAGCTTCTTTTCATACGCAAGCGGTGGAACCCCTTGAAACCAATTTTCCTCCCCATTTTTCTCATGTAGAGGAGGTTCGAACCCTGGTGGCGGAAACCCGGGCGGAGGTTGCGGCTGCTGCTGCTTTAGTTCTTCCATGAACTTCAGGACTTGGGCTAGACTGTCGGACTGTTGGCTTATAGTTGCTCCCAACTCGGTAACCTTGTTTTCCAATTCTTCTCTATTCATGCTGAAGTAGGCTGTCGGACTGATTCTGACCAGACGATTATCTGAACTCCTGGTCCAAGACGAGGATTCCGGCTGCTGACCTTGGGAATCTATACTGACCTGACAGATTTTGAGAGAAAGGGGTGTATCAGATCCTGACAGTGACGACTTTTAGACAGACAAAGACAGTGATGTGGACTGACTCGAGACAGTGCGTGCAGAGAGATGAGAATGGTGTATGCATGGGAGACAAGCATGCGGATGTAGGCCCTAATCTGTATGATGTTCCTATTTCTAACAGATAGAGGTTAAGCAATTAAGGTCCTAACCATATGGAGTGTGCCAATCTTACTTTCCAGTACGATCATCAAGGGATAACAGGGGTTTTCAAATATTTCTGATTGACTGGGACAGAGTTTCTGGGAGAAACTGGTAAGTACGGTTATATCTGGGATATCTGGACAGAGTTTCTGGGAGAAACTGGTAAGTACGGTTATATCTGGGATATCTGGACAGAGTTTCTGGGAGAAACTGGTAAGTACGGTTATATCTGGGATATTTGGACAGAGTTTTTGGGAGAAACTGGCCAATGTGGTCATATCTGGGATATTTGGACAGAGTTTTTAGGAGAAACTGCTCAATATGGTCATATCTGGGATATTTGGACAGAGTTTTTAGGAGAAACTGCTTAATATGGTCATATCTGGGATATTTGGACAGAGTTTTTGGGAGAAACTGGTAAGTATGGTTATAGTGATCATACTTTCTAGCAGGTTTTCATACTCCTATGTCTCAGGACCGATAAACAAGGTTTGCGGTGTATATCTTTGCGAGCGTGGAGCAGACATCCTTGTCATAATGCTTAGGCAGGTCAACTCAATGTGACCACATGTGAGTGATTGCCTTGGGAATCATAAGAAAGAGGTTCTGTTCTATGCCACATAAGCGTCTACACTGCGCAGGTAATCCCGTCAGGGCATACAGCAGTTATATCACATTGTCCTATCTGAAAAGATAAACGAACAGTCCTATGAAAGGTTCTACAGGAATCTATATGCAAAGGCTGGGTTCAGTCAAAGAGGGTCCGTTGACGAGAGTTCCAATATACCGTCAGGGAGACAGTACGGAGGTTTTTGCTCTTTTTGATATACCTTGGAAGGTACAGTATCAACGGTGACTTCTGCCTTGGCACAGCAAGACCTGAACAATGTCAGCGCCGCGTTTCAGACACAGTCGAGAGGGTAAAATGCAGAGTGCAATGCGGTGAACCATACACAGTAAAAAGATGATTTTAAGGATGCTTCTTATGAGTCAAACCTCTGTATTATTTTGTTTTAAAATAAAAATCCCCAGCAGAGTCGCCAGATTGTGGATACCGGGCTTCCACCTCTTTGTTATGTTTTGAAATTCGTTTGATTTTTGAATCAAGGAAAGAGAAATGGCCTGTTGAAAACAGATACAGAGTCGCCACTTGGTCTTTAAGGAACCAAGAAACCTAATTTTGACTCACCCAAATGGATAAAGGGCACCGGCCCTTCATAACCAAAGAACTTGGCTCGGGGTTTTGGTACGAGAGAGGAAGGAGCCTTTGTCGCGACTAAAACACCCTCAACTCGCCCCGTCTCTCGACGGGCCTCAATTAGCATCCAAATAATCATCTTATACTATGTTCGGTTCGACAAGTAATACTATGATAGTATACTACATTACATAAGAAACTTGAAATGGAAGATCTAAAGATAAGATATCATTCATAAGATCTAAGCCAACTATATCATACAATGTAAAGTGAAAGATCACACAAATAAACCAAGGAAAAATCGTCTAATCATATATCAAATAATCAAGGCTTCCTAATCTAAAGGGGGACATGAATTGTTCTTGAAACAAATAAGAAAGAAATGAAAATATGCTTAACAAGCTAGTATGATGCATGTTATTCTTTGAGAAAAGAAGATCTCTCGATCCCCGGGACGGATGAGAAAGGATGATTAGATCAAAGGGGAAGCATGAACGTGTGATCGTGATCATTCCTTATAATCTTCCTAGATTAAGAGTTACAAAAACCCCAAATCTTGCATTAATGCAATGTATGTATCTAAAAATGTGCAAAGGTTGTAGTGTGTTTTGGGTACATGGATTCCTAGAGTGACTTAGAAGTCTAAAATGTGTATGAATGAATGAATGAAATTAACATGGGATGTGTACAAATGTAGTATGAACTACTTCCTAAGATATGAACTAATTTGGAATGCATATGAGCATCAAATCAAAGAATGAAAGTTGAAATGTACTTGCTGTGAATAGTGGACCGAACAGTAGCATGATATTTTGGAATTTGAAAAGAGGGGTTAGGAATGTTTTCAATGCATGATTTTTTATGGAGATGTTCCTTATTGTGTCTAGAACACAACCCAAAAGGCCAATCTTGAATAGCTATCACAGATTGAGAGAAATGATATAAACAATAGAGGTCACTCAGAAATAGAGTTTGTACTGTCGACTGAAATGTTAGAAAATATTAGAAAATGAAAAAGAATAATCTAGAGGCCCATTTTATACAGAACGTTCCCTAAGACATTGAATATTAAGGAAAAAATAAGTTAGGACCACCCCTTTTGGAAAGGTTTTCTGGAAAAGAGGTCGTAAGTTGACCTAGCTGCTGTGACAGCAAAAATAGAATGTTTGGAAGGAATGTTGGGACCCAAATAGACCATTTCCAAGTACTTCCAAGTCAAACCAAAAATCATGGGTGTTCTCCAATGAGTTAGGAAGACTTTCTAAGTGGCCTTGTATCCATATGTTAAGTATTGAGTTCTAGAAAAATCTTTGAACTCAACTCACTCACTGTTTTGACTCATTGTTTTGAAGATTTTGGAGAAAACAAAGTTTTGTTTCTTGAAACCAAATGAGAGGGATTGAGAGGGGTTTTGAAATAGATGTTTTGAAAACATATTTTCAACACTCAATAAGGATCATAGCCACTTAGAATACCTACATCAAACTTATCATTTAAGAACCTCCAAGATTGTTGGAGAGATTTATTTATTTTTTGAACATAACTTCAATACATCCCAAGAATACCTTGGAAGTATTGAGGCTATGATCATCATCTATCAAACATGTTTTTGAGGTCAAGAGCTACTATCCATAAGGATTCACTCACCCCAAACTTCATGTCATCACTTAGATGATGATGAACTAGTAAGTAAATAAAGAAAATAAAAAAGAAATGAGATAAGAAGAGATGAACAATAAATAAACAAGCAAGTAAATAGCAATCAATAGATGATGATCAATGTGATATTCATGAAGCATGAGACTTGTAGATTGGTGTATCACTCATATGTAATGACACTAGACATGGAAGAAGCTTCCACTCTCTTGAATGCTCACTAAAATGGGGGTTGGGAGTATTGAATGTTGAAGTAAATAGAAGTAATGAAGTAAAAACAAAGTTAGAACTCACTTTTGTTTTTGAAATCAAAGAAGAAAGCTTCTTTTCTCTCTACTCTAGCCTTATCTCTATAACTTTCTCTCCCAAACTTTTCCAAAACTCACATTTGACTCCCCTAAAATGAGGAGTAATGGGGTGTTTATATAGGCCAACTTGGGGTGTTTTTGGGATTTAGAGAGTACTCCCATTGGCTCCAAACATCTGAAATCATAAAACTACGTCGTTTTGGCTTTTAATTAATCAAAATGGGACCACAAAACATATTACAAAAATGGACTATTCTGGAGGGGAGTGCCGCCGCGGCGGTGGCACTGGGCCAGTGCCGCGGCGGCAGTGCTCCTCCCTTCGTCTGGATAATGCTGTTTAGGCCCCCCGAAGTTCCGGTATTCGCGAAAAGGCCCTATTTTGTCCGAAATTCACAGAAAATGCATACGAACTCCAAATCGAGGTTGTGATATACCGTTGGAAAGGTAATGGAGTCTAATTTACATAAAAAATAGTTCGGGGATAGGTCACTTTGAAAAGTTTTGCGGTATTCGCGATAAAAGCCTATTTGATCGCCTTTTTCGCCTTTGGAAATTCATAATAAAATCGCTTTAAATCCAGAAATTATGTGCGATATACCATTGGAAAGTTATTGACCTCTAGTATCCATGAAAAGTATTTGAAAATTGTTTTGGTGCCCGATTCTAAAGTCAAATCTTGGTCAAACTGGTCAAACTTGGGATTCCCGGGAAGTTCTGGGAATCTCCGGGAGCTCCCAGGAGCCGACGTTTTCGCTCGATTCTCTTTTAAAACTTATTTTAATTCTTTTCTAATGATTCCGGTGAATTCGGACAATTTCGGTCAAACTTGGTCAAACTTGGTCAAACTCCGGTCAAACTTGGTCAAACCTTGGTCAAACCGGTCAACGGGGACTTTTGGGGAACTTCCGGGACTTCCGGGGGTCTCTAGGAGCTGACGATTTCATCCAATTTTTCTTAAAAAACTCATTTTATCACTTTTCTTACGACGTAGCATATTTTCAGAACTATGGGACCAAATCTGGGAGTTTTCGGGCTTTCAGGGGCATTTTGGTCATTTTGAGCATTCCTAGAGATAGAGCTGACTTCCGAGAGTCCTTTTGAGTCTTTTACGATCATTGTGAACCACCAAGCTATGGGTCTCCTAAATCTGATAGCCGACAAAATGGGGTGTCTACAATGTTTCTGATGAGTCGATCGAGATCCTATCATCAAAAGTGGCCGATGATTAGTTCTTTCTGCTAGATTAAAGTTTGGGAGTTTTGTTGTATTTTTTTGTTATTTCTATTTTCTCTCTCCTCTCTCTTAGTATTCTTTTAGATGTTTGGATGTCATGGGACTGTTGGATATTTTGGACATTTTGATCACTGTCTTTACTTTTATTGTTTTATCATACCGGTGATTGGTTTGTTATTATATCTAGACCATGCTTCATCAGTATACTTTAGTTTGTTTGACCTTGGCTGTGTGGAGATTGTATGCTTTCTTCACTGGGTACTATGCTTGCGGTTATAGGTTTGCTTTTTCAGCTGATAGCCATCTATTTATATTTGAAAATCAACTTATGAGGATATTGTTATTTTTAGTTGGGGGTGGGATGTAGATAGATAATCACATGTTCTGTACATGTTCACACATAGCAATTTGGAGAACTTTATTGCACATTTCATACAATCTCGATTTGAAAAAATTTGAATTTTTTTTTTAATTGGTAGAATGACTTTTAACATTCACTCCTGCTTAGCTGTTACCAAGTAATGACACATTCATATTATTCTCATCTTTTTATGAATTAAGTTCACGTGCATTTCTAGTATCACTACGATGATTGCATGTGTGGACCATTCTCGTATCCAACATCTATATGCATGTGTTGATAGTTATGTAGAGAACCTTAAAACTGAGTTAATACGACTGTTGTGCTTAAGGAATGAGTAGTGGACACTAGTACCCTTAGTAAGTTTTTGATCCAATCTTCAATTGTGACGGAATTATCACATAAAATTTGAATAGTTTTCTGGAACATGCATATTAATTTCGTTAAATAGTCTCAATTTATTCTTCATTTTGTCAGCGTATTAGAGGAGAACGTTCAGGCCTTATCAACTAAACTCAATGAACACTGAAGTGCTAAACTTAAGAAGTTCAGAAAATGATTTAAGCCATCATTATTCACTCCTTAACCTTTTCATATACCATTAACTACATTCAAGAACCTATTTCGTTCCCAACCCCACACCGATTAAATATCGGCAACGTTATTATAAAAATCTGCACTCGTAAATCTTATACTTTGACCTCAATGAACCCCATTGCACAACTAATATGATTAAATTGTTGAAGTATGTGACTGGAAGGGAGTAGTTGTGGGAGTGACCTTATAGAAAAAAGAAATATACAAGGAGATGTTTGAATGTGGAAGTTAAAAAAAATGAAAATTAAAAAATAAGAGAAAGAAGGAGTAAGAAAAAAAAATATATATATAAATAGAAGATGGTTGGAATAATGTATAGAAGAAAGAAAGGAAAAATTAGACTCTATCACATGCTAAAGATGTGCAATTCCTTATCCTCTTCCTTCTATCCTACGATATAAAAACCAAAAGGCCAAAGCCTTAATGATTCTTAACAAATTAGTTTGAACATGAACATGAAAATTGAGTTATCCACGGTATCTCGCTCCTCTAGTAAGTAGAATTCTATTGCGAGACTATACACTCGAAATGTTCGTTTTTCATAGAGTCGAGTATGAAAGCATTAGCATCCATAAAAATCACTCCTATCAAAGTTTTCATACACTGTACGATAATTCTTAAGCCAGTTCCGAGAGACATTCATTTTCGAGTGTAAACCCATGGGAGAATTGAGTTAAAACTGTGAGTTCTAGAGGTATAATAGTCTGAATAACACTTAATAAGGTTTAACACCTAGCTGTAAATTTCACACACATACACGGATACCCGATCGTGATATATATATGTGATATCTATCTTGGTGACATGAGGAGCATGTGAGTTTCTTTCATGGTTTGTTTGAGGTTACTATGTCTTTGTGGAGCTAAGTTAATAGTTGAATGGGAGGGAGTGTTTTAAAAGTTGTTCTATTTCTTTTTGAACATAAATTAGAGAATTTTGTGGGTATATTTACTACAAACCCTTACGAGACAACACTCATCCACTAGGGGAACCTAGGGGTTTATGGGCTTGTTGCATTCGCTAAATGCAACCGAGATTCCTGCGAAAGTGAGTTAGGAGTTATCTCTTTCTATTTAGTTTAGTTTGTTTTAATTGTAGTTATTGTTGTATTAGTTTAGCTTGTTTTACTATTGCTTTATCGCTAAGGACTAGGAATTCGGTAGTTGGGGGTTGTAACAAGCGGGGGTATTTGTAAATTACAACCACGCTAAAATAAAGAAATACATTGATTTAGTTAACAATTCCTTGTTATATCTACGATTCGTATTACACTGCCAGCTTTTGCACAATGTAACTAATCTATGATAAGTTGTATTGTTGTAGCAACTATTTGTGCAGATTACTATTTTACTGAGTAGAGAAATGACTAACAGGATAAAAGGATGACTTGAATCCAAGCAAGAAAAGTCAAAGCTAAAATTTGGAGTTCAAGCGATCGAAGAGTTTCAAGCGATCAAACATTCGATCGATTGATTCCCGTTCAAGCGCTCAAATATTCCAAAAGTTAGATCGATCGAGTGATGTTTGATCGATCGAACATGCATTTTATCAGAACTTACGCGCACGTAGCAGATACATTATTTTTGTAACCCTACCCTTAGGTTATCTATAAATATTAGTTCTATGCTCATCCTAGTGGACACCCACATTGTTTTCATCAGTTTTACATAGAGACATAGAGAGTTTTGCTCTTGGGTTTTGTAGGTTTATCAAGATTTGATATTGGTTTGGTTTGGATTCTCATAAAGTAATCAAATTTCTGTTATTCCAAGTTTTTATATTTGTCTTACATTCTATCATTAGTTCCAGTAGCTTATAATCTGAGTAGTTTTAGTTTTGCATGTTAGATATTGATTAAACCATAGTTTCCCATAGTTTTCATGTTTAAATCACAACCAAACAGGGCTTTAATAAATAATCACGTTCAAAATAGTTCTGAGATACTCCAAATCATGCCTGAGTTGTCCTAGGGTTAGAAGATCATGATGAAACAGTAATCTCCAGCCTCTGCCATGTAGCAGTTTAAAACCTGCATTCGATTGATCGAAGTTAGTTCGGTTGATCGGACTAGTGATATAGTCAAGCGATCGACGGTATTTCGATCGATTGAGAGATAATGATGTTCGATCGATCGAAAGCGTCGATCGATCGAAACCTCAGATTCTTGAGAACATCCTATGCAGTATTCCTAAACTTTATGTTTTTGAGATTTGTTATCAAATTGTCCCCAAATGCTCAGTTTGTTAAAATAGTTTCTGAACTTTAAGCCTTAAGTCATTTTTCTTTAATAAATTTTGCAAACCACTTTGAATGCTAACACCATTCAGAGTGCGAGTCTTAACTATTATAGTCCAGGTCATGAAAGGGCTATGGATTCTTTATTTTCAGAGAATTACGGAATACTATAGAAGATCTCCATTGAGCTTTAATGTAACTACATGGTAGATGGTTAAGTCACTACGGATTCGTGTGATCCCAACGTTCCCTTTCGATTAAGTAAAAACCCGTTTTAAGATATCGCCTTAGTCAATTAGGTAATTTATAGTTTAATTCAATTGCTTTACTTTTAGTAGTTATTAATTGTAGAACTCCGTGTTCTACACCTTCGTTAAATATTGAATTTTCATTTTCTTTTACAGTTTAGTCTAAGTAATTAGGTCACAACCTTCCCTGTAGGATAGACCTGGTCTTAACCAAAATACTACTTACACGATTACCTATACTTGGGTACAGCACACAAGCGCACACAAAATAATTCTCGTGCCACCTATCCCTTGTTCCCCCGGAGTCTGTACTTTCAGTTATTGAGTCTGTATTAGAGTCGGTCGTTGTAGGCCCACCACTGTCTGGTGTAATGACACCACTTATTATGAATGAAATGAAGGACGGTTCTGCTTATCCCTATGTGTCTAATACTTATGATTGCACAGATCCCTCCGAGGATCTCCCCATCGAACTTAAGCAACTAATTGAAAAATCACCTGTTTATGAAATAATCAAAGATAATTTATTAATTAGCCTAGGTGAAAAAGATAATCTGTAAATTGTGCAAATTGGCTCAACACTTAATAAAGAAGAAAAAGGAAAATTGACTTTCCTGCTAAAAGAATTCAAAGATGTTTTTGCTTGGTCTTACGAGAACATGCCTGGGGTCGATCCCGACATTGTCCAACGACATTGTCCAACATCATATTCCTCTCCTCCCCAATTCTAAACTTTCAAGCAGAAACTAAGGTGCATGAGGCTAGAGTGGGCACTCAAGGTCAAAGAAGAAGTGGAGAAATAATTTAAGGTAGGATTCATCATCTTTACAGAGTATACGGAATGGGTTGCCAACATTGTGTCGGTCCCCAAGAAGGATGGAAAGGTTCGCGTGCGCATCAACTTCCGTGATATAAACAAAGCTACTCTAAAGGATGACTTCCCACTCCCCCACATCGATGTTCTGGTAGATAACACCGCGGACCATGAGCTATTGTCATTTATGGATTGTTTCTCAGGGTACAACCAAATTTTAATGGCACAGGAAGATCGGGAAAAGACAACTTTCACCACACCTTGGGGGACCTATCGCTATAGAGTAATGCCTTTCGGACTCAAGAATGCTGGAGTAACCTACCAAAGAGCTGCCACCACTTTATTGCATAATGTGATTCACAAGGAAGTAGAAGTGCATGTAGATGACATGATCGTAAAATCCAAAGATAGAGAGGGACTCTTGGTAGAATTAGAGAAGTTTTTCGAAAGGTTGCACAAATAAAAGATGACTCTGAATCTAAAGAAATGCACTTTCGGTGTGACCTCTGGGAAGCTCCTAGGTTTTTTCATTACGCAGAGGAGGATAGAGGTCGATCCCTCTAAAATAAAGGTAATTCTAGAAATGGCACCACTACAGAATGAAAAAGAAGGTAGAGGGTTCCTCGGGAGGATCCGACTCATCAACTGCTTTATCTCAATGCTCACGGTTACATGTGTTACCTTGTTCCGATTACTAAGGAAAGGAGACAAGTTCCAATGGGATGACCAATGCCAAACCGCCTTCGACAAAATAAAAGCCTACCTTCAAAATCCACCTGTCTTCGCCACCCACTCCTCATAAGCCCTTATTTCTTTACCTATCTGTCTCTGAAAAATGCCATGGGTTGCATGCTAGTCCAAGAAGGAGAAGAGAGCTACTCTGAAAAAGTTATATATTACCTTAGCAAGAGGATTACTGGGTATGAGCTCAATTACTCTACCCTTGAAAAAACGTGTTAAGCCTTAGTGTTGTGCACTCGCCGATTAAGGCACTACATGCTAGCCTTTCCGATTGTGTTCATATCACGTATAGATCCTCTAAAATACCTCCTCGAAAAACCTACCCTGACTGCTCGTATATCCCATTGGCTACTTCTACTATCTGTATTCGACATCAAGTATGTAACAAGAAAATCAGTGAAAGGGAGAATTATAGCTGAGTGACAAGCAGGGGTATTTGTAAAATACAACCGCGCTAAAGGAAGAAAATGTGCTAAATTATTTCACAATTCCTTCATTTATTTGCAATTTGAATTACAATGCTAGTTTGTACACAATTTGATTAAACTATGATAAGTTGTTTGTTTTAGCTGTAGTTTGTGTAGATTACTGTTGCTGTGTGAAGAATTGGATGAGAAAGATAAAAGGAAGTGCTGAATTGTAATAAAGACAAGTAAAGGATGAAAAGTGAACCTCGATCGATTGAAGAACATTCGATTGATCGAAGGTTCGATCGATCGAAAGAAGCTCAAGCACTCGAAGACCCCAGAAGTTCAATTGATCGAAAGATGTTCGATCGATCGAACATGGCTTTTATCAGATTTTACGCGCACGCAGCAGAAGCGGGATTTTAACCCTAGCATTAGGTTTTTAGTATATATACTCATATTGTATACGTCCATAAGGACGCCCACTTTCATTTTCATCAGTTTATAGAGAGTAGAAGAGCTTTACTTTGTTATTTTTATAGGTTTTAATCAAGGTGATACATTGTATGGTTTAGATTCTTCCTAGTTCAATACAAGTTTTCGTTTCCAAGTTACTCTGTTTACATTCTGCACTTAGTTTATAGTAGTATAACCTGTTATCCAGTAGTCTTGCATGTTAGTTAGAGTTAATCTATTAGTTTTCATAGATTTTATGCAAAAATCACAACCAAACACACCTTTAATGGAACTTTACATTAAAAACACATTTGAGACACTCCAGACCCATGTCTGAGTAGTCCCCAGGTTGGGAGATCACGATGAAATTGTGATCTCAAGCCTCTGCCATGCAACAGAATAATTCCTGTGTTCGATCGATCGAATATGTTCGATCGATCGAAACAGAGATACAGTCGAGCGATCGAAGTCAGTTCGATCGATCGAGAGATGAAGATATTCGATCGATCGAAAGCGCGTCGATCGATCGAACTCTCTGACTCTTGAGGACATTCGATGCAGCATTCCTAGACTTTCTGCTTTACTGATTTGTTATCAAATTGTCCCCAAACGCCCAGTTTGTCAAAATAGTCTGTAAACTTTAAGCCTTGAGGCATTTTTCTTCAATATATTTTGCAAACCACCCTCAATGCTAACACCATTGTAGGTGCAAGTTGAAACTATTGTTTTAAACCGCTTTTGTGTATTTCAAACTTAATTGTGATGATATAGTCCCGGTCATGAAAGGACTATAAATTCTTTATCCTAGGAGAAATACGGAATACTGTAGAGAATGTGCTCTATTGAGCTTCAATGTAACTGCATGGTAGATGGCTAGGTCGCGGTGGATTCGTGTAATCCCAACATTCCCTTTTAGTAAGAAAAACACGTTTTAATTCATCGCTTAAATTAATTAGTTAGTAATTAGATTAATCTAGTTTTGTTGCTTTATCTTTAGTAGTTGATAAATTATGGGACATTGTGTTCTGCATTCCTTTAAATATTGATTTTTATTTTCTTGTTTGAGATTAATCTGAGTAATTTAGTTTAACTATGGGATCGACCTGGACTTAACCAGGTTACTACTTGCACGATTACCTACACTTGGGTATAGCACACAAGCGCACACAAAAAATTCTCGTGTCAAGGTTTTGGTGCCGTTGCCGGGGAAGGCGACAAGCTAACTCTTCGATTACCTTAATCTATCCTATCTCTTTCTGTTTTTCTTTTTCTTTCGTTCTTTAGAAAAAAACTACTTAGGGTCTTTCCCTTTATGTCCGATAATTCCATCGAAGGAATTTACGAAAACCCACTCTATTCATCTAATTTATCTAGTTCTATTAACCCCATAGTTACACCGATCGATTCAATGGCTGATAATCAAAGTGAAAATGATGATAATGTGGTCGTACTAATCGACGATTCACTGCATCCTTTGTGTGATCTCATGACACCTGAACATGCGCCTATACCTTCTTGTATTCTCATTCCACCTCATGCAGGTGAATTTCAATTTCGCAATGGAATGATTCAACTCCTTCCTACCATTCACGGAATGGAGAGCGAGAAGGCGTATCTACATGTCAAGGACTTTGAGGATGTTTGTAAAACATTTTCACAGAACTCTCCTGTAGACGTGACACGTCTAATGCTATTTCCTTTCACTTTGAAGGATAAAGCAAAAGCGTGGTTACTCACTTTAAAGCCAAATTCAATCTACACCTGGCATGCGATGGACACTGCTTTCCTGAAAAAGTTCTTTCTACCTCGCATGTCCACTGAGCTTAAACGACAAATAAATTCTTACAAACAAAAGAGCAATGAAACATTCACCCAAACTTGGATGCCCACATCACGAGTACGAGAAATGGCGAACCATTAGCTACTTTTATTAAGGATTAAATGGTGAAACTAAGAAATTGGTCGAGACCATGAGTTCAGGGCCATTTCTTCGTAAAAACACAGAAGAAGCTGATGCTCATTTCGAGTGGTTAGCTGAACACGCCCATGAGTGGTCAAATTCAGACGATGTCCCACGCTCACATATATCCTGTGTGGAAGAGAAAAGTTTATACCAACTAAAAAGTGAGGATCATTTGATGAATAAATATGAAGAACTAGCAAAGAAAGTGGAAGAATTGGGAATGAAAGGAGAGAGTTCTAGGCAGTTTTTGCCTGAAGAACCATGCAGAACATGCAATATGCTGGGACACACTACTCAATACTGTCCAAATGTGCCGTATTTTCAAGAACAACCCCCCATGGAAATGAATGCCATGCAAGGGTATAGGGGGGCGGGGAATTCTTACAACAATTATAATTCACAAAATAATAACAATAGATGGAATCACCCCGAGTTTGATTGGAAAAACAATGCTGGGACCCAAAACCAATATTAGCAACAACAACCCTCTACAATAACAATAATCAATATCATGGGCAATACAACAGGCAGTCCCAGTCATTCCATCAACATAGAGCAAATAACTACAACCAAGCTCAACCCTCTAATAATCAACAAGCAAATGTTTACGTGCCACCTCACAAAAAGGTGCAAGAGGAAGATCCACTCTCTAACGCGAATTTAACACAACAGTTAATTCAAATGATGAGTAAAATGTCCGCGACATTAGAGAGAATGGATGCACGTCAAGAGGGGTCGAGTGGATCGTTTCCTGCTCAACCACTTCAAAACCCTAAGGGATACAACAATGGTCCCCCTAATCATGAACAGGCAAAAGCCGTGACAACTTTGAGAAGCGGCAAAGTTATAGGAAAAAACATGCCTCACTCTACCCCCGAGGAGTATGAAGAGGAAGAATTGGTAACTAATAACAACCCATCTACTCAAGAAGAGGAGTTGTCTACTAATGACAAATCAGTAGAATCAAACGAGGATGCTCCTAAAGAAGTAGAAGTTGAGAGAAGGCCTGGAAAGAAGCCCATCAAGGAGGAATTACCTAAATGCCCTTTCCCCGCGCCTTACCCTCAAAGGTTCAAGAAGCCCCAACACGAGGCAAAGAATCAGGAGTTCTTGGAGTTGTTTAAACAAATTAAAATTAATCTCCCGCTCCTTGATGCAATCAAACGAGTGCCAGCCTACGCTAAGTATCTAAAGGACTTATGCATGGTCAAAAGGAGGTAAACTGTAAAGAAACATGCCTGTGTCTCTTGCCAAGCAAGCGCAATCATTCAAAATGAGTTGCCTCTAAAGCTTAAAGACCCTGGCACCCCTACTGTTTCGTGTCGAATTGGGAATCAAAGGATAGACAACGCACTCCTTGATCTAGGAGCTAGCGTAAACTTACTGCCATATTCAGTATATAAACAACTAGGGTTGGGTGAACTCAAACTTGCCAGAGTTGCATTGCAATTGGCACACAGGTCAGCCAAATATCCTAGAGGAATACTGGAACACGTTCTGGTACAGATAGATACATTTGTCTTTCTGGTCGATTTTGTGATTTTGGACACTTAACCTGTGTTTAATCCTTGTTCACAAATCCCGGTGATTTTTGGACGTCCATTCCTCAACACCATTGATGCCACAATCAAACTAAGGAGTGGTATTATGACCATCGTATTCGGGAACATGACTTTAAATGTCGAGATTTTTTCAAATCCCCGACCCAAAGAATACGAGGACGAAGAAGAAGTTAACTTCATCGAAACGGTCATCGAAGAAGAGGCTGACCTTGTAGAATACAAAGATCCTTTGGAGGTAGTTGTGCCACAATTCGACGTTACTTATCAACCTAACAATTCTACCCCATTGGACGCTGCCCTAAATCATGCCTGCCTCATGATGGAAACTAAAGAGGAAGATAGAGATGAATGCATGTGGGTTACACCATATGAACCCTTGCCTTCGAAAATGAAGTTAACTATGCCTTCGAACTTTTAGTTTCCTAATTTGGAATTAAAAGAGCTTCCAAAAGAGCTCAAATACGCTTTTCTAGGGACTGAAAAGACTTATCCTGTGATAATCTCATCTACATTGAATTCTGAACAAGAGGATAAGTTGGTTCAAATGCTCAAACTGCACAATGGAGCATTGGGGTGGACTATTGCCGACCTAAAAGGCATAAGCCCATCTATTTGCATCCATAAGATATATCTGGAGGAAGACGCTAAACCTTCACGATAATTGCAAAGACGTCTGAATCCTAATATGCAAGAAGTCATGAAAAAGGAAGTTTTAAAACTTCCGGACATTGGGATAATATATCCTATCTCTAATAGCTCTTGGGCTAGTCCAACCCAGGTGGAGCCCAAAAAGGCGGGTATAATAGTTATCCCAAACAAAGATGGCGAGTTAGTACCAACACGCATCCCCACTTGATGGAGGATGTGTATTGACTACCGAAAGTTAAATACTGTGACCCGGAAAGACCACTTCCCATTTCCATTCATGTATCAAATGCTAGAAAGAGTGGCGGGTCATAAATTTTATTGCTTCTTAGACGGATATAGTGGTTGTAACCAAATCGAAATAGCTCCTGAAGATCAGGAGAAGACGACTTCTACTTGTCCGTTCGGTACATTCGCCTACCGTCGTATGCCTTTTGGCTTATGCAATGCACCTGCCACTTTTCAGCGGAGCACGTTAAGCATATTCAGTGATATGGTTGAACAGACACTCGAGGTCTTTATGGACGACTTCTCAGTGTTTGGCCATAGTTTTGATAACTGTCTGGAAAGCCTTGAGAATGTGTTAGCGAGATACGAGGACAAACACTTAGTACTAAATTGGGAAAAGTGTCACTTCATGGTGACCAAGGGAATTGTCCTCGGCCACATTATCTCTGATAAGGGTATCCAAGTCGATAAAGCAAAAATCGATATAATTTCAAATCTACTTGTCCCTCATACAGTCTGAGACATCCGATCTTTTCTGGGACATGCTGGATTCTATCGACGCTTTATCCAAAATTTTAGTGCAATCTCCCGACCATTGTGCCAACTCCTAGTCAAAGATGCACCTTTCGAATGGTTGGAAAAATGTCAAATATCTTTTGATGCACTAAAAGAACACTTTACTTCCGCACCGATAATACAGGCACCCGATTGGAGTTTGCCATTTGAGTTAATGTGCGATTATAGCGACTATGCCATTGGCGCAGTTCTAGGACAGAGGAAGGACAACAAGCCTTATGTAATCTACTATGCCAGCCGAACACTTACCGAAACTCAAATGAATTATACGACTATTGAGAAAGAACTACTGGCAATAGTATTCGCTCTAGACAAATTCAGGTCTTATCTGATAGGGTCCCCAATAGTCTGTTTTACAGACCACTCGGCCTTCAAGTACCTGCTATCTAAGAAAGACGCGAAGCAGAGGCTTGTCTGCTGGATACTCCTACTCCAGGAATTTGATATCACTATCAAGGATAAAAAGGGAGTAGAGAATGTGGTCGCCGACAATTTATCTCGGTTGACATTCACTGACAACACAGAGCCTATACCTATAAACGATGAATTCCTAGACGAGCAACTGATGGTTGTCTCCAGTTTGCCTTGGTACGAAGATATAATAAATTACCTTGTTACAGGAGAGACCCTAAGCCATTGGTCAAATCAGGACAAGAAAAGGTTCCTTTCATTCTCACGCCATTTCTTTTTTGATGACCCTTACTTATTTAAGTATTGTGCTGATCAGGTCATCAGGCGTTGCGTTCCGAATGAGGACATAATTGTAATTTTGGCCTCCTGTCATTCTGAAGCCTGCGGTGGCCATTTTGCCTCCTAAAAGATCACACACAAAGTATTGCACAGCGACTTCTACTGGCCCACCGTGTTCAAAGATGCCTACGCTTTTTGTAAATTGTGCCAGCAATGTCAAAAGCTTGGTACAATTTTGAAAAGGAATTCGATGCCCTTAACTCCCATCATTACAATTGAAATACTCGATTGTTGGGGCATAGACTTCACGGGACCGTTCCCTAAATCTAATAACTGTGAATATATACTCATTGCTGTGGAACATATATCAAAATGGGTAGAAGCAATACCGACGAAACACACTGACCATAAAACGGTAATGTCCTTTCTTAAGGAAAATATCTTATCGCGTTTCGGAACCCCAAAAGCCCTAATAGGTGACCAAGGCAAACACTTTTACAATAGGCCTTTGGAATTACTACTCAAAAAATATGGGGTGAATCATAAGATCGCTCTAGCCTACCACCCACAAACAAATGGGCAAGCAGAGTTGGCTAATCGTGAAATTAAGCACATTTTAGAAAAGACTGTTAGTTTCAATAGAAAAGACTGGGCTTATAAACTGACTGATGCTCTTTGGGCATACCGTACTGCCTACAAGACAAATCTGGGAATGTCCCCATATAGGCTAGTGTATGGTAAGGCATGTCACCTCCCCGTGGAAATTGAGCACAAAGCATATTAGGCGACACGCTCATTAAACTTCGACATTAAAGAGGGAGGTCATCTCCGGAAACTCCAGTTGGCGGAACTGGAAGAAATTCGATGAGATGCATATGACAATGCCAAACTTCACAAGGAAAGGTTGAAGGCTCGCCATGATAGAATGATTTTTCGAAAATCTTTCGAGCCTGGATAGAAAGTTTTATTATACGATTTACACCTTCATCTCTTCCCAGGAAAACTCCGATCTCGGTGGACAGGACCCTTCATAGTCAAATATGTCTTTCCACATGGGGCCGTTGAGTTATTTAATCGTAAGAACGACGGAAGTTTCAAATTCAATGTCCAAAGGGTAAAACCGTTCTTAGAGATTTCCAACCAGAGGTCGAGCACATCCAACTAGATGAGCCCGACTATGCCTTAACCTAGAACACTCAAATGCAGTTTTGACAATTTTGTACTTTTTTTTTTTACTATTTCTCGTTTTGTTTTGTTCTTTTGTTTATCCATTTCTTTTTTAGCATGATCTTGATTGTAATCTGCTATTCCATTTCTATCTCCTGCAGGCTGTCCAACATGAGAGATGATGATGTTCACTCGATTGGGTCATGGGCTGATTCAGAATATCAGAACCCACCGTGGACTGCTGATGAAATAACATTCTGCTAATCTCCATACTAAGGGCTAGGAGCCAAAGACGTCATTGACTTAACCCACGGATACATCCCATATGATCCTGCTCTCCTCCAGATCAACCCATTTGAGCACATGGAACTCCCTAAAGAGGAGGGAGAACCAGAAGGATATGCTGTGTGGGAAGTCTATGACACTCTAATGGAACAGTGGGAAAATGACTCAATCTGGGAACCATGGGAAGAAGAGGATTTACAAGATGTGGTGCCCGAATGCCATAATGCCGTATTCACATATGTTGACGACTTCCTGGTCATCCAAGTGGTTCCCTACATTTATGTCCATTTGAGTTATTTGTTGTTCCGGCTTTAATGCCCTCTACCTGCTAATGCACCTGGGGATATCAGGCCAATAGTGAGATTAACTCTGGGCCACATTCCTTTCTCTTTCTTTTCTTGTTGCTTTGTTTAATTCTTTTTGCTTGATCTTTCTTTTGCTCTAGTTAATTTGTTTTCTTCATTTCTGTTTGTTTTCCTTTGTCAGGATTATAACTATGAATCCACCATTTCCACCGTTGTACCTTCCACATCAACTCTTTCATGGATTCGGACCATACATAAGGTCCCCGGGTACTCCGCCGCAAGAGGAACGTCCGATGAACAATTACACTCCGTTATCCTTGTCTCCATCCGGATCCCCTATTATCGGTGGAATCAATTCCTTAGAGAGTTTGGACTTGCTCGATGACGTCCTCGCTGCTTTCTGCTTGTTTTGGGAAAGGGAATCATCAAGTTTAGACTTTACATTTGAAGTTCTGGCAGAGAAAGAAGTTGTGGAAGAAGAAATCTTCATGCTTGAAGAATAGTGCTTCACTTCAATTGTTTGTGTCATTTCATATTTCTTTCATCAATTGGAGTGTATTCTTAGACAAAGTTTTGCTAGTTTCAGCTTTATTTTAGTTTTTCTTTTTCAATAAGGTTTTAAAAGACCATGTTGGGGGCAATAATATTGCAAATGGATGCTATTATAAAGATTTATTTATATAAATTTACAATTTTCTACTATGAAGATGATGTTTTTGGCTTACATGTCTTGTCAATGAACTATTTTATCACTATACTATATGTCCAGACCGATGTTGGTTAGTTGAGGGTGTTTGATTTATCAATTATATGATCTTGTAGAATTTTAGAGTTCGATCGATCGAACAACTCCCGATCGATCGAGAATACCATAACCTCGAGCGCTTCATTAGGCCTCAATCGATCGAAGGTTCGATTGATCGAACTTCCTCGATCGATCGAGCCTTGTATTTAAATGAAGCGTTGTCTATATACTTCAGCAGCTTCACTCTCTCTCTCCTTCACTTCTTCAAGTGATTGAAGATATATAGAGGAGGCTCGAGCAACTTTTGGACTCCCCCGCTTACAACCACATCAATTGTGGAGTACTTGGGCTCTCTGATCATCATCATCATCACCTTCATCCTCTACTCGGCGCGTCTTTCGAGGTTAGGCCCCGAGAACCCCCTCGTGTTCTTTCCATTTCAAATTCGTATGGGGGTGCCCCCCATTGGTTATTTTACTCTTTGTCTTAGTTGTCTTGTTGTATTTTTTTTTTTCGGGCTCTTCCCGTTCTCATTCCTCGACGCTGCCAGTTCGCTGTGTTCGATCGATTGAACACTTCTCGATCGATCGAACCCACGATTTTCTCGATTCGATCGAGATCGAAGTGCAGCAGTTTCACTTTGTTTTCTGTTTTCCTGTTTTTAATGTTTCTTTGTTTGTTTCTTTTGTTTCAGGGCTAAACAATGAACCCTATCAGCGGGTATCACAAATCCAAGCCATTTGAGCTAACCATACCCGACCCTATACCCGATCACGGGTTTAGAAACGAAGAAGATCGGGTATGGTTCACTAGATATTTCCAGTCGCAAAAGGTTATGCTCGAGCGACCTCTTGAGACTGCATGGCTTTCTACTCCGTGGTATCTTGCCTGGATACGCGCCATGCCATAGTGGTACATGCTCCTCTCCCAGCCTAAGCACGTTAATCTATCCTGGATTAGGGAGGCATGTGAGACGATGATCAGGGACCCGACTGCTCCATTCACATTACGATCATTTTTCCGTGGTCGGGAGATCATCTTCAGTCCGGCCACCATCTCTGCTGCTCTTGGGGTACCTGAGTTACCTAATTGTGTTTGTCCACATCGCCCCGATACACCGTGGCTCTCCTCGACTATTATTATCAGAGAGATCACTAGGGTTGCTCTTCTGGGCTGGGATGGTGAGGCCCTTATTCTTGACTTCTACCTTACAGATAATTATCATATGCTACACCTCGCCCTCAGAAATTGCTTCTTAGTGACATCTTATCGGGAGAAGATTGTAGCGTGGTACGCTCGTGTGTTATATGCGATCGGGACACGGTAGCCGGTCTGTTTGCCTCGCCTTTACATTGATTTCATGAGGCACCCTACTCGATACATTCAGGTTGAGAGATTTGAGCTGAGACAGAGATCTCAGGCTCGTGCCCAGGGAGAGTCTTCTTTTGCGCCTCTCCCGACTATTCATGAGTTATTATTGGAGGAGAGAGAGACCCGGATTAGACTTGAGGGCAAGGTTGATCAGATGATGACTCTGCTGGAGGCGATCTTGATACAGATCGGAGTCGACCAGGCAGTTCATGCAGCTTCTGCACCACCCCCCAGCAATCCACCTATAGCTGCTCCAGACACCTCCACCGTCCCACCTACTACATCGGCTATTCCACCACCTACCACCCCAGATCCTGTAGTTCCACCACCCACCACCGACCCATCATCTTTCGCTCGACCTTCCCAGATCGATCCTACAGCTTCATCATTATCGGCGACACCGCCTGCTACGGAGATACCACTTCCACCTCCTCCTGTCGTGGCTGACACACCCTTATCTATTCCAGCTGCGACGATTGTGAGTGACCCGGCGGCGGCACCGACTGTTGCTGAGGGTGGCAGTGGGGATGCTCCTGATATTTTAATTGAGATATTATCGGATGTCGCTGATGATGTCTAGTTTTTGCTGGATCGATGCTGATGTTGTTTGTTTTTCGTTATTGGGTTGTAAGATATTTTGGACATTGTGGTTGGATTTGAATGTGTTGGTCGGTTGTTGGATATTTTTGGATACTCTTGAGATATTTTGTTTTTTTTTGTTGGATGGTTTGTATATTTTGTATTTTAGTTTGTATGGCGCATATTATCACTGTTCTGTTCTTTCACTTTATTATATTTCCAGTGATTAGTTCTATTTTAAGTATGGATCCCATGCTCTATATTCATATTCTTTTGATATATGCTACTTGGAGTTTGTATGCTTTCTGTACAGGTTATTACACTTGTGATTCTTATGATGATATATATCAGGTGATATCTCTCTATCTATTTTTGAAAATCGCCCGCTGAGGATATTGCAATTTTCAGTTGGGGTGGGATGTAGATAGATAATCACCTATGCATATTAGTTCTTAGCAATCTGGACTACTCTATCTATTGCGTATGTCATACAATTTCCATTAGAAACTAAATTAAAAATTTCACATTCAACAAAATTTCAAAATTTCAGAAATTTTCAAACAATTAAGTAAGTCATTGAATTAAAATGGTAGAATAATTTTGAATATTTACTTCTATTTACCTGTTGTCGAGCAATGACACAACCATTTTATTCTCATCCTTTTATGAATTAAGTTCACGTATTTTTCTAGTTTCTCTAGGATGAATGCATATGTTGACCATTCTTGTATCCATATCATTTTCACATGTTAATAGCTATGCAAAAAACTTAAAATAAGAGTTAATACGACTTTCGTACTTTAAATAATGAAGTAGTGAAAACTAGTTACCCTTAGTGAGCTTTTGAATCCAATCTTCAATTCTGAGGGAATTATCACATCAAACTCGAATTGTTTTTCTTGAATATGCCGATTAAATTCGTTGAATAGTCTCTAATTCTTCATTTTGGCTTCTTAGTAGAGGAGAACGTTCAGGATTTACCAACTAATCTCAATGAACATTGACGTGTAAAAATTAAGAAGTTGAGGAAATGATTTAAGCCATCGTATTTGCTCCTTGACTTCTCCATTTACCTATATCGATATTTCTGAATATGCATTGTTCTTAACCTCACACCTAGTAAATACTTCTGAATCCATTATGAAATTCTAAATCCCTAATCGTATACTTTGACCTCAATATACCCGATTGCACACCCAAAGTGATTAATTTATTGAAGTATGGGGCGGGAGTAGTAGTGGGAAGGGCTGCCTAAAAGAAAAGAAGAGGAAGGAGAAATTCCAGGTTGAAAAAAAATTTAATAATTGATGATATATATATATTTATACGTATGGAGAGGATGGTTGGAATAAAGTGAAGAAATTACTGAACACAGCCACATGCTAAAAATGTTCAATTTCTTACCCCTCTAATTTCTACCCTACTAAATAAAAACTGAAAAGTCAAAGCCTTAATGATTCTCAACAACTTAGTTTAAACATGAACGTGTAATTCGAGTTATCCACGGTATTTCGCTCCTCTACGAAGTAGTATTCCTTTCATGAGACTATACACTCTAAATGTTCATCTTTTATAGAGTCGAGCATGAAAGCATTAGTATCCGAAAAACCACTCCTATCAACGCTTTCATACCATGTGCGATCATTATTAGCCAAGTTTCTATCGGACGTTCATTTTTGAGTGTAATAACTATGTGAGGATTGAGTTAAAACTACAAGTTCTAAGAGTATGATGGTCTAAACAACTCTAAATAAAGTTCGATGTATAGCTGTTAATTTCACACACACACGGATACAGGGATGTGATGCGTATGTTATTTTTATCTTGGTGACTTGAGGAACATGTGTGTTTCTTTCATGGTTTGAATGAGGATGATATTTTTTGTAGAGCTAAATAAATAGTTGAATGGAAGAGAGACTGTTTAAAAGTTATTCTATATTTTTTTGAGTTTAAAATCAGAGATTTTTGTGGGAACATTCACTGCAAACCCTCACGAGACAACACTCGTCCACTAGGGGAAACCTAGGGGTTTAACGTCTTGTTGCACTTGCTAAATCCAACCGCGATTCCTGCGAAAGTGAGTTAGGTAGTTTCTTTCTTGTTATTTTTAGTTTAGTTAATCTGGGTCTAGTTTATTTTAGTTTTTCTGTTATAGTTGTAGTTTAGCTTGTTTTTATTTCCGCTCTATTGCTAGGGACTAGCAAATCGCTAGTTGGGGGTTGTGACAAGCGGGGGTATTTGTAAAATACAACCGCGCTAAAAGAAGAAAATGTGCTAAATAATTTCACAATTCCTTCATTTATCTGCAATTTGAATTTCAATGCTAGTTTGTACACAATTTGATTAAACTATGATAAGTTGTTTGTTTTAGCTGTATGTGCAGATTACTGTTGCTGTGTGAAGATTTTGATGAGAAAGATAAAAGAAAGTGCTGAATTGTAATGAAGACAAGTAAAGGATGAAAAGTGAACCTCGATCGATTGAAGAACATTCGATCGATCGAAGGTTCGATCGATCGAAAGAAGCTCAAGCGCTCGAAGACCCCAGAAGTTCAATCGATCAAAAGATGTTCGATCGATCGAACATGCCTTTTATCAGATTTTACGCGCACGCAGCAGAAGCGGGATTTTAACCCTAGCATTAGGTTTTCAGTATATATACTCGTATTGTATACGTCCATAAGGACGCCAACTTTCATTTTCATTAGTTTACAGAGAGTAGAGAGATTTACTTTGTTATTTTTGTAGGTTTTAATCAAGGTGATACATTGTTTGGTTTAGATTCTTCCTAGTTCAATACAAGTTTTTGTTTCCAAGTTACTCTGTTTACATTCTGCACTTAGTTTATAGTAGTATAACCTGTTATCCAGTAGTCTTGCATGTTAGTTAGAGTTAATCTATTAGTTTTCATAGATTTTGTGCAAAAATCACAACCAAACACACCTTTAATAGAACTTTACATTAAAAACACATCTGAGACACTCAAGACCCATGTCTGAGTAGTCCCCAGGTTGGGAGATCATGATGAAACCATGATCTCAACCCTCTGCCATGCAGCAGAATAATTCCTGTGTTTGATCGATCGAATATGTTCGATCGATCGAAACAGAGATACAGTCGAGCGATCGAAGTCAGTTCGATCGATCGAGAGATGAAGATATTCGATCGATCGAAAGCGCGTCGATCGATCGAACTCTCTGATTCTTGAGAATATTCTATGCAGTATTCCTAGACTTTCTAGTCTTCTGATTTGTTATCAAATTGTCCCCAAACGCTCAGTTTGTCAAAACAGTCTGTAAACTTTAAGCCTTGAGGCATTTTTCTTCAATATATTTTGCAAACCACCCTCAATGCTAACACCATTCTAGGTGCAAGTTGAAACTATTGTTTTAAACCGCTTTTGTGTATTTCAAACTTAATTGCGATGATATAGTCCCGATCATGAAAGGACTATAGATTCTTTATCCTAGGAGAAATACGGAATACTGTAGAGAATGTGCTCCATTGAGCTTCAACGTAACTGCATGGTAGAAGGCTAGGTCGCAGTGGATTCGTGTAATCCCAACATTCCCTTTTAGTAGGAAAAACACGTTTTAAATCATCGTTTAAATTAATTAGTTAGTAATTAGATTAGTCTATTTTTGTTGCTTTATCTTTAGTAGTTGATAAATGGTGGGACTTTGTGTTCTGCATTCTTTTAAAATATTGATTTTTATTTTCTTGTTTGAGATTAATCTGAGTAATTTATTTTAACACCTTCCCTGTGGGATCGACCTGGACTTAACCAGATTTCTACTTGCACGATTACCTACACTTGGGTATAGCACACAAGCGCACACATAAATTTCTCGTGACACTGAGCATCTTACAGAACACGCTGTTGACTCCGAAGAAAGGATTTCCTATTCTCGGACAAAAATATCATGGAAGTCAAAGAAGAGCAGTAGAAGTTTTATTTTGATGGGGCAGCCAACATGAAAGGCTACGGAGTAGGAATGACTCTAGTGTCACCAAATGGGGACCACACCCCACTATCAGTCAAACATAATTATAACTCCACCAACAATACTGCTGAATACGGGGCATGCATTTTGGGGATGGAAGAAGCCATAGAATTAAAAGTTAAAAAATTGGATGTCTTCGAAGATTCAAACCTCATCCTGTCGCAAGCCAGAGGAGAATGGAAGGTGAAAGAAGAAAGGTTGAAGCCCTATCATGACCATCTCAATGGAATCATGAAATAGTTCAAGAATGTGACGTTCTTCTACCTGCCCAGGGAGGAGAACCAGTTAGTAGATTCATTGGCTACCCAGCCTCTATGCTCAAAATCCCCGTGGGAGTCAAAATGATGCCTCTAGTAATTGAGCAAAGATACGAGCCTTCATTCAGCACAATCACTGCAATTGAAGAAGAAACGGAAACACCATGGTACCAAGATGTCTGGGACTTTATAGAAAGGGGAACGTACCCCGAAGAGTCTACGGAGAAAGACAAAAGAGCAATTCAAAGGTTCGCAACACAATTCATCATTTATGGGGGAAAATTGTTGAAGAAAGGGTACAATGGTCACAACCTAACTTGCTTGTTATGGAAGAGCACCAGAAGAATGATGGAAGAAATACACGAGGGGGTATGCAGTCCATACATGAACGGTCACATGCTAGCCAAGAAGATCGTAAGACAAGGGTACTACTAGACAACAGTGGAAAAAGATTGTTGTGAATATGTAAGAAGGTGTCACAAGTGCCAGATCCATGCGAACATGATGCAGGTACCGCCATCTCTGCTCTACACTATGACCTTTCCATGACCATTCTCAACCTGGGGAATCAATATCATTGGCAAAATTTTTCCAAAGGCCTTGAATGGGAATCGATACATTTTGGTGGCCATCGACTACTTCACGAAGTGGGTAGAGGTTGCATCCTACACCAAGTTGGGTGTTAAGGAAGTGGCCTAGTTCATTAAGAGAAATCTCATCTACCACTATGGAGTCCCCCATGAGATTATTTCGGACAACGAGAGTCATTTCAAAGCAGAAGTCAGGGATCTGTTCGAAGAATACAAAATCACTTATCATAAGTCATCACCATACATGCCTCAGACAATTGGGCAGTCGAAGCTGGAAACAAGAACGTCAAGGCCATAATGAAAAAGTCAGTCGATACTTATAAAGACTGATATGAGAAACTACCATTTGCGCTTGGGGATACAAAACCTCGATAAGGACGTCTACAAGAGCGACTCCATATTCACTGGTATATGGTATTGTAGACACCCAATTATGACCACACTAATAGGATTTAGGGTGGACAATGTCTTGGAGGATTTAATGATGAAAAGTACCCCGTGGAAGGTACTAGATTCCACACAATCAAAAGATCGAACTTCGGAAAGTGACTTCAAGCTCAGAAAAGCCCTTTTCCATGGACAATCCCGGTTTTGTCAAAATCGTCTCTCAAAATTCATATTCACTCAGGGTTATATGAACATCAAGTGTTCTAGACATAGTATTCTAGGTATCCAGAGATTCAATTTTAAAGAAAATTTGAAAATCGACACACATTTGAAAGCAATTTTGAAAAAGATGTCGTTTGATTTTAAAAGACGGCGAAAGTTCTGGAGGATTTCTGGGCTTCAACTGGACTTCAACTTCTATTTCAAAACCACTAGGAATATTTTTATATTGAAATTCAACCCGACAGCTTTCCAACGGTACATAAACAGACGATTTTGGACACCAAAAAGCATTTTTACAAAAATCTGGAAAAGCAGTGCACGTAATTTTTAAAATAGGGCTTGTAAGCAACCAGGGGAGCCCAAAATGCAGGTGGCGGGTTCCACAAGTGGGGTGCCAGTTCCCACCATAACCGCCACCTAGGAATCATGCTCTCCATCAAGTTTTTCTAGTTCTAGACTCTTTTAGAAGGCTCCTACTGCGAGGAAATTGCCTGGAAATTGTGTTTAGGCACCGAAATGGCCATTTTGACCCTTTTCTACTCTCTGAAAATCCTGTTTTAACACTGTCACTTAAGAGTTAAGTATTCAAAACTCTATATAATATCTCATGCATCTCATATGAGATGATCTAAGTAGTTTCTAAGGATTATCTTGAAAAGAACTTGAGATCATACAAGAGATAGACAAGAGAGTACACAAGTGAATATACTTGCAAAATATTTTCAATTAAGAGAGAGTTCTAGAGAGAGAGCATTATGAATTGAAGTTTAGAAAACTAGACTTAGAGTAATTAGATCATGATTTGAACATCAATTGCCTCCCTCAACTTCCATGGATGAATGCTTGAAAAGCTTGAAGAACACTTGAAGAAGAAGATCTTCAATTCAACTTTGGTTATATAATTGAGAATCCTCCAAGAGGTAAACACTATAATTCATCTCTAATTCCTATTATATATATATATATATATATAGATCTATAAGATTTGGATCTAGCTTAGTTTTATTTTATTTGTAGAACACTCATCTTCTTTATCTCTTGTTCTTCACACACTCACATAGATAGATCCAAATATCTTTTGATTTTCAGTGAGAATTCATAATTAGAGATTGTTTTTCACTTTGATTTTCAATTTTGATTTCATTCTTCAATTTTAGTTTAGATTCATGCATACATGATTATATCTATCTATCTATTTTGAATTCTACGATGGTTTAGAAGTATGATCTATGAGAGGGATGATTCCTATGTTCATATCCATCTATTGATTATCTCCATTGCCTAGAATTCATATTGAATTTCATCTCCAATATGATATTTGTAAGTCCCTTTGATCCATGATCTAAAGTTCTTCATAGAACTTGAGGGCTAGATTGATTGGAAATCATGATAGTCAAGTAGATCTATGAATTTGATCTCTCTAATAAACTTCAATCAACTCCTAAGATGTTTTCCTCACACTTTAAAATGAACTAGATGAAAATTCAGCAACATAGATTGGTATTGTCCATGAGATTTGGTCCATCAAAACCCATAGTTTGATGGATTTCAAATTTTCTGGGTAAACTTTGATGAATTAGCTTTCATCCGGTCCATTTTGAGAGCTTCTTGGATCCATATGCTATTTTTAGAAATTGTTGAGAAATCGGTTTACAGATTTGAACATAGTCTCTTTGTGCTTAAATTTCAGAAAATATATAATAGTTATGGATGTTCCGCTTTTTGGGGATGAGTCCTAACTCATATATCTATATGCTGATATAAAATGGTGAGTATGCGATCGAGTTAAGATCGTTTTCTAAGCGTTTGAATTTGAGACTTCTATTCTAGAATTTCTAAAGTTTAATTACAATTATGATTATGTATACAAAATGGTCATACCTTGATCACTCAACAACAATTGATGAATGAAACTTGCTTTAGAAATCATCTAGGATAATTGGATGAGTGATCAAAAGTTTATATCTATTTGATTAACATGATTCATGAACTTCTATTATGCTTCTATTATGGTTTTGCATTCTTTTGTCAAATGATACCAAACTTCGAGAATAAAAGAGTCTTTTTAAAACACTTTTTCAAGAACATTAAGTCATGACATGTCCATGGGATTATTTTTGTCATAAACTACAATGAAATAGCTTTCTTTTGACACGAAATTGAGCATCACATGAGTTTTGTAGAACTAATTTTGATTTTTACAAGAACAATGGACAGTCCTGATCCATTGTTCCCAAAATTCTTATTTCTCTCACTTCAAAAATGGTAAAGAGGTTCTACTTTTTGGAGAAGTTCCCTAAGAGATGTGTCTAATTTTTTGTAAAAGGGTTATAACCCAGCTTATGTTTAAGACCACTTTTGATAGGATTCATTCGAAGGTTGCTGAGTCTGGAAATTTGATTGATGACATTTTCCACTTGCTTTCATGCATGTCATATATTTGCTTGTGTTTTTGCAATGCTTGGGTATTCTTTGGTGATTTAGTGCGGAGAATTGAATTCCATGGATCCGGACTTCAATTTGTGATCTTGCCTCATCTACGTGTGACTTAGTGCCCATGTATCGCGTATCTTCTCTATCCTTTCTCTTAAAATTTTTCTAGGTTTTCAACGAGACAAATCCTTTAGGATAGTCTCCGTTTATATGATTATTAGTTAGATACATCTTATCTAGGATTGTTGCATGATTTCATAACACGTTTCCATTTCTTTTTGCTTTCACGACTCCGCTTGAGTCAACCCAATGTAAGTCTTCTAGTTCCCTTTTGCATATCATGACATGTTTCCTTTAGTTGCATCGGTCCCGGGCGGGACTAGCCAGTGCAAGTATACTTCTCTCTCATATTGCATGTGCATCCAATTTCTAATTGATTTAATCTCTTGACATGATTTTTCTTAGATGTTCCCTTTTGACATGTATACACTGTCTATTATGTTTGAGGAAACAACACTAATTATGAATTAAGAACAAGGATATTTGAATCAAGGCCTACCATTCGGTAGGGCAAAGAGGGGGTGCTTTAGTCCTGCTTGGGCTCCTTTCCCTCTCGTACCAAGACCCCCGAACCTAGTTTGTGGTAATGAAGGGCGAGTAACCTTGTTTAATTTTGGGTGAGTTGGGTTTCCTAATTCCTGATAAAAATTAGGTGGCGACTCTTTGTCTCTAGGACCGCATGAGGAAGTTCTAGTTTTCCTTGAAGTGTGCTCCTTGGGATCCGTCCCGGGACACAATCGAGGGAAAGCGCCAGGATGACCGAGCGGCGCGTGTCCATAATCTGGAAACTCCACTGGGGACTTGAACATGAAACTAATAAATTCTTGTTCTTTGAGGGTTTGACTTGAGCCAAATTAAATCCTTGTTATTAATTCAATAATTGTGTTGTTTCTGCCAGCATTTGCACTTGCATTGTTCTTTCACCGCGACTGCTTGAGACCATTGCCTTGTGGGTGAAGGGTCCTCTTTCCTCCATTTGTCAAGAGTTTTGGTAGCATGTGGTCACCGTTAGCCTTGTACCGCTTGCGGTATATAGAGCCCTTGGCTTGCTAATGGACCCTTTATGAGACTAAAACCTGGCCTTTGCATATAGTTTCTATAGAACCCTTCAATTAGGATCTTGATTTCATCTTTGATTAGGACAATGTGATGAATTATTTGTGCTTGCCCATAAGGGATTATGTGGATGATGAGGACGTGTATACGAAGTCATCATCAAACCTTGTAAGATAGATTCCTCTAGAGTAGTATGGTCTTTATCCGAACGTCCAAATCATTATTCGAGGACAATTTTTTAAAATTTTGAAAGTACAAGCACTGCTTTAAAACCCAAATCTTTTGAAAATTTTGAGAATATCCCTTTTCAAAAATTCGCTTTGAAATTCACTTTCACAAAATTCTTCCAAAATTCTCCCTAGATTTTAGAGAATATCAAAATTCCTACTTTACTGATTCAAATTTAAAATTCTCCCTGGATTTTAGAAAATTTCAAACTTCCTACTTTGGTTTTCAAAAAATCATCATTTCGCGCTTTGATGATTCAATTTTAGATTTTCCACTCAGATTTTAGAATTTCAAATTTTCTACCTCGATTTCCAAGAATCATGATTTCACACCACAAGCATTGATGGTTCAAAAGTATTTTTGAAATTTGCAAATCTCTCCGTTTCTTTCAAGATTTTTATGAAAAATTCAATTTTGTAAACCTGGACCACCAAGAATTTCAAAGCTAACAATCCTTGAATAATGATTGGATCAGTAAGATGATTAGCAAACTCATGGAATCTTATGTGCTTATGTGCTAATATGCTAGGTCTAAGCTAGATTAAGGTGCATTGCATTTAGATTAGATTGCATTTCATTTACATTACATACACTACACAAGCATTGCATATACGACTCACGAGTGCGACATCTCTAATATACATTCAAAAAAGAAAAGAATTGTTTTCCTCAGAATTTCAGAACTTGAAAAGTGTTTTGATTTTGCAATCCACTTTTTGTAAAAAACCATTCTTTGAAAATTATTTTGCAATAAAGATAGCTAATTATTTTGAAGAGAAGCAAAGATAGGAACAAAGAGTTGTACTTCCTCCTGGGCCAGAAGCTCTGAAAAGTTATTTGATTAAACCAGAATTGGGATAAGATCAGCATAATCAGTCAAGGTTGGAAAGATGATACATGAAGTCGATATGGATGCTAGGATGACTGCTATAGAATCTACTATCAACCAAATCAGTGAGCTGCTTGTGAAAATGATGGGTATGATAAAACAATTGGCTAACACAATGCCTCCGACTCCACCTCTTGCAATTTGTGATGATAATGAGTGGTTTGAAAGATTGGCCAATCTAGGAATACAAACTTTGGATCAGGAAATCCTTGACATGCTCACCATGAGTGGTATACTGGAGAATACGACCCGCAAGAGTAGAAGAATTGATGACCACAAGTTTGATAAGGAGGGATTATCTGATATGCTCAATGCAAGGCCTTCAAAAAAGTTCAAAGGGCCTCTTTATTTAAACAATCATCTATTGGCACCACAATTGCCAAATCAGAATACTAGAGTTGCAAGGGAAAACCAGAATCAGGGACAGTCAAGAGAAAAGAGGGAGTTTTTTGAATTGGGAATGTCCTTGACTGATGTACTTAAGAGGATGCTAGAAAAAGGGTGCTTGAAGAAATTGGAACCCAGGCTAGAGCCAGTTCCGCTTCCGCCAAAATTCAGAATCCATTTGTATTGCGATTTTCACCAAGAATGTGGGCATAGTACAGATAGATGTTGGAGGCTTAATCATGAAATTCAGAACCTGATTGAAGATGCTATCATCATTCCTCCACCCCAAAAGGCCCAAGGAATTAGCCAAAGAATTCGAGCCTTTGTTGAAGAATGAAGAACTTGGAAGAGCTTACAAGAGGTGGTGATATGACGGTGTTTGGAATAGCTGCTTGTTGAAGCCAAATAGATGCTTAAGAGGAATAAGCAAAACACAATGACGCTCCACTTGAGATCCAGTTGAATCGAGTCCAGTCTATTTTATGTTTTAGAGTCTTCTCTTATCGTCAAGTCTGTCTATCGTCAAGTTGTTTTTCGAGTACTATAGTCCTTATCTTTCTAGTAATGAAATAAAATCTTCATTTTTTTTATCTAATGCACCTTGTCATGAATGAATGAATCTCGAAGCTGAAAATATCAATTCTCTGATTATTATGAAAAATACATTGTTGATAATTTTGTGCATTGAAAAGAATCCTGAAAGGATCAAAAGTTGATTTTGCGCTAACACCGAAGAAAGCTAAGAATTAATTAGTTTTACTTTAAATAATCTTGAGATGCTTTTGCTTAAATCTTGAAAAGATATACTTGATAGTGACTCGGGACAAGCTTAAATCCCTGATCTTTCCATTTTGAAATCTCAAACCCAGAAAAATGAACCATTCAAATCTGTCTAACCTGCAAGCCATGTACACTTTGTCCTTGATGGTAGCTAAATATTTTGAATGAACTACTTCTCTAAAAAAAATAAAATAAAAAGAAGAACCTCGCTAGGATAAAAACCCGAAAGGACGCCTAGGTAAAAGTTAGAGCATAAAAGAAAAAGAAGAAAAAAAAAAAGAAAAAGAAAAAGAAGAAGCTCGCTAGGATGAAAACCCAAAAGGGAGCCTAGGCAAAAGTTAGAGCATGAAGAAAAGAAAGTTTTGTGTGTTGTTTTCAAGATGCTTATCTTAGCCAGTCAAAACTTTAGAGAGAAAAGAAAAGAAAGAAGAGAAGAACAAAAGGAGAATGAAGAAGATCGAGAAATTGGGAACATGAACTATCTCAAAAGCTTTGATTTGTAAATTCTTTAAGTAAAGCCCAAAAGATTCGAAGGGCTAATCTTGTCCCGAAAACATGTATGATGAGAGATGTAAAATTGGCTGGCTAGTGAAAAGGTGAAAAGAACCACCCGTCAAAAACAAAAAGAAAGAAAAAGAAAGAAGAAAAGAAAAGAAAAATGAGAGGCAGTTTAGTTTCTTTCAATGCTACCACAAGTGACCTACTTCAGAAAATCTACCTGATAACATGGCTTGAAAAACCCCCCATTCTTGAATCCTTTCTCTTTCAAAACCTCCAGCCTTTGAGGAACTACGCTTGACCTGATTCCCACTTGGGGATACATAGGGAACCTACCCGGTTCGGTCACTGCTCCTGAAAAACTCAGCCACACTTCAAATACCTTCCTTCAAACCTCGCCTGAACTACTTTGGAGCTGATTTCCACTTGGGGATATGTAGGCGAGCTTTCCTTGCTCTCGGTCCTTGAACCTTGCAAACTAGGGGCAAACTCTCAAGTTTGCCCAAAGCCTCAAGATATCACTGCCACACTAGGGGCAAACTGCATTTGCCCAAGCTTTTATTTATCCCCGTCAACTAGGGGTAAACATCGTTCACCTGTACCCCCTTCCGTATTATAAGCGAATCCTGAGCTATCAAGTATATCTTTGAAAACATTTGAAATCAATTGTCTCTTATTCTATAAGCTAAGGCACTAATTCGAAGCACATTTTAGAGAAAGCAAAGGATTGATTAAGATCCATATGGAGTATTTTCAAGTCGTTACATTATCAGCTGAGTATTATCACGATAAGATGAGAGGTGCACATAAAAGCAAAGAGATACATCAAACATGATAAACGCGCATTAAGATTAAGAAAAGTTGAGTTGTTGCCTCCAAACTTCTATTTCAGTGTCAAGAATGTAAACTTCCTATGTCAATGTCTATCAATCCATGTCGTGGTCTAATTTGTCGTCGTCTTGTATATCGTGATCTCGAGTGTGTGGGTCCAAAGTGATCTAAAAATTGTGAACTTTGAAAGCATCCAAAGGTGAACACAAGAAGAAGTTCCGAACATTGTTGTTGTATTAATTAATCCCAGTCAAAGATGAAGCATTGAGTGGTTGACGGAAAGATGCTAAGACGGGCCTTGGATATTGAGTTGAGTCATTGTTGAAATAGATCAGAGTGCCTTGCATGAATATTTGCTAAAGTTGATTGAAGATTTATGAAGCACATCAAGGTCATGCCAAAAATTATCAGGTCTTTTGAGTACCCATCAATTTTGAATCAGAATTATGATATTCGGAACTTTATTTTTGATCCTGGATTAGACCAATCTTGATATATAAGCCTTAAGAGTGCTCAAAACTTGTTGGAATTAGTCTAAAGGACCCATGGGAATTTGAATTTTGGTAGAAGCCGTTCAGAGTCGAAGAAAAGTCCCCAGACATTAAGAATCGAGGGCACCACAGCTTGAAATAGCTGAGAAATAATGATTTGTAGTGAACTCCCATTATTTTGGGTTGATTATGTGTTGTCTTGGAAAATGGACATTTGGGCCTACTAGCGCTTGAGAATTACATCCAGAAAGGATTTGCAGAAGATGAATCAGAAGGCATGATTTTCAAACTGGGGTCAAGATATTCAAAAAAGGTCAGAATGAACCCAACCTACATGAGCTGGTCGTAGCACTGATATGAGTCTCAGATTGAATGAGCAGGGCCTCCATAATACGTGCTTACCTCTCAAAAGTCTCAGATACGTCCACGAGCAGAGAACTTTCAAAATTTATGTTGTCCCCAGCAGATATAGGGTATCTCTCAAAATTTTTGTATCAGAATTGCCAGAATCATGTGAATTTCATAATCGAGTCTTGGGGTTGCCTCCAGATGAAGGGTATCTATTAGCATCAACTATCAGAAGTGCCTCCAGATATAGGGTATCCGTCAGAATCTTGTATCCGTAGGTTGTTCTCAGAAAAAGTTCTCTCTCAAAAATCATGAATCTCTCAGCATCGTGTATCCGTGGGTTGCTCTTAAAAGAAGGGTATCTCTCAGAATCGCGTATCTCTCAGCATGGTGTTGCCTTCAGATATAGGGTCTCTCTCAACATCAGAATTGCCTGTAGATATAGGGTATCCATCAGAATCGTGTATCTCAGAATCGAGTAACAGGATTGACTCCCGATATAGGGTTCTCTCAGCATCGTGTTGCCTCTAGGTACAGGATATCTCTCAGCATCGTGTTGCCTCCAGATATGGGGTATCTATCAGCATCGTGTTGCCTCTAGATATAGGGTTTGTCTCAGCATTGTGTTGCCTCCAGATATAGGATATCTCTCAGAATTATGTACATCTCATAATTGTGTATCTGTGGGTTGCCTCCAGAATGTAGGGTTTCTCTTAATATCCGTGTATCTCTCAGAATTCATGCATCAGAACAGAAGATTTGTCAAGAAGAACGACCTATTTTAGAAGAATAGAAGATTTGTCTCTGGTAGAGATACCTGTTTCAGAGGGTTTGCCTTCAGACCTGATTCAGAAGATTTATCCCCCAAAGAAGAGTCGGTTTCAGAATAATAGAAGATTTGTCTAGAATAAGGGCCTATTTCAGAAGAACAGAAGATTGGTCTCCGGCAGAGAGGCCTGTTTAAGAAGAAAGACTCTACATCAGCAATCGTCCACAGTAGAAGGACTCTACATTAGTAATCGTCCCCAGCAGAAGGACTCTACATCAGCAATCGTCGCCAATAGAAGGACTGTACATCAGCAATCATCCCCAATAGAAGGACTCTACATCAGCAATCGTCCCCAGCAGAAGGACTTTACATTAACAATCGTCCCCAGCAGAAGGACTCTACGTCAGCAATCGTCCCCAGTAGACATTAACAATCATCCCTAGCAGAAGGACTCTACATCAGCAATCGTACCCAGCAGAAGGACTCTACATCAACATTCATCCACAATAGAAGGACTGTTAATCAGCAATCATCCAGAGAGTTCATCCAAGACACTCTGCTCATTTGAAGTCATCTGAGATATAGATGACACCTAGAAGCCTCAAGCTCAGAAGAAAAAAAACTCCAATAAAGCTCCAGGAATCATCTAAGATACATATATCATTCTTCTGTTTAAAAATATTCGACTGCGAGAGTGAGACGTTGCATTCCTCGTATTAGATTTCGTATGTAGGGAACCCTTGAGGACGATTCCCCCAGCACTTGCACATTCACGTTTTCATACTGCATCAGCATCCTAAGATAGGAGCATTTCATCTATATTGTTGTTTGTGTGTTTTGTCTCTTCGCGCATTTAAACTACGCCCTGGTCTGATTGCTAGAAAGGATATGTAGGCAGCTCCAGCGGAGCACGATCAGCAGCGGTTTAGAATTAGTAACCTCTATCCAGCATTACATTGCATTCTTGCATTCGAAATTTCTTGATTTTCTCCGATTTTGAACTTCTTGATTTTTGTGGATTTTTGATTTTCCTAAAACCTCTCAGTATGGTTATTGGGTGCCTTCAAAGCTTTGGCACTCACTTGCTGTTCACGTTGTTCACAACAAGCTCTGCCAAAGAGGGGCAAACTGTAGACACCCAATTTTGACCACACTGATAGGATTTAGGGTGGACAACGTCTTGGAGGATTCGATGATGAAAAGTACCCCATGGAAGATACTAGATTCCACACAATCAAAAGATCGAACTTCGGAAAGTGACTTCAAGCTCAGAAAAGCCCTTTTCCATGGATAAATCCTGATTTTGTCAAAATCGTATATCAGAATTTATATTCACTCAGGGTTATATGAACATTACATGTTCTAAATGTAGTATTCTAGGTATGTAGAGATTCAATTTTAAATAAAATTTTGAAATTGACGTACAATTGAAAGCAATTTTGAAAAAGACGTCGTTTGATTTCAAAAGACAACGAAAGCTCCGGAGGACTTCCGGGCTTCAATTGGACTTCAATTTCTATTTCAAAACCTCTGGCAATATTTTTATCCTAAAATTCAACCCGACAGCTTTCCAATGGTATGTAAATGGATGATTTCGAACACAAAAAGCATTTTTACAAAAATATGGAAAAGCAGTGCACGTAATTTTTGAAACAAGGCTTGTGGGCAACCAGGGGAGCCCAAAATGCAGGTGGCAGGTCCGACAAGTGGGGTGGCGTTTCCCACCATAACGTCCACCTAGGAATCATGTTCTCCATTGAGTTTTTTTAGTTCCAGACTCTTCTAGAAGGCTCCCACTGCGAGCAAATTGCCTAGAAATTGCGTTTAGGCACCGAAATGGCCAATTTAACCCTTCTCTGCTCTCTGAAAATCCTGTTTTAACCCAGTAACTCAAGAGTTAAGTCTTCAAAACTCTATATAAGATCTCATGCATCTCATATGAGATGATCTAAGTAGTATCTGAGGAGTATCTTGAAAAAACCTTGAGATCATGCAAGAGATAGACAAGAGAGTACACAAGTGAATATACTTGGAAAATATTTTCAATTAAGAGAGAGTTCTAGAGAGAGAGAATTATGAATTAAAGTTTAGAAAACTAATCTTAGGGTAATTAGATCATGATTTGAACATCAATTGCCTCCCTCAACTTCCATGGATGAATGCTTGAAAAGCTTGAAAAATATTTGAAGAAGATCTTCAATTCAACTTTGGTTATGTAATTGAGAATCCTCCAAGAGGTAAACACTATAATTCATCTCTAATTCCTATTTTTTTTTATATATATAGATCTATAAGACTTGGATCTAGCTTAGTTTTATTTTATTTGTAGAACACTCGTCTTCTTCATCTCTTGTTCTTCACACACTCACATAGCTAGATACATATCTCTTTTGATTTTCATTGATAATTCATAATTAGAGATTGTTTTTCACTTTGATTTCATTCTTCAATTTTAGTTTAGATTCATGCATACATGATTATATCTATATATCTATTTTGAATTCAATGATGGTTTATAAGTATGATCGGTGAGAGGAATGATTCCGATGTTCATACCCATCTCTTGATTATTTCCATTACCTAGAATTCATATTGAATTTCATCTCGAATATAATATTTATAAGTCCCTTTGATCCATGATCCAAAGTTCTTCATAGAACTTTTTGGCTAAATTGATTGAAAATCATGATAGTCAAGTAGATCTATGAATTTGGTCTCTCTAATAAGCTCCAATCAACACCTAAGATGTTTTTCTCACACTTTAAAATGAACTAGATGAAAATTCAGCAAAACAGATTGGTTTTGTCCATGAGATTTGGTCCATCAAAACCCATAGTTTGATGGATTTCAAATTTTCTGGGTAAACTTTGATGAATTAGCTTTCATCTGGTCCATTTTGAGAGCTTCTAGGATCCATATGCTATTTTTAAAAATTGTTGAGAAATCGGTTGACAGATTTAAACATAATCTCTTTGTGCTTGAATTTCAGAAAATCTATAATAGTTATTGATGTTCCGATTTTTGGGGATGAATCCTAACTCATATATCTATATGCCGATGTAAAATCGTGAGAATACGATCAAGTTAAGATTGTTTTCTAAGTGTTTGAAGTTGATACTACTATTCTAGAATTTTTAAAGTTTAATTACAATTATGATTATGTATACAGAATGATCATACCATGATCACTCAACAACAATTGATGAATAAAACATCGTTCATAAATCATTTAGGATAATTGGATGAGAGATCAAGAGTTTATATCTATTTGATTAACATGATTCATGAACTTCTATTATGCTTCTATTATGGTTTTGCATTCTTTTGTCAAATGATACCAAACTTCTAGAATAACCGATTCTGCTTAAAACACTTTTTTTAGAAATAATAGGATCATGACATGTCCATGAGATTATTTTTTTATAAACTAAAATGAAATAGCTTTCTTTTGACACCAAATAAAGCTTCACATGATATTTGTAGAATTAATTATGATTTTTACAAGAACAGTGGACAGTCCTGATCTACTGTTCCCAAAACTCTTATTTCTCTCACTTCAAAAATGGTAAATAGATTCTACTTTTTGGAGAAGTTCCCTAAGACATGTATCTAACTTTCTGTCAGAGGGTTTTAACCCAGCTCATGTTTAAGACCACCTTTGATAGGATTCATTAGAGGTTGCTGAATCTGGAAATTTGATTCATAACATTTTCCACTTGCTTTTCATGCAAGTCATATGTTTGCTTGTGTTTTTGCAATGCTTGGGTATTCTTTGGTGATTTAGTGCAGAGAATTGAATGCCGTGGATCCGGGCTTTGATTTGTGATCTTGCCTCGTCTACATATGGCTTAGTGCCCATGTATCGTGTACCTTCTCTAACCTTTCTCTTAGAATTTTTCTAGGCTTACAACTTTTCAACGAGACAAATCCTTTAGGATAGTCTCTGTTTATATGATTATTTGTTAGAGACATCTTATCTAGGATTGTTGCATGATTGCATTACACGTTTCCATTTCTTTTTGCTTTCGTGACTCCGATTGAGTCAATCCAATGTAAGTCTTCTCGTTCCCTTTTGCATATCATGACATGTTTCCTTTACTTGCATCGGTCCCTTGCGGGACTAGCCACTGTAAGTATACTTCTCTCTCGTATTGCATGTGCATCCAATTGCTACTTGATTTAATCTCTTGACATGATTTTTCTTAGATGTTCCCTTTTGACATGTATATACTATCTATTATGTTTGAGAAAACAACACCAATTATGAATTAAGAACAAGGATATTTGAATCAAGGCCTACCATTCGGTAGGGCGAGGAGGGAGTGCTTCAGTCCTGCTTGGGCTCCTTCCCCTTTTGTACCAAGACCCTCGAACCTAGTTTCTGGTAATGAAGGGCGAGTAACCTTATTTAATTTAGGGCGAGTCAAACTTGGGTTTCCTCATTCCCGATAAAAATTAGGTGGCGAATCTTTGTCTCTAGGACTGCGTGAGGAAGTTATAGTTTTCCCTGAAGTATGCTCCTTGTGATCCGTCCTGGGACACTATCGAGGGAAAATGCCAGGACGACCGAGCAGCGTATGTCCACAGGTATGGAAGCAGTACTTTCGGTTGAAATAGAGTTACCGTCCCTGCTAGTGATGGCAGAATGTGAAATTTTAGAGTCTGATTGGCTAAGGGAAAGATATGAGGAATTGGTTCTCCGAGATGAAAAGTGCCTAGCGGAAGTCGACCACGTCCGAATCTATTAAAAGAGGGTAGTCCATGCTTTTAACAAGGAGGTTCGTCCGAGGAAAATTGTCAAGGGTGACCTTGTTCTTAAGGAACTGCGAGCCTCGATATTTGATCCACGTAGGAAGTTCAAACCAAATGGGTTGGCCCTTATATCTTCAAAACTATTATTGTCGGAGGAGCAACCTACCTCATGGACCTCGATGGTGTCGAATTCAAAGAACCAATCAACATGGATCGGCTCAAAAAGTACTATGCTTGATCCCTTACCCATTTCTTTCAAGCCTTACCCCGAACTACGCTCAGCCTGATTCCCACTCGGGGATACGTAGGCAACAGCACTGGTTTGGTTGTTCCACCCATAAAAATCAACCCACTTCTGTCCTACCATGGCCCAAACTACGTTGGACCTGATTCCCACTTGGGGATACGTAGGCAGACTTTCCAAAAGAAAAGAATGATGGCTCGCTAGGTCAAAAATCCAAAAGGACACCTACGCAAAAATTAGATCTAAATCCAAAGTGAGCAATAACAAAAGAGAGAAAAGAGCTCGCTTGGTCACCTCACTGGTGCCTAGGCAAAAATTATGAGCATATGAGAGAAATAATGTCACAATCCTTACCATAACCCAAAAACCACGCTTCACACTAGGGGCAAACTTCGGCCACTCGCCTCGTTTGCCTGGATCTCTTCTAAACTAGGGACAAACTTCGGTCACCTACCTCGTTTGCCTCATAACCACCCATATCCTAAATTAGGGGCAAACTTTTTCTACCCATCTCGGTCATCTCTAATTACCTCAGCTTGCCCAAGCAAGTATCAAAAGCAACATCTGACCAAAATCTCACTTCAAAATGTTTTCAGAAAGCCAAGCGCATAAAATAAGGTTCTCAAAGTAACAAAGGTTTGCTGATAAATAAACTTTGAATATTACATAAGCAGGATTAAATAAATATAAAAGTCTCTCGAAGAGCAATCACAAATATTGAAGACACTTGGAGGAAGAATCAGAGTCCGTCAACTCTAGTTTTCCTTTTTTTTCTTCAAAGGTCTTCAGAAATTGGCTTTTATCCAGTGGGTCCAACCCCTGATGAAAGCAGCAACAGTGATAGCCCTAACTCTAGAAGCAAAGACCCTCTCAGTAAATCCGAGGGAGGCCTCTTGAAATTGCCGTACTGCCTGGCCAATCAAAGAGGATGATAGAAAGAAGTCTCTCTCAGACCCATCAACCACATTCTCGGGTGATCCCCAAGGCTGATGGAGATAGCATGAAGGCCCCAACGCCTCACAATCCAGCAAATGTCTGTTTCAGAAAGAGTACCCAATATACAAACCCAGCTAGCAAAAGTGTAGTGGGAATGAGGCACAGCCCTGTAAAAATAAACTGGTGGCACTCGGCCCATCCATAGCTGAAGGCACTCATATAACCAAACCTACAACACCAATGGTGCCCCAGAAAGGTTAAGAGTTCCTTGGTTAGAGGCATTATCCAAGCCATTCAGGGTTTTAGCTAGAACCATAGCCATGGGATTCCTACCCAATTTAAGTCCAAGGCACACATGCACCAAGTCACTAGAAATACTCGGGAACATAAAGTGCGAAGTCATGTATAAGATCAGAGCAGCCCCACGGTTAGCATCATATACGCTGGGATTTCTGGGATTAATGTACTGAGCAATAATGGAGGCGATGTCAAGAACCTCACCATGAATTAGTCGGCGGGAGATAGCAGTTGAATAGTTGAGATATTCAGCCAAACCTCGAATAAGACAGGGGGTATCAGCAGAAGGATGAATCAAGTCTGAGTCCTGATCAAAGCCGAGAATAGCGTAAAATTCCTTAAACAGAGGCCATATCACAAGGCCATTGAAAATGAAGACATGATTTACCGGGTCCCAATAGGCAATGGCTGCACGCATAAACTCAACATTCAAGGCCATTTGACGATGAGAGAACAGCTCGGTCAAGCCATAGGTAAAAAGGTTGATCCGTTCCACACCATTTGTGATGTTCAGCCTAATGAAGAGTTCAGCGGGATCATACAAAGTCATATTTTCAGTTGTAGTTCTAGAAAAATTCAAAATTTCGATAGCACCTCCCTGTTTCATAGACTATCCCACCTGTAAGGCAAACACGCTCACTATCACAAGGTTATTCATTGCAATAACATCAATAATCACAAAATCATAGTGCACATGTATATATCGTCACACAATCACCAAATAAAACAAGCACACAACTGCGCCTTCAAAATTAGAAGCAATCTGGCTTAAAAATCAAAACATCATAATACTCTATCAAAAGGTGAGAAATCATCCTACACATCATTCGTCATTCACAAAATACACTAGTACAACCAAATCGAAGACATGAAATGGAGACAAAACAAAAGTCCTCGCTTAGGAGGCCTTAGTCCTCCTCTTCTTCATCCTTCGTTGGACCACCCTGAGTGTACGTCGGCAATGGCCTTCTGCCACCATTGCACCTTGGCCTGGTCCTCGACGAGCCAGCACCACCTCTGCGACACTGCGCACATAATAAAATGAGAGCAATCAGTCGAGAAGCAATAAAATATAAAAAATAGAATCGAGCCAGAAACTTACCAAGGACGCCATCTGACTGGTGGCGAATTACCATATACCATCCATCTGTCAATGGTAAAATCTAGGGTTAGAATCTCGTAAACCTTAAGAATCAAAAAATTAGAGACATACTCGATGGTCTCGTATGAGGACCAAAGACCGTAGGTTAGTTGCCAAGGCATGACCCTTCTCAGCATAACACCAAGGGACATTGAGGATGCATGCTGGCTGGGTGGGATACCCACACGTAACTCGTGGTACCTCCATGCCCTGAGGGGAACCATCGGCACCCAAGACATCGACGGTACAATCCCAATGAGGGATGGAGTCAGCAGTCGGAGGAGCCTGCCTCCTATACATCTCACGGAATAGTAGGCACAAAACAAGTTAGCATCTGTCTATCTTTTTGTGCATGTGTGATTTGTTCCTTTGTGCCCCGAACTACGTCCTGGTCTGAATCCCCCGTGGATAGTAGGCAGCTCACGCAGAGCACGACTATCACTAGCCTCAACATTTATGTGTTCTATCACTGCATCTTTTGCAATTCTTTTAACCTAAATCTATAGCCTCCAAAAGACCTGTCTCTTCAAGGATTTGACACTTGCTTGCGACATACGTTGACTCGTAAGGTCATGCCAAAGAAGGGCAAACTATAGACACCCCTTTTTGTCAGCTATCGGATTTAGGAGATCCATAGCTCGGCAGTTTACAATGATCGAAAAAGGACTCATAAAAGTTAGTTCTATCTCTCAAAATGCTTAGAAAGCGGTAAAGATGACCAAAATGCCCCTCAAAGCCCAAACACTCCCTGATTTGGACCGAAAGTTCTGGAAACATGCTAGGTCATAAAAAGTACTAAAATTAAGTTTTTAAGTAAAATCATATTAAATCGTCGGCTCCCAGAGAGCCTCGAAAGTCCCAGAAGTTCCCAGAAAGTCTACGTTGACCGATGTGACCCAAGGTTGACCGGGTTTGACCAGGGTTTGGCCAAAATCATCCAAATTCTCCAAAATGTTTGGAGATCATTCTAGATCATATGAAAAGTACTAAATTGAGTTTTAAAAGAAAATTGGACGAAAAAGTCAAGTCCTGGGAGCTCCCAGAGGTTCCCAGAACTTCCTGGAGGTTCCTGGTTTGACCGGTTTGACCAAAAGTTGACTTTGAAATTGGAGCACTGTGTCATTTTTCAAACATTTTTCATGGATACTAGAGGTTAATAGATTTCCAACAGTATATCGCACATAATATTTGGATTCAAAACAAATTCATTAGAGAACACCCATGATTTTTGGTTTGATCTAAAAACACTTGGAAGGGTGTCATTTTTGTCCAAACATTCCTTCCAGACATTCTGTTTTTACTGTCACTGCAGCTAGGTTGACATTCAACTTGTTTTTCAGAAAAAGTTTTCCAAACAAAGTGATCCTAAATCATTTTTCCCTTGAACTACAGTGTCTCAAGGAACGTTATATATAATATGGTCCTCTAGATGTTTTCAACATTTCAGTCGATAGTATGGACTCTATTTTTGATTAACCTCTATTGTTTATATGATTTCTCTCAATTTGTAATAGTTATTAAAGATTGGATTTTTGATATGTGTTTTATACACAATAAGGATGATCTCTATAAACAATCATGAACTAAAAACATTTCTAACTCCACTTTTCCATTTTTACAAGATCGACTTACTGTTTTGTCCACTATTCACAGCAACCATACTTTTACTTTCATTCTTTGATTTGATGCTCACATTCACTCCAACTTAGTTCATATCTTAGGAAGTAGTCCATACTATATTTGTACACATCCTAAGATGTTTTCCTTCATGCAGTCATGCATATTTTAGACTTCTAAGTCACTTTAGAAAGTCCAAGTACATAAACACACTACAACCTTTGCACATTCTAGGATCATACATTACATCCATGCAAGATTTGGGGCTTTTGTGACTCCTAATCTAAGAAGATTGTAAGGAATGAATTGGATCATACGTCCATGCTTCTCCTTGATCTAATCATCATTTCTCATCGGGGATTGAGAGGTCTTCCTTTTTCAAAAATTAACATGCATCATTCTAGCTTGCTAAGTATGTTTTGATTTCTTTGATTATTTGTCTCTAGAACAATTCATGTCCTCCTTCTGGACTAGGAAAACTTGATTACTTGATATATGATTAGACGATTTTTCCTAGGTTTATTTGTGTGATCTTTTACTTTGCATTGTGTGATATTTGGGTTAGATCTTATGAATGATATCTTATCTTTTGATCTTGCATTTCAATATTCTTATGAGATGTAATATACTATCATAGTATTAATTATCGAACCAAACATAGTATAAGATGATTATTTTGATGCAAATTGAGGCCCATCGAAAAACGGGGTGAGTTGAGGGTATTTTAGTCGCGACAAAGGCTCCGTCCTCTCTCGTACCAAAACCCCAAACCAAGTTCTTTGGTTATGAAGAACCTTTGTCCTTTATCCGTTTGGGTGAGTCAAATTGGATTTCTTGGTTCCCTAAAGACCAAGTGGCGACTTTGTATCTGTTTTCAATAGACCTTCCTTTTCTTCCTTTGATCCAAATCAATTTCAAACAAACCAAAAAAGAGGACGATCAATTCTGCGTGTCCACAGTGAGCTGCTTGTGAAAATGATGGGTGTGATAAAGCAATTAGCTGACACAATACCTATAACTCCACCTCTTGCACCTTGTGCTGATAATGAGTGATTTGAAAGATTGGATAATCTAGGAATATAAACTCTGGATCAGGAGACAGGCTCACCAAGAGTGGTATACTGGAGAATGCGACCCGTAAGAGCAGAAGAATTGATGACCATGAGCTTAATGAGGAGAGATCATTCGTTATGCCCAAGGGTGCTTGAAGAAGCTAGAACCCAAGCCAGAACCGGATCCACTTCCATAAGGCTTCAAGACTGAGTACTACTATGATTTCCATTAGAGCCATGGGCATAGCATAGATAGATGCTAGAGACTCAAGCACGAAATTCAAGACTTGATCAAAAAGGGTGATACGCCCAAAATATGACCGAGCGGTTCAAAATCAACATTCCATCCGGACCTACAGGCATGATCCCGAGTATTACGGGCAGTTTCCTACTCAAGCTAGAAGACTAATGGCAAGTGCACACTATTTCCTAATCCAACTAGGAAACCCCCACAATTAATGCCAATCTATATTAATTGGATTATATTTCCTTATCCATATATGAGTAGGTCTCTTACATCTATAAAAGAGACCTCTCACCCCCAATTAAAGGCGCCACCAATCCTGTAGTCTACACAACACCTCTATAAAAATTCACCATTATATGCATACACCCGGCCGGTATTACTGTTAGTGCCGCCCCTCTTTGTTGGCTTACCAGGCCCGCCGGTGATCTGCTAGTGAACGTGCTCAGACACACACGTGGACGTAGGTACCTTCATTAACAGGGTCGAACCACATACAAAAAATAGGCTCTCTCTCACTCTTTCTCTCTCTCACCTAAAATTGCTCTACTTCACTCTTACCAATTTTTGGCATCATCAGTTTGGCGCCGTCTGTGGGAAACGACAAGTCTTCTCATCAACAAATCTCTTGACTGATCGTCATGCCACCGAAGAAGGGTAAGAAGGCTGATCAGCGGTCTGACCGGGATGTTCCTTCGGCTCCGGCACCGGCTGCGGCAGCCATGACATCTGAGCAGATCATCGCGACTCTCACCCAACTCTTGGAGGGCCAGCGTCAAATCCAACGACAGATCGAAGCCCTGCTGGCCCAGCAAAGCCGTCCTCTGGGGGACGGGAAACGACCCGGGAACGTTGCGTACGGTCGGGAACCAATCTAGAGCAGACAACGTGCCCGAGCCAACCCGTCCCGTGTTGAGGATGCCAGGGACATCAACAGTGGGCGTGCTGCCCGAGAGAAAAGGCAGGAGCATATGGCCCGGGAATCAGTCCAGGGTCACTCGGTCAAGAGCCGAGTCGTCCCTGGGGATACGGTTACCCGGAGTCATAGCCCAGCCCGATCCCAGAGGACAGTACCCCGCCATGAAGAAGCATCTTCCACCAACTCGATTAGTTCCTCAGATACCAGTCGGGTAGGAGTGGAAGCCCAAATCAAGGACTTACAGAAGCAGATCGACGGAGTGGCCAAAAAGCTTGGTCAAAACTGTGTTCCAAATCAAGCCAATACCGAGACAGAGTCACCATTCTCCAGCCAGATCGCGAGGTTCTCCATCCCGCGCAAATTTAAGCAGCCTCAGCTAGATTTATATAACGGCTCGGGAAGCCTAGTCGACCACGTCCGGACCTACAAGGCTCAGATGGCCTTAGCCACCAACTCCGATGAACTACATTGCCTATCCTTCCCCAGCACTTTGAAAGGCCCGGCCGCCCAATGGTTCTGCTCGTTGGAGCCCCGATCGGTCCGCAGTTTCACGCAACTCAACAAGTAGTTCATCAATCAGTTCATCGGTATGCACAAACGGCCGAAGCCTGACATACATCTACTAACGGTTATACAAAGGAATAATGAGTCCCTCAAGGAGTTCACCGGCCGGTTTAATCAAGAGAAGCTCAGCATCTGCTATCTTGATGAAACCGCCGCTATCATAGCCTTCTGCTCGGGAGTTCAACACACCAAGTGCGCCGCGTCGTTCCACAGAAACCGACCGAAAACTTTGGTCGAGCTCTCTAAGAGGGTTGGAAAATACATTGACACTGAAGAGTTTCTGAAGACCAAAGATACCGGGCAAGAAAGCAATGAGTCTTCCAGAAATAAGCGAAAGCGAGATCAGCCCGGGAGTTCTGACAGTTCCTTCAACTCACAGCAGGCAGGGTCCGGCAGTCCCGACCCGACCTCCAGTTCGCAGCGGTCTGAGCTCTGCAGCCCCGACCCGACCTCCAGTTCGCAGCGGTCTGAGTCCAGCAGCTCCGACCCGACCTCCATTTCATATCGGTCAGGATCAAACAGTTCCGACTTTGCCTCCAGCACAGAGAAGTCAGAAGCCCGACGATCCTGATTCGAATTCCTATCTCCATCGGTCTAGAAGATCCCGACTACGTTGGTACTTGCTTGATCACCACATGAGGCTCCACTGATTGTCAGAGAACTCATCCAAAGACCTTGGGCCTAACCCCGAGGCATACAAAGACCTCGGGCCTAACCCCGAGGCATCCAAAGACCTCGGGCCTAACCCCGAGGCACGAAGAAGACCTCGAGCTCCGAACTCAGGCACTAAAAAGACCTCGGGCTCCGAACCCAGGCACAAAAGACCTCGGGGTCACGCCCGAGGCACCGGCTTCGCCTAGGTCCAACCGACAATGGGGCCAAACCCCTTAGGTGGCCGACGATGGCAAGCTTCAAAAGACCCTGCAACCACCATGTTCCAGGTCGGTTACCTACAGATCATAGCCTCTGTAAGACCCTCGTCTTAGCGAAAGCTTGGGGGGCAAGATGGCATAGTGAACTAAACAGGTAATCACACTGGGTATTTACAGGCCTCGCGAATGGATAACCAAGGAAAAATCTTGGACAACCCGAGCACCTACAGTACTCAGAGACATTAACTCCACTTAGGTCCAGACAGACGATAGAGGTGACTAAAATCTCTTAGGTTGGCCGACGATAGAGGAGTAAAAGGACCCTAAAGCAACGTGATTTAGGTTGGCTCCACCAACATGGTCAAGCCCTTCTCCCAACAGTCTTGACGAAGACTGGCCGGGCGGAAGACAACCATCCTGGGAAGTTAATATAAAAAGGACCCTAGAGCGATACGCTTTAGGTCGGCTTTTCCAACATGGTAAAATCCTTCTACCCATAGCCTTAACGAAGGTTTACGGGCAGCAGATAACCATCCTGGGAGCTAACTCAAGAAAAAAAGACTCCGAAATAGGCCGAGTCTCAACTCTCAGTCACTTCCCGAGCATTCAAAGACTCCGAATTAAGCCGGGTCTCAACTCCCGTTCAGTCCCCGAGCACCTAAAGGTCCCGAGCTAGGCTGGGTCTCAACTCTCAGTCAGTTCCCGAGGACTCACCCAGCTCAGAAGCCCTGAGGCAGCTTCCACAAGTACTCAGACAGCGGCAAGTAACATCAAACTGATTTCCAAACTTGCCCCGATATAGCATCTGGCCAATCTTGGAAATGGGGGGCAGCTGATACGCCCAAAATATGACCGAGCGGTTCAAAATCAATAGTCCATCCGGACCCACAGGCATGATCCGAAGTATTACGGGCAGTTTCCTACTCAAGCTAGAAGACTAATGGCAAGTGTACACTATTTCCTAATCCAACTAGGAAACCCCCACAATTAATGCCAATCTATATTAATTGGATTATATTTCCTTATCCATGTATGAGTAGGTCTCTTACATCTATAAAAGAGACCTCTCACCCCGAATTAAAGGGGCCACCAATTCTGTAGTCTACACAACACCTCTATAAAAATTCACCATTATATGCATACACCCGGCCGGTATTACTGGTAGTGCCGCCCCTCTTTGTTGGCTCACCAGGCCCGCCGGTGATCTGCTAGTGAACGTGCTCAGACACACACGTGGACGTAGGTACCTTCATTAACAGGGCCAAACCACATACAAAAAATAGGCTCTCTCTCACTCTTTCTCTCTCTCCCCTAAAATTGCTCTATTTTACTCTTACCAATTTTTGGCATCATCAAAGGGTATCATCATTCCTCCACCAAAAAAAGCCCGAGGAATTAGCTAAAGAATTCAAGCCTTTGTTAAAGAATGAAGAATTTGGGAGAGCCTACAAGGGTAAGTGTTGCGATGATGTTTGGAATAGCTACTTGTTGAAACCGAATTAATGTTTAAGAGGAATAAGCGAGTCACAGTGACGTTCCACTTGAGATCAAGTCGAGTCTAGTCGAGTCAGTTTTAAGTCTCGTTGTTGAGTCTATCTATCGTTAAGTTATGGCGGAGTCTATGTCAAGTACTGTAATCCTTCTCTTTTAAATTAATGAAATGAAATCTGGATTTGCTTGATTAAATGTGCCTAGTCATGAATGAATGAATATCTAAGCTAAAAATGACATTTCTCTAATTATTATGAAAATACACTGTTAATAATTTTGTGCATTGAAAAGAATCCTGAAAGGATCAAAGTTGATTTTTTGCTGACAACGAAGAAAGCTAAGAATTGATTAGTTTTACTTTAAGAATCTTGAGATACTTTTGCTTAAATCTTGAAAAGATATGCTTGATGGCCACTCGTGACTAGCTTAATTCCCTGACCATCCCATTTCACAATCTTGAAGCCCAAAAAAATGATACATTCAAACCTGTCTAAATTGCAAGCCATGTACACTTTATCCTTGATGGTAGCAGATCGGTGACGAATAGTTGCCGTTTATAGTCCTAAAGATACACTTTGTTAGCCCATTTCATGTAGTTATTAGTTATTTTTTAATAAGTATTTTAAATTTTTTAGGATTTGGAGCTTTAACTTGAAAATGCACAAAAATTCAATGATTAGTGGCTTTGGAAGTCATTTTGGGCTTAAATGGTGATTCCGGTGAAAGTTGAATGCAGTAGAAGCCTCCAGAGATATAAAATGTAGATCTTCGAGTTATGGACGCGTGGTCGCAAACAGTGTGTCAATACAAGATCCGAGTCAAAAGTTATCGTAATTCTACGATCGGTGCGCAGAGCAGCAGAAAATCTGAGAAAAGTTGGAAAATGACTTGGTCGCTAGAGCGACCAGCGCGCGCGATCGACCCGTGCGCGACCCATTGAAAAAGTCAAGGTTGCGTATTTTGAGGTCCTGAAGAGCCCTATGCGATCTGAATTAGCTGAATACGTCCAGAAACGTAAAAACAACTGTTTTAGTGCGATTTGGCTTAGGAAAGCTTCCTAAATCGTTCCAAACTCTATATAAATCCTATTCTAAATCAATGTTGTGGTTACACATCATTACACAACATTAGATACATTCATATATAACAAAAACTTCAGCCATTGAAGAGAGGAAATCAGGGAGAAGATGAAGAAGACCAAGAATTCCCATGGCCTTCTCCATCAGCCTCTTGTCGTTCATCAATTCTATGGCTAACTAAACTCAAGATCTAGGGTTTCAATGAAACCCTAGCCAAGTAATAGGATTTATTTTATGTTTTTATTTTAGTTTTATTACGTATGGATGACAGTTACATGTTTTGAGGATTTTTATAAATAAATCGTGCTTTTATTGATTAAATCGTTACTTTCAAAGTTTACTCTTGTCATAGATCTATTTTGATGGTAGCGTACTCAATGATCTATGCTTGCTGTGCTGGTTTAGATTATTTACATGTAATGGTGCTTAAATTGAATTGTGCTATCAAGTATCCGAATAGTCCATGCCTAGATTAGACGGATTATACCACAACCCTAGTTTAGTGTGGGATAATTCGTGCTAACCGAAGATGGATTATGTTGGTGCTTGAACCATAGTTATTTTCTTGACGGAGGAATTAGGCTTGTAGCTACAATTCCCCATTATCATCTGTAGACACCCCATTTTGTCGGCTATCAGATTTAGGAGACCCATAGCTCGGTGGTTCACAATGATCGTAAAAGACTCAAAAGGACTCTTGGAAGTCAGCTCTATCTCTCAGAATGCTCAGAATGACCAAAATACCCCTGAAAGCCCGAAGACTCCCAGATTTGGTCCCAAAGTTCTGAAAACATGCTATGTCGTAAGAAAAATGATAAAATGAGTTTTTAAGTAAAACTGGATGAAATCGTCAGCTCCCAGAGACCCCCGGAAGTCCCGGAAGTTCCCCGAAAGTCCCCGTTGACCGGTTTGACCAAGGTTTGACCAGGTTTGACCAGAGTTTGACCAAGTTTGACCAAGTTTGACCGAAATCGTCCGAATTCACTGGAATCATTAGAAAAGTATTAAAATGAGTTTTAAAAGAGAATCGCGCGAAAACGTCGGCTCCTGGGAGCTCCCGGAGGTTCCCAGAACTTCCCGGGAATCCCAGGTTCGACCAGTTTGACCAAGATTTGACTTTGGAATCGGGGCACCGAAACAATTTTCAAATATTTTTCATGGATACTAGAGGTCAATAGCTTTCCAACGGTATATCGCACATAATTCCTGGATTTAAAACGAATTTATTTTGAATTTCCGAAGGTGGAAAAGGCGATCAAATCAGCTTTTATCGCGAATACCGCAAAACTTTTCAAAGTGACCTATCCCCGAACTATTTTTTATGTAAAGTAGACTCCATTACCTTTCCAACGGTATATCACAACCTCAATTTGGAGTTCGTATGCATTTTTTGTGAATTTCGGACAAAATAGGGCCTTTTCGCGAATACCGGAACCTCTGGGGGCCTAAACGTAAATTTCTGGGCGTCTGAGGAGCAGTGCTGCCGCGGCACTGGCCCACTGCTGCCGCGGCACTGGCCCAGTGCCGCTGCGGCACTCAAACCTCGCAGAGTCCATTTTTGTAATTTTTTTGGGGGTCCAATTTGATTAATTGAAAGTCAAAACGACATAGTTTTGTGTTCACAGTTGTTTGGGACCAATGGGAGTACTTCTAAAACCCCAAAACAACCCCAAATTGGCCTATATAAACCCCCCATTGCTCTTCATTTTGGGGGGGCCAAGTGCAAAGCTTAAAAAGTTGTAGAGAAGAAGAGAGATAGAGATAGGTTTAGAAGAGAGAAAGGGAGCTTCTCCCATTGATTTTACATAAGAAAGTGAGTTTTATTCTTGTTTTCTTCCATCATCCTTCTATATACTTCACATTCAAAGTCCACTCCAACCCTCATTCTTGAGCATTCATGAGATAGGAAGCTACTTCTATGTCCAAATGTCAAAATCTATGAGTGAAACACCAAGCTACAAGTCCAAAATCACATTGATTATCATCTATTGATTGCTATTTACTTGCTTTGATTATATATATGTTCATCTCTCCTTATCTCATTTCTTTTTCTTTTCTTTATTTACTTACTAGTTCATCATCATCTAAGTGATGACATGAAGTTTGGGGTGAGTGAATCCTTATGGATAGTAGCTCTTGACCTCAAAAACATGTTTGATAGATGATGATCATAACCTCAATACTTCCAAGGTATTCTTGGAATGTATTGAAGTTATGCCCAAAAATAAAATAAATCTCTCCAACAATCTTGGAAGTTCTTAAATGATGAGTTTGATGTAGGTATTCTAAGTGGCTATAATCCTTATTGAGTGTTGAAAACATGTTTTCAAAACATCTATTTCAAAACCCCCTCTCAATCCCTCTCATTTGATTTCAAGAAATAAAACTTTGTTTTCTTCAATATCTCTAAAACAATGACCCAAAACAGTGAGCTGTTCAGATTCAGAGATTTGTTTTGAATTAAATACTCAAGTTATGATGATGAAACCACTTGGAAAACCTTCCTAATACATCATAGTTTGTCCCTAAATTTCCCCATCCATTATAGAAATATGAGAGTATTTGTTTTGGATGTGAGAAGTTTACATTCATAATCTGCCTCTGTTCTCACAGAATGTTCACCCAACTTCTTGCACTTATTCTGGGCATTTTCATCACTGTACATATACCTTTTCTATTTTTTTTATAAAACTTGGGTGTCTTAGGAAACTTTTGGTATATAATGGGTCATCATAAACCTTTTCTTTGATTTATGAAAAATCATACAAAATCAGTCAACAGTGCAGCTTTTGTTTCTGAGTCATGTGTACATTCTGATTTTTTTCTTTTAATCTGTGATAGCTATTGATGTTTGGCTTTTTGGGTTATTTTCTAGACACAATAAGAATGATCTCAGATTTTTCTCACATTTTTCTAGGCACGTTTGACCTCCCATTATAATGTTGCAAAGTGCCATATGCAGTCTGTCCACTATTCACAGCAAGCACATTTCAACTTTTATTCTTTGATTTGATGCTCATATGCATTCCAAATTAGCTCACATCTTAGGAAGTAGTTCATACTACATTTGTATATATCCCATGTTGATTTAATCCATTCATTCATGCACATTTTAGACTTCTAAGTCATTTTAGAAATCCATGAACACAAAACACACTACAACCTTTGCACATTTTTAGGTTCATACAATACATTCATGCAAGATTTGGGGTTTTTGTAACTCTTAATCCAAGAAGATTATAAGGAATGAACTTGATCACACGTTCATGCTTCCCCTCGATCTAATCATCCTTTCTCATCCGTCCCGGGGATTGAGAGATCTTCTTTTCTCAAAAAAATAACATGCATCATTCTAGTTTGCTAAGCATATTTTGATTTCTTTAATTATTTGCTTCAAGAACAATTTATGTCCCCTTTAGATTAGGAAAACTTGATTAATTGATATATGATTAGACGATTTTTCCTAGGTTTATTTGTGTGATTTTCACTTTACATTGTATGATATTTGACTTAGATTTTATGAATGATATCTTATCTTTTGATTTTCAATTTCAAGATTCTTATGTGATGTAATATACTATCATAGTATTAATTGCCGAACCAAACCTAGTATAAGATGATTATTTGGATGCTAATTGAGGCCCGTCAAAAGACGGGGCGAGTAGAGGGTGTTTTAGTCGCGACAAAGGCTCCTTCCTCTCTCGTACCAAAACCCCGAACCAAGTTCTTTGGTTATGAAGGGCCGGTGCCCTTATCCGCTTGGGTGAGTCAAAATTAGGTTTCTTGGTTCCTTAAAGACCAAGTGGCGACTCTGTATCTGTTTTCAACAGACCATTTTCTTTTCTTTGATCCAAGTCAAATTCCTTTTCAAAACAATCTCAAACAAGAGAAGTGGTCCACTTCCGGTGTCCACAATCTGGCGACTCCACTGGGGATTTTTATTTTTTAAAACAAAATAATACAGAGGTTTGACTCATAAGAAGCATCCTTAAAATCATCTTTTTACTGTGTTTGGTTCACCGCATTGCACTTTTGCATTTCCCCTTCGACTGTGTCTGAAACGCGGCGCTGACATTGTTCAGGTCTTGCTGTGCCAGGGCACAAGTCACCGTTGATACTGTACCTTCCAAGGTATATCAAAAAGAGTAAACACTTCTGTACTGTCTCTCTGACGGTATATTGGAACTCTCGTCAACGGACCCTCTTTGACTAAACCCAGCCTTTGCATATAGATTCCTGTAGAACCTTTCATAGGACTGTTCATTTATCTTTTCAGATAAGACAATGTGATATAACTGCTGTATGCCCTGGCGGGATTACCTGCGCGGTGTAGACGCTTATGTGGCATAGAACAGAACCTCTTTCTTATGATTCCCAAGGCAATCACTCACATGTAATCACATTGAGTTGACTTGCCTAGGCACCATGATAAGGATGTCTGCTCCGTGCTCACAAAGATATACATCGCAAACCTTGTTTGTTGGTCCTGAGACATAGGAGTATGAAAACTTGCTAGACAGTATGATCACCATCATCACCTATTTCCGTCGTATATCCCTATTTCTTCCAGAAACTCTGCCCAACTCATCAGGATATCCCTTTTCTCCCAGAAGCTCTGTCCAAATTTCTCAGATTACCCAGAAATCTCAATTTCTCCTAGAAATTCCGGTATACTTGTTTCCCCTAAAAGCTTTGTCCAACTTACCCGAGTTTTCATAAGCTATATCCAAATCTCCAAGATTTCCCAAAAATTCCAACTCCATCCAGACTTTCGAAAAATGCCTAGATGTACCAATTTCTCCCAGAAATTCTGATTTCCCAATTTCTTCTAGAAACTCCAAATTCCCAGAAATCCTTATTTCTCCTAGAAACTCAAATGCCTTCTAGAAATTTCTCCGAATCTTCCAAATCCATGTTTCTCCTAGAAACTCTATCCAAAATTCTCGAAATATCTTGGAAATCCCTGTTATCCCTTGGTGATCATACTAGAAAGTAAGGTTAGCACACTCTGTATGGCTAGGACCTTATTTGTTTAACTGCTATCTGCTAGAAGTAGGGGCATCATATAGATTAGGGCTTGCATCCGCATGCTTGTCTCATGTGCATGCACCATTCTCATCAGTCTGCGCATACTATCTCAGTCAGTCTGTACATAAGTCAGTCCATCTTCCTTAACATCACTGTCATTGTCTCTCTAGTCATCACTATCAGAATCTGATACACTCCTCTCGAATCTATAAGTCATTGTAGATTCCCAAAATCAGCCACTGAGATCCCCATCCTGGGTCAGAAGTTCGAGCAGTCATTTGGTTAGAATCAGTCCGCCGAGAAAATTCAACATGAATCAGGAAACTTTGGAAGCCAAGGTCACTGAATTAATAAATCAACAGTCAGATCGGCTGACTCAAGTCCTGAAATTTATGGAAGAGTTCCGACAACAGCAACCACAGTACCCACCTAGGTTTCCACCACCACAAGGGTTCATGCCACCACCACCGCCTAGATTTGGACCGCCTCCCGAGAACAATGGGGAAGAAGAACGGTTTCAAGAGGTCCCGCCGCCTGTATATGAGAAAAAGCTCCAAGAGAAAATGGACAAGGTCAACAAGCTTGAGAACATACTAAGGAAGAGTAAGGGAGTCGACGATTACATGTTAGATCTGGAAGGATTGTTTGAGCCCAACAAGGTGAGGCTACCCGAGAACTTCAAGATGCCTGAAATCGACCGTTTTGATGGAACTGGAAATCCGAAGAGCCACGTGAAGTTTCGTATGAGCATTTTCCAGTCAATGGGCTGCACCCATGAGCACATAGCTATGTTGTTCCCTCAAACCCTCCAGAAAGCCACACTATCCTGGTTCCTAACCCTTGAAACTTCCAAGACCCGAGTTTGGGAAGATGTTGCTAGAACTTTCATTGATCATTACTCCTACAACCAAGAGCTTGATGTCACCATCCGAGATCTGGAAACTACCCGGCAGAATTTCAATGAGTCCTTCGCTGCATTCTTGAGCAGATGGAGAAATAAAGTAGCCCAAATGATCCACAGGCCTGCTGAGAAAGAGCAAGTACGTATGCTGGTCAAGAACCTGCAACCGGTATACCATGAAAAACTATTCTACCAATCCATCTCAACATTTGAAGAGTTGTTTGAGGTTGGGACTAGAATCGAGGATGCTATCTGTGAAGGCAAGATCAATGGAGCTGGGTCACTGAAAAAGGAGAAGAGACCCCATACCTTTGGTGAAGATCAAGAGAGCCTAGATGTCAATGCCTTAAGCCCATCATCAAGCCAAAATGACTGCAGTAAGAGGCACAAGAAAGGAAACCAAAGAGTCTTCACACCACTTGACATGAGCTTATCCTCCGCTCTCAATCAGCTTGTTCAAAAGGGCCACCTTGTACCTTTGGAGCCCAGTAAGCCTCCTAATCACCCACCTCCTGGGTACAATGAATCCAAGTATTGTGATTACCACCAAGACCAAGGCCATGAGACCGACAACTGTAAGAGGCTCCGTCACTCAATTCAGGATCTCTTAGATGATGCGCCGCACCCTAATCCAATCCACTACCTCGGTCTGGACCAACCCTTGACCTATCCGTTTGAATGATCCTCTTCGCTGAGGCCCATGAATGTTGAACCTGTGCTGGTAAAGTGATGGTGTTTGGGACTCTTGCTAGAAAACCAAATGAAGATGAAAAAAAAATATATAAAAAGAATAAGTGAGTCACTGTGACATTCCATTTGAGACCAGGTCGAGTCTAGTCAAGTCTGTTGTATGTTTTGTCTAGTCTTATGGTCAAGTCTGTCTGTCATCAAGTTGTTAATGAGTCTGTAATCCTTCTCTACTGATGGAATGAAGTCTCATTTTGCCTAATCTGATGAGCCTAGTCATAGATGCATGAATCGTTGAACTGAAGTGTCACTTTTCAAATTACCATGGATATTACTGTGCTAAAATAAATTTTTTTTTTTACTCAAACAAAAACAAAAAATCCTGAAAGGTCAAAGTCAATTTTGCGCTGACACCGATGAAGAGCCGAGAATTGAATAGTCTTACTTTAAGAATTTAAAGATGCTTTTGCTCAAATCTCAAAAAGACATGCTTGGAACTGACTTGGGGCTTGCCCAACACCCTTTTCCCACCATTTCGAAGCCTTAAGCCCAATCCAATTGGGAGCCACGCAATCTGTCCGGTTGAAAGCAATGCAAACTTAACCCTTGATGGTAGCCAAACATTTCAGTGAGTTTCATCTCTACTTTAAAAAAAAAAAAAAAAAAAAACAAAGAAAAAGAACAAAAAAGAGCTCGCTAGGTTGAAAACCCGAAAGGGTACCTAGGCAAAAGTGAGAGCTAAAAAGGTGTTGATTTCCAAAATCTGACCCTAGCTAGTCAAAAGGTTGAAGAAAATTTTGATGAAACAAATAAGGGAATCATATGCTTCAAGATACATCTTAAGAACGTGCCAAGATCACATTTCAAAAGGCACGGAATGACCACAAATAAATTCCGAGAGCTGACATGCACATTCTGGAATTCTGAGATTGCGATTGAAGGATCTTGCAAGAATCAACTACATGAAAAGCAAGAATTGACTGGCTAGGCAAAAGTGAAAAGGATCAATCCTCAAAACAAAAGAAAAAGAAAAAGAAAAAGAAAAAGAAAGGGAGATTGAAACTGAATCTTTTTTTATTCAAAGCTACCACAAGTGGCTCAAGTTTGAACTTCTTTGACGATTGGTTTGAAAAGCCCTCATACCTCAAACCCCTTATTTCAAGCCTTGCCTTGAACTACGCTCGACCTGATTCCCACTCGGGGATACGTAGGCAACCGCATCGGTTCGGTCACCCCACCTACCCAAAAATCAACCCGCTTCTTCCCAACCATGCCCGAACTACGTTGGACCTGATCCCTACTTGGGGGTACGTAGGCAGACTTTCAAAAAAAAAAAAAAAGAAGAAGGATGGCTCGCTAGGTCGAAAATCCGAAAGGACGCCTAGGCAAAAATTAGAGTTAAATCCAAGGTGAGCAATAACAAAAGAGAGAAAAGAGCTTGCTAGGTCACCTCACTGGTGCCTAGGCAAAAGTTATGAGCATTTGAGAGATTAAAGTCACGGTCCATGCCTCAAACCAGAAAATCACCTTCCACACTAGGGGCAAACTTCGGCTACCCGCCTCGTTTGCCTGACTTTTACTATCTACCCTTCACACAAGGGGCAAACTTCGGTCACCTACCTCGTTTGCCCAAAAACCTCCAATGAACCTTCCCCCAAACTAGGGGCAAATTTCAGTCATTTGCCTCGTTTGCCTACCAATCCCACTTCATGCCCTTCAAACTAGGGGCAAACTTCGTTTGCCACCTGATCCCTATACACCAATGGTAAGCCTTCAAGTCACAAACATTCTATTGAACAGATGGAAATGGAGCGTCTTTCATTCCATAAGCTAAGGCACTAATTCAAAGCACATCTTGAGAGAAGCAAAGAAATTGATTAGATCAGCAGGGAGGAATTTTCAAAAATAAGATTCACCATCAAAGTGATGCCATGTTAAGGAGAGAAGTAAACACAAAAGAGAAATGGTACATCATGTATGACAAAAGCACATCAAGTTTTGGCAAGTCGACCTTGTTTCATTTTGGTGTCAAATGTGTCGTCCTCGTGCGTCAATGTCTGTCAAGTTTTTGAGTCTGTTGTACTCTCAAATGTGTAAATCAACAGTGACTAATAAAATTTTCAAATCAAGTTATAAAGAGCATGCCAATACAAGCAGGAGTACCAAACACCATTACTGCACCGGTCAAGGCGTCAGCAAGAGAAGCGTCCAAACTTGGGGAAAATTTCATCCCTTTCCAAACCGTCGAAAGTTGACCATCATCTTTCTTTGTTCATGCAACATAAGTCCATGAGTGGCTGTTGATGATCTTCATTTCTCCTAGCAACATAAGTCCATGAGTGGCTGTTGATTCATCATCTTTCCTCGTTCATGCAACATAAGTCCATGAGTGGCTGTTGATGATCTTCTTTCATCTGTGCAACATAAGTCCATGAGTGGCTGTTGACCATCATCTTTCTTCGTTCATGCAACATAAGTCCATGAGTGGCTGTTGATGATCTTCATTTCTCCTAGCAACATAAGTCCATGAGTGGCTGTTGATTCATCATATTTCCTCGTTCATGCAACATAAGTCCATGAGTGGCTGTTGATGATCTTCTTTCATCTGTGCAACATAAGTCCATGAGTGGCTGTTGACCATCATCTTTCTTCGTTCATGCAACATAAGTCCATGAGTGGCTGTTGATGATCTTCATTTCTCCTAGCAACATAAGTCCATGAGTGGCTGTTGATTCATCATCTTTCCTCGTTCATGCAACATAAGTCCATGAGTGGCTGTTGATGATCTTCTTTCATCTGTGCAACATAAGTCCATGAGTGGCTGTTGACCATCATCTTTCTTCGTTCATGCAACATAAGTTCATGAGTGGCTGTTGATGATCTTCATTTCTCCTAGCAACATAAGTCCATGAGTGGCTGTTGATTCATCATATTTCCTCGTTCATGCAACATAAGTCCATGAGTGGCTGTTGATGATCTTCTTTCATCTGTGCAACATAAGTCCATGAGTGGCTGTTGACCATCATCTTTCTTTGTTCATGCAACATAAGTCCATGAGTGGCTGTTGATGATCTTCATTTCTCCTAGCAACATAAGTCCATGAGTGGCTGTTGATTCATCATCTTTCCTCGTTCATGCAACATAAGTCCATGAGTGGCTGTTGATGATCTTCATTTCTCCTAGCAACATAAGTCCATGAGTGGCTGTTGATCCATCATCTTTCTTCGTTCATGCAACATAAGTCCGTGAGTGGCTGTTGATGATCTTCCTTCGTCCAAGCAACATAAGTCCATGCAACATAAGTCCACGAATGGCTGTTGATGATCTTCCTTTCTCCTAGCAACATAAGTCCATGAGTGGCTGTTGGTCATCCTCCTTCATTCATGCAACATAAGTCCACGAATGGCTGTTGATGATCTTCTTTTCTCCTAGCAACATAAGTCTATGAGTGGCTATTGATCTCTCTTTCTTCATGCAACATAAGTCCACGAATGGCTGTTGATGATCTTCCTTTCTCCTAGCAACATAAGTCCATGAGTGGCTGTTGGTCATCCTCCTTCATTCATGCAGCATAAGTCCATAAGTTGCTATTGATTATCACCCTCCATAAGTGTCAAACCACCGCAAATCATCTCTGTCACAAATAAGAATGATACCTTCACTCCCATTTAACGGACGTATTTCCTTCTTCCTAGTAGAGTATGTTATCCTTCAGCTCCCGGAGGCCCCGACCGGCCCTCTTGGATTGAGCGCCGAAAGATTTGATCAACCGTGAGAGATTCAGAGATGGATCCTGGTTCCCGATCAAGAAGAGAGATTCTCAGAGAGTCCCCTACCATCCCCTGCAGAAGATAACAGAAGTCCGGACCGATTCTCCGGCTTGTCATCATAAGGATCTGCCAACGATTGAAAACATCATCCACAGTCAAATCACCCTGATTCCCAGGGCAAGCACTATCTATTCACAATTCAAGGATCCGTGTCCACTGATCATCATGAGCTTTCTCATCTGTCCATTTTTATCACAAAATCCCTCGGTCACCTTTGGCTGTCGTCTGCTAAACAAAGCACATCTGATCTGCCTCACTCGTTTGCAAAACGCACTTCCCAAGTTTCAAAAGTTTTGCCCCCAGACCCTGAGCCTCCTAAGCCTTGGTGTCCTTATCCGAGTCATCCACCACATCACAGTCACAAATACTAACACAACACCAGCCCACTCGGAGTGGCACACCCCACAACACCTGCTCATACTAGGATCATAACACTAGGCATGATAGGACCCATGACACAATTCATATCACATCCATGCATTGCATATCATCCTCATAGCATAGCATCCGCATGTCTTGTTGTGCATGTGTGATTTGTTCCTTTGTGCCCTGAACTACGTCCTGGTCTGATTCCCCTTGGGATACGTAGGCAGCTCACGCAGAGCACGACCAGCACTGACCTCAGCATCTTTTTTTTCATCATTGCATCTTTTGCAACGTTTTTATCCTAAATCTATAGCCTCCAAAAAGTCCTGTCTCTTCAAAACTTTGGCACTCGCTTGCGACATGCGTTGCCTCGCAAGTTCCTGCCAAAGAGGGGCAAACTGTAGACACCCCATTTTGTCGGCTATCAGATTTAGGAGACCCATAGCTCGGTGGTTCACAATGATCGTAAAAGACTCAAAAGGACTCTTGGAAGTCAGCTCTATCTCTCAGAATGCTCAGAATGACCAAAATACCCCTGAAAGCCCGAAGACTCCCAGATTTGGTCCCAAAGTTCTGAAAACATGCTATGTCGTAAGAAAAATGATAAAATGAGTTTTTAAGTAAAACTGGATGAAATCGTCAGCTCCCAGAGACCCCCGGAAGTCCCGGAAGTTCCCCGAAAGTCCCCGTTGACCGGTTTGACCAAGGTTTGACCAGGTTTGACCAGAGTTTGACCAAGTTTGACCAAGTTTGACCGAAATCGTCCGAATTCACCGGAATCATTAGAAAAGTATTAAAATGAGTTTTAAAAGAGAATCGCGCGAAAACGTCGGCTCCTGGGAGCTCCCGGAGGTTCCCAGAACTTCCCGGGAATCCCAGGTTCGACCAGTTTGACCAAGATTTGACTTTGGAATCGGGGCACCGAAACAATTTTCAAATATTTTTCATGGATACTAGAGGTCAATAGCTTTCCAACGGTATATCGCACATAATTCCTGGATTTAAAACGAATTTATTTTGAATTTCCGAAGGTGGAAAAGGCGATCAAATCAGCTTTTATCGCGAATACCGCAAAACTTTTCAAAGTGACCTATCCCCGAACTATTTTTTATGTAAAGTAGACTCCATTACCTTTCTAACGGTATATCACAACCTCAATTTGGAGTTCGTATGCATTTTCTGTGAATTTTGGACAAAATAGGGCCTTTTCGCGAATACCGGAACCTCTGGGGGCCTAAACGTAAATTTCTGGGCGTCTGAGGAGCAGTGCTGCCGCGGCACTGGCCCACTGCCGCCGCGGCACTGGCCCAGTGCCGCTGCGGCACTCAAACCTCGCAGAGTCCATTTTTGTAATTTTTTTGGGGGTCCAATTTGATTAATTGAAAGTCAAAACGACATAGTTTTGTGTTCACAGTTGTTTGGGACCAATGGGAGTACTTCTAAAACCCCAAAACAACCCCAAATTGGCCTATATAAACCCCCCATTGCTCTTCATTTTGGGGGGGCCAAGTGCAAAGCTTAAAAAGTTGTAGAGAAGAAGAGAGATAGAGATAGGTTTAGAAGAGAGAAAGGGAGCTTCTCCCATTGATTTTACATAAGAAAGTGAGTTTTATTCTTGTTTTCTTCCATCATCCTTCTATATACTTCACATTCAAAGTCCACTCCAACCCTCATTCTTGAGCATTCATGAGATAGGAAGCTACTTCTATGTCCAAATGTCAAAATCTATGAGTGAAACACCAAGCTACAAGTCCAAAATCACATTGATTATCATCTATTGATTGCTATTTACTTGCTTTGATTATATATATGTTCATCTCTCCTTATCTCATTTCTTTTTCTTTTCTTTATTTACTTACTAGTTCATCATCATCTAAGTGATGACATGAAGTTTGGGGTGAGTGAATCCTTATGGATAGTAGCTCTTGACCTCAAAAACATGTTTGATAGATGATGATCATAACCTCAATACTTCCAAGGTATTCTTGGAATGTATTGAAGTTATGCCCAAAAATAAAATAAATCTCTCCAACAATCTTGGAAGTTCTTAAATGATGAGTTTGATGTAGGTATTCTAAGTGGCTATAATCCTTATTGAGTGTTGAAAACATGTTTTCAAAACATCTATTTCAAAACCCCCTCTCAATCCCTCTCATTTGATTTCAAGAAATAAAACTTTGTTTTCTTCAATATCTCTAAAACAATGACCCAAAACAGTGAGCTGTTCAGATTCAGAGATTTGTTTTGAATTAAATACTCAAGTTATGATGATGAAACCACTTGGAAAACCTTCCTAATACATCATAGTTTGTCCCTAATTTTCCCCATCAATTATAGAAATATGAGAGTATTTGTTTTGGATGTGAGAAGTTCACATTCATAATCTGCCTCTGTTCTCACAGAATGTTCACCCAACTTCTTGCACTTATTCTGGGCATTTTCATCACTGTACATATACCTTTTCTATTTTTTTTATAAAACTTGGGTGTCTTAGGAAACTTTTGGTATATAATGGGTCATCATAAACCTTTTCTTTGATTTATGCAAAATCATACAAAATCAGTCAACAATGCAGCTTTTGTTTCTGAGTCATGTGTACATTCTGATTTTTTTCTTTTAATCTGTGATAGCTATTGATGTTTGGCTTTTTGGGTTATTTTCTAGACACAATAAGAATGATCTCAGATTTTTCTCACATTTTTCTAGGCACGTTTGACCTCCCATTATAATGTTGTAAAGTGCCATATGCAGTCTGTCCACTATTCACAGCAAGCACATTTCAACTTTTATTCTTTGATTTGATGCTCATATGCATTCCAAATTAGCTCACATCTTAGGAAGTAGTTCATACTACATTTGTATATATCCCATGTTGATTTAATCCATTCATTCATGCACATTTTAGACTTCTAAGTCATTTTAGAAATCCATGAACACAAAACACACTACAACCTTTGCACATTTTTAGGTTCATACAATACATTCATGCAAGATTTGGGGTTTTTGTAACTCTTAATCCAAGAAGATTATAAGGAATGAACTTGATCACACGTTCATGCTTCCCCTCGATCTAATCATCCTTTCTCATCCGTCCAGGGGATTGAGAGATCTTCTTTTCTCAAAAAAATAACATGCATCATTCTAGTTTGCTAAGCATATTTTGATTTCTTTAATTATTTGCTTCAAGAACAATTTATGTCCCCTTTAGATTAGGAAAACTTGATTAATTGATATATGATTAGACGATTTTTCCTAGGTTTATTTGTGTGATTTTCACTTTACATTGTATGATATTTGACTTAGATTTTATGAATGATATCTTATCTTTTGATTTTCAATTTCAAGATTCTTATGTGATGTAATATACTATCATAGTATTAATTGCCGAACCAAACCTAGTATAAGATGATTATTTGGATGCTAATTGAGGCCCGTCGAAAGACGGGGCGAGTAGAGGGTGTTTTAGTCGCGACAAAGGCTCCTTCCTCTCTCGTACCAAAACCCCGAACCAAGTTCTTTGGTTATGAAGGGCCGGTGCCCTTATCCGCTTGGGTGAGTCAAAATTAGGTTTCTTGGTTCCTTAAAGACCAAGTGGCGACTCTGTATCTGTTTTCAACAGACCATTTTCTTTTCTTTGATCCAAGTCAAATTCCTTTTCAAAACAATCTCAAACAAGAGAAGTGGTCCACTTCCGGTGTCCACATCATCCAACTTAATAAGCTAAAGTAATTCGTAAATACCCTTATCATGCAGCTAGCGGTGGATTTGCAATCATAGGTTCCTTAAACTTATTATAAAAACAAATACTTAATTTCTTTCATAATTTAGATTTACTTTTATTGTTATTAGTTTAATTCAAATTAAATCCAGAATTTGTTTTTCTTAATTAATAAATTTAGGTTTTAAAAATTGTGCGTAGTATTCAATCTCTATGGTTTCGACCTTTACTTCCACACTGCAAATCTTTTGAAAGTAAAGCATAAGTTAAGCATACTTTTATATATTGATTTTGACAAGATCAATAGCCAAAATATTTCAAATAAACTCATTCTCTCAAAAAGAAAAGAAAAAGAAAAAGAAAAAGAAAAAGAAGCTCACTAGGATGAAAACCCGAAAGGGAGACTAGGTAAAAGTTAGAGCATGAAAGAAAAAGAAGAAAACATTTGAAATGAATTGTCTCATATTCTATAAGTTAAGGCACTAATTCAAAGCATATTTCAGAAAAAGCAAAGAATTGATTGAGATCCATATGGAATATTTTCAAAGCATTACTTTATCAGCTGAGTATTATCACACCAAGATGAGAAGTGCACATGAAAGGAAAAGAAATACATCAAACATGACAAACGCGCATTAAGTCAAGGAAAATTGAGTTTTCTCCTCCAAACTTCTACTTTAAAAATGTCATCTTCCTGTGTGAATGTCTTTCAATCTCTATCGTTGCTAGTCAGTCATCATCTAGTCTGTCATGATCTCGAGTCCAAAGAGATCTAAAGTTGCAAAACTCTAATAGAATCCAAAGGTGGATACAAGCAGAAGTTCTTAACACCGTTATTGCATTGATTAATCCTAGTGAAGATGAAGCATCGAGCGATTGATAGATTAGTATGCCTTGCATGGATATCTGCTAGAATTGGTTAAAGATTTCTGAAGCACGTCAAAGTCATGCAAAAATCATCAGGTCTTTTGAGTACCTATCAATCATGGATCAGAATTGTGATATCGGGAACTTAGTATTGACCCCGGATTGGTTTGATCTTGATATATAAGCCTTAAGAGTGCTTAAAACTTGTTGAAATTGATCTGAAGGACCCTTTGGAATTTGAATCTTGGTTGAAAATCATTCAGAATTGAAGAAAAGTCTCCAAATACGAAGAATTGAGGGAACCGTAGCTTGAAAATAGTTGAGAATTGATGATTTGGAGCGAACTCCTGTTGTTTTGGGTTGATTATGTGCTACCCTGGAATGTGGACATTTGGGTCTACTGTCGCTTGAGAATTACATCTAGAAAGGATTTGGAGAAGATGAATCAGAATTTAGAATAGGGTCAGAATAAGCCCGATGTGTTTGCAAGAATATTTGAGCTGGTCAAAGCACCGATATGAGTTTCAGATGGAATAAACAGAGCCTCCAGAATAGAAGCCTTTTACTCACATCTCTCAAAATTTTAGCAATCTCCCTAGCAGAGGACTTTCATCAATCGTCCAAGTGTTAAGGCTTGCTTCGTAAGAAATCATCTGGCTATGAAAGACATGTTAATTCAGAGATCATCCAAATGGTTAGGACTCTCAGAAATCATTTAAAGTTTAAAAACATGATTAATCAGAAATCGAGTTTAAGATCATAGATCGTGTTTAAAATCATATTTTGGATCGAGTTTAAGGTCATGTTTTAAATAGAGTTTAAGATCAGGTCAAGTTTAAGACAGAATCGAGTTTAAGATTAGATCGAGTTTAAGGTCATGTTGAGTTTTAGATTGAGTTTAAGATTAGACCGAGTTTAAGATCATGTCGAGTTTTAGATTAAGTTTAAGATCATGTCGAGATTTAGATCGAGTTTAAGTTTATGTCAAGTTTTAGATCAAGTTTAAGATCATGTCGAGTTTAAGATTAGATCGAGTTTAAAATCAGGTCGAATTTTAGATCATGTTTAAGATCAGGTCAAGTTTAAGACATAATCGAGTTTAAAGAATATATCGATGTTTGAAATTTTTCTAAGTTTATGATCATATCGAGGTTAAGATTATGCCAAATTTAAGATTGTATTGAGTTTAAGATTTTGCCAAGTTTAAGATCATGTTGAAATATAAGATTGATGTGAGTTTAAGGATAGGTCATATCATGTTTAGGACTAAGTCAAGTTTGAGAAATTATCATAAGACCTGTTGAGAATAAGACTTGTCTAGAACCCTCTTCATTAAGAAACCTGAATCAATAGGAGAGTTTGTGTAAAAAAAATTCGTATGTGAGAAAGAGACGTTGCATCCTTTGCATTAGATTTTGCATGTATGGAACCCTTGAGGAAGATTCCTCCAGTATGTGCACATTCACGTTTTCATACTGCATCAGCATCCAAGGATAGGAGCATTTCATACATATTATTGTTTATGTTTTCTCTTTCCTCTCGTGCACTTGAACTACGCCCTAGTCTGATTCCTGGAAAGGATACGTAGGCAGCTCCAGCAGAGCACGACCACCAGCAACTTCGATTTAGCAACCTCTACCCAGTACTGCACTGCATTCTTGCTTTCATAATTTCTTGATTTCTCAAATTTTGAATTTCTTAATTTTTGCAGATTTTTGTTTTTCCTAAAACCTCACAGTATGGTTATTGGGTGCCTTCTGGCTTTGGCACTCACTTGCAGTTCACGTTGAGCACAACAAGCTCTGCCAAAGAGGGGCAAACTGTAGACACCCAATTTTGATCACACTAATAGGATTTAGGGTGGACATCATCTTGGAGGATTCAATGATGAAAAGTACCCAGTAGAAGGTACTAGATTCCATACAAACGAAAGATTGAACTTCGGAAAGTGCCTTCAAGCTCTAAAAAGCCCTTTTCCGTGCATAAATCCCGATTTTGTCATAATCGTCTCTCGAAATTCATATTCACTCAGGGATATATGAACATAAAGTGTTCTAAACACAGTATTCTAGGTATCCAAAGATTTAATTTTAAAGAAAAGTCCAAAATCGATGCACATTTAAAAGTAATTTTGGAAAAGAAGTCGTTTGATTTCAAAAAGATGACAAAAGTTTCAGAGGACTTTTGGGCTTCGATTGGTCTTCAATTTTTAGTTCAAAACCTTCTAGAATATTTTTATACTAAAATTCAACTTGACAGCTTTCCAAAGGTACATAAATGGACAATTTTGGACACCAAAAACAAGTTTTACGAAAATTTGGAAAAGCATTGCACGTAATATTTGAAACAGGACATAAGGATAACGAGAGGATGAAGAAAACCAAGTGGCAGGTCCCACCTAATCTGCCACCTATATACTACCCCCTCCATCGAGATTTTTGAGTTCCAGACCCTTCTAGGAGCCTCCCACTGTGAGAAAATTGCCCGAAAATTACGTTTAGGCACCAAAATGGCCATTTTAACCCTTTCTGAACTCTAAACTCTATGTTTTAACCCTGAAACTTAAGAGTTAGTTTTCAAAACTCTATATAGAGATCCATACAAGATCATCTTAGAGGGAAGTACAATACAAGAGAGTATAGAGAAGGAATAACACACAAGAGGGAAGTACATACAAGTGAATATACTTACAAGATATAAGAATATACTTTGAAGTCAAAAGAGATTTCTAGAGAGATGAAGTGAATTATGATTAAAATTTCTTAAACTAATCTCAAGATAATTAGATTAGGGATTTGGACATCAATAGCCTCCCTCAACTTCCATGGATGAGTGCTTGCAAAACTCCAAGAGGTAAACATCATAATTCATCTCTAATTCCTACTTTTATATAGATTTATAAGACTTGGATCTAGTTTAGTTTTATTTTATTTGTTAGAACACTCATCTTCTTCCTCTGTTGTTCTTCACACACTCACATAGATAGATCCACGTCTCTTTTGATTTTGTTGATAATTCTTAATTAGAGATTGATTTTCACTTTTGACTTTTATTTTTGATTTCATTCTTTTATTTTAGTTTAGATCCATTCATACATGATTATATATATGTACCTATTTTGAATTCGATGATGGTTTAGAAATATGATCTATGAGAAGGATGATTCATATGTTCATACCTATCTCTTGATTATTCATATTACCTAGAATTCCTACTGAATTTCATCTCCAATAGGATATTTGTAAATCCCTTTGATCTATGATCTAAAGTTCTTCATAGAACTTGAGGGCTAAATTGATTGGGAATCATGATAATTATGTAGATCTATGAGTTTGATCTCTCTAAATAAGCTTCAACCATCACCTAAGATGTTTTTCTCATACTTTAAAATGAATTAGATAAAATTCAGCAAAACAGATTGGTATTGTCCATAAGACTTGGTCCACCAAAACCTATAGTTTGATGGATTTCAATTTTTTTGGGTGAACTTTGATGAATTAGCTTTCATTTTATCCATTTTGAGAGTCACCAGGATTTATATGCTATTTTTAGAAATTGTTCAGAAATCGGTTGATAGATTTGAACATAGTCTCTTTGTATTTGAATTTTAGAAAATCTATAATAGTTATCGATGTTTCGCTTTTTGGGGATAATTCCTAACTCATTTATCCATATGTCGATGTAAAATTGTGAACATACGATCGAGTTAAGATTGTTTTCTAGGCGTTTGAAGTTGATACAACTATTCTAGAATTTTCTAAGTTTAACTACAAACATGATTATCTATACAGAATGGTCATGCCTTGATCACTCAACAATAATTATTTTTGTCACAAACTATAATACAACAGCTTTCTTTTGACACCAAATAAAGCTTTACATTATTTTTGTAAAATTAATTATGAATTTTACAAGAATAGTGGACAATCCTGGTCCACTGTTCCCAAAACTCTTTTTTCTCGAATTCAAAAATGGTAAAGAGGTTCTACTTTTTTGAGAAGTTCCCTAAGATATATGTCTAACTTTCTGTAAAAGGGTTTTAACCCAGCTCATGTTTAAGACCACTTTTGATAGGATTCATTAGAAGTTGCTAAATCTAGAAATTTGATTCATGACGTCTTTTCCTTGTTTATCATGCATATAATAAGTTTGCTTGTATTTTTGCAATGCTTGGGTATTTCTTGGTGTCTTAGTGCAGAGAATTGAATACCGTGGATCCGGACTTCGATTTGTGGGTTTGCCTCGTCTACATGTGGCTTGGTGGCCATGTATCGTGTACTATCTCTATCCTTTCTCTTAGAATTTTTCTAGGTTTACAATTTTGTTTTCAATGACACAATTCCTTTAAGACAGTCCTCGTTTATATGCTTATATGCTAGAGACATCTTATCTAGGATTGTTGCATGATTGCATTACACATTTCCTTCCTTTTTGCTTTTTACGACTCCGCTTGAGTCAACCCAATGTAAGTGTTTTTGGCACTTTTCATAGAGTATATGTAGAAAAGTATATGTAGAACCAGAGACTCAGTCGACTGGATCATGCAGTCGGTCAACTAGGGTGGGTATACAGTTGACTGGATGAGGTCAACCAGAATGGGTGTTTTGGCAACGGAATCCGGTCGCATGGTAAATGGTTCAGTCGACGAAACAAAACAGCGTCCGATCGATTGATCGAGGCATCAGTCGACTGTTTTCTGATAGAAAACAAAAAATTCAAAAAGGAAAGGAAGGAGAATTAAGGAAAGGAAAGGGGATCCAAAGACACGAATTTATACAACATCGGCTTGACTAGCCATCCCCAATTCACGACGAATGATACACAAACGATCTTCTTGAAGAGGTTTAGTGAAAAAGTCTGCCCATTGATGATTTGTATCTATGAAAACAAGTTTGACATCACCCTTTTGAACATGATCTCTAATGAAATGGTGTCTATTCTCAATGTGCTGAGGTCTAGAATGTTGAATGGGATTCTTAGAGAAACTAATCACGCTAGTGTTATCGCATCTAAGTGGAATGTGATCAAAGTGAAGTCCAAAGTCTTATAATTATTATTTCATATAAAGAACTTGAGCACAACAACTACCAGCGGCAATATATTCGGCTTTCGCTGTGGACAAAGCTACGGAATTTTGTTTCTTACTAAACCAAAAAACTAGGGAGTATCCTTAAAAGTGACATGTGCCACTTGAGCACTTGCGATCCACTTTGCAACTGGAAAAGTCCGCATTCGAATAACTAACTAACTCAAAGGGAGTGTTCTTAGGATACCATAAACCTAAGTCAATAGTGCCTAATAAATATCTAAAAATATGCTTAACGGCTACAACATGCGACTCTCTAGGTGAGGATTGGGATCTAGCACAAACACACACACTAAACATTATATCTGGTCTATTAGTGGTAAGATACAACAAACTACCTATCATGCCACGGAAATTTTTAGTATCAACAAGTTTTCCGGATTCATCTTTGTCAAGCTTGAGAGATGAACTCATGGGAGTTGCAATAGGTTTGCAATTTTCAAAAACAAATCTTTTTAAATTAGTCTTTAATGTACTTGGATTGGTTTATGAAAATGCCTTCTTTATGTGTTTGATTTGTAAACCAAGAAAGAAATTTAGTTCTCCCATCACTCATTTCAAATTCTTCTTGCATGCATTTTGCAAATTCCTCACACATCTTTTCATTTGTAGCACCAAATATGATGTCATCCACATAGATTTGAACAAGTAGAATGTCATTGTGAGAATGTTTAATGAAAAGAGTAGTGTCAATTTTTTCTCGAGTAAATCCAAGATCAAGCAAACATTTGCTAAGACGATCATACCAAGCACAAGGAGCTTGTTTTAAACCATATAAGGCCTTTGAAAGTTTAAAGAGATGATAGGGAAATTATGAACTTTGAAATCCTGGAGGTTACTTGACATAGACTTCTTCTGCTATAAAACCATTTAAAAAGGCACTTCTTACATCCATTTGAAAAAGTTTGAAATCTTTGTGGCAAGTAAAGGCAAGTAACATTCTAGTGGCTTCTAATCTTGCTATGGGAACATAGGTTTCCTCATAGTTTATTCCTTCTTCTTGGTTATACCCTTGGGCTACCAATCTAGCCTTATTTTTAACCACAACTCTGGATTCATCTTTCTTATTCCTAAATACCCATTTGGTTCCTATGATGGAATGATCATTCGGTCAAGGAACTAAAGTCCAAACTTTGTTTCTCTCAAATTGGTTCAATTCTTCTTGCATAGCCATAATCCAACTATCATCTTTCTTGGCTTCCTCTATGTTCTTAGGTTCTATTGAACAAAGGAATGCTAAGTTGTTTCAAATATTTCTAAGAGAGGATCTAGTAGCTATTCCTTGACCAGGGTCACCTATGATTTGATTAATGGGATGACTAGGAACGGTCTTCCAATCTCTAGGGAGGTCATTTCTAATGTTATCCCTAGGATGTTCTAAAGGAATAGGGTAACCTTCCTTAGGTTTTTCTAAAGGTGTGGAGGTTGAGGTATTAGCTCCATCTAGGATTTTTACAACAACATCATCATCATCATCATCATTTCTTTTAAAGGGATTGACCTCATCAAAAACTACATGCTTGGTCTTCTACAACTAAGGTCGTCTTATTAAAAACTCTAGATGCCTTGCTTATTTGAGAATAACCTAAGAAGATACCCTTATCCGACTTAGTGTCAAACTTACCTAAGTTATCCTTATTGTTCAAGATGAAGCACTTATAACCAAAAACTCTAAAATAACCGATGTTAGGTTTTCTAGCCTTCCAAAGTTCATAGGAAGTCTTACCAAGACTAGTTCTAATAACAACACGATTAATAATATAACAAGAAGTGCTAGTTCCTTCGGCCCAAAAGTATTGAGATAGAGAGTGTTCATTCAATAAAGTTCTTGCAATTTCTTGAAGTGTTCTATTTTTCCTTTCAACAACACCATTTTGCTGTGGAGTTCTTGGTGCCGAAAAAATATGTCCAAAACCATTTTCATCACAAAAATTTGAAATATCTTTATTGTCAAATTCCCTTCCTCTATCACTTCTAAAATTGTTGATGGCATACCCTTTTTCATTTTAAATTCTTTTACAAAATTTTACAAAATTTGGGTAAGCCTCATCTTTGTGAGCAAGAAAAGTAACCCATGCAAATCTTGAGTAATCATCAACAAATACGAATGCAACACTTTGCCACTCATACTTGCTACACGATTAGGATAAAATAAATCCATATGAAGCAATTCAAGGGGTCTACTAGTAGAGATCTCCTTTTTTTCTTTTTGAAAGAAATTTTTGTTTGTTTCCAAGTTGACAAGCATCACAAATCTTGTGCTTAACAAATTTTGTTTTTGGTAAACCTTTGACTAAATTGTTCTTTGATAAATTTGAAAGAAATCCATACTAGCATGTCCTAATCATCTTTGCAAAAGCCAACTAGTTTTACTCAACACGGTAAAGCATTTAACATCTTGAGAAGAGATATCATCAAAATCAATGGTATAAACATTTTCATCTCGGTATGCAATAAATAACACCTAGTCATCTTTAGCATTCATAATCATGCAATAGTTTAATTCAAATACAACTTTAAAACCTTTATCACATAATTGACTAATGCTCAACAAATTGTGTTAAGACCATCAACTAGTAACACATTCTCAATATATAGAGAGGAGTTCTTACCTACTTTACCTACGCCAATAACTTTTCCCTTGGAGCTGTCTCCGAAGGTGGCGTTTCCACCATCCTTAGGAGAGAGAGATGAGAACTTTGATTTGTCTCTGGTCATGTGTCTAGAGCATCCACTATCCAATAACTATCTATCCTTGCTTGAGGATTTTAAGCACACCTATAAAACAAGCTTAAGTAACCGTCTTTGGTACCCAATATTCATTGGGTCCACTTTTGTTAGCAAAGGGAGGTGTGGTTCCCTTTTCAATCCAAATCATAGTGGTTTTTCTCCTATTTGGGCATTTGTAGTTCACCTGCCCTTTTCTTATGAAATTATGACAAGTTACATGAGGATTGAAATTGCTTGAAGTGGATCCTTTTGTAAAAATGATTTGATGAGATTTATTTGAAGAACTAGAACTAGTAGAAGCATCACTTGAGAAGAAATTATTGTACTTCTTTTCTTTGAAGGTAGGATTCAATTCCAACCTGGCTTTATCAAAAACACATCTTTATTTTCCGAAATGCATATTTAAATTTTGCTCTCCATGAGTGAATTTTGCTAGTGTTTTTGTCAAATCTTCAACTTGTTTCTTCAACTCAATGTTTTCCTTTTCAAAATCATTTGTAGGAATGCTTCTTGATGCAAGCACTTCATTTTCTTTTCTCAAAGATTCATTTTGTGATTTCAATTCACTAAGTTCATTTGAGACTTGGGAAAAGTTCTTTTTGGAGCAAGGTATTTGGTTCCCAAACTTCCAATTCATCATGCAATTCATCAAATGCATTTTGTAGCTCATCATAATTATGAGATTCATTACAAGAGTCGTAGTTAGAGTCTACCTCATCACTTTCATTTTCCATGAGACAAATGTTTCCAACTTCATCATCACTTGATTCATCTTCAGATTTCTCATTTTTAGAATCATACCAAGTTGTTGCCTTCATTGCCTTTTTCACCTTTTGCTTGAATTTTTTCTTCAACAATGGGCAATCGACTTTGATGTGTCTGGGCTTTTTGTACTTCAAGCAAATGATTGGATCTTTCTTGGCTTCATTTTCCTTTTGTCCTTTTCTTGCAAAGAATTTGTCTCTCCTCGAGAATCTTTTAAACTTGCGAATGATCATAGCTATTTCATCATCTTCATCACTATAATCATATTGGTCATTTGAAGCCTTTAGACCCAAGTTCTTCTTTTTGTCTTCATTGTCAAAGACAGCTAATTCCATTTTATGGTTGGTGAGAAATCCCATGAGTTGTTTAATAGAAAGCCTTGAAAGTTCCTATGCTTCTCGGACCGCCATGACCTTTGGTTGCCAATGCTTTGGTAGAGAACTAAGCACCTTCTCAATCATCTCTTCGTTAGGATAAAATCTACCAAAATTTTTCAAACTATTAATAATAGTAGTAAAGCGAGTAGACATTTCACTAATAGTTTCATTTGGGAGCATTTTGAACATTTCATATGATTGAACAAGTAAACTAATCTTAGACTTCTTCACTTGGGTTGTTCCTTCATGTGTGACTTCTAGTTTATCCCAAATTTCTTTAGCCAATTTACAAGAAGATATTCTATTGTACTCATTTGGGTCGAAGCCACAATATAAGAGATTCATAGATATAGCATTCATTTTAATGAGTTTCTTGTCACTTTCATTATATTCATCTTCTGTTTTAGAAACGGTTTTGGTGCCTACGGTTTCAATGGGAACATGAGGTCCTTTGACTACGATTTGCCATAAATTAAAGTCTTGAGCAGTAATGTAAATTCTTATCCTATTTTTCCGATAAGCATAGTTAGTTCCATTAAAGCATGGAGGCCTCTAGGATGATTATCCCTCACTACAAGTGATATTTATACTAGTGTTTGCCATGTGATCTTAACTCTAAGATATGTGAAATCAATACAAGAGTCCTTGCTTTGATACGAATTGTTAGCCCAAAAGCAATCCTTAGAGAGGGGGTGAATAATATTGCTAACAATTATTGGCAAATTAAAACTTAAAGCAAGCACAAAATTAATTATAACAATAATAAAATAGAGAATGGAAAGAGGCACTTGTAAACCAAGTTTTTCAAGTGGTTCGACAATCCGCAATCCGCGGCCAAAGTCCACCCCTCAAGAATACTTCTTCAACTCCTTGTTACACATCCAATGAAGAAACCCTTTGCTTGGAGCAAGGGTTACACGAACTCTCTTATAACTTCAAGTATTTGAATAATGTTTGATTGCAACTGAGCAACACTCTCTTGTAGAGTAGATAGAAATAATAAATGCTCACAATAATAGCTCTCAAGGAATTTCAAATGAAAACTAGAGCTAGAAGATTGAATCTGAATTAATTAGGGCTTGAAACTTTGATTGCAAATAAGTGAGTATTGAATGACAGTAATGAATGTCCCAACAACCAATTTTGAACTGAGTATAAATACTCTCCCAAGAAAATCTGAACATTTAAGGTAGGTGGGAACATTACATGCTAAAGCAAAATAGAGGAAAAGAGCCATTACTGTTTCTGCATAGTAATCTAGTGGACTGCACTTTTGAACTTAAGTTTTTGTGCCATAAAAATAGTCGGCAAAAATATGGTCAAGTCGACTAAAGGTTGTCAAGCAGAATGCTTGTTTTTGTTGTAAAAACTAGTCGACTGAAGGACATGTTTGGTCGACTGAAAAATAAAGGGTTGAGTCGACTGGATTAATGTTTAGTTGACCGTTTTACTTTAGAAAAATAGTTTGATTGTTTTAAATAGTTTGTTCAATTTTAAGCCCTTATTTTTGAGATCCAATCTAACCAACTTTACATAATGTCCTGTAAGGACAATACAAAATGGAAATAGTCTTCGACGATGCTTCTATAGAATATGCATCACCATTATAAGTCTTTGTTTGAACATCACACTAAATGAAATCATAAGTACTCAACTTGATAATTTGTTAATCATCAAAATTACTCAAGGTAAAACCCTTGGGGATAACAACAAGAACTCAAACAAGTTCAAGTTCAAATCAAAAGAGCATTTTTCAGTTAAAAGTCGAAGATGGTTTGATGGAAAAATATGAGCACCTGATTCGTAAGTTGGAGACACTAGAAGAAAAGAAAGAACCTGTAATACTGTTTGCTTTTGAAGAATCTTGTTCGAGTTGTCTTCAAATGGGACATACCTCTTAACATTGCCAAGTGTATCCTATTTATTAAGAACAGAATCCCGTAGAGGTATAAGCTGTAAATTCTCTAAGTCGTTTCAACTCCAATAACAGATGGAGCCATCATGGTTTTGACCACAGGAACAATGCTGTCACAACAAACCCATCTCAATAGTGGTAGCCAAATTAAGGAAATCAATACTAACCCCACAAACAAGGGTACCGACAAAACTACCAACCTGCTCCAACCTATCAACAAATTCAAGGGTACCACCAAAATCAATATCAGCAAAGTCATCCACCTCAACCCAACTACAATCAAGTGAGCAACAACCAATCTTCATCCAACACCTATGTGCTACCTCATAATAAGGCACAAGAGGAACCAAATATACTTATGATGCAACAAATGATGCAGATCATGAGTAAACTCAACACAAGTATGGAGAGGTTGGCTGTTGAACAAGGGGATAGAGAAAGAATTATGTTCCCCACACAACCAGAGCCAAATCCTAGAGGCCAACATTCGGGTATAGGCCCTTCGGGGTCAGAATCATATGAAAAGGCCAAGGCTGTAACTGTGTTAAAGAGCAAAAAAGTGATTGAGAAAGCTTCTCCGCCCGCGCATACTGTGGTTGAAAAGGTAGATAAGTTAGAGAACGAAGAAGAATTGGTGGAAGAAGAGAAAGAAGGCGAAATAGTTGAGACCAAAACAACAGTTTTTGTGGATACAAAAATAAAGAGAAGGCTTGGAAAAGAACCTCTTCTCGAAGAGACCCCCAACAGCCCTTTTCTGGCACCATGTCCTCGGAGGTTGAAGAAGCCTCAATAAGAAGCCAAAAGTCAGGAGTTTTTGGAGTTGTCCAAGCAAGTGAAAATCAACTGTCCACTCCTTGACGCAATAAAACAAGTAGCTTCCTACGCTAATTAAGTTCTTGAAGGAGTTGTGCACTGTTAAGAGGAAGCAAAGTGTAAAGAAGAGTGCTTACCTTGCCTACCAAGCAAGTTCGATTCCTAAACATGATTTACCTCCTAAATTTAAGGACCCATATACACCAACAGTTCCAAGCATAATCGGTCAGAAGAAGGTCAACAATGCCCTTCTTGATTTAGGGTCGAGTGTGAATCTTCTACCTTATACTGTTTACTAGTAGCTAGGGTTAGGAGAACTTAAACCTACTTGAATTACTGTCCAGCTCACAAATTGATCAATCAAATATTCACGAGGAGTTTTGGAGGATGTCTTAGTCTAGATTGACACCTGTATCATTCCTATTGACTTTATTGTTTTAGACACCGAGCTGGTATACAATGCCAAGTCTCAAATTTCGGTGATCTTTGGACGTCCTTTCCTTAATTGCAATGATTGATCTGACAATCAAGGTAAGAAGTAGAGTGATGACCATGGTTTTTTGGAACATGACGTTAAATGTCAAAATCTTCTCAAGCCTTGAATCTGATGACCTTGACAATGAAGAAGAGGTAGACTGGGTAGAATTGGTAATCCAAGACTTTTTTTATTTGACTGCTCCTTCTGATACTGTAGAGTCCATTATCATTAACTCTTGTTATGAGCCAGACAAATATACTCCGCAAGACAAAGAGAGGAGTCAGATGTGTACATGATTGGAGGTTGTTGAGGAAGGAGTTGTAAGGGTAATGTGGATGGCTCAATATAAACATCTACCGCCAAAGACAAAGTTGGCAGTGCCGTCAAACCTGAAATTTCTAGAGTTGAAACTGAAAGAGCTCCCGAAGGAATTGAAGTATGTGTTTCTGGGGGAAGAAAAGACCTTTCCTGTAATCATCTCATCTGTGTTGAATCAAGAAAATGAAGGTAAGCTGATAAAGCTACTTAAGCAACATCGGAGTGGATTGGGATGGACCGTCGTAGATTTAAGAGGGATAATTCCATCTATATGCACCTATAGGATTTACCTATCGATTGATACCAATCAATTGACATTGTTCCAATCGATTGACACTTTTCTGATACCAATCGATTGATAAGTTTCCCAATCGATTGACATTCAACCGACTAAAAGTGATTACGTGTCAACATTTCCAATCGATTGCCATTCATCCCAATCGATTAACATTGTTTCCAATCGATTGACTACAAATATCTGTTACCAATCGATTGACTGGTGTCTCAATCGATTGACATAACCTGAGAAATGTTTTCTTCTTTCCTTCAGCTTTAAACGCGTGGCACTCCCATATCCCTATATATACTCGTCCATTTGTGGCCTTGGGTCACTTTGGCAGCTTGAGAGAGATATACCTCTTGTGAGATATATACATACATACACACTCTACACACACTCACTGCCTTAGCAGCTGGGAGAGAAAGAGAAGGAGAATCAGAAAGAAGAAGAAAGGAAGAGACAGAGAGAGAGAAGGCTGGACAGAGAAAGAGAAGGAAGAGAAAGAGAGAAAGCTTGGAGGTTTCAAGCTTAACACAAGCCAAACGCACCCTAGGTGAGTTTCTAACTCACTTGGTCCCTTTATATGAAGTTTATATAAGTTATTATGATGTTTAGATGGGTTACATGCATGTTGTGTACGTTTATATATGCTGTTTTTACAATCTGCTGGAGAAGACGTAGTACCAATCGATTGACATAATCTCAATCGATTGACATCAGTTGTATCCCAATCGATTGAATAGAATTTCAATCGATTGACACTTTTCAGATACTAATCGATTGACATAATATCAATCGATTGACATCAGTTGCATCCCAATCGATTGAATAGGATTTCAATCGATTGACATGATTTTTGATACCAATCGATTGACATGATCTCAATCGATTGACATGATTTTGATACCAATCGATTGAACTTAGTTCCAATCGATTTACATAAGTAGAACATGGTTTCCTTTGCCTATTTATTATATAAGAGGTTTAGTTGTTCGATTTCTGATTCGGAATTCCATTATGCGACTATGGGGTAGACAGGAGTAATGTGACACCAAAGATTTATGGATAATGAATAAAAAGAATATGAAGACATGGGTGACGTGTTGATTCTGATGTGAGTTTGATATCCGTTTCTTTTAATCCGAGTAGTCAGGCCACATTGGGAGTTTGTCATGTGTCGATGTAGAATGGAACGTAAGTAGGTTTGGTAAGTTCTGGGAATGGTACGTGGATGGACGATTGGTCATGATATGCTCTTAAAAGCGGTGAACCAGACTATGGTTCTTAAAAGCGATGAGCTGGACCAAGAAGTCTTAAGATAGACTGGATGATCTATGATATGCTCTTAAAAGCGGTGAACCGGACCATGGTTCTTAAAAGCGGTGAGCTGGGATCATTAGTAGATGACGTTAAGTCGTGGCAATAGATTGATATGCCTTATTCAAAACGTTATATCCCTGAAATGCGGTGAACAGGACCATTGTTCTTAAAAGCTGGGGACAGACTGACGTGGAGTCCATGACATGCGGTGAGCAGGACCATTGCTCTTAAAAGCGATGGACAGAATAAGGGTGTATCCCTAGAGTTAAACGATTGAGTCTGTTCATGAAAGATCAGAATGTGTTGAGTTCGGTATTTGAGTAACAAGACGATAAGGGTCGGTTTACAAGAATGAATAGAGAAACAAGATATGGTTATAATAAGATGTTAACTCGTGTTTTCATAAGCTCGTGTTTACTTCAGATAATTGGTACCTCGTTAGTTTATGCTCACTCAGCTCTCAGTAAGCTGAAGGCCTTTTATTGCCTGGACATTTCCCGTCCAGAATATCCTGCCCCTTATTCTGCAGGTAAGGACCAGTACACTGATGACTATTATCCAGAGGAGGGCCCCACCGATGACAGTTATGCCAGGAAGGATTATCCTTATCCCAGTTGAAGACTGAAGATGTTATAATTAGATTTAATTTCAGTTGTTCTGTTAAATCTTTTGTAAGCGGGTACTTGGGCATTTGTTGTCTTCAGACCTGTTGTGATCCTGTGGACCATACTCCGATATTTTGTAATAGTTAGCACTGTGTGTTATTCTCAGTTGTTTACTGTTGTCTTTCTTTTGGACTAGTACTGCGTGGTGTGGATTATTAGTGACTTTCACCTGTCATTCCTTATGGACCCATAAAGGAAATTTATTTTTCTCTATTTATGTCGTTCCGGGGCATGACAGGGTTTTTTGGTATCAGAGCCCAGTTTTCGATACTCTAGGTTGTGATACTCTTGTTCACTAAGTATTTCCACACCAATTGGTCCTAGTGTTGTTAAGATTCTTTGAGATGAGATATGAGTATAAGATAAGTTCGTCTTCCTGACGATAGATAGTTTCCTTTGCAGGATAGCATGGATCCGGAGTTTCACCAGTTTGTGACTGACGCTTATGGTGGACATATTATCCATGGAGATACCGTGGAGCCAGTTGACCCAGAGTTTTATCGTGAGCGTGTGTGCCAGATAGCTAGTCGACATTTGGAGGAGGACATGTAGAGAGCGCTTTAAGTGACCGGGAGTACTCACCCGACACAGATGCGCATGGATGCTTACCATACTGCGAGAGTCGGTAGAGACATTTGCCAGGAGATGTTAAGATTAGTTTTGAGTAAGCCAGAGATGGATGAGATTGAGTTGAGAGCTATTGTAGCCGGTCCACCAGAGCCCGTAGTTGCACCAGCAGCAACAGCAGCTCCACCATCACCAGTACCAGTCCGAGAGCCAGAGCCTAAGCCGATTGAGGATGAGGAGGATCTAGAGCCTGAGGATGAGCATCCCGATGAGGACATGGACGGAGATGGAGAGGAAGAGCCGATAGATGACGAGGACCCAGTGGAGGATGAGCATACAGACGATGCAGATGATGATGAACCTGAGGATGACCCTGAGGAGCCAGAGTTTGAGCCAGAGGATCCAGTACCAGACCCAGAGGCTATTGAGGCAGACGTAGTAGTAGAGGAGGATGACCCCGAGGAGGTAGTTGTGCCAGAGGTACCCGTTGTGCTTCAGATACCAGCCGGACCGATTATGCATATGGCAGCCATGGCCGATATGGCAGTAGGATGGATAGCTCAGATGATCGCTCAGCCAGCAGGTTTCGTTATAGGAGAGGCCGCGATAGTAGGAGCTCTTGACATAGCTGACGGTTTTGCTGCAGTAGCTGTTGATGTCGCTAACCAGGCGATAGCAGACGTGATGGAGGACGATGATGCAGAGATGATAGAGGATTGGGATATAGGGGTAGTAGTCAGAGATCTTGTTGCACCAGTTGAGGATGATCCACTCGAGGAGATGGATATAGACCCAGAGGACGAGGCACCACCAGCAGGATCAGATGCTGACGACTTTTGAGTCAGGATCGGCAGGGTGTAGATTTTGTTAGTATATATTAGGACATGTTGTCCACTAGATTTTGGGAGCTTGAGAGATAGCTATTGACCATAGCTTTGTATAGTATTAGCTGACCTTTAGTTGTTGTAACTCTTGTCCCATATGGTACACAGTTTGACTAGTATGTACTATACGGTACATCTTTTGATATATATATATACGAGCAGTACTTTTGGTTATTGTTGGATTGTTGCGTTGTGCTGTGTTGTTTAGTAGAATTGTTAGTCTAGCTATTTCTTATTCTATCTTGAGTTCGTTTCTACGAGAAGACTTTCAGCTGATCAATATATCTCTTGTAGGCGATACTCGTTATCATCATGGTAGGACCCTTGAGAAATCACCAAGCGCGTAATGGAGCACCTATTCCAGAGGGAATGGACCCAACCAGAATTTTTGAAGCATTTATGCAGAGAATGGAGCATGTGGGGGATACATATAATCACTCCACCCACTAGAGACCTTTTGTACCCCCGCCACCAAGACAGACTGGAGATAAGTTGTTAGCAAATTTTCGTGGGTTACGTCCCGAAAAGTTCGATGGACTAACAGAACCATGGAAAGCAGAACAATGGATAAGAGAGATGGAGTTAATATTTGAAGCATTGGAATGCAGCAAACAAGAGAAACGTCGCCTTGCTACGTTTCAGCTCACTTATGCCGCCGTAGATTGGTGGGAAGCTGAACAAGCCACTATTGGGATCAACGCCGCTAGAGCTATGTCGTGGGAGACATTCAAAGGCAGATTTTTGGAGAAGTATTTTCCAGAAGATGAGAGAGATCAACAGGAAAGGAACTTTCTCAATTTAATCCAAGGAGGATGGAATGTACGGGAATACACAACACAGTTCGAGCGTTTATCCAGATTTGCTCAGCATATGATAGACACGCCGCAGAAGAAGGTGAAGAGATTTCACCAAGGACTGAACCCCCACCTCAGACATATGATGGTTGGTCATCTGAACCAGTCGTATGAGGAAATTGTTAGATTTGCTACAGGATTAGAAAAGGATGCTAATCCAGTACAGCAACCCCAGATAAATCGACCTCAATCGTCACGAAGGTTTCAACAGAGGAATTTCCATAATCGACCACCGAGAAATACCCAAGGATGGAGACCTCAGGAAAACTTTCAAGGAAATAAGAGAATCTGGGAGGGAACCAGGAAACCGCAGTAGAGTTATAATCGACCTCAACAATATCGCCAGCAGGGGTCACAGCCACAGGCATTACTAACAGCCCTACCCAACAATAGTGGAGGATGTTTTAACTGTGGAAAGCCCGGACATATTGCAAGGAACTGTACTGCCCATAGATCTAGTCGCAGGCCGGATATTGTCTGCTGCAACTGCAACAAACCAGGACACTTGAGCAAGGATTGTCGTGCGCCACAAGGAGGATACTACGGAGCACCAGTACAAGGAATTCAAGGACCTCCTGATCAGACCAGAATGAATGCTATCATTCCAGGAGAAGCAGGCTTTAATGCTGATGAGCAGCAACATTTGGAAGGTACACTTGTACTCTTTCATAGTCCAGTTAAAGCTTTATTTGATACTGGAGCCGCACGTTCTTTTATTGCTGTTAAGATTGTGCGTCTTTGAGTCAACGCTGAATGATGTGTCACCATTGGGAGTGACAGTTAAGTTGAGTAAAGTGTGTAAAGATTGCCCTTTGACTTTGGGAGATAGGAATCTTCCCGCAGACTTGGTAGTTCTGTCGATGTCAGAATTCGATGTTATCCTAGGGATGGATTGGTTAACTAAGTACAGTGCCAATTTGGATTGCCCTACTAGAACGATTGTATTTCCAATACAAGGAAAGCCGACGATCAGATTTCAGTGTCAACCGATGAGCGACCTGTTCCTTACAAGTGGTTTAGCTACGATCATTAGTACGAGTACGGAGCTTACGATGGATCAAATTCCTATTGTATGAGACTTTCAGGATGTATTTCAGGATATTAAAGGACTTCCACCGAAAAGAGAAATAGACTTCTGTGTGGAATTAGTACCTGGTACATTGCCTATTTCTAAGACTCCATACAGGATGGCGCCAACTGAGATGTTAGAACTGAAGAAGCAAGTTCAAGAGCTTGAAGATCTAGGATTTGTTCGTCCAAGTACGTCACCTTGGGGAGCACCAGTTCTGTTTGTAAAGAAGAAGGACAGAACACTTCGACTCTGTACAGACTACAGGGAGTTGAACAAGGTAACGATTAAGAATAGATATCCACTACCTCGGATAGATGATCTATTCGACCAGTTACAAGGATCTAGGATCTTTTCCAAGATCGATCTGCGTTCTGGATATCACCAGCTGTTAGTTCGACCAGAGGATGTATCGAAGACTGCATTCAGGACAAGATACGGGCATTACGAGTTTTTAGTTATGCCTTTTGGATTGACAAATGCGCCAGCAGTATTTATGGACTTGATGAATAGAGTATTCAGACTATATCTGGATAAATTCATTATTGTGTTCATTGACGATATACTGATCTACTCAAAGACAGAAGAGGATCACAAGGAGCATTTACAGGTTGCCTTGCAGACACTTCGAGATAGCAAGTTGTATGCAAAGTTCAGCAAGTGTGAGTTTTGGCTACGGGAAGTCAAATTCTTGGGACACGTTATATCTCAGGAAGGTATTTCGGTAGACTCATCTAAGATTGATGCAGTCTTAAGCTGGAACAGACCGACAAATGCGACCGAAGTCAGAAGTTTTCTGGGTTTAGCAGGATATTACAGAAGATTTGTCGAAGGATTTTCCAAGATAGCAGGACCCTTGACGAATTTAACAAGGAAATAGACGAAGTATGAATGGACAGACAAGCATGAGGGTGTATTTCAGGAGTTAAAAGAAAGATTGACTTCTGCACTAGTACTTGCATTACCTAAGAGTGGAGAAAAGTATGTGATCTACAGTGATGCATCGTACCAAGGACTTGGATGTGTGCTTATGCAAGATGGAAATGTTATCGCATATGGATCAAGACAATTGAAGGTTCATGAGAAGAATTATCCTACGCATGATCTAGAATTAGCAGCAATAGTGTTTGCATTGAAAATTTGAAGACACTATCTCTACGGAGAAAAGTTTGACTTGTTTTTCGATCATAAGAGTCTGAAGTTTTTGTTCTCTCAAAAGGAGTTGAACATGCGACAGCGGAGATGGATGGAATTACTCAAGGACTATGACTTTTCTTTGCAATACCATCCCGGCAAAGCAAACGTAGTAGCAGATGCTTTGAGCCGTAAACCTCGATTAGTGATCGCTACATTACTAATTAGAGAATGGAGAGCATTAGAAGAAATTGCTGAATTTGATCTTCAGTCAGTGGAGCCAAATAAAGGACAACATTTTGTATGTCTTATGGTACAACCAACTTTGATCAGCCGTATCAAAGAGGCTCAACAGACAGTAGAGGATTTGAAGTTATGGTTCGCCAAGATGTCAGCCAAGGAACCAGAAGTCTGGAGTATTAGTACCGACGAAGCTTTACGATGTAAGGGTAGACTTTGTGTACCTAACGAAGAAAATCTTCGAAAAGAAATATTAGATGAAGCACATAAGTCACGGATGACGATTCATCCCGGAAGTATGAAGATGTACAAGGACTTGAAGAGAAATTTTTGGTGGGAAGGAATGAAGCGAGAAGTGGCTGAGTATGTTTCTCAGTGTCTTACTTGTAAACAAGTAAAGGCAGAACATCAGAAACCACCTGGACTGCTACAGCCGTTACCTATTCCTCAATGGAAATGGGAACACATAACCATGGATTTCGTGGTAGGATTGCCGAAGTCACAGTAGAATCACGATGCTATATGGGTAATCGTGGATCGACTTACTAAGACGGCACATTTTATTGCCTATAGCATGACGTACTCAGTAGAACATTTCAGCCGAATGTATCTACAACACGTTGTACGATTACATAGAGTGCCTGTATCTATTGTGTCAGACCGAGATTCACGCTTTACTGCAGAATTTTGGAAGAGTCTCCAGACAGCGATGGGAACGACATTGAACTTGAGTTCAGCTTTTCATCCGCAGACAGATGGACAGACAGAATGAGTTAATCAAGTGATGGAAGATATGTTACGAGCTTGTGTCATTGATTTTGAGAGTACTTGGGAGATACACTTACCTCTGATTGAGTTCGCCTATAATAATAGTTATCATTCGAGCATAGATATGGCGCCATTCGAAGCTTTGTACGGAAGACCTTGCCGATCTCCGCTATGTTGGACCGAAGTCGGAGATAGTCAACTTCTTGGGCCAGAAATGGTACGAGAAACCAGCAAGAAGATTCAAGTCGTACGTGAGAAGATGAAGACAGCCCAGACCAGATACAAGAGTTATATATGCTGACAAACGATGCAAACACTTGGAGTTTGCCGTTGGGGATCACGTATTACTCAAGGTTTCACCTGTTCGAGGAATCGTTAGATTTGGTCAGAAAAGGGGCAAATTATCGCCACGTTTCATCGGACCATTCGAGATTCTGGAGCGTGTTGGAAAAGTTGCTTATCGCCTTGCGTTGCCACCAAAGATGTCAGGAGTACACAACGTTTTTCACATCAGTATGCTAAGGAAGTATGTTCACAAACCAGCGCACGAGATCAACTTTGAGGATATCGAAGTCAACAGCGACGTTACGTTCAATGAAGGACCTGTTCGTATTCTGGATCGAGGAATCAAGAAACTCAGGAACAAGGAGATCCCGTTAGTCAAAATTCAGTGGAAACATCACGATGAAGGAGAAGCTTCGTGGGAGCTAGAGTCAGAGATGCGCGAGAAGTTTTCATTTTTGTTTTAAACCTTGTTGCTTTTGATTTCGAGGACGAAATCTTTTGTTGAGTGGTGGATGATGTAATACCCTGTATTTCGATATATTAATAAAACCTGGTATTTCATTTCTATACTCGTATAAACTTTCTCTTCCTTTTGGTGAATTTTTGATACCAATCGATTGACATTGTTCCAATCGATTGACACTTTTCTGATACCAATCGATTGATAAGTTTCCCAATCGATTGACATTCAACCGACTAAAAGTGATTACGTGTCAACATTTCCAATCGATTGCCATTCATCCCAATCGATTGACATTGTTTCCAATCGATTGACTACAAATATCTGTTACCAATCGATTGACTGGTGTCTCAATCGATTGACATAACCTGAGAAATGTTTTCTTCTTTCCTTCAACTTTAAACGCGTGGCACTCCCATATCCCTATATATACTCGTCCATTTGTGGTCTTGGGTCACTTTGGCAGCTTGAGAGAGAGAGATATACCTCTTGTGAGATATATACATACATATATCTATATCTACACATATATACACACTCTACATAGACTCACTGCCTTAGCAGCTGGGAGAGAAAGAGAAGGAGAATCAGAAAGAAGAAGAAAGGAAGAGATAGAGAGAGAGAAGGCTGGACAGAGAAAGAGAGAAAGCTTGGAGGTTTCAAGCTTAACACAAGCCAAACGCACCCTAGGTGAGTTTCTAACTCACTTGGTCCCTTTATATGAAGTTTATATAAGCTATTATGATGTTTAGATGGGTTACATGCATGTTGTGTACGTTTATATATGCTGTTTTTATAATCTGCTGGAGAAGACGTAGTACCAATCGATTGACATAATCTCAATCGATTGACATCAGTTGTATCCCAATCGATTGAATAGAATTTCAATCGATTGACACTTTTCAGATACTAATCGATTGACATAATCTCAATCGATTGACATCAGTTGCATCCCAATCGATTGAATAGGATTTCAATCGATTGACATGATTTTTGATACCAATCGATTGACATGATCTCAATCGATTGACATGATTTTGATACCAATCGATTGAACTTAGTTCCAATCGATTGACATAAGCAGAACATGGTTTCCTTTGCCCATTTATTATATAAGAGGTTTAGTTGTTCGATTTCTGATTCGGAATTCCATTATGCGACTATGGGGTAGACAGGAGTAATGTGACACCAAAGATTTATGGATAATGAATAAAAAGAATATGAAGACATGGGTGACGTGTTGATTCTGATGTGAGTTTGATATCCGTTTCTTTTAATCCGAGTAGTCAGGCCACATTGGGAGTTTGTCATGTGTCGATGTAGAATGGAACGTAAGTAGGTTTGGTAAGCTCTGGGAATGGTACGTGGATGGACGATTGGTCATGATATGCTCTTAAAAGCGGTGAACCAGACCATGGTTCTTAAAAGCGGTGAGCTGGACCAAGAAGTCTTAAGATAGACTGGATGATCTATGATATGCTCTTAAAAGCGGTGAACCGGACCATGGTTCTTAAAAGCGGTGAGCTGGGATCATTAGTAGATGACGTTAAGTCGTGGCAATAGATTGATATGCCTTGTTCAAAACGTTATATCCCTGAAATGCGGTGAACAGGACCATTGTTCTTAAAAGCTGGGGACAGACTGACGTGGAGTCCATGACATGCGGTGAGCAGGACCATTGCTCTTAAAAGCGATGGACAGAATAAGGGTGTATTCCTAGAGTTAAACGATTGAGTCTGTTCATGAAAGATCAGAATGTGTTGAGTTCGGTATTTGAGTAACAAGACGATAAGGGTTGGTTTACAAGAATGAATAGAGAAACAAGATATGGTTATAATAAGATGTTAACTCGTGTTTTCATAAGCTCGTGTTTACTTCAGATAATTGGTACCTCGTTAGTTTATGCTCACTCAGCTCTCAGTAAGCTGACGGCCTTTTATTGCCTGGACATTCCCTGTCCATAATATCCTGCCCCTTATTCTGCAGGTAAGGACCAGTACACTGATGACTATTATCCAGAGGAGGGCCCCACCGATGACAGTTACGCCAGGAAGGATTATCCTTATGCCAGTTGAAGACTGAAGATGTTATAATTAGATTTAATTTCAGTTGTTCTGTTAAATCTTTTGTAAGCGGGTACTTGGGCATTTGTTGTCTTCAGACCTGTTGTGATCCTGTGGACCATACTCTGATATTTTGTAATAGTTAGCACTGTGTGTTATTCTCAGTTGTTTACTATTGTCTTTCTTTTGGACTAGTACTGCGTGGTGTGGATTATTAGTGACTTTCACCTGTGATTCCTTATGGACCCATAAAGGAAATTTATTTTTCTCTATTTATGCCGTTCCGGGGCGTGACATCATGTGAAAAATACAAGAGTTTTAAAAGCAAATCGGACGAAAACGTCAGCTCCTAGGAGCTCCCAGAGGTTCCCAAAATTTCCTGGAGGTCCTTAGTTTGACTAGTTTGACCTAAAAGTTGACTTTGAAACCAGAGCACTGTGTCATTTTTCAAATATTTTTCATAGATACTAGAGGTCAATAGCTTTCCAATGATATATCGCACATAGTTTCTGGATTTAAAACGAATTTATTATGAATTTTCGAAGGTGAAAAAGGGGATTAAATTGGCTTTTATCACGAATACCGCAAAACTTTTCAAAGCAACCTAACTCCAAAACCTTTTTTTATATAGAAAGTAGACTCTATCACCTTTCCAACGGTATATCACAAGCTTAATTTGGAGTTCGTACGCATTTTCTGTGAATTTCAGACAAAATAGGGCCTTTTTGCGAATATTGGAACCTCTGGGGGCCTAAACAACATTATCTGGACATCGGAGGAGCACTGGCGCAGTAGTACTGGGTCACTGCTCCAGCGGCGCATGACCAGTGCCGTGGTGGCACTCTCTCTTAGAATAGTCCATTTTTGTAATTTTATTTGGGAGTCCAAATTGAATAATTGAAAGCCAAAACGATGTAGTTTCTTGTTCACAGATGTTTAGAACCAATGGGACCACTTTTTAAATCCCAAACCACCCCAAATTGACCAATATAAAAACCCTTTGCTGTTCATTTTTGGGGGGGGGGGCAAGTGCAAAGTTTAAAAAGTTATAGAGAGGAAGAGAGAGAGAGATTGGTTTAGAAGAGAGAAAGGGAGCTTCTCCCACTGATTTTCTATAAGAAAGTAAGTTCAAATCTTGTTTCCTTCCATTACCTCTATTATACTTCACATTCAAATCCTCCACAAGCACCATTGTTGAGTTATCTTGAGTTAAGAAGCTACTTCTATGTCTAAATGTCAATATCTATGAATGCAACACTAAGCTATAAGTCCAAAATCACATTAATTATCATCTATTGATTGTTATTATTTGCTTGTTTATATAAATGTTCATCTCTCCTTAGCTCATTTCTTTTTTATTTTTCATTGATTACATACTAGTTCATCATCATCTAAATGATGACATGGTGTTTGAGGTGAGTGAATACTTATGGATAGTAGCTCTTGACCTCAAAATCATGTTTGATAGATGATGATTCCTACTTCAATACTTCCAAAGTATTCTTGAAGTTATGCTCAAATAAAAATAAATCTCTCCAACAATCTTGGAAGCTCTTGACTTGAGTTTGATGTTGATACTCCAAGAGGTTATAATCTCCATTTGATGTTGATAAACATGCTTTCAAAACACCTATTTCATAACCCCTCTAAAACCCCCAATATTTGGATTCCAAGAAATAAACCTTGTTTTCTCAAACAATCTTGAAAATAGTGAGTTATTCAACTTCAAAATAATATTCTGAGTTCAATATTGAATGTGTGATTACAAGACCACTCAGAAAGTCTTCCTAACTCATTATAGAGCACCAAAGATTTTTGGTTTGACTTGAAAACACTTGGACGGGTTCCATTTTTGACCCAAACATTCCATCCAAACATTTTGCTTTTCTTATCACAGCAGCTTGGTTGAATTTTAATTTGTTTTCTAGAAAACATTTCCAAAGAGAGTGGCCTCAACTATTTTTTCCCTTAAACTTCAGTGTCTTGGGGAACTTTCTGTACAAAAGATGCCTCTAAATGTTTTGTTTTCATTTTCGAAGATTTTTCTACATTTTAGTCGACAGTATGAACTCTGTTTCTGAGCAACCTTTCTTGTTCATATGATTTCTCTTATTCTCTGATAGTTATTGTAGTTTGGATTTTTGATATGTGTCCTAGACACAATAATGATGATCTCCATAAAAAATCATCACAATAATGATGATCTCCATAAAAAATCATGCATTATAAACACTCCTAACCCCATTTTTCCATTTTTACAAAATCAACTGACTATTCTGTCCACTATTCACAGCAAGCAAGTTTTATTTTAATTCTTTGATTATATGATACATGCACTCCAAATTAGCTCATATCTTAGGAAGTAGTTCATACTACATTTGTATACATCGTATAATATTTTTCTTCATGCATTCATGCGTACTCTAGACTTCTAAATCATTTTAACAAATCTATGAACACAAACAGACTACTACTTTGAACATTATAGGATCATACATTGCATCCATGTAAGATTTGGAGTTTTTGGTGACTTTTAATCTAAGAAGATTATAAGGAGTGAACTTGATCATACGTTCATGCTTTCCCCTCGACCTAATCTTCCTTTCTCATTCATCCCGGGGATTGAGAGATCTTTTTTTATCAAAGATTAAAATGTATCATTCTAGCTTGCTAAGCATATTTAATTTTCTTTGATTATTTGTTTCAAGAACAATTCATGTCCCCTTTAGATTAGGAAAGCTTGATTTCTTGCTATGTGATTAGACGATTTTTCCTAGGTTTGTTTGTGTGATCTTTCACCTTTGGATTGTGTGACATTTGGCTTATATCTTATGAATGATATCTTATCTTTAGATCTTCCATTTCAAGATTCTTATGTGATGTAATATACTATCATAGTATTAATTGTCGAACCAAACATAGTATACGATGATTATTTGGGTGATAATGAGGCCCGTCGAGATACGGGGCGAGTTGAGGGTGTTTTAGTCACAACAAAGGCTCCTTCTTCTCTCATGCCAAAATCCCGAGACAAGTTCTTTGGTTATGAAGGGCCGGTGCGCTTTACCCATTTGGGTGAGTCAAAATTCGCCTTCTTAGATCCTTAAAGACCAAGTGGCGACTCTGTATCAGTTTTCAACAGACCTTTCTTTTCATTTCTATCTTCAATCAATCTCAAAACAAAAGTGGAAAATCAATTCTACGTGTCCACAATATGGCGACTCTGCTGGGGATTTTTTATTTTCAAAACAAAATAATTCAGAGGTTTGACTCATAAGAAGCATCCTTAAAAGCATCTTTTTATTGTGCTTGGTTCATCGCATTGAACTTTTGCATTTCCCCTTCGACTGTGTTTAAAACACAGCGCTGACATTGTTCAGGTCTTGTTGTGCCAGGGCACAAGTCACCGTTGATACTGTACCTTCTAAGGTATTTCAAAAAGAGTAACAACTTCCGTAATGTCTCTCTGACAGTATATTGGAACTCTCGTTAACGGATCCTTTTTGACTAAACCCAGCCTTTGCATATAGATTCCTATAGAACCTTTCCTAGGACTGTTGATTTTATCTTTTCAGATAGGATAATGTAACATAACTGCTATATGCTCTGGTGGGATTACTTGCACAATGTAGACGCTTATGTGGCATAGAACAAAACATCCCTTTTTATGATCCCAAAGGCAATCACTCACATGTGATTACATTGAGTTGACCTAACTAGGCCCCATGATAAGGATGTCCGCTCCATGTTCACAAAGATATACACCGCAAACCTTATTTATCGGTCCTATGGCATAGGAACATGAAAACTTGCTAGACAGTATGATCACCATCATCACCTGCTCCCGTCATATATATACTTATTCTCCAAGAAATTCTATCTGACTTACCCAAATATACATGTTTTCCCAGAAGCTCTGCCTAAATCTCCATGATTTCCCAAAAATTCCAGCGACTCCGTCCAAACTTCCCATAAATGCCTAGATGTACCAATTTCTCCCATAAATTCTGATTTCCAAGTTCTCCCAGAAGCTCTATCCAGTCCGCCTAGATTTCCCAAAAATCCCTGTTTATCCCAGAAACCTTGGAATCCGTGCTTTTTCCTAGAAACCTTTCCCAATCTACCTTGTTTCTCCCAGAAACTCTGATTTCCCAAAAATTCCAGAAACTCTGACCAACTCACCCAGAAATACCTATTTCTTTTAGAACCTTTGTCCAAATCACCTAGATTTCCCAAAAATTCCTATTTCCTAGAAACACTGCCAAAATTCACCTAGATTTCCCAAGAATATCTACTTAATAAATTTCACAGATTCCTATTCCTCAAAGAGTAAACCTATCTGCCTTACCCTCCCCATGACGGCGATCATCCTGGAAAGAAAAGTTAGCACACTCTGTATGGTTAGGACCTTATTTGTTTAACTGCTATCTGCTAGAAATAGGAGCATCATGTAGATTAGGGCTTGCTTCCGCATGCTTATTTCATATGCATGCATCGTTCTTATCGGTCTACATGCACTGTTTTGTCAGCCTGTACACAAGTCAGTCCATGTTTGTTAACATCACTGTCTTTGTCTGTCTAAAGTCGTTGTAACAACCCTAAAATTTCTAAGTGATTTGACTAACTATTCAATTAATTGTCGTAAGTAAATATTAGTTGGGTGTGCCACAGTAACACACATTTGAAATTTAAAGTTTGGAGAACCCATAAATTTAATTGCTAGTAAGCAAGTTTAAATTGTTAGTAATACCAGTAATATTTTTCTTTTCTTTTTTTTCTAATATTTCACTATTATTATAAGATGAGATTTCAAGCTTTAATTAAATCGTGCGATAGATTATTGTATGACCGAGTTATAATTTTTTTGTAGAATAACGAGTTTAGTTTCGGGTAGTGCTTATAGGCCCGTGAACGTGTTGAATTGTGTTTTTAACATTTAAATTAAGTGCCCGGGGTCATGGGTACCCATTGGCCTAATCATTTGTCACTTTAGAATGCATTTTCGGGCCCATATAAAGCCTTTTTGTGAGGCCCTTAGACAAAAAAATGGGGTTTATGTATTTGTGTGTATTTTATTGACATGTTTTGTGTGTGTAGTATACATATACTTATATTGAAACCCTAGCCCCCATATTAACAAAAAAAAGGGAAGAGGAGAAAAGAGAGAAGAAGAGAGAACAGACATTTTTGTGTATGTGTGTGTGTGTGTGTGAGAGAGAGAGAGAGAAGAAGAATAAGAAGAAGAAGAAGAAGAAGAAGAAGAAGAAGAGAGTAAGAGAAGAAAAGAGGAACTTCAACCTTTGTTTTGCGAAATCATCATCAACATTGAAGCCCTAAATCGGTGAGTTAACTTGTTACTTTCTTTCAATCTCGTTTGATTGAAAATTTAAATATATAGAATATTAAATTAGTATGGTTATTGACTATGAGATTTAGGTTTTTTTTTTACAATGATTGAAGTTGTGATTTGAGATTTATAGATGAGCATTGAATATACATTTGAGCAATTATTCAATTTTCGGATTTGGGGTTTTCACGGATCAGACTTGAGTAGAAAATTCATAATAAATCATACATTAGAGTTTTCGTGATTCTGTTGGCGCGAGCCTGTAGGAAACGCAATTTTACACAACTTTTGTCTAATAGCGTTTTTCCCAATTCTGCACCGTTTGGGTAGAAAATTTATATTATAGTAGCAGTGAATGTTAACTCCGAATTTCGAATTTATGTTTATGAATATTGTTAGAGATGTCTCTTTGTGCGGAATTATTATGAGGAATAATTTTAGTCCATGTTGGTTTTGGGACTGTTTAATATAAGGGTCTGTTTGGGATTGTTTTAAATAATATTGTTGAGTGTCGATTTTATATGTTATGTGTTAAGAAACCCCAACTTATTCTATGTGTGGTATTAAATAATTATTATGAAAATACTACGCCAAAGACTTGAATAGAATTTTGGCAAAAAAAAAGGCCTTATTGTGAATAATCGGATAATGATATTCCATGGAATAAATGATAAATTCCCGAAGTGGTTAATGACGTGATTAACCCTTCATGAATGGGTACTTATGAGAATTAACGGATATGGTAAGAAACTGGGAAAATACCTTAGTGTTCACTACTCCCCGTTGTTTTGTTATTGTTTTTGGTAGCTCGCACTCTTTTGCCAGTGGCTTCGTGATCAAGCTGGCCTAAGCCTTATGCCCGGCTTATTTTGTTAGACGTCTAGGTATATTGACCAGCCTTCTATGTGTATACCTGGTTTGGTTGATACCCCAACCAAACTGGCACCAGAGTGGATGTTGGTAGTATGTTCGGGCACACATGGGATATATGTGTGGGTGTACCATGGAGGGTGGCCAAGTAGTGAACCTAGGGAACACAAAGATAAATTAAAGGCTAATAAATAATGACAATGGAGTATTTCATTAGGCTGATAAGTTTGGAATAATGAATGCAACATTTAAGTTAGAATGTTGAAATGTTGTTTAAGGACTTGCTTGCTTGGTTTGTGATAACTATATATTACAGGATGGTGGGTCCACTAACTTTTATGCAGGGCTGACTCACCATAAATATCCGACCGGTAAGTATTCAGTTGTGTTCATTTGGGGTTGGAGCCACTGCCACCACATTGAAGGAAACTACCGTTATGTCCTGAATGTGCGTGGAACTACTGTTTTAACCCGACATGAATTATGTGTGATGACATTGTTTATTTTCTGTGCAATGATATTATATGATATGGGGTGGTTATGCTTTTCTTTGTGAGTACTTTTGGGAGTCTATGGGACACCGTTGTTCCCTAAGATGCGTTTTATATTTTTTTTGTTAACTCATACCAGTATTTTATATACTGACCTGGGTGCGTAATGCATTCGCGGCATTTCTATATGAAACGTAGTCGAATGTATGTGCAGGTTTAGTATTTGGAGATTTTCTTTGGAGCTTCTGTTTGGGTGAAGAGATTGTCGCAGTGTTGTTTATTATTAGAGTTGTACTTATTTTTTTTGTTGTACTTTATTTTATTTCTGGCAGTGTGTGACACAAGTGTATAATTGTAGTAAGGATTATATATTGGGTATTAGGAACGTTGTAGTTGCTCTGACCTATGCATGCATAGATTTTATGCTTATTTGTTTTCTTTCCGCTGAACTCTGTAAAGAGGGTTTTATTGAATGAACCTAATATGTCATTTGTAAATCGAAAGGATATAATGTGTAATGGAGTTTAATTTCTTTTATAATGAAAATGAATGTTTGGGAATACAAGTTTAATAATAAAGAGTTTTTCTTTAAACACAAAATCACATGTACTTATTTAATGAGTATAAAATACTATTTTCAATAATTATCTATTAGTCTGTGTGAGGGTGTCACTCTCGGTGTTTTGAAAATTGAATATTAGTCTGGATACATGCTCTTGATTAAATATTTGGTTGTCCAAAAATCGGGGTGTGACAGTCGTCACTGTCAAAATATGACATAATCCTCTAAAATCTACAGGTCAGTATAGATTCTCAAAGTTAGCCACTGGGATCCCCGTCTTGGGTCAAAAGTTCAAACAATCGTTTGGTCAGAATTAGCCTGCCAAGTTATTTCAGCATGATTCATGAATCAGCATGATTCATGTCAGCATGGGTCAGAAGTTATTTGAGTTTAATGGAAGAACTGAAGCAACAACAGCCGCAGTACCAACTTGGGTTCCCACCACTACCACCAGGGTTCATTCTACCACCTCCACTTGGGTTTGTACCTCCGCCTTCCACCGCACCAGAAAATATACATGATGACTGGTTTAATGGGGCCCCACCGTCTGCACTTAACTAGGACATTCAAGAAACACTTGATAAGGTCAACAAGCTTTAGAACAAACTGAGAAAGAGTAAGGGGGTCGATGGTTACATGCTAGAACTGGAAGGACTGTTCAAGCCCAACAAGGTAAAGCTACTTGAGAACTTCAAGATGCATAAAATTGACCTTTTTGATGGAACTGGGAATCTAAAGAGTCACATCAAGTTGTGCATGACATCTTCCAATCTATGGGATGCATTCATGAGCATATAGTTATGATGTTCCCTCAAAACCTCAAGAATGCCGCACTATCCTGTTTTTTAACTCTTGAAGCCTCCAAGACCCGAGTCTAGGAAAATGTTGCTAGAACTTTATCGATTACTACGATTACAACCAAGAGTTTGATGTCACCGTCCGGGACCTAGAGACGACCAACCAGAACCTCAATGAGTCCTTCGCTGCATCCTTGAGCAGATGGAGAAATAAAGTGGCCCAAATGATCCACTGACCTGTTGAGAAAGAGAAAGTACGTATGCTGGTCAAGAACATGCAACCAGTATAACATGACAAGTTATTCTACCAATCCATCTCCACATTCGAACAACTGATTGAAATAGGCACCAGAACAGAGGATGCAATCAGAGAAGGAAAGTTGATGAATGATGAACCCCAACAACATTCCAAGAAACCCAACTACCCCTAGACTCTCCAGATGTCAGTGCACTTAGCAACCAACCAATAGCCTACCCTCTCAATCCATACCAGTCTATTATGCTAAATCACCCAAAAGGCCTTCGTAAATTCTCCAATCTTCATGTTTCCCTTTCCACTACTTTGGACCACCTACTAAAAAAGGGCCACCTGCAACTCCTCCCTCACAAACCACTACCAGATCCCATACCCTCCCACTACAACATAAGCCTACGATGTGCTTACCACAAAAATCTAGGCCATGCCACCGATCAGTGCATCCACCTCCGCCATGACATCCAAAATCTCATAGAGGATGTACTCCATCCTAATCCCATCTACTATCTTGGCTTGGACCAACTGCTCAAATGATTCCTTTTGCTGATGCCGATGAATCTTTAGGCTACGCAGTAAAGTGATGGTGTCTGGAACTTCCACAAAATAAAAGGAAAAAGAAAAAAAAAAGAATAAGTGAGTCATTGTGACACTGCACTTGAGACCTGGTCAAGTCAAGTTGAGTCTGTCTATCATCAAGTTGTTATGGGTCTGTAATGTAATCCCTCTCTCTTGCTAATGGAATGAAATCTCATTTTGCCTAATCTGATGTGTCTAGTGATCAATACATGAATCATGGAACTGAAATGTCACTTTTCAAATTACCATGGACATTACTCTGCTAATAAATTTTTGCATCAAGCAAAAAAAAAAGAATTAAATAGCCTTACTTTAAGAATTCATGCTGACACCGATGAAGAGCAGAGAATTGAATAGCCTTACTTTAAGAATTCAAAAGATGCTTTTACTCAAATCTCGAAAAGACATACTTAAAACTGACTTGGGGCTTGCCCACTGCCCTTTTTCTACCATTTCAAAGCCTTGAGTCCGATCCAATGGGGAGCCATACAATCTGTCTGATTGAAAGCAGTGCAAACTTAGTCTTTGATGGTAGCCAAACACTTTCAATGAGTTTCTTCTCTCCTTCAAAACAAAAAGAAAAAAAAAAGAAGAAAAGAAAAGAAAAGAATAAGCTCTCTAGGTTGAAAAACCGAAAGGACACCTAGGCAAAAGTTAGAGCTGAAAAGGTATTGATTTCCAAGATCTGACCTTAGCCTGTCAAAATGATATTGGAGAAAATGAAAGAAAGAAAATTTTGGTGATACAAAGAATTGTACACTTTAAGGAACATCATGAGAATGTGTCTAGATTATCTTTCAAAAACCTCTGAATGACCACAAACAAATTCTAAGAACTGACATGCACATTATGTAATTTTGAGATTGCAATCAAACGATCTCACATAAAAAGCAAAATTGACTAACTATGAAAGTGAAAAGGATCAATCCTCAAAATAAAAAGAAAAGACAAGAAAAGAAAGGAAATTGAAACTAAATCTTCTTATTCAAGGCTACCACAAGTGACCTAAGTTTAAATTTCTTTGACGATTAGGGATACGTGACCAATTTCTTTCAAAGCCTTGCCTTGAACCACGCTCCACTGATTCCTACTCGGGGATACGTAGGCAACTGCATCGGTTCGGTCGACACCATCATAATCAATCCCCCTTCTTTTAAAGCCTTTGCCCGAACTACGTTGGACCTAATCCCTGCTCGAGGGTACTGAGGCAGATTTAAAAAAAAAGGATGGCTCACTAGGTCAAAAATTAGAGTTAAATCCATAGTGAGCAATAACAAAAGATAGAAAATAGCTCGCTAGGTCACTTTACCAGTGCCTAGGCAAAAGTTATGAGCATATGAGAGATTAAAGTCACGGTCATTGCCTCAAGCAAGAAATCACCTTACACACTAGGGGCAAACTTCGGCTACTTGCCTCGATTGCCTAAGTTTTACTATCTACCCTTTATATAAGGAGGCAAACTTCAGTCACCTACCTCATTTGCCCAAGCCCTCCAATAAACCATCATCCAAACTAGGGACAAACTTTGGTCACCCACCTCGTTTGCCTATGAATTCTACTTCCTACAACTCAAACTAAGGGCAAACTCAGTTTGCCCAACACAATCCCTTCGCACCAAGGGCGAGTTTTTATGTCACCAATTTGTTTTGAAAATTTTGAAATAGGCCTTCTTTTATTCAAAAAGCTAAGGCACTAATTCAAAGCACTTCTTGAGAGAAGTAGAGAATTAATTAGATCAATAGGGAGGAATTATCAAAAAAACCAAATTTATCATCAAAGAGCTATTATACGAAGATGAGGAGTGAACATAAAAGATGAGTGGTACATCATTCATGACAAAGGCACATTGGATCATGGCAATTTGAGAATTTTATGTCCGATTCAATCCTTCTTTGTTTGAGTCGGTAATAATTTGATCAAAATTATATCAGAACTCATGGTTCATACAAACCAATCCAACTTTCCTTGTCATCGTTGTTCCTATCAAGTCCATTTATCCTATTGGTCTCAAATGTGTGGGTTCAAAGTGATTCCCGATTATAAAACCTATGGATATAAGTCGGGGCACCGAGACGCAATTACTTGCATTAGGTTAGTTGTGGAGTGAGCACTGCATTAGCTAGGAAACCCGGGGCGCTGGGCTTGACGTGTTTATTGGATTATAGGATAATATTCATGCTTCATAATAGTTTTGTGCCTGTCGCCTTATTTGCGTGATTCTTGTCTTGTAATTGTTTGAGTCAGTTTCTATTTGTGTTATTTTTCTTTTAAGTTTATGTTTGGTACACGTTCTAGTAAACCGCAATTATTTTCTACCGATCTTGAACTTGAACGTACCCTTAGAGTTAATCGGACTCCTCAACTGCCATCGTTGTTTCAGGCCGAAATTCAAAGTACCCTTAAGAGGTTAAGGAAAACTCAAATTTTTAAAATAAAACCTATTCCAATGGCTGACGTTGGAAATAACATAAATAATGGAAGTAATGTAAATAATCATAATATACCTCCGCCGCCTCCGCATAGGGATTACTTTATTCCTACGACTTACATGCCACAAACATGTATTGATTTACTGGAGGTGTCGGCATCTCACTTTGAGATAAAGTCATCTACCATCTCACTACTTCCTTCTTTCCATGGCCGAATTAATGAAGACCCTTACCAACACTTAGGGGATTTTCAAGAAATCTGCTCTACTCTAAAAATTCAAAACTTAACTGATGATGAATTGAAATTGCGGCTCTTTCCATTCTCTTTAAAAGATAAAGCGAGGTATTGGCTCCAATCTTTGGAGCCGAATACAATTAAACCTGGGGAGCCTTACACACCGCATTTTTACAAAAGTTTTTCCCTATTATGCGTATAAATCAGATAAGGAAATCCATGACAAACTTTGTGATGCAAGATGGGAAAACGCTATATGATACTTGGAAAAAGTTTAAAGAATTATTACGCTCATGCCCAAATCATCAGGTTCCTAAGTGGCAATTAGTTCAAGTCTTCTACGCGGGGCTTATTCCCTCTGTTCGGAATACCGTCGATGCCGTTTGTGCAGGTACTTTTCTGCACAAAAGCGCCGACGAGGCATGGATGATTTTCAAAATGTTAAGCGAGAACTCGATGCACCAGGCTGTGTCGGTACGTTCTGAAGGATACCTGCCACTGCCAAAAAGAGAGGTAAAAGTTGAGTCAAGTCATTCAATCAAAATACAAGAATTAAATAGAAAACTTGACCAATTTTTGGTGGTAGGCAATAGGTCCAATTTACCTCCTTACAAAGTATGTGCATTGTGTTCTGCACCGTCACATAATATCTTTGCACGTCCTTCCGCATCTCAATTCCCAGAATTCGTGGAGCAACACATTAATTCTATTCAACAATTTCCACGAAATAATTATAATCCTGCGCCGACTAATTTTTCTAATACTTATCGAACTCAGCCTTAACAATATCAATACCAACAACCCAATCCTCCTCCACCTTCACGTGATAATGCATTTGAGGAGAAGATGTTGGCCTCACTTGACAACTTTGGGTCAGTATTCCAGTTAGTACATTCCCACACCCAGTCCATCGCAAAACTAGAGTCCCAAATGGGACAAGTGCTGAGTACATTAAACCGTTTGATCGAGAGTAAGTTGCCAAGTCAACCTATTCAAAAACCTAAGGGTCAATACGAGAATGGGGGTAAGAGTGAGCAAGTGAATGCTGTTTCGACTAGGACGACTATTTGGGAAGAGGATGTTGTTGAATTTCCTGACGAGGGTGAGAAAAATTTAAACGTTAATTCGAATAAAGAAATGGGTGAGGACGTGAATCAAAGTAAAAAAGAAAAAGAACCGGTCCCAACTAATTATATTCTGAAAATGCCTTTTCCACCAAATGTTGAGGAGCCGTCAAATTTTTCTAAGAAAAAGTAAAAAACTGAACATATACTCGAGGTGTTTAAGCAAGTTAAAATCAATATTCCATTCCTCGATGCGATAAAACAAATTCCCGCTTACGCTAAATGCCTAAAAGACCTTTGCATGCAAAAGTGCAAGTTGCGCAGTCATACTCCTAAAAAGGTCTTTCTCACAGAAAAAGTGAGCTCAATTTTTCAACACGCTACTTTGAAATATAAAGATCCAGGTACGCCTACGATTTCATGTGTCATAGGTGACACTAACATTCATTGGGCTCTCCTTGACTTAGGAGCTAGTGTTAACCTCTTACCTTATCACATCTATAAACAATTAGGACTAGGTGAACTTAAACCTACGGTCGCTAAAATACAATTAGCGGATCATTCTATTAAAATCCCTAGAGGAATCGTCAAGGACGTCTTAGTAAAAGTCGATAAATGTTATCATCATGTCGATTTTATGGTTCTTGACACTGAACTCGTACTAGATGCTAGGAAGCACACTTCTGTCATTCTAGGTCATCTATTTTTAGCGACCGCTAATGCGTGTGTTAACTGTAGAACGGGGGTGATGAAGGTGTCGTTTGGCAATATGCACTTAAAATTGAGCATTTTTAATGCTATTGATCAACCTCCTAAAGATGACGATTATCTATGTGAGGCAGAGAGTAAGGTAAGACATACTATTGAACCCAATTACGTAATACCTGTGAGTAATGAAAATAATATGGTGAGTAACGAGTGGATGAATTTGAATAATCAGGACCCCAAAGATGAATTTACTCAAAAGGTACAAAATCGTTTTGAACATAATCAAGATGAACCGTCAATTGGATTATTTCATAGCGACATGATTTCTGCTTACCACCGGAGTCTTCCTGATATCTTTAGGGGTACAAAGTCTGATTTTTAGCATCCATAAGCCCTGAGCTAGAATGGTCTAGTTGAAGACGTAAAAGATAGCGCTTCTTGGGAGGCAACCCAAGCTTTATTTCGTCTGTTTTTCTTATTTTTGAGCATTTTCGATCATTTTTGGGTCATTTGAGTCAGTGTTGGTCATTCTAAACAGGTTTGGGGGTCGAGGCTAATTTATTTTGAACTTATTTACACTGAAAGAAAGAAAAAAAAAAAAAAAAAAACTGCCTCGTGTGCGCGAGGTTGTCACTTAGAGAAATTTTTTTCAAGTTTTTATATTTATGCCTCAGGTTCTAGTCGCGCCTCAAAATCGCGTGCGCGAGGGGTCTCACCCGAGCGGCCCGCTCGTGCGAGCCTGGGACTTAGAAATTTTTTCTTCAGAAATCATAAAAGTAGCCGCAGTAATGTCTCGCAGAGGGATTCGCGCGCACGACGCTCGCTCGCGCGAGGTAGGATTTTCAGGAATTTTTTCTTTTGTTCTCTAACCTCCTGTCTCCCGCACCTGGTCAGTTGTTTTTATATTTTGTTCTCTTAAGTTTATTTTAGATTAAGTATTTCATCTTTTTCATAAGTTCTATTTATTTCTTTTATTGAGTCTTTTAATCATAGTTTAGTTTTTATTGAATAAAAAAAATTGCATTCCTTTCTTTTCTTTATCATTGTTCTTTTGTTGTTTAATTTCTTTTACCAAGTATTGACAGGTGCTTTTAGCTCCATTTGGAGCATTTGAATTTTCCTTCCAGACTCATATATGTTCACTTGTTTGTGATTGCTGAGATCGAGGTATTGTCGTTCCTTCCTTACGTACTCTCCTTTCTTTTGTTTTATTGTTTCATTGGGGGCAATGAAAGGTTCAGGTTTGGGGGTATGCACTCACATGCACATTATTATATATACCAAAATTTTAAAAATATTTCGATACTTGTGCTTAAATAAACGATGTCACCTACGATTTTGCAATCTTAAGTCGATACATCGTGTTATGTAACTTGGATTGTTATAGAATGGTAAACATGAGAAGATGTGATTAAATATTTACTGAAGTCATGATATGACGTTTTAGGTCATGTATTGTTCGAATCGTAGTTTTATATCATAGACTTGCACACAAAGCTATGCACTGCACGTAGTCGCTTGAATGTATGTTTGAAATGAACCATAATATGATTCAGATTTCTAGATAACACATGGTGGAGACTAAACCCAGTGAGCTTCTGAGCCTATCTTTTCTTTTTAGAGGGTTATAAATACATTTTGTGTTTGTCAAATTTCACTTGAAATAGCACATCTACTTGTTGTTTAGTCTCATTATTCTTGTTTTGGCTTATAAGTCAAGTTAAAATATTTGTTACCATGCAAAAAATAATCTTCCGTCGTAAACATTAAAGAACCGTATGACTATAGGAGATGATGGTAGGCCCTCTTTGTTTACTGCCGACCGATAAATTATAAAATTTCCTTAGTTCACCCCCTTGAGCCGTTAAAATGCCATTTCTTTCTTTAATCACCATTATCCTTTTTTTTTTCTCCAACTTGACAAACTTGGAGTTCACCACTGAGAGATTTGTCAACTATTAGTGGTGATAAGGCGATGTATTGATTAAGAAGAAGAAGAAAACAAGATGATGTTTGGGGTATTACCTTGGTATTCAATGAACATTAATTTCAAAAGTAACGAAAAGGAAAAGAATAAGGTTGGAAAAAAAAAAGCAATGAAGAAAGAAAAAAAAAAAGAAGAGGAAAGAAATTATAAAAATAATGGAAAACAAGAGAATGAAAAGATGAAGTTGGTAGAAGAGACGAATGAAAGAAATCGAACATGCCTTACAATGCCATTCTAAAACTACCTAATTAATCGTTTCTATCCTTTTTCATTGGCCGAGCCACATTACAACCTTTGAAAAGTCCTATTTGATCCTAGAAACATGGTTTGGATATATAAACGATGGAAGGGGATTAAAATATGGTAATGATTAATTTCTCTTGAATGTTGGCGTCCTATCCATGAGAGTGCTGTTCTTTTGTGTCATACGTCTTTTTCGAGTCATATGTGAGCATTTCTCATTTTGAAAACATATTTCCTTTGCTCTCATATATTGGATAAATTACATATACTCTGAGTATTTAATTTGAGAGTGTAATTCATTGTGAGATTCGTAGTCGAAGCATAGTTTGATGGTTATCTGAGTTATATTCCAAGATCATGACATGTGCGTGTTCATTTGACTACCATATCACACACGTGCAATATTATGAGAAACTCTGATTCTCATATCTTTCCCTTAACCAATCTGATTCCAAGATTTCACATCCAGCCATTAACTGCAAGGATGGTAATTCTATCTCAATCGAGAGTACTGCTTCCATCCCATACACCAGTGAGTAAGGAGTCGCTCCCGTAGACGTCCTTATCGATGTTCTGTATCCCCAAGTGGAAATGGTAGCTTCTCGTGCCAATCTTTGTAAGTATTGGTTGATTTTTCAGTATGCCCTTGACATTTTTGTTTGCAGCTTAGCTTCGACTGTCCCATTGGTTTATGGCCTGTACGGTGTTGACTTATGGTAAGTGATTTTGTATTCCTCAAACAGATCATTGACTCCTGCTTTGAAATGGTTTCTGTTATCCAAAATAATCTCACGGGGGACTCCATAGCGATAGATGAGGTTTCTCTTAATGAACTTAGCCACTTTGGCCCCTAACTTAGTGTAGGATGCGGCTTCAACCCACTTTGTGAAGTAATCGATGGGTACCAGAATGTATCGATTCCCATTCGAGGCTTTTGGAACAATTTTTGCCAATGATCTCAATTTCCTAGGTTGAGAATGGCCATGCAGAGGTCATACTGCAGAGTAAAGATGGCGGTACATGCATTATGTTTACATGTATCTGGCACTTGTGGCACCTTCTTACGTATTCACAATAATCTTTCTCCAACGTTGTCTAGTACTACCATTGTCTTACGATCCTCTTGGCTAGCAAGTCAGATTGTGACCTTTTTTCCCTTCTTCAACAACCTTCCTCTACATATGATGAATTGTGCGATGAATCTTCGGATTGCTCTTTTGTCTTTCTCAGAAGACTCTTGGGGATATGTTCCTTTTTCTATAAAGTCCTATACATCTTGGTAGCATGGTGTCTCCTTTTCTTCTTCTTCGAACGCGGCAACCATACTAAATGATGGCTCATATCTTTACTCAAAAACCAAAGGCATCATCTTGATTCCTGCGGAGATTTTGATCATGGAGGCTAATGTAGCCAATGAATCCACCTGTTGGTTCTGCTCCCTTAGTAAGAAGAATTCTACGCTATTGAACTGTCTTTTGAGTTTGTCAAGATGATCATGATAGGGCTTCATCTTTTCCTCCTTAAACCTCCATTCTCCTCTAGGCTGTGATATAATGAGGTTTGAATCTCCGAAGACATCCAATTTCTGAACCTTCAATTCTATGGCTTCTTTCATCCTAAAATGCATGCCTCATATTCAACACTATTGTTGGTTGAGTTATAGTTGAGCTTAACTGCCAGTGGGGTGTGGTCCCCATTTGGTGGTACCAAAATCATCCCTACTCCATAGCCTTTCATGTTGGCTGCCCCATCGAAGTACAACTTCCACTATTCTTCTTTAACTTCCATGATATTCTCATTTGGGAACGGGAAGTCTCCATTTTTCTCAAAATCAACGGCGTGTTAGCAAGATGCTCAGCTATAGTTCTCCCTTTTACCGACTTGCTTGTTAAATACTTGATATCGAATTTATATAGTAGAAGTAACCAGCGAGATATGCGACGTGTTAGGGAGGGTTATTGCAAAGCGGGGGTTTTTGTAAAATACAACCGCGCTAAAGGAAAGAATTGTATTAATTTTTATCACAACTTCCCATGTTATCCGCAATTTGCATTGCAAGGCTAATTTTTATACGGTATGATTAATCTATGATAAGTTGTATTGTTTTAGCTGTTGTTTATGCAGATCACTGCTGTGCGAACTAAACAGATAAACATCAGAATAAATGGAATGCTGGAATACAAACAAAAGAAGTCAAAGCTGAAATGTGGAGTTCGATCGCTTTAAGAAGGTTCGATCGATCGAGCGTTCGATCGCTCGAAGAGAGTAGAACCGCTTAAAGATCAAGGGTTCGATCGATCGAAAGCAGTTCGATCGATCGAACGGGGTATTTCCAGAAACATTTGTGTGCGCAGCAGAATGCGGGGTTTAACCCTAGTGCCTTAGGTTTTCTTATATATGTGCGTTTTGTACACGTCCATAAGGACGCCCACTTTTACATTTTAGCAGTTTAGAAGGAGAGATAGAGAGTTTGTTTGGTTTTTGTAGGTTTTTCATTGGATTTCCATATTGTGGATTGGATTTCTCAAAGTTTATACAAGTATCTTCTGTTCCAGGTTATTTATATATTGTTATTTTCATATTCTGCACGTGTTAGACGTAGTTAGATTGCTTGTTTTACAGTGTGGCATGCTAAATAGTTATATAACCATAGATTTTATAGTTTTCATGAATAACTCGCAACCAAACATGGTATTAAAGTTTTCTTACGTTAAAAATCAATCCTCGACACTCCAGACGATGTCTGAGTAGTCCCAGGTTGGGAGATCACGATGAAACAGTGATCTCCAGCCTCTTCCATGCAGCAGAATAATCGCTGTGTTCGATCGATCGAAGTCAGTTCGATCGATCAAACCAGAGACAGTCAATCGATCGAAGTCAGTTCGATCGATTGAGGGATGAAGGTCTTCGATCGATCGAAGGCGCGTCGATCGATCGAACTCTCGGATTCTTGAGGATGTTACCTGCAGTATTCCAGGACTTTTTGTTTTAGGACTTGTTATCATTCTGTCCCAAATAAATGCTCAGTCTGTCAAAACAGTTTTAAAACTAAGGCCCTAAGGCATTTTCTTTCAATACATTTTGCAAACCATCTTCAATGCTAACACCATTGAGGATGCGAGTCTTAACTATTGAATTAAACCGCTTTTGTGTATTTCAATTTAACTGTGATAATATTGTCCCGGTCATGAAAGGGCCATAGAATCTTTATTTCTTTTGAGGAATACGGAAAACTGTAGGTAATATGCTCCATTGTGCTTCAAGGTAAATGCATGGTAGATGGCTAGGTTACTGCGGATTCGTGTAATCCCAACACTTTCTTTTTAAAGTTAAACACCCTAATTCTAAGTACTGTTTGATTAGCTAGTTAGATTGTTTAGTTAATTTTAATTACTTTCATTAGTAATCCTAGTTTGTGGAACTTCGTGTTCTGCACCTTCATTCAACCTTAGTTATTTAATTTTGTTTTCTTTAGAGGTTAGTCTAATTCGATAGGTCAACACCTTCCCTGTGGGATCGACCTGGTCTTACCAGATATTACTTGCACGTCTACCTACACTTGGGTACTGCACAAGAGCGCACAAGAAAATTCTCGTGCCAAGTTTTTGGCGCCGTTGCCGGGGAAGGCGACGATCAATTCCTTAGATTACCTCAGTCTCTCTTCATCTCTTTCTATTTTCCTTTCCTTTTCTTTTCTTTTAAGTTCGTTAGGTAAGTTCTCAACCTAGGGACTCTCCTAGTTCATGTCCGAGAATTCTATTGAAGGATTTTTTGGAAACCCTTTCTATCTGTCTGACTCTGATAGCTCCATCAACCCGATAGTCACTCCAACTGCATCAATGGATGATCATCAGAGTGAAAATGGTGACAATGTTGTGGTGCCAATTGATGAGGCACTCCGTCCTCTTTGCGATCTTATGCAACCAGAACATGCACCTACGCCCTCTTGCATTCAAATCCCACCGCACAATGGCGAATTTCAGTTTCGCAATGGGATGATTCAACTGCTTCCCACTTTTCATGGGATGGAAAGCAAGAAGGCGTATTTACATGTCACCGATTTCGAGGATGTTTGCAAAACATTCTCGCAAACTTGTCCTAGGGAGGTGGCGCATTTAATGCTATTCCCCTTCACGTTGAAAGATAAAGCAAAGGCGTGGCTCCACTCCCTAAAACCTAATTCAATTTTCACCTGGCATGCGATGCGCACCGTATTTTTAAAGAAATTCTATCCTACTCGCATGACCACAGACCTTCAGCGTCAAATCAATTCCTATAAACAAAAGAGCAATGAAACCTTCACAGAAGCGTGGGAGCGGTTCAAAGATTTGCTTCTCTCATGCCCACATCATGGGTTTGAAAAATGGCGAACGATCAGCTTCTTTTATCGGGGATTGAATGGTGAAACAAAGAAGTTGGTGGAAACGATGAGCTCGGGACCATTTCTGCGTAAAAACACTGAAGAGGCCGAAGCCCATTTCGAATGGTTAGCTGAATACGCTCATGAATGGTCAAATTCTGACAATATCTCACGCTCACAGATATCCTGTGTAGAGGAGAAAAGCTTATACCAGCTAACCAATGAAGATCACCTCATGACTAAGTATGCAGAGCTGGCAAAGAAGGTAGAGGAGTTAAGTATGAAAGGAGAGAGCTCTAAGCAAGTCTTGCCTGAAGAACCATGTGGCACATGCAACATGTTGGGACATCCAACTCAAAATTGTCCTAATGTGCCACATTTTCAAGAGCAAGCCCCTATAGAGATGAATGCCATGCAAGGTTTTCGAGGGGCGGGGAATTCCAATAATAATTTTCAAAATAACAATAGATGGAATCACCCCGGTTTTGATTGGAGAAATAATGCTGGGGCCCAAAATCAATATCAACAGCAGCCTTACAACAATAATCAATATCATGGGCAAAACAATAGGCCAGCCCAGCATTACAATCAAAACAGAACTAATAATTACAATCAAGCTCAACCCTCCAATGCACCACAAACCAATGCCTATGTGCCCCCGCACAAGAAGGTACAAGAGGAGGAGCCACTTGCTAATGCCAATCTAACGCAGCAACTCATCCAAATGATGAGTAGAATGTCTGCTACACTAGAGAGGATAGATGCACGGCAAGAGAGCTCAGGAGGAACATTCCCTGCTCAACCACTTCAGAACCCCAAGGGACATAACAATGGTCCTAACAATCAAGAGCATGCTAAAGCTGTGACTACACTGAGAAGTGGAAAAATCATAGAGAAAGGCATGCCTCTGTCCACTCCCGAAGTGTACGATGAGGAGGAAGTGGTGGATAAGGATGTTGAGCTACCATCGATTCAAGAGGAGGAGCAGTCTACCAATGACGATCCTATCAAGGCAAACATTGCAGCTCCTGGAGTAGAGGAAGAAGTTGAGCGAAGGCCTGGGAAGGAGTCTGTTAAGGAGGAACCACCAAAATGCCCCTTCCCTGCACCTTATCCTCAACGGTTGAAGAAACCCAAGAATGAGACGAAGAATCAGGAGTTTTTTGGAACTGTTTAAGCAAGTTAAGATTAACCTTCCACTCCTAGATGCTATCAAGCAAGTGCCGGCCTATGCTAAGTATCTTAAAGATCTATGCACGGTCAAGAGGAGGCAAAGCGTGAAGAAACATGCTTATGTCGCATGTCAAGCCAGTGCGATCATTCAAAATGAGTTGCCCCCAAAACTCAAAGATCCCAGTACACCTACGGTCTCATGTAGAATTGGGAATCAAAAGATAGACAACGCACTCCTCGATTTAGGAGCAAGCGTGAACCTGCTGCCATACTCAGTCTATAAACAGCTAGGGTTGGGTGAACTCAAACCCACCCGAGTTGCTTTGCAATTGGCAGACAGATCTGTAAAGTACCCGAGAGGGGTATTGGAGGACGTCCTTGTCCAAATAGACACTTTTGTATTTCCGGTTGATTTCGTGATATTGGACACAGAACCTGTGTCTAACCCTGGTGCACATATCCCGGTTATTTTTGGACGTCCATTCCTCAACACCATTGATGCCACAATCAAGATCAGAACTGGTATCATGACTATCGTATTCGGGAACATGACGTTGAATATCAAGATCTTCTCTAATCCCCGACCTGAAGAATACGATGATGAGGAAGAAATCCATTATATAGACACGGTCATTGAAGATGAAGTTGACTTGGTCGACTATAAAGATCCTTTGGAAGTTGTGATGACTCAATTTGGCGATATTTATCAGCCTGCAGAGTCCACCCCATTGGATGCTGACTTGAATCAGACGTGTCTTATGATGGATACGAAAGAGGAGGATAGAGCTGATTGCATGTGGATACAGCCATATGAACAACTGCCTCCTAAAACCAAGTTGGTAATGCCCTCTAGTTTCCAGTTCCCGGAATTAGAATTGAAGGAGCTTCCCAAAGAGCTAAAATACGCATTCCTAGGGACTGGAAAAACTTATCCTGTGATCATTTCATCTGTTTTAACTCATGAACAGGAAAGTAAGCTAGTGGAAATGCTTACCAAGCACAAGGACGCTATGGGATGGACAATTGCTGACCTCAAAGGCATAAGCCCATCCATATGCACACATAAGATATATCTGGAGGAAGACGCCAAACCCTCAAGGCAAATGCAAAGGCGTCTGAACCCCAACATGCAAGAAGTAGTTAAAAAGGAAGTGCTTAAACTACTTGATGTTGGGATGATATATCCTATATCTGATAGTCCTTGGGTTAGTCCTACCCAAGTAGTTCCAAGGAAAGCAGGCATCACGGTCATCCCAAATAAAGAGGGTGAATTAGTACCGACACGTGTCCCCACTGGCTGGAGGATGTGTATTGATTACAGGAAGTTAAATACTGTGACCCGAAAGGACCATTTTCCTTTGACATTTATGGATCAAATGCTAGAACGCGTGGCAGGTCACAAGTATTACTGCTTCTTGGATGGATACAGTGGATATAATCAAATTGAGATTGCTCCTGAAGATCAGGAGAAAACCACATTCACGTGTCCATTCGGTACTTTTGCCTACCGACGAATGCCGTTTGGCCTATGCAATGCACCGGCTACCTTTCAGCGGTGCATGCTGAGTATATTCAGTGACATGGTCGAAAACATCCTTGAGGTTTTCATGGATGATTTCTCAGTATTCGGCCATAGCTTCGAAGATTGCCTTAGCAATCTCGAGCAGGTTTTAATGAGGTGTGAAGACAAACACCTAGTCTTGAATTGGGAGAAGTGTCACTTTATGGTGACCAAGGGTATAGTTCTAGGCCACATAATATCCGATGAAGGAATCCAAGTGGATAAGGCTAAGATCGACATAATCTCAAATCTACCTGTCCCCCGTACAGTGCGAGACATTCGTTCATTCTTGGGGCACGCAGGTTTTTATCGTCGATTTATCCAGAATTTCAGTGCAATCTCTCGACCCCTTTGTCAACTTCTTGTCAAAGATGCACCTTTCGAGTGGTCAGAGAGTTGCCAAAAGTCCTTTGAGGATCTAAAAGATCTCCTCACCTCCGCACCTATAATACAGGCACCCGACTGGAGTTTGCCTTTTGAATTAATGTGCGATGCTAGTGATTACGCCATTGGCGCAGTCCTAGGCCAGAGAAAGGACAGTAAGCCACATGTGATATACTACGCCAGCCGAACCTTAAATGACGCTCAAATGAATTACACTACCACCGAGAAGGAGCTGCTGGCTGTAGTATTCGCTCTGGACAAGTTTAGGTCTTACCTGATAGGGTCGCCAATCGTCTGTTTTACAGATCATTCGGCCCTCAAGTATCTTTTGTCAAAGAAAGACGCTAAACAACGGCTTATTCGCTGGATACTCTTACTCCAAGAGTTTGATTTAACAATCAAAGATAAGAAAGGAGTAGAGAATGTGGTTGCGGATCATTTATCCCGGTTGACTTTTACCGATAACACTGAATCCCAATCCATTAAAGATGAGTTCCCAGATGAACAGCTACTGGCAGTAAGTAGTCTGCCTTGGTATGCTGATGTGGTAAACTACCTCGTCACGGGTGAGACACCGACTCATTGGTCGAACCAGGACAGAAAACGGTTCCTCTCGTTCGCACGCCATTTTTTCTTTGATGACCCATACCTTTTTAAATACTGTGCTGATCAGGTCATCAGGCGTTGTGTACCCAACGAGGATATAACCGTAATATTAGCGTCATTCCATTCTGAGGCATGCGGTGGCCATTTTGCGTCACAGAAGACCGCACAAAAGGTCTTACAGAGCGGTTTTTACTGGCCCACAGTCTTCAAAGATGCTTATTCCTTTTGCAAGACATGCCAACGATGTCAAAAGCTTGGAACCATTTCTAAAAGGAATTCTATTCCTTTAACCCCTATCATCACAATTGAGATATTCGATTGTTGGGGCATAGATTTTATGGGCCCATTTCCCAAGTCGAATAACTGTGAGTACATACTCCTTGCTGTGGAGTATGTATCGAAATGGGTAGAAGCGATACCAACGAGACGAAATGACCACAGAACGGTCATGTCATTTCTAAGAGAGCATATTTTGTCTCGTTTTGGTACTCCGAAAGCTTTACTAAGTGACCAAGGCAAGCATTTCTGCAATAGGCCTTTGGAGTCACTTCTCAAGAAATACGGAGTTCATCATAAAATCGCTCTTGCCTATCATCCACAGTCTAATGGACAAGCAGAATTGGCTAACCGAGAAATCAAGCATATTCTCGAGAAGACGGTTAGTTCCAATCGAAAAGACTGGGCATACAAATTGACCGACGCGTTATGGGCATACCGTACGGCCTATAAGACGAATCTTGGTATGTCCCCGTATAGACTAGTTTACGGGAAAGCTTGCCACCTTCCTGTTGAAATTGAACATAAAGCTTATTGGGCGACACGCTCATTGAACTTTGATATTCAAGAGGGAGGTCAGCTACGCAAGCTCCAACTTGCAGAGCTAGAGGAAATACGACGAGATGCGTATGACTCTGCAAAGTTACATAAGGAAAAGTTGAAGGCTCGACACGATCGTACGATTTTTCGTAAATCATTTGAGCCGGGGCAGAAAGTCTTGTTGTATGACTCTCGCCTCCACCTTTTCCCAGGAAAACTCCGTTCCCGTTGGACAGGCCCGTTCATCGTAAAAACCGTTTTTCCACATGGGGCGGTCGAGATTGTTAATCCCAAGAACGATGATTGTTTCAAGGTCAATGGCCAAAGATTGAAGCCGTTTTTGGAGAATTTCCAAACTGAGGTTGAGCACATCCAGCTGGATGAGCCCAGCTATTCTCATGATTAAAAATCCAAAGTGGAATTCCACATTGTTGTTGTATTCTTTTTTCTTTCCTTGCATTTTAGTTTCTCTCTCTTTTGTTTCTTTTTGGTGTTCGTTCTTTATTTCGTGTTTGTGATTTAGTTCTAATCCATTATTCATTAAACCACTCTGTTGCAGGTGCGTAGATGCGAGGTGATGATGTTCACTCTGTCAGTTCTTGGGCGGATTCAGAATGTCGCTGTGGCACCTGGATTGAGGGTGAACTCATACCCTGCCCCTTGCTTCATCAGGACCCTGAAACTCATTCTCTTATTGATGCTGCTCAAGGGTACATTCCATATCCACCAGCCCTCCTGGATATCAATCCATACGAAAATATGGGATTTCAGGATTATGAAGAGGTGGATGAGGAAGAAGACCTATATATGGGACGCATGGTGGATGATGCACTCATGGCCCAGTGGGAGAATGACGATATGTGGGAGCCATGGGAGGATCATGTCCTTTAGGATGTCGTCCCAGAATGCCACAATGCCGTCTTTGTTTTCATGGACGATTTCCTCGTGCTTGAGTTGGTCCCATACCGCTACGTGCACCTGAGCTACTTGCTATTCAGGCTCCAATGCCCCTTACCAGCTAGTGCACTTTGGGAACCTACGCCAATAGTGAGGTTGGGACTTGTCGCATTTCTTCGTATTTTCGTTTCTGTTCGTTGTTTTTCTGTTCGTTGTTAATTCGTGTTTCTTGTGTTTTGTTGTTTTAATTTCAGTTTGTTGTCTTTTGTCCAGGATTGTCACTATGTTCCTAAATGGCATCCCGGTATTCCTTCCACATCAACTGATTCATGGTCTTGGGCCCTACATAAGGCCCCACTAACTCCGCCGCAAGAGGAGGGTCCGTTGCGCAATCACACTCCGTTATCCTTGTCTCCATCCGGATCACCTCTTGCATGGGCTTTCAATTCCTTGGAGACTCCAGACTTGTTTGATGATGTCCTTGCTGCGTTTCGATTGTTCTGGGAAAGGGAATCATCGAGTTTGGACTTCGCGTCTGAAGATTCGGCGGATTATGAAGAGATCGTGGAAGAGGAAATATTTATACTCGAAGACTAGTGCTACATTTCAGTTGTTTCTGTTCAATTTCAATTCTTGTTTAGCAACTGGAATGTAATCCTTGACAATTTGTTTTCAGTTTTAGTTTTAGTCTTAGTTTTGGTTTTCTAGTTCAATAAGGTTTTAACCACAGTTGGGGATGATAATGGTGCAATTTGGATACAATAATAAAGTTTTATTTTTATATAAATTGCGATTTTCTATTCTGGGGATGAATTTCTGTCATACATGCTTGTTCTTCACCTGTTATTTCAGTCTATCTGCATGTCCAGATTTGTTTATGATAGTTGGGGGTGATGTAGTTCATATCCCATTGAATTCTGGAATTTTTGTGTTCGATCGATCGAACTCAGTTCGATCGATCGAAACCTGAATGTTCAAGCGCTTGTAGTTTACGTTCAATCGATTGAAGGATTTATGTTCGATCGATCGAACATAGTTCGATCGATCGAACGAGGCATTTAAACGAGGCGTCTTCAGGACATTTCTTCATTTCCCTCATTCTCACCCTCAATCGCTCGAAGACAGGGAGAGGGCGACTCGGCATATTTTAGTTTCTGGCATCCCAAAAGGGAGCCCTGATCAATCCTCTGATCCCCCTCATCTTCATCTCATCATCTCTCCATCCCCACAGCGGGTTATTCACCGAGGTAGGCCCCACTCATTTGTGTTTTTCTTTTCTTTCTGGTTGTGTTAGAAAATCCCAAGGGGGTGTCCCCTTGGTCTTAGGATTGTCTTTTGATTAGTGTAACTTAGGTTTTCTTTTCGTTTCTGCGATTACTGGACACCGCTGTGTTCGATCGCTCGAACTGGTTTCGAGCGATCGAAGGGGAGAGGTTCGATCGATCGAACAATTTTCAAGCGATCGAAGTCTACTCCAGTTCGATCGATCGAACTCAGTTCAATCGATCGAACTCCAGCAGTGTTTGTTTTGTTTCTTTTCCTTCCTATTCTTATCTGTATCTTGTGTGGTCTTATTTTCAGGACTGCAAGATGAATCCAGTGACGGGCTATCATAAGTCCAAGCCCCTCGACCGTACTATTCCAGATCCGGTACCCGCACACGGGTTCCGGAATAACGAGGATAGGGTTTGGTTCGAGCGGTACTTCCAGACTCGGATGGTCATGATTGAGAGACCTATTGAGCACATATGGACTGAGAGCCCATGGTTCTTCACACGGATCCGGGCTATGCCTCACTGGTTCGATCTCCTGTCGTTGGCTAAGAGGGTCAACCTATCCTGGATCAGAGGTGCGTGTGCGACTATGATCAGCGACCCGTTTACACCATTCTCCTATCATGCCTTCTTTCGGAGCCGGTCGTTCATCATCAGTCCCGCCACCGTTTCTGCCGCGTTGGGGGTACCAGAGGTACCTAATTATGTTTGCCCCCACCGGCCTGATGCACCAGTGACCCCACCATCCGCTATTATCAGGGAGCTCACTGGAGGCGCCGTTCCGTCTTGGGATGGCGATGCTTTGATCGAGGACCACTTTCTCACCGATGACTACCACATGCTTCATTTGGTCCTCAGCAATTGCCTCCTAGTGACGTCTTCTAGAGAGAAGATCGCGGCTTGGTATGCGCGAGTCTTATATGCTGTGGGGACGGGACAGCCTGTTTGTATACCACGACTATATATTGATTTTATGGTCCACCCCACCCGTTATATCTCGTCCAGGAAGCACCTGAAGGGTGCTTGGGCTATTCAGAGGGTCATGGCCGATGCCGGGTTCCTCGAGCTCCCTGGAGATGATATCCGCCCTTCTCCCCGCCGATTTAGCGAGGCGGCTGCTCGCCGCTCCGACGCTCAGAAGAGGAAGCGCAAGGGGAAAGGGACAGCGAGGGTGAGGGGGAGGAAGAAGAGGCGTGGCGGTACAGACACGGAGGCCGGAGCTTCAGGGACACCCACCGAGGTGCAGGAGCTTGATTCGGATGATGAGGATGATCCAGTTGCTGCGGTTCAGCAGTTTGAGCTGCGACAGCGGTCGCAGTCTCGTGCCCAGGGAGAGTCTTCTTCTTCTGTGCCTCTCCCGACAGTTCGTGAGCTATTATTGGAGGAGAGAGAGGCCAGGATTAGACTCGAGGGCCGGATGGATCAGATCCAGACTCTACTGGAGTCCATTTTGATTCAGATAGGGTTTGATCAGGCTGTTCACTCTGCTCACCATCCCACGGCCACCCCATCTGCTCCGCCTACTGCTGATCCGTCACATGTTGCTCCTCCTATGGATCCACCATCTGCTGCCCCAGCTGCTGAGGCTACTGATCCGGTTTCGACCGCTGCTTCCGAGCCATCTACTACTCCTACTACTACTGTATTGCCGCCTGCTCCTATCGACATCCCTTCTGATATAGCCGATGATACGCCATCTGGGGTCGATTAGTTTTAGTCGGGGAGGTGGCATTTATGTATTTTTGGTTGGTTGTATATGCTGGTGGTTTTTGGGTGTATTATTTGGTTAGTTGGTATTGTATGGACAGTATTTATCACTGCTTGTATTTTATTTTATTCTGTTCATATTCCAGTGGTTTAGATTGATTGGATCATGGTTTTATTGTATTATTGTTATCTTTTGATCCTGTCTGTTTTGGAGATTGTGTTCTACTTTTCTATGCTAGGTTGCTTTGCTTGCGATCATCATTTGCTCTATACAGGTGATACCCATCTCTTCTATTTATTGAAAATCAACTTCTGAGGACTTTGTTGTTTTCAGTTGGGGGTAGGAGACAATAGATAGGTATACACCCGTAATAATCAGGTTTTGCACTTAGATATGTTTTAAATTTAATGAGAACACAGTCTGTTAAAATTTGAAAAAAATTTTATTGAATAGTATTGATAGAATAACTTTGAATAACCTTTCCTGCTTGTTAATTAGACAATGATACATTTGTAGTATTCTTATCTTTTTATGGATTAAATCCACGCGGTTTTTCTGTATCATTGAAATGAATTGCATCTGTAAAGCTATTATGTACCCAACACTTTTGTGCACTAATTGGCAGCTATGTAGAAAATCTGAAAATGGAGTTAAAATGAATATTGTGCGAAAAAGAACAAGTAGTGGAAGCTAATAACCCTTTGTGAGCTTTTGAGCCGATCTTCATTTCTGAGGGGATTCTCATACATTGTCGAATGTTTTTTCTTGCATATACTTGGTAAATTCGTTGTTAAGTCTCAGTTTTCTTTAAAGTTTTGACTGCTTGTTAGAGGAGAACGTTCAGGATTTACCAATTAAACTCGATGAACACTTAAGTGCTAAAAATTGAAAGTTGAGAAAATGATTCAAGCCATCGTTTACCCATTCCTTTACCTAACATAGCCCACCTACATTCATTGAATTCATTCCTAATCCCACCTCAATTAAATATTTCCAATGAAATCACAAGAATCCAAATCCTTGATCTATACCTTGACCTCATTGAACTGTTTGATAAATTTATTGAGAATGAGTCATCAAAGTATGTGAAATGGAAGGAAGTTGTTGTGGGATATTCCAGGTTAAAAAAAAAAAAAAAAAAAAAAAAAAAAAAAAAAAAAAATGAATGGGAAATTGGGTGGAGAAATGAATAAAGAATAAAAAAAAAAAAAAAAAAAAAAAAAAAAAAAGAGAAGTTGAAATTCCATCACATACTAAAAAGCACACTCTTCTCTACAACACCCCCACCTACTAAATAAAAGCCATAATTCAAAGTCTTGAAGATTCTCAACAATTGGTTTGAACATGAAAGTGTGAGTTGAGTTATCCACGGTATTTCGCTCCTCTAGTAAGTAGTATTCCATTCATTAGACTATACACTCTTAAATGTCCGTTTTTCATGGAGTCAAGTATGAAAGCATTAGCACTTAGAATATCATTCTTCTCAAAGCTTTCATACTATGTGCGATCATTGTAAAGCAAGTTTCTGAGAGACGTTCTTTTTGAGTGTGACCAATGTGAGAATTGAGCTAAAACTGCAAGTTTCCAAAGTACAATAATCTAAATAACTCTTAATAAGGGTTGGACGCATGGTTGTTAATTCCACACACACACGGGTGCATGATGGTAATACATTTGTATATTTTACTTGGTAATATAGGAGAGCATGTGAATCTCTTTCATGGGTTGATAGAGGATATTATATTCTTGTAGAGTTGAATTAACAGTTTAATGGAAGGGGGAATTCTACAAAGTTATTCTAATTCTTTTTGAGCTTAAAATTGGAATTTTGTGGGTACATTCACTGCAAACCCTCACGAGACAACACTCGTCCACTAGGGGGAACCTAGGGGTTTAACGGCTTGTTGCATTCGCTAAATGCAACCGCGATTCCTGCGAAAGTGAGTTAGGATTTTTCTCTCTATCTTAGTTTAGGTTGTTTTTAGTTTTTCTTTGTTTCTTAGTCGTGATAGTATTAGTTTAGGAGTTTTTGTTTTATTTTTATTTTCGCTTTATCGCTAGGGACTAGCAATAAGCTAGTTGGGGGTTGTGCAAAGCGGGGGTTTTTGTAAAATACAACCGCGCTAAAGGAAAGAATTGTATTAATTTTTATCACAACTTCCCATGTTATCCGCAATTTGCATTGCAAGGCTAATTTTTATACGGTATGATTAATCTATGATAAGTTGTATTGTTTTAGCTGTTGTTTATGCAGATCACTGCTGTGCGAACTAAACAGATAAACATCAGAATAAATGGAATGCTGGAATACAAACAAAAGAAGTCAAAGCTGAAATGTGGAGTTCGATCGCTTTAAGAAGGTTCGATCGATCGAGCGTTCGATCGCTCGAAGAGAGTAGAAGCGCTTAAAGATCAAGGGTTCGATCGATCGAAAGCAGTTCGATCGATCGAACGGGGTATTTCCAGAAACATTTGCGTGCGCAGCAGAATGCGGGGTTTAACCCTAGTGCCTTAGGTTTTCTTATATATGTGCGTTTTGTACACGTCCATAAGGATGCCCACTTTTACATTTTAGCAGTTTAGAAGGAGAGATAGAGAGTTTGTTTGGTTTTTGTAGGTTTTTCATTGGATTTCCATATTGTGGATTGGATTTCTCAAAGTTTATACAAGTATCTTCTGTTCCAGGTTATTTATATATTGTTATTTTCATATTCTGCACGTGTTAGACGTAGTTAGATTGCTTGTTTTACAGTGTGGCATGCTAAATAGTTATATAACCATAGATTTTATAGTTTTCATGAATAACTCGCAACCAAACATGGTATTAAAGTTTTCTTACGTTAAAAATCAATCCTCGACACTCCAGACGATGTCTGAGTAGTCCCAGGTTGGGAGATCACGATGAAACAGTGATCTCCAGCCTCTTCCATGCAGCAGAATAATCGCTGTGTTCGATCGATCGAAGTCAGTTCGATCGATCGAACCAGAGACAGTCAATCGATCGAAGTCAGTTCGATCGATTGAGGGATGAAGGTCTTCGATCGATCGAAGGCGCGTCGATCGATCGAACTCTCGGATTCTTGAGGATGTTACCTGCAGTATTCCAGGACTTTTTGTTTTAGGACTTGTTATCATTCTGTCCCAAATAAATGCTCAGTCTGTCAAAACAGTTTTAAAACTAAGGCCCTAAGGCATTTTCTTTCAATACATTTTGCAAACCATCTTCAATGCTAACACCATTGAGGATGCGAGTCTTAACTATTGAATTAAACCGCTTTTGTGTATTTCAATTTAACTGTGATAATATTGTCCCGGTCATGAAAGGGCCATAGAATCTTTATTTCTTTTGAGGAATACGGAAAACTGTAGGTAATATGCTCCATTGTGCTTCAAGGTAAATGCATGGTAGATGGCTAGGTTACTGCGGATTCGTGTAATCCCAACACTTTCTTTTTAAAGTTAAACACCCTAATTCTAAGTACTGTTTGATTAGCTAGTTAGATTGTTTAGTTAATTTTAATTACTTTCATTAGTAATCCTAGTTTGTGGAACTTCGTGTTCTGCACCTTCATTCAACCTTAGTTATTTAATTTTGTTTTCTTTAGAGGTTAGTCTAATTCGATAGGTCAACACCTTCCCTGTGGGATCGACCTGGTCTTACCAGATATTACTTGCACGTCTACCTACACTTGGGTACTACACAAGAGCGCACAAGAAAATTCTCGTGCCAGTTATTCAAGAAGGTATTTTAGAGGATCCATTGGGGATATGAGCATAACCGGAAAGGCTAGGATGTAGTGTCTTAATCGGCGAATACACCAAGCTAAGGCCAAACATGTTTTTTTTAGGGTAGAGTAGTTGAGCTCATACCCAATCATCCTCTTGATAAGGTAATATATGGCTTTTTTGGAGTCGCTTTCTTCTCCTTCTTGGGCTAGCATACAACCTATTGCACTTTTAGAGATAGCTAGGTAAAGAAATAAGGGCTTGTGAGGGGTAGGTGGTAAAAGGACAGGTGGATTTTTGAGGTAGTGTAGACACCCCATTTTGTCGGCTATCAGATTTAGGAAACCCATAGCTTGGTGGTTCACAATGATCGAAAAAGACCCAAAAGGACTCCCGGAAGTTAGCTCTATCTCTCAGAATGCTCAGATTGACCAAAATGCCCCTGAAAGCCCGAAGACTCCCAGATTTAGTCCCGAAGTTTTGAAAACATGCTATGTCATAAGAAAAATGATAAAATCAGTTTTTACGTAAAATCGGAAGAAATCGTCAGCTCCCAGAGACCCCCGGAAGTCCCGGAGGTTCCCCGAAAGTCCCCGTTGATCGGTTTGACCAAGGTTTGACCATGTTTGACCAGAGTTTGACCAAGTTTGACCAAAATCGTCCGAATTTGCCGGAATCATTAGAAAAGTATTAAAATGAGTTTTCAAAGAGAATCGAGCGAAAAAGTCGGCTCCTGGGATCTCACGGAGGTTCCCAGAACTTCCCGGGAATCCCAGGTTTGACCAGTTTGACCAGGATTTGACTTTGGAATCGGGGGCACTGAAATAATTTTCAAATATTTTTCATGGATACTAGAGGTCAATGTAGACACCCAATTTTGACCACACTGATAGGATTTAGGGTGGACAACGTCTTGGAGGATTCGATGATGAAAAGTACCCCGTGGAAGGTACTGGATTCCACACAATCAGAAGATCGGACTTCGGAAAGTGACTTCAAGCTCAGAAAAGCCCTTTTCCATGGATAAATCCCGGTTTTGTCAAAATCATCTCTCAGAATTCATATTCTCTCAGGGTTATATGAACATTAAGTGTTCTAAACGCAGTATTCTAGGTATCCAGAGATTCAATTTTAAAGAAAAGTTCGAAATCGACGCACATTTGAAAGCAATTTTGGAAAAGACGTCATTTGATTTCAAAAAGACGACGAAAGTTCCGGAGGACTTCCGGACTTCAATTGGACTTCAATTCTCATTATAAAACCTCTGGAAATATTTTTATACTGAAATTCAACCTGACAGCTTTCCAACGGTACGTAAACGGACGATTTCGGACACCAAAAAGCATTTTTACAAAAATCTGGAAAAGCAGTGCACGTGATTTTTGAAACAGAGCTTGTGGGTGACCAGAGGGACCCAAATAGTAAATGGCGGTTTTGGGTATAGGGGTGGCGGGTCCCACCATAACCGCCACTTCCATTTGTGTCCTCCACGGAGCTTTTTGAGTTCCAGACCCTTCTAGAAGCTTCCCACTGCGAGGAAATTGCCTGGAAATTGCGTTTAGGCTCCGAAATGGCCATTTTAACCCTCTTTTAAGCTCTAAAAATCCTGTTTTAACCCTGAAACTTAAGAGCTAAGTCTTCAAAACTCTATATAAGATCTCATACATCTCATATGAGATCACATCTTAACACACTAGACACTTGGAAGAGATACACTTGAATATACTTGGAGATACAAACACACATAGAAGCACATACAAGAGAGATAAGTATACTTTGAATATACTTTCAATTTAGGTGAATTCTAGAGAGAGAAAATTATGAATTGAATTTAGATTAACTTAGGCTAATTAGACCACAATTTGAACATCAATTGCCTCCCTCAACTTCCATGGATGAGTGCTTGAAGAACACTTGAATAACACTTGAAGAAGAAGATCTTCAAATCAATTTTGGTCTTGTAATTGAGAATCCTCCAAGAGGTAAACACTATAGTTCATCTCTAATTCCTACTTTGTATATATAGATCTATAAGATTTGGATCTAACTTAGTTCTATTTCTACTTATTAGAACACTCATCTTCTTCCTCTCATGTTCTTCACACACTCACATAGTTAGATCCAAATCTCTTTGATTTTTATTGATAATTTACAATTAGAGATTGTTTTTCACTTTGATTTTCAATTTTGGTTTCATTCTTCAATTTTAGTTTAGATTCATGCATACATGATTATATATATATACATATATCTATTTTGAATTCCATGATGGTTTGGAAATATGGTCTATGAGAAGGATGATTTCTATGTTCATACCTATCTCTTGATTATTCCTATTACCTAGGATTCCTATTGAATTTCATCTCCAACATGATATTTATAAGTCCCTTTGATCCTTGATCTAAAAGTTCTTCATAGAACTTGAGGGCTAAATTGATTGGGAATCATGATAATTAAGTTGATCTATGAGTTTGATCTCTCTAATAAGCTTCAACTATCACTAAAATGTTTTCCTCACACTTTAAAATGAACTAGATAAAAATTCAGCAAAGCAGATTGGTTTTATCCATTAGATTTGGTCCATCAAAACCCATAGTTTGATGGATTTCAAATTTTCTGGGTAAACTTTGATGAATTAGCTTTCATCCGGTCCGTTTTGAGAGCTTTTAGGATTCATATACTATTTTTAGAAATTGTTGAGAAATCGGTTGACAGATTTGAACATCGTCTCTTTGTGCTTGAATTTCAGAAAATCTATAATAGTTATCGACGTTCCGCTTTTTGGGGATGATTCCTAACTCATATATCTATATGCCGATGTAAAATCGTGAGCATACGATCGAGTTAGGATCGTTTTCTAAGCGTTTAAAGTTGATACAACTATTCTGGAATTTTCTAAGTTTAATTACAAATATGATTATGTATACAAAATGGTCATACTTTGATCACTCAACAACAATTGATGAATAAAACTTGGTTTAGAAATCACCTAGGATAAATGGATGAGAGATCAAAAGCTTAAATCAACTTGGTTAACATGATTCATGAACTTCTATTATACTTCTATTATGTTTTGCATTCATTTGTCAAATGATACCAAATTTCCAGAATAACAGAGTCTGTTTAAAACACTTTTTCAGAAACCTTGTGATTGCAGAATGTCCATGGGTTTATTTTTATCATATACTACAATGAAATAGCTTTCTTTTGACACCAAATAGAGCTTCATATGATTTTTGTAGATTTAATTATGATTTTTACAAGAACAGTGGACAGTCCTGATCCACTGTTCCCAAAACATTTATTTCTCAAACAATAAAATTGATATTGAGGTCCCACTTTTTGGAGAAGTTCCCTAAGACATGTATCTAACTTTCTGTAAAAGGGTTTTTATCCAGCTCATGTTTAAGACCACTTTTGATAGGATTCATTAGAGGTTGCTGAATCTGGAAATTTGATTGATGACATGTTTTCTTTGTTTATCATGCATATCATTTGTTTGCTTGTATTTTTGCAATGCTTGGGTATTCTTTGGTGTATTAGTGCAGAGAATTAAGTGCCTCGGACCCGGACTTCGATTTGTGGTTTGCCTCGTCTACATGTGGCTTAGTGCCCATGTATCGTGTACTATCTCTATCCTTTCTCTTAGAATTTTTCTAGGTTTACAACTTTGATTTCAACGACACAATTCCTTTAGGATAGTCTCCGTTTATATGATTATTTGTTAGAGACATCTTATCTAGGATTGTTGCATGATTGCATTGCACGTTTCCATTCTTTTTGCTTTCGCGACTCCGCTTGAGTCAACCAATGTAAGTCTTCTCGTTCCCTTTGCATATCATGACATGTTTACTTTATTTGCATCGGTCCCGGGCGGGACTAGCCACTGTGAGTATACTTCTCCCTTGTATTGCATGAGCATCCGCTTTCTACTTGATTTAGTCTCTTGAAATGATTTTCATTAGATGTTTCTTTTTGCCATGTATATATCTATCTAGTATGTTTGAGGAAACAACATCTATTATGAATTAATAACAAGGATATTTGAATCAAGGCCTACCATTCGGTAGGGCGAGGAGGGGGTGCTTTAGTCCTGCTTGGGCTCCTTCCCCTCTCGTACCAAGACCCCCGAACCTTGTTTCTGGTAATGAAGGGCGAGTAACCTTATTCAATTTTGGGCGAGTCAAACTTGGGTTTCCTAATTCCCGATAAAAATTAGGTGGCGACTCTTTGTCTCTAGGATCGCGTGAGGAAGTCCTAGTTTTCCCTGAAGTGTGCTCCTTGGGATCCGTCCCGGGACACTATCGAGGGAGAGCGTCAGGACCTCCTCATTCGCAGTGGTCCACAATCTGGCGACTCTGCTGGGGATTTGAACATGAAACCGATGGTTTCTTGTTCTTCGAGGGTTTGACTTGAACCAATGAATATCCTTGTTATTAATTCAATAATCATGTTGTTTCTGCCTGCATTTGCACTTGCATTGTTCTTTCACCGCGACTGCTTGAGATCATTGCCTTGAAGATAGAGGGCCCTCTTTCCTCTATTTGTCAAGAGTTTTGGTAGCATGTAGTCACCGTTAGCCTTGTACCGCGTGCGGTATATAGAGCCTATGTGTGAACGGCACGCCCTCGGGGAGGCGGTCAACCACACCGCTGAGCTTGCTAATGGACCCTTTATGAGACTAAAACCCGGCCTTTGCATATAGTTTCTATAGAACCCTTCAATTAGGATCTTGATTATCATCTTTGATTAGGACAATGTGATGAATTACTTGCGCTTGCCCGTAAGGGATTATGTGGATGATGAGGACGTGTATGCGAAGGCATCATCAAACCTTGTATGGTGGATTCCTCTAGGATAGTATGGTCTTTATCCGAACATCTAATCATTATTTGAGGACAATTTTGAAAATTTTTGAAACTATAAGCACTTCTTTGAAAAACCCCAAGTCTTTTGAAAATTCCAAGAATATCCCTTTTGAAAATTTGCTTTGAGATTCACTTTCACAAAATCTTTCCAAAATTCTCCTTAGATTTTAGAGAATTTCAAAATTCCTATTTCCAGAAATCATGATCACACTTTGATGATTCAATTTCAAATTCTCCTAGATTTTAGAGAATTTCAAAAAAAAAAAAAATTTTACTTTGGTCTTCAAGAAATCATGATGATTCAATTTCAAAATCTTCCTCTCAGATCTTAGAATTTCAAAATTCCCACCTCAATTTTTAAGAATCATGATTTCTCACCACAAGCATTGATGGTTCAAAAATTCTTTTGAAAATTACAAATCTCCCCATCTTTTTCAAAGATTTTCATGAAAAATTTCAATTTTCAAACCTGAACCATCAAGAATTTCAAAACTCAAAATCCTTGGATAATGATTGGATTAGTAGGGTGATTAGCATACTCAAGGAATCTTATGTGCTTATGTGCTGATGTGCTAGGTCTAAGCTAGATTAAGGTGCATTGCATTTAGATTAGATTGCATTTCATCTGCATTTGCATGCACTACACGAGCATTGCATATACGACTCACGAGTGCGACGCCTCTAATATACTTTCAAAAGAAAAGATTTGTTTTCCTCAGAATTTTGAAAGCTTGAAAAGATTTCTTTGATTTTAAGAAAAATGTTTTTGAAAAAGGAAATGATTTTCCATTTATGATTTCCATCTTTGTAAATCCACCTTCTTATATCATTCTTTGAAAAATTCTTTTGCAATAAAGATACCTGATTATTTGAAAATCCCTAAATAAACCAGATAAGAAAAGATAGGACCGAAAAGTTGTACTCCTTTCTGGGTCAGAGCTCCGAACAGCCGTTTGATCAGATCAGGGTTAGAAGAAGGAACAGCCGAGTCGACTAGGGTTGAAGATATGACATACGAAGCGGATATGGAAGCCAGATTGGCCGCAATGCAAGCTGCCTTGGATCAGAGCAGGGAGCAGAATCGAGAACAACTTGCCACTATGATGAGAATGATTGAGCAGCTAACTAATCCACCACCACCACCTCCAGAGCATCATGAAGAAGAAGATTTTGGGGAGACAGTTCAACCAAAGGTTCAGCTAGATCAGGAAATTCAGGACAAGTTGGCCAAGATCGACAAACTAGAGAGTGTGATCAGAAAGAGCAAAGGGGTGGATGAGTATTTGTTCGATGTTGAAGGGTTGTGTGACGCTCCAAAAGCCAAACTCCCAGAGAAGTTTAAGATGCCGCATATTGAATTTTTCAATGGAACCGGAAATCCAAAGAGCTATCTGAGGCTTTATGTAGGAACTTTGCAGCCCATGGGCATTGGATCTGACCTCTTCGCTCTATTGTTTCCAAGAGTTTTGAGTGGAGCAACACTTTCATGGTACTTGACGTTGGAACCAGCCATAACCAGAGATTGGGAGGCATTGGCCAAAGCTTTCGTGGCTCAATATTCATATAACCAGTTGTTTGATGTAACTGCAAGAGATCTAGAAACCACCCGACAAGAGTACAGGGAATCCTTCGCAGGTTACCTTACTCGTTGGAGAGCTAAAGCTGCTCAAATGACTAGCAGGCCAGCGGAAAAAGATCAGGTCCGAATGATCATCAAGAATCTACAGCCCGAATACTTGGAAAGGCTAGAATTTCAGTCCATTGTGAGTTTCGAACAGCTGTTTGATGTGGGAACTTTGATAGAAGATGCCATTAGAGATGGAAAGATCAAGAAAGAAAGCACGAGCAATCGATACAGAAAGACAGAAAGGCCAGTCTATCATCAGTCTGCTGACGTCAACACACTATCTCCTCAGCCTTTTCAGAAAGAGCGTCGAAGTATGGCTAATGCAAGAGGAAGTCAAAATCAGAAACAGTCGAGAGAGAAAAGAGAATTTTCCGACTTGGGGATGCCACTAAGCACCGCACTTGAAAGAATGATAGAAAAAGGGTACTTGCAGAAATTGGAACCTAAACCAGAGCCAAATCCACTTCCACCGGGTTTCAAAACAGAGTTCTTTTGTGACTTTCATCAAGGCCGTGGACATAGCACAGATAGATGCTGGAGACTTCGCCATGAAATTGAAGACTTGATTGAAAAAGGGGTCATCTCCCCTCCTCCCTCTCAGCCAAATGTTCAGAAGAATCCTCTCCCTAATCATAAGGGGAACATGCCAAATGTTAACTTTGTAGAAGAAGGATCTCAGATTTATAACCCAAAGATCTACATCACATCCTCGAATCAACCAGCTATGGATGTTCAACTTCCGGAAGACGCTGCAATTTGCATCTTGAGGAATATGGAAGAGGAAGAATGGGTCGAAGAAGCACTGGCTTTTGAAGAAGAAATAGCCAACGGAAATCTTACAATTGAATGGTGGGATCCCAATGCCATCACCGACGACTCGATCTGGTATGAGGAAGAAAAGCCCATAGAAGCAGTCACCGAGAAACAAAGCACTGAGCCGATAGAAGAATTGCTAAAGCCTGTCGAGAACCTTGAAATCAAAGATGACGATCTTATTGCAATGATGGAAGAAGAAGAAGATTGGTGGTATGATGATGAGGATGATTCCGTTAATAATACCATAATCCCCGATGATTCTGTTTGGAAAATCACTGATGGCACCGAAAAGTTAGCCAAAGAACTTGAGTCTATCTGGATCACCAATGAAGCAAACCACTTGACCCGTTCCGGACGTCATTTCAAGCCTCATGAGTTAGAAAATCGTGGAAAAGAAACATGGAATGAGAAAGAAGTCGTCAAAGCAAAAGAGGCTGGTAAAGGAGCCGTGAGCGAAGAAGAAGATGAAATCCTAAAGCAATTGAAGAAAACACAAGCTTGGATCTCAGTATGGGGATTACTTATGACCTCTCACAAACACAGGCAGGCCATGCTCGATACTCTCAATCGTTTGGATGTTTCTGTCAATACTACTCCCGAAGATCTAGTAAACATGATCTCTTCAAAGCCTTGTAAGCCTGTAATCACATTCACAGATGAAGATTTACCGCCGGAAGGGGCACACCACAACAGAGCTCTCTACATCACTGTACATTGCCTGGGGAATAGAGTACCGGTCTGCTTGGTAGATAATGGGTCAGCCTTGAATGTATGTCCTCTCCAAATAGCTCTCAGAATGGGGTTGTCTATTTCAGAACTCTTGCCATCAACACAAACTGTGAGGGCCTATGATAACACCAAAAGGGCCATTGTGGGAATGATTAAGTTGAAAATTGAAGTCGGGCCATTAAACAAAGAAGCTGATTTCCAAGTGATTGATATTCCGGCTAGCTTTAATCTGCTATTGGGACGTCCGTGGTTACATGTGAATGATGCAGTCGCCTCCACTCTCCACCAGAAAGTCAAGTTCATCTGGAAAGAGGATGTGGTAACAATCTTTGGGGATAGCTGGATCAAAGAAGAAGGGACAAGCCATGGTCCTGTGCTAGAAGTCCAAACACCGGAAGAAGAAAATGAATTAGGAGGATTCAACTTTGTGGGAATGATAAATGAAGGAGCTAAGAAAAAGAAATCCGTTTGGGATCGACTCAGCTATGAGAAGAAACTTCCTGATGCATCTGTCTGGGGCGAAGAAATCACTCCGATCAAGAAAAAGAAGCCGTTCATCACCGGACGCGAATATAGAAAGATGTTCGAGAAGGGAAACCCGGTTGCCAAAGATCTACAAGAAGAAGTGGGACAGAATTGGATCCCTGAAGTCATGCCATTGTACTTTGACCAGTATGCCAATCCTAAAGTGGCTCATATGGTGCGGAAGATGAACTATTTTCCTGGAATGGGACTAGGTCGTCGTCAACAAGGAATAACTGAACCACCGAACTTCCACGAACAGAAAGATAAATCTGGGCTTGGGTATCAATTGACTGAAGAAGATAAGAAGAAGATGACAAAAGGAAAAGGGCCGATGGTTGTTTCTGGGCCAAGAATCCTGAATGGATACTTCGTGAAAGAAGGCGATGACTTTCCCTTCTGTGGGTTCCCTGAACCATGGTATGATCCGGCTACCAAGAACATTAAGCCTGGATTTGAGATTTTCTTCAAACATGAGTTCTCCGACTATGAGGATCCGTTCTTGTATACTCCGCCTATCAAGAAAGAAAGGAAGGACTGGGCTGAGCTGATGACAAGTGATGATTTGAACATGCTAATGGATGAAGAGCTGAACATGCTGATGGATGCCGAAGAAGCACTGGGAAATGTGAAAGAAATCAAGCCAATAGAGGGAGCTCTGAACAATTGGGTGATAGAATCGGAAGTCAACAAATCCCCTCCCCCATTTCCCCGGAAGTCTGTAAAGGCCAATATGAGCCATGATGTTGAGTCTGCTTTTGCTTTTGATGTACCCAAAAATGTTAATGAAATGAACGAGGATTTTGCTTACTCTTCTGTGTCTGATGATCTTGATTTTGAAATTTCTGAGGATTTGCAAAGATTAATTGAAAATGAAAATGAATCTGCATGCAAGATTATTGAAGAAACTTTGCTAATAAACTTGGATAATGAAGATAATCCACAAAATGTTCATATTGGCACCACGCTCACTTCACAAGAAAGCAATGAACTAATCAACTTATTAAAAGAATTTAAAGATGTTTTCGCTTGGTCCTACCAAGATATGCCAGGCATCGATCCAGAGATTGTCCAACACCACATCCCTCTCTTTCCAAATTCAAAACCTGTTAAGCAAAAGTTGAGACGCATGAGACCCGAATGGACTTTGAAGATCAAAGAAGAAGTTGAGAAACAATTGAAAGCTGGATTCCTGATGGTAACCCAATATCCGGAATGGATAGCCAATATAGTTCCTGTGCCAAAGAAGGATGGAAGGATCCGTGTATGTGTTGACTTCAGAGATCTAAACAAGGCTAGTCCTAAGGATGATTTTCCGCTTCCACACATAGATGTTCTGGTAGATAGCACCGCGGGGCATGAGTTGTTATCATTCATGGATGGTTTCTCAGGGTACAATCAGATTTTAATGGCACCCGAAGACAGAGAAAAGACTACATTCACAACTCACTGGGGGACGTATTGCTACCGAGTGATGCCATTTGGGTTAAAGAATGCTGGCGCAACCTATCAGAGAGCTGCTACTACTTTGTTACATGACATGATCCATAAAGAGGTAGAAGTTTATGTGGATGATATGATTGTTAAGTCCAAAGAAAGAAGTGGGCATTTAACAGCACTCGCCAAGTTCTTTGAAAGATTAAGGAAATACAGAATGAGATTGAATCCACAGAAGTGTACTTTTGGAGTTACCACCGGAAAGCTGCTAGGATTTCTCATCACACAGAGAGGAATTGAGGTTGACCCCACAAAGATGAAGGCTATTATGGATATGCCGCCTCCGACAAATGAAAAGGAAGTAAGAGGATTTCTGGGAAGAATCCAATTCATCAGCCGCTTCATATCTAAGCTCACTGCTACTTGCGATCTGCTTTTCAGCTTGTTGAGAAAAGGGAAGAAATTCGAATGGGACAATCAATGTCAAGAAGCTTTTGACAAGATCAAGGCTTATTTATCAAACCCACCGGTTCTTTCACCCCCAAAGTCAGGGAAGCCTTTGCTGTTGTACTTATCCGTGTCAGAGAATGCTATGGGATGCATGTTAGCCCAAGAAGGAGATGAAGGGCGTACAGAGAAAGCCATTTACTACTTAAGTAAAAGGATGACTGGATACGAATTGAAGTATTCTCCGTTAGAAAAGACATGTTGGGCTTTGGTTTGGGCCACTCGTCGTCTGAGGCATTATATGTTGGCCTTCCCTGTTGTTTTAATCTCCCGAATGGATCCTTTGAAGTACCTATTTGAAAAACCAGCATTGACCGGAAGAATCTCCCGATGGACATTGATGCTATCTGAGTTTGACTTGATACATGCTACGAGTAAATCTGTTAAAGGAAGGGCTGTCGCAGAACATTTAGCAGAACATCCGATAAATCTGGAAAACGAAGGAGAGTTCATGTTCCCTGACGAAGGATTGATGGAATTAAAAGAAGATGTGTGGAAAATGTACTTTGATGGAGCTGCAAACCAGAAAGGATATGGAGTGGGGATCATCCTTGTATCCTCTGAAGGAGCACATACCCCGTTCTCTATTAAGCTGAAGTACACTTCCACCAACAACACTGCTGAGTATGAAGCTTGTATTTTGGGGCTAGAAGCCGCATTGACTTTGGAGGTAAGGAAACTTGATGTATTCGGGGATTCCAATTTGATCATATCCCAAGTTCGAGGAGATTGGAAAGTCAAGGAAGAGAAGTTAAAACCCTATCATGAGTATCTTGATTCTTTACGAACTCGTTTCTTGCATATCACGTTCTTCTACCTGCCTCGAGAAGAAAATCAGCTAGCAGACTCTTTGGCTACTTTAGCGTCAATGATTGAGATTCCTGTGGGGATAAAGCTAACTCCTTTGATGATTGAACAAAGGGAAAAGCCGTCTTATGAGATGATTGGGGAAATAGAAGAAGCAGAAGAACTTCCGTGGTACACCGACGTGTGGAACTTCATTGAAAATGGGGAATATCCGGAAGGCGGCTCTGAGAAAGACAAGAGAGCCATAAGAAGATTCTCGGCTCAATTCATGATTTGTGGCGGAAATCTATTGAAGAGATCTCACAATGGATTCAACTTGACATGTCTGTATGGAAACAGTGCGAGAAAGATGATGGAGCAAATTCACGAAGGGGTGTGTGGTCCTCATATGAGTGGACACATGTTAGCTAAGAAGATCATCCGACAAGGATATTATTGGACTACTATGGACAAGGACTGCTATGAATATGTCAGAAAATGTCACAAATGTCAGATCCATGCCAATATGAAGCATGTGCCGCCGTCACTGCTATACAACATGACTACCCCTTGGCCATTCTCAGTTTGGGGAATAGATGTTATTGGAGAAGTAACCCCGAAGGCGTCTAATGGGCATCAATACATCCTGGTAGCAATTGATTATTTCACAAAATGGGTGGAAGCAGAGTCTTATGCGACATTGAAGGCTAAAGATGTGGCTAGATTTATCAGAAGAAATATAATCTGCCGATACGGGGTCCCTCATGAGTTGATATCCGATCATGGCAGTCACTTCCAGAAAGAGGTTTTGGATCTACTAGAAGAATACAAGATCATGCACCACATGTCAGCGCCGTATAGGCCACAAACAAATGGGGCAGTTGAAGCAGCTAATAAGAATTTGAAGACGATCCTAAGAAAGATGACTGATACATACCGAGATTGGCATGAGAAGTTACCGTATGCACTGTGGGGATACAGAACATCTATCCGAACATCTACAGGAGCCACTCCTTATTCATTGGCTTACGGAATGGAAGCAATACTCCCAGTTGAAATAGAACTACCATCTTTGAGAGTTGTGGCAGAATCCGAGATTCCAGAATTTGATTGGCTAAGAGATAGATATGAGGAGCTAATGTTACTTGATGAGAAAAGGTTGGCCGCAATTGATCATGTGCATGTGTATCAGAGAAGAATAGCTCGAGCATTCAACAAGAAGGTCCGTCCAAGAAAACTTGAGGAAGGCGACCTTGTGCTTAAAGCCTTAAAAGCACCCGTTTTCGATCCTAGAGGGAAATTCAAGCCAAATTGGGTTGGCCCATACGTCATCAAGAAGCTTCTCTCTGGAGGAGCGGCATACCTGATGGATCTAGATGGAGTTGAGTTCAATCAGCCAATCAACATTGACCGTCTCAAGAGATACTATGCTTAAAAGCCTTTTTCTTTCAAAACCTGTTCTTTCAAAACCTCCAGCATTCGAGGAACTACACTTGACCTGATTCCCACTTGGGGATAAGTAGGCAACCTGCTCGGTTCGGTCACTGCTCCTGAAACCCTCAACCATACTTTCTTTCAAGACCTGGCCGAACTACTTTGGATCTGATTCCCACTTGGGGATAAGTAGGCGAGCTTTCCTGGCTCTCGATCCCTGAACCTTGCAAACTAGGGGCAAACTTTCAAGTTTGCCCAAAGCCTCAAGATATCACTGCCACACTAGGGGCAAACTGCGTTTGCCCAAACTTCCATTTATCTCTGTCAACTAGGGGCAAACTGTCGTTTGCCCATACCTCGCTACCTGTCCTCTCTGGATCACTTGGCTATCAGAATTAAAGCACCTAAGTGAAAAATCTGGTAATTCTTGATATTAAGTTGAAAAGTTTTTTTTTAGCAATCTAAAGATGTGAATCTAATGTCAAGACTGAAACATTATGTGGAAAATTTTCAAAAGCTTCAAGATTACATGCAAAGCCAACACAATATCCTGCTACAAGATAAAATCTCATTTTCAAAAACATGCAAATCCTTAGAAAATTCAAATATCCAAGTCAAAAGACATTGTCGAGAAAGAGGAATCGTCAGAAATTTCCTTTCCCTGTAAAATCGAGTCCTGTGTGTCAGTGTGCAAAGTGTCAATCAAATCAGTCTCGTGACAAGGGATGCAAAGCGAAACAGAAGGATAGCATAAAACAGCATCAAGCAAAGTCAAGAGTACAAGCCCATCAAGTCTCAGACAGAATACATCAACATCAGTCTCAGCACAGAAAGCAAGAAAAACAGAAAGATAGTCATGGGTGCATATGATCATCATCAGCGACGACGAGTAGCCCATGGGTACCAAGCAGGCATATCTGAGGCCGTAGAGCTATCATCATCTTCAATTTGGCGCCTTCGCCTAGACCCACCAGCCCCACCAGAAGGGCCTGCATTCATCCGCTCCAACTGTGATTGAAGATGCCTAACTTGAGCCACCTGTGGAAGAAAAGAATCAGTATAGGGGTTTGAAAAAGCAATGAGATAAGAAGAAAAGGTCAAGAAATTTACCAGGGCCGCATCACGGTCTATGTAAGTCTGGCACATGCCATCCCACTGCAAAGAGAAGAAAGATATGGTCAGAAAGATCAGAAGAATCAGAGGTAATGAGTTCAGAAATTACTTACATGTCCCTCACGAGCAAGGCTCCAAGCCCTCAGATTCTGTGCATAAGCTCGCTCTTCATTGAAAACGGCTCGGGGAACGGACTCATGTTGTTCTGAAACTAGCTGAGGCTCTACAAGATCACGGGGGATCTCTACAGAAGATATAACTCCGCGCAGCATGGTCGAGGCTCGCCAATCACAAGGAGGAATGAGAGGTAGAGGTCGACCAGGGCCATCCACAAAAGAACTCCCCTGCAAATGATGATGAGAAATAAGATAAAGCAAGCATTCGATCAGAAATGAAGAAGTCGTGAAATACCTGCGGGTCATCCGAGAGCGGGAAATTAGGCATCAGATGAGTAACCCTGAAGACGTCATAGTTCTCCTCAAACAGAGTAAAAGAGGCTGAAGGAATTCCGTTCAAAGCATTAATAAGATCTTCATCTTCCAAATTCTGCGCCGACCTCACACAAAAAGGCGGATCCTGTGGCACTAAGAGACGATCCTCCAAATCAGTCTGAGGAGCTACTCTCTCTCCAAGATACCACTCAAGAACAGAGGGACCCTCAAGAAGAATCCTCTCTCCAGTCATCTGTCTAGCTAAGCCAATCTCAGTCACATCTCCATTTGTCACCCAAGGATGCCAGTTAACTTGGGTGAATCTGAGACGGGTAAGAAAATCCCGGCAAGAAATAACATTATGAGCATCATTCTTGGTACCTACGGCTTGGCGACGCCACTTCAGAGCCCGTGGAAAAATATGAATCTCTTCCTCCCGGAATGATGGAGCCGTCATGGAGAAATACTCAAAGGCCCACACCTACAAGGGAAAATAAAGCAGTGGTCAAAACAGCAGAACATCAAATGATAAAAACTGGAAATGAAAATATTTTCAGTACCTCCCAAGCTCTCCAGAATCCGCCGAATCCAGGGGATTTGCCTCGAGAATGCTCCCCCATATGACTATACAGAATGGCTAAACCAGCAGAGCCCCAATCAAAATCTGCAATCTCCTCAAGATTTCGAAGACTATCAAGCATATTCAATGTAATCCGCTCAGCTCGAGTAGAAAGAAGAGAGCAACCAAGCAAATACAAGATGAAAGCACGGGTAAGCTGCATATCGGTAAATTGAGCCGCTCTTTCAGAAGGCCTGAAGTTGTTGATGAACCATGTGATGCCTACGCTCGATCCGTGAAGATCTCTCTGGGATGGGATGATGCCTAGGAGACGCTCAATGATAGTAGGATGTCTATGGATGTTCTTTGCAAAGGCAAGACGATGCCCGCCAAATGAGATGCCGGTTATCATTGCAAAATCAAGAGGGGTCATGGTTATCTCCCCAAAAGGCATGTGAAAAGTATTTGTGGAATCCCACCACCTTTCAGCAAGAGCTTGAATCATGGCCAAATCATTAGTCGATCTCTCCAATAAGGTTACAAACGACCCAAAGCCCGCTTGCTTGATATTGGCTACTACTTGGGGACGCGACTCCGACAATTCATTAAACCATTCAAGGCATTTTCCATGGCTACCATGACCTCTAAGATGACCAACCACATTCTAAAAAGAAAAAGGATGATTTCTAAGGAATCGCAAGAATAAAGAGACACGTATGAAGATGTGAAACAAAGGAGTAATTAAAGAATGGGTTACCTCTTGACGAAAGGCCCTCCTAGAGATATGATTTAGTGGATTTTTCATGGTTGCATACTCCATGGTTTGAGTTGATGAAGCTCCACTAGCTTAAAATTGGCTTCTACGTGTTCTAGAACTTTCACCTTGTCCATGGGAACTCATGGTTGTTGATGCTTGAAGCTTGAAGATAAGAGGTTGAAGATGATGAATAGTAAAAACCTTGGTACTTGAATCCCCTAGAATAGGGAGGAGTTGATGAAATCAACAAAGTTTTTGGAAGTTTTAATGCAAGAAATCACTCAAAACATCAAGAAATTGCAAGATTTGAGCACCTTAGAAGGTAGAGGTGATGCATTGAAGAAGAAATGAATGAAGAACAAAGAAGAAAATGGGTTTAAAACCCCAAAATTGCGGCTGGCGGTTCCCAAGGGGGTGTGGGGAACCACCATTTACTATTCACTTCCTGCCATTTCCCCATTTTGCTCTATATTCGCGTTTTGACCCCCGGAACTCTTGATTTGATCCCGGATTGGTCCATTTTTGATATATAAGCCTTGAGAGTGCTTAAAACTTGTTGGAATTGGTCTAGAGGACCTCTGGAGATTTGAATCTTGGTAAAAATCCATTCAAGAATTGAAAAAAGTCCCCCAGATGAGAAGAATCAAAGGCACCGCAGCCTGAAAGTGGCCGAGAAACGGCAAACTCCCGTCGTTTTGGGATTGATTATGAGTTGTCTTAGAAAATGGACATTTGAGTCTACTGTCGCTTGAGAATTACATCCAGAAAGGACTTTCAGAAGATGGGTCAGAATGCGAGATGTTCAGAAAGGGTTAGAGTAAGCCTGACGTGTTGCAAGAATGATTGCGTTGGTCGAAGCACCAATATGAGTCTCAGAAAGAATCAGCAGGGCCTCCAGAATATGTGCTCGCGTCCCAGAAACCTCAGATATCTCCTCAAGCAGAGAATTTCCAGATATTGTCAAGGTATACAGAATTCGTGCATCTCTCAGAATCATAGGATCTCCCCAGTAGAGAACTTTCAGAATTAAGTTTCTCGCAAGCATCATGTATCCACGGGTTGCCTCCAGATAAAGGGTATCTCTCAGAATTTGAGCATCAAAATCGCCTCCAGAATACAAGGTTTATGCCAAGCATCATGTATCCAGGGTTGCCTCCAGAATGTAGGGTTTCTCTCAGAATCGTGGGTTGCCTCCAGAATGTAGGGTTTCTCTCTGAATCAGAATCGTGGGTCGCCTCCAGAATACAAGGTTTATGCCAAGAATTGTGTATCCGTGGGTTGCTCTCAGAATGTAGGGTTTCTCTCAGAATCGTGGGTTGCCTCCAGAATGTAGGGTTTCTCTCAGAATCAGAATCGTGTATCCAGGGTTGCCTCCAGAATGTAGGGTTTCTCTCAGAATCATGTATTTCTCAGCATCGCATATCAGGGTTGCCTCCAGAATGTAGGGTTTCTCTCAAAATCAGAATCGTGTATCCGTGGGTTGCTCTCAGAAGAAGGGTCATCTCTCAGAATTTGTGTATCTCTCAGAATCCGTGCATCAGAACAGAAGGTTTGTCCTCAGAAGAAGGGCCTGTTTCAGAAGAACAGAGGATTTGTCTCCGGCAGAGAGACCTGTTTCAGAAGATTTGTTTCTAGACCTGCCACAGAAGATTTGTCCCCAGAAGAAGGGCCTGTTTCAGAAGAACAGAGGATTTGTCTCCGGCAGAGAGACCTGTTTCAGAAGATTTGTTTCTAGACCTGCCACAGAAGATTTGTCCTCGGAAAAAGGGCCTGTTTCAGAAGAACAGAAGATTTGTCTCCGGCAGAGAGACCTGTTTCAGAAGACTTGTTTCCAGACCTGTTACAGAAGATTTGTCTAGAAGAAGGACCTGTTTCAGAAGAGCAGAAGATTTGTCTCCGGCAGAGAGACCTGTTTCAGAAGATTTGTCCCCAGCAAAAGGACTCTACATCAGCAATCATCCCCAGCAAAAGGACTCTACATCAGCAATCGTCCCCAGCAGAAGGACTCTACATCAGCAATCGTCCCCAGCAAAAGGACTCTACATCAGCAATCGTCCACAGAAGAAGGACCTGTTTCAGCAATCGTCCCCGGCAGAAGGACTCTACATCAGCAATCGTCCCCAGCAGAAGGACTCTACACCAGCAATCGTCCCCAGCAAAAGGACTCTACATCAGCAATCGTCCCCAGCAGAAGGACTCTACATCAGCAATCGTCCACAGAAGAAGGACCTATTTCAGCAATCGTCCCCAGCAGAAGGACTCTACATCAACAATCGTCCCCAGCAGAAGGACTCTACATCAGTAATCGTCCCCAGCAGAAGGACTCTACACCAGCAATCATCCAGTTGTTTGACATGACTCAGAATTCATCCAAGATACTTCGCTATTTCAAGAGTCGTCCAGGATACAGATGACGCCTACGAGCCTTAAGATCAGAAGAATAACTTTGACAAAAACCTCGAGAATCATCCAAGATACCTTTAGCATATTCGACTGTGAGAGAGAGTCATTACATCCCTTGCATTAGATTTTGCATCCAGGGAACCCTTGAGGATGATTCCTCCAGCACTTGCACATTCACGTTTTCATACTGCACCAGCATCCTAGGATAGGAGCATTTCATCCGCATTGTTGTTGTTTGTTTTCCGTTTTCCCGCGCGCTTGAACTACGCCCTGGTCTGATTCCTGGAAAGGATACGTAGGCAGCTCCAGCGGAGCACGACCAGCATCAGCTTCAACTTAGCCGCCTCTACCCAGCATTGCATTGCATTCTTGCATTCGTAATTTCTTGATTTTCTCTGATTTTGAATTTCTTGATTTTGCGAATTTTTTGTTTTTCCTAAAACCTCTCAGTATGGTTATTTGGGTGCCTTCAAGGCTTTGGCACTCACTTGCAGTTCACGTTGTTCACAACAAGCTCTGCCAAAGAGGGGCAAACTGTAGACACCCAATTTTGACCACACTGATAGGATTTAGGGTGGACAACGTCTTGGAGGATTCGATGATGAAAAGTACCCCGTGGAAGGTACTGGATTCCACACAATCAGAAGATCGGACTTCGGAAAGTGACTTCAAGCTCAGAAAAGCCCTTTTCCATGGATAAATCCCGGTTTTGTCAAAATCATCTCTCAGAATTCATATTCTCTCAGGGTTATATGAACATTAAGTGTTCTAAACGCAGTATTCTAGGTATCCAGAGATTCAATTTTAAAGAAAAGTTCGAAATCGACGCACATTTGAAAGCAATTTTGGAAAAGACGTCATTTGATTTCAAAAAGACGACGAAAGTTCCGGAGGACTTCCGGACTTCAATTGGACTTCAATTCTCATTATAAAACCTCTGGAAATATTTTTATACTGAAATTCAACCTGACAGCTTTCCAACGGTACGTAAACGGACGATTTCGGACACCAAAAAGCATTTTTACAAAAATCTGGAAAAGCAGTGCACGTGATTTTTGAAACAGAGCTTGTGGGTGACCAGAGGGACCCAAATAGTAAATGGCGGTTTTGGGTATAGGGGTGGCGGGTCCCACCATAACCGCCACTTCCATTTGTGTCCTCCACGGAGCTTTTTGAGTTCCAGACCCTTCTAGAAGCTTCCCACTGCGAGGAAATTGCCTGGAAATTGCGTTTAGGCTCCGAAATGGCCATTTTAACCCTCTTTTAAGCTCTAAAAATCCTGTTTTAACCCTGAAACTTAAGAGCTAAGTCTTCAAAACTCTATATAAGATCTCATACATCTCATATGAGATCACATCTTAACACACTAGACACTTGGAAGAGATACACTTGAATATACTTGGAGATACAAACACACATAGAAGCACATACAAGAGAGATAAGTATACTTTGAATATACTTTCAATTTAGGTGAATTCTAGAGAGAGAAAATTATGAATTGAATTTAGATTAACTTAGGCTAATTAGACCACAATTTGAACATCAATTGCCTCCCTCAACTTCCATGGATGAGTGCTTGAAGAACACTTGAATAACACTTGAAGAAGAAGATCTTCAAATCAATTTTGGTCTTGTAATTGAGAATCCTCCAAGAGGTAAACACTATAGTTCATCTCTAATTCCTACTTTGTATATATAGATCTATAAGATTTGGATCTAACTTAGTTCTATTTCTACTTATTAGAACACTCATCTTCTTCCTCTCATGTTCTTCACACACTCACATAGTTAGATCCAAATCTCTTTGATTTTTATTGATAATTTACAATTAGAGATTGTTTTTCACTTTGATTTTCAATTTTGGTTTCATTCTTCAATTTTAGTTTAGATTCATGCATACATGATTATATATATATACATATATCTATTTTGAATTCCATGATGGTTTGGAGATATGGTCTATGAGAAGGATGATTTCTATGTTCATACCTATCTCTTGATTATTCCTATTACCTAGGATTCCTATTGAATTTCATCTCCAACATGATATTTATAAGTCCCTTTGATCCTTGATCTAAAAGTTCTTCATAGAACTTGAGGGCTAAATTGATTGGGAATCATGATAATTAAGTTGATCTATGAGTTTGATCTCTCTAATAAGCTTCAACTATCACTAAAATGTTTTCCTCACACTTTAAAATGAACTAGATAAAAATTCAGCAAAGCAGATTGGTTTTGTCCATTAGATTTGGTCCATCAAAACCCATAGTTTGATGGATTTCAAATTTTCTGGGTAAACTTTGATGAATTAGCTTTCATCCGGTCCGTTTTGAGAGCTTTTAGGATTCATATACTATTTTTAGAAATTGTTGAGAAATCGGTTGACAGATTTGAACATCGTCTCTTTGTGCTTGAATTTCAGAAAATCTATAATAGTTATCGACGTTCCGCTTTTTGGGGATGATTCCTAACTCATATATCTATATGCCGATGTAAAATCGTGAGCATACGATCGAGTTAGGATCGTTTTCTAAGCGTTTAAAGTTGATACAACTATTCTGGAATTTTCTAAGTTTAATTACAAATATGATTATGTATACAAAATGGTCATACTTTGATCACTCAACAACAATTGATGAATAAAACTTGGTTTAGAAATCACCTAGGATAAATGGATGAGAGATCAAAAGCTTAAATCAACTTGGTTAACATGATTCATGAACTTCTATTATACTTCTATTATGTTTTGCATTCATTTGTCAAATGATACCAAATTTCCAGAATAACAGAGTCTGTTTAAAACACTTTTTCAGAAACCTTGTGATTACAGAATGTCCATGGGTTTATTTTTATCATATACTACAATGAAATAGCTTTATTTTGACACCAAATAGAGCTTCATATGATTTTTGTAGATTTAATTATGATTTTTACAAGAACAGTGGACAGTCCTGATCCACTGTTCCCAAAACATTTATTTCTCAAACAATAAAATTGATATTGAGGTCCCACTTTTTGGAGAAGTTCCCTAAGACATGTATCTAACTTTCTGTAAAAGGGTTTTTATCCAGCTCATGTTTAAGACCACTTTTGATAGGATTCATTAGAGGTTGCTGAATCTGGAAATTTGATTGATGACATGTTTTCTTTGTTTATCATGCATATCATTTGTTTGCTTGTATTTTTGCAATGCTTGGGTATTCTTTGGTGTATTAGTGCAGAGAATTAAGTGCCTCGGACCCGGACTTCGATTTGTGGTTTGCCTCGTCTACATGTGGCTTAGTGCCCATGTATCGTGTACTATCTCTATCCTTTCTCTTAGAATTTTTCTAGGTTTACAACTTTGATTTCAACGACACAATTCCTTTAGGATAGTCTCCGTTTATATGATTATTTGTTAGAGACATCTTATCTAGGATTGTTGCATGATTGCATTGCACGTTTCCATTCTTTTTGCTTTCGCGACTCCGCTTGAGTCAACCAATGTAAGTCTTCTCGTTCCCTTTGCATATCATGACATGTTTACTTTATTTGCATCGGTCCCGGGCGGGACTAGCCACTGTGAGTATACTTCTCCCTTGTATTGCATGAGCATCCGCTTTTTACTTGATTTAGTCTCTTGAAATGATTTTCATTAGATGTTTCTTTTTGCCATGTATATATCTATCTAGTATGTTTGAGGAAACAACATCTATTATGAATTAATAACAAGGATATTTGAATCAAGGCCTACCATTCGGTAGGGCGAGGAGGGGGTGCTTTAGTCCTGCTTGGGCTCCTTCCCCTCTCGTACCAAGACCCCCGAACCTTGTTTCTGGTAATGAAGGGCGAGTAACCTTATTCAATTTTGGGCGAGTCAAACTTGGGTTTCCTAATTCCCGATAAAAATTAGGTGGCGACTCTTTGTCTCTAGGATCGCGTGAGGAAGTCCTAGTTTTCCCTGAAGTGTGCTCCTTGGGATCAGTCCCGGGACACTATCGAGGGAGAGCGTCAGGACCTCCTCATTCGCAGTGGTCCACAGTCAATAGCTTTCCAACGGTATATCGCACATAATTCCAGGATTTAAAACGAATTTATTATGAATTTCCAAAGCCGGAAAAGGAGATCAAATCGGCTTTTATCACGAATACCGTAAAACTTTTCAAAGTGACCTATCCCCGAACTATTTTTTTATGTAAAGTAGACTCCATTACCTTTCCAACGGTATATCACAACCTCAGTTTGGAGTTCATACGCATTTTCTGTGAATTTCGGACGAAATCAGGCCTTTTCGCGAATACCGGAACCTCAGGGGGCCTAAACAGCATTATCTGGACGAGGGAGGAGCAGTGCCGACGCGGCACTGGCCCAGTGCTGTCGCGGCACTCCCCTCCAGAACAGTGTGTTTTTGTAATTTGTTTTGTGGTCCCATTTTGATTAATGAAAAATCAAAACAACGTAGTTTCATGATTTCAAATGTTTGGGACCAATGGGAATACTTCTAAAACCCCAAAACCACCCCAAGTTGGCCTATATAAACCCCCCATTGCTCTTCATTTTGGGGGAATCAAATGCAAGTTTAGAGAAAGTTTGGGAGAGAAAGTTGTAGAGATAAGGTTAGAATAGAGAGAAAAGAAGCTTTCTTCTTTGATTTTCAAAACAAAAGTGAGTTCTAAACTTTGTTTTTACTACATTACTCCCATTTACTTCAACATTCAATACACCCAACCACCATTTTAGTGAGCATTTAAGAGAGTGGAAGCTTCTTCCATGTCCAATGTCATTACATATGAGTGAAACATCAACCTACAAGTTCAATACTTCATGAATATCATCTATTGATCATTATCTACTTGATTGCTTATTCATTGTTTATCTCTTCTCACCTCATTTCCTTTTGATTTTCTTTATTTTACTTACTAGTTCATCATCATCTAAATGATGACATGAAGTTTGGGGTGAGTGAATCCTTATGGATAGTAGCTCTTGACCTCAAAAACATGTTTGATAGATGATGATCATAACTTCAATACCTCCAAGGTCTCCTTGAAGTGTATTGAAGTTATGCTCAAATAAAAATAAGTCTCTCCAACAATCTTGGAGGTTCTTGATGATGAGTTGAATGTTGGCATTTTAAGTGGTTGTAATCTTTATTGAGTATTGAAAATACACTTTCAAAACCTCTACTTCAAAACCCCCCTCAATCCCTCTCATTTTGATTTCAAGAAAGAAAACCTTATTTTCCCCAAAATCTTCAAAACAGTGAGTCAAAACAGTGAGTGAGCTGAGTTCAAAGATTTTTCTAGAACTCAATACTCAACATATAGATGCAAGGCCACTTGGAAAGTCTTCCTAACTCATTGGAGAACACCCATGATTTTTGGTTTGACTTGAAAGTACTTGAAAATGGTCCATTTGGACCCAAACATTCCTTCCAAACATTCTGCCTCTGCTGTCACAGCAGCTTGACTAACTTCCAACTTCTTTTTCAGAAATAGTTTCCAAACGGGGTGGTCCCAACGTATTTTCCCCTTAAATTTCAATGTCTTAGGGAACGTTCTGTATAAAATGGGCTTCTAGATCAGTCGTTTTCATTTTCTAAGATTTTTCAACATTTCAGTCGACAGTACAGACTCTGTTTCTGAGTGACCTCTGTTGTTCATATGATTTCTCTCAATCTGTGATATTTATTAAAGATTGGCTTTATGGGTTGTATTCTAGACACAATAAGTAACATCTCCATAACAAATCATGCATTGAAAGCATTCCTAACCCCTCTTTTCCATTTTTACAAGATCATGTTACTGTTCTGTCCACTATTCACAGCAAGCACATTTTAACTTTCATTCTTTGATTTGATGCTTATATGCCTTCCAAATTAGTTCATATCTTAGGAAGTAGTTCATACTACATTTTTACATATCCCATATTGATTTCATCCATCCACTCATGCACATTCTAGACTTTTAAGTCATCTTAGGAATCCATGAACACAAAACACACTACAACCTTGGCACATTCTAGATACATACATTGCATCCATGCAAAGATTTGGGGTTTTTGTAACTCCTGATCTAAGAAGATTATAAGGAATAATTATGGTCACACGTTCATGCTTCCTCTCGACCTAATCATCCTTTCTCATCCGTCCCGGGGATTGAGAGATCTTCTTTTTCTCAAAGAATAACATGCATCATAATAGCTTGCTAAGCATATTTTGATTTCTTTGATCATTTGCTTCAAGAACAATTCATGCCCCCCCTTTAGATTAGCAAACTTGATTAATTGATACATGATTAGACGATTTTTCCTAGGTTTATTTGTGTGATCTTTCACTTTACATTGCATGATATTTGACTTAGATCTTATGAATGATATTTTATCTTTAGATCTTCCATTTCAAGTTTCTTATGTGATTTAATATACTATCATAATAGTAATTGTCGAACCACACATAGTATAAGATGATTATTTGGATGCTAATTGAGGCCCATCGAGATACGGGGCGAGTTGAGGGTGTTTTAGTCGTGACAAAGGCTCCTTCCTCTCTCGTAACAAAACCCCGAGCCAAGTTCTTTGGTTATGAAGGGCCGGTGCCCTTTATCCGTTTGGGTGAGTCAAAATTAGGTTTCTTGGTTCCTTAAAGACCAAGTGGCGACTCTGTATCTGTTTTCGAAAGACCTTCGTTTCTTCGAAATCAACCTCTTGTTTTCTTTCAAATCAATTTCAAAACAAAGGAAAATCAATTTCGAAACCCCAGAAACAAACAGGAAAAATCGGGAGTGGACGACGGATTCCGCGTGTCCACAATCTGGCGACTCTGTTGGGGATTTTATTTTTAAAACAAAATAATACAGAGGTTTGACTCATAAGAAGCATCCTTAAAATCATCTTTTTACTGTATTTGGTTCACCGCATTGCACTCTTGCATTTTCCCCTCCGACTGTGTCTGAAACGCGGCGCTGACATTGTTCAGGTCTTGCTGTGCCAGGGCACAAGTCACCGTTGATACTGTACCTTCCAAGGTATATCAAAAAGAGTAAACACTTCCGTACTGTCTCTCTGACGGTATATTGGAACTCTCGTCAACGGACCCTCTTTGACTAAACCCAGCCTTTGCATATAGATTCCTGTAGAACCTTTCATAGGACTGTTCATTTATCTTTTCAGATAGGACAATGTGATATAACTGCTGTATGCCCTGGCGGGATTACCTGCGCGGTGTAGACGCTTATGTGGCATAGAACAGAATCTCTTTCTTATGATTCCCAAGGCAATCACTCACATGTGATCACATTGAGTTGACTTGCCTAGGCAACATGATAAGGATGTCTGCTCCATGCTCACAAAGATATACACCGCAAACCTTGTTTGTTGGTCCTAGGACATAGGAGTATGAAAACTAGCTAGACAGTATGATCATCATCATAACCTGTTCCTCCCAGAAACTCTGTCCCGATATCCCAGATATAACCATATTGACCAGTTTCTCCCAAAAACTCTGTCCAGATATCCCAGATATAACCATGTTAACCGGTTTCTCCCAGAAACTCTGTCCCGATATCCCAGATATAACCATATTGACCAGTTTCTCCCAGAAACTCTGTCCAGAGATCCCAGATATAACCATATTAGCCAGTTTCTCCCAGAAACTCTGCCCAGATATCCCAGATATAACCATATTAACTAGTTTCTCCAAGAAACTCTATCCAGATATCTCAGATATAACCATATTAACCTGTTTCTCCCAGAAACTCTGTCAAGATATCCCGGATATAACCATGTTAATTAATTTCTCCCAGAAACTCTGTATCCTAGAAATCCCTGTTATCCCTTGGTGATCATACTGGAAAGTAAGGTTAGCACACTCTGTATGATTGGGACCTTATTTGTTTAACTGCTATCTGTTAGAAATAGAAGCATCATATAGATTAGGGCTTACATCGGCATGCTTGTCCCATTTGCATGCACCATTCCCCATCAATCTGCACGCACTGTCTCGAGTCGGTCCACATCACTATCTTTGTCTGTCTAATCCACATCACTGTCTTTGTCTGTCTAAAGTCACCACTGTCAATATCTAATCTAGTCCTCTCAAAATCTGTCAGGTCAGTATAGATTCCCAAGGTCAGCAGTCAGGGTCCTCTTCGTGGGTCAGGAGTTCGGATAATCGATTGATCAGAATCAGTCCGACAGCTTACTTCAGCATGAATAGGGAGGAGTTGGAAAACAAGGTTACTGAATTGGGAGCGACCATAAGCCAGCAGTCCGACAGCCTAGCCCAAGTTCTGAAGTTCATGGAAGAACTGAAGCAGCAGCAGCAGCAGCCGCAACCTCCACCCGGGTTTCCACCACCAGGATTTGAACCTCCCCTGCACGAGAATAATAGGGAGGAAGACTGGTTTCAAGGGGTCCCACCGCTTACGTATGAGAAAAAGCTACAAGAGAAAATGGACAAGGTCACCAAGCTAGAAAGCGTACTGAGAAAAAGCAAAGGGGTCGATGATTACATGCTAGACCTGGAAGGCCTCTTCGAGCCTGTCAAGCTGAAACTGCCAGAGAATTTCAAGATGCCAGCCATTGACCGTTTTGACGGAACTGGGAATCCGAAAAGTCATGTGAAGCTATGTATGAGTATCTTCCAGTCCATGGGTTGTACCGACGAACACATTGCGATGTTGTTCCCATAAACTCTTGCAAAGTCCGCCCTATCATGGTTCCTAACCTTGGAAGCCTCTAAGACCCGGGCGTGGGAAGACATCGTTCGAGTCTTCGTCGATCATTACTCCTACAATCAAGAGCTGGATGTCACCATCAGGGATTTGGAAACAACCCGGCAAAACAGCAATGAATCCTTCGCTGCATTTCTGAGCAGATGGAGGAACAAGGTAGCCCAAAATGACCCACCGGCCAATTGAAAAAGAACAGGTAAGGATGCTCATCCGGAATCTGCAACCCCTCTACTATGAGAAATTATTCTACCAGTCCATCTCAACCTTTGAGGAGTTGTTTGAAGTCGGAACCCGGATTGAAGACGCTATCAGAGAAGGAAAGATAAAAAAGGAAGAGCCCTCGAGCCAGTCCAGAAGGCCTAACTACTCCCGGAATCCCTCGGATGTCAATGCCCTTAGCAGCCAACCCATGGCGCACCCTCTTAGGCCGTACCAACCCTCCAGCTAGGCAAACCCCTCCAATCGCCCCTTCCAGAAAAAGGCCCCTCGCAACTTCGCCAAGTTAAAAATCTCTCTCTCCTCAGCTTTAGACCGCCTCCTCAAAAAAGACCATCTCCAACTACTCCAACCCCAAAACACCCCCCTCCCGCCAAACTGCGATATGTCCAAGCGGTGTACCTACCACCAAGCCCCGGGCCACAACACTGATGATTGCGTACGCCTTCGCCATGACATTCAAGACCTTATTGACCAGAACATCATCGAGCCGCCACCAAAGCAGCCCCATATCACCCAAAATCCTCTATCAAACCACCAAAATATCAACCTCATTGAGTCCAACCCTGTACCCTTCAACCCTGCCACTTATATCACCCCCCTAGGACAACCCTTGCATTTCATTGGCATCCCGAATTCTGTAGGAATTCATCTGATTGAAGGGGAGAATGACGAGTGGCAGCAACAGCTAGACGATGAGCAAGACTTGTTCTTTCTGGAAGAGCACGATCTGGGGGCGGTAGACTTCAAATGGTATGATCCCAATGATGAAAGTGATGCTTCTATCTTGGACGAGCCGGAGAAACCATATATGGGAACGAATTGTGATTGGTTCAAAAAGGATGGTACTGTAGAAGGGCCTACTCCTGCTGAAATTGATCACCTGACCAGGTCAGGCTGTCACTACCAGCCTCTGCAGCCTACTACTGAAGCCATCGAGAAGGGTCCAGTTAAAGATAAGGGGAAGGGTAAGATGGATGAGATCATCGAAGAGGATAATGAATTGATAAAACAGCTGAAGAAAACCCAAGCACATCTCTCAATGTGGGACATCATGGTAACATCCTATAAGCATAGGCAAGCCATGTTGAATGCTTTGGCTGGAATAGAGGTCCCCATCGACGCCACGCCGGAGGATATGGTAGCTTTCTTGGGCGCACTTACCCCCGACCCAATCATTATATTCTCTGATGAGGACCTGCCACCAGAGGGATCCGCACATAACAAGGCATTATATATCACCGTGGGATGTAAGGGACAACAAGTGTCGTTCTGTCTAGTCGATACGGGCTCGGCCTTAAATGTCTGTGCCCTAAGGACTGCCACCGCCTTGGGGGTCAATGTCCTTGACATCACACCATCTGTGCAATCTGTGAGGGCCTATGATAACACCAGGAGAAATGTGGTGGGAACCGTTTCTCTCCAAATCCGGGTAGGATCTTTGGTGAGCACCAAAGTCTTTCAGGTCATGGACATACCTGCCTCTTTCAACTTGCTGATTGGAAGGCCCTGGTTGCATGTCAACAAAGCCGTATCGTCCACTGTGCATCAAATGATCAAGTACATCCATGAGAAGGAAGTGAAAATCATCCTCGATAATAGTTAGGGTAATGAAGCTTTCTCGAACTACGCTCCCGTCTTTGAAATCCAAATACCTGAGTTAGAAGAAGGAGAAATTGGGGGATTCTTCATGGAAGAAGTCCACATGATCAATGATGAAGACAGGTTCCCTGAGATCCACTCTGCGGTTGTCAACATCATTCGCAAAATGAACTACTTCCCTGGAATGGGATTGAGCCGACGACAGTAAGGGATTCGAGAGTTCCCTCAGATCAAAGGACAGCAAGGTACTTTTGTGCTAGGATACAAGCCCACTAAAGAAGACATCGAGCTACGAAGGCCATGGAAGAAAAGGGTAAGGGGTCTCCCACCATACCGCAAGACCTTGAATGGACAGTTCATCAAAAGAGGGGGATGACTTCCCTTACTTCGGGTGCCCCGAACCCTGGATCCATCAAACCACTGGGAAAAGGCACCCCGGACTTGAAATCTTCGCTGACTGCGAGAGGCCTCCATATCAAGATCCGTTCTATCCCGAAGAAATTGAGAAAACCCCGGAGGAAGACTGGTTGAAATACCTGGACACTGAAGCCATCGAGAAAATGTGGGAGGAATCCGTTGAGAAGAAGGAAGAAAAGAGGGCCAAGAGCCAAGATGATCAGATCAAGCCAACTGAGGAGGGTCTGAGCAACCAGGCTGTAGAGTCATCCGTCTGTGTCTCCCTATCCCCTGTTCCCCCAGAGTCTGTACTACCGATTATCGAGTCTGTACCAGAGTCGGCTGCTGTAAGCCCACCACTGTCCAATGTAGTCACTTCACCTATCATAAATGAAATGAAAGACGATTCTGCTTACTCCTCTGTGTCTAATACTTGTGAATGCACAGATCCCTCCGAGGATCTCCCAATTGAACTTAAGCAACTAATTGAAAAACCACCTACTTATGAAATAATCGAAGATACTTTATCAGTTAACCTAGGTGAAACAGATAATCCCCAAATTGTGCAAATTGGCTCAACTCTTAATAAAGAAGAAAAAGAAAAATTAACCCTCTTGCTAAAAGAATTCAAAGATGTTTTCGCTTGGTCTTACGAAGACATGCCTGGGGTCGATCCCGACATTGTCCAACATCATATTCCCCTCCTCCCTAATTCTAAACCTGTCAAGCAGAAACTGAGGCGCATGAGGCCGGAGTGGGCACTCAAGGTTAAGGAAGAAGTGGAGAAGCAATTCAAGGCAGGATTCATCATTGTCACCGAATATCCGGAATGGGTTGCCAATATCGTGCCAGTCCCGAAGAAGTATGGAAAAGTTTGTGTGTGCATCGACTTTCGTGATCTAAACAAGGCCAGTCCCAAGGATGACTTCCCGCTTCCCCACATTGACGTTTTGGTAGATAACACCGCAGGACATGAGCTACTATCATTCATGGATGGTTTCTCAGGGTATAATCAAATTCTTATGGCGCCAGAAGATCGGGAAAAGACGACATTCACCACCCCCTGGGGAACCTACTGTTATAGAGTAATGCCTTTCGGACTCAAGAATGCTAGGGCAACCTACCAAAGAGTTGCCACCACTCTGCTGCATGACATGATTCATAAGGAAGTAGAAGTATACGTAGACGACATGATCGTGAAGTCCAAGCATAGAGAAGGACACCTAGTGGCATTGGAAAAGTTTTTTGAAAGGTTGCGTAAGTACAAGATGAGGTTGAATCCAAAGAAATGCACTTTCGGTGTGACCTCCGGTAAACTCCTGGGTTTCCTCATCACACAAAGGGGGATAGAGGTGGATCCCTCCAAGATCAAGGCAATCCTAGAAATGACACCACCACGGAATGAAAAAGAGGTAAGGGGGTTCCTCGGAAGAATCCAATTCATCAGCCGCTTCATTTCCAAGCTCACAACTACGTGCGATCCTCTGTTACGATTGTTGAGAAAAGGGGAGAAGTTCTAATGGGATGACCAATTCCAAGCCGCTTTTGACAAAATAAAAGCTTACCTTCAAAATTCGCATGTCCTTTCACCAACAACGCCTTATAAGCCCTTATTCCTTTACCTATCTGTCTCCGTAAATGCCATGGGTTGCATGCTAGCCCAAGAAGGAGAAGAAAGCCACTCCGAAAAAGCCATATATTACCTCAGCAAGAGGATGACTGGGTATGAGCTCAACTACTCTACCCTCAAAAAAACATGTTGGGCCTTGGTTTGGTGCACCCGCCGACTGAGGCACTAAATGCTAGCCTTCCCGGTTGTGCTTATATCCCGCATGGATCCTCTAAAATACCTCCTCAAAAAATCTGCCCTGACCGGTCGTGTATCCCGTTGGTTACTTCTACTATCCGAATTCGATATCAAGTATGTTACAAGCAAATCGGTAAAAGGGAGAACCGTGGCCGAGCATCTTGCGGAACACGCCATTGACTCTGAAGAAAGTGGAGACTTCCCATTCCCGGATGAAAAATATCATGGAGATCAAGGAAGAACAATGGAAGCTGTACTTTGACGGAGCAGCCAACATGAAAGGCTACGGAGTAGGAATAATTCTAGTATCACCAAACGGGGACCACACCCCACTGGCAGTCAAGCTCAATTATAACTCCACCAACAACACTGCTGAATATGAAGCGTGCATTCTGGGGATGGAAGCGGCCATAGAATTGAGAATTCAAAAGCTAGATGTCTTCGGAGATTCGAATCTCATCGTGTCACAAGCCAGAGGGGAATGGAAGGTGAAGGAAGAGAGGTTAAAGCCCTACCATGACCATCTCGATGGACTCAAGAAGCACTTTAAGAGCATAACGTTCTTCTACTTGCCTAGGGAAGAGAACCAGCTAGCTAATTCGTTGGCTACCTTAGCCTCCATGATCAAAATTCCTGTGGGAGTCAGGATGATGCCTTTGGTAATTGAGCAAAGGTACGAGCCTTCGTTCAACATGATCACCGCAATCGAAGCAGAAGAGAATGAAACACCGTGGTATCAAGGTGTCTGGAACTTCATAGAAAAGGGGACATACCCCCAAGAATCCACCGAAAAAGACAAAAGGGCCATTCAAAGATTCGCAGCGCAATTCATCATTTGCAGTGGAAAACTGCTGAAGAAAGGATACAACGGTCACAACCTGACTTGCTTGTTTGGGAAAAGCTCCTGAAGAATGATGGAGGAAATACACGAGGGGGTATGCGGCCCGCACATGAACGGTCACATGCTGGCCAAGAAAATCGTAAGACAAGGGTACTACTGGACAACATTGGAGAAAGATTGTTGCGAATACGTGAGAAAGTGTCACAAGTGCCAGATCCATGAAAACATGATGCATGTACCACCATCCCTTCTATACAGCATGACCTCACCTTGACCATTCTCCACCTGGGGAATCGATATTATCGGTGAAATCACTCCGAAAGCTTCAAATGGAAATCGGTACATTCTGGTGGCCATAGACTACTTCACAAAATGGGTAGAAGCTGCATCCTACACCAAGTTAGGAGCCAAGGAAGTGGCCAATTTCATCAAGAGAAATCTCATCTGGCGTTATGGAGTTCCCTATGAGATTATTTCGGATAACGGAAGTCATTTCAAGGAAGAAGTCTGGGATCTGCTCGAGGAATAGAAAATCACTTATCATAAGTCATCACCGTACAGACCACAAACTAATGGGGCAGTCGAAGCTGCAAACAAGAATGTTAAGGCCATACTGCAGAAATCAGCCGATACTTACAAAGATTGGCATGAAAAGCTACCGTTCGCACTTTGGGGATACAGAACCTCGATAAGGACGTCCACAGGAGCAACCCCTTACTCACTAGTGTATGGGATGGAAGCGATACGTTCGGTCGAGATAGAATTACCGTCCCTACGCGTGATGGCAGAGTGTGAAATTTTGGAATCAGATTGGTTGAGGGAAAGGTATGAAGAATTGGCCCTCATAGATGAAAAGCGCCTAGCGGCAGTCGACCATGTTTGAATCTACCAAAAGAGGATAGCCCGTGCTTTCAACAAAAAGGTTCGTCCGAGGAAGATTGTCAAGGGTGACCTTGTCCTTAAGGAGTTGCGAGCTCCGATCTTCGATCCCCGTGGGAAGTTTAAACCTAAATGGGTCGGCCCTTACATCGTCAAGACTGTTCTTTCCGGAGGAGCAACTTATCTCATGGGCCTCGATGGTGTCGAATTCAAAGAACCAATCAACATGGATCGTCTCAAAAAGTACTATGCTTGACTATTCAATAACCTTTTCTTTCAAGCCTTGCCCTGAACTACGCTCGACCTGATTCCCGCTCGGGGATGCGTAGGCAACCACATCGGTTCGGTCGCTCCACCAACAAAAATAACCATTTCTTTCAAGCTTTGGCCCGAACTACGTTGGACCTGATCCCCACTTGGGGGTACGTAGGCAGACTTTTTAAAAAAGAAAAAAAGAAAAAGAGGGATGGCTCGCTAGGTCGAAAATTCGAAAGGACGCCTAGGCAAAAATTAGAGCTAAATCCAAAGTGAGCAATAACAAAAGAGAGAAAAGAGCTCGCTAGGTCACCTCACTGGTGCCTAGGCAAAAATTATGAGCATTTGAGAGAATAAAGTCGCGGTCCTTACCATAACCCTGAAATAACCCTCCACACTAGGGGCAAACTCGGCAACTCGCCTTATTCGCCTGAACCTCTTCTAAACTAGGGGCAAACATCGGTCATCTACCTCGTTTGCCTCACAACCATATATGTCTCAAACTAGGGGCAAACTTCGGCCACCCGCCTCGTTTGCCTCTAATCGTCTTAGCATGCCCAAGCAAGTACCAAAAGCAACATCTAATTGAAATCTCGATTACAAAATGTTTTTAAAGCTAAAATGCATAGAATGAGATTCCCAAAGTAACCAAGGTTCACCGATAAACAAACTCTGAATATTACATAAGCAGGAAAGATCAAAATATAGCGTCTTTCGAAAAGCAATCACACATGTTCAAAGACACTGGGAGGAATGAGCAGAATCAGTCAGGTCTAGTTTTATCTTTGTGTCTTTTATTTCTTCAAAGGTCTTTAGAAATAGGCCCTTGCTCGGCTGGCCCAGCCCCTGATGAAAGCAACAATGTTAGTGGCTCTGAATCTGGAAGCAAAGACCCTCTCAGTAAACCCCCGGGGGACTTCTTGAATTTGCCCATACTGTTTGGCCAACCGACGAGGATGATAGAATGAAGTCTCTCTCAGTCCCATCAGCTACACCCTCTAAAAATCCCCAAGACTGGTGGTCACAGCATAAAGACCCCAACGCCTCACAATCCAGCAAATGTCAGCCTCAGATAAGGCGCCCATCATACCCACCCAATCAGCAGAAGTAAAATGAGTATGAAGCACAGCTCTGCGAAAATAAACTGGCGGCACATTACCGGTCCATAACTGAAGACGCTTGTAGAGCCAAGCCTGTAACACCAGAGGCACCCCAGAAAGTAGAAGCATTCCCTGACTTGAAGCGTGATCCAAACCATTCAGGGTCTCGGCTAAAACCATGGCCATGGGGTTCTTACCTGCCTTCAGTCCGAGACATACATGCACTAAGTCGCTAGAAGCACTCGAGAGCAAGAAGTGTGAAGTCATGCATAGAATCAGAGCAGCCCCACGAGTAGCATCATACACGCTGGGATTCCCAGGACTGGCATATCGAGCAATTATGGAATCAATGTCGAGAACCTCACCTTGAAGCAGCCGGCGGGAAATAGTGATGGAACAATTCAGATACTCAGCCAACCCTTGCGTAGGACTGAGGGTATCAACAAAAGGGAGAATCAGGTCCAAATCAGAATCATAGCCGAGGATGGCACAGAACTCCTCAAACAAAGGGCATATCTCCAGGCCATTGAAATTGAAGACATGGTTCACCGGGTCCCAGTGAGCAATAGCAGCGCGCAAAAACTTAGTGTTCAGGGTCATCTGGCAAAGAGAGAATAGCTCGGTCAGGCCGTAGCTAAAGAGATTGATCCGTTCCACACCATCTGTGATGTTCAGCCAAGCTGTGAGTTGAGCGGGATCATACAAAGCCATGTTTTCGGTCGCGGCTCTAGGAAAATTCGAAATTTCGGCAGCACCTCCCCGTTTCACGTACTATCCCACCTGCAAGGCAAAAACACTCACTATTACAAAACTGCCCATCGCAGTAACACCCAACAATCACAGTGCACATGTACCATCATCAACTAAAACAAGCACACAACCGCGCCTCCAAACCGGAAGCTATCCGGCCAAAAAGGTAAAACATCATAATAATTTGCCAAAGGTCACAAAATGTTCCACACATCATCCTACACTGTCCAAATAGTCACATCACCAGTACAACCCGATCGAAAACATAAAAAATATAATAAAGTAAAGTCCCCGCTTGAGGGGTGGCCTCAGTCCTCCTCTTCTTCATCCTCTGTGGGACCGCCCGGAGTGTATATCGGCGACGGTCTCCTCCTACCACCTCTGCACCTTGGACCAGTCCTCGATGAGCCAGCTCCGCCTCCTCGGTACTGCACACACAAATAAAATAAAGGCAATCAGTAAGGGAACAACAAAAAGTACAAAAATAGAGTCGAGTCAGAAACCTACCAAGGACGCCATCTGGTTGGCGGCAAACTGCCGCATGCCATCCATCTGTCAAGGGTAAAATCCAGGGTTAGAACCTCATAACCGTAAGGAGTGCAAAAATAAAGGACTTACCCGGTGGTCTCGTGTGAGGACCAAGGACCGAAGGCTAGCCGCCAAGGCGTGACCCTCCTCAGCGTAACTCCAAGGAACATTGAGGACGCCCGCTGGCTGAGTAGGGTACCAACATGTGACTCGTGGCACCTCCATCACTTGGGGAGTGCCATCAGCGCCTAGAATGTTGACGGTCCAATCCCAGGGAGGGATAGGATCAGTAGCCGGAGGAGCCTGTCTCCTGTACATCTCGCAGAGCTGTAGGCATAAAACAAGTTAAGAAAAGAAAAATTAGAAACATAGGTAATGGATAAAAACAAAAACATAAATCTCACCTCCAGGAGTGGGAAGTTGGGCATCAGGAAACGACCACGGTAAGCCTCGTAACCGGTCTCAGAGAGAAAATGGTCCCAAACGTTGGTGTCAGCCAAGGCCGCCAGTAAAGCATCACCAGAAAGGTCACTAGCATCCATCGCAGGGGGATTATGAGGGACCCGATACCTGGAACCACCAACCACCTGCCGAGATACTCGCTCACCAAGGAACCACTGCCTACACTCGGTACTCTCCATCAAAAGTCGACAAGAGGAAAGAGGTTTGACCGCTTGTATTTCCTCAGGGGCGGCATAGGCAACGCGCTCCCAAGGCGTCCAATAAACATTAGCAACCGTCAGTCCGGTTAGGAAGTTTCTGAGCAAAACAATCCGGTGGGCCCCACTCTTTACCCCGACAACATCCCTCCGCCATCTCAAGCCTCGTGGGAACAAAGGCACAGGAGCCATGCCATCCTCGTCTTCGCCTGATTCATCCACAGGGGAGGGAGCCACCATCTTCAGGTACTCGAAGCTCCAAAGCTGCACAGACAAAGGAGAAAATTAGAAAAAGTACAAAAACTGAAAAGTCGGAATATAAAACAAGATGCAGCACATACCTCCCAAGCTCGCCAAAATCCCCCTGTCGATTTAACATCACCTCGGGAAACCTCACCCATGTGCTTGTAAAGATGGGCCAAGGTAGCACCGCTCCAGTCGTAAGAAGGGATCTCATCGATGGTCGCCAGGCAAGAAAGAAGTCTCATATTCACCCGGTCGTTCCGCATCGCAAAGATCGATCAGCCAAGGACATACAGAAGATACACCCTCAATAGCTGGGAATTGTTCAGGTTATGATTCCCTCTGCCATAAGCCCGGTAAAGCCAACCAAAAGGAAACCAGTGCCTCTCCAAATTGGGGAGAACAACCCCAATCAACATCTCTACAGCCTCAGGGTCGATCTCATAGAAATAATCCAGAATCAGGCACTTCCCGCCTACCCTCAAACCAGTAATCATAGAAAAGTCGAAGGGCGTCATGGTCATCTCGCCGAACGGCAGGTGGAAAGTATTGGTGGTGTCCCACCACCTCTCAGCCAAAGCATAAAAGTGTGCCAAATCATTGCTGCTCTTCGAAACCAGACGGACAAAGCCTCTGAACCCGGCTTCATCGACCATCCTCTTGACGGTGGGCGAGAGTTGAGTGTACCACAGGAAAGCATGAGCGAGGCTACCATGGCCCTTCAACGCTACTTCTAGCACCTGCACATACCAGAGACGACAAAAGTGATGCACAAAATCACTATTCACGACCCGAGGTCCAAATTCACAAAATCAACATTTGAGCACAAATCGAACTTCTAACGATCTCTAGGTGCACGCTACGGCTCACAAAACTAGCACAATATATGGAAATAGTCCTAAAATGTCAAAGGTTTCACATACCAAGCTCGCTAGAGCCGCGGCTGAAAGATGATGTTGGGGGTCCCGTAAAATCAAGTCCGGGGTTTGCATCTCGGCTTTCATCCGTTCCTTGGCCTTCTTAGACGGTCTCCTCGAGCTCGAAGCCATGGATCTACAAAGAAAATGGAAGTTAAAGTTAAACTTTCTTCTTGCAAAATTGAGCAAACCAAAACACCAATTAAAATTCAAACTACGGGGTAAGATTACTCACCTGAGCACGCACAAGCTGCGTTTTGACGATTTTTTGCTCCAAAAATACCCCAAAATGGCCAAGAATGAGCTTCAAAAGCTCAAAAACCCGATATATACAAAGTTGGAGTCCGGCCACCCAGTGCCGCTGCAGCACTGGCCAACTGCCGCTGTGGTAGTGGCCCAGTGCCGCCGCGGCACTGCTACCCGCGGGCCCCGCTTTGCTCCGTTTTGCTCCATTTTGACCTGTTTTGGCCTTTTTCAGCCTATTTTTGGCCCCGATCAGCCCTGGTGGCCCATTTCGGTCAAGATTTGTCAGGTTTTACCCCAAGCAGGCTAAAAGTTGTCAGAACTACCTCTGGCAGGCAGAAACTGGGAAAAATTGACTCCCGAGGACCCGAATCGGCTATTTCAGAACAACCATCGTAGATTTTGATCAAACACGAGAGTTCTGAGAACGAATCCAGGATTTTGGTCAAGGCACTGAAAAATAGAAAAAGAGATTCCCCGAGAACCCTGCATCATCCCCCGAGGACAGAAGCAGAAAGATACCGGCTCCCAGAGGCCCCGACCGCTTTTGGATTAAGCACCGCAAAATTTGATCAATCGTGAGAGATTCAGAGATGGGTCCTGGTTTCTGATCAAGAAAAGAGATTCCCCGACAACTCCGCATCATCCCCCGAGGACAGGAGCAGAAAGATACCAGCTGCCGGAGGCCCCGACCGGCCCTCTTGGATTGAGCACCGCAAGATTTGATCAACCGTGAGAGATTCAGAGATGGTTCCTGGTTCCCGATCAAGAAAAGATATTCCCCGAGAACCCCGTATCATCCCCCGACGATAGAAGCAGAAAGATACCAGCTCGCAGAGGCCCCGACCGGCCCTCTTGGATTGAGCGCCGACACATTTTGATCAAATGTGAGAGATTTAGAGATAGGTCCTAGTTCCCAATCAAGAAGAGAGATTTCCAGAGAACCCCGCATCATCCCCCGAGGACAGAAGTGGAAAGATACCAGCTCCCGGAGACCCCGCCCGGCCCTTTTGAATTAAGCACCAAAAGATCTTGATGAAATCAAATTTCGATCAAAAGAAGCAGTTGAAGAGAGATCCCATAAAGAGTCGTTTCAACCCTAGCAGATTCAGATTAATCTTCAGTAGATTCATACACCGTCAGTTCAATCACAGTAGTCCATTGTCGACTCATCATCTCGATTCAAACATCGTCTGTTCATTAATCATCATCGCTCTCATTCAAAATATGCCATGGGGCTTCCATGTTCATCGTGTGACATCTCAGGATTTCATGATCATCCCTTGACTTCTGTGTCCATCTCTTAATTTCCAGGGCTCCCGTGTCCGTCAGTTATTTGGCAAAAGGCGTCTTCGATTATAGTCCTCTGAGACCCCTCACCCAATTACGTTCGCTTACGAAGCACACTTCCCAAAATTCAGAAGTTTGCCCCTAGACTTAGAGCCTTCTAAAATCTTGGTATCCCTATTCGAGTCAATAACCACATCACAGTTGCAAACACTAGCACGACACTAGCCCACTCAAAGTGGCACAACCCACAGCACCTGCTCATACTAGGATCATAACACTAGACATGATAGGACTTATGACACAATTCATATCACATCATCCTCATAACATAGCATCCGCATGTCTTGTTGTGCATGTGTGATTTGTTCCTTTATGCCCTGAACTACGCCGTGGTCTGATTCCCCTTGGGATACGTAGGAAGGTCACACAGAGCACGACCAACACTGACCTCAGCATCATTGCATCTTTTTGCAACGCTTTTTTTCCTAAATCTATAGCCTCCGAAAAGACCTGTCTCTTCAAAACTTTGGCACTCGCTTGCGACATGCGTTGCCTCGCAAGTTCCTGCCAAAGAGGGGCAAACTGTAGACACCCCATGTTGTCGGCAATCAGATTTAGGAAACCCATAGCTTGGTGGTTCACAATGATCGTAAAAGACCCAAAAGGACTCCCGGAAGTCAGCTCTATCTCTCAGAATGCTCAGATTGACAAAAATGCCCCTAAAAGCTCGAAGACTCCCAGATTTAGTCCCGAAGTTCTGAAAACATGCTATATCGTAAGAAAAATGATAAAATGAGTTTTTAAGTAAAACCAGAAGAAATCGTCAGCTCCCAGAGACCCCCGGAAGTCACGGAAGTTCCCCGAAAGTCCCCGTTGATCGGTTTGACCAGGGTTTGACCAAGTTTGACCAAAGTTTGACCATGTTTGATCGAAATCGTCCGAATTCACTAGAATCATTAGAAAAGTATTAAAATGAGTTTTAAAAGAGAATCAAGCGAAAACGTCGGCTCCTGGGAGCTCCCGGAGGTTCCCAGAACTTCCCGGGAATCCCAGGTTTGACCAGTTTGACCAAGATTTGACTTTGGAATCGGGGCACTGAAACAATTTTCAAATATTTTTCATGGATACTAGAGGTCAATAGCTTTCCGACGGTATATCGCACATAATTCTTGGATTTAAAACGAATTTATTATGAATTTCCAAAGTCGGAAAAGGCGATCAAATCGGCTTTTATCGCGAATACCGTAAAACTTTTCAAAGTGACCTATCCCCGAACTATTTTTTTATATAAATTAGACTCCATTAGCTTTCCAACGGTATATCACAACCTCAGTTTGGAGTTAATACGCATTTTCTGTGAATTTCGGACGAAATAGGGCTTTTTCTCGAATACTGGAACCTCAGGGGGCCTAAACAGCATTATCTGGACGAGGGAGGAGCAGTGCCGCCGCGGCACTAGCCCACTGCCGCCGCGGCACTGGCCCAGTGCCACCGCGGTACTCCCCTCCAGAACAGTGTGTTTTTTTAATTTGTTTTGTGGTCCCATTTTGATTAATTAAAAACCAAAACGACGTAGTTTCATGATTACAGATGTTTGGGACCAATGGGAATACTTCTAAAACCCCAAAACCTCCCCAAGTTGGCCTATATAAACCCCCCATTGCTCTTCATTTCGGGGGAGTCAAATACAAGTTTAGAGAAAGTTTGGGAGAGAAAGTTGTAGAGATAAGGTTAGAATAGAGAGAAAAGAAGCTTTCTTCTTTGATTTTCAAAACAAAAGTTAGTTCTAAACTTTGTTTTTACTACATTACTCCCATTTACTTCAACATTAAATACACCCAACCACCATTTTAGTGAACATTTAAGAGAGTGGAAGCTTCTTCCATGTTCAATGTCATTACATATGAGTGAAACATCAACCTACAAGTTCAATACTTCATGAATATCATCTATTGATCATTATCTACTTGATTGCTTATTCATTGTTTATCTCTTCTCACCTCATTTCCTTTTGATTTTCTTTATTTTACTTACTAGTTCATCATCATCTAAATGATGACATGAAGTTTGGGGTGAGTGAATCCTTATGGATAGTAGCTCTTGACCTCAAAAACATGTTTGATAGATGATGATCATAACTTCAATACCTCCAAGGTCTCCTTGAAGTGTATTGAAGTTATGCTCAAATAAAAAAAAGTCTCTCCAACAATCTTGGAGGTTCTTGATGATGAGTTGAATGTTGGCATTTTAAGTGGTTGTAATCTTTATTGAGTATTGAAAATACACTTTCAAAACCTCTACTTCAAAACCCCCCTCAATCCCTCTCATTTTGATTTCAAGAAAGAAAACCTTATTTTCCCCAAAATCTTCAAAACAGTGAGTCAAAACAGTGAGTGAGCTGAGTTCAAAGATTTCTCTAGAACTCAATACTCAACATATAGATGCAAGGCCACTTGGAAAGTCTTCCTAACTCATTGGAGAACACCCATGATTTTTGGTTTGACTTGGAAGTACTTGAAAATGGTCCATTTGGACCCAAACATTCCTTCCAAACATTCTGCCTCTGCTGTCACAGCAGCTTGACTAACTTCCAACTTCTTTTTCAGAAATAGTTTCCAAACGGGGTGGTCCCAACGTATTTTCCCCTTAAATTTCAATGTCTTAGGGAACGTTCTGTATAAAATGGGCTTCTAGATCACTCGTTTTCATTTTCTAAGATATTTCAACATTTCAGTCGACAGTATAGACTCTGTTTCTGAGTGACCTCTGTTGTTCATATGATTTCTCTCAATCTGTGATAGTTATTAAAGATTGGCTTTTTGGGTTGTATTCTAGACACAATAAGGAACATTTCCATAAAAGCATTCCTAACCCCTCTTTTCCATTTTTACAAGATCATGTTACTGTTCTGTCCACTATTCACAGCAAGCACATTTTAACTTTCATTCTTTGATTTGATGCTTATATGCCTTCCAAATTAGTTCATATCTTAGGAAGTAGTTCGTACTACATTTGTACATATCCCATATTGATTTCATCCATCCACTCATGAACATTCTAGAATTTTAAGTCATCTTAGGAATCCATGAACACAAAACACACTACAACCTTGGCACATTCTAGATACATTCATTGCATCCACGCAAAGATTTAGGGTTTTTGTAACTCCTAATCTAAGAAGATTATAAGGAATAATTATGGTCACACGTTCATGCTTCCCCTCGACCTAATCATCCTTTCTCATCCGTCCCGGGGATTGAGAGATCTTCTTTTTCTCAAAGAATAACATGCATCATAATAGCTTGCTAAGCATATTTTGATTTCTTTGATCATTTGCTTCAAGAACAATTCATGCCCCCCCTTTAGATTAGGAAACTTGATTAATTGATACATGATTAGACGATTTTTCCTAGATTTATTTGTGTGATCTTTCACTTTACATTGCATGATATTTGACTTAGATCTTATGAATGTTATTTTATCTTTAGATCTTCCATTTCAAGTTTCTTATGTGATGTTATATACTATCATAATAGTAATTGCCGAACCACACATAGTATAAGATGATTATTTGGATGCTAATTGAGGCCCGTCGAGATACGGGGCGAGTTGAGGGTGTTTTAGTCGTGACAAAGGCTCCTTCCTCTCTCTTACCAAAACCCCGAGCCAAGTTCTTTGGTTATGAAGGGTCGGTGCCCTTTATCCATTTGGGTGAGTCAAAATTAGGTTTCTTGGTTCCTTAAAGACCAAGTGGCGGCTCTATATCTATTTTCGAAAGACCTTCTTTTCTTCGAAATCAACCTCTTGTTTTCTTTCAAATCAATTTCAAAACAAAGGAAAATCAATTCCGAAACCCCGGAAACAAACAGGAAAAACCGGGAGTGGACGACGGATTCCGCGTGTCCACAATCTGGCGACTCTGCTGGGGATTTTATTTTTAAAACAAAATAATACAGAGGTTTGACTCATAAGAAGTATCCTTAAAATCATCTTTTTACTGTATTTGGTTCACCGCATTGCACTCTTGCATTTTCCCCTCCAACTGTGTCTGAAACGCGGCGCTGACATTGTTCAGGTCTTGCTGTGCCAAGGCACAAGTCACCGTTGATACTCTACCTTCCAAGGTATATCAAAAAGAGTAAACACTTTCGTATTGTCTCTCTAACGGTATATTGGAACTCTCGTCAACGGACCCTCTTTGACTAAACCCAGCCTTTGCATATAGATTCAAAATAATGGAAAATCAATTCCGAAACCCCGGAAACAAACAGGAAAAATCGGGAATGGACGACGGATTCCGCGTGTCCACAGGTAGGCTTCTATTTTATCGAAGGCGGTTTGGCATTGGTAATCCCATTGGAACTTCTCTCCTTTCTTTAGTAGTCAGAATAAGGGATCACATGTAGTTGTGAGCTTGGAGATGAAATAGCTAATGAATTGGATTTTCCCGAGAAATCCTCTTACCTCTTTCTCATTCTGTGGTGGTGCCATCCCTAAAATTGCCTTTATTTTGGAAGGATCCACCTCTATCCCCCTTTATGTGATGAAAAAATCCAGGAGCTTCCCAGAGGTTGTACCGAACGTGCATTTCTTTTGATTCAGTCTCATCTTGTATTTGTGCAATCTTTTAAAGATTTTTTCTAATGCTACACAGTGTCCTTCTCTCTCCTTGGATTTTACAATCATATCATCCACGTATACTTTTACGTCCTTGTGTATCATGTCATGCAGCAGGGTGGTAGCGGTCCCTTGGTAAGTTGCTCTAGCATTTTTGAGTCAGAAGGCATCACTCTATAGCAGTAGGTCCCCCATGGTATGGCGAATGTCGTCCTCTCTCAATCTTCTAGTACAATTAAAATCGTGTTGTATCTTGAGAAACCATCCATAAATGATAATAGCTCGTGACCCGCAATGTTATCTACCAAAACATCAATATGGGGAAGTGGGAAGTCATCCTCGGACTGGCTTTGTTTAGATCACAAAAATTGACGCACACACGAACATTCCCATCCTTCTTGGGGACTGGTATCATGTTGGCAACCCACTCCAGATACTCTGTGATAATAATGAATCCTGTCTTAAACTGCTTTTTTACTTCTTCTTTAACCTTGAGTGCCCATTCTGGCCTCATGCGCCTTAGTTGTTGCTTAACGGGTTTAAAATTCAGGATAAGGGGAATATGATGCTGGATAATGTCCGGATCGATCTAGGCATGTCTTCGTAAGACCAAGCAAAAACAACTTTGAAATCTTTTTGCAAAAGAGTCAGTTTTTCTTTTTCTTCTTTATTAAGTGTTGAGCAAATTTGCACAATTTGCATATTATCTCTTTCACCTAGATTAACCGATAGAGTATCTTCAATTATTTCATAAGCAAGTGGTTTTTTAGTTAGTTGATTAAGTTCAATTGGGAGATCCTCAGATAAATCTATGCATTCAAAAGTATTAGACATAGAGGAGTAATTCATAATAGGCAAAGTGATTACATCAGATAATGGTGGGCCTATGGTGGTCGACTCTGGTACAGACTCAATAATTAGAAGTATAGACTTTGGGGAATAGGAGGAGGGGGGACACAGACAGATAACTCTACAACCTAGTTGCTCAGACCCTCCTCAGCCGGTTTAATCTGACCATCTTGGCTCTTGGCCCTCTTTCGTTCGTTTTCTTCAGCAAGTTCGCCCCATATTTTCTCAATAGCTTCAGTATACAGGTACTTCATCCAATCTTCCTCTGGGGTTTTGATAACTTCTCTCGAATAGAACGGATTTTGATAAGGGGGCCTCTAGTAGTCAGCAAATATCTCAAGGCCAGGATATCTCTTCTCGGTGTTCTAATGGATCCACGGTTCCAGAAACCCAAAATAGGGAAAGTCATCCCCTTCTCTAATGAACTGACCATTCAATGTTTTGCAGTACAATGGGAGACTCCTTACTCTCTTCTTTAATGGCTTTTGTGATGTCTTCTTCAGTAGGTTTGTACTCCAACCCAAAGTTGCCTTGTTGTCCTTAAATCTGAGGGAACTCTCGGATCCCCTGTTGATGTCGGCCTAATCCCACAGGGAAGTCGTTCATTTTGTGGACTATATTGACCACTGCAGAGCGGATCTCAGGGAACCGATCTTCATTACTAATCATGTTGACTTTTTCCTTGAAGAATCGTCCAATTTTGCCTTCTTCCAATTAAGGGGTTTGGATTTCAAAGACGGGAGCGTAACTTAGAAAGGCTTTATTTCTCTAACTATTGCCGAAGATGATCTACACCTTTTTCTCATGAACGTACTTGATCATTTGGTGCATAGTATATGATACAAGTTTGTTGACATGCAGCCATGGCCTCCCAATCAACAAATTGAATGAGGCAGGTATGTCCATGACTTGGAAGAGTTTAGTGCCGACCAAAGACCCCACTAGGATTGGAAGAGAAATGGTCCCCATCACAATTCTTTTTTTATATTTATAAGCCCTCACAGACTGCACAGACGGAGTGATGTCCAAGATATCTACCCCTAAGATTGTGGCGATTCTTAGAGCATAAACATTCAAGGAAAAAACTGTATCAACCAGATAGTACGACACCTACTGCCCCTTGCACCAGATAGTTATGTATAAGGCTTTCTTGTGCATAGACCCATCTGACAGTTAGTCTTCATCGGAGAAGGTAATGATTAGATCAGCGGTGAGTGTGCCTAAGAAAGCCACTATATCTTCCGATGCAGTGTCAATGGGGATCTCAATCCCAGCTAAGGCATTCAACATGGCTTGCCTATTATAGGAAGTTACCATGACATCCTGCATCGAGAAATGTGCTTGTGTTTTCTTCAACTACTTTATAAACACACTATCTTCCTCGATGATCTCATCCATTTTTCCCTTTCCTTTGTCTTCGACTGGCCATTTCTCGATGGTTTCAGTGGTAGGCTATGGAGGCTGATAATGATGACCCGACCTAGTCAGATAATCAATCTCGGTACGAGTAGGTCCTTCTACAGTCCCATCTTCTTTGAACCAATCATAATTGGTTCACACAAATGGATTTTCTGGTTCATTCTAGATGGAGGCATCGCTTTTATAGTTGGGATCATACCATTTGAGGTCTACTGCCCATAGATCGTGTTCTTCCAGGAGGAATAAATCTTGTTCATCGTCTAACTATTGCTGCCATTCATCATCCTCTCCTTTAATCAGATGAATTCCCGCGGGGTTCAGGATACCAATGAGAGATAAAGGATGTCTTGAGGGGGTTATGAAAGGTCGGTTTCGATGAGGCAGATATTTTGGTGGTTTGGCAGGGGGTTTTGGGTGACATGGGGCTACTTTGGTGGTGGCTCAATGATATTCTGGTGAATGAGGTCTTTGATATCATGCCAGAGGCGCATGCAATCATTGGTGTCTTGGTTAGGGGCTTGGTAGTAGGTACAGTGTTTGGACATATCATAACTTGGATGTGGTGGGGTGTTTTGAGGTTGGAGCAGTTGGAGATGGCCTTTTTTGAGGAGGCTCTCTAAGGCTGAGGAGAGGGGGACGGGGAGGCTTTTTCTAAAATGGGTGATTGGAGGAGCTGGCTTTATTGGAGGATTGGTATGGCCTAAAAGGATACGCTATGAGTTAGCTGCTAAGGGCATTGACATCCGGGGAATTGTGGAAGTATTTGGGCCTTTTTGACTGACTTGGAGACTCTTCCTACTTAATCTTTCCTTCCCTGATAGCGTCTTCGATATGAGTTCCAACTTCAAATAACTCCTCAAAGGTAGAGATGGATTGATAGAACAACTTCTCATGGTAGAGCGGTTGTATATTCCAGATTAGCATTCTTTCATGTTCCTTTTCAATCGGTCGATGGGTCATTTGGGCCACTTTGTTCCTCCATCAGCTTAGAAAAGCAGCGAAGGATTCATTATTGCTTTATTGAGTAGTTTCCAGATCCCAGATGGTGACATTAAACTCTTGGTTGTATGTGTAATGATCAACGAAGACCCATACTATATCTTCCCAAGCCCGCATCTTAAAAACTTCCAAGGTCAAAAATGAGGATTGAGCAGCCTTGGTGAGAGTTTGAGGGAACAACATTGCAATGTGCTCATTGGTGCAACCCATTGATTGGAAAACACTTATGCACAACATTACGTGGCTCTTTGGATTCCCAGTTCCATCTAAAACGGTCAATTTTAGGCATCTTGAAGTTCTCAAGTAGCTTAATTTGTTGGGATCAAACAATCCTTCCAGATCTACCATATAATCGCTGACCCTTTTACTGTTTCTCAATATGTTCTCAAGCTTGTCGACCTTATCCAATTTTCTTGAATATTTTAGTTAAGTGCAGGTGATGGGGCCCCATTGAACCAGTTATCATCTACATTTTCTAGTGCGACGGCAGGTGGTGGTACAAGTCTTGGCGGTCATGGTGGAATGAACCCTGTTGGTGGTGGTAGAAATCCTGGTGGATATTACAGCTACTGCTATTTTAGTTCCTCTATAAATTTCAAGACTTGGACCAGGCTTTCGGACTGCTGGCTTATAGTTGCTCCTAACTCAGTGACCTTATTTTCCAACTCTTCCTAATTCATGCTTAAGTAACTTAGCGGGCTGATTCTAACCAAATGACTGTTTCAACTTCTGACCCAAAACCGAGATCCTAGCAGTTTACTTTGGGAATCTATACTAACCTATAGATTTGAGAGGAGTGTATCAGATTCTGACAGTGACGACCTAGATAAACAACAAAAGTGATATTTAATAAATGTGGACTGAATTGTGTACAGACTGATTGAGATTGTGCGGGCAGACTAAAAAGAATGGTGCGTGCATATGAGACAAGTATGTGGATGTAAGCCCTAATATATATGATGGTCCTACTCCTAAACAATAGCAGTTAAGCAAGTAAGGTCCTAGTCATATATAGTGTGCTAACTTTATTTTCCAAAATGATCATTAACAGGGGAATAACAGGAGTCTCTAGGGTATATTGCGAGGTATGGACAGAGTTCCTGGGAAAAACAGGCATTTAGAAGATTAAGAAGGATTTTTGAAAGTTATGAGAGTTTTTAGGAGAAACAGGTGTATTCAGGCACATTCAGACAGAGTCTCTGGAAGAAACAGGTATCTTTGGGCATATTTGTACTGTGGTTTTGAAGAGACTGGTATTTTGGGCATTTCTGGGAATTTGGATAGAGTTTTTGGGAGAAACTGCTATAACTGGGCATATCTTGACTGAGTTTCGAGAGAAACAAGCATTTTGAGCATTTCTCGGAAATTTGGACAGACTTTTTGGGAGAAATTGGTATATCTGGGCATATCTGGACTGAGCTTCTAGTGAAACCGGTATTTTGGGCATTTCTAGGAAATTTGGATAGAGTTTCTAGGAGAAACTAGTATATCTGGGCATATCTGGACAGAGTTTCTGGGAGAAATAGGTAAATATGACGGAGCAGGTGATGATAGTGATCATACCATCAAGCAAGTTTTCATACTCCTACGACTTCGTACCAACAAACAAGGTTTGCGGTGTGTATCCTTGTGAAAACAAAATAGACATCCTTATCATGGTGCTTAGGCAGGTCAACTCTATATAATCACATGTGAGTGATTGCCTTGGGAATCATAAGAAGGAGGTTCTGTTCTATGCCACATAAGCGTCCACACTGCGCAGGTAATCCCATCAGGGCATACAGCAGTTATATCACATTGTCCTATCTGAAAAGATAAATCAATAGTCCTATGAAAGGTTCTACAAAAATCAATATGCAAAGGCTGGGTTTAGTCAACGAGAGTTCCAATATACTGTCAGAGAGACAATACAGAAGTGTTTACTCTTTTTGATATACCTTGGAAGTTATAGTATCGGCAGTGACAAGAGCTGAACAATGTCAGCGCCACATTTAGACACAATCGGAGGGGAAAATGTAAAAGTCCAATGCAGTGAACTAGACACAGTAAAATGATGGTCTTAAGGATGCTTCTTATGAGTCAAACCTCTGTATAGCATAGTTGCCAGATTGTGGATACGCAGCCTCCGGGTGCCCACCCCCGTGTTCTTTCCTGGGGTTTCAGAATTGATTTTCCTTGTTTTGAAATTGTCTTGAAGAAAAGAAAGAAAAGGTCTATTGAAAACAGATACAGAGTTGCCACTTGGTCTTTAGGGAACCAAGAAACCTAATTTTGACTCACCCAAATGGATAAAGGGCACCAACCCTTCATAATCAAAGAACATGGCTCGGGGTTTTGGTACGAGAGAGGAAGGAGCCTTTGTCACAAATAAAATGCCCTCCACTCACCTCGTCTCTCAACGGACCTCAATTAGCATCAAAATAATCATCTTATACTATGTTTGGTTCGAGAATTAATATTTATGTAGATATATTACATTAGCCAAGAATTTTGAAATGGAAGATCAAAAGATAAGATATCATTCATAAGATCTAAGCCAAATATCAAACAATGAAAAAGGGAAAGATCACACAAACAAACCTAGAAAAATGTTCTAATCATGTATCAAGTAATTAAGATTTCCTAATCTAAAGGGTACATGGGTTGTTTTTGAAATAAATAATCAAAGAAATCAAAATATGCTTAGCAAGCTAGTATGATGCATGTTAAACTTTGAGAAAAGAAGACCTCTCAATCCCCAGGACGAATGAGAAAGGAAGATATGATCGAAGGGAAGCAATGTATAGATGCAATGTATGATCCTAGATTAGGAGTAGTCACAAAAACTCCCAATATTGCATGGATGCAATGTATGATCCTAGAATGTGTAAAAGTTGTAGTGTGTTTCGTGTTCATGGATTTTCTAAAGTGACTTGGAAGTCTAAAATATGGATGAATGAATGGAGAATGTTATTGTTGTAAATGTACAAATGTAGTATGAACTTACTTCCTAAGACATGAACTAATTTAGAATGTATGTGGACGTCAAATCAACGAATTAAAGTTAAAGCATGCTTGCTATGAATAGTGGATAGAACAGTGAGCTAATTTTGTAAAAATGGAAAAGTGAGATTAGAAATGTTTTTAATTCATGATTTTTATGGAGATCATCCTTATTGTGTCTAGAATAGATATCAAAAAAATAAATCACTGTTGAAGTTACTGATTGAGAGAAATCATATAAACAAGAGAGGCTACTCAGAAACAGATCCCGTACTGTCGACTGAAATGTAGAAATATCTTAAAAAATCATTTGGAAGCCCATATTATACAAAAAGTTCCCTTAGACACTGAAGTTCGAGGGGCAAATGAGTTGGGATCACTCTCTTTGTAAAAGTTTTCTGAAAAATAGGTTGAAAGTCAACCAAAACTATTGTGATAGAGAAACAGAATGTCTGGAAGGAGTGCTTGGGCCAAAATGAATCCCTTCCACGTGTTTTAAAGTAAAACAAAAAATCATGGGTGTTCTCTAATAAGTTAGGAAGACTTTCCAAGTGGTTTTGTAATCTCCCATTGAGTATTGAATACAAAATGTCATTTTAAAGTTGAACAACTCACTGTTTTGAAGATTTTGAAAATATATATATATTTTTTCTTGAAATCAATGTGAGGGGTTTAAGAGGGATTTTGAGGGAGTATTTTCAGCACCCAATGGAGATTATAACCTCTTGGAATGTCAACATCAAACTCATATCAAGAACCTCCAAGATTAATGGAGAACATAGTTTTTATTTTAAAAATGACTTCAAGAATACATTGGAATTGTATTAAAGTTAGAATCATCATCTATCAAACATGCTTTTTAGGTTGAGAGCTACTATCCATAAAGATTCACTCACCTCAAATACCATGTCATCATTTAAATGATGATGGACTAGTAAGTAATCAAAGAAAAATAAAAAAGAAATGAGATAAGAAGAGATGAACATAGGATGTAAGCAAGTAAATAAACAATCAATAGATGATATTCAATATGATATTGGACTTGTAGCTTGGTGTTTCACTAATATATAGACATTTGGACATGGAAGTAGCTTCCTATCTCATGAATGCTCACAGAAATGGTTGTTGTGTGTATTGAATGTGAAGTAAAGAGGAGTAATGAAATAAAAACAAGGTTGGAATCTCACTTTATTGTTGAAAATCAAAATAGGAAGCTCTCTTTCTCTCTATTCTAACCTTATCTCTATGGTTTTCTCTCGACAACTTCCTTAAACTTGCATTTCCACCCCAAAAATGAGGAGACATGGGGGGTTTATATAGGCCAATTTGGGGGGAGTTTCTGATTTAAAAAGTGCTCCCATTGGTCCCAAACATCTGTGAACATAAAATTACGTCGTTTTGTCTTTCAATTATTCAATTTGGGGCCACAAAACAAATTTACAAAAAATTGACTTCTAGACGAGAGTGCTGCGGTAGTAGTGGGCCAGTGCCATGGCGGCACCGCTCCTCAGATGCCAAGATTTTTATGTTTAGGCCCGCAGAGGTTTCGGTATTCGCGAAAGGCCATATTTCGTTCAAAATTCACAAAAAATGCATACAAACTCCAAAATGAGGTTGTCATATACCACTGGAAAGGTAATGGAGTCTAATTTTCATAAAAATTATTTCGGAGGTAGGTCACTTTGAAAAGTTTTGCAGCATTCGCTATAAAAGCTGATTTGATCATCTTTTTCACCTTCAGAGATTCATAATGAATTTGTTTTAAATCCATGAATTATGTGTAATATACCATTGGAAAGCTACTGACCTATAGTATCCATGAAAAATGTTTGAAAAATGATGCGGTGCTCCAGTGTTAAAGTCAACTTTTAGGTCAAATCAGGGACCACCAGGAAATTCTGGGAACCTCTAGGAGCTCCCAAGAGCTGAGGTTTTCGTTTGATTTTCTTTTAAAACTCATTTTAGTACTTTTCTGATGATCTAGGATGATCTCAAAACTTTTGGGCGAATTCGGATGATCTTGGTTAAACCCTGGCCAACCTTGGTCAGACCGATCAACGGGGAACTTCAGGGAACTTCTGGGTGTCTCTGGGACCGCTGACGATTTTATTCGATTTTGTTTTAAAACTCATTTTATTACTTTTTTTATGACGCAACATGTTTCTAGAACTTTTGGTTCAAAACTAGGAGTGTTTCAGCTTTCAGGGGCATTTTGGTCATTTTTACAACTTTCTGAGTATTTTCAGAGATAGAACTAGCTTCTAGGAGTCCTTTCTAAGTCTTTTTTCGATCATCATGAACCCCCATGCCATGGGTCTCCTAAATTTGATAGCCGACAAAATGGAGTATCTACACCCCCCACAGACAGCTCCATCCACTGACCCGGCATCCACTTCCGCACCACCAAAGGTTATTATTCTTTCGATTCGACCACCACTGCCACCACCTTCAGCTGTTGCTCCTACGCTGGTTGAGAGTGACCCAGTGGCTATTGTCTAGACTGAGATAGTTGCTAAGAGTGGTAGTGAGGTCATGGATCCTACCTTAGACCTCGTACGTCAGACTTCTGGTGACCCTCCATCTACTCAGCTTTAGGATCTATTTTTGGTAGTGAGAGAGTGTTGTTTACCATGATTACTCTCTCTCTTTGGTTTATATTTTGGTTTTGGGCTTTGTTTGATGAGATTGATATCTGTACATGGACTTCTGATGATTTTGGACATTTTAATATAGATAGCACTTTTTGTTTATGGATCATGTTTTTAATTGACTATAATATTTGTGTTATCCATACAATTCTTGATCTTGGTTGTGTTTTGGAGATTGTTCTAATCTGATAGGTGATTTCTTCGATTGTAAGCTGCTATGTAATTTTCAGGTGATATCTACCTTTGTTGTCTTGAAATACTTTCATTGGGGACAATTCTTATTTCAATTGGGGGTATGGGGATAGATATACTCCTGTTCATTTTGAACTGAGCATTTTCACACCTGTTAGCTAGTGTAACATCCAATTTTTAGTTTGTTTGATGTGTTCTTGTTTTAAGAAAAATGGAAAACTTTAAAAAAAAAAAAAAGTTGGTTGTTAAGCTTATGAACTCTTAGAAATTTCCCATCTCTTAGCTAACTACTATGCAATGATACATTCATATCTTTCTTGTCATGTTATGGACCTCGATTACATGTTACTGTGTCGCTAAACTAGTTGTATATCCATAGCATGAATATTTCTTGTAAGAATTTGCACGAGTTGATAGCAGCGATAAAAATCTTTGATTAAGAGTGAAATATGACTGTCATGTGAATGGAGTAGTAGTGGAAACTTCAGCCCTAGTGAGTTTTGAGCCATTCTTTTATTCTGAGGGTTAATCACTAAAACTCGTGTCAATCCTTGAAATACGCTAATATCTCGTCAAGAGTCTCATTCTTGTTTCATTTGGCTAGTCGCTGCAAGAGAACGTTCAGGATCTACCATTATAAACTCAGGAAATACTTGAAATGAATTATAGAGTCAAGAAATTGATTTAGGCCATCGATAGCTCACCTCATCCCGAACAAGTTCAATTCCCACCTACCTATAATAACTCAATGCTTTCACCTAAAATCTTATATATATATTTGAAAAGCTTAAGCATATGATTGGTTTATGTAGCTACTAAAGGAGGAAAAGAAGAAGTAAAAGGGTTTAAAAAAAGGAGAAGCCAAAAGAAAAAAGTGAAGTTGGATATGAAAATACCCAGCCACATGCTTGAACTCGTAATCACATCTTAGCATTTCAACTACTCTGCTTATTTCTTTCACAAGTCCTAAGGATTCAAGATAACTTTATTAAAATTTTGAGTATAGAATGAGTTCTCCGCAGTAGATTGCTTGTGTAGTAAATAGTGTTCTGTTCATGAGACTCCTACATTTAAAAATAAGCATTTTTTCAGTGTCTAGTATGAAAGCATGTTTGATAGCCTCTACATTTACTCATTTGAGCTTCATACAATGAGTGTACATCTTTTACGCCAGTTTCAGAGTGTTTTTATTTTTGAGCGTAAACCATGTGAGAATTGAGTTAAAACTATAAAATTTTGAACATGATCAATCTACTTAATTCTATGATGAAGATTTCGATTGTAGTTGTTGATCCCACACACGCACACAAGGTTATATAAAAGCTATGGATGTATTTTTGGCTAGAATGGTTATCTTGTAACATGTTGTTTATCTCCATGACATGATAAAGGAAGATATGTCTTTGTTGAGCATGATTTTTAGCATTTAAGGAGAGAATGAAATTCCTTGGTAAGCTTAAAAAGCTTAACACATGAATTTTGTGGATATATTCACTGCAAACTCTCACGAGACATAACTCATCCACTAGGAAGAACCTAGGGTTCAAAGGCTTGTTGTATACGCTCAATGCAACCGCGAGTCTTGCAGAAGTGAGTTAGGGTTTACTTTTTGTTTTAGTTCAATAAAACTGTAATGCTAGTTGTTGCTCACCTTAGCTTGTTCTAATTCCGCTTCATTGCTTGAGACTAGCAATACGCTAGTTGGGGGTCGTGATGAGGGCTGGTTTTTGTTGAATACTAGCCCAATAAAGAGTACAATTGATCGATCTTAGCCCCATTTATCTAGTTTTACCTTCACTTGTACTTTAACCTATCTCTTTACACACCGATATGTTTTCGTGGTATGTTGTTATGTTTATCATCGTTTTATGTAGGTTTCAGAAGCCGAATTGGTAATAGGTTGAGAAAGGGATGATAAAGAAATAAAGAGGACATTTAAAAGATGAAGTTCAAGTCCCAATCGATTGACATAATTTTGCAATCGATTGACATACTTTCCAAACCAATCAATTGCCATTTTGAGCAATCGATTGGAAGTCATACCAATCGATTGGTTTCAGCACTCAATCGATTGGCAAGAAGTGGCAGTCAAACCTCTTTAATGGAGCAGAATATCAGCAAATCAAGGTTAATAACGATGACCAGTCATTACAGAATGTATCTAGACGCCTCTAGCTCGTGGATATCACAGTGTAAATATGTATGAATGAGGGGAGTGAAGGGTTGGTTCATTTTTGGCCTGTTTTTGTAGGTTTTTCATTTAATTTTCAAGGAACAACTACAAGTGTTGAGACTCTGCATTTTCAATTTCATCTTACAATTTAGGTTTTTATTTACCTTGTTATATTATTCTAGATTTGTTTTGGTCATAGATTCTTTTAGTTTTAGTTTAGAACTTATTTTGGACCAATGGGAGACATTTTTAAGCTTTTTAAAACCCCATTTACCACCCCTCCTTTGCCTATAAAAGAAACCATTTACTTCCATTTAGAGGGGAGACCAAGAAGCTTAGAGAGAGCTTAGGAAGAAACTCTAGAGGAATATAGAGAGAGAAAGAGAAGAAGTAGTCTTCTTCTTCCATGTTTTTCAGTCAAAGTGAGTTTTTACTTGAGTTTGCAATCCAAACATCAATCATCCAAACATTCTTTCACCATCTTCTTGAGCATTAGAGAGGTAGTGAGTGAGCTTCATGTCTATATACACACATATATGAGAGGAATACCTTGCTAGAGTTCCATTCTTGTTCTTGAAAGCTATTGTTATTATAATCATCATTCTCCTTCTTAATCACATTTCTATTTTATTTTTTATTTACATTATTGTCATCTATTCTCAATCCGCATTTCCATTTTACACTTTCTTTGTTTACATTATTGTTATCTCTTCCCAGTCCCCATTTCCATTTTACACTTTCTTTGATTGCATTTTTGTTATCTCTTCTTAACTCCATTTCTTGATTTCTTTTGTTCTTTGATGATTCAAGGTTGGATGAAGTTCTAAGTGGTCACATGGTCATCTCAAGTGTTTAAGTTTATGCTTTGAACATCTATTTCAAAAACCCAAATCAAGAACTCAAACTCTATTCCAAAATCCAAATCTATTTTTGTAATACTCTGTATTTTTGTAATTTTAATATGAATAAGACCTTGTAATGCTTCTTTTAATACTTGTATGAGTTTCCCCTTGCCTTTGGTATAATTCGGATACCAATCGATTGGCAAGATTACTAATCAATTGCTAATACCAATCGATTGCCACTTTTTACCAATCGATTGGAGCATTTATACCTAATGCCAATCGATTGCCATTTATGCCAATCGATTGGTAGTAGCTGGGCAGATTCTCTTGCTTTGGCTGGGGTTTGTTCACGTGAACACTGGAATATGCATATATATTAGCCCATTTTGGGCATATTTCTGTTTCTAGAAATCAGAGAGAGGGAGAGGGAGTGTTTGTGTGTGTTTTTATATATATACACACATAAATATATATATACACACATTTATATTCATACGCACTCACATACAGACACACATAGAGATGGACTGAGAAGAAGAAGAAGATCAGGAGAATTAGAAGAAAGAAGAAAAGAGAAGAAGAAGAGAGCGACAGAGACAAACAGAGAAGGGAGAGAGCCACCATTGGAGCTTCCAAGCTCCAAAACATACAACCAAACACACCCTCTGATCCTAAAGTGAGTTCTAAACTCACTTGGTAACTATATATTGAGGTTAAGGACCTATTTAAATAAAGAAATGGAGTTTAAATCATACATTTCCTAATTTATATATGTTGGACAGTCTTTACTGTGAAGAAGACGAAGTCCTAATCGATTGATATCCCAATCGATTGCTATTAATGGCAATCGATTGGCATGAGATCCAATAGATTGGACTTTTTACCGATCGATTGATACTATTTTTATACCAATCGATTGGACCCTTGTCACAATCGATTGGAAGTTACAGAATTTTGATTATCTTGTTTAGTTTATATTATAACTGTTTAGTTGTTTATTTACTAATCAGTATTTCCAGAATGCTTTATTGTTGTAATATAGATGTGATAATGAGATAATGCGATGTAGGATCTTAGTAACGACGAGATTAACGGATAATGGTTATGACGTTAGATAATGTTGTAGGTGTGAATCCTTTAGAGTTAACGTTCATTTCAATCAGAGTAGTCAGCCCACATTGGGATTGTCATGTATCGATGTTAGAGTTGAACTTAAGTAGGTTTGTTAAGATTTGGGAATCTTGCGTGGGTGGGCTTTGGTCAATCATATGTTCTTACAAGCAGTTGACAGACGAAGGTGTCTATGACTGCAGTGGACCGGACCATTTGCCCTAAGATAGCCAGATGATATAATCATATGTTCTTAAAAGCGGTAGATAGACGAAGGTGTCTACGACTGCGGTGGACCATGATCACTGGCTGACGTCGCTAAGTCATAGCATAGAATGATGTACTGTTTCTTAAAGCATTATATCCCTATAGTGCGGTGAACTGAGCATATGTTCTTAAAAGCTGGGGATGGACTGACGTGGTATCCATGACTGTAGTGGACTGTGCATATCTTCTTAAAAGCGGTGGATGGAGCAATGGTGTATCCTTCAGAGTGAACTACTGTCGAGTCTGTTCCCCTATCATAATGTATTCTCGATCTTAAAATGAGTAAGACTTTAGTAATCGGATCATCAGTTTGATTTAAGGAGTTACCCCCACTGAATCTTAATGGTTATATTTTATAACTAGTAATAACTTAATAGTTGATACCCTGTTAGTATCTAACTCACTCAGCTTTCATTAAGCCGGCGGCGTTTATGCCATTGGACATTTCCATGTTCCAGCGCACCCTGGTTATGACTATACAAGTGAAGGACCTATAGGCGAGCACTACTACACTGGTGACAATGTCCCCGCGGAGGATTATCCCGAAGAAGGTCAGGCAGAAGAGGACTACTATGCCCAGGAATACCTTTATGCCAACTAAAGATTCGACTAGACTATAGTTTAATTATCTTTACTGCCTTCCAGACCTTTTATAATCGGGCATATGTTGCCTTGATAATTGTACTTCCACTGTGTTTTATTTTGATTCAAGACTCTGATATGTAATAGTTAATAACCTCTTTTGACATCTTGTTCTGTTTTAACCAGAACTTAGATTTCACTATTTTCATTTCCCTTGCTTATTGTTGCTTAGTACAGCGTGGTATGGACAATTATGTGCCTTCACTAGTCGCTGCCTTTGGACCCAAAAAGAAAATTTATTTTTCTCTATTTTTGTCGTTCTGGGGCATGATAGGATTTTTGGTATCAGAGCCTAGGTTTTATACCTTTTCGCTCATAGATTGTCCCACACCATCTGGTCCTAAAACCTTAAGATTTTCATAGATGGGTATTAAGATTAGTTCTGACTTAAGGTAGCCTCTTTTCAGGTAGCATGGCACCACCGCTGCTTGTTCCAGACGAGTTTAGAGGACACTATGTGTATGAGGACAGTATTGCACCAATAGATCCACAGTACTATGCCTGGAAGGTTAGGCAGAGAGCCCTCACCGAGATAGTACGAGACATAAAGATTGAGCAGCAGAGATTTGGGACCCAAGACCCAGAGGTGATACGTCACAAGATGATCTACCATAAGGAGACCTTCAACCTCATGGAGGAGGATTCATTGCAGATGTTACAAGACCGTTTCTTTTATTAGACTCTACTTTCAAAGGTTAGAGCAGCGCCTCCACTGCCCCCAATAGAGCTACCACCCCAAACACCTCTACCCTTACCAAAGGAGGACATGCTTGATGCACCCCCATCAGATGAGGACCCAGAGGACGACGATTCAGATGAGGGCAACAACGATGATGAGCTATAGGATGAGGAGGATGAGGACACTGATGACAAGGGGCCAGAGTATGATCCAGAGGAGGAACCTGAGGACCCAACTTGAATGGACGTGCCGATTGGCATAGACATCTTAGTAGCAGAGGGTTATCTGATAGAGGATGAGGCCATAGCAGATGATGATGCGAGTAATGACGCTGTGGTACCAGTCTTACCAGGTGACGTTATAGCATAACTAGTAGGAGAATGGGTTACAGAGATGGCTGCACACCCCCATGGATTTGAGATAGATGCATTAGAATTGGCACAGGCTATTGCACAAGCTGAGGCACTCGCAGCTGCATTCAATGTATCCCACGCTGACATGGCCACTGATGTGGGAGACTTGGGAGTTATTGTGGAGCATGACAGACCCGAGCTAGTTGATGATGTTGTGATAGAGGATGAGGACATGATTGATGATAATGACATGGATAAGGACGATGTTCTGTCTGAGGTTGCCCCAAAGGATGTGGCTTCAATCTATGGATCTGATGTGGACAACTTTTGAGTCCAGCACCTTTAGGACTTAGACTTTTGCTTTGACTTTAGGACATGTTGTCGACTTACTTTTGATGCTTACATAGATAGCTATTGACCATAACCTTGTTGTATAGGTAGCCACCAGTGGTTGGCTGTTTATATTTCTTTAGCTAGATCTTGTATAGGATCATGTACTACGCGGTACACAGATGATTTGTTGTGTACTCCGCTGTACATCTTTTGGGTATATATATGGCAGATCATTTCTTTTGGTTAATACTGTTATCATCTCGTTGCATGTATCATGTTGTGATTTAGATTGGTGCTATGCTTCTCGTTATTTATATTATGGTTGTTTCCCTGAGAAGATTTTCAGCTAATCGTTAGATCTTTTATAGGTACACCTTACACGGATCACTATAGCTGAGAATACGAGATATCAAGCGAGATTAGGAGCACCAATTCCTGAGGGTATGGACCCGACTAGAGTCTTAGAAGCATTCATGCAACGGATGGAACACATTGGTGCCACCTACAATAATGCCAACCATCGAGCTAGTAGTGGCAACAACCACGTTGCCCCTCCAAGGCAGACATGCGATAAGTTATTGGAACGCTTTCTTGGCTTATGACAAGCGGGGGTATTTGTAAAATACAACCGTGCTAAAGTAAAGAAATATACTGATTTAGTCTACAACTCTCTTGCAAATCGGCAATTTGGATTACAATGCCAGTTTTTACATAAAATGATTAAACTGTGATAAGTGGTATTGTTTTAGCTATAATCTGTGCAAAATACTGTTGCTTTGTGAAGAAATGGATAAGCTGGATAAAAGGGTTGCTGAATTTTAAGGAAGACAATTCAAAGATGCAAAGTGAACCTCGATCGATTGTAGAAACTTTAACCGATCGAAGGTTCGATCAATCGAAGTACGTTCAAGCGATCGAAGATTCCAGAAGTCGATCGATCGAGTGATGTTCCATCGATCGAACATGGCTTTTTATCAGAATTTGCGCGCATGCAGTGGAAACAGAGTATTAAACCCTAGCTTTAGGGTTATGTATATATATGCATTATATTTATGTCCCAGAGGATGCCCATTTTCAGTTTTTATCAGTTTATAGAGAGTAGAGAGTTTTCTTTTGGTTTTTGTAGGTATTTTTCAAGGATTATCATTGGTTTTGGCTTGGATTTTCATAGTTTAATATAGATTCTTCATTCTAGGTTACATCTTATTGTTTTATTTACATTCTGCTTATAGTTTGTTGTAGTTTAATCAGGTAGAATCGTAGCTTTGCATGTTAGATAGGGTTGAACTTTTAGTTTTCATAGATTACATGTTAAAATCACAACCAAACAAACCTTTAATGGACTTTTACGTTAAAAACGAATCTAAGACACTCCAGACCATGTCTGAGTAGTCCCCAGGTTGGGAGATCACGATGAAACAGTGATCTCCAGCCTCTGCCATGCAGCAGAATAATTCCTATGTTCGATCGATCGAAGTAGTTTCGATCGATCAAACCAGAACACACTCAAGCGATTGAAGATTTTTCGATCGATTGAAAGATGAAGATGTTCGATCGATCGAAGGCACATCAATCGATCGAACTCTCTGATTCTTGGGTAGTCTTTTTGTAGTATTCCAAGACTTTTTGCTTTTGAAATTTGTTATCAAACTGTCCCCAAATGCTCCGTTTGTCAAAATAGTTTCATTACTTTAACCTTTAAGGCATTTTTCTTCAATATCTTCTGTAAACCACTTTCAATGCTAAAACCATTATAGGTGCGAGTCTTAACTATTGATTTAAACCACCTTCCTGTGTTTTGGGAATAAATGTGATGAAGTAGTCGTGGCTATGAACGAACTATTTATTCTCCACCTTTAGAAAATACGGAATACTGTAGATAGATGCAGTCCTTGGAGCTTAAGTGTAACTGCATGGTAGATGGCATGATCGCTGCGGATTCGTGTGATCTCAACATTTCCTTTTATTAAGAAAAACACATTTTAAAATCTCACTTAAGTTGATTAGTTAGTTACTAGTTTAATTTCATTTAGTTACTTTATTGTTATTAGACACTTTGTGGAACTTCGTGTTCTACAACCTTTCATAAATTGATTTTTTATTTTCCTTTTAGAGTTTAATCTAAGTATTTAGTTTATCACCTTCCCTGTGGGATCGACTTGGTCTTAACTAGATTACTACTTACACGATTACCTACACTTGGGTATAGCACACAAGCGCACACACATTTTGGCGCCGTTGCCGGGGAAAGCAACAAGCTAACGCTTAGATTACCTCAATCTATCTTTACCCTTTTCACATTTTTTTCTTTTGTCTCTTATTCTTTAGATTAAAACTATTTAGGATCTTTCCTTTTATGTCTGATAATTCCATCGAAGGAATCTACGGAAATCCATTCTACTAAGCCAATTCCTCTTATTCTATTAATCCCGTAGCCACACCTACCAATTTAATGGCTGACAATCAAAGTGAAAATGGTGAGAATGTGGTTGTGACAATTGATGATTCGCTTTGTCCTTTGTGCGATCTCATGACACCCGAACATGCACCTACACGTTCTTGTATTCCCATTCTACCTCATGCTGGCGAATCTCAATTTTGTAATGGAATGATTCAACTCCTTCCAACCTTCCATGGAATGGATAGCGAGAAGGCATATCTACACATCAAGGACATCGAGGATGTTTGTAAAACATTCTCACAAAATTGCCGTGTAGATGTGACACGTCTATTGCTATTTCCTTTCACTTTGAAGGATAAAGCAAAAGCTTGGCTACTCACCTTGAAGCCGAATTCAATTTACACCTAGCATGCGATGAACACTGCGTTCTTAACGAAATTCTTTCCACCCCTCATGACCACTGAGCTTAAACGACAAATTAACTCTTATAAACAAAAGAGCAATGAAACCATCACTCAAAATTGGGAGCATTTCAAGTATTTGCTTCTCTCATGCCCACATCACGAGTATGAGAAATGGTGACCTATAAGCTACATTTATGAAGGGTTAAATGGTGAAACTAAAAAGTTGGTCGAAACCATGAGTTCAGGGTCATTTCTTTGTAAAAAAACTGAAGATGCAGAAGCTCACTTCGAGTGGCTAGCTGAACATGCCCACGAATGGTCCGATTCGGAAGATGTACCACGCTCACAGATATCCTGTGTAGAGGAAAAGAGTCTATACCAATTAAAAAGTGAGGATCATCTAATGAGTAAATATGAAGAACTAGTTAAGAAGGTAAAAGAGTTGGCAATGAAAGGAGAGAGTTCTAGGTAGGTTTTACCTGAAGAACCATGCGGCATATACAACATGATGGGACACACTAATCAATATTGTCCCAATGTGCCGTACTTTCAAGAACAAGCCCCCATGGAAATGAATGTCATGCAAGGGTATAGGGGGGCAGGGAATTCGATATCACAATCAAGGATAAAAAAGGAGTAGAGAATGTGGTGACTGACCATTTGTCTCGGTTAACATTTACTCACAACACTGAACCCATACCAATTAAGGATAAATTCCCAGATGAGTAAGTAATGGTTGTTTCCAGTTTGCCTTGGTATGCAGATGTAATAAATTACCTTGTTACGGGAGAAACCCCGAGTCACTGGTCGAATCAAGACAAGAAATGGTTCCTTTTGTTCGCACGTCATTTCTTTTTCGATGATCCTTACTTATTCAAGTATTGTGCTGATCAGGTCATTAAACGTTGAGTCCCGAATGAGGACATAACTGTAATTTTAGCCTCTTGTCATTCTGAAGCCTGTGGAGGCCATTTTGCTTCGTAAAAGATTGCATAAAAAGTATTACAAGCGGATTTTTTTGGCCTACCGTGTTTAAAGATGCCTATTCTTTTTGCAAATCGTTCCAATGCTGTCAAAAGCTAGGTACAATTTCAAAGAGGAACTCTATGCCCTTAACTCCCATCATCACAATTGAAATATTCGATTGTTGGGGCATAGACTTCATGGGTCCTTTTCCGAAATCAAACAACTGTGAATACATACTCCTAGTCGTGGAGTATGTATCGAAATGGGTAGAAGCGATACCGACAAGATGCAATGACCACAAAATAGTTATGTCCTTTCTTAAGGAACACATTCTATCATGTTTTGGAACCCCGAGGGCACTAATAAGTGACCAAGGCAAGCATTTATGCAACAGGCCTTTAGAGTCGCTCCTCAAGAGATATGGGGTCAAGCATAAGATCACTCTCGCATACCACCCACAGACTAACGGGCAGGCAGAATTGGGTAACTGTGAAATCAAGCCTATAAAAAGATGGTTAGTTTCAATAGAAAAGACTGGGCATATAAACTGACAGATGCTCTATAGAGGTACCGTACCGCTTATAAGACAAATCTGGGGATGTCTCAGTACAAGTTAGTGTATGGTAAGGCATGTCACCTTCCTGTCGAAATCGAGCACAAAGCATATTGGGCGACACGCTCATTGAACTTCGATATTAAAGACGGTGGTCATCTCTGGAAACTCCAGTTGGCTGAACTGGAAGAAATACGTCGAGATGCATACAACAATGCTAAACTACACAAGGAAAGGTTGAAGGCTCGTCACGATAGAACAATTTTTCGTAAATCATTCGAGCCGGGGCAGAAAGTCTTGTTGTATGACTCTCGCCTCCACTTTTTTCTAGGTAAGCTCCGATCCCAGTGGAGAGGTCCATTTCTTGTCAAATCTGTTTTTCCACATGGGGCTGTCAAACTCATAAATCCCAAGAATGAAGATTGTTTCAAGGTTAACGGCCAAAGGTTAAAATTGTTCTTGGAAAACTTCCTACCAGAAGCTGAGCACATCGAGCTAGATGAGCCCAGCTATCCATCCACCTAAAACACTAAGGCATATCTATTTATTGTTGTTGTATTTCTTTACTGCACTTTGTTTTTATTTCATTTATTTCTGTGTCTTTTTTTAGTATGATCTTGATGTTAATCTACTATTCCATTCTATGTCTCACCTGCAGGCTATTAAAAATATGAGGGATGACGACGTCCATTCAGTCAGGTCATGGGCTGATTCAGAATATCCTAATCATCCATGGACGACAGAAGAGATTGCATTCTGCCTCTCTCCTTATCAAGGACCCAGAGCGGACGATGTCATTGACTTAACCCAAGGGTACATCTCTTACGATCCTGCACTCCTCCAAATTAATCCCTTCGCGTACATGGACTTCCCTATAGAGGAAGGTGAACCAGAGGGGTATTTTGTTGGGGAAGTCGATGATGCACTCTTAGAACAATGGGAGAATGATTCGATGTGGGAACCATGGGAGGAAGAAGAGTTATAGGATGTGATGCCTGAACGCCATAATGCTATTTTCACTTTTGTTCATGACTTCCTTGTCATTGACTTGGTTCCATACATTTATGTGTACCTGAGCTATTTGTTATTCCGGCTTCAATGCCCCCTACCTGCTAGTGCACATGGTTATATCATGCCTATAGTGAGGATAACTCTTTGTCATAGTTTATTTTCACTTCATCTTTCTGCAGTTACCCCTTTCTTTTGGTCTTTCTTTTGGGTTACTTAATTTCTTCCTTTATGGTTGTCTTTTGTTTTTCCTTTGTCAGGATTTTCACTATGAATCAATTGTTATCACCATTGTTCCTTCCGCATCAGCTGTTCCATGGATTTGGACCGTACATAAGGTCCCCGGGTACCCCGTCGCAAGAGGAAAGCCTGTTGCGAAATTATACTCCGTTATCTCTGTCTCCATCCGGATCACTTCTTGCTTGTGCAATCATTTCCTTAGAGATCTCAGACTAACTCGATGATGTCCTTGATGCTTTCTGACTATTTTGGGAAAGGGCATCATCAGATTTAGAATCCAGACTCGAAGATGTGGCAGAGAAAGAAATAATTGCGGAAGATGAAACATTCATGCTTGAAGATTAGTGCTTCACTTCAATTGTGCTTTGACTTTTGATCATTCCTTTACCAATTGAAGTGTAAACCTAGACAAAAGTTTTATTAATTTTAGTTTTACTTTAGTTTTTCTTTATTAATAAGGTCTTTAGTGCCAACTTTGGAATTATAATGTTGCACCATGGATGCTATTAAATAATTTTATTTATAAAATTTGCAACATTTTCCCTTGTTGATGACGATGTCTGGCCTACATGTCCTGTCTGTGAACTGCTTTTCTGCTATTTTGTATGTCCAGATCAATTTTTGTTAGTTTGGGGTACATACTCTGTCCATTTAGAGAGTTACTGGAATTTCCAAGTTCGATCGATCGAGTGTTTTCCGATCGATCGAAGACATTAAACCTCAAGCGCTTCAACAGGTATCAATCGATCGAAGGTTCGATCGATCAAACTTTCTCGATCGATCGACACTTGTATTTAAACAAGGCATCGTCCATACACTTCATCAGTTTCTCTTCTTCTCTCTTTCATTCGAGCGATTGGAGACAGCGACACTCAGGGAGATTCTTTTCATTCCATTCCTCACACACATCATTTGGGATCCCCTGATTCCCCTGATCCTCATCATCATCACCCTCATCGCTCTCTGCTGCCTATTCACCGAGGTAAGATTACCATGGACCCACTATGTTTATTTCTCTATTCATCTGCAAGGGAGTGCCCCCTTTTTTGACCCTAAGACTTTTTTGTATTGTTTTCATCTTTTTATTTATTTTCTCGGTTCATTTCTGTGCGTACTCTTCTCGCTGCGTTTTCCCTGTGTTCGATCAATCGAACTGGGTGTTCGATCAATCGAACTGGGCTCAAGCAATCGAACCCAGTCCCTTTCCAATCAATCGAACTAGGATTGAGCGATCAAACCCAGTCCTTCCTTAATCGATCAACCATACTGCGATCGATCAAACTTTTTCAGTGACAGTTTTACCTTTTTGTTTTGCTTTCCTATTTTCATTTATTTCTATTATTCTTTTTCAATTTCAGGTCACCCACTATGAATCCCACAACGGGCTATTTTAAGGAGAAATCTTTTGACTTTGCTATACCATATCCGATCCCCGACCATGGGTTCTGCCATATTTTTGACAAGTCGTGCTATACACAATTCTTCAGTCATCGTAAGGTGATGATTGAGAGACCTCTCGAGACAACCTGGCATGCAGCTCCAAGGTTCTTAGCTAGAATCAAGGATATGCCACAATGGTATGAGATGTTGACACAGCCCAAATAAGTCTATGTTTCCAGGGTGCGAGAGGTTTGGGCAACACTGATCAAGGACCCAACTGCACCATTCACTTATAGATCTTTCTTTCGTGGCCAAGAGATCATCGTCAGTCCTACCACTTTATTTGTTTCTCTAGGATTCCCTGAGGAGCTGGAGAGTGATTGTCCTCACTGTGTGGGTACTCCTGAGATCCCTTACGCCACGATTGTCAGAGAGATCACCGGCAGTGCAATTCAATTCTGGAACGGCTCATCTCATATAGAGGATCGGTTATTGACTGATAGGTACCACATACTGCATCTCATACTCTGCAATTGTATCTTTCTGACCTCTTATCACAAGAAGTTAGAAGCTTGGTACGTGAGGGCTTTGTTCTGTGTGGGGACTGGGAGGAGGGTTTGCCTCCTGCGATTATATATAGAGTTTTTGGTGCAGCCTACATGATACATTTCGGCCAAGAAGCACCTGAAGGGTGCGTGGGGCATTCACCACATCGTGACCCAGAGTGGATTACTTCCTCTTGCTACCGATGTTTTACAGACTTCCTTGAGCCAATTTGGTGAGACAGTCGCTCGATGCTCTGACGCCCAAAAGAGAAAATGAAAAGGGAAGGGCAAAGCCAAAGTCAGAGCAAAGAGGAGGTACGGAGGGACGGATACTGAGGATGTTGCTTCTGGGATGCCGACCTAGGCTGAGGAGCATGATTTAGAGAAGGAGGTTGATCCTGTTGAGGAGGTTGTACACTTTGAGTTGAGATAGTGGTCTCAAACTCAGGCCCAGGGAGAGTCGTCTTCAGTGTCCCTCCAGGCTCTCCACTCATTGATTATTGGGGAGAGGGAGGCACGGATACGACTTGAGGGCAAGATAGATCATATGACGACGATGCTTAAGACCCTTCTAGTACAGTTAGGGGTTGATCAGTTTATCCCCACAGCTTCTGCCCAACCCACCACCGGTCCATCTTCTGCTCCTGCCGCTCCTTCTACATCATCTGCACCACCTCCAGTCGTGGCTGACCCGACATTGTCTACATCAGCTGCCCCGACTATGAGTGACTCGACGACAGCTACTACTGTTGCTGAGGGTGGTGATGCTGCTATTACTGATGCTTCGATCGTGATTCTTACTGACATTGGTGATGAGTATGTTGTGTCCTTTGCTATGCTGGAGTTTTATTGTATTTTTTTATTACTATTTCTTTGTCTCCTCTCCAGTAGTTTCTTGTGGGTTTTTGGATATTTTGGACTGTTTGGATAGTTTGGTTATTTTAGACTTTGTTTATTATGGATTTTACTATCACTGCTCTGTTGTTTTCATTATTTTATCGTTCCAGTGATTAGTTATGTTATTATGTATGGATCTCATGCTCTATCTGTTCATATTTTATGTGATTGGTGCTGCTTGGAGTGTTGTATACCTTCTTTACAGATTGCTATGCTTGCGGTTTTTGCTATGATTTATCAGGTGATATCTCTATCTATATTTGAAAATCACCTTCTGCGGACATTGCAATTTTTAGTTGGGGGTGGGATGTAGATAGATAATCACCTGCCCATATCTGTACGTAGCAATCTAAATTACTTTATTGGACATTTTATACAATCTCGATTAGAATTGGATTACATTTACAGTTGGGAGATAAATAAATTGAAGAAATTGAAATTGAAGAAAAGTTTAAATTGAATTTTTCAAACCATTAAGAAAGTTTTAAGAAATTTTTCTGAACTTAATTGGTAGAACAACTTTGAATAGTCATTTCTCTTTCGCTGTTATCAAGCAATGATACATTTATATTAATCTCATCTTTTTTATGGATTAAGTTCACGCATTTCTCTAATTCCACTAGGATGATTGCAGTTGTTGACCGTTCATGTATCTAACATCCTATTGCACTAGTTAGTAGTTATGTTGAAAACCTAATAAAGAGTTAATATGACTATTGGGCTGAAAGAACGAGTAGTGGAAACTATTTAACCCTTAGGGAGTTTTTTTTTTAGCCAACCTTTATTTCTGAGGGAATTTTCATATAAATTCGTAGTGTTTTTCTTGAATATACGTATTAAAATTCGTTGAATAGTCTCTAACTCTTCATTTTGGCTGCTTATTAGAGGAGAACGTTTAGGATTTACCAACTTAACTCAATGAAAACTGAAGTGTTAAAAATTGAGAAGTTGAGAAAATGATTTAAGCCATCGTTATTTGCTCTTTACCTTTCCATACACCTGTATCAACATTCCGGAATATGCAGGAATATGCAATGTTCTCAACCCCACACCAAGTAAATACTGCCAAGTCTATTATGAAAATTCAAATCCCTAATCTTACGCTTTGCACATCTAATGTGATTAAATTGTTGAAGTGTGTGACAAGGAGGGAGTGAATGTGGGAGGGACTGCATAAAAGAGAAAAGGATAGATGAACGAGTCCAGGTTAAAAAAAAAAAAAACACATATGAGAATAGAGGATGGTTGTAATAGAGTGAAGTAAAACTGCTAAACTCAATCACATGCTAAAGATGTGCGATTCTTACCCCTCTCATTTTTGTCCTACTATATAAAAATTGAAAAGTCAAAGCCTTAATGATTTTTAACAACTTAGTTTGAATATGAACGTGTCATTTGAGTTATCCACGGTTTTTCACTTTTCTAGTAAGTAGTATTCCTTTCTTGAGACTATGCACTCTAAATGTTCGCCCTTTATTGAGTGAGGTGTGAAAGCATTAGTACCCAAACTTTCAATTTTTATCAAAGTTTTCACACCATGTGCGATCATGATTAAACTAGTTTCTGTGAGATGTTCATTCCTGAGTGTAAACCCATGTGAGAATTGAGTTGAAACTACAAGTTCTGAGAGAATGATAGTCTAAAACAACTCTAAATAAGGTTGGAAGCATAGCTGTTAACTTCACACACACACGGATACATGATGGTAATGCATATGTTATATCTATCTTGGTGGCATGAGGAGTATGTGGGCTTCTTTCATGGTTTGTTTGAGGTTAATATATCGTTGTAGAGCTAAGTTAACAGTTGAATAGAAGAGAGTGTTTAAAAGTTTTTCGATATCTTCGTGAACTTAAAAAAAAATTTGAGAATTTTGTGGGTATATTCACTGTAAACCCTCACGAGACAACACTCGTCCACTAGGGGGAACATAGGGGTTTAACGGCTTGTTGCATTCGCTAAACGCAACCACGATTCCTGCGAAAGTGAGTTAGGTAGTTTCTATTTCTAGTTAGATATGTTGCTTTAATTTATTTTGTTTTAGTTTAGTTGTAGTAATAGTTTAGCTTGTTTCTATTTTTCGCTTTATCGCTAGGGACTAGCAATTCGCTAGTTGGGGGTTGTGACAAGTGGGGGTATTTGTAAAATACAACTGCACTAAAATAAAGAAATATACTGATTTAGTGTACAACTCCCTTGCAAATCGGCAATTTGGATTACAATGCCAGTTTTTACATAAAATGATTAAATTATGATAAGTGGTATTGTTTTAGCTATAATTTGTGCAGATTAATGTTGCTGTGTGAAGAAATGGATAAGCTGGATAAAAGGGTTGCTGAATTTTAAGGAAGACAATTCAAAGGTGCAAAGTGAACCTCGATCGATTGTAGAAACTTCAACCGATCGAAGGTTCGATCGATCAAAGTACGTTCAAGCGATCGAAGATTCCAAAGGTCGATCGATCGAGTGATGTTCGATCGATCGAACATGGCTTTTAACAGAATTTGCGCGCACGTAGCAGAAATGGAGTTTTAAACCCTAGCCTTAGGGTTAAGTACATATATGCGTTATATTTACATCCCAGAGGAGGCCCATTTTCAGTTTTTATTAGTTTATAGAGAGGAGAGAGTTTTCTTTTGGTTTTTGTAGGTATTTTTCAAGGATTATTATTGGTTTTGGCTTGGATTTTCATAGTTTAATAAGGATTCCTCATTCCAGGTTACATCTTATTATTTTATTTACATTCTGATTTGCATGTTAGATAGGGTTAAACTTTTAGTTTTCATAGATTACATGTTAAAATCACAACCAAATAAGCCTTTGATGGACTTTTACGTTAACAACGAATCTAAGACACCCCAGACCATGTCTAAGTAGTCCCCAGGTTAGGAGATCATGATGAAACAGTGATCTCCAGCCTCGGCCATGTAGCAGAATAATTCCTGTGTTTGATCGATCGAAGTAGTTTCGATCGATCAAACCAGAACACAGTCAAGCAATCGAAGACTTTTCGATCGATTGAAAGATGAAGATGTTCGATTGATCGAAGGTGCATCGATCAATCGAACTCTCTGATTCTTGGGCAGTCTTTTTGTAGTATTCCAAGACTTTCTGCTTTTGAAATTTGTTATCAAACTGTCCCCAAATGCTTCGTTTGTCAAAACAGTTTCATTACTTTAAGCTTTAAGGCATTTTTCTTCAATACCTTTTGTAAACCACCTTCAATGCTAAAACCATTATAGGTGCGAGTCTTAACTATTGACTTAAACCACCTTCATGAGTTTTGGGAATAAATATGATGAAGTAGTCCTGGCTATGAACAGACAATTGATTCTCCATCTTTAGAAAATATGGAATACTGTAGATAGATGCACTCCTTAGAGGTTAAATGTAACTGCATGGTAGATGGCGTGATCGCTGCGGATTCGTGTGATCCCAACATTTCCTTTTATTAAGAAAAAACACATTTTAAAATCTTGCTTAAGTTGATTAGTTAGTTACTAGTTTAATTTAATTTAGTTACTTTATTGTTAGTAGACACTTTGTGGGACTTCATGTTCTACAACCTTTCATATATTGATTTTTATTTTCCTTTTAGAGTTTAATCTAAGTATTTAGTTTATCACCTTCCCTATGGGATCGACCTAGTCTTAACCAGATTACTACTTGCACGATTACCTATACTTGGGTATAGCACAAAAGCGCACACACATTTTTAGTCGTGTCAGCTTGTAACCCGAGAAGTTTGACAGCATGGTAGAATCGTGGAAAGTCGAGCAATGGATATGAGAGTTGGAGATAATCTTTGAAGCCCTGGAATGCAGCGAGCTTGACAAGAGATGTCTAACCGCATTTCAACTGACTTACTCTGCCACAGACTGGTGGGAGGCCGAGAGAGCCATAATTAAGATGGACGCTGCAAGGAGAATGCCTTGGGAGACGTTCAAGACTCGTTTTCTCGAGAAGTATTTCCCTGAGGATGAAAGAGACCAACAAGAGAGGAATTTTATGAGTCTGACTCAAGGGAACTGGACAGTCAGGGAGTATACCACACAATTCGAGCGACTTTCCCGTTTTGCTCCACACATGATAGATACCCACGCCAAGAAGGTCAAGCGATTCCACCTGGGACTTAACCCACACCTCCGACACATGATGATAGGTCATCTGGGCCAGTCGTTTAAAGGGAGTGTTCGTCTTGCTTCAAGTTTAGAAAAGGATGCTTAACTTGTGCAAGGACCACAAGTGAATTGACCTCTACCTAGGACCTTTTAACCGAGGAACTTTCTAGCATAGTCTTTAAGGAGCAATTAGGGATAGAAACCCCAGATTAACAACTATCAAGGAAACAAGCACACTTGGGATGGTACAAGGAGGCCCAGCGATACAACACTGATGGATGTTTCAACTATGGAGTGCCCGAACATACTGTAAGGTATTGTATAGCTCCCAAAACTAAACCCCATAATGACCTCATTTGTCACAACTATAACAAGCCTGGTCACATAAGCAAGGATTGTCGAGCACCTCATGGAGGCTACTATGGAGTGCGTGTTCAAGAGAAACAAAGACAGGTTAGGGTGAATGCCATCATCCCTAGCAATGCAGGATATGATGCTGAGGAATAGTAGAACTTGGAAGGTATACTCATTTTATTTCACAGTCAAGTTAGAGCTTTGTTTGATACTGGTGTCTCCCATTCTTTGATAGCTATTAAGATTGTGCGTGACTTGGGTTTGGTACCCCTAGCACTTGAACTAGCCCTTAATGTCATTTCGCCCTTGGGAGTAACTGTTAAGTTGGGTAAGATATGCAAGGATTATCCCTTAATCCTAGAAGATAGAAATCTCCCGACAGACTTGATAGTTTTGTCAATGTATGAGTTCGACGTGATCCTAGGAATGGATTGGCTTACCAGGTATGGAGCCATTCTAGATTGTGTTAGTCGGACAATTGCCTTTTCGACACTCGGTTGCTTGCAGATCAGATTCCAATGCCAGCCATCAAGCGATATGTTCATTGTGAGCTGTTTAACCGCGATCGAGAGTTTAAGCACGGAGCTTACTATCAACTAGATTCTCGTTATTCAAGATTTTAAAGATGTATTTTGAAGTATCTCTGGACTTCCCCTAAAGAAAGAGATAGACTTCTACATTGAGCTAGCACCCAAAACGTTGCCAATTTCCAAGACCCCGTACCGAATGGTGCCAACAGAAATGTTAGAATTGAAGAAGCAAGTTCAGGAGCTTGAAGACTTAGGTTTTGTTCACCCGAGTACGTCACCTTCGGGAGCATCAGTCCTATTCGTGAAGAAGAAAGGTAGAGAGCTACGACTATGTATCGACTACAAGGAATTGAATAAGGTTACAATCAAGAATAGATACCCACTTCCCCGGATAGACGACCTGTTCGATCAATTACAAGGATCAAGGATATTCTCGAAGATTGATTTGCATTTAGGTTATCATCAATTACTAGTTCGACCGGAAGATATACCGAAGACTGCCTTCAGAACGAGATATGGACACTATGAATTCTTAGTGATGAACTTGGGACTGTCCAATGCCCCAGCAGTATTTATGGACCTAATGAATAGAGTATTCAGACCTTATCTTGATCAATTCATTATAGTATTCATCGACGACATTCTGATTTACTCGAAAACAGAAGAAGAGAACAAGAAGCATCTACAGATTCCTTTACAAACTCTCAGAGATAATAGCCTATATACAAAATTCAACAAGTGTGAATTCTGGCTTTAGGTTGTCAAATTCTTGGGACATGTGATATCCTAGGATGGAATTTCTATAGACTCATCCAAGTTCGATTCAGTCTTGAGCTGGAATAGACCAACTAACGCGAGCGAAGTTAGGAGTTTTTTTTTATTGGCTGGATATTATCGGAGATTCATGGACGGATTCTCCAAGATCGCAAGATTATTGACACATTTGACAAGGAAGGAGACAAAGTATGAATGGACTGATAAGCATGAGGAGGCATTTCGTGAATTAAAAGAGAGACTAACCTCAGCACATATACTTGTAATACCCAATAGTGGTGAACAATTCATAATCTATAGTGACACATCGCACCAAGGACTTGGTTGTGTGCTATTGCAAGATGAAAACGTTATTGCATACGGATCAAGACAATTGAAGTTGCACGAGAAGAATTATCCGACGCATGACTTGGAACTAGCTGTAATCACTTTTTTCCCTAAAGATTTGGAGACACTACTTGTATAGAGAGAAGTTCGACTTGTTCTCGAATCACAAGAGTTTATGGTACCTATTCTCTTAGAAGGAGCTGAACATGCGACAGTGAAGATGGATGGAATTTTTTCAAGGACTATGACCTTTCTTTGCAATACCATTCGGTTAAAGCAAATGTTGTAGCTGATGCTTTGAGTTGAAGGCCATACCTTTTGATCGCTTTGATTTTGAATAGAGAATGGCGAGCATTGGAGACGTTAGTCAGATTCGACCTCCAATCGGTGGGATTAGGAGAAGGACAACACGTTGGATGTTTGGTTATACAACTGACTCTCATCAGCCGTATCTTGGACGCTCAATAGTCAAATGAAGATTTGAAGCTATGGTTTACTATGATGTCCGCAAAGGAACCCAAGATATGGAGTATTAGTACGGACGGAGCATTAAGGTGCAAAGGCAGACTTTGTGTGCCAAACGACAGTAGCCTCAGAAAGAATATTTTAGACGAAGCGCACAAGTCAAGGATTACTATCCACCCCAGAGGGAACAAGATGTATAAGGACTTGAAGAGGAACTTCTGGTGGGAAGGAATGAAGCGAGAAGTGGCCGAGTATGTGTCACAGTGTCTTGTTTGCAAATAAGTAAAGGCAGAACATCAGAGACCGCCTGGACTTCTACAACCGCTTCTGATTCCCCAGTTGAAATGGGAATACATCACCATGGATTTCGTGGTTGGATTGCCTAAGTCTCAACAAAACCACGACGCTGTTTGGGTAATAGTAGATCCACTCACTAAGTCAGCGCATTTTATCACCTACAGCATGACATACCCAGTTGAACAATTGAGCTGGATGTATCTACAGCAAGTTGTGAGACTACACAATGTACTTGTCTCAATAGTTTTAGATCAAGATTCGCGCTTCACCACAGAATTCTGGAAGAGCCTTCAGACAGCAATGGGAACTTCATTGAACTTGAGTTCAGCTTCTACCCACAAACAGACGGTCAAACAAAATGAGTCAATCAAGTGATGGAGGATATGTTGCAAGCCTATGTCATCGAATTTGAGATTTCATGGGAGACGCATCTATCTTTGATAGAGTTTGCCTACAACAACAGCTATCACACGAGCATAGAGATGGCACCGTTCGAAGCTTTATATGGAAGACCTTACCGATCGCTGCTATGTTGGGCTGAAGTTTGAGATAGTCAACTACTTAGGTCTGAGATGATTCGAGAAACCATCTAGAAGATCCAAATTGTACGAGAGAAGATGAAGACTGCACAATCCAGATACAAGGGCTATGCTGACAAGTGACGAAAAGATCTAGAGTTCACAGTTAGAGATCATGTACTACTCAAAGTTTTGCCAGTTTGTGGTATCGTCAGATTCGGACAGAAGAGGGGCAAGCTATCTCCGTGATTCATTGGACCATTTAAGATTTTAGAACGTGTTCGGAAAGGTTGCTTATCAACTTGCGTAGCCACCAAAGATGTCGGGAGTGCACAATGTTTTCCACATCAGCACATTGAGGAATTGTGCCCACAATCCAGCGCACGAGATCAGTTTTGAAGATATCGAGGTGAATGAGAATGCGATATACAACAAAGGACCCATGCGCATTCTAGACCAAGGAGTGAAGAAACTTAGAAATAAGGAGATCCCACTAGTGAAGATTCAGTGGAAGCACCACGACGAGAGAGAAGCTTCATGTGAGCTGGAGTCAGAGATGCGAGAGAAGTTTCCATTTTTCTTTCGAACCCTGCTTACTTTGGATTTCGACGACAAAATCTTTAAAAAGTGGTGGATAATGTAATACCCTATATTTTTGTAATATTTTATATGAATAAGACCTTGTATTGCTTCTTTTAATAATTGTATGAGTTTTCCCTTGCCTTTGGTATAATTCGGATACCAATCGATTGACATGATTACCAATCGATTGCTAATACCAATCGATTGGAGCATTTATAGCTAATACCAGTCGATTGCCATTTATGCCAATCGATTGGCAGCAGCTAGGCAGATTCTCTTGCTTTGGCTGGGGTTTATCCATGGGAACACTTGAATCTCTATATATATTAGCCCATTTTGGGCATATTTCTGTTTTCAAAAATCAGAGAGAGGAAGAGGGAGTGTTTGTGTGTGTGTTTATATATACAATCATATATATATACACATATATTCATTCACTCACACACACACACAAAGATGGACTAGGAAGAAGAAGAAGATCAGGAGAAAAAGAAGAAAGAAGAAAATAGAACAAGAAGAGAGAGATGCAGAGACTGACAGAGAAGGGAAAGAGCCACCATTGGAGCTTCCAAGCTCCAAAACAGACAACCAAACATACCCTCTAATCCTAAAGTGAGTTCTAAACTCACTTGGTAACTATATATTGATGTTAAGGACATGTTTAAATGAAGAAATGGAGTTTAAATCATATAATTCTTGTTTTATATATGTTGGACAGTCTTCACTGTGAAGAAGATGAAGTCCCCATTGATTGGACTTGTCCCAATCGATTGATCAATTACTATTAATGGCAATCGATTGGCTTGAGATCCAATCGATTAGACTTTTTACCAATCGATTGATACTATTTTTATACCAATCGATTGGACCCTTGTTCTAATCGATTGGAAGTTGCAGAATGTTTATTGTCTTGTTTAGTTTATATTCTAACTGTTTAGTTGTTTATTTACTGTTCAGTATTTCCAGCATGCTTTATTGTTGTAATATAGACGTGATAATGAGATAATGCGACGTAGGAACTTAGTAACGACGAGATTAATGGATAATGGTTGTGATGTTAGATAATGTTGTAGTTGTGAATCCTTCGATGTTAACGTTCATTTCATTCAGAGTAGTCAGCCCACATTGGGATTGTCATGTATCGATGTTAGAGTTGAACTTAAGTATGTTTGTTAAGATTTGGGAACCTTACGTGTGCGGGCTTTGGTCGATCATATATTCTTAAAAGCGATAGGATGACGAAAGTGCCTATGACTGTGGTGGACCGGACCATTTTCACTAAGATAGCCAGATGATCTAGTCATATGTTCTTAAAAGCGGTAGACAAACGAAGGTGTCTACGACTGCGGTGGACCGTGATCACTAGTAGACATCGCTAAATCGTGGCATAGAATGATGTACTATTGCTTAAAGTGTTATATCCATGTGGTGCGGTGAACTGAGCATATGTTCTTAAAAGCTAGGGATGGACTGACGTGGTATCCATGACTGCAGTGGACTATGCATATGTTCTTAAAAGCGGTGGACGGAGCAATGGTGTGTCCTTAAGAGTGAACTACTGTCGAGTCTGTTCCCCTATCATAATGTATTGTCGACCTTAAAATGAGTAAGACGTTAGTAATCGGATCATCGGTTTGATTTAAGGAGTTACCCTCACTAAATCTTAATGGTTATCATTTATAACTAGTAATAACTTCAATAGCTGATACCCTGTTAGTATCTAACTCACTCAGCTTTCATTAAGCGGACGGCGTTTATGCTGTTGGACATTTCCATGTTCTAGCGCACCCTAGTTATGACTATACAGGTGAAGGACCTGTAGGCGAGGACTTCTGTGCTGGTGACGATGTGCCTGTGGAGGAGTATCCAGAAGAAGGTCAGGCTAAAGAGGACTACTACGCCGAGGACTACCTTTATGCCAACTGAAGATTTGGCTAGACTATAGTTTAATTATTTTTACTGCCTACCAGACCTTTTGCAATCAGGCATGTTGCCTTGACAATTGTACTTCCGCTGTGTTTTATTTTGATTCAAGACTCTGATGTGTAATACTTAATAACCTCTTTTGACATCTAGTTATGTTTTATCTAGAACTTAGATTTCATTCTTGTCATCTCCCTTGCTTATTGTTGCTTAGTACTGCGTGGTGTGGACAATTGTGTGAATTCACCCGTCGTTGCCTTTGGACCCAAAAAGGAAATTTATTTTCCCTATTTTTGCCGTTCCAGGGCATGACAATTTTCTTCAAGAATCATCCAAAATAGTGTACTGTTCAGTTCAAAGATTTGTTTTGAGTTAAATACTTGAGCTATGATGATGAAAACACTTGGAAAATCTCCCTAATGCTTCATAGTTTGTCTCTACTTTTTCCCATTAATTATAGAGATGTGAAAGTACTATTTTTGGATTTTTAAATTTGATGTAAATAATCTGTCTTTTCTCTCACAAATTGTAGTCTAACTTCTTGCATTTGTTTTACGATATTTTCACCAAATAACATGGCATTTTTTTTTTATTTGAACTTCAATGTGTTAGAAACACTGTGTATCTTTTGAGCATCATAAGAGTTGATTTGCTATTTATAAACAATCATACAAAATCAGTCAACAGTGCAGCTTTTGTTTCTGAGTCATTTGTACATTCTGATTTATTTCTTTTAATCTGTGATAGATATTGAAGTTTGGTCTTTTTCTGTGTATTCTAGTCACATTAGGGAGGCTCTTAGAATTTTTTTGAACTTTCCTATGAATGTTTGACCGCCCATTATGATTTTACAAAGTGATACATACAGTCTGGACACTATTCACAGCAGACCACTTTTTGACTTTCACATTTTGATGTAGCACTCTTTTGTATCTAGATGAACCCACATCCCATGAACATATTATTTACCACTCTTAGCATATTGTATCATACCATGTATCATATATCCTCTAAATGTATCATACATCCATTAATTCTTGAGTTTGGTTTCCATATAAAACCATGTTTTGCAAATACTTGGGAAGTTCTTGAAATGAGTTAGGAATTGATAATCCAAGTGGTTAGAACATTCATCCAAGTTCTTAAAGTATACTTTCAAAATCCGTTTTCAAAACCCCTCTTAAACCCTCATTTTGATTTCAAGAAATAAAACACTTGTTTTTTTCAAAATCTTCAAAACAATGAGTTGTTCAACTTCAAAATGTCATTCTGAGTTCAATACTCAATAGGTGATTACAAGGCCACTTGGAAAGTCTTCCTAACTCATTAAAAAACACCCATGAGTTTTGGTTTGACTTGAAAACACTTGGAAGGTTTCCACTTTAACCCAAACATTCAATTCAAACATTCTATTTTCTCTGTCACAGCAGCTTAGTTGACTTTCAACTTGTTTTTAAGCAAACCTTTACAAAGAGAGTGGTCTCAACTCGTTTTTTCCTTAAACTTTAGTGTCTTAAGGAACCTTCTGTATAATATGGGCCTCTAAATATTTTGTTTTCATTTTCTAAGATTTTTCTACATTTCAATCGACAGTACGAACTCTGTTTCTGAGTAACCTCTCTTGTTTATATGATTTCTCTCAATCTGTAACATCAATAGTGATTTTGCTTTTTGACATGTGTTCTAGACACAATAAGGATGATCTCCATAAAACAAAATCATGAATTAAAAACATTTTAACCTCACTTTTCCATTTTTACAAAATCAATTCACTGTTCTGACTACTATTCACAACAAGCATGTTTTAGCTTTAATTCCTTGATTAGATGTTTACATGCATTCTAAATTAGCTCATATCCTAGGGAGTGTTTCATACTACCTTTATACACATCCTACAATAAAATTCTTCATTCTTTCATGCATACGTTAGATTTATATGTCACTTTAGAAAATCCATGAACACAAAACACACAACAACCTTTGCACATACTAGGATCATGCATTGCATCCATGCAAGATTTGGAGTATTTGTGACTCCTAATCTAAGAAGATTATAAGGAATGCACTTGATCACACATTCATACATCCTCTCGATCAAATATTCCTTTCACATCCGTCCTGGGGATTGAGATGTCTTCTTTTTCAAGAATTAACATGCATACATTCTAGCTTGCTAAGCATATTTTGTTTTTTTATTGATTATTTGTTTCAAGAACAATCCATATGCCCCTTCTAGACTAGGAAAACTTGTTTACTTGATATATAATTAGACGATTTTTCCTAGGTTTATTTGTGTGATCTTTCACGTTTGCATTGCGTGATATTTGGCTTAGATCTTATGAATGATATCTTATCTTTTGATCTTCTATTTTAAGATTCTTATGCAATGTAATATACTTATCATAATATTAACTGTCGAACCAAACGTAGTATAAGATGATTATTTGGATGCTAATTGAGGCCCGTCGAGCGACGGGGCAAGTTGAGGGTGTTTTAGTCGTGACAAAGGCTACTTCTTCTCTTGTACCAAAACCCTAAGCCAAGTTCTTTGGTTATGAAGGGCCGGTGCCCTTTATTCATTTAGGTGAGTCGAATTGGGTTTCTTGGTTCCCTGAAGACCAAGTGGCGACTCTATATCTATTTTCATAGACTTTTCAAACTCTTCAACAAACTTTCTTCTTTTCTTTAAACAATTTCAAAAGGAAAATCAATTCTGAAAACCCGGGAAATAACGCGGGGGGTGGGCTCCTGGAGGCCGCGTGTCCACAATCATGCGACTCTGCTGGGGATTTTAAATTTTCAAAACAAAATAATACATAGGTTTGACTTGTAATAAGCATCCTTAAAATCATCTTTTTACAATGTCTGGTTCACCAAATTGCACTCCTACATTTTCACTCTCCGACTGTGTCTGAAACGAGGCACTGACATTGTTCAGGTTTTGCTGTGCCAGGGCACAAGTCACCGTTGATATTTTACCTTCCCAGGTATATCAAAAAGAGTAAAACCTTCTATACTGTCTCTCTGATGGTATATTGGAACTCTCATCAATGGACCCTTTTTAACTAAACCCAGTCTTTGTACATAGATTCATGTCGAACCTTTTCATAGAACTGTTGATTTATCTTTTCAGATAGGACAATGTAATATAACTATTGTATGCTCTGATGGGATAACCTGCACGGTGTAGACGCTTATGTGGCATAGAATAGAACCTCCTTCTTATGATCCCCAAGGCAATCACTCACATGTGATCACATTAAGTTGACCTGCCTAGGCACCATGATAAGGATGTCTGCTCCATGCTCACAAAGATATACACCGCAAACCTTGTTTGTTGGTCCTAAGACATAGGAGTATGAAAACTTACTAGACAGTATGATCACCATCATCATATACACCTGTTTCTCCTAGAAACTCTACCCAACTCATCTGGATATCCCAGTTTCTCCCAAAAACATTGTCTAAATTTCCAAGAAATTCCCAGATATACCAGTTTCTTCCCAAAACTCTACCCAGATTTTCCAGAAATTCCTAAAACACTCAGAAATTCCCAGGTATACCAATTTCTCCCAGAATCCTATCTAAATTTCTCAGAAAATCCCAAAACACTAGTTTCTCCCCAGAAACTCTGTCCAAATTTCCCAGAAATCCCTATTTCTCCCAGGAGCTCCGCTCGGATCTCCCAAAAATTCCCAAAACACTAGTTTCTCTCGGAAACTCTATCCAAATTTCCGAGAAATCCCTATTTTTCCCAGAAACTCCGCCCAGATTGCCCAAAAATGCCCAAAATACCAATTTTTCCAAGAAACTCTTTCTAAATCTCTCAAATATCCCAGAAATTTCATATTTCTTCTGAAAAACTCCAATTCTCTGCTACTAGTGGTCATACTAGAAAGAAAAGTTATCACACTCTATATGGATAGGACCTTACTTACTTAACTGTTATGTATTGCAAGCAGGGACATCATGTAGATTAGGGCTTGCATCCGCATGCTTGCTTCACCAGTCTACATACACTATGATAGTCGGTCAGTGCAAGAGTCAGTCCTCACTTGTCAAAGTCCAACACACAGTCCTTTTGCATCTATATGTTAGTATAAGTTCTAAGCACCCAGGATCTGCGTTGTGGGTCAGAGGATCAAGGAGCCAGCTTATCAGAATCACTCCGTTGAAAGTTAGCTTTATGGATCTGGAAGGTTTGGAAGCAAGAATGAAAGAAATGATCAACCAACAGTTTGACCGGTTGGCCTAAGTTTTAGCCTTTATGGAAGAATTTAGATAATAGTAGCTGCAGTGTTCACCAGGATTTCTACCACCACCACTAGGGTTCATTCCTCCACCACTGCCGGGACTTGTACCACCGCCTATTGCCGCACTAAAAAATATAGATGATGACTGATTCAATGGGGCCCCACCGCCTGCACTTCACAAGAAAATTCAAGAAAAATTGGATAAAGTCGATAAGCTTGAGAACATACTGAGAAAGAGTAAAGGGGTCAATGACTAAATGCTAGAGCTGGAAGGATTGTTTGACCTCAACAAATTAAAGCTACCTGAGAACTTCAAGATGCCTAAAATTGACCGTTTTGATGGAGCTAGGAATCCAAAGAGCCACGTAAAGTTCTGCATCAGTGTTTTCCAATCAATGGACTGCACCCATGAGCACATCGCAATGTTGTTCCCTTAAACCCTCGCTAAGGCTGCTCTATCCTGGTTTCTGACCTTGGAGGTTTCTAAGACGCAGACTGGCGAAGATATAGTCTGGGTCTTCGTTGATCATTACTCCTACAACCAAGAGCTCGATGTCACCATCCAGGATTTGAAGACTACCTGATAGAACTTCAATGAGACATTTGTTGTGCTCTTGAACAGATGGAGGAGTAAAGTGTCCCAAATGACCCACCGACCATTCAAAAAGGAACAAGTCCGGATGGTGATCAAGAATTTATAGTCATTGTACTATAAGAAACTATTCTACCAGTCCATCTCAACATTTGATGAGCTATTCGAGATTGGGACTAGAATTAAGGATATAATCAGGGAAGGAAAAATCAAGAATGAAGAATCACAAAGCTAGTCCACGAGGCCCGACTACTCCCAAAACCCTTCGAATGTCAACACTCATAGTAACCAACCCATGGCCTATTCCTCCTAACCATACCATCTCACAAACCAAACCAGCTTGCCTGGCCGCCCTTACCAAAATAGGTACCCCGTGAATTTTCCAAGCTAGATATCTCCCCCTTCGTAGCCTTAAGCTGCCTGCTAAAAAAAGGGCACCTCTAACTCCTTCAGCCTCGTGCCGATCCCCCACCACCTAACTATAACCTGTCCAAACGATGTGCTTACCACCAAGGCCCAGGCCACGACACTGACCGGTGCATACGTCTCTACCATGATATCCATGGCCTCATTGACCTAAGAATCATCGAGACACCACCCATTCAACCCCATGTCACCCAAAATGTCAGCTTTATTGAACCTAAGCCCCTAGCCTATCCTTTCAAATGATCCCTTTCACTGACACCCATAAATGTTGAATCTGTGCAGTGGAGCGATAGTGTTTGGAACTTCTATTGAAAAATAATAATAAGAATAAATGGGTCACAAGGACATTCCATTCTAGACCAGGATGAGTCTATTCTACATTTTGAGTCTATTTCAAGTTTAGTCTTGTTGTCAAGTCTGTCTGTCATCGAGTTGGTATGGGTCTGTGTCGAGTAATGCAATCCCTCTCTTTTGCTAATGGAATGAAATCTCATTTTGCTTAACTTGATGTGTCTAGTCATATATGCATGTATCGCTGAACTGAAGTGTCACTTTTCAAGTTACCATGGATATTACTGTGCTAAATTTTTTTTTGTATCAAACAAAAAAGAACCTTGAAAAGGTCAAAGTTAATTTCGCGCTGACCCTAATGAAGAGCCAAGAATTGAATAGTCTTACTTTAAGAATTTAAAAGATGCTTTTGCTCAAATCATGAAAAGACATACTTGAAACTGACTTGGGGCTTGCCCAACACCCTTTTTCCACCATTTCGAAGCCTTGAGCCTAATCCAATTGGGTGCCATACAATCTATCCGATTGAAAGTAGTGCAAACTTAGTCCTTAATGGTAGCCAAAAATTTTAGTGAGTTTCATCTCCACTTGCAAAAAAAAAAAAGAAAAGAAAAAGAAGAGCTGGCTAGGTTGAAAACCCGTAAAGGGCACCGAGGCAAACGTAGGAGCAAAAAGGTTGTTGATTTCCAAAATCTGACCCTAGCCAATCAAAAGGTTGGACAAAAATTTGATGAGACAAATGAGAGAATTGTACGCTTTAAGGTACATCATTACAACGTGCCTAGATCATAGGGCTCAGAACAACCACAAATAAATTTTGATAACTGACATTTACATTTTAGAATTTTGAGATTGCAATAAGAATATCTCACTTAAATCGACTACGTGAAAAGAAAAATTGACTGGCTAGGTGAAAGTAAAAAGGATCAATCCTCAAAGCAAAAAAAAAAAAAAAGAGAGAGAGAGAGAGAGAAAGGGAGATCAAAACTGAATCCTCTTGTTGAAGGCTACCATAAGTGACCTAAGTTTGAACTTCCCTGACAATTTGTTTAGAAAACCCTCATACCTCATCTTTTTCAAGACCTTGTCTTGAACTATGCTCGACCTGATTCATACTTGGAGATATGTAGGCAACCATATTGGTTCGATCGACACCATCATAATGAAACTAATTTTTTTCAAGACCTTGCCTTGACCTACGCTCGACCTGATTCCTACTCGGGTATACGTAGGCAACCACACTGGTTCGGTCGACACCATCATAATTAACCCCCCTTCTCTCAAAGTCTTTGCTCGAACTACGTTGGATGTGATCCTCATACGGGGGTATGTAGGCAAACTTTCAAAAAGAAAAAGAGGATGGCTCGCTAGGTCGAAAATATGAAAAGATGCCTAGGCAAAAATTAGGGCTAAATCCATAGTATGCAATAACAACATAGTAAAAAGAGCTTGCTAGGTCACCTCACTGGTGCTTAGACAAAAAGTATGAGCATTTGAGAGATTAAAGTCACGGTCCTTGCCTCAAGCCAGATTTCACCTTCCACACTTGGGGCAAACATGGGCTACCACATGTGCTTCGGTCACCTACCTCGTTTACCTAAATTTTACTATCTACCCTTCATACAAGGGGAAAACTTCGGTCACCTACCTTGTTTACCCAAAACCTCCAATAAACCATCGTCCAAACTAGGGGCAAACTTTGGTCACCCATCTCATTTGCCTATGAATTCTACTTCCTACACCTCAAACTAGGGGCAAATTCCATTTTGCCTAACACGATACCTTCACACCAAGGGCGAGTTTTCAAGTCGCCAAGTTGTTTTGAAACTTTTGAAATAGAGCATCTTTTATTCTAAAAACTAAGGTACTAATTCAAAACACTTCCTGGGAGAACTAGAGAATTGATTAGATCAATCAGAAGGAATTTTCAAAAACCAGATTTATCAAAAAAGTGCTATCATATTAAGATGATGAGTGAACATGAAAGATGCATGGTACATCATTCATGATGAAGGCACATTGGATTGTGGAAATTTAAGAATTTCATGTCTGAGTCAATCCTTGTTTGTTTGAGTCACTAGTAATCTGATCAAAAGTGTGACAGAGATTGAGGTTTCATATAAACTAACCCAACTTTCCTCGTCATTGTCATTCTTGTCAAGTTTGTTCATCCAGATGGTCTCAGATGTGTGGGTTTAAGGTGATTCCCGATACAAGCAGAAGTACCAAACATCATCACCGCACGAGCCAAGGTGGCAACATAAAAAGTGGCCCAAGTACGAGTACTAATCATCTTTGTGGCATAAACTCGTAAGTGATTGCAAACTACAAACTGATAGCTATTTCTCAAGGCGTCTGATCGGAAAAAATATCGCCAACAGAAAAAATTGTTCACTACAAGAAAAAACACAATTTATGTCACTTTCATAATTGTTTTTATGTCACTTAAATTTTGAGTGACATGATAATTTTTTACGCGTGTTTTTTATGTCAATTTTTACATATTTATATATATTTTTTAAAAAAATGACATAAGAACTTAAGTATTTATGTCGGTCGTTAAAAAAATGACATACAAAATTAGGTATTTATGTCGTTTTTTCATACACACAGAGTTTTTATGTCAATTTTTCAATAACTGACATAAATGGTTTAAAAGTAAGAACGTTGTGGCACATTTGTAAATAAAGCACAAATCTAAAAAACCGACCTAAATAAAATAGTTCAAAATAATTTCTCTGCATTTCCAACTTTCAAACCCTAACCTCCATGGATCCTCTTATCCTCTTCTCTCTCTCTCTAGGTGCCGTCTCCTCCTCCTATTCTCCCTCTCCGATGATCGCCCCTCTCTCTCCGTGAGTTATTCTTCTCCCTCCTTCTCCCTCTCTCTTTCTTTTTCTCCATCTCACATTGCATCCACTGCTATGTCTCCGACGGTGCTGCTTCTCCATCGGATCTGCTCTGCCCAGATTTGCTCTTCCCTGTTCTTCTCAGGTACATTTATGCATATATATATGTGTGTGTGTGTGTGCATATATATATATATATTACAAATATAAGATTTAGTTCTTGAATATAATGTTAAGATAGATTTAATCCTGTTGATTTGGTCAACATTTAAATTGATCCCTTATCTAATAGAATCTTTAGAAATTAGTCCATTTTCCCAACATTGTGATAATTTTTGGACTAATATACCCTTTTTAAATTTGAATTAATTATATTTTGTAATTAATATCTTATATTATAAAATTTAAGAAGCAATGTTTCTGTTGCAATATGGAGTAATGATTCCTTAAATTAAGGATACGGTTCATGGTATTTATTTCTTTTGAATTTTTTTTTTTTAATTTTGATCTGATCTTGGGGTATCTGCAAGAGTTGCAGATTCGATAGGATTTGCTTTTTTTTTTTTAATTTTAATTCAGAAATTCTCACTTCTATGTATGATATTAATGGAATAGTGTATATATATCAAATTACTTATGATGAGATGGAGCAAAATCTGTAAGCATTAGTTTGGTAATGTAAAAGCGTATTATATTAGTGAGATATTCTCACTTCTTGTGTTGAACTATTTTAAGTGAGAAATTCTCACTCTTATGTATGATACTAATGGAACAATGTAAAAATCTCAAATTACTTATGATGAGATGGAGCAGTGTCTATAAGCATCAGTTTGTTTATGTAAAAGCTTATTAGTGAGAAATTGTCACTTCTATGTATGATTTTTAATGAAAATGTAAGCATCAGCTATTTAAGTGCGATAATTTTTCACTTTGACAATTTAAATGGAAATTGTTTCCAAATATTGCCATGGAAATAGCAACAATGAACACTGGTAATCTTACTCTAATGAGCATGTGGATTATACACAAAATAGTTTGAATAGAACATAAAATAGAGATTCTACTTTTTTGTACCATGTTCTGTTAATGTTCACAAAATATGAAGTTCTGATCAACATGGTTGCAAAATTATAGAGAAACAAACAGCAGTTCGTTGAAATGAACATCGACCCAAAACTCCACATCAACTTAAAACTAATATGTAGGCATATGGGCCCGAAATTATTTAATTTTTCAGTTTCTTCATGATTCTCTTGACTATTTCAACCTTGTTGTATTTTGATGTTCGTAGCTTGAATAAATTCTTCATAGTCTTCCATCATCCAGGATTATCAGGTTGTGTAAAGCAACAAATGGACCATCCTAGCACAAGTCTATTAGGCCACATCAGAATTTTCTACCAGCTTCAGTCTTTTGTCGATGCCTTGTTTTGTTGTTTGATCTATTTGTATGACCTGAGAATAAAACATGTGCTTTATTAGAAGCAAGTTCATATCTGCCTTAATTTAATAGTAAAATATGAATGTTTATCATATATGTGATAATTTTACAATATAGGCTATTGAGAAATTGTCAATATTTACAGATGAGTGAGAAATTCTCAGATTGTGTTAGGTTTATATGTGAGAAATTATAATGTTGAAAACATAGAAAATCATCAAAGAAATAATGTGAAAGCTATCACTTATGAAGTTATAGAAGTAATATTAGTCGATAGTCATCACAGTGATAGATGGTCTTAGACCCAATATATCAGATCTTCGTATGTATATAACTCAACAATTGGTAATTTAAGGAATTTGTATTCTCCTTACAATAGTGTAAATTTTGATCCTTTTGGTAAGGAACACAATACCAGATTCAAATAATCATAAAAAATAAAAATAAAAAAAATCACTTCAAAAACAGGGATTTACCCTAATCCTTTGAAACTGAGATTTATTTACATATTACACAGTGTATGTTATTTTCTGCTAAAAAAAATATATATAAATCGAGTGAGAAATTCATATCTTGTGTGCCTCATTAGGGTTTCCACAAATTAAAGTTGTTTCTTCCAAATTAAGAACATCAAGGACAATTCTAGAGGCACGGAAGTGAAAAAAACAACTGAGATTTTCCACAATATGACATTAAATAACATTAAATAGAGTGAGAATTTCAATATTGGCGTGACAAATTAGGGGTTTAGGCATCGGGAAGATCACCGAAACCCTATTCTATCACTAGTACAAAAATGTCAAACTTGAATTTTTTTTGGTTCGACTTAATGCAAACTATCTTTGGTTCTAGCACTGAGATCTGAGATCTTTGACCACTTGATTTATACTTGCCATGGTTAGCAAAAGATGTCCCAATTGCTAGATTTAGTGAACATTTTTTTGTGCTAGTTTTCTTTAAAATCAAGTATCAGCTATCTACTTGAGGTTGATTGTTGTGTCAATGTCCCAATTGCTTGAGATATACCTTATATAGTATTACAATTAAGGACCCCATAAACGTTTCTTTGACTAGTTGAACTTCGATGTGGCTCATGCTTGTTCACTATTTGCTTGCAGCTAACTGAAGAGTTACTGTAGGAGTTGTTTCTCCAAGCAGGGCATTTTTGTATGTTCCACCATTCTATTATTGTGAAACATTATGAAAGCACTATATTATAATTGATTTTGAGGAAACTTGTAACAAAGCATGTAAATGTCAATCAATATGTTCGAAACACTTTGATTTGTCTTCACATCTTTGGGCATTCATAGAATTAGCATTTCACATGCCTCATATTCCTTGGCTCACGTGCCTCATAGTTGCCTTTTCCAAGTATTTTTTTCTATTTTCTACCTTGCTAGAGGAGAAAGGGAGGGATATTTTATCTTGCAGCTGAGTTGTTCCCCTCACCGTGAGAAATGACTACTGTTTTGACTTTTGAGTTTTGAGTCTTATTTTTTTGCCTGAAGATGCTTAAATGATTGAATTACCTGCTTGTTTGACATTCTTTGATAATTCTGTTTCCAAAATTACCATGTATATCTTAGTGTTCATTTGTGAAGGAAAGGCACTTAAATGAATAGGTAACATTTTCTTATTACTTCTTGATTTTTTTATTTAGAGCTTGGTCCTACTTGGAATCGCCAATTATTTTAGGCCGATATTGCTCAGAGAGAAACTACAGTAATTGATTTTTGAAAATGAAAGGAACTCTAGTTAGATCTAGTAGAACTTAAAAAGTACTCATGGAAGTGAGATAGAAACTTACTAATTTTGTCAACATATTACATTTGTCAACATATTACATTTGAGTGATCCTTCTGCCATCGCAGTTAATCTACTCTAGATACACTTGCACACAAGGTTGGTTCTTCACACCTTGCATGAGTGATCCAAGTTTAAAGTCAAAGCTCTCTCCCACTTTAGGAGATTTTGAATTTTGATTAAATGTCAATGGAACACATTTGCTATATATTGCTTCTGTAATTATCATCTTGTGTGTCATGTCATTAGATTATCTGCAAATCATATCTTGTACATAATGAGAAACTTAAAACTAGGGGAGTATTTATAAAAAACTTGTATGTTCTAAAGCTGAAGCATACTGATTAGCGAAGAACATCATAAACTAAGGCTTTGTTTACTTTGAGGATTCATTGAAGGAAAATAAAAGGGTAATTAAGGATCACAATAAGAAAAAAACTAGCTCCCTTGTGTTTTCCTCCATGCTTAAATAATATAAAAAGTGACAGTTTTCAAAATATAATTGTAACTTGAGTAGATATGGAGGAAATTGACTAAGCAAAATACATTTTCTTTTGGTAAATAAGGAAAACAACGAGGAAAATAGGGAGTAAAAGAAGAATGGATATTATTTTGAAAATCGTTAATTTCTAATGTTATTTAAGCATGAAGGAAAAGGAAATAGGGATACCACAAGGGAAATTATTTCTTTCTTCTTTTGTTTCCTTTCCTTTTCCTTAACTAAATCCACATACCAAATATAGCCTTACGGAATCATACCAGTGACTAATAAGCTGATGGTAGTCAGAATCATTTATGGCATGGCACGACTAAAAAGTTGTGTGCTCTTGTGCAACACCCAAGTGTAGGTGATCATGCAAGTAATATTGGATAAGTCCAGGTCGATCCCACAGGGAAGGAATAGGGAGAATGTCTACTAAGTTACAACCTAAAGAAAAGGAAAAGAAAATAAGAATATAGAAGTGGAGGTTCTACGAATCCTAATTAATTAACTTAAACTAAATAGCAAACTAAAGCATAAAGAAACATAACTAATTAAACATATAAACTAAAGGTGTTGGAAACACGTGAATCCGAATTAATCCTAACCATCTACCATGCAAATTCATTAACGCTCTATGGAGTACATCCCTTTTCAGTATTCCGTATTTTTCTAAAGATAAAGAATCAATAGCCCTTTCATGACCGGGACTACATCATCACAGTTGATTTAAAATACTTGGAAGACGGTTTAAAACAATGGTTATTACTTGCACTCTAAATGGTGTTAGCATTAAAAGTGGTTTTCAAAAGTCATTGAAGAAAAGGCCTTAAGGCTTTAAGTTCTAAAAACTGTTGTGGCAAACTGAGCTTATTGGGACAATTTGATGACAGATTTCTAAAACAGAAAGTCATGGATTACTTAAAAGAATAATCTCAGGAATTAGCAAGTTCGATCGATCGATCGAAGCGCTCTCGATCGATTGGACAGCATCATCCTTCAATCGATCGAAATGTCTTCGATCGCTTGACTATGGCCCTGGTTCGATCGATCGAAATACCTTCGATCGATCGAGCCTAGGTTTTCTAAAGATTGCATGGCAGAGGTTGGAAATCAATGTTTCATCACATATTCCCAACGTCTAAACTAAGGAAACATGATTAAATTAATACAGCAACAGTAAACTAAGGCGATCATTATAACTAAAGTAATAAACAATGAAATAAAGAAAAGGGAAGGAAAAACCTGTAATAATCTGATTATAACTTGAAACAAACTTGAAATCTTCAATAACATTTAGTATAGCAATGAAAAAGAGGAAAAATAATATGAATCTAACCTAACCTACTCCTAATCTAACCCTAAAACTACCCTAAACTGCTGTTTTTCGCATTCTGGAGCGTCCTCCCTTCGTCTGGTGTCAAAACGACTTATATATAGGGTTCCCACAGAGTTTACACAACTTTTGGGTGAATATAAAGTTCGATTGATCGAGCTTAGTTCGATCGATCGAAGGTTCGATTGATTGAACTCTCCTCCATCGCTTGAACTTCTCTGATTTTGACAACTCTGTGCACTGATGGGAGAATGGCCATAACCTTTTACTCAGAGCTTGGATTGACCTCCCGTTTGCGGCCACGCGACCGTAACTCAAAGATCTACATTTTATATCTCTGGGAAAATCTTCCAAATCTGAAGTCTTCATTGTCAAAATTGGCGTTTTCTCAGCTGCTTCCGTTGTTCTATTCACCATAATCACTTTTCTTTAGCTCCACTTCATCGAATTACATCGTAATACCTATAAAACAATACAAAAACATATGGTTTAGCATTAACACAATAAAAAGAATATTGTTATTAGAAGGTACCTAAATGTAGGGACTTTGGGGATAAAAGTATGCATAAAGGACCATATAATACACTATAAATATGCACTTTTCACCTCGAATCACACCCCCCAACTAGCTTGTTGCTAGTCCCTAGCAATGAAGCGAACTACAGCAATATTTATTTAACTCTAAAAATTGAAAACAAAAGAAAGAAAAAATCCGAAATCACTTTCGCAGAAATCGCGATTGCATTTAGCGTATGCAACAAGCCTTTAAACCTCTAGGTTCCCCCTAGTGGACGAGTGTTGTCTCATGAGGGTTTGCAGAGAATTTGCCCACAAAATTCATATTTATGGTAATGGTTCTCATTTAAATTTTTTCAAGAAATTTTTGCTCTCTCATTTAGCAATGTGGTTAAGCTCAACAATTCTATGAAAACTCTCTAGTATGCCATAGCCATGCAACACACACATTACAGTTAATCTACTATCAAAGTCATTAGAATATTCCATACCTGTTAATCTTCAAGTGTGTATGTGAATGGAGAACCCAAAATACAAAACTTTAATTTCAAAGCTCGCATAACCAAAGATTCTATTATGATGTTCATTTTGACTCAACTCTTACCGGGATTACACTCTCAAGATGAAATCACTCCGAATTAGGTGTAATAATTATCACTCATGATATGGAAGCTATAAAGAGTAAATATGAATGGAATCTAATGCTTCTCATATCTAAATAGAAAAATGGACATTTTAGTGCATAAAGTCTCATGAATGGATACTTTTCACTAGAAGAGCGAGATACCATGGAGAACCCTCTCATTACCTTAACTTCAAATCCAATTTACTTAAAATCATCAGGACTTTGAAAAAGAGGCGTTAGGTGAAAGAAGAAAGAGGCTTGTGATATTCAATTAGGACAAAGGATGTGATTGGAATGTCTACTACAACTTTTCAAACTTCCCCACATCTCCAATCTCTCTCTTGTCTTGTCTTTTTTTTCTTTTTCTTTTTTCCACACTCTTCTTTTTATTATTATTTTTTTTGTTTTGTAACAACCATTGCCACTTTTTTTCTTTTTTTCTTTTTTTTTCTTTTCTTTCATGCTTTTTTTTTCTTTTTTTTTTTCATCATTTCTTTTCGTAACCAACTTTCCCTTATTCACACAACCAAACTTCTTATCAATGCAACACATCCCAATCACTCCTAAATAAAGAACTGAGGCTTGAACTCCTAATTTAGAGTTAGGTATGAACTTTAGGATTGCGAAGACAAGGTAAATATGATAAGGCTCAAAAGGTGAAATAAAAGAATATCATAGAGGTAGGGCAAGGCTGTATTATGCGTGTATGGTCGAAAGATGGCCTAAATCATCTTCTAAGTTCATAGGATTATTCATTTTAGTAAATTCAAGAGCTCTAAATTTGATAAATCCTGAACGTTCTCTTCTAGTGATCAGTCAAAATGAAGAAAATTGAGACTTTCAACGAATGAATACGCTTTTCAAAAAGTAAGAGTAATTTTATAAAAACCCTCAAAAACAAAATAATGGCACAAAAGCTCACACGGGTTATTAGTCTCCACTACAGTCTCTCAAGACACCTAAGCTATGCTTACTAATCCCTTTTAGCTAAGTACAAGATTGTCACAGCGTGCTCAAAGTTGTTTGAAGATTAAAAAGGCATAAAACATACTATAACTAAGATAGTAAAGAAACTATCATTATGTATCACATACTAATAGCATACAGAAAATAACACTAATGCATCATAACTAACTACGTTAACTAAGAGAGAAATACAAGAACCATTAAAAATTTTAAAATTTTTTGCAATTTTGATTTACTGAGTCATGTTGCTAAGCAGGTACATTGATATTAAAGCACCACAAAAAGATATGAGGCATGCAATGGCTCACTCCCCCCAACTAAAACTAAACATTGTACTCAATGTTCTAAACTAAGCACATGGACATGTAAAGTAAAGCGAGAGAAGGAAGGATGTTACCTCGAGGCATTAATATCCATTTTTTTTTATGTTGCTTGTAAAATCATTAGTAGCAACAAGAAAAATAGAGAATATAATAGAATTACTCAGTAAATGAATCCGATTAATCAATATTTTTATCATAAAGTAATAACCGAAATTTTTAAGGATCTTGCCAATGAAATAATTTAATAGTGAGAAGACTTTTCAGATCCTCATAAAAATGCAACTCCCCCCAACTAATGTCAGGCTCAAGGTCAGAGGAGATGATGCAAAACCTATGGCTTCCAAAGTTATTAGGGACAATTATAAGAGGAATACCACACTTGTTAGGAATTATACTCAAGGAAAGATCTTTGGTGTTGGTATTTCCTATAATGGCCTCTATTTTAATACTAAAAACAGGGGAAGGCCATGGTTCGATAAAAGGGGTAGTGTCTAAGTAATGTTCTAATAAAGTTTCATTACCCTCCTCTTGTCCTAGAACAGAATCTATAGAAATGTGATCATAGGAATTTAATTTCTGTTCTATGCACATGGTTTTGGACTGGACTTGGATAAAGCTATCTATTTGGGCCTCAATGTCATTATTACTCAAGAAGGTTAAGCAGTCTAGTAGATTACTAGCTTCTTGTTGAAGTTTAAGATCATCTAAAGTGGGCTCAATATTTTCCAAGTATTCTCTCAAAGAATTATGAAATTTAAAATTTTGTGAAAAATATGTGCTAGAATCCTTATCATCCTTTTCCACAACATATTATATTTGTTCAATATTAGGGTACAAATAACTTTTAAGCTCAGGATGAGAGTTTTGATTAATAGCGAGGATAGGTGATGGGCAACTTGGTGACACCACCTCTTCGGCCGAAAGATGTGAGGGTTCATGAATATCAGATGAATCTAAATCGAATTTAGAAATTTCAATAATGTCCTCCCTAGGGTCACTATCAAAGTTAGGGAGAGAGTCAACAGGGGCCTCCTCATTTCCTAGTTGCGTGCAATCACATAAACTGTCATTATCTTTTAAATCCTCATTCTCATCCTTGTAACTCTCCTCACTATATATATCGTCTTTTGAGGTGCTTTGGATAAAGAGATTGTGCAATTTTATCAAGGTATTAAAGGAGTTGATGTCTGGGGATGCATATTGAGGAGAAGATGGTTCTACAACTTCATGCTTAATGGTTTGGTTTTGGAGTTCTTGTTGGGTTATGACTTTCTCGAGTGAGTTGCTAACCTCATTCGGTATAAACCCGTCATAGTCCTCTATTTCCATTCCATTGTTAGTGTCTTGAAATTTAGGTTGTAATGTTGAAGGATTGGTATAGTCTTCTAAAGGTTGGCTAGCATATGCTTGTTGATATCTATTTTCTAATTTATCTAGTGAACTATCTAGCCTTTTCATTTCACTAAGTAGTAATTTTAACATACCATTATCCTCAACTTGGTTATTCTCCTCATTATTACTATACGAAGTTTCGCCCCATTGTTGTTGGTAATAGTCCCCTTCCCATTGTGATTGTGGGCAAGACTCCTCAGAAGAAAAGTCTTGGTGCATTTGATAATCGTGGAAACTACTATCATATCCTACATTATTATCTTGGTTATATCCCCATTGCGATTGATAGAACTCTCCATGTGGAGGTTCTTGATATGTTTGATAATATGGGGGACTACCACTATCATTCCCCATTGTGGTGGTTGGTAGCACTCAGGTTGATAATGCGCATCATAAGTGGGTGCTTGCCAACTTGGGGAATAACTATTTTGATTTTCAAGTGTGTACCTATTATTGGTGCTTGCGTTGTATGGAGGGTAATATGGATAAGACATGTTTATCCAAAAAAAATTTAAACAATAAAATTTTATTTACTTACTTGTGAGAGAAAAAGTCCAAAGTTTTTATTATTATAATTTGTTCTTAAATTTTTTTAAGTTTTGAAAAGTAAGAAAAAAAATTGGAAATAACTTAGTAAATCCTAACCTAGTTTCCTTCCCCGGCAACGGTGCCAAAAACTTGACACGACTAAAAAGTTGTGCGCTCTTGTGCAACACCCAAGTGTAGGTGATCGTGCAAGTAATACTGGATAAGTCCAGGTCGATCCCACAGGGAAGGAATAGGGAGAATGTCTACTAAGTTACAACCTAAAGAAAAGGAAAAGAAAATAAGAATATAGAAGTGGAGGTTCTACGAATCCTAATTAATTAACTTAAACTAAATAGCAAACTAAAGCATAAAGAAACATAACTAATTAAACATATAAACTAAAGGTGTTGGAAACACGTGAATCAACATTAATCCTAACCATCTACCATGCAAATTCATTAACGCTCTATGGAGTACATCCCTTTTCAGTATTCTGTATTTTTCTAAAGATAAAGAATCAATAGCCCTTTCATGACCGGGACTACATCATAATAGTTGATTTAAAATACTTGGAAGATGGTTTAAAACAATGGTTATTACTTGCACTCTAAATGGTATTAGCATTAAAAGTGGTTTTCAAAAGTCATTGAAGAAAAGGCCTTAAGGCTTTAAATTCTAAAAACTGTTGTGACAAACTGATCTTATTGGGACAATTTGATGACAGATTTCTAAAACAGAAAGTCATGGATTACTTAAAAGAATAATCTCAGGAATTAGCAAGTTCGATCGATCGAAGCGCTCTCGATCGATTGGACAGCATCATCCTTCAATCGATCGAAATGTCTTCGATCGCTTGACTATGGCCCTGGTTCGATCGATCGAAATACCTTCGATCGATTGAGCCTAGGTTTTCTAAAGATTGCATGGAAGAGGTTGGAAATCAATGTTTCATCACATATTCCCAACGTCTAAACTACGGAAACATGATTAAATTAATACAGCAACAGTAAACTAAGGCGATCATAATAACTAAAGTAATAAACAATGAAATAAAGAAAAGGGAAGGAAAAACCTGTAATAATCTGATTATAACTTGAAACAAACTTGAAATCTTCAATAACATTTAGTATAGCAATGGAAAAGAGGAAAAATAATATGAATCTAACCTAACCTACTCCTAATCTAACCCTAAAACTACCCTAAACTGCTGTTTTTCGAATTCTGGAGCGTCCTCCCTTCGTCTGGTGTCAAAACGACTTATATATAGGGTTCCCACAGAGTTTACACAACTTTTGGGTGAATATAAAGTTCGATTGATCGAGCTTAGTTCGATCGATCGAAGGTTCGATCGATTGAACTCTCCTCAACGCCTTGAACTTCTCTGATTTTGACAGCTCTGCGCACTGATGGGAGAATGGCCATAACGTTTTACTCGGACCTCGAATTGACCTCCTGTTTGTGGTCACGTGACCGTAACTCAAAGATCTACATTTTATAACTATGGGAAAATCTTCCAAATCTGAAGTCTTCATTGTCAAAATTGGCATTTTCTCAGCTGCTTCCGTTGTTTTATTCACCAGAATCACTTTTCTTTAGCTCCACTTCATCGAATTACATCCTAATACCTATGAAACAATGCAAAAACATATGGTTTAGCATTAACACAATAAAAAGAACATTGTTATTAGAATGTACCTAAATATAGGGACTTTGGGGATAAAATTATGCATAAAGGACCATATAATACACTATAAATATGCACTTTTCACCTCGAATCACTAGCTGCCAAACTTAAACTTCAACACCATGTTCTGCTGGAGTATAGATTTGACTGGTGCAACCATGTATATCCCCTTATGGGTGGGTTAAGCTTAACTCGATTGCTAAAGGTTTTAGTGTCCCATCATTTTGTAGTAAAAGGATTGTTCTACTGGCATAGATCTTTGAACTGGTCATGTATATCCTTCTCATATATGGCATTAGTGCATCGTGAAGATCTAATATGAACAACTTGTTATCCTTAATTGCCTGTGTGGACCATGAAATGCAGATGAGGGGTGGTTCCTGGTGTTTTCTCTGGATAGTGTCTCGGGATGAATCTCAAGGAACACACTTCAGGGAAAACTAGGACTTTCTCATGCAATCTGATGTTGTCAATATCAAGATATAAAAACATTCTTTACTTTTCAAAAGATTTGCAGTGTGGAAGTAAAGGTCGAACCCACAGAGATTGATTAACTACCGTGTTTTAATCTTAAAACCTAAATCTAATTAATTATAAAAATGGATTTTGATTTGAATTTAATTAAACTAATAACAATAAAAATAAATCTAAACTATGAAAGCAATTAAAAGTGTTTTAAATAATGTTTAAGGGAACCTAGGATTGCAAATCCACCACTAGCTTCATAATAGGAATATTTATGAATTACTTTAGCTTATTAAGTTGAATGATAATGGGGAATTGTAGCTACAAGCCCAATTCCTCCGACAAGAAGATATTCATGGTTCAAGCACCAACATAATCCATCTTCGGTTAGCACGAATTATCCCACACTAAGCTAGGGTTGTGATCTAATCCGTCTAACCTAGGCATGGACTATTCGGATACTTGATAGCACAAATCAATAAAGCACCATCACATGTAAACAATCTAAACAAGCACAGCAAGAATAGATCGTTGAGCACATCACAGTCAAAATAGATCTAAGACAAGAATAAATTCTGAAAGCAATGATTTAATCACTAGAAGTTCGATGTATTTATAAAAATCCTTTAAACATGTGACTGTCATCCATACATAATAAAACATAAATAAAAACATAAATAAAACCCTATTACTCGTCTAGGGCTTCATTGAAACTCTAGATCTATGATCTAGCCGTCCATGGAAGTGATGGATGGCAAGTAGTTGATGGAGGAGGCCATGGAAACCCTTGGTCTTCTTCTTCTTCTCCTTGCTTCCCTCCCTTCAATGGCTGGAAGTATGTGTGTATAATAATTGCTAATAATGTCTAACCCCTTAATTGTAATAAAATAGGGTATATATAGATTTACAACAAGTTTTGGAAGCCTTCCTAACCCGAAACTCATTAAAACTGCTGTATTTAGCTTTCCAGACGTAATTAGGCAGTTTCGTTCGCACATGAATCATCAGTATACTGAAATACGCAACTTTGGTTTTTCCACATATCGCGCGAGCGGGTCGCGCTAGCGCGACATTTGGCTCCTCGCGTGCGCGAATCGCGCGAGCGATTTCTGGGTTCTCGCGCGAGCGATTCTCGGATTTTCGCGCCCGCGGCTCGCGCGCGCGACTTGGCTTTTTCAGCTTCTTTTCTTCTGCTTTTTCACCCTGTTTAGGCTGGTTTAGGTGATTTCTTCCAAAACCTGTCAAAAACTAGAAAACGAAGTAAAAATATACAAAAACAGGATAAAAAGTACTAACAAATGTGAATTAAGGCGTATAATTAGGATTAGTTCTCTCCCGATCACACCCCCAAACCTACATTTTGCTAGTCCTCGAGCAAAACTAAAATAAAAACTAACTACTAATAACATACTATTCCATTTTCGCATGGATCACGATTGCATTTAGCATATGCAACAAGCCTTTTAAACCTCTAGGTGTCCCTAGTCGGACGGGTAAAGTCTCGTGCGGGTTCTCGTCAACAAGTTACCCACAACCATCTTTATTAACTTGTAAATTAAAAAAGTTTTATTAAAACGAAAAATTAATAAACAATACTCCTTATTATAAAACAATGATTCGAAATAGAATAATGAACAAGAAGAAACAGAATCAAACGTTTACCTATATCATGAGAAACAATCAAGTGCATGCAATGTACGAATCAATAGAGTTTCTCATAAAATTGCACGTGTGTGATATTGTAGTCAAATGAACACGCACATGTCATGAACATGGAATATAACTCGGATAACCATCCAACTATGCTTCGACTACGAATCTCACAATGTTAATTACACTCTCAAATGAAACACTCAGAAACAGGTGTAATTTTTCTAAAATATGTGAGTAAAGGAAATATGTTTTCAAAACAAAAAATGCTCACATATGACTCGAAAAAGACGCATGACACAAAAGAACAGTAGTCTCATGGATAAGATGCCAACAATCAAGAAAAATTAATCATTACCATGTTTTAATCCCCCTCCCATCGTTTATATATCCAAACCATGTTTCTAGGATCAAATAGGACTTTTCAAAGGTTGTAATGTGGCTCAGACAATAGAAAAGGATAGAAAGGATTCATTATGTAGTTTTAGAATGGCATTGTAAGGCATGTTCGATCTCTTTCATTCTTCTTCTACAAACTTTCATCTTTTCTTTCTTTTCATTACTTTTCATTCATTTTTTTTATCAACCTTCTTCTTCTTTATTTTTTTCTTTTCCTTTTTCTTTTCTCGCTTTTCAAATGACTATGCATTGAATACCAAGCAACTACCCCAATAGCATCTTATTTTCTTCTTCTCAATCAACACATCGCCTTAATACTACTAAAAGTTGATCACTCTTCCAGTGGTATACTCCAAGTTGATCAAGTTGGAGCTTTTACAGAGGATAATGGTGAACTAAGAAAAAGAGGCATTGTAACGGCTCAAAGGGGCGAACTAAGGAAATTTTATCTTTTATCGGTCGGCAGTAAACAAAGAGGGCCTAAAATCATTTCCTAGGATAATACGGTTCTTCAATGTTTACAATGGAAGATTATTTTGCATGGTAACAAATATTTTAACTTGACTATCAACCAAAACAAGAATAATGAGACTAAACAACAAGTTAATGCGCTATTTCAATAAAATTCGACAAACACAAAATGTATTTATAACCCTCTAAAAAGAAAAAATAGGCTCAAAAGCTCACTGGGTCTAGTCTCCACCATGTGTTATCTAGAAATCCGAATCATATTATAGTTCACAACCAACATGTATTCAATTGATTACGTGCAGTGCATAGGTTTGTGTGCAAATCTATGATATAAAACTACGATTCAAACAATACATAACTTAAAATGTCACATCATAACTTCAGCAAATGGTTAATCACATCTTTCCTTGTTTACCATTCTATAACAATTCAAAGTTATTTAACAAGAAGTATCAAATTGATATTGCAAAAACGTCGGTAACATCGTTTATTTAAACACACTTATTGAAAAATTTTAAAATTTTGCATAAAATAATGTGCATGTGCATATGCCCCCAAACCTAAACCTTTCATTGTCCCCAATGAAACAATAAAATGAAAGAAAGGAGAGTACATAAGGAAGGAACGATAATACCTCGATCTTGACAAGCATAGAATAGGTGAACACAAAGGAATATGGCAATAAAGTTCAATGTTACCTGTTAATACTAGAGAAAAGAAACTAAACAAAAGAAAATATGAAAAACAACTAAAAGAAATATAACTAAATTAACCTAATCTATACGATATAACAAAACAAAGAAAACAAAATAAACATAAACTAGAAAAGAAAATAAAGCATACGATAAAAGAAAATAAAACATAACAAGAATTATGACAACAATCAAAGACTCGATCTAAAAGTACCTAAGAAACAAAAACAGAAAAGTAAAAACTGTGTGACAGGTGTGGGAGGAAGATATAAGAAAACAAAAGAAGAAAATGCAGAAATGGGGGTCGCGCACGCGAATCCTAAGTGTTTTTTTTTTTTTTTCAAAGTCGCGCCAGCGAGGTTCCTCGCGCTCGCGAAAACAAACGCGAGTAAATGCTGAGAGCTCATATAAGGAAAAAGAAAGAAAAAAATACTAAGGCACATTCTCGCGCCAGCGGGCCGCGCGAGCGACGTCTCGCGCGAGCGGGCCGCGCGCGCGAGAAGGGTTTTTCCCATTATTTGGCTAAAATTATGTATATAATATTAAAATAAATTAATTCCAACCCCCAAACCTATCCAGAATGTCCAAAACAGACTCAAACAGATTCAAAAAAGACCAAAAATAAGAAAAACGAACAAAATAAAGCTTGGGTTGCCTCCCAAGAAGCGCTAACTTTTACGTCTTCAGCTAGACCGATCTAGCTCAAGAATCATGGAGGCCGTAAATCGGACTGTGTACCCCTAAGAATATCAGGTAGAGCTCGGTGGTAAGCAGAAATCACGTCGCTTTGAATTAGTTCGATTGACGGTTTGTCAGTATGTTCAAATCGATTTCTTACCTTCCGAGTAGATTCAACATTAGGGTCCGATAAATTAGGGTTCATCCACTCATCATCTGCTATATCTTTGTCGTTACTCACATTTATTGCTGTGTTAGGCTCAATATTCCGTCTTACCTCACCTTCCGCCTCACATAGGTAATCGTCGTCTTTAGGAGGTTGATCCATAGCATTAAAAACGTTTAATTTTAAGTTCATGTTCCCAAACGACACTTTCATTACCCCCGTCCGGCAGTTAACACGTGCGTTGGCCGTGGCTAAGAATGGACGACCAAGAATAATAGAAGTGTATTTTCTAGCATCTAGCACCGGTTCGGTGTCAAGGACCATAAAATCAACGGGATAGAAACATTGATCAACTTTTACTAGGACGTCTTCGACGATTCCTCTAGGTACTTTGACGGAACGATCCGCTAATTGAATAGTAGCGGCCGTAGGTTTAAGTTCACCTAGCCCTAATTGTTTATAGACATGATAAGGTAAGAGGTTAACACTAGCTCCTAAGTCAAGGAGAGCCCTATGAATGATAGTGCCACCTATGACACATGAAATCGTAGGCGTACCTGGATCCTTGTACTTCGGAGGAGCGTATTGAAAAACTGAACTTACTTTATTCGTGAGGAAGACCTTTTTAGGAGTATGACTGCGTATTTTTCACTTTTGTGTACATAGGTCTTTAAGACATTTAGCGTAAGCAGGAATTTGTTTAATAGCATCGAGGAATGGAATATTGATTTTAACTTGTTTAAACACCTCAAGTATATCCTCAACCTTAGACCCTTTCTTGGGCAAATGTGACGGTCCCTCAACATTAGGTGGATATGGCATTCTCAGAATATGATTTGTTGAGACCGGTTCATTTTCTTTTCTACTTTGATTCACGTCCTCACCCCTCTCTTTATTAGAGTTGATGTTCACATCTATCACATTCTCATTCTTATTAGGGGTTTCTATCACCTCCTCTCGTGTAGTCATCCTAGTTGAGACGGCGTTTACTTGTTCATTCGACCCCTTAACCTCATACTGTCCCTTAGGGTTTTGAATTGTTTGACTAGGCAACGTCCCCTCGTTTCTACGACTCACTACAGTAGCTAGTTGTCCCATTTGGGATTCAAGCTTTGCAATGGATTGTGTGTGAGAGTGCACTATTTGTGCTTGTGCTTGTACTTGCGTTTCAATTTTATTAAGGGATGCCAACACCTTTTCCTCAAAAATGTTACCCCTTGGAGGGTTCGGATTAGGATGCGGTTGTTGGTATTGATTAGGTTGATACTGAGGTCGATACGCATTTGGAAAATTAGTTGCCTCATTAGGATTATTAGTATTATTTTTCCATGAGAAGTTAGGATGGTTTCTCCATGGCGCATCCGGATTATTAGTAGTCGAATTATAATTATTTCGTGGGTATTGTTGAATAGAGTTAATGTGTTGCTCCACGAATTCCGAAAATTGACTCGCCGATGGACATGCAAGTATCGAATGTGAAGGATCAGAACATAATGCACAAATTTCATGAGCGGGTGGGGCTGTCGTTTGGTTCATTGTTAAAAGTCGGTCAAGTTTGTTAGATAGTTCTTTTATTTCAATTGATTGACTTGACTCGAACTTTACCTCCCTCTTAGGTTGATTAAGATATCCCTCAGAACGTACAGACACCGCTTGGTGCATCGAATTCTCGCTCAAAGTTTCAAAAATTTCCAGGCCTCGTCGGCACTTTTGTGTAGGAAAGTTCCCGCACAAACAGCATCGACGGTATTTCTAACAGAGGGAATAAGCCCCTCGTAGAAGACTTGAACCAACTGCCACTTAGGAACCTGATGATGTGGACACGAACGTAATAACTCTTTAAATTTTTCCCACGTGTCATAGAGTGATTCCCCATCTTGCACCACAAAGTTTGTTATAGATTTTCTTATCTGATTCGTACGCATAATCGGGAAAAACTTTTGTAAAAATGCGGTGTGTAGGTCTTCCCATGTTCTAATTGTGTTTGGCTCCAAAGATTGAAGCCAATATTTAGCTTTATCTTTTAAAGAGAATGGAAAGAGCCGCAATTTTAATTCATCATCAGTTAAGTTTTGGATTTTCAAAAGAGAACATATATCTTGAAAATCTCCTAAGTGTTTATATGGATCTTCATTTAAACGACCATGGAAAGATGGAAGTAGCGAGATGGTAGACGACTTTATCTCAAAGTGAGATGCCGTCGCCTCCGGTAAGTCGATACAAGTTTGTGGCGTGTAAGTCGTCGGAATAAAATAATCTTTAAGTGGAGGAGGTGGCGGTATATTAGGATTATTCAAATTATTTCCGTTTGTTATTTTGGTTGTTTTCGTTATTATTTCCAATATCTGCCATTTTAATTGGTTCTATGTTATGAAAGTGTGGTTTCTTTAATCTTGTAAGGGTACTACGTATTTCAGATTCAAATAAAGACGTTGGTTTTGGTGTCAAATCGTCGTCTATTAAAAACCTTGTTCTAGAAGTTAAGTTTGAAGACTTGTTAAGTCGTAATGTACGTTCAAGTTCAGAGTCAAAAGGTTTTAATTCCGGTTTATTTGAACGTGTACCTAACATAAACTAAAAGAAAGTAAACTAAAAACAAAAACTGACTCAACTAAAAAAAAAACAAATAGCAATCACGCAACTAAGATAACAAACACTCAACTACTGTGATGCATGAATATTATCCTGTAATGCAATGACCGCGTCAAGCCCAGCGCCCCGGGTTTCCTAGCTAATGCAGTGCAATTAACCCTAAACTAATGCAAATAGTGCGTCACAGCGCCCTGACTTACAGTGGTTTAAAGCGAGTTTCACAAGAAGCAATTTATTTTATTTTATTTATATTTTTATTTGCGTAAGCTCCTTTGATGTAATTAGCTGCTCCACTCGGAAACGTTGACTACAAAATAAAAGAACAAGTTAGTAACTAAAAACAAAACGGAAAATAAAAAAAAATAAAATAAAATAAAAACTAACCTAATATTTACGAATTAACTAAACTAAGATTATAAAACTAAAGGTAGTAATGCAATCCCCGGCAACGGCGCCAAAAATTGATGTTGTCAATATCAAGATATAAAAATATTCTTTACTTTTCAAAAGATTTGCAGTGTGGAAGTAAAGGTCGAACCCACAGAGATTGATTAACTACCGTGTTTTAATCTTAAAACCTAAATCTACTTAATTATAAAAACGGATTTTGATTTGAATTTAATTAAACTAATAACAATAAAAATAAATCTAAACTATGAAAGCAATTAAAAGTGTTTTAAATAATGTTTAAGGGAACCTAGGATTGCAAATCCACCACTAGCTTCATAATAGGAATATTTATGAATTACTTTAGCTTATTAAGTTGGATGATAATGGGGAATTGTAGCTACAAGCCCAATTCCTCCGACAAGAAGATATTCATGGTTCAAGCACCAACATAATCCATCTTCGGTTAGCACGAATTATCCCACACTAAACTAGGGTTGTGATCTAATCCGTCTAACCTAGGCATGGACTATTCGGATACTTGATAGCACAAATCAATAAAGCACCATCACATGTAAACAATATAAACAAGCACAGCAAGAATAGATCGTTGAGCACATCACAGTCAAAATAGATCTAAGACAAGAATAAATTCTGAAAGCAATGATTTAATCCCTAGAAGTTCGATTTATTTATGAAAATCCTCTAAACATGTGACTATCATCCATACATAATAAAACTAAAATAAAAACATAAATAAAACCCTATTACTCGTCTAGGGCTTCATTGAAACCCTAGATCTATGATCTAGCCATCCATGGAAGTGATGGATGGCAAGTAGTTAATGGAGGAGGCCATGGAAACCCTTGGTCTTCTTCTTCTTCTCCTTGCTTCCCTACCTTCAATGGCTGGAAGTATGTGTGTATAATAATTGCTAATAATGTCTAACCCCTTAATTGTAATAAAATAGGGTATATGTAGATTTACAACAAGTTTTGGAAGCCTTCCTAACCCGAAACTCATTAAAACTGCTGTATTTAGCTTTCCAGACGTAATTAGGCAGTTTCGTTCGCACAGGAATCATCAGTATACTGAAATACGCAACTTTGGTTTTTCCACATATCGCGCGAGCGGGTCGCGCGAGCGCGACATTTGGCTCCTCGCTTGCGCGGATTGCGCGAGCGATTCTCGAATTTTCGCGCCCGCCACATAATCCCTTATAGGCAAACACACATTATTCATCACATTGTCCTAATCAAAGATGAAAATAAAGATCCTAATTGAACGGGTCTATAGAAATTATATGCAAAGGCCAAGTTTTAGTCTCATAAAGGGTCCATTAGCAAGCCAAGGGCTCTATATACCGCACGCGGTACAAGGCTAATGGTGACTACGTGCTGCCAAAGTTTCTTGACGAATGGAGGAAAGAGGGACCACCGCCTACAAGGCAATGGTCTCAAGCAGTCGCGGTGAAAGAACAATGCAAGTGTAAATGTAGGCAGAAACAACACGATTATTGAATTAATAACAAGGATATTTATTGGCTTAAGTCAAACACTCAAAGAACAAGAATTGATCGGTTTCATGTTCAAATCCCCAATAGAGTCGCCAAATTGTGGACCATGAAATACAGATGAGGGATGAGTCCTGGCAATTCCCCTCGATAGTGTCCTGAGACGGATCCCAAGGAGCACACTTCAGGAAAAACTAGGATTTCTTCACGCGATCCTAGCGACAAAGAGTCACCACCTAATTTTTATCAGGAATTAGGAAATCCAAGTTTGACTCACCAAAAATTGAATAAGGTTACTCTCCTTCTATTACCAAAAACTAGGTTCGGGGGTCTTGGTACGAGAGGAGAAGGAGCCAGAGCAGGACTAAAGCACCCCCTCCTCACCCTACTGAATGGTAGGCCTTGATTCAAATATCCTTGTTCTTAATTCATAATTGGTATTATTTCCTCAAACATACTAGATAGTATATACATGTCAACAAGAGCATCTAAGAAAAATCATGTCAAGAGATTAAATTAAGTAGAAGTTGGATGCACATGCAATACAAGAGAGAGGTATACTTACAGTGGCTAGTCCCACCCGGGACCGATAGAAATAAAGGAAATTTGTCATGATACTCAAAAGGGAACGAGAAGACTTATATTGGGTTGACTCAAGCGGAGTCGCAAAAAAAAAGCAACACAAAGGAAACATGTAATGCAATCATGCAACAATCCTAGATAAGATGTCTCTAACATATAAGCACATAAAGAGAGACTATCCTAAACGAATTGGGTCGTTGAAAACAAAGTTGTAAACCTAAAAAAATTCTAAGAGAAAGGATAGAGATAGTACACGATACATGGGCACTAAGCCATATGTAGACGAGGCAAATCCACAAATCAAAGTCCGGATCCATGACATTCAATTCTCTACACTAAGACACTAAGAAATACCCAAGCATTGTAAAAATACAAGCAAACAAATGAAATGTATGATAAACAAGGAAAAGACGTCATCAACCAAATTTCCAGATTCAGCATCCATGATATTCAATTCTCTGCACTAAGACACTAAGAAATACCCAAGCATTGTAAAAATACAAGCAAACAAATGATATGCATGATAAACAAAGAAAATAAGTCATCAACCAAATTTCCAGATTCAGCAACTTCTAATGAATCCTATCAAAAGTGGTCTTAAACATAAGCTAGGTTAAGGCCCTTTTCAAAAACTTAGATACATGTCTTAGGGAACTTCTCCAAAAAGTTAAACCTCTTTACCATTTTTGAAGTTTGAGAAATAAGAGTTTTGGGAACAGTGGACCAGGACTGTCCACTGTTCTTGTAAAATCATCATTAATTCTAAAAAAATCATGTGAAGCTCTACTTGGTGTCAACTAATTTCTCAAAAATTTCTAAAAATAGCATATGGACCCTAGTGACTCTGAAAATGGATCGAATGAAAGCTAATTCATCAAAGTTTACCCAAAATATTTGAAATCCATTAAACTATGGGTTTCGTGGACTAAATCTTATGGACAATACTAATCTATTTTGCTGAATTTTATCTAGTTCAATTTAAAGTGTGAGAAAAACATCTTATGTGATGTTTGAAGCTTATTTAAAGAGATCAAACTCATAGATCTACTTAATTTAGCCCTCAAGTTCTATGAAGAATTTTAGATCATGGATCAAAGGGACTTACAAATATCCTATTGGAGATGAAATTCCAAACATCCGTGTACCAAGGCAACTCATTTTCTTCCTCTATCATTGCGATCATCTCGAATGCAGGTTGGTTTCTGATTTCTATGGACAACGGTATCATGGTGACTCCTGAAGGGATTTATATCATTGAGGCCAAGGTTGCTAGGGAATCGGCCAACTGGTTCTCTTCACGGGGAAGGTAGTAGAATGATATCTTTTTTAACTGTACTTTTAGGCTCTCTAGGTAGTCATGGTATGGTCTCAACTTTTCATGCTTCACCCTCCAATCGCCTCGCACTTGGGATATGATTAGGTTTGAGCCTCCGAAAACGTCGATCCTTCCAACATTTAAGGGTAAGGCTGCTTCTATCCTAATTATGCAAGCCTCGTATTCGGCCGTGTTGTTGGTTGAATTATACTTAAGCTTGACGGCTAACGGGGTAGGTGTCCCATCAGGTGCCATGAGGATGATTCCAACCCCATAGCCTAATTGGTTGGCGGCTCCATCGAAATACATCTTCCACAGATCCTCCTTCAACTCTATTACCCCTTTGTCAGGAAACTTGAACTCCCCTTTCTCCTCAGATTCTACAGCAAGGTCAGCTAGGTATTCAGCAACGACTCTTCCTTTAACAGATTTGGAAGTGACATATCTGATATCGAATTCAGCCAGCATCATGGTCCAACGAGAAATTTTAATGGTCAAGACAGGCTTTCCAAGCAAGTATTTGAGTGGGTCCATTCGAGAGATTAGGACAACGGGAAAGGCTAACATGTAATGCCTAAGACGCTGAGTACACCAGACTAGGGCCCAACAGGCTTTTTCTAGAGGTGAGTATTTCAGCTTGTATCCGGTCATCCTCTTACTCAAATAATAAATGGCTTTTTTCACATGTCCCTCTTCCCCTTCTTGGGCCAACATACACCCCATTGAATCCTCGGACATAGAAAGGTACAGCAGTAAAGGTTTCCTGGGTGAGGGTAATGACAGGACAGGTGGGTTTTAGAGGTAGGTCTTGATCTTATCAAAGGCTTGTTGACACAGGTTATCCCATTCATACTTTTCTCATTTCTTGAGTAACCTAAACAACGGGTCACAAGTTAAGGTGAGCTTTGAGATGAAACGGTTTATGAACTGTATTCTACCCTGAAATCCACTTAACTCTTTTTCGTTCTTAGGTGGTTGCATTTTGACTATGGCCTTTATCTTGGTCGGATCCACCTCTATCCCTCTCTGAGTGATGAGGAACCCTAACAGCTTTCCGGTGGTAACCCCGAAGGTGCATTTTTGCGGGTTTAGCCTCATTCTAAATTCCCTCAACCTTCTGAAGAATTTTCTCAACACTTCTAAATGTCTTCTCCTTTCCTTAGATTTTACAATCATATCGTCCACATACACCTCCACCTCCTTATGGATCATTTCATGCAATAATGTAGTAGCGGCCTGCTGATACGTCGCCCCTGCATTCTTAAGCCCAAATGGCATTACCCTATAGCAATAAGTTTCCCACGGTGTGATAAAGGTAGTTTTCTCCCTATCCTCGGGCACCATTAGAATCTGGTTGTACCCTGAGAATCCATCCATGAAGGACAGAAGTTCATGCCCAGCGGTGTTATCAATGAGGACGTCGATGTGTGGTAAAGGGAAATCGTATTTCGGGCTTGCTTTGTTTAGGTCTCGGAAATCAACGCAAACCCTAACATGACCATCCTTTTTTGGGACAGGCACTATATTGGCGATCCATTATGGATACTCAGTGACCATTAAGAATACGGCTCTTAACTGCTTTTCAACCTCCTCTTTGACTTTGAGTGCCCATTTAGGCCTCATTCGCCTCAATTTTTGTTTTACATGTTTGGAATTGGGGAAGACGGGGATGTGGTGTTGGACTATCTTTGGATCAATGTCTGGCATATCATTATAAGACCATGCAAAAATATCTTTGAATTCACTTAATAGTTTGATTAATTCTTCGCTTTCTGCTTTGCTAAGTGTAGAGCCGATAAAGATATTTTGAGGATTATTTTCATTTCCTATATTAATTGTTAGAGTGTCCTCAATGGTTTTACATGCAGATTCTTTTTCTTTTTCTTTTTCAATTAATTTTTTCAATTCAATGGGTATTTCATGATCATCACATTCATCACATTCGTTAAGCGCATTCGAGTAGGCCGAATTAGTCATGCTTTCATTGATTTTCTTTGGAGTGATTACAACAGACATGGAAATTAAAAGACGCCTTACTTGGGACATTACAGACTCTGGGAGTGGGGGATACCTATCACTAGACTCAAAAACCCACTCTTTCTTGCTTTCTCCTCCCATATCGGTGATGAAGCATTCTTTCAGATGCCCTATCTTGGTAATGTCCTCCATCTCTTCATTCCCGGGTCCTCCTTTGTCGATCTTCTCTTGATCTTCCCAATTTTCCTCACTCTTAGCTGCCTCCTCAACCAGACCCTCAACGTATTCTTCTTTAGCCTTTTCATGACCCGCTTCCATAACATCTGTGCTCCTTTCGCCCAATAGGTCCTGCATGACCGAGCCATCTAGCGCACCAATCCAATCTTTTGCAATAACCGACTTAACAGGCATCTACAAGTATGATCTTTATATGCAGAGAACTCATAGGGGAAGAAGATCTCAAACCCTGGCTTCAAACACTTATCCTTTTGATCCACCCATGGTTCTGGGAAGCCGTAAAAGGGGAAATATCCGTTGAGCTTTTTCAGATAAGGGTCCAGCGGTGCATCAGTCGCTTTCTTCTTCTCTCTCAGCTCTTTCTTTGACGGTTGATACCCCTGACCATGAGTGTGAGTCTGAGTGGCGATGCTCGAAAATTCCAACGGACCTTGATGATCTTACCAAATCCCATGCATGGACCTATCTTCTTCATGATCCCTGCGACTAACGGGCTTGTATACCGATCGAAGTAAAGTGGTAGAAACTCTCTTGGCTTCTCACCTTGCAACATATTAATGAGTTCAAACCCTCCCAGATTTGTCTTCTCTTTTCAGAACAGTACCTCCAAAATTGGCGCGCTTGATGAATTTTCATACGGACGAGCCCAACTATCCCCGAGAATATCGCAGACCCTGCTCTTCTAGACATACTTGACTTTCTGATGAACCGTAGATAGTATGGCACCCAAACTGTCTAGCTATAGCCTTTCCAACAGTAAATTAAAAGAAGCAGGTATGTCGATGACCTAAAATTTGGCTTCCTTTTCCACAGGCCCGACAGCTAAATGGAGGAGAATTATTCCATGACCGTTCTTTGAGTGTTGTCGTATGCCCTTACCTTTTTCTCAGACGGTATGAACGTTGTTTCATCCAAACCCATGCGCTTGGCTATTCAAAATTGATACACGTTTAGAGCGGATCCATTGTCAACAAGGCAGGCGGGTACAGTGTTCCCTAGGCATTCAATAGTGACATACAATGGCTTATTGTGAGCAGGCCCTCCCGGAGGTAGGTCGTTTGGTGAGAAGGTAATAGCCAGAGTTGGAATCTTACTGATAATTCCCACGAGGTCTTCTGGTGTTGCATCAATGGAAACGTCAGATTAGATAAAAGCATCCAAGACTGCCTGCTTGTGACGTTTTGAAGCGATTAGTAAACCCCAAATAGTGATGTCAGCCTGAGTTTTCTTCAATTGTTTCAGGACCCCGTCTTCCTCTGCTTCTTCATCTATTTTTCCTTTTCCCTTGTCTAGATCCCTTCCCGGGTGATCTTTCTCCAGTTCGTTCGGCTTGAAGTGTCTGCCTAATCGGGTCAGATGACTAACTTCTTCTCTCATCCATATATTGTCAGCCTCTGAAATCTTTCCCAAATTCTCATTTTTGATTCCCACCTCTTCATCACTCTTGTACTACAAATCCTCTATCTGATCTATATTGTGTGTTTCCCGAACCCACCAATCTATAAGTTCTGCTTTTTCCTCTTCACATCCTTTCAAAACACCCTCCAAGGTATAGATTGTCAGATTCCCCATCAGCTGATAAGGCCTTCTTGGAGTCCTAGCCCTAGTGATTAGCCTAGACGGATCAAAGATGGTTTCTTCTATCCCCAAGAAATAGAGGCCTTGTGGTGGTGGTAAACCATGGTTGTTTGGTAGTGGATTTCTCGTGACATTCAGAGCTCTGGCGGGCGGTTCCGATATCACCTTGTTATTAATAAGATATTAGATTTCGTGCCTTAACCTCATGTACCGATCCATTGAGTGGTCCTTCTGTTGGTGAAATTTGCAAAAGAGATCCCCTTGAAAATTTGGTAGAGGTTGAGGTTCCAATTGACGAAGATGCCCTTTTGCTAACAACCTATCCATAGCAGTTGACAGTAACACTCCCAGATCTGAGAATTTTCTTGGTGCTTTGTCCTCCCCTCTTTTTGGTGTTATGTTAAATTTCCTCTCCGGCCCGTTCAGTGGGTTGACATCGGTGGAGCCAAATTGACCCCCTGACTATCCCCCATTGGACCCATAGTTCGGCCTTTTATGCCGATTTGGCCATTCCTCCTTCTTTATTACTCCCTCTTAGATTGCATCTTCGATCTGAGTCCCTACATCAAATACTTCAGCAAAAGTGTTGATCGAGTGGAATCACATTTTCTCTTAGTAAACAGGTTGGAGGTTCTTCATCAACATTCGGATCTGGTCTTTCTCAGACGGCCTCTGTATCATCTTAGCTACTTTTCCTCTCCAACGACTCAGGTATTCAGTGAAAGTCTCTTTATTTCCCTGCATAGTAGTCTCCAGATCTCTGACGGTAACATCCAGATCCTGATTGTACTCATATTGTGCAAGAAATGCTTTGATCATTTCTTCCCAAACTCAGGTCTTGCTTGCTTCGAGAGTGAGGTACCAGGATAAGGTAGCTCCGGTTAAAGTTTTTTAGAACAAGACGGCCATCATGGTGGTGCTTAGTCCGCTTCGTTGGAAAGCTTCGATACACATCCTTACATGACTACGAGAGTTTCCCGTTCCGTCGAACTTATCAATTAAACTAGCATCTTAAAGCCAGCCGGCTGCGTCTCGCGGACTCCATCGTAAAGGCCTTCCAACTCCATTAGATTAGTGTCGACCCCTTAAGCCTTGCACATCACCCTTTCTAGCTTCTCGATCTTCTCGGTTAGTAGTCTCTCTTTCTCAGCTTTCTCCCTTTCCCTTTTGGCCTACAGCGCATCAGTCCACTGTGCCTCCTGATCATCAAATCAATCTCTTTCCACTCCAAGAGGTGGGTCTACAACTGGCAGAATTACAAGCGGTGGTTGTAGACACCCCGATTTTGACCAAACGTCAAACCCAGGGATTGGTTACCTCTAGAAGACCAATGATGATGATGACCGGTAAAATTTGAAGATTTTTCCAGAAGATTCAAATTCTTCAAAGATTCTTCAAAACAAAGGTCAAAAATCAAAGTAAAGGAGAGAGAAGGGAATTGGGTACTCGGGGGAAAATCCGAATGTTGAAGAACATGTGAGAATATCAGTCTAAAAACATATATAAATATATATAAATGAATTTTTATTTTAAAAAAAAAGAGATGAGTGTAAAAGAAGTTTTCAAAAGAAGAAAAAAGAAGAAAAAGAAGAAGAAAAAGAAAGAAAAGGAATAAATAAATAAAATGATAGTATATACTATGTGTATGGGTAAAGTACACTACAAATATAAGTACATTAGTACATACTTTGTTGATAATTAAGATTGAGGTAATGTATATTTTGAAAATTAAAAAAGAGGGCAAAATTCTGTTAGCCCCGGCACGCGGGAAAGCCGGCGGCACTCACTGAGTACCGCGCCGGCATTCAGTGAGTGTCGTCCGGCATTCAGTGAGTGCCGCCCGGCATTAAGTGATCGAGTGCCGCGAGCTGTAACAGACTGCTTTTCTCACATGTTCTAGAAGAATACTTTGCACATGGGTTTTCACCCGAATTTACCCATTTAACCTTGAATTGGTGGTCTATATAAACAAACTTTCATCTTCCTTTTGGGGGACACACACATATACTTGAATTAAGGGAGAGAAATACAAGAGTGACATACATTAGAGAGAATTGAGAGAACGAAGATAGAGTTTCTTGAAGAAATTGGAAGAATTGAAGAAGAATTTGAAGATTGTTGAAAGAGCTTCACAAGAGATAGAAGAATTCTTTGAGGTCATAGAGGTAACCTCTCAATCTTTTGTAGAATTAGGAGAACTCAATCACAAGTTCATAGTTCTAGGAAATTTTACACATTTTCAAAACCTCTGTTCCAACCCCATTTCATCACACACCATTTAGAACTTGTGATTGAATTTCATAATGTTTCATTAATTTGGATCCAAAAGAGAGCTTTAGATTTAAAATAAAAGAGTTTGTGGACTTGAAGTTTTCAAGTAGCCTTTGATTTCCTTTCTTTTATTTATATTCTTCTCAAGAGATCTATGAGACCTTCAATATCTTATTAGGTTTCTTTGAGTTTGATCTTCTAATTCCCTATGATCTTATGATTTATATGGGGATTAAAGTGGATCATCATGATCATCTCTACATGTAGTTTGTTGAAATTAAGTCTTAACTCATGGTTTGAAATCTCCTCACTAAAAATCTTATGGAATTCATGCTATATTCCATAGAGGTTTATGTAGTTGGGATATCATTTTGTCTCCAAGGACCATTAATTTGGTAGGAGAAATAGTAATATGACTCTATATTCTTCAAGGACCATACATTTGAGAGAAGATTTGGATGTAGATTTTCATTTAAAATAAGTAGAACCTTAAGATTCTCTTGCTAGATCTCCAACTATGTGATCTAGGATAGGAATCCATCAAGGTTAAATCTAGAGGTCTCTCCCTATTTCATCATTTGTCTCATTAATCATAATTAAACCTAGTTCTAGTCCTTTCTAGGATCATGGATCAAGTTGGTTTTAAACTATGAACATCAACTTAACAAAGGTGTAGTGAATCCATAAGCCAATTATTATCAAAGATTTTCTATAGAGTCATGATTCATTGGTATTGGATGAGACCAATTGGAGAATGTTCATAACCCATCTAAGTACCTCTGTGATTTTTGTTTTAATGAAATTCCATGCCTAAGATGGTTTGGTCTTATGATTTCAAAACATGCAACTCTCTGTCCAAAATTTTAGAACAGTAAATCCATTTTGAAATTAATAAATTAGAATTTTAATTAAGTTTCCCGGGTCTCTAATAATTTTTTCTAACTACCTTAATGTGTTATGGAGATACCCTAAAAAGATCTAAGTGATTCTCATTCATTTACTATTTTTAGAAAATCGTACAAGATCTCTGAGTGATGTCTAGTGTTTTCTATATTCCCAGAGATCTAACCGTTAAAACCTTTATTTTCTTTCTGGGTTATGAACTAGACTCATAGAGGCATATCATATCCAAAAATCATTAAGATCCAACAGATGGAAATATGGTTTTTCCAATTTTTTAAGATCTGGTCTGCTCTCTGTAATTCATAAAAAAACTGCTACTGTTTTTGTCTAATCTTATTTATTTCAACTCAAATGGTCTCCTAATGTCTTGGGACCCAAATCATATTTTGAATAATGATAATTTAGCTTAAATGCAGAGGCTAAGTGATCCAAATTAGTGAATAAATCCTTGTTTTATTCTTGTTCACATTCATTCATTCATGTGCATTAATGCTTATGATTAGAACTAGCAATTGGACGAAGTTGGATTTCATGCTTGCTAGATCTAAGCTAGAGAATTAGGATTGATTGTTTGATATCATATTATTATGTGAAGCATGTGGACTAACCTTTGTTTTGTAGTGCATTTGAGGTACAATTTCTCATCTCTTCTATAGTTTATTCCATTTGTTGATTTCATTGATTTTTGACTCCATGCGCGACACCTTAGACTAGGTCTTGCCTTATGTGTTTATATGCGTTAGAGACCTTTTCTCAGGTGTATTTTATATGTATGCATTGCACGTTTAAATTCGCAGCTGGACCCCGGGTAAGTTTCCTAGTTCCTTATTTGCACATCATCTTGCTTGCTATTTGAACTATGTGGCTTATGAATGATATTTTATTATTAGCAATCTTGCACCCTTTTCAACATGCTTGTGTAATGTATTATTTATATATATGTATTAGTTGTGGGCACACATAGATTATTAATTCGATTAAAAAGGATGATGAGTAGAGGCCTATCACGAGATAGGATGAAAGGGGGCGTTTTAGTCCGCCGGGCTCCTTCCCCTTTCATTCTATAATCCCCGGACCCAGATTATCATTGGTTTTGCAAAAGATCAGTTTGCTTTTAAAATGGTTTCTTAATTTTTCTAAAACAAAATTAAGTGGCGACTCTTTGAATTTGAAAAAAACAAAAGTGGGCCCAAATGCCGGTATCCACAGTGGTCGGCAATTTAGTGCTTCTATCATCCCATCATACGGTTCATATTTTTGGCTTAACACCTCATTTGCTCTGTTTGTTGTTCTACCAGTGTTCTCAAACCAGCTACTTCCTCGTTGTTCCTTTCTTCTGCCATTTCAGCGTCTTCTCTTCTTACCAACCTCGCTGTGGGATCCCTAAACCAAGCTTGATTTCAACTCGATGCTATTTTTGCCCCTACAAAAATGTTTAAATTTTTCTTTTTTAAAAAACTTTTATCTGCTTCCTTTTGTCACACATATATATCCCTTGGTAAAAACTTTCTTTTATATGTCACACGGATGCAATGCATGTCTCTGTGTGTGTGCCTATTCTATATGCCAAAGAAAAGAAAATCCTAATCCTAACACATAAACACATGAGATCCTTACCCATGTCAAGTGCGCCAACTTCTCCTTTCATTGTGATCTTTACTACCCTTTCAAAGGTTGGATATTCAACAATTTTTCAAAATTCATTTGAAAGCATTTCTTTAAATGATGAGATCTTTCAAAACAATTTTCAAGGATTTTGAATCTTTTATTTAAAAATGAGGATGTGAAAATATTTCTCAATAAAGATGATTGGGTTTGAAATTTTGCTTTGAAATTCATCTGAAGAGCATTTCCTTCAAAAATAGTTCCCAAAATTTTTGATTTTTCCTTAGAAGATGATCATGCAAAAATATACCTTAACAGAGGTTAGTTTGGAGCTTGCTTGTCTGAAAAACATTTTGGGATAAAGAAGGGTGTTTTATCAAAATCTTGTTTGCTCTCACGAGTGAATTTTAAAACTTTTGGGTAGAAGGATCACACGATCAGATTGTCGCTGTACTTTTCTTAAATTTGGATGCATACAAGGTCAATGATGCTTAGCTAACATGATATAAGAAGTATAACCTTATAATCAAGGTTCGGCGTGTTCTCCAAATGTCGTGGAACATGAGGAGAAATTGCTAAAAGGTGATTAAAAGATTATACATCTTTCATCAATCAAGTATCGTAATTATCTCAAGCAATCCCTTCCAGGCATACAAAACTTCCTAGCACATAAATCCTAATCAAGAATTGATTCCCTAAGATTTGAAAGGTTCTATGGAAGCTACTGTGCAAAAGCTGGGTTTTGGTCAAATAAGGATCCCTTAACACACACCCGATAGGATGCTTCATATACCAACACATGGTACAAGATCAAGGGTGATCACACAGTCCCATGATGGCATGACCGACCAGGTTACCCCGAGCCTCCAGGGTCATAGTTATGTGCGATCGACTGGCTGGACATGGAAGTGAAATGCAACAGGCACACAAAGATTGATTAATTTGATCAAAGGGATGTTTTCAAGTCTAATCTTCGACTGAACCCAAAATCAGGATTCTGGTCTGCAAAACCAGAGATTCTGGTTTCGATCCCTAGCAGAGTCGCCAGATTATGGATATCGCATTTTTCTTACCCATAGCTTTTCTTTAAAAATCTTTTTCAATTTAAAACACAAAACAATGAGTCGCCACTTAATTTTTTTTTTTTAAAAGGGAAAATTAAGAGACCATTTTAAAGTAATTGATCTTTTTGTGAAACCAAAGATTAAACTAGGTCCGGGGATCATGGAATGAGAAGGGAAGGAGCCCATCGGACTAAAACACCCCTTCTCATCCTATCTCGCAATAGGCCTCTACTCAACATCCTTTTAATCGAATTAATTATCTAAGCATGTCCTCAACTAATACATATATATAGATATACGTCACAAACGCATGTCTAAAAAGGTGTAAGATTGCAAGTGATAAAATATCATTTTAAAACCACATAATTCAAGTAGCAAGCAATATGATATGCAAATAGGGAACTATAGAACTTACCCGGGATGCATGCCGCGAATATTATATGTGCAATCCATACGCATAGAAAGTAAAACTTAAGAAAAGGTCTCTAATCACATGTATTCACATAAGGCAAGATCCTAATTCTAATTTGTCGCGTATGAGGTCATAAAATCAATAAAAAATCAAGAAATTAAGTAAACTAGAGAAAGGGTTCAGATGTTGTACCTCAAGTGCGCTGCAAAACAAGGGTTAGTCAACATACTTTAGGAAGAATGTATAATATCGGATAATTATTCCTAAATATCTAGCTTAATTCTATCAAGTAGAGGAAATGACGCAATTATGAATTCTAATTCCGATCTGTACGGATGAATGTGCATGATTACATGAGCAAGAATAAGCTATTGTATTATTCCTTGGTTTGGATCATTTAGCCTCTATATTTAAGCTTAACCAATCATCATTAACACATGGTTTAAGCCCTAAGTCATGGATAGATCATTTAGACTATTGTTTGCAAGATATATCAAAGTTGTGACAAAAATCTGAAAATTGCTGAGAGCAGATCAGAACGTCAAAGAAATAAAAAGCATGGTTCTCATGGTTTGATCTAGATGAATTTTGGACACAAGATGCCTCTGTGTGTCTAGTTTCTAACTCAAGAAGCAAATTAAGATTTGAACGGTTAGATCTCCGGGAATTAGACAAACACTTGACACTGATACAAGACTTGTAACTCTCTGTCCAGAGTTTTTGTATGATTTTTTAAAAATAGTAAAATAATGAGAAAGTCTCGAATCTTTTTAGGGGATCTTCCTAACACATTAAGCTACGTAAAAAAATTATTTAAGGTTAATAAAACTTGATTAAGGTTCTGATTTGCTCATTTCAAAAGAGTGTGACTATTCTGAAACTCTTGGACAGATTGTAGTAGCCTCACAAAACCCTTGATCAAACCACCTTAGACATGTAATCATCTTAAAACAAAAATTCCAGTGGTAGAACTTTGAGTTATAGACACTTTTCCGCTGGTTTCATTCGATTCCAACGGTCCGATGCTGATCTAAAAATCTACGATCAAAAATAGATTGTGAACTCACTGTACATTGGGATAGTTCATCTTATTTATATCGACTTAGACAAATAAGCCATGGAGTTAAGCTTGTCTAAAGCTAACTTTCCTACAATTTGATGGTCATTGGAGACTAAAGGTATTCCTACTTATAAATTTCAAAGAAGTATGGAAGAACTTCATGAAACTTTGTCATAAGAAACCTCAAATCATGAAGATAGATTTGGGTCCATTAGCTAAATATTCTAGTATCAACCTTAATCCCCTCATGAATCATAAGACTACAAAGAGATTAAGGGATTTCAAACCAAGAGATTCGAGTAAGACATTGAAAGCCTTATGAACCCAAGGGATGAACACAACAAATGAAAAGGGAAATTAAAGAACTCTATGCATGCTATAAGTAAATTTGAACAAAGACTAATTATTCTAGAGTTTTACCTCCAAAGTATCCTCAACTTGGTGATTTTGGAGAACTTCCAAAGACTAATCAAGCTCTTCCACTCTAATTCTAATCAAATACCCCTTTAAACATTCTCAAAACCTATTTCTAATTGTGTTTAAGAAAAAAATTTAAAAGTAAGTGGGGAGTGTATACTCTAGGATTAACCTAGATTCCAACCAAAAAACCAACAACAAAACAACCAACAACAAAATAACCAACAACCAACCCCTTGCAAGAGGATATTCATCCTCTATTTATAGACAAATTTGGAGGGGTATTTTAGTCATTTTAGAGCAGAAAACCCTAATTCAGGTGTCCTTTTGATAGTACAAAACGTGTTATATAACAACTGGCTGTTACAAAAATGTGGCACTCAACAGAGATGAAAGCGGCACTTAGTAAATGCCGCTGCGGTATTCACTGAATGCTGGCGCGGTATTCACTGACTGCCGAAACGGCATTCATTGGATGCCATAGACAACTCCAGGGACTGTCGTCTTTTCTGTGAATCCATTTTTTACGGCACTTGATGTAAAAATGCGACAATTGGTGACTGCCGTCGCGGCGCCCACTGACTGCCGCTATGGCAGTTAGGGAGTGCCGCAGCGGCAACTCGTGACTACCGTAAAAGAGGTTAAGTGCCATTTTGGGCTCTATTTTCCATTTTTCTCCTTTTGCTTTCCATCTAGAGTTGAATAATCCTTTGAAGAGCTTGAATCATCTTTGGAAGTCCTAGATTGGCCGGACGTTGTCATCATCGGGTCATGGAGGTATCACTCCCCTTGACTCGATATTTGGTCAAAATTGGGGTGTCTACAATCAGCATAGCTAAACAAAGCATGACATTAACATTCAATTAAGTAAGATTGTCAACATTCAAATCAATAACCCACAAGTAATAAGTCCTTATGAGAGTTCTTGTGTCACATCTCTACGAAGTTAAAAGCAAGAGCGTAGAAATAAATAAACATATAGTTATGTAGGCATATAACACTTAAGCATGCTCTCTCATCTTCATGAACTTAAAATATGTGTGAAACAATTCAAATAAGCATAATGAAAATCTGTAAACGTCTAAAAGAAGTCATGGTTAAACCCCGTAAACTCCCAGAGCACCAAGTATTCGAACCCGGTTAAGCTCTAATACCAATCTGTAACACCCCAAAATCCACGACATGTGGACGTGCCAAAGAGTCAAAGAAAGAGGTTAAGGAGAAGAAGAGGTCGTACGTGAACCAACCAAATAGTACGGAAGCTACAAAAGAATCCTAATGGATTCCAAAGAAAAGTCAAAGGTCAACCCGCTAAGACCAAACGAGTCAAGTAGGGTCGACCCACAGTACTCTGGTTTTCAAAGAAGTTTTTAAAAGAACAGAAATAAAAAGTGTCAAGAGTGGAAGAAAAGAAGAAGAAGAAGTTTAATTGAAGGTTTTAATGAAGTTAAGGTTTGAGAATTTACGACCGAATGGTCCCTTAGAAATTAAAAGTAATATATTCCCCACAACGTACAAGCCATAGGCTTAGTATAAACCAAATTAGAGTTTAAAATTTTTCGAGTTAGGTCCAAATTTATAAGTAAGGCAGCAAGTCTTTCGACATGACAAAATGGTTCAAAAGCATAAATAGATCATAGGGGATTCGAAGATCCCGGATACATAACAACGAATATCAACAATGAGAATATTACAAGTTGTGAAAGAGTTCCAATACAAGGACTCCACTAACATTACCAAACGCATAAAGGGGCTAATATGTGCCCAAGTTAGGTCATAGCTTACAAATTAGCATAGATGGAAGGATTTTAACCCAAGTACTTGAATGTTCCATAATTCGATTCTAACATGAACGATATCGAATTACAACTATTACAAGTTTAATAAAAGAACTATGCTAAGTAAGTCCAAAAGAATATGATTTCTTATGGGGAGCTTTCAAAAACATGAGGCTAGGGTATCCGGCTACTCGTGGGCCTTGCCCCTATCAAGACCACGTGAAAAAGAGTTTTTATAGATTAAGTAAGCACGATGGCTTAGTAGAAAACATTATAGATATACAAGATGGATCCCATAACTACCAATGAGATGTGGTGCCAGGTATGATGCCTAAGCCTTTCAACTAATGAGCCCTCGGGCTATGCATACGTGTTCACTCGCCTCTTTACCGGACTATGAACCACCCCTACTTGGAATATAACATACCAACTTTCCAATAGCTAGTAGAATATAAGTTGCAGTTTGGTACGTTCATAGGTACGTCCACCCTGTCCTCACACACAACCCACATCTTGATTTTTCACATCTTTTTATCCCCATTTTGGGACTTCTCATATGCAAATCATGCTATGCTATGATGTGTGCCCACTTGGCAACAATACACGTTAATTCTACGATTCTAATGCATGTGTCAAATTTCAAGAATGATATCAATAAATTTCATCATTTATTAGCAACATTAACACTTTGACAATAATCAAAGTAAGCATGAGTTCTACCATTTAGACGATTAATAATATCACACAAGCATGCTTTCAACTTAGAAAAAAGAATTAATTTATATGAACATTTTAGTTATTAATTAGCAACTAAGTAAATAAGCACATCATCTGATGTAAGCAACTATGCAACTAATTAACAACTAGACATGCAAGTCACATGAACATGTGCATTTGGAAAGAATTATAATTTACTCTACAAAACCTCTTATTTCTAGCAATTAATCACATGTCAAAGTTAGATATAGAATACCATTTGTATATAAATAATGTAATCTACCTCCTCCTTGAAAATATAAGTATAAGCAAAGAGAATCCAAGAGAGATTTGGAAAGCGCAAGTAGTAGATCTTCAAGAACAAGAAAATAGAAAGTTCATCCTCTTTCCTTAGGCCATAACTTGAGATAGAGAACACAAATGGAGAAAATAAGAACACCAATGGGAAGCTCTAGTAGAAAGGGTCACTTTTGATACTAATAACTTGATCCCAATAATTAGTTACGGAGGCTCAAAATTAGGATTTAAGGTTGAAATAAATATGGGGGTTTGCTCTTCCAAACATGAGGGTGATAGAGATAGAGATAGAGATAGAGATAGGAGAAGAATAATGAAAAGAAAATGAGGGGGAGAAATATATAAGGGAGGGAGAAGGAGAGGGGGAAGCTTCCTAGGAAGCTTTCTAGGGGACTTTAGTTGTTGGGGGTGGTTGGGAGTGGTTTGGGGATGTGACTTTATGGTCCCCTCTTGTCTCCCTCACACACACATACAAATAGGTAACATATATATATACACACACATGTGTCAAAACAATTACCAAAGTGGTACCATAAGACCAAAGGTTAGGCATTAAAATGTATGAGTCCACAATGGGTCCATGCATTGACCACTAAAATTACCACAATACCCTTAAAAAATTCAAAACATTACATGTCATCTGTTCTCAATCCTCATTTCTATTTTACACTTTCGTTGTTTACATTATTGTTATCTCTTCTCATTCCCCATTTCCATTATACACTTTCTTTGATTGCATTTTTGTTTTCTCTTCTTAACTACATTTCTTGATTTCTTTTGTTTCTTTGATGATTCAAGGCTGGATGAAGTTCTAAGTGGTCACATGGTCATCTCAATTTTAAGCTCATGCTTTAAACATCTACTTCAAAACCCCTAATCAAGAACTCAAACTCTATTCCAAAATCAAAATCCATTTTCTTCAAGAATGATCCAAAACAGTGTGCTGGTCAGCTCAAAGATTTATTTTAAATTAAATTCTTGGCCTATGATGATGAAACCACATGGAAAATCTCCCTAATGCATCATAGTTTGTCCCCACTTTTTCCCATTAATTATAGAGATGTGAAAGTACTATTTTTGGATTTTTAAAGTTCATGTAAATAATCTGTCTTTTCTCTCACATATTGTAGTCTGACTTCTTGCATTTGTTTTAAGATGTTTTCACCACATAACATAGAATTTTCTATTTTTTTATTTGAACTTCAATGTGTTAGGAAACTCTCTCTAGCTTTCTGAGTCATTTATACATTCTAATTTGTTTCTTTTAATCTCTGATAGCTATTGAAATTTGGTCTTTTTCTTTGTATTCTAGATACATTAGGGAGGCTCTTAGATTTTTCCCAAACTTTCCTAGGCATGTTTGACCTCCTATTATGATTTTATAATGTGATGCATACAGTCTAGACACTGTTCACAACAGACCACTTTTTGAATTTCACATTTTGATGCAACACTCTCTTGTATCTAGATGAAACCACATCTCATGAACATATTCTTTACCACTCTTAGCATAATGTATCACCATGTATCATCTATCCTCTCATGTATCATACTTCCATGGATTCTTAAGTTTGGTTTCCAAATAAAACCATGTTTTGCAAATACTTGGGAAGTTCTTGAAATGAGTTAGGAATTGATATTCCAACTGGTTAAAACATTCATCCATGTTCTGGAAGTATACTTTCAAAACCCCTTTTCAAAACCCCTCATTTTGATTTCAAGAAATAAAACACTTGTTTTTCCCTAAATCTTCAAAACAGTGAGTTGTTTAACTTCAAACTGTCATTCTGAGTTCAATACTCAATGGGTGATTGCAAGGCCACTTGGAAATTCTTCCTAACTCATTAAAGAACACCCACGATTACTGGTTTGACTTGAAAACACATGGAAGGGTTCCGATTTAACCCAAACATTCAATCCAAACATTCTGTTTTCTCTGTCATAGCAGTTTAGTTGACTTTCAACTTTTTTCAGTAAACCTTTACAAAGCAAGTGGTCTCAACTCATTTTTCCCATGAACATCAGTGTCTTCGAGAACTTACTATATAATATGGGCTTCGAAATGTTTGGTTTTGATTTTCTAAGATTTTTCTACATTTTAGTCGACAGTACGAACTCTATTTCAGAGTAACCTCCATTATTTATATGATTTCTCTTAATCTGTAACTTCAATAGTGATTTGGCTTTTTGACATGTGTTCTAGACACAATAAAGATGATCTCCATATAAAAACATGAATTAAAAAAAAATTAACCTTAATTTTCCATTTTTACAAAATCAGTTCAGTGTTCTATCCATTATTCACAGCAAGCATGTTTTAACTTTAATTCCTTGATTAGATGTTTACATCTATTCTAAATTAGCTCATATCTTAGGGAGTGTTTCATACTACATTTTACACATCCTACAATAACATTCTTTATTCATTCATGCATACTTTAGATTTCTAAATCACTTTAGAAAATCCATGAACACAAAACACACCACAACCTTTGAACATACTAGGATCATGCATTGCATCCATGCAAGATTTGGAGTTTTTGTGACCCCTAATCGAAAACGATTATAAGGAATGAACTTGATCACAGGTTCATACTTCTTCTCGACCAAATTTTCCTTTCTCATCCGTCCTGAGGATTGAGAAGTCTTACTTTTTCAAAAATTAATATACATACATTCTAGCTTGCTAAGCATATATTGTTTTCTTCGATTATTTGTTTCAAGAACAATTCAGGTCCTGCTTCTAGACTAGGAAAACTTGATTAGTTGATAAGTGATTAGACGGTTTTTCCTAGGATTATTTGCGTGATCTTTCACTTTTGCATTGCGTGATATTAGGCATAGATCTTATGAATGATATCTTATCTTTTGATCTTCCATTTCAAGATTCTTATGGAATGTAATATACTTATCACATTAACTATCTAACCAAACATAGTATAAGATGAGAATTTGGATGCTTATTGAGGCTCGTCGAGAGACGGGGCGAGTTGAGGGTGTTTTAGTCATGGCAAAGGCTCATTCATCTCTTGTACCAAAACCCCAAGCCAAGTTCTTTGATTATGAAGGGTCAGTGCACTTTATTCATTTGAGTGGGTCAAATTGGGTTTCTTAGTTCCCTAGAGACCATGTGGTGACTCTGTATCTGTTTTCACAGACTTTTCAAACTCTTTAATAGACTTTATTCTTTTTTTTAAACAATTTCAAAAGGAAAATCAATTCTGAAACCCAGGGAAAGAACACGGGGGTGGGGGGGCTATCAGATGCCCCATGTCCACAGGGAGCTAAAGTGTCAGAGATGATAATGTGGACTACATTCAGAGATAAGTTTTTAGATAAGTACTTTCCTGAAGAAGAGAAGGACCAGAGAGAATGGGAGTTCATGGACTTGACTTAGGGCAACATGACAGTGTCCGAGTACACTACCCAGTTCAAGAGGTTGTCCCGTTTCGCCCAGCACCAGATAGATACTCTGCCGAAGAATATCAAGAGACACCACCGAGGATTGAATTCCCATCTATGTCATATGACATTAGGACATCTAAATACAATGTTTTAGATGTTGGTGAGGTTGGCTTTTGGGTTAGAGAAAGATGGATGTCAAGGACCCAAGCAATCAGCTACCTAGCCCCCTGTGAGAAGGAATTTGCGTCAAGATCTATGGGCTGCTTTCAAGGAACAAAAAGGACCTAGAATGGAGAGAAAAAGCCTCAGCTGACCTTTCCTCGAAATCAATCAGTCGCACAACAAGGGCAACCTACCATTGCCGGAGGAAAGCCAGGAAACTATTTCAACTGTGGGACATCAGGGCATCTTTCCAAAGGTTGTCGGTGGCCAAAGAAGAGTCTTCGCGCTGTGTGGCAAACTTGGACACATTTCTAAAGATTGCCGAGCACCTCCAGGTGATACTACAAAATATCAACTCAAGCAAGGCTCAATGCGATCATTCTAGAAGAAGCTAGTTACGAACAGGAAGCACCGTAATATATGAAAGGTACTCTCTTATTACTTTTAATCATCGAATTAGAGTGTTGTTTGATATGGGAGCTATTAACTCTTTTATCGCCAATAGGCTTGGCCTAAAGTTGGGATTAGAACCCCAGACGCTTAAGAATGATCTTAACGCTGTCACACCCCTAGGAGTATCAGTTAAGTTAAGTAAGGTGTGCAAGGACTGAACTTTAACCATAGAAGACTAAGTTCTTCCTACTAACTTGATTGTGGTATCCATGAAGGAATTTGATGTGATTATTGGAATGTATTGGCTTACGAGGTATTGTGCCAAGTTAGATTGTACTAGTAAGTGGATTCTGTTGTCCACACCAGGGAGCGAGCCTTTTTGTTTTCAGTGTGAGCCCTTAGGTAACGCATTTCTAACTAGTCGACTGGCCACCATAGAGAGTTCTAGAGCTGAGAATTCTGTGACCCAGATACATGTGGTTTGAGACTTCCCAGAAGTGTTCCAAGAAATTGCTGGATTACCGTCAAAGAGGGAGATCGATTTGGGTATAGACTTGGCACCAAGGACATCGTTGATCTTTAAAACCACATATTGGATCGCCCAATGGAGATGCATGAGTTAAACAAGCAAGTTCAAGAGTTCATAGATTTGGAATTCAATTGGCCAAGTACATCACTTTTGGGAGTGCCAATGTTGTTTGTGAATAAGAAGGATAGATCGCTTCGACTTTGTATTGATTATCGAGAATTAAACAAAGTCATGATTAAGAATAAGTATCCCCTCCATCGGATAGACAATTTATTTAACCAATTACAGGGAGCAACGACCTTCTCGAAGATAGATCTATGGTCAGGATATCATTAACTGCTCGTTCAACCAGAGGACATACTGAAGACTATTTTTAGAACTAGATATGGTCATTATGAGTTCTTGGTGATGTCGTTCGAACTCACTAATGCCCCTGCCGTATTTATGGATCTGATGAATCGGGTGTTCCATCCATGCTTGGATTAGTTTGCGATCATGTTTATCGATGACATGCTGATTTATTCAAAGACGAAGGATGAGCATGAGAGGCATGTCCATATTACGTTGTAAACACTTAAGGATCATCAATTATGCTAAGCGCAACAAGTGTGATTTTTGGATGGAAGAAGTTAAATTTTTAGGTCATATATTTTCCTCAAAAGGAATTATAGTGGACTCATCCAAGATTGATGCGGTCTTTAGTTAGAATAGGTCATCCAATGCCTCGAAAGTAATGAGTTTCCTTGGATTAGCAGGCTACTACCTGGGATTTGTAGAAGGATTCTCTAAGATAGCTGCACTATTGACTAGCTTGACGAAGGAGGATTTAAAGTACGAATGGTTAGACAAGCATGACCATGCCTTTTAGGAATTGAAGGATAGATTAACCTCAACGCTAGTGCTTAACATACCGACCAGTAAAGGAAGATTTACAATCTATAGCGATGCTTCTTATCAAGGACTCAGATGCTTGTTCATACAAGAAGGTAAGGTGATTGTCTATAGATCGTGGCAATTAAAACCACATAAGGCAAACTACCTAACGCATGATTTAGAGCTAACAACTATTATTTTTGCTCTCAAGACTTAGAGGCATTATTTGTTTGGAGAAAAGTTCAATCTATTCTCAGATCATAATAGTCTCAAGTATTTATTCTCTCAAAAAGAGCTGAGTATGAGACAATGATGCTAGATGGAGTTGCTGAAGGATTACGACTTCACATTGCAATACTACCTTGGTAAAACAAATGTGGTCACCGACGCTTTGAGTAGGAGACCTCGCATTCCTTGATGATTATAGAATGGCAAGCACTAGAAACTCTGGCAGAGTTTGATATTCAAACTGTGGATTTGGAAGGAAGGAAGCATTTTAGTTGCCTTGTCGTTGAACCGACCCTTATAAGCCAGACCATTGAAGCTCAAAAGAGGAACAAAGGATTGCGATAATGGTTTAAGAAAACAGCAGCCAAGGATCGAGAGGAATGGAAAATTAGAGAAGACAGAAGCCTTCGATGTCGAGATAGACTTTATGCACTAATAGATGACGGGTTGAGAGAGGAAGTGATGAATGAAGCACACAAATTAAGATTAATAGTTCACCTAGGGAGTACGAAGATGTACAAGGACCTAAAAAGGAGTTTCTGGTGGAAAAGTATGAAGAGGGACATCTAGAACATATCTTGAAGTGTTTTATGTGCCAGCAAGTCAAAGTGAAGCATCAAAAGCCATCTGGACTTATACAATTACTGCCAGTACCAGGATAGAAGTAGAAGCACAATTCTGTGGATTTCGTTGTAGGATTACCATGGTCACAACAAAATCATGATGCTATTGGGTAGTCATGGACCGACACACTAAGTCAACACACTTCATCGCGTACAACATGACATATCCTGTCGAGAAGATGATTCAACTCTACTTATAGTATATTGTTTGGCTATATAGAGTGCCCATTTTAATTATTCATGATCGTGATTTGGACTTTACCGTTGGATTTGGGAGAGTCTACAAGCAGCTATATGAACCTTACTGAAGTTGAGTTCTGTATTTCATCCCCAGACAGATGGACAGACAAAATAGATGAGTCAAGTATTGGAGGACATGTTATGGGCATGCGTGATCGATTTTTAGAGCACCTGGGAGACATATCTACCGCTCATAGAGTTTGCTTACACCAATAGCTACCATTTAAGCATCAGGATGGCACCATTTGAAGCATTGTACAGAAGATCGTGTCGTTGGCCTCTTTATTGGGCAGAAGCGGGAGAGGGCAAGATTTTAGGACCAAATATGGTTCGAGAGACTATGAAAAGGTCAAAATAGTGTGAAAAAGGATGAAGGTAGCCCAGAGCTGACAGAAGAGTTATGCAGATAAGCACTGCAAGGATTTGGAGTTTTGCGTAGGAGACCATGTCCTGCTGACAATTTATCTAGTAAGTGGAGTAGTGAGATTCGGATAAAAGAGAGGGAAACTTTTTCCCCACTACATGAGACCATTAGAGATTTGGAGGGCATGGGAAAGGTTGCCAACAAACTAGCATAGCCACTAAAGATGTCTAGAGTACACAACGTGTTTCACGTCAGCATGCTAAGCAACTACGTGCATGGATCATTGCACAAGATCGGCTTTAAAGACATCGAGGTGGACAGTAGAGTGATGTACACCAAAAGGCCAATGCAAATCTTAGGAAGGGAGATCATGAAGCTAAGGAACAAGGAGATACCACTGGTGAAAGTCCAATGGATACATCAAAACAAACACGAAGATTCTTGGGAGATGGAGTCTGTTCTGCGAGAGAAGTACCTGAAATTATTTATTGTGTTATAGCTCAGATTTTGGGGACGAAATCTTTTTAGGTTTACAACTTTGTTTTCAACGACACAATTCCTTTAGGATAGTCTCTATTTATGTGCTTATATGTTAGAGACATCTTATCTAGGATTGTTGCATGATTGCATTACATGTTTCCTTCCTTTTTTTCTTTTTACGACTCTGCTTGAGTTAACAAAATGTAAGTCTTTTCGTTCCCTTTTGCATATCATGACATGTTTCCTTTACATGCATCGGTCCTGGGTGGGACTAGCCACTGTAAGTATACCTCTCTCTTGTATTACATGTGCATCTAACTTCTACTTAATTTAATCTCTTGACATGATTTTCCTTAGATGTTCCCTTTTTGACATGTGTATATTATCTAGTAAGTTTGAGGAAACAACAACAATTATGAATTAAGAACAAGGATATTTGAATCAAGGCCTACCATTCGATAGGGCGAGGAAGGGTGCTTTAGTCTTGCTCGAGCTCCTTCCCCTCTCGTACCAAGACCCCCGAATCTAGTTTCTGGGAACGAAGGGCGAGTAACCTTAGTCAATTTTGGGCGAGTCAAACTTAGGTTTACTAATTCTGGATAAAAAAATTAGGCGGCGACTCTTTATCTCTTGGATCGCGTGAGGAAGTCTCAGTTTTCCCTGACGTGTTCTCCTTGGGATTTGTCCCAGGACACTATAGAGGGAAAATGCCAAGACCCACCCATACGCACACGGTCCATAGGTAGCACGCCTTTTCGTATACCAAGCGATTTGGGGACATTCCTAAGTTCATTTTAAATGCGGTCCGATAGGCCCACAATGCATCAGTCAACTTATATTCCCAATCTTTCCTATTCAAGTTTACCATCTTTTCGAGGATATGCTTAATCTCTCAATTTGTCAATTCTACTAGCCCGTTAGTTTGTGGGTGGTAAGCCAGAGCAATTTTATGGCTCATCTTGTACTTTTTGAGGAGCAACTGCAAGGGCCTATTATAGAAGTGTTTGCCTTGGTCAGTTATTAACGCTCTTGGGGTTCCGAAACAAGAAAGAATATTTTCCTTAAGGAAAGATATAATTGTTTTGTGATCATTTCGGCACGTTGGAATGGCTTCTACCCATTTCGAGATATACTCCATAGCAAGAAGTATGTATTCGCAGTTATTCGATTTTGAAAATGGGCCCCTAAAGTTTTTGTGCCAACAATCAAAGATTTCGATTGTGATTATGGGAGTCAAAGACATAGAGTTCTTCTTTAAAACTGAGCCCAACTTTTGACAACGTTTGCACGATTTACAAAAAAGTGGGCATCTTTAAATATGGTGGGCTAGTAGAAACCGCTATGCAAGACTTTTTGTGCCATTTTTTGTGAAGCAAAATGGCCACTGCACTCTCCAAAATGACAGGGTGCTATGATTACAGTTATATCCTCATTCGGTACGTAACGTCGGATGAGCTAGTCAGCCCAATGTTTGAAAAGGTATGGGTCATTGAAAAAGAAGTGACACGCGAATGAGAGTGATCATTTTTTATCTTGGTTTGGCCAATGCGCGGAGTTTTCTCCCGTGACTAAGTAATTTACGACGTCTGCATAACAGGGTAGAATAAAAATAGCCAGTAGCTGATCGTCTGGGAATTCTTCTTTGATAGGCGTCGGTTCAGTGTTGTCAACAAAGGTTAACCTAGATAAATAGTCTGCGACCACATTCTCCACTCCTTTATATCTGTGATGGTTAAGTCAAATTCTTGGAGTAGAAGTATCCATTGAATAAGTCTTTGTTTTACATCCTTCTTGGACAGCAGATATTTAAGGGCTGAATGGTCTGTGAAACAAACTATTAGTGACCCTATGAGGAAAGGTTGGAACTTGTCCAAGGCAAAGACTATTGCTAACAAATCCTTCTTGGTTGTAGTATAGTTTATTTGAGCATCGTTCTGAGTTTTTCTAGGGTAATAAATGACATAAGGCTTATTACTAGCATCCATTAATTCAAAAGGGAGACCCCAGTCAGGAACTCATATTATTGGTGCAGTTGTGAGGAGTTGCTTTAGTGTATCAAAAGATTTTTAACAAGCATCCAACCACTCAAAAGGTACGTCTTTGACAAACAATTGATAAAGCGGTCGGAAAATGGCACTAAAGTCTTGGATGAACCTTCGATAAAACCCGCATATCCTAGGAAAGAGAAGACATCTCTGATTATGTGGGGAGTAGGAAAGTTTGAGATAATATCAATTTTTTCCTTGTCTACTTGGATACGTTCATCAGAGATTATGTGGCCGAGGACTATCCTTTTGGTCACCATGAAGTGACACTTTTCCCAGTTTAACACCAGGTGTTTGTCCTCACATCTTGATAGCACTTCTTTAAAGTTTTCTAAATAATTGTCAAAACTGTTACCGAATACGGAGAATCGTCCATGAAGACTTCAAGTATTTGTTTGACACCGTTGAAAAGTGGCAGGTGAATTACAGAGGCTAAATGGCATTCGACGGTATGCGAAATTACCGAATGGGCAAGTGAAAGTTTTTTTATCCTGATCTTCAAGAGCTATTTCGATCTGATTGCAATCACTATACCCATCCAAAATTTAGTAAAACTTTTGTCCTGCCACTCTTTCCAATATTTGGTCCATGAACATTAGTGGGAAGTGGTCTTTTCGAGTCACAGTGTTCAACTTTTGATAGTTTATGGACATCCGCCATCCTATGGGGACGCGCGTTGGTACTGACTCGCCATCTTTATTTGGAATAACCATTAGGTTTGCCTTCTTTGGTACTACATGAGTCGGACTGACCAACGGACTGTCAAAAATTGGATGTATTCTCCCAATCCAATAGTTTTAAAACATCCTTTTTCACGACTTCTTGCATATTCGGATTAAGATGCCTCTGCATTTGATGTGATGGTTTAGCGTCTTCTTCTAAATAAATTTTATGTGTGCAAATAGATGGGCTTATGCCTTTGAGATTGGCAATAGTACATCCCAATGCACCTTTTTGGCGTTTTAATACATGGGTGAGTTTGCCCTCTTGCTCTGAGTCTAAAGCGGTTGATATTATGGACAGGGTAAGCTTTGCTAGTTCCTCAAAAAACATATTTGAGTTCCTTCAGAAGCTCTTTCAATTCTAAGTCAGGGAATTGTTAATTCGACGACATTGCCAGTGTTATTTTGGAGGCAACGTCTTCGTACGGTGCTACCCACAAACACTTAATGCATTCTTCCTTAATGGTATCAATATTTAGATAAGTCTGATTAAGGTCGGCATCCAGTGGGGTAGATCGATTTGATTGATAAAATGGGTCAAATTTTGACACTACAACCTCCATTGGATCTTTATAATCAATAAATTCGGACTCATCTTCGACAATTATCTCGATGAGGTGAACCTCTTCCTTATCCTCATATTCTTCGGGTCTGAGATTTGAAAATATTTTTATGTTTGATGTCATGTTCCCAAATACTATCGTCATACACCACTTTTGATTTGTATCATGACATCAATGGTGTTTAAAAATAGATGTCCAAAGATTACCCGATAGTTCTTTAGTTCAGAACTACCCGTTAGCTTGCTCATTTGTTCGTATGCACATGGGTTAGCAACGAGCTCTGTGTCTAAAGTCACAAAGCCTATTGGGAAAACAAAAGTGTCTATTTATACTAAGACGTCTTCTAATATCCCTCTTGGGTATTTCACCAATCTGTCTGCCAATTGGAGAGCAACTCGGGTAGGCTTAAGTTCACCTAACCCTAATTGTTTATATACGGAATATGGCAGTAAGTATACACTCACTTCTAAATCGAGGAGTGCATTCTCGATTCTTTTATTTCCAATTAGACATGAGACTGTAGGAGTACCAGGGTCCTTAAGCTTTGGAGGCAGTTCATTTTGAAGTATTGTGCTTGCTTGGCATGCAAAATAAGCATGCTCCTTTATGCTTTGCTGCCTCTTGACCGTGCATAAGTCCTTTAGGAAACTCCTAATTTAACCTATTTGAACGATTCTAGAAACTCATGATTTTTAGTCTCATTTTTATGTTTTTTTCAGTCTTTAAGGATAAGGAGTAGGAAAAGGGCATTTTGGAACTCCTTCATTAACAGGTTCCTTTCCAGGCCTTTCTTTTATTTCCTCCACTTCTTTCGGCGCTTCTTCAGTTGGTTTTAAAGTTTTATTTTTGGTAGAAGGTTCCTTCTCCTCCTCATTCACCAATTCATCCTCTACTTCTACCTACTCTCCGTTCTTTCGTTTTATTGTTTCATTGGGGACAATGAAAGGTTTAGGTTTGGGGGTATGCACACACATGCACATTATTATGCAGTAATTTTTTAAAAAATTTTGATTCTTGTGTTTAAATAAACGATGTTACCGACGTTTTTGCAATCTTGATTTGATACATCTTGTTATGTAATTATGATTGTTATAGAATGATAAACAAGGAAATATGTGATTAAATATTTGCTGAAGTCATGATGTAATGTTTTAAGTCATGTATTGTTTGAATCGTAGTTTTATATCATAGATTTGCACATAGACCTATGCACTGCACGTAGTCGCTTGAATACATGTTTGATGTAAACTATAATATGATTCGGATTTCTAGATAACACATGGTGTAGACTAAGCCCAGTGAGCTTTTGAGCCTATCTTTTCTTTTTAGAGGGTTATAAATATATTATGTTTGTCGAATTTTATTGAAATAACACATTAACTTGTTGTTTAGTCTCATTATTCTTGTCTTGGTTGATAGTCAAGTTAAAATATTTGTTACCATGCTAAATAATCTTCCATCGTAAATGTTGAAGAACCATATAACCATAGGAGATGATGGTAGGCCTTCTTTGTTTGCTACTCAACGATAAATGATAAATGTCCTAAGTTCGCCCTTTGAGCCATTAACATGCCATTTTTTCTTTAATTACCATTATCTTGTTTTTGCTCCAATTTGGCCAATTTGGAGTTCACCCCTGAAAGATTGATCAACTTTTAGTGGTGTTAAGGTGATGTGTGATTGAGAAGAAGAAGAAAAAGAAAAAGAAAATAAGATGATGTTTGGAGTGGTTGCCTTGTTATTTATTGAATATTCGTTTCAAAAGCAACAAGGAGGAAAAGAATAGAGAAAAAGAAAAGAAAAAAAAAAGAAAAAAAAGGTTGAAAAAAAAAAGAAAAGAAAAAGAAACAGAAGGAGAAAAAATTGAAAAGAATGAAAAGAAGAGAATGAAATGATGAAGTTGGTAGAAGAGACGAATGAAAGAAATCGAACATGCCTTACAATGCCATTCTAAAACTACCTAATGAATCTTTTCTATCCTTTTTCACTGCCTGAGCCACATTACATCCTTTGAAAAGTCCTATTTGATCCTATGAAACATGGTTTGGATATGTAGACGATGGGAGGGGGATTAAAACATGGTAATGAGTAATTTTTTTTATTGTTGGCATCCTATCTACGAGACTATTGTTCTTTCATGTCATGCGTCTTTTTTGAGTCATATGTGAGCATTTCTTGTTTTAAAACATATTTCCTTTACTCATATATATTAGAAAAATTACACCTGTTTCTGAGTGTTTCATTTGAGAGTGTAATTAACATTGTGAAATTCGTAGTCGAGACATAATTAAATGGTTATCCGAAGTATATTCCATGTTCATGACATGCACGTGTTCATTTGACTACCATATCACACACGTGCAATTTAATGAGAAACTCTATTGATTTATACGATGCATGTGCTTGAGATTGTTTTTCATGATGTAGGTAGTGTGGATATCGCAATTTTTCTTACCCACAGCTTTTCTTTTAAAAAAACTTTTTCATTTTAAAACACAAAACAATGAGTCGCCACTTAATTTTTAAAAGGAAAAATTAAGACACCATTTCAAAAGGAAACTGATCTTTTGCGAAACCAAAGATTAACAAGGTCTGGGGATTATGGAATGAGAAGGGAAGGAGCCCATAGGACTAAAACACCCCTTCTCATCCTATCTCGTGATAGGCCTTTACTCAACATCCTTTTAATTGAATTACTAATCTAAGCATGCCCTCAACTAATACATAGATATACGTATACATTACACAAACATGTCAAAATAGTGTAAAATTACCAATTTACAAAATATCATTCAAAAGCCACGTAATTCAAGTAGCAAGTAATATGATATGCAATAAAGAACAAGAGAACTTACCCGGGATCCAGCCGCGAATATTAAACGTGCAATGCATGCGATTAAATAAAACCTAGGAAAAGAGTCTCTAATCCACATATATACATTTAAGGCAAAATCTTAATTCTAATGTGTCGCGCATAAAGGTAAAGAAAATCGATAAAATCAAGAAATTAAAATAAATTAAGAGGAGTTTAAGAAATCATATCTTAATAGTGCTACAAAACAAAGGGTTAGTCCACATGATATACAATATGTAAAGTTAGATCTTAAATAACAATCCTAGACTTCTAGCTTAAATCTATCAAATTAAATCTAAAGCAAACAAGTCCTAATTACAAGCATCAAACCACATGGATGAATATGTTCATGAGCAAGAATAAATTATGAAATAATCAGTGATTTAGATCACTTAAACTTTTAATTCAAGCTTAACTAATCATTATTAAAACATGGTTTGAGCTCTAGGTCATAGAAAATCATTTGGACCATTATTTACAAAGTTGGTCAAATCTGTCATAAAATTCTGAAAATTGCAGAGAGCAGACCAAAACTTTAACAAAATAAAAAGCATGATTCTCATGGTTTGATCTTGATGAATTTTGGACACAAGATGCTTCTGTGAGTCTAGTTTCCAAATAAAAAGAAAATCAAAGTTTCAACAGTTAGATCTTTAGGAAAAGGACAAACACCAGACATCACTAAGAGATATACAACTCTCTGTCCAGAGATTTTGTTTGATTTTTTAAAAATAGCAAAAAGATCAGAAATGCTTTGTTCTTTTTATTGTAGCTTCCTAACAAATTAATCTACTTAGAAACAATTATTTTGGGTCACAAATACTTGATTAAGGTTCTGATTTGCTTATTTCAAACGGGTGTTGCTGTTCTGAAACTTTGGACAGATTATAGTGACTTCACAAAACTCATGACCAAACCACTTTAAACATGAAATCTCCTTAAAACAAAAATTACAGTGGTAGAACTTTGAGTTAGTGACATTTTTCCGTTGGTTTCACTTGATTCCAACGGTTAAATTTCGAACCAAAAATCTTTGATCAAAACCGGTTTATGAATCCACTATTTCATTGTCAAGTTCAACTTTTTTATTTGTTAACCCCAACTATTAGACCATGAAGTTGAACCTAAATCAAACCATTTTCTCCTACCATTTGATGGTCATTGGAGGCTAAAGACCTTTATATTTGTAGATTCAAATGAAGTATGAATAGACTTCATGAAATCTCAAGATAATGAATTTAAACCATGGAGATGGGCATAGACTCAAACTGCTTTCTCCTACCACTTGATGGTCATTGGAGATTAAGACATGACTAATACTCATGAGCCTTCAAGAATCTTAAGAGAGAAGTACAAACAAACATAGCTAATACTCATAGGTTTTCATGGAATATGGAAGGGGATTCCATGAAACATCAAGGTAGAGGACCTAAGTCATAAGTATGGACTTGGATCCATCTATTTGCTTATAAAATGAAGTGATGATCAAACTTTGACTCCCATGTGAAGCATAAGCTTACATGAGATTCAAAAGATCAAACTCAAAAGATTTCAAGAGAGACATTGAAGATCTCCAAGAATCCCAAAAGAAATGTATAAAAAAAGAAGAAAACACAAAAATGAAAACATAAGAAAGAAAAAAACACAAGAATGAAAACATAACTAAAATTTAGAGGATCACCTCCAACTATCCTCAAAGCTTCTCTACTTTGAAGATCTTCCAAGCTCTTCTTCAAGCCCTCCAAAACTCTCTATCTCTCTCAAATATGTGTGGGTGTAGTGGTAGCTACTTCTTGTGTTTTTTTGTTATATTTTTTTGTATCTCCCCCTTCCTTCTCTCTCCTAAGGAAGATCCCTCTTCTTTTATAGACAAAAATACCAAGTTTTCTCAGTGAATTCAGAGTAAGAGACAGGTGTAAATATCTCATTTGGTGGTACAATAAGTACTTCCTGAAAATAGACAGACTGCTGCAGAAGGCGGCAGTCAAAAATCCCTTGCGGCAGTCAGTGGATGCCGCTGCGACACTCCGTGAAAGCCGCGGCGGCATTCCGTGACTGCCGCGCGGCTCTCAGTAAGTGCCGCGCCAAATTATTGATTGTCGCGTTTTTGTCAATCTTACTTTGTCAGTTTTTTGTTTTTGTCTGCATACATATACGTATTGTACCACAAAATACGGACTGCTAAAGCAAACGGCAGTCAAAAATTGTCGGCGGCACTCAGTAAATGTTGGTCCGACATTCTGTGACTGCCGTTCCGCACTCACTGAGTGCCGCAAACAACTGCCGTGTGCCGATTTCTGTTGAACTTCCCCTTTTAGGTCTTTTCTTTTCTCGTTTTTCTTAAAAAATTATTTTCGGAGCTCTTTTCCAAAACTGATGTTTATACCTGAATTCTCCTAAACACCTGGTATTTCATTTTGTGAAAATTTTACCGCGTTTGGAGAACTTTTTGAAGAGCTTGGAACACTTCGAATCTTTCGGTCCTTTTTCATCATCGGATATGGAGGTGACGCTCTCCCTAATTCGACGTTTGGTCAAAATTGGGGTGTCTACAGTTTGCTCCTCTTCGACGGAGCTTGTGGGGCAACGCAAACCGCAAGCGAACGTCGAAGCCTGTGTGAAGACAGGCCTTTGACCAAACTGTCGGATTAAAGGGAAAAACAAAATGCGTTGCAAAATGAGAACATGAGCGCGGCAATGGTTCACGCTGGTCGTGCTCTATGATGAGCTGCCTACGTATCCATTCAGGAATCAGACCAAGAAGTAGTTCGGGCAAGGGTCAAACATACACAAGCCCAAATAGGCATACTGATGAATGCACCTATCTTACCGTAATGCACGTGCTCAAGCAGTCTCGTGCTCCATATAATATCTCAGCAATATATTGTTCTTTCTTAGTATCAAAAATGCACCCTATGCCATTCTACTTATGATGTCATTTTATTCTGGGAAAGTCACAACCGTCATAGAAGCGCTTCCTATGCTTAATCCCCAGATATTCTTTAAGAGTCATCTAATCGACTGAGATACGCTTTGCGGCTTAGACTCCGGTGCTGAATCAAGAAATGTGCTGAAAGACTGAGATGCGCTTTGCGTCTTATACTCCGGTGTCTTTTGAGAATCATCTGATCGACAGAGATGGGCTTTGCGTCTTAGACTCTGGTGCCGAATCAGGAAATGTGCTGAAAGACTGATTTGCGCTTTGCGTCTTATACTCCGGTGTCTTTTGAGGATCATCTGATCGACTGAGATGCGCTTTGCGTCTTAGACTCTGGTGCCGAATCAGGAAATGTGCTGAAAGACTGAGATGCGCTTTGCGTCTTATACTCCGGTGTCTTTTGAGGTTCATCTGATCGACTGAGATGCACTTTACGTCTTAGACACCGGTGCCGAATCAGGAAATGTGCTAAAAGATTGAGATGCGCTTTGCGTCTTATACTCTGGTTAATTTTGAGGATCATCTGATCGACTGAGATGCGGTTTGCGTCTTAGACTCCAGTGCCGAATCAGGAAATGTGCTGAAAGACTGAGATGCGCTTTGCATCTTATACTCCGGTGTCTTTTGAGAATCATCTGATCGACTGAGATGCGCTTTGCGTCTTAGACTCCGGTGCCGAATCAGGAAATGTGCTGAAAGACTGAGATGCGCTTTGTGTCTTATACTCCGGTGTCTTTTGAGGATCATCTGATCGATTGAGATGCGCTTTGCGTCTTAGACTCCGGTGCCGAATCAGGAAATGTGCTGAGAGACTGAGATGCGCTTTGCGTCTTATACTCCGGTGTCTAGGTGAGTTTACTCTGAAAAATTCGCAGCTCTTCGTCCCCGTCGGATATAAAAATAATCTGCAGCCCTTTAGCCTCGTCGGATATGCTTTCTCACAATGATCAGCCCTTCGGCCTCGCCGAATATGTTTGCTCTGAATTCGGGGTTAATCAGACTCAATTTCAATTTTCAAAACTTGGAGTCGAACAGACTCAAATTCATTTTATTTTTCAAAACCTGGAGTCGGACAAACTCAAATTTATTTTATTGGGAGTCAACCAGACTTAGCTCAATTCAAAATTTGGGGTCAGTCAGACTCGAATCAGTTCAAAAAAATCTGGAGTCATTCAGACTTAATTTGATTTTCTAAAATCGAGAGTGTATTTGATTTTCTAAAATCGAGAGTGTATTAGACTCAACTTAATTAAAATCTAGCGATAGTTAGATCCATTTTAGCCCAAACTTTCGAAAGTTCGGAGTTGGTTAGACTCAAAGAATTCAATTCCAACAAAATTCGGAGTTAAGCAGACTCACAAATTCAAAGGGAGTCACGTGGACCCAAAAATTCAATTTTCTTATACAAGGAGTCGATAGATTCACATTTTAAAACAAATGAGTCATTCGGATCCATGGACCCACATTTCCACAATAACGGAGTCACTAAGACTCAAAAACTCGTATTTTACAACCACAGAGTCATTCGGACTCAAAATTAGCATTTTTCGACAACAGAGTCACTCGGACTCAATGAAATTCACGGAGTCATACGGACTCAAAGAATTTCTTATTTCAAAATCGGGGGTTAACATTTCAAATTTTCTTAATCAGAATCAATTTTGACTCAACAAGAATCTCAAACCTCGAAATTGGAGTCAAATCGCCTCAACAAAAATTCCAATTTTCAAAATCGGGAGTCGTGCGGACTAAAAACATTATTTCATATAATCGGAGTCATGCGAACTCAAAGCTTATATTTCATATTAACAGAGCCAAGTGGATTCAAGAATTCATATTTCACGCAGACTCAAAATTTCATATTTCACAAAGACGGGGTCACATGGACTTGAAATTTCATTTCTTTATTCGAACAAAGTCATACAGACCCAACAAACTTTACTTTTATACAAATGGAGTCACACAGACTCAAAGAATTAGTCTTAAAAAGATGGGAAGCCCACAGACTCAAAGAATCGATTTTATAAAAATGGGGAGTCCACGGACTCAAAGAATTGATTTTACAAAAATGGGGAGTCCACGGACTCAAAGAATTGATTTTACAAAAATGGGGAGTCCACGAACTCAAAGAATTGATTTTACAAAAACGGGGAGTCCACGGACTCAAAGAATTGATTTTACAAAAACGGGGAGTCTTTGGACTCAAAGAATTTGAACGGAGCTGACGGGGTTTGTACTGCCTTAGTAGTCTTTTAAAAGCATGATTTCTGCGCTTGCAGACCATTTGGAAGAAACGTAATGGTTGTGTTAAAAGAGGGAAGTCACCTTAGCCCCTAGTCTTGGACCATTCTCACATTTCCACTTTAGCATTGTGTCGTGATCGTGTTTTAAACTCCTACTTGCATCGCTCGTGGGATGCTTATGGAGACTTTTCAAATCTTTATTCATCATCTTAAACCTACACATTTGAGATCATTACTGACTTATTAAGGGAGGACAGACCTGACATAGCCAGTTATTCCAGATGACTGACGGAAATTCTACATTTATGAATCAATGCGCTTTCATCGTGAATAATGTATCATCTCACCTTTTACTCATCATTTTGCTGATAAATCAAAACTTTGAAAACTTCCCCTTTATTGAATTCTTTGCCTATCTAGAGTATGCTTCAAATTAGTGCTTTAGCTTATAGAATAAAAGACACTCTATTTAAAAGCGTTTCAAAACAGACCTGGTGACTTGAGAACTTGCATTTTGGCAAACAGAGTTTGCCCCTAGTTTGGAAGAGACTTAGGGCTTACTTCTAGGGTAAAATGGGGCTTTCAGCAAATGAAGTTTCCCCCTAGTCTTAAGGGCACATAGACTCATCCCCAAGGGCCTTGAGAACATGTTGGTACAGGATGCTTGCAATGCATTTACTCCCAATCTAGAGGTAACCATCATGAATGTGATGATGCTGAAGGGTGCTGTCCCAATGCTGATCGGCAAACTTTGTTTGCCCCTAGTTTGGCAATACATATGTGGTCCTAGGCCAATGCAAGTTTACTCCTAGTTTCAACTTATCCCTGAATAGGAATCAGGTCCAAGGTAATATGGCCAAGGCCTGAAAGAGCACACCATATTATGACAATGTGGGTGACCGAACCAGATAGGTTGCCTATGTATCCCCAAGTGGGAATCAGGTCGAGTGTAATTCAAGTACTCTGGTGGTCTTGAAAGAATTAGGCTTCAAGAATTCGTGGGCTTTACGAGCCATGTTTCCATTTGGGTCTAGGGGGTGCATGTCACTTATGGTAGCCCTTGTGTAGCATGATGAACTACTTCTTCCCTTTATTCCCTTTTCTGTTTCTTTTCTTTTCTTCTCCTCTCTTTTTTATTTGGCGGTTGATTCTTTAACCTTTTCACTAGCCAGTTAATCACATTTCATTCATATCATACTTACAAAGTAATATCAGCCCTCCAAATTACTCTTTATTTTTCTCAAATATATCTTTGCATTATTTTATGCCCTGTTAGCCATTTAGGCTCTCACAAAATTGTGAGCTTAATTGATACTTTCAAATCTCTCTTTTCATTTCCAATTTCTTTAGAACAACACAAAGTCTTGAAATAGTTCATGTGCCAATGATCTTCTTTGAAGTGCTCAAGAATTCTCAATCATATCTATACTCTGCCTTTTCTTTTCTCTTTCATTTCCTTTCACTTCCTTAATATCTCTTATTCTCTCTATGATTTTGACTGGCTAGGATTAGGATTTTTGAAATCAACACGCATCTTATTTTTGCTCTAACTTTTGCCTAGGCGCCCTTTCGGGTTTTCATCATAGCGAGCTTCCTTCTTTTTCTTTTTCTTTTTCTTTTTCTTATTTTTTTTTGGAAGAAGCAGTTCATTCAAAATATCTGGCTACCATCACGGACCAAGTTTATGGCTTTAGACTGGTTGGGCTCATCTTTGAGGCTTGGTATTTGAGAAAAGGAGACGGTGAGCAAGCTACAAGTTCCAATTTCGTCTTTTCAAGATTGAGCAAGAGCATCTTTAAATTCTTCAAGTAAAGCTAATCAATTCTCTACTCCGCCTTGTTTTTGGCACAAAATTTGTTTTGGGGATTATTAACAGAGTATTTTCCATGATCGTTTGAAAAAATGACTTTTTCTTTATCTTTTTTTTTTTTTTGTTTTGTTTTGGACTTAATGATCCATACATTCACGACTTAGCACACCGAATCAAAGAAATGAGATTTTATTCAACTAGTAGGGGAGGAGGATTACATCACTCGACTCGATAAACTTGACAAAGAATTGCAAACAAACTTGATAATAGACTGACTAGAAGACTCGACTGGACTTGACATTTGACTCCAAACTAACATAACTCAACTACCAGACTTGACTTAGTCTCAATTGGAATGTCACAGATAATTTTCAACTTATTGGGTCCCCAAGAGCATCTACATTTGATTCAGCAGTAGCATTTCCAAACACTATTACCTCACTAGCATCTTCCTCAGGTTCATCATTCCCCTTTTGTATCTTTGTAGGAACATCATCTGCCCTTATGGCCCATTTTTCAGTCAAATGGCCCTTCTCTGACTCATACCGATTATTGTCAATGCCTTTTTCGATTCTGTTGATTGAGTCGGGGCCAGTTGGTTGTTGTGCACTTATGGAGGCAACGAATCCCTTGAGAGTATTCAACGATGGTTGTGGTTGAAAAGATTGTATGTCATGTCAGATGCCACTCGGTGGGTTCAGCAAAGGAGTGATGATTTTATGCTCAATGAGATTTTGGATATCATGGCGGAGTTTCATGCAATAGTTAGTTGTATGGCCAGGGGTCTGGTGGTAGGCACAGTATAAAGACAGGTCACATTTGCGGGGTAAGGGATTTGGTATTGGCTTTGGATACAGGGGGTTGAGGTGACCATTTTTGACAAGGTGACCAAGGGCCATGGATAATGGCATGCCAAGGTTGGTGAAGATTCTTGGCTTGCGGGCTTGGTTTGATTTTGAATTTATTTTTTGGAATAGCTCTTTGGTTAGTTGGGATTGGGCCTAGATATGGGTTTTGGTGAATGGTTAAGCTTGGGTTTAGACATGGGCTTTGGTGATTGGTTGGGCTTGGATGTGGATTTTGGTGCTTGGCCGGGTGATCCATTATTCTCTTTTCCAATTTGTTCATCACTACCTCATTCAAACCCACTTGCTTTTTGAGTTACTGATAGAGCTCAAGCGTTACCCTCTCCAATTGATTCACTCTTAAGTTATGTTGCTCAATAGTGGCTTGCAGCTCGTTCACTCTTTCTTCCAAAGCTCTTAAGGCCATTGGCGGATCAATCTCAAGATGATGGTCCATGTTCTCCTAAAATCAAGAAGACGAATCCAAGAAGATTAGAAGTGTCCTCACTAGGGGATCTGGTTATTCCACTCTTTCTACAGGTCCACGACATGAAAAGGCCCGCATGCAGAATTGATTTTCAGGAGGCAAGAAATTTTGAGGAACTATTGGATTACTTTGGTCTTGACTGCAAAGAGGATGGTTTAAATTTCTATTCAACATGCATGCAATGCTTTGATGATTTGATGTGGCTAAATGCATGCACCACATATATGGCATACAGATGAAATGTAAGTGTGTGTGTGCCTACTCTATATGCAAAAGAAAGGAAAATTCTAATCCTAACACATAAACATATAAGCACAAAAATCCTAACCAATGTCAAGTGTGCTAATTTCTCCTTTCATTGTGATCCTCTTTACCGCTTCAAAGTTTGAAAATTTTAGAATTTTTGAAATTCGTTCGACAAGCATTTCCTTAGATGATGGGATCTTTCAAATTCTTAAGAAGCTTTCCTTTGAAGGCAACAACATTTCTCAACGAAAGATGATTGGGTTGAAACTTTGCTTTGAAATTCATTTGAAAAGCATTTCTTTAATTGGGGAGATGTCTCAAATACAATTCTCAAGAATTTTGGATTATATTTCTCAACCAAAAGGTGATTGGGTCGAAATTTTGCTTTGAAAAGCGTTTCTTTAGTTGGTGAAACTTTTCAAAATCTTTCAAGAATTTTGGGTTCCAAGAATTTTGGGTTCTTCCTTCAAAGATGGTTGACTTGAAATTTTAATCAAAAAGTGAAGTCCAAAGATTTTTGAAAGAGCGATTGAGTGCCTTAGAATAAAGATAGAAAAAATCTATTTGTTTCAAAAGACGTGTTTAAAATTCTTTGGATAGGAAGATCACATGATCGGATTATTGTCGTACTCTTCATGAATTCGGATGCATACATGGTCCAAGATGCTTAGCTAACAAGATATAAGAGATGTAATCTCATAATAAAGATTCAGCATGTTTCTAAATGTCGTAGGACATGAGAAGGAATTGCTAAAAGGTGATTACAGGGTTACACATCTTTCATCAAGCAAGTATCGTCATCATCTCAAATAATCCCTTTCGGGCATACAAAACTCCCTAGCACATAATCCTAATCATGAATTAATTCCCTAAGATCGAAGGGTTCTATAGAAACTACTATGCAAAAGCTGGGTTTCGATCAAATAAGGGACCCTTGACACACATCCGATAGGATGCTTCATATACCAAATCATGGTACGAGATCAAGGGTGATCACACAGCCCCATGATAACTTGACCGACCGGGTTTCCCCGAGCCTCCAAGGTCATAGTTCCGTGTAATCGACTGGCTGGACATGCAAGTCAAATGCAACAGACACACAAAGATTAATTAATTCAATTAGAAGGATGTTTTCAAGTCTAATCCTCGAGTGAACCCAAAAATCAGAATTCTGGTCTGCGAAATCAGAGATTCTGGGTTCGATCCCCAGCAGAGTCGCCAGATTGTGGATATCGCAATTTTTCTTACCCACATCTTTTCTTTAAAAACTCTTTTTCAATTTAAAACACAAATCAATGAGTCGCCACTTAATTTTTAAAAGGAAAAATTAAGAAACCATTTCAAATGGAAACTGATCTTTTGTGAAACCAAAGATTAACTAGGTCCGGGGATTATGGAATGAGAAGGGAAGGAGCCCATCGGACTAAAACACCCCTTCTCATCCTATCTCGCGATAGGCCTTTACTCAAGATCCTTTTAATTGAATTACTAATCTAAGCATGCCCTCAACTAATACATAGATATACGTATACATTACACAAACATGTCAAAATGGTGTAAAATTACCAATTTACAAAATATCATTCAAAAGCCACGTAATTCAAGTAGCAAGTAATATGATATGCAATAAAGAACAAGAGAACTTACCCGGGATCCAGCCGCGAATATTAAACGTGCAATGCATGAGATTAAATAAAACCTAGGAAAAGAGTCTCTAATCCACATATACACATTTAAGGCAAAATCTTAATTCTAATGTGTCGCGCATAAAGGTCAAGAAAATCGATAAAATCAAGAAATTAAAATAAATTAAGAGGAGTTTAAGAAATCATACCTTAATAGTGCTACAAAACAAAGGGTTTGTCAACATGATATACAATATGTAAAGTTGGATCTTAAATAACAATCCTAGACTTCTAGCTTAAATCTATCAAATTAAATCTAAAGCAAACAAGTCCTAATTACAAGCATCAAGCCACATGGATGAATATGTTCATGAACAAGAATAAATTATGAAATAATCAGTGATTTAGATCACTTAAACTTTGAATTCAAGTTTAACTAATCATTATTAAAACATGGTTTGAGCTCTAGGTCATAGAAAAGTCGTTTGGACCATTATGTACAAAGTTGGTCAAATCTGTCATAAAATTCTAAAAATTGCAGAGAGCAGACCAGAAATTTACCAAAATAAAAAGCATGATTCCCATGGTTTGATCTTGATGAATTTTGGACACAAGATGCCTCTGTGAGTCTAGTTTCCATGTCAAAAAGAAAATCAAAATTTCAACAGTTAGATCTTTGAGAAAAGGACAAAAACCAGACATCACTCAGAGATGTACAACTCTCTGTCCAGAGATTTTTTTTTATTTTTTAAAAATAGCAAAAATATTAGAAATGCATTGTTCTTTTTAGGGTAGCTTCCTAACACATTAATCTACTTAGAAACAATTATTTTGGGTCACAAATACTTGATTAAGGTTCTGATTTGCTTATTTCAAAAGGGTGTTGCTGTTCTGAAACTCTGGACAGATTGTAGTGACTTCACAAAACTCATGACCAAACCACTTTAAACATGAAATCTCCTTAAAACAAAAATTACAGTGGTAGAAATTTGAGTTAGTGACATTTTCCCGTTGGTTTCACTTGATTCCAACGGTTAAATTTTGAACCAAAAATCTTTGATCAAAACCGGTTTATGAATCCACTGTTTCATTGTCAAGTTCAACTTTTTTATTTGTTAATCCCAACTATTAGACCATGAAGTTGGACTTAAACCAAACCATTTTCTCCTACCATTTGATGGTCATTGGAGGCTAAAGACCTTTATATTTGTAGATTCAAATGAAGTATGAATAGACGTCATGAAATCTCAAGATAATGAATCTAAACCATGGAGATGGGCTTAGACTCAAACTACTTTCTCCCACCAGTTGATGGTCATTGGAGATGAAGACGTGACTAATACTCATGAGCCTTCAAGAATCTTAAGAGAGAAGTACAAACAAACATAGCTAATACGCATAGGTTTTCAAGGAATATGGAAGGGGATTCCATGAAACATCAAGGTAGAGGACCTAAGTCATAAGTATGGATTTGGATCCATCTATTTGCTTATAAAATGAAGTGATGATCAAACTTTGACTTCCATGTGAAGCATAAGCTTACATGAGATTCAAAAGATCAAACTCAAAAAATTTCAAGAGAGATATTGAAGATCTCCAAGAATCCCAAAAGAAATGTATAAAAAAAGAAGAAAACACAAAAATGAAAACATAAGAAAGAAGGAAACAGAAGAATGAAAACATAACTACAATTTAGAGGATCACCTCCAACTATCCTCAAAGCTTCTCTACTTTGAAGACCTTCCAAGCTCTTCTTCAAGCTCTCCAAAACTCTCTATCTCTCTCAAATATGTGTGGGTGTAGTGGTAGCTACTTCTTGTGTTTTTTTTTTGTTATATTTTTTTGTATCTCCCTCTTCCTCCTCTCTCCCAAGAAAGATCCCTCTTCTTTTATAGACAAAAATACCAAGCTTTCTCAGTGAATTCAGAGTAAAAGACAGGTGTAAATATCTCATTTGGTTGTACAATATGTACTTCCTGAAAATAGACAGACTGCTGCAGAAGGCGGTAGTCAAAAATCCTTTGCGGCAGTCAGTGGATGCCGCTGCGGCACTCCGTGAAAGCCACGGCGGCATTCCGTGACTGCCGCGCCAAATTATTGATTGCCGCATTTTTGTCAATCTTACTTTGTCAGTTTTTTTGTTTTTATCCGCATACATATATGTATTGTACCACAAAATACGGACTGTTAAAGCAAACGGCAGTCAGAAATTGTCGGCGGCACTCAGTAAATGCCGGTACGGCATTCTGTGACTGCCGTTCGGCACTCACTGAGTGCCGCAAACAACTGTTGTGTGCCGGTTTCTGTTGAACTTCCCATTGTAGGTCTTTTCTTTTCTCTTTTTTCTTAAAAAACTTATTTTCGAAGATCCTTTCTAAAAGTGATGTTTTATACCTGAATTCTCCTAAACACCTGGTATTTCATTCTGTGAAAATTTTACCGCGTTTGGAGAACCTTTTGAAGAGCTTGGAACACTTCGAATCTTTCGATCCTTGTCATCATCGGATATGGAGGTGACACTCTCGCTAATTCGACGTTTGGTTAAAATTGGGGTGTCTACAGGTAGACGTTTGATTCCGTTTCTTCTTGTTCGTTATTCTACAAGGAGTATTGATTGTTTTGTTTTTCGTTTGAATAAAACTTTTTAAATTTATAAATAAACAAAGATGGTTGTGGGTGACTTGTTGATGAGAACCCTCACGAGACTTCACTCGTCCGACTAGGGACACTTAGGGGTTTAAAAGGCTTGTTGCATATGCTAAATGCATTCGCAATCCATGTGAAAATGGAGTAGTATTTTATAAGTAGTTTAGTTTTTATTAAGTTTTGCTCGAGGACTAGCAAAACGTAGGTTTGGGGGCGTGATCGGGAGAGAACAAATCCTATTTATACTCTTTAACTTACGTTTGTTAGTACCTTTTTATCCTGTTCTTGTATATTTTTACTTAGTTTTCTATTTTCTGACAGGATTTGGAAGAAACCAAGTATACCAGGCTAAACAGGGTGAAAAAGTAGAGTAAAAGAAGCAAGAAAAAGCACCTCGCGCGCACGACCCGCTCGCGCAGAAGCCCAGGAAATCGCTCGCGCGAGGTCCCCATATCGCGCTCACGCGGCCCGCGCGCGCGACCTGTTTAAAAATGGAACTTACGTATTTCAGTATACTAATGATTCCTACGCAAACGAAACTGCCTAATTGCGTCCAGATTGTAAAATATAGCAGTTTTAGTGTGTTTCGGGTTACGAAAGCTTCCAAAAGTTGCCTAAAATCTATATATACCCTATTTTACTTCAATTTAGGGGTTGGCAAATAATATACACACAATATACAACCATACTTTCAGCCATTGAAGAGGGGAAAGGAAGGAGAAGAAGAAGAAGACCAAAGATTTCCATGGCCTCCTCCATCAACCTCTTGCCATCTACCGCTCCTATGGCAGCTTAAACCTAGATCTAGGGTTTCAATGAAACCCTAGCCAAGTAATAGGGTTTTATTTATGTTGTTATTTTAGTTTTATTATGTATGGATGACAGTTACATGTTCCGAGGATTTTTATAAATAAATCGTGCTTTTATTGATTAAATAGTTACTTTTAAAGTTTATTCTTGTCTTAGATCTATTTTGACTATGATGTGCTCAATGATCTATGTTTGTTGTGCTTATATAGATTATTTACATGTAATGGTGCTTAAATTGAATTATGCTATCAAGTATCCGAATAGTCCATGCCTAGATTAGACGGATTATACCACAACCCTAGTTTAGTGTGGGATAATTAGTGCTAACCGAAGATGGATTATGTTGGTGCTCGAACCATAGTTATTTTCTTGACGGAAGAATTGGGCTTGTAGCTACAATTCTCCATTATCATCAAACTTAATAAGCTAATTGAATGCAAAAATACCCTTATTATGAAGCTAGTGGTGGATTTGTAATCCTAGGTTCCCTTTAAAAATCTTTAAAACAACTGTAATTACTTTCGTAGTTTAGATTTATTTTATTGTTCTTAGTTTAATTAAATTCAAAATTAAAATCCGTTTTCATAATTAATTAGATTTAGGTTTTAAAATTAAAGTGAGGTAGTATTCAATCTCTGTGGGTTCGACCTTTACTTTCACTACTACAAATCTTTAGAAAAGTAAAGTATACTTTTATATTTTAATTTTGACAAGATCAAGTATGCACTAATTTCAGACGATCCAGAGTAACCTGCAAATTTGATTGTGTTATCGATGAAAGAATTCGTTGTAATCTTAGGAATCGACTAGTTAACAAAGTTCGGTGCCAAATTGGACTGCATTAGTAAGATGATTTCCTTTGCATATTTGGGAGCACAGTGGTCCATTTTCTAGTGTAATCCATTGAGTGATGCATTTCTCACTACCCATTTGGCTATGATAGAGAGCACCAATACAGAGACTATGACCGTTCAAATTCTAGTAGTACAACAGTTTGAGGATGACAGAGACATCTCTGGTTTAATCCTAAAGTGAGAGATTGACATAGGCATTTAGTTAATGCAAGGAACAACACCAATATCGAAGACCCCATATCGTATGGTGCCGACAGAGATGCAAGAGCTATGTAAGCATATCCAAGAGTTGGAGAACCTTGGATTTATTCGACCTAACACTTCACTATAGGGAGTACCGGTGTTGTTTGTTAAGAAGAAGGATGGACCAATGCGATTCTGCATAGATTACAAAGAGTTGAACAAGGTTACGGTCAAGAACAAGTACCCACTATGATGGATAGATGATTTGTTTGATCAATTCTAAGGAGCCATACTATTTTCAAAGAGCGATATACGATGAGGGTATCATTAGTTACTTGTTCGAGAAAAAGATGTGTCGAAGATAGCTTTCTGCTCAAGCAAAAAGCTATATTTTGCTCAAGATGGGCATTATGAGCTCCTGGTTATGCCATTTGGTTTGACCCATGCCCCAGCGACATTCATGGATTTGATGAATCGGGTGTTCAGACTCTATCTAGATCAGTTCATTATTATTTTTATCGATAATATCTTGATCCACTCAAAAACTATGGAAGAGCATGAGAAGCATTTGAAAATTGCCTTACAGACCCTTAAAGACAACCAACTTGTCGCCCAGTTCAGCAAATGTGAGCTTAGGCTCAAGGAAGTCAAGTTCTTGGTATATGTTGTTTCTCAAGAAGGTATCTCAGTGGATTCTGCGAAGGCCGATGCAGTATTGAATTGGAGCCGACCTAGAAATGCTTTAGAGATTAGAAGTTTTCTTGGGTTAGCTAGGTATTATCGTCGTTTTATGGAAAGATTTTCCAAGATTGCGGCTCCACTAACTAGTCTGACGAAGAAGGAGACAAAGTTCGAATGGCAAGATAAGCACGAACGCACTTTTTAGGAGTTGAAAGAGAAATTGACTCCTGTGCCAGTGCTAGCTATTCCAAGAAGTGGAGAGAGATTTGCTATTTTCAGCAATGCTTCATATCAAGGTTTAAGGGGCCTGCTCATGCAAGAAGGAAGAGTAATTGCTTATGGATCAAGGCAGCTGAAGCCACATGAGAAGAACTACCCGACATATGATTTGGAGTTGGCAGCCATTGTGTTTGCACTCACTATATAGAGACACTATTTGTTTTAAGAGCAATTCGATCAGTTTTCCGATCATAAGAGCTTGAGATATTTATTCTTGCAAAAGGAGTTTAACATAAGGCAAAGACAGTGGATGGAGTTGTTGAAAGATTATGACATCACATTCCAATACTACCCTGGTAAGGTAAACGTAGTTGTAGATGCTTTAAGCAGAAAGCCTCACCAGCACTGTTGCTTCACTTATGATTAGAGAGTGGCAAGCTCTTGAGATAAACACAGAGTTTGGAATTCAACCCGTTGAAGTAGTAGATGGAAGGATATTTGGACGCTTGGCAATTCAAGCTATACTCGTTGGCCAGATCATAGAGGCTCAGCAGAAAGATGTGGAACTACATCAGTGGTTCAACACGATGACAGCCAAGGATCCGACCAATCGGTATATTGGGAACAACGGAGGTTTTAGATTTAAGAACAGACTTATAGTGCCAGCTGTGAATGATATCAGGAAGGATATTTTAGAAGAAGCGCACAGATAAAGACTAACTGTACATCCCAGAGGGACGAAGATTTACAAAGACCTGAAGAGAACTTTTTGGTGGGAAGGCATGAAGAGGGAAGTTGCCAAGTGTGTTTCAGAATGCTCGACCTGTCAACAAGTTGAGGTAGAACATCGGAATCCGATGGCACTTTTTCAGCCGTTGCCAATTCAGTAGTAGAAGTGGGAACATATCATAATAAATTTCATAGTAGGACTGCCTCGATCTCAGCAAAATAATGATTCCATTTAGGTGACTATGGATGGATTCACTAAGTTAGCTTATTTTATCGCTTACAATATGACCTATTTCGTGGAGGAATTGAGCCGATTGTATCTGCAACTGATTATGCGTCTACATGGTATCCCAGTCACCATCGTATCAGACCAAGATTCTCTATTCACGGCAAAGTTTTGGGAAAGTCTTCAGACAGCTATGGGGATGTTGCTGAGATTGAGTTTTACTTTTCATCCTTATACCTTTAAAAGCTCATGGGAGACTCATTTGCTACTGATTTAATTTGCCTACAACAACAGTTACCATTCAAGTATAGGATGGTACCCTTCGAAGCGTTGTATGGAAGACCTTGTAGGTCACCATTGTGTTGAGCAAAAGTTGGAGATGGCAAGCTTCTAGGCCTAGATTTGGTTCGGGAAACCAATAAAAAGATTGTTACTGCATGTCAGAGAGAAGATGAAGGCAGCACAAGACCAACACAAGAGTTACACAGACTTCCACCGCGGAGATAAAGAATTCAGTGTGGGAGAGCATGTCTTGCTTAAAGTATCTATAATTCAAGGTGTGGTGAGGTTTGGACAGAAGAGAGGGAAGTCATCACCTCGCTACATTGGACCCTTTGAGATGTTGGAGTGTGTAGGCAAAGTTGGTCACAGACTAGCGTTACCATTGAAGATCTCGAGAGTCCATAATGTTTATTATGTCAGTTTGTTGAAGGAGTACCATCAGGGCGCTACCCCAAATGTGATCGATTTCAGAGACATATAAGTGAATGACAATGCATCATATCAAGAGAGACCAGTGCAAATTTTGGACAGAGAGATCAAGAAGCCGAGGAACAAGGAGATTATGTTGGTGAAGGTTCTGTAGAATCACCACAATGTAGAGGAAGCTTTATGGGAGTTTGAGTCTACGATGCGCATCAAGTATCCAGAGTTGTTTGACTCAAGTTAGCTCAGATTTTGGGGACGAAATCCTTTTATAAGTGGTGGAAAGGTGTAACACCCACATTTTCTATTATCAATAATGTTATTTCCGAATATGTATTACCGATATTTTAGATATATATAAAAGAGATTTTGAGTATGATTGACATTCCATGTGTGATCATGCATTTCATATCATTAATCATTTTAAAACAAAACAAACTTTGTTTATTTAACAAACCCGAGCGCTCGAGAACCACGAGCGGTCGACCACTCGAGCTAGCACGAGTGCTCAAGCTCGAGCTAAAACGATGTAAAATTTTATTTTTCCCTAGGGTCCGAAAAATCTATTAATACACAGCCATTTATTGCATTTGATACGTTTACAAACCACTGTAAATAGAGAGAGTTCCTTAAAATAGAGTAGTGAGAGTTCATAGTATTACACACACACCCATCAAAATTCGCTTCCATGACTTCAAATGCATGATCCATTCACTCAAATTGCACATAATGAGGTCCTAGATGCTGGGCTATCAAGAATAGAAGGAGGATTGTTGGCATTGGAGCTTGTATGTAGAGTTTTTGGTGATCAACACCCATATTCATCATCATCATCTCTTCATTCTCAACATAATCATCATCCCTTTACTATGTCTATATACATATATAATCTATAGAATTGAGTTACATGTGTTTGATTTAGCATAATCTAGCTTTAGATAGATCATTATGATCATCATCTATTTTTCAAGTTTACATAAATTGCATCATCCAATGATTGTTGATCACTTTGTAAATGTAATAATTTATTTATAATGTGTATATGAGCAAGTATTATCTATTTTAGAAGCTGCATGTGATTTTAAAGTTGAGATTTCATGAATTTATTATGAAAGTCATAGTTATGTTGTAACTAAAAACAATATGCTAGAAAACTGCAAAGTACGAGCACTCGAGCAAGTATGAGCACTCGAGGGTCTAAGCGCTCGAGCCTGACAGTGTTTTGATACTTCTTGTTTTCATGTTCTCTATATTGTACTATGAGTTTAGTTAGCTGAACCTAAAATTTTAGATGATCTGTATGAACGTACTTGTTAGAACATCACAAACTGTATAGACGTGCTTGTTAGTTTTTGGGAGTTCTACTTTATGCTTATGTAATAATACCATGCTTAATTTAGTAATCCGTGTATAAGATAAAGTTCAAATGCATGATCCATTTATGTTTTAGATGTCAATTCCTTAACCTATAATTATATTTTCGTGTATTATTGTTATGATCAGTTTGTGACGTTAAATAGTAACGCGTTGGGTCGAATCACTAATGGAGTAATGAAGTATCATGCGCAAATAATGTACATAATTGATTAAGTATTAACAGTCGTGTGTGTAACATGCTTGTGTTGTATGGTTGTGTTGGATATCCTCGTCATTTATTCCACGTGTGGTTGCATATTGTCGTATGACCTTAACGGTTTTGTTGTCAGTTGTGTTGTGTTCATGAATTATTGTCGTTAATATGTTGTGTTCGTGTCTTGGTTTGTGTGCCATTAAGTTAGGGCCGAATTGGTCTAGAATGAATGAGTTAGGGCCAAATTGGGCTAGGCGATTATTGTTGGCCAAATCGAACTTGGAATGCATTCATTATTATTGCCCGAATTGGGCTTGGTGTCGAGTTAGGGCCGAATTGGGCTAGGAGTTGGGTTGTGGCCGAATTGGGCTTGTTTATGCATTTGAGGCCGAATTGGGCATGTTTATGCATTTGAGGCCGAATTGGGCATGATGTGTTGTATTGTCGTGTGTTGAAGGAAGCTAGTACCGTCAGTTCAGTGTTGTTGTATTAGGCAGAAGTTAGTATTGCCAGTGTTGTGGTCGTGAGTTGACAGAAGCTAGTATTTTCAAGTTGGTTAGTTGTTGGCACAGTGGATTCGTGTGCGTTATGTTGCATTTGTGTGATTGCATAGTCGGGAAGAAGGTTGAATTTTGAGTGAGAACTTGCGTAACTGCACGGTAACTTCTAAGTGATAACGTAAATGGTATACATGTACATACTGTGTTTAGTTTGTAGTACTTCACACTACTTTCAGCTGATAGGCGTGTGACCCCAGACTTCCGTGACCAGCTGTTGTAGTTCTAGGCACTGGAGATGCTGTTCCGCTAGGCGAATACAATGCAGAAGAGATTGTGGACGAAGAAGGTTGGGGCTTTGCTAGCTAAAGAGTTCGTATTGTTGAAGCTGTCCTATTCCGTTGGGAAGTTTTATTATCTATTTTTTATTATGTTGTTGTTATCGGCCGTTTGGCCTTGAACTTCTGTTCCTTTTGAATTTGGATATCTATAATATTTGAGTATGTATAATAGAGATTGTAAGACTTTGATGTTGTTTCTGCTGAACTTAGAACTTTTTCGCTGCTATTAATATTTTGATATTTTATTTCATAAGTATTTGAATAATCATGCGATCTATAACTTGTTACGAGCTTACGGGTCCGATAAAAAATCTTACTTCTCCTAATTATTGCAACACCGGGACATGACCTGATCCACCTTAACTGAGATCATAGTGCTACTGATTTCCTCATCCTCCACATTACTCATCTTCTATCTTCTTTCCTTGCAGATCTAGTAAAGGCTTCCCATCTACAACCACCTTGACATTTGCATTAATGAATCCACCTCATTCATTGCAATTAATATCCTTCATACATCCAGACGTCCTCTTGAGGTTGACTTTTGATCCAATTAAATAAATACCCCAATAATTGCCCATCATAGAGAATAAATAATCTGACCATACATGAAGAGGAACATCCATACATTGATTTGAGCTAGGTGTTGCAGCATGATTATGCTTAGGGGTGGCAATTTTTGACACGACAATCTGTTTTAGTGAGACAACCCGAACACGACACGACATGACACGATTAATTTAAAATAGTTTGTATTATAGATGAATAGTACTCGAAACTAAAAATCAAACCTAAAACACACAATCCGATTAATAACACGATTATGACACGAGAATCCGAATTACCACCCCTAATTACGCCTCCCACAGTTTCAACCCCACCAACCACACACCTCTAATGTCTTGCTGTCCACACTTAGCAATTCTTCACGCCTGCCATCTCAAATTCCAACAGAACCAATTTACCTCCAATTAGATTTTTGATAGAGCAATCCGGTTCCCTAAATTCCTTCATTCCAGATTTAAGATAGTACTCCTTTCATCTCATTTTATGTGTTATTTTTTTTATTTTTTGGATGTCCCAAAATTATTTTTTACTTTCTTAAATTAGCATGCAAATTTTACTTAATTTTTCAAACTACATTTCTTTGCCATCAACACCGAAACAAAACAAAAAAAGAAAATACAATGAATATGGACAATTCTGAAAAGTAGGTATAAATTTTTATTATTCTATTAAATAATTAAATTATCTAAAAAGGACATATAAAATGGGACAGAGAAAATATGTACCATGGATACGTCTTTGCCTTCCCCAATCACACATCTACCAAGCCGTACTTTAGCCATTCTTTGAGCTCCTTCGGAATCTATGCAGGTCTACCCTATTAGTCACACTGGCCAATGAGCAACATCAACTTCAACTCCGGTCATGACTTCCTTGTAATTTCTATGATCTCTGGGTCCCATTGTAGTTGGGAATTTGGTGTTTTATGCCCTTATCAGAGCCCTCATCATTTTTTTTTCCTCCATTTGCCTCCCTCTCTTGCCTAGACCAAAAGCCGCCATTTTTACTTGCAACTTTCTTCCACCAAACCTGACACCATTACATTTATTAGAAATATACGATTTAGTCCCTAATTATGGTCATTAATAGAAATTGATCCTTACTTGATTTGGTTTTCAGAAATTAATCCTTAATTTGCAATAGGAATCAATAATTAGTCCCTATTCCTAAATAGTTAGTTCAATTCTGGACAATTATACCCTTGTGATATATATAGATATCTATACATAACTGATTATATGTATTCACATATAAGCAAATATGTGAAATTCAAAAAAGTCTAAATAAGGTAGTTAATAAATGGAGATGATTTATAGGAGATCATGGATAATGTGCTGTATCCCAAAAATTATGCTGATTTGTGTTTCAAAAAAGACCCATTTTAAATCTGCATGTAAACATGGTTATTTGTTTCGTATCAAAAAAATAACAAATAATCTTGCGTGGAAGTTTAAAGGTTTTTGTGAGAATTTTTCACTTTTTACACAGTTCGGACTGTGTATACAAATTCATGGAAGTAAGTAAATCTATGGCACAACCGTCGATGAATGGATCAAATCCATGAACCAATTCGGAGTGATCGTCTTCTGTCTCGTCTCGCAATCGGTTGATTTTGTTGATGATAGGTTGCAAATTTGAAACCTTGCTTTTCACTCGCATTTTCGAGAACAAAGGTGAAATCGAATTTTCGCGCCTAAAATGATTCGATTTTAGTGAGATATTTTGATTTTTTTTTCTCACGAATTAGTGAGTAATTTGTCCACATAGTGGTCACCGGTGGAGAGTGGTGGCCGGAGATGGTGGTGCATGGTTGATATAGGTGAAGGGAGGTAGAGAGGGGAGGAGGAGGAAGGTGGTGGGTGGTCGTCGGTGGCGGTGGAGGGGTTGTGACCCTCTCTCTCTTCTTTATCCCTCTCTATTTTCATCTTTCTCTCTCTAGCAGATTTTCTCTCTTTCTCTCTCTCTCTATCTAAATATATAGACGGTCCGACTTTTAAGTGGACCTTAAAAAACGGACTGTGTAAAATGTGAGAATTTCTCACAAAAAAGTGGGAAGCGTGTTAAAAGTGAGAAATTTCTTGATTTGAATTTGAAACCCTGATTTCATATATATATATATATATACGGGGGCAGTTTTGTCCTTAAAATATTATAGGGACCTATTTCTAGATTCATTTAAAAAAGGAGCATATTTCTAGTTAGATGCATATATTAGGACTATATATTAAGTTACCCTACATTTATTTACCACAAATGTGGCCTCTCCTTTGTTGTCGAATGGAATGAACACGTAATCTGTCGTATCTCCCTATTTGAATGAAGACGTATATGTCGTATCTCCCTCTTTTGGGTTTACCTGCAACTTCCTTCCACCAAACCAGTTTCTTTATGGTCAAGAAGTTTCAATCAGTCAAAAAAAATGCTTGGCGTGACGGACTCACTGAATTACTTCTCGCTTTGTATGATCTTTGTTTTTTTTTTACTTTTTGATTCGTGTATAGATATGCTCTAGTTTTTTATTTTCTCATATTTTGTTATATTTAAAAAAAAGGGAGATTTAGTGAAAAGGTCATATGGAGTAACCGTTTTAGTCTGTGGTCCATCAGCTAAAACATATTAGTCTAAACTCATTCATAATTTTGTGGACAAAAATGCCCATCAAGCAACAGTTAAAGCGTTACTATTTTTGTTCATTCCAGCGAATTCTACAAATAGGATCGAAATATCCCCAAAATTCCCCCCCCCTCTCTCTCTCTCTCTCTCTCTCTCTCTCTTCATTTGACTATGGACTTGCTATCCATCTCCACTCCATCATCAATCCACTTCACTCTCTCTCATTCTACATCTCCTTTGTAACCCCCAAACTCTAGTACTCACCCTCTAAAACCCCCTTTTTTTCTCCGCCCTTATACACACACACATACACACACACATCGTATACCTGTACATACGATGTGCATATCCAAATATCAATTAATGGATGTTCGAGTATCAATTAATGGATTTGGGTGGTGGGTTTTTATGAAATTTACGATACCCACTTTATTTACAAGGTGAGTTCTTGTATTGAGGCTCTAAGCTCAAGTACAGACAACAAGTGTGTTTTAATATAACCATATAAATCAATGATTTTCACTATAGTATTTATGTAGGTTTGCAGTTTGCATGTTTAACTAACATTTGTCCTTTAGAGGGAAATGGTTGAATAAAAAATTGAGGGCTTTAAGATTTGGCTTTTGAATTCAATTTATGGAACCCCCAAAGTAACCTTTTTTTTCTTCTTTTTTTTTTTTTTAGATTATTTTTTTCGTGATGTTTTGTCTTGCTGTTAAGTTTTTGATTGCTACTGTAATTTTCTTGGGGATTTTCTTTTCGATTGGATGTTGACATGGGGTCTGGGAGAATGCTCTTATAGTGTTTGTAAAAAAACCTAAATGGGATGCCTTATAAGATGTCTTGTAGTGTTGATGGTTCTACGATTTGCAGGGGCATATTTGGTTCTTGCTTGGGTGCTTTTGGCTGATTGGATGTATTTCTATCTTTTTGGGAAGTTGATTTGATAAACTTCTTTTGTGTTACTGTTCAAAAGAATGGTATGCTACCCAAATTCATATCATTAATCACACAAGTAGTTTTGTGAATTTTGGAGCAACAAATTAGTTCAGTTGGTAAAAGGGTGCTCCATGCCATGATCATTAACATAGTTCCCACCAGGCACCCAGAGTCTTGGCCCCGACACTTGTTCCCTTGCATGAGATCACTACACCAAATGGTAAAAAAAAAAAATTGCCATGATCATTAATCCAAGTTACACGTCATAATGAATTCGTACTTCTTCACATATCACCCACTTTTCCCACCATTTGAAAGATCGTAATAGCATGGTTTACAAAAGGCTGGTTATGAGAAATTCGTGAAAAGATAATAATGTGAAATTTACTCCAGCATTTGAAACTGGTTATATGAGATTTGTGAAAAGAAAAAGTAAAGTGAAATTCACATTATTAAAGTTATGTGAAATTTCACATAACTTTATTATTATTTTTTTTTTAATCATTTGGTGTAGTGTTCTCGTGTTAAATTTGGCATTGTGTGAAATTTCATGTAGCTATGAGAAATTTCACATAACTGGTTGTGTGAAATTTGTGAAAAAAAAAAGTCATGTGAAATTCACTCCAGTGCCTAAAATTTCACATAACAATGCCTAAAATTTCACATACCTTGTTATATGAAATTGTGAAAGAAAAAGTTATGTGAAATTGACTCCGACGTCTGAAACTTCACATCATTGGTTAATTAAGTGAACTTTGTGGAAAGAGAAAGTTATGTGAAATTCGACGTCTGAAATTTCACATAACTTGTTTTGTACAATTTGTGGAAAGAAAATGCTATGTGAAATTTCACACAATAAGTGAAAATAAGTGTCAGGGCCTAGTGCAGAAAGGAAAAATGGGGCGGGTGCGAACCTCGGTAATGAAAGTGGCGTAAAAAGTATGAGAAAATTTAAAATTTTCACATTATGTGTAATTTTAGTTATGTGAAAATTTCAGCAACTAGTTATGTGAAATTTGAGCGATAGCTTTAGAGGTAATGCCATGCTCATTACCAGAGTTATATTAATGAATGCTTACTTTTATAGCTTGTGTTACCAAAATTGTGGTGATTAATTAATCCAAGTTACATGTAATAATGAATTTGTACCTCTTCACATATCACCCACTTTTTCCACCATTTGAAAGATCATAACATGGTTTACAAAAGGCTGATTATGTGAAATTTGTGAAAAGAAATAATAATGTGAAATTTACTCCAGTAGCTAAAATTTCACATAACTGGTTATGTGAGATTTGTGAAAAGAAGAAGTAAAGTGAAATTCACATTATTAAAGTTATGTGAAATTTTATTTTATTTTCTGTTTTCTTTTTTTTTTTTTAATCATTTGGTGTAGTGTCCTCGTGTTAAATTTGGCATAGTATGAAATTTCACATGGTATGAAATTTCATGTAGACATAAAATTTCATGTAGCTATGAGAAATTTTACATAACTGGTTGTGTGAATTTTGTGAAAAGAAAAAGTCATGTGAAATTCACTGTAGTGCCTAAAATTTCACATAACTTTTGTGAAAAGAAAAAGTTATGTGAAATTGACTCCGACATCTGAAACTTGACATCATTGGTTAATTATATGAAATTTGTGGAAAGAAAAAATTAAGTGAAATTCACTCGGACGTCTGAAATTTCACATAACTTGTTATGTGAAATTTGTGGAAAGAAAATGTTATGTGACATTTCACACAATAAGTGACAATAAGTATCAAGGCCTGGTGCGGGAAGGGAGAGTGGGGCGGGGTGCGAACCTCAGTAATGAGCGTGGCGTAAAAAGCATGAGAAAATTTAAAATTTGATTAAAAAACAGAGTTAATAATCAATCTATTGAAAACATAAATTCCACAGGACGAGCAAACCACAAAAAATTCCTCTTAAACAAAGTCTTAACTAACCCACTTTTGTTTTACATAATGGTTATGTGAAATTTCACACAACTTTTTTTAGTGTGAAATTTCATTGCAAATTTGAAATGTCTCATAACAGTCATGTGAAATTTTTGCAAAAATTTGCACAGCAAAATTATAAGAAATTTCACAAACACTCATTAGTAAGAAGGGATGAAAATGTATACAACTTACTTCTCCACTCAAAATCATATCCACCAAACAAAACTTAAGAGTCTCCATAGATTGTGTATGATACACATTACCCCAACAGGTTGGGCACATGCTGACAAAAGCCACCAGTCGGTCCAGTCAATCCAAGCAACACATCCATAGAAAATTCTCACATCCAAACAAAGTATATAGATTATGGCATCCAAACAAAGCATACAAGTTCTATACCCTTCTCAATGCGACCATCGACAACTCACCAAATCAAGGAGTGACACGACTGTGACCAGAGATTATAGTCCGCCTGTCTTGGCCTTCTCCGATTTGGCGTGGCTCGAGTGCAAAGACGGCGATTAGGGCCACTTCTTCCAATTTCAGACCAAATCAACGCTTTGAGTTATGGCATTGCATATATTTAGGGCTTTCATGAACCAATCTAGATCGAAAATGGAAATGGCGGTGGTCGGTGGACAAGATGGTGGTCGGTGGTCGTCAGTGGAGGCGATGGAGTCATTGGTCTCCTCTGTGCCTCTCTCTCTCTCTCTCTCTCTCTCTCTCTCTCTCTCTCTTTCTCTAACGTATGCACTGCCAAAGCAATGATGGGTAATTTGGTCCAAAAAAAATACCCCTTATTTGGTCAAAGGAGTAGAAGCGGTTGTGTTTCATTACTGGAGGAGTTTTAGCTAGAATTAAAGTCGAGGTGAGCTTTTAACGTATAAGATCCCAAATGAGGTATTTTGGACTAAAATTCTATAAAAAAAAATGAAACTTTACACTAGTGGGATATTTTAATTGAATTAAAAGTAATCTTGTTAATGGCATTTCAAATTGTAAAATTTTCTAAAGAGTAGTGTTACATTCACGCACTTTTTCACACACTTTTTGACACACAACTTTAAATGCATGTACATTGTGCTATGTAAGTGGTGCACAGAAAAGTGTGAAAAATTCAAACAACAGAAAGTACATTTGTTTAAAGCATAGTGTGTCAAAAAGTGTGTCAAAAAGTGTGTACCAAACATTTTCCTTTTCTAAATTTTGTCGTACAATAATTTAGGGGCAGTTGGCCATAGGTCCCTAAATTTGACCATAATAGGGGATCGATCCCCACTTTTTATTTTTGGTGTGAAAGGTCATGTGATTTTCTGCGGATGAAAATGCCCACATTCCTTATGTTTAATAATTATACTACACGTATACCACCTAAGCCCATAATTTAAGGAAGTTAGTTATTGTTTGTTTTCCAACTTTAAATTGTCATAACTTCTAAACTACAAATTAGTTTTTCATAAAAATTATATATTCATAACCTACAAATCAAGATCTATCAAACAAGATCCATAGTTCCTATAAAATTCTTAAAAAAAGAAAAGAAAAAATAAATCGATATCTTTAAGTGCTGCCCAAGTAAAAACAGTAATATGAGACAGTAACACGATACTATCGATAGTGACATTTCTTTAAATTGACCAAATAATTGCAAAATTATGCATATTTACAATAATTTTCAAGTAAATGCAGTAACATATTATTAAAAACTAAATATTTTTACAAAGATAGTAATATCATTGTTATAAAAGTTGCAAAATTAGGGCCATTTAGTAGATGTTGCTGTCTTTAAAAACTATCCACATGCAAAAAAAAAAAAAGTAACATACCATTAAAAATTAGCAATATAGTATTGAACAAAAAAATAGTTTCATGTCGTCTACAATGATATTTCTTCAAATTGACATAACTGTCTAGTTAAAGACAGTAACATAGAAAGAAAAAAAAAAGGAAAGTTTCAAAGGTAGTATCATGTGACTGTTGCAAAAGAGATAGTCACATTACGTTATAATGATCCGACAGTAACATGAATTTTATTTTTTGTTTTTACAGTTTTTTCATAATAACTATGGATCATGTTTGATAGATCTTTCCTTCTAGGTTACAAATATATAAATTTTATTCAAAATAGAGTTGTGGTTTGAAAGTTATGACATTTTATAGTTTGAAAAATAAAAAATAAAAATAAAAAAAACACTTCCTTGAAGAACATGATGAGCTGGCAAAACTACAACGCATGGGTGATGGGGGCAAATCTATCAATATCCTTATTTTTAGTTTAAAAATGGACTTATGACAATGTAATTCAAAAATAATTGTTCTTATCTGCTTAAATCCAAACCACTTGTAGTTATCTTTTATTTTCTTCCAAAGTAAGGACTTCTATTTAATTTTCCCAATAATTTATCCAGATCTAAAATGAAATTCAAAAGGACAATAAATGCTACAATAAAAATTGGTTTTACTAGGCCAGCCAATTTCCTCGCTAAAAGTCCTAATTTCTTCGCTAAAAGCTTTAGCGAGCAAATAATTTCCTCACCACATTCCACGTAATAGGGTTGTCATTAAAGGGGTCTTATCGACAAAATTTGTTTTCCTCGCCATATGAAGGTTTTAGTGACAAAAAATTTCCTCGCTATGCACTTGATGTTTTATCGCCAAAATCAAGTATTTCCTCGCTAAAAGTCTATTAGGTTTTCATGATACTGTATCATTTTGCGAGGAAGTAATGCTTCCTCGCCATTAAAATGTGTTAGCAACAAAGTATTTCCTCGCTATTGGCTGCACATTTCCTTGCCATAACCAAGTGTTTCCTCGTCATATTTCATCGCTAAAGCTTGGAAATTACCATCAGCGAGGAAATATTTCCTCGCTAAAATAATTTTTAATTCATTTAGAATAAACATTTGGTGATGAAACATTATGTCGTGAAAACATTTTTTTTTTTTAAATAAAAATGGCCCCTAATTTAATAATTCTGTTCTTGTTAAAAAATTCAACAAAATAATACTAAACCAGAAATATCATTATACAGTCGTGTTCAGCACTGATAAAAATGTTATTGTGTTCCTATTAAAAACTAATACAAATAGCAAAATACCTTCCACCGAGTTGATGTTCAAAACTAATTAAAACTACTACGTACATAGTGTCCATGCAATAACAACTAATAAATAATTTTTATTACAAAAACATAAATAAATAACAAGTAGCTGAGCCTCTTGAAATCAACCACATCTACACAGAATCTGTGACACAAATAAATAAAACACATTAGCCATACTGTAACAAAAAATACAATTGTAAAAAAATAATGAAGTTATGAAATATGGATTAGAGACAATTTTTTACCAAAAATTCGGCAGAGTGCCGTTTGCTTATGGTACATCCCAAAATATTGTAATTACAACACAATAACAATAATAACGAGACGTCATTTCCCATCCCATATTTATCAAAATAACATGATATTGTTTTCCACAAAAATTAGACAAAGGCGATACTTATCTAAAACTAATATACTTTTGGCAAAAACATACTAAGCTTATAAAAGATAGAATGGGTTCTTATACTTATGTTTTTCAATCATTCTTGCACATTGCCCATCGGTGTAGCTCATAGAGTCCAGATCTGTTCAAACTCCCTAACATTCAGACAAAAAAAAAAAAATTAATTCAAAGTACCAAAAATAAGTACCAATCATTAATCACTGGCCAGTTTAGATTAGGATTGATTGAATTTGAATCTGCAGGATCAAAAGTGTAACATAAATGAGTTTTAGACAACATTTGAATTACTTTTTTATTTAAAAATAAAAAATAAATAAATAAATAAATAAAACAAGGCATGGCTTAGTAGAACAAATTTGATTTTTAGTGGGAGGTAAGAATGACCTTACTCTTCTTCATCTATGGTGTGAGGTTGAGTTAGCTTAATATGGGCACGGCCTAAAAAAGCTAAGGTAAATTACTCACAAATGAAGAAATTAATTTTGTTACACAAATTCGCATGTTTTGGGTAAATTAAGCTATTTAATCTTTTGCCCATGAATAGATTGCACACTCTCCCATTCAATTGAGAGTGCTTGTGTTGCACTAAAATACACAATTTGTGTTACCTATCTAACTGTTCGGAAAAAAAAAATTTAAATAAAGTTACCCATCTAGCAATCTTTAGAAAGCAGAGAGAAAAAATTCAAAACACGTTTTGAATAGAAACATTTATACATGTTTGTTCCGGAGCAAAAAAACTAAAAAATAAAATCATGATCGTCTCATGTTCATAATAGTAATCAAGGATTTGTCCCAAATTCCTGGTTCTTACATGGCTCATAATTAACTCGAGATAGAGTTTTGGAAATTAAATACGTTGTTCCAGAGGGAAAAAAAACATAGTTATTGCAAAGAACCGAGGCGCCAATGTCTACGGAATGTGAAGCATTCCTTTCAGTCAATTTTCCTTCGGCTCCAAAAATCTTATTCATCTTTCTCTCTTTTTCATTTTTCTTTCTTGGGAACCATGGCATTACTCATAACTCACAAGCATTTGGGAACCATGGCATTTCTCGTAAGCATTTGGTATTACTCAAAAAACTATCAAAGTATTCGGGAACCAAGTAAATAAATAAATATACACACACATATATATATATATACATATGTATTACCCAAATGAAAACTCAAGTTACACGCAGTGTAATTGATAAAAAGAAAAAACGTGCAGTGAAATATGCACAATTACTCAAATTACTATTGGAGTTGCTAACATGCACAATAACTCAAACTTACTATTGGAGTTGCTCTAATTCTTGGAATTTAAATCTAGTTGGCGAAGAAATTTATTTTTCTTGCCAAAATAGCTTCTCTTTAATATTCTCTTCGCTGTTAAGAAAATTATTTTTATTGATAACTTTTAAGAATATAACAAATATGAAACGTTGCCAAACACTAATTTAGAAAATATTTTAGACTTAACTTGGGCAAGGAAAATAATGTTCCCGGCAAAAATCTACTTTTAGAGAGAACGCATTATTTTCCTCGCAAAAAATAGGTTTTGGTGAAGAACTTTATTTCATTGCTAAAAAGCATTTCTCAAAACAAATTTCATAATACTTAACTTTAGGCGAGGAAAATAATTTCCCTCGCCAAAACCTACTTTTAGATAGGAAACATGATTTTTGTCACCAAAAGTAGGTTTTGGCATGGAATTTATTTCTTCGCCAAAAGCATTTCCCACAATTAATTTTATTAGACTTTACTAGAGGGGAGGAAAATCTTATTTCCTCTCTATAAGTATGTTTTGGCGAGGAACTTTATGTTCTTGCCAAAATGTATTTCCTATAATTCATCTTTTAAGATTTAATATAGGTGAGGAAAAGAATTTTTCTAGCCAAAACCTACCTTTAGTGAGAAAATATGCATTTCCTCGCCAAAAATAGGTGTCAGTGAGGAAATTTATTTTGCACCAAATCAAAGTGAAAATAATATTTTTTAGAACTCATCTTAGGTGAGGAAAATAAAATTTCGTCGCCAAATTCAATACTATAGGCAAGGAAAATAATATTTCGTCGCTAGAGACTTCACCTTTGGTGTATTTCCTCGCCAATATTGATACTTTGGGCGAAGAAATAAGAATTTCATCGCTAAATGTTTGTGTGTTTTAGCCTTTTTGGCGATGAAATTTGATATCCTCGCCAGTACTATACTTTTGACGAGGAAATTGAATTTTTGTCGCCATGTTTTTTTTAGTAAAACACAATTTTGTTGTAGTGACATCAGTAGTATACTTGTATCACCCTATATTTTTGGATTGAGTAATAATACACAAGATTTTATATACTTGCCTTGACTATGCTTGAAGTTTCACTTTCAATCGATCGAAGTTGTTTTGAGCGATCGAGAATTTCTTTCTTCAATCGATCAAACTCCTTTCAAGTGATCAAAACCCTACCTACCTGAATTTATGAGGTGGTCCCCACTTCAATCAATCAAATCGGTCTCAATCGATCAAAATTGGCTGATTTGCTCTCAATCGATCGAGAACACTTCAATCGATCGAACGCAGCTGCTAATCTTATCACAGTTTGTGCGCTGGAAGGCCACATCCCCTTACCCGTTCCCTATATATAAGTATTTCGTGTGTATGGGAGTGTTTTGGAAACCAGAGATTATAGAGAGAGTGTGTGTGCTTGTGTTTGATATATATATACACACACATTTATATATGCATACACACATACTATATATACACACAGTCCGGGAGAGAGAGAGAGAGAGAGAGAGAGAGAGAGAGAGAGAGAGAAGAATAGAAGAAGATGAAGGAGAAGAGTAAGAATAGACAGAGAGAGAGGACGAGACAGAGATAGAGAAGGAGAGAGAAGAGAAGTGTGGACACACAGAATTCCACTTCTTGTTGTTTTTGTTTGAAATTGATTTGGATCAAAGAAAGAAAAGGAAGGGTCTATTGAAAACAGATACAGAGTCGCCACTTGGTCTTTAAGGAACCAAGAAACCTAATTTTGACTCACCCAAATAGCTAAAGGGCACCGGCCCTTCATAGCTAAAGAACTTGGTTCAGGGTTTTGGTACGAGAGAGGAAGGAACCTTCGTCGCGACTAAAACACCCTTAACTCGCCCCGTCTCTCGATGGGCCTCAATTAGCATCCAAATAATCATCTTATACTATGTTTGGTTCGACAGTTAATATTTATGATAGGTATATTACATCACATAAAAAACTTGAAATGAAATATCTAAAGATAAAATATCATTCATAAGATCTAAGCCAAGTATCACACAATGCAAAGTGAAAGATCACACGAACAAACCTAGGAAAAATCGTCTAATCACATATCAAGTAATTAAGTTTCCCTAATATAGAGGGGACATGAATTGTTTTTGAAACAAATAATCAAAGAAGTCAAAATACGCTTAGTAAGCTAGTATGATGCATGTTAATCTTTGAGGAAAGAAGACCTCTCAATCCCCGGGATGGATGAGAAAGGAAGATTAGATCGAGGGGGAAGTATGAACGTGTGATCAAATTCATTCCTTATAATCTTCTAAGATTAGGAGTCACGAAAACTCCAAATCTTTGCATGGATGCAATGTATGTATCTAGAATGTGCCTAGGTTATAGTGTGTTTTGTGTTCATGGATTCCTAGAATGACTTAGAAGTCTAGAATGTGTATGAATGAATGACGGAAATCATCATGGGATATGTACAAATGTAGTATGAACTACTTCTTAAGAGATGGGCTAATTTGGAGTGCATGTAAGCATCAAATCAAAGGATGAAAGCAAAAGAATGCTTGCTGTGAATAGTGGACATAACAGTAACATGATCTTTTGGAAATTATAAAGAGGCGTTAGGAATGTTTTCAATGCATGATATTTTATGGATATCTTTCTTATTGTGTCTAGAACACAACCCAAAAATCCAATCTTTAATAACTATTACATATTGAGAGAAATCATATAAACAATAGAGTTTATTCAGAAACAGACTCCGTACTGTCGACTGAAAAGTTAGAACATCTTAGAAAATGAAAACAAACGATCTAGAGGCCCATATTATACAGAACGTTTTCTGAGACATTGAAGTTCAAAGGAAAAATAATTTGGGACCACTCTTTTTGGAAAAATGTTCTGTAAAACAAGTTGAAAGTCAACCTAGCTGCTGTGACAGTAGAGGCAGAATGTTTAAAAGGAATATTTGGACAAAAATGGACCCCTTTAAAGTATTTCCAAGTCAAACCAAAAATCATGGGTGTTCTCTAATGAGTTAGGAAGACTTTACAAGTAGTCTTGCATCCATAGATTGAGTATTGAGTTCCAGAGAAATCTTTGAGCTCAAATCATTCACTGTTTTGACTTATTGTTTTAAAGATTTTGCGAAAAACTTGAGTTTTCTTTCTTGAGATCAAAATGAGAGGGTTTGAGAGGGGTTTTGAAATAGAGGTTTTGAAAGTATATTTTCAACATCAAATAGAGATTATGACCTCTTCGAATATCAACATCAAACTCATCATCAAGAACCCCCCAATATTGTTGGAGTGATTCATTTTTATTTTGAACATAACTTCAAGGATACCTTAGAGGTATTGAAGTTATAATCATCATCTATTAAACATGTTTTTGAAGTCAAGAGCTACTATCCATAAGGATTCACTCACCTCAAACTTCATGTCATCATTTAGATGATGAAGAACAAGTAAGCAAATAAAGAAAAATAAAAAGAAATGAGGTAAGAAGAGATGAACATATATATAAACAAGCAAGTAAATAGAAATCAATAGACGATAATCAATGTAATATTGGACTTGTAGCTTGGTGCTTCACTCATATATATTGACATTTGGACATGGAAGTAGCTTCCTAACTCAAGAATGCTCAAGAATGGTGATTGGGGGTATTTGGAATGTGACGTATAAGAGAGGTAATGGAAGAAAACAAGATTAAAACTCACTTTCTTATAGAAAATCAATGGGAGGAGCTCCCTTTTCTTCTTCTAAACCTATCTCTATCTCTCTTTCTCTCTACAACTTCTATGGACTTTGCACTTGCCCCCCCCCCCCCCCCCAAATGAAGAACAATGGGGGGTTTATATAAGCTAATTTGGGGAGGTTTTGGGATTTAGAAAGTGTTCCCATTGGTCCCAAACATCTGTGAACACAAAACTACATCGTTTTGGTTTGTAATTAATCAAATTAAACCCCCAAAAGAAATTACAAAAAAATACCATTCTGGAGGAGAGTGCCGTGGCTGCACTAGGCCTGTGCTACGGCGACAGTGGGCCAGTGCCGCGGTGGCACTGCTCCTGATTCGTACAAATAATCTTTTTTAGGCCCCCAGAGGTTCCGGTATTCGCGAAAAGGCCTTATTTTGTCCGAAATTCACAGAAAATGCATACAAACTCCAAATTGGGGTTGTGATATACCGTTGGAAAGGTAATGGAGTCTACTTTACAAAAAAAATAGTTCGGAGATAGGTCATTGATCTTGTCAAAATCAAGATGTAAAAGTATACTTTACTTTTCTAAAGATTTGTAGTAGTGAAAGTAAAGGTCGAACCCACAGAGATTGAATTACTAAAACACTTCAATTTTAAAACCTAAATTTAGTTAATTAAGGAAATGAGATTTTGATTTTGATTTTGAATTTAATTAAACTAAGAACAATAAAATAGATCTAAATTATGAAAGCGATTTAAAAGTGTTTTTGTAAATATGTTTAAAGGAACCTAGGATTGCAAATCCACCACTAGCTTCATAATAGGAATATTTATGCATTCAATTAGATTATTAAGTTGGATGATAATGGGGAATTGTAGCTACAAGCCCAATTCCTCCGTCAAGAAAATAACTATGGTTCAAGCACCAACATAATCCATCTTCGGTTTGCACGAATTATCCCACACTAAACTAGGGTTGTGGTATAATCCGTCTAATCTAGGCATAGACTATTCGGATACTTGATATCACAATTCAATTTAAGCACCATTACATGTAAACAATCTATACAAGCACAGCAAATATAGATCTTTGAGCACATCACAGTCAAAATAGATCTAAGACAAGAATAAACTTTGAAAGTAATGATTTAATCAATAGAAGTATGATTTATTTATAAAAATCCTCTAAACATGTAACTGTCATCCATACATAATAAAACTAAAATAAAAACATAAATAAAACCCTATTACTTGGCTAGGGTTTCATTGAAACCCTAGATCTAGGTTTAGTTGGCCATGGAATTGATGAACGACAAGAGGTTGATGGGGGAAGCCATGGAAATCCTTGGTCTTCTTCTTCTTCTCCTTGCTTTTTCCTCTTCAATGGCTGAAAAATAATGTATATTATGGCTGTATATTGATGTGTATAATAGTGTGTAATGATTTGTAACCTTAAATTTGATTTAGAATAGAATTTATATAGAGTTTGGAATGATTTAGGAAGCTTTCCTAAGCCAAATCGCACTAAAACAGCTGTTTTTACGTTTCTGGACGTATTCAGCCAATTCGGATTGCACAGGGCTCTTCAGGACCTCAAAATACGCGAATTTGACTTTTTCAACGGGTCGCTGGTGCGGGTCGCGCGAGCGGGTCGCTCCAGCGACCAGGGCTTTTTCCAGATTTTTCTCAGATTTTCGCTGCTCTGTGCACTGATCGTAGAATTGCGATAACGTTTGACTCGGACCTCGTATTGACTCACCGTTTGCGGCCACGCGTCCGTAACTTGAAGATCTACATTTTATATCTCTGGAGATATTTCTTAAATCTGAAGTATTCCTTGCCAAAAATGCAATTTGCTGAGGCTGCTACTGCATTCATCTTTCACCGGAATCACCGTTTGAGCTCAGAATGACTTCCAAAGCCACTAATCATTGGATTTTTGTGTATTTTCATATTAAAGCTCCAAAACCTACAAAATATAGAATACTTATTCAAAATCACTTAATAACTACATGAAATGGGCTAACAAAGCGTATTTTTAGGACTATAAACGACAACTATTCGTCGCCGATCACACCCCCAAACCTACTCTTTGCTAGTCCTCGAGCAAAGAAAAACATGAAACTAAATACTACTATACTCAAAAATCCTAACTCACTGTCGCAGGCAACGCGATTGCATTTAGCATATGCAACAAGCCTTTTAAACCCCTAGGTGTCCCTAGTAGGACGAGTGAAATCTCGTGAGGGTTCTCGTCAACAAGTCACCCACAACCATCTTTATTTCATTATATATTTAAAAAGTTTTATTTAAAAACGAAAAATTAATAGTCAATACTCCTTATCATAAAACAATGATTAGAAATAGAATAACGAAACAAGAAAAACGGAATCAAACGTCCATTTACATTATGGAAAACAATCCTAAGCACATGCATCGTATAAATCAATAGAGTTTCTCATAAAAGTGCACGTGTGTGATGTTGTAGTCAAATGAACACGCGTATGTCATGAACTTAGAATATAACTCGGATAACCATCAATCTATGCTTCGACTACGAATCTCACAATGTTAATTACACTCTAAAATGACACACTCAGAAAAAGGTGTAATTTTTCTAAAATATGTGAGTAAAGGAAATATATTTTCAAAGCAAGATACCGCTCACATATAACTCGGAAAAGACGCATGACACGAAAGAACAGTAGTCTCATGGATAGGATGCCAATCAAACACGAAAAATTAATCGTTACCATATTTTAATCCCCCTCCCATCGTTTACATATCCGAACCATGTTTCCTAGGATCAAATAGGACTTTTCAAAGGTTGTAATGTGGCTCAGACAATGGAAAAAGATAGAAAGGATTCGTTAGGTAGTTTTCAGAATGACATTGTAAGGCATGTTCAATTTCTTTCATTCATCTCTTCTACCAACTTTCATCTTCTTATTCTCTTCTTTTCATTCCTTTCAATTTTTTCTCCTTCTGTTTCTTTTTCTTTTTTTTTTTCAACCTTATTCTTTTTTTTCTTCATTGCCTTTTTTTTTTTTTTATTCTTTTCCTCTTCGTTGCTTTTGAAACAAATATTCATTGAATACCAAGGCAACCACCCCAAACATCATCTTATCTTCTTCTTCTTCTCAATCACACATTGCCTTAACACCACTAAAAGTTGATCAATCTTTCAGAGGTGAACTCCAAGTTGGCCAAATTGGAGCAAAAACAGGATAATGGTAATTAAAGAGAAAAGGCATTTTAACGGCTCAAGGGGCGAACTAAGGACATTTTATCATTTATCGGTCGGCAGTAAACAAAGAAGGGCCTAAGATCATTTCCTAGGGTTATGTGATTCTTCAACATTTACGACGGAAGATTATTTAGCATGGTAACAAATATTTTAACTTGACTATCAACCAAAACAAGAATAATGAGACTAAACAACAAGTTAATGCGCTATTTCAAGTGAAATTCGACAAACACAAAATGTATTTATAACCCTCTAAAAAGAAAAGATAGGCTCAAAAGCTCACCGGGTCTAGTCTCCACCTTGTGTTATCTAGAAATCCGAATCATATTATAATTCACATCAGACATGTATTCACGTGACTACGTGCAGTGCATAGGTTTGTGTGCAGATCTATGATATAAAACTACGATTCGAACAATACATGACCTAAAACGTTTCAACATGACTTCAGCAAATATTTAATCACATCTTTCCTTGTTTACCATTCTATAACAATCATAGTTACATAACAAGATGTATCGACTAGAGATTGCAAAACAGTAGGTAACATCGTTTATTTAAGCAAAAGAATCAAAAATTTTTTTAAAAAATTTAGTATAATGCATGCGTGTGCATACCCCCAAACCTAAACCTTTCATTGTCCCCAATGAAACGAAAGAAAGGAGAGTGCGTAAAGAAAGGAATGATAATACCTCGATCTCGGCAATCACAAACAGGTGAACACAAAGGAATATGTTAATAAAGTTCAATGTTACCTGTTACTTCTTGGTAAAAGAAAACAAACAAAAATAATAATAAAAGACAATATATAATACATCTGTTTTTTTTTTATTATGTTTCTTTTTGTTAATAATTTTTTTTTAATTAACGAAAACAGAAATAAAAACTAACTAGAATTAAAAGACTTAATGAAAGTAATAAAAAAAAAAACATAAACGAAACTATGAAAATAAAGAACAGACCAAATAAAAACACCAGACCAGGTTTGGGAAACAAAATGTAAAAGAACAACAAGAAACAGTGAAAAATCCCCACCTCGCGCGAGCGGATCGCGCGAGCGACCCTCGCTCGCTCGAATCCCTCTGCGAGTTTACCCTGAGGCCTTGTTATTAATTTATTTAGAAAAATTTCTAAGTACCAGAATCGCGCGAGCGGGCCGCGCGAGCGAACCCCTCGCGCGCGCGATTCTAGGCGCGAGATGTAACAGAGAACTCATATGTAAAAAGTTGGAAAAATTTTGTCTAAGGGGGAATCTCGCGCGAGCGGACCGCGCGAGCGACCTATCGCGCGAGCGGGTCGCACGCGCGACTTTGGTCTTTTCCTCTTTTTCTTTATTTTAATGTAAATAAGTGCAAAATAATTTTACGCCGACTCCCTAACCTATTCAGAAAACTCTAAAAGGACTCAAAATGACCCAAAATCATGCAAAAATCATTAAAACCAACGGATTAAAGCTTGGGTTGCCTCCCAAGAAGCGCTATCTTTTACGTCTTCAGCTAGACCGTTCTAGCTCAAGATTTATGGAGGCCGTAAATCAGAGTTTGTACCCTTTAGGGCGTTATTAATATTTCGGTGGAAAGCCAAAACAAGGTCTCTATTCGTTAATTCCTTTGATGACTCTCCTTTATCGTGTTCAAATCTATTCCTAACCTGTCGAGTAAATTCGTCATTAGGGTCCGTACTATTCAAATTCATCCGCTCATTTTCCACTATATTATTCTCCTCACTCACATTTATTACATTATTAGGTTCAATTATTCGTCTCACCCCACTCTCCGTCTCACATAGATAAGCATCGTCGTCCTTGGGAAGTTGATCAATAGAGTTAAAGACGTTCAATTTTAAGTTCATGTTCCCAAACGACACTTTCATTACCCCCGTTCGATAGTTGACACGTGCGTTAGCCGTGGCTAAGAACGGACGGCCTAAGATGACAGGAGTGTGTTTCCTATCATTAGTACGGGTTCAGTATCAAGAACCATGAAATCGACGGGATAATAACATTTATCAACTTTAACCAAGACGTCCTCGACGATTCCTCTAGGTATTTCAATAGAACGATCCGCTAATTGTATTGTAGCGGCCGTAGGTTTAAGTTCACCTAGTCCGAGTTGTTTATAAACGTGATAAGGTAAGAGATTAACACTAGCTCCTAAGTCAAGGAGAGCCCTATGAATGATAGTGTCACCGATGACACATGAAATCGTAGGCGTACCTGGATCTTTATACTTTGGAGTAGTATGTTGAAAAATTGAGCTTACTTTTTCAGTGAGGAAGACCTTTTTAGGAGTATGACTACGCAATTTACGTTTTTGAGTGCATAGATCTTTAAGACATTTAGAGTAAGCGGGAATTTGTTTAATAGCATCGAGGAATGGAATATTAACTTTAACTTGTTTAAATACCTCGAGTATATCTTCCGTTTTTGACCCTTTCTTGGACAAATGTGACGGTCCCTCAACGTTTGGTGGAAAAGGTATTTTTGGAATAATATTAGTTGGGACCGGTTCTTTTTCTTTTCTAACTCTATCCACACCCTCACCCTCACCCTTTTCTTTATTCAAATTTATATTTTTATTTTTCTCAACCTCATCCAGAATCTCAATAACTTCCTCATCTCGAATAGTCGTCCTAGTCGAAACAGTGTTCACACTCTCACTCGACCCCCCATTCTCGTATTGTCCCTTAGGCTTTTGAATAGTTTGTGCAGGCAACTTTCCCTCGTTTCTACGACTCACCGCAGTAGCTATCTGTCCCATTTGGGACTCAAGCTTCGCAATGGATTGTGTATGAGAGTGCACTATTTGTGCTTGTGCTTGGACTTGAGTTTATATGTTTTTAAGGGATGCCAACACCGTAGCCTCAAAAGCGTTATCCCTTGGATGGTTCAGATTAGGAGGTGGGTGTTGGTATCGACTTTGTTGATATTGGGGTCGATAAGTATTAGAAAAATTATTCGACATAGAATTATAATTATTTTGTGGGAATTGTTGCATAGAATTAACGTGTTGCTCAACAAACTCTGGAAATTGAGATGCAGAAGGACATGCAAAGATATTATGAGACGGTTCAGAACATAATGCACATACTTCTGAAGAAGGTGGAGTGGACCCAATTCCCATCCTCATAAGTTGGTCAAGTTTTCTATTTAATTCTTGTATTTCAATTGATTGACTCGACTCAACTTGCAACTCTCGCTTAGGTTGAAGGTATCCCTCAGAACGTACCGACACCGCCTGATGCATCGAATTCTCACTCAACGTTTCAAAAATTTTCCAAGCCTCGTCGGTGCTTTTGTGCAGGAAGGTACCCGCACAAACGGCGTCGACAGTATTACGGACTGAGGCAATAAGTCCCTCATAAAAGACCTGTACCAACTGCAACTTAGGAACCTGATGATGTGGACACGAGCGTAATAATTCTTTAAATTTCTCCCACGTGTCGTAAAGTGTTTCCCCATCTTGCATTACAAAGTTTGTTATTGATTTTCTTATCTGATTTGTACGCATAATAGGGAAAAACTTCTGTAAAAATGCGGTGTGTAAGGCTTCCCATATTCTAATTGTGTTTGGCTCCAGAGATTGGAGCCAGTATTTAGCTTTATCTTTCAAAGAGAATGGAAAGAGCCGCAATTTCAATTCATCATCAGTTAAGTTTTGAATTTTTAAAGTAGAGCATATATCCTGAAAATCTCCTAAGTGTTGATATAAATCTTCATTTAGACGGCCATGGAAAGATGGAAGTAGCGAGATGGTAGACGACTTTATCTTAAAGTGAGATGCCATCGCCTCCGATAAGTCGATACATGTTTACGGCGTGTAAGTCATAGGAATAAAGTAATCTTTAAGTAGAGGTGGTGGCGGTATATTAAGATTATTCATATTATTTCCATTGTTTCCGTCAGCCATTTTAATCGGTTCGATTTTAAAAGTTCGAGTTCTCCTTAACCGTTTAAGGGTACTTTGAATTTCGGCCTCAAACAAAGACGACGGAATCGGAGTTGATTCGTCGTCTTGCAACCTAGCTCTAGAAGCTTGGGTTGCGAACTTACAGTACACCATATGGACCAATTTCTAACAACCATGTTTTATGCTTTCTAATGGATATACCCGTTAGTAATTTCTAATGGATATATCCGCTAGAAATGGGGCAAATCCGTTAGTAATCACCCTTCATATAGACTTATATTTTTTTGTAACGGTTTGAAAAACAATACTAACGGATATATCCGTTAGTATATTTTATACCAAAATTAAATGTATATAATACAAAAAATAAGATAAAAAGAAAAATAAAAGTTGAATTTTTTGTGGTTGAACTAAAAACTTAGAGAATGTTAGGGTAAAAATGAAATTTTGCCTTATGTTAGCCTATTAGGTCATCAGATAACTCCTCTCCTCATATATTCCTCTCCTCCTTCATTCTATAAACACTATACAAGTACAAGAGAGTGAGAGACCAGGGTCCCCAGTCGTCCAAGTCCAAGAGGAGGACCACTTGCGAGTTGCGAATCTCAGTCGCTTGGAGTCACCACCTGGGGTCATGCGCCGCCTGGATCTACCGCCGCTTGGAGCGCTGCTTGCTGCTGCCCCATTTCCCTCATGCACGATAGACCTGAATCTGATCTACGAGACTACAACTACAACCCACAAGGTAATGTTTTCCTCTTTTAATGGAGTATTTGAGTGATTTGTGTCATAACTTTTATAGTTTTTAATCTAATCTAACCTACTTGGTGAACGCATCTCTTTATTGTTGAACACTTGAACTTGAAGAGTCTTGAACTATCTCTTCACAAAAAAAAAAAAAGAAAGATAGTGACATACACGCACACACACCCCAGTCATGGTTCGAGACATACACATGGCCACCGTCGCCGCTGTTTGTATTTTCAGATCTGGTACTTTTTCGACACACACACATACACACACACACAGAGACACACATTTTGCTCTGCTGGTCACCAAAATTCAGTTGGCAACTACAAGCCTGTCTTCATTTAGATAGATTATTAGATTCTATCATGAACCAATTTAAGTCCATTACTAGTTTGTAAAAAATTGTTCTTGAACTGTACAAGAACTACATCTCAAGTGATATCGATCTAGCAGTACTTCACAGCTCTGATCCTTTCTATCCCTTGATTTTTCTATTGGAACATCTCAAATGCAAGCCTAGTACTATATTTGTTCAATCTGATTTAAAAAGAAATGATAGGTTACAACATTCATTTAAAAAGAAATCGATCAACTCATATAAGTATAAGTTTTGGGTCTGAAAGATCCAATTAACACAGATCAAGTGCTGAGTAATTGAATGATTAGGCTTTTTAGAAGCAGGAATGTCTAAATTTAGCTTGATTTGAGAGTCTCTGAGCATTATATGCTTGTCATTGATTTGATAACTTGTCAAGCTGCATTATCTTGACTCAGTTGTGGAGAAAGATATGGTGCTATTTTCAGTACAAAAATGATTTTCTTATACATAGACTACTTCATATCTATCTGGTACCATTGATGAAAAAACCTGGTTGTTTCCATGCATTAGAGCTTTTACTCACCATTCAAATGCTGATGAATATTATAGTTTTTGCCAACCCGTCGCTTCAGTACAAGGGTTGCATTTTGACTAAAGCAGCTCTTGGATTTGATCCTTTATAGACTTGGCCTGTTTTTGTTTCCTGCAAGCCGAAATATAAACATACATTATGATTAGTTAAGTGTTTTTGTGGAGCTTGAGTCAAGTTGTAGAAAGCTGGTTTTAGTTTTCTATAACAATTGCGCTGTCAAAAGTTGAAATATGTAGTGGTCGCGACAGCTCATAAGGAACATCTAAGCACCATTCTTTGGTTACATTATGCATATGGAAGTTTTTACAGAAATTTAGAATCATCTGCAAGACTGCAATATTGAGAATACACACACCACAGAGTTGTACACACGTATCCTTCCATCAGTTCTTCGTATTGCAGTTTTCTGAGTTGAGTGTTCTCAACATTACTCTCTAAATTGTCTTTCCAAAGACAACTGACTACATGAGGTTACACAAATATCTAATTAGGTAATTGAATGTTGTACATTTGCGTATGTTATTTTTGTTTTGTTAGGATAAAGAATGATGATAGATTGATTCAATCGGAGGGTGTGGAGTCTCCTTCAGAAGCTGAACTACATGAAGACTGTAGGGAGCAAGGCATGCTTGGATTACTTTTCGTGGAAGAAATGCGCCAACAAGTTCTTATTCTTTTCCCACCCAATAGTGGATTTTCATTTTCTGTTCGTCGACTAAAGATTGTAACTAGAGCATTGATGTTGCAGTGGATTCTGAATAAACTTTTTCTTGTTTAACTAGTTGTAGACTGTGGATTGTACATACAAGCCAAGTGGTTCCGCATTTGAAAACGTCTAGATTGCAAAAAATTGTCATCACTGGTAGTCTGTTACAAGCATGTTATCACCCATGCAAAAATATAGTTGGTGCTTTAACATGTAACAACCAAAACTGAAGTGTAAGTAAAAATTGTTTCTATCAAAGAGGTAGAACATTTTGGCTTGCATATTCACCGAAATCTATTGGTGATGGGGAGGCACCAATTTCCTGATCCACCGAAATCTATTGGTTCTCTGAGCTCTCATTTCACTCTCTCTTTGATTGAATCCTGTTAATTTCACTAATTCATTTTTAATTTCACTAATTCATTTTTAATTAAGATTACTGAGGATATAATTGGGATCTACTAGTTTAGATTATTCATTATATGTAAGTAGAGGTGTGTGTGAATCAGTTTAATCCATGCTTGTGCGTTGCTGATCTAGTTATCGAACGACTTGATTATTGTCAAAATCTAAAATCTGTTAATTTTTACTGATTTATTCTGTTGATTTTCTCTGCAGAGGCGGCAGAGAACCAGCTGCAGAGTGGTGTCACTGCTTCTCTTTTTCCTCACAAGCAAGAGTTTTTCCATGGTATACATTGAAGCCTATATAGGTACATTGATATGTGTGAATTTCAACTTTGTTTACTGCTGTTTGTGATACTATAAGAATTTTACCACATTGATAGGTTGAAAAGGTCTTGATTGTGAAAATGTTATGCAATAATCATGGAAGCCTAATTTTGGCAATAATCATTCCAACATGGGGAAATAATTTATTTTGATTTATTATACCAATTTGTATTGCTGAGAGAGCTGGTAATCAGGTATTCAAAGTAGAACTTTATGTGGCAGTATATCTATGTATCGTATCAGCCGTAGTTATGCTGATTTTTTCCTTACTATCTTCACATGCTGTAGCAGCTGAACTATTGTTGTTATTTCTCTTCTTTGGTCTTTAGGTGGTAGTGCTTGGAGGTGGATCTTTTGGAACAACAATGGCTGCCCATATTGTAGATCGAAAGGCTCAACTAGAAGTTAACATGCTTGTACGTGATCCTTAAGTTTGTCGATCTATTAACGAGAGCCACTTTAATTGGTACCTCTTCTCAACTTCATCACTTCTTGAACTTTACATTCTTTGCATTCTCGGTAACAGTGAAAAACATATTTGAACTTATGAACCGATCTAGCAACTCACCACTTCTCGGTAACAATGCAGTCTCAACTTCATCACTTCTAAAAATGATGCAAAAAGGTATTTTGAGTTTTATAGAATTTTTCCTAATTCTTATAGTGCAGTCTTGGTAATCGGTTCTGCTTCAACTTCTATGTACTTGTAAAAAACCAAAAACAATCAAACGGCCCTTAATCGATAAGATGTGAGAGATGATTGAGGGATTGAATCAAATCTCAATTAAACCCTTTTACTTCGTCTTATTGAGTCAGATGAAACTGCACTATAAGAATTAGGAAAAATTCAATAAGAATTTTTCGTCATGAATCAATAAAGTTACCAATGTTTTCTTTATTTTTCGTCATGATTCAATAAAGTTACCACTTAGAGATGCATGACTGAGAGAATTATAATGTTGCTGACATTTCTATTGATTGATGTTGATATTGGTTTTTCCACTGTGGCTAATGGAGTTTTGGGGCTTGTGATTGGTGTAATTACATAACTGGTAGTTTACATGGCTTTCCTTGTATAGGTCTAATATTTCAATTATTCAGATAATTTTTACATCTGATTTACCATATTTTCTTCCTATAATGACCTAAAGAGGAAAAAAAAAATTGCTGCCAGGATAATTACATTTATGGAATATTAAGTTTAAAGTTAATCATAGATGCATGAAAAATTTGGAACCGAGTGTGTGCTCTCTCTCTCTCTCCCTCTCCCTCTCCCTCTCCCCCTCTCTCTCTCTCTCTCTCTCTCTCACACACACACACACACACGCGCGCGCGCTCTCCCAAAAGAAAGGAAAAAAAAAAAAACAAAGCAAAGCAAAACAAAACTAGAGAGATAATGATGCAGAGCAGGGTTATGAAGACTAGACAGGCAAATGGATTTCAAGTACTTGAAGTTGAAACTAGTGGGGACGTTTGATTTTTTTTTTTTTTGGTCCTCCCCCTTGTGTTGCATTGCTCTTAATTCTTTTACAAGATTTTTGTAGATGGGAGTAATCTTTTTTTTCCCCCTTATTTCTTTCTTTTCAGTTAATTGTCTAGAACTAATGCAGTTTTTTTTTTGGGTACATTCACAGGCAAATATAGCAGGTGAGTTGCTAGAGTGGTTCATACGTGCCATCCGTGTTTCTCATATAGAACTTTCATCAGCAAGAACGGTTCATAAGTATTTTGAGTTCAAATATGCAAAAAGGTATTTTGAGTTTTATTGATTTTTTCTTCAAACCCTTAACAATTAATTCTTAACTCAAACTCAGGTAAACACAATAATATTGGAAATGGGTACAATGATTGATGCAAAAATTAGTAAAATCAGATGAGTAAGAATAGAGAGAAAGACAGATAGGAGAATAAGAGAAGAGAGAATCAAAGGAAAAAAGAGAGAATAAATACAAATCTTATTCATCACATAGTCTTCTTCTCCTTCACTTCTTTTGAGACAGAGTGTACGAAATATATTGGGCATTTAAGTCTTTTTACATTTTCTGTTAACAGAGTTAGAGTTTAAAACCCTTATGATAGATGAGAATGTTCACTTTTTTAGTTCATGGGGTATTAGTAAAAATGGGCCATAGTACAGGGGGTGTTTTTTGAAATTTACTTCTTGAACTTTACTTCTTGAAACTTTTTTACATCGCTATCACAGCCAGGAGCCACTGCTCCCCCAAGAGATGGTTGGGTAGAATCGCAAAAAAACAAAAGTTAGATCTATGGCTACATGTGGTCTTTCCTTAGATCTGCTAGTCTTAATATGTATTCACTTTTCTTTAGACTCTCTGTTTGTTTTCATGTTTTCCTTAGATCTAGGGTTTATCTCTCTAAGTTTTTCACTTTGTCTATATCTCTCTAAGTTTTTCACTTTTCTTTGGACTCTGTTTCTGATGCTGACTCAGTACTTTTGACCATTCAAAGGGACGGGATCCTCTTATTTTTATCTAGTATCACACTCGTGTTAACTTACCACCACTACCTCAATCTGGACCAAAGCTATGAAGCACTTTAGCGACCAAAGAAGAATATCGATGCTGCTCATGCAGGTATTTCCTTTGGACGCTTGCCTTTTTATATAGTCATATCAAAGTTCACTTACAACCCAAAAAAAAAAAAGAGAAGGAAAAAGAAAAGGGAGAAAATGTCACTTTGAAGTTCTACCAATCAAATGACGAAATTCTGTTCGGACTCTTCTTAAAATGTTGAAGTATTCATGCCAGAAACTTGACTCTTAAAACAAGAATATCGGTAATGTGTCAAACACTTTGCTTTGACACACACCAAGAAGCATGTTTTACAAATGTGTGCACCACTTTTCTTCAGCTACTAATCTTGCATGCTTTACAAACTAACATTTGTGTCACTGATGTGCTTTTTAAATGTGATTTACTTCTTTATTTTAGGCTAAAATTGACCTGACACCCGTACATCGCAATGTGACATGAGAACTATTGATAAATTCCAAAGATGGAAGAAGGGGACTTCCCATGAAGTTATAAGCCTTGTTCTCCTTACACAGAAGAATGGCTAAACCGTGAAGTTGTAACTATAGGAAATCACAGGAGTATTCATGAAGAACTGTACTCTGAACAATTCATTGTATAGAAATATTTCCTTATATGACTGCCTATTTTTTTAGTTTATGTTGAGACAAAATGACATGAAAAACATTGTTGAAGTTTAATTTAAAATTAGTGATATTAAACAATGTGAAAAATATTGTTGATGTTTAATTTTGGTTTGATTGCATGAAATATTTTGATTCTGCTTGTTATGATTATTATGGATTATATTTGTGTTGTTTGTTACAGGTTGAGCTTGTTATATGTTTTTTAGAGATTAATATGGCAAATTAGGGGCAAATTAAAATTGAGGAGCATATAAATTAATTATTTTTTTTTTAAATTTGGAAGATTACTAACGGATATATCCGTTAGTAATAGTTGACAACCCGTTAGTATTCAATATAAATATTTTAAAATAGGTTGAAAAAAAACCGTTAGTAAGTAGCTTTCTAACGGATATATCCGTTAGACATTCCTTCATTTACTAACGGATTTACTAACGGATATATCCGTTAGTAAAATTAATTTTACCGTTAGTAATATTAGTAACACTAAAATACTAACGGATATATCCGTTAGTAACATTTATTCTAACGGATATATCCGTTAGTAATAAGGCCATATGGTGTAGTGTTACTAACTCTTAAAGTACGTTCAAGTTCAAGATCAATAGAATGTAATTCAGGTTTATTTGAACGCGTACCAAACATAAACTTAAAAAGAAAACTAAACTAAAATAAAAACTGACTCAAATAAAAAAATAAAAAATAGCAATCACGCAACTAAGATAACAAGCACTCAACTACTGTGATACATGCAAATTATCCTGTAATGCAGTGACCGCGTCAAGCCCAGCGCCTCGGGTTTTCTAGCTAATGCAATGCAATTAATCCTAAACTAATGCAAATAGTGTGTCACAGCGCCCTGACTTACAGTGGTTTAAAGCGAGTTTCACAAGAAGCACTTTATTTTATTTTATTTATATTTTTTCGCGTAAGCTCCTTTGATGCGTTAAGCTATTTCTCCCGAAAATGTTAGAATTTGATGACTCGAGAAACTATAAAATGAAAAGAAAAGTTAGTGACTCAAAATAAAACGAAACATAAGAAAAAGAAAACCTAATCTAATATTTACGAATTAACTAAACTAGATTTCTAAAACTAAAGCTAGTAATTTGCAATCCCCGGCAACAGTGCCAAAAATTGATCTTGTCAAAATCAAGATATAAAAGTATACTTTACTTTTCTAAAGATTTGTAGTAGTGAAAGTAAAGGTCGAACCCACAGAGATTGAATTACTAAAACACTTTAATTTTAAAACCTAAATTTAGTTAATTAAGGAAATGAGATTTTGATTTTGAATTTAATTAAACTAAGAACAATAAAATAGATCTAAATTATGAAAGCGATTTAAAAGTGTTTTTGTAAATATGTTTAAAGGAACCTAGGATTGCAAATCCACCACTAGCTTCATAATAGGATTATTTATGCATTCAATTAGATTATTAAGTTAGATGATAATGGGGAATTGTAGCTACAAGCCCAATTCCTCCGTCAAGAAAATAACTATGGTTCAAGCACCAACATAATCCATCTTCGGTTTGCACAAATTATCCCACACTAAACTAGGGTTGTGGTATAATCCGTCTAATCTAGGCATGGACTATTCGAATACTTGATAGCACAATTCAATTTAAGCACCATTACATGTAAACAAACTATACAAGCACAGCAAATATAGATCTTTGAGCACATCACAGTCAAAATAGATCTAAGACAAGAATAAACTTTGAAAGTAATGATTTAATCAATAGAAGTACGATTTATTTATAAGAATCCTCTAATCATGTAACTGTCATCCATACATAATAAAACTAAAATAAAAACATAAATAAAACCCTATTACTTGGCTAGGGTTTCATTGAAACCCTAGATCTAGGTTTAGTTGGCCATGGAATTGATGAACGACAAGAGGTTGATGGAGGAAGCCATGGAAATCCTTGGTCTTCTTCTTCTTCTCCTTGCTTTTTCCTCTTCAATGGCTGAAAAATAATGTATATTATGGCTGTATATTGATGTGTATAATAGTGTGTAATGATTTGTAACCTTAAATTTGATAGGATTTATATAGAGTTTGGAATAATTTAGGAAGCTTTCCTAAGCCAAATCGCACTAAAATAGCTATTTTTACGTTTCTGGACGTATTCAGCCAATTCGGATTGCACAGGGCTCTTCAGGACCTCAAAATACGCGAATTTAACTTTTTCAATGGGTCGCTTACACGGGTCGCTCGAGCGGGTCGCGCGCGCGGGTCGCTCCAGTGACCAGGGCATTTTCCAGATTTTTCTCAGATTTTCGCTGCTCTGTGCACTGATTGTAGAATTGCAATAACGTTTGACTCCGACCTCGTATTGACTCACCATTTGCAGCCACGCGTCCGTAACTCGAAGATCTACATTTTATATCTCTGAAGAAATTTCTCAAATCTGAAGTATTCCTTGCCAAAAATGCAATTTTCCGAGGCTGCTACTGCTTTCATCTTTCATCGGAATCACCGTTTGAGCTCAGAATGACTTCCAAAGCCACTAATCATTGGATTTTTGTGCATTTTCATATTAAAGCTCCAAAACCTACAAAATATAGAATACTTATTCAAAATCACTTAATAACTACATGAAATGGGCTAACAAAGCGTATTTTTAGGACTATAAACGGCAACTATTCGTCGCCGATCAGTCATCTTGAAAAGTTTTGCAGTATTCGCGATTAAAGCCGATTTGATCGCCTTTTTCACCTTCAGAAATTCATAATAAAAAATTATGTGCGATATACCATCGGAAAGCTATCAACCTCTAGTATCCATGAAAATTGTTTTAAAAATGATGTAGTGCTCCAGTTTCAATGTAAATTTTTGGTCAAACTGGTCAAATTTGGGATTCCCGGAAAATTCTGGAAACCTCTGGGAGCTTCCAAGAGCTGACGTTTTCGTTTGAATTTCTTTTAAAACTCATTTTAATAATTTCCACATGATCTAGAATGATTCTACAACTTTTTAGCGAATTTGGATGATTTCGGTCAAACCTTGGTCAAACTTGGACAAACATTGGTCAAACCGGTCAACGGGGACTTTCTGGGAACTTCTGGGGGTTTCTGGGAGCCGACAATTTCATCCGTTCTTGCTTTAGAACTCATTTTCTTACTTTTCTTACGACATAGCATGTTTATAGAACTTTTGTCCAAATCTGGGAGTTTTCAGCCTTTCAGGGGCATTTTGGTCATTTTGAGCATTTTGAGAAATATAACTAACTTCCAGGAGTCCTTTTGAGTCTTTTTCGATCATTGTGAACCACCAAGCTATGGGTCTCCTAAATCTGATAGCCGACAAAATAAGGTGTCTACAGTTTGCCCCTCTTTGGCATGAACTTGCGAGGCAACGCATGTCACAAGCGAATGCCAAAGCTTTGAAGAGACAGGTCTTTTGGAGGCTATAGATTTAGGATAAAAGCATTGCAAAGATGCAATGATGAAAACAAGATCGCTGAGGCTGGTGCTGGTCATGCTCTTCGTGAGCTGCCTACGTATCCCAAGGGAATCAGACTAGGACGTAGCTCGGGGCACAAAGGAATAAATCACACATGCATATACACAACAATCAGGCGGATGCTATGCTATAAGAGTGATATGCAATGCATGGATGTGATATGAATTGTGTCCTAAGTCCTATCATGTTTAGTGTTCTGATCCTAACATGAGCTGGTGCTGTGGGGTGTGTGCCACCTCGAGTGGACTTATGTTGTGCAAGTGTTGAATCTAATGCAGTGGTTGATCCTGATAAGGATACCAAGGTGTTGATGACTCTGGGTCTCGGGCAAACTTCTTAAATTACAGGAAATGTGCTTCGCAAACAAATATAATTGAACATAGGGTCCCAGAGGACGACAATTAAAGATAATCGACAGATACAGAAGTCCTGGTTACCAAACGATGGATGAGGAAGTTCAAGATAGCCAATCGGAGAAGGGTTTCACGATAACCATCAAGCGAGAAAGCTCCCAATAGCTGATGGGTAGGTGAGGGGGCTCATAAATTTTTTGACAAGGGAGTGAGGAAGCTCACGATAAGGGAAAAAGGTCATGATAAGTGAAAAAGCTCACGATTAGTGAGAAAGCTCACGAGATTGGACAAAGGAGTGAGAAAGCTCACGATTTTGGATGAAAGAGTGAGGAAGCTCACGATAATTGAAGAAGCTCACGATAAGTGAGAAAGCTCACGATTTTGGACGAAGGGGTGAGAAAGCTCACAATAAGTGAGAAAGCTCATGATTTCGAACAAAGGAGTGAGGAAGCTCATGATAAGTGAGAAAGCTCACGATAAGTGAGAAAGCTCATAATTTTGAATGAAGGAGTGAGGAAGCTCATGATAAGTGAAAAATCTCACGATAAATGAGAAAGCTCACGATTTTGGACAAAAGGGTGAGAAAGCTCACGATAAGTGAGAGAGCTAACAATTTTGAATGAAGGAGTGAGGAAGCTCGTGATAAGTGAGAAAAGCTCACGATAAATGAGAAAGCTCACAATAAGTGAGAAAGCTAACAATTTTGGACGAAGCGGTGAGAATGCTCACGATAAGTGAGAAAGCTCACAATTTCGGACAAAAGAGTGAGAAAGCTCACGATAATTGAGAAAGCTCACAATTTTGAATGAAGTAGTGAGGAAGCTCATGATAAGTGATAAAGCTCACGATAAGTGAAAAAGCTCATGATTTTGAATGAAGGAGTGAGGAAGCTCATGATAAGTGAGAAAGCTCACGATAAGTGAGAAAGCTCACAATTTTGGACAAAGGGGTGAGAAAGCTCACGATAACCAATGGACACGGAGCCTTGGATTGTGAATAGACAAAGCTTGCCCTAGGAGTCGGCGTCTTTTGACTACAAGTGGTGTTTTTCAATTGTTGGCCGATTTTTATGATGACCAATCTGGAAATTTGGTCCAGGTTCTGTTGGGGATGGTATGGGATTCTCTGAGAATCTCTCTTAACTATTTTAATTCTTGACTGAGAACCAGGATTCAACTCCGATCTCTCACGATTGATCAAATTTTGCAATGGTTGGTCCGAAAAGCCTATTCAGGCCTCCAAGATGATTGACGGACGTGGAAGCACTAATGATGGACATGGAATCCCTAATTTGTTGTGTTGGGTGAAGTGACCCTCTTGACTCGACTTGTGCTCCCCTTAATCGTGATACTATGGACTCGGTGACTCTCAGATTCTCAATGGTGCTTCTCACATTTCAATGATGATCCTGAATTCTTTGACGGTGTTTCTTAATGCTTCTTGATTCTCAACGGTGTTCTTCAAATCTCAACGATGCTCCTCAAATCATCAACGATGCTCCTTGACTTTTCAATGATGCTTTTCAACTCTTCTGATGCTCCTCAACACATTTGATGCTCTTCTTCAACAATACTCCTCAACACTTCCGATGTTCCTCGACACTCCAACCATGCTTATCAACTCTTCTGATGTTCTTCAATGCTCCAACAATGGTTATCAATTCTCTTGATGTTCCTCGATGCTCCTATAATGCTTCTCAACTTTTCTGATGTTCCTCGACACATCTGATGCTCCTCCTCAACAATGATCCTCAACACATCTGATGCTCCTTCACTCTTTCCAGATGCTTCTGAACAAATCTGATACTCTTCAACACCTCAACGATGTTCCTCAACATATCTGATGCCCCTCGATACATCTGATGCTCCTCAACAACACACTTGGACTTTGAACCCTAAACACCTCAACAACAAATCTCATCGACACATGACCTCATCAACACATCAGCAATAGTTTCTTGGTGTTGGCGATATTTCCTCTGATTAGCCGTCTGAAGAAATAACTATCGATTTGTAGTTTGTAGCCACTTACGAGTTTATGCCACTCATACCTGGGACACTTCTCATGTTGCGACCTTAACTGGTGTAGTAATAATGTTTGGTACTTCTGCTTGTATCCAAAGTTTTTTATAATTGGTAATCACTTTTAACCCACATATTTGACACAATCAGAACAAATGGACTTAACAGGAACGACAAGGAAAGTTTAATTAGTTTGTATGAAACCTCGATCTCTGACACACTTTTGATCAGAATACTACTGACTCAAACAAAGAAGGATTGAGTTGGACATGAAATCTCAAATTGCCACGATCCAATATGCCTTTATCATGATTGATGTACCGCTCATCTTTTATGTTCACTCCTCATCTTAATATGACAACACTTTACTGATAAATCTGGTTTTTAAAAATTCCTCCCTATTGATCTAATCAATTCTCTACTTCTTCCAGGAAATGCTTTGAATTAGTGCCTTAGATTTTAGAATAAAAGATGCTCTATTTCAAAAAATTTCAAAAATAATTAGGTGACTTGAAAACTCGCCCCTGGTGTGAAGGGATCATGTTAGACAAATGGAGTTTGCTCCTAGTTTGAGGTGTAGGAAGTAGAATTCATAGGCAAACGAGGTAGGTGACCGAAATTTGTCCCTAGTTTGGACAATGATTTATTGGAGGTTTTGGGCAAACGAGGTCGGTGACCGAAGTTTGCCCCTTGTACGAAGCGTAGATAGTAAAATTTAGGCAAACGAGGCGGGTAGCCGAAGTTTGCGCCTAGTACGGGAGATGTTTTCTGGCTTGAGGCAAAGACCGTGACTTTAATCTCTCAGATGCTCATAACTTTTTCCTAGGCACTAGTGAGGTGACCTAGTGAGCTCTTTTCTCTCTTTTGTTATTGTTCACCTTGTATTTAGCTATAATTTTTGCCTAGGCGTCTTTCGGATTTTTGACCTAGTGAGCCATCCTTCTTTTCTTTTTGAAAGTCTGTCTATGTACCCCCGAGTAGTGATCAGGTCCAACGTGGTTCGGGCCAGAACATTTAAAGAAGAGGGGTTAATATTGATGGTGTTGACTGAATCGATGCGGTTGCCTACGTATCCCCAAGTGGGAATCAGGTCGAGCGTAGTTCAAGGCAAGGCTTGAAGGAAAAGGGGTTGAGGTATGAAGGTTTTTCAAACCAATCGTCAAAGAAGTTCAAACTTGGGTGACTTGTGGTAGCCTTGAAGAGGAGGATTCAGTTTCCATCTCCTTTTCTTTTCTTTTCATTTTCTTTTTCTTTTTTGTTTTTGTTTTTTTTTTGTTTTGAGGATTGATCCTTTTCACTTTCGCCTAGGCAGTCAATTTTCCTTTTCACATAGTTGATTCATCTTTTGATCATAATCTCAAAATTCCAGAATGTGCACGTCAGCTCTTGGGATTTATTTGTGGTCATTCTGAGCCTTTTGAAATGTGATCTAGGCATGTTTTTATGATGTACCTTGAAGCGTACAATTCTCTCATTTGTAAAGTTATTTTGATTGGCTAGTGTCAGATCTTGGAAATCAATACCTTTTCAGCTCTAACTTTTGCCTAGGTGCCTTTTCGGGTTTTTAACCTAGCGAGCTTTTCTTTTTTCTTTTTCTTTTTTTCTCTTTTTATTTTTTTTTAAAGTGGAGATGAAACTCACTAAAGTGTTTGGCTACCATCAAGGACCAAGTCCACACAGATTCGCATGGCTATCAATTGGGTTGGGCCCAAGGCTTTGAAATAGTGGAAAGGGTGTTTGGCAAGCCCCAAATTAGTCTCAAGTATGTCTTTTCGAGCAAAAGCATCTTTAAATTCTTAAAGTAAGACTATTCAATTCTCAACACTTCTTTGGGGTCAGCGCGAAATCGACTTCGGCCTTTTTGGGATTCTTTTTTTTTTTTTGATGCAAAAATTTATTAGCAGAGTAATGTCCATGGTAATTTAAAAAGTGACATTTTTAGTTCAACGATTCATGCATTTATGAATATACACATCAGATTAGGCAAAATGAGACTTCATTCCATCAAAAGAGAAGGATTACATTACTCGATACAGACTCACAACAACTCGATGACAGATAGACTTGACCACAAGACTAAACTTGAAATATACTCAAAACATAGAACAGACTCGACCCGGTCTCAAATGGAGTGTCGCGGTGCCTCATTTATTTTTTTATTGGCAGAAGTTCCCAACACTATCAGCTCACCGCGTAGCTTCAACAATCATTGGTCTCAGTGAAGGGGATCATTTGAAGGATCGGCCAGGGGCTTAGGTGACATGGGGTTGAATGGGTGGTGGCTCAATGATTCTTCGGTCAATGAGGTCTTGGATATCATGGCGGAGACGTATGCACCGGTCGGTGTCATGGCATGGGCCTTGGTGGTAAGCACATTGTTTGGACAGGTCACAGTTAGGTGGTCGGGGATCGGCACGAGGCTAAAGGAGTTGGAGATGTCCCATTTTTAGCAGGCGGCCTAAGGCTACTGAGGAGGAGACATCTAGCTTGGAAAATTCATGGGGTACCCTATTTTGGTAAGGGTGGCTAGGCGAGCTGGTTTGGTTTGTGAGCTGGTATGGTTGGGGAGAATAGGCCATGGGTTGGTTACTAAGGGCGTTGACATCCGAAGGGTTTCGGGAGTAGTCGGGCCTCTTGGACTGGCTTTGTGATTCTTCATTCCTAATTTTTCCTTCCCTGATTGCATCCTCAATTCTAGTCCCAATCTCAAACAGTTCTTCAAATGTTGAGATGGACTGGTAGAATAGTTTCTCATGGTACAGCGGCAGTAGATTCTTGATCAACATCCGGACTTGTTCCTTTTCGACTGGTCGGTGGGTCATTTGGGTCACTTTATTCCTCCATCTGCTCAAGAACGCAGCGAAGGACTCATTCAAGTTCTGCCGGGTAGTCTCCAGATCCTGGATGGTGATATCGAGCTCTTGGTTGTAGGAGTTATGATCAACGAAGACCTAGACTATATCTTCCCAAGTTTGCGTCTTAGAAACCTCCAAGGTCAGAAAGCAGCCTTGGCGAGGGTTTGAGGGAACAACATTGCAATGTGCTCATAGGTGCAGCCCATTGATTGGAAAACACTCATGCAGAACTTTACGTGGCTCTTCGGATTCCCAGTTCCATCAAAACGATCAATTTCAGGCATCTTGAAGTTCTCAGGTAGCTTTAATTTGTTGGGCTCAAATCCTTCTAGATCTTACATGTAATCGTTGACACCCTTACTCTTTCTCAGTATGTTCTCAAGCTTGTCGACCTTATCTAGTTTTTCTTGAATTTTCTTATTAAGTGCAGGTGGTGGGCCCCATTGAACCAATCATCATCTACATTGTTCTCGGGAGGTGGTGCAAACCCAAGCGGTGGTGGTGGTATAAACTCCGATGGCGGTGGGAAACCAGGTATGTATTGTTTCAGTTCTTCCATAAAGGCTAAAACTTGGGCCAACCAATCAGACTATTGGTTGATCATTTCTGTCATTCTTGCTTCCAAGCCTTCTGGATTCATAAAGCTGACTTTCGGCTGAGTGATTCTGACAAGGTGACTCCCTAATCCTCTAACTCACAAATGTAGATCCTGGGTGCTCAAAACTTGTACTGATATATAGGTGTGAAAAGACTGTGTCAGACTTTTAACAGTGATGATTGAGATGACAACTATAGTGATGTTAATAGACGTGGACTGACTCGTGTACAGCCTGACTGAAACAATGCGTGCAGACCGATAGGAATGGTGTATAAAAATGAGACAAGCATGCGGATGTAAGCCCTAATCTATATGATGCTCCTATTTCTAACAGATAGCAATTAAATAAATAAGGTCCTTGTTAGCCTTGAATTTATTTAAGGCATTCTTTTTGTTTTGTTTTGATGATGACAAATCTAGTGATAATTGCATACTTTCATTGGTTTTATTTTAATCAATTATCTTGTCATTTTCATTATGTTAATCTCTTGATTCATGTACTTAAATTTTATAACTTTGTTTGAGATCATGAGATAGCATGTGGTGAAGTCCAAGAGTGAGGGAGCTTAACAAGGATCAAGCTTGAAGACTTGAAGATTTTTTCATCCTTGGTTGAATATTAGGATTTACGTGTAAGCATTTTGATCAATCACTCATAGGGGCTCAAGTAACTTTAATTGGACTTTAGGTTCCTTTCTCTCACACTTTAAAATACTTTCAAGGACCTAAACATACTTAGACCACTCAATTAAATTCATTTCACAAAAGCTTTCAAGTGGCTAAGTCAAAAGAAAGTACCTATGCACAGATAGGTCAACTTTAAATGCAAACCTGATCCAATTGGTAAGGAATTAGATCTTGAGTTTTATATGGTTGGAGAGGTATTTGAATCTAGTTTCCGAATCTTCAAACGGATTGCAAATACGAGTTTTGTAGAGGGAGTTATGGCCGTTTTAGTAAAGAGGTGTCAGTCTGCCAAAATCTACTTAAAATCAGTCGACTAATTTTTTAAGGGCCCAGTCGACTGGATTATAGAATTAGTCGACTAACTAACCTTTTCAGTCGACTGGACAGCTCTGAAATTGCCTCTTCACTGCTATAAACTACCCAGTCGACTGAACCCTCGATCCAGTCGACTGGACTGCGCTGAATACACTAACGGCTAGTTTTTAAAGGGTGTTTTAATTACCAAACTTGCCACCAACGGCTATAATCTTTCTTGGCCTATAAATACATGTTTTCCCACACCATTTTATGTTGATCAATCCATTGGAAAACATCTATTTAAATCACACAACTTGTTGATTTCTTATTATTCATATTTGAGCCCTAGTTGTGTGAGTTTATCAATTTGCTCTAGTATTTGATTTGTATTTCTTTGAGAGCAAATTGTAGTGAGCTTTCATTTGTATTATCTACTCACTAAGGAGTTATTGTGTGAGCTTCAAATTGTATTATCCACTCTAGAGAGAGAGTTATCATTTGTACCCAAATCAATTGTAAAGAGTGAGGGTTAGTAACCCTTGATTGCAAAGAAGAGGTTTTCTTCTTTGGGAGAGATTGAAGGCTCTTGTAACGGTTTGGTCTACACCCGTGAAGTAGATCGGATTAAAGGAATCCTCAAGAGGTGTTCTTGAAGGGTGGACGTAGGCCGCGGGGTACGATTGCCGAACCACTTGAAAACTCGGTTTGCAAGTGTCTCTTCCCTTATCTCTTTACTTTATTATTTGTGATTGTGTTTAATTTGCAATTAAGTTTTTAAAAGGTTAATTTCCGCTAAAACCTTATTCACCCCCCCTCTAAGGTTTCAACATTTGGGCCAACAATTGGTATCAGAGCTTCGGCTCTTCTATTTTCAAAAGTTTTTGAAAAATTTGAGTTAAGATCCAAATGGAAACCACCACTTCTCGCATCTCATATAGTGAGGGTCAATCGGCAAATAGACCACCGTGTTTTAATGGTTCAAATTATGCTTATTGGAAAAATAGAATGAGAATCTATTTGATTTTTCAAGATTTTGATTTATGGCAAATAGTGGTCAAAGGGCCTCATCTTCCAACGAAAATTGAAAATGGTATTTCTATTCCAAAAATGGAAGATGAGTATAATGATGCCGATAAGAAACTCATAAAATTGAATGCTATGGCAATGGATTTATTATATTACGCTTTAGACCCAAATGAATACAATAGAATTTCATCTTGCGAATCTGCAAAAGAAATTTGGGATAAACTTGAAGTGACTCATGAGGGAACAAGCCAAGTCAAAAAGTCAAAAATTAATTTGCTTGTTCAATCCTATGAAATGTTCAAAATGTTGCCTTTTGAGTCTATTGGTGATATGTCTACCCGTTTTACAACTATCATCAATAGCTTGAAAAATCTTGGTAAAGTTTATGCTAATGAAGAAATTGTTGAGAAAATTCTTAGGACTTTACCAAATCAATGGCAACCGAAGGTCACGGCTATCCGAGAAGCAAAAGATTTGACAAACTTGTCAATTGGAGTTAGCCGTGCTTGTCGAAGAAGACAAGAAAAAGGAGATCAAAAGAGGAGACATCGCCTTGAAGTCCTCAAGCTCAAAGAAAAAGGGGAAAGATCATGAGAGTGATGAGGATGAGGAAATGGCTTTGATCACCCAAAAATTCGCAAAGTTTCTAAAGAAAGAAAAATTGGGAAAGAAGCCTCCTAAAGATGAACAACGCAAGAAGAAGGCAATGAAGGCCACTCAAAGTAGCTCCGAGAGTGAATCATCGAGCGACGACTCAAATGAAGATGAGATCGTCAATCTTTGCCTCATGGCAATCGAAAATGGGGTAACCTCTACTTCTTGCTCTTTAAATGACTCCAATGATTTTCAAAATGTTGAGTCAAGTTCTATGGAAACAAAATTTCAAGAAGGTTATTCCATTACAACTCCTCCATCGTTGAAAGATCATAAGTATGATCATTGGAAGAGGAGAATAGAAATTTATTTTATATCACTTGACATAAATCTTTGGAACATTGTCAAAAATAGTTTTTCTTCTAAACCAAAGATTGAATGGAATGAAAGTGATCAAAATAACTTTCTATTGAATCTTAGAGCTATAAAAATTCTATATAATTGTTTGGATGATGATTCATATAATAGAATTCGTTCATGCTCTAGTGCAAATGAAATTTGGTTATGTTTAGAAAATTTTCACATTACTACTAACCAAATTTGTGAAAAAGAAAGAGTGTGCCTATTTGCCAATGAAGAAGATGATAAGAATGAGAAAATGGCAAAAGATGCCACTTGGGATGATGATGACTCATCCGATGACGACTCATGTGACCAAGTAGGTGCACAAGAGAATTTGGTAAACTCTAATCCTCCCTCTATTGTTGAATATCCTAACTATAATGAGCTTCAATGTGCTTTTGAGGAGTTACATGAGGAATTGGAGAATTTGGGATCTAAATATATAACTCTTAAAAAGAATTTTTCCAAACTATCAAATGAGTTAAATATTTTGAAATCCCAAAATGAATCTTTGAAGATTGAAAATGAAAAACATGTTTTAAGAGCACAATCTTCAAATGAGCTTGAAAAAGAAAATTTGGAGTTGAAAAATCAATTAGATGAGTTAAAATCTCAAAATGAAATTTTGAGAAAAGAAAAGCTTGTTTCAACCAATCAACCTTCAAGTGAACTTATTGAAAAAGAAAAGGTTGAGTTGAGAAAGGAGGTGGATGATTTGACAAAAACTTTGGCAAAATTCACACAAGGTGAACAAAATTTGAATATGCTTTTGGGAAAGCAAAAATGTGTTTTTGACAAAGCCGGTTTGGAATTTAATCCCACATACAAAGAAAAGAAGTATAACAATTTCTTTGCAAAATCTACTCCTTCAAGTTCAAACAATTCTCATAATAGCTTCTTTATTAAAGCTTCAAGCTCACATGATACCCTCTCCCATGTAACTTGTCATTATTGCATGAAAAAGGGACATGTTAATTATAAATATTCATTTCGTAAGAAAATTAACATGATTTGGGTTGTGATAGGATCCTCTCCTAACTTCTCGGCAAATGTTGCATTCAAGAGGTGCTTGGAAAATCGTTAATTCTCTCACCTTAAGCCCAATAGGAGTAGGATAGATTAATTTGTTTTGATATTCCTCTTGATGCTGATAGCATGCTAATCATGTTTTGTTTATCACATTAACGTGCTTTGATTATGAAATCATGCTTGCTTTTCGAATGACACGTTCTTTTGATATTCATAGCTATCCCATCCTCCTAAGGAGATAATGCATAATGTTGATCCTATAAATTGGTATTCATTCATATATGCATTTGTTGAGGGGGAACATATTATTATTTTAGTTTGCTTGATTTCTTGGTATCATGATATTATGCTCACTTTAGTTACTTTTGTTATCATATTTTGGCAATTTGGTATCTTATTGCTTCCATGATTTGTTAACTTGAGTTTTCCTTGGTATCATTCTATTGCATATCTTAAGGGGAAACTTTTTAGTTCCAACCCCTAATCTTTTTGCTTTTGTCAAAAAGGGGGAAATAATATAGAGATATGAAAATGATAGAGTTTTTCTTAAATGGGAAAATGATAGACCTTTAAAAAGGGGGAATGTTTTTAGAAAGTTATCATTCTTGGACTCATACTTTGGAATTCTTGTTACTTTGAATGATAACATGAAAATGACACTTATTGTGCTTTAATTGGTATATCTCTATTGCATATTTTGACATCATCAAAAAGGGGGAAATTGTTAGCCTTGAATTTATTTAAGGCATTATTTTTGTTTTGTTTTGTTTTGATGATGACAAATCTAGTGATAATTGCATACTTTCATTGGTTCTATTTTAATCAATTATCTTGTCATTTTCATTATGTTAATCTCTTGATTCATGTACTTAAATGTTATAACTTTGTTTGAGATCATGAGATAGCATGTGGTGAAGTCCAAGAGTGAGGGAGCTCAACAAGGATCAAGCTTGAAGACTTGAAGATTTTTTCATCCTTGGTTGAAGATTAGGATTTACGTGTAAGCATTTTGATCAATCACTCATAGGGGCTCAAGTAACTTTAATTGGACTTTAGGTTCCTTTCTCTCACACTTTAAAATACTTTCAAGGACCTAAACATACTTAGACCACTCAATTAAATTCATTTCACAAAAGCTTTCAAGTGGCTAAGTCAAAAGAAAGTACCTTTGCGCAGATAGGTCAACTTTAAATGCAAACCTGATCTAATTGGTAAGGAATTAGATCTTGAGTTTTATATGGTTGGAGAGTTATTTGAATCTAGTTTCCGAATCTTCAAATGGATCGCAAATACGAGTTTTGTAGAGGGAGTTATGGCCGTTTTAGTAAAGAGGTGTCAGTCTGCCAAAATCTGCTTAAAATTAGTCGACTGATTTTTTAAGGGTCCAGTCAACTGGATTATAGAATAAGTCGACTGATTAAACTTTTCAGTCGACTAGACAGCTCTGAAATTGCCTCTTCACTGCTATAAACTTCCCAATCGACTGAACCCTCGATCCAGTCGACTGGACTGCGCTGAATACACTAACGGCTAGTTTTTAAAGGGGGTTTTAATTACCAAACTTGCCACCAACGGCTATAATCTTTCTTGGCCTATAAATACATGTTTTCCCACACCATTTTATGTTGATCAATCCATTGGAAAACATCTATTTAAATCACACAACTTGTTGATTTCTTATTATTCATATTTGAGCCCTAGTTGTGTGAGTTTATCAATTTGCTCTAGTATTTGATTTGTATTTCTTTGAGAGTAAATTGTAGTGAGCTTTCATTTGTATTATCTACTCACTAAGGAGTTATTGTGTGAGCTTCAAATTATATTATCCACTCTAGAGAGAGAGTCATCATTTGTACCCAAATCAATTGTAAAGAGTGAGGGTTAGTAACCCTTGATTGCAAAGAAGAGGTTTTCTTCTTTGGGAGAGATTGAAGGCTCTTGTAATGGTTTGGTCTACACCCGTGAAGTAGATTGAATTAAAGGAATCCTCAAGAGGTGTTCTTGAGGGGTGGACGTAGGCCGCAGGGTGCGATTGCCGAACCACTTGAAAACTCGGTTTGCAAGTGTCTTTTCCCTTATCTCTTTACTTTATTATTTGTGATTGTGTTTAATTTGCAATTAAGTTTTTAAAAGGTTAATTTTTGCTAAAACCTTATTCACCCCCCCTCTAAGGTTTCCACATTTGGGCCAACAGTCCTAACCATATAGAGTTTGCCAACCCTACTTTCCAGTATGATCACCAAGGGATAACATGGTTTTCTAGGGTTTTATGAAGGCTTTTAGGAGAGACTGGGCATTTCTGGTTGATTTGGACAGAGTTTCTGAGAGAAACTGGCATATCTGGATATTTCTGGTTGGTTTGGACATAGTTTCTGAGAGAAACTGGCATATCTGGGATATCTGGATAGAGTTTATAGGAGAAACTGGTTAATTCGGTTATATCTGGGATATCTGGACAAAGTTTCTGGGATAAACTGTTATTTTGGGTATTTTTGAGAAATTTAAACAGGGTTTCTGGGAGAAATGTGTATACCTGGGAATTTCTGAGTGTTTTTGGAAATTTTTGAGAAACCTAAGCGGAGATTCTGGGAGAAACTGGTATATTTGGGAATTTCTGGAAAATTTAGACAAAGTTTCTGAGAGAAACTGGGATACCTGGGAATTTCTAAGTGTTTTGGGAATTTTTGGAAAATCTAAGCGGAGTTTCTGGGAGAAACTGGTATATTTGGGAATTTCTGGAAAATTTTGACAAAGTTTCTGAGAGAAACTGTGATATCTGGATGAGTTGGGCAGAGTTTCTAGGAGAACAGGTGTATATGACAGGAGCATGTGATGATTGTGATCATACTGTCTAACAGGTTTTCATACTCCTATGTCTTAGGACCGACAAACAAGGTTTGCGGTGTACATCTTTGTGAGCATGGAGCAGACATCCTTGTCATGGTGCCTAGGCAGGTCAACTCAATGTGATCACATGTGAGTGATTGCCTTGGGAAAAATAAGAACAGGTCAACTCAATGTGATCACATGTGAGTGATCACATGTGAGTGATTGTCAACTCAAGGTTCTGCTTCATGCCACATAAGCATCTACACCGCACAGGTAATCCGGTCAGGCATACAACAGTTATATCACATTGTCCTATTTGAAAAAATAAATGAACAGTCCTATGAAAGGTTCTACAGGAATCTATATGCAAAGGCTGGGTTTAGTCAGAGAGGGTCTGTTGACGAGATTTCCAATATACCGTCAGAGAGACAGTACAGAAGTTTTTTACTCTTTTTGATATACCTTGGAAGGTACAGTATCAACGGTGACTTATGCCCTGGCACAACAAGACTTGAACAATGTCAGTGCCGCGTTTAAGACACAGTCGGAGGGGGGGAAATGCAAGAGTGGAATGCGGTGAACCAGACACAGTAAAAAGATGATTTTAAGGATACTGCTTCTGAGTCAAACCTCTGTATTATTTTGTTTTGAAAATAAATATCCCCAATAGAGTTGCCAGAATATGGACACGCAGAATTCCACTTCTTGTTGTTTTTGTTTGAAATTGATTTGGATCAAAGAAAGAAAAGGAAGGATCTATTGAAAACAGATACAGAGTCGCCAATTGGTCTTTAAGGAACCAAGAAACCTAATTTTGACTCACCCAAATGGATAAAGGGCACCGGCCCTTCATAACTAAAGAACTTGGTTCGGGGTTTTGGTACGAGAGATGAAGGAGCCTTCGTCACGACTAAAACACCCTCAACTCGCCCCGTCTCTCGACGCGCCTTAATTAGCATCCAAATAATCATCTTATATTATGTTTGGTTCGACAGCTAATATTTGTGATAGGTATATTACATCACATAAGAAACTTGAAATGAAAGATCTAAAGATAAAATATCATTCATAAGATCTAAGCAAAGTATCACACAATGCAAAGTGAAAGATCACACGAACAAACCTAGGAGAAATCGTCTAATCACATATCAAGTAATTAAGTTTCCCTAATCTAGAGGGGACATGAATTGTTCTTGAAACAAATAATCAAAGAAGTTAAAATATGCTTAACAAGCTAGTATGATGCATGTTAATCTTTGAGGAAAGAAGACCTCTCAATCCCGGGACAGATGAGAAAGGAAGATTAGATCGAGGGGGAAGCATGAACGTGTGATAAAATTCATTCCTTATAATCTTCTTAGATTAGGAGTCACGAAAACTCCAAATCTTTGCATGGATGCAATGTATGTATCTAGAATGTGCCAAGGTTATAGTGTGTTTTGTGTTCATGGATTCCTAGAATGACTTAGAAGTCTATAATGTGTATTAATGAATGAAGGAAATCATCATGGGATATGTACAAATGTATTATGAACTACTTCCTAAGAGATGGGCTAATTTGGAGTGCATGTAAGCATCAAATCAAAGGATGAAAGCAAAAGAATGCTTGTTGTGAATAGTGGACAGAACAGTAACATGATCTTTTAGAAATTGTAAAGAGGGGTTAGAAATGTTTTCAATGCATGATTTTTTATGGAGATCTTTCTTATTATATCTAGAACACAACCCAAAAAGCTAATCTTCAATAACTATTACAGATTGAGAGAAATCATATAAACAATAGAGTTTACTCAGAAACAGAGTCCGTACTGTCGACTGAAATGTTAGAAAATCTTAAAAAATGAAACAAAAGATCTAGAGGCCCATATTATACAGAAAGTTTCCTAATAATTTGGGACAACTTGTTTTGGAAAAAGTTTTCTGTAAAACAAGTTGAAACTCAACCTAGCTGCTATGACTGCAGAGGCAGAATGTTTGGAAGGAATGTTTGGACAAAAATGGACCCCTTTCATGTATTTCCAAGTCAAACCAAAAATATTGGGTGTTCTATAATGAGTAGGAAAACTTTCCAAGTGGTCTTGCATCTATACATTGAGTATTGAGTTCCATAGAAATCTTTGAGCTCAAATCATTCACTATTTTGACTCACTGTTTTAAAGATTTTGGGAAAAACTTGAGTTTTCTTTCTTGAGATCAAAATGAGAGGGTTTGAGAGGGGTTTTGAAATAGTGGTTTTGAAAGTATATTTTCAACATCAAATAGAGATTATGACCACTTGGAATATCAACATCAAACTCATCATCAAGAACCACCAATATTATTGGAGAGATTCATTTTTATTTTGAACATAACTTCAAGGATACCTTGGAGGTATTGAAGTTATAATCATCATCTATTAAACATGTTTTTGAGGTCAAGAGCTACTATCCATAAGGATTCACTCACCTCAAACTTCATGTCATCATTTAGATGATGAAGAAAAAGTAAGTAAATAAAGAAAAAAAAAAGAAATGAGGTAAGAAGAGATGAACATATATATAAACAAGCAAGTAAATAGCAATCAATAGATGATAATCAATGTAATGTTGGACTTGTAGCTTTGTGCTTCACTTATATATATTGACATTTGGACATGGAAGTAGCTTCTTAACTCAAGAATGCTAAAGAATGGTGATTGGGGGTATTTGGAATGTGAAGTATAAGAGAGGTAATGGAAGAATACAAGATTAAAACTCACTTTCATATAGAAAATCAATGGGAGGAGCTCCATTTTCTTCTTCTAAACCTATCTCTATCTCTCTTTCTCTCTACAACTTCTATGGACTTTGCACTTGCCCCCCCCCTCCTCCCAAATGAAGAGCAATGGGGAGGTTTTGGGATTTAGAAAGTGTTCCCATTGGTCCTAAACATCTCTGAACATAAAACTGCATCGTTTTGATTTGTAATTAATAAAAATTGGACCCCCAAATGAAATAACAAAAAAACACCATTGTGGGAAGAGTGCCGCGGTGGCACTGCTCCTCATTCGTCCAGATAATCCTTTTTAAGCCCCCAGAGGTTCTGGTATTCGCGAAAAGGCCCTATTTTGTCCAAAATTCACAGAAAATGCATACAAACTCCAAATTGGGGTTGTGATATACCGTTGCAAAGGTAATGGAGTCTAATTTACATAAACAATAGTTTGGAGATAGGTCACCTTGAAAAGTTTTGCAGTATTTGCAATAAAAGCCGATTTGGTCGCCTTTTTCGCCTTTAGAAATTCATAATAAATTTGTTTAAAATCAAAAAATTATATGCGATATACCGCTGGAAAGCTATTGACCTCTAGTATCCATGAAAAATGTTTAAAAATGATACAGTGCATTAGTTTCAAATTCAACTTTCGGTCAAACTAGTCAAACTTGGGATTCCCGGGAAGTTCTGGAAACCTCTGGGAACTCCCAGGAGCTGACATTTTCGTTCGATTTTCTTTTAAAACTCATTTTAATACTTTCCATATGATCTAGAATGATTCTGGAACTTTTTAGCGAATTTAGACGATTTCCTTCAAACCTTGGTCAAACTTGGTCAAACCGGTCTACAGGGACTTTCTGGGAACTTCTGAGACTTCTGGGGGTCTCTGGGAGTCGACAATTTCATCCGGTCTTGCTTTAGAACTCATTTTCTTAATTTTCTTACGACATAGCATGTTTCTAGAACTTTTGGTCCAAATCTGGGAGTTTTCAAGCTTTCAGGGACATTTTGGTCATTTTGAGCATTTTGAGAAGTAGAACTAACTTCTAGGAGTCATTTTGAGTCTTTTTCGATCATTGTGAACCACCAAACTATGGGTCTTCTAAATCTGATAGCCAACAAAATAGGGTGTCTACAAGAAGGAGCCATTAAAGCTCAGAGCTCAAAAGCTTGCCAAGCACGCCCTTATCACCACTATATATCATTCATAACTAGTAATTTCATTACACCTATAATACTGTAGGCATTTCTATTCACTCAGCTGAAGTAAGCTGATGGCGTTTATGCCTGGTATTCCCAGTCCAGACTAACCTATTCCCATAAATGTAGGTGATGGAGTTGGTGACGATGCGTACTACCTGAAGGGGGAGTATGATAAGGGTGGCCCCATCTACGATGGTTATGCTGGGGGTGACTATTACGCAGACGACTATGTTTACGCCAGTTGAAGATCTGAAGATGGAAATTAGTTTATGTTCCTACTTTGTGTTTCCTGTTGAACTTTACTTTGTAATAATTGGTACCTGGGCGTTTATTGCTTTCAGACCTTTTATATTTGTCCTAATAGAATTCCTATGGACGACTTTGATAATGTTGTAATAACTAGATCTTTTGTAATATATTCAACTTGATATTATTACTGTTCTTGTTGCTTCTAGTTGACTAGTACTGTGTGGTGTGGACAATTAATGACGTTGACCCATTATTCCCTATAGACCTAAAAAGGAAATTTATTTTTCTCTATTTTTATTGCTCTAGAGCGTGACATGATTTTGGGTATTAGAGCTCTAGGTTGTGATACTTTCGTTCACTAACGATTTCACACCGTCTGGTCCTGGTATTTTAAGATCCCTGAGATGAGATATGAGTTTAAGATAAGTTCGTCCTCCTAATGATAGATGGTTTCATTTACAGGTTAGCATGGATTTGGAATTCCACCTATTTGTGGATGGTTCTTTTGACGGACATGTTATTCATGGCAACACAGTGGAGCCAGCCATACCAGAGCCACATTCTCCAGACGGCTAGTCGTTATTTAGAGGAAAATATGTGGACTTACCCGACAGAGATACGCATGAATGCGTATCACTACGCTATGACCCGAGCAGCCATATACCAGGAGATGGCTAGAATGATTCAAAGTAAGCCGGAGGTAGACGAGATTGAGTTATGAGTTATTATAGTCGGGCCTATTCTGCCAGATCCTGCAACTGCACCAGCACCGAAAACCCCACAATCACTGGTACCCGACGTTCCAGTTCCAGCGCCTGAGCTCATTCAGGGTGAGGAAGACCCAGAGCCAGAGGATGGGGATGATGAGGACCCAGTACAGGAGGAGCCTGTAGACGATTATGATGATGATGATCCAGAGGAGCCAGAGGAGCCATAATATATTTCCGATGAGGAGCCAGAGCTTGAGCCAGAGGACCTAGTAGAGGACCCAGAGAACCTTGAGGTCGTTGACCCAGATATCGTGGTTGTAGAGGGTGATGCAGTAGTAGAGGGAGACGTGATCATGGAGATAGTAGATGAGGATGTTCCTGATGTGGAGGTAGTTGTGCCGGAGGTACCTGTTATGCCTGAGTTACTAGCCTGACCTATAGTGCATATGGCAGCCATGATCGATGTGGCAGTAGGATGGATAGCCGAGATAATCGGACAAACAGCTGGATTTGTTATAAGAAAGGTTGCATTAGCAGGGGCATCAGACATAGCTGATGGATTTACTGATGCTGTCATCGACATCGCTAATCAGGCGATGATGACAGAGGATGCAGATGTAGAGATAGTTGAGGATTGGGATATCGAAGTGGTAGTCGGAGATCTTGCCGCACCAGTTGAGGATGCTCCCCTTGAGGAAATGGACATTATTTTAGAGGATGAGGCACCACTAGCAGGATCAAATGCTGACAACTTTTGAGTTAGAATCTGGAAGAGGCTTAGTTTTTGCTAGTTTTATATCAGGACATGTTTTCCACATGATTTTTGGGAGCTTGAGAGATAGCTATTTGACCATAGTTTTGAATAGATATTATTAGTAGCACTAGTGGTATTATAATTAGCTGAACTTAGTACTATTTTAGCCTATGTCCCATGTTATACACAGTTTGACTAGTGTGTGCTATGCATTATATTTATTGATATTCATATATATACAAGTAGTAGTTTTGATATTGATTGTGTATTTGAGTGATATATGCTGATTAGTAGAACTATTCGTTCTTGTTGCTTCTCGCTTAATCTTGATTTCGTTTCTCTGAGAATATTGTCAACTAATCGATAGGTCTTTTATAGGTACATGACACACATTATCATTATGGTTAGACCAAGGAATCAAGCACGATTAGAGGCCCTATTCCGTAAGGCATGGATCTAACAAATGTTTTTGAAGCCTTCATGCAGAGGATGGAACATGCGTGAAATACTTATAACAACTCTACTCACCAGAGACCTATTGTACCACTGCCAAGACAGACTGGTGATAAGCTACTTGAACATTTCCATGGAATGCTGTCACACACTGGTATAGGGAAGTAGGGAAAAATTAAAATTTCCACTATTAGACTCGTGGATATGTGACTGATTTGAGAATCACGTGCTTGTCCAACAGAAGAAGACCAAGAGTAAAGTAACAACAATAATCAGAAGCAGCATGATAAGCATGATGATTCTAGGCATACATAATATTAAACATAATCAGAGTCTTAAATCCATTATTACAACTCATAGAAAAGAAAAGGAAAGATAATAACATCCTGGGTGTAACGTCCTACAACAGTGTGATAAGATCAGCATCTAGTGCCTCAACTACTAACAAAAGATAAAAAGTCTTCACTTCTGCCCGCTAGCTCGCAAACCCATATCCTTCCTCGGCATACTCTTTGTTCAGGTGATCAGCCTCTACAATATCTGGACGTTTGATTGTCTAGGACATGAAAGTCATCATCTTTACTAGAAGCTGAGTGAGTAAACCTACTAAACGGAACATGCTCAAAAAACACTTGTTAATCTTTTAAAAGCATTCCATTTTCTCGTCTTTTATGAAAATATGAATTTAAGTCTTGATTATTCTAATCTCAAGGTAGTGTGTACATTTTGGAAATGTTCAATGATATTAATCTGATCTTTGAAACACAACTGATAATGATTGACTGATCACTTTGGACTATCGGTCCAATCTTTACATGCTCAACACTTTACTTTGAATCACTGGTTCAATCTTTACAACTCGAATTTTGGATCAACGATCCAATCTTTGGACTACAGGCCCAATCTTTTACAAACACCATTCTTTGCATGCATCCAGTACAAGTGCCATTGGCCTGGAATATCTCCACTTTCTGGTCATGGGTTACCATCTTGTCATCAAGCCCAAATGGCTAGTTGACATATATTCTCTTGTCATTGTGCCCAAATGGCTAATTGACATCTGCCTTATGGCCTCATTACTTGATAATCCCAATCTTATTCCATTCGGCCTTGGTTGCCTTGTCATCTTGCTCCAATTGGCCACTTGCTTGACGTCAGCCCATTGGCTATTAACCTTCTCAATAACTGAACCCAAACTCTTTACTCTTTCTCGAACTGACCAAACAAGAAAACGAAACACAATGAATAGATCGACGGATACAAACATCTTATTATTAACTTATCGCATCTTCTGCATCATTGACAACTAACACACGTGGTACAAGTTGTTAAAGCACATTATTCTCGGAGTCGCATACTTAAGTATATCACATTACTGTTCACATTGTTCTCGTATCTCGCACGTAAAGGCTTTATAGAATGGTCACATTACTAAGTTAGAAAACATATTCTTAAATAAGATAGTAAGCTCGAGCGCTCGGGTTAGCTTGAGAGGTCGCCTTTGTAAACACCAATATTCCTTCCTTCTTTCTTTATGAATGTAATCCATTCCTAATGTACTACCCAAAGAGTACAACATCATCATAGTATATTCAAGCATTATATATAATATAGCCTCAAGGTACAACTTTTGTAGCTCATAGTACTATCATACATCGCATGGATCCTTACAAAATTAACATGCAACAAACTAATCTTACACATACTATCGAACTCAAGCGTTCGTGCCTCTCGTGCGTTCGAACCTGGCCCGTTTAGTAGGCTTGAGTGCTCGGGTTATGCTGTTCAGAGCAGTGATAGTTTTAACATCTCAAATATCATCTTGGATCTGTATGCATGTCATATGCATGAGTCTAGATTGTTAATGTAACATATAAAAACATGTTTAGGAGTGAGCAAGTGTACTCACTAGGATCTAGATGATGATCTAGATGATCAAATATGATGGATGTGTGTGTAATCTTCAAGAACTCCAAGTACAAGCTCTAAGTTCATTTCAAAGCATGATCAAGGCCTTAATCCTCCTCTAAACTTCTTTGATCCTTAAGCATTCAACTCCAAGTCTTCATAGTAGCAGCCATGCATGTGTTTGTATATGTAGAATATGAAATGAAATGAATGACATACAAGCATGTGTGTGAGTGTGTTTGTGCATGGAATGTATATACCTCCCGAACTCTCTCTCTATTAAAGGGACTCTCTGAAATACAGAGTTTCCAATGCCCAAAATGTTGAGAAATGCTAGTATTTATAGACTTTATGAGACCCAGGGCCAAAATGGTCATTTTACCCCTTTTTAAGCTCGAGTGCTCATACTAGCTCGAGCGCTCCCAAGGTCCAAGCACTCGGGCCTCTAGTTTTAGCAATACTTTCTTTATTTTAAGAGTTCAAAGGCCCAAGTATTAATATCCATAAGAACTAATCATCAAAGTTAATCCATACACGATCGTAACTAATATGTATGAATACAGAAATTATGAAATACATCCATATACTGATAAATATAGGTAAAAAGGCTGGTATTACATCTCTCCACCATCCAACAAAAGATTTCATCCCCGAAATATGAGTTATGACTCAAAAAAACAACTCCGGGTACTTTTCTCGTAGAACATACTTCATCTCCCAAGAAGGTTTGTATTAGTTGTGATGTTTCCATTGAACTTTTACAAGCATGATCTCCCTATTCCTCAGCTACTTAATCTATCACCCCAAGATTTGAATTGGTCCTTCAGTATATGTCAATCTACTATCCACGTCGATATCGTTGAAGTCGATCTTGTGAAATGATCGTGCACGTACTTTCTCAGCAGGTTGACGTAAAACACGTTATATACTACGAACATCTTCGATGGCAGTGCTAATATGTAGGTGACCTTTCCTACCTGTTCAAGAATCTCGGATGCTCCAATGTAGCGAGGTGAAAGCTTTACTCTCTTTTGTTGGAATCTCACCATTCCTAGCAAAAACTTTAGTAGAACGTGATCTCTAGTACAGAGGTCCTTCTGACGCTTGTCCGCATAACTCTTCTGTCGACTCTGGAATGCCTTCATTCATTCCTTGACGATGTTGATCTTTTTACTAGTCTCTTGAATCATATTTGGTCCCCAAAGCTTGCCTTCTCCCGCTTCTGCCCAACAAAGAGGCGAGCGACACAGTCTTTAGTAGAATGCTTTGAACGGTGCCATTTTGATGCTTGAGTGATAGCTACTGTTTTAAGCAAACTTGATGAGTGGAAGGTATGTCTCCCAGGTGCTTTCAAAGTCAATCATCCATTCTCGTAGCATATCCTCCAACACATGATTCGTCTGATCTGTCTATCCATCTATCTGGAGATGAAATGCATAACTCAACTTCAACGAAGTTCCCATATCTGTTTGTAGACTCTCCCAAAATCCAACTGTGAAATGCAAACCATGATCCAAGATAATTGAAATGGGCATGCGGTGTAGTCGAACAATCTACTGCAAGTAGAGTCAGCTCATCTTCTCGACTAGATACGTCATGTTGTATGCGATGAAATGCATTCACTTAATGAGTCGGTCCATGACTACTCAAATAGCTGAAGGAAAAATAGGTTTAAAATATTTTAACGCATAGTGGAAAGATTGAGTTTCAAAACCTCATTGGTATGCCTGGATCTACTACCCGTTAATTCTATAGATGCGCACTAATAAATGGGAGAAGAAATGTACTTCAGGCCTTGAATCCAATTCTAAAATCTTCAACCTTTGTGATGCAGCAGCCTCTACTTGGTTGTCTTCACCCTTATGACTCCTGCAGATGCTTCCCGGAGAGACTAGAGATGGTATGATCTCTAACAAGGAGGATAGGAAGGTTTGGGAAACCCTAAATAGGTTTTATAGCTTTTGTATAGGAAAAATGACGATTATTAAACCCTGTACACAGCTACCTTATTTATAGATTTCCAAAACCGACTTTAACCTTCGACCGATCGAAGTGGCTTCGATGATCGAACTAGTTTCAATCGCTCGAACCTACCTAGACTTCAATCGATTGAACCTGTCTTGACAAGATCCTCTTGTGCCATGCCAAGCATCCTAGCAAAGCTAAGAGTGGGACCAACTAGGCTCTTTGTTGTTGGCTCAGACCAGTTGTTAATTCCCATGAACAAACTCTTTAATCAGCAAGCTAACTAACTGATCAGTTAATGTTTACTCCACTATAAAACGATAACTGAACTCCAACAAACTAATAACTAGACTTGTATGGTGTACTAATGTCCCTCTACCTTTAGCATTCGTAATCATATTCAGGTAGTCGCACAACTATTACTGTTAACCTGAATCATGAATACTTCTTTTATTCCTTGAATCCCATTCACTTCTCATGATTACTAAACATGTTGATAACTACTTATCAACAAGACTACAGCTCTCAGTATTCAACTTGGTGGCATTCTCGAGGGAATGCTTACTCTGAATTAGAGGGTAGATTCTATCTTGGCAGTATATGTTCACAATCCTATGAACATGATATACCCAAGATACCCAGGTATTGATCTTTTATAGACCTCATTGATTGGTAAGTCAAAGCAGCCATATCCACAGTCAAAGCAGCCATATCCTCACCTTATACAAGTTATGAGTTCCTATCGACTATTTGACAGTCTTGAGTGTCAAAAGGAAAGCTCATGTCCGTCAATGCACTATAAGCACTAGCATAATAACTAAAAGTCACACTCTAGTGATTGAGATTCATCATTGCTTCCAATGGTAGTTAATCATGCTATATTGTATTACCTGATGAGATATCTAGTCTCATCATCTACTGTGACAAGTTCTAAGTATCAAAGAATAGTAATTCGTATCTCACTTGTATGTATCTCATACACACACGAATTACTTACTATGATACTTAAGGATTAACAATCATCTCGTGAAAGAAACATACACAATGAAATGTAAAGCTAATATCCATATATTCAAATGTCAATGTCTCATACATAAAGTAATGGTTTGAGGGCACAAACCCAACAAACTCCCACTTGCATTCACAGCCATACATGATTACATCTGAGACCTGGACTATCTAAATGACGATCAAAGACCTTTAGTGGCAAGGCCTTTGTAAACGGATCCGCAAGATTATCAAAGGTGGCAATCTTGTTGACAGTCACATCTCCACGTTGAACAAAATCTCGGATTAGATGATATTTCTGCTCTACGTGCTTTTCCTTTCCATATTTCCTTGGCTCCTTGGACTGAGCCATCGCCCCATTATTATCACAATAAAGCGTAATAGGTGATAACGACGCTGGTACCACCTCAAGCTCCATAAGGAAATTCTTGAGCCAAACAACTTCCTTTGAGGCTTCATAAGCAGCCACATACTCAGCTTCTGTAGTTGATTCTGGAATTCATTTCTACTTAATGCTCCACCAATTGACAGCACCACCTCCCAAGGTAAAGAGATGACTAGACGTTGACTTCCTTGAATCTTTATCTGACATAAAGCCCGAGTCAGTGTATCCCACTAGAATTAAGTCACTACCACCGTACATAAGCATGTAATATTTAGTTCTTCTGAAGTACTTAAGAATGTGCTTAACGTCTGTCTAGTGTTCTGGACCTGGATACGATTGATATCTACTAACCATGCCAACGGCAAAGTAGATCTTTGGTCTACTGCACAACATCGCATTCATGAGACTTCCCACTGCCGAAGCATATGGAACTCATGCCATGCTATTCCTCTCCTCTTGTGTCTTTGGACACTGGTCCTTGGAGAATGCCAAACCATGCCTGAAAGTTAACAAACCTTTCTTTGAATTATCCATTGAAAACCTAGTTAGCACCTTATTGATATAACCAGCTTGAGAAAATCCCATTATCTTTCGCTTACGATTCCGAAAGAGCTTTATTCCAAGAATATAGCTTGCCTCTCCTAGATCCTTCATATCGAAAGTACTAGCTAGCCAGACCTTGACGATTGACAATGCCACTACATTATTTCCAATGTGTAGAATGTCGTCAACCTAAAGCACAAGGAAAGTCACCACTTTTCCTTCACATTTCTTGTATATACAAGGTTCATCGCGATTCTATATAAAACCAAATAACTTGACTGCTTGGTCAAATCGGATGTTCCAACTCTTGGATGCCTGCTTAAGCCCATATATGGACTTTTACAACTTGCATACCAAGTTACCTTTCCAACCATCTATGAACCCTTCTGGTTGATGCATATAGATGTCCTCCTCAAGATTGCCATTCAAGAATGCAGTCTTGACGTCTATCTACCAGATCTCATAATCTAGGCATATAACAATGGATAAGAGTATTCTGATGGACTTGAGCATGGCTACCGGCGAGAAGGTTTCCTCATAGTCAATGCCCTCCCTCTAAGTATAACCTTTCGCTACAAACCTGGACTTAAAGGTCTCAACCTTTCCATCAGATCCTCTTTTTCTCTTGTAGACCCACTTATAGCCAATGGGCCTAATATTGGCTAGAAGTTCTACAAGATCCCAGACTTAATTGGTATCCATAGATTCCAATTCAGCCTTCATAGCTTTAACCTAATGAGTTGAATCAACATTAGTCATTGCCTCTTCGTATGTGGCAGAATCAGATTCAGATTCTATGGAGACAGCTTCAAAAACTTCTCCTAAGAACATATATCTATCAAGCTGGCTGATAATCCTCCCACTACGATGAGGTACTGGTGCGGAAATGCGTGAAGAATTGGTATTTTCTTGATTTATATCGTTATCAACTGTGGGTTGGACTAAGGGCTCTCCTTCTATCTCTCTCAGATCTATCCTTCCCTTAGGTTTATGGTTCATGATATAATCATCCTCCAAGAAAATAGCATTTGTACTAACAAACACTTTCTATTCTCTTGGATCATAAAAATACCATCCATAAGTACCCTTTGGATACCCTACGAAGTAACATACTTCCGATCTAGAATCCAACTTGCTCATCTTTCCTTTTAGTACATGTGCCGGACACTCCTATATCCAGAGATGTTGCAAAGAAGGCTTGCGCCCAATCCACATCTCTCGTGGTGTCCTGGGAATAGATTTACTTGGTACTAGATTTAGTATGTATGCAGCAGTTTCCAAAGAAGAACCCCAAAGGAATAGTAGTAACTCCGAATAACTCATCATTGACCTAGTCATGTCTAAAAGAGTCTGATTCTTTCTCTCCGCTACATCGTGCTGAGGCGTACCAAATGTAGTCAACTGTGACAGAATCCCATTCTTTACGAGGTGATCAATAAACTCATTAGAGAGGTACTCGTCTCCTCTATCAGATCGAATGGCCTTGATATATTTGCCTAATTGTTTCTTTACCTCAGCCCTAAACTCTTTGAACTTTTCAAAGGCTTCAGACTTGTGCTGCATTAGGTACACATATCCATACCTAGAGTGGCCATCAACATATGTTATGAAATACTCATAACCAACCCTTGCTCTAATATTTATTGGTCCACACTCATCAGTATGAACTAATTCCTTCAATGCATTGGTCCTGTTGCCCTTTACGGGAAAGGGCCTTTTGGTCATCTTACCCTCTAAACAAGACTCGCAGACTTCCATAGATTCGAGAACCAAATTGCCTAAGACCCCTTCTTTGACTAGTCTGCCAATCCTATTAAGATTGATATGGCCAAGCCTCATATGCCAAAGACTTGTTGGATTAGTAGAAGGTTCTTTTCTTTTAGATGGTATAGCTATCATTGAGTTATTGAGTTCCATACAAGAGTCTTTAGAAATATTGGGAGTAATCACATACAAGTCATTAGTTTTAACACCAGAACATATAAAAGAACTGTTTATTTTAATGACAACTTCTATTCCAAAAAGAAAAGAATAACCATTATTCGATAAATTTGAAACTGAAATTAAATTACGTCTCATTAAAGGGACGTAAAGTACTTTTGATAAAACTATTGTTTTATTGTTCAAAAACTCTTAAACTACTACTCCTATAGCAACCGCAGAAATGGTTACGCTAGAACCCAAATTCAACACGATCTCCCTATCACTATATTTCCTGGTTGATCTGAACCCCTGCAACGAATTATAGATATGGTTAGTTGCACCAGAATCAATGTACCAAGTGTTTGAAGTATCCGTTATAAAACTTACTTCAATCACATATGATTCAATCATACCTTGAACTCTTGTAGCTAAGAATTCTGGACAGTTCCTCTTCCAGTGGCCATTCTCACCGCATTGGAAACACTTTTCTTTGCCTTGGCCACCCACCTTCCCTTTGCCCTTACCTTTTCTCTTCGATTTTGCAATCTTAGTGCATGCCATTAACTAGGATCCAATCACTACCTCCTCAAGTAGAGCCTCATATGGTAGTCACCCTCTAACATGTCTGATTGATCCTATCCATAGGAAGTTCACATCTAGTAACCAATGAGTAGTGTATCCTCCGTATCGAATGGTCACCCCAGGCGAGGTGACACAGAATGGACTACTCATCTTACATTGATTCGTTAAAGGAAGATTGTGGGTGTTATAAATAAGACCCGCTCCCACTCGATTTAGTAAATAAGTATTTTGCTTTTGAAAAAAATGTTTCTACACATTACCCAATTGCATCTAATGTTTACTAATGCGTTGAAAACGATTTTTGATTTTTATTTTAGAAAACTTATTTTTATAATGCATGCAGCAACAATATATTTAATACTCCAATCACAGACAAGCATATAAAAACAAAAAACTAAAATTGAAACAAAGGCATTCATATGCCTCTACCTCCCATGGCTCTATCTTTATAGAACCTCCTTCTTGGTTTGATCGCCTCCAGCTCCATCTTCATGGACAACGGCTTACTCCTCTATCTTCATGAATTTCCTAATTCTATTAGATTGGACCTATGCTTCTTTAAAAGCTTACAATTTATCTAGAAATAGAAAACAACAACAAAAAAATAAAGAAAGCTAGGGAAATTGGTGCAACTTTCCTTTTCGTAGGATTGAAGTCGCAGCGCCCTTTACACATGCCTTAAAATCAAACCAATATTAAATACAGTTTACAATCTTCCACCAGTCACAAAAATCTTAATACAAAATTAAAACTTTGATCTTGGTGCCATGGGAGATAGAAGATTAATCTTGTTGCAAAAGGGTTAGTCGTACGCACATCCACGCATTTATAACAAATACATAATCCATTGGAACCCTTAATTGATTTACACAGTATATAAACTCTTTACACACTGATATAGAACATTAAAATCTAACTTCTCTGTCACTCTTTGATCGATTGAAGACCGCTTGATCACTCGAACCTTTGATCGATTGAATATTATTCAATCGCTTGAACATTTAGTTTTACAAAATGATTTGAAAAATTATAGAACATAATTAAAATGAAACGTATAATTTTAAAACTTTTGAATCTGTGAAAAATATACCTAGACAGAAAATCATTCTTGATCGATCGAACTCCATTCAATCGATCGAACAAAACAAAGTTCGATTGATCGAAACCCTATCGATCGCTTGAGAATAGACAAAGTTCGATCGATTGAGTCTACTTCGATCGATCGAATTCATCATGCATCCAATACAATCATAGATTTTGTATTCTGCTATGATAACATTGTAGAAACAAATCTGTGATGATGTAGTTCCAAAAATAGTCCTAAAATCAACATGCAAATCAAAGCTAGTGTTCCAAAATGCATCTATAGATCTAAACAAGCGTGGCTCGGATACCAATTAAAGGAAAAATAGGTTTAAAATATTTTAAATGGGCAGCAGAAAGATTGAGTTTCAAATACTTATTGGTACGCCCGGATCTACTACCCGTTAATTCTATAAATGCTTACTAACAGGAGGGAGACGAAATATACCTCAGGTCTTGAACCCAATTCTGAAATCTTCAACCTTGGTGATGCAGCAGTCTCCACTAGGTTATCTTCACCCTTATGACTCCTACGGATCCTTCTCGGAGAGACTAGAGATAGTGGGATCTCTAACAAGGAGGATAGTAAGGTTTGGGAAGCCCTAAATAGGTTCTACAGCTTTCATATAGGAAAAATAATGATTATAAATCCTATACGCAGCTACCCTATTTATAGATTTCCAAAACCAACCTTAACCTTCGACTGTTTAAAGTGGCTTCGATCGATCGAACATTTGATCAATCGAACTACTTTTGATCGCTTGAACCTGCCTATACTTTAATCAATCGAAACCTATTCGATCGATTGAACCTATCATGACAAGATCCTCTCGTGTCTTTCCAAGCATCCTAGCAGAGCTAAGAGTGGGACCTCCTAGGCTCTTTATTATTGGCTTAGACCAGTTGTTAATTCCCATGACCAAATTCTTTGATCAGTAAACTAACTAACTGGTCAGTTAACATTTACTCCACTATAAAATGATGACTGAACTCCAGCGCAAAAGAACATATCCGAAGCAATAACTAGACTTATATGGTGTACTGATGTCCCTCTACCTTCAGCATTCTTAATCATATTCAGGTTGTCGGACAACTATTACTGTCAACCTAAATCATCAATACTTCTTGTATTACTTGAGTCCCATTCACCTCTCATGATTACTAAAAATGTTTGTAACTACTTATCAACAAGACTATAGTTCTCAATAATTAACTTGGTGATATTCTCAAGGGAGTGCTTACTCTGAATTAGAGGGTAGATTCTATCTTGACAATATATGTTCACAACCCTGTGAACATGACATACCTAAGATACCAGGTGTTGATTTTTTATAGACCTCGCTGATTGGTAAGTCAAAGCAGCCATCTCCGCAGTCTGTGTTCGTAATTGTCTTAAGATTGAGAACACGCACCTTATACAAGTTATGAGCTCCTATCGACTGTTTGACAGTCTTGAGTATCAATAGGAAAGCTTATGTCCGTCAATGCACTATAAGCACTAGCATATTAACTACGAGTCACACTCTAGTGATTAAGATTCATCACTCCATCCAATGGTAGTTAAACATGTTACATTGTATTACCTGATGAGACATCTAGTCTCATCATCCGCTGTGACAAGTTCTAAGTATCAAAGAATAGTAATTCGTATCTCACTTGTATGTATCTCATACACACACGTATTACTTACTATGATACTTAAGGATTAACAATCATCTCATGAAAGAAACATACACAATGAAATGTAAAGCTGATATCCGTATATTCAAATGTCAATCTCTCATACATAAAGTAATGGTTTGAGGGCACAAACCCAACAATAGCATCATGGTTCTATTGTGACCTCGGCAAGCCCATAACCATATCCATGGAAATGTTCTCCCACTTCCATCCTATTATGGGTAATGGCTATAAAAGTCCTGACAGCTTTTAATGCTTAGCTTTAACTTACTAGCAAGTAAATCACCTTAAAACGTGCTTTGTAACATCTCTCTTAACCCATCGTCCTTTGGCATACAAAGCCTATCTCGACACTAGAGACTTTTGCCTTTCCCAATTCTCCATTCCTCTAGACCCTTAGCTACCGCTTTCTCAAACATTGTTGCAATCCTTCATTCTTCTTCCGAGTGTTAATAATTTTACTCATAAGGGTTGGTTCATGACAAGGCACCCAAAGTGTCTTCCTTCCCCTGAGTCAGCGGCTTGAAAATCTAATTTAACTAAGGTCTCTAATGCTTGCCACTATATGATCATCAAGAAAACAATCCTACTATGAGGTTTCCTGCTCAATATGTCGGTGACACATTCGCTTTGGGATGTTATCAAGATCAAGATAAATTACCCTACTAAAAAAATATGAGTATAGTGAAAAGCAGGGGTTGATTCCTTAGGGACTGTGCTATGAATTTAATTCGATTCTAGAAAATCTAATTCTAACTATCTAACAGAAGTAAGATTGGATTGCCTGTTATCTTCTAATTAATTAAATTGGTTTTGAATAAAGAGTTTGAAAGGAATTAATTAAACTTATACTAATCACTAAATAAAGCAGTAAATATAATTGGTGTAGAGATATGAAAGAAAGAGATCTAGGATCACAAATGCACCACTAGATATATAAAAGATTCATTCATGCATTCCTTTAGATTATTGTATTTGGGTGATTATGGGAAATCGTGGCTACCAGTCCGATTCCTCCGTCAAGAATATAACTGAGTTCTAATTACTAACATATTCCATCTGTGGTTAGCATGGATCATACCTAAGCCTGGCATATTCAATAATTACAACCTGAGTTTTATAAGCACTATTGCATGCACACATCTCATATAATCAGTGAAAATATAAGTTGTGGAGTGCATTGAATTCAAAAAAGATCTAAGACAAGAATAAACTTTGAAAAGAATGATTTAAACATTAAATACGATTTGTAATTAGATCCTCAAGCATATAATCATCATCCTTGGAATACTTGGTGATTAGTTGGCCATGGAGGGAGTTGAAAGCATGGAGTTGATGTAGGAGTCCATGGAGAACCTTGAACTTCTTCTTCTTCTTCTTGCCTCGTCTCTCTCTAGGTTATGGAATATATGAGTAAAAGTTATATATAATGAGTAGATATCCCATATATGTATGTTTCCTAAGTTTAGGAAGTTTCCCAAACCCTAAAAACACTAGGAATAGCTTCCTTTTACTTTCTTTCTCATTTTTGCATGTAATTCGTAATCAGCATAACTACCCGGGCAGTCCGCTCGGGCGGAATACCTGAATGACTCCAATTTCTCATTAAATCTTCAAAATTACTCCCAAATTGATTGCACACTTGAATAACCTGATATAAAATAAACAAGCATAATATCTTTCAAATAAACTAAACTCAGGACTGATAAAGGCGAGTTAGGCTTGGTGATTGGGAATTATTCATTCCATATCACACCCCCAAACCAACACATTGCTAGCCCTCGAGCAAAGAGATGAAATAAAACAACTACAAATCTAACTCACTTTCGCTAGAATCGCGATTGCATTTAGTGTATACAGCAAGCCTTTAAACCTCTAGGTGGCCCTAGTAGGACTAGTGATAGTCTCGTGGGGGTTTACAGTGAAGCTACCCACAAACTTCTTTTTATAAATATTTTTTCTTTTAATCAAAATTAAAAAACAATTTATAAATATTTTTTCTTTACTATTATGAATCAATACTGACTCAAGAAAAACCTCCTCAATGATGCTAAAGATTAAACCACAATAATATGCAGTGAATACTATATCACAATACCCATTAAGGAAAAATGACTCTAGGTAATTATGTAACTGAAATGAATAGGCTTATTTTAAAGTTGATCGTGTGTGAGATAGTAGTCAATAGAACAAGCTTTTGTCATAAATTACGGAATATACCTAGGATGACTTCTGACTATGCCTCGACTACAAATCTCACTATGTCAATCACACTCAAAATGAATCTCTTCAAAATAGGTGTAATCTCCCAAGTGTATGTGAGCAGAATAAAATTTTGAGGACAACGAATCTCACATATGACACATGAAAATGTAAAATGCAGGGAATGACAATCTCAAGACGAGATACCAATAGTCTAGAATTATTCCGCAGGTCATCATACATACCATGTTAGTCCTTTATATATTATTTTTCTTCCATACATGAATAGAATATTTCCACCATATCATAATAGAATCAAGTAGGACTTTATTACAAGGACGAAACATAGGCTAGGGTTCATAGCTCAGAAAGGAAAGGAAAATGATCTCAAAAAATCTGAGAGTGGTGTACATGGGTATCGGGAATCTCTAGGGCTTTTATTTATCTTTTTTTTTTTTTCGACATCTCATCCCCCTTCTTATATACTCCTCAAACATAGGGATAACGCTTTACATTTATCAGAGCATATCTTTACCATCATCACCACTGTCCCTCATTATTCATCTCCAAATCCCCCATCTTTTAACACACTCTCAAACTTTGGGTAGGATTTGAAATATATTTATTATTGATATTTTTTTATTTTTAGCAAACTCTAGTTTGGAGTGGTTATGGAAAATTGGTGAACAAAGAAAAGATCTTAATTCAAAAAACTGAAGGGGCTCACTAGGGATATAAAATTTTCATGTATTATTCAAAGGGTAGGTATAAAGGCTAAAAAGGGTCAACTAGAAGAATGGCTACTATCATTTCCTAAGAAAGTATGGTTTCTTCATCAATACATATATTGTATGCATTATTGTTTTTTATTAGGACTCTTTATTATTTTTTTTCTCAACATAGTAAATACTTATTCCTTTGAAACTTTTCTTTACTATTAGCCAAATAACAAAAAAAGTAAGACTAAGCAATGACATGATACGTTTTTCAAGGAAGTTTGACAAATAATGAATATTTGTAACCCTCAAAAAGAAGATAGGCACAAAAGCTCACAAGGGTCTAGTCTCCACACTTCATCATCCAGCAATCCAATTTATATTCCAAATTTAGTCTACAACATGTAATCAAATGAATATATGCATTGCTTAAACGGGAGCTATTTAAAATACAAAGTATTATTTCCACTACATAATGCTAGAATTATGAATCAAAGAATGAATAAGCGAATTATATAGCTTTAAGCATATTACTTAAATCTTTCTATCGACACGACAAGGAGTACTTTTGACAAGCAAAAAGGGATAAGCTATTCCTAAAATCAAAAAGAAAAAAAATAAATCCTCTGTTATGAGTACAAATCTCAAAATAACTGCTAAACGTTATCAACTATATGTAAACTAAAGTGATTACCCACCAGAATCATCATCCATCAGCACTTACTTCAACCATCTACATATCACTCTGCAGATGGCCAATGGGTCACAATAGTAATAGCATCAAAAGAAATAGTAAACAACTACCGTGATGCCTTGGAAGTGTTCTAATGTGGGCGGGGGACCTTGTTTTGAGTAATGTAAAAGGAATCCACCAACTCTCACTTTGGATGTTGAGACGGGTCAAAAGTAGACCAATCTATATCTTCCTCCTCCTCCTCCTCCTCAGACTCCTGACTCGGTACTAAGATAGTATCATCTCCTCAGGAGTCTCAATTGGCCTAAAATATTGGCAATCTCTTGAGGTGATCAGTTGGGATCTTCTCATCGCTGACAGACTATCTCGGGAACATAATCTAGAATATTGCAATAAGGATCAGTGACCTACTCAACATCCTCCTCCACACTCCCCATAATAGGCTAAATAGCCATTAATATCTCTTTTGTACTCTCCTCATCATCAGAATCATTCGAAGATGGTGAATCTGAGGATGACTCCTCAGAGCTAGGCGGTGAACCATATACACTGCCCCTACCCATAGAATCATCCCTAAAAAGGCTATCATTACCTAAAGAGTGGGCAGAGGTACCCGACTCAGAAGACGATGAGTCTGAGCTACTTGGGACTAGAATGATCCTAGGGGGGATGGTAGCGAGGGAATGGAGCACTACCCCTGAGGAGTATCTGGTCATGCAATTGCCTATCAGCCTGCACAACTAAATCATGTCGTGAAATAGGAACCAACTCTGAATCTGAATCTGAATCACTAAGGCTTGGGCTCCTATTTGGTGAAGAAGGTGGGGAAATTGGGTGCTCCATTTGTACTAATAGGTATATCAAAAATGATCACTTACCAAAGATTGTTATAACATTTGTTAACAATAGAAATAACGAGTTGTAATAATGACAGTGAAAGAACGATTTACTAAACTGATATAAACTAAAGTGAGGTTCTCTGATTGTTCCATTTCTTGTAACCACCTTTTATTTTTATTATTTTTGTAAGTTATTTTTTTTTTTAATTTTTTTTGCATAAAGTAAAATAAAATGGATTATAAAATCCTAGTAATTTGAATGCTTGTCACAAATTGATTACCCATTAAATAGCTAGCTGGTCGTATCACCCCCAAACCTAAACCTTTCATTGTCCCCAATGAAGTAGTCAAGTGAGAGTGGTACAAAAGCATAAACAATACAGAGCATAAAAATGAGAATCTAATAAAAAGAAAATCAAAATCATAGAACCAACACAGGCATGTTGTCATAACTCAAAACTTTTATTAAGGGTAAAACTGCATTTAAATGACTATGTGCAAGCCTGTTAATTATTTTGGGGCAGTATTTGAATTTATCTGAACGTTTGTCACAATATTTAATTATTTATTGATTTATTTATTTTTCTTTTCTTAGTTGGGCTTTTTTTTTATTTTATTACAATATTTTTTTTATTAACTTAATATTAAGGTGGGTACATGTTTTAAATTGGGTGTGTGAAAGTAGACCACACACACACACACATGCATTACACCTCTACACATTAAATACAAAACAAAGACCAAAAAAAAAACAAGTGCCCCCAGCCCCCTAAAGAGCCGGCCAACTCTCCTCTCTCTCTTCATTTTATTTATTTTTTCTTTTCTTTCTCTCTTTCTTCTTCTCCTTCTTCCTCTATATCTATAGTTGGGTATACATAAAACCCTCCATGGATCTTCCCCTTCAAGCTTCAAATATGCCTTTAAAGAGTGATTTTTGTGAGTTTTAGTATTTCACAAAATAGTCTTAGAATTTCAAGAGCTCCCTAGTGGTACCAACGAAATTCGTTTTGGTGGTCACTACCATAGTTTTCCCAAATTACATAGAGCTCCAAAATTCTTCCTCTTCAACCATGGAGTTCCATTGATGGAGTAGTACATGCAGTGGGTTCTTGAGCTCTCTAGGACCTCCCTTTTTACTTTCTTGAGGCCATTTGGAGTCCTTGGGTTCTTTCTCAAATTTGGGTGATTTCCATTTATTTTGGAAAAATCTTCTTTGAGTTAGGTTTACATTGTGCAATTCTATATGTTATACTTGTTTAAGATGTCTTGAGTTCACTTTATTGTTAGGAGAGAACTTAGACATATGTAATAGGATTTTCCCCTAAGTTGTAATGTTAGGGTTAATTTGCCTAAATATAATTTATATGCCTTGGTTGTGTAAGTTGTGGTTTTGGTGTGTCATATGTGATCAAAATGGTGCTAAGAGAATAATTTAAACACATGCATGAGGTTTCTCCAAAGTTGTAATGTTAGAATTATTATGACTAAATGTGATTTTTATGCCTTAGTTGTGCAAGTTGTGATTTTAGGGTGCTAAATGTAATTAGATGGATGTTAGGATAATAAATTGGACACATGCATTAGTTTTTCCCCAAAGTTGTAAATTTAGAGTTGTATGCCAAATTGTGAATTATATGTTTAGATTTTACTAAACTTGATTATGTGATGCTAGATATGCTTAGGATGCTCCCTTTATGTGTAAATACATGCTAGGACGTTAGTTTAGAAATTCTTATTAGGAATGTTAAATTATGAAATTTAATTACATTCTTTGAAGTTCTTGATATCATGCCTAATGGACTAGAATTATTGCTTAATTTACTGTAGTTGATCATCCTTAAGGTCATTGTCAACATCATATGCATTGTGGCCTAATCGGCAAGCATTACATGAACACAACATAAACGTTTTATTTTGAAAAGAGAAAAACCCCATGCGAGGGAATTTTATTTAATAAATCCAGACATGGGCTGTGATGTGAGACAGGGAGAATGACCCTTAGAAACATTCAAACTCCAGCTATATTCGGTTGGCTCCCGAAAGTTGGTATGCTACACTCCATGCGTGGGTGGCTCATGGTCCAATAATGAGAGAGGTGTGAACATATCACGCATAGCCTTGCGGCTTTAATCATATCATTGTAGCCGTGGTGGCGATCCATTACACCTCATTTCATTTTAGTCATGGATAGCATATAAACTTGTTACAATGTTTCCTACGAGCCGTCGTTCTCATAAAAATGACAAAACATTTTTCAGGTGAGCTTGATAAGGGCAAAGGGCATATGTGACCCAACGTGTAGGCCTTGACATCTTTTGTTATATTTTGAGGACCCGTTCTTAGCTATGAAAAAGGATAACACTCATGTGAATTTAGCCTTTTGGGAAGTTTGTAATAGTTTAGCGCTCTAAAAGAAAATGGTTGTATTAATTTTGTTACAAAACTTCTAAAGCTTGGACTTCCATAATTTTGTCATTGGGAAGCCTTGTTGTAAATTTGATGGACAAGTGTTAGTCCTTACTTTTCATACTTGTTCAACTTATTTATGTTATGTAATAATGTTTCCGGGACCATAGCATTTCTTCTAAAGTTTTATGTTTGTGTGTTAATTTGAATCCTTACCGGACTCGATTGTGTTTGGTTTGTCATTGCCGGACTCATTGTTCTTTTATTTTGAATCCTTGCCGGATTCGGTTATGTTTGTATTGTCCTTGTCGGACTTGTCGCATTTCAATTAAATCCTTTCCGGATTAGTTCACTTTGCTTCCAAAAAGAAATGTTTTCAATATCTCTCCCAATCTGTCCCCCTCCCATTCTTTCTCTCTTTATCTCTTTCACTTCTCATTTTTAATAAATTTCGAGTACATGAAGTTCCGTTTGGTTTAGATTTATGTTATATGTCATTTAAGACTTGTTTAGTCATATATTGATGTTTAAACTCGAGAATTTAGCATAGTTCGGAGTGTTTCGAAATGTTTCAAAAAGCTGTCAAAGTTGCTGTCAAATAAAAACTGCTACTGTTATTTCGATTTTTTGCCCAAACGGTAAGGAATTGGAAAAAATGCTATTTGACAAAATTTGTGCAGAATTAAATTTTACTGGACTAAAGCGGACAGAATGTGAAAATTTTAAAGACAGTTACTTACGGAGGTTTTAAAATACGGAGGTTTTAAAATTCAGCAACTATCCAAAAATGGTCTTTTATCAAATTTATTGTATTTTTATTTCTCTCCTTGAACTAGTGCTTGTCCGGTTAGTCTTTTAACATAAATTTTCAAATGCTTTCATCTTTGTTTGACTCATTAACATGTAAGCCCATCTTAACTTATATGTTAGTAAGTCATACTTGTAGGAATCCCCGTGGGATCCCAATGTCGCTTCCGCATTTGTGATTGAGTTTTAATTCTTTCCTCTCTATCTTTTCTCTTCCCTCGTGGTTCGATTTTCGGGGCGTGACACATGTACAAGATATCATGATAAAACAAACATAAAAGAGGGTGCACCAGCCTAAAATAATAAGAGTCCAAAGTCAATGGTTTGATGGACAGGTACGTGTCTAAGCAAAAGAAAAGTAATCAAATGACAACTACTAAGAAAATAAACTACTCTGATCGAAGCCGGAGGACAAAAATAGTTCTAAAGACAAAGGTAAATCAACAAAAGTACATGACTCAATCTATAACAAAGGGATGGCCTGCAAATGACTGGTACAAAAATAATAAAAATGAAAAGTAAACACAAATAAAATAAAAATGGACTAGAATAGGGCAAACTGGGGTCGAACATCCAAATATCAAGCCCCAAACCAACAAATGTTGAAACCATTACCAACTAACCACCACACCGAACCATCAACTAATCCTAAAATAGCACATCTACGTCAAAACTGTCATCACCACCATCACCAGTATCACCACCATTGTCATCATTAGAGGATGGTTGATTAGATGCATTAAACACATTTAGTCTAATGGTCATATTACTAAACGTGATGTCTATTACACTAGTTCGACAATTTATAACTGAATTAGCTATGGCTAAAAATGGGCATCCTAAGATGATTGGGACATATTTCCCTAAATCAAGAATAGGATCGGTATCTAACTCGATAAAATCGACTAGGTAATAGCATTAGCCAACCATTACTAGAACATCCTTGATCATACCCTGGGGGACTTGGATTGAACGATCCACCAATTGAAGGGTAACTGAAGTGTGTTTGAAATCTCCTAAACCTAGCTTAGAATAAATTGAATAAGGGAGCAAGGTAACACTAGCTCCTAAGTCCAGAAGAGCTTTACGGACCATGGTGTCTCCTATAATGCAAGAGATCGTAGGAGTTCTGGGATCTTTAAACTTAATCAGTGTATTCTGGAAGATGGAACTCACTTTTTCGGTCAAAAGACTTTTTTCATGACGTGCTTCCATACTACCTGTTTATGTGTGCAAAGATCATTGAGAAACTTAGTGTAGGCTGGGATTTGCTTTATCGCATCGAGTAGAGACAAATTTATTTTGACTTGTTGGAATACCTTGAGGATATCTTCTATTTTAGTTTTCTTCAAAAATGGTGATGTGGAATCTCAACATTGTGGAATGGTGCCGTCGGCTTGTAGGGTCTCTCGACAGGAGTACTAGATTATCCAGCTTAAGTATCATTTAAATCTTTATCCTTTACATTCCCCTTTATCTTATTATTCTCTTTATTTTGAACTCCCCTAGGTACTTCCACAGTTTCATTTGGTTCCTCCCTAATTTCATCATTACGAGTAGTAGCCCTCGTGGAAACTGCCTGAACATGTTCACTACCAGTTCCAACTTCATATTGTATTAGGATTGTTTACAGTCTGACTATGTAATTTTCCTTCATCCAAACAATTTAATGAATTAGCTAATTGTCCCTTTTGGGTCTCAAGTTTTGTGATTGATTGAGTATGGGAATGAACTAGCTGCGACTGTGATTGTGCTTGGGACTCTAACTTTTGAAGTGAAGCCAACACCCTCTCATCGAAAGATTCTTTATATGGCTTTTGACTTGAAGATTGAGGTTGTTGTTGTTGAAATTGATTTTGATTATTAGGTTGAAAATTAAAGTTCCAATAATTGGGCTGATAATTCGGCCTAGGAGGTGGAGCAGATTGGTTCTCGATGTTTTGATTCTTATATGAGAGATATAGGCTTTTCCAAGCTTAGCTATAACAATATGAGTTTTGTTTTGGGGATGCTGTTGTACTACATCCACTTGTCCTGAAACAAAATCTGAAAATTGAGAAGCTAGGGGACAAGCAAACACATTGTGACTAGGGTTGAAACATAGTGCACATTCTTCCACATCAGACTGAGTGGAGGCTTGGTTCATCATCATTAATTGGTCCAACTTCCTAGATAAATCATCAACTTTTTTGGATGCATCCACCAAATGAGTGACTTCTAAGGCTGTTCCTCTTTTATTTCCACTAGATGGGGTTAAATCTTTCCTAGCTAAGATAACAAGATGTGTGGTATTTTCACTTAGAGCTTCAAAATTTGCCCAAGCATCATCGGCATTTTTCTGTAAGAATGTGCCTGCACAAATAGCATCGACTGTATTTCTTAATTGTGGTGTAAGACCTTCATAATAGGTCTATGCTAGTTGCCACTTAGGTATTTGATGATGCGGACACGAACGAAGTAAATCATTAAACATTTCCCAATTATCGTGGAAGTTTTCACCTTTATTGGCTTCAAAATCTCTTATAGTTTTCCTTATCTGATTAGTTTTAGTGATAGGAAAATGCTTGTGGAGAAATGCTTTTTGTAAGCCATCCCATGTTGTGATAGAATTGGCTTCCAAAGAGTGGAGCCAATGTTTGGCTTTATCCTTAAGGGAAAATGGGAAAAGTTGGAGTTTCAGGTGTTCTTCTGGAAAGTTTTACAACCTAAGAGTTGTGTAGATTACTTGAAACTCATCTAAATGTTGATAAGGATCTTCATTCAGATGACTGTAAAAATTGGGCAATAGCGAGATTGTAGATGGTTTAATTTCATATTGTGCGGTTGTTACCGCTGGTAACTCGATGTGTGAGGGAAAGCGTAAGTAGTGGGAGTATAGTACTATATAAGCGGTGGAGGCTGTTGTTAGGCCATTTGCTCAATTGAGTTAAATGGTAGAGCACGAAGCAAACATAAAGTGCATTCGATTTCAGGATCGTAAGGAACTAACTCTAAATTATTAAACCTAACTCCAAACATAAATTGAACGAGGATGATTCAAAAGGACTTAACAACACCTAACTGCCACGGCTAAAAGGGAAAAAAAAATAAACACTATTGCAATGCAGAATGACCTTGTCAAAGCTCAGCACCTAGGTTTCCTAATCTAATGCACGTGAGATTTGTGCTACAAAGCCCAACGCCCGGGTGTTTGCTATAATATTTATTCGGGCGTGCCAGAGCCTTGTGAGGTAGACCCAAACTAATTAACACAAAATTTCCTAAAGCACTTGTGTGAGTGATACACAAGGTTTGAAAATCTAACTTCTAATAGGCGATTGTGATGGCCAAGTAGGAAAGTACCCTTGGCCTAAGATCCTATGGCAGTATTGAAGCACACAAGCCATACAAGTGATGAAAGATGAATTAAATAAAATAGACTTTTATTTAATTAAAGAAAAGAAATTACAAGAAGTAATTGAAAAACTAGGAAAATAAAAGACTGCTATATTTGCCTAAACTAAGAATGTTAAAGGATGCATTTGGGATGCGGTTGAATGCGGTGTATCGAAGAGACGTGGAGTGAGTTGATAGCTTGGCCTGCCTGCTGTATTTATAGCGGCCATGGAGGTCTCCTAGATAAGGTAGGAAATATCAGATGCATCATTATCTGGTAAAAATACCAGTTTATTTCCATAAACTGATAAAGCCTTCCATAATTATCTGATATAATATATATGCACATATACATATATATATTATATTATATCTTGAATCTGGTTCCCATGTTGACTTGATTCGGCTGACTTCCCCTCCAAGTAAAAGATATATACTTCCAAATCTTTTAATATTACCTTCCCTAATCAGATAATATTATCTTGAATACAGGAGTATTAATCAAGAAATATCTCCTTATCTTGATATGGAAATTCAAATCACATCACTGTATTTGTTTCCCTGTCAGATTCTAATTGAAGTACTTGAATTGAAAACCAATACACATTGCCCGACTGAAACGAGATTGTGGCCCACCATGCAATACATCAACATGTCCAGAATTGTCAAAGGAGTTGAATTGGTGGCTGAATATCACCCCAAGACAAAGTAGTAGTGTGGCCCACCGTGATCCTCACAGGCAGCATTCATCGGGCTCATGAGGCAGTCCGATTAGCACAGTAGCAGCATATCACAAAGTGGCTGAGTTGATGGGCAATGAAATGAAGTGGCTGCCTGATTGCACAGTGTACATCAATTCAAAGAGTGGCCCACCTTTACATGACCTCATCCAACATGACTAAATCAAGTCATTGCCAACCACATGGCAATGATAGCACGTGAAGTGGTTAAAACATAAATTACATAAGTGCATAACCCAATAGCCCGAATGCGAGATATCACCAAGCCCGATCAGTCCAAATAGATGTGAACAATCCGATCTTGCAACCCATTCAACTCTACCAATTTTGAACCAATCACTTGTCCTTAAATTTTGTCATCGGTCTCACTGTCCGATCACAATATCACAATCGACCTTATAATAATTTTAACTAAAAAAAATGTATTTTTGGGTGCAAACACCTGGGACCCTAGACTAATGCCACTAATACATAACAGCACCCTGATTTATAGCGATTACACGTAGAATTTAGTAAAGCACTTCGTTATTTGTTATTTTTATTATTTTTATTTTTATGCATATGCTCCTTCCATGTATGCTCCTTGTATGCTAGATTCAGTTTCACAGCAAGCTTCTCACTTTACTTAGATGGACCAAACTATAAAATAGAATAAAAGCCAAAGAAACATGAAAAATAAAATAAACTAAAAATAAAATAAACCTAAAAAATTAATGAAAAATAATTAGACACAGAGAATATAATTTTCAAAATTAATAAATTCCTTTGGCAGTCACTGGCAACGGCACCAAGAACTGATGTTGTCAAGATCAAGATAAATTAACCCTACTAAAAATATACGAGTATAGTGAAAAGCAGGGGTCGATTCCTCAGAAACCGTGCTTTGAATTTAATTAGATTCTAGAAATTATAACTCTAACTATCTACTAGAAGTAAGATTGGACTGTTTGTTATCTTCTAACTAATTAAAGTGGTTTTGAATAAAGAGTTTGGAATGAATTAATTAAACTAATACTAATCACTAAATAAAGTAGTAAATATAATTGGTGTAGAGATATAGAAGAAAGATATCTATGATCACAAATCCACCACTAGCTATATAAAATATTCATTCATGCAATCCTTTAGACTACAATATTTTGATGATTATGCGGAATCATGGCTACCAGCCCGATTCCTCTTCAAGAATATAACAGATCGAGATCTAATTACTAACATATCCCATCTGCAGTTAGCATGGATTGTCTTGCACTAAACTAGGGTTGCAGCACACTCTATCTTATCTAAGCATGGCCTATTCAATAATTAAAACCTTAGTTCCATAAGTACTATTGCATGCACACATCTCATACAATCACCAAAAATATAAACTGTGGAGCACATTGAATTCAAAATAGATCTAAGACAAGAATAAACTTTGAAAAGAATGATTTAAACATTAAATACGATTTGTAATTAGATCCTCAAGCATACAATCATCATCTTTGGAATACAGCTAAAACTAAATAGACTTCATAAACAGAATGCTTTTAGATAACTAGGTTTCATTGAAAACCTAGACTTGGTGATTAGTTGGCCATGGAGGGAGTTGAAAGAATGGAGTTGATGTATGAGTCCATAGAGAACCTTGAACAACTTCTTCTTCTTCTTGCCTCTTATCTTTCTAGGTTATGGAATATATGAGTAAAAGTTGTATGGAATGAGTAGATATTTCATATATTTGTTTTCTAAGTTTAGAAGTTTCCAAAACCCTAAAAACACTAGGAATAGCTTCCTTTTACTTTCTTTCACGTTTTTGCATGTAATTCCCGTAACAAACATAACTATCTGGGCAATCCGCTCGTGCGGAATACCTTAATGGCTCCAATTTCTCATTAAATCTTCAGAATTACTCCCAAATTGATTGCACACTTGAATAACTTGACATAAAATAAAACAAGCATAATACCTTTCAAATAAACTAAACTCAGGACTAATGAAAGCGAGTTAGGCTTGGTGATTGGGAATTATTCATCCCCTATCACACCCCCAAACCAACACTTTGCTAGCTCTCGAGCAAAGAGATGAAATAAAGCAACTACAAATCTAATTCACTTTCGCTAAAATCGCGATTGGTCCTATTGCCCTTTGCTGGAAAGGGCCTTTTGGTCATCAGACCCTATAAAAAAGACTCGCAGACTTCCATTGGTTAGAGAATCAAATCGCCTAAGACCCCTTCTTTGACTAGTCTGCTAATCCTATTTAGATTGATATGGCCAAGCCACATATGCCAAAACCTTTTTGGATTAGTCGAAGGTTCCTTTCTTTTAGATGGTGCAGTTACCACTGAGTTATTAAGTTCCATACAATAGTCTTTAGAAATAGTAGGAGTATTCACATACAAACCATTAGTTTTAACACCAGAACATATAAAAGAACCATTTCTCTTAATGACTTCTGTTCCAAAATGAAAAGAATAATTTTTATTCGATAAATCTAAAACAGAAATTAAGTTGCGTCTCATCAAAGGGACGTAAAGTACATCTAATAAAACTAAAGTCTTATTGTCTTCAAATTCTAAAACTACCATTCCTATAGCAACCACAAATACGGTTGCGCTACAACCTAGAGTAAATACAATCTCCCCATCATTTATGTAATTACCACAGAGACAAGAGAAATCCCTGTACAATGAGTTACAGATATGGTTAGTGGCACAAGAATCAATGCACCAAGTGTTTGAAGTATCCATTATGACACTTACTTCAATCATATGTGATTCAATCATACCTTGAACTCATGTAGCTAAGAATTCTGGATAATTCTTCTTCTAGTGGCCCTTCTCACCATATTGGAAACACTTCCTTTGCTTTGGCCACCCACCTTCCCTTTGCCCTTACCTTTTCCCTTAGATTTTCCAATCTTCGAGACTTGTCCAACACTTGAACCACCAGTGCCAGCCTTCTTCACTACAACAAAAACCCCTTATTATGACTTTAAAAACGAGTCATAAATGTATATTTATGACTTTTTTTTAATCTTTTAAAATAAGTCGTAACATTGCAGTCATAAATAAGTTCGAGTTTGTTAAAAAAGTCATAAATAATTATTACTTTTACAACAGTTCTAAAAAAAAAGTCATAAAAAATGAATACTTTCAAATTATTTATGACTGTTTTTTAATTCATACAGTCATAAATAATATTTAAAAAAAGTCATAAATAATCTTCAAAACAGTCATAAATAATCTTCAAAAAAGCCATAAATAACCTTTTAAAGAGTCATAAATAATTTTCAAAAAAGGTCGTAAATAACCTTTAAAACAGTCATAAATAATTTTTAAAAAAGTCATAATAACCTTTAAAACAGTCATAAACAATCTTCAAAAAAGGTCATAAATAACCTTCAAAAAGTCATAAATAATCTTTAAATAGTCATAAATAATCTTCTAAACAGTCATAAATAATATTTTAAAAGTCATAAATAATCTTTTAAAAATTCATAAATAACCTTTTAAAAAGTCATAAATAATCACGCTATTATGACTTTACTCGAACTATTGCTAATTTATATTATTTTTTTATGAAACAATCATATATAATATAAAACACATTTTTTTTAAAAAAAAATTGTTGATAATCCAATAATCAAGAATTACACAATTCAGATATATCAAAACATGTTACACAATTCAGAATATATACATACATATACAAATCAGCTCAAGAACCATATTCAAATATCATCTTCCTTCCACCCAAAATTTTTCATTCATCAATCTACTAATTAGTTATGTACAAGAAAAATGTAACAGTAACCACTAAGTATGTATTAAACCAACAAACCAATAATGTATGTGTACACTGTTAAAAAAAACAAAAAAACCAAATTAATGTCTAATTAAACTCTTCAATCACCACTAGTACATCAACTTATTTCCAATATTTGTTCCATGTAATCTAACTGTGTAACACTGAAACAAAAATGAAAATCAATGTATTAGATTCTATATAACAAGCATATAATTTTCTTAAATTTTAAAAATATAGATTACCTGAAAAAAGGAATAAATGTTGAAATTTTCAATACTTAAATGTTTTCTTGAATGAACTCAATGAACTCAAGTTGAAGCGCATTTAGCTCGTGGCTTTCATATTTCACTTTTTGAAACAACTCTTTCATCTGAAAACAACAAACACCTCCAATAAATGAAAAAATATTCCACAGTAAATGAATCGAAGAAAAATAGCAAGAAGAGAAAATTTTCCGACACTTTTACAAAAAATACTATGATAATACCTTTATCTAGATTTAGATGGATCCTCCAATACCATTCTCATGAAAAGTAACATATAGAATCCACATTCATTATTTCTTGGTTGCTTTGGTCCCTGTGAATAAATGTATAACAAATATTAGACAAACAATAAATTACTGCAATCACAAGTCATGGTAAAAATAACTTATTTTGGAATGAATGTTGACCTAGAATTTCTAAAAATTCCGACAGAGTCTCCTTTATAAATAGAAACTCCCAAAAATTTCAAACAATGAAAACATACCCAACATCAATTGAAAAACCGTAACATACATTATATCACTACATTAACCATAACATACTAAGTATAATTTAAACAACTACCATTATATCAACCATGTTTTTATTCAGGTTTAATTACCTGTACGAATTGCCAGATTGGTTGTGGTCTTCTTTTCCCTTTGAAATTTAAAGCCTTAAGTCCACTTCAAGACAATATTAAAAGTTAAAATTAAATAATAAAACATCACTTATAAACATGCAATAATACTTTACTGGCATGGTTATTGACACTTTGGATCCTCAGTAGGTTTTCTATGTAAAGAATCCATCCAATACATTGTCAATATCAGTATATTAGTAACCTAAGAAACTTAAACTTACACAGATTTAACATGAATATACGTACCATGTGTTGAGTGGAATGACAAATATCTAATTCTCTTTAGCCTCTCCAAATTCAACAATAATAAATTTATCTAAGTTGAGTTCATTATATATATATGCATTACTAGCAGAGATTGGGTTGATGAATTTGACAAATTCTCGACTTTCTCATACAGGAATCTAAAAAAATATAATATAAAGTAGAGACAATAACTTTAAGATATCAAGCAAAAATAACTTCTCTCACCTCATGTATGCAATAACTGAATTAGTTTAGGACCTTTCCACCTTTCATAATCTACTACTTGCACGATCACCTATACTTGGGTGTAGCATTAATACGAGCGCACAACATTTTACTCGTGTCAACTATCTAGATACAAAACCTCTCAGAAGGGAAAAAAATGACACACACTTGATAAAAAAAAACCTCTTGTGCCAAAAATTGAGCAAACCAGAAGTAAACAAAAACCGACCCTTGTATACACAACTAAATAACCATTTACTTAGGTACATAATTATTTTATAAGACAGCAACTAACATTCTGAGCAAAAAATGACTTGTTGCTTAATGCAGTTACGCTTTGTTTGATTCATGCCTTTAGTGAGAGAGAAAATCTAAGTGCTCTTTAAAAAGTTCATTGCTTTTGTTTTTTTTGGCATAAAAGTACTCAGAAAAACCGACCCTTTAAGATGAATTCTAATATAACTCACCCTAAATATTTGGTCCAACACATTTTTTTAATTCTCATTTTAGCCCAAAACCAAATTGATTTAACACCCATCCAAGCTTTACCAATTACAGTATGTGATCAGAATTTAGTATCGGAAAAAAGTGAGAATATGTACAAATAGACCTAATCCAAAAAAAATATTGCCCCAAACCCCCGTTTTGGCCCTTTTACCAGCAAACATAGGGACCGTGTACTCGGCCCCACCAAATACAATTTAGAGAATTGTGCAGAATAACTAATAATGTCAAACTAATGATTAATCAATTTAACTATTAGAAAACCAAGCTAAGGAAAGATTAAGAAAAAAAACTACTCATGAGTGCATGGATTTGTCTTTCCATGCCACGAGCTACAATGAATGTTCTTGAAACTGGTAAAGTGTGCAGAAAAGAAACATGTAGGTTGCTTCTAATTTTTGAAGAAAGGTTTGCTTGGGATATTAAGTTTTGGATCTCTGATGTAAGGTTTGGATCAAACTGCTACAATGGGCTTTCACTTGAGTTGCCCCTTGAGAAGTTGACAAACCCTTCTTTTTTGGGGGGGGGTAATTAAACTAAAGAAAGAAGAGCCTCATATGGCGATTCACCTCAAGTGATAGCTCATTGTTTGACCAGTGATCTGCATTGGAGTGATATTTTGGACGAACCACAACACCCATTTCGACTAACTTCTAGTCACAAAATATAATTGGGACTGAAATGGATGCAAATTCTACTAGTGTTGAGAAAATTCCAACAATCTAGAATGCAAAATTATTTCTATTATTGAATTCCATAATGATTGTCAAACAGCTCTTCAACAACGATCAATGATCATGTGCCCGCTTTGGCTCAATTTTTCTAACATTGTAATCACTACTCTTGCAAAATCCACAAAAAATAAATACAAATAAATAAATAAATGTTATCAAAGTACAATTCATTCCAAATTCAATAAACCATTCAAATTGATTCTAACATATTAAAATATAATTCGTTCATAGCAATATGTAGACGGACATATTGACATGATCACAGGACTTGTAGAGGAACAAGTGCTCAACATGTAGTGGAAGGAAAATCATCATTCAAAATTTTTTAAAATTTCATTGATAAACTTCCCATAAACACAATATGGGTATGCATTATATAATATATATATATATATATGCATGTACACGATTCATACACAATAGAAAATTGATACACAATTCAAAATCAATTACAAAAAAACTGAGATTTTAAAAAAAATCTAACCTTTTTTAGCTAGGAGCAGAGGCAGCGACGGCGTCAAGGGTTAACGGCGGTAGCCTCGCAGCGAGCGGACGGCGGCGACAGCAAGGGGCAGCGGCGGCGACAGCGAGGGGCAGCAGTAGCGGAAAGGGACGATGACCAGACGACGGCGAGGGCCTGCGGCGTTGAGAGAAAGAGAGAGAGAGAGAGAGAGAGAGAGAGAGAGAGAGAGAGAGAGAGAGAGAGAGAGAGAGAGATGGAGAGAAAGGAGAACAGAGAGTGAGAAGGTTAGGGCTCAGAACGTCATTAATAAAACCCCAATATTGTTTTTTTTTTTTTTGGGATAACTTACACTTCGTTTGAATTGAATTGAGAGAAGAGGGGAGAAACTTATCATGAGAATAGAAGAGAAAGAAAGTTGAGTTTTCTCTATCATGTTTGGATAGACAATAGAGGAGAGAAGAGAAAAAAAGAAAAATATAATATTTTCTCGTTTGGTTAACTTTCATTAGAGAAAAGAAACAAAGTACTTGTAAATAATTTACTCCTCTATTAGGGATTTATGTTAAATAAAATAATACTATATTGGGGCGTATTGGTCTTTTATACATTATTTAATTAAGCTTCTCTTCTTTTCTCTCCGGAATCTCTCCAATTTGGAGAAAAACAAAAGTGGACTCTTTTCTGTCCACTTTCTCCCCACTTTCTCTCTATTTCTATTCTCTTCTCTCCCCACTTAAATTATCAAACGAGATAACTTGAGAGAAAGTGGTACTCTTTTTCTTCTCTTCTCTCCATTTCTCTTAATCCAAACGAAGTCTTAGGCAACGAAAATTATTTTCCTCGCCAAAAACTACTTTTAGCGAGGAAATAAGATTTTCATTGCCAAAAGTAGGTTTTGGCAAGGAAGTGTATTTCATCGCTAAATGAAAGTTAGGAAATTTTTTTTATATAATTGACTTTAGGCGAGGAAAATTAATTTTTGTTGCCAGGAAATTATATTTCGCCACCAATATGGACACTTTAGGCGAGGAAATAAGACTTTCGTAGCCAAAAGTGTGTCTTTCTGCTTTTTGGCAACGAAATATTATTTCCTCGCCAATATTATACTTTTGGCAAGGAAATTTATATTTCCTCACCATATTTCATTGCTGAAACACAATTTTCTTGTAGTGATACCATGTGGCCACCTATCATAATATGTAATGCGTACAATTATAACTGGTACCTATCACTATCACAATACAGTATAACCTCTTTAAATTAATACTTGATAAATTAATAATCTCTTTTAAATAATAAAATTCTCAAATTAACAATCTTTTTTAATAATAATTATTAATTTATCTATAAATAGATATATCTATAAATTGAAACACATTGACATCTATTAAAATCAATTTAGAAATCAATTAAGCACCTTTTTTTTGTTATAGAGTTCACTAAATATTTTTGTACAAAGGACCTTTAAAAAATCTTAGCATACTATCTTTTTCACTATTTTTCCAAAAACGGTACTTACGTTCGATTCTAGAACTCAAAGAAAAAGAGTCATAAAAATAAAGAATATTTATGACTACCCAAAAATATAGTCATGAAAGTCTTGTTATTTATGACTTTTCTAAATACTTATTATGACTTTTCTAAATACTTATTATATATGACCCTTTTCAAAAATATGTCATAAAAAGTCTTATTATTTATGACAATTTTTAAAAAAAACTGTCATAAAAAATCTAATATGATTCTTAGTAAAATCTAAATTTATGATACTAATTAAAAGCAACTATCACGAGTTAATACTCTAATTTTAATTTTTTTTTTTTAAATCTTAAAAATTAGTTCCTCAAAGGTCAATTTCAGCGAAATTTCACTTAATATTTTTGTATGGACGACCTTTCCCTAATCAAGAATCTACCTTTTAAAAAATCTTAGTATATTATCTTTTTCACTATTTTTCCCAAAAACAGTACTTACGTTTGATTATAGAACTCAAAGAAAAAGAGTCATAAAAATAAAGAATATTTATGACTAAAAAAAAATGGTCATAAATAAAACACCACTTACCAATCTTATGACTATGTTTGCAAAAAGAGTCATATATGTTAGAAAAATGTACTTTTTATGACTTTAAAAAAAAAAAAAAAAAAAAAAAACAAGTCATTAGCCCAAAATAAAAAAAGAAATGTCATAAAAATGGTTTTTGCTTGTAGTGAAAATATATGTGTATATGCCAAGTGAAATTTCACTAAATATGTTTGTACAGAGGAACTTTCCCTAATCAAGAATCTTAACTTTAAAAAATCTTAGCATATTATCTTTTTCACTATATTTCCCAAAAACTGTACTAACGTTCGATTCTAGAATCTCAAAAAAAAAAAAAAAGTCATAAAAATAAAGAATATTTATGACTACCCAAAAATGTAGTCATAAAAGTCTTGTTATTTATGACACTTTTCAAAAATCTGTCATAAAAAAACTTATTATTTATAACAATTTTCAAAAAACTTTCATAAAATATGTAATATGATTCTTAGTAAAATCTAAAGTTATGATACTAAAAGTAACTATCAAGTGTTAACAGTCCAATTTAAAAAATAAAATTCTTAAAAACTAGTCCCTCAAAGATCGATTTAAGTGAAATTTTACTTAATATTCATGTACAGATTAAGTGAAATTTCACATAATATTCGTGTATGCCAAGTGAAATTTCACTAAATATTTTTGTACAGAGGACCTTTCCCTAACCAAGAATCTTAATTAACTTTCCAAAAACTTAGCATACTATCTTTTTCATTAATTTTTCCAAAAACGGTACCGATTCTAGAACTCAAAGAAAAAGAGTCATAAAAATAAAGAATATTTATGACTACCCAAAAATGTAGTCATAAAAGTCTTGTTATTTATGACATTATTCTAAATACTTATTATATGTGACACTTTTAAAAAATGTGTCATAACAAATCTTATTATTTATGACCATTTTCAAACAACTGTCATAAAAAAACATATATTCGTGTATGCCAAGTGAAATTTCACTAAAGATTTTATACAGAGGACCTTTCCCTAATCAAGAATCTTAATTAACGTTCAAAAATCTTAGCATACTATCTTTTTCACTATTTTTCCCAAAAGCGGTATCGATTCTAGAACTCAAAGAAAAAGAGTCATAAAAATAAAGAATATTTATGACTACCCAAAAATGTAGTCATAAAAGTCTTGTTATTTATGACATTATTCTAAATACTTATTATATATGACACTTTTCAAAAACCTGTCATAAAAAATCTTATTATTTCTGACCATTTTCAAAAAACTGTCATAAAAAATCTTATTATTTATGACCATCTTTAAAAAATGGTCATAAAAAATCTTTCCAAAAATCTGGCATAAAAAATCTTATTATTTATGACAATTTTCAAAATACTGTCATAAAAAATCTTATTATTTATGACCATTTTAAAAAAACTGTCATAAAAAATCTTATTATTTATGACTAATAAAAAAATGGTCGTAAATAAAACACGACTTACCAATCTTATGACTAAATTTGCAAAAAGAGTCATATATGTTAGAAAAAAGTATTTGTTATGACTCTTTTTTTAAAATAGTCATTAACCCAAAATAAAAAAAAAAAAAGTCATAAAAAGGGTTTTTTCTTGTAGTCCTTCTTCCTTTTCTTTCCTTTCGGCGTACATTGGGAGGAGGAAGAGATTTTCTCAATGTTCAAAACATTGACCCTAGGCTTGATCACCCCTTTTGCTGCTTGTGAAGAACTCATTAATTCGCTCATTGAAAAATTCATTTGATTCATATTATAGTTAAGTTTAAATTGAACAAATGAAGGCGATAGTGAGTTGAGGATCATATCAACTTGGGTCCATGCATCGATGTTGGCTCCTAAGGTCTCTAGATTTTTTAAATATCCATTCATTTTTAAAACATGTCCTTTAACTGGAGTCTCTTTCGACATCTTGGCACTCATTATCTTTTGCATAGCTACCTATCTGGCAGGCCTGCCATGCTCCCCTAACATCTTTTTCAGGGATTTGATAATGTCACTGGCAAAATTATTCGACTGGTATTAGTGTTGTAACACACCAGCCATTGAGGCCAGAAGTAGTAATGGGCCATTCCATTCGACTTCTTCCATTTATCGAACTTGCGTCTAGCAACAACCGTAACATTTGCAGTGGGTTCTTTGGGGCATGGGGGTAGTGAGGACATATATGTGATCCTCCGCAGTTAAAATAATGTCAAGGTCACGTTTCCATTATGTGTAGTTATTTCCAGTTAACTTGTTCTGAGTGAGTATAGTGGCAAGTGGACTAAATGCAGATTCATATATTATGATTTACTTAAAAATCAGAAGGAAAAAAACTATGGATATCAGAATTTGACACTTTGAAATAAACGAATCCTTAAAACTCTTACTTAAAAAAAAAGTCGCTGGAATATCAAAACAAAAGAGTAAAGCCTCCGTGTGTTGGTCATTACTCGATCTTTTGATTAATCATGACTTGTCCGCTATGCAACTCTTGCAAAACAAGTTATGACTCCTGAACCTATTTGATCTCTAAGTTTCTAGATGATGCCCCGTGTGGGATCCCTTATCTATAGGCTAGCTAGTGTGTCCATTAACTAGAATCCAATCACAACCGCCTCATGTAGTACCTCCGTATGGTGGTCACGCTCTAACACGTCTGGTTGATCCTATCCATAGGAAGTTCACATCTAGTAACCAATGAGTAGTGTACCCTGAAGGAAAAACAGGTTTAAATGGAAAGTTTAAACGCGCAGCGGAAAAATCAAGTTATGAAACTTTATTGGCATGCCCGGATCTACTACTCGTCAATTCTACAGATGCGCACAAGAGGGGACACGAGTTATACCTTAGTGTCTTGAACCCAATTCTGATCTTCAACTTCCAGCAGCCTCCACTAGATGATCTGCACCCTTATGACTCCTGCGGATGCCTGCCAGAAAGACTAGGGTTGGTGGGAACCCTAATGGAAAGGATAGAGAAGGTTTTGGGACTCCAAAACAGTTTCTGCAGCTTCTGACGTTCAAAACGACGAACAACCTTTTCCAGAACGCAGCTGCCCTATTTATAGATTCCCAGAACCGACCTAGACTTCGAGCGATCGAAGTGCCTTCGATCGATCGAACATTCGATCGATCGAACCATCTTCGATCGATCGAACCTGCAGACTTCAATCGATCGAGATATCTTCGATCGATCGAACCTGTCTGGACATCATCCTCAAGCATCTTTCCAAGCATCCTGGCGGAGCTAAGAGTGGGACCTCCTAGGCTCTTTATTGTTGGCTCAGACCAGTTTATTAATTACCATGACCAAACTCTTTGATCAGCAAACTAACCAACTGGTCAGTTAACGTTTACTCCACTATAAAACGATAACTGAACTCCAACGCAAAAGAACATATCCGAAGCGATAACTAGACTTGTATGTTGTACTAATGTCCCTCTACCGTCAGCATTCGTAATCATATTCAGGTAGTCGGATAACTGTTACTGTCAACCTGAATCATGATTACTTCTTGTATTCCTTGAGTCCCATTCACTACTCATGATTACCAAACATGTTGATAACTCTTATCAACAAGACTGCAGTACTCAGTTATCGACATGGTGACATTCTCAAGGGAATGCTTACTCTGAAACAGAGGGTAGATTCTATCTTGACAATATATGTTCACAACCCTATGAATATGACATACCCAAGATACCCAGGTGTTGATCTTTTATAGACCTCACTGATTGGTAAGTCAAAGCAGCCATATCCACAGTCTGTGTTCATAATCGTCTCAAGATTGAGAACACATACCTTATACAAGTTATGAGTTCCTATTGACTGTTGACAGCATTGAGCGTCAATAGGAAACTCAGGTCCGTCAATGCACTATAAGCACTAGCATATTAACCAAGAGTCACACTCTAGTGATTGAGATTTATCACTCCATCCAATGGTAGTTAATGATGCTACAGTGTATACCTGATGAGATATCCAGTCTCATCATCCACTGTGACAAGCTTTAAGTATCAAAGAATAGTAATTCGTATCTCATTGTATGTATCTCATACACACACGAAATACTTACTATGATACTTATGGAATAAATAATCATCTCATGAAAGAAACATACATAATGAAATGTAAAGCTGATATCCATATATTAAAAAGTCAATGTCTAATACATAAAGTAATGGTTTGAGGGCACAAACCCAACAAACTCCCACTTGCACTCATAACCATTCAGAACTACATCTGAGACCTAGACTATCTAGATGACGATCAAAAAGTCTGAGTCAGTGTATCCTACTGGAATTAACTCACTACCACCGTACATAAGCATGTAATCTTTAGTTCTTCTCAAGTACTTAAGAATGTGCTTAACGGCTGTCCAGTGCTCTGGACCCGGATTCGACTGATATCTGCTAACCATGCCAACGGCAAAGCAGATATCTGGTCTAGTGCATAACATCGCATACATGAGACTTCCCACTGCAGAAGCATAGGGAACTCCTGTCATGCGATTCCTCTCCTCCTGTGTCTTTGGACACTGGTCCTTGGAGAACGCTAAACCATGCCTGAAAGGTAACAAACCTTTCTTCGAATTATCCATTGAAAACCTAGTTAGCACCTTATCGATATAACCAGCTTGAGATAATCCCATTATCTTTTGCTTGCGATCCCGAAAGAGCTTTATCCCAAGAATATAGCTCGCCTCTCCTAGATCCTTCATATCGAAAGTACTAGCTAGCCAAACCTTGACCGTTGACAATGCCGCTACATCATTTCCAATGAGTAGAATGTCGTCAACGTAAAGCACAAGAAAAGCCACCACTTTTCCTTCACTCTTCTTGTATACACAAGGTTCATCCAGATTCTGTATGAAACCAAACGATTTGACCGCTTGGTCAAATTGGATGTTCCAACTTCTGGATGCCTGCTTAAGTCCATAAATGGACTTTTGCAACTTGCATACCAAGTTACCTTTCCGACCAGCTATGAACCCTTCTGGTTGTTGCATATAGATGTCCTCCTCAAGATTGCCATTCAAGAATGCAGTCTTGACGTCCATCTGCCAGATTTCAAAATCTAGGCATGCAGCAATAGATAAGAGTATTCTGATGGACTTGAGCATGGCTACCGGCGAGAAGGTTTCCTCATAGTCAATGCCCTCCCTCTGAGTATAACCTTTCGCTACAAGCCTAGCCTTAAAGGTCTCAACCTTTCCATCAGATCCTCTTTTCCTCTTGTAGACCCACTTGCAGCCAATGGGTTTAATATTGGCTGGAAGCTCTACAAGATCCCAGACCTGATTGGAATCCATAGATTCCAATTCAGCCTTCATAGCTTTAACCCAATGAGCTGAATCAACATCAACCATTGCCTCTTCGTATGTGGTAGGATCAGATTCAGATTCTATGGAGACAGCTTCAAAAACTTCTCCTAAGAACATGTATCTATCAGGCTGGCTGATAATCCTCCCACTACGACGAGGTACCGGTGCGGAAATGGGTGAAGAAGTGGTGTTTTCTTGATTTATATCGTCATTAACTGCGGGTTGGACTGAGGGCTCTCCTTCTATCTCTCTAAGATCTATCCTTCCCTTAGGTTTATGGTTCATGATATAATCATTCTCTAAGAAAACAGCATTTGTACTAACAAACACTTTCTGTTCCCTTGGATCATAAAAATACCATCCATAAGTACCCTTTGGATACCCTACAAAGTAACATACTTCCGATCTAGAATCCAACTTGCTCATCTTTCCTTTGAGCACATGTGCCGGACACCCCCATATCCGGAGATGTTGCAAAGAAGGCTTGCGCCCAATCCACATCTCTCGTGGTGTCCTTGGAACAGATTTGCTTGGTACTAGATTTAGTATGTAAGCAGCGGTTTCCAAAGCATAACCCCAAAGGAATAATGGCAACTCAGAATAACTCATCATCGACCTAGTCATGTCTAAAAGAGTCCGATTCCTTCTCTCCGCTACACCATTTTGCTGAGGCGTACCAGGTGCAGTTAACTGTGACAGAATCCCATTCTGTACGAGGTGATCAATAAACTCATTAGAGAGGTACTCGCCACCTCGATCAGATCGAATGGTCTTGATATGTGTGCCCAATTGCTTCTCCACTTCAGCCCTAAACTCTTTGAACTTTTCAAAGGCTTCAGACTTGTGCTGCATTAGGTACACATATCCATACCTGGAGTGATCATCGGTAAATGTTATGAAATACTCATAACCACCCCTTGCTCTAATATTTATTGGTCCACACACATCAGTATGAACTAATTCCAACAATGCATTGGTCCTATTGCCCTTTGCAGGAAAGGGCCTTTTGGTCATCTTACCCTCCAAACAAGACTCGCAGACTTCCATTGGTTCGAGAACCAAATCGCCTAAGACCCCTTCTTTGACTAGTCTGCCAATCCTATTCAAATTGATATGGCCAAGCCTCATATGCCAAAGCCTTGTTGGATTAGTGGAAGGTTCCTTTCTTTTAGATGGTAAAGTTACCACTGAGTTATTAAGTTCCAAACAAGAATCTTTTGAAATATTGGGAGTAATCACATACAAACTATTTGATTTAACACCAGAACATATAAAAGAACTGTTTCTTTTAATCACAACTTCAGTTCCAAAATGAAAAGAATAACCATTATTCGATAAATTAGAAACTGAAATTAAATTACGTCTCATTGAAGGGACGTAAAGTACATCTGATAAAATCAAAATTTTATTGTCTAGAAATTCTAAAACTACGACTCCTATAGCAACCGCAGATACGGTTGCGCTAGAACCTAGAGTAAGTACGATTTCCCCATCACTGCACTTCCTGGTTGATCTGAACCCCTGCAATGAATTACAGATATGGTTAGTCGCACCAGAATCAATGCACCAAGTGTTTGAAGTATCCGTTATAAAACTTACTTCAATCACATGTGATTCAATCATACCTTGAACTCTTGTAGCTAAGAATTCTGGACAGTTCCTCTTCCAGTGGCCCTTCTCACCGCATTGGAAACACTTTCCTTTGCCTTGGCCACCCACCTTCCCTTTGCCCTTACCTTTTCCCTTAGATTTTGCAATCTTAGGGACCGGTCCAACACTTGAACCTCCAGTGCTAGCCTTCTTCTTCCCTTTCTTTCCTTTCGGCACAGATCGGGAAGAGGAAGTGCTTTTCTCAACGTTCAAAACGTTGAGCCCAGGTTTGATCACCCCTTCCGCTGCCAAAAGAGAACTCATCAATTCGCTCATTGAAAAATTCATTTGATTCATATTATAGTTAAGTTTAAATTGAGCGAATGAAGGCGACAGCGAATTGAGGATCATATCAACTTGGGTCTGTGCATCGATGTTGGCACCTAGGGTCTCCAGCTCGTTTAAATAACCAATCATTTTTAAAACATGTTCCTTGACTGGAGTCCCTTCCGACATCTTTGCACTCATTATCTTCTGCATAGCTACCTGTCTGGCAGGCCTGCCATGCTCCCCAAACATCTTTTTCAGGGATGTGATAATGTCACTGGCAGAATCATTCGATTGGAATTGATGTTGTAACACACCAGCCATTGAGGCCAGAATATAGCAACGAGCCATTCCATTCGACTTCTTCCATTTATCGAACTCGCGTCTAGCAGCAGCCGAAGCATTTGCAGCGGGTTCTTCGGGGCATGGGGTGGTGAGGACATATATGTGATCCTCCGCAGTTAACACGATATCAAGGTTACGTTTCCATTCAGTGTAGTTGTTTCCAGTTAACTTGTTTTGAGTGAGTATGGTGGCAAGTGGACTAAATGCAGATCCAGACATTATGATTACTGAAAATCAAACAAACAAAATAAATATGGATATCAGAATTTGACAGTTTGAAATAAAAGAATCCTTTTAAAACTCTTATTTTAAAACAAAGTCGCCGGAATATTGAAACGAAAGAATAAAGCCTCCGTGTGGTGGTCAATGTTCAATCTTTCGATTAATCATGACTTGTCCGCTATGCAACTCTTGCAAAACAAGTTATGACTCCCGAACCTTTTTGATCTCTAAGTTTCTGAATAATGCCCCGTGTGGGATCCCTTATCCATAGCTTAGCTAGTGTATACCATTAACTAAGATCCAATCACAACCGTCTCAAGTAGCGCCTCCGTGTGGTGGTCACCCTCTAACACGTCTGATTGATCCTATCCATAGGAAGTTCACATCTAGTAACCAATGAGCAGTGTACCCTCCGTATGGAATGATCACCCCTGGCGAGGTGACACAGAATACACTACTCATCTTACAATGAACCGTTAATGGAAGATCGTGGGTGTTATTTGATAAGACCCTCTCCCACTAGATTTAGTAAAAAAGGATTTTGCTTTTTGAGAAAATCTGTTTCTACACACTTCCCATAAACATCTAATGTTTACTAATGTGTTGAAAACGGTTTTTGAATTTTATTTTAGAAAACTTATTTTGCGTGCATGCAACAATGTATTATACGCCAATCACAAACAAAGCACATAAAACAAAAAACTAAAATGAAATAAAAGACATCCAAACGATGCCTCTATCTCCCATGGCTCTATCTCCATAGAACCTGCTTTTGGTTTGATCGCCTCCAGCTCCATCTTCATGGACAACGGCTCCTTGCTCCATCTTCATGGATATTCTAATTCTATTACATTGAACCTATGCCTCTTTTGAAGCTTACAATTTATCTAGAAATAGAAATAGCAACAACAAAATAAAAGGCTAGGGAAACCGGTGCGACTTTCCTTTTCGTAGGATTGAAGTCGCAGCGCCCTTTACATATGCCTTAAAACCAAACCAAACTTAAAACAACACACCAATTCTAAAACATTCAAACACAAAATTAAATGCTCTTGGCGCCATGGGAGATAGCGACTAACTTTTGCTGCAAAAGGTTAGTTGAACACACATCCACGCATATATATAACAAAATATAACTATTGGAACCCTTAATTGATTCACACAGTATATAAACTCTTTACATACTGAATTAGAACTCAAAACAGCATCTAACTTCTCTGTCATAGTTCGATCGATCGAAGACCGTTCGATCGCTCGAACCTTCGATCGATTGAACACTGTTCAATCGCTTGAACATTCTATTTCACAGAATGATTAAAAATTTTGCAGAATACGTTAAATTTAAACTTTTAATTTCAAAATACTTTTAAAACTGTGAAACAAAGATCCTGACAAAGAGTCTGTCTCGATCGATCGAACTCTGTTCGATCGCTCGAGTACAGAGCGTTCGATCGATCGAGACTACTTCGATCGATCGAACCCATCTTGCATCCAATGCAATCACAGATTTGTATACTGTTGCGATAATACTGCAGAAACAGATCTGTGACGATGCAGTTTCGAAAGCAGTTCTAAAATCAACATGCAAATCAAAATAGTGTTCCAAAAAACGCATCTATGGATCCAAACGAGCGTGGCTCTGATACCAATTGTTGGAAAAACAGGTTTAAATGGAAAGTTTAAACGCGCAGCGGAAAAATCAAGTTATGAAACTTTATTGGCATGCCCGGATCTACTACTCGTCAATTCTACAGATGCGCACAAGAGGGGACACGAGTTATACCTTAGTGTCTTGAACCCAATTCTGATCTTCAACTTCCAGCAGCCTCCACTAGATGATCTTCACCCTTATGACTCCTGCGGATGCCTGCCAGAAAGACTAGGGTTGGTGGGAACCCTAATGGAAAGGATAGAGAAGGTTTTGGGACTCTAAAACAGTTTCTGCAGCTTCTGACGTTCAAAACGACGAACAACCTTTTCCAGAACGCAGCTGCCCTATTTATAGATTCCCAGAACCGACCTAGACTTCGAGCGATCGAAGTGCCTTCGATCGATCGAACATTCGATCGATCGAACCATCTTCGATCGATCGAACCTGCAGACTTCAATCGATCGAGATATCTTCGATCGATCGAACCTGTCTGGACATCATCCTCAAGCATCTTTCCAAGCATCCTGGCGGAGCTAAGAGTGGGACCTCCTAGGCTCTTTATTGTTGGCTCAGACTAGTTTATTAATTACCATGACCAAACTCTTTGATCAGCAAACTAACCAACTGGTCAGTTAACGTTTACTCCACTATAAAACGATAACTGAACTCCAACGCAAAAGAACATATCCGAAGCGATAACTAGACTTGTATGTTGTACTAATGTCCCTCTACCGTCAGCATTCGTAATCATATTCAGGTAGTCGGATAACTGTTACTGTCAACCTGAATCATGATTACTTCTTGTATTCCTTGAGTCCCATTCACTACTCATGATTACCAAACATGTTGATAACTCTTATCAACAAAACTGCAGTACTCAGTAATCGACATGGTGACATTCTCAAGGGAATGCTTACTCTGAAACAGAGGGTAGATTCTATCTTGACAATATATGTTCACAACCCTATGAATATGACATACCCAAGATACCCAGGTGTTGATCTTTTATAGACCTCACTGATTGGTAAGTCAAAGCAGCCATATCCACAGTCTGTGTTCATAATCGTCTCAAGATTGAGAACACATACCTTATACAAGTTATGAGTTCCTATTGACTGTTGACAGCATTGAGCGTCAATAGGAAACTCAGGTCCGTCAATGCACTATAAGCACTAGCATATTAACCAAGAGTCACACTCTAGTGATTGAGATTTATCACTCCATCCAATGGTAGTTAATGATGCTACAGTGTATACCTGATGAGATATCCAGTCTCATCATCCACTGTGACAAGCTTTAAGTATCAAAGAATAGTAATTCGTATCTCATTGTATGTATCTCATACACACACGAAATACTTACTATGATACTTATGGAATAAATAATCATCTCATGAAAGAAACATACATAATGAAATGTAAAGCTGATATCCATATATTAAAAAGTCAATGTCTAATACATAAAGTAATGGTTTGAGGGCACAAACCCAACATACCCTCCGTGTAGAATGATCACCCCTGGCGAGGTGACACAGAATGCACTACTCATGTTACAGTGAACCATTAATGGAAGATCGTGGGTGTTGCTAATAAGACCCTCTCCCACTACATTTAATAGTAAAGGATTTTGTTTTTAGAAAAATGATTTCCACACATTACCCATAAACATCCAATGTTTACTAATGTGTTGAAAACAAGTTTTTGAATTTTATTTTAGAAAAGTTGTTTTATGTGCATGCAAGTAGTAACAATGTATAAAACTCCAATCACAAACCAAGCACATAAAACAAAAAGCTAAAATTGAAATTAAGGCATTCATATGCTTTTATCTCCCATGGCTCTATCTCCATAGAACCTCCTCTTGGTTTGGTTGCCTCAGGCTACATATTCATGGACAATGGCGTGCTCCTCCAACTTCATGGATTTTCTAGGTCCATTACATTAGCCCTATGCTTCTTTTGAAGCTTGCAATTTATCTAGAAAAAGAAAACAATAATAAAACATAAGGCTAGGAAAACCGGTATGACTTTCCTATTGGCAGAATTGAAGTTGTAACGCCCTTTATATATGCCTTAAAACCAAACCAAATGAATACAACAAACACCAATTTTAAACATTCAAATACAAAATTTAAAAGCACTTGGTGCCATGGGAGAGAGTGAACTAGTCTTGCTGCAAAAGGGTTAGTTGTACGCACATCCACGCATATATAACAATTATAAGTAACTATTGGAACTCCTAATTGATTCACACAGTACATAAACTCTTTACGTACTAAATTAGAACTTAAAACAACATCTCAATTCTCTATCACACTTCGATCGATCGAAAGAGGTTCGATCACTCGAACCTTTGATCGATTGAACATAGATCAATCGATTGAATTTTCAGCTTCACAGAATGATTTGAAATTTTTTTTAAAATAATTTAAAATGAAAGTAAATAATTTTAAAACTATGAACAGAACACTTGGACAGAGAATCAGTATCGATCGATTGAACCCCATTCAAACTATCGAATAAAACAAAGTTCGCTTAATCAAAACTAGTTCGATTGCTTGAGAACAGAAAGGTTCAATCGATCGAACTTACTTCGATCGATCGAACCCACCATGAATCCAATGCAATCACAGATTTGTATTCTGTTACGAGAACACTACAGAAATAGATCTATGACGATGCAGTTTCGAAACCAATCCTAAAAACAACATACAAATCAAAACTAGTGTTCCAAAATGCATCTATAGATCCAAACATGCATGGCTCTGATACAATTTAAACGCGCAGCGGAAAGATTAAGTTACAAAAACTAATTGGTAGCCCAGATCTACTACTCTTTAACTCTATGAATGTGCACAAAAGGGTACAAGAGTTATACCTTAGTGTCTTGAACTCAATTTGGATATCTTTGATCTTCTTGTTGGTGCAGCAGCCTGTACTAGGTTGCCTTCACCCATATGACTCCTACGGATGCTTGTCGGAAAGACTAAAGATGGTGGGATCTCGAATATGGAGGATAGAGAAGGTTTTGGGATGTCCAAAACAGTTTCTGCTGATTCTGGTATGTAAAAATGACGAACTCCTTTTTCCTGGACGCAGCTGTCCAATTTATAGATTCCCATAACTGACCTAACATTCAAGCGATCGAAGTGGATTAGATCGATCAAAGCTTCGATCGATTGAACCACCTTTGATCGATCGAACAAGTCTAGACTTCAATCGATCGAGACTCCTTCGATCGATCGAACCTGTCTTGACAAGATCCTCATGTGCTTTTCCAAGCATCCTAGCAGAGCGAAGAGTGGGACCTCCTAGGTTCTTTTTTGTTGGCTCAGACAAGTTATTAATTCCCATTATCAAACTCTTTGATAAGTAAACTAACTGATCGGCGACGAATAGTTGCCGTTTATAGTCCTAAAAATACGCTTTGTTAGCCCATTTCATGTAATTATTAAGTGATTTTTAATAGGCATTCTATATTTTGTAGATTTTGGAGCTTTAACATGAAAATGCACAAAAATCCAATGATTAGTGGCTTTGGAAGTCATTCTGGGCTTAAAAGATGGTTCCGGTGAAGGAAGAATGTTGTAACAGCCTCGGAAAATTGCATTTTTGACAAGTAATACTTCAGATTTGAGAAATTTCTCCAGAGATATAAAATGTAAATCTTCAAGCTACGGACGCGTGGCCGCAAACGGTGAGTCAATCCGAGGTCCGAGTCAAAAGTTATCGCAATTCTACGAAAGTGGTGCAGAGCAGCGAAAAATCAGAGAAAATTCTGGAAAATGCCCAGGTCGGTGGAGCGACCCGCGCGCGCGAGCGACCCTTTGAAAAAGTCAAAGTTGTGTATTTTGAAGCCCTGAAGAGCCCTGTGCGATCCGAATTGGTTAAATACGTCCAGAAACGTAAAAACAGCAGTTTTAGCGCGATTTGACTTAGGAAAGCTTCCTAAATCCTTCCAAACTCTATACAAATCCTATTCTAAATCAACTTTAGATATACAAATCATTACATACTATTATACACATCAATATACAACCATATTATACATTTTTTTCAGCCATGGAAGGGAGAAAAAGCAAGGAGAAGAAGAAGAAGACCAAGGATTCACATGGCCTCCTCCATCAACCTCTTGCTATTCATCAATTCTATGGCCAACTAAACTCTAGATCTAGGGTTTCAATGAAACCCTAGCCAAGTAATAGGGTTTTATTTATGTTTTTATTTTAGTTTTATTATGTATGGATGATGATTACATGTTCAGAGGATTTTTATAAATAAATCGTACTTCTATTGATTAAATCATTACTTTCAAAGTTTATTCTTGTCTTAGATCTATTTTGACTGTGATGTGCTCAATGATCTATACTTGCTGTGCTTGTTTAGATTATTTACATGTAATGGTGCTTAAATTGAATTGTGCTATCAAGTATCCGAATAGTCCATGCTTAGATTAGACAGATTATACCACAACCCTAGTTTAGTGTGGGATAATTCGTGCTAACCGAAGATGGATTATGTTGGTGCTTGAACCATGATTATCTTCTTGTCGGAGGAATTGGGCTTGTAGCTACAATTCCCCATTATCATCCAACGTAATAAGCTAAAGTAATTCATAAATATTCCTATTATGAAGCTAGTGGTGGATTTGCAATCCTAGGTTCCCTTAAACATTATATAAAACACTTTTTAATTGCTTTCATAGTTTAGATTTATTTTTTTATTGTTATTAGTTTAATTAAAATCAAATCAAAATCCATTTTCATAATTGACTAAAGTTAGGTTTTAAAATTAAGTCGCTGTAGTTAATCAATCTCTGTGGGTTCGACCTTTACTTCCACACTGCAAATCTTTTGAAAAGTAAAGAACACTTTTTATATCTTGATTCTGACAAGATCACTAACCAACAAGTAACGTTTACTGCACCATAAAATGATAACTGCACTCCAACGCAAAAAAAAAAAAAAAAAAACAAAAAAAAAAAACCCGAAGTGATGTCTAGACTTGTATGGTGTACTAATGTCCTTCTACCTTCAGCATTCATAATCATATTCAGGTAGTCGCATAACTGTTACTATCAACCTGTATCATGATTACTTTTTATATTCCTTGAGTCCCATTCACCCCTCATAATTACCAAACATGTTGATAACTACTTATCAATAAGACTACAATTCTCAATAATCAACTTGGTGACATTCCCACAGGAATGCTTACTCTTTATCAAAGGGTAGATTCTATCTTGACAATATATGTTCACAAACCTATGAACATGATATACCCAAGATACCCAGGTGTTGATCTTTAAGACCTCACAGATTGGTAAGTCAAAGCAGCCATATCCACAGTCTGTGTTCATAATCGTCTCAAGATTAAGTACACGTACCTTATACAAGTTATGAGTTCCTATTGACTGTTGACAGCCTTAAGTGTCAATAGGAAAGCTCAGGTCCGTCAATGCACTATAAGCACTAACATATTAACTAAGAGACATACTCTAGTTATTAAGATTCATCACTCCATCCAATGAGAGTTAATCATGCTACAGTGTAAACCTAATGAGTTATCTCGTCTCATAATCCAATATGACATATTCTAAAAAAGTTGAATTTCGATCAAAGGCTACTCATCATGCTCCACATTTGACATACACTTTAGCAACTTCAGTAGCATTTTTTGCATATTATCCGTGCCTTTAGAGATTAGCTCTGCTCTCTACAAATTGACTCCATAAATTGTTTTGACCCCGGACTGGTCCAATCCTGATATATAAGCTTTGAAAGTGCTTGAATCTTGTTGGAATTGGTCTAAATAACCCTTGGGAATTTGAATCTTGATTGAAAACTGTTTAGAGTTGAAGAAAAGTCCCTAAATATGAAGAATCGAGGGCACCACGGCTTGAAAATAGCTAAGAATTGATAACTTACACTGAACTCCTGTAGATTTGCGTTAATATTATGTTATCTTAGAGAAATGGACATTTGTGTCTACTGTCGCTCAAGAATTACATCCAGAACAAATTTGCAGAAGATGGATCAGAATCAATGTACTTCAAAGCATGAGCAAGATATTCAGAAAGGGTTAGAATAAGCCTGACGTATTGCAAGAATGTTTGAGCTAGTCGAAGCACCGATATGAGTCTCAGATTGAATCAGCAGGGCCTCCATAATATAATCTTTTTACTCATATTTCAAAAATCTTATATATCTCCCCAAATAGAGAACTCTCAAAGATCATCAGAATTACCTCTAAAAGTAAGGTATACTTCAGCAAATCTGTGAAATCAGAACCTGTACATTTCTCAGAACCGTAGAATCTCCCCAGTAAAGAAATTTTAGAATTCATGTTGCACGCAAGAGAAAGGGTACATCTCAAAAATCGTGTATTAGGGTTTCTAATTGGGAGAGAACAAGTCCTAATTACACGCCTTAATTCACATTTATTAGCACTTTTTATCCTATTTTTGTGTACTTTTACTTTATTTTCCATTTTCTGTCAGGATTTAGAAGAAAGCAAGAGTTCCAGGTTAAATAAAGAGTAACAACATAAGACAAGGAAGAGAAAAAGCCACCTCGCATGAGCGGCCCGCTCGTGCGACAATCTAGAACCTTGCTCGCATAACCTCCCAAAATCTCGCTCGCGCGGTCCGCTCGTGCGATCTGTACAAAAAGTGAAAACACGCATTTTTGAGTGCTGAAGACCCCTAATGAATGAAACTGCCTAATTATATCCTGAAATTGAATTATAGCAGTTTCAGTCAAAGTAGGTTTACAAAAGCCTTATAATCCCTCTACAACTATGTATAGATCAATCAAAAGCAATTAGAGGGTTACACACATTGTTACACATCAATAAATACAACTTTGGAGGCAATAGAAAAAGAAGATCTAGTTTTGAAGGTTTCTGATGGCTACAATCAATTTCATCTCAATGTTTTCCTCAATTATGCGCAACTAAACTTCTCTTCTAGTGAAACCCTAGCTATGTAAAGGGGGATTTCTTGCTTTCTTACTTTAGAATTTTATGTAATTGGATAGTAATTATATGTTTAAGGATTATTTATATATAATCGGATTTTTTAATGATGATAGTCAAGAGTATTTTGGATTTATTCTTATCTTAGATTCTTCCTTATGCTTATTGAACCCAATATTCCTTGATTTTTGTGATTGATAGGAATATTTGCATGCAATAGTGCTTATGTGATTGCGATGTTTATATCTTTTATAATTCATGCTTAGGAAAGATGAGTTATGCTATACCCTAGTTATAGGTAGATAATTCATGTGAACCGAAGAAATGTTATGCCTAGGTTAAACTAGTAATATCTTCTTGTTGATACTATTGGACTTGTAGCTATGATAGATCGTAACTATCCAATCATAAAACATAAAGTAGAAAGTCTAGACCCCCGATGCATAGTTAGTAGTGGATTTTCAATCCTAGATCTCATTCACTCATATCAAAACAACTTTAAATCTTGCATTCGTTTACTCATTTTAATTTTAGAATATTTATTTCATAATTCTATAGTTTAATTTCATAGTTTAGTTAATAGTAGGAATTAAATCAACAACTAATCAAATTTTCGTTTCCTATAACTAAATAGATTTAAGTTTTATTAATTAAAGGACAAAAGTAATCAATCCCTGTGGGTTCTACCTTTACTTTTGCACTACAAATCTTAGAAAGTAAAGCATTCTTTATATCTTGATTCTGACGAGATCAGTTTTTCTCAGAAATATGTATCTCTCAGCATCGAGTGTTAGAATTACCTCCAAAGGAAGGGTATCTATCAGAATTCATGGATCGTGCATCAGAATAACCTCTAGAAGTAGGGTATATCTCAGCATCGTGTATCAAAATTGCCTCCAGATATAGGGTTTTTCTCATAATTGTGTACCAGAATTGCCTCCAGATATAGGGTTTCTCTCAAAATTGTGTACTAGAACTGCCTCCAGATGAAGGGGATCTCTCATAATTCGTGTATCAAAATTACCTCCAGATATAGGGTATTTCTCAGAGTTGTGTATATCTCAAAATTGTGTACCAGAACTACCTCCAGATGAAGGATATCTCTCAGAATTCTTGCATTAGAATAGAAGATTTATCCCCAGCAAAAGGACCTGTTTTAGAAGAACAGAAGAATTATCTCGAGAAGAAGGACCTATTTCAGAAGATTTGTCTCTAGACTTGTTACAGAAGATTTGTCCCTGGCAGAATGACCTGTTTTAGAAGTATAAAAGATTTGTTCATAGAAGAAAGACATGTTCTAGGAGTACAGAAGATTCAGCAGAAAGACTCTATGTAAGCAAACCGTCCCCTATAGAAGGACTCCACATCAGGAATCGTCCCTAGTAAAAGGACTCTGCATCCGCAAATCGTCCCTAGCAGAAGGACTCTGCATCAGCAAATTGTTCCCATCAGAAGGACTCAACATCAGCAAATCATCCCTAGTGGAAGGACTCTACATCAGCATATCATCCTCAATAGAAGAACTCTACGTCAGCAATCGTCCAAGGGTTAGGACTCTACATCAACAACCGTCTAGGGGTTTGAACTCTACATCAATGATCGTCCAGGGGTAAGGACACATCATCAATCATCCGAGTTTTATTTCAGAGATCGTCCAAGCTTAAAGACATTTGTTTTATCAGAAGTTGTTGGATATGATTCAGAATTCATCCAAGATGCTAGCAGTCATCCAACATACAAATGACAACTACAACCCTCAAACTCAGAAGAAAGACTCAGACAAGATTTTGAGAATCATCCAAGATACAGATAGCATACTTCTCTTTATGGCACATTCGACTGTGAGAATGAGATGTTGCATCCCTTGCATTAAATTTTGTATCTATAACTCTTGAGGATGATTCCTCCAGCACGTTCACATTCACGTTTTCATACTGCATCAGCATCCTAGGATAAGAGCATTTTATCCATGTTATTATTATGTGTGTTCTCTATCCTCTCGCGCACTCGAAGTACGCCCTGGTCGAATTGCATTATTTACCCAACATTGCATTGCATCCTTTGCCTAGCATTGCATTAAATTCTTGCATTTGTGATTTCTTGATTTTCTCAGATTTAGAATTTCTTGATTTTTGAGAATTTTTGTTTTTTCCAAAACCTCTCAGTATGGTTATTGGGTGCCTTCTAGCTTTGGCACTCACTTACTGTTCATAGTGTTCAAAATAAGCTCTACCAAAGAGGGGAAAACTGTAGACACTCAATTTTGACCACACTAATAGGATTTAGAGTGGACAGTGTCTTGGAGGATTCAACGGTGGAAAGTACCCCATGGAAGGTACTGTATTCCACACAATCGAATGGTCAAGCTTTGGAAAGTTACTTCAAGCTCAGAAAAGTACTTTTCTATGCATAAATCCTGGTTTTGTCAAAATCGCCTCTCAGAATTCATATTCACTTAGGGTTATATGAACATGAAGTGTTCTAAACATAGTATTCTAGGTATCCAAAGATTCAATTTCAAATAAAAACCCAAAATCAATGCACATTGCAAAGTAATTTTGGAAAAGAAGTCGTTTGATTTTAAAAAGATGATCAAAGTTCAAAAGGACTTCCAGACTACAATTGGACTTCAATTTTCATTTTAAAACCTCCTGGAATATTTTTATACTAAAATTCAACTCGAAAGCTTTCTAACAGTACATAAACAAACAATTTTGGACACCAAAAAGTAATTTTACTAAAATCTAGAAAAGCAGTGCACATGAAACTTGAAACAGGGTTTGTGGACAACCATAGGAGAGGAATAGGAAGTGGCGGTTTAGGAAAGTGGGGTGGCGGGTCCCACCATAACTGTTACCTATAAGAGGTGTTTTCCATCGTGTATTTCTAGTTCCAAACCCTTCAAGGATGTTCCCACTACGAGGAAATTGCCTGGAAATTGTGTTTAGGCACTGAAATGGCCATTTTAGCCCTTTTCTGATCTCTAAAATCTCTGTTTTAACCTTGAAACTTAAGAGCTAAGTTTTCAAAACTCTGTATATAGATCTATATGAGATCATCTTTGACACACAAGAGAACATACAAGTACATACAAGAGAACATACAAGAGTATAGGAGAAAATACAAATTCATATACTTACAAGATATATAAGAATACATTTAGAATTCAAGTGAGATTTCTAGTGAGAAGAAGTGAATTATGAATGAAATTTCCATAAAACTAATCTCAAGGCAATTAGATTATAGAATTGGACATCAATTGTGTAACACCCACTCCGGCGATTAATCGTTAAATGTGATTTAGCATGCATTAGCACACATAATTGGTGTTTATTAACACATGTTTAATTACGCATTAGCTCGCTAGTTGATTGTGGGTGTCCAGTTTGGGAATCCAATGTTGGCCAATGTGGCAGTCCTAAATTGGGACATGAGTTGAGAAAGTTCCATTGTGATGGGACAAGATAGTGGAATCACCCTTATGTGCTTAAATGTTTATTAAGGCATATGTGAGATATTTATATGTTGTTTAGAATATACTGTTTATTGTTAGATGCCATTTGTGTGGTCATTTAAGATACCTTGGTGTGGATGAATTGAACACGTTATATAATTGGTAGGCTAATTAGCAACTTCATAAAATTATGTAGGACCACTTACGAGACCCACGCGAGACATAGACACACTCACTTAAGTTTGGAGGATTAAATAGTTGGTTTTAAAACTATTAAGGGGTGAAATTATAAATAATCAAAAGTTGGATGGGTTTCATAATAAATTAGAAAAGAACATATATAAGCTATAGATACAGGATGATATTCATATCATCTTCTTCACCATTTTGGGTCGATTAGAGAAAAAAGAGGGTGAGTTTCACCGAAGCTTATCGATGCCGATTGACGCGCCATTCGACTTCCAATTTCGATTCCAAGACCAGATTTGGACTCGTAGAGGTGAGTTCTTCATTTTGGTACTGATTTTATTAAGTATAATTGTCGTATTTCTTGCGACTCAATTCAGAGTGATAATTCGTAGTCGGTCGAATTCATGTAGGATTTAAACCCAGAGTAGATTTGGGCTTCAATTTCTCAACTAGGAGTGAATTGCGAAGAGGTGAGTGGTTTCAATCTTGTTTTTGGATTAGATTTATGGTTATGTTCGTTTAGATGTTAATCACATGCTTATTTAGCTTAATTTCTTATGTTTAGATATGATTTCATGAAAAGCACGGTGAAATGTTTATGTGAGCATGTTTAGTTGTCTATTTGGGTCAAAGGAAAGCTTGTATATATGAATCCGCAATGAGTTGTTTTGGGGTGACGACCACTTATTGCCGACAACGGTATTAGACCACACGTGTGTGGCGTGAGTCATTGGCTTGTGCCGTCGACTATTGGCGGAGTCACAGACTTGCGAGTAGTGGCACAGAAAATACTTGCTTATCTGGAGATCATTTTTATTTGTTAAGTTAAATATAAGCATTGATTTATCATCCATGTGCTTGATTGATATCTCTCACTAAGCATATAACTTATATATTGTAGTGGTTATTGAATAACCAATTTAGGTGAGCACAACGGTGATAATCTGGGGAGGTGATTTGGGGGTTCATGGAGTCGAGGAAGCTTGTATAGAGTATAGTCTCATGCTTATGGTTGTTTTGTGCAAAATTTGTAACTTGGTGTAAATGTGCTTGTTTTCCTTCTTTTTCATTCCCAACTTGGTGTTTGAAGGCCTTGGTGGCATGCCACATGTCCTAGGTTCACATACGTGGATCTGGGGTATGACATTTAGTGGTATCAGAGCAATAGGCTTAGAAACTTTGGGAGGAGAGACGACGACTTGAGAGTAATGTGTAAATATTGAGCATATAGATGCACATGTATGCATATGATTATTGATGCTATGTTATGATTATTTAATCATTTATATCATATGATATATGGCATAGCATGCATAGTATTTATGCATATTTGATTGGCAAGCAAGAATTTGGAGAAAAATGGACCCAAACTGAGAACTTGATGAGAGAATGGATCGTTTGGTGGATTTGGTAACTAATTTTGTTGGTGCTGTTGGTGATTGAGTGCTACCAATAGATGTAAGGCATGCGAATCCGAATCCTAAACCAAGATTGATTACGTTTAATGGGGGCCAGGATCCAATGACAGCTATTCATTGGGTATCGGACATGGAACGAATATTTCATGATGTAGAATGTACCGAGGAACAAAAGATTACATTTTCTACAGTTATTTTGAAGGAAGGTGCCCAGAATTGGTGGGTGAATTTACTTGAACAAGGTAGGCCGACCACTTAGGATAAGTTTGTAGAGGAGTTTTATAAACGATATTTTCCGCGAGCTGCTAAAGCACAAAAGCATCGGGAATTCATGAATCTACAACAAGGAGATATGATGGTTCACCGCATTGCACTCCTGAATTTTCCCCTCTGACTATGTCTGAAACGCGGCGCTGACATTGTTCAGGTCTTGCTGTGCCAGGGTACTAGTCACCATTGATACTGTACCTTCCAAGGTATATCAAAAAGAGTAAACACTTCCGTACTATCTCTCTGACGGTGTATTGGAACTCTTGTCAATGGACCCTCTTTGACTAAACACAACATTTGCATATAGATTACTATAGAACCTTTCATAGGACTGTTCATTTGTATTTTCAGATAAGACAATGTGATATAACTGTTGTATGCCCTGGCGACATTACCTGCACGATGTAGACACTTATGTGGCATGAGGTAGGACCTCTTTCTTATGATTCCCAAGGCAATCACTCACATGTGATCACATTGAGTTGACCTGCCTAGGCACCATGATAAGGATGTATGCTTTATGCTCACAAAGGTATACACTGGAAACCTTGTTTGTTGGTCCTAAGATATAGGAGTCTGAAAACTTGCTAGACTGTATGATCACCATGATCACATGCTTCTGTCACACCTGTTTCTTCTAGAAACTCTGCCCAACTCATCAGGATATCCCTGTTTCTCCTAGAACTCTGTCCGAATCACCTGGATATTTTCGCTTCTCCCAAAAATCCTATTTGAACTCCCCAATATCTTTGTTTCACCTCAAATTCCAAAAAATTCATATTTCTCCTGAACCTCTACCCAAGCTTCCCAGAAATTTCCATTTCCCATAAACTCACCCAAATGTACCTGTTTCTCCCAAAACACTGCCCGAACTATCCAGATATCCCTGCTTCTCTTAGCAACTCTGTCCAAATCACCCAGAAATCCATGTTACACCCAGAAACTCTAAAATCCCTGTTTCTCCCAGAAACTCTAATATATACATGTTTCTTCTAGAAACTTTGTCCAATTTATCAAGATTTTCCAGAAATTCTAGTTTCACCCAAAAATCCCTGTTTCTCCCCAGATTACCCAGAAACCTCAGTTTCTCTTAAAAACTCCAATATACTTGTTTTTCCCAGAAACTCTGTCCGACTCACCCAAATATACATGTTTCTCCTAGAAACTCTATCCAAATTTCCTAGAAATACCCAAAGTACTTGTTTCTCTTAGAAACTCTGCCCAAATCACCCAAAAATGCTCAGATATACTTGTTTCTCCTAGAAACTCTATCCATATTTCTCAAAAATACCCAAAATACTAGTTTCTCCCATAAGTTCAGTCCAAATCAACCAGAAATCCCTATTTCTCCTAGAAACTCCGATATCTTCTAGAAATTCCTCCGAATTTTTCAAATTCCTGTTTCTCCTAGAAATTTTGTCCAAACTTCCCAAAATTTCCCAAAAATCCATGTTATCCCTTGGTGATCATACTAGAAAGTAAGGATAGCACACTCTATATGGCTAAGACATTACTTGTTTAATTGCTATATGTTATAAATAGGAGCATCAGATAGATTAGGGCTTGCATCCGCATGCTTATCTCATGTGCATGCACCATTCTCATCAGTCTGCACACACTGTCTCAGTCAGTCTGTACGTAAGTTAGTCCATCTTCGTTAACATCACTGTCATTGTTTGTCTAGTCGTCACTATCAGAATCTGATACACCCGTCCTCTCGAATCTGTAGGTCAGTAGAGATTCCCGAAGCCAGCAATTAGGATCCTCGTCCTGAGTCAGAAGTTTGAATAGTCATTTGGTTAGAATTAGCCCGCTAAGTCATTCCAACATAAATCATGAAGAATTAGAAAACAAAGTCACTGAGTTGGGAGCAACCATAAGCCAATAATCTGATTGCATGGCCCAAGTTTTGAATTTTATGGAAGAACTGAAACAGCAGTAGCCATAGTACCCACATGGGTTCCCACCACCACCACCTCCTGGGTTTGTACCACCTCCCGTTGTTGTGCATAAGAATAACGGGAAAGAAGAATGGTTTCATGGGGTCCCATCACCTGCATATAAGAAAAAGTTTCAAGAAAAGATGGATAAAGTAGTTAAGTTGGAAAGTGTGCTAAGAAAGAGCAAGGGGGTTAACGATTACATGCTAGATCTGAAAGGCCTGTTCGAACCAGTCAAAGTGAAGCTGCTTGAGAACTTCAAAATGCCAAAAATTTATCGCTTCGATGGGACCAGAACCCAAAAACTCACATCAAGTTGTGTATGAACATCTTCTAATCTATGGGATGCACTCATGAGCACATAGTTATGCTGTACCCTCAAACCCTCAAGACTGTCATACTATCCTGGTTCCTAACTCTTGAAGTCTCTAAGACCCGAGTCTGGGAAGATTGTTCCAGAACTTTTATTGATCACTACTCTTACAACTAAGAGTTTGACGTCACCATCCGAGACCTAGAGACGACCAGCCAGAACATCAATGAATCTTTTACTGCGTTCATAAGCAGATAGAGAAATAATGTGGCCTAAATGATCAACAGACCTGTTGAAAAAGAGCAAGTACATATGCTGGTCAAGAACATGCAACCGGTATACCACGACAAGCTATTCTATCAATCCATCTCCACATTCGAAGAGCTATTTGAAATAGGCACCAGAATAGAGGATGCCATCAGAGAAAGAATGTTCAAGAAGGATGAACCCCAACACCAGTCCAAGAGACCCAATTACTCCCTGGAACCCCCGGATATCAATGCGGTTAGCAACCAACCAATGCCCTGCGCCCTCCGTGCATACCAGTCTATTTTGCCAAATCGCCCAAAAGGCCCTCGCAAATTTTCCAAATTTCATATTCCCCTTTTCACAGCCTTGGACCACCTACTCAAAAAGGGCAACCTGCAGCTCCTCCCTCACAAACCACTACCGGATCCCATACCATTCCACTACGACATGAGCCTACGATGTGCTTACCACCAAAATCTAGGCCATGCCACTGATCAGTGCATCTGCCTCCACTATGACATCCAAAATCTAATAGAGGATATACCCCATCCTAATCCCATATACTATCTTGGCTTGGACCGACCGATCGAATGATCCTTTTTGCCGATACAAATGATTGTTGAAGCTATGTGGTAAATTGATGGTGTCTGAAACTTCTGCTAAAAAAAAGAGTATAAGAAAAAGAATAAGCGAGTCACCGTGACACTATATTTGAGACCAAGTCGAGTCTAGTTGAGTCTCTCCTACATTTTGAATCTATTTCAAGTTTGGTCTTGTTGTAAAGTCTGTCAGTCTTCATGTTGTTATGAGTCTGTGTCGAGAAATGTAATCCTTCTCTTTTGATGAAATAAAATCTCATTTTTGCCTAATCTGATGTGTCAAGTCATCAATGAATGAATCATCAAATTGAAATATCACTTTTTAAAATTACCATGGATATTACTCTACTAGTATTTTTTCTGCAACAAAACAAAAAAGAATCCTAAAAGGTCAAAGTCGATTTCACGCTGACACCGATGAAGAGCTGAGAATTGAATAGTCTTACTCTAAGAATTTAAAGATGCTCTTGCCTCAATCTTGAAATTACATGTTTGAAACTAACTTGGGGCTTAACCAACACCCATTTCCCACCATTTCAAAGCCTTGAGCCCAATCCAATGGGGAGCCATACAATATGTCTGTTGAAAGCAGTGCAGACTTAGTCCTTGATGGAAGCCAAACACTTTCAATGAGTTTTTTCTCCCCTTTCAAAAAATAAAAATAAAAATAAAAAGAGGAAAAAAGAAAAAAAAAAGAAAGAAAAGAAAAGCTCGCTAGGTTAAAAACCCGAAAGTGCACCTAGACAAAAGTTAAAGCAGAAAAGGTATTGATTTCAAAGATCTGACCTTAACCAGTCAAAATGATAGAGAAAATGAAAGAAAGAAAATTTTGGTGATACAAAGAATTGTATACTTCAAGGTACATCATGAGAATGTGTCTAGATCATATTTCAAAAAGCTCCGAACGAGCACAAACTTCTTCTGAGAGCTGATATGCATATAATGTAATTTCGTGATTGCGATCGAAAGATCTCACATGAATCAACTACATGAAAAGCAAAATTGACTGGCTAGGCGAAAGTCAAAAGGATCAATGCTCAAAATAAAAAGAAAAGAAACAAAAAGAAAAGAAAGGGAGACAGAAACTAAATCTTCTTATTTAAGGCTACCACAAGTGACCTAAGTTTGAACTTTTTTGATGATTGGTTTGAAAAACCCTCAGCCAATTTCTTTCAAAACTTTGCCTTGAACTACGCTCAACCTGATTCCTACTCGGGGATACGTAGGTAACCAGGTCGATTCGGTCGACACCATCATAATCAAATCAATTTCCTTGAAGCCTTGCCTTGAACTATACTCGACCTGATTCCCACTCGGGGATAAGTAGGCAACCAGATCGATTCGTTCGACACCATCATAATCAAACCAATTTCATTTAAGTCATGCCTTGAACTACGCTTGGCCTGATTCCCACTCGGGAATACGTAGGCAACCACATTGGTTCGGTCGACATCATCATAATGAACCCCCCCTCTTTTTCAAGACTTTGCCTTGAACTACACTCGACCTGATTCCCACTCGGGGATACGTAGGCAACCGCATCGGTTCGGTCGACACCATCATAGTCAACCCCCCTCTTTTTCAAGACCTTGCATTGAACTATGCTCGACCTGATTCCTACTCAGGGATACATAAGCAACTGCATTGGTTCGATCAATGTCATCATAATCAATGACACGAGAATTTTTCTGTGTGCGCTTGTGTGCTATACCCAAGTGTAGGTAATCGTGCAAGTAATATAGTACTGGAAGCCTAGGTCGATCCCACAGGGAAGGTGTTAAACTAAATACCTAGACTAATCTCTAACAGGAAAATAAAAATCAGTATTTAAAAGGGTGCAGAACACTAAGTTCCACAACTTATCAACTACTAAAGATAAAGCAATTACACTAAATTAAACTAATGACTATCTAATTAATTAAAATAATATTTTAAAACGTGTTTTTCTTAATATAAAGGAAATATTGGGATTACACAAATCCACCGCAGCCTAGCCATCTACCATGCACTTACGTTGAAACTCAATGGAGCACATCTTCTACAGTATTCGATATCTCTCTTAGGATAAAGAATCCATAGCCCTTTCATGACCGGGACTATATCATCGCAATTAAGTTAGAAACACATGAAAGCGGTTTAAAACAATAGTTAAAACTTGTACCTACAATGGTGTTAGCATTGAGGGTGGTTTGCAAAGTGTATTGAAGAAAAATGCTTTAAGGCTTTAAGTTTAAAGACTGTTTTGACAAACTGAGCATTTGGGGACAGTTTGATAACAAATCTCTGAAATAGAAAGTCTAGGAATACTATATTGAATGTTCTCAAGAATCAGAGGTTTCGATCGATTGACGCGCCCTCGATCGATCGATCGAACATCTTCATCTCTCGATCGGTCGAAATGTCTTCGATCGATTGACTGTATCTCTGTCTCGATCGATCGAACTAACTTCGATCGATCGAACATAGGAATTATTCTGATGCATGGCAGAGGCTTAAGATCACGGTTTCATCATGATCTCCCAACCCAAGGACTACTCAGATATAGTATGGAGTGTCTTAGATTCATTTTTAATGTAAAAGTCCATTAGGGATGCGTTTGGTTGTGATTTTAACATGAAAACCATGAAAAGTATGAGTGTACCACTTTCTAGCATGCAAGATTATGATTAACCTTACTAATACTACCAGAAATGATAAACAGATTGTAGACAAACCAAAATTAACAAAACTTGAGATGATGTATTAAGATCAAACTCCTTGAAAATCCAAGAACAAGCAATATTGTACTTTTAATCCTACAAAAAAACTATGTAAACTTTCTAACTCTCTCTATAAACTGATAAAAAATTAAAGTGGGGGTCATCCAAGACGTGAATATAACTGGTATATATAGAAAAACCTAAGGTTAGGATTACAAAAGATGTCCCCGCTGCATGCGCGTAAGTTCTGATAAAAGCCATGTTCGATCGATCGAACATCTCTCGATCGGTTGAACTTCTGGGATCTTCGAGCGCTTGAACCTCATTCGATCGATCGAAGCCTGGATCGCTCGAGACCACTTCGATTGCTCGAAACTCTCTTTTCATGTTTGAATTGTCTTCATTGAAACCAAGCACTTCCTTTTATCTTGCTTATTCAATTCTTCACACAACAACAGTAATCTGCACAAATAACCACTAAAACAATACCACTTATCATAAATTAATCATATTGTGTAAAAACTGGCATTGTAATTCAAATTGCAGATAAACAAGGGAATTATAAACTAATTCAGTGTATTTTCTTCTTTTAGCGCAGTTGTATTTTACAAATACCCCCGCTTGTCACAACCCCCAACTAGCGATTTGCTAGTCCCTAGCAATAAAGCGAAAAGAAAACAAGCTAAACTAATACTACAATGATTAAAATAAAACAAATTAAAACTAAAGCAAACTAAAAAAAAAAATACTTAACTCACTATCGCAGGACTCGCGGTTGCATTTAGCAAATGCAACAAGCCGTTAAACCACAAGGTTCCCCCTAGTGGACGAGTGTTGTCTCGTGAGGGTTTGCAGTGAATATATCCACAAAATTCTCTGATTTTAAGATCAAAAAGATATAGAATAACTTGTATACATACTCTTCTATTCAGCTACTAATTTAGCCCTACAAAACATATCATCCTCATTCAATCCATAAAAGAAACTCACATGTTCCTCATGTCACCAAGAAGAAATAATATATGCATCACATCCCTGTATCCGTGTGTGTGTGAAGTTAACAGCTATACATCAAACCTTATTTAGAGTTGTTTAGACTATCATACTCTCAGAACTTGTAGTTTCAACTAAATTCTCAGATGGGTTTACACTCGAAAATGAACATCTCTCAGAAACTTGCTTTATAATGATCGCTCATGGTGTGAAAGCTTTGATATAAGTAATGTTTAGGTTACTAATGCTTCCATACCTGACTCAATAAAGGACGAACATTTAGAGTATATAGTCTCATGAAAGGAATACTACTTACTAGAGGAGCAAAATACCGTGGATAACTCAAATTACACGTTCATGTTCAAACTAAGTTGTTAAAAATCATTAAGGCTTTGACTTTTCGGTATAATTTTATATAGTAGGACAGAAAGGATAGGGGTAAGAATTTGCACATCTTTATCATTTGATTGAGTGTAGTAATTTCTTCTTTACTTCATTCCGACCATCCTCTATTCTCATAGATGTGTTTTTATTTTGTTTTTTTTAACATTATGCAGCCCCTCCCACAACTACTCCCTCCCCATAACATACTTCAACAATTTAATCTTATTGGATGTGCACTAGGGTGTATTGAGGTCAAAGTATAAGATTAGGGATTTAGGATTTCATAACAGATTTGGCAGTATTTACTAGGTGTGGGGTTAAGAACAATGCATATTCTGGAATATCGATACAAATATATGGAAAGGTAAGGAGCAAATAACGATGACATAAATCATTTTCTCAACTTCTTAATTTTTAACACTTGAGTGTTCATTGAGTTTTGTTGGTAAATCCTGAACGTTCTCCTCTACTAAGTAGCCAAAATGAAGAATTAGAGACTATTCGACGAATTTAATACACTTATTCAAGAAAAACAATTTGAATTTAATGTGATAACTCCCTCAGAACTGAAGATTGGATTCAAAAGCTCACTAAGGGTAACTAGTTTCCGCTACTTATTCTTTAAAGTACAAAAGGCATATTAACTCGTATTTAGGTTTTCTACATAGCTATTAACATATGCATAAGGAGTTTGGATACAAGAATGGTTAACACATGCAACCATCCTAGTGAACTAGAAAAATGCGTTAATTTAATTCATAAAAAGATGAGAATAAAATGGTTGTGTCATTGCTTGATAACAGCTAAATAGAAATGAATATTGCAAGTCGTTCTACCAATAAAGTTTATAATTTCAAAAATTTCCAATTTTATTTTAAAGTTTGTGTGAAATGTGCAATAAATGCATTCAAATTGCTATGTATAGACATATGCAGGTGACTATCTATCTACATGCCACCCCCAACTGAAAATTGCGATGTCCTTAGAAGATAATTTTCAAATATAGATAGAGAGATATCACCTGCCAAAGCATCGTACTAACTGCAAACGTAACAATCTGTATAGAAAGCATACAAACTCCAGGCAGGACAAATCAAATAAAATATGAAAAGATAGAGCATGAGATCCATATATAAACAGAACTAATCACTTGAAATATAATGGAATGAAATAATAGAATAGTGATTACAAAATCCATAAAACAAAAGTCCAACATGTCCAAACTAACCAAACCACAAGAAAAAATAAGTGAGAGAAGGGAATACAATCATAACCAACCAAAACATCCTAACAACCACCAACACTGAATCTATACTTCATCGATGACGTCCGATAAGATCTCAATAAGCACATCTGTAACATCCCCCTCTCCACCCTCAGCAACAGTAGTAGCCGTCGCCGGGTCACTCACAGTCGGAGCAGCTGGTGTAGATAATAATGGATCAGTCACGACTGGAGGTGGTAGAAGTGGTGTCTCAGAAGCAGGTGGTGCCGCCGATGTGGATGGAGCAGAGGTATCAGTCAGTATTATAGAAGGAGTAGGAACAGTGATAGATGGTGTTGCTGATGTAGATGGAGCGGAACGATCAACCTGAGGAGTGGAGGATTAGGGACCAGTAGTGGGTGGTGGAGGTGTATGTAAAGACTGGTCAACCCCCATCTAAATCAGTATAGCCTCAAGAAGAGTTGTCATGCGATCCATCTTGTCCTCGAGGGGCAGATAGCCAAACTACCTCGAGGGGGCGTTCTATCATCACTTTACTGGACTGAAAGTATCTGATAAACCATAAACGCTCCTCCTCATTTCTGAGCCCGTGATCTGGTATAGGGTCGGGTATAGTAAGGTCAAGTGGCTTGGACTTGTGGCACCCTGTGATAGGATTCATTATAAAGTCCTGAAATGGAAGAAACAAACAGAAAATACATTAAAACAATGAAAACAGCAAAGAAACTGAAACTGCTGCCCTTCGATCGATCGAAGTATGTTCGATCGATTGAGAAAGTCTTAGGTTCGATCGCTCGAGCCGAGTTTGATCAGTCGAAAAGATGCTGGGCTCGATCGCTCGAGCCGAGTTCGATCGATCGAACACAGCGGGACTGCACTGACAAAGGCAGAGAACGGGAATAGCCCACAAATATACAAAAGCCAACAACAACAACAATTAACTGGTTTAAAACTAATCGGGGGCACCCCACAACAATTCGAATGAAAAGAAAGACACGAGGGGGTATATCGGGACCTCACCTTGAGAAACGCGCAGAGGAGATGATGATGGTTATCCGAGTGGTCCAAGCACTCCTCAAATACTGAATTGATAATAAGGGCAAAGAAAAATTGCCCGAGCCTCTCTGTCTACGAGCGATTGAGAGTGAGGGAGATAAAGAGAGACTGAGAAAGTGTATAGAAGACGCCTTATTTAAATATAAGTCTCGATCGATCGAGAAAGTTCGATCGATCGAACGTTCGATCGATTGAGGCCTGCTGAAGCGCTCGAGGTTTTGATAATTTCGATCGATCGAGATGCGTTCGATCGATCGATCGAACTTAGAAATTCAACAATATCACTAAGTTAAAAAATTATACACCCCCAACTAACCAACATTGGTCTGGACATACAGGAAAATTATAAAACAGTTCAAAGACAGGACATGTAGGCCAGAAATCATCTTGATAAATAGAAAATTGCAAATTTTATACATAAAACATTGTAATAGCATCCATTTGGAACATTATTGCCCCCAACATGGTATTTAAAACCTTATTGATAAAGAGAAACTAAAAGAAACTGAAACTAATAAAACTTTGTCTAGGAATACACTTCAATTGACGAAAAAAAAGATAAAATGACATAATACAATTGAAGTGAAGCACTACTCTTCAAGCATGAAAATATCTTCTTCCACAACTTCTTTCTCCGCCAAAGCTTCGAATATGGAGTCCAAACTTTATGATTCCCTTTTCCAGAATAGCCAAAAAGCAGCCAGGGCATCATTGAGCAAGTCTAACTTCTCCAAGGAATTGGTCGCACATGCAGGAGGTGATCCGGATGGAGACAGCGATAATGGAGTGTAAGTTCACAACAGACTTTCCTCTTACGGCGGGGTACTCGGGGGCCTTATGTACGATCCAAATCCATGGAACAACTGATGTGGAAGGAATAGTGGTGGTAACATTTGATTTATAGTGACAATCTTGACAAAGGAAACCAACGGAGAATAAAAAGAAAGGAAAAAAATAAATAAAACAAACGAAAGAACTAATGGAAAAGAATAAACAAAACAAGAAATGTGACCAAGAAGTAACCTCACTATTGGCATGATATCACCATGTGTACTAGCAGGTAGAGGGCATTGAAGCCGGAACAATAAATAACTCAATTGCACATAAATGTAGGGAACCACTTCGATGACAAGGAAGTCATCAACATAAATGAATACAGCAGTATGGCGTTCTGGCACCACATCCTGTAAATCTTCTTCTTCCCATGGTTCCCACATTGAATCATTCTCCCATTATTCCATCAGAGCATCATCGACTTCCCAAACAACATACTCCTCTGGTTCTCCCTCCTCTTCAGGAAATTTTATGTGCTCAAAAGGATTGATCTGGATGAGAGCAGGGTTATATGGGATGTATCCTTGGGTCAAGTCAACGACATCTTCTACCCTGGCCCTTGATAAGGAGAAAAATAGAACGCTATCTCATCGGCAGTCCAATGAGGGTTAGGATATTCTGAATCAGCCCATGACCCAATTAAGTGGACATCATCATCTCTCATGTTGAACAGCCTGCAGGAGATATATAAAATGGAGTAGCAGATTAGAATCAAGGTCACACTCTAAAAATAGATAGACAAAAGAAATAAAACAAGGCAAAATGCAGTGAAGGAAAGAATACAACAACATGGTGAAGACATACTTGAGCGTTTTAGGACGAGGAATAATCGGGCTCATCTAGTTGGATGTGCTCAATCTCTGGTTGGAAATCCTCTAAGAATGGTTTTAACCGTTGGCCATTGACCTTGAAACTTTCTTCATTCTTAGGATTGAATAACTCGACGGCCCCATGTGAAAAGACAGATTTGACTATAAAGGGTCCTGTCCACCTTGATCAGAGCTTACTTGGAAGAAGGTGAAGGCAAGAGTCGTATAGTTAGACTTTCTGCCCCGACTCGAAAGATTTTCAAAAAATTATTCTATCGTGGTGAGCCTTCAACCTTTCCTTATGTAATCTAGCATTGTCGTAGGCATCTCGACGTATTTCTTCCAGTTCAACCAACTGGAGTTTTCGGAGATGACGTCCCTCTTTATTGTCGAAGTTCAATGAGTGGGTTGCCCAGTATGCTTTGTGCTCGATTTCGATGGGCAAGTGACATGCTTTTCCGTAAACCAGCCTGAATTGGGACATTCCCAGACTTATCTTGTAGGTAGTATGGTATGCCCAAAGAGCATCGGTCAATTTATATGCCCAGTCCATTATGTTGAAACTAACTGCCTTTTCGAGAATGTGCTTGATTTATTGGTTAGCCAACTCTGCTTGCCGGTTCGTTTGCGGGTGGTAGGCTATAGCGATCTTGTAGTTGACCCCATATTTCTTGAGTAGTGCCTCCAAAGGCCTATTGCAAAAGTGTTTGCCTTGGTCACTTATTAGTGCTTTTGGGGTTCCAAAACGTGACAGAATGTGTTCCTTAAGAAAGGACATTACTGTTTTGTGATGATTGCATCTTGTCGGTATCGCTTCTACCCATTTTGATACATATTCCACTGAGAGGAGCATATATTCACAGTTGTTAGATTTCAAAAAAGGGCCCATGAAGTCTATGCCCCAATAATCGAATATTTCAATTGTGATAATTGGAGTTAAGGGCATGGAATTCCTTTTTGAAATTGTACCAAGCGTTTGGCAGCGTTGGCATGTTTTGCAAAAAGCGTAAGCATCTTTAAACATGGTGGGCCAGTAGAAACCGCTGTGTAGAACTTTTTGTGCGGTCTTTTGTGAAGCGAAATGGCCTCCGCAAGCCTTCAAGTGGCAGGATGCTAAAATGACAATTATATCCTCATTCGGGACGCAACGCCTGATGACTTGATCAGCACAATACTTGAATAAGTAAGGGTCATCGAAAAAGAAATGACGTGGGAACGAGAAGAATCATTTCTTGTCCTGATTTGACCAATGACTAGGGGTCTCTCTCGTAACTAGATAGTTCACTATATCCGCATACCAAGGCAAATTGGAAATAGTCATCAATTGCTCATCTGGGAATTCATCCTTTATCAGTGTGGGTTCAGTGTTATCAACAAATATTAACCGAGATAAATGGCCAGCGACCATATTTTCTACTCCTTTTTTGTCCTTAATTGTGATATCGAATTCTTGGAGTAGGAGTATCCAGCAGATAAGCCTTTGCTTCGCGTCTTTCTTAGATAACAGGTACTTCAGAGCTGAGTGGTCTGTAAACAGATAATTGGTGACCCTATTAGATATGACCTGAACTTATCTAGAGCGAAGACTATTGCCAGTAATTCTTTTTCGGTAGTCGTATAATTCATTTGAGCTTCGTTAAGTGTTCGACTAGCATAATAGATTACGTAAGGCTTATTATCCTTCCTCTGTCCTAGAACTGCACCAATGGCATAGTCGCTAGCATCGAACATTAACTCAAAAGGCAAACTCCAGTCGGGTGCCTGTATTATCGGTGCGGAGGTAAGGTGTTCTTTTAGTGCGTCAAAAGATGTTTGACAGTTTTTCGACCATTCGAATGGCATGTCTTTAACCAGCAGTTGACACAGAGGTCGGGAGATTGCACTAAAATTTTTATAAAGCGACGATAGAATCCCGCATGTCCCAGAATAGATCGGATGTCTCGGACTGTATGAGGGATAGGTAGGTTTGAGATTATATCGATTTTTGCTTTATCAACTTGGATACCCTTATCAGAAATAATATGGCCGAGGACAATTCCCTTGGTCACCATGAAGTGACACTTTTCCCAGTTTAGTACTAGGTATTTGTCCTCCCATCGTGCTAATACACGTTCCAGATTATCTAAGCAATTTTCAAAGCTATGGCCGAACACTGAAAAGTCGTCCATAAAGACCTCAAGTATTTGTTCGACCATATCGCTAAAGATGCTTAACATGCACCGCTGAAATGTAGCAAGTGCATTGCATAACCCAAAAGGCATACGTCTGTAGGCGAAAGTACCAAACGGACACGTGAAATTTTTTTTCTCTTGATCTTCAGGAGCAATTTCTATCTGGTTATAACCGCTGTATCTGTCCAAAAAGCAATAATACTTATGACCCGCCACTCGTTCTAGCATTTGATCAATGAATGGTAATGGAAAGTGGTCCTTTCGGGTCATGGTATTCAATTTTCTATAATCAATACACATTCGCCATCCGGTGGGGACGCGTGTTAGTACTAATTTGCCATTTTTATTAGGAATAACCGTTATGCCTGCGTTTTTAGGCACCACTTGGGTCGGACTGACCCAGGGGCTGTCAAAGATAGGATATATAATCCAAACATCGAGTAATTTTAATACTTCCTTTTTAACTACTTCTTGCATGTTGGGATTCAGACGCCTTTGCATTTGTCGCGAATGTTTAGCATCTTCTTCCAAATATATTTTATGAGTGCACACGGATGGACTTATGCCTTTGAGATCAGCAATGGTCCATCCTAATGCTCCCTTATGTTGTTTTAGCATTTGGATTAATTTGTCCTCTTGTTCCAGACTGAGAGTGGATGAAATTATAACAGGATAAGTTTTTTCAGTCCCCAAGAAAGCATATTTGAGCTCTTCAGGAAGCTCTTTCAATTCCAGATCGGAAAATTGAAAATTGGAGGGCATAACTAATTTTATTTTTGGAGGTAGGGGTTCATATGGTGTTACCCAAATGCATTCAGCTCTATCCTCCTCTCGCATATCCATCATGAGGCAAGTGTGATTTAAAGCAGAATTCAATGGAGTGGAATCTTTAGGTCGATAGATAGTGTCAAATTGTGACACAACTATCTCCAAAGGATCTGTATAATCAACGAAATCTACCTCATCTTTGATGACCGTTTCAACGTAGTTGACCTCTTCTTCGTCCTCGTATTCTTCAGGTAGGGGTTTTTAGAAATTTTTTACATTCAAAGTCATATTCCTAAATACGATGGTCATAATACCACTCCTTATTTTTATTGTGGCATCTATGGTGTTGAGGAATGGACGTCCGAAAATCACCGGGATTTGTGAGCATGGATTGGACACAGGTTTGGTGTCTAAGATTACAAAATCAACCGGGAAAACAAAGGAGTCTATTTGCACTAGAACGTCCTCCAATATTCCTCTAGGGTATTTGACGGACCTATCTGCCAGTTGCAGCGCAACTCGGGTAGGTTTGAGTTCACCCAACCCTAGTTGTTTATGAACTGAGTATGGCAGCAGGTTCACACTTGCTCCGAGATCAAGGAGGGCGTTGTCTATTCTTTTATTTCCAATTCGGCACGTGACAGTTGGGGTACCGGGGCCTTTGAGTTTTGGAGGCAATTCGTTTTGGATGATTGCGCTTGCTAGGCAAGCCACATAAGCGTGTTTCTTCACACTTTGCCTCCTCTTGATCGTGCATAAGTCTTTAAGGTACTTAGCATAGGCCGGCACTTGTTTGATTGCATCAAGGAGTGGAAGATTGATTTTGACTTGTTTGAAAAGTTCCAAGAACTCCTGATTCTTTGCTTCATTTTTGGGGTTCCTAAGCCTCTAAGGATGAGGCACGGGGAAAGGGCATTTTGGTACTTCGTCGTCAACGGGCTCCTTTCTGGGCTTTCTCTCAACTTCCTCTATTTGTTTAGGAGCTTCAGTGTGTATTTCTAATGGTTCATTATTAGTGGATGGCTCCTCTTCCTGAGTAGAAGGTTTGTTTTTATTCACCACTTCGTCCTCCTCATACTCTTCAGGAGTAGAGAGAGGCATATTTAGCCCTATAGTCTTGCCGCTTCTCAGAGTAGTCACGGCTTTAGCTTGTTCATGGTTAGTGGGACCATTGTTGTATCCCCTAGGGTTTTGAAGTGGTTGGGTAGGAAATGTTCCACCCAATCACTCTTGTCGTGCATCCATCCTATCTAACGTCGCAGACATTTTGCTCATCATTTGAATTAATTGTTGCGTTAGATTCACATTAGAAAGAGGATCTTCCTCCCGTGCCTTTTTGTGTGGGGGAACGTACACGTTCAACTGTTGATTAGAGGGTTGCGCTTGGTTATAGTTATTATGTCTGTTTTGATTGAATGGCTGGGACTGCCTATTGTGTTGCCCTTGATATTGGTTGTTGTTGTTATAGGGCTATTGTTGGTATTGATTTTGGGTCCCAGCATTATTTTTCCAATCAAACTCGGGTTGATTCCATCTATTGTTATCATTTTGTGAATTATAATTATTATAGGAATTCCCTGCCCCCCTATACCCTTGCATGGCATTTATTTCCATGGGGGGTTGTTCTTGAAAATACGGCACATTGGGATAGTATTGATTGGTATGCCCCAACAAATTGCATGTGCCGCATGGTTCTTCCAGCAAAACCTGCCTAGAACCTTCCCCTTTCATCCCTAATTCCTCTACTTTCTTAGCTAATTCCTCATATTTATTCATTAGGTGATCTTCTCTTTTTAGTTGGTATAAACTCTTGTCCTCTACACAGGATATCTCTGAGCGTGGGATATCTTCCGAATTGGACCATTCATGGGCATGTTCAGCTAGACACTCAAAGTGAGCTTCAGTTTCTTCAGTATTTTTGTGAAGAAATGGTCCTGAACTCATAGTGTTGACCAACTTTTTAGTTTCACCATTTAACCCTTCGTAAAAGTAGCTTATGGTTCGCCATTTCTCATACCCATGATGTGGGCATGATAGAAGCAAATCCTTGAAACGTTCCCAAGTTTGGGTGAAGGTTTCATTGCTCTTTTGTTTGTAAGAGTTAATTTGTCGTTTAAGCTCAGAGGTCATATGAGGTAGAAAGAATTTCTTTAGAAATGCAGTGTTCATTGCATGCCAGGTGTAGATTGAATTCGGCTTCAACGTGAGTAGCCACGCTTTTGCTTTATCCTTCAAGGTGAAAGGAAATAGCATGAGGCATGTCACGTCCACAGGATAATTTTGTGAAAATATTTTACAAAGATCCTCAAAGTCCTTGACGTGTAGACATGCCTTCTCGCTATCCATTCCATGGAAGGTAGGAAGGAGTTGAATCATTCTGTTGCGAAATTGAAATTCGCCAGCATGAGGTGGAATGAGAATACAAGAAGGTGTTGGAGCATGTTCAAGTGTCATGAGATCGCACAAAGGACGAAGTGAATCGTCAATTGGGACAACCACATTATCACCGTTTTCACTTTGGTTATCGGCCATTGAATCAATAGGTGTAGCTATGGGATTAATAGAATTAGAAGAATCAACTAAGTAGAATGGATTTCCAAGAATTCCTTCGATGGAATTTTCGGACATGAATGGGAAAAGATCCTAAAAGGTTGTAATCTAAAGAAGAAAAGAAAAAGAAAACAGAAATAGATAAGGATAGATTGAGGTAAACTAAGTATTAATTCATCGCCTTCCCCGGCAACGACGCCAAAAAACTTGACACGAGAATTTTTCTGTGTGCGCTTGTGTGTTATACCCAAGTGTAGGTAATCGTGCAAGTAATATAGTACTAGAAGTCCAGGTCGATCCCACAGGGAAGGTGTTAAACTAAATACCTAGATTAATCTCTAACAGGAAAATAAAAGGGACCTTCGGCCATAGCTCCCTCAAATAAAACTCTTCAAAACTAAAATCCATGCTACTTTTCTATATCGCATTAGGCCCTTTTTACACTCAAATTGCTATAACTTTTGTGATACAAGTCCGTTTTTCGTAAAATTTGATGTTTTGAAATCAGCAAAATGAGATCTATCAGTCAAGATCAATGTTGATCATGAAATACAGGGACAAAAAAAAAAACTAAACATCAAACATATATGAAAAATTGCATTTTTTCGCATACATATAATAAAAATATACTTCTTTCGTACAGTTGGCACCATAGATGCATAGATCTTAAAAAAATACACGAAATAAAAAAAAATCACCCAAAAAACCCAAGAATTGATAAAGTTATGATAGTTTAAAGTTGACGGATAATATTATCTGTTAGACACACAGATAACAGATAATATTATCTGTAAGATAGATAAAACCTAAAAATTAGGCTGCAACTTGACTTTTTTTCTGAAAATTTCCACGCCTATTGCGTAGATCTCAAAGAAATACATGAAATAAAAAAAAAATTATCCAAAAAGCCCAAGAATTGATAAAGTTATGGTGGTTTAAAGTTGACAAATAATTTTATCTGTTAGTGTAAACAGATAACATTATCTGTTTGTGTCTGAAAGATAAAAATGAAAAACGAAGTTCTAAATTATTTTTTTTTGTACAACTTTCATGTCCGATGCGTAGATCTTAAAGAAATACATGAAATAAAAAAAAATCACCCAAAAAGCCCAAGAATTGATAAAGTTATGGTGGTTAAAAGTTGACAAAGAATATTATCTGTTAGTGTAAACAGATAATATTATATGTTTGTGTCTAAAAGATAAAAATGAAAAACGAAGCTCCAAATTATTTTTTTTGTACAACTTTCAAGTCTGATGTGTAGATCTTAAAGAAATACATGAAATCAAAATAGAAATCACCCAAAAAGTCCAAGAATTGATGAAGTTATGGTGGTTTAAAGTTGACAAATAATATTATCTGTTAGTGTAAACAGATAATATTATATGTTTGTGTCTGAAAGATAAAAATGAAAAACGAAGTTCCAAATTATTTTTTTTGTACAACTTTCAAGTCCGATGAGGAGATCTTAAGGAAATACATGAAATAAAAAAAATCACCCAAAAAGCCCAAGAATTGATAAAGTTATGGTGGTTTAAAGTTGAGAAATAATATTATCTGTTAGTGTAAACAGATAATATTATATGTTTGTGTCTGAAAGATAAAAATGAAAAATGAAGTTCCAAATTGCTTTTTATTGTACAACTTTCAAGTCCAATGCGTAGCTCTCAAATAAATACATGAATTCAAAAAAAATATCACCCTAAAAGCCCAAGAATTGATAAAGTTATGGTGGTTTAAAGTTGACAAATAATGTTATCTGTTAGTGTAAACAGATAATATTATATATCTTAAAGATAAAAATGAAAAATGAAGTTCCAAATTCCTGTTTTTTGTACAACTTTCAAGTCTAATGCGTAGATCTCGAAAAAATACATGATACAAAAAAAATCACCCAAAAAGGCCAAAAAATGAGTGAGTTATGATGATTTAAAGTTCACAGATAATGTAACATAATCTGTGAGCGGAGGGGCTTTTCATCAAATACGAAAAGAAGCGAGGGGCTTTTCATAAAACTGCAAAAAATGTGGATTTTTTTTACTAAAACACATAATTTTAAGGGGTCTACGACCTAATATCCCAAAATAAATATCTGCATTTAAAAGGGTGCAGAAAACTAAGTTCCACAACATATCAACTACTAAAGATAAAGCAATTACACTAAATTAAACTAATTAATTAAAACGATATTTTAAAACGTGTTTTTCTTAATATAAAGGAAATGTTGGGATTACACAAATCCACCGCAACCTAGCCATCTACCATGCACTTACGTTGAAGCTCAATGGAGTACATCTTCTACAGTATTCTGTATCTCTCTTAGGATAAAGAATACATAGCCCTTTCATGAACGGGAATATATCATCGCAATTAAGTTTGAAACACATGAAAGCGGTTTAAAACAATAGTTAAGACTCGCACCTACAATGGTGTTAGCATTGAGGGTGGTTTGCAAAGTGTATTGAAGAAAAATGCTTTAAGGCTTTAAGTTTAAAGACTGTTTTGACAAACTGAGCATTTGGGGACAGTTTGATAACAAATCTGTGAAATAGAAAGTCTAGGAATACTGTATTGAATGTTCTCAAGAATCAGAGGTTTCGATCGATCGACTCGCCCTCGATCGATCGAACATCTTTATCTCTCGATCGGTCAAAATGTCTTCGATCGATTGACTGTATCTCTGTCTCGATCGATCGAACTAACTTCGATCGATCGAACACAGGAATTATTCTGATGCATGGCAGAGGCTTAAGATCACGGTTTCATCGTGATCTCCCAACCCAAGGACTACTCAGATATAGTATGGAGTGTCTTAGATTCATTTTTAATGTAAAAGTCCATTAGGGATGCGTTTGGTTGTGATTTTAACATGAAAACCATGAAAACTATGAGTGTACCACTATCTAGCATGCAAGATTATGATTAACCTTTCTAATACTACCAGAAACAATAAACAGATTGTAGACAAACCAAAATAACAACACCGGAGACAATGTATTAAGATCAAACTCCTTTAAAATCCAAAAACAAGCAATATTGTACTTTTAATCCTACAAAAAAACAATGTAAACTCTCTAACTCTCTCTATAAACTGATAAAAAATTGAAGTGGGCGTCGTCCAAGACGTGAATATAACTGGTATATATAGAAAAACCTAAGGTTAGGGTTACAAAAGATGTCCCCGCTGCGTGCACGTAAGTTCTGATAAAAGCCATGTTCGATCGATCGAACATCTCTCAATCGATTGAACTTCTAGGATCTTCGAGCTTGAACCTCATTCGATCGATCGAAGCCTCGATCGCTCGAGACCTCTTCGATCGCTCGAAACTCTCTTTTCATGTTTGAATTGTCTTCATTGAAACCAAGCACTTCCTTTTATCTTGCATATTCTATTTTTCACACAGCAACAGTAATCTGCACAAATAACCACTAAAACAATACCACTTATCATAAATTAATCATATTGTGTAAAAACTGGCATTGTAATTCAAATTACAGATAAACAAGGGAATTGTAAACTAATTCTGTGTATTTTCTTCTTTTAGCGCGGTTTTATTTTACAAATACCCCCGCTTGTCAATCAACCCCCCTTCTTTCAAAGCCTTGGCCCGGACTACGTTGGACTTAATCACTGCTCGGGGGTACGTAGGCAGACTTTCAAAAAGAAAAAAAGGATGGCTCGCTAGGTCAAAAATCCGTAAGGATGCCTAGGCAAAAATTTGAGCTAAATCCAAGGTGAGCAATAACAAAAGAGAGAAAAGAGCTCGCTAGGTCAACTCACTGGTACCTAGGCAAACATTATGAGCATTTGAGAGATTAAAGTCATAGTCCTTGCCTCAAGCCAGAAAATTACCTTCTAAACTAGGGGCAAACTTTGGCTACCCGCCTCGTTTGCCTAAATTTTACTATCTACCCTTCATACAAGGGACAAACTTTGGCCAACTACCTCCTTTGCCTAGAACCTCCAATAAACCATCATCCAAACTAGGGGTAAACTTCGGTCACCCACCTCGTTTGCCTATGAATTCCACTTCCTACACCTTAAACTAGGGGCAAACTCCATTTGCCTAGCACAATCCCTTCATACCAAGGGCGAGTTTTCAAGTCACCAAGTTATTTTGAAAATTTTGAAATAGAGCATCTTTTATTCTAAAAGCTAAGGCACTAATTCAAAGCACTTCCTAGGAAAAGTAGATAATTGATTAGATCAATAGGGAGGAAATTTCAAAAACTAGATTTATCAGCAAAGTGTTGTCATATTAAGATGAGGAGTGAACATAAAAGATGAGCAATACATCATTTATAACAGAGACACATTTAATTATGCTAATTTAGGGATTTCGTGTCGTTACTTTTGTCGATTCAATCCTTCTTTGGTTGAGTTAGTAACAATCCGATCAAAACTATATCAGAGTTCAAGATTCATGCAAACCAATCCAACTTTCCTTGTCATTGTTGTTGTTGTTAAGTCAATTTATCCTAATGGTCTCAAATGTGTTGGTTTAAAGTGATTACCAATTATAAAGCCTGTGGATACAAGTAAAAACTCAAAACATCATTACTACACCAGTCAAGGTCGCAACATGAGAAGTGTCCTAAGTATGAGTAGCATAAACTCGTAAGTGGTTACAAACTACAACCGATAGTTGTTTCTCAAGGCGGCTGACGGGAGGGAATATCCCCAACACCTATTGCCGATCCAATCAGAGTCTAGATGTGTTGTATTAATGAGATGTGTTGTTGAGGTATTTTAGGGCTCAGAGTTCAGGATTACTGATGAGATGTTTTTGTGAGGGTGTTTTAGAGCTCAGAGATTAGAGGAGCATCGAGGAACATCAAGAGAGTTGAGAAGCATTGCTAGAGAATCGAGGAATATCAGGAGAGTTAAGAAGCATCATTAAAAAGTCGAGGAGCATCGTTAACATTTGATCACCCACGAGAGGTTCAGATATGGGTCCTAGTTCTCGGTCAGAAGGTTTGATCAACCGTGAGAGATTCAAAGATGGGTCCTGGTTCTTGATCAGAAGATTTGATCAACCATGAGAGATTCAAAGATGGGATCTTGGTTCTAGATCAAGAATTGAAAGAGAGATACTCATAGAGTCTAGAAAATAATCAACTCCCGAAGGCCCTAAACGGCTCTTTTGGATTGGGCATTGCAAAATTAGATCAACCACAAGAGATTCAGAGATGGGTCCTGGTTCTCTCGATCAAAAGATTTGATCAACCATGAGAGATTCAGAGACAGAATCTTGGTTCTAGGTCAAGAATTGAAAGAGAGATTCTCAGAGAGTCCAGAAAAGAATTAACTCTTGAAGGCCCTAACCGGCTCTTCGGTCTGACCATTGCGAGATTTGATCAACTGCGAAAGATTCGAATTTGGATCCTGATTCCCAGTGAAGAGAAATAGTTGAAGAGAGATCCCAGAAAGAGTCGTTTCATCCCCCAGCAGATTCAATTTAATCCCCAACAATCGCATCGATTTGTACATCGTCAGTTCTTTTGATCACGGTTAGTCCAACCATTGGTCCAATCCATGACAGTCATAGTAGTTCACTGTCGACTCGTCATCTCGATTAGTACATCGTCAGTTTAATCCATGATAGTCACAGTAGTTCACTGCCGAGTCGTCATCTCGATTAGTACATCATCAGTTCAATCCAAGATAGTTATAGTAGTTCACTGTAGACTCATAATCTTGATTCATACATCATCAGTTCAAACAATGACAGTCACAGTAGTTCACTATCGACTCGTCATCTTTATTCGTAGATCGTCAGTTCAATCCATGACAGTCACAGTAGTTCACTGTCGACTCATCATCTCGATTCATACATCGTGAGTTCAATCCAGATAGTCACAATAGTCCACTGTCGAGTCGTCATCTCGATTCGTACATCGTCAGTTCAATCCATGACAGTCACAGTAGTTCACTATCGACTCGTCAACTCGATTCGTACATCGTCAGTCCAATCCATGATAGTCACAGTAGTTCATTGTCGACTCGTCATCACGATTCATACATCGTCTATCCTTTTGATCACGATTAGTCAAACTGTTGATCTAATCCATAACAGTCACAGTATTTCACTGTCGACTCATCATCGTCAATCCAATCTATGACAGTCACAGTTGTTCACTGTTGACTCGCCACCTTAATTAGTGCATGGTCAGTTCTTTTCATCACGGTTAGTCCAACCGTTAGTCCAACCCATGACAGTCACAATAGTTCACTGTCTACTCGTCATCTTGATTCGTGAATCGTCAGTCCATTAATCATCATTAGTTTACTATCACTCTCATTCAAAATATGTTGTGTTCATCGTTCTCATTCAAATTCTTGGGCTTCCATGTCCATGAATGGCGCTTCCGTGTCTGTTGCTTGACATCTCTGGTTTTCATCACTTGAATTCTTAGGGTTTCTATGTCTAGGGCTTCCATGTCCAACGGTTATCTGTCAAACTTCATCTTTGATTGACGTCCTCTGGGACCCCACATCCGATTACATTCGCTTGCGAAGGACACTTTCCAAAATTCAGAAGTTTGCTCCAAGACCCAGAGTCTTAAAACCTTGGTGTCCCTATTCAAGTCAATAACTGCATCATAGTCGAAAACATTAGCACGACATAAGTCAACTCAAAGTGGCACACACTCCACAGCACCAACTCATACTAGGATCATAACACTAGGCATGATAGGACTCATGACAAAATTCGTATCACATCCACGCATTGCATATCATCCCCATAGCATAGCATTCGCCTGTCTTGTTGTGCATGTGTGATTTGCTCCTTTGTGCCCTAATCTATGTCCTGGTCTGATTTTCCTTGGGATAAGTAGGCAACTCACAAAGAGCATGACCAGCACTGACCTCAGCATCATCCTTACATCTTTTGTAATGCTTTTATCCTAAATCTATAGCCTCCAAAAGACCTGTCTCTTCAAGGCTTTGCCATTCGCTTGCGACATGCGTTGCCTTGCAAGTTCATGCTAAAGAGGGGCAAACTGTAGACACCCCATTTTGTCGGCTATTAGATGTAGGAGACCCATAGCTTGGTGATTCACAATGATCGAAAAAGACTCAAAAAGGACTCTTGGAAGTTAGTTCTATCTCTCAAAATGCTCAGAATGACCAAAATACCCCTGAAAGCCCAAAAACACCCAAACTTGGACCAAAATTTCTGGAAACATGCTACGTCATAAAAAAAGTGATAAAATGAATTTTAAAGCAAAATTAGATGAAATCGTTAGCTCCAAGAGATCCCTGGAAGTCCCGTAAGTTCCCAAAAAGCCCCCTTTGACCGATTTGACCTTGGTTTGACCAGGGTTTGACCAAATTCATCCAAAATTTCCAAAAGTTATGAGATCATTCTAGATCATGTGAAAAGTACTAAAATGAGTTTTAAAAGAAAATCGGACAAAAACGTCAGCTCTTGGGATCTCCGAGAGGTTCCCAGAACTTCTTGAAATCCTAGGTTTGACCGATTTGACCTAAAAGTTAATTTTGAAAACCGAAGTGCTGTATCATTTTTCATTGATACTTGAGATCAATAGCTTTCCAACGGTATACCACACATGATTTCTGGATTTACAATGAATTTATTATGGATTTCCTTCATGAATTCATGTATATTTAGACTTCTAAGTCAGCTTAGAAAGTCCATGTACACAAACCCACTAAAACCTTTGCACATTCTAGGATCATACATTGCATCCATGCAAGATTTTGAGTTTTATGATTCCTAATCTAAGAGGATTATAAGGAATGAATTTGATCATACGTTCATGCTTCCCCTTTTGATCTAATCATCCTTTCTCATCCGTCCCAGGGATTCAGAGATCTTCTTTTCTCAAAGATTAACATGCATCATTCTAGCTTGCTAAGCATCTTTGTTTTCTTTGATTATTTGTTTCGAAAACAACTCATGTCCCCCTTTAGATTAGGAAAACTTGATTACTTAACATGTGATTAGACGATTTTTCCTAGGTTCTTGTGTGTGATCTTTCACCTTTGCATTGTGTGGTATTTGGCTTAGATCTTATGAATGATATCTTATCTTATATTTTGATCTTCCATTTCAAGATTATTATGTGATGTAATATACTATCATAGTATTAATTGTCGAACCAAACATAGTATAAGATGATTATTTGGATGCTAATTGAGGCCCGTCGGGAGACGAGGCGAGTTGAGGGTGTTTTTACTCGTGACAAAGGCTTCTTCATCTCTTGTACCAAAACCCCGAGCCAAGTTCTTTGGTTACGAAGGGCTGGTGCCCTTTATCCATTTGGGTGAGTCAAATTGGGTTTCTTGGTTCCCTGAATACCAAGTGGTGACTCTGTATCTATTTTCAACAAATCTCTTCCTTTTCGTTCTTTCTTTCAAAACAATCTCAAATCAAAACACGAAGTGAAATTCCGCGTGTCCAGAATCTGGCGACTCTACTAGGAATATTTATTTTCAAAACAAAATAATACAGAGGTTTGACTCATAAGAAGCATCCTCAAAATCGTCTTTTTACTGTGTCTGGTTCACCGGATTGCACTCCTGAATTTCCCCCTCCGACTGTGTCTGAAATGCGGCGCTGACATTGTTCAGGTCTTGTTGTGCTAGGGTACAAGTCACCGTTGATACTGTACCTTCCAAGGTATATCAAAAAGAGTAAACACTTCCGTACTGTCTCTCTGACGGTATATTGGAACTCTCGTCAACGGACCCACTTTGACTAAACCCAGCTTTTGCATATAGATTCCTATAGAACCTTTCATAGGACTGTTCATTTGTCTTTTCAGATAGGACAATGTGATATAACTGTTGTATGCCCTGGCGGGATTACCTGCACGATGTAGACACTTATGCGGCATGAGGCAGGACCTCTTTCTTATGATTCCCAATATAATCACTCACATATGATCACATTGAGTTGACCTGTTTATGTACCATGATAAGGATGTCTGCTCCGTGCTCACAAAGGTATACACCGCAAACCTTGTTTGTTGGCCCTAAGATACAAGAGTATGAAAACTTGCTAGACAGTATGATCACCATCATCACATGCTCCTGTCACACCTGTTTCTTCCAGAAACTCTGCCCAACTCATCAGGATATCTCTGTTTCTCCTAGAAACTCTGTCGGAATCACCCGGATATTTTCGCTTCTCCCACAAATTCTATTCGAACTCCCCAATATCTTTGTTTCACCTAAAATTCCAAAAAATCCATATTTTTCCTGAACCTCTACCCAAGCTTCCCAGAAATTCCCATTTCCCAGCAACTCACCTAAATGTACCTGTTTCTCCCAAAACCCTGCCTGAACTATCCAGATATCCCTGCTTCTCTTAGTAACTCTGTCCAAATCACCCAGAAATCTCTGTTTCACCCAGAAACTCTAAAATCCCTGTTTCTCCCATAAACTCTCATATATAATTGTGTCTTCCGAAAACTTTGCCCAATTTGTCCAGATTTTCTAGAAATTCTAGTTTCACCCAAAAATCCATGTTTCTCCCCAGATTAGCCAGAAACGTCAGTTTCTCTTAAAAACTTTGATATACTTATTTCTCCCTGAAACTCTGTCTGACTCACCTAAATATACATGTTTTTCCCAGAAACTCTATCCAAATTTTCCAAAAATACTCAAAGTACTTGTTTCTCCCAAAAACACTGCCCAAATCACCCAGAAATGCTCAGATATACTTGTTTCTCCAACAAACTCTATCCATATTTATCAAAAATTCCTAAAATACTAGTTTCTCACAGAAGCTCAGTCCAAATCAACCAGAAATCCCTATTTTTTCTAGAAACTCCCATAACTTTTGGAAATTCCTCCGAATCTTCCAAATCCCTGTTTCTCCCAGAAACTATGTCCAAACTTCCCGAATTTGTCAGAAAAATCCACGTTATCCCTTGGTGATCATACTGGAAAGTAAGGTTAGCATACTCTATATGGCTAGAATCTTACTTTTTTAATTGATATCTGCTATAAATAGAAGCATCATATCATATTAGGGCTTGCATCCGCATGCTTGTCTCATGTGCATACACCATTCTCATCAGTCTGCACATACTGTCTCAGTCAGTCTGTACATAAGTCAGTACATCTTCATTAACATCACTGTCATTGTTTGTCTAGTCATCACTATCAGAATCTGATACACCCCAACTCTCAAAATCTGTAGGTCAGTATAGATTCCCGAAGTCAGCAACTGGGATCCTCGTCCTGAGTCAGAAGTTCGAATAGTCATTTGGTCAGGATTAGCTCGCTAAGTCATTCCAACGTGAATCAGGAAGAATTAGAAAACAAAGGCACTAAGTTGGGAGCAGCCATAAGCCAGCAATTTGATCGCATGGCCTAAGTTTTGAATTTTATGGAAGAACTGAAACAACAGCAGCCACAGTACCCACATGGGTTCCCACCACCACCAGTAGGGTTCATGTCACCACCACCAGCTGGGTTTGTACCACCTCCCATCATTGTATATAAGAATAATAGGGAAAAAGAATAGTTTCATGGGGTCCCGCCACCTGCATATGAGAAAAACGTTTCAAGAAAAAATGGATAAAGTAGATAAGCTGGAAAGTGTGCTATGAAAGAGCAAGGGGGTTAATGATTACATAGTAGATCTGGAAAGCCTGTTCGAACCCATCAAAGTGAAACTGCCTAAGAACTTCAAAATGCCAAAAATTTATCGCTTCGATGGGACGAAGAACCCAAAAAGTCACATCAAGTTGGGTATGAACATCTTCCAATCTATGGCATGCACTCATGAGTACATAGTTATGTTGTTCCCTCAAACCCTCAAGAATGCCGCACTATCCTGGTTCCTAACTCTTGAAGTCTCCAAGACCCGATTTTGGAAAGATGTTGCTAGAACTTTTATTGATCACTACTCTTACAACCAAGAGTTTGACATCACCATCCGGGACCTAGAGACAACCAGCCAGAACATCAATGAGTTTTTCACTGCGTTCTGAAGCATATGAAGAAATAAAGTGGCTCAAATGATCCACAAACCTGTTGAGAAAGAGTAAGCACGTCTGCTGGTCAAGAACATGGAACCAGAATAGAGGTTGCCATCGAAGAAGGAAATTTTAAGAAGGTTGAACACCAACACTAGTCCAAGAGACCCAATTACTCCCTGGACCCCCCGGATATCAATGCGGTTAGGAACCAACCAATGGCCTGCGCCCTCCGTCCATACCAGTCTATTCTTCTAAATCGCCCAAAATGCCCTCACGAATTCTCCAAACTTGATATTCTCCTTTCCACAGCCTTGGACCACCTACTAAAAAAGGGCTACCTACAGTTCCTCCCTCACAAACCACTACCAGATCCCTTACCGTCCCACTGCTCAGTGCATCTGCCTCCGCCATGACATCCAAAATCTAATAGAGGATATACCCTATCCTAATCCCATCTACTATCTTGGCTTGGACCAATTGATGGAATAATCCCTTTTGCCGATACTAATGATTGTTAAAGCTATACAGTAAAGTGATGGTGTTTAAAACTTTTGCTAAAAAAAAGAGTATAATAAAAAGAATATGCGAGTCACTGTGACACTCCATTTGAGACCAAGTCGAGTCTGTCTTATGTTTTGAATCTATTTCAAGTTTTGTCTTGTTGTCAAGTCTATTAGTCTTCAAGTTGTTATGAGTCTGTGTCGAGTAATGTAATCCTTCTCTTTTGATGGAATGAAATCTCATTTTTGCCTAATCTGATGTGTCCTGTCATCAATGCACGAGTCATCAAACTGAAATGCCACTTTTTAAATTACCATAGATATTACTGTGCTAATACTTTTTCTACAATAAAACAAAAAAGAATCCTGAAAGGTCAAAGTAGATTTCACGCTGACACCGATGAACAGTTGAGAATTTAATACTCTTACTTTAAGAATTTAAAGATGCTCTTGCCTCAATCTTGAAAAGACATGTTTCAAACTGACTTGGGGCTTGCCTAACACCCTTTTTCCACCATTTTAAAGCCTTAAGCCCAATCCAATGGGGAGCCATACAATCTGTCTGTTGAAAGCAGTGCAGACTTAGTCCTTGATGGTAGCCAAACACTTTCAATGAGTTTCTTCTCCCCTTTCAAAACAAAAAAAACAAAATAAAAAAAAAGAGAAAAGAAAAGAAAGAAAAGAAAAGCTCGCTAGGTTGAAAACCCGAAAGCGCACCTAGGCAAAAGTTAGAGCAGAAAAGGTATTGATTTCCAAGATCTGACCTTAACCAGTCAAAATGATAAAGAAAACGAAAGAATGAAAATTTTGGTGATACAAAGAATTGTAAATTTCAAGGTACATCATGAGAATATGTCTAGATCATATTTCAAAAAGCTCCGAACGACCATAAATAAATTTTGAGAGCTGACATGCACATAATGTAATTTTATGATTGAGATCAAAAGATCTCACATGAATCAACTACATGAAAATCAAAATTGACTGGCTAGACGAAAGTGAAAAGGATCAATCCTCAAAATAAAAAGAAAAGAAAAGAAAAGAAAAGAAAGGGAGACCGAAACTAAATCTTCATATTTAAGGTTACCACAGGTGACCTAAGTTTGAACTTTTTTGATGATTAGTTTGAAAAACCCTCAACCAATGTCTTTCAAGACTTTGCCTTGAGCTACGCTCAACCTGATTCCCACTCGGGGATATGTAGGCTACCAGATTGATTCGGTTGAAACCATCATAATCAAACCAATTTCCTTCAAGCCTTGCCTTAAACTACGCTCGACCTGATTCCCACTCGGGGATACGTAGGCAACTGGATTGGTTCTGTCGACACCATCATAATCATACCAATTTTCTTTAAGCCTTACCTTGAACTGTGTTCGACCTGATTCCCACTCGGGAATACATAGGCAACCGCATCGGTTCGATCAATACCATCATAATCGATACTGGTGCTGTGCAATCGTTTATTACTATTAAGATTATACGTCAGTTAGGTTTAGAACCCTAGACACTCGAGCCAGCACTTAACACTATGTCACCATTGGGAGTGACTGTTAAGTTGGGTAAAGTATGTAAAGACTGCCCATTAACTCTAGAAGATCAAAACCTTTAAACCAACTTGGTAGTTTTATTGATGTCAAAATTTGACATTATCATAGGGACGGATTGGTTGACTAAGAAAAGTCCCAACTTAGATTGCCCTGCCAGGATAATTGCATTTTGAATTACAGGATGTCTAACGATCAGATTTTAGTGTCAGCCAACAACCGACATGTTCCTCATGGGTTGTTTGGCTACCATCGGGAGTACGAGTATAGAAGCAACGATTTATCAGATTCCTAACGTATGAGATTTCGTAGATGTATTCAAGGATATCAAAGGACTTCCATTAAAGAAAAAAATAGACTTCTGTATGGAACTAGTACCTAGCATATTACCGATATCTAAGACTCCATATCAGATGGCACCGACTGAGATGTTGGAATTAAAGAAACAAGTTCAGGAACTTCAAGATTTGGGATTTGTTTGCCTGAGTACGTCACCTTATGGAGCACAGTTCTATTTGTGAAGAAGAAGAACAGAACACTTCAACTCTACATAGACTACATGGAGTTGAACATGGTTATGATCAAGAACCGATACCTACTACCCCGGATAGATTATCTTTTCAAAGATTAATTTGGATTCAGGATATCACTAACTGTTAGTTTGACCAGAGGATATGACAAAGACTGTGTTTCAGGATGAGATACGGGCATTATGAGTTTCTAGATATGCCTTTTAGATTAACGAATGCGCCAGCAGTATTTATGGACTTAATGAATAGAGCATTCAGACCATATCTGGATTAATTCATTATACTATCCATCAACGACATCTTGATCTACTCAAAGGGGGAGAAAGATCAAAAGGAATATTTACAGATTACTTTACAGACACTTTGAGATAGTAAGTTGTATGCAAAGTTCAGCAAGTGTGAATTCTTATTACTAGAGGTCAAATTCTTGGGACATGTTATATCTCAAGATGGTATCTCTATGGACTCATCAAAGATTGATTCAGTGTTAAGCTAGAATAGACCGACTAGTGCTATGGAGGTTAGAAGTTTCCTCAACATTGCAGGATATTATTGGAGATTTATCCAAGGATTCTCCAAGATTACAGGACCTTTGATGAGAAAGGAGATAAAGTATAAATGGATAGACAAGCATGAGGGTGCGTTTCAGGAGTTAAAGGAAAGATTGACTTCTATATAAATAATCGTGATACTTAAGTGTGGAGAAAGGTATGTGATCTATAGTGATGCATTGCACTAAGGACTTGGTTATGTGCTTATGCAGGACGGGAATGTTATTGCATATGGATCCAGACAGTTTAAGGTACATGAGAAAAACTATCTTATGCATGATTTGGAATTAGCAGCAATAGTGTTTGCATTGAAGATTTGGAGACATAATCTCTATGGAGAAAAGTTTGATCTGTTTTCTGTTCATAAGAACTTGAAGTATTTATTCTCTCAAAAGGAGTTGAACATGTGACGATGAAGATGGATGGAGTTACTCAAGGATTATGATTTCTCATTAAAGTACCATCCCGGTAAAGCAAATGTTGTAGCCGATGCTTTGAGTCGTCGCCCTCGATTAGCAATCGCTGTATTACTAATGTGAGAATGGAAAGTATTGGAAGTTTTAGCTGAATTCGATCTTCAGCTAGTGGAACCAATGTAAGGACTACATCTTAGATGTCTTATGGTACAACCAAATTTAATAAGTCGTATCATAGAAGTTTAACAACTGACCGATGATTTGAAATTGTGGTTCGCAAAGATGTCAGCAAAAGAATCCGAGGTTTGGAGTATTGGTATAGATGGTGCCTACGATGTAAAGGTAGACTCTGTATACCTGATAAAAAAAATCTCCAGAAAGAAATATTAGATGAAGCACATAAGTCACGAATGAGGATACATCCTAGAGGTACAAACATGTACAAGGACTTGAAGAGAAATTTCTGGTAGGAAGGAATGCAACGAGAAGTAGATGAGTAATTATCTCTGTGTCTTGCTTGTAAGCAAGTAAACGCAGAACATCAAAAACCACCTACAAATGGAAACACATCACCATGAATTTCGTGGTAGGTTTGCCAAAGTTACAGTAGAACCACGATGCCATTTGGGTAATCGTGGATTGACTTATGAAGACTGCACATTTTATCACCTACATCATGACGTATCTAGTAGAATGATTGATCCGGATGTATCTACAGCAAGTTATATGGCTACATGGTGTACCTGTTTCTATCATGTCAGATTGAGATTCACGCTTTACTGCAGAATTTTGGAAGAGTCTTCAAACAGCGATGGAAACAACACTGAACTTGAGTGCAGCCTTTCATTCACAGATCGACGGACAGACTGAATGAGTCAATTAAGTGAAGAAGAACATGCTACGCACTTGAGTTAACAATTTTGAAAGTTCTTGGGAGTCGCACCTACTGTTGATTGAGTTCGCCTACAAAATAGCTAACATACCAGTATATGGATGGCGCCATTTGAAGCTTTATATGGAAGACCTTGCCGATCGCCGCTATATTGAGCTGAAGTCGGAGATACTCAACTTCTTGGGCCAGAGATAGTACAAGAAACTAGCGAGAAGGTTAAAGTCGTACGTAAGAAGATGAGGATACTACAGACCTGACACAATAATTATGCTGATAAGTGATACAAAAACTTGGAATTTGCCATTGGAGATCACGTGCTTCTTAAAGTTTCACTTGTTCGAGTCATTATCAGATTTGGGCAGAAGAGAGGCGTGATTCATCAGATTGTTCGAGATCCTGGAGGATGTTAGGAAGGTTGCTTATCGACTCACGTTCGCCGATGATGTCAAGATTGCATAACGTATTCCACATTAGTACGTTGAAGAAGTGTGCACACAACCCAATGCACATGATCAAATTCCAAGATATTGAAGTCAACGACAACGTTACATTTAATGAAAGGCCAGTACGGATTTTAGATTGAGGAATCATGAAGCTTAGAAATAAGGAGATTCCATTGGTAAAGATTCAGTAGAAGCATCATGATAAAGGAGAAGCTTCCTGGGAGCTAGAGTCAGAGATGCGTGAGAAGTTTCCATTTTTTTAGACCCTTGTTTGTTTTCAATTTCTAGGATGAAATCATTAATGAGTGATGGATGATGTAATACCTTGTATTTTTGGATTGAATAATCATAGACAAGATTTTATATACTTCCCTTGACCATACTTGAAGTTACACTTTAAATCGATCGAAGTTGTTTCGAGCGATCTAGAATTTCTTTCTTTAATCGATCGATCTCCTTTCCAGTGATCGAAATCTTACCGACCTTAAGTTATGACAAGGTCCCCACGTTAATCAATCGAATCGGTCTCAATCAATCAAAATTGACCGATTTGCTCTCAAACGACCGAGAACACTTCAATCAATCAAACATGACTGCAAATCTTATCTCAAATTGTGCACTGGAATGCCACCTGTCCTTACCCTTTCCCTATATATGTTGGGTTTGTGCCCTCAAACCATTACTTTATATAGGAGACATTGACATTTTAATATATGGATATCAGCTTTACATTTTATGATGTATGTTTCTTTCATGAGATGATTGTTTAATCCATAAGTATCATAGTAAGTATTTCGTGTGTGTATGAGATACATATAATGAGATACGAATTACTATTCTTTGATACTTAAAGCTCATCACAGTGGATGATGAGACTGGATATCTCATCAGGTATACACTGTAGCATCATTAACTACCATATATTGTCAAGACAGAATCTACCCTCTGTTTCAGAGTAAGCATTCCCTTGAGAATGTCACCAAGTCGATTACTGAGTACTGCAGTCTTGTTGATAAGAGTTATCAACATGTTTGGTAATCATGAGAGGTGAATGGGACTCAAGGATTATAAGAAGTAATCATGATTCAGGTTGACAGTAACTATTTATCCGACTACCTGAATATGATTGCGAATGCTGACGGTAGAGGGACATTAGTACAACATACAAGTCTAGTTATCGCTTCGGATATGTTCTTTTGCGTTAGAGTTCAGTTATCGTTTTATAGTGGAGTAAACGTTAACTGATCAGTCGATTAATTTGCTGATCAAAGAGTTTGGTCATGGGAATTAATCAACTGATCTGAGCCAACAATAAAGAGCCTAGGAGGTCCCACTCTTAGCTCCGCTAGGATGCTTGGAAAGGCAAATGAGGATGATGTCAAGACAGGTTCGATCGATCGAAGTTGTCTCGATCGATTGAAGTCTAGACAGGTTTGATCGATTGAAGATGGTTCGATCGATCGAATGTTCGATCGATCGAAACCACTTCGATCGCTCGAGAGCTAGGTCGGTTCTGGGAATCTATAAATAGGGTAGCTGCGTTCTGGAAAAGTTGTTCGTCGTTTTGAACGTCAGAAGCTGCAGAAACTGTTTTGGAGCCCCAAAACCTTCTATATCCTCTCCATTAGGGTTCCCACCAACCCTAGCCCTTCCTGCGAGCATCCATAGGAGTCATAAGAGTGAAGACCATCTAGTGGAGGTTGCTGGAAGTCAGAGATTTCAGAATTGGGTTCAAGACAGTAAGGTATAATTCTTGTCCTCTCTTGTGCGCATCTATAGAGTTGATGGGTAGTAGATCCGGGCATGCCAATTAAGTTTTATGACTTGATTTTTTCCGCTACGCGTTTAAACTTAGAACTTAAACCGGTTTTTCCAACAATTGGTATCAGAGCCACACTCGTTTGGATCTATAGATGCATTTTTGGAATACTATTTTGATTTGCATGTTGATTTTAGAACTGTTTTCGAAACTGCATCGTCACAGATCTGTTTCTGCAATGTTATCGCAGCAGTATACAAATCTGTGATTGCATAGGATGCAAGGAGGATTCGATCGATCGAACATATTTCGATCGATCGAACATCTGTTCTCAAGCGATCGAACAGTCTTCGATCGATCGAAACCTTCTGGTATTCGATCGAATGAATGAAGTTAGATCGATCGAGACAGATTCTTTGTCAGGTTCTCTGTTTCACAGTTTTAAAGTGTTTTGAAATTAAAAACTTTAATTTTAAAATATTCTGTAAAATTTTCAAATCATTCTGTGAAACAGAATGTTCAAGCGATTGAACAGTGTTCAATCGATCGAAGGTTCGAGCGATCGAACGGTCTTCGATCGATCGAACTGTGACAGAGAAGTAAGATGCTGTTTTAAGTTCTAATTCAGTATGTAAAGAGTTTATATACTGTGTGAATCAATTAAATGTTTCAACAGTTACATATATTTGTTATGTATGTATGGATGCATGTACAACTAACCCTTTTGCAGTAAGATTAGTCGCTATCTCCCATGGCACCAAATCATTTGAATATTTGTATTTAAATTGTTTGAGATTGGTGCATGTTGTAATTTAAGTTTGGTTTGGTTTTAATGCATATGTAAAGGGCGCAGCGACTTCAATCCTACGAAAAGGAAAGTCGCACCGGTTTTCCTAGCCTTTTATTTTGTTGTTATTTCTATTTCTAGATAAATTGTAAACTTCGAAAGAAGCATAGGACAAATGTAATAGAATTAGAAAATCCATGAAGATGGAGCAAGGAGCCGTTATCCATGAAGATGGAGCTAGAGGCGATCAAACCAAAAGGAGGTTCTATAGAGATAGAGCCATGGGAGATAGAGGCATTGTTTGAATGCCTATATTTCATTTTAGTTTTTTATTTTATGTGCTTGGTTTGTGATTGACGTATAATACATTATTGCGTGCACGCAAAACAAGTTTTCTAAAATAAAATTCAAAAACCGTTTTCAACACATTAGTAAACATTAGATGTTTATGGGAAGTGTGTAGAAACAGATTTTCTCAAAAAGCAAAATCCTTTTTACTAAAACTAGTGGGAGAGGGTCTTATTAATTACACCCACGATCTTCCATTAACGGTTCACTGTAAGATGAGTGGTGCATTCTGTGTCACCTCGTCAGGGGTGATCATTCCATACGGAGGGTGCATTACTCATTGGTTACTAGGTGTGAACTTCTTATGATAGGATCAATCAGACGTGTTAGAGGGTGACCACCACACGGAGGCGCTATTTGAGACGGTTGTGATTGGGTCCTAGTTAATGGTACACACTAACTAAGCTATGGATAAGGGATCCCACACGGGGCATTGTTCAGAAATTTAGAGATCAAAAGGGATCGGGAGTCATAACTTGTTTTTACAAGAGTTGCATAGCGGACAAGTCTTGATTAATCGAAAAATAGAAAATTGACCTCCACACGGAGGCTTTATTCTTTTGTTTCGATATTCCGGCGACTTTGTTTTAAAATAAGAGTTTTAAGGATTCTTTTATTTCAAACTGTCAAATCCTGATATCCATATTTATTTTGTTTGTTTGATTTTCAGTAATCATAATGTCTGGATCTGCATTTAGTCCACTTGCCACCATACTCACTCAAAACAAGTTAACTGGAAACAACTACACTGAATGGAAACATAACCTTGACATCGTGTTAACTGCGGAGGATCACATATATGTCCTCACCACCCCATGCCCCGAAGAACCCGCGGTAAATGCTTTGGCAGCTGCCAGACGCGAGTTCGACAAATGGAAGAAGTCGAATGGAATGGCTCGTTGCTATATTCTGGCCTCAATGGCTGGTGTATTGCAACACCAATTCCAATCGAATGATTCTGCCAGTGACATTATCACATCCCTCAAAAAGATGTTTGGGGAGCATGGCAGGCCTGCCAGACAGGTAGCCATGCAAAAGATAATGAGTGCAAAGATGTCAGAAGGGACTCCAGTCAAGGAACATGTTTTAAAAATGATTGGTTATTTAAACGAGCTGGAGACCCTAGGTGCCAACATCGATGCACAGACCCAAGTTGATATGATCCTCAATTCGCTGTCGCCTTCATTCGCTCAATTTAAACTTAACTATAATATGAATCAAATGAATTTTTCAATGAGCGAATTGATGAGTTCTCTTTTGGCAGCGGAAGGGGTTATCAAACCTGGGGTCAACGTTTTGAACGTTGAGAAAAGCGCTTCCTCCTCCCGATCTGTGCCGAAAGGAAAGAAAGGGAAGAAGAAAGCTAGCACTGGTGGTTCAAGTGTTGGACCAGTCCCTAAGATTGCAAAATCTAAGGGAAAAGGTAAGGGCAAAGGGAAGGTGGGTGGCCAAGGCAAAGGAAAGTGTTTCCAATGCGGTAAGAATGGCTACTGGAAGAGGAACTGTCCAGAATTCTTAGCTACAAGAATTCAAGGTATGATTGAATCACATGTGATTGAAGTAAGTTTTATAATGGATACTTCAAACACTTGGTGCATTGATTCTGGTGCGAGTAACCATATCTGTAATTCATTGCAGGGGTTCAGATAAACCAGGAGGTGCAGTGATGGAGAAATCGTACTTACTCTAGGTTCTAGCGCAACCGTTTCTGCGGTTGCTATAGGAGTCGTAGTTTTAGAATTTCTAGACAATAAAATTTTGATTTTATCAGATGTACTTTACGTCCCTTCAATGAGACGTAATTTAATTTCAGTTTCTAATTTATCGAATAATGGTTATTCTTTTCATTTTGGAACTGAAGTTGTGATTAAAAGAAATAGTTCTTTTATATGTTCTGGTGTTAAATCAAATGGTTTGTATGTGATTACTTCCAATATTTCTAAAGACTCTTGTATGGAACTTAATAACTCAGTGGTTAATCTACCATCTAAAAGAAAGAGACCTTCCACTAATCCAACAAGGCTTTGGCACATGAGGCTTGGCCATATCAATCTAAATACGATTGGCAGACTAGTCAAAGAAGGGATCTTAGGCGATTTGGTTTTAGAACCAATGGAAGTCTGCGAGTCTTGTTTAGAGGGTAAGATGACCAAAAGGCCCTTTCCCACAAAGGGCAATAGGACCAATGCATTGTTGGAATTAGCTCATACTGATGTGTGTGGACCAATAAATATTAGAGCAAGGGGTGGTTATGAGTATTTCATAACATTTACTGATGACCACTCCAGGTATGGATATGTGTACCTAATGCAGCACAAGTCTGAAGCCTTTGAAAAGTTCAAAGAGTTTAGGGCTGAAGTGGAGAAGCAATTGGGCACACATATCAAGGCCATTCGATCTGATCGAGGTGGCGAGTACCTCTCTAATGAGTTTATTGATCACCTCGTACAGAATGGGATTCTGTCACAGTTGACTGGACCTGGTACGCCTCAGCAGAACGGTGTAGCGGAGAGAAGGAATCGGACTCTTTTAGACATGACTAGGTCGATGATGAGTTATTCAGAGTTGCCATTATTCCTTTAGGGTTATGCTTTGGAAACCGCTGCATACATACTAAATCTAGTGCCAAGCAAATCTGTTCCCAGGACACCACGGGAGATGTGGATTGGGCGCAAGCCTTCTTTGCAACATCTCCGGATATGGGGGTGTCCGGCACATGTGCTGAAAGGAAAGATGAGCAAGTTGGATTCTAGATCAGAAGTATGTTATTTTGTAGGGTATCCAAAGGGTACTTATGGATGGTATTTTTATGATCCAAGAGAACAGAAAGTGTTTGTTAGTACAAATGCTGTTTTCTCAGAGGATGATTATATCATGAACCATAAACCTAAGGGAAGGATAGATCTTAGAGAGATAGAAGGAGAGCCCTCAGTCCAACCCATAGTTGATAACGACATAAATCAAGAAAATACCACTTCTTCACCCATTTCCGCACCGGTACCTTGTCGTAGTGGGAGGATTATCAGCCAGCCTGATAGATACATGTTCTTAGGAGAAGTTTTTGAAGCTGTCTTCATAGAATCTGAATCTGATCCTGCCACATACGAAGAGGCAATGGCTGATGTTGATTCAGAACATTGGGGTAAAGCTATGAAGGCTGAATTAGAATCTATGGATTCTAATCAGGTCTGGGATCTTGTAGAACTTTCAGCCAATATTAAACCCATTGGTTGTAAGTGGGTCTACAAGAGGAAAAGAGCATCTGATGGAAAGGTTGAGACCTTTAAGGCTAGGCTTGTAGCGAAAGGTTATACTCAGAGGGAGGGCATTGACTATGAGGAAACCTTCTCGCCGGTAGCCATGCTCAAGTCCATCAGAATACTCTTATCCATTGCTGCATGCCTAGATTATGAGATCTGGCAGATGGACGTCAAGACTGTATTCTTGAATGGCAATCTTGAGGAGGACATCTATATGCAACAACCAGAAGGGTTCATAGCTGGTCGGAACGGTAACTTGGTATGCAAGCTGCAAAAGTCCATTTATGGGCTTAAGCAGGCATCCAGGAGTTGGAACATCCGATTTGACCAAGTGGTCAAGTCGTTTGGTTTCATACAGAACCTGGATGAACCTTGTGTATACAAGAAGTGTGAAGGGAAAGTGATGGCCTTTCTTGTGCTTTACGTTGACGATATTCTACTCATTGGGAATGATGTAGCGGCATTGTCAACGGTCAAGGTTTGGCTAGCTAGTACTTTTGATATGAAGGATCTAGGAGAGGCGAGCTATATTCTTGGGATAAAGCTTTTTCGGGATCGCAAGCGAAAGATAATGGGATTGTCTCAAGCTGGTTATATCGATAAGGTGCTAACTAAGTTTTCAATGGATAATTCGAAGAAAGGATTGTTACCTTTCAAGCATGGTTTAGCGTTCTCCAAGGACCAGTGTCCAAAGACACAGGAGGAGAGGAATCGCATGATAGGAGTTCCCTATGCTTCAGCAGTGGGAAGTCTTATGTATGCGATGTTATGCACTAGACCAGATATTTGCTTTGCCGTTGGCATGGTTAGCAGATATCAGTCGAATCCAGGTCCAGAGCACTGGACAGCCGTCAAGCACATTCTTAAGTACTTGAGAATGACTAAAGATTACATGCTTATGTACGGTGGTAGTGAGTTAATTCCAGTAGGATACACTGACTCGGACTTTATGTCAGATAAAGATTCGAGGAAGTCGACGTCCGGTCATCTCTTTACCTTGGGAGGTGGTGCTGTCAGTTGGAGGAGCATTAAGCAGAAATGCATTGCAGACTCAACTACAGAAGCTGAGTATGTGGCTGCTTGTGAAGCCGCAAAGGAAGCTGTTTGGCTCAAGAAGTTCCTTATGGAGCTCGAGGTGGTACCAACGTCGCTGTCACCTATTACGCTTTATTGTGATAATAGTGGGGCAGTGGCTCAGTCCAAGGAGCCAAGGAACCACGGAAAGGGAAAGCACGTAGAGCGGAAATATCATCTTATCCGAGATATTGTTCAACGTGGAGATGTGACTGTCACCAAGATTGCCACCGCTGACAATCTTGCTGATCCGTTTACAAAGGCCTTGCCACAGAAGGTCTTTGATCGTCATGTAGATAGTCTAGGTCTCAGATGTAATCATGTATGGTTATGAGTGCAAGTGGGAGTTTGTTGGGTTTGTGCCCTCAAACCATTACTTTATATAGGAGACATTGACATTTTAATATATGGATATCAGCTTTACATTTTATGATGTATGTTTCTTTCATGAGATGATTGTTTAATCCATAAGTATCATAGTAAGTATTTCGTGTGTGTATGAGATACATACAATGAGATATGAATTACTATTCTTTGATACTTAAAGCTTATCACAGTGGATGATGAGACTGGATATCTCATCAGGTATACACTGTAGCATCACTAACTACCATTAGATGGAGTGATAAATCTCAATCACTAGAGTGTGACTCTTGGTTAGTATGCTAGTGCTTATAGTGCATTGACGGACCTGAGTTTCCTATTGACGCTCAAGGCTGTCAATCAGTCGATAGGAACTCATAACTTGTGTAAGCTATATGTTCTCAATCTTGAGACGATTATGAACACAGACTGTGGATATGACTGCTTTGACTTACCAATAAGTGAGGTCTATAGAAGATCAACACCTGGGTATCTTGGGTATGTCATATTCATAGGGTTGTGAACATATATTGTCAAGACAGAATCTACCCTCTGTTTCAGAGTAAGCATTCCCTTGAGAATGTCACCAAGTCGATTACTGAGTACTGCAGTCTTGTTGATAAGAGTTATCAACATGTTTGGTAATCATGAGAGGTGAATGGGACTCATGGATTATAAGAAGTAATCATGATTCAGGTTGACAGTAACTGTTTATCCGACTACCTGAATATGATTGCGAATGCTGACGGTAGAGGGACATTAGTACAACATACAAGTCTAGTTATCGCTTCGGATATGTTCTTTTGCGTTGGAGTTCAGTTATCGTTTTATAGTGGAGTAAACGTTAACTGATCAGTCGATTAATTTGATGATCAAAGAGTTTGGTCATGGGAATTAATCAACTGATCTGAGCCAACAATAAAGAGCCTAGGAGGTCCCACTCTTAGCTCCGCTAGGATGCTTGGAAAGGCAAATGAGGATGATGTCAAGACAGGTTCGATCGATCGAAGTTGTCTCGATCGATTGAAGTCTAGACAGGTTCGATCGATTGAAGATGGTTCGATCGATCGAATGTTCGATCGATCGAAACCACTTCGATCGCTCGAGAGCTAGGTCGGTTCTGGGAATCTATAAATAGGGCAGCTGCGTTCTGGAAAAGTTGTTCGTCGTTTTGAACGTCAGAAGCTGCAGAAACTGTTTTGGAGCCCCAAAACCTTCTATATCCTCTCCATTAGGGTTCCCACCAACCCTAGCCCTTCCTGCAAGCATCCATAGGAGTCATAAGAGTGAAGACCATCTAGTGTAGGCTGCTGGAAGTCAGAGATTTCAGAATTGGGTCCAAGACAGTAAGGTATAATTCTTGTCCCCTCTTGTGCGCATCTATAGAGTTGATGGGTAGTAGATCCGGGCATGCCAATTAAGTTTTATAACTTGATTTTTTTCCGCTGCGCGTTTAAACTTAGAACTTAAACCGATTTTTCCAACAATATATATATGTATTTCGTGTGTGTGGGAGTATTTTGGAAACCAAAGATTATAGAGAGTTATAGAGAGAGAGAATGTGTACTTGTGTTTGATATACATATACATGCACATCTATATATATACACATATACTATATATATACACACAGTCCGGGAGAGAGAGAGAGAGAGAGAGAGAGAGAGAGAGTGAGAGAAGAGCAGAAAAAGAGGAAGGAGAAGAGGAAGGAGAAAAGGAAGAACAAACAGAGAAAGAGAGGTCGAGACAAAGACAAATATGCCCTTATGACTTTCAGTGAGTCCTGAACTCACTCGGTAGCTTAGTTATAATGTTTTACGAGTTTTGGACATTTAATAAGGACCCAAACACGCCCTAATAGGTCTGGACATTCACTGCTAGAATCTGGGGAAGACGACGTTCTAGCGATCGAACTAGGTTTAATCGATCGAATGCACTAAAGTCTCAATCGATTAAAATGACTTCAATCGATCTTCGATCGAGGACATCTTCACTTCAATCGGTCGAGCACACTACAATCAATCGAACTTCATTTTCTTCAATCGATTGAGATGACTTCAATCGATCGAACTAAACAGAACATGGATGTTTTCTCTAAGTTTATAATTTATAATGCTTAGTTATTTAATTGATGTTCCATGATCCTATTATGCAATTTTTTGGATAAAGGGATGATGGGGTACGATAATGGGTATGAGTATCCTCGGGTGTAACGTATTTGGGTTTAGAATATTAGTAAGGGTCGTGCGATAGTAAGGGTTGTGTTTAGTCGAGCAGATGATTTGTTCAGGTTGAATCCAATAAGCGAGTAATAGGGATTTGACTAGGATCGTGGGAGCTATGGGTGTATAGTACTCGCAAGCGTTCTTAAAAGCAGTGAACAGTAAGAGTTCTTAAAAATGGTGAACAAGAGGAATGGTGCATCCATAGGCTAGTCGTTATATGAGAGCGATGTATAGTGTTCGCAAGAGTTCTTATAACGGCGGTGAATAATAAGGGTTCTTAAAAGCAGTGAACAAGAACACTTGTATGTTGTGATGATATAATCAGTCTGGGTAGCCAGTCGAGGTCGGTATAGCCGATATTCGGGTTTGAAAACGAGAAGAAGCAGGTGATGAGTTCGAAATAAAAAAAAGCAAAATATTATTAGTATCACTACTATATATATATCGTTCATAACTAGTAATTACTTTATACCTATGATTTTATGGGAGTTTCTATTCACTCAGCTGAAGTAAGCGGATGGCGTTTATGCTTGGACATTCACTGTCCAGACTACCATGTCCCTTTAAATGCAGGTGATGGAGTTGATGACGATGGCTACTACCTGGAGGGGGAGTATGTTGAGGGTGGCCCCACTGACAATGGTTATGTCGGGGGAGACTATTACACCGATGACTATGTTTATGCCAGTTGAAGATATGAAAATAGAAATTAGTTTATGTTCCTGCTTTGTGTTTCGTATTGAACTTTACTTTGTAATAATTGGTATCTGGGCATTTGTTGCTTTCAGTCATTTTTTTTTTTTTTCTGATAGAATTCCTGTGGACGACTTTGATAATGCTATAATAACTAGATCTTTTGTAATATATTCAATTTGATATTCTTACTGTTCTTGTTACTTCTAGTTGATTATTACTGTGTGGTGTGGACAATTAGTGACATTCACCCGTCATTGCTGATGGACCCAAAAAATATATTTATTTTTCTCTATTTTACTACTTCGGACCGTGACAACATTTCTTTATGCAGAGATCCTATGATTTAATGATGTTATAGATCCACAGATTGGGCCACAGCAAAGCTAAAATGTATTTAAAAGAATGTACCCAAAGTCTTTTTCAATTTAACCAAAAACAAAAGAGAGCGAGTATTATTTACGAACTAATTTACCATTTTTTTCCCGTTGCAGCAAAACCCGAGCCATCACGAAATCAAGGTCACAAGTGGAGTACATCTTGGTTAAGATTCGTACTTCACGAGGCCCAATGCTGGCATGGTCCAACCCATTGCCAACTACAACTGTATGTCTGTAACCTTTTAAGCTTTTAACTATAATCACATTCCGAACTCTATTATCTAGATTAATTATATGTTAATTAACTTAATTTACAAAAATTATTTTAGTACTGTGTTAAAGAACTGAAGTTCTTCAAAAATTTACGAATAATCCATCACCCAATCACCCTTCCTAAGTCACCATATGACAGGTAGAGTGACGTTTACACTATAAAAATTTAATTTTATTTTTAGTTGTTAAGTCTGTAACCTTTTAACTATAATCACAATCTAAAGTATACTATCTAGATTACTTATATGTTAAGTAGCTTAATCCTACTAATAAGATTATTTGAGTATTGTGTTAAAGAACTGAAGACCGAAGTCCTTCAAAAATTTACAAAGAATCCATCACCCAATCACCCTTCCTAATTCACCATATGACACGTAGAGTGACGTTTACTTTATGAAATTTTTTATTTTTTTAGTTGTTGTTGGTGTATATGTAAGTGCATGAGATAATATATGTATGCACATGGTTCTGCTATCCTACTACAGGTGCGTAATACTTTAATATCGTGTTTAACTTAAATGGAAAATCGTCTTTGTTATCTTACTAAAATAAGGGTATTATAGTAATTTTAGGAAATACGAGTAATTTTACTTTGAAAAATTCTATATAAACTCACATTGTAGGTGTGTATATAATTTTTCTTTTAACTTTAGGTGTTTGGTAATAGGACAACATTATGGTACATAATTTCTTGAAAACTTATTTTTATATTTTAAAATATGATTGATCTACTTATGTATTACATAGACAAAAATTTACACGATCAATCAATAGTAGTAAAAGTATTTCAAAAAAATAAAACTAAATCATTTTCCTCATTCAAATGAAGTGGCATAAACTTTTTAAAATATTTTTTTTTTTTAAAGAAGACAAAATATCTATTTTACACCCACATGTAGGAGAAAATATTCATTACAACGTGGTATAATTCTATATGGTATAACAAGCCAACATAGAGCATGCATGAATCCATCAAAACCTTTACTATACTACATGGTATAACAAGCCAATATAGAATATGCATGAATCTATCGGACCCTTTCCTTCTCCACCTCACCCTAAAACATTTCTACCTTAGCAAAAATTTGAAATATACGAAAGATTACAAAATTCTGCATGATATCGCCATGATACCCAATATTTACTCCACATCTAGGTTAGCATTTCTCTACATGTGTACATATATATATGATATATTAAAAAATGAAGCCACACTATATATATGTCCCACTTCCATTACACCCTTTTACCACTTGGCCTTCATATATAGAGGAGAGTTTAATTCAGTTCATTACTCTCCTATGATCAAAAGGAATGTATGTATATTGACATATCAGCCTCTCTCTCTCTCTTCCTCTCTCTCTCTCTCTTGAATGCTGATATTGGCCCGTAGCCTTCGCTCCTCCGTCCGGTTATTCCTCCATTGAACAACTCACACATAGATTCAGTTCAAACTACTCATTCTCACAAAGTGGATAAGAGCCCCCCTAAATCTAATCCACTCCAACAATTCAGGATTCACGTTTATCTCGACATCTCACTTCTAGTGAGAGAAAGATAGAGAGTTTTTTTTTCAACATGGGTACTTTCTGATCAAGAACTCATATTCAGTATTATCCATGGACTATCTAAGAGAAATAGAAGGCAAACGAGGGCACGATCATCATTTCACGACGAACTCTTCCTCGAGATGTGTGTGGGTCCCGGGTCCTGTAATCGTGGGTGCCGGACCATCGGGGCTCGCGGCGGCGGCATGTTTGAAGCAAAAAGGAGTCCCTAGCGTAGTTTTAGAGAGATCCAACTGTATAGCTTCTCTATGGCAGCTCAAAACTTATGATCGTCTTCGTCTCCATCTGCCCAAACAATTCTGCGAATTACCGCTCATGTCCTTCCCGGTAGAATACCCAACTTACCCTTCCAAGCACCAGTTCGTGGACTACTTGGAAGGGTACGCTAGGGAATTTGGGATCAACCCGGTCTTTAATCGGACGGTGGAGAGTGCGGTTTATGATGAAAGTGTCGGGTTTTGGAGAGTGAAGAGTGTGGGAGTGGGGGATGGTGAGGAGAAAGAGTACGTTTGCCGCTGGTTGGTGGTGGCAACCGGAGAGAATGCAGAGCCAGTGGTGCCGGAGATTGATGGGGTTGGGGAGTTTGGTGGGCCCATAGTGCATACAAGTTGTTATAAGAGTGGGGATGTGTTTAGAGGGAAAAGGGTTTTGGTGGTTGGTTGTGGGAATTCTGGAATGGAGGTCTGTTTGGATCTTTGTAATTATAATGCTTGGCCTTCACTTGTTGTGAGAGATACAGTAAGTGTACTTTTAGTTTCTCTCTCTCTCTCTTTGTGCTTTTTTTTATTTAATTTTATTTATATAACATACTGGGAGGGATTCCGACCTGCAACACAACGAGTTAGAGAGAGTTTGTGGCAATCAACTCAGAGACAACCTCAGTCTGTCTTATTGCGTTTCAAGACATTAAAAATAAAACCCATTAAATGCTTTTTTTTTTGTTCCAAGTTTTCGAGTTTCTTTTAGTAAAGCAAAATTTTGAATGGTTTCTCCAATTCCATTACGGAATAGAGAAGACGTTTCTCCAATTAATTAAAATAAAGAAAAGCATCCTCTAGTGGGATAGTTTAAAATTTTCCAAAATTAAATTAAATGTTTTTTTATTAACACATGTATTTGTGTATGTGTTTATGGACTATAGATACGGTCGAGCAAAGAACTCTTTTCAGTTTATCCCCAAAAAAAATTTATTTATTTCAATCCAGTTTTCTCAGTATCCCAAAACTTTTACTATACATATATATATATATATATATTTTTTTAATTTAAACAATACGATAAAAAAAAAAAAAAGGTCACATTTGTTGCAAATAATATATTCGAACCATATATATTCTGTATATACAAAACGCATAAATTAGGGTGCAATTGAATAGATACCCATTTCCAGACTTGGCAATTTGCAACTGTTAAGTGAAACTGTGTTCTAAGTGCATTAAAGTTCTTTATAGTTGACCAAAAGCTATACAAACGCACATTCATACCAATATGTTTTTATATACGAGAAAGTTTTTGATTTTTCACTTTCTTGGGACTCTGAAGCATGCCCAACAGTACTCCGCAACATGGGATTTGATTTCATAATTAAACAAATGATTTTCTTTGTCTTTTTTTTTTTTTTTTCGTTCTTCTTATGTAAAGTAAACTTTTAGGGTATGGAGTCAATCCATGGCCTGTAATCAACTAGCCCTCTAGAAGGGTTGGGACTTGGGGGCTCTCAGACTCATGTTTTAGGTTTCTTTTTGTGTACTACTGCCCTATATTTTTGTATATGACCCCTTCTAATATGACCCTTTATTATTTGTTTTTGAAGGTACATGTCCTACCACAAGAGATGCTAGGGAGATCAACTTTTGGGCTGTCCATGAAGTTGCTCAAGTGGCTGCCCGTGCATATCGTGGATCACCTCTTGTTGATCGCGTCGTGGCTCATTCTCGGTGACACCTCACAGTTCGGGCTTGACCGGCCTCGCGTGGGCCCACTTGAGCTCAAGAATTTGTCCGGAAAGACGCCGGTGTTGGACGTAGGGACCCTTGCCAAGATCAAAAGTGGAGACATTAAGGTACTACTACTTTTGTCTCTCTAATTATGCAAATCATGTTAATTGATCTTTCTTTCCCCTTTTTGTCACTTGCAACTTTCTAATGTTTGATGGATTGATCTAATGTTTATTGGTCAATTATTGCCCTATGTATGATAAATTTTCCTAATTCATTGGGACAATCATGAAGTAATCAAAATTGTTGATGTAGTGTACTCCGATTTATTTTTGTGTTTAAATGAAATAATATTAGAGATTTTTTAGGACATTTTAATTTTTCTCTTTATAAATTCTTGTGACATTTCTTTGAGGCTCTGACTCCATTTCAGTAAAGTTCTTTACAATCATTTGTGTTGTCCTATTGTATGATTGTGTATGTAGTTTGGTCTACGTGGATCGATTATATAGCATAACTATACGAAGTGTTTCTCCAGAACTTTGCTGGATTGCTTTCTTTTATATTTTTAATTGTTTCTAATGGCTTCTCTTTGATTAAAATTTAATCGATGAGTTTCTAAATTATCTTTACTATTTTGAGTAGGTATGTCCAGGCATACAACGACTAACTCGTCACACCGTAGAGTTTGTCAATGGGAGAAAGGAAAATTTTGATGGAATCATCTTGGCAACTGGCTACAAAAGCAATGTACCCTCTTGGCTAAAGGTACCTTTTTTATCTACCCTTTTTCTTTTTCTTTTTCTTTTTCTCTTTAAAATTCCTGATTCTTTTGATTATGTTACATTTCACAAGTTCAAAGTGACTAACAGTAGAGATATGTTTTTGACTTATGTCCTCAGGAGAGAGAAATGTTTTCGGAGAAGGACGGGCTACCACGAAGGCCATTTCCAAATGGGTGGAAAGGTGAGTGTGGGCTCTACGCCGTGGGGTTCACCAAACGCGGCTTACTTGGCGCATCAATGGACGCCAAAAGATTAGCGGAAGACATTGAAAGGTGTTGGAGAATGGAGTCAAAACATCTATCCAGATTCGCGGGCTCATAGTATTGATTTTGTTTGATGAATTTTTAGAAATGTAGATTTGATTGAAAACTATAGAGGTGTTCTTGAGAAAATTTGGTCATGGTTGTACCATTGGCACAATGTTGGTAACAAGAAGTTGCTCCTCCAAATGAGGAAAAGAAGGAAAGTAAAGGGAGTAAAGGGAGATTCATACACACACATGTACATGTGTGTGATATGTGTGTGATCTTTACATTGAAACTAGAGGCCTTGGGGGGACCTCAGCTACCTACTATCTGTACATCTTGTACATTGCCTTTTTTTTCCCCCTAATTGTTAGGCATGACATTTTAGGGAGAGAAAGGGAGGGGGGAGGGGAATGGGGAGGGTGGGGGGATTTGTTGGGAGTTTAATTTGGATTGGATTGCAAATTTGACTTTTGATTGTGATTAACCTACATATTTTACATGGGATTTGGGGTGAGACTTGAGAGTATAACAGTTTGTATGGTTTATGATTGTCCATTAGGTTTTTGGGGTTTGCAAGGACGTGACTTCAAGGATAGAAGGTTCTAATTAAATCTGACAGTGAAGCTTTCTTACCAAATCTCTCTATGATTTCTTGAGCATTTATACAGACTTTATGACTTCTGGAAATTTTATTGTTGTAATCATTTCATTCCAAGTAGAAGCTAGGACCACCCATTGTAATGATTCAAGTAAGATATGCAATTCAATTTTGATATTGGGATAAAAGTGGTCGATAAATTAACTATCAAAAAAAAAAAAAAAATTTAACTATCACAATATAGTTTTAGTTGAGCTTTATAGTTTTCTCGCATTCAAAGCTTTGTTTGCCTTTGGAACAGGAATGATTTTTTTCGTGGTGCATATGCTATAATGTTTGTATGTTTTAGATCAAGAAATAAGAAAAATAAAACGAAAGAGATATACTAGTGGGAAATAAAATATGGTAGACTCAGTTATCTTCTGTAAAAGTCGCACAACATATGATTCTGAACAATGGTAGGGGTACAACTATTTTTTACATCTTATTTACAACCATCTCTATCTCTTTCCTAAGTAGCACTGAGGCCCATTTAAATTTAATCGGACCCCACAATACCAGTTAGGAGTGAAATAGAGATGGTTATAAATGAGTTGTAAAAAATATGTAATTGTACCGCTAACATTACTCTATGATTCTAGGAACCTCAAAATAATATTCTTATTAAGAACCCATAGCCAACTTAAAATTATGTACAAGCAAACTATGGGAATGGAACCACATTGCACAACATAATATTGTACGAGACTCCAAGGTAATTAAGACAATTATTTATTTTTATTTTTTTATATCTCAGACTTGCTCGTTTAAAAAGAGTAAACACGGTACTAAAAATTATCTTTAAAATAAATTACTAAAAAATTAAGAGACGGTGAAATTAGTGTTGGAATATTTTAATAAAAATATAATTTTTATATAAATTCTTTTGGGAGTTTTATACTTATCATTGAGTGTTTTATTTTATTGTTTTGTAACATTAGTTTAGTCATTATTTGATGAACTAATTAGCCTTATTAGTGGGTGTTATACACCATTATGCCCAAAAATTTATTGGATTAGTTCATTAGCCCATATGTTACACATGTGATTATTAAGGCTAGTTAATTGGGCTTAAACTTAAATTAGTATGGGTTTTCCAACAACCATATTTTTGAGCCTATAAATATAAGGCTTGGGGCGTATTCTCTATACAACACATGTAATATGACTATAAATTCATGAGATGGAATAGTGCTAGTATAATGTACTACTTCTTTTATTCTGTGTATATATTGTAACTATATTTGGGCAAAGAAAGGTGTTAGGAGAAGATTCGGTCTTCCCCAAATTGGGTAGATTGGGGATGATCACAGCCTAGAGCTGAGTTGTAGTATCCTGGAGATGACGTGTTAGTCTCCTACACCGGTGATTACCGTGAGAGACGGGAATTCTCTTAAAGAGACGACCTAGTCTGCACTCAACCCAAACATGTGACTTTTTTGTGGTACAATATTCTAAACGATGTCATACTAAGGCCATGCGATGTTCCAGATTGACCACATCAACAGAGAGGCAAACAACGTCGCGGATAATCTAGCCAAAGGTGGCGTGCATAGAGTCTCCCCTTTGTGGCTTGGTTATGAGTAAGCGGAATGAAATAGAGTCTGGTTATTTCTTTTCTTGTTACTGTTCAACCTCTTGATTGGGTTTGGGTTGGGGAGGGCTTTCGGTGTACGTTTTCTTCGGGTGTGGAGTTTCTTCTTGGGTTGGAGAGCTTCTTTCTCCTTTAGACGTGTGTGAGTTTTGGTATGTGTTTTCTTGTGTGTCGAGTGGTCTTATTCTTTTCGCGTCGTGTATGTATCTATATCTATTCCCATTACATGCCCGTTTTGAATTGGCTGCATTAGTAATTTCGGGGTGTGTCTGATACTGCATTTTTAGTAGGCCAATGTTTACTAATAATTAAGTTTGCATATACTTAGGCCCAAATGAAGACATTTTAATCTAATTATGTTTAATTTTGGTTTGCTACAACTAGCAAGGTAATCCGTTTCAGGGCTATATGCTATAGGAAGAAAAATACAAAGTCTAGTAGTCATACTGATTTTCAGAAGGACATGGATGCAGCAGGTCTGGGGAATTTGTTTGTTTGGTGAGGGGGTCTTTTTTTTTTTTTTATCCAGATCCTTAAAATCTTCATTACAGAGTAAATTGAAGGACTTTCTGTAGAAATTGATAGAGTGAATTGAAAAATATTCTCATTAATTCTTTCAAAGCATTCACTTAACAGTTTATATAGAAAAATCTAACAGAACTCAACTCATCAGCTCTCACCACTCATAACAGAATCTAACTAACTTCAAACTAACTCTCTCTCATTACAATTATAGCACATGTTTTAATATGCTTAACATTCCCCCTCAAGCTGATGCAGCTAGAGGCATCAGTTTGTCTTTCAGGTACTTGAATCTGGGAACAGACAAGGCTTTGGTAAAGATATCAGCCAGTTGATCAATGGATGAAATATGAGCCACTTGAAGCATCTTGGCACCAATTTTCTCCCTAACAAAGTGATAGTCAACTTCCACATGCTTAGTTCTAGCATGAAATACTGGGTTAGCAGCTAAGGACAATGCACTGATATTGTCACACCATAAAACAGGAGTGTGAGGCAGAGAAATATGTAAATCTGAGAGAAGCTGATGAAGCCACAGAACTTCTGCTGCAGTAAGAGAGAGAGCTTTATACTCGGCTTGTGTGCTGGATTTAGCCACAGTAGGTTGCTTCTTGGCTGACCAGGAAACTAAGTTGGATCCCAGAAAGACACAGTGACCTGTGGTAGATTTCCTGTCCAAGGAGTCACCAGCCCAATCAGAATCTGAATAGGCTATTAATCGAGAGAGCCCTGCTGCATCTGCACACCATTATAAATAGTACCCTTAACATATCTGAGGAGTCTCTTTAAAGCTTGAAAGTGAGATTGAAGAGGATTATGCATATATTGGCACACCTTGTTGACAGCAAAGGAGATATCTGGCCTTGTTATGGTAAGATATTGCAGAGAGCCAACCAAACTTCTATAAAGTTGTGGATCAGAGAATGCTGGATCATCAGAAAGGAGAGGTTGTTTAGTAGCCATAGGAGACTCTGTGGGCTTGCAGTCTGTCATTGCTGCTTTAACTAATAGGTCAGAAGCATACTTTGCTTGGGACAGAAAAAGACCACTAGAGTTGTGAGTGACTTCAATTCCTAAGAAGTAGTGTAGTGGACCAAGGTCTTTCATAGCAAAGGCTGAACTCATGGACTGAATAAAGGATGAGATATCAGAGGGATTACTGCCAGTAACTAGAATGTCATCAACATAAACCAGAACAATAAGAATATGTTTGGGACTATGTTGGACAAAAAGAGAAGTATCAGCTTTACTATTCACAAACTTATGCTGTAGCAGAAACTTGGAGAGTGTAGAATACCAAGCTCTTGGAGCTTGTTTCAAGCCATAAAGAGCTTTCTGAAGTCTGCATACATACTGAGGACAAGAGGAGTCAACAAAGCCCTGTGGCTGAGTCATATAGACCTCTTCTTCAAGGACACCATGTAGAAAAGCATTGGATATATCAAGTTGACGAATTGGCCAGTTGAAATGAAGAGCTAAAGTAAGTACTATTCTGATAGTAGGTTGCTTGACCACTGGACTGAAGGTCTCAAAGTAATCCAATCCCTCAGTTTGGTGAAAACCCTTTGCAACTAGTCTAGCTTTATGCCTTGCAATACTTCCATCAGCATTTTTCTTAATTTTGAAAACCCATTTGCAACCTATGATGGGTTTATTGGAAGGAGCTGGGACCAAAGACCATGTCTGTTGAGTCATCAAAGCATTGTATTCTTCTGACATTGCTGTTCTCCATTCAGCAAATTTAGAGGCAGTAAGAAATGTGGAAGGTTCAGTGGGGATTGCAGAGGAGACACTAGCTAAGTGAACTGAAGGACTGAAGTGAAGTTTTGGTTTTGAGATGCCAACTTTGGATCTGGTAACCATGGGATGATAGTTGGAGACAGTAGAGGGAGTGAGAGTAACAGAGGAGATGGAGGGAACATCAACTGTAGATGGTGGAGAAGGAGGTGAAGAATCAGATAACTGAGAGGGAGAAGCTGAATTAAGAACTAGATTTTCAGTGAGAAGTTGATAGTTAGAAGTGGATGGAGTAGAAACTAAAGAGGGAGACATTGTATGTGATGAAGAATAAGAAAAGGGAAATTGTGTTTCTACAAATTGGACATGTCTAGAGATAAAGACTTGTCCAGTGTTAGTATCAAGACACCTATATCCTTTAGCATCTGCAGAATAGCCAAGAAAAGCACACAATCTGGATTTGGGAACTAATTTGGATGATCTGTAAGGCAGTAACCAAGGATAACAAGTACACCCAAAGACTCTGAACATGGTAAAGTCAGGTGGAATGTGAAAGAGTAGTTCATATGGAGTTTTGAAATGAAGATTGGGTAATGGAAGTCGATTGATCACTACACCATTCAGCCAAATTTCTAACACTGAGGTTTTTGGTTTTCTAACGGTAATTTACCATTACAGATTTGTAACGGTAAATTTCCATTAGAAATTTAGCTTTCCGTTAGTAATTTACATTGGTTTGGTAAATTTAATATTGTAATGGGTTTAAAAAATTGTAAATATAAATCCAGTGGCATATTTGTAATTAAATAAACAGAATTAAAAAGGCAGTGGTAGTTTCGTAAATAAAATTGTGGCATATTTATAAATAAAACAAAGCAAAATTTTTGCCCTAAATTTTCCCCCAAAAATTTCCCTCCTATTTCTTGTATACACCAGCAAGCCACTAGGCCATCGTCTGCTCCATCTCCAACACCAAGCCTTCCTCTTTTCTTCATCTCTCCACGCCATCGTCGCCGCCAGTATCAGTCATGCCGGGATCTACAATAAGTTAATTCATATTTTCCAGCACATTCTCTCTGTCTCTCTCTCTCTCTCTCATCGTTTATCTCTTTTTTCTTCGTTGAGGATTGATTAGGTTTTTACGGAAGATGATTCGCTCCGTCGAGGATTGATTTTTGAAACCCTAATCTGAAGGTAGCAACACCATCGCAGTCGAACTCATCTAATCTATCTACTGCTCTTCTATTAAGGTAATTAGAAGTCGATTTGGATTTCCATTTTCGATATGAAGATCATCTGGAATTTAATTTATACTGAAGCTCTCAAAGTTGAGTTGAGTTGAGTTGTATTGCTTTTCACCTTTAAAAAGGTTCATAAATTCAAAAGATTTCCCAAATGTTCTGCTTATTTACAAGCTAGTACTGATTGTACATATCTGTCAGTGCTATCATTTTTGTGGCAAGCCTAAAGAAGAATAAATTTTGATTCAATTTTCTTGAACTTTCTTGCCATTATTGTGAAAGAAGAGATAATATGTAATGCTGTTTATTCATCATTAAGGAGTTGATTTGAACCATTTAATATGTAATGTTGTTTATTCGTCATTAAAGAGTTGATTTGAACCATTTGAACTACCAATGAATTTTACATACTTCATCGTATTTTCCATTTCTTTTAGTTATTAATTAATGCAGAGCTTCAATAGTTGCGTGAATCAAACCATGTTTCAGTTATATCAACAGAGTGGATGACCTCTTATAATTTTTTTCTTCCCAGATCCAACCTCTGTGGAGACATTACTTCGAAAACACAGAGGGACTTATCTTTGTGGTTGATAGCAATGATGGAGATCGTGTAGTCGAAGCAAGGGATGAGCCAGAATGTTGACTGAGGTAATAGAAAGCTCCGAAATTCTTTACGGTCTTGTACTAATTGGGTTTTGTTTGATTTGGGTTTCTGTTCTAATTCGATTTGGGATTCTGTTCAAGTTCGCTGATCAATTGTACACTTTGTTCTCATATATGTCTAATTGTCTATGCTCTGATGTAAATATTACTCTTAAGTTTATCCATATCAATCTCTGCATTTTGTTTGGGTCATTTTTTTAAAAAAAATTATATATATATATATATATAACATTTTGAATTGTTTAATAGTAAAATGCTCATTTGGGTAAATTGTATCGTGCTGCCTTAATGAAAAGCCTAGACTGTTCCAACTGTGCTGTAGTGCTGCCTATTGGGATGTTTTTCCTTGAATATGATCTTTCTGTTGGAGATAAATTTCAGTGCGACTAACAGCGACAAATCCATTAAGGCAGCACGATACAATTTACGTTAAGCTATGCAATAGAAATTTTAATTTGTATCACAAGATTCTGTAGCTTTACTCACGTTCTAGGGCTGAACTACCAAGGAAAAGAGGTGGTTTTAAGTTGTGAAAATGCTGCTGTGTTAGGTTTTTCGAGTGTTTGGTGTTTAGAGTCTTGTAATGAAAAAGATGCTGAACTGTTCTGTGCGTGTGTGGCGCATGCGGGTGCTTTGCCGTCAGCAAAAATAAAAAATAAAAAATGCTGAACTGTTCTGTTTGAAAAGAAATTCGGAAAAATGTAATGAGAGAATTAAGAGAGGATCGTGTGTGTGTGTGTGTGTGTGTGAGTGAGAGAGAGAGAGAGAGAGAGAGAGAGAGAGAGAGAGCTTGATTAAGTTCCATAATCGAATAAGCAGTAGAGTCGAAGAGTCTTTGGTTAACTAAGAAAAAATGTTAATAAACTTATTATTATTTTTTTTTGGGAGCTTTACATGGAGATGCGGAAACTTTTTAGAGAGACACAAACTGTCTAAATGTTTCCTCACATAATAGGTAAGTGAAATTGAGCTTGAACTTTGCCATGGTAACAGTCCCTGAAGCTACTGAGCTGGATTGCAACCCAAGAAAAGATGCCTAACCCAAACTCAAAGTAGTTGAAGAGTTAGTTTGGAAACTCTAACCAAAGCTGCAACTTTAGAATCTAAAATATCTTAAAGTAAGCTTAACACATGAATACACTCCTTGAATGTCTCAACTATTTTCCGAAAAAAAAAAAAAGAATGTCTCAACTATTTCGACTGAGAATTGGAGATAATAACACCTATAACTGAGGAAACATTTCGTATACCCCTGAAATCCCAATTAAGGAGTGTTCTTTTCATGGATTTCAGGATGGATTTTTCCGTTCTTTTTGTTGCATGCGCATATGGTTTGCGTTTTGGTTGCAAGTACCCTGATTTGTTGCCAATGGCTAATTTACTCTGCTTCTTAATATGATTTTTGTTTATAAAATATGTTCTTTGGCCTGGTTTCTGGTGGATTTATGTTCTTTGGCATCCTTGTGTCTTCGTGATAAACTTGAGCTTCTATACTTAATCTTAAAACCCACAGAGCCTTGCTTAGTTTTACATTTGAAGTTTATTATGATTTTATAATGTCTTATTCGTCCTTGGTTTTATCAAAATTTTGAATCGCATTTAAGCTGTACTTTTTGTACAATGGGCTGTCTTGTGTTGTTGCTTGGCAATAAAGAGGATTCGCCTTTAGACAATCTTTGGTTGTGCTGGTTATTTTGATCGAATCTGATCCTAGTTTGTAGTTATCTTTGTAAGCTCGGCTCTCTTCGTTTCTAGAACCTCATCTCCGAAACAAATGTTTAGACTTTCATCTTTGCAAGTTATAACATACTGCATGGTTATTTTAAAATTTTCAGTTTGAATCAAACAAACAGTGCCTTAACTAACATTGGTCTTCGGTAGTGAGTTCCCTCTTTCTCCATTGAGCCTTACAACTTATGCAGACCACCAGAAAGATCCGCACGAATCTCTAAAGTCTGCCCTCCATTGCATCAGATAGTGTTCAGGTTAGTAGTTTTTTGGTTTTGCATGTATAATATGCTAATAATCAGACCACCTCTCTCATTAATCCTGCAGTATATCAGAAAACTACTCTTTTGGATCTTGACAAGTCTTCCATCGAGCACGTGCTGAGATAACTTCGTAAGCTACCATGGAGTGAAGGTTCACAAGGGAAAGTATGGACATATTCATTTGATTGCTTCATTTACTGCTGGTCTGAGTCGCTATCATGATGAATTTGCAGTTACTGTTGTTGACGAGGTGGTTTTTTATTTATTTATTTGTTCCCGCTTTTCCCAAGTATGGAAATGTATTGTTGGGTATTAGAATTTTTTCTCTGAAAACATTATTTTGATTGCTAAAAAGAGGATCATATTCTTCTTGATGTGCTTTGGCAGGCAATGTTCTAAAAATGATTAGTTCATGTTACGGCTTTCTGATTCAATTGTCGGGTCAACCAGAAACGAATCGTGATGTCATAAACTTCTGTATATTAAAAACTTTACAGTAATTGGATTAGCTTAGTGTTGAACCAGATTTGTAGCTTTTTAACAAAGCTGTTTTTCTAGCTTTAAAAAGAATCAGATTTTTTTTTGAAAAGCTGAGAAAAAACGGATCCAAACAGTCGCATTTCTTAAACAATCATTGTTGTCCCTTAGAAAGCTGTCCCAAGCAGGCTCTTAATGTATGAAGCTGGTGAATCTACTGAGACGTATACAATAGAACCTCACTCAAAATGCTCTGAGAGTTTGGTTGTTTTTGGATGAGTATTGTATCTTATAAGATGTACTTTTTCTGGTGTAGATAGTATTCTTTTGATTAAAGTTGATCGAGTCCTGAGGCCTGGTGGATACTTCTTATGGACTTCACCACTTACATGCTCGGGCTTCCCTTTGCGGCAATGAGTATTGTATCTAAATATTTTGGATGCTCTCTCTCTCTCTCTCTCTCTCTCTCTCTCTCTCTCTCTCCACTTACTGAAAACCAGAGCTAGCTTTTAAAGGAAACAAAACATACTATGCTGGTGTTACCGGAATGAGTTTCCTAAGTCAGTTCCTTTTTCTGATTCATATTTTATTTCAATTATTTTTTGAACCATTTTTAATTTCCTTTTGGTGTTTCACTTCATAGAAGGAAGAGAAGAATCAAAAGGTTTTTTATCAAATCTCTGCCAGGAATATCCCTTGTGCCTCATGTACAATTAAATATCCATAAGTGTGCACATGTAAATAGCTAGGCTTTCTATATATTCAACTATTGGTTAGTTTGTATAAGTTCAGTTGATACCCTGATAAGCAAAATCTTGTTAAAAGATTTTAGAATCAGTCATTCACCATTTCATCCTATTCCATACGATAAGATAAAGTGAAACTTGATTTAATGTTGAAATTTAAAGTAAAGGATTTATTCATGCACATCTACACCATGCATAGCATCACCTCTTGATCAACTGATTGGGGTAATATGTTTTTCTTCTTTCACTATTAGTTGCTTTTCAGAAATTTAATGCTTTTCTGTTGCGTTTAAAATGTGCTTTATCTTTTGAATTTTTTGGCACACTAATGAACTTATACTAGAAAAATAGAACATTGTTAAGTGGTTGAATACAATCCATGATGAAAATGATTGGTAATTATCTGAAACCTTTTGTGCTTGAAATTTAAAGCAATATTGATGACATTGTTGGTCAGGTCATCATAGAAAGCTACAATTTATTTTGCATTAACCGTTAGGTCACCATAGAAAGCTAGGCATTCTTAAATTGACATTGCCCCTAAAATGTGCACTTGATGACATATTATTGGGTTTTTTTTAACGGTGATTGGTGTTTTAATATTGCAGAGAGATGCTCTATGTACTACAGCTATCAATAAAGTTCATGGTGAAATACCCATTTAAATATGTACGTGCTTCTAAGTTCTAACTGATTTTTCTTAATGCATATTGTTTTATTTTGTTTAAGGATTGAAAAATTATATGTGGTATACAAATGTAAATTTAGCTATTTTCTGTTACTAAATGTTGATTTGAGTTTTGAGATTCAAAAGTTAGCCCTATGACAAGTCACTAAGGTAAGACGATGGTACTACCCTTTTCAATTATCATTTCATCAACCAAAGTGCTTATTTTCACTAACTTTAATGCTTTGGATCATAGAAGCGCTATATTGACAGTTTTGATTAACAACATTTTAGTACAAATATATTTTTCATGTATAGGCATTGATTACTAGATATGTGTGTGTATATATAACATCTACAAGTTTGCATTAGGATTTTAAAGAAAGCTCGTAGTAATGCTTGTGCACTTTCAGTTTCAACTTTTCAAGCTAGGCCCTGTTCAGTCAATATACATACCTGAACCTTCAGAATTTGGTAAGGAGGTAAAACTTCTCTTTTTGGTTAATAACTAGGAAGCAAACTGAAATAGGGTGAAAAAAAAATGTGTCTCATAGCTTCCTCTCTTTTTGGCTCCTAAAACATTTTGAAAAGACTTCTACCATGGTTTAACCATAAAAAGACTACACATTTTGAAAAGACTTCTACCATTTTGAAAAGTCTTTTATAAAATTCGTAAATAATTATACTTTTGGAATTTTCATATTCTGTCCGCGCTGGTCCATGTAAAATGTGATTCTGCACAACTTTCGTCTAATGGAATATTTCTCAAATCCGCACCGTTTGGGCAGAAAAATAACATTTCAGCAGCAGTTTTTTTTTTTGACAGCAGTTTTTTTTTTTGACAGCAGCCCATGCGCTCGAGTTTAAATCCTCAAGTTTAAACATCGATACATGCCTAATCAAGTCCGAAACAACATACAACACGAGTCTAGACCAAACGGAACTTCATACGCTCAAAATTTATGAAAACCGAGAAGCGAAAGAGATTAAAAGAAAAAGAGAGGGAGTTAGAGAGGGAGAGAGATTGAGAAGGAGAGATAGAGAAAGGGAAAGAGAAGGGGAGTTCTAAACATGCACGCACGTGTAACATTGTTTTCGGAAACATTTTAAAGTACTAATACAACATAATTAAAAGAAAAGAAATACTCGAGAAATAGAAAGAGATAAGAGGGAGAGATAAAGAACGAGAGGGGGAGGGAAGTTTAAAACTTTTGAAATGGTTTAAATAACAATCACAACAAATCCGGTAATGATTCCAACATCAAAAGAATGAAGCAACACAAGAATTCTCATGATCACTACTAAAAAAAAATGAATCCGACAAGGATTCAAACGAAAGAGATCAACAATGCATAACACGAATCCGACTAGGATTCCAAATACAAGGGAAACTCAAACCACGAACAAAGCAATTATAATTATGTGAACTTAAGGAGATTCGACGATCTCAAAAAGTAAATACTTAATCCGAAATGAGTCTAACAGGTAGGAAAGCAAGGACTAGACACGTGTCCATTAAACCAATGAAATTCTTCAACGACAAAATACAAATTCACGAACAAGGGGTTTTGTAAAAACGTAATCCAACATCTTAACGGTTCAGAACTCAAGAGATTTTGTAGCGACTGCCCTGTCACTCCTGTGTCTGCTAAGCTTGTATTCCTCAAAAAGGGAAAAAACAAAATCACAATGTCACAATCGGTTTTTGTTGAGCTATTTTTGGTGGACAGGTTCTACAAACTCTAAAACTTCTGGGTGTGAAAATTCATTCTGTCACACAGCTCACAAAAACAACAGATTTTGTGCACCACAGAATATGCACACCCCCGATCATGCCATATGCACATCCGCACACAACACAGCATGGGCACAATACACGTGTACATCATCCCACGCCCACAGCACATGCGGACAGCCACACGCACAACGCACACACTCACTGCTTCGCACTCCACGCACACAGTGCCGACTACTTTTTTATGTTTGGTTTTTTACTTTTAGTTCGTGTGCTCTAATATTAATTGAAGTAATTGTAATTACTAATGTTGAAAGTTCGAGTTTTTATTACAACCACCTTCGAATGGTGGAAAGTAACTAAACAACTTTTGAATCAAGCAGAAACCATTCCAGGAATTGGAATTTTCTTTTGTGTTTTTGGCTAGGCCAGATTCATTTCATCCATGTATTGGTTCCCAACACGTGGTCGTGGGAACAAAATACAAAATAAAAATTCAGTGACACCACTCTTTTTGGTGCTCCCATCAACCACATGTGTTGGAAACCATATTTCGCAAATATTGGGAAATAAGAGCACCCTCATGTGATGACTAAAATTTTATGTAGCACCATATTTCGCAAATATTGGGAAATGGAGCTACTACTCTATGATTGAAGTTTTTTTTTTTAACAACTGTATCAGTTGAAGAACACTTTTAAAGTATTTTTCTTTCTTCATTTCAGAGCAACCATAGTACTGCTAACTTTCATGGTGCCGCGAGAGCATTGGGTTATGTTAGGTGAGCCAGAGGCGAATCAAGTGTTCAATTTTTGTTTACGTTTTAGAGATGGGTAGTATTTTCAATAAGTTCAAGTAAGAAGTCCTTTAATCCGATCATATACTAATATGACAGCGACAAGCCCGGCAACCATGATTTCAAAATCCTAAGAAAGCTTGTATTGCCTGATGGTTCTGTACTCAGCGTTAGATATGTCGACCGACCAACTCGAGACTGTCTGTTTAAGGACCCTGTCATGGATGGGAAAATGTAATATATATGTTCCCTGTCTTAGTGTCTCCTCTTGAAATTCTAAGGCTATGTTTTGTTTTTTATTGAGGGAAAAGAAAGAGAACCATAAAGGAAAGTGTTTTCTTTTGTTTGGTTACCAACGAAAATCATGACGAAAACAAGGAGGAAAAGATTTTGTTTTTGTTTTTTGTTTTTTATTTTCAAGGAAAAGAAAGTACAGTGGGACTGGGACCTGCGTAAGTCACGTTCCTCTCTTTTTTCTAGGTTACAGTAATATTTTGAAAGTTTTTTACTTTTAATGTTTTTGAAACATGAACGAAAACATACAGGAAATAGTTTTCCTTCTTGTTTTCCATTCCATTTTATTTTCCCTCAATGAACCCGCAAATCAAACAAAGCCTAAAAGTCAATAAATCACTTCATTTTAGCCAAAGTCTTATATGTCTAACTTTTTTTTTGCTTGATTCTGCAGTCTTCTAAAGATATGGAACTTGAACAAGCTATGTGGAGTCGTAGGTGTTTTCAATTGCCAAGAAGCCGGAATTTGGCCAATGAAACAAGTTGATCCAGACACACAAATCTCCACATCCACCAATGATACAGTTGGGGAGCATATTTTAATATTTAGGTTTGGATTTAGAAATAGTTTTTATTCAAGGATAATTATGCCTATTTTGGATTATATTTTTTGTATTTAATATAGATTGAGCTTGTATTTATTATGGTTTGGATTTGAGCTTATTATATATATTTATAGTAAATGTGATATGGTTGTGATGGAAATTAGGTGCAAATAAAATTTGGGAGCATATTTTAGTATTTGTTTTTCATATTTAAAATAATTACTAACGGATAATTTCTGTTGGTATTCTTACACATGTGTTAGAAAACAAACCGTTAGTAATAATTACTAACGGTTTATATCCGTTAGTAATTGTCTCGAAAGTGTTAGAAAGTTACATGTTACATACCGTTAGTAATGAAATTACTAACGGTAATTTACCGTTAGTATTTTTGTATATAAAAGTGTTAGAAAATAAACCGTTAGAATAAATATTACTAACGGAATATTTCCGTTAAGAATAATAAATTACTAACGGTAATTTACCGTTAGTAAACATATTACTAACGGTAAATTACCGTTAGTAAAAATAATTTTCCTAACGGAACATTACCGTTAGAAATTCCGTTAGAATTATTAGCCACGCTCTATTTCTAACGGTAAATTACCGTTAGGAATAATTTTACTAACGGTAAATTACCGTTAGTAATGTGCCCTTTTGGTGTAGTGGATCAGAAAAGTTGCAGTAAGTATGGCATCAACCCAATATTTTGGTGGCATAGCAGAATGAGATAAGAGAGCAAGAGTGGTCTCAACCAAGTGCCTGTGTTTGCGTTCACTGACTCCATTTTGTTCAGGAGTGTGTGGGCAAGTTTTCTGATGAAGAATGCCATGACTAAGAAGAAAGGAAGTCATAGAAGAATTAACATATTCCCCTCCATTATCAGATCTTAACACCTTAATTTTTGAAGTAAATTGATTTTTTACTAGATTTTTGAATTGAACAAAGGTGGAAAAGACCTCAGACTTGTGATGAAGTGGATAAAGCCATGTAAATTTGGAAAAGTCATCAATGAAGATGATATAAAATATGTAACCAGAAACTGAGAGGGTGGAAGATGGACCCCATACATCTGTGTGAATAAGCTGCAGTGGTGTAGTGGATGAAGAATTGGACTGAGGAAATGGAAGTTTATGACTTTTGGATTTCAGACAGGGATGACAAGGAATTAATGAGGACACAGATAAAGGAACCTGATATTGAGAAGCCAACACACTCATGATTCTAGAAGAAGGGTGACCTAATCGAAGATGCCATTGATGGGTGGTAGATTGAACAGTAAGAAGAGCAGTGGGAAAGGCAGAAATAGGCTGATTTGTAGGACAAGTATTTGAGTATGATTGGGGTAATGAAGGAGAAAAAGGATACAATCCTTGATAGCAAGGTCCCTGAAGAATGGTTTGATTTGTGATTTTATCTTGAATCTCAAAACCATCACTATCAAATATAAATCTACAATTGTTATATTTTGCAAGTTGGTATACAGACAACAAATTGTGACTAATGGCAGGAACATGAAGAATTTGAGACAAAGACAGTGATTTAGTTGAAGTTTGTAAAACACCATCACCAGTATGCTGAATCTTGATAGCATGACCATTACCAACTGCAACTGAATGAGAACCTTTATAAGGTTGAAGAGAACACAGATTATCTAGATTCTTAGTCAGATGACTGGTAGCACCAGTATCTAAAAACCACTGAGTGGATGGACTGGTTTGAGAATTTTCAGTAGCAAGAAAAGCTTGGGGTTGAAAAGTTTGTGGGTGAAAATTAGAGGATTGGGAATTTTGTGGTGTATCAACAGTACCTGAGTTTTCCAAGTACCAATTTTCTTGAGAAAAGGATTCAGGAGAAGGAGTGGAAAATTGAAAGGATTGATGTTGTGGGAAGGAAGAAGGTGTGGGCAAAAGTGGAGGTTGGGATTGAGGTATGTATGGAGGAGATGGAGATGATAATGTGATTGAAGATGAATGATCTTCTCTCGTAAAAGCAAGATGTGCTTGAATTGTATTGCGAGCCATAGGTTGGTAAGAGTGATTGAACCGATGATAACACTCAGATGCACTGTGATTCCCTTTTCCACAGATCTGATAGAAGGTTCTATTATTATTGGTAGACCTGCCATAGCCATTATTTCTTCCTCCTCTATAACCTCCTCTGCCATGATTTCGACCACCTCGATTAAAGAAATGATGAACATTGGGACTTCAAGATTTAGTAAATTGATTTCCAGTTGAGTGATGAAAGGATTTGACAGAATTGTTATTTATAGACATTGCAGAAAAAGCAGTGTTTACTTGGCCAATGTTCTTCATTTCTCTATTGATATGTGATTCCTCTGACCTTAGTAAAGCATGTAACTCAGCTAATGTATATGATCTAGAATTGGTTCTTAGTGAGGTTTTTAGAGATGCATATTCACTAGTTAAGCCATTAACAGTATAGAGGATTAGATCTTCATCACTAACCGGTGATCCTGCTGCAGAAAGTCGATCTGCACAATTCTTGATGGTATCAAAATAGGAATCCATAGATCCCTCTTTAGTTGCATTCAGTAATTTCAACTTGATTTCATGGATGTGTGATCTTGATTGAGAAGCATATCGATTTGCAAAATAATTCCAAATCTCAGAGGCATGCTCAAACCCTATTATCTGTGGTAGAATAGATGGAGAGATGGTTGCATTTAGACAACTGACCAGTTGACAATCAATGCACAACCATTCATCAAGAGCTGGGTTTGGTGTGAGCAATCCAGATGAGTTAGTGATTTCTGCAGGAGGTTTTGGTACTGATCCTTCAACAAAGCCTAGCAGTTGATTTGCTCGTAGTGAATTGCATAATTGTGACTGCCATATCATGTAATTTTCTTGATCTAGTTTGATGGTAACTAATGAATTGAGATTTGATACAAAAAAGATTAGACTAGGTGGTAAATTGAGGGATGAGAGAATTGCCATTTGGAAAATCTGAGAAATGGAATGTAGGAGATGAACAGAATCTGAAAAAAAAAATAAAAAATGCAGAATTTTGACGAAGAACCAGGTGAAGAAGATGAAGAGTCTGAAGAACAGGTTCGAAGGTCTTGAAGCTCTGATACCATGTAGAAATTGATAGAGTGAATTGAAAAATATTCTCATTAATTCTTTCAAAGCATTCACTTAACAGTTTATATAGAAAAATCTAACAGAACTCAACTCATCAGCTCTCACCACTCATAACAGAATCTAACTAACTTCAAACTAACTCTCTCTCATTACAATTATAGCACATGTTTTAATATGCTTAACACTTTCTGGTTTTGGTTGTGGTTTTAGTTTTGTGTTTATGGTAGCGGAGCTTTGCCTAAAAACTTTTGCTCTCTGTGATTATGGGATCGGTTTGCTGTCACACGGCTAAGTGCTTGCATGATGAACTTAGCAGCATAAAAACTAAGTGTTGTTGTGTTGTACGTACTGCTAAAGTGCTTTTATGGATCATCAAGCACAACTTTGGGGTTCGTTTGGATCATCTCTGCTCGGCTTAGTTGTGGGATCGACAGTTTTGTTTCTGCTCTTGCAAGCAACTCATTTTGGGAGTAGCTGATTGTTGAAGCTTGATATACATTGTTGGGCCCATTCTCTAACAACTTAAGCTTTTGGAGTAGTTGGTAACTTAACATGGTATCAGAGCCTTGTTTGTGGGAGGTCCTGGGTTCGACTCTCCATCCCCGCTTTGTTGTGCATATTTGCACTTTGTTATTTGTCTCCAATATGATGGAGTTTGGTTTGTTTGCTCTCCACGTGTAAGTCGGGGTTGCACGTGAGGGAGGGTGTTGAAGCTTGATATACATTGTTGGGCCCATTCTCTAACAGCTTAAGCTTTTGGAGTAGTTGGTAACTTAACACTGATATGCTGCGGCTATGGACTGTTATGAGTTATTTTCTTTGGTTACCATACAATTTTAGTGGGCATAATTGATACATGTGTCTTGGTATGGCTATACATTCCCAGTTTTGAGCATGGCTATTGACCAAAGAGATTTGGTTGGACTCAGAGATGCTGTGGATTGATTTTGGGGGGAGCTTTTGGCTTTCGAGCTTTATAATTCTGGTGGCATTATGAGGTGTATAGTTGTAGATTACTTTAAAAGTGACAACACTTTCATACCAAATGTATATGACTACTTTTGAGTATTAATGAAAGGAAATTTTTGCTGTTATAAAAAATATACATATATATATATATATTCCAAACAATTGGTAATGCTAAAAATACATTCCAAACACAGTCGTAACTAACATGGCCACAGAAGAAAGAAAGATAGATTTTGGTGAAAAATCACAGTAGTTTTTTATGTTTTATATGGTGGCCAGTGTTGTTAGTTACGGTTTTTTGTCATTGTGCTACAATTTTTTGGTTATAGTAGGTATAATAGAGAAAGACATAGATTTTGGTGGAAAACCAATGTGGTTTTGCATGTTTTGTATGGTGGCCGGGGGTGTTAACAGTTACTTTTTTGTTGTCATCGTGTAACAATTTTTTGGTCATAGTAGTCGCTATTTTTTGTTATGAAAGTTACAAAATCACAATTCTCACAATTTTTTTCACATTTTTTTGGTAAATAAGGAATTTTTTGTTATGCTGGTTACAAAATATTTTTAGTATTTACAATTTTTTTCATGGTGTGTATAAATTTTCTTATCTGAGTTACAATTTTTCTTATAAAAAGGCACGTGACTGCATCATATACAACCTTACATTTATCTCTTATGTGTGCATAGTACGTGCAAACCATCAACTCACACCACACAATTTTTTACAGAAAACTATCCCCAACTAATCATCTCATTCCATGACTCCACGGTCCACCTGTATAATAGCAACACCAAGTATATCTATTATCTATATACATACGTGTGTGCGCGCGTGTATAGAGAGCATATCAAGATGGTGAGTCAACTACAAGTGTTCATGATCTTTCTAGTTAACAATGTTTGCCATGTTTTCTCTAAAAGTTTTTGCAAATTAATTAGGTAATTGTTAAATACATCAAATTTTTTTTATTTTTTTTGTAAAAAATGTACCATATTTACTTATTGTATTCATATCTTTTTACACTACACGGTAGTGTATTTACCAGAAAAGATGTTGTATTTAGCTATTCCTATCAACAAGTATGGAAACGAGTAATGTTACACTGCCCAAATTTTGAATCTCAAATAACTATAAAATATATGTAATAGTGAGACTACCTTTAATAATGGTGAGACTACTTTAATTAACACTCTCCAATCAAAATCAAGTGGTTACTCATTGGCACGTGTAGTTCAAAACCATTTGATATACAAAATCTTGCAAGGGTAGTTAAGGACAGAGGCATTGTAGGGCCAAGGTATGTCCAGATTCCCCCTGAAGTTTTAGAAATTTAAAATTTAGCATAGGAATTTTTAAATTTCATTTTAGCCCACCCCGAGAGCCAATTCTATATATAATTATATAAAAATAGACCGAAAAGAAAATGGCCCATATTTACATATAATAGGGCTTGGTTTATAATTCCACACATACTTATGTATAAAATAGAGCTAAACAAAATGTCCCGAGGACATTGTTCCCGAATTTCCGTATAGCTTAGACCAAAAATTTTGACTCCACTCTTGAGAATAGTGTCATATATATATATATATGTACAATTGAAATTCATTGAACCTATGCACTAAGACGCATAAAACAACACCCTACCTTAATTAGAAAAGGGGAAACTAAAAAAGAAATCAATAAGAGTCAAGTTGTTTAGATTTTGGGCTGAATGCTCATTGACCTCCAACAATGATTCAGATGCAATATAATAATAATCATTACTATTGTTATTATTATTAGTAGTATTATTTATTAAACAAATTAATAAAAATTTGAAGATAAAAAATTGATCTTAAATCAATGGCTACAAGGCAAACTTAATTTGAGGTTTTAACAGGAAATTAAAATTTTCAAGATACAATAGTTATTTTAACATGAATAGTTGGTTATCTACTGCTACTTTGATATTTATTATGAAGTTGATTTATTCATTTTTCAAATTACATAAATGGATTCCAATTAATTCACTAACCCTCCGTTTGGTTTTATTTTGAAATAGAATATAATTGAATAGAATAGAATTAAATTGAAATGAATTCTTAACAAATCCGACCACTTTTGATCGGATTTGTAAACCCCCAAAATAAGAATTGGCTAGAATTGAAAATGAATTCAATTCTAGTTTTTCATAAAAATTATCGCAAACAAGAATTAAACCTCAATTCTTTACTTGTTTGTGCCAAACCGATTATGGTTAAGAGAACAATGTTTCAAAAACTAGCTAATTCATTATAATATTTCTCAAATTAAACTACTTAAGAATTTCATCCGAACTTCTTATCTTATTTAAAACAAAAAAACAAAAGGTCTGTAAAAGATTTGTTATAGAATAAAAACGTTAAAAGCCAAAAAGTATGTGTAGGTAGAGTAGTGCTACACACATTTTTTGACATAATTTTTAACACTCAGCCTTAAATGCATGTACTCTGTGGTGTGTAAGTAGTGTATAGAAAAGAGTAAAAAAATTCAAATAGCACAATGTACATGTGTTTAAAACATAGTATGTCAGAAAATGTGTCAAAAAGTGTTTAAAACTTTTTCTTCCTCTTTTACACAAAAATCATTTAAAGAGATTACCTGTCTTTAGGTACGTGTTATGGCCCCATGAGATCCCAAATGGCCATTTGCATTTGCCCTAGCCTATCTATTCATTTTCTTTCACTTCTTGATACAAAAACATTTACACAATCCACTTTTAATCACCTAGTTGCATGTTGTGTGTGTATATATAAATATATATATATATATATTTGTATCCAATTAGGCAGATAATGCTGCAAGATCCCCTTCAGATTAAAGTGATTCACTATGAAGAACCACTGCTTTTAACTCATAATGGTTGTATGTCTCAATCTTTCTGCTAATTATAGAGAAGAAAAGGAAAAGACAATATTGATTTCTATTGTGGTTAGAGGTAATGACAATCTGATTATGATCATTTTAACTAGTTTTCTCTCAAATGACTAGTCATATCTAAGCTCCACTATATCTTGACAAAAGTCGTGTTTGAATTTTGTTAGTTGATTTAGAGCCCGCTTTGAATGGATACGGGAACAAAAAATTTCTTGTAAACAGATTTTTCTAAAGGTGATTTTTTCTGTAAATAAGGGAAAATTAGAGTAACACCCACTGAACTATGACCGTTTTCCACTAACACCCACTAAAGTATAAAATTGAACAAATTTACCCTCTAAACTATCATTTATTGATACTAACACCCCTTCTTCAGGGGTGAGTTAATTTATTTTTGGATAGTTCAGGGGTGAGTTTATTCAGTTTTAAAGTTCAGGGGGTATTAGTGAAAAATGGTCATAATTCAGGGGGTGTTACTGTAATTTACACTTCTTTTAAAAAGTTGTTTAGCGCCTGTTTGGTATTGTTATGAATAAATTTGAGTCTTTTTGTAAAAGTACAATTTCACTTGTTATTTTGAAGGGTTAATTACACTTTACACCCCTAATGGTTTGACTCGATGTCACTTTATCCCTTGTGGTTTAAAAGTGACCACTTAACCCCCTGTGCTTTCAAAGTAAAGTGTCACTGTTACAGAAAGTGTTATGTTGACACTTTATCCCGAATGCACATGGGGTTAAAGTGTCATCAGGCCAAACCATATGGGGGTAAAGTGTCAACAGACCAAACCAAGAGGGGGTGAAGGTGGGGTGTAAAGTGGTCACTAATTTTAGGGGTGACAATTTACCCAAAAGTAAAGGGGGTTAAATGGTCAATTTTAAACCGTAGGAGGTAAAGTGACATCGAGCCAAACCACAAGGGGGTAAAGTATAATTAACCCTATTTTTAATGTCCGATTCAACTTTTATTGAGAAAGCTTCTATTTGTTGTTTCAAAATTTATATCTTTTCTAGCTTTAAAGTTAATTTTTTATTTGAAAAGTTGCAAAATTTTAGTTGCCAAACAAGACCTAATTTTCAACATGCATGGCAGTCGCATTATCAAAGGAACATTAGCTCATGAAATGCACATATTAGTGTTTGCTATAGTTTTGCGCGGGTGTGCTAGAATCAAAAGTGGTTCGATTGTGCAAACTAATTTTTCTAAACTGCTTGTGTGAGTGATACACAAAGTTTTTAAATCTAACTTCTAACAGGTGATTGTGATGGTCCAGTAGAAAAATACCCTTGGCCGGAGATTCCTGGACAGTACTGAAGTGCACAAGTCTAATAGTGATGAATTCATTAGATAAACAATCACAAACAATTAATAAAATATGCAAATATTTTATTGAATGTCTTAGGAAAAAATAATGAAATGAAGGAATATGATCAGAACAGTCTCTGATTGTTCAAAAGAGATTAAAAATAGAAACGATAACAAAAGGACAGACCCATTGCTATAAGTGTAGAGAACCAGAACACAGGGTTGAACGCCTTTGAATGCTATGAATGTCATTTGAATGCAGTTTTTCGATGATGACGCGGAGTGACTTGCTAATTTGGCCTGTCTCTATATTTATAGTGGCCCTAGAAAGTCCAGATATGATAAGAGTTCCTCCAATTATGCCTTTGACAATATAAGGATGCCCAGAATCCTTCTATATCCTAACTCTTTCCATCTTATTATGACTTGTCCCAATCCCAAAATCTTTAGGAATAGCGTTCGGTACCTCGCTAGATTTGATCAAATCGCTTCCTAAATGGTCTCCTTTCCTTAACTTTAGCCTCAACGGATAAGGAAACGATGAGTCACATGTTTTTACTCCCCTCTTCTACCATCGGGCTGCTTCTACTTCCAGTCTGCAAGGTTTTCTTCTTTGACTTATAACATTGAGCCCAATGACGGTGATACGCAAACTTTCGTCCAATCAGGCTTAAACCATGAACTTTGTTGCTGTGTCTTAAACCACGGTGCCTGATCGTTGTATATCTCATCCTTCTTGTTCATAGGGCAGTAGCTATTCCTTTACATCATTGGAATTTACGCCCTAGCCCATTCTGCATCTCATGGGAACTTGTCCACTGAGACTGATCATCTCATTACTTACTTGAGCCTGTAGTTCAGCTGATCCATCGGCTAAATAAGACCTAGTCTAGGCCCGTTCCATTCCTTCCATTTGGGCACCAAAACAATTGCCCCCCAAAAGGAGATGTCAAACGTCAAACATTGATTGATGTTACCTTTTGAATTTCAAAAAAAATTCCACATGTTAACCATGCAGAGATTGGCGGGCCTTGAAAATCCCACAAGTCACTCCACATTTAATGCCAAACTTATATATATATATATATATGAGGTGATTGAGCAAAACCCCACACTTTCCCAAATTCTATTTGTCTTCTATCTCTCTCTATAACTAGAGCTTCTCTCTCTACAAAACCCATTTTTTCCAGCGACCTTTTCTTTGTCCATATCTCTCGGTGATGGCCCCCAAAATAGCTCTGGGTGCTCCATCCAAGGCAAAAAAGCAGAATTCATTTTTGGATGCTCCTCCCCTACATAATCAATGTTGAGAGGTCATGAAATTGGCCAAAGAACACACCTCTACCATCTCTACCGATGTCGGCTCTACTTTCAGCACCATGGATGGCTCCCCGGTGGCTCCCAGCTTGGGCACGACATTTTGCGGCGACCCTCTTGCCACTTTTAGTCCATATATTTTCCCTGGTGGTGAATGAACCTTTCCTTCAACTTCCCTCCTCTCGAAAAAAAGTTTGAACTACCACACATCCAATCAGGGGTTGGCCTACACCCATCCTAGACTGGGAGAAATGGCTAACTAGGTTTTTGGCCTTTAAGGCCGAACTCTAGAAACACACCGGTATCTACGACGTGATCATACTTAGTCAGTCCAAGTTAGAGGTAGACCGATCTCTACTCTTTTCCACCCTTCTCTTCTGCTCTCAGTTGTGCAATGGGCTTCTCTTCCATTGGCCGATGGGGCAAACCATCAAGGATATAATCAGCTATCTGACTATGCTACACCCTCACTGATAAAAGATTAAACCAGGTCTTGATTTGGGGACGGCAAGCTTCACTTACCCTCAAAATGAATCAATTAAGGATGGAACCATCTCCTTTAAGCCTGTCATGGCATACAGATTTTGAGGGAACAACTATGTTCGATTTTGAACACACCGCATTTCTAATGTACTAGCTAAACAGGTACCTTTTTTTGCTCGGCCAGTCAAACCATTACCATGGATTACACAACCCTTGCCTTATCTTTAGCTGCTGGACAACCACTAGCCCTAGCTACCCTCGTATGGGCACACCTGGTCTGAGGTGTGACAGACTTCATATATTCAGGCTTCAAATTCGAAGGTAGTCTGATCTGGATATTACAACTCTGGTTGCATTCTTACTTGACAAAATTTTGGTTTGCTACTCGAGAATAGGCCAAAATTCCTATTTTTGCTGTCCACTTTGCGGACGTTGTTTCGGCTTCACATTCCTTTTAGGAGTGTTTTACATTTTTCTACAAAGGATGCTTTATTCGGGCTCTTCCTTCTTTCTTTCCCTTTTTTTCTCTCCACTTCTACCCATTTCTTCAACTCTACAACAATCTTACAATGGGATATTCTATAGGTACTTGGTGGCTAGAGATATCATATATAGCCCAAGCATTCCTCAAAGCAAAAACAAGTGCGGGGTGGAATACTTTTTTGCCTCACTCTTTGCTCATCAATTTGGACTTTTCTAATTAGTTCTCCTTCCCTATGCCATTACCACAAACGTGGATTGGGTGGAAAGAGGTTTGATTATGAGCTATGAGCAAGGAAAGAAGATAGGGATCGGTCCAATAAATTGAAGAAGGCTTTTACCCTCTACCCATTCCATGACTGACTGATCACTTCAGAGGAGTTTGAGAAGTGGTGGCCTGATCGGACTACCCACATATTTAAAGATAGCGCTATCGATGTGCTGCACTAATTTAGCATTTCTTTGGCCCTTGAGGCCTATGATCCAACTTCTGCCCCTGTAGCTACCTGAAAGAACAAACAACCAAAAGGCCAGCCTCTAAAAAAGTAGCAAATAAAGGGCCGACCAAGAAAAAGAAAACCACTCCGTCCACCCAGCCCTTGTCTTTCAAAAGTTGTTGAGACAATACTTTAATTTGCTTATTTTCTCTTCTAATAACCTTCGGTCTACCTTCAGCTGGTGGATGAGACATCTGACAATGACTCGTTGGCTACTGGACAGACCCCTCAGCCAGCATCAATACAACCAACACCAATCCCACCATAGGTTGTACCACCTCTACTTCAAGTGGCAACACTTTCTGAAAGAGCTGAGGCTGTTCTTAAACAAGTCATAGAGAGGGGTCCGATCCTACTTTGTATCACTCCACCTTCGACTCCGGATGCAGAGAACCAGGATGTTGACCCAACTGAAGGACCTGCCTCCAAGTAGGTAATTCTTTCCTCTAGTAGTGAGGAAGTACCAGAAGATGCCCCAATGGGTGCTACCGGAATGAAGTTGAATAATCAGTTATACTAGCCTCGGACTAGGCCAGTGGAGATGATTTGATAGGTCCATTTGACTTGACTCCTGTAGAAGAATCGACCCTGAAAAGTGTAGAATATACTTTTGCAGCCGATTCCCAGACTACTGACGTTATAATAGAATCTGCCCCCGATAGTGAAAATCAACCCCCTTTGGCCGACCCCAGCATAGAAGAAAACATTCAGCATGCTGTTGGTATAGCTGCTGAATCTTCAGTGGAGAGAACTGTGACTCCCCCTCCAGAACTAAGTCACCCAATGGTTCCAGCTCCTATCTCGTAATCGGGCACTAAGGCTGTTGCCTCCACCTCTTCAGTTGTTGTCTTTCAAGATTTGGCTGTTCCCTCTCTTGCGCAGGCTCGTTATTTTCCTTTTTCTGTACTGGCTACTTACTCTTAGTTCTAGTTTCTTGTTATTCTCATACAGGCTATTCCTTTGGGCCGAGAATCATTTATGCCCTTTGATGACTTTTTCACTAGTCTAGACTTAGGGGCATTTGATCTAGGACCTATCAAACTTGAAGCGGTCACACCATCCAGCCTCCAACATTCCGAGGACCTCATCCTTGGTCTGACCACTAAGGATCTCAGTGCGCTCCCACATTCTGCAATGATTGATGCTGCCATGATTTCCATCTTTATCGACCATTCACTTTTGGTCAGACAAGATGCTCTTTTAAAGGAAATTCAAGAACGGCTACCAGGGTGTCGTATTTTGGTATAAATTTCATCCGTGACCCAAACAGATACCGAAGCTCATCTAAGTTCTTGGCAGAAAGCAGTGAGCTTATTAGAATCTACTAAAACCAAATACGAGATTGGCAAAGCGACCCCAGCTCAAATGATTGCTAGAGATGCTTGGATCCAGACCTATATTGCTACACTCAAAGTACAGCTCGAGAAGCTAGAGGCTAAAGTGATTACTAACGACGCTGCTCTAGTTCAGATTGACGCTGCCTTAGCAACCCTCGTCCAAGTAGCCAAGAAATGCAACGATCGGCTATAAACCAACCTTTCAGTTGCTCAAATCTGGTCGCAGAAGCTCCATCAGGCTCAGTAAGATCAGATTGGGGTTGAAAAAATCTGGAAGGATCTTAAAGAGAAGCTTAGGAACTTTGAGTCAGCCTCTATTTTCCTGTATATTTATTTATTTATTTCTTGTAATTAATTTTGTAACAAAAGTTGTGCACAACATGTATTATTATAACCATACTTTTGATCATCCGGGCTCGTAGTTAATAAGCAATTCATGATCAAGTTATGGACTTGGTCTATACTCTAAATCAATAGTCTCTCACAATGTAGGATAATCAGATTTTATATACTGACCGTTTATTAAACTAGCATGAACTGCTCCATCTATATCATGCAGCCTGTATGCTCCCTCCTTCTTAACTTGGTGGACGATAAATGGACCCTCCCAATTAACTGACCATTTACCGTATCGGTTGTCCTTGTCCGTAATGAACATGATGGCCTTCTATAACAGATCTCTATACAGAAAGACTTCTCCTTTACCCTTTTATTGTATGCTCGGGCAGCCCGTAATTTTTGCACTATTAATGAGTCTAGAGCCACTAGCCTTATTTCGTCGAGTCCCTCAAACTCAGCTACCTTGCCTCTGTATATTCAGCGGGCTCAAGCTAATTTTGTAAAGCTCGGATCGTGACCTCCATAGGCAGCATGGCATCAAGACCATAGGTTAGCATATATGGTGTAACTCCAATGCTAGATCTCTTAGATGTCCGGTAAGCCGAAAGTGTTTCGGATAGTAGCTTATCCCATTCTATACGATTTTCCTTTATCATCTTCTCAATAATCCATTTTAGGATCTTATTAGATGATCGGGCCCGATCGTTTGCTTGAGCGTAATACCGAGTGGTATTGAGAATGGTGATCCCTTTTCTTTTTGCGAAGGCTTTGGACTCCACCCCTGTAAACACAGGTCCCTAATCGGTTGTTATAGTTTTTGGGAGGCCGAATTGATGTATTTTATGTTCTTCTATGAACTTGATCACCATGGCCTGAGTCACCGCCCTGCATAGTATGGCCTTGATCCATTTTGTGAATTAGTCTATAGCCACAATTATAAAAGCAATGTTGGCCTGAAGAGGGTGGGATCACCTTACCAATGAAATCAATTGATCATCTTCTGAACGGCCATAACTTTATTATTGGTTAGAGTTCTTTAGCTAGAACTCATTGATTCGGGCCATGCTATTAGCATGCTTGTCTCCCCATAGCATAGCTGATGCAATCTTCAATATGCCCAGCCAATAATAATTGTACCTCCTTAGGAGCCACTTCATCTTGGTCCCAGACTGATGTACCCTGCTGATTCTTTCATGGACTTCAACCATCACTTTCATGGCTTGTTTCTTTCCTAGGCATTTTAAGATCACGTCATCCTCGATAGGTTTTTTGAATAACTCCGCATCTAGTACAAATCAGACAGCAAAACCCTTATCTTTTGTTCTACCCTAACAATTGGGTGTTTCAAGGATTCCATGATTGGAACTCTCCAATCATTGTCTTCCATTCAGACCAAATTTGATACAGTATACCAACCCCTCTTTGCCACTGATGGTAGTTATCAGACTTGTATCGTAATTGTTTGGTTCTCCCAGCCCTTTGGGGATGATGAGGCCGATCCTACTTTTGCTAACCTGTCAGCCTCAGCATTTATGGATTGGGGTATACAACTTACCCTTACATCATCAAAGGAGTTGTGGGTACCTCGAGCAAGTTTAGGGCCTAGAAGGGTTAATCCCACTTGATTGACCCCATTACATTCCTCATGTCAACAACTAAGAGTAAGGTTCACTATCCTTTATTAGCCTTTATTTGATCTGACCGATTTGGATTACTCGTATTTTGGATTCCATGGGGCTTTAAATCAAACCCCAGGCAACAATCGATGCCCATGATCCATATCTGAGGCTATACGAGTGAGTAATCCATATATGTATATCCCACAAGGATAAATTTGAAGAGATCCTCACTTATAGAGTCGCCACTTGGTTTGACAAATGAAACCAAGAAAACTAAATCTATCATGGCCAATGGATAGAAAGCACCAGCCTGTCATCACGAAAGAACTCGGTTCGGGGGTTAAGGTACGAGAAAGGAAGGAACTAGATTGTACTAAAACACCCCCTCTCGCCCCATCGTGAGATTCGCCTCTACTCAACTCTCAAGGTGTTTGACTAGAGATTATGAAGATAGTTTCAATTATTACTAATGTAGTCCTATTTCATGTTATAAACATGTAATAATGAAAAAGCGTGCAAGAATCTATATAGTTATCATACAATACATGTGCTAAAGTAGTAATTCGGGGACCAAATGTATTACTACACTCCCCTATGCATGTAAAAGGAAATAAAATTGAAGTAAACATGCAAACCACATTTAAACCCTAGAAAAATAGAAATACTAAGCACAGGTACCTTGTAGGGAAATTAAAAGCAATTTTATCCCCCAACTCATGATTTTAGGTGATCAAGGAAAGCAATAAATAGGGAAGGTATTAGGACTTACCTGGGATGGCAGAGAATTCCTTATAGCAGCTTCCTAATTAATTAGGATTAGGATAATAATAGGATAATAACCAAACATGGACTAAGTGCATGTGTACATGTGTGACCCTTAATCGGGATATTCTACTATTCTATGTGTGGATAGTGTCCATGTATATGCATGGCTCTATGGATAAGCATGAATAAGATTAAACTAGATTAGACTAGGAATAAGCAGTAAGAAGATTAGGGTTTCATGGTCCGTAGTGAGATTGGGATTGCCATGGCTTGGCTACCAATCCCACTAGTGTTGGCTATACCATGGTTGGAATAGGGACCACTAGGAATAGTCTATTCACAAACGAAATAGAAGGCTAACCTAGAAGCCTAGAAGATCTAAACTACTACGAAAGGAAGAACGACAAATAACAAATGAGAAAGCAGATCTAAACTAAGAACTATGAAGATCTAAACCAATAAAAACAATAAAAACAAAGAAAGAAAACAAGAAAACGCAAGAACATCCCTTAGAATCTTCTACTGGCATAGCTCGGCTAACACTGTGAGCTCTAGGATCAGAACCCTAAAACTAAGAGATTAAACTATTCCCAAGAACTTTGATGAGTGCTTCGGAATCCTCTAATGGGGTTTCCTTGAGCTCTTAAGTTCTTAGGATTTTTTAGTGCCTTGGATGGAGAGGGAAATGCCCCTATTTATAGTTTCAATTCTAGGCTGTGTTTTCTATGTTTAAACGATGTATAATGGAAGAACAAGCTTTAAAGGCTTGTACCTAGGCCTTTTGAGGTGTACCTAAGAGGTTTTGATCGTACTTGTATCTGATTGGTCAAATTTTTGCTAGTTCATGCAGATTGGGACCTAATCAATGGCTAAAAATTGATTTGGGACTGAGTGCAATAGTGGCTCTCTTTGAGAGCCACGTGGCCCTCGTGGAGTGCCCTTATGGCACTCGGCCCCAGAAGTTGTGTTTTTTATCCTATGTTCCAGGACTTTATTCTCTCACATCGGTTATCATTTTTGGGCTTGTGATATACTGTTGGAAATGTATCGAAGTCTAGTTTTCTATGCTTTTGGTCTCATTCAAAACTAATTTGTCAATTTTTAGTTATGAAAAAAAAAGTTGAGGCTGACTCCAGAAAGGAGCTAACCAAAAATGCGTAGAGGGGATATTTTGGCACTAAAATTCTCCTAAGTAGTTTTTGGCCAACGTGAAGGCTCAGGGCATTATTTTAAACTAAATTAGAATTAGTTTGTAAATGCAGCTCTCGGGATCCCCCCCCGAGGTCCAAAATTTTCTTAGCAAAGGTAATATTTGTCATTTCATGTGAAAAAGCCAACCTAAATTGGGTTTTTGTCTCTAAATTAATTTTTAAGGTACCAAAGTCATCCTAGAGGTTAATCTAACGTATCGAAGAGACCACAGTGCTTCACGGAGTTCTATATCATACAATTAATAAATTATAATTCCAACATCGTGTTATTCTTGAGGCAGGGTTCCTTCTACCGAATGGACGAACCAAAATAGGGTGACTACAATTTACCCCTCTTTGATAGAGCTTTGCAAGAAAAGTGTGCCATAGGGGAATGTCAAAGTATGACAACCATTAAGTGTGTCCAGAAGACTTCCAGAAGAAAATTAAGAAAATCAAAATATGCAAGCAAGCACACAAAGAAAATCTCGAAAATTAAGTGATCGCACTCGAAAGAGCTGCCTATCCATTCCTCTATAGGAAATCAGACCAACCGTAGTTCAACGAACAAAACAAATACAATCAACTATTCAAGGGAAACTTAATTAATGATATAAGACTCAAACCAGTGCTGACATGCAACATTCTTAGGGGTTGGATCCAAGCTATAGTTTGTGGCGTAACTAGGATTGTAGACTTCATAAAGGTGTCTTAAGCATGGATGATGCAATTTCAGGGTGTCTTATTCTCGGACAATACAACGGGGGTGTCCTATCATGGACGATGCAATAGTGAGGTGTGTTGGGATTGTACATTCAAACCCAGTCTTTATGTATTTGACATTTGGCATTTTATATATAGAGATCATATTTATATTTCTTTATGTACGTGTGATGAGATGAGTAATGTAATCCATAAGTATCATAGAAGATAATTCTTGTATATATGAGATACATAAAAGTGAGATACAAATTACAGTTCTTTGATACTTAAAACTTGTCACAGTGGATGATGAGACTGGATATCTCATCAGGCATACACTAGCATTATTAACTACCATTAGATGGAGTGATGAATCTCAATCACTAGAGTGTGACTCTTAGTTAATATGTTAATACTTATAATGCATTGACAGACCATGATATTCTTATTAACATATAAAGATGTCAAAAGTTGATAAGAACTCATAACTTATATAAGGTATGTGTTCTTAACATTGAGACGATTAAGAACACAGATTGTGGATGTGACTGATTTGACTTACCAATCAGTGAGGTCTTGAAAGATCAACACCTGGGTATCTTGGGTATATCATATCCACAGGGTCGTGAACATATATTGTCAAGATAGAATCCACCCTCTGATAAAGAGTAAGCATTCCCTTGAGAATGTCACCAAGTTAATTACTGAGAATTGCAGTCTTGTTTATAACTAGTTATCAAGATGTTTGGCAATCATGAGAGGTGAATGGGACTAAAGGAATGAAAGATGTAATCATCATTCAGGTTAATAGTAACAGTTATCTGGCTACCTAAATATTATTATGAATTTTGATGGTAGAGGGACATTAGTACACCATACAAGTCTAGTTATCACTTTGGATTTGTTCTTTTACGTTGGAGTGTAGTATCGTTTTATAGTGGAGTTAACATCAATTGATTAGTTGGTTAATTCACTGATCAAAGAGTTTTATCGTAGGAATTAACAACTGGTTTGTGCCAACAATATAAAATCTAGGGGGTCCCACTCTTAACTCTGCCAGAATGCTTGAAAAGGCATAAGGGGATTGAACCAATTGATTGGAAGAGTTTCAATCAATTGATGTTTTGATCAATTATACTTAGTTCGATCGATTGAAGGATGTTCAGTTCGATCGATTAAAAGTGTTTTGATCGATTGAACTCTAAAGTCGGTTTGAAAATCTATAAATATGCCAGCTACATACAGGAAAAAATGGAGAATGTCATTTTAATTCAGAAAGCTACAGAAACCTGTTTAGGGGTTCTGAACCTTTTTTTTCCTCTATTAGGGTTTCCACCAACCTTAGCCTCTCCGGGAAGTGTTCAAGGAGACAAAAGGGTGAAGATCGCTTAGAAGAAGATACTAGGCATTGAACAAAAAGACATAGTCAGAGTTGGGTTCAAGACACTAAGGTATTGCATACTAACCTTCTCTTTATGCATCTATAGAATTGATAAGTAGTAGACCCCGGGCATACCAACAAGTGTTTGAAAATTGTTTTCCGCTGCGCATGAGATTTAAATTTCAAAACCTATTAATTGGTATTGGAGCCACGCTTATTTAGATCTATAGATGCATTTTGGAACATTAGTTTTGATTTGCACGTTGTTTTTAAGACTGTTTATTGAAACTGCATCGTCATATATTTGTTTCTGCATCAGAAAACAAATCTATGATTGCATGGGATGCATGGCAGTTTTGATCGATCAAAATTGTTTCAATCGATTGAAACTATTTATTTTCGATCAATCGAAAAGCATCCAATTATTCGAAATGATATTGAGTACAAGCGATCGGACTATTTTCGATCGGTCAAACTTTGTTTTTTTCGATCGATTGACCTTTGTTCGATCGATCGAAATTATTTCTCTGTCTAGGTATTTTTTGAGGTTAAAATTTTTGAAAATTTTTTTGTTTTAATTTTTTTATAACATTCTAAAAAATTTTAAATCAATCTATGAAATCGTAAGTTCAATCGATTGAACTTGATTCAATCGATCGAACATTCGATTGATTGAAGTTGCTTTGATCAATCGAAGTGTGACAAAGAACCAGAGATGCTGTTTTATGTTCTAATTAATTTCATGAAGAGTTCATGGAATATGCAAGTCTATTAGGGGTTCCAATTGTTATAATATTTTTGTTTTATATATGCATGGATGTGTGTATATCTAACCCTTTTGCAGCAAGTTAGACTACTGTCTCCTGTGGTACCTATCGTCAACAAATTTTCACTTTGTACTTAATTTGTGATTGGTGATTGTTGTTTTTAAACATCGCATGCAATAATGCTTTTATTTCAATTTTAGTTTTTTGTTTTTATATGCTTGTTTTTTATTGGAATTTCGTATGTTGTTATTACATGCATGATAAAAACATTTTTCTAAAATAAAAATCAAAAACCATTTTAATTCGTTAATAGACATTGAATGCCTATGGGCAATGAGCAGAAACAATTTTCCAAAAGTAAAATACTTAATTAATATATCTAGTGTGGGAGGGACTTATTATTATAACTCCCACAATCTTCCATTAAGGGTTCACTGTAATATGAGTAGTGCATTCTGTGTCACCTCGCCAGGGGTGATCATTCCATTGTTGGGAATATGCCCTCAAACCAGTTAGTTGGACAATGGAATATCATAATGCATTTATGTATGTTAGTTCATGAGATGAATATTAGACTAAAATCCTTAAACATCATTGCATGCGATTTATTTGTGTATGTGATTACACATGTGAGATATGAATCATAAATCCTTGTTGTTTAAAATAAGTCACAATGGATAATAAGTCTGGATAACTTATCTGGTGTACACTGTAGCATGATTAATGTCTACGAGGTAGAATGATGAATCTCATTCATTAGAGTCTTTGACTCTTGGTTAATATGCTAGTACACAAGGTGGATTGATGGACCTGTGTGAAACCTATTGACACCTAACTGCTGTCATCGGTGATAGGAACTCAAACATGTATAGGGATACATGTTCTTAATCCTAAGACAATTATGGACACAAGTTGTATGGTTGGTTGCTTTGACTTACCAATCAGTGAGGTCTTGCAAGATCAACACTTGGGTAGGTTTTGCAAGATCAACACCTGGGTATCTTGGGTACTCAGGTTTACGATGTTGGGAACATGTATTGTCAAGATAGAATTCTATCCTCTTCTATAAAACGAAGAGTAATTATTCCCTTGAGAATATTACTAGGAGTAATTACCATGAGCTGGCCATCCTTGTCAACAAAGTGTGTATTGACATGTTTAGTAATCCAAGCGTAGTGAATGATACTCGAGGAATATAAGATGTATCTATCTATTGGGTCGACAGCATCTTAAAACATACATCCCAATGATAAATACGAATACTATTTGGTAGAGGGACATCAGTATTATATTGTATAAGTATAGTAATCGCCTATGTATGTGTGATTTTGTTCCTATGCACTGGAGTGCAATTATCATTTAATAGTGCTATAAATGATGCTCTCTCTGTCCCATTTTATGTGTCCATGTTGGGGAATCCAACTATTAAGGGGACAAAAAGAATCTACACCTACTTTTCACAATTGCCCATAATCATTGCAATTTCTTTTTTTGTTTTGTTTAGGTGTTGATTGCAAGGAAAGGTAGTTCGGAAAACTAAGTAAAATTTGAATAGTAATTTAGAAAAGTGGACAATAATTTTGGGACATTCGAAAAAGGAAAGATGGACACATAAAATGGGATGGAGGGAATAATTGATTAACTATTGATTCCTTAGTTAAAGAGTATAGACTAGATGGAATAATAATAAACTAGAACCAATAATTAAGAACCTAGGGGCCCCACTCTTAGCTCATAATGATGTTTGGATGTAAAGGAACAATGCAATGGGAGATTTGGGATAAAGTTGGAACCAATTGATTGGTGCAGTAATCGATTGCATCACTTGCAATCGATTGGATAAGCAATCGATTGCCCTTAAGGAAATCGATTGGTAAGGCAATTGATTGCCACTTTTGGCAATCGATTAGCACTTAGGTTGATTCAAAAGTTTATAAATATAGAAACTACATGCAGAACATAATATACACGTCTTTTATTCTCTGAAAAGTTTCAGTATTGGTTGTAGACTTCACAAACCCTTCCTAAACTTCCCAAGTTTGCTCTAGAGGGGTTTTTACCAAACCCTAGCCTCCAAGTACATCCACGAGACATAGGAGTGAAGATCTTCAGCATTGAAAGATCTAGAACATAGTAAAAGTGAGGATCACCTAAATTTGATCAGACTGCTAAATAGTTATCAAAACTTGATGAATTTTGGACACAACGAACCTGATGTTGAGTTGCAGCTGTTGTCAAAATTTGAGGCCATTTGGAGATAGTTTAGTGCCTCTGCTGGTCGAATCTTTGTCGAAACAAAGTGATCGGCATCGAATCATCACAACATTCATTGAAAAGTTCTCGAAAAGATTACGCAAATCATAAAGGTATATCTATATCGATGTCTTTGTATGTATATTGACTGCAAGTAATATAAATGAGAAGAAGATCTAGTTTTGTTAGATTAAATTTTAATCTGTACCCGTACTCTGCTGTGCACTGAGATCCAATTTTTCCTTCAATTGGTATAGAGCCATCTTGTTTATACTACGTTCAATCGGATTATGAAGTATGATAAACTAGGATTAATCAAAGTTAAATCCTTTTTAGAAACGGTTATCTAGTTTGATCTTATTTCAATTCGATTAGTTTAGAACTAATGACATCAATTAGAAAATGTTTTGGTGCATTTAAAATACATAATCTTTTATTTTTCACGATCTGTTTTGGAAAATAGAATCTCTGGTATAGTCCAATCGATTGGTTATGTTTCCAATCGATTGAATGGGCAATCGATTGCCATAGCAGTCCAATCGATTGCCTCCTTTTGGCAATCAGGTAAAAATCGATTGGTGCGTACTGGATTGTGGCAATCGATTGGTTTAGCATGCAATTGATTGACTTTAATAAACAATCGATTGCCTTTACTAGTAATCGATTGCCTTTGGGTAGAATATGTATTTAGTTTTAAAATTGATTTAACAATTTAATATTAGTACAATAAGTATTCTGAAATATTTATAAATTATATCATCTTGAAAATTTTGTTTTGAAATATTATATTTTAAATATTTTTGATGTTTAGGTATTAGAAAACCTACTCTTGTGCACCAATGGAGTTTTATAAGGAATCCTAGATATTGTTGGTCAATATGTTTTGTTTCGTCATGGAAGGCAATACATAATTTAATTGTGTATGCTTGAAACTTCATAATTCTAAAATATGCAAATTTGTGATTGATGCATGTTTTATTTTGAAACATATTTCATGGGTAGATGTGATTTACATATATTGAGAATGCATCGCAAAGCTAACTTTTTAAGCAGGTGGCCTACTCTCTCATGGCAAGTTAAATTTTATTTAAATTAGTTTAAATTTTTTTAAATTTGGTTTGTGGCATTGTAAAGGGCATTACGGTTTCAATCCTGTGCAAAGGAGAACTGTAATGGTTTCCCTAACCGTTTATGTAATTTAATTTTCCTATATACGTTTTGTAAACCTCTTCAGAGGTATAAGATTATTGTAAATTAGAATAATTAGAGGAGCCATAAAATGGAGCCATGAAGCTTGGAACCATGAAGATGGAGCCTTAAAGCTTGAAGCCTAATGATGAACTATGGAGATAGTACCATAAGAGAGATGGGCTTATTTTATTCATGAATGATTATTTATTTAATTTTGTGTGAATGATTGCTTGTGCATGTTTATGTATATGTTAATATTTATTCCTTGTGAATGCATGGGCAAAAACCATTAGTTTAGTCAAAATTAGTTTTCTTTAATTGATAAATAGATTATTGGATTTTCCAAATTTATCATGGCTAAAACAAATAATTTTGACACATTAATAAATATTAGATATTTATGGGCAATGAATAAACAATGGTTTTAATATACAAGAATAAAAATTCCTATTAGCTCATTGTAAGTATGAGATATGCTCTATTTCACACAGCCATGGGTGATCATTCCATATAGAGGGTATTTCTTATTGATTACTGGATATGAACTTATAAAAATCTAGTGGGAGAGGGACTTATATATAACTCCCACGGTCTTACATAAATGGTTCATTCTACGATGAATAGTATATTCTGTGTCACCCAGCCATGGGTGATCATCCATACAGAGGATAGACTGTTCATTGGTTACTAGATATGAACTTCTTTTGGATAGAATCAATGAGACGTGTTGGAGGGTGACCACTACACTGAGGCACTACTTGAGACAGTTATTATTGGATTCTAGTTAATGGTGTACACTAGCTAAGCTATGGGTAAGGGATTCCACATGGAGCATTATCCAGAAAGTTAGAGACCAAAAGTTCAGGAGTCACGAGTTGTTTTGTAAGATTGAACGACATTCATGATGGGTTTCCAATCAAGCTATGAGGTCATGATCACCACACGGAGACTAAATTTTATAGGCTTAACATCCTAAACACAATTAATGAGTTGATTAAGGGAATTCCAATGTATCATATAAATTGTCATATTTATGATTTCCATATTGTAATTCTGTTATATAATTTATATTTCAGATTCATTATGTCTAGCTCACTTGCTATAACCATGATCCAGAATAAGCTAATTGAAAATAGCTACGTTGAATGGAAACTAGAACTGGATGAATTATTAACTGCTAATGGATATAAATACGTTCTTACCATTCCCTGTCCACCTATTCCAATCCGTGATATCCCAACAGATCTTGCAGATCAATATTGACAGTGGATAAAAGTTGATGGTATGGCTCGCTCTAGCATCTTAGTCTCTTTGTCTGATGTGTTGAAGCATCAACATCAATATTTTTCACTGCCCGTGCAATAATATTGAACCTGGAGGAGATGTTTGGGGAACTAAGCTGAACTGCAAGGCTTAGAGCCTCGGAGTTAGTCATGGACAGCAGAATGTTGGAAGGAACGTCAATAAGAGAGCATGTTTTTAAAATGATTACTTATTTCAAAGTCCTAGAAGTTCTGGGTTCTGACATTGATGGTGAGACTCAAGTTGTCATAATCTTGCATTCGTTGCCTTCATCATTCACTCAATTTAAAAGGGTTTTTCAAATGAGTAAAACTATTTTTTCAAAAAGTGAATTGATGAGCCCTCCTGAGGCAATGAAGGATGTAGTCAATGAGGAGTCAGATGTTCAGAAAATTGGAATGGCTTCATGCCACACCCCGGTGTTGCGTTAATTAAGGGAAGTAAGCTTCCTTATCGGACCCGTAAGCTCGTAACAAGTTATAGATCACATGATTGTCTAATTAACAACGAAAAATATACAAAAAATCAGACTAATAGTAGCAATGGAAAATGATTATATTTTTAGCGAAAGCAAAAATAGTGTCTTACAACTTCATTATACATACTTAGAAATATTACAGTCATCAAAATCCAAAAGAAACAAAAGTCTAAAAGCTAAATGGCTGATAACAAAGCCCCAACCTTCCTGGTCAACGTTCTCCACTCCACGATGCTCACCCAGCGGAACAACATCTCTAGTACCTGGAACTACAGTAGCTGAACATGGATGTCCAGTGCCACACATCCATCAGCTGAAAGCTGAGTGAAATACTACAAAGCACAAACAATATGAACATATACACCATTTACGTTATTACTGAAAAGTAATCGAGACGTTATGCGTATACTGGCATAGAACCCAACGTTCTCTCCGACTATGCAATCACAACAATGCAACACAATGCAACACAATGCCCAAGAATCCACCGTGCCAAAACTCACAACACCGGTAGTACTAGCTTCTGCCCACGAACACATCAACACTGAATCGAATGTACTAGCTTCCGTCTCATACAATACAAACATAAGCCCAATTCGGCCACAAATTCATAAACAAGCCCAATTTAGCCACAACACAACTCCTAGCCCAATTCGGCCCTAACCCGACACCAAGATAAATTCGGCCACAAATTCATAAACAAGCCGAATTCGGCCACAGCACAACTTTTAGCCTAATTCGGCCCTAACTTGACACTAAGCCCAACTTGACCAATCAGATACATTCCAAGCCCGATTCGACCTCAACTCAATCTCCTAGCCCAATTCGGCCCTAACTCGACACCAACACAACACAATTGACCACAACATACCAATGATAATACATCATGAAACACCATACAACACGACTGATGTCAATGCCACGAGGTCACACAACTGATTCAAACATCCACAGAACAAGCGACGAGATTATTTGACCTAAGCATATAACACATCCATGCTCTCACGTGTCCGTCAAAACAGTTATTCAACTAGATCATTATTCGCGCATTTACAATTGTTACATCGTTAATGATTCGGCCCGATGTAGTTTCATTAAACGACACAAACTAATCATGATACCAATCCAATTATCATGTAGAATGAACATATAAATAATAACTAATCGATCTAATAAGTATGGTACTATTAACCAAATATATAGTACAACTGTAGAATTTACGAACTTGATAAAAAATAACATATACAAATTCCAGGTTCAATTAACAAATTCATAGTACAAACCATAGAAAAATCTATATTAACCTTGACATGCAAACAACCAAGGAATTCAAATTCTGTTAAGCTCGAGTGCTCGCACCACTCGAGCGTTCTAGGCTCGAGCGCTCAAGTTTAGCAGTTCAGAACAGTGTACATTTTAGAAGCTTTAAAATAACTACAAATTTAACCTTTAAACTTCAAGATTTCAAAGCAAGTCATACATGCAACATGTTAAGCATATCTTACATGTTCATATTGACATTATATATGAATCATAGCACTCAAACTAATGATCAAACTAATTAGATGATGAATATGTATATGAACTTGAGAATAAATGAGAAGATGATGATGATCTAAACTAGATTATGTTAAATTATACACATGCATCGAACTTTTACAATTTATATATGTAGATAAACACATTATAGGTGAGTTAAAGTACTCACAAGATGATCAAAGCTCAAATATATGAAAATGTTGAGAAAGAGGATAAAGATGATGATATATGTTGATGATGTTGAAGTACTTGAGCTAGAACTCCCAAAACTCCAAGATTCCTAACTTTAGAACTACAATGAACTTGAGAGAACACCAAATGTATAGCAACCAAGATGATCACAAGCTTAGATCATCACATGTAAGTGAAGAATGTGTGTATTTATATACAAACTGTCAAGAACTCTCCCAAACAAACACTCTCTGCAAACTCCCTATTTTCCAACGTAAAAATGATAAAAAATGATGGGTATTTATAGAATTTTAGGACCCCAGAGGCAAAACTGTCTTTTCACAAAATTTTAGCTCGAGCACTCGTGCTTCTTGAGCCCTCTAGCCTCAAGCGCTCGCTCCTCTTGAGCGCTTGGGTTTATTGAAACAAGGATGGTTTATTTTATTTTTAATAGATTTATGATATAAAATATATGAATACTCATGTAATGCCAAGCATACTCAAAATATAAATTTCATAAATAGAAAGTATGAACAACACATATTCGAAAATTACATTACAGATATCAAAATTATGGGTGTTACACCTCTCCACCACTAATAAAGGATTTCGTCCCCGAAATTTGAACTAACTCGTGTCAAACAACTCTGGATAATTAACGCGCATCTCAGACTCCAACTCCTATGAAGCTTCCTCTATGTTATGGTGATTCCACAAAACTGTCACCAACGGGATCTCTTTGTTCCTCGGCTTGTTAATTTCCCGGTCCAAAATTTGCACTAGTCTCTCTTGATACGATGCATTGTCATTCACTTCTATGCCTCTGAAATCAATCACATGTGGCGTATCACCCTAGTGATACTCCTTCAGCATACTAATGTGAAAGACATTATGAACTACCAACATCTTCGGTGGTAACGCTATTCTGTAGGCGGCTTTGCCCACGTGCTCTAAGATCTCAAATAGTCCAATGTAGCGAGGTGACAACTTCCCTCTCTTCTGTCCAAACCTCACCACACCTCGAATTGGAGATACTTTGAGCAAGACATGGTCTCCCATACTAAACTCCTTGTTTCAGTGGTGTAAGTCCACGCAGCTCTTGTGTCGGTCTTGTGCTGCCGTCATTTTCTCTCTGACGATTACAATCTTCTCACTGGTTCCTTGACCAGATCTGGGCCTAGAACCTTACCATCTCCAACTTCTGCCCAACACAACGGTGATCTGAAAGGTCTTCTATACAATGCTTTAAAAGGCGCCATTCCTATACTTGAATGGTAGCTGTTGTTGTAGGCGAATTCTACAACGGTAAATGAGTTTCCCACGAGCTTTCAAAGTCTAGCACGCAAGCTCAGAGCATATCTTCCATTACTTGTTTCGTTCGCTCTGTCTGCCCATTGGTCTGAGGAAGAAAAGTAGAACTTAGTCTTAGAGACATTCTTATAACTGTCTGAAGACTTCCCCAAATCTCTACTGTAAATCAGGAATCTCGATCTGACACGATGGTGACTGGCACACCATGTAGATGCATAATTTGCTGCAGATATAATTGGCTCAATTTCTCCATTGAATAGGTTATATTATAAGCAATGAAATGAGCTAACTTGGTGAGTTTATCTATAATCACCCAAATGAAATCATGGTTCTCCTAAGATCGAGGCAATCCTACCATGAAATCCACTATGATGTGTTCCCACTTTCACTACAGAATTGACAATGGTTGTAAAAGTCCCATTGGCTTTCGGTGTTCTGCCTTAACTTGTTGACAAGTCAAGCATTTTGAAACACACTTGGCAACTTCCTTCTTCATGCCTTCCCACCAGAAAGTCCTCTTTAGATCTTTGTACATCTTTAACCCTCCAAGCTGTACAGTTAATCTTGATCTATGCGCTTCTTCCAAAATATTCTTCTTGAGATCATATATGGCTGGCACCACAAGTCTGTTCTTGAATCTGAAACCTCCACGGGTCCCAAAATTCTAATTGGTTGGATCGTTGGCTGTCATCTTGTTGAACCACTGGCGTAGTTCTACATCCTCCTGTTGAGCCTCTATGATCCGGTCCACGAGTCTAGCTTGAACTACCAGGCATCCCATTATCATTCCTTCTTCTGCTTCAACAGGCAAAGCTCCAAACTGGGCCATTATCTTAAGAGCTTGTCACTCTCTAATCATAAGTGAAGGAATAGTACAATGAGGCTTTCAGCTTAGATCATCTACAACTACATTCGCTTTACTAGGGTGGTACTGTAATGTGAAGTCAAAATCTTTTAACAACTCCATCCACCATCTCTGCCTCATTTTAACCTCCTTTTGCGAGAATAAATATTTTAAGCTCTTATGGTTGGAAAAATGGTCGAACCATTCTCCAAACAAATAGTGTCTCCATAACTTGAGTGCGAACACAATAGCTGCCAACTTTAAATCATATGTCGGGCAGTTCTTCTCCTGCGACTTCAGCTGCCTAGATCCATAAGTAATCACTCTTCCGTCTTGCACGAGCACAGACCCTAAACCTTGATATGAAGCATCGCTATAGATAACAAATCTGTCTCCACTTCTCAGAATAGCTAGCACTGGCGTGAAAGTCAATTTCTCTTTTAACTTTTGAAAAGCGCGTTCGTGCTTATCTTGCCATTCAAACTTAGTCTCCTTCTTCGTTAAACTAGTGAATGGGGCTGCAATCCTGGAAAATCCTTCCACGAAACGATGATAATACCCAGCTAACCCAAGAAAATTTCTAATCTCTGAAGCATTTCTAGGCTGGTTCCAATTAAACACTACATCAGTCTTTGCGGAATCCACAGATATACCTTCTCGAGAAATAACATGTCCCAAGAACTTGACTTCGTTGAGCCAAAACTCACACTTGTTAAACTTGGCGACAAGCTTGTTGTCTCTAAGAGTCTATAAGGCGATCCTCAAATATTGTTCGTGCTCTTCAATAGTCTTCGAGTAGATCAAGATGTCATCGATAAAGACTATAACAAACTGATCTACATAGGGTCTAAATACTCGATTCATCAAATCCATGAACACGGCTGGGCCATTGGTTAACCTAAATGGCATAACTAGGAACTCATTATGTCCATACCTTGAGCGAACAGTTATATTTGGTACATCTTCTTCTCGAACAAGTAACTGATGATGCCGTGATCGCAGATCGATCTTTTAAAACACTGCGACTCCTTACAATTGATCTAACAGATCGTCTATCCATGGTAGTGGGTACTTATTCGTAACCACAACTTTGTTCAACTCTCTGTAATCCATGCAGAGTCACATTGATCCATCCTTATTCTTAACAAATAACACTGGGTTCCCCATGGTCAAGTGCTAGGTCGAATGAATCTAAGGTTCTCCATTTCTTGAATTTGTTTAGTCAGCTCTTATACCTCAGTCAGTGCCATACAATATGGGGTTTTCGATATTGGTGCCATTCTTGGCATTAGTTGAATACCAAAGTCAATCTCGCACTTCGGGTAATTCAAAGATGTCTCGGAATACGTCCTCGTACTCTCGTACTACTAAAATCTAAGCAATAGTGGTCTCCATGTTGGTGCCTTCTATCGCAGCCAAATGGGTAGTAAGAAACTCATCGCTCCATAGATTATACTAGAAGATGAACGACTGTGCTCCTAATAATGCAAAATAAATCATCTAACTAATGAAGTCCAATTTGGCACTGAACTTTGTTAACCAGTCGATTCCTGAAATCAAATCAAACTCTCTCACCGACAGAATTATCAGATCTGCAGGTAACTCACGATCATCTAAAATAACTTCACACTCCTTGCATACTTTAACTAATTTTATAGTGATGCCTAAGGGTGAAACTGCGTTCAAAGCTACATCGAGGTTCTGAGGTTCTAAACCTAATTACCTTATCACTCTGCGTGCTATGAAAAAATTTGTGGCTCTAGTACCAAATAAGACTAATGCATGATAAAGGATAAGTGTACCTTCGAGGTTGTGTTGCTCAATGGCATCAAATCCCGCTCCTCTTGGAGTAATAGCGTTGACACGTGCTTGATTAAACGGGGCTGCTGGTCCAGTCTCTGTTTACATACAGTGTTAGCAATCTTTGCTTACATTGCCCTTCTTACCATAGAAATAACAAACAATGTCTTGTCGCTTGTTCCGGGGTACTGTGCAATCCCTCCACATATGTCCTAGAATCCTGTAATTGAAGCATGCACCAGAATTGAATCCTTTTGCAAGTACTCCTAATGCAGGTACCATGCTACGTAACTGAGCTTGTGCTAGCTAAGGGTTGGGTACTTGTCCTCTCGGACAATTCCATTATTTCTTCACTCTAGCATTACGGTCCGAGTTTTGATGGCCACAATTGGGGTGCCTAGCTGCCCTGAATGCAAACTACTTTTGCTGCTGGCTCCCATTCATGCTCCCTAGATTAGAAGCTAGCTCTACAAAGTTCTCAAACAGTTGCATCACGTAACTCATGACATGTCCTTGAATAGTCATCCCTAGCCTACGTAGATATCTCTTATTCTTCTTCTCTAAGGTATCTACTAGATGTGGGGCAAAGCCAGACAACCTTTCAAACATGGCTGTGTAGTCCTGAACAGTCTTGGTTCCTTAGACCAAATCTATGAATTCTTTCTCTTTCTTATCTCTCTCAGATGTAGGGAAATACATCTTAAGGAACATGGTTTTGAACTCCTCCCAACTCAAACATTTGGTAACTTCTTCTCCCAAAGCGTCCTGCTGAGCTTCCTACCATTCTGCAGTAAAATAAGTGAGCTGAAAGTCCTCAAACTTCTTCTAATCAGCATTTGAACAAACTAGAGCCTTGAAACATGACTCCATCTCTCTAATCCATTGTTCAGCTTTCAATTCCCCAAACATGCCATCAAACTTTTCTAAGCGAAAGCTCTGAATCTTTCTAACAACTTATCACCGGTATGTCTTGGCGGCGGTGGCAGATAATGAGGCGCACCTTGCTGATCTCCAATAGGCTCCAACCTTTGGAGAAATATTTCAAAATCTATGGTGGGGTCTAATCCTTTCGGTACCATTTCAGATGGTCTGGCTCCGTTTTGGTTATTGCGAGTCACTCTAACCAACTTGACTCTATGCACAAGTATCCATAGACATAATTACTTGTTAGCTAGACTACTGCCTTAAAAAATAGACCAGTGGTGTTCACTAGCCAAAATCAAATATAGTTATATGTACACATACTATTTATTGGCATGAGATGTGATCATATACGGAATGCCAAGAGATGAGGTGTGAAAGGCAACAATATGCAGATGAAGAAAGAAAAGAACAATAAAAGCTACGGTACGCAACATAAGATGTAAAGACCACTCCAAAAATCTTTGTCGAATCGGCGTTGTAATTGCCTAAGTGTCATTCTAGCACGGTAATCTTATGGTTCACAATTTAACATAGGACAATCACGAGCATAACTAAACCTAGTGCTCGGAGACCAAAACAATCACAGTCACGCCCCAGTGTTGTGATAATTAAGGGAGGAAAGCTTACTCATCGGACCCGTAGTTTCATAACAAGTTACAGATCGCATGATTGTCCAATTACCAATAAAAATAAAATAAAATATCAGAGTAATAATAGCAGCGGAAATGATTCTATGTTCAGGGGAAGCAAAAATAGTGTCTTACAACTTCATTGTACATATAAATATTACAGTTATCCAAATCCAAAAGAAACAAAAGTCTAAGGCCAAACGGCCGATAACAATAGCAACAACAACATAAAAGATAGGTAATAGGAATTCCCTACCAGGAACTGAACGGCTTCAACACAGGCTCTCCCTCAGCTGGAAAAGCCCCAACCTTCTTGGTCAACATTTTCCTCTCTACGATGCTCTCCCAGCGGAACAACATCTGCAGTACTTGGAACTATAGCAACTGGACACGAATGTCCAGGGCCACACGCTCATCAACTGAAAGCTGAGTGAAATAAAACAAAGCACAAACAATATGAACTTATTCACCATTTTTGTTATCGCTGAAAAGTTATCAAGATGCTATGCGTATACTAGCCCATGTGGACAGTGAAATGCGTGGATGGGAGGTCTTGGCGTTTCCCTCGATAGTGTCCCAGGATGGATCCAAGGAGCACACTTTAGGGAAACTAGAACTTCCTCACACGATCCTAGAGACAAAGAGTCACCACCTAATTTTTATTGGGAATTAGGAAACCCAAATTTACTCGCCCAAAATTTAATAAGGTTACTCGCCCTTCATTACCAGAAACAAGGTTTAGGGGTCTTAGTACGAGAGGGGAAGGAGCCCAAGCAGGACTAAAGCACGCCCTGCTCACCCTACCGAACGATATGCCTTGATACAAATATTTTTGTTCTTAATTCATAATTGGTGTAGTTTTCTCAAACATACTAAATAATATATACATATCAAAAAGGGAACATCTAATAAAAATCATGTCAATAGATTAAATCAGGTAGAAGTCGAATGCACATGCAATACAAGAGAGAGGTATACTAGTAGTGGCTAGTCTCGCCCGGGGCCGATGCAAGTAAAGGAAACGTGTCATGATATGCAAAAAAAAGGAACGACAGAACTTACATTGTGTTGACTCAAGCGGAGTCGCAAAAAGCAAAAGGATAGGAAACATGTAATGCAATCATGAAACAATCCTAGATAAGATGTCTCTAACATATAAGCACATAAACGGAGACTATCCTAAAGGAATTGTGTCGTTGAAAATAAAGTTGTTGTAGACACCCCATTTTGTCGGCTATCAGATTTAGGAGACCCATAGCTTGGTGGTTCACAATGATCGTAAAAGACTCAAAAGGACTCTTGGAAGTCAGCTCTATCTCTCAGAATGCTCAGAATGACCAAAATACCCCTGAAAGCCCAAAAACTCCTGGATTTGGTCCCGAAGTTCTGAAAACATGCTATGTCGTAAGAAAAATGATAAAATGAGTTTTTAAGTAAAACCGGAAGAAATCGTCAGCTCCCAGAGACCCCCGGAAGTCCCGGAAGTTCCCCGAAAGTCCCCGTTGACCGGTTTGACCAAGGTTTGACCCAGGTTTGACCAGGTTTGATCAGAGTTTGACCAAGTTTGACCGAAATCGTCCGAATTCACCAAAATCATGAAAAAGTGTTAACACAAGTTCTAAAAGAAAATCGAGCGACAACATCAGCTCCCGGGAACTCCCGGAGGTTCCCAGAACTTCCCAGGAATCCCGGGTTTGACCAGTTTGACCAAGATTTGACTTTAGAATCGGGGCACCGAAATAATTTTCAAATATTTTTCATGGATACTAGAGGTCAATACCTTTCCAACGGTATAATTTCTGGATTTAAAACGAATTTATTATGAATTTCCAAAGCCGGAAAAGGCGATCAAATCAGCTTTTATCGCGAATACCGTAAAACTTTTCAAGGTGACCTAGCCCCGAACTATTTTTTATGTAAAGTAGACTCCATTACCTTTCCAACGGTATATCACAACCTCAATTTGGAGTTCGTACGCATTTTCTGTGAATTTCGGACGAAATAGGGCCTTTTCGCGAATACCGGAACTTCAGGGGGGCTAAACAGCATTATCTGGACGAAGGGAGGAGCAGTGCCGCCGCGGCACTGGCCCACTGCCGCCGCGGCACTGGCCCAGTGCCGTCGCGGCACTCCCCTCCAGAACAGTGAGTTTTTGTAATTTCTTTTGGGGTCCCATTTTGATTAATTAAAAACCAAAACGACGTAGTTTTGATTCCCAGCTTATTTTGGACCAATGGGAGACCATTTTAAACTTTTTAAAACTCCATTTACCACCCCTCCTTTGCCTATAAAAGAAGCCATTTACTTCCATTTAGAGGAGAGACATGGAAGCTTAGAGAGAGCTTAGGAAGAAACTCTAGGGAAATATAGAGAGAGAAAGAGAAGAAGTAGTCTTCTTCTTCCATTTTTTTCTAATCAAAGTGAGTTCTAATCTTGTTTTCCTCCACCATTCTTCTATATACTTCATCATCAACATACCCAATCACCATTTCTCTAAGCATTTTTGAGTTAGGAAGCTACTTCCATGTCCAAATATCTATATCTATGAGTGAAATACCAAGTTACAAGTTCAATACATTATGAATATCATCTATTGATCATTATCTACTTGCTTGTTTATACAATGTTCATCTCTTCTTACCTCATTTCTTTTTGAATTTTCTTTATTTACTTACTAGTTCATCATCATCTAAATGATGACATGAAGTTTGAGGTGAGTGAATCCTTATGGATAGTAGCTCTTGACCTCAAAAACATGTTTGATAGATGATGATCATAACTTCAATACCTTCAAGGTATTCTTGAAGTTATGTTCAAAATAAAAATGAATCTCTCCAATAATATTGGGAGTTATTCAATGATTCAAGGTTGGATGAGGTTCTAAGTGGTCACATGGTCATCTCAAGAGTTTAAGTTCATGCTTTGAACATCTATTTCAAAACCCCCAATCAAGAACTCAAACTCTATTTCAAAACCCAAATTCATTTTCTTCAAGAATGATCCAAAACAGTGAGCTGTTCAGATTCAAAGATTTGTTTTGAATTAAATACTTGAGTTATGATGATGAAACCACTTGAAAAATCTTCCTAAGACATCATAGTTTGTCTCTGATTTTTCCCATCAATTATAGAGATATGAAAGTATTTGTTTTGAATGTGAGAAGTTAATATTCATAATCTGCCTTTATTCTCACAGAATGTTCACCCAACTTCTTGCACTTATTCTGGATATTTTCGTCACTGTACATATATCTTTTCTATTTTTTTATAAAACTTGGGTGTCTTAGGAAACTTTTGGTATATAATAGGTCATCATAAACATTTTCTTTGATTTATGAAAAATCATACAAAATCAGTCAACAGTGCAGCTTTTGTTTCTGAGTCATGTGTACATTCTGATTTATTTCTTTTAATCTGTGATAGCTATTGATGTTTGGCTTTTTGGGTTATTTTCTAAACACAATAAGGATGATCTCTGATTTTTCTCACATTTTCCTAGGCACGTTTGACCTCCCATTATAATGTTACAAGGTAATGCATACAGTCTGTCCACTATTCACAGCATTTCACTTTTTGGCTTTCACACTTTGATGCAACACTCTCTTGTATCTAGATGAACCCATATCCCATGCACATGTTCTTTACCAATTTTAGCATGCTATATCATATCATGTATCATCTATCCTCTCATGTATCATACTCCCATAGATTCTTGAGTTTGATTTCCAAATAAAACCATGGTTTACAAATACTTGGGAAGTTCTTGAAATAAGTTAGGAATTGATATTCCAAGTGGTTAGAATATTCATCCAAGATCTGGAAGTATACTTCAAAACCCTCATTTCAAAACCCCCCCTCTTAAACCCCTCATTTTGATTTCAAGAAATAAACCTTGTTTTTCTCAAAACCCTCAAAACAGTGAGTCATTTAACTTCAAGGAATTATTTTGAGTTCAATACTCAATGTATGAATGCAAGACCACTTGGAAAGTCTTTCTAACTCACTATAGAACACCCATGATTTTTGGCTTGACTTGAAAGTACTTGAAAATGGTCCATTTGGACCCAAACATTCCTTCCAAACATTCTGTTTTTGCTGTCACAGCAGCTAGGTCAACTTACGACCTCTTTTCCAGAAAACTTTTCCAAAAGGGGTCATCCTAAATTATTTTTCCCTTAAAATTAAATGTCTTAGGGAACTTTCTGTATAAAATGGGCCTCTAGATCATTCTTTTTCATTTTCTAAGATTTTATAACATTTCAGTCGACAGTACGAACTCTGTTTCTGAGTGACCTCTATTGTTTATATAATTTCTCTCAATCTGTGATAGATATTCAAGATTGGCCTTTTGGGTTGTGTTCTAGACACAATAAGGAACATCTCCATAAAAAATCATGCATTGAAAACATTCCTAACCCCTCTTTTCAAATTTCAAAAGATCATGCTACTGTTCCGTCCACTATTCATAGCAAGTACATTTCAACTTTCATTCTTTGATTTGATGCTCATATGCATTCCAAATTAGTTCATATCTTAAGAAGTAGTCCATACTACATTTGTACACATCCCATGTTAATTTCATTCATTCATTCATACACATTTTAGACTTCTAAGTCATTCTAGAAATCCATGTACACAAAGCACACTACAACCTTTGCACATTTTACATACATACATTGCATTTATGCAAGATTTGGGGTTTTTGTAACTCTTAATCTAAGAAGATTATAAAGAATGATCACGATCATACGTTCATGCTTCCCCTTTGATCTAATCATCCTTTCTCATCCGTCCCGGGGATTGAGAGATCTTCTTTTCTCAAAGAATAACATGCATCATACTAGCTTGTTAAGCATATTTTGATTTCTTTGTTTATTTGTTTCAAGAACAATTCATGTCCCCTTTAGATTAGGAAAACTTTATTATCTGATACATGATTAGACGATTTTTCCTAGGTTTATTTGTGTGATCTTTCACTTTGCATTGTGTGATATTTGGCTTAGATCTTATGAATGATATCTTATCTTTAGATCTTCCATTTCAAATCTCCTTATGTGATGTAATATACTATCATAGTATTATTTGTCGAACCATACATAGTATAAGATGATTATTTGGATGCTAATTGAGGCCCGTCGAAAGACGGGGCGAGTTGAGGGTGTTTTAGTCGCGACAAAGGCTCCTTCCTCTCTCGTACCAAAACCCCGAACCAAGTTCTTTGGTGATGAAGGGCCGGTGCCCTTATCCGCTTGGGTGAGTCAAAATTAGGTTTCTTGGTTCCTTAAAGACCAAGTGGCGACTCTGTATCTGTTTTCAACAACCATTTTCTTTTCTTTGATCCAAGTCAAATTCCTTTTCAAAACAATCTCAAACTAGAGAAGTGGTCCGATTCCGGTGTCCACAATCTGGCGACTCCACTGGGGATTTTTTATTTTTAAAACAAAATAATACAGAGGTTTGACTCATAAGAAGCATCCTTAAAATCATCTTTTTACTGTGTTTGGTTCACCGCATTGCACTTTTACATTTCCCCTTCGACTGTGTCTGAAACGCGGCGCTGACATTGTTCAGGTCTTGCTGTGCCAGGGCACAAGTCACCGTTGATATTGTACCTTCCAAGGTATATCAAAAAGAGTAAAAACCTCCGTACTGTCTCCCCGACGGTATATTGGAACTCTCGTCAACGGACCCTCTTTAACTAAACCCAGCCTTTGCATATAGATTCCTGTAGAACCTTTCATAGGGCTGTTGATTTATCTTTTCAGATAGGACAATATGATATAACTGCTGTATGCCCTGGCGGGATTACCTGCGCGGTGTAGACGCTTATGTGGCATAGAACAAAACCTCTTTCTTATGATTCCCAAGGCAATCACTCACATGTGATCACATTGAGTTGACTTGCCTAGGCACCATGATAAGGATGTCTGCTCCATGCTCACAAAGATATACACCGCAAACCTTGTTTGTTGGTCCTGAGACATAGGAGTATGAAAACTTGCTAGACAGTATGATCACCATCATCACCTATTCCCGTCGTATATCCCTATTTCTTCTAGAAACTCCGCCCAACTCATCAGGATATCCCTATTTTCCTAGAAACTCTGTCCGAATCACCCAGATTTCCTAAAAATCCCTATTTTTCCCCAAATTACCCAGAAATCTCAGTTTCTTCCAGAAACCCCGATACACTTGTTTCTCCCAGAAACTATGTCCGACTCACCCAATTATATCTGTTTTCCCAGAAGCTCTGTCCAAATCTCTCAAATTACTCAGAAATCTCAATTTCTCCCAGAAATTCCGGTATGCTTGTTTTTCCCAGAAACTCTGTCCAACTTACCCGAGTTTTCATGTTTTCCCATAAGCTCTATCCAAATCTCCAAGATTTCCCAAAAATTCCAACAACTCCATCCAAACTTCCCAAAAATGCCTAGATGTACCAATTTCTCCCAGAAATTCTGATTTTTCCAATTTCTCCCAGAAACTCTGTCCAAAATTTCCGAAGTATCCCAGAAATCCCTGTTATCCCTTGATGATCACACTGGAAAGTAAGGTTAGCACACTCTGTATGGCTAGGACCTTATTTGTTTAACCGCTATCTGTTAGAAGTAGGGGCATCATATAGATTAGGGCCTACATCCGCATGCTTGTCTCATGTGCATACACAATTCATGTCAGTTCGCTTGCGCGCACGTCTTGTCAGTCTCACATGTGTCAGTCTCTACACATCAAATGCATACGTATCATCATTCCCACCCGTCTCAATCATTGTACAGAAGTCGTCTACTTACTGTAACCGTCCTCGGTTTGCATCGTGAAATCCTTCAAAACTCTGATCATCTCTTCCTGATAGGAGTCCATAAGAAGTGTTTCGCGCATCTGCTAATTTGGACTTTTACTTCTATTTGCAGAAAACCGTAGCCCCAGGTAAGGATACTGTTGTACCTCCCCAAATTCATTATCTTGATCACGGGCTAGCACATACCATCATCGATCCACCAATAGCCTACAAAGCTCTGGAAGAGAAAGTGAACAAGCTACAAACCATAGTTGAGCAGTTGAGTTTAAGGGTTAGTCGATTTGAGAAGATGGCACGGAGCATTAGCAAAGAACTGCTTGAAATGGGGACCAGAATGGAGGATGCCATCATAGAAGAAAAGTTCAAGAATGATGAACCCCAACACCAATCCAAGAGGCCTAAATACTCCCGACACTCCCCGGATGTCAACGCCCTGCGCAGCCAACCCATGGTATACCCTCATCGGCCATACCAATCCTCCAACCAAACCACTAGTTGCCCTTACCAGAAAAAGCAACCCCGTACCTTTGCCAAACTAGATATCTCCCCCTCCACAGCCTTAGGCCGTCTACTAAAAAAGGGACACCTCCGACTCCTTCAGCCTCGTGTCGATCCCCCACCACCTAACTGTGACCTATCCAAACAATGTGCCTACCACCAAGGCCCAGGCCATGACACTGACCAGTGCATACGTCTCCGCCATGATATCCAGGACCTCATTGACCAAAACATCATTGAGCCACCACCCATTCAACCCCGTGTCACCTAAGCCCCTGGCTTACCTATTCGAATGATCCTCTTCACTGAGGCTGATGAATGTTGAACCTGTGCCGGTGAAGTGACGGTGTTTGGGACTCTTGCTAGAAACCAAATGAAGATGCTCTTTAAAAAAAAAAAAGAAATAAAAAGAATAAGTGAGTCACTGTGACATTCCATTTGAGACCAAGTCGAGTCTAGTCAAGTCTGTTGTATGTTTATTCTTGTGGTCGAGTCTGTCTGTCATCGAGTTGTTAATGAGTCTGTAATCCTCCTCTACTGATGGAATGAAGTCTCATTTTGCCTAATCTGATGTGCCTAGTCATAGATGCATGAATCGCTGAACTGAAGTGTCACTTTTCAAATTACCATGGATATTACTGTGCTAAAAAAAAAAAAAAAAGAATTTTTTTTTTTACTCAAACAAAAAATCCTAAAAGGTCAAAGTCAATTTTGCGCCGACACCGATGAAGAGCCGAGAATTAAATAGTCTTTCTTTAAGAATTTAAAGATTCTCTTGCCTCAATCTTGAAAAGACATGCTTGGAACTGACTTGGGGCTTACCCAACACCCTTTTCCCGCCATTCCAAAGCCTTGGGCCCAACCCAATTGAGAGCCATATGAACCTGTGTAGACTTAGTCCTTGATGGTAGCCAAACATTTCAGTGAGTTTCATCTCCACTTTCAAAAAAAAAAAAAAAGAAAAAAAAAAAAAAGAAAAAGAAAAAGAAAAGAAAAGATCGCTAGGTGAAAAACCCGAAAGGGCACCTAGGCAAAAGTTAGAGCCGAGAAGGTGTTGATTTCCAAAATCTGACCCTAGCCAGTCAAAATGTTGGAGAAAATTTTGATGAAACAAATGAGAGAATCATACGCTTCAAGATACATCTTAAGAACGTGCCAAGATCACATTAGGCACGGAATGGCCACAAATAAATTCCGAGAGCTAACATGCACATTCTGGAATTCTGAGATTGCGATTGAAAGATCTCACAAGAATCGACTACATTAAAAAGCAAAATTGACTGGCTAGGCGAAAGTGAAAAGGATCAATCCTCAAAACAAAACAAAAAGAAAAAGAAAAAGAAAAGAAAGGGAGATTGAAACTGAATCCTTTTATTCAAAGCTACCGTAAGTGGCTTAAGTTTGAACTTCTTTTACGATTGGTTTGAAAAACCCTCAATCAATTTCTTTCAAGCCTGGCCTTGAACTAGGCTCGACCTGATTCCCACTCGGGGATACGTAGGCAACCACATCGGTTCGGTCGACACCATCATAATCAAACCGATTTCTTTCAAGACCTGGCCTTGAACTACGCTCGACCTGATTCCCACTCGGGGATACGTAGGCAACCACATCGGTTCGGTCGACACCATCATAATCAAACCGATTTCTTTCAAGACCCTGCCCTGAACTACGCTCGACCTGATTCCCACTCGGGGATACGTAGGCAACCACATCGGTTCGGTCGACACCATCATAATCAAACCGATTTCTTTCAAGACCCTGCCTTGAACTACGCTCGACCTGATTCCCACTCAGGGATACGTAGGCAACAACATCGGTTCGGTCGACACCATCATAATCAAACCGATTTCTTTCAAGACCTGGCCATGAACTACGCTCGACATGATTCCCACTAGGGGATACGTAGGCAACCACATCGGTTCGGTCGCTCCACCCATAAAAAATAACCATTTTCTTCAAGCCTTGCCTTGAACTACGCTCGACCTGATTCCCACTCGGGGATACGTAGGCAACCACATCGGTTCGGTCGACACCATCATAATCAAACCGATTTCTTTCAAGACCTTGCCTTGAACTACGCTCGACCTGATTCCCGCCCGGGGATACGTAGGCAACCACAATGGTTCGGTCACCCCACCTACCTAAAAATCAACCCGCTTCTTTTCAACCATGGCCCGAACTACGTTGGACCTGATCCCCACTTGGGGGTACGTAAGCAGACTTTCAAAAAGAAAAGAAGGATGGCTCGCTAGGTCGAAAATCCGAAAGGACGCCTAGGCAAAAGTAAGAGCTAAATCTAAGGTGAGCAATAACAAAAGAGAGAAAAGAGCTCGCTAGGTTACCTCACTGGTGCCTAGGCAAAAGTTATGAGCATTTGAGAGATTAAAGTCACGGTCCTTGCCTCAAGCCAGAAAATCACCTTCCACACTAGGGGCAAACTTCGGCTCCACCCTTCATACAAGGGGCAAACTTCGGTCACCTACCTCGTTTGCCCAAAACCTCCAATGAACCTTCCTCCAAACTAGGGGCAAACTTCAGTCATTTACCTCGTTTGCCTATCGATCCCACTTCATGCCCTTCAAACTAGGGGCAAACTTCGTTTGCCACCCAATCCCTATAAGCCTTCATGTCACAAGCATTGTCTTGAACAGATTGGAAATGGAGCATATTTTATTCCATAAGCTAAGGCACTAATTCAAAGCACATCTTGGGAGAAGCAAAGAAATTGATTAGATCAGTAGGGAGGAATTTTCAAAATAAGATTCACCATCAAAGTGATGCCACGTTAAGGAGAGAAGTAAACACAAAAGAGAAATGGTACATCATTTATGACAAAAGCACATTAAGTTTTGGCAAGTCGACCTTGTTTCATTTTGGTGTCAAATGTGTCGTCCTTGTGCGTCAATGTCTGTCAAGTTTTTGAGTCTGTTGTAGTCTTAAATGTGTAAGTCAATAATGACTAATAAAATTTTCAAATCAAGTTATAAAGAGCATGCCAATACAAGCAGGAGTACCAAACACCATTACTACACCGGTCAAGGCGTCAGCAGGAGAAGCGTCCAAACTTAGGGCAAATGCGAATTTCATCCCTTTCCAAACCATCAAAAGTTGACCTTCATCTTCTTGCAACATAAGTCCATGAGTGGCTGTTGATGATCTTCCTTTCTCCTTGGAATATAAGTCCATGAGTGGCTGTTGATCTTTCTTCATGCAACATAAGTCCATGAGTGGCTGTTGATGATCTTCCTTTGTTCATGCAACATAAGTCCATGAGTGGCTGTTGATGATCTTCCTTTGTTCATGCAACATAAGTCCATGAGTGGTTGTTGATGATCTTCCTTTGTTCATGCAACATAAGTCCATGAGTGGTTGTTGATGATCTTCCTTTCTCCTTGAAACATAAGTCCATGAGTGGCTGTTGATCTTTCTTCATGCAACATAAGTCCATGAGTGGCTGTTGATGATCTTCCTTTGTTCATGCAACATAAGTCCATGAGTGGCTGTTGATGATCTTCCTTTGTTCATGCAACATAAGTCCATGAGTGGCTGTTGATGATCTTCCTTTCTCCTTACAACATAAGTCCATGAGTGGCTGTTGATCTTTCTTCATGCAACATAAGTCCATGAGTGGCTGTTGATGATCTTCCTTTGTTCATGCAACATAAGTCCATGAGTGGCTGTTGATGATCTTCCTTTGTTCATGCAACATAAGTCCATGAGTGGCTGTTGATGATCTTCCTTTGTTCATGCAACATAAGTCCATGAGTGGTTGTTGATGATCTTCCTTTCTCCTTGCAACATAAGTCCATGAGTGGCTGTTGATCTTTCTTCATGCAACATAAGTCCATGAGTGGCTGTTGATGATCTTCCTTTGTTCATGCAACATAAGTCCATGAATGGCTGTTGATGATCTTCCTTTGTTCATGCAACATAAGTCCATGAGTGGCTGTTGATGATCTTCCTTTCTCCTTGCAACATAAGTCCATGAGTGGCTGTTGATCTTTCTTCATGTAACATAAGTCCATGAGTGGCTGTTGATGATCTTCCTTTGTTCATGCAACATAAGTCCATGAGTGGCTGTTGATGATCTTCCTTTCTCCTAGCAACATAAGTCCATGAGTGGCTGTTGATCTTTCATTTTTCTTCATGCAACATAAGTCTATGAGTGGCTGTTGATGACCTTTTTTCATCCTAAAGCAACATAAGTCCATCACTCTCCTCTTTCAAAATCAAAACCTTAACTGCCACAAGCCATCTCCGTATCCCTCATCACAAATAGAATGATACCTTGACTCTCATTTAAAGGACGTATTTCATTCTTCCTAACAGAGTACATTATCCTTCAGCTCCCGGAGGCCCTGACCGGCCCCCTTGGATCGAGCGCCAAAAGAGATTCTCTGAGAACCCTACATCATCCCCTGAGGACAGAAACCGATAGATACCAGCTCCCGGAGGCCCTGACCGGCCCTCTTGGATTGAGCACCAAAAGAGATTCTCCGAGAACCCTACATCATCCCCCGAGGACAGAAACCGATAGATACCAGCTCCCGGAGGCCCTGACCGGCCCTCTTGGATTGAGCGCCAAAAGAGATTCTCCGAGAACCCTACATCATCCCCCGAGGACAGAAATCGATAGATACCAGCTCCCGGAGGCCCTGACCGGCCCTCTTGGATTGAGCGCCAAAAGAGATTCCCCGAGAACCCTACATCATCCCCCGAGGACAGAAACCGATAGATACCAGCTCCCAGAGGCCCTGACCGGCCCTCTTGGATTGAGCGCAAAAAGAGATTCCCCGAGAACCCTACATCATCCCCCGAGGACAGAAACCGATAGATACCAGCTCCCAGAGGCCCTGACCGGCCCTCTTGGATTGAGCGCCAAAAGAGATTGCCCGAGAACCCTACATCATCCCCCGAGGACAGAAATCGATAGATACCAGCTCCCAGAGGCCCTGACCGGCCCTCTTGGATTGAGCGCCAAAAGAGATTCCCCGAGAACCCTACATCATCCCCCGAGGACAGAAACCGATAGATACCAGCTCCCAGAGGCCCTGACCGGCCCTCTTGGATTGAGCGCCAAAAGAGATTCCCCGAGAACCCTACATCATCCCCCGAGGACAGAAACCGATAGATATCAGCTCCCGGAGGCCCTAAACGGCCCTCTTGGATTGAGCACCAAAAGATATTCCCCGAGAACCCTACATCATCCCCCGAGGACAGAAACCGATAGATACCAGCTCCCGGAGGCCCTGACCGGCCCTCTTGGATTGAGCGCCAAAAGAGATTCCCCGAGAATCCCGCATCATCCCCCGAGGACAGAAGCAGAAAGATACCAGCTCCCGAAGGCCCTGACCGACCCTCTTGGATTGAGCGCCGAAAGTGATTCCCCGAGAACCCCGCTACATCATCCCCTAAGGACAAAAACCAAAAGATACCAGCTTCCGGAGGCTCCGACCGGCCCTCGTGGATTGAGCGCCGAAAGATTTGATCAACCGTGAGAGATTCAAAGATGGATCCTGGTTCTAGGTCAAGAATTGAAGAGAGATTCTCAGAGGGTCCCCTACCATCCTCAGCAGAAGATAACAGAAGTCTGAACCGATTCTCCGGACTTGTCATCATAAGGATTGGCCAACACATCACCCGTAGTCAAATCACCCTGATTCCCATGGCGAGCACTGTCTATTCACAATCCGTGTCCACTAATTATCATGAGCTTTCTCACCTGTCAGTCATTATGAGTTTTCTCACTTATCGTGTGCTTCTTCACTCCGGTTATCTCACCTATCAATCATCGTGAGCTACCCCACTTATCATGAGCCTCCTCAATTTGGTTATTATAAAACTATCGGTTATCATGAACTCCCTCGCCTATGGGTTGTCCTTAGTTGTCATCCTCAAAGACCCCACATCCGATCCCATTCGCTTGTAAAAACAACACTTCCCAAATTCCAGAAGTTTGCCCCTAGACCCAGAGTCTTCTAAACCTTGGTGCCCTTATCCAAGTCATCCACCACATCACAGTCACAAACACTAGCACAATACCAGCCCACTCACATACTAGGATCATAACATTAGGCATGATAGGACTCATGACACAATTCATATCACATCCATGCATGGCATATCACTCATATAGCATAGCATCCGCCTGATTGTTGTGTACATACATATGTGATTTATTCCTCTGTGCCCTGAACTACGTCCTGGTCTGATTCCCCTTGGGATACGTAGGCAGCTCACACAGAGCATGACCAGCACTAGCCACAGCATCATTGCATCTTTTGCAACGCTTTTATCCTAAATCTATAGCCTCCAAAAGACCTGTCTCTTCAAAACTTTGGCACTCGCTTGCGACATGCGTTGCCTCGCAAGTTCCTGCCAAAGAGGGGCAAACTGTAGACACCCCATTTTGTCGGCTATCAGATTTAGGAGACCCATAGCTTGGTGGTTCACAATGATCGTAAACGACTCAAAAGGACTCTTGGAAGTCAGCTCTATCTCTCAGAATGCTCAGAATGACCAAAATACCCCTGAAAGCCCAGAAACTCCTAGATTTGGTCCCGAAGTTCTGAAAACATGCTATGTCGTAAGAAAAATGATAAAATGAGTTTTTAAGTAAAACCGGAAGAAATCGTCAGCTCCCAGAGACCCCGGGAAGTCCCGGAAGTTCCCCGAAAGTCCCCGTTGACCGGTTTGACCAAGGTTTGACCCAGGTTTGACCAGGTTTGACCAGAGTTTGACCAAGTTTGACAGAAATCGTCCGAATTCACCAAAATCATGAAAAAGTGTTAACACAAGTTCTAAAAGAAAATCGAGCGAAAACATCAGCTCCCGGGAACTCCCGGAGGTTCCCAGAACTTCCCAGGAATCCCGGGTTTGACCAGTTTGACCAAGATTTGACTTTAGAATCGGGGCACCGAAATAATTTTCAAATATTTTTCATGGATACTAGAGGTCAATACCTTTCCAACGGTATATCGCACATAATTTCTGGATTTAAAACGAATTTGTTATGAATTTCTAAAGCCGGAAAAGGCGATCAAATCAGCTTTTATCGCGAATACCGTAAAACTTTTCAAGGTGACCTAGCCCCGAACTATTTTTTATGTAAAGTAGACTCCATTACCTTTCCAACGGTATATCACAACCTCAATTTGGAGTTCGTACGCATTTTCTGTGAATTTCGGACGAAATAGGGCCTTTTTGCGAATACCGGAACTTCAGGGGGGCTAAACAGCATTATCTGGACGAAGGGAGGAGCAGTGCCGCCGCGGCACTGGCCCAGTGCCGCCGCGGCACTCCCCTCCAGAACAGTGAGTTTTTGTAATTTCTTTTGGGGTCCCATTTTGATTAATTAAAAACCAAAACGACGTAGTTTTGATTCCCAGCTTATTTTGGACCAATGGGAGACCATTTTAAACTTTTTAAAACTCCATTTACCACCCCTCCTTTGCCTATAAAAGAAGCCATTTACTTCCATTTAGAGGAGAGACATGGAAGCTTAGAGAGAGCTTAGGAAGAAACTCTAGGGAAATATAGAGAGAGAAAGAGAAGAAGTAGTCTTCTTCTTCCATTTTTTTCTAATCAAAGTGAGTTCTAATCTTGTTTTCCTCCACCATTCTTCTATATACTTCATCATCAACATACCCAATCACCATTTCTCTAAGCATTTTTGAGTTAGGAAGCTACTTCCATGTCGAAATATCTATATCTATGAGTGAAACACCAAGCTACAAGTTCAATACATTATGAATATCATCTATTGATCATTATCTACTTGCTTGTTTATACAATGTTCATCTCTTCTTACCTCATTTCTTTTTGACTTTTCTTTATTTACTTACTAGTTCATCATCATCTAAATGATGACATGAAGTTTGAGGTGAGTGAATCCTTATGGATAGTAGCTCTTGACCTCAAAAACATGTTTGATAGATGATGATCATAACTTCAATACCTTCAAGGTATTCTTGAAGTTATGTTCAAAATAAAAATGAATCTCTCCAATAATATTGGGAGTTATTCAATGATTCAAGGTTGGATGAGGTTCTAAGTGGTCACATGGTCATCTCAAGAGTTTAAGTTCATGCTTTGAACATCTATTTCAAAACTCCCAATCAAGAACTCAAACTCTATTTCAAAACCCAAATTCATTTTCTTCAAGAATGATCCAAAACAGTGAGCTGTTCAGATTCAAAGATTTGTTTTGAATTAAATACTTGAGTTATGATGATGAAACCACTTGAAAAATCTTCCTAAGACATCATAGTTTGTCTCTGATTTTTCCCATCAATTATAGAGATATGAAAGTATTTGTTTTGAATGTGAGAAGTTAATATTCATAATCTGCCTTTATTCTCACAGAATGTTCACCCAACTTCTTGCACTTATTCTGGATATTTTCGTCACTGTAAATATATCTTTTCTATTTTTTTTTATAAAACTTGGGTGCCTTAGGAAACCTTTGGTGTATAATAGGTCATCATAAACATTTTCTTTGATTTATGAAAAATCATACAAAATCAGTCAACAGTGCAGCTTTTGTTTCTGAGTCATGTGTACATTCTGATTTATTTCTTTTAATCTGTGATAGCTATTGATGTTTGGCTTTTTGGGTTATTTTCTAAACACAATAAGGATGATCTCTGATTTTTCTCACATTTTCCTAGGCACGTTTGACCTCCCATTATAATGTTACAAGGTAATGCATACAGTCTGTCCACTATTCACAGCATTTCACTTTTTGGCTTTCACACTTTGATGCAACACTCTCTTGTATCTAGATGAACCCATATCCCATGCACATGTTCTTTACCAATTTTAGCATGCTATATCATATCATGTATCATCTATCCTCTCATGTATCATACTCCCATAGATTCTTGAGTTTGATTTCCAAATAAAACCATGGTTTACAAATACTTGGGAAGTTCTTGAAATAAGTTAGGAATTGATATTCCAAGTGGTTAGAATATTCATCCAAGATCTGGAAGTATACTTCAAAACCCTCATTTCAAAACCCCCCCTCTTAAACCCCTCATTTTGATTTCAAGAAATAAACCTTGTTTTTCTCAAAACCCTCAAAACAGTGAGTCATTTAACTTCAAGGAATTATTTTGAGTTCAATACTCAATGTATGAATGCAAGACCACTTGGAAAGTCTTTCTAACTCACTATAGAACACCCATGATTTTTGGCTTGACTTGGAAGTACTTGAAAATGGTCCATTTGGACCCAAACATTCCTTCCAAACATTCTGTTTTTGCTGTCACATCAGCTAGGTCAACTTACGACCTCTTTTCCAGAAAACTTTTCCAAAAGGGGTGGTCCTAAATTATTTTTCCCTTAAAATTAAATGTCTTAGGGAACTTTCTGTATAAAATGGGCCTCTAGATCATTCTTTTTCATTTTCTAAGATTTTCTAATATTTCAGTCAACAGTACGAACTCTGTTTCTGAGTGACCTCTATTGTTTATATAATTTCTCTCAATCTGTGATAGATATTCAAGATTGGCCTTTTGGGTTGTGTTCTAGACACAATAAGGAACATCTCCATAAAAAAGCATGCATTGAAAATATTCCTAACCCCTCTTTTCAAATTTCAAAAGATCATGCTACTGTTCCGTCCACTATTCACAGCAAGTACATTTCAACTTTCATTCTTTGATTTGATGCTCATATGCATTCCAAATTAGTTCATATCTTAGGAAGTTGTCCATACTACATTTGTACACATCCCATGTTAATTTCATTCATTCATTCAAACACATTTTAGACTTCTAAGTCATTCTAGAAATCCATGTACACAAAGCACACTACAACCTTTGCACATTTTACATACATACATTGCATTCATGCAAGATTTGGGGTTTTTGTAACTCTTAATCTAAGAAGATTATAAAGAATGATCACGATCATACGTTCATGCTTCCCCTTTGATCTAATCATCCTTTCTCTTCCGTCCCGGGGATTGAGAGATCTTCTTTTCTCAAAGAATAACATGCATCATACTAGCTTGTTAAGCATATTTTGATTTCTTTGTTTATTTGTTTCAAGAACAATTCATGTCCCCTTTAGATTAGGAAAACTTTATTATCTGATACATGATTAGACGATTTTTCCTAGGTTTATTTGTGTGATCTTTCACTTTGCATTGTGTGATATTTGGCCTAGATCTTATGAATGATATCTTATCTTTAGATCTTCCATTTCAAATCTCCTTATGTGATGTAATATACTATCATAGTATTATTTGTTGAACCATACATAGTATAAGATGATTATTTGGATGCTAATTGAGGCCCGTCGAAAGACGGGGCGAGTTGAGGGTGTTTTAGTCGCGACAAAGGCTCCTTCCTCTCTCGTACCAAAACCCCGAACCAAGTTCTTTGGTGATGAAGGGCCGGTGCCCTTATCCGCTTGGGTGAGTCAAAATTAGGTTTCTTGGTTCCTTAAAGACCAAGTGGCGACTCTGTATCTGTTTTCAACAACCATTTTCTTTTCTTTGATCCAAGTCAAATTCCTTTTCAAAACAATCTCAAACTAGAGAAGTGGTCCGATTCCGGTGTCCACAGTTGTAAACTTGGAAAAAAATCTAAGAGAAAGGATAGAGATAGTACACGATACATAGGCACTAAGCCACATGTAGACGAGGCAAGCTCACAAATCGAAGTCTGGATCCATGGTATTCAATTCTCTACACTAAGACACCAAGGAATACCAAAGTATTGCAAAAATACAAGCAAACAAATGACATGCATGATAAACAAGGAAGAGATGTCATCAATCAAATTTTCAGATTTAGCAACTTCTTATTAATCCTATCAAAAGTGGTCTTAAACATAAGCTGGATTAAAATGCTTTCACAGAAAGTTATTTACATGTCTTAAGGAACTTCTCCAAAAAAGTAGAACCTCGTTACCATTTTTGAAGTTAGAGAAATATAAGTTTTGGGAACAGTGGACTAGGACTGCCAACTGTTCTTGTCAAAATCATAATTACTTCTAAACAAATCATGTGAAGCTCTATTTGGTATCAAAAGAAAGCTAGTTTATTGTAGTTTATGAAAAAAATAATCCCATGGGCATGTCATGATATTAAAGTGTCTGTAAAGTTGTTTTAAACAAACTCTGTTATTCTTGAAATTTGGTATCTTTTGACAAAGGATTGCAAAACATAATAGAAATTCATGAATCATGTCAATCAAGTTAATCTAAGTTTTTGATCTCTCATCAATTTATCCTGGATGATTTTTAAACAAAGTTTTATTCATCAATTATTGTTTTATTGTTGAGTGATCAAGGTATGACCATTTGTATATATAATCATGATTGTAGTTAAACTTAGAAAATTCTAGAATACTTGTATCAATTTCAAATGCTTAGAAAATGATCTTAATTCGATCGTATACTCACTATTTTACATCGGCATATAGATACATGAGTTAGGAATCATCCCCAATAAGCGGAACATCGATGACTATTATAGATTTATGGAAATTCAAATACAAAGAGACTATGTTCAAATCTATCAATCGATTTCTCGACAATTTCTAGAAATAGCATATAGATCCTAGAGGTTCTCAAAATGGGTCGAATGAAAGCTAATTCATTAAAGTTTACCAAAAAAATTTGAAATCCATCAAACTATGGGTTTTGGAAGACCAAATCCTTTGGACAAAATCAATCTGTTTGGTTGAATTTTATCTAATCCATTTTAAAGTGTGAGGAAAGCATCTTAGGTGATGGTTGAAGCATATTAGATCAAACTCATAGATCAGCTTAATTATCATGATTTCCAATCAATTTAGCCCTCAAGTTCTATGAAGAAGTTTAGATCATGGATCAAAGGCACTTACAAATATCCTATTGGAGATGAAATCTAATAGGAATTCTAGGTAAATAGGAATAATCAAGAGATAGGTATGAACATATGAATCATCCTTCCCATAGATCATACTTACAAACCATCATAGAATTAAAAATAGATACATATATATAATCATGTATGCATGAATCTAAAATAGATTAAAAAATTAAATCAAAATTAAAAATCAAAAGTGAAAATCAATCTCTAATTAAGCATTATCAACAAAATCAAAAGAGACTTGGATCAAGCTATGTAAGTGTGTTAAGAACAAAAGAGGAAGAAGATGAGTGTTCTAACAAATAAAACAAAACTAAACTAGATCCAAGTCTTATAGACCTATATATACAAAAAGTAGGAATTAGAGATGAATTATGATGTTTACCTCTTGGTGGATTCTCAATTATGCAATCGAAGTTGAATTGAAGAGTCTTCTTCTTCAAGTGTTCTTCAAGTTCTTCAAGGACTCATCCATGGAAGTTTTAGGGAGGCAATTGATGTTCAAATCTCTAATCTAATTATCTTGAGATTTGTTTTTATTTCATCTCTCTTAAATTGAAAAGTATTTTGCAAGTATATTCAAGGTGTACTTAAAGCTTCCTCAAGATGATCTCTAGATATTCCAAGACGATCTCATATGAGATGCATGGGATCTATATATAGAGTTTTGAAAACAAGATTTTCAGGGATCAGAAAAGGGTTAAAATGATATTTCAGTGCCTAAACGTAGTTTCTAGGCAATTTTCTCGCAGTGGGAGGCTTCTAGAAGGGTCTGGAACTCAAAAAGCTTAGTAGAAAGCATGATATGTAGGTGGCGGTTATGGTGGGATCCACCACCCCCTTCCCAAAACTGCCATCTACTATTTGGGTTCCTCTGTTTGCCCATAAGCCCTGTTTCAAGTTTCATGTGCACAACTTTTCCAGATTTTTGTAAAAATACTTTTTAGTGTCCGAAATCATTTGGTTGCATACCGTTGGAAAGTTGTCAAGTTGAATTTTAGTATAAAAATATTACAGGAGGTTTTAAAATGAGAATTGAAGTCCAATTGAAGTCCAGAAGTCATCCAAAACTTTCGTCGTCTTTTTGAAATCGAACGACTTCTTTTCCAAAATTACTTTTTAATGTGCAATGATTTTGAACTTTTCTTTAAAATTAAATCTCTGGATACCTAGAGTACTTGTTTTAGAACACTTCATGTTCATATAACCCTGAGTGAATATGAATTCTGAGAGACGATTTTGACAAAATCAGGATTTATGCATGGAAAAGGGCTATTCTGAGCATGAAGTCAGTTTTTGAAGTTCAATCTTTCGATTGTGTGGAATCCAGTACCTTCCATGTGGTACTTTACATCATCGAATCCTCCAATGCATTGTCCACTCTAAATCTTATCAGTGTGGTCAAAATTGGTTGTCTACAGTTTGCCCTTCTTTGACAGAGCTTGCTGTGAACAACGTGAACTGCAAGTGAGTGCCTAAGCTAGAAGGCACCTAATAACCATACTAAGAGGTTTTGGGAAAAACAAAATTCTCCAAATCAAGAAATTCAAAATTTGAGAAAATCAAGAAATTACAAAAGCAAGAATTCAATGCAATGCTGGGTAGAGGATGCTAAATCAAAGCTGCCGCTAGTCTTGCTCCGCTGGAGCTGCCTACGTATCCTTTCTAGGAATCAGACTAGGGCACAGTTCAATTGCGCGAGGAGACAAAGAACACACATAAATAATAACACGGATGAAATGCTTCTATCCTAGGATGTTGATATAGTATGAAAACGTGAATGTTAACGTGCTGAAGGAATCGTCCTCAAGGGTTAGAAAATCTAATATAAGGGATGCAATGTCTCACTCTCATAATCGAACATGTGAGAAGAATGATATCTGTATCTTGGATGATTCTCGAAGTCTTGTCAGAGACATTCTTCTGAGTTTGAGGCTTATAGGTGTCATTTGCATCTCGAACAACTGCTGAGTATCTTCGATGAATTCTGAATCATGTCAAAACAACTTTTGATAAAAAGTGTCCTAATCCCTAGACAATACTGATGTGGAGTCCTTCTGCTGGGGACAATTGCTTATGTAGAGTCCTTCTGCTAAGGATGATTTGCTTACATGGAGTCCTTCTGCTAGGGATGATTTGCTAATGTAGAGTCCTACTGCTAGGGACGATTGCTGATGTAGAGTCCTTCTACTGGGGAAGATTGCTGATGTAGAGTCCTTCTGCGGGGGACAAATCTTTTGTAACAAGTCTGGATACAAATCTTCTGGAACAAATCATGTGAAGCTCTATTTGGTATCAAAAGAAAGCTAGTTTATTGTAGTTTATGAAAAAAATAATCCCATGGGCATGTCATGATCTTAAGGTTTCTGTAAAGTTGTTTTAAACAAACTCTGTTATTCTTGAAATTTGGTATCTTTTGACAAAGGATTGCAAAACATAATAGAAATTCATGAATCATGTTAATCAAGTTAATCTAAGTTTTTGATCTCTCATCAATTTATCCTGGATGATTTTTAAACCAAGTTTTATTCATCAATTATTGTTTTATTGTTGAGTGATCAAGGTATGACCATTTGTATATATAATCATGATTGTAGTTAAACTTAGAAAATTCTAGAATACTTGTATCAATTTCAAATGCTTAGAAAATGATCTTAATTCGATCGTATACTCACTATTTTACATCGGCATATAGATACATGAGTTAGGAATCATCCCCAATAAGCGGAACATCGATGACTATTATAGATTTTTGGAAATTCAAATACAAAGAGACTATGTTCAAATCTATCAACCGATTTCTTGACAATTTCTAAAAATAGCATATAGATCCTTGAGGTTCTCAAAACGGGTCGAATGAAAGCTAATTCATTAAAGTTTACAAAAAAAATTTGAAATCCATCAAACTATGGGTTTTGGCAGACCAAATCCTTTGGACAAAATCAATCTGTTTTGTTGAATTTTATCTAATCCATTTTAAAGTGTGAGGAAAACATCTTAGGTGATGGTTGAAGCTTATTAGGTCAAACTCATCGATCAGCTTAATTATCATGATTCCCAATCAATTTAGCCCTCAAGTTCTATGAAGAAGTTTAGATCATGGATCAAAGGCACTTACAAATATCCTATTGGAGATGAAATTCAATAGGAATTCTAGGTAAATAGGAATAATCAAGAGATAGGTATGAACATATGAATCATCCTTCCGATAGATCATACTTCCAAACCATCATAGAATTCAAAATAGATTAAAAAATAAAATCAAAATTAAAAATCAAAAGTGAAAATCAATCTCTAATTAAGCATTATCAACAAAATCAAAAGAGACTTGGATCAAGCTATGTAAGTGTGTGAAGAACAAGAGAGGTAGAAGATGAGTTTTCAAATAAATAAAACAAAACTAAACTAGATCCAAGTCTTATAGATCTATATATACAAAAGTAGGAATTAGAGATGAATTATGATGTCTACCTCTTGGAGGATTCTCAATTATGCAATCGAAGTTGAATTGAAGAGTTTTCTTCTTCATGTGTTCTTCAAGTTCTTCAAGCACTCATCCATGGAAGTTTTAGGGAGGCAATTGATGTTCAAATATCTGACCTAATTCTCTTGAGATTTGTTTTTATGGAAATTTTCAATTCATAATTCACTTCATCTCTCTTAAATTGAAAAGTATTTTGCAAGTATATTCAAGGTGTACTAAAGCTTCCTCAAGATGATCTCTAGATATTCCAAGATGATCTCATATGAGATGCATGGGATCTATATATAGAGTTTTGAAAACAAGATTTTCAGGGATCAGAAAAGGGTTAAAATGGTCATTTCAGTGCCTAAACGTAGTTTTCAGGAAATTTCCTCGCAGTGGGAGGCTTCTAGAAGGGTCTGGAACTCAAAAAGCTTAGCAGAAAGCATGATATATAGGTGGCGGTTATGGTGGGATCCACCACCCCCTTCCCAAAACCGCCATCTACTATTTGGGTTCCTTTGTTTGCCCATAAGCCCTGTTTCAAATTTTATGTGCACAACTTTTCCGGATTTTTGTAAAAATACTTTTTAGTGTCTGAAATCATCTGGCTACTTACCGTTGGAAAGTTGTCAAGTTGAATTTTAGTATACAAATATTACAGGAGGTTTTAAAATGAGAATTGAAGTCAAATTTAAGTCCGAAAGTCATCCAAAACTTTCGTCGTCTTTTTGAAATCGAACGACTTCGTTTCCAAAATTACTTTTTAATGTGCAATGATTTTGAACTTTTCATTAAAATTAAATCTCTGGATACCTAGAGTACTACGTTTAGAACACTTCATGTTCATATAACCCTGAGTGAATATGAATTCTGAGAGACAAGTTTGACAAAATCAGGATTTATGCATAGAAAAGGGCTATTCTGAGCATGAAGTCGCTTTTTAAAGTTCAATCTTTCAATTGTGAGGAATCCAGTACCTTCCATGTGGTACTTTCCATCATCGAATCCTCCAAGGCATTGTCCACCCTAAATCTTATCAATGTGGTCAAAATTGGTTGTCTACAGTTTGCCCTTCTTTGACAGAGCTTGCTGTGAACAACGTGAACTGCAAGTGACTGCCAAAGCTAGAAGGCATCCAATAACCATATTAAGAGGTTTTGGGAAAATCAAAATTCTCAAAATCAAGAAATTCAAAATCTGAGAAAATCAAGAAATTACAAAAGCAAGAATGCAATGCAATGCTGGGTAGAGGATGCTAAATCAAAGCTGCTGCTAGTCTTGCTCCGCTGGAGCTGCCTACGTATCCTTTTTAGGAATCAGACTAGGGCGTATTTCAAGTGCGCGAGGAGACAAAGAACACACATAAATAATAACACAGATGAAATGCTTCTATCCTAGGATGTTGATGTAGTATGAAAACGTGAATGTTAACGTGCTGAAATAATCATCCTCAAGGGTTAGAAAATCTAATACAAGGGATGCAATGTCTCACTCTCATAGTCGAACATGTCTAAAGAATGCTATTTGTATCTTGGATGATTCTCGAAGTCTTGTCAGAGACTTTCTTCTGAGTTTGAGGCTTATAGGTGTCATTTGCATCTCGGACGACTGTTGAGTATCTTCGATGAATTTTGAATCATGTAAAAACAACTTCTGATAAAAAGTGTCCTAATCCATAGACAATTACTGATGTGGAGTCCTTCTTCTAGGGACGATTGCTGATGTATAGTCCTTCTGCTAAGGATGATTTGCTAACATGGAGTCCTTCTGCTAGGGATGATTTGCTAATGTAGAGTCCTTCTGCTAGGGATGATTGCTGATGTAGAGTCCTTCTACTGGGGACGATTGCTGATGTAGAGTCCTTGTACTAGGGACGATTGCTGATGTAGAGTCCTTCTACTGGGGACGATTGCTGATGTAGAGTCCTTCTACTGGGGACGATTGCTGATGTAGAGTCCTTCTGCGGAGGACAAATCTTTTGTAACAAGTCTGGAGATAAATCTTCTGAAACAGGTCCTTCTTTTGGAGACAAATCTTTTGTTATTATAAACCAAGTCCTTCTACTGGGGACAAATCTTCAATTCTGATGTACGAATTTTGAGAGATATACGAATTCTGAGAGATACCTTACTTCTGGAGGCAACCCCGATACACGATGCTAAGAGACACATAATTTTGAAAAAAACCCTATATTTGGAGGCAACCTCGATACTCGATTATGAGATACACATGATTGTGAGAGATACCCAATATTTAGAGGCAACCCCGACACTCAATTCTGAGATACACATGATTCTGAGAGCTACCCTTCATGTGGTGGCAATCCTGATACACGATGCTGAGATATACCCTACTTCCTGAGGCAATTTTGATAGATACCCCTATCTCTGGAGGTAGTTCTGATACTCGATGCTGAGAGATACCCTTTATCTGGAGGTAGTTCTGATACATAAATTCTGAAAATTCTTTACTGGGGAGATTTTAAGATTCACGAGTTGTTGAAGTATACCTTTCTTCTAGAGGTGATTATGATGATATCTGAAAGTTCTCTGCTTGGGGAGATATCCGAAATTTTTGAGAGATGTGAGTAAGAGGCTCATATTCTGGAGGCCCTGCTGATTCAATCTGAGACTCATATCGGTGCTTCGACTAGTTCAAACATTCTTGCAACACATCGGGCTTATTCTGACCCTTTCTCAAATATTTTCCTCATGGTTTAAAGATCCTGTATTCTGATCCATCTTCTATAAACCCATCCTTGAGCGATAGTAGACCCAAATGTCTAACACACAATCAACCCAAATCTACGGGAGTTTCGCTGCAAATCAATATCTCTTGGCAATTTCGAGCTGTGGTGCCCTCAATTCTTCGTGTTTGGGGACTTTTCTTTAACCAAGAATCAAGTTCCCAAGGGTCCTTTAGACGAATTCCAACAAGTTGTAAGCACTCTTAAGGCTCATATATAGAGATCAGACCAATCTGGGGTCAAAACAAGGGTTCTGTCAATTTGCAAAAAGCAGAGCTAATTTTCAAAGACACAGATAGAATGCTGTTTGAACTTATGTTGCTGAAGCGAATGTCAAATACAGAGCATGATTAGCAGGGTTCAACTTTTTTGACAAGGCAGGCTTTTTTGGCAATTCATAAATCTAGAACCCTAATCGTAAAGCAAAATTTCAAATACTTTGAAGTTCAAGCTTTCAAGTCTGTTGATGGCTTAAGTCTTCTGGCGCCCTTCTGAGTGATCTCCAATCATCTTCTGCTTCTTAAAAGTGCTTTGACCAATCCCCACTTATCTGGTTTATTCCAAACTGCTAAGACTTTACTTTCTTTACCAAAATCTTCAAAACTGGTAGATTTCTACTATATTTACCAATTAAATTCAATCATTCTAAATGAATTCCCCAAGTTTTAAGTACTTCCAAGGCTTATAAGTTAAGAGATGGCCATCCTGGGGTCATACTGAAAGTTCCAGGGGGTTTAATATGCAAAGATAGAATAACTTCACCCATTTTGATCAATATTATGATAGGCAAGTGCGTGATGATTTTGGCAAAAGGTCTAACAACTTCTTGGCTTTAATTCGTTGTTCACTAATTCTGGTCATTCAGTTTTGACTTCCATCAATCATTCGATTATGATGTTTTTCCACTTAATGCTTCTTCTTGATCACGATTGATGTAATAACAGTGTTTGGAACATTTACTCGTATCCACCTTTGGATGCTCTTTGTGTTTTATAATTGACTATAGATCACTCTGGACCCACACACTTGAGATCACGACAGACTAGACGATGATTGACTAGACCACAACATAGGTTGATAGACATTGACACAGGAAGATGATACTCTTGACACTAAAATAGAAGTTTGGAGGAGAAAACCCATTTTTTCTTAATCTTAATGTGCGTTTATCATGTTTGACGTATCTCTTTTCTTTCATGTTCGATTCTCATCTTAGTGTGAAAATACTTAGCTGATAAAGTAATGCCTGGAAAATACTCCATATGGATCTCAATCAATCCTTTCCTTTTTCTAAAATATGCTTCGAATTAGTGCCTTAGCTTATAGAAAATGAGACAATTCATTTCAAATATTTTTAAAGATATACTTGACAGCTCAGGATTCGCTTACAACGTAGAGGGGGTACAGGCAAATGATATTTGTCCCTAGTTGACAGGGATAAATGGAAGCTTGGGCAAACGCAGTTTGCCCCTATTGCGGCAGTGATATCTTGAGGATCTTGGGCAAACTTTGCCCCTAGTTGGCAAGGTTCAAGGGCTGAGAGTCAGGGAAGCTCCCCTACTTATCCCCAAGTGGGAATTAAGTCCAGAAGTATTTGGGCCGAGGCTTGAAGGAAGTATTTTGAGATGTGGCTGAGTGTTTCAAGAGCAATGACCGAACCGAATAGGTTGCCTACATATCCCCATGTTGAAACCAGGTCAAGCGTAGTTCCTCGAAGGCTAGAGGTTTTGAAAGAGCAAGGATTAAAGAATTGGGGGGCTTTTCCAGACATGTCATTAGATAGATTTTCTGAAGTAGGTCACTTGTGGCAGTGTTGAAAGAAATTAAACAACCTCTCCTTTTTCTTTTTTTTCGTCTCTTTTTTTTTTACGGTTGATTTTTTTCACCTTTTTACTAGTCAGCCAATGTTACATCATACATGTTTTCGGAGCAAGATTAGCCCTTCAAGTCTTTTAGGCTTGCTTAAAGAAATTACAAATCAAAGCTTTGGGATAATTCATGTTCCCGAATTCTCTATCGTCTTTACTCTCCTTCCTCTTCTTCTCTTCTTTCTTTTCTTTTCTCTCTAATGTTTTGATTAGCTAGGATCAGGTTTTTGAAAGCAACACGCAATATTTTCTTATTTCATGCTCTAACTTTTGCCTAGGTACCCTTGCGACTTTTAATCCTAGTGAGCTTCTTTTTTTTCTTTTTGAGAGAAGTAGTGTATTTGAAATGTTTGGCTACCATCAAGGACAAAGTGTTCATGGCTTGCAAGTTAGACAGGTTCGAATGGCTCATTTTTCTGGCTCAAGATTTTAAATTGGGAATATCAGGGAATTAAGCTAGTCCCATGTTACTATCAATCATATCTTTTCAAGATTCAAGCAAAAGCATCTCAAGATTCTTAAAGTAAGACTAATCAATTCTTAGCTTTCTTCTGCGTCAGCGCAAAATTAACTTTGATCCTCTCAGGATTCTTTTTAATGCACAAAATTATCAGCAGTGTATTTTTCATAATAATCAGAGAAGTGGCATTTTCAACTTAGTGATACATTCATTCATGACAAGGTGCATTAGATCATGAAAATGAAGATTTTATTTCATTACTAGAAAGATAAGGATTACAGTACTCGACATAGACTCAAAACACAACTTGATGATAAATGAACTCAACAACAAGACTCAAAACTAACTCGATTCGATCTCAATTGGAGCGTCACTGCGATTTGCATATTTCTCTCAAGCATCCATTTGGCTTCAACAAGCAGTTGTATCCAAACATCATCATTTCATCATTTTCTTGAGCTTTCCATTATCCACCAAAGGCTCAAGCTCCTCGGTAAACCCTTCAGGCCCATAATCTTTGAGGCACCAATCATCTTCCTTGGTAGATTGCATCCAGTTCATCTCCACAGCATCAGGTAAAATTGCATGGGGCATTGGCTGCCCCAAAGCTGAGATGTAAATTGTCAGGTCATAGCATGTAGATTCTATCTTAAGTGAATTGAAATTTTGTGGCGGCTGAGCCCACTACAAGAAAAAAGCTTATTTATGTCACTTTCAAAATTGTATTTATGTCACTTTTATTTCGAGTGAGATAATTATTTCTTGCATGAGCTTTTTATGTCACTTTTTTAGTATCTATGTCACTTTTTATAAAAAGTGACATAAAAACTTGATTATTTATGTCATTGTTTAAAAAAAGTGACATAAATAATAAAGTATTTATGTCACTTTTTAAAAAAGTGACATAAATAATGCATTTATGTCACTTTTGTAAAACCGACATAAATAAAAACGCGGTGGCATTTTTTGTAAATAAAACATTTCGTTTTTATGTCACTTTTTATAAAAAGTGACATAAATATCTAAATTATTTGAAAAGTGACATAAAAAAAAACATTGTGCGCGCGATCTTCTCAAATATTCCCTCCCAAGTTCAGCAAAAAAAAAAAACATTCCCTCTCACCTCCTCCTCTCATCTTCCTCGATCCCACCTCCTCTCATCTTCCTCCCACCGGCGGCCGGAGAGGCCATTACCACCAGTATCATCGCCGCTGCCGCTTGCACAGCCTCCGGGCGCCCCTCACTCACACTGCCGGCCGCTGTCGCTCTCTCCCTCTCTCCAGGTTTCTCTCTTTCTCTCCCCTCTCTCTTTCTCTCTCTCACTCTCTTCTCTATGTATTTTGATTAATAGGTAGGGGAGAAACCAGCGAATTCCCAATTACCGTAGGCCTGCACCAGGGGTCGGCCTTGAGCCCTTATTTGTTCGCCCTAATTATGGATGAATTGACTAGACACATTCAAGATGAGGTCCCATGGTGTATATTGTTCGCAAATGATATTGTCTTGGTTGATGAGACTAAAAGGGGACACAACACTAAATTACAAGCTTGGAGAGAAGCACTGGAGACTAAGGGGCTACAGATAAGTAGGACGAAAATAGAATACATGGAATGTACTTTTTGCAACAGTGGAAGTAGAGACAACGAAGCAGTGAAGATCGAAGATCAGGAGATCCCAAAGAGGGAACACTTTCGCTATCTAGGTTCAATGATCAATAGAGACAGAGAGATTGGTGATGACGTGACCCATAGAATTAAAGTGGGCTGGCTTAAGTGGAGGAGTGCTTCTGGAGTATTATGTGATCGGAGAATACCAGCAAAATTGAAAGGAAAATTTTATAGGACAGCTATTAGGCCAGCTATGATCTACGGGACAGAGTGTTGGGCAACTAAGAAACAACACATTAGCAAAGTGAGTGTAGCGGAGATGAGGATGCTAAGATGGATGTGTGGTAAGACTAGTAAAGATAGAATTAGAAATGAGTACATCCGAGAGACTTTAGGAGTGACACATATTGAGGATAAGTTGAGGGAGAATAGACTTAGATGGTTCGGCCATGTGCAACGAAGACCTGTAGATGCACCTGTGCGAAAGAGTGATAAGATCGTAGTGCCTAGAATGGTTGGAGGGAGAGGCAGACCTAGACTGACTTGGGAATATGTGGTGCAACAAGATATGAATATATATAATTTAAATAAGCATATAGCTCTTGATCGTGCAGAATGGAGAAAAAGGATTCATACAGCCGACCCCAATTGATTGGGACACAAGGCTTGGTTTGGTTTGGTTTGGTTAGTTGGGGGAGATTAGGGTTGCGAAGGATTGTGCTGAATTTTTGGGCAAATTTCATATTTAGGTCGTAGTCCAACTACTAGATTGTATAATGTTGTTATTGATGCTTTGATTAAATCCAATTCGCTTGATAGAATGAATATGGGGTTGTGAATATGGCAAAGTATTTTACTAAACTAGAAAGTTCATTTTTGGTTTTTGAGCATTGGTGAATATGGGTTGTGATGAATGATAGAATGTAATGATCTACGCAGAAGACTCGTTCACTGAATGAATCTGTTATGGTTATTAGCAATATAAAGCCAACACTAAAAAACAATTACATGGAAAAAATTTCAAATGAAAAATATTTGAAATCAATTCTTTAATTCACTCCACAGAGAACTTGAAAAACAAACTATTGGTTACCAAAAATTTCTTTTTCAAGGGTCTGCTAGCTTACCTTCTTAATGCATTTTATTTTCTTTTTTATTCCTTTCACGTGACCAACTCTTGGTCTTTGGCCTTTCTCTTTTCACAATGTCGGACTCATGGTCATGGCTATTTTCTCTCCATTATTGCCCGAATATGGTCTTGGCCTTTTCCTCTATTTAAACCTTTTCTTTTGATATATTTTTCCTTTTTACTCTTTTGATGAATCAGCTCAACTACTAATGTAGCTTTCTTTGACACATTCGAAAACTTTAACTCTTCTCAAAAATATACTTCCCAGATCCAACCAAAACTTTAATCCTCAAGCTTCATTTGCAGTTGGTTCACTTTGTATGTATAGTGTCATTCTACTCATATATGCTGTTGGACTTCAGTGGAGTGATCTGCATGGAATGCTCGAAGATTAATTTCATTATGGTGAGGGGGGGGGGGGGACTACTATATTTGTAATAAAATGTATACTACACACACAAAGATTTATTAATATACAAGCATATGTGGTGATGCTATTTCTGGAATGGAAGCAGTTCTTTTTCACATCCCAATTGGATGCTTGAACTTCCATTAATGGAAGCATTACTGCATTACTAATTAACACCATCTGGTAATTAACTTAATTTTATTGCTTGGGTTTTAACAACTTTTTAAAATTTTTAAACATGTATTTCAGGCACGAAGGCTATGCCTATCTTCCGAAATTCAAAGAGGGATTGGAAAGCCTCAAGGGTAAACTAAATAGAACCTCAATACTGGTCTCGGGTGATTGATTTAGAGCTACAACAGATCTCTAAAGAGTATTCTCTTACTTTCATTTGGCATTCGATTTGGAGCTGGTTTGGTTAGCGTTCAAATATAATCACTTTTTGAATAAGGGCTTTTTATCAATTTTTATTTAAAAAAGCTACATGTGTATCTTTTTAAAGGAGCTATTTTTTGGTTTTAAAAAGGAATCAAATTGTTAAAAAGCTATGAAAAGCAAATCCAAATGGTCACAGCTCGATAAAGCTATCCCAAACGATTTCTTAACAGAATGTTGGATGAACTCCTCAAGTGTATATTGTTGAATATTATAGAGAAATAGGAGGTTTTGAAGCAATTATATATTTTTCTAATAAGCTGCACATAACTTCCATTGAGTTTGCAGTATTGTATATGTAACTCAACATCATGCAAAGAGAAGCCCTTGACAATATGTAAAGCCTGAACTCTGTTGTCGTACCTTTGTTTGAGAAATTGTTGTCTGCCAGTGATGCTGACCAGAAACTAGCACGTCTCGTGATACCAAAAAGATGTGCAGAGGTGCGTTCGTATACTTTATACTTTAAAATGGAGGTCATTGAATATTTAAGTCTTAAACCTCTTTGCATTTTAAGTTTGAAGCTTCTTGGAAGTTTGGCGGACAGTCTTTTTACTTGTGTTGAGCTGATGACCCAATGGTTAGCTATAATGTGAAAAGTGGGAACGAATGCTTAAGGGGTTATTAAATATTAAAATTCATCGGTTCCTGTACAGTTTTCCACTCTAATTATTAAATTCAATAAATTAATAATCTTATTCTTGAAATCAACTTGGTTTCGTGGTAAATAATTTGTAATCCTATGGTTGACCGCTTGTTTGTACCGAGTGGACTATGTTTACCCAGTTTGTTGGAATAGACCAGTCTTGGTTGAATCTGACCAGATTTGGCATTGTGAGTAGTTTCAGTTTCAATGTAGATAAAAGGAGTAAAGTAATAACATGACCTAGCTCATAGGGAAGGTAGGTTCATAATTTTGAGAAACCAGTTCACAATTTGACAATAATACATAGTCATAGTAGTGATTTCGAGTTAAAAATCGTCTGTGTTGACACTTAAAGAGTATTCTATTTTTTCACACTAGATTTGAATTTTCTTCTATAATGTGAATACTACTAGAATATATGCACTGCCCAATATGAGTTTATTTCCGAGAAAGTTTTTAGAAGCTTGTGCAACCATTTACAACCTTATAATTCCATATGACGCACATCCTATTCTTTTGCCCTTGAATGAAGACTGAAGACTCGTGTATTTATTCAGTGACATTTTATCGGGTTGAACTAGAGGGAATGATGGTAATAAGACTAAGAAAGAGTTTTACTGGTCCACCACCTTATGAGGTATATCATGCGAAAACTATTTGCTCCCTTGAAGTTTTGTTATGATATACTCTATCAGCATCATTCTTATTAGATGACTATCTAAAGAATCATAGATATCTGCCATGCGATTAGGTGCTTACTATGAAGATGCAAGTCACTTCACTCTTAACTCGCTCAGTTCCCCTGGAAATTATATGCAATATAAGTCCATGGGAAACTGTAAAATTGGATGGTTCTTGAATCTTCGATTGTGAAAATATCTGCAGCAAATATAATTTGCTTCTTCAATAGTTAATAAATTAACTTGTGTTTCTTTCTCTCTCCTTTTTTTGACTTTCCAAATTTAACTGTGATAGGAAGAATTGCTTATATCAGAATAATTCTTAAGGCTGAATATGTTAGTTATTACTTGAACAGAAATGGGGAAAAAAAAACCTCTCAAGGCTTAACACTCAACTTTATATATCCATAGAATATACTGGAGATTTTCATTAGACGACGACTTCAATTACAGTACAAGACATGAGATGAAACTATATTAGCTACAAATTTATCTGAAGGTGAATACTATAATTTAGGACTTCAATAGACAATGACTTCATTTGAAGTTTGCATCTCTTCGTGTTGTGCTCTGCTTCATCCCTTGATTTTCTATAGGTTGACAAACTGATTGGATGGTGTTAATTGCCAATTTTGTTTTCCCTTTACTCTAAACAACGATATTCTCTGTTGTATATGTTCCCTGTTTTTGTTTGTTGAGGAACAACTATTAATCTCTCTGTTATGTTCTCATCATAATTGAGCATTGCACTTTCTATGCTAGATATATGTCTAATTCAGTTTTGTCAAAATACTCGGAATATGTAGATATATGTATATGTAGTTAACTTTCTAATTTGATTGTTCTTCCTTTTTTTTCTTCTATAGATCTTGGCCTGAAGTTCCATGAATGCTATTGTGGTTTCTGATGTTGTCAATATCAAGATATAAAAGTATGCTTATTTATGCTTTACTTTCAAAAGATTTGTAGTGTGGAAAGTAAAGGTCGAACCCACAGAGATTGTCTAACTACCGTGTTTTAATCTTAAAACCTAAATCTAATTAATTATAAAAACGGATTTTGATTTGAATTTAATTAAACTAATAACAATAAAAATAAATCTAAACTATGAAAGCAATTAAAGTTGTTTTAAATAATGTTTAAGGGAACCTAGGATTACAAATCCACCACTAGCTTCATAATAGGAATATTTATGAATTACTTTAGCTTATTACATTGGATGATAATGGGAAATTGTAGCTACAAACCCAATTCCTCCGACAAGAAGATATTCATGGTTCAAGCACCAACATAATCCATCTTCGGTTAGCACGAATTGTCCCACACTAAACTAGGGTTGTGATCTAATCCGTCTAACCTAGGCATGGACTATTCGGATACTTGATAGCACAAATCAATAAAGCACCATCACATGTAAACAATCTAGACAAGCACAGCAAGAATAGATCGTTGAGCACATTACAGTCAAAATAGATCTAAGACAAGAATAAATTCTGAAAGCAATGATTTAATCACTAAAAGCAAGATTTATTTATAAAAATCCTCTAAACATGTGACTGTCATCCATACATAATAAAACTAAAATAAAAACATAAAATACTCCCTATTACTCGTCTAGGGCTTCATTGAAACCCTAGATCTATGATCTAGCCGTCCATGGAAGTGATAGATGGCAAGTAGTTGATGGAGGAGGCCATGGAAATCCTTGGTCTTCTTCTTCTTCTCCTTGCTTCCCTCCCTTCAATGGCTGGAAGTATGTGTGTAGAATGTATGTATAATAGTTGCTAATAATGTCTAACCCTTTAATTGTAATAAAATAGGGTATATATAGATTTACAACAAGTTTTGGAAGCCTTCCTAACCCGAAACGAACTAAAATTGATGTAATTTCCAGTCTAGACGTCGTTCAGCAGTTTCGTTTGCACAGGAGTCTTCAGTATACTGAAATACGCAACTTTGGTTTTTACACATATCGCGCGAGCGTGACATTTGGCCTTCGCGCGCGCGGATCGCGCTACCGATTCTGGGACTTTCGCGCGAGCGGATCGCGCGAGCGATTTCTGGATTTCCGCGCCCGCAGGTCGCGCGCGCGAACTGGCTTTTTCAGCTTCTTTTCTTCTGCTTTTTCACCCTGTTTAGCCTGATATACTTGATTTCTTCCAAAACCTGTCAGAAAATAGAAAACGAAGTAAAAATATACAAAAACAGGATAAAAAGGTACTAACAAATGCTCGTTAAGGCGTATAAATAGGATTTGTTCTCTCCCGATCACACCCCCAAACCTACATTTTGCTAGTCCTCGAGCAAAACTAAAATAAAAACTAACTACTAATAACATACTATTCCATTTTCGCATGGACCACGATTGCATTTAGCGTATGCAACAAGCCTTTTAAACCTTTAGGTGTCCCTAGTCGGACGAGTAAAGTCTCGTGAGGGTTCTCATCAACAAGTCACCCACAACCATCTTTATTAACTTATAAATTTAAAAAGTTTTATTAAAACTAAAAAACTAATAAACAATACTCCTTATTATAACACAATGATTTGAATTAGAATGACGAACAAGAAGAAACGGAATCAAACGTCTACCTACATCATGAGAAACAATCAAGTGCATGCAATGTACGAATCAATAGAGTTCCTCATAAGATTGCACGTGTGTGATGTGGTAGTCAAATGAACACGCGTATGTCATCAACATGGATTATAACCCGGATAACCATCCAACTATGCTTCGACTACGAATCTCACAATGAATTACACTCTCAAATGAAACACTCAGAAACAGGTGTAATTTTTCTAAAATATGTGAGTAAAGGAAATATGTTTTTAAAACGAGAAATGCTCACATATGACTTGAAAAAGACGCATGACACGAAAGAACAGTAGTCTCATGGATAAGATGCCAATAATCAAGAAAAATTAATCCTTACCATGTTTTAATCCCTCTCCCATCGTTTTCATATCCAAACCATGTTTTCTAGGATCAAATAGGACTTTTCAAAGGTTGTAATGTGGCTCAGGCTATAGAAAATGATAGAAAGGATTTATTAGGTAGTTTTCAGAATGGCATTATAAGGCATGTTCGATTTCTTTCATTCTTCTTCTCTACCACTTTCATCTTTTCTTTCTCTTCATTCCTTTTCATTCATTTTTCTTCTTTTCTTTCATTTTTTTTTTCAACCTTCCTCTTCTTTATTTTTTTCAATATATTTTTTCGTTTCCTTTTCCTTTTCTTACTTCTCAAATGATTATTCATCGAATACCAAGCAACTATCCCAATAGCATCTTATTTTCTTCTTCCTTTTCAACACATCACCTTAACACTACTAAAAAGTGACAAATCTCTCAGTGGTGAACTATGAGTTTGTCAAGTCAGAGCAAAAACAAGGATAATGGTAATCAAAGAAAAAGAGGCATTGTAACGGCTCAACGGGCGAACTAAGGAAATTTTTGCATTTATCGGACGGTAGTAAACAAAGAAGGCCTAACATCATGTCCTATAGTCATATGGTTCTTCAACATGTACAACGGAAGATTATTTAGCATGGTAACAAGTATTTTAACTTGACTATCAACCAAATTAAGCAAGAATAATGAGACTAAACAACAAGTTAATGCGCTATTTCAATGAAATTCGACAAACACAATGTATTTATAACCCTCAATAAAGAAAAGATAGGCTCAAAAGCTCACCAGGTTTAGTCTCCACCTTATGTTATCTAGAAATCCGAATCATATTATAGTTCACAACCAACATGTATTCCAATGACTACGTGCAATGCATAGGTTTATGTGCAAATCTATGATATAAAACTACGATTCAAACAATACATAACTTAAAACGTTACATCATAACTTCAGCAAATGTTTAACCACATCTTCTTTTGTTTATCACTCTATAATAATCATAGTTACATAACAAGAAGTATCAAATTGATATTGCAAAAACTCGGTAATCATCGTTTATTTAAACACTTATTGAAAAATTTTAAAATTTTGCATAAACTAATGTGCATGTGTGTGCATACCCCCAAACCTAAACCTTTCATTGTCCCCAATGAAACAATAAAACGAAAGAAAGGAGAGTAGGTAATAAAGGAACGATATTACCTCGATCTCGGCAAGCAGGTGAACACAAAGGAATATGGCTACAAAGTTCAATGTTACCTGTTACTTCTTAACAAAAGAAAATTAAACAAACAAAATAATAAAAGCAGCTAAAAGAATTATAACTAAGCTAAACGAAACTAACTAAACTATAAGAATAAACAAAACTACAAAGACAACACGAAAATAAGCTATAAAAGGAAATAAAACATTATCAGAATTATGAAAACAATCAAAGACTCGATCTAAAAGTACCTAAGAAACAAAAACAGAAAAGTAAAAACTGTGCGACAGGTGTGGGAGGAAGAACACAAAAAAGAAAAGCAAAAATCAAGAAAAGGGGAAATCGCGCGAGCGGCCGTCGCGCGCGCGAATCCCAATTTTTTTTCTTTTTTTTTTTTTTTTTTTTTAAATTTTTCGCGCGAGCGGGACCCCTCGCGCCCGCGAGATCAGGCGCGAAGAGAACCCGAGGCATCATAAAAGTAAAAGAACGAAAATTCCACTAAGTCACATTCTCGCGCCAGCGGGCCGCGCAAGCGACGTCTCGAGCGAGCGGGCCGCGCGCGCGAGAATGGTTTTTTCCATTTTGTGGTTAAAATTATGTATATACTACTAAAATGAATTAATTCCAACCCCCAAACCTATCCAGACTGTCCAAAACTGACAAAAACGACTCAAAATCTACCAAAAATAAGAAAAACGAATGAAATAAAGCTTGGGTTGCCTACCAAGAAGCGCTAACTTTTACATCTTCAGCTAGACCGTTCTAGCTCAAGACTCACGGAGGCTGTAACTCGGATTTTGTACCCCTAAGGATGTCAGGTAGAGCTCGATGGTAAGCAGAAATTACGTCGCTTCGAATTAATTCAATCGACGGTTTGTCAGTATGTTCAAATCGATTTTTTACCTTCCGAGTAGATTCAGCATTAGGGTCTGAGGTATTAGGGTTCATCCACTCATCATCCACTATGTCTTTTTCGTTACTCACATTTATTTCTTTGGTAGGCTCAATATTCCGTCTTACCTCACCTTCCGCCTCACATAGGTAATTGTCATCTTTAGGAGGTTGATCAATAGCGTTAAACACATTTAATTTTAATTTTATATTCCCGAACGACACTTTCATCACCCCTGTTCTACAATTGACACGTGCGTTGGCCGTAGCTAAGAAAGGACGGCCTAGAATGACAGGATTGTGTTTCCTAGCATCTAGCACCGGTTCTGTGTCAAGGACCATAAAATCAACGGGATAGAAACATTGATCAACTTTTACTAAGACGTCCTCGACGATTCCTCTAGGTATTTTAACGGAACGATCCGCTAATTGAATAGTAGCGGCCGTAGGTTTAAGTTCACCTAAACCTAGTTGTTTATAGACGTGATAAGGTAAGAGGTTAACACTAGCTCCTAAGTCAAGGAGAGCCCTATGAATGACAGTGTCACCTATTACACATGATATCGTTGGCGTACCAGGATCCTTATACTTTGGAGGTGAGTGTTGAAAAATAGAACTTACTTTTTCCGTGAGGAAGACCTTTTTAGGAGTATGACTGCGTATTTTGCGCTTTTGTGTGCATAGGTCTTTAAGACATTTAGCATAAGCTGGAATTTGTTTTATAGCATCGAGGAATGGAATATTAATTTTAACTTGTTTAAATACCTCGAGTATATCCTCAGTTTTCGACTTTTTCTTTGAAAAATTATACGGTTCCTCAACATTAGGTGGATATGGCATTCTCGGAACATAATTTGTTTGGACCGGTTCTTTATCTTTCTGAATTCTACTCGTTCCCTCACCCTCCTTATTCAAATTTAAATTTTTATTTTTCTCACCCCCATCCAGAATTACAACAACTTCCTCATCTCGAGTAGTCGTCCTAGTCGAAACAGCGTTCACGCTCTCACTCGTACTACCCACTGCGTATTGCCCCTTAGGTTTCTGAGTAGGTTGACTCGGCGACTTACTCTCAGCTAAACGGTTTAGAGTATTAGCAATTTGCCCTACTTGGGACTCCAGTTTTGCGATGGATTGTGTGTGAGAGTGTACTAACTGGACCACCGAACCAAAATTTTCAAGTGAGGCCAACTCCTTCTCCTCAAATGCATTATTGCGTGGAGGTGGAGGAGGTAGTTGGTATTGACCTTGTTGATATTGGGGTCGATAAGTATTAGAAAAATTAGTCGACCTAGGATTATAATTATTTTGTGGGAATTGTTGCATAGAATTAACGTGTTGTTCAACAAATTCCGGATATTGAGATGCAGAAGGACATGCAAAGATATTATGGGACGGTTCAGAACATAATGCACATACTTCTAAAGATGATGGATTAAACGCTTTGTTCATTTGCATAAGTCGGTCAAGTTTTCTATTTAATTCTTGTATTTGAACTGATTGACTTGACTCAACTGTCACCTCTCGCTTAGGTTGAAGATGATATCCCTCGAAACGTACCGACACAGCCTGATGCATCGAATTCTCGCTTAGTGTTTCAAAAATCTTCCAAGCCTCGTCGGCACTTTTGTGTAGGAAAGTTCCCGCACAAACGGCATCGACGGTATTCCTAACAGAGGGAATAAGCCCCTCGTAGAAGACCTGAACAAGTTGCCACTTAGGAACCTGATGATGTGGACACGAACGTAATAATTCTTTAAATTTTTCTCACGTATCGTAAAGTATTTTCCCATCTTGCATCACAAAGTTTGTTATAGATTTTCTTATCTGATTCGTACGCATAATAGGGAAAAACTTTTGTAAAAATGCAGTGTGTAAGGCTACCCATGTTCTAATTGTATTTGGCTCCAAAGATTGAAGCCAATATTTAGCTTTATCTTTTAAAGAGAATGGAAAGAGCCGCAATTTTAATTCATCATCAGTTAAGTTTTGGATTTTCAAAGTAGAACATATATCTTGAAAATCTCCTAAGTGTTTATATGGATCTTCATTTAAACGGCCATGGAAAGATGGAAGTAGCGAGATGGTAGACGACTTTATCTCAAAGTGAGATGTCGTCGCCTCCGGTAAATCAATACATGTTTGTGGCGTGTAAGTCGTCGGAATAAAATAATCTTTAAGTGGAGGAGGTGGCGGTATATTAGGATTATTCAAATTATTTCCGTTGTTATTTTGATTGTTATCATTATTATTTCCAATGTCTGCCATTTTAATTGGTTCTATGTTATTAAAGCGTGGTTTCTTTAGTCTTGTAAGAGTACTCCGTATTTCAGATTCAAATAAAGACGTTGGTTTTGGTGTCAAATCGTCGTCTATCAAAAACCTTGTTCTAGAAGTTAAGTTGGAAGACTTGTTAAGTCTTAATGTACGTTCAAGTTCAGAGTCAAAAGGTTTTAATTCCGGTTTATTTGAACGTGTACCTAACATAAACTAAAAAAAAAGTAAACTAAAAACAAAAACTGACTCAATTAAAAAAAACAAATAGCAATCACGCAACTAAGATAACAAGCACTCAACTACTGTGATACATGAATATTATCCTGTAATGCAATGACCGCGTCAAGCCCAGCGCCCCGGGTTTCCTAGCTAATGCAATGCAATTAACCCTAAACTAATGCAAATAGTGCGTCACAGCGCCCTGACTTACAGTGGTTTAAAGCAAGTTTCACAAGAAGCAATTTATTTTATTTTTATTTATTTTATTTGCGTAAGCTCCTTTGATGTAATTAGCTGCTCCACTCGGAAACGTTGACTACAAAATAAAAGAACAAGTTAGTAACTAAAAACAAAACTGAAAATAAGAAAAATAAAAACTAACCTAATATTTACGAATTAACTAAACTAAGATTATAAAATTAAAGGTAGTAACGCAATCCCCGGCAACGGCGCCAAAAATTGATGTTGTCAATATCAAGATATAAAAGTATGCTTATTTATGCTTTACTTTCAAAAGATTTGTAGTGTGGAAAGTAAAGGTCGAACCCACAGAGATTGTCTAACTACCGTGTTTTAATCTTAAAACCTAAATCTAATTAATTATAAAAATGGATTTTGATTTGAATTTAATTAAACTAATAACAATAAAAATAAATCTAAACTATGAAAGCAATTAAAGTTGTTTTAAATAATGTTTAAGGGAACCTAGGATTACAAATCCACCACTAGCTTCATAATAGGAATATTTATGAATTACTTTAGCTTATTACATTGGATGATAATGGGGAATTGTAGCTACAAGCCCAATTCCTCCGACAAGAAGATATTCATGGTTCAAGCACCAACATAATCCATCTTCGATTAGCACGAATTGTCCCACACTAAACTAGGGTTGTGATCTAATCCGTCTAACCTAGGCATGGACTATTCGGATACTTGATAGCACAAATCCATAAAGCACCATCACATGTAAACCATCTAAACAAGCACAGCAAGAAAAGATCGTTGAGCACATCACAGTCAAAATAGATCTAAGACAAGAATAAATTCTGAAAGCAATGATTTAATCACTAAAAGCACGATTTATTTATAAAAATCCTCTAAACATGTGACTGTCATCCATACATAATAAAACTAAAATAAAAACATAAAATACTCCCTATTACTCGTCTAGGGCTTCATTGAAATCCTAGATCTATGATCTAGCCGTCCATGGAAGTGATAGATGGCAAGTAGTTGATGGAGGAGGCCATGGAAATCCTTGGTCTTTTTCTTCTTCTCCTTGCTTCCCTCCCTTCAATGGCTGGAAGTATGTGTGTAGAATGTATGTATAATAGTTGCTAATAATGTCTAACCCTTTAATTGTAATAAAATAGGGTATATATAGATTTACAACAAGTTTTGGAAGCCTTCCTAACCCGAAACGAACTGAAATTGATGTAATTTCCAGTCTAGACGTCGTTCAGCAGTTTCGTTTGCACAGGAGTCTTCAGTATACTGAAATACGCAACTTTGGTTTTTACACATATCGCGCGAGCGGGTCGCGCGAGCGCGACATTTGGCCTTCGCACGCGCGGATCGCGCGAGCGATTCTGGGACTTTCGCGCGAGCGGATCGCGCGAGCGATTTCTGGATTTCCGCGCCCGCGGGTCGCTCGCGCGAACTGGCTTTTTCAGCTTCTTTTCTTCTGCTTTTTCACCCTGTTTAGCCTGATATACTTGATTTCTTCCAAAACCTGTCAGAAAATAGAAAACGAAGTAAAAATATACAAAAACAGGATAAAAAGGTACTAACAAATGCTCGTTAAGGCGTATAAATAGGATTTGTTCTCTCCCGATCAGTTTCTTTGCTCTTTTCAGCATTCACTCAGCCAACTATTATGTGATTCATCAGATTCACCTCCTCTCTCTCTCTCTCTCTCTCTCGTTTCAAAAGTAAAACTAATTACAGTTACGGAATCAGAATTCATTATCTGTATTGTCTACTTATTGAAATTTTTCCTTAGACAACGTTCCAAGTTTGGGAAAAAAAGGGTGCAATGACAGAGAACATACAATTTGAATCTGCAGTTTAAAATGTGTATACTGTATACATACATATACACATACACACAATATTGTCCTTTCAGTCAACAACATAATCTTTCAATAACTCAAAATCAACAGTACTGCTGAATCATTTCTATGCTATTTGTAGGAACTTTTTCTTCATTAGACACACAATACTCTGACTTCAAAACAATCGTTCTGAGGTTGTTGGGAATTTTTACGGACTTGTGGTCCTGCTTTGAAACCTTTAGTGTATATATAATGTACAAATGTTTGAGACCTGGGATTTGATGAGTCAGGATGGTATAGGAAGCAAAGTGTTGGTGTTTTAGTTAGAGTGTAGGAAGCAAAGAGTTGGTATAGGAAGCAAAGAGTTGGGCAACATTTTCTTTTGTTGCAAAACGAGACACACACAATCTCTCTCTCTCTCTCTCTCTCTCTCTCTCTCTAGCTAAAGAGCAGATTGGCTTCACCACTTCTCTCTCTCTTTCTCAATAATTTATTTGTAAGCAACTAGCTTAAGTTGTGCATACCAATGGTAATAACTCTTGTTTGAGTTTGTGTCTCCTTGGGAGTTTTAACCTTCATCCTCAATAACAGTAAATAACTATGAAAATCTTATCCCTCTTTTGACAATATGGTGCTAATTTTTTTTTTGCTTTTGAAACTTTACAATGTCTTGAAAGAGCCACTTTCTCCAATTTCAATCCCTTAGTAGAATCTGTTTTCTAGGTTTCTAACATGCTTGTCACTGCAGGAGCTTGAGAAGGTCACTTTCAGCATGGCTCGGTGTATTGGACATCATGAGGAGACTCAGAAAAAGCTATATGATCGGCAGACTGCAATTGAGCAAGAAACGGCTCTGCTGCATGGTTTTTTTTTTTTCTAAACGTCTTATTAATCCCTTCGTTTCAATGTTTAGAAAGCAACCATATATCGATTTCTCCCCTGTGAAGATTATGATACATATATACTTAATACAGTTGCTCAAAGTGAAGTGGTAATACAATATGAACTCATCTCGCAGGTTCTATGGAAATGGATTTGTATCACAATTCGGGCTACTTTCTTGAGAAAGGGGTAATGATGGAACAGATTGAAAGCAAGGGAAACTCTGCAGCTGCTGTGCTCTGTAGACTCTTCAAAGAACTTCACCAAGAGCAGCAAAATAAGCTTACACGAAATGTACTTGGCGTGGTTGCACTTCTTGGAATTGTTCAAACCAAGGAAATTAGCAGGTTGTTTCCTGTTCCAATTTTGATTTTGACATGTATGCACGTATTTTGCACAAATATTGCCCGGAACACATTTGATCTGTTAGCAAGGAACACATTTGACATGTGTGTACGTGTTTAGCACGGATATGGCATGGCACGATGACACAACAATCCCTAAACATGTAGGATATGAACACGACTAGGACACAGCGAACAAAATAATTAGATTTTCTAGTATACCAAATACGGGGCGTGTCCAGTCCCATTTCCCAAATTTTCAACTATAAATGAGGATTTGAATTTTCTAGAATTGTCTCTGTGCAGGATATTGTCCGAGTATCTTGGTGAGGATCAAATGCTTGCAGTTGTATGCACATGCTCTTCATGCAGCAGCAAATGCTTGCAGTTGTATGCACATGCTCTTCATGCAGCAGCAACTAGACTAGGAGTATCCATAAGTGGTCGTTATCTTGTTATTTGCGTTAAGGATATAAGGTACAACAAAGGCTTCTTAGTTGTCTTCTGAAATATCGGCAGTGAATGTTAACTGAATTTTATTCCATATGATTGTTATTTTATCAGACAGAGACTGATCATTTTGGTTCAGTTTGGCCGATGGTTCACAAATAATGCGAAAAAATTGACTTTTTCATCACTTAGGCTTGAAAAACTTAGTTTTGGGGGTTTTGAGGGTTGAAACTGTAAACCGCTTAACCAAACTTCACGAAACCTTACTCACACCTCAAACATGCCTAAATAAACTTGCGGGAACTAATGATGTGCATAACGGATTCACGGTTCACAAATAATGCGAAAAAATGACCTCAGGATCACTTAGACTTGAAAATTCTTAGTTTTGGAGGTTTCAAGTAGTGAATCGGTAAACCGCTTAACAAAATACCATGAAATCTTACTCGCACCTCAAACATACCTAAATAAACTTGCGGGAACTAACAGAATGCATAACGGATTCACGGTTCACAAAAAATGCGAAAAAATGACTCTTTAGTCACTTAGGCTTGAAAAAGCTTAGTTATTGAGGTTTCGAGTAGTGAATCGGTAAACCGCTTAACCAAATGCAAAGAAATCTTACCCACACCTCAAACATACCTAAATAAACTTGCGGGAACTAACAAAATGCATAACGGATTCACAGTTCACAAAAAATGCGAAAAAATAACTCTTTAGTCACTTAGGCTTGAAAAACTTAGTTATTGAGGTTTCGAGTAGTGAATCGGTAAACCGCTTAAGCAAATGCCACAAAATCTTACTCACACCTCAAACATGCCTAAATAAACTTGTGGGAACTAACGGAATGCATACGCATTCATTGTTCAAAAAAAATGCAAAAAAATGACTCTTTAGTCAGTTAGGCTTAAAAAAGCTTAGTTATTGAGGCTTCGAGTAGTGAATCGGTAAACCGCTTAACCAAACACCAAAAAATCTTACTCACACCTCAAACATGCCTAAATAAACTTGCGGGAACTAAGGGAATGCATAACGGATTCACGGTTCAAAAAAAATGCGAAAAAATGACTCTTTAGTCACTTAGGCTTGAAAAAGCATAGTTATTGAGGTTTCGAGTAGTGAATCGGTAAACCGCTTAAAAAAACACCATGAAATCTTACTCGCACCTCAAACATACCTAAATAAACTTGTGCGAACTAACGGAATGTATAACGGATTCACGGTTCACAAAAAATGCAAAAAAATGACTCTTTAGTCACTTGGGCTTGAAAAAGCTTGGTTATTGAGGTTTTGAGTAGTGAATTGGTAAACAGCTTAACCAAATGCCATGAAATCTGACTCGCACCTCAAACATGCCTAAATAAACTTGTGGGAACTAACGGAATGCATAACGGATTCACGGTTCACAAAAAATGCAAAAAATGTCTCTTTAGTCACTTAGGCTTGAAAAAGCTTAGTTATTGAGGTTTCGAGTAGTGAATCGGTAAACCGCTTAACAAAACACCACAAAATCTTACTCGCACCTCAAACATACCTAAATAAACTTGCAGGAACTAACGGAATGTATAACGGATTCACGGTTCACAAAAAATGCAAAAAAATGACTCTTTAGTCACTTAGGCTTGAAAAAGCTTAGTTATTGAGGTTTCGAGTAGTGAATCGGTAAACCGCTTAACCAAATGCCACGAAATCTTACTCGCACCTCAAACATGCCTAAATAAACTTGTGGGAACTAACAGAATGCATAACGGATTCACAGTTCACAAAAAATGCAAAAAAATGACTCTTTAGTCACTTAGGCTTGAAAAAGCTTAGTTATTGAGGTTTCGAGTAGTGAATGGGTAAACCGCTTAACAAAACACCACAAAATCTTACTCGTACCTCAAACATACCTAAATAAACTTGCAGGAACTAACGGAATGCATAACGGATTCACGATTCACAAAGAATGCGAAAAAATGACTCTTTAGTCACTTAGGCATGAAAAAGCTTAGTAATTGAGGTTTCGAGTAGTGAATCGGCTTTAAGCAAAAAAAAAAAAAAAAGAGTCGTGAATTGGTAAACTGCTTAGCCAAATGCCACGAAAGCTTACTCGTACCTCAAACATGCCTAAATAAACTTACGGGAACTAACGGAATGCATAACGGATTCACGGTTCACAAAAAATGCGAAAAAATGACTCTTTCATCATTCCGAGTCCCAGAACACATTGTGGTCTCTCAAAACCCCCAAACATAGTTTTACTCTTTTATTATTTTATATACAACTAATCAATGAAATCTTTATTTTTTTGTGGGTAAAAAGTTTCACATTTTGATGGAAGGTTTTGACAAACAAACCATTTTTTTGTTAGGCTAATTCTTTTTTGTTGCTTTCATAGTTTTGTTTGTACTTTTTGATGAATATGGAATATGTATATGTTATTAGTTTTGCACTTGACTCAGATCGATTGTATACTTTTTGTTCAAACCAATTAATTGGTTGGTATTGAGATGAATCGATGAAATTTAGTAGTTGAAACAGATTATATATTGAGTTGGATTTAATTTTGTATAGGGTGCATGGTATTGTATATATGTACAGGGTGCTATATATTGTCTTTATAGGGTGGTATTTATGTCACTTTTACTGTATTTATGTCACTTTTAAGGCTTTTATGTAATAATTATGTATGGTATTTATGCCACTTTTCTACTTTGATGTCACTTTAGGTTAAAAGTGACATAAATAAAATGGTATTTATGTCACTTTTAAGTATTTATGTCACTTTTAAGACTTTGATGTTATAATTTTGTTTGGTATTTATGTCACTTTTCTACTTTTATGTAACTTTAGGTTAAAAGTGACATAAATAAAATGGTATTTATGTCACTTTTAAGTATTTATGTCACTTTTTATTAACAAATGTGTTGGTTTTATGAAACATTTATATCACTTTTAAAACATTTATGTCGCCTCCATTTATGTAACTTTTTACTGGAAAAAAAAGTGACATAAATACCTATTTATGTCACTTTTTAAGTGACATAAAAGGCCTTTTTCCTTGTAGTGGCCCTTTGATAGTTTGGAAGTGGAGTTCTATTTCCATTTGGCTATGTAGGAGGAGGGGCAATGATCACCTTATCAATTAGATCTTGAATTTCTTGTCTGAGCCTCCAGAATTTGTCAGTGCTATGTGTTGGGTTTGTGCCCTCAAACCATTACTTTATGTATTAGACATTGATTTTTTTTTTTTTAATATATGGATATCAGCTTTACATTTCATTATGTATGTTTCTTTCATGAGATGATTGTTTAATCCATAAGTATCATAGTAAGTATTTCGTGTATGTATGAGATACATACAATGAGATACGAATTACTATTCTTTGATACTTAAAGCTTGTCACAGTGGATGATGAGACTGGATATCTCATCAGGTATACACTGTAGCATCATTAACTACCATTCGATGGAGTGATAAATCTCAATCACTAGAGTGTGACTCTTGGTTAATATGCTAGTGCTTATAGTGCATTGACGGACCTGAGCTTTCCTATTGACACTCAAAGCTGTCAATCAGTCGATAGGAACTCATAACTTGTATAAGGTACATGTTCTCAATCTTGAGGCGATTATGAACACAGACTGTGGATATGACTGCTTTGACTTACCAATCAGTGAGGTCTACAGAAGATCAACACCTGGGTATCTTGGGTATGTCATGTTCATAGGGTTGTGAACATATATTGTCAAGATAGAATCTACCCTCTAATTCAGAGTAAGCATTCCCTTGAGAATGTCACCAAGTCGATTACTGAGTACTGCAGTCTTGTTGATAAGAGTTATCAACATGTTTGGTAATTATGAGAGGTGAATGGGACTCAAGGAATACAAGAAGTAATCATGATTCAGGTTGACAGTAACAGTTATCCGACTACCTGAATATGATTACGAATGCTAGAGGTAGAGGGACATTAGTACAACATACAAGTCTAGTTATCGCTTCGGATATGTTCTTTTGCGTTGGAGTTCAGTTATCGTTTTATAGTGGAGTAAACGTTAACTGACCAGTTAGTTAGTTTGCTGATCAAAGAGTTTGGTCATGGTAATTAACAAACTGGTCTGAGCCAACAATAAAGAGCCTAGGAGGTCCCACTCTTAGCTCCGCCAGGATGCTTGGAAAGATGCTTGATCGATTGAAGTCTGCAGGTTCGATCGATCGAAGATGGTTCGATCGATCGAATGTTCGATCGATCGAAGGCACTTCGATCGCTCGAAGTCTAGGTCGGTTCTGGGAATCTATAAATAGGGCAGCTGCGTTCTGGAAAAGGTTGTTCGTCGTTTTGAACGTCAGAAGCTGCAGAAACTGTTTTGGAGTCCCAAAACCTTCTCTATCCTCTCCATTAGGGTTCCCACCAACCCTAGTCTTTCTGGCAGGCATCCGCAGGAGTCATAAGGGTGAAGATCATCTAGTGGAGGCTGCTGGAAGTTGAAGATCAGAATTGGGTTCAAGACACTAAGGTATAACTCGTGTCCCCTCTTGTGCGCATCTGTAGAATTGACGAGTAGTAGATCCGGGCATGCCAATAAAGTTTCATAACTTGTTTTTTCCGCTGCGCATTTAAACTTTCCATTTAAACCTGTTTTTCCAACAATTGGTATCAGAGCCACGCTCGTTTGGATCCATAGATGCGTTTTTTGGAACACTATTTTGATTTGCATGTTGATTTTAGAACTGCTTTCGAAACTGCATCGTCACAGATCTGTTTCTGCAGTGTTATCGCAGCAGTATACAAATCTGTGATTGCATTGGATGCAAGATAGGTTCGATCGATCGAAGTAGTCTCGATCGATCGAACGCTCTGTACTCGAGCGATCGAACAGGTTTCGATCGATCGAAACCTTCTGTTGTTCGAGCGATCGAACAGAGTTCGATCGATCGAGACAGACTCTTTGTCAGGATCTTTGTTTCACAGTTTTAAAAGTATTTTGAAATTAAAAGTTTAAATTTAACGTATTCTGCAAAATTTTTAATCATTCTGTGAAATAGAATGTTCAAGCGATTGAACAGTGTTCAATCGATCGAAGGTTAGAGCGATCGAACGGTCTTCGATCGATCGAACTATGACAGAGAAGTTAGATGCTGTTTTGAGTTCTAATTCAGTATGTAAAGAGTTTATATACTGTGTGAATCAATTAAGGGTTCCAATAGTTATATTTTGTTATATATATGCGTGGATGTGTGTTCAACTAACCTTTTGCAGCAAAAGTTAGTCGCTATCTCCCATGGCGCCAAGAGCATTTAATTTTGTGTTTGAATGTTTTAGATTGGTGTGTTGTTTTAAGTTTGGTTTGGTTTTAAGGCATATGTAAAGGGCGCTGCGACTTCAATCCTACGAAAAGGAAAGTCGCACCGGTTTCCCTAGCCTTTTATTTTGTTGTTGCTATTTCTATTTCTAGATAAATTGTAAGCTTCAAAAGAGGCATAGGTTCAATGTAATAGAATTAGAATATCCATGAAGATGGAGCAAGGAGCCGTTGTCCATGAAGATGGAGCTGGAGGCGATCAAACCAAAAGCAGGTTCTATGGAGATAGAGCCATGGGAGATAGAGGCATCGTTTGGATGTCTTTTATTTCATTTTAGTTTTTTGCTTTATGTGTTTTGTTTGTGATTGGCGTATAATACATTGTTGCATGCACGCAAAACAAGTTTTCTAAAATAAAATTCAAAAACCGTTTTCAACACATTAGTAAACATTAGATGTTTATGGGAAGTGTGTAGAAACAGATTTTCTCAAAAAGCAAAATCCTTTTTTACTAAATCTAGTGGGAGAGGGTCTTATCAAATTACACCCACGATCTTCCATTAACGGTTCACTGTAAGATGAGTGGTGCATTCTGTGTCACCTCGCCAGGGGTGATCATTCCATACGGAGGGTGCATTACTCATTGGTTACTAGATGTGAACTTCTTTTGATAGGATCAATCAGACGTGTTAGAGGGTGACCACCACACGGAGGCGCTACTTGAGACGGTTGTGATTGAATCCTAGTTAATGGTACACACTAGCTAAGCTATGGATAAGGGATCCCACACGGGGCATTATTCAGAAACTTAGAGATCAAATAGGTTCGGGAGTCATAACTTGTTTTGCAAGAGTTGCATAGCGGACAAGTCATGATTAATCGAAAGATTGAACATTGACCACCACACGGAGGCTTTATTCTTTCGTTTCAATATTTCGGCGACTTTGTTTTAAAATAAGAGTTTTAAAAGGATTCTTTTATTTCAAACTGTCAAATTCTGATATCCATATTTATTTTGTTTGTTTGATTTTCAGTAATCATAATGTCTGGATCTGCATTTAGTCCACTTGCCACCATACTCACTCAAAACAAGTTAACTGGAAACAACTACACTGAATGGAAACGAAACCTTGACATCGTATTAACTGCGGAGGATCACATATATGTCCTCACCACCCCATGCCCCGAAGAACCCGCGGCAAATGCTTCGGCAGCTGCCAGACGCGAGTTTGACAAATGGAAGAAGTCGAATGGAATGGCTCGTTGCTATATTCTGGCCTCAATGGCTGGTGTGTTACAACATCAATTCCAATCGAATGATTCTGCCAGTGACATTATCACATCCCTGAAAAAGATGTTTGGGGAGCATGGCAGGCCTGCCAGACAGGTAGCTATGCAAAAGATAATGAGTGCAAAGATGTCGGAAGGGACTCCAGTCAAGGAACATGTTTTGAAAATGATTGGTTATTTAAACGAGCTGGAGACCCTAGGTGCCAACATCGATGCACAGACCCAAGTTGATATGATCCTCAATTCGCTGTCGCCTTCATTCGCTCAATTTAAACTTAACTATAATATGAATCAAATGAATTTTTCAATGAGCGAATTGATGAGTTCTCTTTTGGCAGCGGAAGGGGTGATCAAACCTGGGGTCAACGTTTTGAACGTTGAGAAAAGCGCTTCCTCTTCCCGATCTGTACCGAAAGGAAAGAAAGGGAAGAAGAAGGCTGGCACTGGTGGTTCAAGTGTTGGACCGGTCCCTAAGATTGCAAAATCTAAGGGAAAAGGTAAAGGCAAAGGGAAGGTGGGTGGCCAAGGCAAAGGAAAGTGTTTCCAATGCGGTGAGAAGGGCCACTGGAAGAGGAACTGTCCAGAATTCTTAGCTACAAGAGTTCAAGGTATGATTGAATCACATGTGATTGAAGTAAGTTTTATAACGGATACTTCAAACACTTGGTGCATTGATTCTGGTGCGACTAACCATATCTGTAATTCATTGCAGGGGTTCAGATCAACCAGGAAGTGCAGTGATGGGGAAATCGTACTTACTCTAGGTTCTAGCGCAACCGTATCTGCGGTTGCTATAGGAGTCGTAGTTTTAGAATTTCTAGACAATAAAATTTTGATTTTATCAGATGTACTTTACGTCCCTTCAATGAGACGTAATTTAATTTCAGTTTCTAATTTATCGAATAATGGTTATTCTTTTCATTTTGGAACTGAAGTTGTGATTAAAAGAAACAGTTCTTTTATATGTTCTGGTGTTAAATCAAATGGTTTGTATGTGATTACTCCCAATATTTCAAAAGATTCTTGTTTGGAACTTAATAACTCAGTGGTAACTTTACCATCTAAAAGAAAGGAACCTTCCACTAATCCAACAAGGCTTTGGCATATGAGGCTTGGCCATATCAATCTGAATAGGATTGGCAGACTAGTCAAAGAAGGGGTCTTAGGCGATTTGTTTCTCGAACCAATGGAAGTCTGCAAGTCTTGTTTGGAGGGTAAGATGACCAAAAGGCCCTTTCCTGCAAAGGGCAATAGGACCAATGCATTGTTGGAATTAGTTCATACTGATGTGTGTGGACCAATAAATATTAGAGCAAGGGGTGGTTATGAGTATTTCATAACATTTACCGATGACCACTCCAGGTATGGATATGTGTACCTAATGCAGCACAAGTCTGAAGCCTTTGAAAAGTTCAAAGAGTTTAGGGCTGAAGTGGAGAAGCAATTGGGCACACATATCAAGACCATTCGATCTGATCGAGGTGGCGAGTACCTCTCTAATGAGTTTATTGATCACCTCGTACAGAATGGGATTCTGTCACAGTTAACTGCACCTGGTACGCCTCAGCAAAATGGTGTAGCGGAGAGAAGGAATCGGACTCTTTTAGACATGACTAGGTCGATGATGAGTTATTCTAAGTTGCCATTATTCCTTTGGGGTTATGCTTTGGAAACCGCTGCTTACATACTAAATCTAGTACCAAGCAAATCTGTTCCAAGGACACCACGAGAGATGTGGATTGGGCGCAAGCCTTCTTTGCAACATCTCCGGATATGGGGGTGTCCGGCACATGTGCTGAAAGGAAAGATGAGCAAATTGGATTCTAGATCGGAAGTATGTTACTTTGTGGGTTATCCAAAGGGTACTTATGGATGGTATTTTTATGATCCAAGGGAACAGAAAGTGTTTGTTAGTACAAATGCTGTTGTCTTAGAGAATGATTATATCATGAACCATAAACCTAAGGGAAGGATAGATCTTAGAGAGATAGAAGGAGAGCCCTCAGTCCAACCCGCAGTTAATGACGATATAAATCAAGAAAACACCACTTCTTCACCTATTTTCGCACCTGTACCTCGTCGTAGTGGGAGGATTATCAGCCAGCCTGATAGATACATGTTCTTAGGAGAAGTTTTTGAAGCTGTCTCCATAGAATCTGAATCTGATCCTACCACATACGAAGAGGCAATGGTTGATGTTGATTCAGCTCATTGGGTTAAAGCTATAAAGGCTGAATTGGAATCTATGGATTCCAATCAGGTCTGGGATCTTGTAGAGCTTCCAGCCAATATTAAACCCATTGGCTGCAAGTGGGTCTACAAGAGGAAAAAAGGATCTGATGGAAAGGTTGAGACCTTTAAGGCTAGGCTTGTAGCGAAAGGTTATACTCAGAGGGAGGGCATTGACTATGAGGAAACCTTTTCGCCGGTAGCCATGCTCAAGTCCATCAGAATACTCTTATCTATTGCTGCATGCCTAGATTTTGAAATCTGGCAGATGGACGTCAAGACTGCATTCTTGAATGGCAATCTTGAGGAGGACATCTATATGCAACAACCAGAAGGGTTCATAGCTGGTCGGAAAGGTAACTTGGTATGCAAGTTGCAAAAGTCCATTTATGGGCTTAAGCAGGCATCCAGAAGTTGGAACATCCGATTTGACCAAGCGGTCAAGTCGTTTGGTTTCATACAGAATCTGGATGAGCCTTGTGTATACAAGAAATGTGAAGGGAAAGTAGTGGCTTTTCTTGTGCTTTACGTTGACGACATTCTACTCATTGGAAATGATGTAGCGGCGCTGTCAACGGTTAAGGTTTGGCTAGCTAGTACTTTCGATATGAAGGATCTAGGAGAGGCGAGCTATATTCTTGGAATAAAGCTCTTTCGGGATCGTAAGCGAAAGATAATGGGATTATCTCAAGCTGGTTATATCGATAAAGTGCTAACTAGGTTTTCAATGGATAATTCGAAGAAAGGTTTGTTACCTTTCAGGCATGGTTTAGCGTTCTCCAAGGACCAGTGTCCAAAGACACAGGAGGAGAGGAATCGCATGATAGGAGTTCCCTATGCTTCGGCAGTGGGAAGTCTCATGTATGCGATGTTATGCACTAGACCAGATATCTGCTTTGCCGTTGGCATGGTTAGCAGATATCAGTCGAATCCGGGTCCAGAGCACTGGACAGCCGTTAAGCACATTCTTAAGTACTTGAGAAGGACTAAAGATTACATGCTTATGTACGGTGGTAGTGAGTTAATTCCAGTAGGATACACTGACTCAGACTTTATGTCAGATAAAGATTCGAGAAAGTCGACGTCCGGTCATCTCTTTACCTTGGGAGGTGGTGCTGTCAGTTGGAGGAGCATTAAGCAGAAATGCATTGCAGACTCAACTACAGAAGCTGAGTATGTGGCTGCCTGTGAAGCCGCAAAGGAAGCTGTTTGGCTCAAGAAGTTCCTTATGGAACTTGAGGTGGTACCAGCGTCGCTGTCGCCTATTACGCTTTATTGTGATAATAGTGGGGCAGTGGCTCAGTCCAAGGAGCCAAGGAACCACGGAAAGGGAAAGCACGTAGAGCGGAAATATCATCTTATCCGAGATATTGTTCAACGTGGAGATGTGACTGTCACCAAGATTGCCACAGCTGACAATCTTGCTGATCCGTTTACAAAGGCATTGCCACAGAAGGTTTTTGATCGTCATCTAGATAGTCTAGGTCTCAGATGTAGTTCTGAATGGTTATGAGTGCAAGTGGGAGTTTGTTGGGTTTGTGCCCTCAAACCATTACTTTATGTATTAGACATTGATTTTTTTTTTTAATATATGGATATCAGCTTTACATTTCATTATGTATGTTTCTTTCATGAGATGATTGTTTAATCCATAAGTATCATAGTAAGTATTTCGTGTGTGTATGAGATACATACAATGAGATACGAATTACTATTCTTTGATACTTAAAGCTTGTCACAGTGGATGATGAGACTGGATATCTCATCAGGTATACACTGTAGCATCATTAACTACCATTCGATGGAGTGATAAATCTCAATCACTAGAGTGTGACTCTTGGTTAATATGCTAGTGCTTATAGTGCATTGACGGACCTGAGCTTTCCTATTGACACTCAAAGCTGTCAATCAGTCGATAGGAACTCATAACTTGTATAAGGTACGTGTTCTCAATCTTGAGGCGATTATGAACACAGACTGTGGATATGACTGCTTTGACTTACCAATCAGTGAGGTCTACAGAAGATCAACACCTGGGTATCTTGGGTATGTCATGTTCATAGGGTTGTGAACATATATTGTCAAGATAGAATCTACCCTCTAATTCAGAGTAAGCATTCCCTTGAGAATGTCACCAAGTCGATTACTGAGTACTGCAGTCTTGTTGATAAGAGTTATCAACATGTTTGGTAATCATGAGAGGTGAATGGGACTCAAGGAATACAAGAAGTAATCATGATTCAGGTTGACAGTAACAGTTATCCGACTACCTGAATATGATTACGAATGCTAGAGGTAGAGGGGCATTAGTACAACATACAAGTCTAGTTATCGCTTCGGATATGTTCTTTTGCGTTGGAGTTCAGTTATCGTTTTATAGTGGAGTAAACGTTAACTGACCAGTTAGTTAGTTTGCTGATCAAAGAGTTTGGTCATGGTAATTAACAAACTGGTCTGAGCCAACAATAAAGAGCCTAGGAGGTCCCACTCTTAGCTCCGCCAGGATGCTTGGAAAGATGCTTGATCGATTGAAGTCTGCAGGTTCGATCGATCGAAGATGGTTCGATCGATCGAATGTTCGATCGATCGAAGGCACTTCGATCGCTCGAAGTCTAGGTCGGTTCTGGGAATCTATAAATAGGGCAGCTGCGTTCTGGAAAAGGTTGTTCGTCGTTTTGAACGTCAGAAGCTGCAGAAACTATTCTGGAGTCCCAAAACCTTCTCTATCCTCTCCATTAGGGTTCCCACCAACCCTAGTCTTTCTGGCAGGCATCCGCAGGAGTCATAAGGGTGAAGATCATCTAGTGGAGGCTGCTGGAAGTTGAAGATCAGAATTGGGTTCAAGACACTAAGGTATAACTCGTGTCCCCTCTTGTGCGCATCTGTAGAATTGACGAGTAGTAGATCCGGGCATGCCAATAAAGTTTCATAACTTGTTTTTTCTGCTGCGCGTTTAAACTTTCCATTTAAACCTGTTTTTCCAACACTATGTCCATGCCCTTGATGAAAATTGTAGTACAAATGAGTTCTAAATTTTGGCGGAAGCGGATCCGGCTCTGGATACGGCTCTAACTTTTTGAGATATCCCCTTTCTAACATTCTCTCAAGCACGTTGCTCAAAGGCATTCCCAACTCAAAAAATTCTCTTTTTTCTCTTGATTGTCGCTGGTTCTTGTTTTTCCTTGTAACTCTAATATTCTCATTTTGTAATTGTGATGCCAATGGATCGCTATCAAGTAGTGGATGATTGGTCAAATAAAGACGCCCTTTGAACTTTTTTGAAGGCCTTACATTGGGCATATCAAAGAATCCATTCTTATCAAGCATGTGGTCATCAATTCTTATGCTCTTACAGGTCGCATTCTCCAGTATACCACTCTTGGTGAGCTTGTCAAGGATTTCTTGATCCAGCTATTGTATCCCTGGATTAGCCAATCTTTCGAACCACTCATTATCATCATAAGTTGCAAGAGGTGGAGGCGTTGTGTCAGCCAATTGCTTTATCACACCCATCATTTTCACAAGTAGTTCACTGATTTGGTTGATACTAGATTCTATAGCAGCCATCCTAGCATCCATATCGGCTTCATGTGTCATCTTTCCAACCCAGACTGATTCGGCTGATTTTATCCCAAACTCTGATTTGATCAAATGACTATTCGGAGCTTTGACCCAGGAAGGAGCACAACTCTTTGGTCCTATCTTCTTTTCTGGTTTATTTTGGGATTTTAAAAATAATCAGGTATCTTTATTGCAAAAGAATTTTTAAAGAATGATATTTACAAAAGTGGATGGAAAATCAAAGATGGAAAATCATTTTCCTTTTCAAAAACACTACCTGAAATTGAAGAAATCTTTTTTAAAATTCTGAGAAAAACAATTATTTTTCTTTTCGAAAGTATATTAGAGGCATCGCACTCGTGAGTCGTATATGCAATGCTCGTGTAGTGTATGTGATGCAAATGAAATGCGATCTAATCTAAATACAATGCACCTTAATCTAGGTTAGACCTAGCATATGAGCATATAAGCACATAAGATTGCTTGAGTATGCTAATCACCCTATTAACCCAATCATTATCCAAGGATTTTTAGCTTTGAAATTCTTGATGGCTCTTGTTTACAAAATTAAATTTTTCATGATAATCTTGAAAGAGAGGGGGAGATTATAATTTTCAAAAAGCACTTTTGAACTATCAATGCTTGTGGTGCAAAATCATGATTATTTAAAATCGAGGTAGGGAATTTGAAATTCTAAAATCTAAGAGGATAATCTGAAATTGAATCATCAAGGTGTGAAATCAGGATTTCTTTTGAAAGCCAAGGTTTTGAAATTCTCTAAAATCTGGGGAGAATTTAAATTTGAATCATCAAAGTGAAATTCTCTAAAATCTAGGGATAATTTTGGAAGGATTTTGTGAAAGTGAATCTCAAAGTGAATTTTCAAAAGGGACATTCCCGGACTTTTCAAAAGACTTGGGTTTTTCAAAGAAGCGCTTGTATTTTAAAAATTTTCAAAAGATCGTCCTCGAATAATGATTGGATGATGAGGACGTGTATGCGAAGAACAATGTAAGTGCAAATGCAGGCAGAAACAACACGATTATCGAATTAATAACAAGGATATTCATTGGCTCTAGTCAAACCCTCCAAGAACAAGAAACTATCGATTTCATGTTCAAGTCCCTAGCAGAGTTGCCAGATTGTGGACCGTGAAATGCGTAGATGGGAGGTCCTGGCATTTCCCTCAATAGTATCCAGGGAAGAATCCAAGGAGCACACTTCAGGGAAACTAGGACTTTCTTATGCGATCCTAGAGACAAAGAGTTGCCACCTAATTTTTATCAGGATTTAGGAAACCCAAGTTTGACTCGCCAAAATTGAATAAGGTTACTCGCCCTTCAATTCTAGACACAAGTTTCGATGGTCTTGGTACGAGAGGGGATGGAGCCTAAGCAGGACTAAAGCACCCCCTCCTCACCCTATCGAATTGCAGACCTTGATTCAAATATCCTTGTTCTCAATTCATAATTGGTGTTGTTTCCTCAAACATAATAAATAATAAATACATGTCAAAAAGGGAACATCTAATTAAAATCATGTCAAGAGATTAAATCAAGTAGAAGTCGGATGCACATACAATGCAAGATAGAGGTATACTTACAGTGGCTAGTCCCGCCTGGGACCGATGCAAGTAAAGGAAACGTGTCATGATATGCAAAAAAAAAAAGGAATGAGAAGACTTACATCGGGTTAACACAAGCGGAGTCGCAAGAAGCAAAAAGAAAGGAAACGTGTAATGCAATCATGCAACAATCTTAGATTAGATGTCTCTAACATATAAGCACATAAATGGAGACTATTCTAAAGGAATTGTGTCGTTGAAAATAAAGTTGTAAACTTAGAAAAAAATCTAAGAGAAAGGATAAAGATAGTACACGAAACATGGGCACTAAGCCACATGTTGACGTGGCAAGCTCACAAATCAAAGTCTGAATCCACGGCATTCAATTCTCTGTACTAATACATCAAGGAATACCCAAGCACTACAAAAATATAAGCAAACAAATGATATGCATTAAAAATAAGGAAGAGAAGTCATCATTCAAATTTCCAGATTCAACAACCTCTAATTAATCCTATCAAAAGTGGTCTTAAACATAAGCTGGATTAAAACCCTTTTATAGAAAGTTAGAAACATGTCTTTGGGAAATTCTCCAAAAAGTAGAACCTCTTCACCATTTTTGAAGTTAGAGAAATAAAAGCTTTAGGAACAGTGGACCAGGACTGTCCAATGTTCTTGTACAAATTATAATTAATTCTACAAAAATCATGTGATGCTCTACTTGGTATCAAAAGAAAGATATTTCATAGTAGTTTATGAAAATAATAATCCCATGGGTATGTCATGAATTTAAGATTTCTAAAAAGGTGTTTAAAATAGACTCTGTCATTATGGAAATTTGGTATCTTTTGACGAATGAATGCAAAACATAACAGAAATTCATGAATCATGTTAATCAAGTTAATCTAAGCTTTTGATCTCCCATCAATTTATCCTAGATGATTTCTAAATCAAGTTTTATTCATCAATTATTATTGAGTGATCAAGGTATGACCATTTTGTATATATAATCATGATTGTAGTTAAACTTAGAAAATTCCAGAATAGTTGTATCAATTTCAAATGCTTAGAAAATGATCTTAACTCGATCGTATGATCACGATTTTACATCGGCATATAGATACATGCGTTAGGAATCATCCCCAATAAGCGGAACATCGATGACTATTATAGATTTTCTGAAATTCAAATACAAAGAGACTATGTTCAAATCTATCAACTGATTTCTCAATAATTTCTAAAAATAGCATATGGATCCTAGAGGTTCTCAAAATTGATCAAATGAAAGCTAATTCCTTAAAGTTTACCCAGAAAATTAGAAATTCATCAAATTATGGGTATTGGTGGAGCAAATCTTATGGAGAAATCAATCTGTTTTGTTGAATTTTATCTAATTCATTTTAAAGTGTGAGGAAAACATCTTAGGTGATAGTTGAAGCTTATTAGAGATATCAAACTCATAGATCAACTTAATTATGATGATTCCCAATCAATTTAGCCCTCAAGTTCTATGAAGAACTTTAGATCATGGATAAAAAGGACTTACAAATATCCTATTGGAGATGACATTCAATAGGAATTCTAGGTAAATAGGAACAATCAAGAGATAGGTATGAACATAGGAATCATCCTTCTCATAGATCATACTTCCAAACTATCGTAGAATTCAAATAGATACATATATATAATCATGTATGCATGAATCTAAACTAAATTTAAAAATGAAATCAAAATTGAAAATGAAAAGTGAAAATCAATCTCTAATTAAGCATTATCAACAAAATCAAAAGAGACTTGGATCTAGCTATATAAGTATGTGAAGAACAAGAGAGGAAGAAGATGACTGTTCTAACAAAAAAAAAAAACTAAACTAGATGCAAGTCTTATAGATCTGTATATATAAAAGTAAGAATTAGAGATGAATTGTGATGTCTACCTCTTGCAGGATTCTCAATTATTCAATCATAGTTGAATTGAAGAGTTTTCTTCTTCAAGTGTTCTTCAAGTTCTTCAAGCACTCATCAATCAAAGTTTTAGGGAGGCAATTGATGTTCAAATCTCTAATCTAATTATCTTGAGACTAGTTTTTATGGAAATTTTCAATTCATAATGATTAGAGGTGAAAAATGCATATTCAAAGCGTATTTCATAGTCTTTTATGCATACTTTTATCCCCAAGTCCCTAGATTTAGATGCACATCAATGATTAAGTGTTTTCTATGATGTTGAGACTCAAATATGTGTTTTTACATCATTTTACAGGTTATAGGAAGCAACCATTGCATAGAAAGTGATTCTGGTGAAGAGAACACTAGAAGCAGCTGAGAAAATGCCATTTTTGACAATGAAGACTTCAGATTTGAAATATTTTCCCAGAGATATGAAATGTAGATCTTTGAGTTACGGTCGTGTGGACACAAACAAGAGGTCAATCCGAGGTCCGAGTGAAAAGTTATGGCCATTCTCCCATCGGTGCGCAGAGTTGTCAAAATCAGAGAGTTCAAGCGATTGAGGAAGAGTTCAATCGATCGAACCTTCGATCGATCGAACTAAGCTCGATCGATCGAACTTTATTTTCACCCAAAAGTTGCGTAAACTCTGCGGGAACCCTATATATAAGCCGTTTTGACGCCAGACGAAGGGAGGACGCTCCAGAACGCAGAAAACAGCAGTTTAGGGTAGTTTTAGGGTTAGATTAGGAGTAGATTAGGTTAGATTCTTATTTTTCTTCCTCTTTTCCATTGATTTATTGAAGATTATTGAAGATTAAAGTTTAGTTCAAGTTATTTACAAGTTATTTTCAGATTTATTCCAGGTTTTTCTGTTCCTTTATCATATTTGATTGTTTATTGTTGTATGTTATGATTGCCTTGTTTTACTGTTTCTGCATTAGTTTTATCATGTTTCCATAGTTTAGACGTTGGGAATATGTGATGAAGCATTGATTTCCAACCTCTGCCATGCAATCTTTAGAAACCTTGGTCTCGACCGATCGAAGGTATTTCGATCGATCGAACCAGAGCCATAGTCAAGCGATCGAAGGCATTTCGATCGATTGAAGGATGATGCTGTCCGATCGATCGAGAGCGCTTCGATCGATCGAACATGTTAAATCCTGAGATGATTCTTTTAAGTATTCCATGACTTTTTGTTTTAGAAATCTGTCATCAAATTGTCCCTATAAGCTCAGTTTGTCACAACAGCTTTTAGAACTTAAAGCCTTAAGGCTATTTTCTTCAATGACTTTTGAAAACCACTTTGAATGCTAACACCATTTAGAGTGCAAGTAATTACCATTGTTTTAAACTGTCTTCTAAGTATTTTAAATCACTTGTGATGATGTAGTCCCGGTCATGAAAGGGCTACTGATTCTTTATCTTTAGAAAAATACGGAATACTGAAGAGGAATGAACTCCATAGAACGTTAATGAATTTGCATGGTAGATGGTTATGATCAATGTGGATTCTCGTGTTTCCAACACCTTTAGTTTATCTGTTTAATTAGTTATGTTTCTATAAGCTTTAGTTTATTATTTAGTTTAAGTTAATTAATTAGGATTCGTAGAACCTTCACTTCTATATTCTAATTTTCTTTTCTTTTGCTTTAGGTTATAACTTAGTAGACATTCTTCCTATTCCTTCCCTGTGGGATCGACCTGGACTTCCAGTACTGTATTACTTGCACGATCACCTGCACTTGGGTGTTGCACAAGAGCGCACAACTATTTAGTCGTGTCAAGTTTTTGGCGCCGTTGCCGGGGAAGGCAACTAGGTTAGGATTTTACTAAGTTTTTCCATTTTTCTTCTTTTACTTAAAAAAAAAAATCATTGGGCTTTTTCTCTCACAAGAAATTTTTTTTTTCTTTTGTTTAAATATTTTGGGTAAACATGTCTTATCCATATTACCATCCATACAACACAAATACCACGAATGGGTATACATTAGGTAATGAGAACTATACCCCGAGTTGGCAAGCACCCACATATGATGCACATTATCAACCTGAGTGCTACCAATCACCACAATGGGAAAACCATCGTGTTAGTCCCCCATGTTATCAAACGTATCAAGAACCTCCACCAGGAGAGTTCTATCAATCGCAATGGGGATATAACCAAAATGATAGTGTAGGATATAGTAGTAGTTCCCACGATTACCAAATGCACCAAGATTTTCCTTCTGGGGAGTCTTGCACACAAACACAATGGGAAGGGGACTATTACCAACAACAATGGGGTGAAACTTCATATAGTTATAATGAGGAGAATAACCAAGTTGAGGATAATGGTATGTTAGAATTGCTGCTTAGTGAATTGAAAAGGCTAGAGAGTGCAATTGATAAATTAGGAGCTAGATATCAACAAGCATTTGATAGCCAACCTTTAGAAGACTATACTAGTCCTTCAACGCTACAACCTGAATTTCAAGACACTAACAATGGAATGGAATTAGAGGACAATGATGGGTTCATACCGAGTGAGGTTAACAACTCATTTGAGAAAGTGATAACCCAACAAGAACTCCAAAACCAAACCATTGAGCATGAAGTTGTAGAACCATCTTCTCCTCAACATACAACCCCAGACATCAACTCCTTCACTGCCTGGATAAAAATGCACAATCTCTTTGTCCAGAGCACCTCAATAGATGACATATATAGTGAGGAGAGTTACAAGGATGAGAATGAGGTTTTAAAAGATGACGAGAGTTTAGGTGATTGCACGCAATTAGGAAAGGAAGAGTCCCCTGTTGACTCTACCCCTACCTTTGAAAGTGACCCTAGAGAGGACATAATTGAAAAATCTAAATCTGATTTAGATTCTTGTGATATTCATGAACCCTCACCTCTTTCGACCGAAGAGGTGGTGTCATTAAGTTGCCCATCACCTATCCTTGCTATCAATCAAAGCTCTCGTCCTGTGCTTGAATGTTATATGTACCCCATTCGTGAACAAACAGAATGTGTTATGGAAGAGGATGGTAAGGATACTAGCACATGTTCTTCACAAAATTTTAACTTTCAAAATTCTTTTAGAGAAGACTTGGAAAATATTGGGCCCACTTTAGATGATCTTAAAATTCAACAAGAAGCTAGCAATCTTCTAGACTGCTTGACCTTCTTGAGTGATTATGACATTGAGGCCCAAATAGATAGCTTTATCCAAGTCCAATCCAAAACCATGTGCATAGAACAGAAATTCAATTCCTATGATTATATCTCCATAGATTCTGTTTTAGGACAAGCAGAGGGTGGTGAAGCTTCATTAGAACATCACTTCGACCCTACCCCTTTTATTGAACCATGGCCTCCCCCTGTTTTTAGTATTAAAATAGAGGCTGTTATAGGAAATACCAACACCAAAGATCGTTTCTTGCATATAATTCCTAAAAAGTGTGGTATTCCTTTTATAACTGTCCCAAAAAAAATTGGAAGCCATAGGTTTTGCATCATCTCCTCTGACCTTGAGCCTGACATTAGTTGGGGGGAGTTGCATTTTTATGAGGATCCCAACATTCTTCTCACTGTTAAATTATTTTATTGGGAAGATCCTCAAAAATTTCGGTTGTTAATCTATGATAAAAATCTTGATTAACCGAATTTATTTACTGAGTAGTTGTATCTATGTTTCCTTGTTGCTACTAATGATCTTGCAGGTAGCTTGAAAAAAATGGATATTAACGCTTCGAGGTAAAATCCTTCCTTCCCTCGCTTTACTTTACATGTCCATGTGCTTAGTTTAGAACATTGAGGACAATGTTTAGTTTTAGTTGGGGGGAGTGAGTCATTGCATGCCTCGTTTCTTTCTTTTTATGATTTAATGTCAATACACCTGCTTAGCAACATGTCTTAGTAAATCAAAATTGCAAAATTTTTAAATTTTTAATTTTTTTTAAGATAATAAAATGGTTCTTGTATTTCTCTCTTAGTCAATGTAGTTAGTTATGATGCATTAGTGTTATTTTCTGTATGTTATTAGTATGTGATATACTATGGTAGTTTCTTTACTATCTTTGTTATAGTATGTTATATGCTTTTTAATCTTCAAATACTTTGAGCACGTTGTGACAACCTTGTACTTAGCTAAAATGGATTAGTAAGCATAGTTTAAGTGTATTGAGAGACTGTAGTGGAGACTAATAACCCAAGTGAGCTTTTGTGCCATTCTTTGTTTTTGAGGGTTTTATAAAATTACTCTTACTTTTTGAAAAGCGTTGTATTTCGTTGAAAGTCTCAATTTTCTTCATTTTGACTGATCACTAGAAGAGAACGTTCAGGATTTACCAAACTTTAGAGCTCTTGAATTTACTGAAATGAATTATCCTATTAACTTAGAAGATGATTTAGGCCATCTTTTGACCATACACGCATAATACAGCTTTGGCATACCTCTATGATATTCCTTTATTTCACCCTTTGAGCCTTACCATATTTTCCTCGTCTTCACAATCCTAAAGTCTATACCAAACTCCAAATTAGGAGTTCAAGCATCAGTTCTTTATTTAGGTGTGATTGGGATGTGTTGCGTTAACAAGAAGTATGTTAGTGTGAATAAGGGAAAGTTGGCAAAGAAAAAATGAAAGAAAAAAAGAAAAGCATGAGAAGAAAAAGAAAAAAAAATGCCAATGGTTGTTACAAAAGAAAAAAAAAAGGAATGAAAAGAAGAGTGTGAAAAAAAATAAATAAAAGAAAAGAAGAAGAGAGAGATTGGAGATGTGGGAAGTTTGAAAAGTTATAGTAGACATTCCAATCACATCCTTTGACCCAATTGAATATCACGAGCCTTTTTCTTCTTATTCTAACACCTCTTTTTCAAAGTCCTGATGATTTTAAGTAAATTGGATTTGAAGTTAAGGTAATGAGAGAGTTATCCACGGTATCTCGCTCTTCTAGTGAAAAGTATCATTTCATGAGACTTTGTGCACTAAAATGTTCGTTTTTCTATTTAGATATGAGAAGCATTGGATTCCATTTATATTTACTCTTTATGGCTTCTATATCATGAGTGATAATTATTACACCTAATTCGGAGTGATTTCATCTTGAGAGTGTAATCCCAGTGAGAGCTGAGTCAAAATGAACGTCTTGATAGTGTCTTAGGTTATGCGAGTTTTGAAATTAAAGTTTTGTATTTTGGTTGTGCATTCACACACACACTTGAAGATTAATAGGTATGGAATATTCTAATAACTTTGATAGTAGATTAACTGTAATGTGTGTGTTGCAGGGCTATGACATACTAGAGAGTTTCATGAGATTGTTGAGCTTAACTACATTGCTAAATGAGAGGAAAAATTTCTTGAAAACATTTAAACTAGAACCATTACCATAAACATGAATTTTGTGGGTAGATTCACTGCAAACCCTCACGAGACAACACTCGTCCACTAGGGGGAACCTAGAGGTTTAAAGGCTTGTTGCATATGCTAAATGCAATCGCGATTCCTGCGAAAGTGATTTAGGATTTTTACTTTCTTTTGTTTTCAATTCTTAGAGTTTAAATAAACACTGCTGTAGTTCGATTCATTGCTAGGGACTAGCAACGAGCTAGTTGGGGGGTGTGATTAGAGGTGAAAAATGCATATTCATAGCGTATTTCATAGTCTTTTATGCATACTTTTATCCCCAAGTCCCTAGATTTAGATACACATCAATGATTAAGTGTTTTCTATGATGTTGAGACTCAAATATGTGTTTTTACACCATTTTGCAGGTTATAGGAAGCAACCATTGCATAGAAAGTGATTCTGGTGAAGAGAACAATAGAAGCAGCTGAGAAAATGCCATTTTTGACAATGAAGACTTCAGATTTGGAATATTTTCCTAGAGATATGAAATGTAGATCTTTGAGTTACGGTTGTGTGGCCGCAAACGAGAGGTCAATACGAAGTCCGAGTGAAATGTTATGGCCATTCTCCCATCGGTGCGCAGAGCTATCAAAATCAGAGAGTTCAAGCGATTGAGGAAGAGTTCAATCGATCGAACCTTCGATCGATCGATCGAACTTTATTTTCACCCAAAAGTTGCGTAAACTCTGCGGGAACCCTATATATAAGCCGTTTTGACGCCAGACGAAGGGAGGACGCTCCAGAACGCAGAAAACAGCAGTTTAGGGTAGTTTTAGGGTTAGATTAGGAGTAGATTAGGTTAGATTCTTATTTTTCTTCCACTTTTCCAATGATTTATTGAAGATTATTGAAGATTAAAGTTTAGTTCAAGTTATTTACAAGTTATTTTCATATTTATTCCAGGTTTTTCTGTTCCTTTATCATATTTGATTGTTTATTGTTATATGTTATGATTGCCTTGTTTTACTATTTCTGCATTAGTTTTATCATGTTTCCGTAGTTTAGACGTTGGGAATATGTGATGAAGTATTGATTTCCAACCTCTGCCATGCAATCTTTAGAAACCTTGGTCTCGACCGATCGAAGGTATTTCGATCGATCGAACCAGAGCCATAGTCAAGCGATCGAAGGCATTTCGATCGATTGAAGGATGATGCTGTCCGATCAATCGAGAGCGCTTCGATCGATCGAACATGTTAAATCCTGAGATGATTCTTTTAAGTATTCCATGACTTTTTGTTTTAGAAATCTGTCATCAAATTGTCCCTATAAGCTCAGTTTGTCACAACAGCTTTTAGAACTTAAAGCCTTAAGGCTATTTTCTTCAATGACTTTTGAAAACCACTTTGAATGCTAACACCATTTAGAGTGCAAGTAATTACCATTGTTTTAAACTGTCTTCTAAGTATTTTAAATCACTTGTGATGATGTAGTCCCGGTCATGAAAGGGCTACTGATTCTTTATCTTTAGAAAAATACGGAATACTGAAGAGGAATGAACTCCATAGAACGTTAATGAATGTGCATGGTAGATGGTTAGGATCAATGTGGATTCTCGTGTTTCCAACACCTTTAGTTTATCTGTTTAATTAGTTATGTTTCTATAAGCTTTAGTTTATTATTTAGTTTAAGTTAATTAATTAGGATTCGTAGAACCTTCACTTCTATATTCTAATTTTCTTTTCTTTTGCTTTAGGTTATAACTAAGTAGACATTGTTCCTATTCCTTCCCTGTGGGATCGACCTGGACTTCCAGTACTGTATTACTTGCACGATCACCTACACTTGGGTGTTGCACAAGAGCGCACAACTATTTAGTCGTGTCACATAATTCACTTCATCTCTTTAGAAATCTCTCTTAAATTGAAAAGTATTTTGCAAGTATATTCAAGGTGTACTTAAAGCTTCTTCATGATGATCTCTAGATATTCTAAGATGATCTCATATGAGATGCATGAGATCTATATATAGAGTTTTGAAAACTTAACTCTAAGTTTCAGGGTTTAAACAGGATTTCAGAGATCAAAAAAGGGATTAAAATGGCCATTTCAGTGCATAAACGTAGTTTCCAGGCAATTTCCTCGTAGTAGGAGGCTTCTAGAAGGGTCTAGAACTCAAAAAGCTTAGTGGAGAACATGATATGTAGGTGACGGTTATGGTGGGACCTGCCACCACTTTCCCAAAATTGTCATCTACTATTTGGGTTCCTCTGGTTGTCCACAAGCCCTGTTTCAAGTTTTATGTGCACTGCTTTTTCAGATTTTAGTAAAAATGCTTTTTGGTGTCCGAAATCGTCCATTTACGTACCGTTAAAAAGCTGTCGATTTGAATTTCAGGATAAAAATATTCCAGGAGATTTTAAATTGAGAATTAAACTCCAATTGAAGTCCGAATGTCTTCCAGAACTTTTGTTTTTTTAAAATCAAACGACTTCTTTTCCGAAATTGCTTTTATATGTGAATCAATTTCGAACTTTCTTTAAAATTAAATCCCTAGACACCTAAAATACTGCATTTAGAACACTTTATATTCATATAACCCTGAGTGTATATGAATTCTAAGAGACGATTTTGACAAAACTGGAATTTATGCATGGAAAAGGGCTTTTCTGAGCTTGTAGTCACTTTCCGAAGTTCGATCTTTCGATTGTGTGGAATCCAGTACCTTCCACGGGGTAATTTTCATTATCGAATCTCCAAGATGTTGTCCACCATAAATCCTATCAGTGTGGTCAAAATTGGGTGTCTACAGCTTAGAACCCAACTTTCACCCCGACTATGCAATCACAATAATAGAACACAATGTGCACGAATCCAGCATGCCAAAACTCACAACACTGACAGTACTAGCTTTTGCCCATGAACACATCAACACTGAACCGACGGTACTAGCTTCCATCTCACATAACACAAACACAAGCCCAATTCGGCCGCAAATTTGTAAACAATCCCAATTCAACCACAGCATAACTCCTAGCCCAATTCAGCCCTAACTAGACACTACGCCCAATTCAGCCACAAATTCATAAACAAGCCTAATTCGGCCATAGCACAACTCCAAGCCCAATTCGTCCCTAACTCGACACCAAGCCCAATTCGGCCAATCATATACATCCCAAGTCCAATTTAGCCTCAACACATTCTCCTAGCCTAATTTGGCCCTAACTAGACACCAACACAACACAACTGACCACAACAACACTTCATGACACACCACTCAACACGACTGATGTCAATGCCATAAGGTCACTCAACAGATGCAAACATCCACAGAACAACCAGCAATGTTATTCGACACAACCATATAACACAACTATGCTCTCATGTGTCCATAAACATACTTATTCAATTAGATACATTATTCGCGCATTTATAATTGTTACATCGTTAATGATTCGGCCGAACGTAGTTCGTTAAACGACACAAACTAATCATGATACCAATCCAATTATCATGTAGAATAAATATATAAATAATATTTCACCAATCTAATAAGCATGGTACTATTAACAAAGCATGTAGTACAACTATAGAATTCACGAACTTGATCAACAATAACAGACACGAATTCTAGGTTCAATTAAAAAATTCATATATTATAAACCATAGCAAAGTCCATATTAACTTTGACATGCAAGCAATCGAGGAATTCAAATTCTATTAAGCTCGAGCGCTTGCACCACTCCAGCGCTCCAAGCTCTTGCTCGAGCGCTAGAGTTTAGCAGTTCAGAACAGTGTACATTTTAGCAACTTTAAAATAACTACAAATTCAACCTATAAACTTCAAGATTTTAAAGCAAGTCACACATGCAACATGTTAAGCATATTTTATATGTTCATATGCACACTATATATGAATCATAGCACTCAAAATAATGATCAAACTAATTAGATGATGAATATGTATATGAACTTGAGAATAAATGAGAAGATGATGATGATCTAAACTATATTTTGTTAAATCATACACATGGAACCAACTTTTACAACTTATGTATAGATATCCACATTGTAGGTGAGTTGAAGTACTCACAAGATGATCAAAGATCAAATATATAAAAATGTTGAGAAAGAGAATGAAGATGATGACATATGATGAAGATTTTGACGGACTTAAGCTAGAACTCCCAAAACTCTAAGATTCCCAACTCTGGAACTTCAATAAACTTGAGAGAACACCAAATGTGCAGAAACCAAGGTGATCATAAGCTTAGATCATCACATGCAAGTGAAGAAATTTTACAAAATTGTCTTTTCACAAAATTTTAGCTTGAGCGCTCGCGCTTCTCGAGAGCTCCGGCCTCGAGTGCTCGGGTTTACTAAAACAAGGAAGGTTTGTTTTGTTTTTTAAAAGATTCATGATATGAAATGTACGAACACTCATGTAGTGCCAAGCATTCTCAAAACATAACTTCCATATAGAGAAAGTATGAACAATACATATTCAAAAATTACATTACAAATATCAAAATTATGGGTGTTACACTTTATCTTCTGGAACTAAGCCTAAGGGCACAAGTTTAGAGAAGAAGAAGAAAGGCTCAAGGATCGGTGAGCCTAAACCAACTATTGGGAAGAAGGCAAGACTTGGAAATGTAAAAGCTGATGCTGTGTTAAAAGGAAATTGTTTCCATTGTGGCGTGAGAGGTCATTAGAAAAGGAACTGTGTGGAATACTTGACTGCCAAAAGGCAAGGTATGATACTATCACTAGCTTTTGAAGTAAGTTGAAAAAATGAGACTTGAAATACTTCAGACACTGATTCTAAATTTTCTGATTATACATGTAATCGTTGTATGGGATTAGAAAATAAGAATGTTTAGTGATTAGAAGATCTTGATTGCTTTTGGGATCTGATGCTAGAGTTATTATTAGATTAGTAGTTTAATATTGTAATAAAACTTATGGAGTTATTCGATGATTTTCAATTTTGAATTAATGAATAATATTTATTCTTTTAATTTTGGTACTAAAATCATTATTAAAAGAAGGTATTCTTTTAATGTGATCAAATAAATTGTCAAGCAAGTATCTCACCTCTTTACTCTTGTTTCTCATATATTATCTAATGTAGTATTAAATAACTCATGGGTATTTACCATCTAAAAGGCTTAAACCTTCAACTAATTCTATAAACCATTGATTTTAGAGGCTATATCATATTAATCTAAATATGATAAATAGGGAGCAAAGGATTGGATCCTAAGCTCTTTTGGCTACTAAGACCATTGCCTTTTTGTCAGTTCTATTTAGAGAGTAATATGATTAGGTGACCTATCTTTTGAAAAATCACACAACCGAAGGATTGTTAGAATTAGGGAATACTCATGTCTGTAGGCCAATAAACAGTAGAGTCACAAAGTAGTTTTGGCTACTCTAGTATCTATATAATGCATTTATTGTCTATATAAGATAAGAATGAGATTCTTTCTCGATCATCTAAACCTAGTACGCCTCCGCAGGATGGTGTAATAGGTAGAAGGAACTATTTTCTGTTAGATATGACTAGGTCATGAGATGAGTTATTTAGAGTTACTATTGTTCCTTGAATTTTCTTGATGGAACCACAATGTTTCCAGAGAAAACAAAAGTTGGTTGGAAACCAAGTTTTGCAAAGGAAAGATAATATTAAGGAGTAAAGTTATTTATATCTCAAAGCAACATATAAATCATCTAGAACAAAAATCTACTACCTCTTCATATGTTCCTACATTGGTACTTCACTGTAGTGGGAGAATTCTCAACATCACTGAAATCTTCTCGTGCATTGAAGTTTTTTAATGAGCAAGCTCTGTTATGTGATTTGTATAAGTCTACAGACTTAAGCAATCATCCAGACATAAGGACATCTATTTTGACATGTTGGTTAAAATACTTTAGATTTGTCTAAAGTATGGATGCAGCTTAAGTGGATGAAAGGATCCTTGCGCAAAGTAAGTATGGTGGTGATTATGGACAATGTTCAAATTAGCTGCACTAGATACATGTTTGGTGATGTCTTTTTGTCTAGGGATATTATATAACATGAAGATTTGTACTATGGATTGTTTCAGTCAACGATCATCTATCCCTATGCAAAACCTTATGGGTTAAGGATTTTTACAAGTCACATAGACAATGCTGATGTTAGTTTTAGCATTATATGGTTATAAGTGCAAGTGGGAATTTGTTGGGAATATGCCCTCAAACCAGATAGTTGGACAATGGAATATTATAATGCATTTATTTATGTCAGTTCATGAGATGAATATTAGACTTAAATCCTTAAACATCATTACATATGATTCATTTGTGTATGTGATAACACGTGAGATATGAATCACAAAATCCATGTTTTTTCAAATAAGTCATAGTGGATGATAAGTCTGGATAACTTATCTGTTGTACACAGTAGAATGATTAACGTCTACGGAGTAGAATGATGAATCTCATTCAAAAGAGTCTTACTTTAACTCTTGGTTAGTATGCTAGTGCACGCAGTGCATTGACAGATCTGGGTTAAACCAATTGGCATCTAAATGCTGTCATCATCAATAGGAACTCAACCTTGTATCGAAATACATGTTCTTAATCCTGAGATAATTATCGACAAAAGTTGTATGTTTGGTTGCGTTGACTCCCTAATTAGTGAGGTCTTGAAAGATCAACACCTGGGTATCTTAGGTAATATGAAAAGTAAGTATTACTCTTCTATAACATGAAAAGTAAGTATTCGCTTAGAATGTCACTAGGAGTGATTACAGAGAGTTGGCCAGCCTTATCAACAAATTGTTTGTTGACACGTTTGGTAATCCAAGTGTACTAAATGATACTCAAGGAATATAAGATGTATCTATCTATTGGGTCGACAGTATCTTAAAACATACATCACGATGATAAATATGAATACTATCTGGTTGAGAGACATCAGTATCATATTATACAAGTCTAGTAATCACTTATGTATGTGTAATTTTGTTCTTATGCACCAGAGTGCAATTATCATTTAATAGTGGTATAAATGATAATTTATTAACTATTGATTCCTTAGTTAAAGAGTATTGACTAGATGAAATAATAATTAATCAGAGCCAGTAATTAAGAACCTAGGAGTCCCACTCTTAGCTCATAAGGATGTTTGGATGTCTCGAAACAAGGCAATTGGAGATTTTGGGAAAAAGTTAGGATCAATCAATTGGTGCTCAGATCCAATCGATTAGTGCAGCAATCGATATCATCACTTGTAATCTATCTGATAAGCAATCAATTGCCACTTTTGATAAGTGATTAGAACTTAGGCCAGTTCAAAAGTTTATAAATACAGAAACTACGAGCAGAACATAATATACACTTCTTTATTCTCCTAGAAGTTTCAGAATTGGTTGTAGACTTCACAATGCTTCCTAAACTTCCCAAGCTTGTTCTAAAGGGGTTTTCACCAAACCCTAGCCTCCAAGTACATCCAAGAGACATAGGAGTGAAGATCTTTGGCATTGAAAGGTCAAGAACACAGCAGAAGCAAGGATCAATAGTGGTTAACAACGCTCACCTCAAGCTAATCAGACTGCTCAATAGTTATCAAAACTTGACAAAAATTGGACATGATGAACTTGATGTCAAGACGGAGCTACTGTCAAAATTTTAGGTTATTTGGAGATCGTTGAGTCCCTCTGCCGGTTGCATCTTTATTAGAAACAAAGTAATCAGGATTGAATCGTCACAATAATGATTGAAGAGTTCTCAAAACGATTCCACAAATCGCAAAGGTATATCTATATCTGTGTCTTTGTATGAACATCGATTGCAAGTAATATAAACGAGAAGTAGATCTAGTTTTGTTAGATTAAGTTTTAATCTATACCCGTATTTTGTTGCTGACTGAGATCCAATTTTCCCTTCATCCATATGAAGGGTACACTACTCACTGGTCACTAGGTGTGAACTTCTTACGGATAGGATCAATCAGACATATTAGAGGGTGACCACCACATAGAGGCACTGCTTGAGGCAATTGTGATTGGATCCTAGTTGATGCTCCATACTAGCTAAGCTATGAATAAGGGATCCCACATGGGGCATTGGTCAGAAGCTTAGAGATCAAATAGGTTCGGGAGTCATGACCTATTTTACAACAGTTGCATAGCGAACAAGTCATGATTAATCGAAAGATTGAATAATAACCGCCATACGGAGGCTTTGTTCTTTTGTTTTGATATTTCGACGACTTTTTTTTTTATTATAAAATAAGAGTTTAAAGTATTCTTGTATTTTTTATGGTCTAATTTTGATATCCATATTAGAATGTCTATTATTTTGTTTTTTCAGAATTTAAATTGTCTAGATCTACATTTAGCCCACTTGTCACCATACTCACACAAAACAAGCTAACTGGAAACAATTACATTGAATAGAAACATAACTTGGATGTCGTTTTAACTACAAAGGATCACATATATGTCCTCACTACCCCATATCCTGAAGAACACGTGGCAAATTTGCTTTGACCGTTGGAAGAAGTCAAATTGTGATGGATCGTTCCTATATACTAGCCTCTATGGCTGGTGTGTTGGTACACTAGTACCAATCGAAAGATTCCATAAGTACCATCATGACCTTCCTACAAGAAATGTTTAGGGAGCATGGCCAACCAGCTAGGCAGATCGCTATGTAAAAGATCATGAGTATGAAAATGTTAGAAGGAACTCCAGTCAGAGAGCACGTTTTAAAAATGATTGGTAATTTAAATAAACTGGAAACTCTGGGTGCCAACATTGACGCACACACCCACGTTGATATGAGCATCAACTCGCTGCCTTAATCATTCGTTCAATTTAAACTTAATTACAATATGAATCAAATGAATTTATTAATGAGCGAATTGATGAGCTCTCTTTAATTAGCGAAAGGGGTGATCAAACCTGGACCAATGTTTTGAACATTAAAAAAAGTCCTTCCTCTTCTCGATCTGCACTGAAAGACAAAAAGGGAAAGAAGAAAGCTAGCACTAGTGGTTTAAGTGTTAAACTAGTCACGAAGATTACAAAATCTAAGGGAAATGGCAAAGGGAAGTGGAGGGGGAAGGGGAAGGGGAAAGGGAAATGGGGTGGTCTTAGTAAAGGAAAGTGTTTCCAATGTGGGAACAAATGCCACTGGAAGAGGAACTGTCTAGAATTCTTAGTTACAAGAGTTCGAGTATGATTGAATTACTAGTAATTGAAGTAAGATTTATAATGGATAGTTCGAACACTTGGTGCATTGATTCTGGTGCTACTAACCATATCTATAATTCGTTGCAAGGGTTCAGATCAACAAGGAGGTGCAATGATGGTATGATTGTGCTTATTCTATGTTCTAGCACAACCTTTTCTGCTGTTGGCTTTAGGAGTAGTAGTTTTAGAATTTCTAGTCAATCAGACTATCATTTTATCATATACACTTTTATGTCCCTTTAACGAGATGTAATATAATTTTAGTTTTAGAACTTTCAAATAAAATTATTCTTTCTCTTTTGGAACTGAAGTAGTGATAAAAAGAAATGGTTCTTTTGTGTGTTATGGTATTAAGTCAAATGGTTTGTATGTGATACTCCAAATGTTTCTAAAGATTCTAATATGGAACTTAATAACTAGTGGTAACTACACCATCTAAAAGAAAGGAACCTTCCACTAATCTAACAAGGCTTTGGCATATGAGGCTAGGTCATATCAATCTAAACAGGATTAGTAGACTAGTTAAAGAAGGGATCTTAGGCTATTTGGTTCTCGAACTAATAGGAGTCTGTGAATCATGTTTAGAGGGTAAATGACTAAAAGGCCCTCTCCTGCAAAGGGCAATAGGACCAATGTATTGTTAGAATTAGTTCATACTGGTGTGTGTGGACCAATAAATATTAGACCTAGGGGTGATTAAGAGTATTTCATTACATTTACTAATGACTACTCTAGGTATGGATATTTGTGCCTAATGCAGCACGGGTTTGAAGCCTTTGAAAATTTCATAGAGCTTAGGGATGAAGTGGAGAAGCAGTTGGGCACACATATCAAGGCCATTCAATCTGATCATTGTGGCAACTATTTGTCTAATGAGTTGATTGATCACTTCATACAGAATGGGATTCTATCATAGTTGACTACACCTGGTATGCCTCAGCATACCGGTGAAGCAGAGAGAAGGAACTTAGTTCAATGATAAGTTATTCAGAGTCGGCATTATTTCTTTGGGTTATGCTTTGGAAACTACTATATACATACTAAATCTAATTCCAAGCAAATCTGTTCCAAAGATACCATGGGATTGGACACAAACCCTCTTTGCAACATCTTCGGATATAGGGGTGTCCAGCTTATGTAATAAAAAGAAAGATGAGCAAATTGGAATTAAAAATCAGAAGTATCTTACTTTATAGGGTATCCAAAGGGTACTTATGGACGGCATTTTTATCATCCAAGAGAACAAAAAGTGTTTGCCAGTACAAATGCTATTTTCTTGGAGGATGTCATGAACCATAAACCTAAAGGAAGGATAGATCTGTGAGAAATAAATGGAGAGCCCTCTATTTCTCCAATAGTTGAAAGTGATGTAAGATAAGAAAATACCACATCTTTACCCAATCCTGCCCCAATACCTCATCATAGTGGGAGGATTATTAGCCACCCAAATAGATACATGTTCTTAGGAGATATTTTTGAAGCTATCTCTATAGAATCTGAATCTGATCTTGCTATGTACGATGAGGCAATGGCTGATGTTGATTCAACACATTGGGTTAAAGCTATAAAGGCTGAATTGTAATCTATAGATTCCAATTAGGTCTGGGATCTTGTAGAACTTCTAGCCAATATTAAACCCATTGGCTGTAAGTGGGTCTACAAGAGGAAAAAAGGATCTGATAGAAATGTTGAGACCTGTATTGCAAACTAGTGTCCTAAGACACAAGAAGTGATGAATTACATGGCAGGAGTTCGCTATGCTTTGGTAGTGGAAAGTCTTATGTATGAGATGTTATGCACTAGACCAGATGTCTTCTTTGTCGTTGGCATGGTCAGGTGGTGTGAGTCAAATCTTGGTCTAGAGCACTGGATAGCCATTAAGCACATTCTTAAGTACTTAAGAAGGACTAAAGATTACATACTTTATGTATGGCGACGATGAGTTGATTCCAGTAGGATATACTGACTCGGACATTATGTCAGATAAAGATTCAAGGAAGTCGACATCCGAACATTTTTTTACCCTCGGAGGTTCTACTGTTATTTAGAGAAGCATTAAGTAAAAATGCATTATAGACTCAACTATAGAAGTTGAGTATGTGGCTGCTTGTATAGTCGCAAAGGAAGCTATTTGGCCAAAGAAGTTCATTAAGGAACTCGAGGTGAAACAAGCATTGCTGTCACCTATTGCACTATACTACGATAATAGTGAGGTAGTGGCTCAGTCCAAGGAGCCAAGGAACCATGGAAAGGAAAAGCACGAAGAGAGGAAGTATCATCTCATTTGAGATATAGTCCAACGTGGAGATGTGACTATCACGAAGATTGCCACCACTGACAATCTTACCGATCTGTTTACAAAGGCTATGCCACAGAAAGTCATTGATCATCATCTAGATAGTCTAGGTCTTAGAAGTAATGGGTTATGAGTACAAGTAAGAGTTTGTTGGGATTGTGCCCTCAAACCCATTCTGTGTGTATTTGACATTTGGCATTTTATATACGGATATCATATTTACATTTCCTTATGTATGTATCTTGTATGTATCATGAGATGATTAATGTAATCCATAAGTATGATCTAAGTGAGATACAAATTATGGTTCTTTACTACTTAGAACTTGTCATAGTGGATGATGAGATTGGATATCTCATCAGGTATACACTATAGCATTATTAACTACCATTAGATGGAGTGATGAATCTCAATCACTAGAGTATGACTCTTAGTTAATATGCTAGTGCTTATAGTGCATTAACCGACAATGAGATTCTTATTGACATTGAAACTGTTAACAATTGATAGGAACTCATAACTTGTGTAAGGTACGTGCTCTTAATCTTGAGATAATTATGGACACGGACTATGGATATGACTACTTTGATTACCAATCAGTGAGGTCTTGAAAAATCAACACCTGGGTATCTTGGGTATGTTATATCCATAGGGTTGTGAACATATATTGTCAAGATAGAATCTACTCTCTGATAAAGAGTAAGCATTCCCTTGAGAATGTCACCAAGTTGATTACTAAGAACTACCGTCTTATTGATATATAGTTATCAACATATTTGGTAATCAAGAGAGGTGAATGAGACTTAAGGAATGAAATAAGTAATCATCATTCAGGTTGATAGTAACAGTTTTCTGACTACCTGAACGTGATTATGAATGCTGACGGTAGAGGGACATTACTACTCCATACAAGTCTAGTTATCACTTTGGATTTGTTCTTTTGCATTGGAGTGCATTTATCATTTTATAGTGGAGTTAATGTTATCTAATTAGTACGTTAATTCACTGATCAAAGAGTTTAATCATGGGAATTAACAACTAATCTGAGCTAATAATAAAAAACCTAGGAGGTCCCACTCTTAGCTACGCCAAAATGCTTGGAAAGGCATAAAGGGATTAAACCAATTGACGAACTTCATGGTCAGCTAGGAATTATACCATCGCTCTCCCTTTGACAGACCTCCTCATGACGTACTTCATGTCAAATTTAGCAAGCACGAAGGTCTATTGGGCCATTCTTCCTATTAACACAGGTTTCTCAAACAAGTATTTCAGGGGATCCATTCGAGCTATGATAGACACCGGAAAAGATAGCACGAAGTGCATAAGTCAGCAAGAAGCCCAAACCAAGGCCCAACAGGTTTTCTTTAGTGATGTGTATCTAAGTTCATATCCGACCACCTTATTACTTTGGTAATATATAGCTTTTTCCACACGACCCTTATCATTTTATTGATCTAGCATACATCCCATGGCATCTTCGATTACTGATAGGTATAAGAGTAAGGATTTGCCTTCGATAGGCGGCGATAGGATAGGTGGGTTTTGTGGGTAGGTTCAGATTTTCTTAAAGGGTTTTTGGCAAGGTTCACTCCACTCAAACTTCTCCTCCTTCTGTAGTAGTATAAACAATGGCTCACAGGTAGTGGTTAACTTCGAAATAAAATGACTTATGAACTGGATCTTTCCTAAGAAACTCTTTACCTCCTTCTCCGACTTTGGTGGCTTTATCTCCTAGATAGCTTTGTATCATGTGTCTCATAGGCTTCCTTATCATGTCACATAATCCCAATGGGCAAATAAAGCGTGTGTATGCACATTATCACAATAGGTAAAGCCCTAAAGGATTAGGATCGATGGTTACTATATGCATCAAGGTACATAGAGTCTAAGGGTTCCCCAACTAGATGTCCTATATACCTCCATTACAGGGTTTGGTATGGTATGTGGACATGATTTTCATACCTATAGGTACATGCTAAGGAAAGAAAGTTCTCTTCGGGGGTGATCTAACGATGTTGCAGGCCCCAACTTTGGTCCACCCAAGTTTCCTGAAACTAATGCACATGCGATCTTTATAATAATGAGTCAAAGAACCTTGAATGTTTTGGAGTCTAACCCTCTTAGTCTGTCCCCAGTAGAGTCGCTAATTGTGGGTACCTCGACCAAGTTTAGGGCCTAGAAGGATTAAGCCCACTTGATTGATCCCATTACATTCCCCATGTCAACAACCACGGGTGAGGTTTACCACCCTTCATTAGCCTTTATCCGATCCAAACAATTTGAATTACTCACATTTTGGATTCCATGGGGCTTTATATCTAACCCAAGGCAACAATTGATGCCCATGATTCATATCCGAGGCTACACGAGTGAGTAATCCATATATCACAAGGCTAAATCCAGAGAGATCCTCCCTTATAGAATCTCCACTTGGTTTGATAAAGGAAACAAAGAAAACTAAATCTATCATGTCCAATGGATAGAGAGCACCATCCCATCATCACCAAAGAACTCAATTCGGGGGTTAAGGTACGTGAGAGGAAGGAGTTAGATCGTGTTAAAACACCCCCTCTCGCCCCATCCTGAGATGAGCCACTACTCAGCTTTCAGGGTGTTTGACTAGAGATTATGAAGACCGTTTCAATTATTACTAATACAGTCCTATTTCATGTTATAAATAGCTAATAAAGAAAAAGCGTGCAATAATCTAGACATTTATCATACATTGTATGTGCTAAAGCAGTAATTCGGGGAATAAACATATTAATATGCTCCACTATGCATGCAAAGAAAATGAAATCGAAGTAAACATGCAAACCACATTCAAACCCTAGAAAAATAGGAATCCTAAGCACAGGTAACATGTAGGGAAATTAAAACCAGTTTTGTCCCCCTAATCATGCTTCTAGGTGGTCTAGGTGATTCGTGATGAAAAGTGCAGATTTCTAGTGTATTACGTGGTATTTTATGCATACTTTTATCCCCAAAGTCCCTACATTTAGGTCCATTCTAATAACAATGTTCTTTTTATTGTGTTAATGCTTAAATATATGTTTTTGCATTGTTTTATAGGTATTAGGATGTAAATCAATGAAGTGGAGCTAAAGAAAAGTGATTCTGGTGGATAAAACAACGGAAGCAGTTGAGAAAATGCCAATTTTGACAATGAAGACTTTAGATTTGGAAGATTTTTCCAGAGATATGAAATGTAGATCTTTGAGTTACGCTCGCGTGGCCGTAAACGAGAGGTCAATCCGAGGTCCGAGTAAAAAGTTATGGCCATTCTTCCATCGGTACGCAGAGTTGTCAAAATCAGAGAGTTCAATCGATTGAGCAGAGTTCAATCGATCGAACCTTCGATCGATCGAACTAAGCTCGATCGATCGAACTTTATTTTCATCCAAAAGTTGCGTAAACTCTGCGGGAACCCTATAGATAAGTCGTTTTGACGCCAGACGAAGGGAGGACGCTCGAAAATGCGAAAAACAGCAGTTTAGGGTAGTTTTAGGGTTAGATTAGGTTAGATTCTTGTTTTTCTTCCTCTTTTCCATTGGTTTATTGAAGATTATTGAAGATTCAAGTGCATTTCATGTTTATTTCAAGTTTATTTCAGATTATATCCAGGTTTTTCTTTTCAATCCTTGTTATTTGATTGTTATTAGTTTATATGCTATGATTACTTTAGGCTACTGTTTCTGCACCAGTTTTATTACGTTTCCGTAGCTTAGACTTTGAGAATATATGATGAAACATTGATTTCCAACCTCTACCATGCAATCTTTGGAAAACCTTGGTCTCGATCGATCGAAGGTATTTCGATCGATCAAACCAAAGCCATAGTCAAGCGATCGAAGGCATTTCGATCGATTGAAGGATGATGCAGTCCGATCGATCGAGAGCGCTTCGATCGATCGAACTTGCTAATTCCTGAGATGATTCTTTTAAGTATTCCATGACTTTCTGTGTTAGAAATCTGTCATCAAGTTGTCCCTATAAGCTCAGTTTGTCACAACAGTTTTTAGAACTTAAAGCCTTAAGGCTATTTTCTTCAATGACTTTTGAAAACCACTTTGAATGCTAACACCATTTAGAGTGCAAGTAATTACCATTGTTTTAAACCGTCTTCCAAGTATTTTAAATCACTTGTGATGATGTAGTCCCGGTCATGAAAGGGCTATTGATTCTTTATCTTTAGAAAAATACGGAATGCTGAAGAGGAATGAACTCCATAGAACGTTAATGAATATGCATGGTAGATGGTTAGGATCAATGTGGATTCACGTATTTTCAACACCTTTAATTTATTTGTTTTAATTTATTATGTATCTTTATACTTTAGTTTGTTATTTAGTTTAACTTAATTAATTAGGATTCATAGAACCTCAACTTCTATATTCTTATTTTCTTTTTCTTTGCTTTAGGTTATAACTTAGTAGACATTCCTTCTATTCCTTCCTTGTGGGATCGACCTGGTCTTATCCAGTATTACTTGCACGATCACCTACACTTGGGTGTTGCACAAGAGCGCACAACTATTTAGTCGTGTCAAGTTTTTGGCGCCGTTACCAGGGAAGGCAACTAGGTTATGATTTTACTAAGTTATTTCCATTTTTCTTCTTTTTCTTATATATATAAAAAAATAAATAAATAAAATTCTTATTTTTTTTTTAGTGAATATGTCTTATCCATATTACCCTTCATACAACACAAACACCATGAATATGTACACATTTGATAATGAAAACTGTCCCCCAAGTTGGCAAGCACCCACTTATAATGCGCATTATCAACCCGAGTGCTACCAATCACCACAATGGGAAAATGATAGTGCTTTCTAAAATGAATTTTAAGATAATTAGATAAGATAATTGAAGAGAGTTTTGACATCAATTGCCTCCATTAAACTTCCATGGATGAGTGTTTGAAGAGCTTGAAGAACACTTGAACAATAAGATCTTCAAATCAACTTTGATTACATAATTGAAAATCCTCCAAGAGGTAGACATCAATATTTATCTCTAATTCCTACTTCTTATATATAGATCTATAAGACTTAGATCTAGTTTTGTTTTGTTTATTTGTTAGAGCACTCATCTTCTTCCTCTCTTGTTCTTCACACACTCACATGACTAGATCCAAGTCTCTTTGATTGTATTGATAATTCTCAAATTATAGATTGATTTTCACTTTGGTTTTCAATTTTGATTTCGTTCTTCTGTTTAATTTAAATCCATGTATACATGATTATACATATGTATCTATTTTGAATTCTATGATGGTTTGGAAGTATGATCTATGATAAGGTTGATATATTCCGATGTTCATACCTATCTCTTGATTATTCCTATTACCTAGAATTCTTATTGAATTTCATCTCCAATAGGATATTTATAAGTCGCTTTGATCCATGATCCAAAGTTATTAATAGAACTTGAGGGCTAAATTGATTGGGAATCATGATAATTAAGTTGATCTACGAGTTTGATCTCTCTAACAAACTTCAATCATCACCTAAAATGTTTTTCTCACACTTTAAAATGAACTAGATAAAATTCAGCAAAACAGATTGGTTTTGTCCGTAAGATTTGGTCAACCAAAACCCATAAACTTTGATGAATTAGCTGTCATTCGATCCATTTTGAGAACCACTAGGATCCATATGCTATTTTTAGAAATTGTTGAGAAATCGGTTAACAGATTTGAACATAGTCTCTTTGTGATTGAATTTCAGAAAATCTATAATAGTTATCGATGTTCTACTTTTTGGGAATGATTCCTAGCACATGTATCTATGTGCTAATGTAAAATCATGAGCATACGATCGAGTTAAGATCATTTTCTAAGCATCTGAATTTGATACAATTATTTTGGAATTTTTTAGATTTAACTACAATTATGATTATGTATACAAAATGGTTATACCTTGATCACTCAACAACAATTGATGAATAAAACTTGATTTAGAAATCATCTAGGATAAATCTATGAAAGATCAAAAGCTTAGAATAACTTGATTGACATGATTCATGAACTTCTATTATACTTCTGGGGTAAATTACACAAACCTCCCCTGAGGTTTGCCTTAATTACACGGACCTCCCCTCTTGTTTCAAAAATTACACAGACCTCCCTTGAGGTTTGTAATTATGTAACAAAACACCCCCTCCCCTAACAGTCCGTTAGTTTTTTTACATTAGCCTCCCCTAAAAATTACAATTAGCCTCCTAATATTATAAAATTGTCATACTAAGCCCCCTTTCTCTTATATTTTTGTGCTAATTATAAAGTCCCTCCTCCCTCCTATGTTTTTGGGTTAATTTTTTTTGCATTAATTTATATCATCTACACAAAATATATATAAATAGGTCCAAAAATTTTTTTTCCCCGAACAAACCTCTATCAAGCCCCCCCTGTATTAATTTTCTAGATCCGCCCATGTCCCTATGCTTCAAAAGTGGACACTTAACCCCTGTGATTGTGGACTAAAATAGAACTGTTATGATTTCACTCAAAGAGCGTTAACCCTAAAATTAACATCACAAAATGGGTTAAGTGTTTATATTTTTAACCAATTTTAAAATTTTCGTCAGTTTTGATTGAAATCATAAAAATTTTATTTTAGTCCACAATCACAGGGGGTTAAGTGTCCACTTTTGAAGCATAGGGACAGGGGCGGATCAAGAAAGTTAATACAGGGGTGCTTGATAGAGATTTGTTTGGGGAAAAAAAATTTTTTTGGACCTACTTAAATATATTTTGTGTAGATGATATAAATTAATGCTAAAAAAATTAACCCAAAAACATTGGAGGGATGAGGGATTTTATAATTAGAACAAAAATATAAGAGAAAGGGGCTTAGTATGACAATTTTAGAATATTAGGGTGGCTAATTGTAATTTTCAGGGGAGGTTAATGTAAAAAAAAACTAACGGACCATTAGGGAAGGGGCGTTTTGTTACCTAATTACAAACCTCGAGGGAGGTCTGTGTAATTTTTGAAACAAGAGGGGAGGTCCGTGTAATTAAGGCAAACCTCAGGGGAGGTTTGTGTAATTTACCCATACTTCTATTATGTTTTATGTCCCTTTGTCAAATGATACCAAACTTCCAGAATAACAGAGTCTGTTTAAAACAACTTTTCAAAACCTTAAGTTCACGACATGTCCATGGGATTATTTTTGTCATAAATTAAAATGAAATAACTTTCTTCGGACACCAAATAGAGCTTTACATGATTTTTGTAGAATTAATTATGATTTTTACAAGAACAGTGGATAGTCCTAGTCCACTGTTCCCAAAGCTCTTATTTCTCTAAATTCAAAAATGGTAAAGAGGTTATACTTTTTGTAGAAGTTCCCTAAGAAATGTATCTAACTTTCTGTAAAAGGGTTTTAACACAGCTCATCTTTAAAACCACTTTTGATAGGGTTCATTAGAGGTTGCTGAATTTTGAAATTTGATTGATGACTTCTTTTCCTTATTTTTCATGCATATTATTTGTTTGCCTGTGTTTTTGTAATGCTTGGGTATTTCTTGGTGTCTTAGTGCAGATGATTGAATGTCGTGGATTCGGGCTTTGAATTTTGGACTTGCCTCGTCTACATGTTGCTTAGTGCCCATGTATCGTTTAGTATCTCTCTCCGTTCTCTTAGAATTTTTCTAAGTTAACAACTTTGTTTTCAACGACACAATTTCTGTAGGATAGTCTCCATTTATGTGCTTATGTGTTAGAGACATCTTATCTAGGATTGTTGCATGATAGCATTGCACGTTTCCTTTCTCTTTGCTTTTTGTGATTCCACTTGAGTCAACCCAATGTAAGTTTTCTTGTTCAGTTTTGCATATCATAACATATTTCTTTTACTTGTATCGGTCCTGGGCAGGACTAGCCACTGCAAGTATACCTCTCTCTTGTATTGCACATGTATCCAACTTCCACTTCATTTAATCTCTTGATATGATTTTTCTTAGATGTTCCCTTTTTGACATGTATATATATCTAGTATGTTTGAGGAAACAACACAAATTACGAATTAAGAACACGGATATTTAAATTAAGGCCTACCATTCGATAGGGCGAGGAGGGGGTGCTTTAGTCCTGCTTGAGCTCCTTCCCCTCTCATACCAATACCCCCAAACCTAGTTTTTGGTAATGAAGGGCGAGTGACCTTATTCAATTTTGGGCGAGTCAAACTTGGGTTTCCTAATTCTTGATAAAAATTAGGTGGCGACTTTTTGTGTCAAGGATCGCATGAGAAAGTCCTAGTTTTCCCTAAAGTGTGCTCCTTGGGATCCGTCCTTAGACACTATTGAGGGAGAATGCAAGTACCCCCTTTCCCGTATAGTCCACAATCTGGCGACTCCATTGGAGACTTAAACATGAAACTGATGGTTTCTTGTCTACGCGGGTTTGACTTGAGCCAATGAATATCCTTGTTATTGATTCGATAATCGTGCTTTTTCCACCTGTATTTGCACTTGCATTGTTCTTTCACAGCGACTGTTTGAGACCATTGCCTTATGGGTGGAGAGCCCTCTTTCCTCCATTTGTCAAGAGACATTGGTAGCATGTAGTCACCGTTAGCCATGTACCGCGTACGGTATATAAAGCCCATGTGTGAACGACTCGACCTCGGGGAGGCGGTCACCCACACCGCTGAACTTGCTAATGGACCCTTTATGAGACTAAAACCCGGCCTTTGCATATAGTTTCTATAGAACTCTTCAATTAGAATTTTGCATTTGCCCGTAAGGGATTATGTGGATGATGACGACGATTATGCGAAGGCATCATCAAACCTTGTATGACGGATTCCTCTAGAGTAGTATGGTCTTTATCAAAACATCCAATTATTATTCAAGGAAAATTTTTGAAAATTTTGAAAATACAAGCACTTTTTTGAAAAGCCCAAGTCTTTTGAAAATTCTAGGAATATCCCTTTTGAAAATTTGCTTTGAAATTCACTTTCACTAAATCTTTCAAAAAATTTCTCTCCAAATTTTAGAGAATTTCAAAATTTCTACCTTGGTTTTCAAGAATCATGATTCCACGCTTTGATGATTCAATTTCAAAATTTCCTACTTTGGTTTTCAAAAACAAATCATGATTTTACACTTTGATGATTCAATTTTGAATTTTTCCTCTCAGATTCCAAAATTTCCAATTTCATACCTCAAGCATTGATGGTTCAAAAGTGCTTTGAAAATTACAAAATCTCCTCCTCGCTTTCAAGAATTTCATGAATAATTCAATTTTGTAAACTTGAGTCATCAAGAATTTAAAAGCTAAAAATCCTTGGAGAATGATTGGATTAGTAATGTACTTAGCATACTCAAGGAATCTTATGTGCTTATGTGCTGGTATGCTAGGTCTAAGCTAGATTAAGGGGCATTGCATTTAGATTAGATTGCATTTCATTTGCATTACATAAACTACACAAGCATTGCATATACGACTCACGAGTGTGACGCCACTAATATATTTTCGAAAAGAAAAATTGTCTTCCTCAGAATTTTGGAACTTCATTTCTTTGATTTTAGAAAATGTTTTTAATAAGGAAATGATTTTCTATCATTGATTTTCCATTTTTTTGTAAATGCCATTCTTCATAATTTCTTTTTGCAATAAAATACCTGATTATTTGAAATTCCATAAATAAGAGAGAAGAGAAGAAGGACCGAAAAGTTGTACTCCTTCATAGGTCAGAGCTCTGAACAGTCTTTTGATCAGATCAGAGTTTGAAGAAGGAATAGCCGAGTCAACTAGGGTTAAGGGTATGACATACGAAGCTGATATGGAAGCCAGATTGGCCGCAATGCATGCTACGTTGGATCAGAGTAGAGAACAGAATTGGGAACAACTTGCCACTATAATAAGAATGATTGAGCAATTGACTAATCTGCCACCACCACCGTCTCTAGTGAATCATGAATAAGAAGACTTTGGGGAGACAGTTCAACCAAAGGTTTAGCTAGATAATGAAACTGAGAACAAGTTGGATAAAATCGACAAGCTAGAGAGCGGGTTGATGAATATATGTTCGATATAGAAGGTCTATGTGAAGCTCCAAAAGCAAAACTCCCTAATAAGTTCAAGATGCCACGTATCGAATTCTTCGACTGTACTGGAAATCTAAAGAGGCATTTGAGGCTTTATGTGGGAGTATTACAGCCCATGGGCATTAGGTCTGACTGTTACGCCGTGCTGTTTCAAAGAACTCTAAGTGGGGCACCATTGTCATGGTATCTAACCTTAGAATTAGCTGTGGCCAAAGATTGGAAAGCCTTGGCTAGAGCATTTATGGCTCAATACTCATATAATCAGTCATTTGATGTTACTACAAGAGATCTAGACACCACTAGGCATTTGTACGAGGAATCCTTCGCAGGATTCCTTACTCATTAGAGGGCTAAGGCTGCTTAGATGACGAGCATGCCTACTGAGAAAGAGCAAGTTTGAATGATCATCAAGAACCTACAGCCTAAGTATCTTGAAAAGCTTTGATTCCATTTGATCATGACATTGGAACAAATATTTAACATAGGTACACTCGTTGAAGATGCAATCAAGATGGCACAATCAAGAAAGGGAACATAAGCAATCGAAGGTCAGTCTATTATCAGTCCACTGACATCCATGCATTATCTCCTCAGCCTTTTCAGAAAGAATGTCAAAGTACTACTACATCAAGAAGAAATCAGAACCAGGGGCAGTTAAGAGAGAAAATGGAATTTTCTCAATTGGGAACGTCCTTGAGCACTGCACTTTAGAGGATGGTAGAAAAAACGGTACTTGGAAAAATTAGAACCTAGGCCTAAGCCATTTCAACTTCCACCAAAATTTAGAACCCATTTGTACACTGATTTTCACCGAGAACGCAGGCATAGCACAGATAGATGTTGGAGGCTCAAGCATGAAATTCAAAACCTGATTGAAAAAGGTGTCATCACTCCCCCACAGCCACAGAATATCAATTTTCTTGAGATAGAATTTGCATGCTATGACACGACAATTTACATCTTAGCTTTGGGGCAGCCAATACCCCGCACAATTTTTCTTGATGCTGCGGAAATGAACTGGATGCAATCTACCAAGGAAGATTATTGGTGCCTCAAAGACGATGAGTATGGGCCTGAATGGTTAACCGAGGAGCTTGAGCCTTTGGTGGAGAATGGCAAGCTCAAGAATGTGATGAAGTGATGATGTTTGGAAATAGCTGCTTGTTCAAGACAAATGAATGCTTGAGAGGAATAAGCAAGTCATAGTGACGCTCCACTTGAGACCAAGTCTAGTCCAGTCGAGTCAGTTTTAAGTCTTATTGTCTAGTCTTCCTATCATCAATTTGTGTTTTGCTTAAATCTTGAAAGCTAAGAGTTGATTAGTCTTACTTTAAGAATCTTGAGATGCTTTTGCTTAAATCTTGAAAAGATATACTTGATAGTAACTCGAAACTAGCTTAATTCCTTGATCTCCCCATTTCAAAATCTTGAGCCCATAAAAATGAGCCATTCAAACCTGTCTAACCAGCAAGCCATGTACACTTTGTCTTTAATGGTAGCCAAACATTTAAAATAAACTACTTCTCTCAAGAAAAAAAAAGAAGCTCGCTAGAATGAAAACCGAAAAGGGCGCCTAGGCAAAAGTTAGAGCATGAAAAAAATTAAAATTTTGCGTGTTGTTTTCGTGAACCTGATTCTTGCCAGTCAAAACTTTTGAAATAAGAGAAAAGAAAGAAGAGAAGAAGAGGAAGGAGAATGAAGAAGATCAAGTAATTGGGAACATGAATTATCCCAAAGCTTTGATTTGTATTTCCTTTAAGTAAGCCCAAAGATTTGAAGGGCTAATCTTGCTCCGAAAACAGGCATGATGTATGATGAGAAATGTAAAATTGGCTGGCTAGTGAAAAGGTGAAAATAATCAACCATCAAAAAAAAAGAGAAAAGAAAAGAAAAGAAAAGAAAAAAACAGAGGTAGTTTAGGTTCTTTCAACGCTACCACAAGTGACCTGCTTCAGAAAATCTGTCTGATGACATGGCTAGAAAAGCCCCACAATTCTTGAATCCTTGCTTTTTCAAAACCTCCAGCCTTCGAGGAACTATGCTTGACCTGATTCCCACTTGGGGATATGTAGGTAACACACTCGGTTCGGTCACTGCTCCTGAAACGCTCAGCCATACTTCGAATACCTTTCTTCAAACCTTAGCCGAACTACTTTGTAGTTGACTTCTACTTGGGGATAAGTAGGCGAGCTCTTTTGGCACTCGGTCCCTAAACCCTACAAACTAGGGGCAAACTTTCAAGTTTGCCCAGAGCCTCAAGATATCACTGCCACACTAGGGGCAAATTGCATTTGCCCAAACTTCCATTTATCTCCGTCAACTAGGGGCAAACATTGTTTGCTTGTATCCCCTTTAACATTAAAAGCAAATCTTGAGCCGTCAAGTATATCTTTGAAAACATTTGAAATGAATCATCTCTTATTCTATAAGCTAAGGCACTAATTCAAAGCACATTTCAGAGAAAGCAAAGGATTGATTGAGATCCATATGGAGTATTTTCAAGGCATTACTTTATTAGCCGAGTATTATCACATTAAGATGAGAAGTGCACATGAAAGCAAAGAGATACGTCAAACATGACAAACACACATTAAGATTAAGGAAAATTGGGTTTTCTCCTTCAAACTTCTATTTTAGTATCAAGAGTGTTATCTTCCTGTGTCAATGTCTGTCGTAGTCAAATCTATCATCGTCTAGTCTGTGATCTCAAGTGTATGGGTCCAGAGTGATCTACAATAAATTTTCAAAACTTTACGAGCATCTAAAGGTAGATACAAGGAGAAGTTCCAAACACTGTTATTGCATCAATTAATTATGCTAATCAGAAGACCGGCCTTGGATGTTGAGCTGAGCTATTTTTGAAATAGATCAGACTACCTTACATGAATATCTGCTAGAATTGGTTGAAGACTTGTGAAGCACGTCAAAATCATCAGCTCTTTTGAGTACCTATCAATCATGGATCAGAATTGTGATATCAGGAACATTGTTTTGACCTCGAATTGGTCTAATCTTGATGTATAAAGCCTTAAGAATGCTTAAAACTTATTGGAGGCTGTCTAAAGGACCTGTGGGTATTTGAATCTTGGTTTAAAACCTTCCAGAGTTGAAGAAAAGTCCCCAAACATGAAGAATTGAAGACTTCGTAGCTTGAAAATAGTCAAGAAATAATGATTTGTAGCGAACACCTGTTGTTTTGGGTTGATTATGTGCCGTCCTGAAATGTGAACACTTGGGTTTGCAGTCTTTCAAGAATTTGCAAAAGATGAATTAGAATACAGAATCTTCAAACCATGATCAAGAAGTTTAGGGTCAGAATAAGCCCTATGTATTTACAAGACTGTTGGAGCTGGTCAAGGCACCGATGTGAGTCTCAGATTAAATCAACAAAGCCTCTAGAATAGAAGCCTTTTACTCGCTTCTCCAAATCCTAGAATCTCCCCAACAGAGAACTTTAAGATATTGTTAGAATTACCTGTAGAGGAAGGATATATCTCAGGATCATGTATCAGAATTACCTCTCCAGGAAGCCTCAATTTCAGAAAGTCGTCGTAAGGAGACACCCTTTACTTTTGAAAGCCATCGTATGGAGATGCCCTCTACCTTTGAAAAGTCATCGTATGGAGATGCTGTAACGCCCCGAAAATCAAGCCACATGGGCGAGGTCAACGAGCCAAACCATATAAAGGAAATGAAGGGATAGTTCTACATAGACCAATCTACAAGGCGGAAGCATATAGGGGAATCCTATGTGGATTCCAAAGAAAAGTTAATAAGTCGAGGGTTGACCCACGAGAACCAAACGGGTCAAATAGGGTCAACCAACATAGTTTGGTTTTGAAAGGAATTTGTGAAGAAGTATAAAGAAACTCCAAAGGTTTGAAAGTAACATGTAATGAAGTTTGCTTTGAAAGTTTATCACTAAAGTGGTTTTTGAAGGAATACGACCAAAAGGTCCTTAGGAAGTTGAAAGTAGTAATTTTTCCCATAATGGGGTAACCATGGGCTAAGAATTGCTAACAAGTATTAAAAACATAATTTAACAAGGATCCTAGAGGATCCAATTGTTCAGATTGAGAGTGAGAGGGGGGATAACTAAGATCCCCAATATAATACGAGACCAACTAAGTCCAAAAGAACGATTTTAAAAGCAAGGGCTAAACATGTGCCCAATTACAACTTCTATGAAAAATAATCATGATAAATCCTTGCAATTCAAAACTATAATTAAGAGAAATGAATTACAACTTGAGCAATGCTCCTACCATGAGTCGTGTCAAAGAAATATTTTCTTTCAAAACATAGGACTTCCTCGTAAGGAACCTTACAAAACGAGATGCCATTCATCGGATAACTCTTGGACCTTGTCCTAATCAACATTTCCTGAAAAAGGGGGTTTTATAGATTCATTAAGCACGACGGCTCAGTAGATAGCATTGAAGAAATGTACTACTACTTCTAAAATCATCCTAAGACATGTGGTGCAAAGATTTGCCGCCGAGGCGATGTAATTAGTCATAAGGCCAAACCGTGCAACTTCCCAATACCAAGTTCCATAACCACTCACTCTCAACACCGGATGCGAGCCACTCCAACGTAAGTGTAGCATACAAGATTTCCGGTAGCTAACCGAATATGACCTTGCGTTTTCGAATGTTTTAAGGCTCACAAACAACCTTCCTCACCTCACACTCGCTTCCGGAATTTCATCAAATTACAACCCCAAGCGGGGGTTCAAAAGGCATTCCCTAATCGTGGGAATTCTAACAAGATTCATACCCCAAGCCCAATGCCATGAATGCTATGCCGACTTCGCGGTTATGAAATGTGACAACAATGACTATGCAACCACAATGTTATTTCTAAGAATTTCATTTGTCAAGAAATTACACATGGTAGTTCATAATATCAAGGCTAAATGATTTAGTTGGAAATCATATAAAGCATAATCCACCACTTAAGCAAATAAGCAATTTATAGTATCTTTAATCTAGTTAAAGCATAGCAACCAAATGACATTTGGGATAACATAGTTACAACTAAGCACATAAGGGCACATAATCACATAGACAAATATGTAGAAAATTCCTAAGCAAGATTAACACGTATTAGGACTAATCCTACACATAGCAAACCATGAAATTAGATTTAGGAGTGCACTTAGTCAATGAAATCTACCTCTTGAGTATTTGAGCAAACATTCTCACCAAAGAAATCCAAAGGGGAAATCGTTAACATAATCATATCCTACAAGATATCAACATCTAGTTACATAAACCAAACTTAGGAGTGAAAACTATGGTGTTATTAAGATAACATAAATTACCTCTTGAGTTCTAGGGCAAGAAGTACTAAATTACAAATCCCACGAAGAAACCGAGAACACCGGTATGAAGGTCTAGGTGAGATGATCAAAAAGGTCTCTAATAGCCTTGACCCAAACTTGAGTCCTTGGCCTCCAAATGGAGCTTGAAAGCTCTAAGCTTCCATGGAGTTGTATCTCCCAAAACTAGAGAGAGAGATGAGAGATATATAGAGAGAAACTGAAAAAGAAAAATGAGAGGGAGAGTTAGATATGGGTTATATATAGGATGATGAAGGAGGGGAAGCTTCCTAGTGAAGCTTTAGTTGGTTGGGAGTGGTTTTGGAGTTGACTTGAGGGTCCCACTCTTGTCTCCCTTACTCATACACACAAAAATATATAACATACATATATACACATGCTAATTTAAATGTAGATGTGATACCACTTGGACATAAATAAATTTACTGCCCCAAACCAAGACCCAAATTGGTCCAAAATTACCGAATTACCCTTTATAAAAATCTGGGTTTCTACATCTACCCCCCTTAAAAGAATTCCGTCCCGAAATTCGAAAGGTAACAAAAGGAACGCAATCAAGGAACAATCCATGATCACACCAAAACGCTGTAGTGTCACAAAATAATGTGAGCACTAACTCAGCATGTTTAAACAAAACATCTCACACATCGATTCCAGAAAGGAGATGAAAGCTCAATAAAATAGTCATAAGCACACCAAGGGTGCTGAGGAACAAACGTAAGGGACATACAAGGTTCAACATTAAAAGACAGAGTCAACTCCAAAGATCGACAATAATAATTGACATGAACCTCCAAACCATTAGATCAACAAAAAAAATGTGCTTGAATGAAAACAAAGTACAATCGAATGTCTCAAATTCAGTGAATCAAGGCAAAAAGTGATCCGTTCAAAAAGAACATGTGATCACAAGAATGCAACGAGCTCCCAAAATTTGTCTCAAAAACGAATAAGCAATAAGTATACAAAGGATATGTATACCAATAAAAGATATGATCTAATCATAAATCGGAAACCCAATCCAAAGAACAGAGGGTAGTCGTAGAATAGAAATAACATTCTCCAACTATCACTCATGGGGAAAACATTCGCAAGGCGCAAGGAATAAATGGGATAAGCTCCAATCGATATATAAAAGAATCAAAGGAAGATATTACACAAGCATGAATATCACACAGAGATCGAAGTACAATTAAACACAAGATTCTCAAAGCAAGTCGATGGTATACTATCAAAGAAGTGTCATACGAAGCAAAAGTATGATGTCTCAAGACACGAGTTCCAAAATGAACCAAATGACTGGGTCAACTCCAAAGGAATGATCCAAACACTTAAGAATAAAACCAAAGAAAACTTCACAAAGAAAATGATATACTAAGTACTAAAGACAGCAACGACTCAAAGCTACATCTTAACCATATAGGAGATACGAGTCACAAAGACGCACTTGTAATACATCGCTCCTCACAAGAAGACAATGATCAACATAGACATAGAAGTCTAGAAACAATGGCAACGGGAAGTCGATAGATGAAATGATTATCACATCCCAAAACATAAACATCGCTATAATCAACTACAACGATTTTACTAATAGATGGATCTATTGAGAGATCACGTCTCAAAACAATATGGCAAAAGAAATGCCACCGCCAAAAGCCAAAGGGTCTTACAAGGAAAAATGTCTAAGAAGACACAATGATGCCATCAACAAGACAACAATAAATCGAACAGGTGAATGAACTGATATAAGCCAACAAGTTGACCAACATTCATTGTCGCACGCGACAATAAAAAATATATCAAAGAATTACGCTTTGACCAAAACAAGAAAACATATGGTCATAACGATATCAAGTTCCTGAACTTTCAACTATTGAAAGCCCGATTCACATTAAAATGAACTAGAAGTTCCCGAATTGGGTGATCTTCAAGTGTCACATAAAAGATGGAAGCAAACTAGGTGACACACCTCAAACAAGAGTTATAACAAACTCACGTTACAAATGGCCCACAAATAACGAAAGTGTTCATGGAAACACAGTCGAAGTTTCTCAACAGAATGAAGACAACTCTACAGAAGTTGCCAAATCGAACGTGATCTCAAAACAAACGATCACCAAGAATCCTCCTCTGCTCGAAGCAAGGATGAAATTGAAAGGTCGCAACGATCTTGAATAAAGCACAATCATAATAACCACACGACAGGGTAAGGAAAAAGGAATCACTGATCACAATAAACAAGGTATGCACCAAGTGCATGAATCAAACTTGTCAACAATGACATTAACAGCAATATATCAAGATGATATAAAAATAAACAGTAGGGGTCCGTCCAGCTATTGAAAGCCCGTAACCCAAACATAATCAACCCAAGAGGTCTAAAATCACCAGCATAGAATCTCACAAGATCTACTTCTAAACACAAAGTAATCGAAATTACTAACAAGAGAACATGCCTTAGGTATACTCCTAATATCAATACAGGAATAAGGTGGATGGCGTCAAACAGATACTCTCATTCGAATAACAGAGTAAGATAAATCAACGAAATCAAATGATGAAACTAAATATAATCTAATAGATAATTCAAGTCATGCAATACCATCACCATTCCTCAACAAGGACAAGGTACACTCGAGTTCAACACGAAACAGAAACAGAGAACTCACAAGTGACTATAAGGTCTAAACAGGTCTATGGTCAAGACCACCGACACCCAAGAAAAGAAAGTATCAATCGATAAGGAAAGCAAAACAACCACAGCAAAAGGATACATCTTATACATATTTACACGAAACTCTGACACAATCCAACAATAGAGTACTATGCGAACCACCATAGTATTCAAAACATAGAAGATCATGCGATTGCAAAATAACCACAAGCCCTCAAGGCGTACTATAAAACGCAATCAAATTTAAGCCTTAGAGAACAAAAAATTAAGGCTGCCAGTAATAGAGATCCACAACACGTAAGAGATCATACTCCCCCAAAAAAAAAGTAGCATGATCTTGAATTCACGAAGGTAACAAACCAAGAATTGCAACAAATAAATCAGCTAACAACATCTATTCCCCAAGAAGTAGGTAGAGATCCGAGTGTTTTAACAACTCAAGCTCGAATTCAACGAAATAAATTCCAAGAATTTAATAAGGCAAAACCGCCGGAGAAATTGATTCAAAAATCAATGAGTCTAAAGAGAAAGGTCATCACAGCACTACAGTGCGACATACCTAAGTTCAAAACTTAAGGGTGAACTAGTTTGAAATCAACAACCCTCAATCACGAGACATAAATGTGCTTTCAAGAAAAGATTTGGAACCATCGAACCACAACTCTCTATCAAGAGCTCAAAGATCGTAAGGGTCAAGAATTAAACGCACTTCTAAGAAGTATTATGAAAACAAGAATCCATACATAGTCACAAGGAAAGAAACACTAGAAAAATTTGTATTTCAAGGCCCAACGTCAAAGCGTTAACCACACTATGTTAACAACAAATCTTCAATGAAAATCATAACAAAAATCGGTAATAATCGATAAACACTCATAGAAAAGATTTTACCAACATACCAACAGGATATGGAGTCTCAAAAGAAGAGACGATCCTCAGAGTCGCGGAAGTCACTCAAATGTGAAAATCACCAAATAAAGGAACTAATAGACTTGGAACAACACCAATCTATTCCCCACAAAGGCTAGAATCCTCGCAACGATTCATACGATAGGATTTAATCATATGCAATGATCACATAGTGAAGCGACAATTTGAATGTGAAGATTTAAGCAATCACCAGAAATTTGGGTCAATCGACCAACCATATGATAGAAAATTCGTAATTTACTCAGAAAAGTAATTACAACGTCAAACTGACATTCGAACGATGAAGTTCTCATAGGATAAAGAGTATGAGAATTCTATAAGTAGGAAGAACTATTCCACCGATAAACAATAGGTATTCGTAGCCACATGAAATATACATGGACTACCAATCACAATCGAGGGCTATCAAGATAGAATGCTCTGACATAGATCAACATAGCCTTCAGAGAGGCTCTGCATTACGTGCAAAATAAAACCCATGCCACTCGAAGAATGTCCCCACAAACGTAGGAATACCCGAGTCCAAAGACTCAACCTATATAAGCCGTCTAATAATACGTAACGCCGCGTTATTAGAACCAGTAAGTTATTCGTCAAGTTAAAAAAAAAAACATCTTTGAAGTACTTCAAAAGTATATATACATATAGGTTTTAAAATATGCGCAACATATTAATATGTTGGTTTTCATAACTTTAAAACTTGTCTTCCAAATTTTCTACCCAAGAAATCTTATTATGATACGCCGATCAAAGTATCTATGAGTACGCGTATGAGCTACTCTAAAACACGTAAAACATGAAATTTAATCTCAACATGCTATCGTTGTCATGCTTAACAATTCCTTGATATAGAAACAAGTAGTCACGTAAGCACATATGCGCATTACCATGTTATCACATAATCCCGAAGGCAAGTAAGCATACTTTTCATCGTTTTCATTTATAACATATAAGATCTATCGCGAAATGTCCTAACCAATACATTGTGTTACAAAAGCATAAACATATAAAATATATGCACGAAAGCATATAAACATACTATTCCGTAAACATGTACCATTTAGACATGTTCTCCTGAAAAGCTTTCAACTCGAAATCAACAAGGAAAATTTCATGGGCATGAAAATCTTTAAACATGCTGGCTCAATAACTTCCAATTTAAATAAAATTGATGACAATTTCGTCATATATGCATGCAACATTTAACATGTTTCCTCAACAACTAAAATGCAAACACTAGTGATATGAGGTCATTAAAAATAATTAAGATCTTTTAATAATACAGCTCGATGTAAGGCACTGTTCAATGCCTAACTATCAACCATACAAGGCGCAGTACGTCGAGCGAATAATCCAAACAAGGAAACCCTCATATATATACCTTTTAACCATGCACGGTCAATGATTAAACATCAACAGATAGTCACACCAAGATGTATTACAAAAACCAATTCTAATGAGTATAGTGTTAAAGTGAAATGAAAAGTAAAAACCAACTCATGTTCACAAATCATATAGTCAAGATATGTTGGCATGTAATCACAGAAACACATAAGCACTTAAGCATGTTAACACGTAATCCCGTAGGCAAGTAAACATGCTATCATAATCAACTCATCATATAGATGAAACAAAACGATTTATTTAACTATGAATGATTGAAATCAAAAGAGGTGCAACGACCACACATGGACCCTATTAACTCCCAGAGTACCAAGGTATTCAAACCCGGTTAGCTCTAATACCATTCTATAACACCCCGAAAATCAAGCCACATGGGCGAGGTCAACGAGCCAAACCATATAAAGGAAAGCAAGGAATAGTTCTACATAGACCAATCTACAAGGCAAAAGTATATAAGGGAATCCTATGTGGATTCCAAAGAAAAGTTAATAAGTCGAGGGTTGACCCACGAGGACCAAACGGGTCAAATAGGGTCAACCAACATAGTTTGGTTTTGAAAGGAATTTGTAAAGAAGTATAAAGAAACTCCAAAGGTTTAAAAGTAACATGCAATGAAGTTTGCTTTGAAAGTTTATCACTAAAGCGGTTTTTGAAGGAATACGACCAAAAGGTCCTTAGGAAGTTGAAAGTAGTAATTTTTCCAATAATAGGGTATCCATGGGCTAAGAATTGCTAACAAGTATTAAAAACATAATTTAACAAGGATCCTAGAGGATCCAACTGTTCAGATTGAGAGTCAGAGGGGCGATAACTAAGATTCCCAATATAATACGAGATCAACAAAGTCCAAAAGAACGATTTTAAAAGCAAGGGCTAAACATGTGCCCAATTACAACTTCTATAAAAAATAATCATGATAAATCCTTGCAATTCAAAACTATAATTCAGAGAAATGAATTACAACTTAAGCAAAGCACCTACCATGAGTCGCGTCAAAGAAATATTTTCTTTCAAAACATAGGACTTCCTCGTAAGGAACCTTACAAAACGAGATGCCATTCATCGGATAACTCTTGGACCTTGTCCTAATCAACATTTCCTGAAAAAGGGGGTTTTATAGATTCATTAAGCACGACGGCTCAGTAGATAGCATTGAAGAAATGTACTACTACTTTTAAAATCATGCTAAGACATGTGGTGCAAAGATTTGCCGCCGAGGCGATGTAATTAGTCATAAGGCCAAACCGTGCAACTTCCCAATACCAAGTTCCATAACCACTCACTCTCAACACCGGATGCGAGCCACTCCAATGTAAGTGTAGCATACAAGATCTCCGGTAGCTAACCAAATATGACCTTACATTTTTGAATGTTTTAAGGCTCACAAACAACCTTCCTCACCTCACACTCGCTTCCGGAATTTCATCAAATTACAACCCCAAGCAGGGGTTCAAAAGGCATTCCCCAATCGTGGGAATTCTAACAAGATTCATACCCCAAGCCCAATGCCATGAATGCTATGCTGGCTTGGCGGTTATGAAATGTGACAACAACGACTATGCAACCACAATGTTATTTCTAAGAATTTCATTTGTCAAGAAATTACACATGGTAGTTCATAATATCAAGGCTAAATGATTTTGTTGGAAATCATGTAAAGCATAATCCACCACTTGAGCAAATAAGCAATTTATAGTATCTTTAATCTAGTTAAAGCATAGCAACCAAATGACATTTGGGATAACATAGTTACAACTAAGCACATAAGGGCACATAATCACATAGACAAATATGTAGAAAATTCCTAAGCAAGATTAACAAGTATTAAGACTAATCCTAAACATAGCAAACAATGAAATTAGATTTAGGAGTGCACTTAGTCAATGAAATCTACCTCTTGAGTATTTGAGCAAACACTCTCACCAAAGAAATCCAAAGGGGAAATCATTAACATAAGCATATCCTACAAGATATCAACACCTAGTTACATAAACCAAACTTAGGAGTGAAAACTATGGTGTTATTAAGATAACATAAATTACCTCTTGAGTTCTAGGGCAAGAAGTACTAAATTACAAATCCCACGAAGAAACCGAGAACACCGGTATGAAGGTCTAGGTGAGATGATCAAAAAGGTCTCTAATAGCCTTGACCCAAACTTGAGTCCTTGGCCTCCAAATGGAGCTTGAAAGCTCTAAGTTTCCTGGAGTTGTATCTCCCAAAACTAGAGAGAGAGATGAGAGATATATAGAGAGAAACTGAAAAAGAAAAATGAGAGGGAGAGTTAGATATGGGTTATATATAGGATGATGAAGGAGGGGGAAGCTTCCTAGTGAAGCTTTAGTTGTTGGGGTGGTTGGGAGTGGTTTGAGAGTTGACTTGAGGGTCCCACTCTTGTCTCTCTTACACATACACACAAAAATATATAACATACATATATACACATGATAATTTAAATGCAGACTAGGTATAACCCGTGGCTAAAGCCACTACCAAAGAATTCTAACCACGTGTACCTAAGTATAACCCGTGCCTAAAGATACTTCCAAACAATTCTAAGCACGCATGGTTAAAGGCAAAGCTATCAAGTGCCGAAGGCACGTGAAATTAGTTATTGGGTTAAACTTATACCTATATCAATAAAAATAAAAATAAAAAATAAAAAAATTTAAAAGGTGCAGAGTGATTAGTTAATGGGATCTCTTTGACTGTCAATCCACCTTTAGACCACCTATTCTTCCACACTTCAAGCATTGATAACCCAATAAGTGATTTTCATTATATATTTGGCTGGGTTGGCTAGTTTAGCACTTTCTACTATGTACATTTTGTTAATAGTTGCTCAATTATTCAACTCAGTGTTTTTTTTCCCTTCGAAATTTCCACTTAGCTTCTCTTTAACTATTCATCAGCTTCATAAGCAAGGTGCAGTTACTGAAAATTAGGAATTCCTAATAGCATCAAACTGAACTAAAGCATAGAAGTCTACCTATTTACCTAAAGCATAGAAAGTCTTCATCATGTTCAAAGCTCATCATATGTGCCTGAAACAATAAATGGAACCAATTTAGTGCTTTGTAAAGTTGAACATTACCAATCGCCTCACAAAGTGAGAGAGAAGAGATGCCCATAATCTGTCATCACTGTGAAAAGGTGTATAGATACATGACTAAGTTCAAACCTTTAACAAAGTAGTTTAGCAAACACGCTATAAACCGATGAAGTACCCAACACCACACAATAGGCAATAATCAAAACATGGTTCAAGTCACTACCAAAATCCTAATCAGCCATCAAATAAATCATAATTCCCAAATAGTTGTCTAAAACCCAAAAACTGAAAATTAACTTATGCGAATGGATGAGACTACTACTCATTAAAGTATAGATTTCATTTACCTTCTCATTAGAACATGAACTTGCACCGGATATAGACTTGCCATTGGTGTGGAGGACCAAAGTTACAACCTTTGCAACTGTATCTTTTGCAAAAACAAACAACTATCGAGTAGACAATCAAACAGCCTTAATAGAAGAACAGAACCAACAATAATATGTAGCCGCAACAACAACCTACATTGCAAACAAAATATAAAAGCTTATATTAATTCAATATTCATATGTAATTATAGTAATAGAGGGAATTGCCAGACTCCATAGTTTAGCCACACTGTAAATATTTGTAGTTTTCCTATTAAAATCAAGGTTTGAACAATCACCAGAGCATGAACATTAGCAGCAATAGTCTCAATATATCAATGGTAATAAGATTAGAGTCAAACTACTGGAGAGTAACAAACTCAAAGAATAAAAAAAGTTAAGAGAAGAAAAAGAAAAAGGAAAACCATAAACTATAGCAATGAATGGAAAAAAAAAAGTTTTAAAAGGGCCACTTAAAAAAGGTATTTTGCATTACCAAAAGATAAAACCCCCCTGAATATGTACCTTGAATTAGTCTAACCACCCTGCACTTCAATGGAATACTGCACTTCAATGGAACAATGCATTCGCTATTTGCATATTTCTTCAAAGTCTAACTCAAAAGGGTTTAAAATATCATAGGAACTACAAAATTAAGAGAACAAAAGGGGTTTAAAATATCAATTTTCAGATCAAACAATATTCCTAAGCTACCTGGCCAAGATATCAATTTTTAGGTGCAATTCATTTCCTAAGCTACCTGGCCAAGAAGTTGTTAAAGCTGTGTTCCTAAGCTACCTGGCCAAGATATCAATGTGGTCATAAAATGCTACATAATTCCAAGTATCAGCAAATACACACTAAATTCCAATTTCGGAACTATAGCACCACACTTTGTTTATTTTTTCTTAGACTATTTTGACTTAAGAAAGTAAATGTACTTAAATTGAATTTCCAGATCTAGAGCAGATTCAAAGACAGTATCAAAGTGTAGCCAATCTCTTTTTCAAGGCTAGAGCAAAAAATCTTAAGGTTCCCTCTCCTGCTAAACTACTAAAAATCAAAAAAATTAAGAAGCTAAACCAATAGGTAATGAAGAGGAAATCACCAAATAAAAGAGCTCTGCTTACCAACTATTGCCTCAGCCCAACTTTTCCGATGGAGCCCTAGGTTTCTTCAATGGCCTGAAAATTTGTTGAAAAAAAGAATTTAGGAACCCTAGAGAATTACCGAGAGAGAGAGAGAGATAGATAGATAGGCAGAGAGAGAGAGAGAGATTACCGAGAGGGGGGAAACATTACCGAGAGGGGGGGATAGACACACAGAGAGAGAGAGAGAGAGAGAGAGAGAACACAGAGCCTAAAACAATCAGCAATCGTCACACAGAGCTTAAGGTAGAGCTTGATTCAATGCCAGACATGTTCGATCCTCAGGAACCCTAACCCCATTCATCACCTCTGATACCCCCTTCTATTTTACCCAAAAATATTCAAGACTTTGCATGGGAGGTGGGTGGGAGGGAGCTGGCGAGAGAGGGTCCGAGAGACAGAGAGATTAGGGTTTGGCCGTGTGATTTGTGAGACAGAGAGAGAGGTGGAAGGAGATGAAAGGGCTAGAGAGAGTGGGAGTGAAACTGAGAGCAAGATGAGGGAGAGAGAGGCAGAAGTGAGATGACGGAGAGAGTGGGGTCTTTTGTGGATTTTTGAATTTTGAAATCAAAACTCAATCTCAGCCCTTCTTTATCTTCTCCCAAATTCAATCCCCACCCTTCTTTGTCTTTGTCTTGGGGGAAGACAAACACCTTCCTAATTTATTATATAGATGTGATACCACTTGGACAAAAATAAATTTACTGTCCCAAACCAAGACCCAAATTGGTCCAAAATTACTGAATTACCCTTTATAAAAATCTGGGTTTCTACAGATGCCCTCTACCTTTGGAAAGTTGTCATATGGAGATGCCCTTTACTTTTGAAAGCCATCGTACGGAGATGCCCTCTACCTTTGGAAAGTGGTCGTGTGGAGATGCCCTCTACCTTTGGAATGTCGTCGTATGAAGATGCCTTGTACTTCAGAAACTCATCCTATGGAGATGCCCTCTACATTAGAAAGTCGTCGTATAGAGATGCCCTCTACTGCAGAAAGTCGCCATAAGGAGACACCCTTTACTTCACAAAGTCATCGTAGGAAGATGCCCTTTAAATTAGAAAGTCGTCGTATGGAGATGCCCTCTACTTCACAAAGTCGTCGTATGAAGTTGCCCTTTACATCAGAAAGTCGTTGTATAGGGATGCCCTTTGCATCAGAAAGTCGTCGTATGGAGATGCCCTCTACTTCAGAAAATCATCGTATGAAGATGCCTTCTACTTCAGAAAGTCATCGTATAGAGATACCCTTTACTTCAGAATGTCATCGTAAGGAGATGCCCTCTATTTAGAAAGTCGTCGTAAGGAGACGCCCTCTGTAAGTCATCATAAAGAAATTCCCTCTACCTTTGAAAGTTGTCATTTGGAAACACCCTCAACATTTGAAAACCATCATATGCTTTCTACATTTGAAAGTCGTCATTTGGAGACGCCCTCTACTTTTGAATGTCATTAAAATAATACACCCTCTACTTTTGAAAGTCGTCATTGGCAGACGCCCTCAACATTAAAGTCATCAAAAGCAGATGACCTCTGCATTTGAGAATCGTACCAGAAATCATCCTTCAGTCTCAGCCTCTGCTTATCGTTGAAGACAATCACACAGTATCTGTAGATCATCCAAAGAATATAAATACCCTCTACTTTAAATAAAGATCACGAAAGCATCATAAATTTTTTTTTACCATCTATGAGAGAGAGTCGTCATATTCTTTTCATTAGATTTTTGCATCTAGAGAACCCTTGAGGATGATTCCTCCAGCACGTACATGCTTGGGAGAGAACAAATCCTAATTACAAGCCTTAATTCACATTTGTTAGCCGTTTTTATCCTGTTTTATTGTATTTTTACTTTATTTTCTATTCTCTATCAGGATTTGGAGAAAATTAAGGATTCCAGGCTAACTGTGGTGAAAAAGTGGAAAGACAGAAGCTGAAAAAGACATCTCGCGCGCGGCTCGCTCGCACGCAAACCCAAAAATCCCCTACATGACCTCCTAAATATCGCACTCGCACTGCCTGCTCGCGCGACTTGTGTAAAAACCAAAGCTACGTATTCCAGTGTACTAAAGATCCCCATAGAACAGAACTTCTCAATTACATCCAGATTGTAAAATATAGTAGTTTTAGTGCGAATGGGTTTAGGAAAGCCTCCAAACATACTCCAAATCTTTATATACCCTATTTTAATTCAATATTGGGGTTACACACTTTATACACACCATATTATACAACAATATACACAACCATTAAAGAGGGAAAAACAATGAGAAGAAGAAGAAGATCAATGATTCCCATGGCCTCCTCCATCAACCTCTTGCCAATCCTTGATTCTATGGCTAACAAAACCTAGATCGAGGGTTCCAATGAAACCCTAGCCAAGTAATAGGGTGTTATTTATGTGTTTCTTTAGTTTTATTATGTATGGATGATGATTAAATTTTTAGAGGATTTTAATAATAAAATCGAACTTCTAGTGATTAAATCAATGCTTTCAAAATCTATTCTTGTCTTAGATCTATTTTGATTGTGATGTGCTCAATGATCTATATTTTCTATGCTTGTATGGATTATTTACATGTAATGGTGCTTAATTAAATTGAGATATCAAGTAGCCGAATAGATCATGTCTAGGAAAGAAAGATTGTGCCGCAACTCTAGTTTAGTGTGAGACAATCCGTGCTAACCGAAGATGAATTATGTTGGTGCTTGAATCGTAGTTATCTTCTTGATGGAGAAATTGGGCTTGTAGCTACAATTCCAATTATCATCCAACGTAATAAGCTAATTGAATGCATAAATATCCTTATTATGAAGTTAGTGGTAGATTTGCGATCCTAGGTTCACTTTAAATATTGTTTAAAACAAATTTTAATTGCTTTCATTATTTAGATTTATATTATTGTTCTTAGTTAAATTAAAATCAAATCAACATCTGTTTTTCTTAATTAAATAGATTTAGGTTTTAAAATTAAAGTGCTTTAGTAATTCAATCTCTATGGGTTCGACCTTTACTTCCACACTACAAATCCTTGAAAAGTAAAGTATACTTTTTTATCTTTCCCCTTAGGCAAAAATTTTTCAATCGTTTTATTTGTAGCCTCAATATTTTCTCCCGCGGCCCGCTCGCGCGATTCATGGACTTAGAAATTTTTCTTTTAGTTTTTATCAAATGTGCCTCTGCTTTACCTCACGGAGGGAATCGCGCGCGCAATGGTCCCTCGCGCGGCCCGCTCGCACGAGGGTGGATTTTTGTGATTTTTCTCTCTGTTCTTTTACCTTCTATTTCTCCGAACATGGTCACTTGTTTTAACTTTTCTGTTCGTTCTCTTACTTTTGCTTACACATATGTTCTTCTTTGTTTTGGTTATTTTGTTTGTTTTCTTACTTCTCTTAATTCTAGTTTAACTTCTATTGAAAAACAATTATTGTATATATTAGCTATTATTGTTCTTCTATTGCTTTTATTTTTCTTTTGTCAAGTATTGAAAGGTGAATTAGTCGCTCCGTTTGGAGCATTCACCTTTATAGAGATATTCATATATGTTCACTTGAATGTGATTGTCGAAATCGAGGTACTATCGTTCTTTTCTTACGTACTCTCCTTTCTTTCATTTTATTGTTTCATTGGGGACAATGAAAGGTTTAGGTTTGGGGGCATGCACACACATGCATATTATTATGCACCGATTTTAAAAAAAATTAAATTTTTTTTTTGATACTTGTGCATAATAATATGCAAGATGTTACAGACGTTTTTGCAATCTCGAGTCGATACTTCTTGTTAAATATGTGGTTGAACATTTATTGAAGTCATGATGCTACGTTCTACGTTGTGTATCGTTCGAATCATAGTTTTATATCATAGATTTGCACAAACCAATTCACTGCACATAGTCGCTTGAATACTTGTTTGATATGAAATATAATATGATTCGGATTTCTAGATAACATAAGGTGGACTAAACCCAGTGAGCTTTTGAGCTTATCTTTTCTTTTTAGAAGGTTATAAATGCATTTTGTGTTTGTCAAATCTCATTGGAATAGCACATTAACTCGTTGTTTAGTCTCATTATTCTTGTTTTGGTTGATAGTCAAGTTAAAATATTTGCTAACATGCCAAATAATCTTCCGTTATAAACATTGAAGAACCGTATCACTATAGGAGATGATGGTAGGCCCTTTTTGTTTACTGTCGACATATGAATGATAAAATTTCCTTAGTTCACCCCTTTGAGCTATCAAAATGCCCTTTTTCTTTAATTTCCATTATCTTTTGCTCTAATTTGGCCAACTTGGAGTTCATCACTGAAAGATTGATCAACTTTTAGTGGTGGTAAGGCAATGTGTCGTTTGAGAAGAAGAAGAAAATAAGAGGATGTTTGGGGTGATTGCCTTGGTATTCAATGAACATTCATTTCAAACGCAAAAAAAGGAATAGAATAAGGTTGGAAGAAAAAAAAAGAGAGAAAAAAGGATGAAAAAAAAGAAAAGAAAAAGAAAGAAAAAAAATATGAAAAGAAGAGAATGAAAAGATGAAAGTTTGTAGAAGAGACGAATGAAAGAAATCGAGCATGACTTACAATGCCATTCTAAAACTACCTAGCAAATCCTTTCTATCCTTTCTCATTACCTGAGCCACGTTATAACCTTTGAAAAGTCCTAATTGATACTAGAAAACATGGTTTGGATATGTAAACGATAGGAGGGGGATTGAAACATGGTAACGATTAATTGTTCCTGACTATTGGCTTCCTATCCATGAGAGTACTGTTCTTTCTTGTCATGCGTCTTTTTCGAGTCAAATGTGAGCATTTCTCATTTTGAAAACATATTTTCTTTGCTACTATATAATAAAGAAATTACACCTGGTTCTGAGTGCTTTATTTGAGAGTGTAATTAACATTGTGAGATTTGTAGTCGAGGCGTAGTTGGATGGTAATCTGAGTTATATTTCAAGTTCATGACATGTGCGTGTTCATTTGACTACCACATTACACACGTGCAATTTTATGAGAAACTCTATTGATTTATACAATGCATGTGCTTAGGACACGTAGAGGTTTAAAAGGCTTGTTACATATGCTACATGCAATCGGGATCCATGCAAAAATGGAGTAGTATTTTTATTAGTAGTTTTATTTTTGGTCTTTAGGCTCTAGGACTAGCAAACTGTAGGTTTGAGGGGGTGATCGGGAGAGAAAAATCCTAATCACATGCCTTAATTCACATTTGTTAGCCGTTTTTATCCTGTTTTACTATATTTTTACTTTATTTTCTATTTTTGCTCAAGATTTGGAGAAAAGTAAGGATTCCAGGCTAAATGGATTGAAAAAGCAGAAAGAAATAAGCTGGAAAAGGCATCTCGCGCGCGGCCTGCTCGTGCGAAAACCCGAAAATCGCTCGCGCGACCTCCTAAATATCGTGCTCGTGCGGCCCGCTCGTGCGACCTGTGCAAAAACCAAAGTTACGTATTTCAGTGTACTGAAGATCACCACATGAACAAAACTGCCCAATTACAACCAGATTGTAAAATATAGCAGTTTTAGTGCCAATAGGTTTAGGAAAGCCTCCAAACTTGCTCCAAATCTTTATATACCCTATTATAATTCAATATTGGGGTTACACACTTTATACACACCATGTTATACAACAATATACGCAGCCATTGAAGAGGAAAAAGCAAGGAGAAGAAGAAGAAGACCAATGATTCCCATGGCCTCCTCCATCAACCCCTTGCCAATCCTTGAGTCTACAGCCAACTAAACCGAGATCTAGGGCTTCAATGAAACCCTAGCCAAGTAATAGGGTGTTATTTATGTTTTTATCTTAGTTTTATTACGTATGGATGATGATTACATGCTTAGAGGATTTTGATAATAAAATCGAACTTCTAGTGATTAAATCATTACTTTCAAAATCTATTCTTGTCTTAGATCTATTTTAAATGTGATGTGCTCAATGATCTATATTTGCTATGCTTGTATGGATTATTTACATGTAATGGTGCTTAATTGAATTGTGATATCAAGTAGCCAAATAGATCATGCCTAGGAAAGACGGATTGTGCCGCAACCCTAGTTTAGTGTGAGACAATCCGTGCAAACCGAAGATGAATTATGTTGGTGCTTGAATCGTAGTTATCTTTTTGACGAAGAAATTGGGCTTGTAGCTACAATTCCAATTATCATCCAATGTAATAAGCTAATTGAATGCATAAATATCCTTATTATGAAGCTAGTGGTGGATTTGCGATCCTAGGTTCACTTTAAATATTGTTTAAAACAACTTTTAATTGCTTTCATAATTTAGATTTATTTTATTGTTCTTAGTTTAATTAAAATCAAATCAACATCCGTTTTTCTTAATTAATTAGATTTAGGTTTTAAAATTAAAGTGCTTTAGTAATTCAATCTCTGTGGGTTCGACCTTTACTTCCACACTACAAATCCTTGAAAAGTAAAGTACACTTTTTTATCTTGATTCTGACAAGATCAGTACACATTCACATTTTCATACTACATCAGCATCCTAAGATAGGAGCATTTCATCCGTACTATTTTTTGCATGTTATTTGTCTCCTCGGGCGCTTGAACTACGACTTGGTCTGATTCGTAAAAAGGATATATAGGCAGCTCCAGCGGAGCACGACAAGCAGCAACTTCGACTTAGTAGCCTCTACCCAACATTGCATTGTATTCATGCTTTTGTAATTTCATGACTTTCTCTGATTTTGAATTTCTTGATTTTTCCAGATTTTGGTTTTTTTCTAAAGCCTCTCAGTATGGTTATTGGGTGCCTTCTAAGCTTTGGCACTCAATTGCAGTTCACATCGTTCACAACAAGCTCTGCCAAAGAGGGGCAAACAATAGACACCCAATTTTGACCACACTGATAGAATTTAGGGTGGACAACATCCTGGAGGATTTGATGATGAAAAGTACCCCATGGAAGGTACTAGAATCCACACAATTGAAAGATCGAACTTTGAAAAGTGACTTTAAGCTCAGAAAAGCTCTTTTCCACTGGTTTTGTCAAAATCGTCTCTCAGAATTCATATTCACTCAGGGTTATATGAGCACGAAGTGTTCTAAATGCAGTATTCTAGGTACCCAAAGATTCAATTTTAAAGAAAAGTTCAAAATCAATGCGCATTGAAAAGCAATTTTAGAAAAGACGTCGTTTGATTTCAAAAAGACGATGAAAGTTTCGGAGGACTTTCGGGCTTTAATTGGACTTCAATTTTTATTTCAAAACTCCCTGAAATATTTTTATACTGAAATTCAACTCGACAACTTTCCAACAGTATGTAAACAGATGATTTCGGACATCAAAAATATTTTTTACAAAAATCTGGAAAAGCAGTGCACCTAATATTTTAAACAGAGCTTAAAGGCAACCAGAGGAACGGAAAAAGGAAGTGGCAGGTCCCACTTAGGGGGTGCCTGGTCCCACCCAAGCACCCACCTCATAGTTTCCCCCTCCATCAAGCTTTTTGAGTTTTCAACCCTTCTAGATGTCTCCATCTACGAGGAAATTGCCTGAAAACGGCATTTAGGCACCAAAATGGCCATTTTCACCCTTTTCTGTTCTGTGCAAATCCTGTTTTAACCGTGTAACTTAAGTGTTAAATTTTCAAAACTCTATACATAGATCTATATAAGATCAACTTTGACACACAAGAGGATATATAGACATGCAAGTACATACAAGCATACACAAGAGAGTACACAAGTGAATATACTTGAAGATACAATCACATATACATTGAATTTTTAGAGAATTCTAGAGAGAGAATAGTGAATCATGAATTGATTTCTTCTAAAACAAACTTTAAGATAATTAGATAAGATAATTAAAGAGATTTTGACATCAATTGCCTCCATAAAACTTCCACGGATGAGTGCTTGAAGAGCTTGAAGAACACTTGAAGAATAAGATCTTCAAATCAACTTTAATTGCATAATTGAGAATCCTCCAAGAGGTTGACATCAATATTTATCTCTAATTCCTATTTTTGATATATAGATCTATAAGACTTAGATCTAGTTTAGTTTTTTTGTTTCATTTGTTAGAGCACTCATCTTCTTCCTCTCTTGTTCTTCACACACTCACATGATTAGATCCAAGTCTCTTTGATTTTATTGATAATTCTTAAATAAGAAATTGATTTTAACTTTGATTTTCAATTTTGATTTTGTTATTCTATTTGATTTAAATCCATGCATAGATGATTATACATATGTATCTATTTTGAATTCTATGATGGGTTGGAAGTATGATCTATGATAATGATGATATATTCCTATGTTCATACCTATCTCTTGATTATTCCTATTACCTAGAATTCTTATTGAATTTCATCTCCATTAGGATATTTGTAAGTCCCTTTGATCCATGATCCAAAGTTCATCATGGAACTTGAGGGCTAAATTGATTGGGAATCATGATAATTAAGTTGATCTATGAGTTTGATCTCTGTAATAAACTTCAATCATCACCTAAGATGTTTTTCTCACACTATAAATTAACTAGATAAAATTCAACAAAATAGATTGGTTTTGTCTATAAGATTTGGTCCACCAAAACCCATAGTTTGATAGATTTCCAATTTTCTGGGTAAACTTTGATGAATTAGCTTTCATTCGATCCGTTTTGAGAACCTCTAGGATCCATATGCTATTTTCAGAAATTATTGAGAAATCTATTGACAGATTTGAACATAGTCTCTTTGTGATTGAGTTTCAAAAAATCTATAATAGTTATCGATGTTCTGCTTTTTGGGGATGATTCCTAACTCATGAGTCTATGTGCCGATGTAAAATCATGAGCATACAATTGAATTAAGAATGTTTTCTAAGCATTTGAGGTTGATACAACTATTCTGGAATTTTCAAGATTTAACTACAATTATGATTATGTATACAAAATGGTCATACCTTGATCACTCAACAATAATTGATGAATTAAACTTGATTTAGAAATCATCTAGGATAAATCTATAAAAGATCAAAAGCTTAGAATAACTTGATTAACATGATTCATGAACTTCTATTATACTTCTAATATGTTTTATGTTCCTTTATCAAATGATACCAAACTTCCAGAATAACAGAGTCTGTTTAAAACAACTTTTCAGAAACCTTAAGTTCATGACATGTCCATGGGATTATTGTTTTCATAAACGAAAATGATATAGCTTTCTTGTGATACCAAATAGAGCTTCACATGATTTTTGTAGAATTAATTATGATTTTTACAAGAACAGTGGACAGTCTTAGTCCACTGTTCCCAAAACTCTTATTTCTCAAAATTCAAATATGGTAAAGAGGTTATACTTTTTGGAGAAGTTCCCTAAGACATGTATCTAACATTCTATAAAAGGGTTTTAACCCAGCTCACGTTTAAGACCACTTTTGATAGGATTCATTAGAGGTTGCTGAATCTGGAAATTTGATTGATGACATCTTTTCCTTGTTTATCATGCATATTATTTGTTCGCTTGTGTTTTTGTAATGCTTGGGTATTTCTTGGTGTCTTAGTGTAGAGAAGTGAATGTCGTGGATTCGAACTTCAATTTGTGGACTTCTCTCATCTACATGTGGCTTAGTGCCCATGTATCGTGCACTATCTCTCTCCTTTCTCTTAGAATTTTTCTAGGTTTACAGTTTTGTTTTTAACGACACAATTCCATTAGGATAGTCTCCATTTATGTGCTTATGTGTTGGAGACATCTTAGCTAGGATTGTTGCATGATTGCATTGCACGTTTCCTTTCTCTTTGCTTTTTACGACTCCACTTGAGTCAACCCAATGTAAGTTCTCTTGTTCCCTTTTGCATATCATGACATGTTTCCTATACTTGCATCGGTCCCAAGCGGAACTAGCCACTGTAAGTATACCTCTCTCTTGTATTGCACGTGCATCTAACTTCCACTTGATTTAATCTTTTGACATGATTTTTCTTAGATATTCCCTTTTTGACATGTATATATATCTAGTATGTTTGAGGAAACAACACCAATTACAAATTAAGAACAACGATATTTCAATCAAGGCCTACCGTTCGGTAGGGCGAGGATGGGGTGCTTTAGTCCTGCTTGGATTCCTTCCCCTCTCGTACCAAGACCCCCGAACCTAGTTTCTGGTAAAGAAGGGCGAGTAACTTTATTCAAATTTAGGCGAGTCAAACTTGGGTTTCCTAGTTCCTGATAAAAATTAGGTGGCGACTCTTTGTCTCTGGGATCGCGTGAGGAAGTCCTAGTTTTCCCTGAAGTGTACTCCTTGGGATCTGTCTTGGGACACTATCGGGGGAGAACACCAGGACTCCTTTTCCCTTATGATCCACACCACCCCACATTTGGGACCCGCCACCTATTTGTTTGGTCTTCTGGTTGCCCTCAAGTCCCATTTCCAAAGTTACATGCACTGCTTTTCCAGATTTTTGTAAAAATGCTTTTTGGTGTCCAAAATCATCCATTTACCTATTGCTGGAAGGCTATCAAGTTGACTTTCAGTCTAAAAATATTTCAAGAAGATTTGAAATGAGAATTGAAATCCAATTAATGTCCGGAAGTCCTCTAGAACTTTCGTCGTCTCTTTGAAATCAAATTACTTCTTTTCTTAAATTGATTTTCATTGTGCATCGATTTTGGGTTTTTCTTTAAATTTGAATCTTTGGATACCTAGAATACTATGTTTCGAACACTTCATGTTCATATAACCCTGAGTGAATATGAATTCTGAGAGATGATTTTGATAAAATCGGGATTTATGCAAGGAAAAGGGTTTTTCTGAGATTAAAGTCACTTTTCGAAGTTCGATATTTTGATTGTGTGGAATCCAGTACCTTTCATGCGATACTTTTCATTAGTGAATCCCCTAAGACGTTGTCCACCCTAAATCCTATCAGTGTGGTCAAAATTGGGTCTCTACAATCGGCCATTGGCATCGGGTACTCATCTTGGGGGTTGCCAGGTTCAGATTTATAAAATCAATACAAACCCGAAGCTTCCTATTTTTTTCACCACTGGAACCACATTGGAGACACATTCAACATATCTAGTGGTCCGAATAAAACCAGCTCCTAAGAGCCTTTCTATCTCCTCTTTTACATTCACAGTGACTTCAGGTGACATACGCCTAGGTAAATGTTTAAACGGTCTAAACGCTAGATTGATTAGCAGGGGGCTATGACCTCGACTTAGAATTGCGGTTCAAGTGCCTGGTTCATATCTGTTGGGTTATGCTCGTCGTCATTTCCTAAGTTTACCTCTAACAAAGGGTCCTGGACATCGGCCTTCAAGTCATCTAACTTTGTTGTGGCTGTTTCTAATTCCTCTATTTGAATCTCTTCTTCGTTGGGAAGTTATTCCTCGTAAATACAATTGACCTTACTTTATCTATACAATCTCCATGTATAAGGAGGTCTCTTAGAAGTATAAAAGAGACCACTTAACTCCTAAACTGGAAGAGGGATCATCTTCTACACTACAGCCATCGCAACCTTGTGTAGTTAGCCCAGCCGACCTCGGGTAGCTCCAATCTATTATGGGTACACCAAAGGTCACCGGCTATTTGTTGATATAATGAAGGTGCTCAAACACATAAGTGGATGTAGGTCTCTTTATTAATAGGGTTGAACCACATACAAATTCTCCTGCCTTCTTCTTCTTACTTTACACCCAAAATTTGGTGTCATTAGTTTGGCGCTATTTATGGTAACGACAGTTTTCTAGTAATAAAAATTATTGACTAATCACTATAGCTCCTCGTAAGACTAAGAAAGCTGATCAACAAACCGACCTAGCGAATATGCCAACACGAGTGCCGACATCAGCCATCCTGAATCCACAGAAAATCACAATAGCTATCCTAACACCACAGCAAATCACAAATCTTGTGCAACTCCTGGAGGGCCAGCGTCAGACTCAAAAGTAGATCAGTGCACTTCTGGCCCAATAAAATAATCCCCTGTAGGTCGCAACACATCCTGAGAACAATGAGCATGGTTGGGATGCAATACGTACCTGACAATGTTCCCTGGCCAACCTGAGTTGCACTGGGGATGCTAGAGACATCATTAATGATAGGCATGCTACTAAACGGGAGATGCTAGATTGCATGACCTGGGAATCGGCCCAGGATCACTCGGCCCAGACTGGAAGTTACCATAGGCATACGATCAACTGGAGTTATAGCTATGCCCTATCCCTGAGGACAACGCACGTTGAGGAAGAAGCCTCTTCCTCTGACCTAACCTACCATACGGATACCGATCGGGAAGATGTGGACGACTGCACCAAGGACTTGGAAAGATAGATTGAGAAGCTACGATAAAAGCTAAGTCATGATCATGCTAATATTAAGATTGAGTCACTGTTCACTAATCGGATCATAGGATTTTCCATTCCACGGAAGTTTAAACACCCTTATCTCAACTCGTACAATAATTCAGGTAGTTTGTTCAACCACATTCAGACCTACAAGGCTCAGACGGTACTGGCTACCAATACTGATGAACTGTACTACTTGACCTTTCCAAGCACTCTGAAATGCCCAACGGTACAGTGGTTCCACTCCCTTAAACCCCGATCGGTTGATAATTTTAAAAAGCTTAGCAAGCTGTTCATTAGCCAGTTCATGGGTATCCTTAAATGACCACTCATGGTCTTTATGGTAGTGACAGTACTTCTCCAGAGGGACATTGAGAGGAGGAGATTCTTACTCAACTAGGAAGAGGCATGCTAGGGCATCCCGAGTGGATGTCTCAAATGTTCAACAAGTCGACCAATTTCCAACCAACGTCCTCCCCTTCTTATCTAGTGACATCCAGGATCTGTACTATCCCTATGATGACCCCCTAGTGGTGACACTTTCCATAGCCAACTATGTGGTCAAAAGGGTACTCATGGATATTGAAAGCCCTTTTGACATACTCTTCACCTTAGAGGTTGACCAATTTAGGATCTTAAGAGACCGACTCTGACCATTGGCTACCACTCTAGTAGAGTTCAATGGGTCTAATACACAACTGCTTGGGACTATCGAGTCACCAGTTCTTATGGGGGATCATCCATAATAGACTTCTGCACTCACTAATTTTGTCATGGTTGAGGCCCCCTCCGCTTATAATGTTATCCTCAAGAGGCGGACCCTTAGCCAAACAAAGGCAATTATCTTGACCTACAGTCTTGTCATCAAATTCCTGACCTCATAGGGGGCAAGGATTTTGAGGGGAGATCAAGCCACAGCCTGGAGTTGTTATGTTAGTTCTTTATGCATAGATGGAATGTCCAAAGCCCTAGATATCGAAGAGATGGATATGAGGAAAGACAGGAATGGAGTCAGCCCAGTCAAGGAACTCACTCATGTTATTTTGGACCCCCAAATTCCCATCTGGTTTGTCAGCATTGGTTCCCTCCTGGAACCTGAGCTTTGAGACGGGTTAATCTAAATTTTAAACAAAATCAAGATATCTTCATGTGAAGCCATGAGAACATGATCCTCATGTCATGTCTTACTGACCCAATGTTGACTCAATGTTATGTCTTGGTGAAAAAAAAGTAACAAAAAATGGAGGCTATACAAAGATTTTACCAACCTGAACAAGGCTTGTCCCAAAGATTGCTACCCATGATAGATCTCTTAGTAGACGTAATGGTAGGCCACTCACACCTATCCTTTATGGATGCTTACTTATGGTACAATTAGATTCGTATGTACCCCAGCGATAAAGAGAAGACTTTGTTCATTGCCGACCAAGGTACCTACTTCTACAAAGTGATGGTCTTTAGCCTCAAGAATGCTGGAGTAACCTACCAATGCTTGGTAAATCACATGTTTAGGGACTTAATTGGAAAGACTATGTAGTATACGTGAATGACCTCCTAGTAAAGAGTCGGGATGAACTCGACCATCTCGAGCATTTGGCCAAGGCCTTAGTATCCTGAAAAGATACTAGATGAAGTTAAATCTAGCAAAAAACACATTGGGGGTTTCATCTAGGATGTTTATGGGACATTTGGTCACTAGACGGGGAATCAAGGCCAATCCAAAGAAGATTCACGCCATCATTAACATACAGTCACCATGGCCAACAAAAGAAGTTCAGTGTTTGGCAGGGCGGGTAGCAACATTGAATAGATTCATGTCCCGAGAAACTGACTGCTACCTGCCATTTTCCAAAATCCTTTGCAAAGCCTTCGAGTGGCCAGAAGAGTGTGAGAAGGATTTCCAGGAACTCAAAAAGTATCTAACATCACCTCCTCTACATTCAATGCCCATTCCAAAGGAAGAATTATTTATCTATTTGGCAGTATCACCCTCTGTAATAAGCTCGATCCTGATCAAAGAAGAGCATGGGGTACAGTACCAAGTATACTACACAAATTGAGCACTTCAAGGTGCAAAATTCCGATATTCAAGTATACAAAAGATCATCTTTGCATTCATCACCTCATCTAGACGGCTTTACCTATATTTTTAAGCTTATACCCTAGTAGTCCTCATGGATCAACACCTGGGCAGGATATTGTGCCAGCCCGAGATGTTTGGGATATAACACCCGTATACATGTTGTTGCATTTCATTACATTGTCATGCATACTAATGTAATGTGATGTGCATTTGTGGCACATATGTGAGTAAGGTATGACTCACGAGTTGAATTGGGTGTCTGTGTAAGAAAACCATCTGAGACTGTGTAAAATGAGTGTTTTGATGTTGTGACGTCTCTCCGAGATTGAGATGGTCATTGTAGAATACCCTAAATGTTTATCTGAAAATAAATATTTACTTGTGTATTTCACTATATGTATTATTGTCTGGTTTACTCTGCCTGGGTTATTTCAACACTGCCGGTCCCAAGCCCGGATGAAAGAGGAGGGTTAGTGCGTTAGGTAGCTCGATAGCCAGCACAAAAAAAAAACCGTCAGATCCTTATGATATGAGTCCAAATTTGAATACTCGTGCAAATGCTAGGGTGTTCGCTTTAAGCGACGCGTTGCACCTGCTTTCGGGTGTTTCAAAAAATGTACAAGGGGCACCGCATTGACGCCCGGGTACGGTGTTGAATAAGCAAGGGTTCCCTCGCTCATCTGCGCCACCGTGGGTAAAGAAGCTAGTCTCGAACTATAGGCTTAGTTTAGCAACTTGAAATATAGGAACCTTAACAGGCAAAGCTATGGAACTAATAGACACTATGATTAGAAGGAAGGTTAATGTAGTATGTTTACAAGAAACAAAGTAGGTTGGAGAGAAAGCAAAGGAGGTAGAAAAGACCGGGTATAAGATCTTCTATATAGGGAAAGATAGGCAGAGAAATGGTGTCCGAATCGTGGTTGACAAGAACCTCAAGGATAAAGTTGTGACAGTCACAAGGAAAGGAACCAGAATATTGCTTATCAAATTGGTAGTTGGAGTGGATATAATTAATGTGATTAGTGCATACGTGCCTCAAGTAGGATTGGATGATCACACTAAAAGATAATTCTGGGATAAGTTGGACGCTTTAATGCAAGAAATACCGGGAGGAAAATAGATAATTGTAAGTAAAGATTTTAATGGCCATGCAGGCAATGATAGAACTGGGTATGAGAGGGTGCATGAGGGGGTATGGTTTTGGAGATCAGAATGAGGCAGGGGTGAGTATTTTAGATTTTTCCATAGCTTATGATCTTGTAGTAGCAAACACCTTTTTCAAAAAGAGGGAAGAACACTTGATAACCTTTAAGAGTGGATCTAATAGAAGCCAGATCGATTTGTTCCATGTGAGAAAGGCAGACCACTTAGCATGTAAAGGCTGTAAGGTCATCCAAGGAGAGAGTTTAACATCTCAACATAGACTTACTATTTTAGATATCCATATGAAAGGGCAATGTCTTACTAGAAAAGACCCTATAAACCCGCGAATTAGGTGGTGGAACTGTAAAAGGCGAGAAACTAGCAATATTCCAAGAGAAAATGTATACAGAAGGACCTTGGAATTTGGAAGATGGAAGCAATACTATGTGGGATAGAATGGCAGTGTGCATCATGAAAATATCGAAGAAGGTCCTCGGAGAGTCAAAGGGAAGAGGGTTAGCATCTAAAGATACTTGGTGGTGGAATGAAGAGGTACAAGCTGCAGTAAAAACCAAAAAGGATTGCTTTTAAGAAGTGGCAAAATGATAGAAGTCTGGAACACTTCAAAAGCTATAAATGTGCAAATAACGAGGTTAAAAGGACAGTTAGAGTTGCTGAAATGGAAGCCTATGATGCCTTCTACACCAAAATAGACAATAGAGAGGGAGAAAAATATATTTATAAGCTTGCTAAGTCAAGAGAAAGGAAAATAAGAGACATTAATCTGGCTAAGTGTATAAAAAGAGATGACTCTAGGGTATTAGTGAACGACGAAGAGATTAAGGAAAGGTGGAAGAGCTATTTTGAGAAGTTGCTGAATGAAAAACATATGGATAACATAACTGAACAAGAAACTAGAAGTTACGATGAAACTAGAGAATAAAAATTCTATCGGAGAATAAGGAAGTTTGAGGTGGAATTTGCTTTGAAGAAGATGAAACCCAAAAAGGCCTTAGGACTAGATGGGATCCCCATTGAGGTTTGGAAATGCTTGGGAGATGTGGGGCCATCTTGGCTTACAAAAGTTTTTAATAGGATTTTAATGACTAGAAAAATGCCTGATGACTGGAAGAAGAGCATCCTAGTGCCTATATATAAGAGTAAAAGAGATGTACAACAATGCAACAACTATAGAGGTATTAAGTTGATGAGCCATACTATGAAGCTATGGGAGAGAGTGATGGAGCATCTCTTAAGAGGCACAACATCAGTGTTAGAAAATCAGTTTGGATTTATGCCTGGGAGATCAACTATGAAAGCAATTTATTTACTTAGAAGACTAATGGAAAAGTATAGAGAGAAGAAAAAAGATCTACATATGGTTTTATTGATTTAGAGGAAGCTTATGATAGAGTGCTTAGAGATTTAATTTGGTGGGTGCTATAGAAGAAATGAGTGACCAAGGGTTATATTGACGTGGTGAAGGATATGTATGATGAAGAGGATACTACAATTAGATCACCAGCCGAAGAAACAAGCGAATTCCCAATTATCGTAGGCCTGGACCAGGGGTCGGCCTTGAGCCTTTATTTGTTCGCCCTAATTATGGATGAATTGCCTAGACACATTCAAGATGAGGTCCGATGGTGTTTGTTGTTCGCAGATGATATTGTCTTGGTTGATGAGACTATTGTGGAACCGAGCTATGACATTTAGTTATACTAAAGCAATAGGTTTAGAAATTTGGGAGCGAGTGATGATATATGCTGACTGACATCGAGTGGAGTGTATGATTGTGATGATAATATTGTTATCATTATACGAATGCATCACTTGTTTGCGTCTATTGATTGTGATGATGATCTATGCACATATTTATATTGTGGCATTACATGCATAGTCTTTATGTATTGTAGTTATCAGGGCAAATACTTGAAACGTCATGATTGACCCGATAAGAGAGTTGTCACCGCATTCGTGTATGGATCACATAATGAATATGGTGGGGAATTTTGTTTAAGCTATAATTGAACAAGATTAGATGAAAGTTTAGGCTCCACCAGTTGAAGTTCGAGATATCAATGCACCACCGGTACCAAGACCTCAACATACGATTATAGAATAGTTCAATAAATAGAAACCGACCTTGTACCATGGACAAGTTGACATAGACTTGCCTGATCATTGGATGATGGGCATGGAACGACATTTTCGTACAATGATATGCACCGACAAAGAGAAAATTCTCTGCGCATCCAATACATTGATGGGAGAAATATTGGATTGGTTGAATAATGTGCTCGAGCAAGGGAAACCAACCATGTGGGAGACATTTAAAGATGAATTCAGCAAGCGTTTCTTTTCGTGATCAACTCATACTCAGAAATGTCAGGAGTTTGCGAGTTTATTTTAGGAAGATATAACTGTGGGTGAGTATGTCTCTCATTTTAATGATTTGTTGCGCTTTGGGAAAACAATAGTTTCGACTGATGAAGATAAGGCCCGTAAATTTGATGAAAGGCTTATAGAGAATATTCGTAGCCGTGTTGAAACTTTATAACACCCGACTATTTCTCTAGGTAAGGAAATAGCCCACATAGCTGAGAAAACTGTCAATCGATATCGACAAGAACAACATGGGAAGAGAACAAACGACAGGTATAAAGGACAAGGGAATGAGAAGAAGACATTCATGCAAAGTTCTGGATTGTATGTGGGTAACCAGAAAGGAATTACGTTCGTCAGAGACTCGAGATCGTTATGCCCAACATGTATTACATGACACAAAGGAACTTGCTACCTACATGTTACCTTTGCAAGAAACTAGGGCACATATCCTTAAATTATCCTTTGGACACGAATCTGACCATACCCAATACAACCTTGAATACTAAGAGCTATAGTCCAGAGATAAGGGGGAAATGTTTTGAGTGTGGCCAATCGGGGCACATAGCGAAGAACTATCAGAGTAAGAGATAATCAGGAATAAGTATCAGGGCATCGAGTGTGCTAAGCGAATCAAGGATAGAACCACGAGTGGATAAAGGGAAAGGGATTGCGCAACAAGAAGGGTCATATTTCCAGCTCAGGCTGTAGAATATGGATGATATGGTCATATCAGGTATTCCTTCTATTTGTTCATATCCTGCACGTATACTCATGGATTCTGGTTTAATGCATTCATTTATGTCCCCTGATTTTGTTAAGAATTTAACTATTAAGTCCGAACTAATAGGATATGATGATGCCAAAAATTGGTAACAGTAAAGTAAAGCAATTTAAGAGAGAGAGGGAGAGAGAGTGAGAGACTATTTTTTGTATGTGGTTCGGCCCTGTTAATGAAGGTACCTACGTCCACGGGTGTGTCTGAGCACGTTCACTAGCAGATCACCGGCGGGCCTGGTGAGCCAACAAAGAGGGGCGGCACTACCAGTAATACCGGCCGGGTGTATGCGTATAATGGTGAATTGTAGAGGTGCTGTGTAGACTACAGAATTATCGGCCGCCCCTTCAATGGGGGGTGATTGGTCTCTTTTATAGATGCAAGAGACCTACTCATACATGGATAAGGAAATATAATCCTATTAGGGTGTGATTGACACCAATAAAGTAAGTTTCCTAATTGTATTAGGATTGATTGACATTAATTGTGGGGGTTTCCCAATTGGATTAGGAAATAGATGCACTTTCCATTAGTCTTCTAGCTTGAGTAGGAAACTGCCCGTAATACTTAGGATCACGCCTGTGATGATCGGGATCATGTTTGTGGGCCCGGATAGGCTGTTGATTTTGAACCGCTCGGTCATATTTTGGGCGTATCAGGATATGACCTGTGAATATCATTGCCTAATAGTAAATCGTTGGTAACTTCCACGGTATTCAAGTCGTGTGAGATCAAGATAGGCGATAAGGTCTTGAGCATTGATTTGATTCCAATGACAGTAAACTAATTTGATGTTATCTTGGGCATTGATTGGTTGTCAGTCAATCAAGCTAGAGTTGATTATGAGCAAAAAATTGTGAGCTTCAATCCGTTAGGCCAAGAAGAGTTTAATTTTAAGGGTAAGGGTGTTACCGTATGTCATGCCTCGGAGTAGCAAAAATAGAGAAAAATAAATCTCCTTTTTGGGTCCATGGGGAATGACAGGTGAATGTCACTAATTATCCACACCGTACAGTACTAATCCAAAAACAAGAAAAGTAATAACTCAATATATAACAACGGTTTATCAATTACAAACATCAGAGTGGTCCACAGGATCACAATAGGTCTGGAGACAACACATGCCCAAGTACCAATCAAATTAATAACATTCTTCAGAAGAACAAAAATATAAACTAGATATGACTATCTTCAGATCTTCAGCTGGCGTGAGGGTAGTCGTCAGCGTAACTGCATTCTCCGACATAACGGCATCAGTGGGGTCACCCTATATATATTCCCCTTCATGGTAGTAGCCATTGTCATAACCTCCATTATCTGCATAAAAAGAGACAGAGTAATGTGGACAGGAAATGTCCAGGTAATAATGGCCATCAGCGTACTGAGAGCTGAGTGAATAGAAACTCACAGGGTACCAATGACATAATGTAATAACAAATTATTGAAGTGTCTAAGATATGGTGTTACAGTAGTATCTTTTTCCTTATTATCCCAATGTCGTTACTCAACCCTTATCATCTTGTTAATGAAACTCAGCGCATATTGACTCATGGAACAGACTTGATTGAAAACTCCTGGATACACCGATGCTCTGTCTACCGCATCACCGCAAGTCATAGATACCTTCTACCGTGTAACACCGCAAGTCGTAGAGGTCATCTACTGCGTCCACCAGTGATCAAGGTTTATCGCATGTCATAGACACATTCGTCTATCCACCGCGTACTTATGATCAAACAGTATCACCGCAAGTGGTAGATAATATGTCAGTCCATCCCCTTCTTTTAAGAATATATGCATAGTTCACCGCATGTCAGGTATTTAACGCTTCAAGCATCGATACATCAATTCTATTGCCATGACTTATCATAAGATATATAGCGTACTTACGATCAAGGTGTCCCTGGGCCTTGAAACCTCTTTAAATATCTGAGCTCTTCTAGCATTTGTACGTTTGTAAACCCTATTACAAAAGAGAGCTTCTTTGAAAGAAAGAATGTTCCTTGAAAGTTTCTACACATTCATACACACATCAATGCTTGCATGGCTTTCATTTCATGATCCAAACTCTCTATAAACACACACACATACACACTCTTATACACAAATATTTAAATTTCTAGAGTTGTGTTCTTGAGAATCAAAGTGCATAAGGAGGAGTTTTGATGTCTTGGAGCTTTCTAGAGTTGCATTGAAGCTTGATCAAGTATATACACACACTTTTCTTCAATTTGATCTTCTAGTTCATTTAGATTCTTGGTGAGTTTACTTACTCACTCAAAAATCATGTCTTCTTAAGTTTAATTCATAATCTAGAATCATGCATGTGACATGCATAAATATCCAAGATGATATTTGAGTTGGTAAAAGTGTCACTGTTCTGAACTGCTAAACCCAAGCGCTCAGACCAAGTGTGACCATTCGAGCCCAATGAACAGGCCAAGCCTGAGCACTCGAGTTTTGCAGTACTAAAAAGAATCATGTTAAGTTTATTTTGATCCATGATATGTTGGTAGTACTATGAGCTATGAAACTTGTATCATACGTTGTTCTTTTATTTATACTTGCATGTGCTATGTAGATGTTGTACATCATGTTGTTTGAGTAGTACCTTAACAATGGATTACTTATATAGTGAAAAAGAAGGATTATGGAAGTTTATAAAGGCAAGCTCTCGAGCTCACTCGAGCACTCAGGCCCACAGGATTAACAAATACTATGTTCCTATAGTATGTAAAGGATGACTTGAACTAGTAGACGCATACGTGTGAGATACGTAAACTCTGAGAATATTATGAGACATACTTAAGTACGATAATATGAGAATTATATGCAAAAATGATATATACCACATGCGTTATTTGATGATGCGTAAGTTGCGATAGCAAGGATGCAAATGAAACAATCATGCCCATCGGTCTAGTCCTTGTGTTTCGTCCATGAAAGAGTAATAAGTTAGTGATGTTGTTGAGATGTCGCTATGGCCATAAGGGCAATGGTGGCAAGAGTAGCCGCACCTCAGTGATACTATTTGTTGTAGATGCCAGGATGGCAAGGGAGATTGTAGTACCTCATCGGTACTATCGAGGTCAGTTGCATTGAGATGGTTAATGGGCCATTTGGGCTCAGATGTCAAGTAAGTAGGCCATTTCAGGCTATGATGACAAGTTAAGCAAGGCTGAATGGAATAAGATGGGGTTACTCAATGATGAGGCCAGTTGGTCTAAGATGTCAAGTAAGTGGCCAGATGGACTAAAAATGACAAGAGATATCAAGCAAGTGGCCAGTTGGGCTAAAGATGATAACATGGTAACCTTTAGGCTATGTTGGGCCACAATATTCTTGGCCAATGGCATTCATGCTGAAGTGCATGCAAAGTGTAAAGTCTGCATAGATTGGACATGTACTCCAAAGTAAAGCAAAGATTAGATCGGTGATCCAAAGTAGTCTAGTCGTAAGAGATAGAACCTATGGTTCAAAGTGGACTTGTCAAGTCCAATTAGACCAGCAGTCCAAAGCTATCTATTGGTTGATGTCAGTTGTACTTCCAAGTATGAATACTGTTGTTGAGTTCTTCCTCACATATGAGTCATGATGAGATTGAGATTAAGCGAGACTTAATATATTGTTTTTCTAAAGTATAGAAAGGGAAAGTTTTCTTCTAAAATGGATTGACAAGTGTCTTCTAAGCCTGTTCAATGTAGTAGGTTTACTCACTCAGCTTGCAATAAAGCTGACGATTTTCATGTCTTGGATAATCAATTGTCCAGATCTTGTAGAGGCTGACTACCTGGAAGAGGAGCATGGCAGGGAAGGCTATGGCTTCACATTTTAGCTGGCAGGAGCTGAAGACTATTAGTTATCTATCTTTTAGTTATGTTAGGGCACTAGGTGCTAGTTTATTGTTATTATGTTCTAGGCTTATGCCCAAGACAATGTTCTTTTCCTTCCTTTCTTCTGGGTTGCAATAATGGATTTAAGACTCTAATGTTTAATATACCACCATGTTTTATTACTGTTGCTTGTTATTTATAATATTGGTTCTTCATTATTGTGGACAATCATTAGGTAGTCAACTTTTCACAGACCTACGAACCCAAAAGGAAAAATGTTTAAATTTTTCCTATTTTGGCTACTCTGGGGCGTCGCTGTAATACACTATCAGGAAATAACACCGAGCATTCACAAGCCTTAGGGTTAACTAAGTATAAGTCCTTAGACAACCTCGAGTTCCTACAATACCCAGAGTTCAAATCAGGGAGTCGTAAGAGCCAGGATTAATCAAGTATAAACCCTTCAATTATTCCCAAGGCACCTACTAGTCCGAGCAACTTACGGGAACCAAACACACCGATCGAAAATGACAAGCCTTAAATGTTCTATCAATAGCTTAGAAAATTCAAAGATTTTATAGGTCCTTAGAAGACCGAGTGCTTTCTTCCAGTCACAGTATCAAATTAGTTGCTAAAAGTAGTGTCTAAAATGAAACTAACAGCTGGTGGTGCATGGGTACGTAGTTACATATATACAGGCAATGAAAGTGCAAAGTACGAACAACTGTTAAAGCAAAAAACAGAACCCACAGAGATTGAATTACTAAAGCACTTTAATTTTAAAAACCCTAAGTCAAGTTAATTATGAAAACATAACTTTGATTTTGATTTTAATTAAACTAAGAAAAGTAAATATAAATCTAAATTATGAAAGCAATTAAAAGTTGTTTTGATAAATATGGGAATTGATGAACCTAGGATTGCAAATCCACCATTAGCTTTATAATAAGGGTATTTATGCATTCAATTGGCTTATTACATTGGATGATAATGGGGAATCATAACTACAAGCCCAATTCCTCCATCAAACAGATAACTACGATTCAAGCATAACATAATTCATCTTCGGTTAGCACAAAGTGTCTCACAATAAACTAGGGTTGCGGCCCACTCCGTCTTCCCTAGGCATGAACTATTCGACTACTTGATATCACAATTCCAATAAGCACCATTACATGTAAACAATCTATACAAGCACATCAAATATGGATCATTGAGTACATCAATTTCAAAATAGATCTAAAATAAGAATAAACTTTGAAAACAATGATTTAATCAATAGAAGATCGATTTTATTATAAAAGTTCCTCTGAACATGTAATCATCATCCATACATAATCAATCTAAAAGAAAAACATAAAATACGCCATATTACTTGGCTAGGGTTTCATTGAAACCCTGATATCGGACTAAGCGGCCATAGAATTGAAGATTGGCAAGTTATTGATTGAGGAGGCCATGGGAATCTTTGGTCTTCTTCTTCTTCTTCTCCTAGCTTTCCTCTCTTCATTGGTAGAAGTTTTAGTTGTATATGGATGTATCTAATATTGTGAAATGTTGTGTGTAACCCGAAAATTGATTTAGAATAGGATTTATATAGATTTTGGAAGGATTAGGAGGCTTTTTCTAAACCTAATGGCACTAAAACTGCTGTTTTTACATTTCTGGACGTATTCAGCCAATTCAGATTGCACAAGGCTCATCAATACCTCGAAATACGCATTTTGACTTTTTCAACGGGTCGCTTGCGTGGGTCGTACGAACGGGTCACTCTAGTGAGATGGCATTTTTCCAACTTTTCTTAGATTTTCTTAACTTCACGTACCTTTGACTCTGACCTCGTATTGACTCACCGTTTGCTGCCATGCATCCATAACTTAAAGATCTATATTTTATATCTCTAGAGAAATTTCTAAAATTCAAAGTTTTCTTTGTCAAAAATGCGATTATCCAGGCTGCTACTGCATTCAGCTTTCACCAGAATCAACTTTTGAGCCCAGAATGGTTTCCAAAGCTGCTAATCATTAGATTTTTGTGCATTTTCAAGTTAAAGCTCCATAACCTACAAATTATAGAATACTTATTAAAAAAATAACTAATAACTAAATGAAATGGTCTAACAAAGCGTAACTTTAAGACTATAAACAGGAACTATTCGTCGCCGATTACACCCCCAAACTTACACTTTGCTAGTCCTCGAGCAATAAAAAACATAAAAATAAAACTATAGTACAATTAGATATCCTAACTCACTGTCGTAGGCAACGAGATTGGATTTAGCATATGCATCAAGCCTTATAAACCCCTAGGTGTCCCTAATAGGATAAGTGAAGTCTCGTGAGGGTTCTCGTCGAATAAGACACCCACAACTATCTTTATTTCATTATACATTTAAAAAGTTTTATTAAAAACAAAAAATACAACATTCAATACTCCTTATTATAAAACAATGATTTGAAATAGAATAACGAACAAGAAGAAATGGAATCAAACGTCCACCAATGTCATGAAAAACAATCCCAAGCATATGCATCATATAAATCAATAGAGTTTCTCATCAAATTACACGTCTGTGATGTGGTAGTCAAATGAACACGCGCATGTCATGAACTTGGAATATAACTCGAATAACCATCCAACTATGCTTTGACTTTAAATTTCACATCACTAATTACACTCTCAAATGAAATGCTCAAAACAGGTTTAATTTATTAGGTATATGCGAGCCAACAAAATATGTTTTCAAAATGAGAAATACTCACATATGACCTAAAAAAAACGTATGACACGTAAGAAAAGTAGTCTCATGGATAGGACGCAAACAATCAAGAAAATTAATCGTTACCATGTTTTAATCCCCCTCCCATCGTTTACATATCTAAACTATGTTTCCTAGGATCAAATAGGACTTTTCAAAGGTTGTAACGTAGCTCAGGCAATGAAAATGGATAGAAAGGATTCAGGCAATGAAAAAGGATAGAAAGGATTCATTACGTAGTTTTAGAGTGGCGTTGTAAGGCATATTCGATTTCTTTCATCATCTCTTCTACCAACTTTTATCTTTTCATATATTCTTTTTAATTTCTTTCCCCTTATTTTTCTTCTCTTCTCTTTTCAAATTTTCTTTCTTTCTTTTCTTCTTTCAACCATTTTTTTTCTTTTCCCTTTCGTTGCTTTTGAAACAAATATTCATTGAATACCAAGGCAACTACCCCGAACATCATCTTATTTTCTTCTCCTTCTCAATCGACACACCGCCTTATTACTACTAAAAGTTGATCAATTTTTCAGTGGTGAACTCCAAGTTAACCAAGTTGGAGCAAAAAAAGGATTATGGTAATTTAAGAAAGAGAGGAACTTTGAGGCTTAAAGGGGCGTACTAAGGAAATTTTATCATTTTATTTGGATAGGCCAAATGGTAAGAATGGTGAAAAACAAAGAGGGCCGAAAATCACATCCTAGGGTGACACAGTTCTTCAACATCTATGACAGAAGATTATTTTGCATGGTAGCAAATATTTTAATTTGACTATCAACCAAAACAAGAATAATGAGACTAAACAATGAGTATATGCGTTATTTCAATGAATTTGACAAACACACAATGTATTCATAAACCTCTAAAAAGAAAAGATAGGCTCAAAAACTCACCGGGTTTAGTCTCCACCATGTGTTATCTAGAAATCCGAATCATATTATAGTTCACATCAAACATGTATTTAAGTGACTACGTGCAGTGCATAGGTTCATGTGCAAATATATGATATAAAACTACGATTCAAACGATATGTGTCCAAAAACATCGCATCATGACTTTAGCTACTATTTAACCACATCTTCCATCGTTTACCATTCTATAACAATAAAAGTTACATAACAAGAAGTAATGACTAGAGATTGCAAAAACGTCGGTACCATCATTTATTTAAGCACAAGTATTGAAAATTTTTTAAACATCGGTGCATATAATGTGCATGTAAGTGCATAGCCCCAAACTTAAGCCTTTCATTGTCCCCAATGAAACAATAAAATGAAAAAAAGGATAGTACGTAAGGAAGGAACGACAATACTTCGATCTCGCCAATCACAAAATAGGTAAACGTAAATGAATATGGCTGTAAAGTTCAATTACTCCAAATGGAGCTACTAAGTCACCTGGCAATACTCGACAAAAGAATACAAACAAACAAAATAACAATGATATATGTAATGAAAACTGTGGTATACTTGTTAAGAAACTAAACTAAAATTGAAAGACTCAATGAAAAAAAAATAACAAGCACAAACAGAACTATGATCATGATGAAGGACTCAATCTAAAAGGGATCTAAAAGTGCAAGTATAAAAGATTAAAAAAAAACTAAATAGGTTTGGGAGAGAAGGTAAGAAATAGAGTAAAACACAAAAAACACCGCCTCGCGCGAGTGGGCGAGCGACTACGCGCACGCGAGTCCCTCCGCGAGATATATTTGAGGTTCTTTTCAAGTTTTATGAAGAAAAAGTTCTACGTCAAAATATCGCGCGTGCGGGCCGCTCAGGCGGTATTCTCGCGCACGCGAGTCCAAACCCGATCTAAATCTGAGGGCATCTATTAATTTTTTTTTAAAATTGCCTAAGGTAAAATCTCGCTGATGAGAGCTGATATTTGCTTAATATTAGCTCGATAAAGAGTAAAAATTGACTGGATTTAACCCCATTCCTCTAGTGTTACATGCACTTGTGTTTTAATTCGTTTCTTTACACAATGATGTATTTTTCGTGGTATGTTGTTGTGTTTAGCTCTATGAATGTAGGTTCTGAAGTTAAAATGAATAACAAGTTAAAAGGAATAACTCAAGAAACAAATTGATGAAGTCTTGGTACCAATCGATTGACATCATATCAATCGATTGACATATTTTTATGATCAATCGATTGGTGTTTTTACCAATCGATTGGAATGTTTATCAATCGATTGATATCTTTGTCAATCGATTGGTTAAAACTGGAAACAGTCTGCGTTAATGGAGCAAGATTTCAGCAATCAGGACAACGACCAGCCTTTATGGAGTGAACCTAGACGCCTTCAGCTCGTGGATTTGACACTATTTATAGAGGAGAGTGAAGAGGATGTTGGGTTGGCTCATAGTGTGTTGTTTTGTAGGATTCTCCATGATTTTTTTGGCTTAAACAAGTTTCAAATTGGAATATTTTTGTATTTCGAATTCAGTTTACATTCAGGTTCATTTTCTTTTTGTATTCTTACTATAGGAATTGATTGGTTGCTAATTTCAATAAAGGTTTAGTTTGGTTTGATAGCTCTAGTTTCACAAATTAAATCCATATCTACTTTTGAATTCTCTCTTCATTATACCTGTGCCTACATTATGATAAATATGCTAACTTAGAGTTCTGGTTGGGAATAATGTGAAGAAACATTGTTCCCAGCCACTGCCATGATTCTATTTTTAGATTCAATGTCAATCGATTGGACACAGAAGCCAATCGATTGACATCAGATCCCAAGTCAATCGATTGATTATATGTCAATCGATTGAAAGCCATTTCATATCAATCGATTGACATGAATTCAATCGATTGATATGTGCATGACTTGGGTTGACTCCTTTTTGTATTCCAGTAACTTTTATTTCAGAAACTAAGTCCAAATTGATCTTGTTAAGCTCAAATTGCAATCTAATTTTGAAATGAAAGCTCTTTTGATTAATTAACTCAATGAACATTTTCGATGAACATGCCAATTATCTTATACTCGATTTGTCCACCATTGTTCATAGAGTTAATTAGTTTAATTCCAGTCCTTCATAAATAAGTGAGATTGTTGAACCACTAGGAATGTGAAATTCACATACTTAGCGTCTTAAATGTTTTACTTAATCGATTTCGAATCATGGAATACTAAAGGAAGAAAACCCCAATTGTTTGTTTTGTTAAATTATGGTAGTGGCTGGTACTTTGTGGACTCACATATTCCCAACTCTTTTTCATATTTAATTCCAAATCACAATTTTTAAGTCTATCTAGTTAAGTTATCGCTTCACTTTAATTTATTTCTTTTATTTATTTAAATTCAATAGGATTGTTAGATCCCCCACCTTAGAAGAAATCATCTTTTATTTCATTTTAGGATCCAATCTTGATCTTTCTGTCTTTATCTTCCGTCCTTTGGGATTCGACTCGGTCTTAGCGGTTTTAAAGCGACGCAACCATCTACACTTGGACGTAATCTTCAGAGAACACATTTCCAGTCGTGTCAAGCTTTTGGCGCCGTTGCCGGGGACGGTAACGAAGGCCAGGAATTTTGGATTGATCCAATCTTTCCGTATTCTATTTCTATCTTTCTTTTTCTTTTTGCTCTTCAGAAAACAAGCCATATTGTTGTGTCCTTCTATGTCCTTTGACTTCGCTGAAGCTTTCATCATAGATTTATTTAAAGATTCCATCAATAGTGCTGATAATCCCATTTCTACCCCATCTATTTCTAATCAAATGTCTGATACGGAGAGCCAACAAGGAGAGAATAGGCATGAACTTATCGATGACGGTCAACGACCTCTACGAGAACTCTTGGCTCCAGATCGAACAGCCACACCTTCTTGTATCCGCATCCCTCCGCACACGGGTACATTCCATTTTCGTAATGGGATGATTCAAATTTTACCCACATTTCACGGGATAGAGAAAGAGAAGGCGTACTTATATATTCGAGACTTCGAAGATGTTTGTGGCACTTTCACAGATCAGACTTGCCCGAGTGACATAATCCGACTAAAGCTTTTCCCCTTCACCTTGAAGGACAAAGCGAAGTCATGGTTATTGTCACTCAAACCAAATTCTATTTCGACTTGGCCAGCAATTCATGAAGCCTTTCTTAAAAAGTTCTTCCCTAATCGGTTGATAACAAACATCTTGAGACAAATCAAGATGTATAATCAAAAAGAGGAAGAAACTTTCGCTGAGGCCTAGGAACGTTTTAAGGATTTGTTACTGCTTTGCCCACATCATGGTTTCGAGAAGTGGCGAACTATAAGCTTTTTCTATGACGGCCTTAGTCCAAAGTCAAAGAAACTCGTAGAAACTACGAGTGATGGTGAGTTTATGAGCAAAAATGCCGACCAAGCAGAAGCTCATTTCGAATGGTTAGCCGAACACGCACCAGAATGGGAAACACAAGTGACGAGAACTCAGACTAGTTCAAGTTCAAGTAAAAAGAGTATTTATCAGTTAAAAGCGGAAGATGGCTTAATGGAAAAATACGAGCAACTGGCTCGTAAGTTGGAAGTTTTAGAAGCAAAGAAGGATCCCGTGATACAGTTTGCATCTGAAGAATCGTGTTCTAGTTGTTTACAAATGGGGCATACCTCTCAACATTGTCAAATATACCCTATTTATCAAGAACAGAGTCCAGTAGAGGTACACGCTGTAAATGCCCCTGGTCGTTTCAACCCCAATGATAGGTGGAGCCATCCTGGTTTTGATCAAAGGAACAGTGCTGCTGCAGCGAACCCATCTCAATAGTGGCCGTCGAATAAAGGAAACCAATACCGACCTCAGAACCAAGAGTACCACCAGAGTTACCAACCTCCTCCTACCTATCAACAAAATCAAGGGTATCACCAGAGTCAATATCAACAAAATTATTCGCCTCAATCCAACTACAATCAAGGGGACAACAACCATACCTCATCGAACACCTATGTGCCACCTCATAAGAAGGCACAGGAGGATCCGAATACACTCATGATGCAGCAGATGATGCAGCTTATGAGTAAACTCAACATAAGTGTAGAAAGGTTAGCTGCTCAGTAAGGGGATCGAGAGCGAAATATGTTCCCTGCACAGCCAGAACCAAATCATAAAGGCCAACACTCAGGTACAGGACCCTCGGGATCTGGACCACATGAGGAGGCCAAGGCTGTAACGGTGTTGAGAAGTGGAAAGGAAATTGAGAAAGTCTCTTTGCCCTCACAACCTGTAGTTAGTAATGAAGAAGAGGTAGAGAATGAAGAAGAATTGGTGGAAGAAGGAAAAGAGGGCGGAACAGTTAAGCCCAAAACAATAGTTCCTGAGGATACTGAAATAAAGAGAAGACCCGGAAAAGAACCTCTCCTTGAAGAGACACCCAAATGCCCTTTTCCGGCACCATACCCTCAGAGGTTGAAGAAACCTCAACAAGAAACTAAAAGTCAGGAGTTTATGGAGTTATTCAAACAAGTAAAAATCAATCTCCCACTCCTAGATGCAATTAAACAAGTGCCTTCCTATGCCAAGTTCCTAAAAGACTTATGCACTGTTAAAAGGAAGCAAAGTGTTAAGAAGAGTGCTTACTTGGCATGCCAGGCGAGTGCAATTTTAAAACATGACTTGCCTCCCAAATACAAGGATCCAGGTACACCAACAGTTTCTTGTATAATTGGTCAGAAGAAAATAAACAATGCTCTGCTCGATTTAGGATCGAGTGTTAATCTCTTACCGTATACTGTTTACCAACAGTTAGGGTTGGGAGAACTTAAACCCACTCACATTACGCTCTAACTTGTGGACCGATCAATTAAATATCTACGAGGAATGCTGGAGGATGTCTTAGTCCAGATTGACACTTTTGTCTTTCCGATTGACTTCATTGTTCTAGACACCGAACCTGTTTACAATGCTAAATCTCAGATTTAGGTGATCTTCGGACGTCATTTTCTTGCGACAATTGATGCAACTATCAAAGTTAGGAGTGGAGTAATGACCGTTGTGTTCGGGAACATGACATTGAATATTAAGATCTTTTCAAATCCCAAAATTGAAGATTTTGATGATGAGGAAGAGGAAGTGAATTGGGTAGAATCAGTAATTCAAGATTGCTTTGATTCAACTGCTTACGCTGATCCCATGGAGTCCATTATAACTAACTCATGTAATGAATTGGATAGTTACACTCCACAAGATGAGATGATGAGCCAGATATGTGCAATATTGGAGGTTGTTGAAGAGGAATTTGCAAGAACAATGTGGATGGCTCAATATGAGCAACTACCTCCAAAGACCAAGTTGGCTGTGCCGTCAAACCTGTAATTTCCGGAGTTGGAATTGAAAGAGCTCCCAAAATAATTAAAATATGTGTTTCTGGGAGAAGAGAAGACCTTTCCTGTGATAATTTCAACTGGATGATCCTGATTATTCTTCTTGAAAATTTGGGGAATCTTGTGTTGTTGTATAGTAGTTTTATTTTCTTTGTGTGCTTCTCTATTTTCTGCTTCCTTTTGTTCTTACTCTGTCTTTTTGATTGACTATAGGATGAATCCATGGCAAATGAATCCATTACATTACCTACCACATTTGCTCTACCATGGGGTCCATTCTCCAGGAACCCCAGAACAAAGAGAACAAGGAAGGCCAATTCTCACGCCGGTTTCTGGCTTATGCCCAGATTCCCCTAATGCAGCAATCGCTGATATGAATACCTGGGATTTGTTGTGTGCGGTTCGAGAAATTCTGGAAGGCTTGCAAATCAATTCGGATGGTGAAATTGTGGAGTATTTTGTGGATTATGCTGAAGGAGAAGTCATTTCTTCCACAGAATCTGAGCAGAATTGATGACTCTGGTAGCAAATGAATAAGACAGAATTTTGTTTCTAGTTTTTCTTTCTGTTTGTTTGTCCTTCAACCAAAATTTTGTACCCTTTGGATGATAATAATCCACTTTGAGAAATAAGATTGAGGATTTCTGTTTAAATTCTTCCTACTTGTATGTCTGATGGGTTTGATCTTTATTTGAATGCTTAAAGTCTTGTTTCTATCGCGATAATTCATTCTTAAACTGTTGGGGGTGATTATATGAAGAACATTTGGGTTCCCATGAACTTCTTTTGTCAATTGATTGACATCTATTGTCAATCGATTGAACTCTTTAATCAATTGATTGACATCTATTGTCAATCGATTGGAAACTCCCCCAGACGTAACGTCTGTTCATCTCCCTCTTCCTCATTTCATTTCAAAAATCAACGAGAAAGGGAGAGATTTGGCGATTTTGGGCGTGTGGGAATTTTTCCTACATTTCTTTCCATCACCACCATCTCATCATCATTCATCACCACCACCATCCTCATCATCATCATCACCATAATCACCACCACTGCCGCTGTGCACAGAAGGAAGAGAGGTGGAGTGTTCACCCTAATCCACTCCCACTTTTTCATCATCCTTTTTCCTCCATCTGAGCTTATCATTGAGCCCACCATTAGCGCCGTCCACAAGCCTTTTCTGCATCCATTCCGTCTTGATTCAGTCATTGAGGTAACTGCTCAAACCCACTTCCCATTTTCATGTTAATCTTGATTTTAAAAGGATAGAGGGGGCCCCTCATGGTCCTAAGACCACTAAAATACTTGAAGGGAGACGTGAGACCTTGTTGTGGGCAGCCCCCTTCATTTGCTGATGTCAATCGATTGACATCAGGGTTTAATCGATTGGAATCCATCTTCAATCAATTGACATCTTATGTCAATCGATTGACATAAACAGAGTAGCAGAGTTTTTCTTTTCTCATTATAACTCTCTGTTTTGCTTCCATTTCAGTTCCTATGCCTCCAAAGCCCAAGGACAGTGGGCCCTACCCAAAAAAATCCACTTCTCTCGAGATTCCTGACCCACCGCTTGCCTACGGGTTCAGGAACACTAAAGAAAACACGTGGTTCACCAAATACTTCCGAACGTGCGCAATTATGGTGGAAAGGCAATTCGAGAATTTATGGAGCGACGATAAGATTCCATTCCATCTGGCTCGCCTTCGAGCTTATCCTGATTGGCTCCCAATTCTTACAACGGATAAACAAGTCCGAGCTTCGTGGATTCGAGCAGCATGTGCCAGCATGGTAAAAATGCCGAATGTCCCTTACATATATTTCTCATGTGTATCAGGACGGGCAATTGAGTTTAGCCCAGCTACAGTTGCTTAGGCACTTGGTATCCCAGAGGTTCCCGATCATATGTACCCTATTCTTCTAGATCGCCCTTTTCCATCATACGATGTTGTGGCCACTGAGATTTCTGGTGGAAAAATTAAAAAGTACTCAAGGATTATAGTCTTCGACGATCATAATCTGACGATGGATTATCACTTACTTCATTTGGCCATCTGCAGCTGCATCCTCCCCACAACTTATAAATTAGACTTTGCCGGGTGGTACACACGAGTCCTTTACGCTATTGGGACTGGCTTACCGATTTGCCTTGCTAGGCTTTTCATTGAGTTCTTCATTGAGCCCACACGCCATTCGAGTAAGGCCCAGCACCTAAAGGGTGCTTGGGTAATCCATCGAGTTTGTGAGGAGGCTGTGTTAGTAATTCCTGCGGGTGAGGCATTTCAAAAGTCCAAGATCGGAGTGTTTGGCGAGTCGGCAGCTAGACGGTCAGCTACACAGTTTAAAAAAATGTCAAAAGGAAAAGGAAAGGTAGGAGAGAGTAGTATGAGGAAGAAGAGAAAGAGAGGAGAAGAAACGTCAGAAGAGGAGGATGAGGATCCAGGGACGCCAGAGGCGGAGGGTCATGATACAGTTGTAGTTGAGGAAGAGGAGGATGAGGACTCAGGGACACCGACTGCGGCTGAGGGTCAGTATGAGTTGAGGAAGCGTGAGCCACCTACAGACTCTACATCTATCCCTCCGTCTCTCCAGACCATTCACGATCTTTTATTAGAGGAGCGAGAAGCGAGAGTGCAGCTTCAGGGGATGGTTAGAGAAATCACTGCATAGTAAATGTTGATGACTGCTCAGATGTCGTTGGATCGTGATGCTGTGCAGGGGAGACTTGAGCTGCTAGGTGGTCAGATAGGGCAGATTTTGATGCTGTTAGGGATTGAGCAGTCCTTGAGCTCATCTATGCCACCTCCTTCGATGGCTCCAACTTCTACGACGGCTCCACCAGAGGGAGATATCTTAAAGGCACCTCCACTGCCACCACCTCCAGCTGCTGTTCCACCGCCAGCTGCGAGTGACCCGGCGACTGTCGCCCAGACTGGGACAACTGCTGAGGCTGACGGTGAGGTAGTTGTTGATCCTGGTCATGATGGTGCACCCGTGCTATCTGGTGACCAGTCTGCTGAGCTTTAGGAGGGAGTGTTGGAGAGCGAGAGAGTGTTTTGTTGTTTCTTATCATTTGATCTCTCTTGCATTGTTTTTGTTTGATTTGTAGATATTTTGGTACCTTTGTGGATATACTTTATTTTGGTTGGTTGGATAGTTTAATTTTCAGTTATATCTGTACTTGGACCTTTATTGATTTTTGGACATTATTATTACAGATAGTTCTGTTTGCTCATGGATTGTGTTTCTATTGTTGATTCTCTCGATTATTATCTATATACTTTTGATCTTGGTTGTGTGCGGAGATTGTTATGTTATAACAGGTGAATTCTCAAAGTTGTGTTGAATCGCGTAATACAGGTGATATCTTCTGTTACTTGAAATACTTCCATTGTGGACAATGTCGATTTCAGTTGGGGGTAGAAAGTAGATATCCGCCTGTATTTTCTTGAATTTAAAATGCACAACTGTTTAATATTAGAATTTCTTTGTTAAAAAAAAATACTTTTGTTGAGTTTCTAACTTTCAAAACCTCGTTTGTCCCAGCTAAATTATTGTGCGATGATGCATTCATGCCTTTCTTGTTATATTATGGACTTCGATTACATGTTACTTTGTCGCTAATCTGGTTTTCCGTCCATAGCATGTATATATCCTGAAGACATATTGCACGAGTTGACAATCACGAAAGAATCTTTTAATTAGAATGAAATATGATTGTCATGTGATTAGATTAATAGTAAAACTTTAAACCCTAGTGAGTTTCGAGCCATTCTTCTGTTCTGAGGGTTAATTACAAAAACTTGTGTCAATTCTTGAAATGCGCTATTATCTTGTTGAGAGTCTCATTCTTGTTTCATTTGGCTAATGCTTCAGGAGAATGTTCAGGATCTACTAATTTAAAACTCAGGAGATACTTGAGATAAGTTATAATGTCTAGAAGATGATTTAAGCCATCGTTTTCTCACCTCATTACCGGAGAAAATCTAAATTCCCACTTACCTATCACAAATCAATGCCTCTACCCAAAATTACATAGTTATAGTCAAGCATATGAAGGTTTTGTGAGAATCATTAAAAGAGAAAAGAAGAAGTTAAAAAAAAAAATTAAATAAATAAATAAAAAAGAAAAAGAAAAAGTAATCGGTGAAAAGGAAGTAATAAAGGAAATTGGAGGTTGGATACATAAAAAATTTGCGAAGGAAGTTGATATTACTATGTCTCATGCTTGAACCCATTTCCACATTTCACCATCTTTAACCTTTCTTCATATTTCTGTCACAAGTCCTAAGGATTCTAGATAATTTTAATAAATTTCGAGTATGAAATGAGTTTTCCAAAGTAGATCGCTCATGAAGTAATTGGTATTCCGTTCATGGGACTCATGCACCTTAAAATAAGCGTTCTTCAGTGTCTAGTATGTAAGCATGTTTGATTGCCTCTACATTTACTCATTTGAGCTTCATACTATGAGTGCATAATTTTTACGCCAGTTTTAGAGTGATTTTATTTTGAGCATAAACCATGTGAGAATTGAGTTGAAACTATGAAATCTTGAACATTTCAATCCAGATAATTCTGAGATAAAGATTTCAATCGTAGTTGTTAACTCCACACACACACACAAGGATATATAAAGGCTGTGGATGTAGTTGACTTGTTTAGTTACTTTGTAACATGTTGTTTATTTCCATAGCATAATAAAGGAATTTATGTCCTTGTTAAGCAGAATTTTAGCATAAAGGAGAAATTGAAGTTCTTTGATGAGTTTAGAAAGTTTGACAATTGAATTTTGGGGGTAAATTCTCTAAAAACCCTCACGAGACACAACTCGTCCATTAGGGTATACCTAAGGGTTCAAAGGCTTGTTGCAAACGGTAAATGCAACAGCGATTCCTGCGACAGTGAGTTAAGATTTCTCTTTTGTTTTAGCTCAATAAAACTGTAACGTCAATTGTTGTTCGTCTTAGTTTGCGTTAATTCCGCTTCATTGCTAGAGACTAGCAAAGCGCTAGCTGGGGGTCGTGATGAGAGCTGATATTTTCTTAATATTAGCTCTATAAAGAGAAAAAATTGACTGGATTTAACCCCATTCCTCTAGTGTTACCTGCACTTGTGTTTCAATTCGTTTCTTTACACAATGATGTATTTTTCATGGTATATTATTGTGTTTAGCTCTTTGAATGCAGGTTCTGAAGTTAAAATGAATAACAAGTTGAAAGGAATAACTCAAGAAACAAATTGATGAAGTCTTGGTACCAATCGATTGACATCATATCAATCGATTGACATATTTTTATGATCAATCGATTGGTGTTTTTACCAATCGATTGGAATGTTTATCAATCGTTTGATATCTTTGTCAATCGATTGGTTAAAACTGGAAACAGTCTGCGTTAATGGAGCAAGATTTCAGCAATCAGGGCGACGACCAGCCGTTATGGAGTGAACCTAGATGCCTTAAGCTCGTGGATTTGACACTATTTATAGAGGAGAGTGAAGAGGATGCTGGGTTGGCTCATAGTGTGTTGTTTTGTAGGATTCTCCAAGATTTTCTTGGCTTAAACAAGTTTCAAATTCGAAGATTTTTGTATTTCGAATTCAGTTTACATTCAGGTTAATTTTCTTTCTGTATTCTTACTGTAGGAATTGATTGGTTGCTAATTTCAATAAAGGTTTAGTTTGGTTTGATAGCTCTAGTTTCACAAATTAAATCTATGTCTACTTTTGAATTCTCTCTTCATTATACCTGTGCCTACATTATGATAAACATGCTAACTTAGAGTTCTGGTTGGGAATAATGTGAAGAAACATTGTTCCCAGCCACTGCCATGATTCTGTTTTTAGATTCAATGTCAATCGATTGGACACAGAAACCAATCGATTGACATCAGATCCCAAGTCAATCGATTGATTATATGTTAATCGATTGAAAGCCATTTCATATCACTCGATTGACATGAATTCAATCGATTAATATGTGCATGACTTGGGTTGACTCCTTTTTGTATTCCAATAACTTTTATTTCAGAAACTAAGTCTAAATTGATCTTCTTAAGCTCAAATTGCAATCTAATTTTGAAATGAAAGCTCTTTTGATTAATTAACTCAATGAACATTTTCGATGAACATGCCAATTATCTTATACTCGATTTGTCCACCATTGTTCATAGAGTTAATTAGTTTAATTCCAGTCCTTCATAAATAAGTGAGATTGTTGAACCACTAGGAATGTGAAATTCACATACTTAGCGTCTTAAATGTTTTACTTAATCGATTTCGAATCATGGAATACTGAAGGAAGAAAACCCCAATTGTTTGTTTTGTTAAATTATGGTAGTGGCTGGTACTTTGTGGACTCACATATTCCCAACTCTTTTTCATATTTAATTCCAAATCACAATTTTTAAGTCTATCTAGTTAAGTTATCGCTTCACTTTAATTTATTTCTTTTATTTATTTAAATTCAATAGGATTGTTAGATCCCCCACCTTAGAAGAAATCATCTTTTATTTCATTTTAGGATCCAATCTTGATCTTTCTGTCTTTATCTTCCGTCCTTTGGGATTCGACTCGGTCTTAGCGGTTTTAAAGCGACGCAACCATCTACACTTGGACGTAATCTTCAGAGAACACATTTCCAGTCGTGTCAAGCTTTTGGTGTTCTCTTTATCTTGTATCCTCCTTTCAATGTAAATAAATTCATAATAAATTGACCCCCAAACCTGTCCAAAATGACCTACACTGACTCAAAATGATCCAAAAAGTGTACAAAAATGACAAAACAAAATGATAAAAGCTTGGGTTGCCTCCAAAGAAGCGTTGTCTTTCAAGTCTTCAGCTAGACCGTTCTAGCTCAAGGCATATGGAGGCTGTAACTCAGACTTTGTACTCTTGAAGGCATTAGGGAGACTCCAGTAAAAACCAGAAATAATGTCATTATTCATTAACTCGATCGACGGTTCACCCTGATCATGTTCAAATCGATTTCTTACCTTCCGAGTAAATTCATCATTAAAATCTGGGTTAGTAGGATTTTTCTGTTCATTATGCATTACCTCCTTCCCTTTATTCATGTTTATTACATTATTGGATCCATTAACTTGTCTAACCACACTCTCCGCCACGCAAGGGCAATTGTCATCATTAGGAGATTGATCGACAGCATTGAATATATTTAATTTTAGATTAATGTTGCTAAATGGCACTTTTATTACACCCGTTCAACCTTTGACACGAGCATTAGCTGTGGCTAAGAATGGATGACCAAGAATGACAGGAGTGTGTTTCCCGGCCTCTAGCATAGGTTCGATGTCAAGGACCATGAAATTGACGGTATAGTAACATTTATCAACTTATACTAAGACATCTTTGATGATTCCTCTAGGGATTTTCACAGAACGATCCGCTAATTGCATGGTAGCAGTCGTGGGTTTAAGTTTACCTAATCGTAGTTGTTTGTAAACTGAGTAGGGCAAAAGATTCACACTCGCCCCTAAGTGAAGGAAAGTCTGATGAATGACAGTGTCACATATGATACATGAAATTGTTGGTGTTCCGGGATCTTTATATTTTGGAGGTACGTGTGGGAAGATCGAACTTACTTTTTCAATGAGGAAGACCTTTTTTTGGAACATGACTACGCAACTTGCACTATTGAGTGCATCAGTCTTTAAGGCACTTAGCATAAGCAGGAATTTGCTTTATAGCATCCAGAAATGGAATATTTATTTTCACCTATTTAAATATCTCCAGTATGTCTTCAGTTTTTGATCCTTTCTTTGAAAAATGTGACGGTTCCTCAACGTTTGGTGGGAAAGGGATTTTCTGAACATAATTAGTTCGGACTGTTTCATTTTCTTTCCTAAATTGACTCATGTCATCACCCTTCTCTTGATTCAAATTAATGTTCACAATTTTCTCACCCTCATTCGGAATTTCAACAAGTTTCTCTTCTCGAATAGTCATCCTAGTCGAGACGGCATTTACTTGCTCACTCGAACCCCAATTCTCATATTTTCTCTTAGGGTTTTGAATAGTTTGACTAGGCAACTTACCCTCGTTGCTATGACTCACCGCATTAGCTATTCGTCCAATTTGGGACTCAAGCTTCCCAATGGATTGTGTGTAAGAGTGCACTATTTGTGCTTGTGCTTGTGCTTGCACTTGCGTTTTGATAGTGCTAAGGGACGCCAACACCTTGGCCTCAAAAGCGTTATCCCTTGGAGGGATAGGATTAGGAGGGGGTGTTGGTATTGACTTTGTTGAAAATGGGGTCGATAAGTATTAGAAAAATTAGTTGCATAGGATTATAACTATTTCATGTGAATTATTGAATAGAGTGTATGTGTTGCTCCATGAATTTCAGAAATTGAGACGCGGATGGGCATGCAAGTGTAGAATGCAAAGGATCAGATTATATTTGAGAATTTCATAAGAGGGTGAACCCAACGTTTGGTTCATTATCATAAATCAATCAAGTTTTTTAGATAGTTCTTATATTTGGATTGAATAACTTGACTCGAAATGCTCCTCTCGCTTGGGTTTAGGTAGAGGACACCCCTCAGAACCTACCGACATGGCTTGATGCACTGAATTCTCACTGAATATTTCAAAAAATTTCCATGCCTTGTCGGCAATTTTGTGCAGGAAGGTACCTGCACAAACGACATCGACGGTATTATGAAGTGAGGGAACAAGTCCCTCGTAGAAGATCTGTACTAATTACCACTTGGGAATTTGATGATGTGGGCAAGAGCGCAATAATTCTTTAGATTGTTCCCAAGTGTCATAGAGCGTTTCCCCATCTTGCATCACAAAGGTCATTATAGATTTTCTTATTTGATTAGTTCTTGTGATGGGAAAATTTTTTGTAAAAATGCAGTATGTAATGCTTCCCATGTTTTAATAGTGTTTGGCTCAAGAGATTGGAGCCAATACTTAGCTTTATCCTTTAAGGAGAATGGAAAGAGTCGCACTTTTAATTCATCATCAGTTAGGTTTTGGATTTTCAATGTAGAGCATATGTCTTGGAACTCTCCTAAGTGATGATAAGGTTCTTGTTTAATGCAGCCATGGAATGAAGGGAGTAGTGTGATGGTAGATGACTTTATCTCAAAGTGAGATGCCGTCATTTCCGATAATTCGATACCTGCTTGTGGCATATAGGCCGTAGGAATGAAATAATCTTTAAGCAGAGGTACATTAGGGTTATTTCCATTATTTCTATTGTTCTTGTTGTTTTCAATGTCAGCCATTGGAATAGGTACGATATTAATAGTTTGAATTTTCCTTAAATGTTTAAGGGTGCTTTGAATTTTAGCCTGAAATAACGAAAATGATTTCGGAGTTGATTCGTCGTCTAAGACCAATCGAGCTCTAGAAGCTTGGGTTGAAGACCTAAGGACTCTAAGGGTTCATTCGAGTTCAAGATTCAAAGGATGTAAATCGGGTTTACTTGAACGCGTACCAAACATAAACTAAAAAAAGGAAACTAAGATAAAGACTGACTCAGACAAATACGAAAGACCACCACGCAAATAAGACAACAAGCACACAACTAGTATGATGCATGAAATTTATCGTGTAATACAGTGATTCGCGTCAAAGCCCAACGCGCTAGGTTTCCTAGCTAATGCACATGTAAATCACCCCTAAACTAATGCAAATAGTGTGTCTCAGTGCCTGACACGACTGAAAATGTGTTCTCAGAAGAGTACATCCTAGCGTAGACGGTCGCGTCAAGTAATAACCGGTAAGACCGAGTCGTTTTCCCAAGAGACGGAATTGGGGGAAAGAAACCTAGATTGAATCATACAGAGAAAAAGATGATTTCTTTAAAGTGGAGGTTCTAACGATCCTACTGATTGCAAGATTAAAATGAAAAGAATAATTAAGCATCAGTTCAAAAAAATTAATAAAAAAAAATAATAATAATTTATGTGATCTTTTAAATATGAAAAAAAGTGTTGGGAATATGTGAGTCTGCATTGCACCAACTACTATCATGACTAGACATGAACGCACAACTGGGGTTTCATCCTTTTAGTATTCCTCATTTCACGAAAGATTAAGTTAAGCAACCTAGCACCAAGTATGTGAATACCACATACTTGGTGGTTAAACTACCTCACTTATAAAGAGAATTGAAATTAGGATTAACTAAATCATGGACTATAACCAACAAATCGAGTATGATATATTTGATATGTTTGTCATAAGTGTTCATTGAATTAATTAATCAAGAGAGCTTTTATTTCAAAATCAGATTGCAATTTGAACTTAAAAAGATCAATTTGGACTTAGTTTCTGACATAGAAGTTGCTGGAATACAAAAAGGATTCTGCCCAAGTTATAAGCATACCAACCGATTGAGATGTTTATCAATCGATTGGCATGAAATGACTTTCAATCGATTGGTAAAAATATCAATCGATTGACTTGGAATCTATAGCAATCGATTGGTTGACTGTTTCCAATCGATTACCACTGATTGTCAATTAGAATCATGGCAGTGGCTGGGAACAATGTTTCTTCACATTATTACCAACCAGAACTCTACGCTAGCATATTTAGGATTGCATGGATATGAGTAACTTGAAAAATAGAATCAAACATCGACATTAATTAAAGCTATGAAGTAGAAATTTCAAAATCAAGCTAAGGCTATAATAATGTTTACAATCAAACCAATTCTAAAGCAACAAAATAAAGAGGAATAAACCTGATTTGAAACTGAATTCAAAATAAAATTTCTTCAATTTAAATCTTGTCTCAATCCAAAAACAAAATGAAAAATCCTACAAAAACAACACACAATGAGCCAACCCGTCACCTTTTTCACTCCCCTCTATATATAATGTAATAATATCCACGAGCTGAAGGCGTCTAGGTTCATTTTGTAACGGCTGGTCGTCATCCTGATTACTGAGATCTTGCACCATTAACGTAGATTGATTCCAGCTTTCACCAATCGATTGACAAAAATATCAATCGATTGGTAAAAATTCCAATCGATTGGTAAAAATACCAATCGATTGATTATGGAAATATGTCAATCGATTGGTATGATGTCAATCGATTGGTACTCAAACTTCACCTTCTTGTTTCTTGATCTATTCTTTTCAACTTGTTATTCATTCTAACTTCAGAACCAACCAAGTCCCTTATGGCCGAGTGGTAAGTTTCTTGGGTGTACTACCCAACAGGTTTAGTGTTCGAGTCATGGGGGGCGTGGCCACTGGAGTATTCACCTGGCGCCTCCAGGCCTCAGGGGATTAGTCGAGGTGCGCGCAAGCTGGCCCGGATACCCCCGATTACCAAAAAAAAACTTCAGAATCTGCAATCAAAGAGCTAAACACAACAACATACCACGGAAAGCACATCATTGTGTAAAGAAATGAATTAAAACACAAGTGCAGATCAAACTAGAGAAATGGGGTTAAGTTTATCCAATTTTTCCTCTTTATCGGGCTAGTCATTCTACAAATATCAGCGCACATCATGACCCCCAACTAGCGCGTTGCTAGTCTCTAGCAAAGAAGCGGAATTAGAACAAGCAAAGATGAACAACAACCAACATCACAATTTTTATTGAGCAACAAAAGAAAGAAAAACCTAACTACGATTGCAGTTAACATGTGCAACAAGCCTTTGAACCTCTAGGTTTACCCTAGTGGACGAGTTGTGTCTCATGAGGGTTTTTAGAGAATATACCCACAAAATTCAAGTGTCAAACTTTCTAAACTTATCCAAGAATCTCGATTCCTCCTTTACGCTAAAAATTCTGCTTAACAAGGACATAAATTCCTTTGTCATGCTATGGAAATAAACAAAATGTTACAAAGTTACTATTCAAGTCAAAACTACATCCACAGCCTTTGTATATCCTTGTGTGTGTGTGTGGAGTTAACAACTATGATCAAATTCTTTATCTCAGAGTTATTTGGATTGACATGTTTAAGATTTCATAGTTTCAACTCAATTCTCACACAGTTTATACTCAAGATAAAATTGCTCTGAAACTGGTATAAAAAAATTATGCGCTCATAGTATGAAGCTCAAATGAGTAAATGTAGAGGCAATCGAGAATACTTACATACTAGACACTGAAGAAAGCTCATTTTGAGGTGCATGAGTCTCATGAATGGAATACCAATTACTTCAGGAGCGATCTACTGTAGAAAAATCATTTCGTACTCGAGATTTGTTAAAATTATCTAGAATCTTTAGGACTTGTGAAAGAAATAAGAAGAAAGTTAAGGACGGTGAAATGTGATAATGAGTTCAAGCATGTGACATGGTAATATCAATTTCACTTCACACTTTCTATTTATCCAATCTCCAATTTCTTTTATTTCTTCATTTTCACTGATTCTTTTTTTTTTATTATTAATTTTTTATTTATTTATTTTTTTTTTTTTGCAAATCTTCTCTTCCTCCTTTAGATATTCACACAAAACCATCACATGATTGACTAAAAATAAGTGATTTTAGATAGAGGCATTGATTTGTGATAGGCAAGTGGGAATTTAGACTTTCTCAGGTGACGAAGTGAGAACTCGATGGCCTAAATCATCTTCTAAACAATTTAACTTATCTCGAGTATTTCATGAATTTTAAATTAGTAGATCCTGAACGTTCTCCTAAAGCATTAGCCAAATTAAACAAGAATGAGACTCTCAACGAGATAATATCGCATTTCAAGAATTGACATGAGTTTTTGTGATTAACCCTCAGAATAAAAGAATGGCTCGAATCTCACTAGGCTTTAAAGTTTTACTATTAATCCAATCACATGACAATCATATTTCACTCCAATTCAAAGATTCTTTCGTGATTGTCCACTCATGCAAATGTTGTCCGGATATATTCATGCTATGGACGTAAAACTATATTAGCGACAAAGTAACATGTAATCAAAGTTCATACTTTGACAAGAAAGATATGAATGCATCATTGCACAATGATATTAGCTAGGAGGAACGAGGTTTTGAAAGTTGGAAGCTTAAGAACAATCTTTTTTTTTTTTTTTATTTATTTATTTATTTTTTTGCGAAAACACGACAAAACAAACATGGAAATTCATGGGAAATTCTAATATTAAATAGGTGTGTATTTTAAATTCAAGAATACACAGGTGGATATCCACTTCCTACCCCAACTAAAATCGACATTGTCCACAATGGAAGTATTTCAAGTAAAAGAAGATATCACCTGATTCACGCATTTCAGTACACATCTGAGAATTCACCTGGTTCAATATACCAATCTCCACAAACAACTTAGATAAAAAATACATGGATAATAATCGAGAGCATAGACAATAGAAACATAATCCATGAGCAAAAAGAACTATCTGTAAAGTAATATCAAAGGTCCAATACAGTCCATGTATAGATAGAAAACCAAAAATCATCATCCAGCTCAAAATATCCAACTAAACTATAAAATATCCACAATCATAGACCTAAAAGTAGTAATCCAACCCAAAGTATCCACAAAAACAAATAAAGTGACACAAGAGAGATCACAAGATATGAAATAACCAAACACTCTCTCGCTTACCAAAACTCCCTCCTACGGATCAATAGAATGGTCACCAGATAGCGTGGGTGCACCATCATGAACTGGATCATCCGCTCCCTCACTGCCACCCTCAGTAGCCGTCTCAGTCTGGACGACAGCCACCGGGTCACTCTCAGCCGGCGGGGGAGCAGCAACTGGAGGTGGTGGCGGTGGGGGTGTCTCTGAAAACATATCTGCTGAAGATGCTGAAGCAGGTGCTGCAGTGGTCGATGGAACTGTTGGTGGAGGTGGCATGGATGCAGAATGTAAAGATTGCTCTATCCCCAACAGCATCAACAACTGCGCAACCTGACTGCCCAGCTGATTGAGTCTAGAATGAACATAATCACGATCAGAGGCCATCTGAGCAGCCATCAACTCCTGCTGAGCCGTGAGCTCTCGAATCATCCCATGCAACCGCACTCTCGCTTCTCTCTCCTCAACAAGAAAATTGTAAATGGTCTGGAGAGACACAGGAGCAGATGTGGAGGCTGTAGGGGGCTCGCGTCTTCTCAACTCATACTGACCCTCAGCTGCTGTCGGCGTCCCTGGGTCCTCCTCTTCTTCCTCAACTACATTTGTATCCTAACCCTCAGCCTCTGTCCGCATCCCTGGGTCCTCGTCCTCTGACTCTAACGTCTCCTCTCCTCTCTTTCCCTTCTTCCTCTTACTACTGTTTCCTACTTTCCCCTTTTCTTTTGATAATTTTTTGAATTGTGCTACTGATTGTCTAGCAGCAGACTCACCAAAAATAACAATTTTCAATTTTGTGCAATGCCTCTCCTACCGGTATCACCAATCCTACCTCCTCACACACTCTATGGATCACCCAGGTGTAGACACCCAATTTTGACCACACTGATAGGATTTAGGGTGGACAACGTCTTGGAGGATTCGATGATGAAAAGTACCCCGTGGAAGGTACTGGATTCCACACAATCAGAAGATCGGACTTCGGAAAGTGACTTCAAGCTCAGAAAAGCCCTTTTCCATGGATAAATCCCGGTTTTGTCAAAATCATCTCTCAGAATTCATATTCTCTCAGGGTTATATGAACATTAAGTGTTCTAAACGCAGTATTCTAGGTATCCAGAGATTCAATTTTAAAGAAAAGTTCGAAATCGACGCACATTTGAAAGCAATTTTGGAAAAGACGTCATTTGATTTCAAAAAGACGACGAAAGTTCCGGAGGACTTCCGGACTTCAATTGGACTTCAATTCTCATTATAAAACCTCTGGAAATATTTTTATACTGAAATTCAACCTGACAGCTTTCCAACGGTACGTAAACGGACGATTTCGGACACCAAAAAGCATTTTTACAAAAATCTGGAAAAGCAGTGCACGTGATTTTTGAAACAGAGCTTGTGGGTGACCAGAGGGACCCAAATAGTAAATGGCGGTTTTGGGTATAGGGGTGGCGGGTCCCACCATAACCGCCACTTCCATTTGTGTCCTCCACGGAGCTTTTTGAGTTCCAGACCCTTCTAGAAGCTTCCCACTGCGAGGAAATTGCCTGGAAATTGCGTTTAGGCTCCGAAATGGCCATTTTAACCCTCTTTTAAGCTCTAAAAATCCTGTTTTAACCCTGAAACTTAAGAGCTAAGTCTTCAAAACTCTATATAAGATCTCATACATCTCATATGAGATCACATCTTAACACACTAGACACTTGGAAGAGATACACTTGAATATACTTGGAGATACAAACACACATAGAAGCACATACAAGAGAGATAAGTATACTTTGAATATACTTTCAATTTAGGTGAATTCTAGATAGAGAAAATTATGAATTGAATTTAGATTAACTTAGGCTAATTAGACCACAATTTGAACATCAATTGCCTCCCTCAACTTCCATGGATGAGTGCTTGAAGAACACTTGAATAACACTTGAAGAAGAAGATCTTCAAATCAATTTTGGTCTTATAATTGAGAATCCTCCAAGAGGTAAACACTATAGTTCATCTCTAATTCCTACTTTGTATATATAGATCTATAAGATTTGGATCTAACTTAGTTCTATTTCTACTTATTAGAACATTCATCTTCTTCCTCTCATGTTCTTCACACACTCACATAGTTAGATCCAAATCTCTTTGATTTTTATTGATAATTTACAATTAGAGATTGTTTTTCACTTTGATTTTCAATTTTGGTTTCATTCTTCAATTTTAGTTTAGATTCATGCATACATGATTATATATATATACATATATCTATTTTGAATTCCATGATGGTTTGGAAATATGGTCTATGAGAAGGATGATTTCTATGTTCATACCTATCTCTTGATTATTCCTATTACCTAGGATTCCTATTGAATTTCATCTCCAACATGATATTTATAAGTCCCTTTGATCCTTGATCTAAAAGTTCTTCATAGAACTTGAGGGCTAAATTGATTGGGAATCATGATAATTAAGTTGATCTATGAGTTTGATCTCTCTAATAAGCTTCAACTATCACTAAAATGTTTTCCTCACACTTTAAAATGAACTAGATAAAAATTCAGCAAAGCAGATTGGTTTTGTCCATTAGATTTGGTCCATCAAAACCCATAGTTTGATGGATTTCAAATTTTCTGGGTAAACTTTGATGAATTAGCTTTCATCCGGTCCGTTTTGAGAGTTTTTAGGATTCATATACTATTTTTAGAAATTGTTGAGAAATCGGTTGACAGATTTGAACATCGTCTCTTTGTGCTTGAATTTCAGAAAATCTATAATAGTTATCGACGTTCCGCTTTTTGGGGATGATTCCTAACTCATATATCTATATGCCGATGTAAAATCGTGAGCATACGATCGAGTTAGGATCGTTTTCTAAGCGTTTAAAGTTGATACAACTATTCTGGAATTTTCTAAGTTTAATTACAAATATGATTATGTATACAAAATGGTCATACCTTGATCACTCAACAACAATTGATGAATAAAACTTGGTTTAGAAATCACCTAGGATAAATGGATGAGAGATCAAAAGCTTAAATCAACTTGGTTAACATGATTCATGAACTTCTATTATACTTCTATTATGTTTTGCATTCATTTGTCAAATGATACCAAATTTCCAGAATAACAGAGTCTGTTTAAAACACTTTTTCAGAAACCTTGTGATTACAGAATGTCCATGGGTTTATTTTTATCATATACTACAATGAAATAGCTTTCTTTTGACACCAAATAGAGCTTCATATGATTTTTGTAGATTTAATTATGATTTTTACAAGAACAGTGGACAGTCCTGATCCACTATTCCCAAAACATTTATTTCTCAAACAATAAAATTGATATTGAGGTCCCACTTTTTGGAGAAGTTCCCTAAGACATGTATCTAACTTTCTGTAAAAGGGTTTTTATCCAGCTCATGTTTAAGACCACTTTTGATAGGATTCATTAGAGGTTGCTGAATCTGGAAATTTGATTGATGACATGTTTTCTTTGTTTATCATGCATATCATTTGTTTGCTTGTATTTTTGCAATGCTTGGGTATTCTTTGGTGTATTAGTGCAGAGAATTAAGTGCCTCGGACCCGGACTTCGATTTGTGGTTTGCCTCGTCTACATGTGGCTTAGTGCCCATGTATCGTGTACTATCTCTATCCTTTCTCTTAGAATTTTTCTAGGTTTACAACTTTGATTTCAACGACACAATTCCTTTAGGATAGTCTCCGTTTATATGATTATTTGTTAGAGACATCTTATCTAGGATTGTTGCATGATTGCATTGCACGTTTCCATTCTTTTTGCTTTCGCGACTCCGCTTGAGTCAACCAATGTAAGTCTTCTCGTTCCCTTTGCATATCATGACATGTTTACTTTATTTGCATCGGTCCCGGGCGGGACTAGCCACTGTGAGTATACTTCTCCCTTGTATTGCATGAGCATCCGCTTTCTACTTGATTTAGTCTCTTGAAATGATTTTCATTAGATGTTTCTTTTTGCCATGTATATATCTATCTAGTATGTTTGAGGAAACAACATCTATTATGAATTAATAACAAGGATATTTGAATCAAGGCCTACCATTCGGTAGGGCGAGGAGGGGGTGCTTTAGTCCTGCTTGGGCTCCTTCCCCTCTCGTACCAAGACCCCCGAACCTTGTTTCTGGTAATGAAGGGCGAGTAACCTTATTCAATTTTGGGCGAGTCAAACTTGGGTTTCCTAATTCCCGATAAAAATTAGGTGGCGACTCTTTGTCTCTAGGATCGCGTGAGGAAGTCCTAATTTTCCCTGAAGTGTGCTCCTTGGGATCCGTCCCGGGACACTATCGAGGGAGAGCGTCAGGACCTCCTCATTCGCAGTGGTCCACAATCTGGCGACTCTGCTGGGGATTTGAACATGAAACCGATGGTTTCTTGTTCTTCGAGGGTTTGACTTGAACCAATGAATATCCTTGTTATTAATTCAATAATCATGTTGTTTCTGCCTGCATTTGCACTTGCATTGTTCTTTCACCGCGACTGCTTGAGATCATTGCCTTGAAGATAGAGGGTCCTCTTTCCTCTATTTGTCAAGAGTTTTGGTAGCATGTAGTCACCGTTAGCCTTGTACCGCGTGCGGTATATAGAGCCTATGTGTGAACGGCACGCCCTCGGGGAGGCGGTCAACCACACCGCTGAGCTTGCTAATGGACCCTTTATGAGACTAAAACCCGGCCTTTGCATATAGTTTCTATAGAACCCTTCAATTAGGATCTTGATTATCATCTTTGATTAGGACAATGTGATGAATTACTTGCGCTTGCCCGTAAGGGATTATGTGGATGATGAGGACGTGTATGCGAAGGCATCATCAAACCTTGTATGGTGGATTCCTCTAGGATAGTATGGTCTTTATCCGAACATCCAATCATTATTTGAGGACAATTTTGAAAATTTTTGAAACTATAAGCACTTCTTTGAAAAACCCCAAGTCTTTTGAAAATTCCAAGAATATCCCTTTTGAAAATTTGCTTTGAGATTCACTTGCACAAAATCTTTCCAAAATTCTCCTTAGATTTTAGAGAATTTCAAAATTCCTATTTCCAGAAATCATGATCACACTTTGATGATTCAATTTCAAATTCTCCTAGATTTTAGAGAATTTCAAAAAAAATTTTACTTTGGTCTTCAAGAAATCATGATGATTCAATTTCAAAATCTTCCTCTCAGATCTTAGAATTTCAAAATTCCCACCTCAATTTTTAAGAATCATGATTTCTCACCACAAGCATTGATGGTTCAAAAATTCTTTTGAAAATTACAAATCTCCCCATCTCTTTCAAAGATTTTCATGAAAAATTTCAATTTTCAAACCTGAACCATCAAGAATTTCAAAACTCAAAATCCTTGGATAATGATTGGATTAGTAGGGTGATTAGCATACTCAAGGAATCTTATGTGCTTATGTGCTGATGTGCTAGGTCTAAGCTAGATTAAGGTGCATTGCATTTAGATTAGATTGCATTTCATCTGCATTTGCATGCACTACACGAGCATTGCATATACGACTCACGAGTGCGACGCCTCTAATATACTTTCAAAAGAAAAGATTTGTTTTCCTCAGAATTTTGAAAGCTTGAAAAGATTTCTTTGATTTTAAGAAAAATGTTTTTGAAAAAGGAAATGATTTTCCATTTATGATTTCCATCTTTGTAAATCCACCTTCTTATATCATTCTTTGAAAAATTTTTTTGCAATAAAGATACCTGATTATTTGAAAATCCCTAAATAAACCAGATAAGAAAAGATAGGACCGAAAAGTTGTACTCCTTTCTGGGTCAGAGCTCCGAACAGCCGTTTGATCAGATCAGGGTTAGAAGAAGGAACAGCCGAGTCGACTAGGGTTGAAGATATGACATACGAAGCGGATATGGAAGCCAGATTGGCCGCAATGCAAGCTGCCTTGGATCAGAGCAGGGAGCAGAATCGAGAACAACTTGCCACTATGATGAGAATGATTGAGCAGCTAACTAATCCACCACCACCACCTCCAGAGCATCATGAAGAAGAAGATTTTGGGGAGACAGTTCAACCAAAGGTTCAGCTAGATCAGGAAATTCAGGACAAGTTGGCCAAGATCGACAAACTAGAGAGTGTGATCAGAAAGAGCAAAGGGGTGGATGAGTATTTGTTCGATGTTGAAGGGTTGTGTGACGCTCCAAAAGCCAAACTCCCAGAGAAGTTTAAGATGCCGCATATTGAATTTTTCAATGGAACCGGAAATCCAAAGAGCTATCTGAGGCTTTATGTAGGAACTTTGCAGCCCATGGGCATTGGATCTGACCTCTTCGCTCTATTGTTTCCAAGAGTTTTGAGTGGAGCAGCACTTTCATGGTACTTGACGTTGGAACCAGCCATAACCAGAGATTGGGAGGCATTGGCCAAAGCTTTCGTGGCTCAATATTCATATAACCAGTTGTTTGATGTAACTGCAAGAGATCTAGAAACCACCCGACAAGAGTACAGGGAATCCTTCGCAGGTTTCCTTACTCGTTGGAGAGCTAAAGCTGCTCAAATGACTAGCAGGCCAGCGGAAAAAGATCAGGTCCGAATGATCATCAAGAATCTACAGCCCGAATACTTGGAAAGGCTAGAATTTCAGTCCATTGTGAGTTTCGAACAGCTGTTTGATGTGGGAACTTTGATAGAAGATGCCATTAGAGATGGAAAGATCAAGAAAGAAAGCACGAGCAATCGATACAGAAAGACAGAAAGGCCAGTCTATCATCAGTCTGCTGACGTCAACACACTATCTCCTCAGCCTTTTCAGAAAGAGCGTCGAAGTATGGCTAATGCAAGAGGAAGTCAAAATCAGAAACAGTCGAGAGAGAAAAGAGAATTTTCCGACTTGGGGATGCCACTAAGCACCGCACTTGAAAGAATGATAGAAAAAGGGTACTTGCAGAAATTGGAACCTAAACCAGAGCCAAATCCACTTCCACCGGGTTTCAAAACAGAGTTCTTTTGTGACTTTCATCAAGGCCGTGGACATAGCACAGATAGATGCTGGAGACTTCGCCATGAAATTGAAGACTTGATTGAAAAAGGGGTCATCTCCCCTCCTCCCTCTCAGCCAAATGTTCAGAAGAATCCTCTCCCTAATCATAAGGGGAACATGCCAAATGTTAACTTTGTAGAAGAAGGATCTCAGATTTATAACCCAAAGATCTACATCACATCCTCGAATCAACCAGCTATGGATGTTCAACTTCCGGAAGACGCTGCAATTTGCATCTTGAGGAATATGGAAGAGGAAGAATGGGTCGAAGAAGCACTGGCTTTTGAAGAAGAAATAGCCAACGGAAATCTTACAATTGAATGGTGGGATCCCAATGCCATCACCGACGACTCGATCTGGTATGAGGAAGAAAAGCCCATAGAAGCAGTCACCGAGAAACAAAGCACTGAGCCGATAGAAGAATTGCTAAAGCCTGTCGAGAACCTTGAAATCAAAGATGACGATCTTATTGCAATGATGGAAGAAGAAGAAGATTGGTGGTATGATGATGAGGATGATTCCGTTAATAATACCATAATCCCCGATGATTCTGTTTGGAAAATCACTGTTGGCACCGAAAAGTTAGCCAAAGAACTTGAGTCTATCTGGATCACCAATGAAGCAAACCACTTGACCCGTTCCGGACGTCATTTCAAGCCTCATGAGTTAGAAAATCGTGGAAAAGAAACATGGAATGAGAAAGAAGTCGTCAAAGCAAAAGAGGCTGGTAAAGGAGCCGTGAGCGAAGAAGAAGATGAAATCCTAAAGCAATTGAAGAAAACACAAGCTTGGATCTCAGTATGGGGATTACTTATGACCTCTCACAAACACAGGCAGGCCATGCTCGATACTCTCAATCGTTTGGATGTTTCTGTCAATACTACTCCCGAAGATCTAGTAAACATGATCTCTTCAAAGCCTTGTAAGCCTGTAATCACATTCACAGATGAAGATTTACCGCCGGAAGGGGCACACCACAACAGAGCTCTCTACATCACTGTACATTGCCTGGGGAATAGAGTACCGGTCTGCTTGGTAGATAATGGGTCAGCCTTGAATGTATGTCCTCTCCAAACAGCTCTCAGAATGGGGTTGTCTATTTCAGAACTCTTGCCATCAACACAAACTGTGAGGGCCTATGATAACACCAAAAGGGCCATTGTGGGAATGATTAAGTTGAAAATTGAAGTCGGGCCATTAAACAAAGAAGCTGATTTCCAAGTGATTGATATTCCGGCTAGCTTTAATCTGCTATTGGGACGTCCGTGGTTACATGTGAATGATGCAGTCGCCTCCACTCTCCACCAGAAAGTCAAGTTCATCTGGAAAGAGGATGTGGTAACAATCTTTGGGGATAGCTGGATCAAAGAAGAAGGGACAAGCCATGGTCCTGTGCTAGAAGTCCAAACACCGGAAGAAGAAAATGAATTAGGAGGATTCAACTTTGTGGGAATGATAAATGAAGGAGCTAAGAAAAAGAAATCCGTTTGGGATCGACTCAGCTATGAGAAGAAACTTCCTGATGCATCTGTCTGGGGCGAAGAAATCACTCCGATCAAGAAAAAGAAGCCGTTCATCACCGGACGCGAATATAGAAAGATGTTCGAGAAGGGAAACCCGGTTGCCAAAGATCTACAAGAAGAAGTGGGACAGAATTGGATCCCTGAAGTCATGCCATTGTACTTTGACCAGTATGCCAATCCTAAAGTGGCTCATATGGTGCGGAAGATGAACTATTTTCCTGGAATGGGACTAGGTCGTCGTCAACAAGGAATAACTGAACCACCGAACTTCCACGAACAGAAAGATAAATCTGGGCTTGGGCATCAATTGACTGAAGAAGATAAGAAGAAGATGACAAAAGGAAAAGGGCCGATGGTTGTTTCTGGGCCAAGAATCCTGAATGGATACTTCGTGAAAGAAGGCGATGACTTTCCCTTCTGTGAGTTCCCTGAACCATGGTATGATCCGGCTACCAAGAACATTAAGCCTGGATTTGAGATTTTCTTCAAACATGAGTTCTCCGACTATGAGGATCCGTTCTTGTATACTCCGCCTATCAAGAAAGAAAGGAAGGACTGGGCTGAGCTGATGACAAGTGATGATTTGAACATGCTAATGGATGAAGAGCTGAACATGCTGATGGATGCCGAAGAAGCACTGGGAAATGTGAAAGAAATCAAGCCAATAGAGGGAGCTCTGAACAATTGGGTGATAGAATCGGAAGTCAACAAATCCCCTCCCCCATTTCCCCGGAAGTCTGTAAAGGCCAATATGAGCCATGATGTTGAGTCTGCTTTTGCTTTTGATGTACCCAAAAATGTTAATGAAATGAACGAGGATTTTGCTTACTCTTCTGTGTCTGGTGATCTTGATTTTGAAATTTCTGAGGATTTGCAAAGATTAATTGAAAATGAAAATGAATCTGCATGCAAGATTATTGAAGAAACTTTGCTAATAAACTTGGATAATGAAGATAATCCACAAAATGTTCATATTGGCACCACGCTCACTTCACAAGAAAGCAATGAACTAATCAACTTATTAAAAGAATTTAAAGATGTTTTCGCTTGGTCCTACCAAGATATGCCAGGCATCGATCCAGAGATTGTCCAACACCACATCCCTCTCTTTCCAAATTCAAAACCTGTTAAGCAAAAGTTGAGACGCATGAGACCCGAATGGACTTTGAAGATCAAAGAAGAAGTTGAGAAACAATTGAAAGCTGGATTCCTGATGGTAACCCAATATCCGGAATGGATAGCCAATATAGTTCCTGTGCCAAAGAAGGATGGAAGGATCCGTGTATGTGTTGACTTCAGAGATCTAAACAAGGCTAGTCCTAAGGATGATTTTCCGCTTCCACACATAGATGTTCTGGTAGATAGCACCGCGGGGCATGAGTTGTTATCATTCATGGATGGTTTCTCAGGGTACAATCAGATTTTAATGGCACCCGAAGACAGAGAAAAGACTACATTCACAACTCACTGGGGGACGTATTGCTACCGAGTGATGCCATTTGGGTTAAAGAATGCTGGCGCAACCTATCAGAGAGCTGCTACTACTTTGTTACATGACATGATCCATAAAGAGGTAGAAGTTTATGTGGATGATATGATTGTTAAGTCCAAAGAAAGAAGTGGGCATTTAACAGCACTCGCCAAGTTCTTTGAAAGATTAAGGAAATACAGAATGAGATTGAATCCACAGAAGTGTACTTTTGGAGTTACCACCGGAAAGCTGCTAGGATTTCTCATCACACAGAGAGGAATTGAGGTTGACCCCACAAAGATCAAGGCTATTATGGATATGCCGCCTCCGACAAATGAAAAGGAAGTAAGAGGATTTCTGGGAAGAATCCAATTCATCAGCCGCTTCATATCTAAGCTCACTGCTACTTGCGATCCGCTTTTCAGCTTGTTGAGAAAAGGGAAGAAATTCGAATGGGACAATCAATGTCAAGAAGCTTTTGACAAGATCAAGGCTTATTTATCAAACCCACCGGTTCTTTCACCCCCAAAGTCAGGGAAGCCTTTGCTGTTGTACTTATCCGTGTCAGAGAATGCTATGGGATGCATGTTAGCCCAAGAAGGAGATGAAGGGCGTACAGAGAAAGCCATTTACTACTTAAGTAAAAGGATGACTGGATACGAATTGAAGTATTCTCCGTTAGAAAAGACATGTTGGGCTTTGGTTTGGGCCACTCGTCGTCTGAGGCATTATATGTTGGCCTTCCCTGTTGTTTTAATCTCCCGAATGGATCCTTTGAAGTACCTATTTGAAAAACCAGCATTGACCGGAAGAATCTCCCGATGGACATTGATGCTATCTGAGTTTGACTTGATACATGCTACGAGTAAATCTGTTAAAGGAAGGGCTGTCGCAGAACATTTAGCAGAACATCCGATAAATCTGGAAAACGAAGGAGAGTTCATGTTCCCTGACGAAGGATTGATGGAATTAAAAGAAGATGTGTGGAAAATGTACTTTGATGGAGCTGCAAACCAAAAAGGATATGGAGTAGGAATCATCCTTGTATCCCCTGAAGGAGCACATACCCCATTCTCTATTAAGCTGAAGTACACCTCCACCAACAACACTGCTGAGTATGAAGCTTGTATCTTGGGGCTAGAAGCCGCATTGACTTTGGAGGTAAGGAAACTTGATGTATTCGGGGATTCCAATTTGATCATATCCCAAGTTCGAGGAGATTGGAAAGTCAAGGAAGAGAAGTTAAAACCCTATCATGAGTATCTTGATTCTTTACGAACTCGTTTCTTGCATATCACGTTCTTCTACCTGCCTCGAGAAGAAAATCAGCTAGCAGACTCTTTGGCTACTTTAGCGTCAATGATTGAGATTCCTGTGGGGATAAAGCTAACTCCTTTGATGATTGAACAAAGGGAAAAGCCGTCTTATGAGATGATTGGGGAAATAGAAGAAGCAGAAGAACTTCCGTGGTACACCGACGTGTGGAACTTCATTGAAAATGGGGAATATCCGGAAGGCGCCTCTGAGAAAGACAAGAGAGCCATAAGAAGATTCTCGGCTCAATTCATGATTTGTGGCGGAAATCTATTGAAGAGATCTCACAATGGATTCAACTTGACATGTCTGTATGGAAACAGTGCGAGAAAGATGATGGAGCAAATTCACGAAGGGGTGTGTGGTCCTCATATGAGTGGACACATGTTAGCTAAGAAGATCATCCGACAAGGATATTATTGGACTACTATGGACAAGGACTGCTATGAATATGTCAGAAAATGTCACAAATGTCAGATCCATGCCAATATGAAGCATGTGCCGCCGTCACTGCTATACAACATGACTACCCCTTGGCCATTCTCAGTTTGGGGAATAGATGTTATTGGAGAAGTAACCCCGAAGGCGTCTAATGGGCATCAATACATCCTGGTAGCAATTGATTATTTCACAAAATGGGTGGAAGCAGAGTCTTATGCGACATTGAAGGCTAAAGATGTGGCCAGATTTATCAGAAGAAATATAATCTGCCGATACGGGGTCCCTCATGAGTTGATATCCGATCATGGCAGTCACTTCCAGAAAGAGGTTTTGGATCTACTAGAAGAATACAAGATCATGCACCACATGTCAGCGCCGTATAGGCCACAAACAAATGGGGCAGTTGAAGCAGCTAATAAGAATTTGAAGACGATCCTAAGAAAGATGACTGATACATACCGAGATTGGCATGAGAAGTTACCGTATGCACTGTGGGGATACAGAACATCTATCCGAACATCTACAGGAGCCACTCCTTATTCATTGGCTTACGGAATGGAAGCAATACTCCCAGTTGAAATAGAACTACCATCTTTGAGAGTTGTGGCAGAATCCGAGATTCCAGAATTTGATTGGCTAAGAGATAGATATGAGGAGCTAATGTTACTTGATGAGAAAAGGTTGGCCGCAATTGATCATGTGCATGTGTATCAGAGAAGAATAGCTCGAGCATTCAACAAGAAGGTCCGTCCAAGAAAACTTGAGGAAGGCGACCTTGTGCTTAAAGCCTTAAAAGCACCCGTTTTCGATCCTAGAGGGAAATTCAAGCCAAATTGGGTTGGCCCATACGTCATCAAGAAGCTTCTCTCTGGAGGAGCGGCATACCTGATGGATCTAGATGGAGTTGAGTTCAATCAGCCAATCAACATTGACCGTCTCAAGAGATACTATGCTTAAAGGCCTTTTTCTTTCAAAACCTGTTCTTTCAAAACCTCCAGCATTCGAGGAACTACACTTGACCTGATTCCCACTTGGGGATATGTAGGCAACCTGCTCGGTTCGGTCACTGCTCCTGAAACCCTCAACCATACTTTCTTTCAAGACCTGGCCAAACTAATTTGGATCTGATTCCCACTTGGGGATAAGTAGGCGAGCTTTCCTGGCTCTCGATCCCTGAACCTTGCAAACTAGGGGCAAACTTTCAAGTTTGCCCAAAGCCTCAAGATATCACTGCCACACTAGGGGCAAACTGCGTTTGCCCAAACTTCCATTTATCTCTGCCAACTAGGGGCAAACTGTCGTTTGCCCATACCTCGCTACCTGTCCTCTCTGGATCACTTGGCTATCAGAATTAAAGCACCTAAGTGAAAAATCTGGTAATTCTTGATATTAAGTTGAAAAGTTTTTTTTTTAGCAATCTAAAGATGTGAATCTAATGTCAAGACTGAAACATTATGTGGAAAATTTTCAAAAGCTTCAAGATTACATGCAAAGCCAACACAATATCCTGCTACAAGATAAAATCTCATTTTCAAAAACATGCAAATCCTTAGAAAATTCAAATATCCAAGTCAAAAGACATTGTCGAGAAAGAGGAATCGTCAGAAATTTCCTTTCCCTGTAAAATCGAGTCCTGTGTGTCAGTGTGCAAAGTGTCAATCAAATCAGTCTCGTGACAAGGGATGCAAAGCGAAACAGAAGGATAGCATAAAACAGCATCAAGCAAAGTCAAGAGTACAAGCCCATCAAGTCTCAGACAGAATACATCAACATCAGTCTCAGCACAGAAAGCAAGAAAAACAGAAAGATAGTCATGGGTGCATATGATCATCATCAGCGACGACGAGTAGCCCATGGGTACCAAGCAGGCATATCTGAGGCCGTAGAGCTATCATCATCTTCAATTTGGCGCCTTCGCCTAGACCCACCAGCCCCACCAGAAGGGCCTGCATTCATCCGCTCCAACTGTGATTGAAGATGCCTAACTTGAGCCACCTGTGGAAGAAAAGAATCAGTATAGGGGTTTGAAAAAGCAATGAGATAAGAAGAAAAGGTCAAGAAATTTACCAGGGCCGCATCACGGTCTATGTAAGTCTGGCACATGCCATCCCACTGCAAAGAGAAGAAAGATATGGTCAGAAAGATCAGAAGAATCAGAGGTAATGAGTTCAGAAATTACTTACATGTCCCTCACGAGCAAGGCTCCAAGCCCTCAGATTCTGTGCATAAGCTCGCTCTTCATTGAAAACGGCTCGGGGAACGGACTCATGTTGTTCTGAAACTAGCTGAGGCTCTACAAGATCACGGGGGATCTCTACAGAAGATATAACTCCGCGCAGCATGGTCGAGGCTCGCCAATCACAAGGAGGAATGAGAGGTAGAGGTCGACCAGGGCCATCCACAAAAGAACTCCCCTGCAAATGATGATGAGAAATAAGATAAAGCAAGCATTCGATCAGAAATGAAGAAGTCGTGAAATACCTGCGGGTCATCCGAGAGCGGGAAATTAGGCATCAGATGAGTAACCCTGAAGACGTCATAGTTCTCCTCAAACAGAGTAAAAGAGGCTGAAGGAATTCCGTTCAAAGCATTAATAAGATCTTCATCTTCCAAATTCTGCGCCGACCTCACACAAGAAGGCGGATCCTGTGGCACTAAGAGACGATCCTCCAAATCAGTCTGAGGAGCTACTCTCTCTCCAAGATACCACTCAAGAACAGAGGGACCCTCAAGAAGAATCCTCTCTCCAGTCATCTGTCTAGCTAAGCCAATCTCAGTCACATCTCCATTTGTCACCCAAGGATGCCAGTTAACTTGGGTGAATCTGAGACGGGTAAGAAAATCCCGGCAAGAAATAACATTATGAGCATCATTCTTGGTACCTACGGCTTGGCGACGCCACTTCAGAGCCCGTGGAAAAATATGAATCTCTTCCTCCCGGAATGATGGAGCCGTCATGGAGAAATACTCAAAGGCCCACACCTACAAGAGAAAATAAAGCGGTGGTCAAAACAGCAGAACATCAAATGATAAAAACTGGAAATGAAAATATTTTCAGTACCTCCCAAGCTCTCCAGAATCCGCCGAATCCAGGGGATTTGCCTCGAGAATGCTCCCCCATATGACTATACAGAATGGCTAAACCAGCAGAGCCCCAATCAAAATCTGCAATCTCCTCAAGATTTCGAAGACTATCAAGCATATTCAATGTAATCCGCTCAGCTCGAGTAGAAAGAAGAGAGCAACCAAGCAAATACAAGATGAAAGCACGGGTAAGCTGCATATCGGTAAATTGAGCCGCTCTTTCAGAAGGCCTGAAGTTGTTGATGAACCATGTGATGCCTACGCTCGATCCGTGAAGATCTCTCTGGGATGGGATGATGCCTAGGAGACGCTCAATGATAGTAGGATGTCTATGGATGTTCTTTGCAAAGGCAAGACGATGCCCGCCAAATGAGATGCCGGTTATCATTGCAAAATCAAGAGGGGTCATGGTTATCTCCCCAAAAGGCATGTGAAAAGTATTTGTGGAATCCCACCACCTTTCAGCAAGAGCTTGAATCATGGCCAAATCATTAGTCGATCTCTCCAATAAGGTTACAAACGACCCAAAGCCCGCTTGCTTGATATTGGCTACTACTTGGGGACGCGACTCCGACAATTCATTAAACCATTCAAGGCATTTTCCATGGCTACCATGACCTCTAAGATGACCAACCACATTCTAAAAAGAAAAAGGATGATTTCTAAGGAATCGCAAGAATAAAGAGACACGTATGAAGATGTGAAACAAAGGAGTAATTAAAGAATGGGTTACCTCTTGACGAAAGGCCCTCCTAGAGATATGATTTAGTGGATTTTTCATGGTTGCATACTCCATGGTTTGAGTTGATGAAGCTCCACTAGCTTAAAATTGGCTTCTACGTGTTCTAGAACTTTCACCTTGTCCATGGGAACTCATGGTTGTTGATGCTTGAAGCTTGAAGATAAGAGGTTGAAGATGATGAATAGTAAAAACCTTGGTACTTGAATCCCCTAGAATAGGGAGGAGTTGATGAAATCAACAAAGTTTTTGGAAGTTTTAATGCAAGAAATCACTCAAAACATCAAGAAATTGCAAGATTTGAGCACCTTAGAAGGTAGAGGTGATGCATTGAAGAAGAAATGAATGAAGAACAAAGAAGAAAATGGGTTTAAAACCCCAAAATTGCGGCTGGCGGTTCCCAAGGGGGTGTGGGGAACCGCCATTTACTATTCACTTCCTGCCATTTCCCCATTTTGCTCTATATTCGCGTTTTGACCCCCGGAACTCTTGATTTGATCCCGGATTGGTCCATTTTTGATATATAAGCCTTGAGAGTGCTTAAAACTTGTTGGAATTGGTCTAGAAGACCTCTGGAGATTTGAATCTTGGTAAAAATCCATTCAAGAATTGAAAAAAGTCCCCCAGATGAGAAGAATCAAAGGCACCGCAGCCTGAAAGTGGCCGAGAAACGGCAAACTCCCGTCGTTTTGGGATTGATTATGAGTTGTCTTAGAAAATGGACATTTGAGTCTACTGTCGCTTGAGAATTACATCCAGAAAGGACTTTCAGAAGATGGGTCAGAATGCGAGATGTTCAGAAAGGGTTAGAGTAAGCCTGACGTGTTGCAAGAATGATTGCGTTGGTCGAAGCACCAATATGAGTCTCAGAAAGAATCAGCAGGGCCTCCAGAATATGTGCTCGCGTTCCAGAAACCTCAGATATCTCCTCAAGCAGAGAATTTCCAGATATTGTCAAGGTATACAGAATTCGTGCATCTCTCAGAATCATAGGATCTCCCCAGTAGAGAACTTTCAGAATTAAGTTTCTCGCAAGCATCATGTATCCACGGGTTGCCTCCAGATAAAGGGTATCTCTCAGAATTTGAGCATCAAAATCGCCTCCAGAATACAAGGTTTATGCCAAGCATCATGTATCCAGGGTTGCCTCCAGAATGTAGGGTTTCTCTCAGAATCGTGGGTTGCCTCCAGAATGTAGGGTTTCTCTCTGAATCAGAATCGTGGGTCGCCTCCAGAATACAAGGTTTATGCCAAGAATCGTGTATCCGTGGGTTGCTCTCAGAATGTAGGGTTTCTCTCAGAATCGTGGGTTGCCTCCAGAATGTAGGGTTTCTCTCAGAATCAGAATCGTGTATCCAGGGTTGCCTCCAGAATGTAGGGTTTCTCTCAGAATCATGTATTTCTCAGCATCGCATATCAGGGTTGCCTCCAGAATGTAGGGTTTCTCTCAAAATCAGAATCGTGTATCCGTGGGTTGCTCTCAGAAGAAGGGTCATCTCTCAGAATTTGTGTATCTCTCAGAATCCGTGCATCAGAACAGAAGGTTTGTCCTCAGAAGAAGGGCCTGTTTCAGAAGAACAGAGGATTTGTCTCCGGCAGAGAGACCTGTTTCAGAAGATTTGTTTCTAGACCTGCCACAGAAGATTTGTCCCCAGAAGAAGGGCCTGTTTCAGAAGAACAGAGGATTTGTCTCCGGCAGAGAGACCTGTTTCAGAAGATTTGTTTCTAGACCTGCCACAGAAGATTTGTCCTCGGAAAAAGGGCCTGTTTCAGAAGAACAGAAGATTTGTCTCCGGCAGAGAGACCTGTTTCAGAAGACTTGTTTCCAGACCTGTTACAGAAGATTTGTCTAGAAGAAGGACCTGTTTCAGAAGAGCAGAAGATTTGTCTCCGGCAGAGAGACCTGTTTCAGAAGATTTGTCCCCAGCAAAAGGACTCTACATCAGCAATCGTCCCCAGCAAAAGGACTCTACATCAGCAATCGTCCCCAGCAGAAGGACTCTACATCAGCAATCGTCCCCAGCAAAAGGACTCTACATCAGCAATCGTCCACAGAAGAAGGACCTGTTTCAGCAATCGTCCCCGGCAGAAGGACTCTACATCAGCAATCGTCCCCAGCAGAAGGACTCTACACCAGCAATCGTCCCCAGCAAAAGGACTCTACATCAGCAATCGTCCCCAGCAGAAGGACTCTACATCAGCAATCGTCCACAGAAGAAGGACCTATTTCAGCAATCGTCCCCAGCAGAAGGACTCTACATCAACAATCGTCCCCAGCAGAAGGACTCTACATCAGTAATCGTCCCCAGCAGAAGGACTCTACACCAGCAATCGTCCAGTTGTTTGACATGACTCAGAATTCATCCAAGATACTTCGCTATTTCAAGAGTCGTCCAGGATACAGATGACGCCTACGAGCCTTAAGATCAGAAGAATAACTTTGACAAAAACCTCGAGAATCATCCAAGATACCTTTAGCATATTCGACTGTGAGAGAGAGTCATTACATCCCTTGCATTAGATTTTGCATCCAGGGAACCCTTGAGGATGATTCCTCCAGCACTTGCACATTCACGTTTTCATACTGCACCAGCATCCTAGGATAGGAGCATTTCATCCGCATTGTTGTTGTTTGTTTTCCGTTTTCCCGCGCGCTTGAACTACGCCCTGGTCTGATTCCTGGAAAGGATACGTAGGCAGCTCCAGCGGAGCACGACCAGCATCAGCTTCAACTTAGCCGCCTCTACCCAGCATTGCATTGCATTCTTGCATTCGTAATTTCTTGATTTTCTCTGATTTTGAATTTCTTGATTTTGCGAATTTTTTGATTTTCCTAAAACCTCTCAGTATGGTTATTTGGGTGCCTTCAAGGCTTTGGCACTCACTTGCAGTTCACGTTGTTCACAACAAGCTCTGCCAAAGAGGGGCAAACTGTAGACACCCAATTTTGACCACACTGATAGGATTTAGGGTGGACAACGTCTTGGAGGATTCGATGATGAAAAGTACCCCGTGGAAGGTACTGGATTCCACACAATCAGAAGATCGGACTTCGGAAAGTGACTTCAAGCTCAGAAAAGCCCTTTTCCATGGATAAATCCCGGTTTTGTCAAAATCATCTCTCAGAATTCATATTCTCTCAGGGTTATATGAACATTAAGTGTTCTAAACGCAGTATTCTAGGTATCCAGAGATTCAATTTTAAAGAAAAGTTCGAAATCGACGCACATTTGAAAGCAATTTTGGAAAAGACGTCATTTGATTTCAAAAAGACGACGAAAGTTCCGGAGGACTTCCGGACTTCAATTGGACTTCAATTCTCATTATAAAACCTCTGGAAATATTTTTATACTGAAATTCAACCTGACAGCTTTCCAACGGTACGTAAACGGACGATTTCGGACACCAAAAAGCATTTTTACAAAAATCTGGAAAAGCAGTGCACGTGATTTTTGAAACAGAGCTTGTGGGTGACCAGAGGGACCCAAATAGTAAATGGCGGTTTTGGGTATAGGGGTGGCGGGTCCCACCATAACCGCCACTTCCATTTGTGTCCTCCACGGAGCTTTTTGAGTTCCAGACCCTTCTAGAAGCTTCCCACTGCGAGGAAATTGCCTGGAAATTGCGTTTAGGCTCCGAAATGGCCATTTTAACCCTCTTTTAAGCTCTAAAAATCCTGTTTTAACCCTGAAACTTAAGAGCTAAGTCTTCAAAACTCTATATAAGATCTCATACATCTCATATGAGATCACATCTTAACACACTAGACACTTAGAAGAGATACACTTGAATATACTTGGAGATACAAACACACATAGAAGCACATACAAGAGAGATAAGTATACTTTGAATATACTTTCAATTTAGGTGAATTCTAGAGAGAGAAAATTATGAATTGAATTTAGATTAACTTAGGCTAATTAGACCACAATTTGAACATCAATTGCCTCCCTCAACTTCCATGGATGAGTGCTTGAAGAACACTTGAATAACACTTGAAGAAGAAGATCTTCAAATCAATTTTGGTCTTGTAATTGAGAATCCTCCAAGAGGTAAACACTATAGTTCATCTCTAATTCCTACTTTGTATATATAGATCTATAAGATTTGGATCTAACTTAGTTCTATTTCTACTTATTAGAACACTCATCTTCTTCCTCTCATGTTCTTCACACACTCACATAGTTAGATCCAAATCTCTTTGATTTTTATTGATAATTTACAATTAGAGATTGTTTTTCACTTTGATTTTCAATTTTGGTTTCATTCTTCAATTTTAGTTTAGATTCATGCATACATGATTATATATATATACATATATCTATTTTGAATTCCATGATGGTTTGGAAATATGGTCTATGAGAAGGATGATTTCTATGTTCATACCTATCTCTTGATTATTCCTATTACCTAGGATTCCTATTGAATTTCATCTCCAACATGATATTTATAAGTCCCTTTGATCCTTGATCTAAAAGTTCTTCATAGAACTTGAGGGCTAAATTGATTGGGAATCATGATAATTAAGTTGATCTATGAGTTTGATCTCTCTAATAAGCTTCAACTATCACTAAAATGTTTTCCTCACACTTTAAAATGAACTAGATAAAAATTCAGCAAAGCAGATTGGTTTTGTCCATTAGATTTGGTCCATCAAAACCCATAGTTTGATGGATTTCAAATTTTCTGGGTAAACTTTGATGAATTAGCTTTCATCCGGTCCGTTTTGAGAGCTTTTAGGATTCATATACTATTTTTAGAAATTGTTGAGAAATCGGTTGACAGATTTGAACATCGTCTCTTTGTGCTTGAATTTCAGAAAATCTATAATAGTTATCGACGTTCCGCTTTTTGGGGATGATTCCTAACTCATATATCTATATGCCGATGTAAAATCGTGAGCATACGATCGAGTTAGGATCGTTTTCTAAGCGTTTAAAGTTGATACAACTATTCTGGAATTTTCTAAGTTTAATTACAAATATGATTATGTATACAAAATGGTCATACCTTGATCACTCAACAACAATTGATGAATAAAACTTGGTTTAGAAATCACCTAGGATAAATGGATGAGAGATCAAAAGCTTAAATCAACTTGGTTAACATGATTCATGAACTTCTATTATACTTCTATTATGTTTTGCATTCATTTGTCAAATGATACCAAATTTCCAGAATAACAGAGTCTGTTTAAAACACTTTTTCAGAAACCTTGTGATTACAGAATGTCCATGGGTTTATTTTTATCATATACTACAATGAAATAGCTTTCTTTTGACACCAAATAGAGCTTCATATGATTTTTGTAGATTTAATTATGATTTTTACAAGAACAGTGGACAGTCCTGATCCACTATTCCCAAAACATTTATTTCTCAAACAATAAAATTGATATTGAGGTCCCACTTTTTGGAGAAGTTCCCTAAGACATGTATCTAACTTTCTGTAAAAGGGTTTTTATCCAGCTCATGTTTAAGACCACTTTTGATAGGATTCATTAGAGGTTGCTGAATCTGGAAATTTGATTGATGACATGTTTTCTTTGTTTATCATGCATATCATTTGTTTGCTTGTATTTTTGCAATGCTTGGGTATTCTTTGGTGTATTAGTGCAGAGAATTAAGTGCCTCGGACCCGGACTTCGATTTGTGGTTTGCCTCGTCTACATGTGGCTTAGTGCCCATGTATCGTGTACTATCTCTATCCTTTCTCTTAGAATTTTTCTAGGTTTACAACTTTGATTTCAACGACACAATTCCTTTAGGATAGTCTCCGTTTATATGATTATTTGTTAGAGACATCTTATCTAGGATTGTTGCATGATTGCATTGCACGTTTCCATTCTTTTTGCTTTCGCGACTCCGCTTGAGTCAACCAATGTAAGTCTTCTCGTTCCCTTTGCATATCATGACATGTTTACTTTATTTGCATCGGTCCCGGGCGGGATTAGCCACTGTGAGTATACTTCTCCCTTGTATTGCATGAGCATCCGCTTTCTACTTGATTTAGTCTCTTGAAATGATTTTCATTAGATGTTTCTTTTTGCCATGTATATATCTATCTAGTATGTTTGAGGAAACAACATCTATTATGAATTAATAACAAGGATATTTGAATCAAGGCCTACCATTCGGTAGGGCGAGGAGGGGGTGCTTTAGTCCTGCTTGGGCTCCTTCCCCTCTCGTACCAAGACCCCCGAACCTTGTTTCTGGTAATGAAGGGCGAGTAACCTTATTCAATTTTGGGCGAGTCAAACTTGGGTTTCCTAATTCCCCATAAAAATTAGGTGGCGACTCTTTGTCTCTAGGATCGCGTGAGGAAGTCCTAATTTTCCCTGAAGTGTGCTCCTTGGGATCCGTCCCGGGACACTATCGAGGGAGAGCGTCAGGACCTCCTCATTCGCAGTGGTCCACACCAGGCATCTTTGATGTCCTGGGCCTTGCTAGGATGACGTGTGGGCTCAATGAAAAACTCGATGAAGAGTCGAGCGAGGCAAATAGGCAAACCGGTCCCAATAGCATATAAAACTCTCGCATACCACCCAGCAAAGTCTAACTTATAAGTCTTAGGGAGGATACAGCTACAGAGAGCTAAGTGGAGAAGGTGATAGTCCATAGTCAGATCATGATCATCAAATATTGGAATCCTTGTGTACTTCTTGATTTTTCCACCTGAGATCTCTATAGCCACAGCATCAAAAGAAGGCAAAGGGCGGTTGGCATGGATAGGATATAGGTGATCAGGTACCTCAGCAATACCCAAAGCTCTGGTTACTATCGTAGGACTAATCTTGATCTGACGCCCTTGAACACAAGAAAAATAGGTGTACGGAACTTTCGGGGCCTTAACCATACTCGCACAGGCTGATCGAATCCAAGAAGAGTACACTTTCTTTTGAATGGTAAGGACGGGGAGCCAGCTTGGAAAAGAACGCAACCGAGTGAGGTAAAATGGCGGCTTGTCATCACTCCAAAGATTTTCAAATTACCACTCAACCATGACATCACTAGTTTTGAAATATTTCATGAACCAGGTATTTTCCTTGTCGTTCTTAAACGCGTGAGCCAATGGTGGGTCAGGAATATCAAGCGAAGTGGATTTTTCAGGATGGGGTCCACTGTCTTTAGGCTTAGGAGCCATTGGAGCTGAAAATGAAGAAAGCCAGAGAGTTAGGATGAGGAAAAGGGAGAATCTGCTCTCTGTTTATACCAATCAATTGACATAAATTGTCAATCGATTGAAGATTCAGCTCAATTGATTGAACCCTAATGTCAATCGACTGATATCAGACATCAATCGATTGGGATCAGCGACTGAAGGGGGATGCCCACAGCAAGGTCTCACGTCCCCCTTCCAATATGTTAGTGGTCTTAGGATCATGAGGGGCCCCCTCTATCATTATGATTAAGAATTAACGACAAATATAGGTGTGGGCTTGGAGGGGTTACCTCGATCAAAACTGCGGCGAAATCCACGGCTATAAATGATCGTGGATGAGAGAGATGATGATGTGATGATGATGATACGGAAATTGGTGGCTCAAAATCAATCTCCTTCTTCTCTCACTCTGTCCACGCGATGACAGTGGCGGTGGAGATGGTGACGTCGACGGTGATGGTAAAAAATGAAGATGATGATGGTGACAATGAAGAAGATGGAGAGGATGGTAGGGGTTCTCTCCACATCCCCAAATTTGCCTGGGTTCTCTCTCTCTCTCTCGTTTGTTTTCAATGAAATGAGGGAGAGGGAGAAGAACAAACTTTACGTCAGGGAGAGTTGTCAATCGATTGACAAGATATGTCAATCGACTGATAAAACAATTCAATCGATTGATGTTCAAGTTCAATCGATTGAGATTTAAAGTTCATGGTAGCCCAATTATTCTTCAAGTAATTATGCTCAACATTTTGCAAATGCATTATAGAGGTAAAATGCAGGATTACAAGCATCCAAACCGGGAAGACACCTATCAACATACAAGTAGGAAGAATTTATTCAAAAATCATCAATCTTATTGTTCAAATTGGATCATTATCATCCAAGGGTACAAGATCTTGGTTGAAAGACAAACAAACAAAAAGAAAGAAAACAAAAACAAAGTCTGTCCTATTCATTTACTACAGGAGTTATCAATTCTGCTCAGATTCTGGGGAAAAAAAGGTCTTCTCCTTCAGCTTAATCCACGAAGTACTCCACGACTTCTCCATCCGAATCGATTTGAAGGTCTTCCAGAATTTCTCGAATCGCGCACAACAAATCCTTGGTATTCATATCAGCGATTGCCGCATTAGGGAAATCTGGGCATGAGCCGAAAAGCGGAGTAAAAATTGGCCTTTCTTGTTCCCTCTGTTCTGTGTTTCCTAGAGAACGGACCCCATGGTAGAACAAATGTGGTAGGTGATGCAGTGGATTCATCCTATAGCCAACAAAAAGACAGAATAAAAACAAAAAAGAAGACAGAAAGAAATAAAGAAACACACAAAGAAAGAGAGAAACTATTATAGAACAAACAGGATTTTTTAACTTTCAAGAAGAATAGTCAGGGTCATCCAATTGGATGGTCTCTGACTCTGGTTCAAACCTTTCCAAAAATAGTTTTAGGCGTTGCCCATTAACCTTGAATGCATTACCATTATTGGGGTTTACAATTTCCACTACCCCGTGAGGAAAAACCTCTTTAACAATAAATGGTCCTATCCATCTCGACCTCAACTTACCAGGAAAAAGATGAAGCTTCGAATCATAAAATAACACTTTCTGTCCGGGTTTGAGCTTCTTTCTCAGGATTGATCGATCATGCTTAGCTTTCAATTTGGATTTATATGTGCGAGCACGATCGTAAGCATCATTTCGGATCTCCTCCAATTCATTAAGCTGTAGCTTTCTCAATGTACCACTTTCATGTATGTCAAAATTGAGCAATCTGGTGGCCCAGTATGCCTTATGCTCTAGTTCCACAGGTAAATGGAAAGCTTTTCCATAAATCCGCCTATAGGGAGACATTCCAAGGTTCCTCTTCTACGCTGTCCTATATGCCCATAAAGCATCAGTCAGACGTGAAGACCAATCCTTTCTATTGATGTTGATAGTCTTTTCTAGGATATGTTTGATCTCCCTGTTGCCTAGCTCTGCCTGACCATTTGACTGTGGGTGATATGATAAAGCAATCTTATGGTTAACCCCATATTTTTTCATCAGTGCCTCAAAAGGCTTATTGTAGAAATGGGTCCCACGATCACTAATCATGGCCTTTGGTGTTCCGAATCTTGAAAGAATATTCTCTTTTAAGAATGAGATCACTGTTCTATGATCATTTTTCCTTGTCGGAATGGCTTTAACCCACTTGGACACGTACTCGACCGCCAAAAGAATATATTCGTAATGAGAGGATGGCGGGAATGGTCCCATTAAATCAATGCCCCAGTAGTCAAAAATTTTAATAGTGATAATCGGGGTCATCAGCATTTTATTTCTATTAGACAAGCTCCCTAACATTTGGCATCTAGCACATGCTCTACAGAATGCATAACAGTCTTTAAAAACTATCGGACAATAGAAACCACTGCTAAACACCTTTTGAGCAGTTTTCTGAGCTAAAAAATGACCGCCACAGGCTTCTGAGTGGCAAGAAGCTAAAATCTGAGAGATATCTTCCTCGGGAACACATCGCCTAATTACTTGATCCGCATAGTACTTAAACAAGTACGGATCATCGAAGTAAAACCATTTTGCGATGGATAAAAACCTTTTTCTGTCAGGGGTGGACCAATGGGATGGGATCTCCCCTGTTGCCAAATATTTGACAATATCTGCATACCAGGGCAAACTGGTAGCAGCAAAAAGCTGTTCATCTGGGAAAGATTCACGGATTGGAATGGGTTGTGAGGAGTTATCTTCAAACGTCAATCAAGAAAGGTGATCGGCCACAACATTCTCCACCCCCTTTTTATCTTTGATGACCAAGTCAAATTCTTGGAGCAGGAGAATCCATTGTATTAATCACTGTTTTGTATCCTTTTTGGATAGCAGATACTTTAACGTGGCATGATCAGTAAAGTAAGTGATCCGCGAGCCAATAAGATATTGCCTGAATTTTTTTAGTGCGAATACAATTGCCAGCAACTCCTTTTCGGTAGTGGAGTAATTCCGTTGAGCTCCATCAAGAGTTCTGCTAGCATAGTAGATCACAGTAGGCTTTTTGTCCTTCCTTTGTCCTAATACAGCTCCGATCTCTGTGTCACTTGCATCACACATCAGCTCAAAAGGAAGACTCCAACCTGGAGATTGCATTATTAGAGCTGTCGTGAGGTGATGTTTGAGTTTATCAAAGGATTCCTGGCATTCGCTGCTCCATTCAAATGGTTGGTCCTTAACAAGGAGTTGACACAGTGGCCTAGATACAACACTGCAATCCTTAATAAACCTCCGGTAAAAATCGGCGTAACCTAGAAACGATCGAATGTCTTTCACTGTAGTAGGAACACGGAGAATAGAAATTATGTCAATCTTTGCCTTATCTACCTGTATTCCCTCAGCAGAAACTATATGCCCCAATACAATTTCCTTTGTCACCATAAAGTGACATTTTTCCCAATTGAGGACCAAGTTTTTATCCTCACATCCTAAGCAATCATCAAAGTTACTTCCAAAAATGGAGAAATCGTCCATAAAAACTTCCATGATCTTTTTGACCGTATCGCTAAAAATGCTCAGCATGCACCTCTGGAATGTGGCAGGTGCATTGCATAAGCCAAAAGGCATCCGGCGATATGCAAATGTTCCAAACGGACAGGTAAAAGTGGTTTTCTCTTGATCAGCAGGATCAATTTCAATTTGGTTATAACCACTGTAACCGTACAGGAAGCAGTAAAATTGGTGACCCGCTACTCTTTCGAGCATTTGACCCATGAAAGGCAATGAGAAGTGATCCTCTCAAGTCACTGCGTTCAATTTCCTATAATCAATACACATGCGCCAACTTGTGGTCACACGTGTTGGTACAGTTTCACCATCCTTATTTTGCACCATTGTAATGCCAGCTTTCTCCGGCACTACTTGAGTTGGACTTACCCAAGGACTATCCAAAATTGGATAAATAACCCCAATATTCAGCAATTTTAGAACTTCCTTCTTTACTACCTCTTGTATGTTTGGATTTGGACGCCTTTGCATTTGGCGACATGGTTTGGCATCTTCCTCTAGGTAAATCCTGTGGGTGCATATGGATGGACTAATTCCTCTCAAATCAGCAACAGTCCATCCTAATGCACTCCTGTGTTGCTTGAGTAACTTGATCAGTTTACCTTCCTGTTCTTGATTTAAAACAGATAAAATTATCACAGGAAAGTTCTTCTCTTCTCCCAGAAACACATATTTTAATTCTTTTAGGAGCTCCTTCAACTCTAACTCTGGAAATTGCAGGTTTGACGGTACAGCCAACTTGGCGGCAATTGTTCATATTGGGCCGTCCACATTGCTTTTGCAACTTCCTGTTCTATAACTTCCAATACAGCACACTTTTGGTTAATTTCTTCATCTTGTGGAGTGTATCTGTCCAATTCATAACATGAGTTAGTCATAATGGACTCCACGGGATCAGAGTGAGCAGTTGAATTGAAGTAATCTTGGATCATCGACTCTACCCAATTCACTTCCTCTTCCTTATCATCAAAATCTTCAATTTTGGGATTTGAAAAGATTTTGATATTCAATGTCATGTTCCTAAAAACTACGGTCATCACTCCACTCCTTACCTTGATTGTTGTATCAATCGTCGCAAGGAAAGGACGTCCAAAGATCACCAAAATCTGCGATTTGGCATTGTATACAGGTTCGGTGTCTAAAACGACAAATTCGACAGGAAAGACAAAAGTGTCAATCTGGACTAAAACGTCCTCCAAAACTCCTCGCGGATATTTAATCGATCGATCTATGAGTTGGAGAGTTATGCGAGTGGGCTTAAGTTCTCCCAATCCTAACTGCTGGTAAATAGTGTAAGGTAGAAGATTAACACTCGAACCTAAGTCAAGCAGGGCATTGTTCACATTCCTTTGACCGATTATGCAAGAGACCATTGGTGTGCCCGAATCCTTGTATTTGGGAGGCAAATCATGTTTTAGAATCGCACTCGCTTGGCAAGCCAGGTAAGAACTTTTCTTCACACTTTGCTTCCTCTTTACAGTGCACAAGTCCTTTAAGAACTTGGCATAGGCAGGTACTTGTTCAATCGCGTCAAGGAGTGGGAGGTTAATTTTCACTTCCTTGAATAACTCCAAAAACTCCTGACTTTTGGTTTCTTGTTGAGGTTTCTTCAACCTCTGAGGATATGGTGCCAGAAAAGGGCGTTTGGGTGCCACCTCAAGGAGAGGTTCTTTTCCTGGCCTTCTCTTTATTTTAGTATCCTCAGGAGCTGTTGTTTTCGGGCTCAACTATTTCGCCCTCTCTTCCTTCTTCCACCAATTCTTCTTCATTCTCTACTTCTTCTTCATCATCAACTATAGGGTGTGAGGGAAGAGAGACTTTCTCAATCTCCTTTCCACTTCTTAACATAGTTACAGCCTTGGCCTCCTTATGTGGTCCAGATCCCAAGGGTCCTGTACCCGAGTGTTGGCCTTTAGGATTTGGCTCTGGTTGAGCAGGGAACATAGTTCGTTCTCGATCCCCTTGCTGAACAGCTAACCTCTCTACACTTGTGTTGAGTTTACTCATTAGCTGCATCATTTACTGCACCATGAGTGTATTAAGATCCTCCTGTGCCTTCTTATGAGGTAGCACGTAGGTGTTAGATGAGGTTTGGTTGTTACCCCCCTGATTATAGTTGGATTGAGGGGAATGATTTTGTTGATATTGATTCTAGTGATACCCTTAGCTTTGTTGATAGGTAGGAGGAGGTTGGTAACTCTGTTGGTACCCTTGGTTTTGAGGTCGGTATTGATTTCCTTTGTTCAGCTGCCACTGTTGAGGTGGGTTTGCTGTGGCAGCATTGTTTCTATGGTCGAAACCAGAATGACTCCACCTATCATTTGGGTTGAAACGACCAGGGGCATTTACAGCGTGCACTTCTACTGGACTCTGTTCATGATAAACAGGGTATATTTGACAATGTTGAGAAGTATGCCCCATTTGTAGACAACTAGAACATGATTCTTCAGAAGCGAACTGCATCACTTGGTCCTTCTTTGCTTCCAATGCCTCCAACTTACAAGACAATTGCTCGTATTTCTCCATTAAACTATCTTCCGCTTTCAACAGATAAATACTCTTACGACTTGAACTCGAACTAGTTTGGGTTCTTGTCACTTGAGTTTTCCACTCAGGCGAATGTTCGCCCAACCATTTAAAATGTGCTTCGGCCTGATCTGCATTCTTGCTCATGAACTCACCGTCACTCGTAGTTTCCACGAGTTTCTTCGATTTCGGAGAAAGGACATCATAGAAGAAGCTTATTGTTCGCCACTTCTCGAAACCATGATGTGGGCATAGCAATAACAAATCCTTGTATCGCTCCCATGCTTCAGTGAATGTTTCTTCCTCTTTTTGATTGTACATCTTGATTTGTCTCAAGATGTCAGTCGTTAACTGATTAGGGAAGAACTTCTTGAGAAAGGCTTCATGAATTGCTGACCCAGTCGAAATAGAGTTTGGTTTGAGCGACAATAACCATGACTTCACTTTGTCCTTCAAGGTGAAAGGAAAAAGCTTTAGTCGGATTATATCACTTGGGCAAGTCTGATCCGTGAATGTGCCACAAACGTCTTCGATGTCTCGAATATGCAAATATGCCTTCTCTTTTTCCATCCCATAAAATGTGGGTAATAGATGGATCATTCCATTACGAAAATGGAATGCACCCGTGTGCGGAGGAATGCGGATAAAGGAAGGTGTGGCAGTTCGATCAGGAGCCAAGAGTTCTCGTAGATGTCGTTGGCCGTCATCGATGAGGTCATGCCTATTTTTTCCTTGTTGACTCTCAGTGTCAGACATTGGATTAGAAGTAGATGGAGTAAAAATGGGATTATCAGCACTATCTATGGAATCTTCAAATAAATTTGTGACGAAAGCTTCAGTGGAGTCCAAGGACATAGAATGACACAAACAACACAGCTTGTATTCTGAAGGACGAAAAGAAAAAGAAAAATAGAAACGGGATAAGGAAAGATCGGATCAATCTAAAATCCCTGGCCTTCGTTACCATCCCCGGCAACGGAGCCAAAAACTTGACACGACTGGAAATGTGTTCTCAGAAGAGTACGTCCAAGCGTAGACGGTCGCGTCGAGTAATAACCGTTAAGACCGAGTCATTTTTCCAAGGGACGGAATTGGGGGAAAGAAACCTAGATTGAATCCTAAAGAGAAAAAGATGATTTCTTTAAACTGGAGGTTCTAACGATCCTACTAATTGCAAGATTAAAATGAAAAGAATAATTAAGTAGTAGTTAAAAAAAATTTAAATAATTTATGTGATCTTTTAAATATGAAAAAAAAGTGTTGGGAATATGTGAGTCTGCATTGCACCAACTACCACCATGACTTGACATAAACGCACAACTGGGGTTTCATCATGTGGACATGCGGGATTCCACCACTTGTGTTATTTTTGTTTGATTTGAAAAGAGAGAGAAAAGGGTATGTTGAAAACAGATACATAGTTGCCACTTGGTCTTTAAGGAACTAAGAAACCTAATTTTGACTCACCCAAACGGATAAAAGGCACCGGCCCTTCATAACCAAAGAACTTGGCTCGGGGTTTTGGTACGAGAGAGGAAGGAGCCTTTGTCGCGACTAAAACACCCTCAACTCGCCCCGTCTTTCGACGGGCCTCAATTAGCATCCAAATAATCATCTCATACTATGTATGCTTCGATAATTAATACTATGATAGTATATTACATCACATAAGAAAATTTGAAATGAAAGATCTAAAGATAAGATATCATTCATAAGATCTAAGTCAAATATCATACAATGTAAAGTGAAAGATCACACAAACAAACCTAGGAAAAATCATCTAATCATGTATCAAGTAATTAAGTTTCCCTAATCTAATGGGGACATGAATTGTTCTTGAAACAAATAATCAAAGAAATCAAAATATGCTTAGCAAGCTAAGATGATGCATGTTAATCTTTGAGAAAAGAAGATCTCCCAATCCCCGGGACGGATGAGAAATGAGGATTAGATCGAGGGGAAGCATGAACGTGTGATCATGATCATTCATTATAATCTTCTTAAATTAGGATTTACAAAAAAAGCCCAAATCTTGCATGAATGCAATGTATGTGTCTAGAATGTGCCAAGATTGTAGTGTACTTTGTGTTCATGGATTCCTAGAATGACTTAGAAGTATAGAATGTGTATGAATCAATGAAGGAAATCATCATGGTATATGTACAAATGTAGTATGAACTACTTCATAAGACATGAGCTAATTTGGAGTGCATGTAAGCATCAAATCAAAGGGGGGAAGTAAAAGTGTGCATGTTGTGAATAGTGGATAGAATAGTAACATGATCTTGTGAAAATAGAAACGAGGGGTTAGGAATGTTTTTAATACATGATTTTTTTTAAATATCTTCCTTATTGTGTCTAGAACATAACCCAAAAAGCCAATCTTTAATAACTATCACAGATTCAGAGAAATCATATAAACAATAGAGGTCGCTCAAAAACAGAGTCCGTACTGTCGACTGAAATGTTAGAAAATCTTAGAAAAAGTAAACAAATGATCTAGAGGCCCATATTATACAGAAGTTCTCTAAGATATTGAAGTTCAAGGGTGAAATAAGTTAGGACAACACGTTTTGGAAACGTTTTCTGTAAAATATGTTGAAAGTAGACCAAGCTGCTGTGACAACAAAAACAGAATATCTAGAGAGAATGTTTGGGTCCAAATGGACCATTTTCAAGTATTTTCAAGTCAAGCCAAATATCATGGGTGTTCTCTAATGAGTTAGGAAGAATTTTCAAGTGGTCTTGCTTCCATACATTGAGTATTGAGTTCTAGAGAAATCTTTGAACTCAGATCCTCACTGTTTTGACTCGCTGCTTTGAAGATTTTGGGAAAAACTCGAGTTTTCGTTCTTGAAATCAAAATGAGAGGGATTGAGGGAGGTTTTGAAATAGAGGTTTTGAAAGTATATTTTCAACATCAAATAGAGATTATAACCTTTTGGAATATCAACATCAAACTCATCATAAAGAACCCCCAATATTATTGGAGAGATTCATTTTTATTTTGAACATAACTTCAAGAATACCTTGGAGGTATTGAAGTTATAATCATCATCTATCAAACATGTTTTTGAGGTCAAGAGCTACTATCCATAAGGATTCACTCACCTCAAACTTCATGCCATCATTTAGAGGATGAAGAACTAGTAAGTAAATAAAAATGTCTAAAAGAAATGAGGTTAGGAAGAGATGAACATAATATGAACAAGAAAGTAAATAACAATCAATGGATGATAATCAATGTGATATTGGACTTGTAGCTTGGTGTTTCACTCATAAATGTTGACATTTGGACATGGAAGTAGCTTCCTAACTCAAAAATGCTTAGGTGAATGGTGGTTGGGTGTATTGATGATGAAATATATAGAAGAATGGTGGAGGAAAACAAGATTGAAACTCACTTTGATGGAGAAAATAGAAGAAGAAGACTACTTCTTCTCCTTCTCTCTCTATATTTCTCTAGAGTTTCTTCCTAAGCTCTCTCTAAACTTCCATGTCGCCCCTCTAAATGGAAGTAAATGGCTTCTTTTATAGGCAAACGAGGGGTGGTAAATGGAGTTTTAAAAAGTATAAAAAGGTCTCCCATTGGTCCAAAATAAGCTGGGAACCAAAACTACGTCGTTTTGATTTCTAATTAATCAAAATGGAACCCCAAAAATATTTGCAAGAACATACAGTTCTGGAGGAGAGTACCGCGGCGGCACTGGACCTGTGCTGCGGCGGCAATGTGCCAGTGCCGCAGCGGCACTGCTCCTCAAACGTCTAGATAATCCTGTTTAGGCTCCCAGAAGTTCCGTTATTCGCAAAAAGGCCCTATTTCGTCCGAAATTCACAGAGAATGCATACGAACTCCAAATTGAGGTTATGATATACTGTTGAAAAGGTAATGGAGTCTATTTTACATAAAAAAAAATAATTCGGGAATAGGTCACTTTAAAAATTTTTGTGGTATTTGAGATAAAAGACGATTTGATCACCTTTTTCGCCTTCGAAAAATCATAATAAACTCGTTTTAAATCCGAAAATTGTGTGTGATATACCGTTGGAAAGCTAATGACCTCTAGTATCCATGAAAAATGTTTGAAAATTGTTACGGTGCTCCAATTTTAAAGTCAAATTTTGGTCAAACTGGTCAAACTTGGGATTCCCGGGAAGTTTTAGAAACCTCTGGGACCTCCCAGGAGCTGACGTTTTCGCTCGATTTTCTTTTAAAACTCATTTTAATACTTTCTACATGATCTAGAATGATCCTGGATAATTTGGACGATTTCGGTCAAACTTGGTCAAACCTGGTCAAACCCTGGTCAAACTGGTCAACGGGGACTTTCCGGGAACTTCCGGGTCTTTCGGGGGTCTCTGGGAGCTGATGACTTCATCCAACTTTACTTAAAAACTCATTTTCTTACTTTTCTTATGACGTAGCATGTTTTCAGAACTTTCGGTCCAAATCTGGGAGTTTTTGAGCTTTCAGGGTCATTTTGGTCATTCTGAGCATTTTGAGAAATAGAACCAACTTCCAGGAATCCTTTTGAGTCTTTTTCGATCATTGTGAACCACCAAGCTATGGGTCTCCTAAATCTGATAGCCAACAAAATGGGGTGTCTACAGTTTGCCCCTCTTTGGCATGAACTTGCGAGGTAACGCATGTCGCAAGCAAGTGCTAAAGCTTTGAAGAGACATATCTTTTGGAGGCTATAGATTTCGGATAAAAAGCATTGCAAAAGATGCAAATAATGTTGAGACTAGTGCTGGTCGTGCTATGTGTGAACTGCCTATGTATCCCAAGGGGAATCAGACCAGGACATAGTTCAGGGCATAAAGGAGCAAATCACACATGCACAACGAGACAGGCACGGAAGACCAGGACATCAGTTTCATTTATGTCTTTTCGAGATTTGAGCCAAGCATCTTTGAATTCTTAAAGTAAGACTATTCAATTCTCGGCTCCTCTTCGGGGTCAGCGTGAAATCGACTTTGACATTTTCAGGATTCCTATTTTTTTTTTGTTTGATGCAAAAATTTATTATATGTGATAGTTTGAAAATTGACCTTACAGTTCAGTGATTCATGCACTTATGACTATACACATCGGGTTAAGCAAAATGAGATTTCATTCCATCCAAAGATAACAACTTGATGACAAACAAACTCGATCACAAGACTGCTAGACTCCAGACACGACTAGACTCGACCTGGTCTCAAATGGAATGTCACAGTGACTCGCTTATTCTTTTTAATTCTTTTTCTAAAGAGGATCTTCACTTGGTTTTCTGGGAAGAGTCCCATTCACCATCACTTCACTTGTACAGGTTCAACATTCATGGTCCTCAGCGAAGGGGATCATTTAAACAGATAGGTCAAGGGTTGGTCCAGACCGAGGTAGTGGATTGGATTGGGGTACGGCGCATCATCTAAGAGATCCTGAATTGAGTGACGGAGCCTCTTACAATTGTCGGTCTCATAGCCTTGGTCTTGGTGGTAATCACAATACTTGGATTCATTGTACCCAGGAGGTGGGTGATTAGGAGGCTTACAGGGCTCCAAAGGTACAAGGTGGCCCTTTTGAACAAGGTGATTGAGAGCGGAGGATAAGCTCATGTCAAGTGGTGTGAAGACACTTTGGTTTCCTTTTTCTCGCCTCTTACTGCAATCATTTTGACTTGATGATGGGCTTAAGGCATTGACATATAGGCTCTCTTGATCTTCACCAAAGGTATGGGGTCTCTTCTCCTTTTTCAGTGACCCAGCTCCATTGCTCTTGCCTTCACAGATAGCATCCTCGATTCTACTCCCAACCTCGATTCTAGTCCAAACCTCAAATAACTCTTCAAATGTTGAGATGGACTGGTAGAACAATTTTTCATGGTATACTGGTTGCAGGTTCTTGACCAGCATACGTACTTGCTCTTTCTCAGCAGGCATGTGGATCATTTGGGCTACTTTATTCCTCCATCTTCTCAAGAATGCAGCGAAGGACTCATTGAAAGTCTGCCAGGTAGTTTTCAAATCTTGAATGGTGACATCAAGCTCTTAGTTGTAGGAGTAGTGATCAATGAAAGTTCTAGCAAAATCTTCCCAAAATCGGGCCTTGGAAGTTTTAAGGGTTAGGAACCAGGATAGTGCGGCTTTCTGGAGGGTTTAAGGGAAAAACATAGCTATGTGCTTATGGGTGCAGCCCATTGACTAGAAAATGCTCATACAAAACTGCAAGTGGCTCTTCGGATTTCCAGTTCCGTCAAAACGTTCGATTTCAGGCATCTTGAAGTGCTCGGGTAGCCTCACCTTGTTGGGCTCAAACAATCATTCTAGATCTAACATGTAATCATCGACCCCCTTACTCTTCCTTAGTATGTTCTCAAGCTTGTCGACCTTGTCCATTTTCTCTTGGAGCTTTTTCTCATATGCAGGCGGTGGGACCCCTTAAAACCATTCTTCTTCTCCATTGTTTTCGGGAGGCGGTCCAAACTTAGGCGGTGGTGGTGGCATGAACCCAGGTGGTGGTGGGAACCCAAGTGGGTACTGTGGCTGCTGTTGTCGGAACTCTTCCATAAATTTCAGAACTTGAGCCAGCTGATCTGACAGTTGATTGATCATTTCTGTCATTTTTGCTTCCAAACCTTCCGGATCCATAAAGCTGATTTTTGGCTGAGTGATTTTGACAAGGTGAGTCTCTAATCCTCTGACTCACCAATGCAGATCATGGGTGCTCAAAACTTGTACTAACATATAGGTGTAAAATGACTGTGTCAGACTTTTAACAGTGATGATTGAGATGACAACTATAGTGATGTTAATAGACGTGGACTGACTCGTGTACAGCCTGACTGAAACAGTGCATGCAGACCGATAGGAATGGTGTATACAAATGAGACAAGCATGCGGATGTAAGCCGTAATCTATATGATGCTCCTATTTCTAATATATAGCAGTTAAAAAAATAAGGTCCTAACCGTACAAAGTGTGCTAACCTTACTTTCCAGTATAATCACCAAGGGATAATAGGGATTTTTGGGATATTTTGGGAAGTTTAGGCAGAGTTTTTGGGAAAAACAGGGATTTGGAAGATTCGGAGAAGATTCCAGAAGTTCTGGGAGTTTCTAGGAGAATTGGACTGAACTTCTGGGAGAAACTAGTATTTTGGGTATTTTTGAGAAATATAGATAGAATTTTTTGGAAAAACAAGTATATCTGGGCATTTCTAGGTGATTTTGGCAGAGATGCTGGGCTTTTTGGAGAATCTGGGAGATTTGGGCAGAGCTTCTGGGAAAACAGGTACTTTGGGTATTTCTGGGAAATTTAGATAGAGTTTTTGGGAAAAACAGGTATATCTGGAAAAATCGGACAGAGTTTCTGGGAGAAATTGTTATATCTGGGAAATTTGGGAGATTTGGATGACGGTGATCATACTGTCTAGCAAGTTTTCATACTCCTATGTCTTAGGACCAACAAACAAGGTTTACGGTGTATATCTTTGTGAACATGGAGCAGACATCCTTGTCATGGTGCCTAGGTAGGTCGACTCAATGTGAAAACATATGAGTGATTGCCTTAGGAATCATAAGAAAGAGGTTCTACCTCATGCCACATAAGTATCTACACCGTGCAGGTAATCCCGTCAGGGCATACACCAGTTATGTCACATTGTCCTATCTGAAAAGATAAATCAATAGCCCAATGAAAGGTTCTACAGGAATCTATATGCAAAGGCTGGGTTTAGTCAAAGAGGGTCCGTTGATGAGAGTTCCAATATACCGTCAGAGAGACAGTGCGGAAGTTGTCACTCTTTTTTATATACCTTGGAAGGTACAGTATCAACGGTGACTTCTGCCCTGGCACAGCAAGACCTGAACAATGTCAGCGCCGCGTTTCAGACACAGTCAGAGGGTGAAAATGCAGGAGTGCAATGCGGTGAACAAGACAAAGTAAAAAGATGATTTTAAGGATGCTTCTTATGAGTCAAACCTCTGTATTATTTTATTTTTACAATAAAAAATCCCCAGTGGAGTCGCCAGATTGTGGACATGCGGGATTCCACCACTTGCTTGTTTTTGTTTGATTTGAAAAGAAAGAGAAAAGGGTTTGTTGAAAACAGATACAGAGTCGCCACTTGGTCTTTAAGGAACCAAGAAACCGAATTTTAACTCACCCAAACGGATAAAAGGCACCGGCCCTTCATAACCAAAGAACTTGGCTCGGGGTTTTGGTACGAGAGAGGAAGGAGCCTTTGCCGTGACTAAAACACCCTCAACTCGCCCCGTCTTTCGACGGGCCTCAATTAGTATCCAAATAATCATCTCATACTATGTATGCTTCGAAAAATAATACTATCATAGTATATTACATCACATAAGAAAATTTGAAATGAAAGATCTAAAGATAAGATATCATTCATAACATCTAAGTCAAATATCATACAACGTAAAGTGAAAGATCACACAAATAAACCTAGGAAAAATCGTCTAATCATGTATCAAGTAATTAAGTTTCCCTAATCTAAAGGGGACATGAATTGTTCTTGAAACAAATAATCAAAGAAATCAAAATATGCTTAGCAAGCTAGGATGATGCATGTTAATCTTTGAGAAAAGAAGATCTCCCAATCCCCGGGACGGATGAGAAAGGAGGATTAAATCGAGGGGAAGCATGAACGTGTGATCATGATCATTCATTATAATCTTCTTAGATTAGGATTTACAAAAAAAGCCCAAATCTTGCATGAATGCAATGTATGTGTCTATAATGTCCCAAGATTGTAGTGTGCTTTGTGTTCATGGATTCCTAGAATGACTTAGAAGTCTAGAATGTGTATGACTGAATGAAGGAAATCATCATGGTATATGTACAAATGTATTATGAACTACTTCATAAAACATGAGCTAATTTGGAGTGCATGTAAGCATCAAATCAAAGGGGGGAAGTAAAAGTGTGCATGCTGTGAATAGTGGACAGAACAGTAACATGATCTTGTGAAAATGGAAACGAGGGGTTAGGAATGTTTTTAATGCATGAGTTTTTTTAGATATCTTCCTTATTGTGTCTAGAACACAACCCAAAAAGCCAATCTTTAATAACTATCATAGATTGAGAGAAATCATATAAACAATAGAAGTCGCTCAAAAACAGAGTCCGTACTGTCGACTGAAATGTTAGAAAATCTTAGAAAATGAAAACAAATGATCTAGAGGCCCATATTATACGGAAAGTTCTCTAAAACATTAAAGTCCAAGGTAAAAATAAGGTAGGACAACACGGTTTGGAAACGTTTTCTGTAAAACAAGTTGAAAGTAGACCAAGCTGCTGTGACAGCAAAAAAAGAATATCTAGAACATACTGTTCTGGAGGAGAGTGACGCGGCGGCACTGGGCCTGTGCCACGGCGGCAGTGGGCCAGTGCCGCGGCGCACTACTCCTTAATCGTCTGGATAATCCTGTTTAGGCCCCCAGAGGTTCCGGTATTTGCGAAAAGGCCCTATTTTGTCCAAAATTCACAGAAAATGCATACGAACTCCAAATTGAGGTTGCGATATACCGTTGGAAAGGTAATGGAGTCTATTTTACATAAAATAAAATAATTTGGGGATAGGTCACTTTGAAAATTTTTGCGGTATTTGCGATAAATGCCGATTTGATCGCATTTTTCGCCTTCGGAAATTCATAATAAACTCGTTTTAAATCCGAAAAGTGTGTGTGATATACTGTTGGAAAGCTATTGACCTCTAGTATCCATGAAAAATGTTTGAAAATTGTTACAGTGCTCCGATTTCAAAGTCATATTTTGGTCAAACTGGTCAAACTTGGGATTCCCAGGAAGTTCTGAAAACCTCTGGGAGGTCCCAGGAGCTAACGTTTTCGCTCGATTTTCTTTTAAAACTCATTTTAATACTTTCCACATGATCTAGACTGATCCCGGTAAATTTGGACGATTTTGGTCAAACTTGGTCAAACCTTGATCAAATCTTGGTCAAACCTGGTCAAACCTGGTCAAATCTTGGTCAAACTGGTCAACGGGGAATTTCTAGGAACTTCCGGGTCTTCCGGGATCTCTGGGAGCTGACGACTTCATCAAATTTTACTTAACTCATTTTCTTACTTTTCTTACGACGTAGCATGTTTCCAGAACTTTCGATCCAAATTTGGGAATTTTTGAGCTTTCAGGGGCATTTTGGTCATTCTGAGCATTTTGAAAAATAGAACCAACTTCCAGGAAGTCTTTTGAGTCTTTTTCGATCATTATGAACCACCAAGCTATGGGTCTCCTAAATCTGATAGCTAACAAAATGGGGTGTCTACACATTTTTTTAGTAGGGTAATTTAATATTTAGTCCTAATATATGCATCTAACTAGAAATATGTCCTTTTTTAAAACGAATCTAGAAATTAGTCCCTTGCCTAATTTGAATACTAGAATACCCCTATATCATTTTTATAGAAATGTATATATATAACTATATATGGTAACTGATTTATCATCATTTACTCCACAATTCATACATGTACATATATAAACTAATTTATATATGATAAATCAGTTACCATATATAGCTAAAAACTGAGAAATAATCTCCATATAAAGTCCACCATCACCAAGAAATTTATAACAAACTCTTGATAAATTCTCACTACGTATTCAGAACTTCATACTTAAAAACTGAAAAAATTATCAATGAGAGTGCACTAAAATAATGTGAAATTGCTCACTATATTAACTAAATATTGAAAATAGTGAAAATTTCATATTTTAATGTGTATAATAATGAAAATTTTCTCACTCATACTAAAAGGGTAGAACAACCCACTTTTTAAAACAAAAATAAGCATACACAGAGAGGATTTGATGAGAAATTTATCAACAATTAACAATTTTCGAGAACAATTCCAAAAAAAATAAAAAATAAATTCACACCTTTTAAATTGATATGACAAGTAATTTCTCACGAAATTAAAATAAATTTCTCACTTTTTAATACAAATTTCTCACTTTTAGGTGAGAAATTCTCACTTTTCGAAGAGAAATTCTCACTTATCTCTCTATACCAGAACTCCAGATTGTGCTTCTCTCGAATTTCTGATCTGTGATTCTCTTTCTTGCATCAATCTGTGTCGAGAACTCTGGCCCTCAAATTTCTTGTTCTCATTCACAACAATAATTGTTACCAATCCTGTAGAGCCTCTAAAGATGGCATGTAACTCTCTAAATCGTCAACTCCGATGATGGCATCGGCATCAATCAAAAGGTAAGGATGATTGGTAGTGGCCACCGGAAAGTGATTGAGGAACTTCTTTAATAGTTTGTAACAGAGAAATTTATCCCTCCAATCGGGTATGGTTGCTTCAATATGCATCGAAAATCCCAAACTTCATCTCAACGATGATGATGATGATGAGTATAATCCTTTTGTGTGATTGTATTTTAGAGAGAGAGATAGAGAGAATTGGAAAGAGAGAGAGATATATAAAATCTGTGGAGTTCCTCTCTCTCTCTATATATATATTTATATATAGATAGTTGTTTGGAGTTTAAATTTAAAACCCCTAAATTTAAGTCTTTATCACTATATATATCTTTATTACTATATATATAGTCCGGATCTTAAAAAATGGACTGTGTAAAAAGTGAGAATTTCTCACAAAAAAAGTGAGAAGCGTGTAAAAAGTGAGAAATTTATTTTCTCACATATATATATGTATGTATATATATATATAACGAAGGGCATATTAGTCCATAAAATCTCTATCAAATTGGAAAAAGGGACTAAACATTGATTACCTTCCAAAATCAGGGACTAATTACTATACATGCAATATGGTTATGATCAATTCCTATTAATGGTCCAAAATGGGGACCAAACCTTATATTTCTATTTTTAGTATTCCTCATTTCACGAAAGATTAAGTTAAGCAACCTAGCACCAAGTATGTGAATACCACATACTTGGTGGTTAAACTACCTCACTTACAAAGAGATTTGAAATCAGGATTAACTAAATCATGAACTATAACCAAGAAATTGAGTATGATATATTTGATATGTTTGTCATAAGTGTTCATTGAATTAATTAATCAAGAGAGCTTTCATTTCAAAATCAGATTGCAATTTGAACTTAAAAAGATCAATTTGGACTTAGTTTCTGAAATAGAAGTTGCTGGAATACAAAAAGGATTCTTCCCAAGTCACAAGCCTACCAATCGATTGAGATGTTTATCAATCGATTGGCATGAAATGACTTTCAATCGATTGGTAAAAACACCAATCGATTAATACTTGGAATATATAGCAATCGAATGGTTGACTGTTTCCAATCGATTGCCACTGATTCTCAATCAGAATCATGGCAGTGGCTGGGAACAATGTTTCTTCACATTATTCCCAACCAGAACTCTATGCTAGCATATATAGGATTGCATGGATATGAGTAACTTGAAAAATGGAATCAAACATCGACATTAATTAAACCTATGAACTAGAAATTTCAAAATGAAGCTAAGGGTATAATAATGTTTACAATCAAACCAATTCTAAAGCAACAAAATAAAGAGGAATAAACCTGATTTGAAACTGAATTCAAAATGAAATTTCTCCAATTTAAATCTTGTCTCAATCCAAAAAAAAAAGTGAAAAATCCTACAAAAACAACACACAATGAACCAACCCCTCACCTTTTTCACTCCCCTCTATATATAGTGTAATATCCACGAGCTGAAGGCGTCTAGGATCATTCTGTAACGGCTGATCGCCGTCCTGATTGCTGAGATCATGCACCATTAACACAGATTCATTCCAGTTTTCACCAATCGATTGAAAAAATATCAATCGATTGGTAAAAATTCCAATCGATTGGTAAAAATACCAATCGATTGATTATGGAAATATGTCAATCGATTGGTATGATGTCAATCGATTGGTACTCAAACTTCATCTTCTTGTTTCTTGATCTATTCCTTTCAACTTTTTATTCATTCTAACTTCAAAACCTGCATTCAAAGAGCTAAACACAACAAAATACCACAGAAAGCACATCATTGTGTAAAGAAATGAATTAAAACACAAGTGCAGATCAAACTAGAGAAATGGGGTTAAGTTTATCCAATTTTTCCTCTTTATCGGGCCAATTATTCTACAAATATCAGCCCTCATCAGTGCCCTGACTTATAGTGGTTTGAAGTGAATTTTAAAGGAAGTGATTTACTTGAGTTTTATGCTTTAAATATTATTATTTTTAATTGATTCGTGTAAGCTCCTTTGACATGCCAAGCTTTTTCACTCTGGAATGCTAGAATTTGATGACTCAAGAAACTACAAAACAAATAAAATAGTTAGTGACTCAAAACAAAGATAGAAAATAAGAAGAAGATAATCTAATCTAATATTTTCGAATTAACTAAACTAAGAATTTAAAACTAAAGGTAGTAATTTGCAATCCCCGGCAACGTCGCGAAAAATTGATCTTGTCAAAATCAAGATATAAAAGTATGCTTTCCTTTTTAAGGATTTGTAGTGTGGAAGTAAATGTCAAACCCACAGATATTGAATTACTAAAGCAATTTAATTTTAAAAACCCTAAGTGTAGTTAATTAAGAAAACAGAACTTTGATTTTGATTTTAATTAAACCATGAACAGTGAAAATAAATCTAAACTATGAAAGCAATTAAAAGTTGTTTTGATAAATATGGGAATTGAACCTAGGATTGCAAATCCACCACTAGCTTTATAATAAGGGTATTTATGCATTCAATTAGCTTATTACATTGGATGATAATGGGGAATCATAGCTACAAGCCCAATTCCTCTATCAAGAAGATAACTACGATTCAAGCATCAAAATAATTCATCTTTGGTTAGCACAGAATGTCTCACACTAAACTAGGGTTGCGACACACTCCATCTTCCCTAGGCATGAACTATTGTTTGAAAGCCTAGATATCGGTTTAAGCGGACATAGAATTAAAGATTGGCAAGTTGTTGATGGAGGAGGCCATGGGAATTCTTGGTCTTCTTCTTCTTCTCCTTACTTCCCTCTCTTCAATGGCTAAAGTTTTAGTTGTATATGGATGTATCTAATATTGTGTAATGTTGTATGTAACCCCAAAATTGATTTAGAATAGGATTTATATAGATTTTGGAAGGATTAGGAGGCTTTTTCTAAACCTAATCGCACTAGAATTGCTGTTTTTACGTTTTTGGATGTATTCAACCAATTTATATCGCACAAGGCTCTTCAGTACCTCGAAATACACATTTTTGACCTTTTTAATGGGTCGCTCGCGCGGGTCGCTCCAGCGAGATGGCCTTTTTCCAGCTTTTCTCAATTTTTCTCAGCTTTGTGCACCAATTATATAATTTTGATAACTTTTGACTCGGACCACGTATTGACCCACCGTTTATGGCCATGCGTCCATAACTCGAAGATCTACATTTTAGATCTCTGGTGAAATTTCTCAAATCAAAAGTATTCCTTGTCAAAAGTGCAATTTCCCGAGACTGCTACTGTATTCTGTTTTCACCGGAATCAACTTTTGAGCCCCGAATGACTTCCAAAGCCACTAATCATTAGATTTTTGTGCATTTTCAAGTTAAAGCTCCAAAACCTACAAATTATAGAATACTTATTAAAAAACAACTAATAACTAAATGAAATGGGCTAACAAAGCGTAAATTTAGGACTATAAACGGGAACTATTCGTCGCCGATCACGAAACACGCCTCCGTATTTTTCGGGCAGGCTCAATACAGAGGATAGTCTATAATAACTACCTCATCCTTGTTCTCACTGACCTCTCCAATAGGAGCCTCTACCTTAGTAGTGGCCTCGTCGACAGTAGCCTCCTCAGCAGGAGGAGACCCTGTGTCCCAGGAATCAGACTCAACCCCTGAGTAAGTCGAGAGATCACACTCGGGATGGTCCACGGCAACCCTCCTTTCCCGGTCGGCATAGCCCTGAAAGAAGCCAGCATTAAAGTCCTCATCTGCCGCTTTCTTCGCCTCCTCCCGAGAGGTCGAGGCCTCAGGCATAGCCTTCTTCTTGGCCTCTGTAATCGTCAGGCCCCTCCCAGGCAGTCTCCAGCTCCTCCTCGGCCACTCCTAGACTCAAGGCCAATGCCTTGGTTTTTTCCTTTTTCGTAGCCAGGGTAGACTCCTTAACCTCCAGAGTTTTCCTCTTCTTTAGAAGAGCAGCCTCAGTAGAATCCGCCCTTTCAACTAGCCCAGGTAGGGCAGATCCAACCCCAATCGCTAGACAACAGGCTTGGAAATACAACAGAAGCCAGTCTATCAACAAGGGCACAAAAAAAAAACTAATAATGGGAAAGGGTAAACCACTTACCAAATATAAGAGGCTATAAATCCACCCTACGAGCGCCTGAGGAGACATCTCCTTGTACCTCTCAATCTGGCTCGAGAGGATGTCAGCCCAAACCCTTCTCCGGGTCTCCTCCTCTGAATCCACCTATGGGATGCCCATCGGGATATTCCCTTGGAGTTTTCAAAGGTCGACACCACCTCAACCCGAGGAGTTGATGTCCGAACTGGCTGCTCTCTTGGACTGCGAACTAGCCTCTGGAATGATGGATCAATGGCCATATTAGCCCTCTTCCTCTTCTGACTCACCTGGGCAATAGCGGTGACCTCTTTTTTCCTTAGGACATCGAGGTCTTTCCTAGGGGCCATATCTGCAGAATCATAAAAAGAGGTGTGTTAAAGATAAGGAAGGATATGAAGAAGCAAATTCGAGAACCAGAAGCTTACCAGGAATGATTGGAGGAAAATCTAATGCTTTGAAGACTTCGGAGGGCTTGAAGGTAATTGTCTGGGTCAACACATCAATAATGCTGACAAGATCCTAGGCTAGCCTCTTTATCTGATCCTGGCACTCATCCAGGATGTTTGGTGGGTAGATAGATCCAGCTACAAAATTAAATATTAATCAAGTAGTGTTCATAAAATGAATATGAAGAAGATAAAGCACACTCAATACTTAAAGCCTTACCCCTCAACAAACCCTTCCAGACAATCGGTAGGTGTTCTTCTGGAGCCGCCTCGCAAAACCCGAGGGTGGATACTTGAAAGAACTTTCTCTTCCACCCCTTATTGTTACTCTGGCATTTGTCTATGATCTTCCTTCCCTATAGAGTGCCAAGTAAAAAAAAGCCATAATGGCAGGTAAGTCCATAACAACTCATAGAGAGTGAGCTCATACCCGATGATTTAGATCTATAGGTGGATGGCACTAATCAGGAATCTCCAACTATTAGGGATAAGCTGCCCGGGCCAATGTCGAGGTATATCAACAAGTCTTGGGTCAGAGGGGTCGAGGAAAAGATGAAGGCTTGCGAGCAATGCATCCTTAAAAAGAGTGGCATACCCAGATAGGCTAACTTAGGGATCATTAGCCAACACTACAAGGGAGAAGCCATCAAAACAATCAAACTTTTACCTAATCCTATCTAAATGTGACACGAGCAGACTACTGGAAGTTACCATGTAGAAAAAATGCACGACTGGCCTGTCTGAGATAGACGCTTATTTGCCTGACCTCTATGACATGGATACCTCAAAATGTTGCTGCCTCCCTTCCTTATCTGACATTCGGATGGGGAATTCAACCCTTGTTATGGTGGTCTGAAGGGTTTAATGAGGGGAGGCCTGAACTGGTACTTGGGCAACCTGAGCAGGAATGTTCTTCTTCAGACTGGGAAGAAGGGTTAAAGGAGGAATGACACATATCTAAAGCCCCTTCTACAGGTCAGGGGAGCAATTGATGGCCTAAGTATGGGTCTATACCCCCTAGCCTAAGATACAGAGGAGGAAGATCTACAAGCCTAAATGGCAAAGAAAAAATAGTCTTAGTTGTCTGATAGCACTCAGAAAGGACAAGCCCGAGATACACTGACTGGATGGGCTAAAGGGAACCTCCCTCCCTAAGAAAAGAGCAAAATCTATAAAAAACAAAAAAAAGTCCCACTCTCTCTCGAAACTTCTAGGAATCCTACTCTCTAGTCTCGCTCGTGAATAAAAATAAGAAGAGATGGAAAAGCACAATGAATGACATGGTTAGGGGAATGAGGACTTACAAGGAAGGAATGGTAAGAAGAGCTTGGGATGCTTGACCTAACTCTGTTTCGCTAGAACTGGTCGGTATTTTCTATTAGCACAGTAGGGATAAATGAAGAATTAAACAAGTATCCTTTACACAGACTGCACGAATGGTCCAGATGATCCCAGATCCAATGACTTAAAAGATTTTACACTTAAACGACCGATAGTTGGTGGCTTGGGCTTCTAAAGTGATCCCTCAAAAGGCGTGGACATTTAATGACTGATTTGATGATTAGTTCAGTTGTAATGGTTTGGTTGCCATAGTACCGGCCATGTTAAATCATGACTAGACCTATACTCCATATGGCACGTTGTAAGTCATGTCTTAAGCTCTCGGGATGACCACAGCAGGATGTTGACCCTAATCACCAAAACAGTCGGTCTATTATGAAGTAGTTCTCCCGAGCTACACTAATTTCCAAGCCTCATCTAATGAAGCATCAATTTAGCCTTAAAAATGGGGGGCATCTGATAAGTGCAAAAATATTCAATTAACAATGATAGAAGCTAGTCCTACCCGGTCTCTTTGCCAGGTTCTATAAATCCCGATCAATAGGTTAGGATGACTGTCCAAGAGCAACTCGTCACTGATACAGCTCAGCTTGGTTCCAAGATGTGGTCCAAAACCTTTCAGACAGTTTCCTATTCTAGTTAGAATACTAATGGAATGTAAATATTATTTCCTAATCCAATTAGGAAACTTACCCAATTTGTGTTAATCACACTTGATAAGATTGCCAGACCTTATCTATGCAGCTTCCATGTATGAGGAGGTCTCTTGCAAGTTTAAAAGATGACCTCTTACCCCCTAAACGGGAGGAGAAATCATCTTCTACACTATACCCATCATAACGTTGTGTAGTTAGCCCAGCCGACCTCTGGTAGCTCTAGTCTATTGTTGGTTCACCATGGGTCATTGGCTATTTTATGATTTAGTGAAGGTGCTCAGACATGCACATGGATGTAGGTCTCTTTATTAACAGGGTTGAACAACATAAAAATCGCTTGTCTTCTTCTTATTACTTTACACTATGAAAAATGTTGTCATATCACTCTTGCTCCTAACCATCAATTCTAAAGGTAGGATACCCTTGGTTCTTGATGGTACTCCCATGAAACTTTGGACGTTGATCTTAGTAGGAATCCGCTCTAACTCAGACTTCTGCAGGATCCTCAACATAATTTATGGCATGATTTTGATGGTAGCCCCCCCCCCCCATCCACAATAATCCTGATTATAGGGATCCCATCATTGTGTCTCTTAATATATAATGGCTTTAGGTGTTGGGATATCTAAGAGGTAGGTCTTTCAAAAAAAACTTTAACGAGCCCTCATGATCTTGGACCTTTCCTATTTGTTCTTCCTTCGGTTCTAAGGTTGTTATCTTAGGCCGATCGATGTACTGTCAGTGCATCCACATTTTTCTTGTTGGTTCTAGTATCTCTGTGTGGACCACGCATGTGGGTGTGGGGGAGCACTGTCGTTCCTTGACATTCTCCTAGGATGGATCCAAGGAGCACACTTCAAGAACTAGAACTCCTCACACAATCCTAGAGACAAAGAGTCGCCACCTAATTTCTATCAGGAACTAGGAAACCAAAATTTTCACGCCCAAAATTGAATAAGGTTACTCGTCCTTCATGGGGTCTTGGTATGAGAAGGGAAGGAGCCTGAGTAGGACTAAAGCACCGCCTCCTTGCCCTACCAAATTATAGGCTTTGATTCAAGTATCCTTATTCTAAATTCATAATAGGTGTTATTTTCTCAATCATAGTAGATAATATATACATGGAAAAAGGAGCATCTAATGAAAATTATTTCAAGAGACGAAATCAAGCAACAATCGGATGAACATGCAATACAAGAGAGAGGTATACTCATAGTGGCTATTCCCGCCTAGAACCGATGCAAATAAAGGAAACATGTCATGATATGTAAAAGGAAACAAGAAGACTTACATTGGATTAACTCAAGCGAAGTCGCAAAAAGCAAAAGAAAGGAAACATGTAATGCAATAATGCAACAGTCCTAGATAAGATGTCTCTAACATACAAGCACATAAATGTAGACTATCCTAAAGGAATCGTATCGTTGAAAATAAAGTTATAAACCTAGAAAAATTCAAAGGGAAAGGGTAGAGATAGTACACGACACATGGGCACTAAGGCACATGTAGACGAGGAAAACCCACAAATCAATGTCTGGATCCACAACATTCAATTCCATACACTAAGACACCAAGGAATACCCAAACATTGCAAAAATACAAGCAACCAAATGATATGCAGGATAAACAAGAAGATGTCATCAATCAAATTTCCAGATTCAGTGACCTCTAATGAATCCTATCAAAAGTGATCTTAAACATAAGATGGGTAAAAATCCTTTTACAGAAATCTATTTCATTGTAGTTTATGACAAAATCAATCCCATGGACATTTGATGATCATAAGGTCTCTGAAAAGTTGTTTTAACCAGACTCAATTATTCTGGAAATTTGATATCATTTGACAAAGGAATGCAAGACATAGTAGAAGTTCATGATTCATGTTGATCAAGTTGATCTAGGCTTTTAATCTCTCATCCATTTATCCTAGATGATTTCTAAACCAAATATTTTTCATCAATTGTTGTTGAGTGATCAAGGTATGACCATTTTGTATACATAATCATGATTGTAGATAAATTTAGAAAATTCCAGAATAATCGTATCATCTTCAAATGCTTAGAAAATGATCTTAACTTGATCGTATGCTCGCGATTTTACATTATCGTGTAGATACATGAGTTAGGAATTATCCCCAAAAAATGGATCACCGATAACTATGAAATTCAAATACAAAGAGATGATGTTCAAAGATGCCAACCGATTTCTCAACAATTTCTAAAAATAGGATATGGATTCTAGTGATTCTCAAAAACGGATCGAATGATACCTAATTCATCAAAGTTTACCCATAAAACCATCATAATATGGGTTTTGATGGACCAAATCGTATGGACAAAACCAAACTATTTTGCTGATTTTTAACTAATTCATTGTAAAGTGTGAGAAAAACATCTTGGGTGTTGGTTTAAGTTCATTAGAGAGATCAAACTCCTAGATCAACTTGATTATCATGATTCCTAATCAATTTAGCCCTCAAGTTCTATGAAGAACTTTAGATCATGGATTAAAAATACTTAAAAATATTATATTGGAGATGAAATTCAATAGGAATTCTAGTTTAATCAAGAGATAGGTATGAGCATAGGAATCATCCTTCTCATAGATCATGCTTCCAAACCATCATAGAATTAAAAGTAGATACATATATATAATCATGTATGCATCTGTCTAAACTAAATAGAAGAATGAAATTGAAATTAAAAATCAAAGTGAAAATCAATCTCTAATTGTGAATTATCAACAAAATCAAAGAGAATTTGGATCTAGTTATGTAAGTGTGTGAAGAACAAGAGAAGAAGAGGATGAGTGTTCTAAGAAAGAAATAAAACAAAACTAGATCCAAACATTATAGATCTATATATGAAAGTATGAATTAGAGATGATTTGTGATGTTTACCTCTTGGAGGATTCTCAATTATGTAATTAAAGTTGATTTGAAGGATCTCCTTCTTTAAGTGTACTTCAAATTCTTTAAGCACTCATCCATGGTGGAAATTAAAGGAGGAAATTGATGTCAAAATTCTCTTCAATTATCATATCTAGTTATCTTAACATTCGTTTTAGTAGAAATCAATTCATGATTCACTATTCTCTCTCTAGAATTCTCTCAAATTCAAAGTATATTCTTATATATCTTGTAAATACATTCACTTGTATTCTTCTCTATATCTTCTTATGTGTCCATGTATATCAAAGATGATCTTATACGGATCTATATATAAAGTTTGAAAAGCTAAACCCTTAAGTTTTAGGGTTAAAACAAAGTTTTTAGAGGTCAAAAAGGGGTTAAAATGGCCATTTTAGTGCCTAAATACAGTTTCTAGGCAGTTTCCTCGCAGTGGGAAGCTTCTGGAAGGATTTGGAACTCAAAAAATTTGATGGAGAATACAACTTATAGGTGGTGGCTTAGGAAAAATTGACCACCCCACATGTGGGACCCGCCACTTCCTTTTGTTGGTCCTCTGGTTGCCTTCATCTGCTATTTTAAAAATTATGTTCACTGCTTTTCCATATTTTTGTAAAAATGCTTTTTAGTGTCTGAAATCATCTGTTCACATACCTTTGGAATGATGTCAAGTTGATTTTCAGTATAAAAATATTCCAGGAGGATTTGAAATGAGAATTGAAGGCCAATTGAAGTCCGGAAGTCCTCCAGAACGTTCGTCGTCTTTTTGAAATCAAACGACTTCTTTTTTAAAATTGCTTTTCAATGTGCATCGATTTTGAGTTTTTCTTTGAAATTGAATATATGGATACCTAGAATACTACATTTAGAACACTTCATGTTCATATAACCCTGAGTGAATATGAATTTTGAGTGATGATTTTGACAAAATCGGGATTTTATGCATGGAAAAGGGCTTTTCTAAGCTTTAAGTCACTTCCCGAAGTTTGATCTTTCGATTGTGTTGAATCTAGTACCTTTCACAGGGTATTTTTCATCATTGAATCATCCAAGATGTTTTCTACCCTCAATCCTATCTGTGTGGTAAAAATTGGGTGTCTACAGTTTGCCCCTCTTTGGTTGAGTTTGTTGTGAACAACGTGAACTACAACTGATTGCCAAAGCCAGAAGGCACCTAATAACCATACTGAGAGGTTTTAGGATAAAACAAAAGTCTACCAAAATTAAGAAATCAAAAATCTTAGAAAATCAAGAAATTACGAAACCAAGAATGCAATGCAATGCAATGCTAGATAGATGCTGCTAAGTCAAGGCTGCTATTGGTCATGCTCTGCTAGAGCTGCCTACGTATCCTTTCCAGGAATTAGACCAGGATGTAGTTCAAGTGCATGAGGAGACAGAGAACTCACACAAATAACAATACAGATGAAATGCTCATATCCTAGGATATTGATACAGTATGAAAATGTGAATGTGTACGTGTTGGAGGAATAGTCCACAAGAGCTCCCTAGATGCAAAATATAATGCAAGGGATGCAACGTCTCACTCTCACAGTGGAGTATGTCGAAAGAGAAGTATGCTATCCTTATCTTGAATGAATCTTGGAGTCTTGTGTGAGTCTTTTTTTTGAGTCCATGGCTTGTAGGTGTCATTGTAGTCACCCCGATTTTGACCAAATGTCGAATTAAAGAGAGTGTCACCTCCATATCCAATGATGACAAGGACCGAAAGATTCGAAGTGTTCCAAGCTCTTTAGAAAGTCCTCCAAACGTGGTAAAATTTTCACAGAATGAAATACCAGGTGTTTAGGAGAATTCAGGTATAAAACACCACTTTTGGAAAAGATCTTCGAAAATAAGTTTTTTTAAAGAAAAAGGAGAAAAGAAAAGACCTAAAAAGGGGAAGTTCAACCGAAACTGGCACACGGCAGTTGTTTGCGGCACTCAGTGAGTGCCGAACGGCAGTCACAGAATGCCGGACCGGCATTTACTGAGTGCCGCCGACAATTTCTGACTGCCGTTTGCTTTAAAAGTCTGTATTTTGTGGTACAATACGTATATGTATGCGGATAAAAATAAAAAACTGATAAAGTAAGGTTAACAAAAATGCGGCAATCAATAATTTGGCGCGGCACTTACTGAGAGCCTCGTGGCAGTCACGGAATGTCATCGCGGCTTTCACGGAGTGCCGCAGCGGCATCCACTGACTGCCGTAAAGGATTTTTGACTGCCGCCTTCTGCAGCAGTTTATCTATTTTCAGGAAGTACTTATTGTACCACTAAATGAGACATTTACACCTATCTTTTACTCCGAATTCACTGAGAACACTTGGTATTTTTTGTCTATAAAAGAAGGAGGATCTTCCTTGGGAGGATAGACAAAAAAAAAACACAAAAAAAAACAAGGAGTAGCTACCACTACACTCACACATATTTGAGAGAGATAGAGAGTTTTGGAGAGCTTGAAGAAGAGCTTGGAAGATATTCAAAAAGAATTTTCAAAGAATGATATTTACAAAAGTGGATGGAAAATCAAATATGAAAAGTATTTTTCTTTTCAAAAACATTTTCTAAAATCAAAGAAAACTTTCTAAAAAAAAAAATCACTTCAAGTTTCAAAATTCTGAGGAAAGCAATTCTTTTCTTTGGAAAGTATATTAGAGGCATCACACTCGTGAGTTGTATATGCAATGCTCATGTAGTGTATGCGATGCAGATGAAATGCAATCTAATCTAAATGCAATACTCCTTAATCTAGCTTAGACCTAGCATATCAGCACATAAACACATAAGATTCCTTGAGTATGCTAATCACCCTACTAATCTAATCACTATCCAAGGATTTTTACCTTTGAAATTCTTTATGGCTCATGTTTACAAAATTGAATCTTTTCATGAAAATCTTGAAAAAAAGGGCAAGATTTGTAATTTTATAAAGCACTTTTGAACCATCAATGCCTGAGGTCTGAAAATCATGATTCTTGAAGACCAAGGTAAGAAATTGGAATTTCTCTAAAATTTGAGAGGAAAATTTGAAATTGAATCATTAATGCGTGAAATAACGATTCTTGAAAACCAAGGTAGGAAATTTGAATTTCTCTAAAATTTGAGAGAAAAATTTGAAATTGAATTGTCAAGTGTGAAATCATGATTTATGAAAACCAAGGTAGGAAGTTTGAAATTCTCTAAAATCTAGGGTGAAGTTTATTGGAAGGATCTTGTAAAAGTTAATTTCAAAGTGAATTTTCAAAAGGGATATTCCTGGAATTTTTAAAAGGCTTGGGTTTTCAAAAAAGTGCTTGTATTTTCAAAAAGTACAAAAATTGTGCTCGAATAATGATTGGATGTTTGGATAAAGACCATACTACCCTAGAGGAATGTACCATACAAGGTTTGATGATGCCTTCGCATACACGTCCTCATCATCCACATTAGCCCTTACGGGCAAACGTAAATAATTCATCACATCGTCCTAATCAAAGGTGATAATCAAGATCCTAATTCAAGGGTTCTACAGAAACTATATGCAAATGTCGGGTTTTACTCTCATAAAGGATCCATTATCAAGCTCATCAGTGTAGGTGACCACCTCCCCGAGGGCGTGCCGTTCGCATATGGGTTCTATATACCACATGCGGTACAAGGCTAACGGTGACTACACGCTACTAAAGTCTATTGAAAAATGGAAGAAAGGGGGCCCTCCACCCATAAGGCAATGGTCCTCAAGCAGTCACGGTGAAAGAACAATGCAAATGCAAGCAGAAACAACACGATTATTGAATTAATAACAAGGAAATTTATTGACTCAAGTCAAACCCTCGAAAAATAAGAAACAGTAAGTTTTATGTTCAAATCCCCAACAGAGTTGCCAGATAGTGGACCACGCATGTGGGGGCGGGGGAGTTCTGTTGTTCCTTGATAGTGTCCCAGGACGGATCCAAGCAGCACAAATCAAGAACAAGAACTACTCACGTGATCTAAGAGACAAATAGTCGCCACCTAATTTTTATTAGGAATTAGGAAATCAAATTTGACTCACCCAAAATTGAATAAGGTTACTCGCCTTTCATCACTAGGAACAAGGTTTGGGAATCTTGGTATAAGAGGGGAAGGAGCCCTAGTAGGACTAAAGCACCCCCTCCTCGCCCTACCGAACGGTAGGCCTTGATTCAAATATCCTTGTTCTTAATTCATAATAGCTGTTGTTTCCTCAATCATACTGGATAATATATACATGGCAAAAGAAGCAACTAAAAAAATCATTTAAAGAGACTAAATCAAGTAACAATCGGATGCATGTGCAATACAAGAGAGAGGTATACTCATAGTGGCTAGTCCTGCCCGGGATTAGTGCAAATAAAGAAAACATGTCATGATATGCAAAAAGGAACAAGAAGACTTACATTGGCTTAACTCAAGCGGAGTCACAAAAAGCAAAAGAAAGGAAACGTGTAATGCAATCATGCAATAATCCTAGATAAGATGTCTCTAGTATATAAGCATATAAACGGAGACTATCCTAAAGGAATCGTATCGTTGAAAACAAAGTTGTAAACCTAAAATAATTATAAGAGAAAAGGTAGAGATAGTACATAATACATGGGCACTGAGCCATATGTAGACAAGGCAAACCCACAAATCAAAGTCCGGATCCATGGCATTTAATTATCTGCACTAAGACACCACAGAATACCCAAGCGTTGCAAAAATACAAGCAAAGAAATGATATGCATGATAAACAAGAAGAAGATGTCATCAATCAAATTTCCAAATCCAGTGACCTCTAATGAATCCTATCAAAAGTGATGTTAAACGTGCACTGGGTAAAAATCCTTTTACAGCAAGTTAGATAAATGTCTTATGGAACTTTTCCAAAAAGTAGGACCTCATTAGCATTTTTAATGTTCCAAAAATAAGAGATTTGTGAACAGTGGACCAGGACTATCCAATGTTCTTGTAAATATCATAATTAATTCTACAAAAATCTTATGAAGCTCTATTTGGTGTCAAAAGAAAGCTATTTCATTGTAGTTTATGAAACAAATAATCCCATGGACATTTGATGAACATAAGGTCTCTAAAAAGTTGTTTTGACCAGACTCTATTATTCTGGAAATTTGGTATCATTTGACAAAGGAATGCAAGACATAATAGAAGTTCATGAATTAATCATGTTGATCAAGTCGATCTAGGATTTTGATCTCTCATCCATTTATCCTAGATGATTTCTAAACCATGTTTTATTCATCAATTATTGTTTAGTGATCAATGTATGACCATTTTGTATACATAATCATGATTGTAGATAAACATAGAAAATTCCAGAATAGTTGTATAAACTTCAAACGCTTAGAAAACGATCATAACTCTATCGTATGCTAATGATGTTACATTGTCATGTAGATACATGAGTTAGGAATCATCCCCAAAAAATGGATCATTGATAACTAGTGTAGATTTTCTGAAATTCAAATACAACATGACGATGTCCAAATCTGTCAACCGATTTCTCAATAATTTCTAAAAATAGGAATAATCAAGAGATATGTATGAACATAGGAATGTTTCTTCCCATAGATCATGCCTCTAAACCATAATAGAATTCAAAGTAGATACATACGTACAATTATGTATGCATGGATCTAAACTAAATAGAAGACTGAAATCAAAATTGAAATTTAAAGTGAAAATCAATCTCTAATTATTAATTATCAACAAAATCAAAGAGGATGAGTGTTCTAACAAAGAAAATAAATCTAAACTAGATCCAAACCATATAGATCTATATATAAAATTAAGAATTAGAGATGAATTGTGATGTTTACCACTTAGAGGTTTCTCAATTATGTAATCAAAGCTGATTTAAAGGATCTATTTATTCAAGTGTACTTTAAATTCTTCAAGCACTCATCCATGGTGGAAGTTAAGGGTGGCAATTGATGTCAAAACTCTCTTCAATTATCTTATCTAGTTAACTTAAGATTCATTTGATAAGAAATCAATTCTTGATTCACTATTCTCTGTCTAGAATTATCTCAAATTCAAAGTATATTCTTATATATCTTATAAGTATATTCACTAGTATTCCCCTCTATATCTTCTTATGTGTCCTTGTATATCAAAGATGATCTCATATGGATCTATGTATAGAGTTTGGAAAACTTAACTCTTAAGTTTCAGCGTTAAAACAGAGTTTTTACAATTCAAAAAAGGGTTAAAATGGCCATTTCAGTGCCTAAACGCAATTTCTGGGCAGTTTCCTCGCAGTAGGATGCCTCTGGAAAGGTTTAGAACTCAAAAAGCTCAATAGAGAACACAACTTATAGGCCGTGTCTTTGGGGGGACCCGCCACCCCATATGGGGGACCCGCCACCCCATATGTGGGACCTGCCACTTTCTTTTCTTGGTCCTCTACTTGCCTTCATGTCATGTTTCAAAAATTACATGCACTGCTTTTCTAGATTTTCGTAAAAATGCTTTTTGGTGTCCAAAATCATCCATTTACGTACCACTGGAAAGTTGTTAAGTTGAATTTCAATGTAAAAATATTACAGGAGGATTTGAAATGAGGTTGATGGACAATTGAAGTTTGAAAGTCCTCCGGAACTTTCGTCATCTTTTTAAAATCAAACGAATTGTTGTTCATAATTGCTTTTCAATGTGCATCGATTTCAAGTTTTTAATTGAAATTAAATCTCTAGGTACCTAGAATGCTACATTTAGAACACTTCATTAACATCTAACCCTGAGTGAATATGAATTCTGAGAGATGATTTTGACAAAACTGGGATTTTATGCATGGAAAAGGGCTTTTCTGAGCTTCAAGTAACTTTTCAAAGTTTGATTTTTCGATAGTGTGGAATCCAGTACATTCAACGGGGTTCTTTTCATCATTGAATCCTCCAAGACATTGCCCACCCTAAATCCTATCAGTGTGGAATCTAGTACATTCAACGGGGTACTTCACTCTGGTTTTACAATTTCACCATCGTTCGAAAACAATTATTCTATTATGGCTGATTCTATCTTGCTTTCTTCTACATTTGCTTTCATGGCCATTGACTGGTCTGGTTTGGCAATAAAAGACATTGGTAACATGGAAACCATGTTGGCCGACAACACTTTAGGAATGGATTCAAATTGGATCATTGAGTTATCCGAATCTAAAAACTCATCGGTCTCCTCATCCTTCTCAAGTTTACATTGCTCTAGGGTCTTTCCTTTTTTGGGCAACTTTTTCAAGGGCTCGGTGGCCTACATTGGTCCTTTTCCTTTGTTTTTGTCAAACACAATCTCCATCTTAGTTGTTGGCTACTCATAAGAATTGGGGACATAGGGCTAGAAGAGCCTTGGTGGGTTATAAGCCTAATCTTCCCAATATTATCTTTCATGTTCTACCTACCTGGCCCTTTGGAATCTTCTTTTTCGGGACTTGGTGCATTTAGGATGTGTTGGGAATTTGGGATAATCAACCTGAGCCACACTTGGTGGTAACACCATTCTCAATCATACGTCTGAAAAGGATGAAGCTCCCATTAGCTGGCTTTGCCTTGCAGGCATATGGTGATGGTTTTCTTACGATTGACCACTTTCTATGTCGCCGATCCATAGAGCTGATGATGGCTTTGGAAACCATTTGGGACTAAATTGGCCTTTCTATTTTTGCATCGTGGGCCTATCATGCACTGACCTCCTTGGGCTTGGCTCACGGTGCTCACTTGGTCTCAGCCTCTTACTTGAGCCAGTTGTTTCCTTCTTCACTTCGACCTTCCACCTCGGCCAGAGGACCTGTTCAATTAGGTCTAGCTGATATGGCAGATCTGTGATCAGATTGTCAATATTTAATCGAGCCGCTTCAATTTCGGCCTTCCATTCTACTTCTTTCCTTTCTCGGTATGTCCTCTAAAGTTCATGGATGGTCACTATCGATTTGTTTGATATCGACGTGGACACTTGCTTGCCTTTTCTCTGCCTCAACTTCTCCTTTGAGGCTTCTATCAGATTCAACTTTGGCTTGGGTTGGGTTAGCTTCGATTAATTGGGCAGAACCATGTTCGACCCTACAACCTGAGGAAATGGGTTGGTGTTAATGCCCATAGCTCTATTTGAGATCTTGAAGATTCCCTTCTCCACATTCTCCTGTATGACATTACGAAACACAAAACAATTATTAGTAGAATACTTCCATGAGTTATGCCATTCATAGTATTCTTTATTTTTATGTCGTCGGCCTTGGGGACTCAATGACCAATACTTAACTTAATCGCCTTTTTGGCCATGAGGGTATCAAATATTTGATCGGCCATTGTGATAACAAACGTACAATTTTTCCCAGCTTTGAATGCCATCTTTTTTGTTGTAGTGTTATTGTTTACTGGTTTGATCAAGGCATTGCAAACTACTGGCCATTTACAAATTTGTTCGGCCATGTCTACTTCTCCCACTTTGAGGTCACAATCGGCCACGCGAACCTCGTAGTTGGGGTCTGTGTAATATGTTTCACTAGATGAATTTTTTATCTCCTGTTTATCTAAAAGGATGCGTTCATATTGGGCAGTCCTCGTGGCCAGCTTGAACAGATCCCGAAAGTCAGTGCCCTCAAACCTCTTACGAAGTTCAAAGGTCATCCCTTCCATTGTAATTTTAACATAATCCTCTTTGGGCAGGATGGTCTTATACCTGTACTTAGCCTTCCTAAAATGGGCTATGTAGGTTTCGACCATTTCACCCGCCAACTGTAACATCCTTGAAAGGTCTACCAGTGATGTCTTATGCTTAGTCCTATAGAACTGGCCTTGGACCAACTCTTCCATCCCTTGCCAATTCTGGACATAGTTAGTGGGGCGGTTGACGTACCATGTAAAGGCTATCCCTATAAGGGAATTAGGAAACAATCTCAATTTTAATTGGTCACTACTACCTGTATGGTCGAACTGCACTATGAAATGTCCTATGTGCTCTACTGTTGACCATTTACCCTCTAGGTAAAAACTAGAGGATTGCAAATCTGGCTGCTTTTTGGATCCATTCTGTCTCTAGAGTTATGGACACACATAGCGAGGTCTCTTTGCTTATCGGCCAAGCCAGATCCACCGATGTGTTCTTTAGCACTTCTAGGCTATAAAGCACTAACAAGTTCTGTAACCATTTTTGTCAAGCCCTTCATGTCGAGGGCCAGGTCACCCATTATTGCATGGTTTTTTTTTGGTGGATGCATCATCTTAAATTGACCTTATCGCATATTGGTCGTTTGGCTGATTAAACTTTCAAAGTTTTCCATAAAACCTAATAGTGCACGGTAATCCTGCCTCATAGGTTCTACATTTTGTCTCTTGACTTCTGAGAATGCTTCAAGTGTCAAGGCACTAACTTGTGGTGAACGCGCAGTGCTCTCGCCCTCTGGTGGATCAACAATGGCTAGGTCATCCTGCTAGTTCTTAGTGGTTTTATTCTTTTTTGGAGGCATATTCTAACACTAGGGCCCCACCGGGTGGGCCAAAATATTTGTTGTAGTATTGCTTGAGTGTGCCAGAACCAAAAGTTGTTCGATTGTGCAAACTTATTTCCTAAACTGCATATGTGAGTGATATACTAGGCTTTAAAATCTAACTTCTTGTAGGTGATTGTGATGGCCAAGTAGGAAAGTACCCTTGGCCAGTGATTCCTAGATAGTTTTGAAGAGCACAAGTCTAATAGTGATGAATTCACTAGGTAAACAATTACAAACAATTAATAAAATATGCAAATATTTTATTGAATGTGTTTATTAAAAATAATAAAACGAAGGTACAAGTTCAGAACAAGCTCTGATTGTTCAAAAGAGATTAAAAATAGAAAAGGATAACAAAAGGATAGACCTATTGCTATGAGTACAGATAACCAGAACACAGGATTGAACACCTTTAAATGCTGTTTGAATGCAGTTTTTGGAGGGTGACGCAGAGTGACTCGGTAGTTTGATCTATCTCTATATTTATAGCGGCCTTAGAGAGTTTGGATATGGTAAGAGTTCCTCCAATTATGCTTTTCACAAGATAAGGATGCCCGGAATCCTTCCATATCCTAACTCCTTCCATCTTCATCATGATGTGACCCAATCCCAAATCATTTGGGTTAGCTTTCTGCATGTAGCGAGATTTGATCAATTCCCTACCAAAACGGTATCCTTTCCTTACCTTTAACATCAATAGATAAGGAAATGGCGAATCACATATTTTTACTCCCCTACTCTGCAATCGGGCTGCTGCTACTTCTAGTCTGCCAGGCTTTCTTCTTTGCCTTAAAACATTGAGCCTGATGACCGTGATACACGTGCCTCTGTCCAATCGGGCTTAAACCCTGAACTGTACGGTTACTTCGTCAAACCATGGTATTGAATCGCTGTATATCTCATCCTTCTTGTTCATCGGGCAGTAGATTTTCCTTCACATCATTGGACTTTATACCTCCACCCATTCCGCATCTCATGGGAACTTGTCCTCTAAGCCCGATCATCCCATTACTTTCTTGAGCCTGTAGTCCGGCTGACCCATGGGTTGAACAAAACCTAGTCCAAGCCCACTCTGTTCCATCCATTTAGGCACCAAAACCTTTGTAAATTTACATGTTACTCTAAAAATAGATACAACTTTATAGTTAATTATCATATGTCCATAATTAAATCATTTTGTGTTGATGCCAGTCCTCAATCCTCTAGCTTTTGTTCTTGAATGTTATTTTTGGTCCATGTATGTATGTATTGACTATGTGAATATTACTAAAATCAAAAAAGAAACATATGGGATAATTACACAGACCTCCTGTAAGGTTGAGCGAAATAACACGGACCTCCCCTCTATATTGCAAAATTACACTAACCTTCCCTCTCACATGAATTTTGCTATTTTATTACTTTGTTAAACATTTTACTAAAGGGTAAATATCACCTGCCTCCCCTGAGGTTTGGCCCTAATACACATAGCTCCCTTCACATTTCAAGAATCTCACTTACCTCCCTTATTTTTTAATTTTAGTGTTAGATTCCCTTAAATTTTATAACAATTTGTTTAAAGGAGGGGGAAAATTGATACTAAAATTTAAAATAAAGGAGGTAAGTGAGATTCCTGAAACTTGAGGGGAGTATGTGAATTAAGGCCAAACTTCAGGGGAGGCAAGTGATATTTACCCTGTACTAAACTATACACACCTCTCTTTCTTTCTCTCACTCTCTCTCTCTCTCTCTCTCTACTATGTGTTTGTGTATATATATACAAGTACATACAAAATATATGGACATACATATACATATGAATATGAATTTGTTCAAAAAATCAAAAATTTGAACCCAAAATCAATTTGTTCCAAAAACTAATTGTTCCTAAGATTTAAACCCAAAATCAATTTATTCCAAAAACTAATTTGTTCCTAAGATTTAAACCCAAAATCATTTGTTCCAAAAATCTAACATCCCAAAATACCAAACTCACCTCAAAGATGTATACAAGTATTTATGTATATATGTATTCAATGACTATATAGCTATATTCATACAAATATGTATGTATATAATGTGTGCGTATGAATGTATGCATGTGTGTATGTCTATATGCATGCATGCATGGGCTGTATATATGGTGTGTATTTATATATGCATGTACAGTATAGAGAGAGAGAGAGGGAGAGAGAGAGAGAGATATAGGGGCATTTATTTTATTTCATTTATAACTAAGGGTATTTTTGGCATAAGCCAATTAAAAAGGGAGGTCTCCGTAAATTTTCATTCTAGAGGACAGGTGTGTAATGTAAATCTAAACCTTAAGGGAGGTCTGCAAAATTTTGCAATATAGAAGGGTGGTCCGTGTATTTTTACCAAACCTCAAGTGAGGTCTATGCAATTGACCTGAAAAATATTAAGTAAAAAATGAATAAGTAAAAATGAGGTAGATGAACCAAGATTCATGTGAACAAAATTAGATTTGAAATGGGTCTTTTGGATTCTTGAATAATAAGGAATAACTAGATTTATCGGAAAAAATCTCTTGTTCTGATCATTCGATCGACGCTAAATAATCTAAAACAACATTTAAAGGACCAAAGAAGCAATATCTAGTGTTTTCTTTAAGAATTTCTTTTGATTATCACACACGATGGTAAACGGAGACATACAAATCTGCATAAAAGCCAATAATAAATCGAAAAATCCCAATCACTGTCACATACCACAATAGTGTTCGATAAATATGTGCTTTTTGGCCATGTTTATGGCCTAATAGATGTGGGACCCACTTAGAGATTGAGTGGGGTCCTGTAGACACCCCAATTTTGACCAAATGTCAAATCCCGGGATTGGTTACCTCTCAAAGACCGATGATGACGATGACCGTGACGTTCGAAGATTTTCCAAGAAATTCAAAATCTTCAAGATGTTCTTCAAGTTAAAATTGCAAAATAAAAAATATATATATAATAAAAAAAATAAAAAAGAGAGAGGGTTTGGGTATTCGGGAGAAACCCGAACATTGAAGGACACATGAGGAAATCAGTCTGAAAATTTGCTCAATATACATATAAAAAGGTTTTTGAAAATGATAAAAAGGAGTTTTAAATAAAGGAAAATTGTCTCTTGAAAAAAATAATAATAATAATAATAAGAAAAGCATAGTATATTGAAGAATATACCATGCACATGGGTGCATACCACCCACATGGGTGCATTTTAGCATAAACATACATGAATATATAAAGATAACTCACAAAAATTAAGTTTAGATTAATTTTCCTTTCAAAAATTTTAAAAAAAATGAGAAAATTCAGTTAGCCCCGGCACCCAGAATACCCAGCGGCAGCGCCGGCACTCACGGGTTGCCGCCAGGCATTCAGTGAATGCCGCCCGGCACTCAGTGAATGCTGCCAGCACCCGTCGAGTGCCGCCGGCTGTAACAGACTGCTTTTCTCACATGTTCTAGAAGAAAACTTTGCACATGGGTTTTCACCCGAATTTACCCATTTATCCTTGAGATGGTGGTCTATATAAAAAAAACTTTCATCTTCATTTTGAGGGAGACTTGAATGAACACACACACATATACTTGAATCTAGAGAGAGAGATACAAAATCATATAGAGAGAATTGAGAAGAAGAAAAGAATTTCTTGAAGAATTGGAAGAACTTTGAGAAGAATTTGAAGATTTTGGAAGAGCTTCACAAGAAATTGAAGAATTCTTTGAGGTCATAGAGGTAACCTCTTAATCCTTGGTAGAGTTAGGTTAATTCAATCACAAGTTCTTAGATCTAGGAACTTTTCACATTTTCAAAATCTCTCTTCTTACCCCATTTCATCACACACCACCAAGAACTTATGATTGAATTTCATGACATTTCATTAATTTGGATCTAATTACTGCCTTGGGTTTGAGATAAATTAGTTTTGAAGAATTTATGTTCCTAAATAAAACTTTGATTTCCTTTATTTCTATTTTATTCATAAGGTTCATGAGATCTTCCATATCTCATTGAAACTCTTTGAATTTGATTCCTTATTCTCCTATAACCTTATGATTCATATGGAGTTTGAGGTTGATCATGGTCACATCTACACATAGTTGGTGAGATACTAGTATCAACTCATGACTAAGATCTCTTTTCTATGAATCTTATGGAATTCATTCTATATTTCATAGAGGTTTATGTAGATTGTAATCTCATTTAGTTTCCAAGGACCATTAATTTGGTAGGAGAAATAATGAAATGATTTCATAATCTTCAATGATCTTATATTTGAGAGAGGAATTGGAGGTAGATTTTCATAGTCTATGTTTAAAATAAGTAAGACCTTAGGATTTTCTTGATAGATCTCCAACTATGAGATCTATGATAAGAATCCATCAAGGTTAAATCTATGAACATCTTCCTATGTCATTAATTTGTCCCAATAATCACAACCATGCTTGATTCTAGTCCTTTGTAGGATCATGGATCAAGTTGGTTTTAAAATATGAACATCAATTCAATATTGGTGCAGTGAATCCTTAAACCCTCTGTGATCAAAGATTTTTCATAAAATCATGGTCCGTTGGAATGGGATGAGACAAATTGGAGGGTGTTCATAACTCATATGAGTACCGCTGTGATTGTTGTTTTGATAAGATTCCTTACTTAGGATGGTTTGGGCTTATGATTTCCAAATAAGCAATTCTCTGTCCAAAATTTCAGAACAGTAAAACGGTTTTAAAATTGATGGATCAGAACCCTAACCAAGTTTTCATGACCTTTAATAATTTTTTCTAAGAACCTTAATGTGTTAGGAAGGTTCCCTAAAAAGAATGAAGCAATTCAGATTTGTTTGCTATTTTTAAAAAATCATACAAGATCTCTGGACAGAGAGTTATAAAATACTGAGTGAGGTATAGTATTTTTCGTATTCCCGGAGATCTAACCGTTGAAACCTCGATTTTCTTTTTGGATTAGACACTAGACTCACAGAAGCATAACATATCCAAATATCATTAAGATCCAACCGTTGTAAGTATTTTATTTCTATTTTTTAAAATCTGGTCTGCTCTCTGTAATTCATAAAAAACTGCTACTGTTTTTGTCTAATCTTATTTATTTCAACTCAAAGGGTTCCCTAATGTCTTGGGACCCAAATCATGTTTTGAATAATGATAATTTAGCTTAAATCCAGAGGCTAAGTGATCCAAATTAGTGAATAAATCCATGTTTTATTCTTATTCACATTCATTCATTTATGTACATCAATGCCTATGATTAGGACTAGCTATTGAATAAAGTTGGATTTCATGCTTAATAGATCTAAGCTAGAGAATTGGGATTGATTTTTTGATATCATATTATTATGTGAAGCATGTGGACTAATCTTTGTTTTGTAGCGCCTTTGAGGTACAATTTCTCATCTCTTCTTCGGTTTATTTACTTCATTGATTTTAATTGATTTTCGACTCCATGTGCGACACCTTAGCTTAGGTTTTGCCTTATGTGAATATGTGAATTAGAGACCTTTTCTTAGGCTTTGTATTTTGTTTATGCATTGCACGTTTCCATTTCGCGGCTGGATCCCGGGTGAGTTCTCTAGTTCCTTACTTGCACATCATGATGTTTGCTAGTTGAATTATGTGCCATCCCAACCCGAGACCCGACCAACCCGACCCAACCCGACCGACTCGAAGGGATTTGAGTGGTTTTGGCGGATGGCTGGATGAGTCATGGTTTTCCCAAGCCACACCCGATTGCTTATGGTTCGGTTGTCGGTTTTTATAATCCAAACCCGACATCACCCGACCCGACTCGACCACCTATTGAAAACTTAGAAAACACAATATATGTGGTGGAACTATGGAAGTCATTTTCAATTTTGTTTTTTGTATGTTGTATGAATCTAATGGTGGATTGTATAATTGTTTTTCATTTTTCTTTGCTTGTCAAGTATATGTAGGATTTTTGTTTATTAGTAAGTTAAATTGAATGTCTTCCTAAAAAGTTTGCAAGAAGGTGAAATGGTGAATAACAGGGTCATGCTTTGCAGTTGGGTACAATAAACTCAACACTATCAGGGTGTAAAATTGATAAAATTATGATATATTCTTTTTGTCGGGTTTCACCCGAAACCAACCCGAACCAACTCGAAACCGACGGATCGGTTTCACCCGACTATATGGATGGATGATGGATTCTAAACTCATAATCCGATGGGGTTCGGATGGATGATCGAATGGGGGTCAAACACGACTCACCCGAACCATGGCCACCCCATTGTGACTTATGAATGATATTTTACCGTTAGCAATTTTACACCATTTCCAACATGCTTGTGTTATGTATACCTATATATATATTAATTGAGGGCATGCTTAGATTAATAACTTGATTAAAGAGGATGTTGAGTAGAGGCCTATCGTGAGATAGGATGAAAGGGGGTGTTTTAGTCCGCTGGGCTCCTTCCCCTTTCATTCCATAATCCCCAGACCCAGTTTATCTTTGGTTTCGCAAAAGATCAGTTTGCTTTAAAATGGTTTCTTAATTTTTCTTTTAAAAATTAAGTGGCGACTCGTTTGTTTTTGAATTTGGAATTTGAAAAATGTTTTAAAAACAAAAGTGGGCCCAAATGCCGGTATCCACAATCTGGCGACTCTGCTGTGGATTGAACCCAGAATCTCTGGTTTCGCAGACCAGAATTTTGATTTTGGGTTCACTCGAGGATTAGACTTGAAATCATCTTTTTAATCAAATTAATTAATTTTTGTGTGCCCGTTGCATTGCACTTGCATGTCTCGCTAGTCGATTGAACGGAACCATGACCTTGGAGGCTCGGGGCAACCCGGTCGGTCAAGCCATCATGGGGCCGTGCGATCACCCTTGATCTCGTACCATGTTTTGGTATATGAAGCATCCTATCGGGTGTGTGTCAAGGGTCCCTTATTTGACCAAAACCCGGCCTTTGCATAATAGTTTCCATAGAACCTTTCAAAATTAGGGAATCAATTCTTGATTAGGATTTATGTGCTAGGGAGTTTTGTATGCCCGAAAGGGATTACTTGAGATGATGATGTTGTTTACTTGATAAAATATATGTAACCCTTTAATCACCTTTTAGCAATTCCTTCTCATGTCCCATGACATTTGGGAACATGCTGGATCTTGATTATGTGATTACATCTCTTACATCTTACTAAGCTAAGCATCATTGACCTTTTATGCATCTGAATTCATGAAGAGTATGACAACAATCCGATCATGTGATCCTCCTACCCAAAGAAATTTAAATACGTTTTTTGGAAGCAAATAGATTTTTAGTATCTTTATTCCAAGGTATTCAATCGTTCTTTCAAAAATCTTTGGAGTTCACTTTTTGATTAAAATTTCAAGCCAACCATCTTTGAAGAGAGAACCCAAAATTCTTAGAAGATTTTGAAAAGTTTCACCAATTAAAAAAAAAACGCTTTTACAAAGCAAAATTTTGACCCAATCACCTTTTGGTTGAGGAATATAATCCAAAATTCTTGAGAATTGTATTTAAGAGATCTCCACAATCAAAGAAATGCTTTTCAAATGAATTTCAAAGCAAAGTTTTAACCCAATCATCTTTTGTTGAGAAATGTTGTTGCTTTCAAAGGAAAGCTTCTTAAGAATTTGAAAGACCCCATCATCTGGGGGAAATACTTGTCAAATGGATTTCAAAAATTCTAAAATTTTCAAACCAAAAAGGGGTAATGAGGATCACAATGAAAGGAGAAATTGGCGTACTTGACATGGATGAGGATTTTATGTGCTTATATGTTTATATGCTAGAACTAGGATTTTATTTTCTATTGGCATATAGAATAGGCACACACACACACACATGCATCGCATCCGTGTGGCATATGAGCCATTCATAAATTTTTTTTTTTACCAAGCATTTTCAAAAAATTAGGATGTTTGAAAATTGATTAAAAATAAAAATGGTTGTAGGCAAGATAGCATTGGACACCAGGACAGTTTGGGTCAGGGATTCGAGTGCAAGGTTAGTACGAAGAGAGCCAAAGATAGAAATTGAAATGGATCACGAACAACATGCTACAGAAATAGCACAATTGAAAGAGAGAATGGACTAAATGATGACCATGTTGGAAACACTGACCCGTCAGAGGTCTGTAATTGATCCACCAATAATCAATCCGCCCCCACCCGTCCGGGATATGGAAGATGATTGGTTTGAGGATTTAGAACCACCGAGAGCTGATGTACCGAGGGCAGAGAGAGAGAAAATTGAGAAAGCTGAGAAAGTGCATATCGAGATGAAGGAGAAGGTGGAAAAGCTAGAGAAAGTTGTCCGCAAGTCTAATGGGGGTTGATAGCTACCTGCTAGAGTTAGAGGGTTTGTTTGAGGGAACTCAAGAAAAATTGCCAGCCGGTTTGAAGATGCCCGAGATTGATAAGTTTGACGGTTCTGGCAACCCCAGAAACCATGTGAGGATGTGCATTGGGGCCTTTCAGCCAAGTGGTCTGAATCCTGCCATGATGGCCATGCTATTTCAACAAACTTTGACTGGGGCAGCTTTATCCTGGTATTTCACATTAGAGCCAAGCAAGAGTCGCATATGGGAGGAAGTGGTGAAAGCCTTTGTCACCCAATATGAATACAACCAAGAGCTCGATGTAACTGTGAGGGATCTGGAAACAACCATGCAATAGAATAGAGAGTCATTTGCTGAATTCCTGGCACGATGGAGGGGGAAAGCTGCAAAAATGACCCAACGGCCATCAGAGAAGGAACAAATATGGATTGTAATCAAGAACATGCAGAGAGTGTACCAGGAGAAACTAATGTATCAATGTATTCAAACCTTTGCTGAGTTGTTTGAAATTAGGACAAGGATAGAAGACGCCATCAAAGACGGAAAGATCAAAAGAGAAGATTCCCAGGGGAACTGCCCTAGAAGATCATTCTATGGGGGGAATGCTGGAAATCAGGTAGCAACTGATGTTAATGTTCTAAGCCAGCCGAAAGAAGGGCAGAATTTTGCAAGAAAAGGGAGTGCGTCGAGACCAAAGTTGGAAGGGCAGCTTCGTCGCTTCACGGATTTAGGGGTTTCTCTAACTACCATTCTTAAGCGATTAAAGGAAAAAGGATATCTCAAGCCTCTAGATCCAAAACCAATGCCAGATCCACTTCCACCGGGCTTCAATACAAGCCTCTATTATGAGTTTCACCAAGCTCATGGCCATACGACTGACCGATGTATGAGGCTAAGGCATGAAGTACAAGATTTGATAGATAATAAGACCATTTCTTCTCCGCCTGCAGCTCGACCGCATGTGACTCGGAACCCGCTCCCCAATCATCATGTTGTACAACCACCACGGAACATCAACCTCTTGAATGTTGAGAAGGAAGTCTTCGACCCATCTGTGTTGATCGTACCGGTAGGACAAGCTACCAAATCTTATAAATTTCCAGAAGATCAGAGGACATGCCTTATAGTAGTCGAGGAAGAGGATTGGCTGATAGGAGGAGAAGAAGAACAAGCATTTGAGGAAGATATGGACAATGAAATCATCCAAATCAATTGGTGGGATCCAAACAATCCTACTGATAACTCTGTCTGGGAGGAGGAGGCTTACAGTGACACGGATGGTCTGTGGTCCGAAGGAGAAGAAGTGGTCAACCATGCGAAGCTGTTAGATGGGAATGACTTGAAGAAAGGGAAAGGGAAGGATCTTGAAGAAGGAAGTCAGGCATTGCATACACATTTCATCAAGAAAGGAGAAGATTTCCCCTGCTACGGCTCTCCAGAGCCATGGGTGGACTGCAAAGATAAGTACTTGGAGCAAAGGTCTGAGATTTCTTTCTTACATGAGTTCGTTGACTGACACGACTAAAAAGTTGTGCGCTCTTGTGCAACACCCAAGTGTAGGTGATCGTGCAAGTAATATAGTACTGGAAGTCCAGGTCGATCCCACAGGGAAGGAATAGGAAGAATATCTACTAAGTTACAACCTAAAGAAAAAGAAAATAAGAATGAAGGATTGGAGGTGTACTAACAAATCCTAGTTAATCAAATTAAACTAAATAATAAACTTAACATAAAGAAACATAAGAATTAAACAACTAAATTAAAGGTGTTGGAAACACGTGAATCCACATTGATCCTAACCATCTACCATGCATACTCATTAATGTTCTATGGAGTTCATTCCTCTTCAGCATTCCGTATTTTTCTAAAGATAAAGACTCAGTAGCCCTTTCATGACCGGGACTACATCATCACATTTGAGTAAAATACATGAAAGACAGTTTAAAACAATGGTTATTACTTGCACTCTAAATGGTGTTAGCATTCAAAGTTGTTTTCAAAAGTCATTGAAGAAAAGGCCTTAAGGCTTTAAGTTCTAAAAAACTGTTGTGACAAACTGAGCTTATTGGGACAATTTGATGACAGATTTCTAAAACGGAAAGTCATGGAATACTTAAAAGAATCATCTCAAGAATTAACATGTTCGATCGATCGAAGCGCTCTCGATCGATCGGACAGTCTCATCCTTCAATCGATCGAAAGGTCTTCGATCGCTTGACTATCCCTGGTTCGATCGATCGAAATACCTTCGATCGATCAAGCCCAAGGTTTCTAAAGATTGCATGGCAGAGGCTGGGATTCAATGTTTCATCACATATTCCCAACGTCTAAACTACAGAAACATGATTAAACTAATACAGTAATAACAAACTAGAGTAATCATAGCATATAAACTAATAGCAATCAAATAACAAGGATTGGAAAGAAAAACCTGGATATAATCTGAAATAAACTTGAAATAAACATGAAAGAAACTTGAATCTTCAATAATCTTCAGTAAATCAATGGAAAAGAGGAAGAAAAACAAGAATCTAACCTAATCTACACCTAATCTAACCCTAAAACTACCTTAAACTGCTGTTTTTCGCGTTCTGGAGCGTCCCCCCTTCGTCTGGCGTCAAAACGACGTATATATAGCGTTTCCACAGAGTTTACCCAACTTTTGGGTGAAAATAAAATTCGATCGATCGAGCTTAGTTCGATCGATTGAACTCTCTTCAATCGCTTGAACTCCTCTGATTTTGACAGCTCTGCGCACCGATGGGAGAATGGCCATAACTTTTCACTCGGACCTCGGATTGACCTCCCGTTTGCGGCCACGCGACCGTAACTCAAAGATCTACATTTTATATCTCTGGGAAAATCTTCCAAATCTGAAGTCTTCATTGTCAAAATTGGCGTTTTCTCAGCTGCTTCCGTTGTTCTATCCACCAGAATCACTTTTCTTTAGCTCCACTTCATTGATTTACATCCTAATACCTATAAAACATTGCAAAAACATATGTTTTAGCATTAACACAATAAAAAGATCATTGTTATTAGAATGCACCTAAATATAGGGACTTTGGGGATAAAAGTATGCATAAAAGACCATATAATATTCTATGAACATGCACTTTTCATCTCAAATCACACCCCCAACTAGCTCGTTGCTAGTCCCTAGCAATGAAGCGAACTACAACAGTGTTTATTTAACTCTAAAAATTAAAAATAAAGTAAAGTAAAAATCCTAAGTCACTTTCGCAGGAATCGCGATTGCATTTAGCGTATGCAACAAGCCTTTAAACCCCTAGGTTCCCCCTAGTGGACGAGTGTTGTCTCGTGAGGGTTTGCAGTGAATCTACCCACAACATTCATGTTTAAAGAAATGGTTCTCATTTAAATATTTTCAAGGAATTTTCCTCTCATTTACAATATAGTTAAGCTCAACAATCTCATGAAACTCTCTAGTATGCCATAGCAATGCAACACACACATTATAGTTAATCTACTATCAAAGTCATTAGAATGTTCCATACCTATTAATCTTCAAGTGTGTGTGTGAATAGACAATCAAAATACAAAACTTTAATTTCAAAGCTTGCATAACCTAAGATACTATCAAGACGTTCATTTTGACTCAACTCTCACCAGAATTACACTCTCAAGATGAAATTACTTTGAATTAGGTGTAATAATTATCACTCATGATATGGAAGCTATAAAGAGTAAATGTGAATGGAATCTAATGCTTCTCATATCTAAATAGAAAAACAGAAATTTAATAGTGAACAAAGTCTCATGAAAGGATACTTTTCACTAGAAGAGCGAGATACCGTGGATAACTCTCTCATTACCTTAACTTCAGATCCATTTTACTTAAAATCATCAGGACTTTGAAAAAGAGGTGTTAGATTAAGAAAAAAAAGGCTCATGATATTCAATTGGGTCAAAGGATGTGATTGGAATGTCTACTATAACTTTTCAAACTTCCCACATCTCCAATCTCTCTTCTTCTTCTTCTTCTTTTATTTATTTTTTTTTACACTCTTCTTTTCATTCCTTTTTTTTTTCTTTTGTAACAACCATTGGCATTTTCTTTTTTTTTTTTCTTTTTCTTCTCATGCTTTTCTTTTTTTTTCTTTCATTTTTTTCTTTGCCAACTTTCCCTTATTCACACTACCAAACTTCTTGTCAATGCAACACATCCCAATCACACCTAAATAAAGAACTGAGGCTTGAACTCCTAATTTGGAGTTAGGTATAGACTGTAGGATTGTGAGGACAAGGAAAATATGATAAGCTCAAGAGGTGAAGTAAAGGAATATCATGGAGGTAGACCAAGGCTATATTATCCATATATGGTCAAAAGATGGCCTAAATCATCTTCTAAGTTAATAGGATTATTCATTTCAGGAAATTCAAGAGCTCTAAAGTTTGGTAAATCCTGAACGTTCTCTTCTAGTAATCAGTCAAAATGAAGAAGAAAATGAGACTTTCAACGAATTAATACGCTTTTCAAAAAGTAAGAGTAATTGTATAAAACCCTCAAAACAAAGAAAGGCACAAAAGCTCACTTGGGTTATTAGTCTCCACTACAGTTTCTTAAGACACCTAAGCTATGCTTACTAATCCATTTTAGCAAAGTACAAGGTTGACACAACGTGCTCAAAGTTGTTTGAAGATTAAAAAGTATAAAATATACTATAACTAAGATAGTAAAGAAACTACCATTGTATATCACATACTAATAACATACAGAAAATAACACTAATGCATCATAACTAACTAAATTAACTATGAGAGAAATACAAGAACCATTTTATTATCTTTAAAAATAAAATTAAAAACTTTAAAATTTTTGCATTTTTTAATTTACTGAGTCATGTTGCTAAGCAGGTATATTGACATTAAAGCACCACAAAAAAAATATGAGGCATGCAATGGCTCACTCCCCCCAACTAAAACTAAACATTGTCCCCAATGTTCTAAACTAAGCACATGGACATGTAAAGTAAAGCGAGAGAAGGAAGGATGTTACCTCGAGGCATTAATATCCAATTTTTTTCAAGTTACCTGCAAAATCATTAGTAGCAACAAGAAAAAATAGAGAACATAATATAACAACTCAGTTAATAAATTCGGTTAATCAAGATACTTATCATAAAGTAACAACCGAAATTTTTGAGGATCTTCCCAGTGAAATAATTTAACAATGACACGACTTTTGAGATCCTCATAAAAATGCAACTCCCCCCAACTAATGTCAGGCTCAAGGTCAGAGGAGAGGATGCAAAACCTATGGCTTCCAAATTTTTTTGGGACAGTTATAAAAGGAATACCACACTTTTTAGGAATTATATACAAGAAACGATCTTTGGTGTTGTTATTTCCTATAACAGTCTCTATTTTAATACTAAAAACAGGGGGAGGCCATGGTTCAATAAAAGGGTCAGGGTCGAAGTGATGTTCTAATGAAGCTTCACCATCCTCCTCTTGTCCTAGAACAGAATCGATGGAGATATAATCATATGAATTGAATTTCTGTTCTATGCACATGGTTTTGGACTGGACTTGGATAAACCTATCTATTTGGGCCTCAATGTCATAATCACTCAAGAAGGTCAAGCAGTCTAGAAGATTGCTAGCTTCTTGTTGAATTTTAAGATCATCTAAAGTGGGCCCAATATTTTCCAAGTCTTCTCTCAAAGAATTTTGAAAGTTAAAATTTTGTGAAGAACATGTGCTAGTATCCTTACCATCCTCTTCCACAACACATTCTGTTTGTTCACGAATGGGGTACACATAACATTCAAGCTCAGGACGAGAGCTTTGATTTATAGCAAGGATAGGTGATGGGCAACTTGGTGACACCACCTCTTCGGTCGAAAGAGGTGAGGGTTCATGAATATCACAAGAATCTAAATCAGATTTAGATTTTTCAATTATGTCCTCCCTAGGGTCACTTTCAAAGGTAGGGGTAGAGTCAACAGGGGACTCTTCCTTTCCTAATTGCGTGCAATCACCTAAACTCTCGTCATCTTTTAAAACCTCATTCTCATCCTTGTAACTCTCCTCACTATATATGTCATCTATTGAGGTACTCTGGACAAAGAGATTGTGCAGTTTTATCTAGGCAGTGAAGGAGTTGATGTCTGGGGTTGTATGTTGAGGAGAAGATGGTTCTACAACTTCATGCTCAATGGTTCGGTTTTGGAGTTCTTGTTGGGTTATCACTTTCTCAAATAAGTTGTTAACCTCACTCGGTATGAACCCATCATTGTCCTCTAATTCCATTCCATTGTTAGTGTCTTGAAATTCAGGTTGTAGCGTTGAAGGACTGGTATAGTCTTCTAAAGGTTGGCTATCAAATGCTTGTTGATATCTAGCTCCTAATTTATCAATTGCACTCTCTAGCCTCTTCATTTCACTAAGCAGCAATTCTAACATACCATTATCCTCAACTTGGTTATTCTCCTCATTATAACTATATGAAGTTTCACCCCATTGTTGTTGGTAATAGTCCCTTTCCATTGTGTTTGTGTGCAAGACTCCCCAGAAGGAAAGTCTTGGTGCATTTGGTAATCGTGGGAACTACTACTATATCCTACACTATCATTTTGGTTATATCCCCATTGCGATTGATAGAGCTCTCCAGATGGAGGTACTTGACATGTTTGATAACATGGGGGACTAACACGATGGTTTTCCCATTGTGGTGATTGGTAGCACTCAGGTTGATAATGTGCATCATATGTGGGTGCTTGCCAACTCGGGGTATAGTTCTCATTACCTAATGTGTACCCATTCGTGGTATTTGTGTTGTATGGAGGGTAATATGGATAAGACATGTTTACCCAAAATATTTAAACAAAAGAAATAATTTTTTTTTTTTTTTTTTTTGTGAGAGAAAAAGTCCAATGATTTTTTTTTTTTTTTTTTTTTTTTTTTTAAGTAAAAGAAGAAAAATGGAAAAACTTAGTAAAATCCTAACATAGTTGCCTTCCCCGGCAACGGCGCCAAAAACTTGACACGACTAAAAAGTTGTGCGCTCTTGTGCAACACCCAAGTGTAGGTGATCGTGCAAGTAATGTAGTACTGGAAGTCCAGGTCGATCCCACAGGGAAGGAATAGGAAGAATATCTACTAAGTTACAACCTAAAGAAAAAGAAAATAAGAATGAAGGATTGGAGGTGTACTAACAAATCCTAGTTAATCAAATTAAACTAAATAATAAACTTAACATAAAGAAACATAAGAATTAAACAACTAAATTAAAGGTGTTGGAAACACGTGAATCCACATTGATCCTAACCATCTACCATGCATACTCATTAATGTTCTATGGAGTTCATTCCTCTTCAGCATTCCGTATTTTTCTAAAGATAAAGACTCAGTAGCGCTTTCATGACCGGGACTACATCATCACATTTGAGTAAAATACATGAAAGACAGTTTAAAACAATGGTTATTACTTGCACTCTAAATGGTGTTAGCATTCAAAGTGGTTTTCAAAAGTCATTGAAGAAAAGGCCTTAAGGCTTTAAGTTCTAAAAAACTGTTGTGACAAACTGAGCTTATTGGGACAATTTGATGATAGATTTCTAAAACGGAAAGTCATGGAATACTTAAAAGAATCATCTCAAGAATTAACATGTTCGATCGATCGAAGCGCTCTCGATCGATCGGACAGTCTCATCCTTCAATCGATCGAAAGGTCTTCGATCCCTTGACTATCCCTGGTTCGATCGATCGAAATACCTTCGATCGATCGAGCCCAAGGTTTCTAAAGATTGCATGGCAGAGGCTGGGATTCAATGTTTCATCACATATTCCCACCGTCTAAACTACAGAAACATGATTAAACTAATACAGGAATAACAAACTAGAGTAATCATAGCATATAAACTAATAGCAATCAAATAATAAGGATTGGAAAGAAAAACCTGGATATAACCTGAAATAAACTTGAAATAAACATGAAAGAAACTTGAATCTTCAATAATCTTCAGTAAATCAATGGAAAAGAGGAAGAAAAACGAGAATCTAACCTAATCTACACCTAATCTAACCCTAAAACTACCCTAAACTGCTGTTTTTCGCGTTCTGGAGCGTCCCCCCTTCGTCTGGCGTCAAAACGACGTATATATAGGGTTCCCACAAAGTTTACGCAACTTTTGGGTGAAAATAAAGTTCGATCGATCGAGCTTAGTTTGATCGATCGAAGCTTCGATCGATTGAACTCTCTTCAATCGCTTGAACTCCTCTGATTTTGACAGCTCTGCGCACCGATGGGAGAATGGCCATAACTTTTCACTCGGACCTCGGATTGACATCCCGTTTGCGGCCACGCGACCGTAACTCAACGATCTACATTTTATATCTCTGGGAAAATCTTCCAAATCTGAAGTCTTCATTGTCAAAATTGGCGTTTTCTCAGCTGCTTCCGTTGTTCTATCCACCAGAATCACTTTTCTTTAGCTCCACTTCATTGATTTACATCCTAATACCTATAAAAGATTGCAAAAACATATGTTTTAGCATTAACACAATAAAAAGATCATTGTTATTAGAATGCACCTAAATATAGGGACTTTGGGGATAAAAGTATGCATAAAAGACCATATAATATGCTATGAACATGCACTTTTCACCTCAAATCATTGACTATGAAGATCCATACCTGCAAGCGCTCACGGAACCTATGTCTGTCCGAGATTGGATTTATGCACTGGATGGCCTGGCCATGAGGAATCTCTTTAATGAAGAAAGCAGTAAGACCGAGGAGAGTGGTCCAAAGAAGGTCATGGAAGTGAAGATTGGGAAAGACCAGATGGGAGAAATACTGAAAGAAGAGGTCAAGGGAAATAAAGCAAGGACGGAGAAGCCGAAAAATGGAGGAGAGATAGAATCAGGGAATTTGCCAAAATGTCCTTGAGTCTAGTGATAGGATTCCCCTACCCCGGAAGTCTATAATGGCCAGTATGAGCCAAACCTTTTAAATTTTCTGTTATCAATAAAAGTGACTGATTCTACTTACTTGATTCCGCTTAATGATTTTTTTTAATAACTGTGAAAAAAAAAGAAGAGCAAATGAACCTGCATGCAAAATCATTGAGGAAACCTTGGCATTTGACTTAGAAAATGAAGAAGATTCTCAAAGTGATTCTTTCCATATTTCACTCAATAAAGATAAAAGCATAAAATTGATCTCATTGCTAAAGGAATACAAGGATGCCTTGCATGGTCCTATGATGATGTGCCAGAATGAATTCAGAAATTATCCCACATCACCCCCTTTATACCAAACCTAAAAGGTGAGCTCACAGTCCAAAGCCATGAACTTGTTCCTTAATGGTAGCTAGATATCTTAAAAGAACTTCTTCTTCTTAAAAAAATAAAAAGAAAGAAAGAAAAAAAAAAGAAAAAAAAAAGAGAGCTCGCTAGGATGAAAACCCAAAATGGCGCCTAGGCAAAAGTTAGAGCAAAATAAGATGCGTGTTGATTTCAAAATCCGAATCCTAGCCAGTCAAAATCATGAAGAGAATAAGAGATAGTGAGAAAAGAAAGGAAAGAAAAAAAAAAGAAAAAAAGTCGAGAATAAATAAGATTGAGAATTCTTGAGTACTTCAAAGTACATGAATTATCCTAAGAAAAGAAATTGAAAATGAAAAGAAAGATTTGAAAGTATCAATTAAATTTTTGTGAGAGACTCAATGAATAAGTGATAAGTGGACCTAAAACAATGCAGAAATATCTTTGAGAAAGATAAAGAGTAATTTGGAGGGCTGATATTACTCTGTGAGTATGATAGAGTATGAGTAAAATATGATGTATTATGAGAGTTGTAAAGATTGACTGGCTAGTGATAAGGTGAAAAGAATCAACCGCCACAAAACAAAAAAAGGGAAAGAAGAAAAGAAAAGAAAGAAAAAAGGAAGAAAAGAGGGAAAGAATAAAAATAAAAAATAAAAAAAATGCATAAGAAGGAGAAGTAGTTCATCATCTTGTTCGAAAGCTGTCACAAGGAATATGTTTCAGAAATTCTACCCAGAAAGGGCACCCATTGAACCTAAATGTAAACATGGCTCGAAAAGCCCACCAATTCTTGAAGCCTTATTCTTTCAAGACCTCCAGAGTAGATGAACTACGTTTTGACCTGATTCCCATTCGGGGATACGTAGGCAGCCTGGAAGGTTCGGTCACAACTACACACGCAGTCAATCATTGCACTTCTTTCAGGCCTCGATCGAACTACTATAGGACCTGATGCCCATTCGGGGATAAGTAGGTGGGTCTCCCAAGGCCCTCGGTCCAAAGAAGAAACCCAACCAATTCATGAAATTACCTTGAAAACTAGGGGTAAACTATCGTTTGCCCAAAGGCCGCGTCAACTCCCTCAAACCAGGGACAAACTTCGTTTGCCTAGCATTCCCAAGCCCCCTGTCAAACTAGGGGCAAATTGTCGTTTGCCAAATAAAATATCTCTGTGTTTACTGGCTTTCAAGGACCAAGCTTAGGCATCCTAAGAATTCTTGAAGTAAAAAGTTGAGGTTTTCATGCATAAATCTAAAATGGATTTAAGATGGAAAGAAACATGAACAAAGAATTCTTAATTATCAAAAAGTCAACCGTAAAGGAAGATACAATGAAAAAATATTATGGGATAACAATTTTTTCTAAAGTTGATCAAAGAAGCGCAAAGAAAAGAAAGCAGAATTGGTCACAAATTTGAAAATGTGTGTATCTCAACTCAGTTTGAGTCTACCTTCTTGAAATCCAAAAGATATATTCCGCAGAGGGATCAACAAGAATTAAAGATTCCAAAATAAGGGTAATAGCAGGGAGGTCAGGGAGTCAGATTCTGCTCCGCTAAGGAAATCAAATAGAGGTCGAGTAATATCTTCAGAGAGAGAAAAATCAAGTGAATACCCTCAGCAGATCAGGCTCCAAGCCGTACAAGCTAATCATCGGATGAACCAGAAAGCCTTTGGATTTGTCTATAATCAAAAAGGAAATCTGTAAATAGAAAAGTGGGGTTGTTGTGGAGAACTGGCTCATACTTCTTCCTCTGCTTGCCCGAATCGCCCAAACTGCTGTCCATAGCAAGCAATCCATCAAAAAGAATATTTTGAAAAAAAAAAGAAGAAAAATAAAATGATAAAGATAAATCCGAAATAAGAAGCATATAAACATGTCTTCAGCTAGAATTGCCCCAAAGCAAATCTTTTGAGCCTGTACCGTCATCGATCAAATCCTCGGTCTTGGTATAAGTCGTCTATCGCATCCTATGAGTCACCGATCAAATCCTCGGTCTTGGTATAAGTCGTCTATCGCATCCTATGAGTCACCGATCAAATCCTCGGTCTTGGTATAAGTCGTCTATCGCATCCTATGATTTACCGATCAAATCCTCGGTCTTGGTATAAGTCGTCTATCGCAACCTATGAGTTACCAATCAAATCCTCGGTCTTGGTATAAGTCGTCTATCGCAGCCTTTGAAGTCACCGATCAAATCTTCGATCTTGGCATAAGTCATCTACTGCAGCCTAGGGTTACCGATCAAAACAAAAAGGGAAGGGATAAAACCAAATTTAGAAATGCCGAAAACAAGTAGTCGAGTCTGCGCGACTCCAGGTCTTCGAAAAATAAAATGAATGTTTTTTTAAAATGAATTTTTGATCTTTGAAAAGTAGAAATGAATTTTCGAGTCCGAGCGAATTTGGGGTCATTGAATCTGGAGCGATTCTGACTTTTCTGCTGTCTGGGGTCATTGAATCTGGAGCGATTCTGACTTTTCTGCTCTCTGGGGTCATCGAATCTGGAGCGATTCTGACTTTTCTGCTATCTGGGGTCATCGAATCTGGAGCGATTCTGACTTTTCTGCTCTCTGGGGTCATTGAATCTGGAGCGATTCTGACTTTTCTGATATCCGGGGTCATCGAATCTGGAGCGATTCTGACTTTTCTGCAAAAACATCTCATTTCCTGAAAGACATCTGTAATAACCTGCATTTTTCATATTTAATTGCATTGTCATATTTAATTTCATTTGGTAGTGACTGCTTCATTTAATTACATTTCTCATGTTCTAATTATTATCCCTTGTGTTATTTCATATTAAAATTCATGTTGGGGTTAAACTGTAATTTTTATAAAATTTAGCAACACCTGTATTGAATTTCAAATCTGTATTTCAAGACGGTGAAAATAATTTCTTTGGATTCAATCAGTATTTTTATAAAATCAAAAAACCGTTTCCTACAGTAAAATGAAATTTCTGTATTTTTGTGGTAACCACCGCGCCCCGAAAATACCAGTTCACTTCCAAAACTGTCCATGTTGTGTTTAACTTCCACAGATTTTGGAAGTGACCGATTTGGACATTTGCTTTATTTCCAATTATGGCAAGTGATGATTGCCTTGTGCCTTGTTTGGGAACATACAACTTGTATGTGCAAATGTTGTGCCATAAGCTAAATTGCCAAACAACACTATTTGACCCCTACTACTCTAGTTGCCTCTTCACAATCTGAGATTGTATATACATATGTATAACTCAGCATATATGCTCTATGTTATTGTAAGTTCAATTAGTAATTTAGGAAAACAATTTAGTTTGTAGAGTGTGTTTCACAATTCACAACTTGGAGCCCAAGATTGGTGAGATTCTATTTATACATACACTACACACTCTCACACACATACATTGAGTTTCTTACTGAAATTCCAGAGAGAAAAGAGTGAGTTCATATAGAGAGAGAAAGCTCAAGACTTCCATAGCCAAGCTTGAAGTTGGGCCTCTTATCTTCTTATCTTTCTCAAACACATACTTCAATTCTTGATCACAGTGAGTATTACTAACTCACTCAAAATGTAATCCATTCCTTATTTACTGATTTGGGCAGTTAATTTGAAGGATCACCATTGATGTTTGTACGTTGAAGTTCATAGCTTGAAAAATGGAGATTTTCCAAACTCAACCAAAACTTGTTTTGTTAGATGAATACGATAGATTACATGACATACATACTATACCCAAAGTTTTAGAGCCTAATTTGTTCATATAAGGAAGTATATAAGAAAATTAGTTTTGACATGTTTTAGTTTTTCATAAAATTGGAGAGTTATAGTTCGAATCATGTTAAATTAATCATAGATTCTTAATCCTCGTTGAAAAAGGAAGAGATCCATATATAACATGATATATATACTTACAGAATTAAAAATGGGTCAATTTGGACCCCTTAAGCTGAAACAGAGCAGTTTCTGCGGGGAAGAAGAAGCCTCAGCTTCATCTCGCGCCATGATCGCGCGCGCGAGAATCGCGCGAGCGGCCCGCGCGATCCTCGTTTCCACAGGCAGACAGAAGAGTTTATATATATAAATGAAAATTAGGCTGGTCGCGCGAGAATCCCTTCGCGCGAGCGATCCGCGCGCGCGACCTTGGCTGATTCAGGCAGATAGAAAAGTTATATATAAATGAAAATTTGGGCATATCGCGCGAGCGGCCCGCGCGAGCTACTTTTCGCGCGAGCGGCCCGCGCGCGCGAGGTCTGGCAGTTTCTGTTTTTGTCTGTTTTCTGTTAAGGGACTGTTTGGTTCAACTTTTAAGTACTGATAAGGTTCTGTTTGGGAATTTTATTGATACAGAATGCTATTAATTATGTTTGTAATGATTAAAACACTGTATTATGACTTATCAATCCCCGTACGCGTGTTGTTCCTTTAATTCAGTATTGTTGCTTAGGTTCAAATGCACATCATTCATGTGGGGTCAGTGGTACATGCATGTGGGTGTCAGTCTGTGTGGAAAAGAGTAATGGTAGTGTGGAAAGAGTATGAGTTCGAGTTGTGGTTGTAGTTGTGGTTGTGGTTGTAGTTTGTGATTGTGGTTTGTGGCTGTGGTTGTGGTTCAGTTTGTGGTTGAGTTGGTGGAGAGGGTATCTTTGAAATGCGACGGTGGCAAATATGGACACTCCCTGACGCCCATGGAAGTGTTAAAGTGTGTGACGCCGAACTTGGACACTCACTGGCACCCATGGTAGTGCTAAAGTGTGGCCTACAGACACTCCCTGATACTCGAGTCTGGATACTGCGTGAGGGGTTGCCCCGGTATTTGCATAGCGATTAGGGTATTCAAAGTGTGAGGCATTGGACACTCCCTGGTACCCCGGACCAAATTGTGAGGCAAACTGGACACTCCCTGGCGCCCCGTTGCTAAAGTGTGGCTATCTTAGTGTTTCAAAGATACCAGGAGTAAGATAGTGGGTTGTTGGGTTTTGTGAGAAAAGAGTCGGTCAGATGAGATGGTGTATCGTTCCCATACATGGTCACATATGTGTGAATTCATCTTTTAAATAATGTTACGGTTGTTTTCTAAACAAGCTCTTTATTCAAAATATAAACTTGTGGATTTAAATGGGAATTGGAAAATGGTAAATTAATATGTTTTACATTTAAAGTTATGTTTTTAATACTCGCCAGCTTCTTGAAGCTGACGACGTTGATGCGTCCTGGACATTCGTGTTCAGGTTTTTCAGGTTATAACCAAGAGGAGTCGTACGACTACGCTAATTGAGAATGGCTGCTTTTGGAATGAGAAAACCGTTTATTGATTATATTTTTTAAGTTATGAACTGTTTTGTTTTGTAAGGATGACTGTAACAGACACTAAGTTATTGTTTCATTTTAAGGCAGTCTGTGCCTTAGTTGACCCCGTATCATAAGATGTAATAAGTTAGAAAATTTTTGTAAGCCTTGATTGCTTTACTCTGATTATTATGTTTTGTTGTTCGACGTTTGGGACGGAATCGATCCTTCAAACTGTCGCGACCTACGGGTCCATAAAGGAAATTAAACGCTTTCCTTATTTATGCTACGTCGGGGCGTGACAACATCAGAGTATAAGGCGCGAAGCGCATCTCAGTCTTTTCAAAAACATGCTTCATGATTCGGCACCGGAGTATAAGACACAAAGTGCATCTCAGCCAATCGTTATTCTTATAAAAAAAATGGCAATCACGACTTTCCTAGGACAGTTCGTCATCAGCATAGAAGGATTTCAAGACAAAGGTACATTTTGCTAACTCTAAGGAGTAGCCTTGTCCTAAGTCATTGAACCTGAAAACATAGAGCATAAATTTGCTTGAGCACGTGCATCACGATAGGATAGGTGAATTCATCTGTGTGACTACCTGCGTTTGTGTATTGTTGTCCCTTGCTCGAACATCGTCTTGGTCTGCTTCCCGATGGGATACGTAGGCAGCTCACCCTTGAGCACGACCAACATTTGGCCATCTGTGCACCCGATTTTGCAACGCACTTTTTGTTTTTACCTAGATTCGACTGTTTGGTCAAAGGCTTGTCGTTCACACAGGCTTTGACATTCATTTGTGATACGCGTTGCTTCACAAACTCTGTCAAAGAGGGGCAAACTGTAGACACCCCAATTTTGACCAAACGTCAAATCCCGGGATTGGTTACCTCTCAAAGACCGATGATGACGATGACCGTGACGTTCGAAGATTTTCCAAGAAATTCAAAATCTTCAAGATGTTCTTCAAGTTAAAATTGCAAAATTAAAAAAAAATATATAATAAAAAAAATAAAAAAGAGAGGGTTTGGGTATTCGGGAGAAACCCGAACATTGAAGGACACATTAGGAAATCAGTCTGAAAATTTGCTCAATATACATATAAAAAGGTTTTTGAAAATGATAAAAAGGAGTTTTAAATAAAGCAAAATTATCTCTTGAAAAAAATAATAATAATAATAATAAGAAAAGCATAGTATATTGAAGAATATACCATGCACATGGGTGCATACCACCCACACGTGTAACACCTGTAATTTACTGTCATTATAATATCAGCTTTTTCTAATTTTTGTAATTGGACCCACTATATTATTATATTATTATTTTAATTACGTGACGGTATGGACGTGTTGTAGTATTACCATATAGACTATAGTAACCATACCGACTCGACCATAATAAGATTTAACTTAGTCCTGTACCCAGACTCGGACATTAGAAATAACACCCGGTTGCACGTAAATCGAAACCGACACGTATATCGAGGAACTTATGCACGTAAACCGAGAAAGTTACACACAACCTGAGGTGGGCCCGACATGGCCGGCCACATGGCAGCCCCATGTGCCACTCCTTACACTTGTCATCTCCTCCTATGACATTTGTCCACATATTGGACATGTGTCTTTGCATGAACTCATGCAAATGACACCTAGCCATGCCAATCTCCTATATATCATGCACATACACACAATTGAGACACTTTTGTCTCTAAAATCTGCATATAATTGAGAGGGAGAGAGAGCTAGAGTTATAGCTCCATGGAAGAATAGAAGAAGAAGATGTTCATCCTTGAAGTTTGAAGATTCAAGCTTCACTAAGCATCAACCAATATCAAGCTTAAATTTCAAGCTTTAGTGAGTAAATTGTGAGTAAAAAATGAGTAATTGTGAGTAATCTAACTCAATTTACAACATATATACTATATACTAATGTTTAGTAGAAGTTTGATGTTATTGTGTTGAAGTTTTCATGACATGCAAGACAAATCCATAAATCTGAGAAACTGAAACTCTCAGCAGAACATGGTTTAGTAAAATGAATGTTTTGTGCAGTTCAAAAATCCAAATTAAGCTAAGTTTTTTGTGATAAAACCTAACTCATATATTTACAAATAACTCTTCTATAGCTCAGTCTAGAAATCACTCCTTCATGGGTGAAATGCATATACAACGCAGTGTTATAAACCTTGGAAAACAGAAACTTCCAGCAGAATGTAGTTTAGTAAAATGGATGTTTTGAGGAGCTCAAAAATCGTAATTAAGCTAGGTTTTTTTGTGGTAAAATCTAACTCAATTATCTACAAATAACTCTTCTATATCTCTGTCTAGAAATCAATCCTTCATGGGTGAAATGCATGTACAACGCAGTGTTATAAATCTGAGAAACTAAAACTTTCAGCAGAACATAGTTTAGTAAAATGAATGTTTTGTGCAGCCTAAAAATGAGAATTAAGCTAGGTTTTTTTTTGTGGTAAAATCTAACTCATATATCTACAAATAACCCTTCTATAGCTCAGTCTAAAAACCCCTCCTTCATAGGTGAAATTCACGTACAATGCAGTATTATAAATCTGGGACAGAACTGTCCGAGATATAAGAAATGTCTTGTAAAATAAATAGTTTGAGTAGCTCAAAAATGTAATTGAAACTAGATTTATTTTGTACATGAAGATATTCCTATTATCTATAATGTTTTAGTTTTGAGTTTGATCTACAAAGCAATTTATCATGCCCAAATAAATTATGTTAATTCAGTCAACACAGTGTAAATGTATCTTGGCAGATTATACAACTTTTTGTATAATATTTTGTTTATGCATGGTGTTGATTGTTGATGCTAGTTTTCCGGTACATGTGTTATGAAAATCTCGTGCTATGGTAGTGCTATCGCATAGATGAGTATGTTAAGGGTTTCGTCGATATGTTTATTGGTATTAAATCCATGATTATAAATCCATAAGCTACGTGAATATAGTTTAATGACCGTTGAAAAGTTCATACCCAAACTATAAGTATATTGTATGGCACGATTATTGCGTTGATAAGTGATCGGAAAAGTTTCCATTGTAAGTATATTGAGAGAAAAATGGAATGTCGGACGTATAGCGAAATATTAACGGTTATAAATGGATGATATTAATGAACTAAACTACGAAACGTGCGAACGCATAAAATAATGATAAAACCTTCAATAACAGATTTAATGCTAATAAGGGACATTGGGCCTCGTTTCTAGTCATGTGACTATCGGTCAAAGTTGATTCGTGAACTTTCGTGTCGTGTTTGGATATTTCTTGCAAAATTGGTCTTTCGGTAATTCCATGGTGTCGATTGGTGAGTTATGTTTTGTTCTTTGATCTGAGGATCGGCATGACGTGTTCAGTCAAGTGCGGATGACCTGAGGATCGTCGTGACGTGTTCGATCAAGTGGTTGATTATTTTTTTCCGCACCCTTGGACTGAGGATCGGCATGACGTGTTTGGTTAAGTACGGGTGACCTGAGGATCGGCATGACGTGTTCGTCCAAGTGATTATTAATTTTTCGTACCCTTGGTCTGAGGATCGGCATGACGTGTTCGGTAACGTGCGGGCGACCTGAGGATCGACATGACGTGTTCGACCAAGAGATTGTTAATGTCCCATACACTTATGCCATTTGTGCAACAGTTTGAGTGCCAGTTGGGCGACAGTTATCTATTCATTGTTGAGTGTTGTTCTTTCTTGACCAGTAAATGCGTTTGGAGTTAAGTCTTCTTTCAGTCAATGTCATTGGTCAGTTCAGTTCTAGGTTAAGTTTCAAGGGGAATGATTGGGTTTAAATAAGACATGGTTTTGAGAATAAGAAAAGACGAACAAGACATAGTATCGAGAATAAGAAATGATGAACGATATATGGTTTTGAGAAATAAGAAGAGATGAAGAATAACTTACCTTAAGTGGTGGTAACCTTAAGAGGACCCTCACTTAGCTTAACCGCTAACGGATTTTCATGCCGCTGGACCTTCCACGTCCAGCCTTTGCAGGTCCAGACGGAGCCGACTGCTATCAAGATGTTGACTTTACTACTGAAGACTATGCTAGTGAAGATTACTACGAGGAAGGCTACGGTTTCGCCAGCTGGAGACTTTGGAGCTTTTCTTTTGTTATAGTACTGTTATTATTATGTTAGTGATGTAATAGTTTAACTGGTCTTGTAATATGTATCTTTTGGATATCTTTTTGGCCTGTAATATACTACTGATGTAAGACTTGGATGTTTTAAATTTCTGCTTCCGCTGAACTTAGTCACTTTCCCATATCACATTATTGTTATAAGTATGTTTGGACAATCAGGTGACACTCACAACCAGTCACGTGTCTACGAACCCATAAAGGAAATTTATTATTCCCTATTTTTGGTACTTCGGGGCGTGACAACATGGGTGCATTTTAGCACAAATATACATGAATATATAAAGATAACTCACAAAAATTAAGCTTAGATTAATTTTCCTTTCGAAAATTTAAAAAAAATGAGCAAATTTAGTTAGCCCCGGCACCCGGAAAACCTGGCGGCACTCACTGAGTGCCGCGCCGGCACTCACGGTTTACCGCTCGGCATTCAGTGAATGCCGCCGGGCACTCAGTGAATTCCGCCGGCACCCGTCGAGTGCCGCCGGCTGTAACAGACTGCTTTTCTCACATGTTCTAGAAGAAAACTTTGCACATGGGTCTCCACCCGAATTTACCCATTTATCCTTGAGATGGTTGTCTATATAAAAAAACTTTCATCTTCATTTTGAGGGAGACTTGAATGAACACACACACATATACTTGAATCTAGAGAGAGAGATACAAAATCATATAGAGAGAATTGAGAAGAAGAAAAGAATTTCTTAAAGAATTGGAAGAACTTTGAGAAGAATTTGAAGATTTTGGAAGAGCTTCACAAGAAATTGAAGAATTCTTTGAGGTCATAGAGGTAACCTCTTAATCCTTGGTAGAGTTAGGTTAATTCAATCACAAGTTCTTAGATCTAGGAACTTTTCACATTTTCAAAACCTCTCTTCTTATCCAATTTCATCACACACCACCAAGAACTTATGATTGAATTTCATGACATTTCATTAATTTGGATCTAATGACTGCCTTGGGTTTGAGATAAATTAGTTTTAAAGAATTTGTGTTCCTAAATAAAACTTTGATTTCCTTTATTTCTATTTTATTCATAAGGTTCATGAGATCTTCCATATCTCATTGAAACTCTTTGAATTTGATTCCTTATTCTTCTATAACCTTGTGATTCATATGGAGTTTGAGGTTGATCATGGTCACATCTACACATAGTTGGTGAGATACTAGTATAAACTCATGACTAAGATCTCTTTACTATGAATCTTATGGAATTCATTCTATATTCCATAGAGGTTTATGTAGATTGTAATCTCATTTAGTTTCCAAGGACCATTAATTTGGTAGGAGAAATAATGAAATGATTTCATATTCTTCAATGATCTTATATTTGAGAGAGGAATTGGAGGTAGATTTTCATAGTCTATGTTTAAAATAAGTAAGACCTTAGCATTTTCTTGATAGATCTCCAACTATGAGATCTATGATAAGAATCCATCAAGGTTAAATCTATGAACATCTTCCTATGTCATTAATTTGTCCCAATAATCACAACCATGCTTGATTCTAGTCCTTTGTAGGATCATGGATCAAGTTGGTTTTAAAATATGAACATCAATTCAATATTGGTGCAGTGAATCCTTAAACCCTTTGTGATCAAAGATTTTTCATAAAATCATGGTCCATTGGAATGGGATGAGACCAATTGGAGGGTGTTCATAACTCATATGAGTACCGCTGTGATTGTTGTTTTGATAAGATTCCATACTTAGGATGGTTTGGGCTTATGATTTCGAAATAAGCAATTCTCTGTCCAAAATTTCAGAACAGCAAACCGGTTTTAAAATTGATCGATCAGAACCATAACCAAGTTTTCATGACCTTTAATAATTTTTTCTAAGAATCTTAATGTGTTAGGGAGGTTCCCTAAAAAGAATGAAGCAATTCAGATTTGTTTTCTATTTTTAAAAAATCATACAAGATCTCTGGACAGAGAGTTGTAAAATCCTGAGTGAGGTCTAGTATTTTCCGTATTCCCGGAGATCTAACCGTTGAAACCTCGATTTTATTTTTGGGTTAAAAACTAGACTCACAGAGGCATAACATATCCAAATAGCATTAAGATCCAACCGTTGAAAGTATTTTATTTCTAATTTTGAAAATCTGGTCTGCTCTTTGTAATTCATAAAAAACTGCTACTATTTTTTGTCTAATCTTATTTATTTCAACTCAAAGGGTTCCCTAATGTCTTGGGACCCAAATCATGTTTTAAGTAATGATAATTTAGCTTAAATCCAGAGGCTAAGTGATCCAAATTAGTGAATAAATCCATGTTTTATTCTTATTCACATTCATTCATTCATGTACATCAATGCCTATGATTAGGACTAGCTATTGAATAAAGTTTGATTTCATGCTTAATAGATCTAAGCTAGAGAATTGGGATTGATTTTTTGATATCATATTATTATGTGAAGCATGTGGACTAATCTTTGTTTTGTAGCACCTTTGAGATACAATTTCTCATCCCTTCTCCGATTTATTTACTTCATTGATTTGAATTGATTTTCGACTCCATGTGCGACACCTTAGCTTAGATTTTGCCTTATGTGAATATGTGAATTAGAGACCTTTTCTTAGGCTTTGCATTTTGTGTATGCATTGCACGTTTCCATTTCGCGGCTGGATCCCGGGTGAGTTCTCTAGTTCCTTACTTGCACATCATGATGTTTGCTAGTTGAATTATGTGACTTATGAATGATATTTTACCGTTAGCAATTTTACACCATTTCCAACATGCTTGTGTTATGTATACCTCTATATGTATTAATTGAGGGCATGCTTAGATTAATAACTTGATTAAAGAGGATGTTGAGTAGAGGCCTATCGTGAGATAGGATGAAAGGGGGTGTTTTAGTCCGCCGGGCTCCTTCCCCTTTCATTCCATAATCCCCGGACCCAGTTTATCTTTGGTTTCGCAAAAGATCAGTTTGCTTTAAAATGGTTTCTTAATTTTCCTTTTAAAAATTAAGTGGCGACTCATTTGTTTTTGAATTTGGAATTTGAAAAATGCTTTAAAAACAAAAGTGGGCCCAAATGCCGGTATCCACAGGTCCTTGTGACTTTGTGTTCTCATGCATAAGGAGATGAAGGTTGGCTATTCATATGCCCAAAAACATTATTGGGTGAATAAGAAATTAATGCTCAATGGTTGCCCTATACAAAGAGTTGTTGAAATGGAAAAGGTTCACAACTTAACTTGTCCCATATAGGAAAATTAGAATGAGTTTCTAGTGCATTTATAAAGCTACTTCAAGCTATGGGTTTGGGCTCCAAGGGTACCCACTTTTGTGGAAGGGGAAGGAACTAAGGCCCATTGGGTTTACTCCAAACACAAGAATGTGCACGCATGGTTCCGCTGCCATCTGTTCGATCGTGCCGTGCCGAGCCATGCCATGTCTTGTCGTGGTCGTGGGTGTACATGCGGGTGTGGCCTATGCAATATTTCTTTTTGGTCCCGTCAATTTCTAGTTTTTTAATTTCTGTATATACAAAATTGAGTGACTCTTGGAATTTTTGAACATGGTTTGCATTGCATTACAGATGTTTATAGCAAATTTTTTTGGTATTTCAAAACTATTGTAGAAATTAAACAGAGAATGGTTGCAAAACTTGCGGGGGCTATGATTTATTTCACTGATAAATATTCATCCTATAAATTCCCTGTCTCTCTCTCAGTACACATAGACTTTTCCAGACTCTTCTTCAGTTTCTTCGTCCAGTTCTTATTTTTCCAGAGAGAGAGTTATAGACATAGCTGGTTCGCTGGAGCAGTCAAACCCCGTGGTTGTCAATTGATAATTGTCACTGTATCTGGGAGACAGACGCCAGAGATAACCTTAAGCACTTCTGGTGAGGCGAAAAATCTATTTGAAGGAAACTATGTATATACCACAGGCCTCGGTTTGATATTTATGTTTTCTTGTTTCTGCTTTCTTTTATTTACTGTAATTTTGATTTCTTTTGGTAGTTTCAATTTTTGCTTTTAGATGAATTTTTGTACTACTTCTGTTTTATATGAACTGTATTCAAAGGATCTTCTTGTTGAATATCAATACAATTTTTCTTAACAATCTTAAAATAGATTTGTATTTAAAAAGAAATAAAAAATAATGGAACTGTCAAACAGGAGCAATTTTGTCTCAAAGGGTAAAGAAAAAAAATTAAGCAGAGTTTACTTTTAGATTCAATTCGAAAAATAATCATAAGGAAAGGATTCAATCCTTTTCTTATTTTTGGATTTAATTTTTACTTTGATCATATTTTCAAAAATGGCAACAACTGGGAATGAGGCTATGAACCCTGCTGCAACCGACGGTTCTAACACCGTGGTGATTGGTTTGATCCCTGTGAAGGTTCCCTTAATCCAAAAAAGGCGTTGTTTTATCTTACCACTTTCAACCTTACGAGGTTCCTGAAGGAAGGTGCTCCTATTCCAAATGAGAACGAACAAAATTGGGAGGTTATGTTAGCCATTGAAGTTTGGAAATACGCAGACTTCCTGTGCAAAAACTATATATTGAATGGCTTGCACGATACACTCTATAATGTGTATAGTATTAAGACAACTGCTAAGGAACTATGGGAGTCCTTAGATAGAAAATAAAAAAAATTGAGGATGCCAGGTCAAAAAAGTTTATGGTGGGGAGATTTCTCGACTATAAAATGGTGGACTCAAAAACTGTGATTAGTCAAGTTTAGGAGATGCAAGTGATCTTGCTTGATATCCCCGTTGAAGGGATGACCTTGAGTGAAACCTTTCAAGTTGTTGCTATTATTAAAAAATTGCCCTTGCTTTGAAGGACTTCAAGCACTGCCTAAAGCATAAGTGAAAGGAGATGAAAATTGAAGATCTGATTGTTAGCCTTCGAATTAAGGAAGACAACAAAGGGGCTGACAAGAAAGTGGGAAATAATATTGTGGCCAAGGATAATGTGGTTGAGCATGGTCAAAGTTCAAGTATGAAGAAAATATCTTATTCTGGCAAAGAGTCCAAAATGGGGACCAAAAGGTGGTATCTTGAAGAAGCCTAAATTTCAGTTTCAAGGGAAATGCTACAATTGTGGTAAGACTGGACACTGTGCTTTTGAGTGTCGTCTGCCACACAGAAAAGAAATTCAAGAACACTCTAGAGGCTAACATGGCAGAATTAGACTATATTTCGAGGGATGTTTATGAAATTAATCTGTCAACTGTGGTCTCTGAAGTGAACTTTGTGGGTTAAAACCAAAGGAATGGTGGATAGACACTAATGACACTCACCACATATGCTCTGACAAAGCAATGTTCATTTCCTTCGAGCGAATGAGTAATGGTGAGAAAATGTTCATGGGCAACTGAGCCTCTTCTGATGTGGAAGGCCAAGGAGAGATAATTCTAAAGATTACTTTAAGAAAAGAGCTAATTTTGAACAATGTACTATATGTGCTTGAAATTTGCATGAATCTAGTGTCTAGTTCGCTTCTGAGCAAGCATGGCTTCCGAATGGTTTTTGATTCAGATAAGGTGGTGCTGACTAAAGCTGGGATGTGTGTGGGGAAGGGGTACATGAGTGATGGGTTGTTTAAGCTTAATGTAGTGACCATTGTACCGAATAACAATATCAATAAAAAAGAGTACCTCTTCTGCTTACTTGCTTGAGTCTACCAATTTGTGGCATGGTAGACTAGGAAATGTTAATTTAAATTCTTTGCGAAGATTAATTAAATTAGATCACATACCCAGCTTTCATATATTGATAAAAGTTATAAATGTGAAACTTGTGTTGAAGCAAAGTTAACAAAGACTTCATTTCAATCAATAGAAAGAAGAAACGAACCATTGGATTTAATCCACACTAATGTATGTGATTTAAAAATGTATCAATCAAGAGGTACTAATAAGTATTTTATAACTATTGTTGTTCATTGCACTAAATATTATTATGTGTATTTGCTAAAAAGTAAGGATGAAGTTTCGGATAAGTTCATTTTGTACAAGACAGAGGTTGAAAATCAACTAAGCAAAAATATTAAGGTGTTATGAATCTGTAGCACCATATGGTGAGTATTGTGCATGGCACGAAATTATTCAGCAAACCACTGTACCTTATTCGCTTCCATCAAATGGAGTTGCTGAAAGGAAAAATTTTACCTTAAAGAAAATGATGATTGCTATGTTAATAAATTCTGGATTGCCATAAAACTTGTGGGGGGGAGGCAATTCTCCCTGCAAATTACATCTTAAATCAGGTACTTTGAAAGAAAGTTGATCATACCTTGTATGAACAGTGGAATGGTCAAAAACCTTTTTATAAGTTCTTACGAATGTGGGGGTGTCTTGCAAAGGTTCTTGTACCTATTCCTTAGAAATAAAGGATAGGTCCAAAAATTATTGATTGTTTATTCATTTGCTATGCACATAATAGTAGTGACACGACTGAAATTGTGTTCTCTGAAGAGTACGTCCAAGTGAAGACGGTCGCGTCGCGTTTAAAACCGGTAAGACCGGGTCGAATCCCAAAGGACAGAAGATAAAGGCAGAAAACTCTAGATTGAATCCTAGAATGAAATAAAAGATGATTTCTTTTAGATGGGGGGGGAGTTATAACAGTCCTATAGAGCAAATGAAAGAAATAAAATAAAGTAAAGCGATAACTTAACTCAATTGAATTACAAGCTGTGATATGAAATCAAATATGAAAAGAATTGGGAGCATGTGAATCCACAAAGTACCAGCCACTACCATGATTTTAACAAAACAAACAGCTGGGGTTTTATCCTTAGAGTATTCCTTATTTCGAAAATGATTAAATTAAGCATTCTAGACACTAAGTATGTGAATTGCATACTTAGTGGTTTGATTACCTAACTTATTTATGAAGGACTGAAATAAAAAGTTAATTAAAACCATGAACAATAACTAACAAATTGAGTATGAAATATTTAATGTGTTTGTTATGGGTGTTCACTGACTTAACTAATCAAAAGTACTCTTATTTCAAAATCAGATTGCAATTTGAACTAGAAAGATCGAATTGGGATTAGTTTCTAAAACAAAAGTTACTGGAATACAAAAAGGAGTAAACCCAAGTCATAAACACACCAATCGATTGACATAATATCAATCGATTGATATGAAATGGCTTTCAATCGATTGACATTTAGTTCAATCGATTGACTTGGAATCAATGTCAATCGATTGAACTCTGTATTCAATCGATTGACATTGACTCTTTTACAGAATCATGGCAGAGGGCTAGGAACAATGTTTCTTCACATTATTCCCAACCAGGAACTACTCAGACATGTTGAATTTAATGAAAACAGAATTAACTCGAAGATAATTATAATCAAAAGGCATGGATTAAACTTAAACACAATATGTTTTCAAAAATCGAATTCAAATCAAACCAAGGTATCTTGCAATTACTCAAGCAGCAAAACCACAAGGGAAATGGAAATAAACCTGAACTTAAACTAAATTCAAAATTAAATAAATCCTCCACTATTCCTTTGCTTTGATCCGATAAACCATGGAAATCCTACAAAACCATCAAAAAATGAGCCAACCCCCTAGCCCTCTACACTCTCCTCTATATATAATGTCAGACATACAAGCTAGAGGCGTCCAGGTTCATTCCATAACGGCTGGTCGTCGCTTGATTGCTGAAATCTTGCGCCATTAAAACAGACTGTTTCCAGTTTAAGTCAATCGATTGACAAAGATGTCAATCGATTAATAAAGATGTCAATCGATTGACAATAGTTCAATCGATTGGTAAGGAAAACATGTCAATCGATTAATACTATGTCAATCGATTGGTATCAAGACTTCATCAATTTGTTTCTTGAGTTATTCCTTTCAACTTGTTATTCCTTTTAACTTCAGAACCTGCATTCAAAGATCTAAACACAACAACATACCACGAAAAATACATCATTGTGTAAAGAAACAAATTAAAACACAAGTGCAGGTAATACTAGAGAAATGGGGTTAAATCCAGTCAGTTTTTACTCATTATCGAGCTAATATTAAGCAAATATCAACTCTCATCAAGTAGTGTGTATCGGTTCCTTGTACACAAATTTGAAAACCCAGATATACACAAGAACATGATCATAGAGTCTAGAAATGCATCAATCTTTGACGATATATTCCCTTGTAAAGAGGAGTATAGTTTTAAAAAATGCACATTTGAGACTATTGGGGAAAATGGTAAAACCCAAGAATAGAATGTAGATGTTGAGCCTAGACGTGGGAAAAGGGTTCAAACATCATAATCTTTTGTCCAGACTTTCTAACCTATTTATTAGAAGCGAGAAGTGGTAGATCTGCCTCCTGGTTGTAAGCCTTTGGTGTATATATGGATTTTCAAAAGAAAAATGAAAATAGATGGCACTATTGATAACTATAAGGCAAGGCTTCTGATTAAAGGGTATAGACAAAAGGAGGGTGAAGACTACCTTGATACGTATTCTCCTGTTTCGAGAATAACATCCATTCGAATAATTATTGCAATCACAGCTGTGCGAGATCTCAAAATACATCGAATTGATGTTAAGACTACCTTTCTTAATGAAGATTTGAAAGAAGAAAATCTACATTGAACAATTCGATGGGTTTTTAGCTCTAGGGCAAAAAAAGAAAGTGTGCAAGCTTGTCAAATCTTTATATGGCTTAAAGAAAGCTCCTAAACAATGGCATGAGAAATTTGACTAAGCTATGATTTCTAGTGCATTTAAGATCAACAATTGTGACAAATGCGTTTATGTCAAAGACACCAATGATGGCTAAGTCATCTTGTGTCTTTATGTTGATGACGTGCTCATTGTGGGAAGTAATGATAAAATTATTACCTTAACTAAGAAATTGTTGAATTCTAAATTTGACAGATATGGAACTTGAGGATGTTACATTGGGCATCAAGATCTCTAGCAATACAAATAGCCTTGTTTTGTCTCAGTCAAATTATGTAGACAAGATTCTAGAGAAGTTCAACAAGTCTGATACGAGTGTAGCCATGATGCCTAAGAATATCTGTGAGAGTGTTTCTCAACTGGAATATTCTCAAGTGATAGGAAGCTTAATATACTTAATGAGTTGTACAAGGCCTGACATTGCTAATTCAGTCACTAAACTGAGTAGATACACTAGTAATCCAGCAAATGAACACTGGAAAGGGATAGTGATAGTACTCTAGTACTTACGTTACACTCGTGATCATGGATTGCACTATATGAGATATCCAGCTGTATTGGAAGGATACAGTGATGCAAACTGGATGTCAAATATAAAAGACTCAAAGTCTACAAGTGGATATGTTTTTACACTTAGTAGTGCAGCTAGTTCATGGAAGTCTTCAAAATAAACTTGTATAGATAAATCGACAATGGAGTCGGAATTCGTTATGCTGGACAAGGTAGCGGAAGAAGCTAAGTGGCTTTGCCATTTTGTAGAAGATATTTCAAGATGGTCAAAACCAGTGCCAATAATTTGCATACACTGCGAAAGCCAGTCTGCGATTAGATAGGCACAAAGTAATATGTATAATGGTAAATCAAGACATATTCGTCGAAGACATAGTACCGTAAAACAACTACTATAAAATGAGGTTGTCACGATTGACTATGTAAAGTCAAAGGACAATATTGTGGATCCGCTAATCAAAGGGTTAAATCGAAAGTTAGTTAATAAATCATCTACAAGAAAGGGACTAAAGCCTATGACAATACAAGGTATCGGAATGGAAACCCAACCTAGTTGACTAGAGATCCCAAGATCTAGGTTCAAAGGGACAACCTAATTTCATGTACCTTAGGAGAGTCACTGAGGAAAAATGCTCTCCTTCCCATTTATATGATACAATAATGATACCTGCATGGTTTGAGGATAAGCTTAGCTTTTAATGACTATGTGTATTGGTATTGCCAAGCGGAGAATAGCAGGATACCCTAAAAGAATTTCAGAAAGGCAAAATTCATTGATGAGCATTCACTAAACTAGGCGAGTGTTCAAGGCTAAAATGAACACAAGTGTAAGAACTAAACTATGTTTTTAGAAAGCTCTTTTGTGGGATTTGGCGGTTATTTACACTAAGGGCCATCAGTTCAAGACTATATGTTCACTGGTCTGCCAGTAAATCTGATAGACTATGACAAGAGAAGGTTCAAAGCCAAAAGCTACCTGTCCTATTTTAGGAGTGATCCGTTGTGCTCTCTTTCATCGAGTCTATGTTGTCCCAAATCGTTTCGATTAATTTCATTTATGTGGGGGATTATTGGATAAATATGTAGTTTTAGGCCAGTTTAAAGCCTATTAGAAGTGGGACTCACTTAGAGGTTGAGTTGTGATTTTGTGTTCTCCTCCATGAGGAGATGAAGGTTGGATATTCACATACGCAAAAATATTATTGGGTGAATAAGAAATTAATGCTCAAAAGTTGCCCCTTACAAGGAGTTGTTGAAATGGAAAAGGTTCACAACTTACCATGTCCTACATAGGAAAATTAGGAGTTTCTAGCGCATTTATAAAGCTACTTCAAGCAATCGGTCTGAGCCCCAAGAGGTACCCACTTTTGTGGAAGGGGAAGGACCTAAGGCCCATCGGGTTTACTCCATACACACACACGCGCGCATGCAGCGCCACTACCGTCCGTCCAGCCGAGCCAGGCCAGGTCAGGTCGAGGTCGTGTGTGTGTATAGGTGAGGCCTACACAGTATTTCTTTTTGGAACCCTCAATTTCAAGTTTTTTGAATTTCTGTACATACATAATTGAGTGACTCTTGGAATTTCTGCACATGGTTTGCATTGCATTACAGGAATTTACACTAGAATCTTTTAGTATTTCTAAACTTTTGTAGAAATTAAACAGAGAATGGTTACAGAAATTGAAAAGACTATGATTTATTTCACTGACAAATAATCATCCTATAAATGTCCTATCTCTCCATCAGTGTAGACACACTTTTCCATACTGTTCTCCAATTTCTTCTTCCAGTTCTTATTTTTCTAGAGAGAGAGTTACAGACATAGTTAGTTCGCTGGAGCAGTCGAACACCGTATGTTACACCCCAATTTTTTGACAACCAAATATTCAATCCAAAGCACGTATCCAGACTAATATTCAATTGCCAAAACCCCAAGAGTGACACCCCACACAGGCTAGTAGATAATTTATTGAAAATAATATTTAATACTCATTAAATAAGGACATGTGATCTTTTTTTAAAGAAAACTCAATGAATAACTAATCTATAGTTCCAAACATGCATTTCATTAAAAAAAATTAATCTAGTTACATTACAAGTATTATACCATTTTGATTTACAAAAGAAATATCACTTTCATTAAATAAAAACCTCATTACAGAGTTCAATGGAGAGAAAATAAAGTCTATAAATCTATTGGTCAGTGTAATACCCTGTGTTTTCAATAATTATTTATGCAGAGAGATTCTACATACTTCCCTTGATCATATGTGAAATTTTAACTTCGATCGATCGAGTCTCTTTCGTGCGATCGAGCATTTCCAGAGTTCAAGCGATGGAACCATTTTCGAGCGATCGAAACCCTACCGACCTGAATTTAATACATGGTCCCCACTTCAATCGATCAAACTTTCTTCAATCTATTCTTGAGCGATCGAACTTGTAATTATCGGAATTCCAGGTTTCACGCAGAAATACCCACCTGTACCCTCTCTTTTTTCTATATATACATTAGCTCGTGCGTATGTGAGGTCCAGAACACTTTAGAGCTTGATAGAGAGTGTTTATGCTTGTGTTTCATATATATATACACCCACACATCCATATACCTATATTATATATATAAATATTCTGTGAGAGAGTGAGAGTAACAGAAAGAGAAGAAGAAGAAGAATCTAGAGAAGAGAAAGAGAAAGAGAAAGAGAGGCAGAGACGAAGAGAGAGAAAAAGACCGCCATTAAAGATTGAAAGTCAAAGCTTTGCCAAACGCACCCTACGTGAGTCTCTACTCACTTGGTCTCGCTATTATAATGTTCTAAAAGGTTTTAGTGTGATCACACGTAGTTAATGCATCCATAAGACATTTAATTATATGCGTTTTAGAATCTGCTGGAGAAGACAACTCTCGAGCGATTGAACAGAGTTCAATCAAATAAAGGTTCAATCGATCGAAGTGACTTCGGTCGCTTGAACATTATTTTCCCTTAATCGATCAAAATTACTTTAATCAATCGAAATATATAGAACATGGTTTAGTTCTTTAGTTATTTTATATGAGGTTCGAATACTCAATTCACGATTCAGACTTCTATTATACGATCTTGGGTTAGTCAGGGAGAATTTGTAACAAAGATGAGTACGATTAAGAATAATGGATTAATGTGATGACGTTAGATAATATGCGGTCCATGTATGAGTTTGATATCCGTTCATTACAATCTGAGTAGTCAGGCCACATGGGAATTGTCATGTATCAATAGTATTACCGAGTTTAAGTAGGTTTGATAAGTTCAGGGAATGGTACGTGGCAAGACGCCTGGTCATGATATGCTTTCATATGCGGTAGATGGTTTATATCCTTAACGACCAGTGGACGAGATCATGTAGTCCGAAGATAGCCAGATGATCCATGTTATATTCTTAACGAGTGGTGGATGGTTTATATCCTTAACAAGCGGTGGATGGGGAATCATTTGTATTCTACGATAAGTTGTGGCAATCGATTTGATGTACTGTTATTCAAAGCGTTGTATCCCTAACATGCGATGGATGGTTTATAACCTTAATGAGCAGGAGATGGACTGACGTGGTGTCCATAAATACAGTGGATGGTTTATATCCTTAACAAGCAATGGACAGAATGATGGTATGTCTATATATGTGAAATGATTGAGTCTGTTCTTTCTAGTCAGAGTAGGTTGCTTATCAGTATTGGAATAATTAGACGATAAGGGTTAAGTTGCGTGGGAATACAGAGAAGATATTATTTAATAGAACTATATCTTAGATACTTTAATAACTTGTTATACATTATATCATCAATATCTTATGAGGTTCAATTCACTCAGCTCTCAGTAAGCTGACGGCCGTTATTGCCTGGACATTCCCCGTCTAGACTACACTGTCCTTTATAATGCAAATTATGGAGCTTACGACGATGGCTACTACACTAAAGGGGAATACGTAGAAGATGGCCTCACTGATGATGGTTATACCAGAGAAGGCTATTATGCCAACGACTACCCTTACGCCTGCTAAAGATTTGAAGATAGTTTTATCTAGTTTATATTTTTGTTGTTTCTGTTGAACCTTGTTTAGTTTAACGGCTACTTGGCCATGTGTTATCTCCAGACCAGTTGTGATCCTGAGGACTACTCTGATGTTTTTAGTGGTGTTTCTGTTATTATATTCAGTTGTTACTATTCTTGTTTACTTTGTGGACTAGTACTGCGTGGTGTGGATAATTAGTGACCTTTACTTGTCATTCCCTATGGACCCAAAAAGGAAAATTTTTTTCTCTATTTTTACTGCTCTGGGGCATGACTGGATTTTGTTGGTATCAGAGCCTCAGGTTGTGATACTTTTGTTCGCGATTCATTCCACACCATCTGGTCCTAGTATTTTGAGATTCCTAAGATGAGATACGATTAGATAAGCTCGACTTTCTAACAATAGATCGTTTCCTTGTAGGTTAGGACAGGTTAGTTTATATCACGACATGTTGTCCACCGATTTTGGGAGCTTGAGAGATAGCTATTTAACCATAGCTTTTATAGATATTATCAGTAGTAGTGGTGGTATTTTAAATAGCTAACCTTAGTACTATTTTAGCCTTGTCCCACGTGGTACATAGTTTGACTAGTGTGTACTATGTGGTACATCTTTTGATATTTATATATCCGAGTAGTACTTTCGCTATTGATTGTATGTTTGATTATGTTATGTTCTTTAGTAGAATTGTTATTTCTTGTTGCTTCTAGCTCTATCTTGTTTTTGTTTCCGCGAGAAGACTTTCAGCCGATCATTTAGTCTCTTGTAGGCGGCACTTGTTATGATTATGGTTAGACCAAGGAGTCAAGCACTATTGGGAGCTCTTATTCTGGAGGGAATGGATCCAACGGGAGTTTTTGAAACCTTCATGCAAAGGATGGAGCATGTGGGAGATACTTACAATCACTCCACTAACCAGAGACTTGTTGCACCACCGCCATCGAGACAGATGGGCAATAAGCTACTAGCAAATTTTCGTCGTTTAGGTCCCAAGAAGTTTGATGGGCTTACAGAACTATGGCAAGCCGAACAATGGATAAGGGAGATGGAATTAATCTTTGAAGAGCTAGAATGCAGCGAATAAGAAAAGCATCGTCTTGCTATGTTCCAGCTGACCTACGTCGCCGCAAATTGGTGGTAAGCTGAGCGAGCCACTATTGGGATAAATGATGCGAGACCAATGCCTTAGAAGACATTTAAAGGAAGATTTTTGAAGAAGTATTTCCCAGAGGATGAGAGAGATTAACAAGAAAATAATTTTTTTAGTCTTGTTCAAGGAGGATGGACTGTTGGAGAGTACACTACACAGTTCGAGCGTCTATCTCGTTTTGCTCAACATAATATAGACACTCTATAGAAGAAAGTAAAGAGATTTCACCAAGGACTGAACCCCCACCTTAGATATATGATGGTTCGCCATCTGAGTCAGTCGTTGGAGGGGATTGTCAGATTTGCTGTAGGGTTGGAAAAGGATTCTTATCCAGCACAGTAACTATAGATGAATCGACCTCAGTTGTCAAGAGGATTTCAGCCATGAAATTTCCAGAACTAGCCACCAAGAAACACCCAGAGTTAGAGACCTCAGGGAAATTTTCAAAGGAACAAGAGAACCTGGGAGGGAACCAGTAAGCCATAGCAGGGCCATACTTGACCTGAGCAGTATCACCAATAAGGATCTCAACCTCAAGTACTCCTAACAGCCCTACCAAGAAATAGGGAGGATGTTTTAATTATGGGTAGCTAGGGCACGTTACAAATTTCTGCACAGCTTCCAGGGATAACCACCGGATGGGTGTTAATTATAAAAAATGCAACAAACCAGGACATTTGAGCAAGGATTGCCGTTCACCATGAGGAGGATACTATAGGGCACCAGTTCAAGGAATTCAAAAACCCCAGGTCAGACAAGGATGAATGCTATAATCCCTGGAGAAGCAAGTTTTAATGCTGATGAACAACAGCAGCATTTGGAAGGTACGCTTGTACTCTTTCATAGTCCAGTTAAAGCTTTATTTGATACTTGAGCTACACGTTCTTTTATCGCTATTAAGATTGTACGTCAGTTCGGTTTAGAATCCCAAACACTTGAGCCAGCTCTTAATGCTGTGTCACCATTGGGAGTTACTATTAATCTGGGTAAAGAATGTAAGGATTGTCCATTGACCTTGGGAGATAGGAATCTTCCAGCAGACTTTGTAATTCTGTCAATGTCAGAATTCGATATTATCCTAGGGATGGATTGGTTGACTAAGTACAATGCCAATTTGGATAGCCATACTAGGATGATTGTACTTCCAACATAAGGATGTCCAACGATCCAATTTCAGTGTCAGACAACGAATGACATGTTCTTGACAAGTGGTTTAGCTACGATCGGTAGTAATAACAATAGACTTTGTAATTCTGTCAATGTTAGAATTTGACATTATCCTAGGGATGGATTGGTTGACTAAGTACAATGCCAATTTGGATTTCCCTACTAGGATGATTGTATTTCCAATATAAGGATGTCCAACAATCTGATTTCAGTGTCAGACAACGAGTGACATGTTCTTGACAAGTGGTTTAGCTACGATCGATAGTAATAGTACGAAACTCAAGATGGATCAGATTCCTATTATACAATACTTTCAGGATGTATTCCAGGATATTAAAGGACTTCCACTAAAGAGATAAATAGAATTTTGCATGGAATTAGTACCTGGTACGTTGCCGATATCAAAGACTCCATATAGGATGGCCCAATTGAGATGTTGGAACTAGAGAAACAAGTTCAGGAACTTGAAGATTTGGATTTGTTTGCCCAAGTTCGTCACCTTGGGAGCACCAGTCCTATTTGTGAAGAAGAAGGACGAAACACTTTGACTCTGCATAGACTACAGGGAGTTGAATAAGGTTACGTACAAGAATAGATATCCACTACCTCGGATAGATGATCTGTTTAACCAGTTACAAGCATCTAGGATCTTTTCAAAGATCGATCTATGTTCGGGATATCATCAACTATTGGTTCGACCAGTGGATGTGTCGAAGACTACATTCAGGACAAGATACGAGCATTATGTATTTTTAGTTATGCCATTTGGACAGAGCAATGCGCCAGCAATATTTATAGACTTAATGAATAGAATATTCAGACTATATCTGGATAAATTCATTATAGTGTTCATCGACGACGTACTAATCTACTCAAAGACAGAAGAAGCTCACAAGGACCACTTGCAGATTACTTTACAGACACTTTGAGATAAATAAGTTGTATGTAAAGTTCAGTAAGTGTGAATTTTGCCTACAAGAGGTTAAATTCTTGGGAAATGTTATATCTCAAGATGGTATCTCTATAGACTCATCTAAGATTGATGCAGTCTTAAACTAGAATAGACCGACCAATGTGACGAAAGTTAGAAGTTTTCTTTGCCTAGCAGGATATTACAGAAGATTTGTAGAAGGATTTTCCAAGATAGCAGGGCCATTGACAAATTTGTCAAGGAACGAGATGAAGCACGAATGGATAGATAAGCATGAGAGTGCATTCCAGGAGTTAAAGGAAAGATTGATTTTAGCACCACTACTTGCGATACCTAAGAGTGGAGAGCGATACATAATCTACAATGACGCGTCACACCAAGGACTTGGATGTGTACTTATGCAAGATGGAAATGTGATTGTATACGGATCAAGACAGTTGAAGGTACATGACAAGAATTATTCGACGCATGATTTGGAGTTAGCCGCAATAGTGTTTGCATTAAAGATTTGGAGACACTATCTCTATGGAGAGAAATTTGATCTATTTTTCGATAATAAGAGCTTGAAGTATTTGTTCTCTCAAAAGGAATTGAAAATGTGACACTGAAGATGGATGGAGTTACTCAAGGACTATGACTTTTTGTTATAATACCATCTGGGTAAAGCAAATGTCGTAGCAAATGCTTTGAGTCGTAAACCTCGACTAGTGATCGCTGCATTACTAATTCGAGAATGGAGAGCATCCGAAGTATTATCTGAATTCGGGCTTCAGCCAGTGGAACCAATGAAAAGATTTCATTTTAGATGTCTTATAATACAGCCAACTTTAATCTGTATCAAAGGAGCTCAACAGATGACGAAAGATTTAAACTTATGGTTCACCAAGATGTCAGTAAAAGAACCAGAAATCTCGAGTATTAGTACAGACGGAGCTGTACGATGCAAAGGTAGACTCTGTGTACCTCACGAAGATAATCTCCAGAAAGAAATATTGGATGAAGCGTACAAGTCACGAATGACTATTCATCCGAGAGGTACGAAGATGTACAAGAATCTAAAGAGGAACTTCTGGTGGGAAGGAATGAAGAGAAAAATAGCTGAGTATATATCTCAATGTCTTACTTGTAAGCAAGTAAAGGCAGAACATCAGAAGCCAACTGGATTACTGCAACCATTACCGATTCCTCAATGGAAATGGGAACACAACACTATGGATTTCGTGGTAGGATTGCTGAAGTCATAGCAAAACCACGACGCTATTTGGGTAATCATGGATCGACTTACAAAGACGACACATTTTATCGCCTACAGTTTGACATATCCAATAGAATGTCTAAGCTGAATGTATCTACAACATAGAGTATGGTTACATAGAATACCTATGTCTATCGTGTCAGATCAAGATTCACGCTTTACTACAGAATTCTGGAAAAGTCTCCAAACAGTGATGGAAACAACATTAAACTTGAGCTCATCCTTTCATCCATAGATCAATGGGCAGATGGAACTAGTCAATCAAGTGATGGAGGATATGTTACGTGCTTGTGTTATTAATTTTGAGAATTTTTAGGAAACACACTTTCCATTGATCGAGTTTTCCTGCAATAACAGTTATCATTCGAGTATAGGAATGGTGTCGTTCGAAACTCTATATGGAAGACCTTGCCGATTGCCGCTTAGTTAGACTGAAGTTGGAGATACTCAACTTCTTGGGCCAAAATGGGTACGCGAGACCAGTGAAAAGAATCAGATTGTACGTGAAAGAATGAAGACAGCTTAGATGCGACACAAGAGTTATGCTGACAAGCGACGAAAAGACTTGGAGTTTTCCATTGGAGATCATGTACTACTCAAAGTTTTTCCTGTTTGAGGCATTGTTAGATTTGGTTAGAAGAGGGGCAAGCTATCGCCGCGATTCATCAGACCGTTCAAGATTTTAGAGTGCATTGGGAAGGTTGCTTATCATATTGCGTTGCCGCCGAAAATGTTAGGAGTGCACAATGTTTTCCACATCAGTATGCTGAGGAAGTGTGCTCATAACCCAAAGCAAGAGATCAACTTCGAGGATATTAAAGTCAATGACAATGTTACATTCACCGAAGGACTAGTTGATATTCTAGATCGTGGGATCAAGAAGCTTAGTAACAAGGAGATTCTGTTAGTAAAGATTTAGTTGAAGCATCATGATCAAGGACAAGCTTCGTGGGAACTAGAGTCAAAGTTGCAAGAGAAGTTTCCATTCTTGTTTTAGACTCTGTATGTTCCTGATTTCGAGGACGAAATCCTTAATGAGTGGTGGATGATATAATTCCCTGTATTTTCAATAATTATTTATGCAGAGAGATTCTACATACTTCCCTTGATCATATGTGAAATTTCATCTTCGATCAATCGAGTCTCTTACGAGTGATTGAGCATTTCTAGAGTTCAAGTGATTGAACCATTTTCGAGAGATTGAAACCCTACCGACCTGAATTTAATACGTGGTCCCCACTTCAATCGATCAAACTTTCTTCAATCGATCAAAGCTGACCGATCTGCTCTCGAGCAATCAAACTTAGTTCGATCGATCGAACTTGTAATTATCAGAATTCCAAGTTTCACGCAGAAACAGCCACTTGTACCCTCTCCTTTCTCTATATATACATTAGCTCATGTGTGTGTGAGGTCCAGAATACTAGAGAGTTTGAGAGAGGGAGTTTATGCTTGTGTTTCATATATATATACTCATACTCATATATATGCACCCACACATCCATATACTTATATTGTATATATATTCCTTGAGAGAGTGAGAGTAGCAGAAAAAGAAGAAGAAGAATCAGGAGTAGAGATAGAGAAAGAGAAAGAGAGGCAGAAATGAAGAGAGAGAGAGAGAGAAAGATAGAGAGAAAGAGAGAGAGAGAGAGAGACCGCCATTAAAGCTCGAAAGTTCAAAGCTTTGCCAAACGTACCCTACGTGCGTCCTTACTTACTTGGTCTCATTATTATAATGTTTTACAAGTTTTTGGTGTGATTAGACGTAGTTAACGCGTCCCTAATACGTTTAATTATATGTTATTCAGAATATGCTGGAGAAGACAACTCTTGACCTATTGAACAGAGTTCAATTGATCGAAGGTTCAATCGATCGAAGTGACTTCGATCGTTCAAACATTATTGTCCCTCAATCGATTGAAATGACTTCAATCGATTGAGACATGCAGAACATGGTTTAGTTCTTTAGTTTATTTGATATGAGGTTCGAATACTCGATTCACGATTTGGACTTCTATTATATGATTTTGGGTTAGTCAGGGAGAATGTGACAACAAAGATAAGTATGATTAAGAATAATGGATTAATGTGATGACGTTAAATAATATGTGGTTCATGTATGAGTTCAATATCCGTTCATTTCAATCCGAGTAGTCAGGCCACATGGGAATTGTCATGTATCGATAGTAGTACCGAGTTTAAGTAGGTTTGATATGTTTAGGGAATGGTACGTGGGAAGAGGCCTGGTCATGATAAGCTTTCACATGCGGTGGATGGTTTATATCCTTAACGAGCAGTGGGAGAGACCATGTAGTCCTAAGGTAGCCAAATGATCTGTGTTATACCCTTAACGAGCGGTGGATGGTTTATATCCTTAACGAGCGGTGGACGGGGTATCATTGGTATACAGTGATAAGTCGTGCCAATAAATTTGATGTGTTGTTATTCAAAGCATTGTATCCCTGACATGCAGTGGATGGTTTATATGCTTAATGAGTAGGTGATGGACTGACGTGGTGTCCATAAATGTGGTGGATGGTTTATATCCTTAACGAGCAATGGACAGAATGATGGTATGTCTACATATGTGAAACGATTGGGTTTGTTCTTTCCTCAAAGTAGATTGCTTATCAATCTTGGAATAATCAGACGATAAGGGTTGAGTTACGTGGGAATACAGAGAATATACAATTTAGTAGAACTATATCGTATACACTTCAATAACTTGTTTTACGTTATATCATTGATACCTTATGAGTTGCCATTCACTCAGCTCTCAGTAAGCTGACGGCAGTTATTACCTGGACATTTCCCGTCTAGACTATCCTGTCCCTTGTATTGCAGATAATGGAGCTTATGACGATGGCTACTACCCTGAAGGGGAATACGCAGAAGATGGCCCCACTGATGCCGGTTATACCGGAGAAGGCTACTATGCTGACGACTACCTTGACGCCAGCTGAAGATCTGAAGATAGTTTTATCTAGTTTTTATTTCTGTTGTTTCTGTTGAACCTTGTTTAGTTTAATGGGTACTTGGGCATATGTTGTCTCCAGACGTGTTGTGATCCTAAGGACCACTCTGATGTTTGTATTAGTGTTTCTGTTGTTATATTCAGTTGTTATTGTTCATGTTTACTTTGTGGACTAGTACTAGGAGGTGTGAATAATTAGTGACTTTCACTTGTCATTCCCTATGGACCCAAAAAGAAAATTTATTTTTCTCTATTTTTGCTGCTTCGGGGCATGACAGTCAGAGTAACTACAATGTTCCCAATACCCAATATACATTCTTAATTACAATTATACATACGTGGCAGACACTGCCAAAAATAAAATCATGTACGATAAAACAAGTACAACTGTAATAAATAAAATAACACAACGACAATCTCTTTACCCAAACAGAAGCTTCACAGAAAATCTCCAATTGCTAAACCTGCAAATACAATCAACTACGTTTCATATAGAAACGCTCCCAAATACATAACACACACGGGTCAATCATATGACCGGTATGAGTTAAACAAAACAACATGTCTTAGGGATTTAATTTGAACCCGTAAACTACAAACCGCACTACAACACTCTTGGGCCAAGACAGGTAGTTCCACACCCATATCTGGACAATAGAGTTGTTTCCATTTATGCGGTGGCAAGTAGTTTGTTGCCCGAAACCCAAAGCTACTACGAATTTCATTCTTACTAATCTACTTATTGTGATCCAAACCTGTAAAACGTTAACAGTCCCACCATCCTACAATACAAAAATTAGTAACCACAAAAATACCACAAATCTGTGTGGAACACCTTTTTATTAAAATATCACCAAAATGGAAATCTTAGTCCTAAGCTACATGTTAAAAACAATTGAAGTTAAACTAACATCTATCAAAGACGTAATTTCTTTAAACGGTTAACTCTTTGAGAATTTATTTCCAACTACACTATTACTTTTCTGAAGGATTCATTATACAATTTCCTAGGTTCACCACTTGGCCACCCTCCATGGTACACCCACACATATATCCCATGTGTGCCGGACATACTACCACTATTTAGTCTGGTGCCAGTTTGGTTGGGATATCAACCAAACCAGGTACACATACAAAAGGCCAGTCAATATCACTACAACAAAAATGTGCTTTGGCGACAAATAGATTTTGTCGACAAAAGTCCATTATTTTAGCGATGAAAAAATTTCGTTGCCTTTGCCAAGTCGCCAAAGGTCCCTGACGATGAAATTTATCTTTTGTCGCCATAGAAAAAAATGGCGACGAAAAAATTTCGTCGCTATTGGTCAAATTTTTTGTCACTATTGATGCGCATTTTGTCACCAAAAGAGTCATTTTTGTAGTAGTAATTTTGCATTAGCGACGAAAATATTTCATTGCCAATTCATCACATGCCATGGAAACTAATTATTTTTGTCGCCAATTCATTTTCAGCATATGCAATGTCGACGAATTAATTTTGTCGCCAATTGATCACATGCAATAGCGACGAATTAATTTCGTCACCAATTCAATTTCGGCATATGCAATGGTGACAAAAGAATTTCGTCGCCAATTCATCCTATGCAATGGCGACGAATTATTTTCGTCACCAATTCATTTTCAGCATATGTAATGGCGACGAATTAATTTTGTCGCCAATTGATCATATGCAATAGCGACGAATTATTTTCGTTGCCAATTCAATTTCAGCATATGCAATGGCGACAAAAAAATATCGTCGCCAAATCATCATATACAATGGCGACGTATTATTTTCTTTAGCATATGTAATGGCAACAAAATGAATTTGTCGCAAAATTTATAAAATGATTTGCTTGTATTAGCGACGAAAAAATTTCGTCGCCAAATGTATATTCTAGTAAATAGAACTATTTGAAGATGCTATAATCCTGTTCATTTCGGTTTATTACAATAATTTTCAAAACCAAAAGAGACAATCATATTAAACATAAAAAGTCTTAATGTTTCTGAGTAACTTCATTAAGCAACAAAAAGTAATATCGTTAATTGTTCACGTTCCCAACAAAAAAACTAACGATTAACAAAAGTATGTTCACATTGTTCACTACATAACAAATTGTTAGACTACATAACAAAAGTAACGAGATGTGTCTGACTATAGACCCATCCACCATATCCACATAATTCTTCACTACATAATAAATTGTCAGACTACATAACAAAAAGTAATCAGATGTGGCCGACTATCTATCGATCCACCATATCCACACCCAATCTGCATGAAACCAATAGAAAGCATTCGTATCGTTTAAGTTAGTGAACGAACATAAAATATGTGAAATATAAAGTAATTACAAATTGAGTTTTCAGCCATCAAAGATGAAATGTTAATGGAGTATTGTGATGATGTTGAAGAATTAATCCTAACAGATGAAGATACTGATTTAGATGATCGATAATGTACACTTTGAAGTGCAAGCCAATGTATCGCGTTATGTGATGACCAGAAGTCTGTTTTGCTTTCCGTGTTTTCCAAAACTTTCTTTTTTCGTGTTTGAGGTGCGAGATAAGTTTCACGTCTATAGGATCGACGATTTACCGTTTCACCCACCCAAACAACCAAAACATAGCAATTTAAGGCTGAAGGATGTCAAAACTTTTTTTTTTGCATTATTTGAAAACTGAAAGTCTATTTTGCATTCTGTTTGTTCCTACTAGGTTCTTTTGTCGTGCTTGAGTAACGAGTTAAGTTTCATGTCTTTTCGATCGACGGTTTATTGTTTCACCCACCCAAATTCCAAAAATATAGCTTTTACAAGCCTATGTATGTCAAAACCTATTTTTTTCGCGATATGTGATAACCAGAAGTCCGTTTTGCATTCTGTTTGCTCCCACAAGTTCATTTTGTCATGCTTGAGGTGCGAGTTAAGTTTCATGCCTTTTGGATCAACGGTTTATCGTTTCACCCCCCCAAACGCCAAAAATATAGCTTTTTCAAGGCTAAGTATTGTCCAAAACAAATTTTTTCACATTATCTGATAACCGGAAGTCTGTTTTGCATTCCGTTTGTTCCCACAAGTTTCTTTTGTCGTGCATGAGGTACGAGTTAAGTTTCATGTCTTTTGGATTGACGGTTTATTCAATCACCCACCTAAACTCCAAAAACATAGCTTTTACAAGCCTAAGTATGTCAAAACCTATTTTTATCACGATATGTGATAACTGGAAGTCTGTTTTGCATTCTGTTTGCTCCCATAAGTTTGCTTTGTCGTGCTTGAGGTGCGAGTTAAGTTTCATGTCCTTTGGATCAACGGTTTATCGTTTCACTCCTCAAACGCCAAAAATATAGCCTTTTCAAGGCAAAGTACGTCAAAACTAATTTTTTCGCATTATGTGATAACCGAAAGTCCATTTTGCATACCATTTGTTCCCACAAGTTACGTTTGTCATGTTTGACGTGCGAGTCAGGTTTTATGTCCTTCGGATCGACGGTTAATTGTTTCATCCCCAAAACATAGCTTTTTAAAGCCTAAGTATGTCAAAACATATTTTTTTTAGTTATGTGGTAACTGGAAGTCTATTTTACTTACCATTTCCTCCCACAAGTTTCCTTTGTCAGGTTTGAGGTGCGAGTTAAGTTTCATGTCCTTTGGATAGACAGTTTACCGTTTCACTACCCAAACCACCAAAACTTAGCTTTTTCAAGCCTAAGTATGTCAAAACCTATTTTTTTTGCGTTATGTGATAACCGGAAGTTCATTTTGCATACCGTTTCTTCCCGCAAGTTTCTTTTGTCATGTTTGAGGTGAGTAAAGTTTCATGTCCTTTGGATAGAGATTTACCGTTTCACCCGCCCAAACCACCAAAACTTAGCTTTTTCAAGCCTATGTATGTGAAAACCTATTTTTTTCGCGTTATGTGATAACTGGAAGTCTGTTTTGCACACCGTTTCTTTCCATAAGTTTTTTTTGTCGCGTTTGAGATGCGAGTTAAGTTTCATGTCCTTCGGATAGATGGTTTACCGTTTCACCCCCCAAACCACCAAAACTTAGCTTTTTCAAGCCTAAGTATGTCAAAACCTATTTTTTTCGCGATATGTGATAACCGAAAGTCCGTTTTGTATTCTGTTTGTTCCCACCAATTTATTTTGTCATGCTTGAGGTGCAAGTTAGGTTTCATACCTTTTGGAACAAAGATTTATCATTTCACCCCCCAAACACCAAAAACGTAGCTTGTTCTAGGCTAAGATGTGAAAACTAATTTTTTTGCGTTATGTGATAACCAGAAGTCCGTTTTGCATACCGTTTGTTCCCACGAGTTTCGTTTGTTATGTTTAAGGTGAGAATTAAGTTTCATGTTCTTCGGATCGACGATTTATCGTTTCACCCTCAAACCCCAAAAGCATAACTTTTTAAAGTCTAAGTATGTCAAAACCTATTTTTTTCACGTTATGTGATAACTGGAAGTCACTTTTGCTTACCATTTCTTCCCACAAGTTTTTTTTGTCGTGTGTGAGGTGCGAGTTACGTTTCATATCCTTCGGATAGACGGTTTACCGTTTCACCCCCTCCCCCCCAAACTCCCAAAACCTAGCTTTTTCAAGCCTAAGTATGTGAAAACCTATTTTTTCGCGTTATGTGATAACAGGCAGTTTATTTTGCATATCGTTTCTTCTCACAAGTTTTTTTGTCGTGTTTGAGGTACGAGTTAAGTTTCATGTCCTTTGGGTAGATGGTTTACCGTTTCACCCCCCAAACCACCAAAACATAGCTTTTTCAAGCCTAAGTATGTCAAAACCTATTTTTTTCGCGTTATATGATAATCGAAAGTCCGTTTTTCCATACTTTTTCTTCACACAAGTTTCTTTTGTCTTGTTTGAGGTGCGAGTTAAGTTTCATGTCCTTCGGATAAACGGTTTACCATTTCACCCGCCCAAACCACCAAAACTTAGCTTTTACAAGCCTAAGTATGTCAAAACTTATTTTTTTCATGATATTTGATAATCGGAAGTCCGTTTTGTATTTTGTTTATTCCCACAAGTTTATTTTGTCGTTCTTGAGGTACGAGTTAAGTTTCATGTCTTTTGGATCAATAGTTTATCGTTTCATCACCCCCCAAACGCCAAAAATATAGCTTTTTCAAGGCTAAGTATGTCAAAACATATTTTATTGGAGATATGTGATAACCGAAAGTCGGTTTTGCTTACCATTTCTTTCCATGAGTTTCTTTTGTCGTGTTTGAAGTGCGAGTTAACTTTCATGTCCTTCGGATAAACGGTTTACCATTTCATCCCCCATACTTAACTTTTTCAAGCCTAAGTATGTCAAAACTTATTTTTTTCGCGTTATGTGATAACCGGAAGTCCATTTTGCACACCATTTCTTCCCACAAGTTTCTTTTGTCGTGTTTGAGGTGCGACCAATTTTACTTGCAGGAACAAATAGTTCGTAACTTACACGATAATACGCAACTCTGATAATTATAAGGTTGAGTGCTGTTTTCATACCTAAGTTATTGTGTTAAATTATCAACTCTGATAATTATAAGTAGTTAGAAATATTTACTGACCTAGAATTCCCAGTGAAACTAGATTAGCTCCCTGGATCATCTTAACCTTTGTTGCGCATCCAGTCCAACATACTTCTTATCTGCTCTTCCAACTTCTTACTTTTCTCCTCCTCTAATCGAGCCTTCTCCTCATCCAATCGAGCCTTCTCTTCCTCCAATCGAGCCGTCTCAGCCAACTACTAATCCTTACTCTGGTTTGCAGCCTCTAATTGAAGAATCCTCTCCTTAAGCTGGCTTACATGTTCCCTTCCCTGAGTAGATGCAATAATGGTCTTAATAGAGGAAGCTCTAATGCCAAGTCCTTTCAAGAAGCCCGATCTAGTACCAAAAGCCTTACCAGATAGCTCTATGGCAGTTGGTTGGGTCGCATTTGGTTGAGAGAGATGGTCTTCCCTTGCCTTTTTTATCCTCTCCTGTCAATATATATACATATATTATAAGATATTTAACAATCCAACTTACTGTCATTATTAAAGAAATTACACTTACAAATTCGCTCTCGCACCCCAGAATTGCCCACCTATTCTCTTTGGTATTAAAGTGATAGTCACGCCAAAACTCTTCAAAAACAACATCTTCACCCCAATTTTCTTCAACCTGAGATGTAATGTTTTTTTATTAAGAATTTAGTAACAAACTATGTGCAATGGTAACACAAATTTTGAAATGAAAGAATGCACACCAGTTTATGAAGCCTAGATGGAATCAATTTCGAGCCACATGAGTGATTCATCTTTACACGTGCTCGGTTAGCGGTGTTTATTACTGATTGGCGCTACAAAAATTAAAGAAAAATAACATAACAAATAATAAAGTGTAACATAATAAGGTTGTACATTACTGCTTAAGGTTCAACTTATAGAAATACATGTTACCTGAAATTCTGGATTATTCCACTTTTAGTCAACAAATTCTATCTATTGCTGAAGTGCGACACCCTTTGGTGGGTGACTTTTAGTAAAAGGTTCACCCTTCGCATTGACCAACTTTTGGTATTTTTTGTAATTTTTGGAGCTCCAATCGCTAATTCATTTACCTATCTTCACATTCGTAGCCTTCTTCACATGGACCGGGTCTCCCTGTAATTCGAACTTATCCTGGAACAACCATATTATAGTATTTCACAAAGTAAATAAACAAGTTAATTAATATATCAACTATTTTTAATAAATTGCATTTCACAAAGTAAATAAACAATTAAATTGTTATAACTACATTAGGGCGTTGAATTATCGGCTCTGCAAAAGTGACAGGCACATTAGACCATCGACAGATGCCCACATCTGCTAAATGCCATCTGATTTGTACACCAGCGGCGTTAGAAAAAGCAGTTGCATACTTCCCTACCGACTGCCTGAACTATGGAGGGATTGGCACAAGGAGCTTGCCTTCCTTTTCAAAGTTGCGTTGAACCCCTATCCCTCGTGTAGGACCTCGCCTAGTAGTGGATCCTGTTACCACATAACATTGTTTTGGTTCATAATTGAACAAACGAATTTAGTTAAATTGTCAAATGATCACATTAGATTATACTGATGTCTTACCAACGCTAGTGCCTTGTGGCTCACTAGATGGAGTCTCTATCGAATCGTCTGCAAGGTTGCCCCTCTCATCAACAAGCTGTAAACTCACCTGATCAACACACAAGATACCTTGCTCAGGTATTGGATCCCTCTGTTGATCCGGTAATGAGGTCGAAGGTTCTGAGTATGTAAGCCTCTTTCGGGGCAGCATCTCACTAACCTGAAACATAATGCAATGGGGATAAATATACAACAATGTCTTTCCTAAAAAAAAAATTAATAAAAAGTTACCGGCTTATGATTCGAATTGTAGCAATTAAACATTGGTTACAAACCCAATAGAAAACAAACATATTATACCTCGTGTACTAAAGAATCAGATGAATCATCGTCACCATCACAGTCACCCTCACCATCGAACGGTATATAGTCCTCGTCATATTCAGTATCCATACTTTTCTTTCCCTTCTTATTTGTGCAGTTTGGTCGAGTCGAACCAAAGTGAGATCTTGCCAATTGCCTACATATGCTGTGTTTGCTGCTAAAAATTTCATTGTTCTCATTGATATTTTTCTCTCCTAGCCTCTCATATGCTGTGTTTGCTGCTATGTAACCCAGTTTGACCTATTTCTTGCCGTCTTTGGGCATTTTGTAACTATGGAACGTAACTTCACAGAATTAAAACTTTAAAAAATTATGGCATGCAGATGGAGAGTAAGGAAATCTATAAATGTAAACCAACAAACGGAATGCAAACCAATAATTATATTAAGCCCATTTGTCCACATCCATAATACAAAGAAAAAATTACATTTCATAATCCATGTCGTTATCGATTTCATTATCTATTTCAATATCCATCTCATTGTTTGAATCAATACAACGGTCATCTTCAGCTTCGGCTTCGTCATCTCTATCATAATGTATATCATTACTTATATCAAGATTCACGTGTGGAATGACCTCTGGTTCGACACCGTCCCTACAATATTGAACATCATTATCATAAAAAACAACTGGTATAAACTCAGTGGTTTCATCTAGTTGGAATGCATCATCAGGTTCTTGCAAATCTCTAGGTTCTCCATCAACCATCTCTGGTACATCCTACACACCTCTGTGTTGCACCCGTTGTACGACTTTCATGGTTTACCAAACTTGGTATCATTGAGGTAGAACACTTGTTTTGCGTGGCTAGGTAGTAAAAAAGGGTCATTTTTGTACCACCGGCTAGTGTCATCAATGCTTATGCAATGTGCATCAGTTCAGATTGTTTTTTTGCGAGTGATACTGGTGTTGTACCATTCACATTGGAACAAAATAACTTTATTCTGAAGCATGTACTCGAATTCCCAAACTTTACACAAATGACCAAAATAGTCGTGCATTTGCATCTCGTGATCCCCTTCTACATGCACGCCAAAATAGAATCTTACACCATTGATTATGCATCCCGAGTACTGTTACACTAATGCATTTGGCTGATGCGCCAATGACCACAGTTGGTCAGTAACTTCTTTGGATCCCTCATATTTCATTGTATTGATCTACAAACACATGCAAAGCATAAAAGTTAATTATATATTTTGTATTATTTTCAACAAGTTTAATAGTATTTGGAGCATCGCCAAATTGTGGATGTCTTACACGATCTCTAAACCATATAGGAAATTCTCGTTGTTGCATCTGAGTAATGTCTTGTCCATTTGGAATCTGTAACAAATTCTTGTGTTCCCTACTCAAAATAATAGGAACAATAAGTTATAAATATGTAATGGTATATTATTAATTAGTAAATAAGGATACCACTTACTCCAAAAATGGCTCCACCTCGGGGCTATTGAAGATAAAAAACCAATGAGCACTGTCAATAAATTCCCATGAGAGATTGGATGACCGTGACACTAAACCAATAGGATGGACCACGTCTGAGAAAACCATGATGCCCTTACTACGTTCACCACGATGTTCATTTCTTTCAGGTCTATCAAACACGGTTTCCATCTCATCCAAATACATAGAGCAAAAAGTAAAACACTCTTTGACAATATAAGCCTCTCCAATTGAACCTTCTGGACAAGCAGGGTTCGTGACATACCCTTTTAGAGTTCCGAGATACCTTAGAAAAAAGGAGCTGTAAAAGCATTCATTAAATTCCATAATGGCATTGAAAGCTATGCTAACTTTAGAGAAGATAAATGTTACTTTATCTTTATTATAAGGATATTATATGAAGTTATTAAGTTTTGAAGTTGACTTTCAAAAGTGGACACTTAGTTTGGGACACTGTTTTAAAATCTGGACCAGACCGGTCGATTGAACCGGTTGACCTATGAACCGGTTCATGAAACAGACTTGTTTGACTAGTAACATTAAAGGTGAGCAGCGGCGAGGCTATTGGAGGTGAGCGGTGACCACATTGGTGGTGGCGAGCGACGATGGTGGTGGTGGGTGTGAGAACAGCAATGATGGGTGTGACCAGTGGTTTCTTTCTGAAAGTGTTTAAGCGGTCTATTGAGAAATGTCTATCTCCACTATTAGCAAAGTGTGCATAAAAAAAAGTAGATTTGTTGTAGTGTGGTGTGGGGCTTGTGGTCGCAGCTTGGTGGGAGGCTCGTAGTCGAGGAGGCAATGGTGTGGTGCTGCTTCAAGAGAGAGAGAGAGAGAGAGAGAGAGAGAGAGAGAGAGAGAGAGAGAGAGAGAGTAAGAGGAACGGCGCGGTTGTCCAAGAGAAGAGAGAGAGAGAGAGAGAGAGGCGGCGCGGTTTAGCCCTAACTTACAATAGTTTACAAATTTCCAATATTTTATAGATTTAGTTTTTTAATATTGGGCAAATTACACTTTAGTCCATTAAACTATACACCTGTTTTTAATTGGGTCAATAAAATATTTATTTTTTTTTGCAATTGGGTCCTTGAACTTCAAAAATTCATTCAATCAAACCCAAAATTCTTACACTGTTAGCTTAAATTATTCGAAATTTTCACGTACATTGCGCGTAATGCTTACCTATCTTATGTTAGGTTAAGACAAACACAAGAGACTGTGAATGGCTAAAAAATTATGTGATTTTGAGTATGATTGAATGCAATTTTGGATCTAGTCGAATGTGTTATAGAATTTGATTGAACGCGATTTTGGATCTTATTGAACACGATTTATGAACCCAATTGAAAGTTTAATATTAAGCCATTAATTTTTTTGTCTAAGTAGTTGGTGAAAGATATTAGAACATTTATTTAGAGCAGTGCTATGCTTCCCAAATTTTCATCCCAAATGATATTGAAGTGGGATCACTGTAGAATCACTTCAACATCACAAACAATCAAAATCAACTGGGTCCACTGTCACATGTGTTGGGTCCACACACATATTTATGAATTTAATTTTATTATACGCATGCCTATTAATTAAATTTACACATACATGCCTACAAATTAAATTTAACATACTTTTTTGATGAATTTTATTTTATTCATCATAATTAAATTTTATTATAATCATTCCTCATAATTTATTATATATAGTCATTCCTCCTAATATTTCGTCACCATAAACATCACATTAGAACTCACTTCAGACAACAAATTTATATTTCATCGCCATAGGTATCACTTTTGGCGATGAAATAATATTTCTTTTCCATAAACATCACATGACAACTCACTTTAGGCGACGAATTAATATTTCGTCGCTATAGGTATCACTTTTGGCGATAAAATATTATTTCGTCGCCATAGATATCACATTACAACTCACTTTAGACGACGAATTTATATTTCGTCGCCATAGGAATCATTTTTGGCAACAAAATATCATTTCGTTGCCATAGCTATCATATTACAACTCACTTTAGGCGACAAATTTATATTTCGTCACTATAGGCATCACTTTTGGTGACGAAATATTATTTCGTTGCCATAGACATCACATTACAACTCACTTTAGGCGACAAGTTAATATTTCGTCGCCATAGGCATCACTTTTGGCGACAAAATATTATTTCGTCGCCATAGACATCACATTACAACTCAATTTAGGAGACAAATTAATATTTCGTCGCCATAGGCATCACTTTTGGCGGCAAAATATTATTTCATCGCCATAGATATCACATTAGGCGATGAATTTATATTTCATCGCCGTAGGCATCACTCTTGGCGACGAAATATTATTTCGTCGCCATAGACATCACATTATAACTCACTTTAGGCGACAAATTAATATTTCGTCACCATAGGCATCACTTTTGGCAACTAAATAATATTCCGTCGCAATAGACATCACATTACAACTCACTTTAGGCGACGAATTAATATTTCGTCGCCATACGTATCACTTTTAGCGACAAAATAATATTTCGTCGCCGTAGACATGACATTACAACATACTTTAGGCGACGAATTAATATTTCGTCGCCATTGGCATTACTTTTGACGTCAAAATTTTATTTAGTCGCCATAGATATCACATTAGGCGACGAATTTAAATTTCGTTGCCATAGGCATCAATTTTGGCGTCGCCATAGACATCACTTTAGGCGACGAAATATTATTTCGTCGCCAAAATTGACACTTTAGGCGACGAAACAGAATTTTGTCGCCAAATTTATGTTTTTTTCAGCCTCTTAGGCAACGAAATTTTTTTTTGTCCCTAAAACTATACTTTTTGCGACGAAATTTAAATTTCGTCACCATGTTTCGTTGCTAAAGCCCATTTTTGTTGTAGTATATGCCTAGACATCTATAAGTTAAGCCGAGCATTAGGCTTAGGCCAGCGTGATCACGAAGCCACTAGCATAAAGGTATACTCAGCAAGTCGAGCTACCAAACAAAAAAATACAACGGCGAGCGGTGAACACTAAGGAACTTGAAACCATTTCTGCATTCTCGGAATTATAAAATTTCATCGGACTCAAAATCAATGACTATCACCCATTTTTCATAACTCAACATTATAAAAGAATTCATGCATCTCCAATTAATTTTTCGTTAAGTCATATTAACGAATAGAAAATGCACAAAGAATTCATATTCCCCAAATTTTGCACGTTTATTAATGAAAAAAATCCACAAAGAAATCATATTCTCCAAATTTTGCACATTTAACCATACTAAAAACTGCTACTATAATCTTAAATTTCTACCCAAATGGTGTAGAATCAAGAAAAACTTAAAACACAAAAAGTGTACAGAATCACGTTTTACATCGGACCGCGAACAAAATGCTAAAATTCTAAGCCACGAAATTCTAATAGTTTTTTAAATTTTCAGAAATTATTAGAATTACAAAAAAATGAATTTTACAAAACATTCTAATTATCATGAGTATTTCACACAAGTGTTTATATATCTATCTATCCACATACCATATACGAATACTTTATGATCATTATCCGATAATCAAATTCATGAAGTCACACTTTCTTTACATGGTATACCTATTCTATAGGAACTTTCCCATAGGTTATGTTTGAGTTGTGCAGATAGTGGGATGTGAAGTGGTTGTAAACTTTATTTAAGCCGCCAATGTATGAAATAAAAAAGAGAGTGAATTATCGGTTTACACTTAGAGTGTGTATTTGGTGGTCTTTGGTTCTCTTCTATTAGACCCAAATCATAGGTCTCGCCCCTCGAAGTGACATTGTTCTCATATTTTCTCTATTTTTCTTGTTAATTTGCGATACAATCTATGGGTTCATATGAGAGCGAGAGAGAGAGAGAGAGAGAGAGAGAGAGAGCAATTGCTAATTAGGTTGAACAACTACTATAAAGGGGCTTTTTAGTGGTTAAAGCCTAGTTTAGGAACATACTTGAGGTGTGTTACACTCTTAATACAAAATCACAAAGTGTGGTCCTTGTAGGGTGCATATGATCCACAAGCTTATGATAGGAATTCCCACAACTTCATTTCTGGTGCGCAGATATAGTGCACATGCAATTAACTCATCTTAACCATTCAATTTCAATGGGGATTGAAAGCTTTAATTAGGCGTGGTCCAAAAGAAAAAAAAATTGATTATCTTAAATGGTTTGATTGGTATATCTATTGGGTGTAATATGGACCATTTTTCGTTCTTATGGGCCTATTGGTAGGAGTCAACATCAGATCGGATGGTTGGGGAGTTATTTGCCAACAAAGATGGTCATCCATCGATGAGTCCAAATTAATGATTGGGCATGATTTAACTATGATTATTCCAAGGAATGTCTCTCCTGAATTGTCATTTCATGTTATATATACTACTGATATTGGAAAATTTAATTAAAAGCCCATAATATGGACTGTATTCAGAACAGTACACAGTTCATTTTTTTTTTTTTTCTTTTTTAGGGAATAAGGATATAAGTTTTTAAGTTATTTGGCCTCAAGTCTTTTTAAAATAAAAAAATATTATTGACAAGTTTACCCTCACTTCACACGCAAAATATGTTGTTCATGACACCTCAGCATGCGTTCCAATGCGTGATATTTTTTTTAGTTAGAAATCCAGCAATGAGACATGTTTTACCTATCTATTTTGGATAAAGTCCATCAAAAAATTTTCATAACAATAGGTCCTAATTATGTATAAGTTTGTTGGGACAAGTTCATAATCCTCAATTATTAGTCAATTTACTAACTTTTTTTTTACTCCTAAGACATCTAGAAACATCAATATATAATATATATAGCCACATTAAATAGGTGTTTATGATATTCAATAACATACGATATCTGATTTGAAAATAATATCCCAAATCAACTTATATATATACATATTGATGATGCCAGATTTTGGTGCTTCGGGTCGAATATGATATTTAGGACAATAAATATGAAAGAGAAAGAGAGAGACATGATTTGTAAGTGATTTGGCAGTGTTAATGAAGCATCTTACGTCCACACGTGCTTGTGTGTCATTGCTTCCACTAGGTAGAAAACTGTTTACAAATGTTGGTGTAGGTGGCCATGATGATCCAATAGTTGAACTGGAACTATCAAGTGGCTGCCTTACATGACTGCTTCTAGTAAGGGGCATTATGGACTGACGAGTGTTTCGTAGCCTTAAGAAAGCGGAAGAAACCGACTATGAAAGTTAGGGTTAGGGATGCGTAAAATCGGATCCGTGTAGAAGGGGATGAGAATCCTTTTTTATAGCATAAATTCCTAACACTAATATGGTATCCTAGCTTATTTAGGGGAGTAAATGAGTGATTGTGGCCTTATCATAACAATATTGCATAAAGTACCCTTAATTTCCATTTGATCAAAGAGTCACTTAGCCCATGCCGTGTTAGTATCGTTATTGGACTAGCTGAGTCAAACTAGGACTATCTGCTAAGCGGGCACCTACTCGAGGACTGCTTGCTGACCTAGGGGTCGGATGAAGTGGCCAATTAGGTATAGCAGATACTGCTTGGAGAGACACAAAAGACGACTCTCCATGGGCCTGAGTCTGAGACCGCTGTCTCAACTCAAAACGTGCAACCTCCTCAACCGGATCAACCTCCTCCTCAGAATCATGCTCCTCGGCCTCGGTCGGCGTCCCAGAAGTGACATCCTCAGAATCTGTCCCTCCTCGCCTCCTCTTTGTTTCGACTTTAGCTTTGCCCTTTCCTTTCCTTTCCTTTTTCTCTTCTGAGCGTCAGAGCAGCGAGCGGCTGTCTTACCAAATCGGCTCAAGGAAGACTGATGGACATCGATAGCAAGAGGGAGTAGGCCGCTCTAGGTCACAATGCGATGGATGCCCCGCGCACCTTTCAGGTGTTTCTTGGCCGAGATATAGCGTGTGGGCTTCACCAAGAACTCTATATATAATCACGGGAGGTAGACCCGTCTCCCTGTCCCCACACAAAACAGTTCCCTTACATACCAATATGCTAACTTCTCGTGATAAGAGGTCGAAAAGATACAATTGTAGAGTACGAGATGGAGCATGTGGTACCCGTCAGTCAAGAACCGATCCTCTATATGAGACGAGCCATTCCAGAACTGAACGGAACTGCCGGTAATCTCTCTGCCAATCGTGGCAGGAGGGATCTCGGGAGTACCCACACGGTGAGGAAAATCACTCTCCAGCTCCTCAGGGACTCCTATAGCAGCAGATAATTTGGCAGAACTAATAATGATCTCCTGGCCGTAGATAAAAGATCGATAAGTGTATGGTGCAGCCGGGTCCTTAATCATCGTTGCACAAACCTCCCGCACCTAAGAAACATTGACCTATTTGGGCTGGGTCAACATCTCGTACCATCGTGGTATATCCTTGATTCTAGCTAAGAACCAAGGAGCAGAAAGCCAAGTCGTCTCAAGAGGTCTCTCTATCATCACCTTACGGTGACAGAAGAACCGTGTGTAGCATGACTGGTCAAAAATATGGGAGAACCCATGGTCGGGGACCGGATCTGGTATAGCAAAGTGGAAAGATTTCTCCTGAAAATATCCCGTTGTGGGATTCATAGTGGGTGACCTGAAATTGAAAAGGAAAAGAGCAAAAAAATGAAAATGGGAAAGCAAAACAAAAAGGCAAAAACTGTCACTGCTATGCTTCGATCGATCGTAGTTTGGTCGATCGATCGAAAAGGAACTGAGTTCGATCGACTGAAACTTTGTTCGATCGATTAAACGGGGCTAAGTTCGATCGCTCGAGCCCAGTTCGGTCGATCGAACACAGTGAGAAAGCAGCGACAAGAAAAAGAACGAGAAATGATCATAAACACAAAATAGAGAACTAGAACTAAAAAAATTGGTTTAAGGACCAATGGGGGCCTCCCCCTCAAGAATTCGAAGAAAATGAAAAACAAGGGGGTCTCGTGACCATACCTCGGGTATGTACGCAGGGAGGAGATGAGGGTGATGATGATGAGGATCAGGGGGAATTTGGTGGTCCCAAATGATGTGTGTGAGGGGGAAAGGGAAAGAAATCGCCCCAAGTCGTCTCTGTTTCCAATCGCTTGAGAGTTGTTGAGGGAGAGAGTGAACTGATGAAGTGTATGGATGACGCCGTATTAAATACATGTCTCGATCAATCATGAAAGTTCGATCGATCGAACCTTCGATCGATTGAGGCTTGTTGAAGCGCTTGAGGATGTGACACCTTCGATTGATCGAAAAGAGCTTGATCGATCGATCCTGGAATTTCCAAAAACTCTCTAAATGGACAGAGTATGTACCCCCAACTAACAGAAATTGATCTAGACATACAGAATAGCATAAAAGTAGTTCAAAGACAGGACCTGTAGGCCAGACATCATCATCAACAAGGTAAAATGTTGCAAATTTTATAAATAAAAATGATTTAATAGCATCCATGGTGCAACATTATAATTCCAAAGTTGGCACTAAAGACCTTATGAAAAAAAAAAGAAAAACTAAAATAAACTGAAATTAATAAAAACTTTTGTCTAGGTTTACACTTCAATTGATAAAAAGAATGATCAAAAAAAAAAAACAATGCACAATTGAAGTGACGCACTAATCTTCAAGCATGAATATTCCATCTTCCGCAATTGCTTCTTTCTCCGCCACATCTTCGAGCGTAGATTCAAAACTTGATGACTCCCTTTTTCCAGAATAGTCGTAAAGCAACAAGGATGTCATCGAGTGAGTCTGAAATCTCTGAGGAATTGATTGCACACGCAAGAGGTGATCCAGAAGGAGAGAAAGATAACGGAGTGCAATTTCTCAACAGACTTTCCTCTTGCGGCGGAGTACCCGGGGACCTTATGTATGGTCTAAATCCATGGAACAGCTGATGCGGAAGGAATAACGGCGGCAGCATATGATTCATAGTGAAAATCCTGACAAAGGAAAAACAAAAAACAACCAAAAAAATGGAAGAGATTAACTAACACAAAAGCACGAACCAATAGAAAGTAATAAACGTAGAAAGATGAAAAGGAAAAGAAGTGTGACATGGAATTAACCTAACTATAGGCATGATATCACCATGTGCACTAGCAGGTAGGGGGCATTGAAGCCAGAATAGTAAATAGCTCAAGTGCACATAAATTTATGGAACCAATTCGATGACAAGGAAGTCATCAACATAAGTGAAGACGTCATTATGGCGTTCAGGCACCACATCCTGTAAATCTTCTTCTTCCCATGGTTCCCACATTGAATCATTCTCCCATTGTGCCAAGAGGGCGTCATCGACTTTCCCAACAAAATACCACTTTGGTTTGCCTTCCTCTTCAGGGAAGTCCATATGTTCGAAGGGATTAATTTGGAGAAGTGCAGGATCGTAAGGGATGTACCCTTGGGGTTAAGTCAACGACATCGCCCGCTCTAGGCCCTTCATAAGGGGAGAGATAGAATGCAATCTCCTCGGTAGTCTATGGAGGATTAGGATATTCAGAGTCAGCCCATGACCCGATTGAATGGACGTCATCATCCCTCATATTTGGACAGCCTGCAGGGGAGAGTTAGATGATAGCAAATTGGAATCGAAGTCACACTCAAAAAGAGATAGAAATAAATGAAATAAAACAAGAATGTAGTAAAGAAAAGAATACAACAACAAAATGTGAACACGTTTTTAGGTGTTTTAGGTGGATGAATAGCTGGGCTCATCTAACTCAATGTGCTCAGCTTCTGGTAGGAAGTTCTCCAAGAACAATTTTAACCTTTGGCCATTAACCTTGAAATAATCATCGTTCTTGGGATTTCCTAGCTCAACGGCCCCATGTAAAAAGACAGATTTAACAGTGAAGGTCCTGTCCACCGGGATTGGAGCTTACCTGGAAAAAGGTGGAGGCGAGAGTCGTACAGCAAGACTTTCTGCCCCGGCTCGAATGATTTTCAAAAAATTATTCTATCATGACGAGCCTTTAACCTTTTCTTGTGTAGTTTAGCATTGTCGTATGCATCTCGACGTATTTCTTCCAGTTCAGCTAACTGGAGTTTCCGTAGGTGACCTCCCTCTTTAATGTTGAAGTTCAATGAGCATGTCGCCCAATATGCTTTGTGCTCGATTTTGAAAGGAAGGTTACATGCCTTGCCATACACTAACCTGTACGGAGGCATCCCCAGATTTGTCTTATATGCGGTGCGGTACACCCATAGAGCATCTGTCAGTTTATATGCCCAGTCTTTTCTGTTGAAACTAACCGTCTTTTGTAGTATGTGCTTGATTTTATGGTTAGCCAATTCTGCCTGCCTATTAGTAAATGGGTGGTAAGCTAGAGCGATCTTATGGTTGACCCCGTATTTCTTGAGAAGTGACTCCAAAGGCCTGTTGGAAAAATGCTTATCTTGGTCACTTATTAATGCTTTCAGAGTTCCGAAACGCGATAGAATATTTTCCTTAAGAAAGGACATTGCTGTTTTGTGATCATTACGTCTCATCGGTATGGTTTCCACCCATTTGATACATACTCCACAGCTAGGAGTATGTATTCACGGTTGTTTGATTTAGGAAACGGGCCCATGAAGTCTATGCCCCAACAATCGAATATTTCAATTATGATAATGGGAGTTAAGGGCAAAGAATTCCTTTTCAAAATTGTACCAAGCTTCTGACAGCGTTGGCACGATTTACAAAAAGAATAGGCATCCTTGAACACGGTGAGCCAATAGAAGCTACTGTGTAGGACTTTTTGTGCGGTCTTTTATGAAGCAAAATGATCTCCGCAAGCTTCAGAATGACAAGAGGCTAACATTACAGTTATATCCTCGTTCGGGATGCAACGTCGGATGACCTGGTTAGCACAATACATTAACAGGTAAGGGTCATCGAAAAAGAAATGACGTGGAAACGAAAGGAACTGCTTCTTGTCTTGATTCGACCAATGACTTGGAGTCTCTCGCATAACAGGATAATTTATTATATCCGCATACCAAGGTAAACTGGAAACAGCCATCAGTTGCTCATCTGGGAATTCATCTTTAATTGGTATGGGTTCAGTGTTGTCAGTAAATGTAAACCGAGACAAATGGTCAGCGACCACATTCTCTACTCCTTTTTTATCCTTGATTTTGATATCGAATTCTTGGAGTAGGAGCATCCAACGGATAAGCCTTTGCTTCGCGTTCTTCTTAAAAAGCAGGTACTTGAGGGCCGAATGGTCTATAAAACAGACGATTGGGGACCCTATTAGATATGACCTGAATTTGTCTAGAGCGAAAACTATTGCCAGTATCTCTTTTTTGGTAGTCGTATAGTTCATTTGACCATCCTTGAGTGTTCGACTGACATAGTAAATAACATAGGGCTTATTATCCTTCCTCTATTTTATGACTGCACCGATGGCATAGTCACTAGCATTGCACATCAGTTCAAATGGCAAACTCCAGTCGGGTACCTGTATTATCGGTGCGGAGGTAAGGTGATCCTTTAGTGTGTCAAAAGATGTTTGACAGTTTTCTGACCACTCGAATGGTGCGTCTTTGACTAAGAGTTGGCACAGTGGTCGGGAGATCGCACTAAAATTTTGGATAAAGAGACGATAAAATCCCGCGTGTCCCAGAAAAGAGCGGATATCTGTAACTGTACGGGGGACAGGTAGGTTCGAGATTATATCGATTTTCACTTTATCATCTTGAATACCTTTATCAGAAATAATCCCAAGGATAATTCCCTTGGTCACCATGAAGTGACACTTTTCCCAATTTAGTACTAGGTGTTTGTCCTCGCATCTCGTTAACACTTTCTCAAGGTTTTCTAGGCAGTTATTGAAACTATGGCCAAACACTGAGAAGTCGTCCATGAAAACCTCAAGTATTTGTTTAGTCATGTCACTGAATATGCTCAACATGCACCGCTGAAAGGTAGCAGGTGCGTTACATAAGCCGAAGGGCATACGACGATAGGCGAATGTACCGAACGGATAAGTGAAAGTCATTTTCTACTGACCCTCAGAAGCGATTTCGATTTGGTTGTAGCCACTATATCCGTCCAAGAAGCAATAATATTTATGACCTGCTACTCGCTCTAGCATTTGATCTATGAATGGTAATAGAAAGTGGTCTTTCTGGATCACTGTATTCAATTTTTGGTAATCAATACACATCCGCCATCTGGTGGGGACACTTGTTGGTACCAATTCACCATCTTTATTCAGGATTACCATTATGCCCGCCTTTTTGGGCACCACTTGGGTTGGACTAGCCCAAGGGCTATTAGTCATGCTCTATTGGAAGCTCCTTTAACTCCAAATCGAGAAACTGAAAATTAGATGGCATGACTAATTTCGTTTTTGGAGGTAGTGGTTTATATGGTGTTACCCACATGCATTCAGCTCTGTCCTCCTCTTTCGTCTCCATCATGAGGCAAGTGTGATTTTAGGCAGCATCCAATGGGGTTGAATCATTAGGTTGATAGATAGCATCAAATTGTGACACAACTACCTCCAAGGGATCTTTGTAATCTACAAAATCAGCCTCGTCTTCAATGACCGTTTCAATGTAATTGATTTCTTCCTCATCCTCATATTCTTCAGGTCGGGGATTTGAAAAATTCTTGACATTTAGAGTCATATTCCCAAATATGATGGTCATAATACCACTTTTTATTTTGATTGTGGCATCTATGGAGTTCACCCAACCCTTGTTGTTTATAGACTGAGTATGGCAACAAGTTTACGCTCGCTCCTAGATTAAGGAGTGCATTGTCTATCCTTTGATTCCCAATTCGGCTGAGACAGTTGGGGTACAGGGGTCTTTGAGTTTCGGGGGCAATTCTTTTTGAATGATTGCGCTTGCTTGGCAAGTGACATATATGCGTTTCTTTACACTTTGCCTTCTTTTGACCGTGCATGAGTCTTTTAGATACTTAGCGTAGGCCGGCACTTGTTTGATTGCATCAAGGAGTGGAAGATTTATTTTGACTTATTTAAATAATTCCAATAACTCCTGATTCTTTGCCTCGTTTTTGGATTTCATAAGCCTTTGAGGGTAAGGTGCAGGGAAAGGGCATTTAGGTAATTTGTCAATAACAGGCTCCTTTCCGGGCCGTCTCTTAACTTCTTCAACTTCTTTAGGAGTGTCATCATTTGATTCTAATGGTTTATCATCAGTGGGAGACTCCTCTTCTTGAGTGGATGGTTTGATTTTATTTACCACTTCATCCTCTTCGTACTCTTCAGGGGCAGACAGAGGCACCCTATAATCTTGCCGCTTCTCAGAGTAGTCACGATTTTTGTCTGTTCATGATTATTGGGACAATTGTTGTATCCCTTAAGGTTTTAAAGTGGTTGAGCAGGAAACGTTCCACTCAACCCCTCATGTCGTGCATCCATTCTCTCTAATGTTGCGGACATTTGACTCATCATTTGAATTAACTGTTGCGTTAAATTCGCATTAGAGATCGGATCTTTCTCTTGCACCTTTTTGTGAGGTGGCACGTAAACATTTGCTTGTTGATTATTAGGGGGTTGAGCTTGGTTATAGTTATTTGATCTATTTTGATTGAATGGCTGGGACTGCCTATTGTATTGCCCTTGATATTGGTTATCGTTATTGTAGGGCTGTTGTTGTTGGTATTGATTTTGTGTCCCAGCATCATTTTTCCAATCAAACCTGGGGTGATTCCATCTATTATTATTACTCTAAAAATTGTTGTTATAATTTTGCGAGTTATGATTATTATAGGAATTCCCCGCCCCCCTATACCCTTGCATGGCATTCATTTCTATGGGTGGTTGTACTTGAAAGTATGGCACATTAGGACAATATTGATTAGTGTGTCCCAACATATTGCATGTGCCACATGGTTCTTCAGGTAACACCTGCCTAGAACTCTCTCCTTTCATTCCCAACTCTTCTACTTTCTTAACTAGCTCTTCATACTTGTTCATCAGATGATCCTCAATTTTTAATTGGTATAGACTTTTTTCTTCTACACAGGAGATCTATGAGCGTGAGACATCTTCTGAATTGGACCACTCATGGGCATGTTCAGCTAGCCACTCAAATTGAGCTTCAGCTTCTTCAGTGTTTTTGCGAAGAAATAGCCCTGAACTCATGGCTTCAACCAACTTTTTAGTTTCACCATTTAACCCTTGGTAAAAGTAGTTTATGGTTCGCCATTTCTCATACCCGTGATGTGGGCAAGAGAGTAGCAAATCCTTGAAACGCTCCCAAGTTCGGGTGAAGGTTTCATTGCTCTTTTATTTGTAACCGTTTATTTGTCGTTTAAGCTCGGTGGTCATGCGAGGTGGAAAGAATTTCTTTAGGAACACAGTGTTCATCGCATGCCTGGTGTAGATTGAATTTGGTTTTAAAGTGAGTAGCCACGCTTTTGCTTTATCCTTCAAGGTTAAGGGAAATAGCATTAGACGTGTCACGTCTACAGGATAATTTTGTGAGAATGTTTTACAAACGTCCTCAAAGTCTTTCACATGTAGATACGCTTTCTCGCTTTCTATTCCATGAAAGGTAGGAAGGAGTTGAATCATTCTATTGTGAAATTGAAATTCGCCTGCATGGGGTGGAATGAGAATACAAGAAGGCATAGATGCGTGTTGGGGTGTCATGAGATCGTACAAAGGATGAAGCAAATCAGCAATTGGTACGATGACATTCTCATCGTTTTCACTTTAATTAGCAGCCATTGAATCAATAGGTGTGACTACGGGATTTATTGAACTAGAAGAGTTGGACGAATAAAGTGGATTTCCGTAAATTCCTTCGTTGGAATTATCAGACCTGAAAGGAAAGATCCTAAGTAGTTTTTAATCTAAAGAATAAAGGACAAAAGAAATAGAAAGAGATAAGGATAGATTGAGGTAATCTAAGCGTTAGCTTGTCGCCTTCCCCGGCAACGGCGTCAAAAACTTGACACGGAAATTATTTGTGTGTGCTTGTGTGCTATACCCAAGTGTAGGTAATCGTGCAAGTAGTAATCTAGTTAAGACCAGGTCGATCCCACAAGGAAGGTGTTAAACTAAATACCTAGATTAATCTCCAAAGAGAAAATGAAAATCAATATTTAAAAGATTGTAGAACACAAAGTTCTACAAAGTGACTACTAAAGTTAAAGCAACTAAATTAAATTAAACTAATGATTAACTAATTAACTAAAGCGATGTTTTAAAATGTGTTTTTCTTAATATAAGGGAATGTTGGGATTACACGAATCCACCACGACCTAGCCATCTACCATGCAATTACAATGAAGCTCAATGAAGCACATTCTCTACAGTATTCCGTATTCCTCTTAGAATAAAGAATCCATAGTTCATTCATGACCGGGACTATATCATCACAGTTAGTTTGAAACACATGAAAGCAGTTTAAAACAATAGTTAAGACTCGCACCTACAATGGTGTTAGCATTGAAGGTGGTTTGCAAAAGATATTGAAGAAAAATGCCTTAAGTTAAGAGACAGTTTTGACAAACTGAGTATTTGGGGATAGTTTGATAACGAATCTCTAAAGTAGAAAATCTAAGAATCCTGTGTAGAATGTTCTCAAGAATCAGAGGGTTCGATCGATCAAAGCGCTTTTGATCGATCAACTATCTTCATCTCTCGATCGATCGAAATGTCTTCGATCGATTGACAGTGTCTCTTATCCTATCGAACGAACTAACTTCGATCGATCGAACACAGGAATTATTCTGCTGCATTGCAGAGGCTTGAGATCACGATTTCATCGTGCTCTCCCAACCTAGGGACTACTCAGACATGGTCTGAAGTGTCTTAGATTGATTTTTAACGTAAAAGTCCGTTAAAGTCTTGTTTGGTTGTGATTTAAGCATGAAAATATGAAAACTAATGGTGATTTAAAGCTACTACTATGATACTACCAATACTAACAGATTAAACTACAATATTAAGTGACAAGAATGTGAATAGACTGCGATAACAAAACCTGGAATAGAAGAACTTGTATTAAACTAAAGAAAAAGCAATCCAAAAGTAATATCCAAGCTTCAAAACCTATAAAAATATGTAAACTCTCTATCACTCTCTCTCTAAAACTGGTAAAAAGTGAAGTGGGCGTCCTCTGAGATGTCAATATAATAAGTATTTATACATAAACCTAAAGCTAGGGTTAAAAACTGTGTTTCTGCTACGTGCGCGTAATTTCTGATAAAAGCCATGTTCGATCGATCGAATACATCACTCGATCGATCGAATTCTGAAATCTTCGATCGCTTTAACGTACTTAGATCGATCGAACCTTCGATCGATCGAATGTTCTATAATCGATTGAGGTTCACTTTTCATCTTTGAGTTGTCTTCATTAAAATCAAGCACTTCCTTTTATCTTGCTCATTCAGTTCCTCACACAGCAACAGTAATCTGCACAAATAACCACTAAAACAATACCACTTGTCATAGATTAAGCATATTGTGTAAAAACTGGCATTGTAAGTCAAATTGCAGATATATAAGGGAATTGTAGACTAAATCAGTGTAGTTTATTCATGGATAGAGACATCAGGAAGCGGCCATGGTATGTCTCATAGCCCATCTCGGAGCGGATGGGATCCCAAACATCAATGCTAGCTAAGGCTGCAAGCAGAGCGACACCAGAAAGGTCACCAGCATCCATCATAAGAGGATCATGAGGAACAAAATACCTCGGGCTACCAGTCGCCTATCGGGATACTTGGTCGCCAAGGTACCATTGCCTGCCCTCGATGCTCTCCATCAAGAGGCGACAAGAAGCAAGAGGCCTAACCGCCTGGATCTTCTCAGCAGCCGCATACGAAACATCCTCCCAAGGCATCCAGTCAACACTAGCAACCGTCAGCTCAGATAAGAAGTTCCTCAAAAGGATAATCTGATGGGCCCCATTTTTGACTCTGACAACGTCTCTCCGCCACCTTAATCCCCGAGGAAACAAAGGCACATGAGCCATGCCATCCTCATCTTCACCTGACTCATCGGTGGGGGTAAGAGCCAACATTTTTAGGTACTCGAAGCTCCAGAGTTGCACAGAAAAGTGAAAGTCAGAAAACAGAAACAAGAAACAACCAAGAGAAAAGAAAATTTCACAGTATATACCTCCCAAACTCGCCAGAATCCTCTAGTAGATTTTATGCCGCCACGGGAGATCTCGCCCATTTACTTATAAAGGTGGGCCAAGGCAGCACCACCCCAATCATAGGAAGGAATCTCGTTAATGGTCGTCAAGCAAGTAAGGAGCCACAGGCTCACCCAGTCATTCCGTGTAGCAAAAATTGGACAACCAAGATCATACAGTAAAAAGGCTCGTAACAACTGTGTTGGGTTTGTGCCCTCAAACCATTACTTTATGTATGAGACATTAGCATTATAATATATGGATATTAGCTTTACATTTCGTTGTGTATGTTTCTTTCATGAGATGATTGTTTTATCCTTAAGTATCATAGTAAGCAATTCGTGTGTGTATGAGATACACACAAGTGAGATACGAATTACTATTCTTTGATACTTAGAATATGTCACAGTGGATGATGAGACTGGATACCTCATCAGGTCTACACTGTAGCATAATTAACTACCATTGGATGGAGTGATTAATCTCAATCACTAGAGTGTAGCTCTTAGTTGATATGCTGATGCTTATAGTGCATTGACGGACCTGAGCTTTCCTATTGACGCTTAAGGCTGTCAACAGTCAATAGGAACTCATAACTTGTATAAGGTACGTGTTCTCAATCTTGAGATGATTATGAACACAGACTATGGATATGGCTGCTTTGACTTACCAATCAGTGAGGTCTATAGAAGATCAACACCTGGGTATCTTGGGTATGTCATGTCCATAGGGTTGTGAACATATATTGTCAAGATAGAATCTACCCTCTGATTCAGAGTAAGCATTCCCTTGAGAATGTCACCAAGTTGATTACTGAGTACTGCAGTCTTGTTGATAAGAGTTATCAACATGTTTGGTAATCATGAGTAGTGAATGGGACTCAAGGAATACAAGAAGTAATCATGATTCAGGTTGACAGTAACAGTTATCCGACTACCTGAATATGATTACGCATGCTGACGGTAGAGGGACATTAGTACACCATACAAGTCTAGTTATCGCTTCGGATATGTTCTTTTGCGTTGGAGTTCAGTTATCGTTTTATAGTGGAATAAGCGTTAACTGACCAGTTAGTTAGTTTGCTGATCAAAGAGTTTGGTCATGGTAATTAACAAACTGGTCTGAGCCAACAATAAAGAGCCTAGGAGGTCCCACTCTTAGCTCCGCTAGGATGCTTGGAAAGACACTTGAGGAAGCTGTTAAGACAAGTTCGATCGATCAAAGTATGTTCGATCGATTGAAGTCAGCAGGTTCGATCGATCGAGAATGGTTCGATCGATCGAAGGTTCGATCGATCGAAGTCACTTCGATCGATCGAAGTCTAGGTCGGTTCTGGAAATATATAAATAGGGCAGCTGCGTTCTGGAAGTAAGTGATCGTCGTTTTGAACGTCAGAAGCTGCAGAAACTATTTTGGAGTCCCAAAACCTTCTCTATCCTCTCCATTAGGGTTCCCACCAATCCTAGTCTTTCTGGCAGGCATCCGCAAGAGTCATAAGGGTGAAGATCATCTAGTGGAGGCTGCTGGAAGTTGAAGATCAGAATTGGGTTCAAGACATTAAGGTATAACTCGTGTCCCCTCTTGTGCGCATCTGTAGAATTGACGAGTAGTAGATCCGGGCATGCCAATAAAGTTTCATAACTTGATTTTTCCGCTGCGCGTTTAAACTCTAACTTTAAACCACTTTTTCCTTCAATTGGTATCAGAGCCACGCTCGTTTGGATCTATAGATGCGTTTTTGGAACCCTAGTTTTGATTTGCATGTTTATTTTAGAACTGTTTTCGAAACTGCATCGTCACAGATCTGTTTCTGCAGTGTTATCGTAGCAGAATACAAAACTATGATTGCATAGGATGCAAGGTGGGTTCGATCGATCGAACTTGTTTCGATCGATCGAACATTCTGTTCTCAATCGATCGAACTCGTTTCGATCGATCGAAGCCTTCTGGTGTTCGATCGATCGAATGGTGTTCGATCGATCGAGACAGATTCTCTGTCCAGGTGTTCTGTTCACAGTTGTAAGGGTTTTTTAAATTATACTTTAATCTTAAATTATTTCTGTAAAAAATTTTTAAATCATTCTGTGAAACAGAATGTTCAAGCGATTGAACAGTGTTCAATCGATCGAAGGTTCGAGCGATCGAACGGTCTTCGATCGATCGAACGGTCTTCGATCGATCGAACTGTGATAGAGAAGTAAGATGCTGTTTTTAAGTTCTAATTCAGTATGTAAAGTGTTTATATACTGTGTGAATCAATTAAGTGTTCCAGTAGTTACATATATTTGTTATGTATGTGCGGATGTGTGTACGACTAACCCTTTTGCAGCAAAATAAGTCGCTATCTCCCATGGCACCAAGTCGTTTAAATATTTATATTTAAATTGTTTGAGATTGGTGCATGTTGTAATTTATTAATGGTTTGGTTTTAAGGCGTATGTAAAGGGCGCTGCGGCTTCAATCCTACGAAAAGGAAAGTCGCACCGGTTTCCCTAGCCTTTTATTTCATTTTTGCTATTTCTTTTTTCTAGATAAATTGTAAGCTTCAAAAGAAGCATAGGTCCAATGTAATAGAATTAGAAATTCCTTGAAGATGGAGCAAGGAGCCGTTGTCCATCAAGATGGAGCCGGAGGCGACCAAACCAAGAAGGTGTTCTACGGAAATAGAGCTATGGGAGATAGAGGCATTGTTTGAATGCCTATATTTCATTTTAGTTTTTTGTTTTATGTGCTTGTTTTGTGATTGGCGTATAATACATTGTTGCATGCACTTAAAACAAGTTTTCTAAAATAAAATTCAAAAACCGTTTTTCAACACATTAGTAAACATTGGATGTTTATGGGTAGTGTGTGGAAACATTTTTCAAAAGCAAAATCCTTAATTTACTAAATCTAGTGGGAGAGGGTCTTATCAAATAACACCCACGATCTTCCATTAACGGTTCATTGTAAGATGAGTAGTGTATTCTGTGTCACCTCGCCAGGGGTGATCATTCCATACGGAGGGTACACTGCTCATTGGTTACTAGATGTGAACTTCCTATGGATAGGATCAATCAGACGTGTTAGAGGGTGACCACCACACGGAGGCGCTACTTGAGACGGTTGTGATTGGATCCTAGTTAATGGTACACACTAGCTAAGCTATGAATAAGGGATCCCACACGGGGCATTATTCAGAAACTTAGAGATCAAATAGGTTCGGGAGTCATGGCTATTTTGCAAGAGTTGCATAGCGGATAAGTCATGATAAATCGAAAGATCGAACATTGACCACCACACGGAGGCTTTATTCTTTCGTTTCGATATTCCGGCGACTTTGTTTTAAATAAGAGTTTTAAGGATTCTTTTATTTCAAACTGTCAATTCTGATATCCATATTTATTTTGTTTGTTTGATTTTCAGTAATCATAATGTCTGGATCTGCATTTAGTCCACTTGCCACCATACTCACTCAAAACAAGTTAACTGGAAATAACTACATTGAATGGAAACGTAACCTTGACATCGTTTTAACTGCGGAGGATCACATATATGTCCTCACCACCCCAAGCCCTGAAGAACCCGCTGCAAATGCTTCGGCAGCTGCCAGACGCGAGTTCGACAAATGGAAGAAGTCGAATGGAATGGCCCATTGTTACATTCTGCCCTCAATGGCTGGTGTGTTACAACACCAATTCCAATCGAACGATTCTGCCAGTGACATTATCACATCCCTGAAAAAGATGTTTGGGGAGCATGGCAGGCCTGCTAGACAGGTAGCCATGCAGAAGATAATGAGTGCAAAGATGTCGGAAGGTACTCCAGTCAAAGAACATATTTTAAAAATGATTGGTTATTTAAACGAACTGGAGACCTTGGGAGCCAACATCGATGCACAGACCCAAGTTGATATGATCCTCAACTCGCTGTCGCCATCATTCGCTCAATTCAAACTTAACTATAATATGAATCAAATGGATTTTTCAATGAGCGAATTAATGAGTTCTTTACTGGCAGCAGAAGGGGTGATCAAACCTGGGGGCAGCGTTTTAAACGTTGACAAAAGCGCTTCTTCTTCCCGATCTACACCGAAAGGTAAGAAAGGAAAGAAGAAGGCTGGCACTGGTGGTTCAAGTGTTGGACCGGTCCCTAAGATTGCAAAATCTAAGGGAAAAGGTAAGGGCAAAGGGAAGGTGGGTGGCCAAGGCAAAGGAAAGTGTTTCCAATGCGGTGAGAAGGGCCACTGGAAGAGGAACTGTCCAGAATTCTTAGCTACAAGAGTTCAAGGTATGATTGAATCACATGTGATTGAAGTAAGTTTTATTACGGATACTTCAAACACTTGGTGCATTGATTCTGGTGCGACTAACCATATCTGTAATTCATTGCAGGGGTTCAGATCAACCAGGAAATGCAGTGATGGGGAGATCGTGCTTACTCTAGGTTCTAGCGCAACCGTATCTGCGGTTGCTATAGGAGTCGTAGTTTTAGAATTTTCAGACAATAAAGTTTTGATTTTATCAGATGTACTTTACGTCCCTTTAATGAGACGTAATTTAATTTCAGTTTCTAATTTAACGAATAATGGTTATTCCTTTCATTTTGGAACTGAAGTTGTCATTAAAAGAAGTAGTTCTTTTATATGTTCTGGTGTTAAATCAAATGGTTTGTATGTGATTACTCCCAATATTTCAAAAGATTCTTGTTTGGAACTTAATAACTCAGTGGTAACTTTACCATCTAAAAGAAAGGAACCTTCCACTAATCCAACAAGGCTTTGGCATATGAGGCTTGGCCATATCAATCTGAATAGGATTGGCAGACTAGTCAAAGAAGGGGTCTTAGGCGATTTGGTTCTCGAACCAATGGAAGTCTGCGAGTCTTGTTTGGAGGGTAAGATGACCAAAAGGCCCTTTCCTGCAAAGGGCAATAGGACCAATGCATTGTTGGAATTAGTTCATACTGATGTGTGTGGACCAATAAATATTAGAGCAAGGGGTGGTTATGAGTATTTCATAACATTTACCGATGACCACTCTAGGTATGGATATGTGTACCTAATGCAGCACAAGTCTGAAGCCTTTGAAAAATTCAAAGAGTTTAGGGCTGAAGTGGAGAAACAATCGGGCACATATATCAAGGCCATTCGATCTGATCGAGGTGGCGAGTACCTCTCTAATGAGTTTATTGATCACCTCGTACAGAATGGGATTCTGTCACAGTTGACTGCACCTGGTACGCCTCAGCAGAACGGTGTAGCAGAGAGAAGGAATCGGACTCTTTTAGACATGACTAGGTCGATGATGAGTTATTCAGAGTTGCCATTATTCCTTTGGGGTTATGCTTTGGAAACCGCTGCATACATACTAAATCTAGTACCAAGCAAATCTGTTCCCAGGACACCACGAGAGATGTGGATTGGGCGCAAGCCTTCTTTGCAACATCTCCGGATATGGGGGTGTCCGGCACATGTGCTTAAAGGAAAGATGAGCAAGTTGGATTCTAGATCGGAAGTATGTTACTTTGTAGGGTATCCAAAGGGTACTTATGGATGGTATTTTTATGATCCAAGAGAACAGAAAGTGTTTGTTAGTACAAATGTTGTTTTCTTGGAGGATGATTATATCATGAACCATAAACCTAAGGGAAGGATAGATCTTAGAGAGATAGAAGGAGAGCCCTCAGTCCAACCCGCAGTTGATAACGATGAAAATCAAGAAAATACCACTTCTTCAACCATTTCTGCACCGGTACCTCGTCGTAGTGGGAGGATTATCAGCCAGCCTGATAGATACATGTTCTTAGGAGAAGTTTTTGAAGCTGTCTCCATAGAATCTGAATCTGATCCTACCACTTACGAAGAGGCAATGGCTGATGTTGATTCAGCTCATTGGATTAAAGCTATGAAGGCTGAATTGGAATCTATGGATTCCAATCAGGTCTGGGATCTTGTAGAACTTCTAGCCAATATTAAACCCATTGGCTGCAAGTGGGTCTATAAGAGGAAAAGAGGATCTGATGGAAAGGTTGAGACCTTTAAGGCAAGGCTTGTGGCGAAAGGCTATACTCAGAGGGAGGGCATTGACTATGAGGAAACCTTCTCGCCGGTAGCCATGCTCAAGTCCATCAGAATACTCTTATCTATTGCTGCATGCCTAGATTATGAAATCTGGCAGATGGACGTCAAGACTGCATTCTTGAATGGCAATCTTGAGGAGGACATCTATATGCAACAACCAGAAGGGTTCATAGCTGGTCAGAAAGGTAACTTGGTATGCAAGTTGCAAAAGTCCATTTATGGGCTTAAGCAGGCATCCAGAAGTTGGAACATCCGATTTGACCAAGCGGTCAAGTCGTTTGGTTTCATACAGAATCTGGATGAGCCTTGTGTATACAAGAAATGTGAAGGGAAAGTAGTGGCTTTTCTTGTGCTTTACGTTGACGACATTCTACTCATTGGGAATGATGTAGCGGCGCTGTCAACGGTCAAGGTTTGGCTAGCTAGTACTTTCGATATGAAGGATCTAGGAGAGGCGAGCTATATTCTTGGCATAAAGCTCTTTCGGGATCGCAAGCGAAAGATAATGGGATTATCTCAAGCTGGTTATATCGAGAAAGTGCTAACTAGGTTTTCAATGGATAATTCGAAGAAAGGTTTGTTACCTTTCAGGCATGGTTTAGCGTTCTCCAAGGACCAGTGTCCAAAGACACAAGAGGAGAGGAATCGCATGGCAGGAATTCCCTATGCCTCGGCAGTGGGAAGTCTCATGTATGCGATGTTATGCACTAGACCAGATATCTGCTTTGCCGTTGGCATGGTTAGCAGGTATCAATCGAATCCTGGTCCAGAGCACTGGACAGCCGTTAAGCACATTCTTAAGTACTTGAGAAGAACTAAAGATTACATGCTTATGTACGGCGATAGTGAGTTAATTCCAGTAGGATACACTGACTCGGACTTTATGTCAGATAAAGATTCGAGAAAGTCGACATCCGGACATCTCTTTACCTTGGGAGGTGGTGCTGTTAGTTGGAGGAGCATTAAGCAGAAATGCATTGCAGACTCAACTACAGAAGCTGAGTATGTGGCTGCTTGTGAAGCCGCAAAGGAAGCTGTTTGGCTCAAGAAGTTCCTTATGGAACTCGAGGTGGTACCAGCGTCGCTGTCACCTATTACGCTATACTGCGATAATAGTGGGGCAGTGGCTCAGTCCAAGGAGCCAAGGAACCACGGGACGGGAAAGCACGTAGAGCGGAAATATCACCTAATCCGAGATATAGTTCAACGTGGAGATGTGACTGTCACCAAGATTGCCATCACTGACAATCTTGCTGATCCGTTTACAAAGGCCTTACCACAGAAGGTCTTTGATCGTCATCTAGATAGTCTAGGTCTTAGATGTAGTTCTGAATGGTTGTGAGTGCAAGTGGGAGTTTGTTGGGTTTGTGCCCTCAAACCATTACTTTATGTATGAGACATTAGCATTATAATATATGGATATTAGCTTTACATTTCGTTGTGTATGTTTCTTTCATGAGATGATTGTTTTATCCTTAAGTATCATAGTAAGCAATTCGTGTGTGTATGAGATACACACAAGTGAGATACGAATTACTATTCTTTGATACTTAGAATATGTCACAGTGGATGATGAGACTGGATACCTCATCAGGTCTACACTGTAGCATAATTAACTACCATTGGATGGAGTGATTAATCTCAATCACTAGAGTGTAGCTCTTAGTTGATATGCTGATGCTTATAGTGCATTGACGGACCTGAGCTTTCCTATTGACGCTTAAGGCTGTCAACAGTCAATAGGAACTCATAACTTGTATAAGGTACGTTTTCTCAATCTTGAGATGATTATGAACACAGACTATGGATATGGCTGCTTTGACTTACCAATCAGTGAGGTCTATAGAAGATCAACACCTGGGTATCTTGGGTATGTCATGTCCATAGGGTTGTGAACATATATTGTCAAGATAGAATCTACCCTCTGATTCAGAGTAAGCATTCCCTTGAGAATGTCACCAAGTTGATTACTGAGTACTGCAGTCTTGTTGATAAGAGTTATCAACATGTTTGGTAATCATGAGTAGTGAATGGGACTCAAGGAATACAAGAAGTAATCATGATTCAGGTTGACAGTAACAGTTATCCGACTACCTGAATATGATTACGAATGCTGACGGTAGAGGGACATTAGTACACCATACAAGTCTAGTTATCGCTTCGGATATGTTCTTTTGCGTTGGAGTTCAGTTATCGTTTTATAGTGGAATAAACGTTAACTGACCAGTTAGTTAGTTTGCTGATCAAAGAGTTTGGTCATGGTAATTAACAAACTGGTCTGAGCCAACAATAAAGAGCCTAGGAGGTCCCACTCTTAGCTCCGCTAGGATGCTTGGAAAGACACTTGAGGAAGCTGTTAAGACAAGTTCGATCGATCGAAGTATGTTCGATCGATTGAAGTCAGCAGGTTCGATCGATCGAGAATGGTTCGATCGATCGAAGGTTCGATCGATCGAAGTCTAGGTCGGTTCTGGAAATCTATAAATAGGGCAGCTGCGTTCTGGAAGTAAGTGATCGTCGTTTTGAACGTCAGAAGCTGCAGAAACTGTTTTGGAGTCCCAAAACCTTCTCTATCCTCTCCATTAGGGTTCCCACCAATCCTAGTCTTTCTGGCAGGCATCCGCAGGAGTCATAAGGGTGAAGATCATCTAGTGGAGGCTGCTGGAAGTTGAAGATCAGAATTGGGTTCAAGACATTAAGGTATAACTCGTGTCCCCTCTTGTGCGCATCTGTAGAATTGACGAGTAGTAGATCCGAGCATGCCAATAAAGTTTCATAACTTGATTTTTCCGCTGCGCGTTTAAACTTTCCATTTAAACCTGTTTTTCCAACAAACTGTCGGTCATTCAGAGTGTGTCCCCCTCTTCTATAAGCCCGATAAAGCCAGCCATAGTGGAACTAGTGCCTCTCCAAATTACCCAATCAGCATCTCGACAGCTTCAGGGTCAATCTCATAGAAGTAATCCAAGACTAGGCGCTTCCTACCAACTCTCAAGCCGGTAATCATCGAGAAGTCAAAAGGTGTCATTGTCATCTCATCGAATGGAAGATGGTAGGTATTAGTCATGTCCCACCACCTTTCAGCAAGAGCATAGAAATGGGCCAGGTCATTGGTACTATTTGAAACCAGACGGACAAAGCCGCCAAAAATTGCGTTATCAACCATCTGCTTGACGGTGGGCGACAGTTAGGTATACCATAGGAAAGCGTGGACAGGACTACCATAGCCCTTTAATGTCACTTTCGGCACCAACACACATCAAAAACGACAAGAACAGGCACAAAAGTCACTACTCACAGTCCGAATTTCAAACTTCACAAAATCAATATTTGAGCACAAATCAAACTTCTAACGATCTCTAGGTGCACACTACAGCCCACAAAAACTAGCAACTCCAGAGGTTAACATACCTAACGAGCTAGAGCCGCAGCCGAAAGGTGACATTAAGGGTCGCGCAAAACCAACTCCAGAGGTTAACTCTCGGCCTTTGCCCATTCCTTGGCCTTGTTGAACGGCCTCTTTGAGCTTGAAGCCATGGATCTACAAAAAATATAAATGGAAGCACAACTTTCTTCTTTAGATTTTGAAAAAAGTAAGAACCCAATCAAAATTCTAATCATGGGGAAAATTACTCACCTTAGCGCGCACAAGCTGCGTTTTGACGGATTTTGGCTCAAAAAGCACTCAAAAATGGCCAAAAATGAGCTCAAAATACTAAAAAATCTTAGGTATACATCCATGGAGTCTAGCCACCCAGTACCACCGCAGCATTGCCCCCTATGGGCCCTGCTTTGCTCCATTTTCGCCCGTTTTGGCCCATTCTGACCTATTTCAGCCCATTTTTGGTCCTGATTAGCCCCGGTGGCCCATTTAGTCAAGATTTTTGAGGTTTATCCCCAACAGGTCCAATTTATCCCCAACAGATTCAGTTAATCCCCCGAGGATAGAATCAGAATGATATCAGCCCCCAAAGGCCCAAATCAGCTTTTCGGACTGACCATTGCAAAGATCTGAACAACCGTGAGAGATTCAGAGATAAGTCCTGGTTTTCGATGAAGAAACAGTTAAGACAGATTCCCCGAGAGTCCTACACTATCCCCCGAGGACAGAAACAGAAAGATACCAGCTCTCGATGGCCCTGACCGGCTCTCTTGGAATGAGCGCCGCAAGATTTGATCAATCGTGAGAGATTTAGAGGTGGGTCCTAGTTTCCGATCAAGAAGTAGCTAAGAAAGATTCTCTAAGAGTCCTACGCCATCCCCCGGACAAATACAGAAGGATATTAGTTCCCACTATCCCCAGCAGAAAGTAGCAAAAGTAGAATCGACTCCCGAAGATTGGTCATCAGGAACAAACAAAACATTGCTCGTATCCAGATTTTGAAGACGAGCACCGTCCTTCCAGAACTCTGTGTCTTCTGATTATCATGAGCTTTCTCATTTGTCCATTATCATAGCTTTCTCACTTATCGGTTATCACAAGATCCCTCGGTCGCCTTTAGTTATCATCCTCTAAAACCTTGCGTCTGATCCGTTTCGCTTACAAAGCACGTTTCTCTGAATTTAAGAAGTTTGTCCCGAGACCCAGAGTCTTCCAAACTGTTGTGTCTTTATCCATGTCAGCCACTGCATCATAGTTGGAGACGCTAGAACGGCATAAGTCCACTAAGAGTGGCACACACCCTATAATACCAGCTCATTCTAGGATCGGAACACTAAACATGATAGGACTCAGGACATAATTCATATCACATCCCTGCATTACATATCATACTCATAGCATAACATCTGTCTGTTGACACAAGAATTTTTCTGTGTGCGCTTGTGTGCTATACCCAAGTGTAGGTAATCGTGCAAGTAGTAGTCTGGTTAAGTCCAGGTCGATCCCACAGGGAAGGTGTTAAACTAATTACTTAGATTAATCTCAAACAAGAAAATAAAAATCAATATTTTAATAATGCAAAACACAAAGTCCCACAATTTATAAACTACTAAAAAGATTAAAACAATTAAACTAAATTAAACTAATTACCAACTAATTAATTACCAACTAATTAATTAAAGCGATAATTTAAAATGTGTTTTTCTTAATTAAAAAGGAATGTTGGGATTACACGAATCCACCGCAACCTAGCCATCTACCATGCAGTTGCATTGAAGCTCAATGGAGTACATCCTCTACAGTATTCCGTATTTCTCTTAGGATAAAGAATCCATAGTCCTTTCATGACCGGGACTATATCATCACAATTAAGTTTGAAATACGCAAAAGCGGTTTAAAACAATAGTTAAGACTCTCACCTCCAATGGTATTAGCATTGAGGTGGTTTGCAAAAGTTATTGAAGAAAAATGGCTCAAGGCTTAAAGTTCACAGACTGTTTTGACAAATTGAGCGTTTTGGGACAATTTGATAACAATCCAGTAAAACAAAAAGTCTAGGAATATTGCATAGAATGTCCTCAAGAATCAGAGGGTTCGATCGATCGATGCGCTTTCGATCGATCGAATATCTTCTTCTCTCGATCGATCGAACTGTATTCGATTGATCGACTGTGTCTCTGGACCGATCGATCGAACGACTTCGATTGATCAAACACAGGAATTATTCTGTTGCATGGCAGAGGCTTCAGATCACGATTTCATCGTGATCTCCCAACCTGGGGACTACTCAGACATGGTCTGGAGTGTCACAGATTTATTCTTAATGTAAGTACTCATTAAAGTTGTGTTTGGTTGAGATTTAAACACGCAATCAATGAAAAACTATGGTTTAAACGCTACCAACAAGCAAAACTACGATCTACTCAGATTTAAACTAGGTAATATGCTAAAAGAATGCAAACAAAATTGATATAACAAAACCTGGAACGGACAAGCTATTAATAAACTTCAAACTTCAACTGAATTCAATATCCAATCACCGAAACCTACAAGAAATCAAAGTAAAACACTCTCTCTTTATGTAAAACTGATAAAAGTAAAGTGGGCGTTGTTCTGGACGTCTACAATATGAATATATATAGTAAAACCTAATGCTTAGGGTTAAACATGCATTCTGCTGCGTGCGCGTAAAAATCTGATAAAAGGCATGTTCAATCGATCGAACAATTCTCTATCGATTGAACTTCCGGGACTTCGATCGCTTGAACTTCTCTCGATCGATCGAAACATCGCTCGCTCGAATGTTCTTCAATCGCTCAAAGTCTATATTTCAGCTTTGATATGTCTACTTTGAAACCAACCACTTCCTTTCATCATTATCTTTCAATTCTTCACACAGCAACTGCAGTCTGCACAAATTACAGCTAAAACACACAACTTATCATAGTTTAATCAATATGTGCATAAACTAGTATTGTAATTCAAATTGCAGATAAATAATGGAATTGTAAACTAAATCAATACATTTTCTTCTTTTAGCGCGGTTGTATTTTACAAATACCCCTGCTTGTCACAACCCCCAACTAGCGATTTGCTAGTCCCTAGCAATAGAGCGAATAATAAAAGAAAACAAGCTAAACTACACTATAAAAGCAAAACTAGAATAACTAGATCCAGATTAACTAAATTAAAATGACAAGAAAGAAAAATACCTAACTCACTTTCGCAGGAATCGCAGTTACATTTAGCGAATGCAACAAGGCGTTAAACCCCTAGGTTCCCCCTAGTGGACGAGTGTTGTCTCGTGAGGGTTTGCAGTGAATATACCCACAAAATTCTCTGATTTTAAGCTCAAAAAGGTATAGAATAACCTTTAAACATTCCCTTTTTCATTCAACTATTAATTTAGCTCTACACACATCTCATGCTCATTCAAACCATGAAAGAAATGCACATATTCCTCACGTCACCAAGATAAAAAATAACACATGCATCACACCCATGCATCCGTGTGTGCGTGAAATTAACAGCTATACATTGAACTTTATTTAGAGTTGTTTAAACTATCATGCTCTCAGAACTGGTAGTTTCAACTCAATCCTCACATAGTTATTACACTCAAAAATGAACATCCCACAGAAACTTGGCTAATAATGATCGCACATGGTACGCAAGCTTTCATAGGAGTGATTTTTCGGATACTAATGCTTTCATACTCGACTCTATAAAAGACGAACATTTAGAGTATATAGTCTCATGAAAGGAATACTACTTACTAGAGGAGCGAAATACCGTGGATAACTCAACTTACACTTTTATGTTTAAACCAAGTTGTTGAAAATCATTAAGACTTTGGATTGACAGTTTTTATTTAGTAGGGTAGAAATTAGAGGGGTAAGAAATTGCACATCTTCAGCATGTGGCTGTATTCAGTAATTTCTTCACGTTATTCCAACCATCCTCTTCATACATATCATCCTTCATTTCATTTTTTTATTATTATTATTTTTTTTAAACTACTTCTCCTTTTATCATTTTTTTTAACAAAATATATATTTGCATTCATTCTCACCACTCTTCCCTCTTTATACTGCAACAACTCAATCACATTGGGTGTGCAATAGGATATATTTAGGCCAAGGTATAAAGTAAGGAATTTCGAATTTTATAATGGATTTGACAATATTTACTGGGTGTGGGGTTAAGAACAACACATATTCAGAGATGTCGATATAGGTGAATGGAAAAGGTAGGGAACAAAAATGATGGCTTAAATCATTTTCTCAACTTCTTAATTTTTACACATCAATGTTCATTGATTTTAGTGGTAAATCCTGAACGTTCTCCTCTAATAAGCAGCCAACATGAAGAAATAGAGACTAGTCAACAAATTTAATCGGCATAATCAAGAAAAATAATTCGAGTTTTAATGTGATAATTCCCTCAGAATTGAAGATTGGATTCAAAAGCTCACTAAGGGTAACTAGTTGTCACTACTTCATTCTTTAAAGTACAAAAGTCATATTAACTCTTATTTTAAGTTTTCCGCATAGCTATTAATACGTGCAAATAATTTGGATAGAAGAACGATCAACATATGCTTTTATCCTAGACAAACTAGAAAAAACGCGTGAACTTAATTCATAGAAGGATGAGAATAAAATGATTGTGTCCTCGCTCGATAAGAGCTAAACAAAAGTGAATATTCAAAATAATTCTACCAATTTAATTCAAAATTTTAAATTTTGGAAATTTTAAAATTTTAAGTAAAATTTTAAGTTAATTCTAACTTCGAATGGAGATTGTATGATATTAGTAATAGATAGAGTGGTCCAGATTGCTAAGTAACAAATATGCACAGGTGATTATCTATCTACATCCCACCCCCAACTGAAAATTGCAATGCCCTCAGCAGACGATTTTCAAAGAAAGATAGAGAGATATCACCTAATGTATATAATCATAAGAATCAGAAGTGTAACAACATGTATAGAAGGCATACAAACTCCAAACAGCAAAAAGGCAAACATGAATTAACTATAAAGCAAGGGATCCATGCATTAAATAGAACGCATCACTGGACAGATAATAAGATGAAAGAACAGATTAGTGATAATATACATCATACAAACTAAAATCCAAAATATATACACCACCCACCAATAATACAGAATATCCAAAAATATATCCAATCAACCAAACAACACCTCCAAATTCAACCACAAGAACCAAAATACACAAACAATCAATAATACCCATCCCCCGGGACTAGACATCGTCGGCGACATCCGATAATATCTCAACAAAAATATCAGGAGCATCCCCACCGCCACCCTCAGCAACAGTCAGTGCTGCTGGGGCACTCGTAGTTGTGGCAGCTGGGATAGATAAAGATGTGTCAGCCACAACAAGGGGAGGTGGTAGTGGAATCTCCGTAGCAGGTGGTGGAGCCAATGATGTAGAAGCAGCAGGATCAATCGGGGAAGATGGATCGGTAGTGGATGGACCGGTGGTGGATGGTGGAACAGCAGATGTAGTCGGTGGGACGGTGGAAACGGTAAGAGCAACAATGGTGGATCACTGGGTGATGGTGCAGCAGCTGCATGAGCTGCCTGGTCGACGCCGATCTGTATCAAGATTGCCTCCAGCAGAGTAGTCATCACATCCACCTTACCCTCAAGTCTAATCCTGGCCTCCCTCTCCTCCAATAATAACTCATGAATAGTCGGGAGAGGCGCAGAAGAAGACTCTTCCTGGGTACGAGCCTGAGATCTCTATCTCAACTCAAATCTCGCCACCTCGTCAACAGGATCTATCTCCTCCTCAGAATCATGCTCCTCAGTCTCGGTGGGCATCCCAGAAGTGGCTCCCTCAGTATCTATCCCTCCTCCTCTCCTCCTCTACTCTCCAACTTTGGCCTTGCCCTTACCTTTCCTCTTTCTCTTCTGTGCATCGGAGCGGCGGGAAGCAGTCTCGCCAAAACGGATGCGAGACTGGGCAGTATTATCGGCTGCCAAAGGAAGTAACCCCGCATGCTCGATCACCCTATGAATAGCCCAAGCACCCTTCAGGTGCTTCTTGGCCTGAATATAACGTGTAGGGTGTCGCATGAAATCGATGTAGAGGCGGGGAAAACAGACAGGCTGTCGTGTCCCAATCGCATATAATACCCGGGTATACCACGGTGTAATCTTCTCCCGATACGATGTCACTAGTAGGCAATTTCTCAGGGCGAGGTAGAGCATATGATAATTATCTGTAAGGTGGAGGTCGGGAATGAGAGCCTCGCCATCGCATGCCGGAAGAGCACCCCCAGTAATCTCTCTGATAATAATGGTCGGGGAGAGCAGCGGTGTGTCAGGGCGATGCGGACAAACACAATCAGGCACCTCCGGTACCCCAAGAGCAGCAGCGACGGTGGCCGGGCTGAAAATGATCTCCCGGCCACGGAAAAATGATCGAAGAGTAAACAGAGCAACCGGGTCCCTGATCATCGTAGCACACGCCTCCCGTATCCAAGATAGATTTACGAGCTTTGGCTGGGAGAATAGTGCGTACCACTGTGGCATGGCTAGTATCCGGGTGAGATACCATGGAGTAGAAAGCCAGGCAGTCTCAAGGGGTCGCTCGATCATGACCTTCTGCGACTAGAAGTAACGAGTGAACCAAACATGGTCTTCCTCATTTCTGAACCCGTGATCTGGAACTGGGTCGGGTATAGCGAGGTCGAACGGCTTGGATTTGTGGTAGCCAGTGATCGGGTTCATTGTGTAACCCTGAAACATAAGAGAGAGGCAAAGAAATATTAAAAAATAGGAAAACCGGAAAAAGAAAAAAAAAAACTGTCACACTTCGATCGATCGAAGCTTGTTCGATCGATTGAGAATTTTAAAGGTTCGATCGCTCAAGAATTTTCGATCGATCGAACTAATGCTGGGTTCGATCGCTCGAGACCAGTTCGATCGATCAAGCACAGTGAAGTGGCAGTATCGACGATGGAGAACGGGAAAAGCCCGAAAACAACAAAAACAATAAGAAAACATACGAAAAGGAGTTAACTGACCAATGGGGGGCATCCCCATACAAAAATGAAAGGAAAAGGAAAATGAGGGGTTTCTCGGGGCCTCACCTCGAGAAACACGCTGAGAGAGGGATGACAGTGATGAGGGTGATGATCAGGAGGAATGATTGCTCCTCAATTGGTGCGGTTGGAAGTGGGGTCCCAAAAACCACCGAGTTGTCCTCTGTGCTCAATTGGTCAAGTAAGGGAGAGAGAAAGAGGAAACTGACGAAGTGTCTCGGCGATGCTTCGTTTAAATACAGGGTTCGATCGCTCGAGATCTCTCGATCGATCGAACCTTCAATCGATCGAGCCCTCCTCAATCGCTCGAGTGTCCGTTATTCTCGATCGATCGAAATACGTTCGATCCATCGAACAAAGAAATTCTACAATATCCTGATTTGAGAAATTAAATACCCCCAACTAACCAACACTGGTCTGGACATAAAAGATAGTGATAAAATAGTGTATTAACAAAATATGTAAGCCAAAAACAGCATCGTCATAGTAGAAATTGGCAAATTTATATAAATAAATCTTTATGATAGCATCCATTTGCATTAATATTGCCCCCAAAATGGTGTTTAAAAGCTTATTGATAAAGAAAAACTAAAATTAAACTTGAATCAACAAAACTTTGTCCAAGAATACACTCCAATTTATGAAAGAAAATATGAAATGACATAAAGCAATTAGAGTGAAACACTATTCTTCAAGCAGAAAGATTCCTTCTTCCACACCCTCCTTCTCTGCCGGAACTTCAAATGTAGAGTCAGAACTTAATGATTCCCTTTCCCTGAACAAGCGAAAAGCAGCAAGGACATAATTGAGCAAGTCCGAACTCTCTAAGTAGTTGATTCCACCGACAATAGGGGATCCGGATGGAGACAAGGATAACGGAGTGTAATCGCGCATCGAATGTTCCTCTTGCGGCGGGGTTTCCGGGGACCTTATGTATGGTCCAAATCCATGAAAGAGTTGATGGGGAAGGTACAACGGTGGAAATGGTGAATTCATAGTGATATTCCTGACAAAGGAAAAACAAAAGGAAACAAAGAAAATAAATTAACTAGATTGACAGAAAAACAAACAGGAAGAGATAAATAAAGCAAAATGAAAAGTAAGCGAAAGGAAAGTGACCCAAATTTAACCTTACTATTGGCCAGATATCCCCAGGTGCACTAGCAAGTAGAGGGCATTGAAGATGGAACAACAAATAGCTCAAATGGACATAAATATAGGGAACCACTTGGACTACCAGGAAGTCGTCGACATATGTGAAAACAGCATTGTGGCACCACATCTTGTAAGTCCTCTTCTTCCCATGGCTCCCACATTGAGTCATTTTCCCATTGTTCCATCAAAGCGTCATCGACTTCCCACACAGCATATCTTTCCGGCTCTCCCTCCTCTTTAGGGAGTTCTATGTGCGCAAATGGGTTGATCTGAAGGAGCGCAGGATCATACAGGATGTATCCATGGGTTAAGTCAATGATGTCTTCGGCTCCTGGCTCTTGGTATGGAGATAAGCAAAATGCTATTTCATCAATAGTCCACTGCGGGTTCTGATACTCAGAATCAGCCCATGACCCTATCGAGTGAACATCGTCATCTCTTATGGTGGACAGCCTGCAAGAGATAAAAGTGGAATAGCAGATTATGATCCAGATCACACTCAAAAAGGAATAAATGAATAGAAGAACAAAATAAAACAAGAAACAGCAAAAGATAGTACAACAACATTGATAAAACGCACTTGAGCGTTCTAGGTGGAAGCATAGTCGGGCTCATCCAGTTGGATGTGCTCGACCTCCGGTTGGAAATCTTCTAAGAATGGCTTCATCCTTTGGCCATTGACCTTGAAACTTCCATCGTTCTTAGGATTAAATAACTCTACGGCCCCATGTGGAAAGACAGATTTGACTGTGAAAGGTCCTGTCCACCGAGATCGGAGTTTCCTGCGAAGAGATGAAGGCATGAATCGTATAGTAGAACTTTTTGTCCAGGCTCGAAAGATTTTTGAAAAATCATTCTGTCATGGCGAGCCTTCAATCGTTCCTTGTGGAGTTTGTGAAGGAAAACATAGGTTTATTATTATTTTAAACGCGCAGTGGAAAAGATTCAGTTATAATAACAGATTGGTAGCCCAGGATCTACTACTCGTTAATTCCATAGATGCGCACAAGAGGGGACAAGAGTTATACCTTAGTGTCTTGAACCCAATTCTGATTTTCTTGAACTTCTAGCAGCTTCCACTAGATGGCCTTCACTCTTATGACTCCTATGGATGCTCGCAAGAAGGACTAGGGTTGGTGGGAACCCTAATGGAGAGGAAGGAGAAGGTTTGGTGCTCTAAAACAGTTTCTGCAACTTCTGACGTTCAAAACGACAAACTTCTTTTCCAGATTGCAGCTGTCCTATTTATAGATTCCCAGAACCGACCTAGACTTCGAGCGATCGAAGACCTTCGATCGATCGAACCTTCGATCGATCGAACCTTCGATCGATCGAACCATTCTCGATCGATCGAGACTTCCAAGACTTCAATTGATCGAACATCCTTCGATCGATCAAACTTGTCTTGACAACTTCCTCATGTGTCTTTCCAAGTATCCTGGCGGAGCTAAGAGTGGGGCCTCCTAGGCTCTTAATTGTTGGCTCAGACCAGTTTGTTAATTACCATGACCAAACTCTTTGATCAGCAAACTAACTAACTGGTCAGTTAACGTTTACTCCACTATAAAATGATAACTGAACTCCAACGCAAAAGAACATATCCGAAGCGATAACTAGACTTGTATGTTGTACTATTGTCCCTCTACCTTCAGCATTCGTAATCATATTCAGGTAGTCGGATAATTGTTACTGTCAACCTGAATCATGATTACTTCTTGAATTCCTAGAGTCCCATTCACCTCTAATGATTACCAAACATGTTGATAACTCTTATCAACAAGACTGCAGTACTCAGTAATCGACTTGGTGACATTCTCAAGGGAATCCTTACTCTAAAACAGAAGGTAGATTCTATCTTGACAATATATGTTCACAACCCTATGAATATGACATACCCAAGATACCCAGGTGTTGATCTTCTATAGACCTCACTGATTGGTAAGTCAAAGAAGTCATATCCACAGTCTGTGTTCATAATCGTCTCAAGATTGAGAACACGTACCTTACACAAGTTATGAGTTCCTATCGACTAATTGACAGCCTTGAGTGTCAATAGGAAAGCTCAGGTCCGTCAATGCACTATAACCACTAGCATATTAACTAAGAGTTACACTCTAGTGATTGAGATTGATCACTCCATCCAATGGTAGTTAATCATGCTACACTGTAAACCTGATGAGATATCCTAGTCTCAACATCCACTGTGACATGTTCTAAGTAACAAAGAATAGCAATTCGTATCTCACTTGTATGTATCTCATACATACACGCATTACTTACTATGATACTTAAGGATAACAATCATCTCATGAAAGAAACATACATAACAAAATGTAAAGCTGATATCCATATATTAAAATGTCAATGTCTCCTATATAAAGTAATGGTTTGAGGGCACAAACCCAACAGTTTGGCATTGTCATATGCATCTCGTCGGATTTCTTCCAGTTCTGCCAACTGCAGTTTCCGGAGATGTCCTCCCTCTTTAATGTCAAAGTTTAATGAGCGTGTCTCCCAATATGCTTTGTGTTCTATTTCGACAGGAAGGAGACATGCCTTACCATACACTAGCCTATATGGAGACATTCCCAGATTTGTCTTATATGCAGTACGGTGTGCCCACAGAGCATCAGTCAGTTTATAGGCCCAATCTTTTCTGCTAAAACTAACCGTCTTTTCTAATATGTGCTTGATTTAACGGTTAGCCAACTCTGCCTGCCCATTCATTTATGGGTGGTAGGCTAGAGCGATCTTGTGTTAACCCCATATTTCTTGAGTAGTGATTCCAAAGGCCTATTGCAAAAGTGTTTTTCTTGGTCACTTATTAGAGCTTTTGGGGTCCCGAAACGCGATAAGATATTTTCCTTAAGAAAGGACATTACTGTTATATGGTCATTGTGTCTCATCGGTATCGCTTCTACCTATTTCGATATATATTCCACAGCAAGGAGTACATATTCATAGTTATTCGATTTAGGAAATGGGCCCATGAAGTCGATGCCCTAATAATCGAATATTTCAATTGTGATGATGGGAGTTAAAGGCATCGAATTCCTTTTTGAAAGTATTCCAAGCTTTTGACATCGTTGGCATGACTTACAAAAAGCATAGGAATCTTTGAATACGGTGGGCCAATAAAAACCGCTATGCAATACTTTGTGTGCAGTCTTTTGGGAAGCAAAATGGCCACCGCAGGCTTCAGAATGACAGGAGGCCAAAATTACAGTTATGTCCTCGTTCGGAACGCAACGTCTGATGACCTGATCAGCACAATACTTGAATAAGTATGGGTCATCAAAAAAGAAATGGCCTGCGAACGATAGGAACCTTTTCTTATCCTGATTTGACCAATGGCTCAGGGTCTCTCCTGTAACGAGATAATTGATTATATCCGCGTACCAAGGCAAGTTGGAAACGGCCATTAGTTGTTCATCTGTGAATTCATCTTTTATAGGTACCAGCTCAGTGTTGTCAGTGAATGTTAACCGAGATAAATGGTCGGCTACCACGTTCTCTGCTCCCTTTTTATCCTTGATAGTAATATCGAATTCTTGGAGTAGGAGTATCCAATGGATAAGCCTTTGTTTCGTGTGTTTCTTAGACAACAAGTACTTAAGGGCCGAGTGGTCTGTAAAACAGATAATTGGGGACCCAATCAGATAAGACTTGAATTTATCTAGCGCGAATACTATTGCCAGTAGCTCTTTCTCAGTAGTCATATAATTCATTTGAGCTTCGTTTAGTGTTCGGCTGGCATAATAAATTACATATGGCTTGTTATCCTTCCTCTGTCCTAGAACTGCGCCAATGGCGTAATCGCTAGAATTGCACATTAACTCAAACGGTAAACTCCAATCTGGTGCCTGTATTATCGGTGCAGAGGTAAGGTGTTCTTTTAGTGCATCGAAAGATATTTGACAGTTTTCCGACCATTCAAGAGGTGCATCTTTGACGAGTAGTTGGCATAGTGGTCGAGAGATTGCACTAAAATTCTGGATAAAGCGTCGATAGAATCCAGCATATCCTAGAAAAGATCAGATGTCTCTAACTATACGAGGGACAGGTAGATTTAAAATTATATCAATTTTTGCTTTATCGACTTGGATACCCTTATCAGAGATGATGTGGCCGAGGACAATTCCTTTGGTCACCATGAAGTGAAACTTTTCCCAGTACAGTACTAGGTGTTTGTCCTCGCATCTCACCAACACATTCTCTAGGTTTTTGAGACAGCTGTCAAAACTATGGCCAAACACTGAGAAGTCATCCATAAAGACCTCGAGTGTCTATTTAACCATATCACTAAATATGCTTAACATGTACCGCTGAAAGGCAGCAGGTGCATTGCATAAGCCAAAAGGCATACGGCGGTAGGCGAATGTACCGAACGGACAAGTGAAAGTTGTTTTCTCCTGATCTTCAGGAGCTATTTCAATTTGATTATACCCACTATATCCGTCCAAAAAGCAATAAAATTTGTGACCCGCCACTCTTTCTAGCATTTGATCCATGAATGGCAATGGAAAGTGGTCTTTGCGGGTCAAAGTATTTAACTTTCGGTAATCAATACACATTCGCCATCCAGTGGGGACGCGTGTTGGTACTAACTCGCCATCTTTGTTTGGGATAACCGTTATACCAGCCTTTTTGGGCACTATCTGAGTTGGACTAACCCAAGAGCTGTCAGAGATAGGATATATTATCCCAATGTCAAGGAGTTTTAAGACTTCCTTTTTCACGACGTCTTGCATATTGGGATTCAGACGCCTCTGCATTTGTCGTGAAGGTTTAGCGTCTTCCTCCAGATATATCTTATGGGTGCAGATAGATGGGCTTATGCCTTTTAGGTCGGCAATAGTCCATCCTAATGCTCCCTTGTGCAGTTTGAGTATTTGGATCAACTTATCCTCTTGTTCTGAATTTAACGTGGCTAAGATTATAACGGGATAAGTCTTTTTAGTCCCTAGAAAGGTGTATTTGAGCTCTTTTCGAAGCTCCTTTAATTCCAAATCGGGGAACTGAAAGTTCGAAGGCATGGTTAACTTCGTTTTCGGAGGCAAGGGTTTGTATGGGGTTACCCACATGCATTCAGCTCTATCCTCTTCTTTAGTTTCCATCATGAGGCAGGCATGAATTAGGGCCGCGTCCAATGGAGTAGAATCATTAGATTGATAAGTAGCATCGAATTGTGACACTACCACCTTCAAAGGATCTTTATAGTCAACAAAATCGGCCTCATCTTCGATGATTGTTTCAATAAAGTTAACTTCTTCTTCATCCTCGTATTCTTCAGGTCGGGGATTCGAGAAAATCTTGACATTCAAAGTCATGTTCCCCGAATATGATGGTCAAGATTCCACTTCTTATCTTGATTGTGGCATCAATGGTGTTGAGGAATGGACGTCCAAAAATCACCGGGATTTGTGAACATGGGTTAAACACAGGTTCAGTGTCCAATATCACGAAATCAACCGGGAAGACAAAAGTGTCTATCTGTACCAGAACGTCTTCCAGTATTCCTCTAGGATATTTGACTGACCTGTCTGCCAATTGTAATGTAACTCACGTGGGTTTGAGTTTACCCAACCCTAGTTATTTATATACTAAATATGGCAGCAAGTTCACGCTCGCTCCTAGATCGAGTGCGTTATCTATCCTTTGATTCCCAATTCTGCACGAGACAGTTGGGGTGCCAGGGTCTTTAAGCTTTGGAGGCAACTCATTTTGAATTATTGCGCTTGCTTGGCAAGCGACATAGGCATGTTTCTTTACACTTTGCCTTCTTTTGACCATGCATAAGTCTTTCAAATACTTAGCATAGGCTGGCACTTGTTTGATTGCATCAAGGAGTGGGAGATTGATTTTAACTTATTTGAACAATTCCAAGAACTCCTGATTCTTTGCCTCATTTTGGGGTTTCTTAAGCCTTTGAGGATAAGGTGGAGGGAAAGGGCACTTAGGTAATTCGTCAATGACTGGCTCCTTTCCAGGCCTTCCCTCAACTTCTTCTACTTCTTTAGGAGTGTCTTCACTTGATTCTACTTGTTTATCATTAGTAGACGACTCCTTTTCTTGAGTGGGTGGTTTGTTCCTGGTCACTACTTCCTCCTCGTCATACTCCTCGGGAGTAGAATGAGGCATGTTTTGCCCTATGACTTTGCCGTTTCTTAGTGTAGTCACGACTTTTGCTTATTCATGATTAGGGGGACCATTGTTGTACCCTTTCGGGTTTGGAAGTGGTTGAGCGGGAAATGTGCCACTCGAACCCTCTTATCATGCATCCATTCTCTCTAATGTCGCAGACAATTTGCTCATCATTTGAATTAACTGTTGTGTTAAATTCACATTAGAGAGTGGATCTTCCTCCTGCACCTTCTTGTGAGGTGGCACGTAAATATTTGCTTGTTGATTGTTAGAGGGTTGAGCTTGGTTGTAGTTATTTGCTCTATTTTGATGGAATGGCTGGGACTGCCTGTTGTATTGCCCTTGATATTGATTATTGTTGTTATAGGGCTGTTGTTGTTGAAATTTGTTTTGGGTCCCAGCATTGTTTTTCCAATCGAATCCGGGGTGATTCCATCTATTGTTATTATTTTGCGAGTTGTAATTATTGTAGAAATTCCCCGCCCCCCTATTGACAAGCGGGGGTATTTGTAAAATACAACCGCCCTAAAAGAGGAAAATACGCTAATTTAGTTTACAATTCCCTTATATATCTGCAGTTTGGATTACAATGCCAGTTTCCACACATTATGATTAATCTATGATAAGTTGTGTGTTTTAGCTGTGATTTGTGCAGATTACTGTCTCTGTGTGAATAATTGAAGGAGCAGGATAAAAGGAAGTGCTTAGCTTTAATGAAGATAACTCAAAGCTGAAAATTGAAGTTCGAGCGATCGAAGTCCTCTCAAGCGATCGAGACTTCGATCTATCTAAGATGTTTCAAGCGGTCTAAGATTCCAAAAGTTCGATCGATCAAGTGTTTTCGATCGATTGAACATGCCTTTTATCAGAATAAACGCACGCAGCAGAAGACAGAGTTTTAACCCTAGCATTAGGCCTCTAGTATATATACTCGTAATGTATACGTCCATAAGGACGCCCACTATCACTTTTATCAGTTTTTAGAGAGAAAAAGAGTTTCTTTCACTATTTTGTAGGTTTACAAGCGTGGATATTGTTTTGGATTGCTTCTTCTCTAGTTTAATCAAAGTTTATCTTTCCAGGTTACCTTTTTATTGTTTATTTACATTCTGCACTTAGTTAAGAGCAGTGTGATCTGTTAAACTCTTAGTCTGAATGCTAGATAAGTCTTCACCATTGTTTTTCATAGTTTTCATGATTAAAATGCAAACAAACACACCTTTAATTGGTATCTACGTTGAAAACGACACTGAGACACTCCAGACTATGTCTGAGTAGTCCTCAGGTTGGGAGATCACGATAAAACCGTGATCTCAAGCCTCTACCATGCAGCAGTATTATTCCTGTGTTCGATCGATCGAAGTTGGTTCGATCGATCGGACCAGTGACATAGTCGAGCGATCTAACATTGTTCGATCGATCGAAGGAAGAAGATGTTCGATCGATCGAAAGAGCGTCGATCGATCGAACCCTCTTTTTCTTAAGGACATCCTATGCAGTATTCCTAGACTTTCTGCTTTACTGATTCGTTATCAAACTGTCCCCAAATGCTCAAATTGTCAAAACAGTCTTTAAACTTTAAGCCTTAAGGCGTTTTTCTTTAATACCTTTTGCAAATCACCCTCAATGCTAACACCATTGTAGGTGCGAGTCTTAACTATTATTTTAAACCACTTTCATGTATTTCAAAATTAACTGTGATGACATAGTCCCGATCATGAAAGGACTATGGATTCTTTATCTTTAGAAGAGTACGGAATACTGTAGAAAATGTGCTCCATTGAGCTTCAACGTAGTTGCATGGTTGATGGCTAGGTCGCGGTGGATTCGTGTAATCCCAACGTTCCCTTTAATTTAAAAGAAAAACTGCTTTCAAATCTTGTTTAAGTTAGTTAAGTAATCATTAGTTTAATTTACCTGCTTTATCTTTAGTAGTTATAAACCGTGGAACTTTGTGTTCTACACTTCTTTTAAAACATTGAATTTTCTTTTCTGTTAGAGTCTAATCTAGGTAATTTAATTCTCATCCTTCCCTATGGGATCGACCTGGACTTAATCCAGTTTACTACTTGCATGATTACCTACACTTGGGTATAGCACACAAGCGCACACAAATTATTTCCGTGTCAAGTTTTTGGCGCCGTTGCCGGGGAAGGCGACGAGTTAATACTTAGGTTACCTCAATCTCTCTTCATCTATTTCTATTTTTAATTGCTTTTTCTTTTAGTTCCTTAGGTAAAACACTCTCCTTAGGAACTCTCTTAGTTCATGTCCAACAATTCCATTGAAGGAATTTTCGAAAATCCACTCTACTTATCAGATTCCTCTAGTTCTGTTAACCCTGTAGCTATTCCTACTGAATTAATGGGTGATAATCAAAGTAAACATGGTGATAATGTGGTTGCGCCACTTGATGAGGCGCTACGACCTTTGTGCGATCTCATGCAACCAGAACACGCACCTACGCCCTCTTGCATTCTAATCCCACCACACGCTGGCGAATTTCAATTTCGCAATGGAATGATCCAACTTCTTCCCACCTTTCATGGGATGGAAAGTGAGAAGGCGTACTTACATGTCAAGGACTTCGAGGATGTTTGCAAAACATTCTCACAGAATTGTCCTGTGGACGTGACACCTTGAAGGATAAAGCAAAGGCGTGGTTACTCACCTTAAAACCCAATTCAATCTTCACCTGGCAAGCGATGAACACTGCATTTCTAAAGAAATTCTATCCAACTCGCATGACCACTGACCTTCAACGCCAAATTAATTCCTATAAACAAAAGAGCAATGAAACCTTCACTCAAACTTGGGAACGTTTCAAAGATCTGCTTCTCTCGTGCCCACACCATGGGTTTGAGAAATGGTGAACTATCAGCTTCTTTTATCATGGGTTGAATGGTGAAACGAAAAAGTTGGTGGAAACCATGAGTTCAGGCCCATTTCTCCGTAAAAACACCGAAGAGGCTGAAGCCCATTTCGATTGGTTGGCCGAATACGATCATGAATGGTCGAATTCTGATGATGTCTCACGCTTACAGATATCCTGTGTAGAAGAGAAAAGCCTATACCAACTAAACAGTGAAGTCCTCATGACTAAATACGAAGAACTAGCAAAGAAAGTAGAGGAGTTAGGCGTGAAAGGAGGAAGTTTGAGGTAGAATTTGCCTGAAGAACCATGCGGCACATGCAATATGTTGGGACATACCACTCAATATTGTCCTAATGTGCCGTATTTTCAAGAACAACCCCCCATGGAAATGAATTCCATGCAAGGGTATAGGGGGACAGGGAATTCCTATAACAACAATAATTTACAAAACAATAACAATCGATGGAATCACCCTGGTTTTGATTGGAAAAATGATGTTGGGACCCAAAATCAACATCATCAACAACAGCCCTACAATAATAACCAATATCAAGGGCAATACAATAGGCAGTCCCAGCCGTACAATCAAAATAGACCTAATAATTATAACCAAGTGCAACCCTCTAATAATCAACAGGCTAATGTGTACGTGCCACCGCACAAAAAGGTGCAAGAGGAAGATCCTCTCTCTAACGTCAACTTAACGTAACAATTAATTTAAATGATGAGTAAAATGTCTGCGATGTTAGATAGGATGGATGCGCGACAAGAGGGATTGGGTGGAACATTTCCTGCCCAACCACTTCAAAACCCTAAGGGATACAACAACGGTCCCCCTAATCATGAACAAGCTAAAGCCGTAACTACCCTAAGGAGCGGCAAGATTATAGGGCTAAACATACCTCTCTCTACTCCCGAAGAGTACGAGGAGGACGAAGTGGTCAATGCAAACAAACCTTCAGGGGCAATTTGGTTATTTGTACCACTTTCTGCGCATTTTGAGAGATAAAACTAACTTCCCTGAGTCCTATTGAGTCATTTTTTGATCATTGTGATCCACTAAGATATGGGTCTCCTAAATCTAATAGCCGACAAAATAGGGTGTCTACAGCTTGCCTCTCTTTGGCATGAACTTACGAGGCAACGCATGTCACAAGCGAGTGCCAAAGCCTTGAAGAGATAGGTCTTTTAGAGGCTATAGATTTAGAATAAAAGAGTTGCAAAAGGTGCAGTGATAGAAACATGATGTTAAGTCTAGTGCTGGTCGCGCTCTCCGTATCCGTGGGGGAATCAGACCAGGACGTAGTTCGGGGCACAAAGGAACAAATCACACATGCACAACAAGACAGGCAGATGCTATGCTATGAGGATGATATACAATTCATGGATACGATGTGTGTACTGAGTCGTATTATGTCTAGTGTTCTGATCTGTGGGGTGTACCACTACGAGTGGATTTGGGGCGTGACTGTGTTATGTTCTAAAGTGTATGTGGTCCTAACACATGTGTTTTGTGTATTCGTCACTCTCAGCGGGCTTGGTGATCTATGATTTGCTACGACTAGTAGACTCGTGAGGGATCTCGACCCAGAGGTCTTACACAAGAAAAAGCATGATGCTCAAAGTGATACCATGGTGCTCAAAAGAGTGCTTGTGGTGTGTTTGCAACTTCTAGTGGGCTTTGTGATTTGTGTGTGCCGCGACCGATGGTCTATGTGTCATGTTATGCCTAATTTATTGTGTTGAGTGAAGTGACCCTCTAGACTTGGCTTGTGCTCCCGATAATCATGATACTATGGACTTGGTGACTCTCAGATCTCAACGGTGCTTGTCAAATTTTAACGATGCTCCTCAAATCTTTCATGATGCTTTTCAATTCTTCTGATGCTCCTCAACACATCTGATGCTCCTACAATGACGCTCCTCAACACATCTGATGCTCCTTTTCAACAATGCTCCTCAGCACATCTGATGTTCCTCAATGCTTCAGCAATACATCTCAACTCTTCTGATGTTCCTTGATACTTCAACAATGCGTCTCGACTCATCTGATGCTCCTTGATGCTCCAACAATGCTTCTCAACTATCCTGATGTTCCTCGATGCTCAAACAATGCTTCTCAACTCTCTTGATGTTACTCGATGCTCCTCTAATCTCTGGGGCAAAAAACATCCTCACAAAACATATCATAGCAAACTTAGACTCTGAGCCCAAAAATACCTCAACAACACATCTTATCAATACATCTGGACTCTGAGCCCTAAAATACATAAAAAACACATCTTATCAACACTTCTCATCAACACATTTGGACTTTAGACCCTAGCACACCTCAACAATACATCTCATCAACACACCTTATCAACACATCTAGACTCTTATTGGATCAACAATAGTTCCTTGGTGTTGGCAATATTTCGTCCGATCAGCCGCCTTGAGAAACAACTATTAGTTTGTAGTTTGCAACCACTTACTAGCTTATGCCCCTCGTACTTAGGACACTTCTCATGTTGTGTCCTTGCCTGATGCAGTAACGATGTTTGGTGCTTGTACTTGTATCCACAGTTTTTTATAATTAGGAATCACCTTAAACCCACACATTTGAGACCATTAGGATGAATGGACTTGACAGGAATGACGATGCCAAGGAAAGTTGGGTTAGTTTGTATGAAACCTTGTTCTCTGACACACTTTTGATCAGATTACCATTGACTCAAATAAAGAAGGATTGACTCAAATATAAAATTCTCAAATTGTCATGATCCAATGTGCCTTCGTCATGAATGATGTATCGCTCATCTTTTATGTTCACTACTCATCTTAATATGATAGAACCATGCTGATAAATCTGGTTTTGAAAATTCCTCCCTATTGATCTAATCAATTCTCTACTTCTCCCAGGCAGTGCTTTGAATTAGTGCCTTAGCTTTTAGAATAAAAGATACTCTATTTCAAAATTTTCGAAACAACTTGGTGACTTGAAAACTCACCCTTGTTGTGAAGGGATCGTGTTAGGCAAACGGAGTTTGCCCCTAGTTTGAGGTGTAAGAAGTGGAATTCATAGGCAAACGAGGTGGGTGACCGAAGTTTGCCCCTAGTTTAGACAATAGTTTATTGAAGGTTTTGGGAAAACGAGGTAGGTGACCAAAGTTTTCCCCTTGTATGAAGGGTTGATAGTAAAATTTAGGCAAACTAGGTGGGTAGCCGATGTTTGCCCTTAGTGTGGAAGGTGTTTTTTGGCTCCAGACAAGGACCGTGACTTTAATCTATCAGATGCTCATAACTTTTTCCTAGGCACCAGTGAGGTGACCTAGCGAGCTCTTTTTTCTATTTTGTTATTGCTCATATTGGATTTAGCTGTAGTTTTTACCTAGGCACCCTTTTGGGTTTTTAGCCTAGCAAGCCATCCTTCTTTTCATTTTGAAAGTCTACCTACGTACCCCAGAGCGGGGATCAGGTCCAACGTAGTTTGGGCCAATGTCTTGAAAAAATGGGGTTGATTATAATGGTATCGAACGAACCGATATAGATGCCTACATATCCCCGAATGGGAATTAAGTCGAGCGTAGTTCAAGGCAAGGCTTGAAGGAAAAGGGGTTGATGATGGCATCGACCGAATCGATGCGACTGCCTACGTATCCCTGAATGGGAATTAGGTCTAGCGTAGTTCATGGCAAAGCTTGAAGGAAAAGGGGTTGATGATGGCATCAACCGAACCGATGCGGTTGTCGACGTATCCCTAAGTGGGTATCAGGTCAAGTGTAGTTCAAGACAAGGCTTTGAAAGAAATTGGTTTGATTATGATGGTGTTGACGAACCGATACGGTTGCCTACGTATCCCCGAGTGGGAATCAGGTCAAGCATAGTTCATGGCCAAGGTTCTTGGAAAGGAGAGGTATGAGGGTTTTCCAAACCAATCGTCAAATAAGTTCAAACTTGAGCCACTTGTGGTAGCTTTGAATAAGAGGATTAAGTTTCAGTCTCCTTTTCATTTTTTTTCTTTTTTTATTTTGAGGATTGATCGTTTTCAGTTTCACCTAGCCAGTCAATTTTGCTTTTAATGTAGTAGATTCGTGTGAGATCTTCTAATCGTACTCAAAAGTTCATAATGTGCATGTCAGCTATCAGAATTTGTTTCTGGTCATTCGAAGCGTTTTGAAATATGATCTAGGCATGTTTTATGATGTACCTTGAAGCATACAATTCTCTGTATCACCAAAATTTTCTTTCGTTCCTTTTCTCCATCATTTTGACTGGCTAAGGTTAAATCTTGGAAATCAATACCTTTTAGCTCTAACATTTTCCTAGGTGTCCTTTGGGGTTTTCAACCTAGTGAGATTTTCTTTTTCTTTTTCTTTTTCTTTTTTTGAAAAAGGGAGAAGAAACTTATTGAAAGTATTTGGCTACCATCATAGACTAAGTCTGTGCTGCTTTCAATCGGACATATTGTATGGCTCCTAATTGGATTGGGCTCAAGGCTCTGAAATGGTGGAAAAAGGGTGTTGGGCAAGCCTTAAGTCAGTTTCAAGTATGTCGTTTTGAGATTTGAGCAAAAGCATCTTTAAATTCTTAAAGTAAGACTATTCAATTCTCAGCTCTTCTTTGGGGTCATCGTGAAACTAACTTTGACCTTCTTAGGATTCTTTTTTTTGTGTTTGATGCAAAAAATTTATTAGTAGAGTAATATCTATGGTAATTTGAAAAGTGAAATTTTCAGTTTGATGATTCATGCATTGATGACTAGACACATCAGATTAAACAAAATGAGATTTCATTCCATCAAAAGAGAAGGATTACATTACTCAACACATACTCAGAACAACCAGATGACAAGCATACTCAACAATAAGACTAAACTTCAAAACATATAACAGACTCGACTTGACTCGACTTAACTCGACTTGGTCTGAGATGGAGTGTCACAGTGACTCGCTTATTCTTATCATTATTTTCAACAAAAGTTCCAAACACTATCAACTCACCGCATATCTTCAACAATAATTGGCCTCAGTAAAGGGGATCATTTGAAAAGGATAGGCAAGGGGCTTAGGTGACATGGGGTTGAATGGGTGGTCGCTCGATGATTCTTCGGTCAATGAGGTCTTGGATATCATGGTGGATATGTATGCATCGGTCGGTGTCATGGCCTAGGCCTTGGTGGTAGGCACATCGTTTAGACAGGTCACAGTTAGGTGGTAGGGATCGGCATGAGGCTGAAGGAGTTAGAGGTTACCCTTTTTTAGCAGGCGGCCTAAGGCTACAGAGGGGGAGATATCAAGCTTGGAAAATTCACGGGGTACCCTACTTTGGTAAGGGCGGCTAGGCGAGTTGGTTTGGTTTGTGAGCTGGTATGGTTGGGGAGTATAGCCCATGGGTTGGTTACCGAGGGCGTTGACATCCGAAGGTTTTCGGGAGTAGTCGGGCCTCTTAGACTGGCTTTGTGATTTTTTCATTCTTGATGTTCCCTTCCCTAATTGCATCTCAATTCTATTCCCCAATCTCATATAGTTCTTTAAATGTTGAGATGGACTGGTAGAATAGTTTCTCATGGTACAGTGGCTGTAGATTCTTGATCAACATCCAAACTTGTTCTTTTTCAACTGGTCAATGGGTCATTTGAGCCACTTTATTTCTCCATCTGCTCAAGAACCCAGTGAAGGACTCATTGAAGTTTTGTCGGGTAGTCTCCAAATCCTGGATGGTGACATCGAGCTCTTGGTTGTAGGAGTAATGATCAACGAAGACCTGGACTATATCTTCCCAAGTCCGTGTCTTAGAAACCTCCAAGGTTAGAGACCAGGATAGAGCAGCCTTGGCGAGGGTTTGAGGGAACAACATTATGATGTGCTGATGGGTGCAGCCTATTGATTGGAAAACACACATGCAGAACTTTATGTGACTCTTGGGATTCCCAACTCCATCAAAACGGTTAATTTCAGGCATCTTGAAGTTCTCAGGTAACTTTAATTTGTTGGGCTCAAAGAATCCTTCTAGATCTAACATGTAATCGTCGACCCCGTTGCTCTTTCTCAGTATGTTCTCAAGCTTGCCGACCTTATCTAGTTTCTTGAATTTTCTTGTTAAGTGCAGGCGGTGGGGCAAGTCCTTGTAGTAGTGGTGGAATAAACCCTGGTGGTGGTGGCAGAAATCCTAGTGGATATTGCGACTGTTGTTGCCTCAATTCTTCAATAAAGGCTAAAAGTTGGGGCAACCGGTCAGACTGTTGGCTGATCATTTCTATCATTCTTGCTTCCAAACCTTTTCGGATCCATAAAGCTGACTTTTGGTGGAGTGATTTTGATAAGGCGGCTCCCTGATCCTCTAAACACAACGCAGATCCTGGGTGCTCAGAACTTATAATGACATATAGAGGTGAAAAGACTGTATATTAGACTTTGACAAGTAAGGACTGACTTATGTGTAGACCGACTATCACACTGTATGCAGACTGATGAAACAAGCATGCGGATGCAACCCCTAATCTACATGATGCCCCTATTTCTAATAGATAACAGTTAAGCAAGTAAGGTCCTAGCCATACAGAGTGTGCTAACTTGCTAACTTTACTTTCTAGTGTGATCACCATGGGAGAAAGAAGAATTTCAAGGATATTTGGGAGATTCGGGGGAATTTTCAGGGAAACATAGAGTTTCTGGAAGAAATAGGTATTTCCGGGTGACTTGGACAAAGTTTTTGGGAGAAATAAATATATCTAGGCATTTTTGGGAGATTTGGACTGGGTTGTTGGGATTTTTGGGAAAATTGGGAGATTTGGACAGAGTTTCTAGGAGAAACTGGTATATTTGGGTGAGTCGGATAGATTTTTTAGAAGAGACAAGTATATCGGGGTTTCTGGGGGAAACTGAGATTTTTGGGTAATTTGGGGGATTTGGACAGAGTTTTGGGGAGAAACTGGTATATTTGGGTAATATGAGAGATTTGGACAAAGTTTATAGGAGAAACAAGTATACCGGAATTTCTGGAAAATTTAGATAGGGTTTCTGGGAGAAATTGGGATATCCGGATGAGTTGGTAGAGTTTCTAGGAAAAACCGGAGTATATGAAAGGAGTATGTGATGATGGCTATCATACTGTCTAGCCAGTTTTCATACTCCTATATCTTAGGACCAACAAACAAGATTTGCGGTCGATATCTTTGTGAGCATAGAGAAGACATCCTTACCATGGTGCCTAGGTAAGTTAACTCAATGTGGTCACATTGAGAAGACGTCTACACCGCGCAGGTAATCCCACCAGGGCATACAGCAGTTATATCACATTGTCCTATCTGAAAAGATAAATGAACAGTTCTATGAAAGGTTCTAAAAGAATCTATATGCAAAGACTGAGTTTAGTCAAAATGGGTCCATTGATGAGAGTTCTAATATACCGTCAGAGAGATACTACAGAGGTTTTTACTCTTTTCGATATACCTTGGAAGGTACAGTACCAACAGTGACTTCTGCCCTTGCACAGCAGGACCTGAACAATGTCAGCGCCACGTTTCAGACACAGTCGGTGGGGGAAATGCAGGAGTGCAATGCGGTGAACCAGACATAGTAAAAAGATGATTTTAAGGATGCTTCTTATGATTCAAACATCTGTATTATTTTGTTTTGAAAATAAAAATCCCCAGTAGAGTCACCAGATTGTGGACACGCGGAATCCAGGAATCCACCCCCATTTTCCATCTCGGGATTTCATAATTGATTTTCCTTTTGTTTTGAAATTGATTTGAAAAAGGTCTGTTGAAAATAGATACAGAGTTGCCACTTGGTCTTTAAGGAACCAAGAAACCTAATTTTGACTCACCCAAACGGATAAAGGGCACCGGCCCTTCAAAACCAAAGAACATGGCTCGGGGTTTTGGTACGAGAAAGGAAGGAGCCTTTGCCATGACTAAAACACCCTCAACTCGCCCTGTCTCTCGACGGGCCTCAATTAAGATCCAAATGATCATTTTATACTATGTTTGGTTCGACTGTTAATACTATGATAGTATATTACATCTCATAAGAATCTTGATATAGAAGATCAAAAGATAAGATATCATTCATAAGATCTAAGTAAAATATCACACAATGTAAAGTAAAAGATCACACAAATAAACCTAGGAAAAATCTTCTAATCACGTATCAAGTAATCAAGTTTTCCTAGTCTAGATGGGGGACATCAATTGCTCTTAAAACAAATAATCAAATAAATCAAAACATGCTTAGCAAGTTAGAATGATGTATGTTAATTTTTTAGAAAGGAAGACCTCTCCATCCCCTAGACGGATGAGAAAGGATGATTAGATCGAGGGGAAGCATGGACATATCATCCAACTCATTCCTTATAACCTTCTTAGATTAGGAGTCACAAAAGCCCCAAATCTTGCATGGATGTAATGTAAGATCCCAGAATGTGCAAAGCTTGTAGTGTGTTTGTGTACATGGACTTTCTAAAGTGACTTGGAAGTCTAAAATATGCATGAATGTATAAAGGAAATCATCATAGTATATGTACAAATTTAGTATGGACTATTTCCTAAGATATGAACTAATTTGAAGTACATGTGAGAAACCAATCAAAGAATGAAAGTAAAAGTATGCTTGTTGTGTATAGTGGACAGAATAGTGAGTTGATATTGTAAAAATGGAAAAGTGGGGCTAGAAATGTTTTTAGTTCATAATGTTTTATGGAGACCATCCTTATTATGTCTAGAACACATACAAAAAAGTCAATCTTCAATAACTATTACATATTGAGAGAAATCATATAAACAATAGAGGTTGCTCAGAAACAGAGTCCGTACTATTGACTGAAATGTTGAAAAATCTTAGAAAATGAAAACAAAACATCTAGAAGCCCATATTATACAGAACGTTCCCTAAGACACTGAATTTCAAGGTAAAAATGAGTTGGGATCACTTCTATTGGAAAGGTTTTCGGATAAACAAGTTGAAAGTACACCTAGCTGCTGTTATAGTAAAAACAGAATGTCTGGAAGGAATGTTTGGACTAAAATGACACCCTTCCAAGTGTTTTTAGGTCAAACCAAAAATCATGGGTGTTCTCTAATTAGGCTTAGTTTGGCCCCCATGTGGCTTTTTAAAAGGAGCTTATGAAATTTACTATTAAGTTAGTTTGATAATTTTATACAAGTGACATACTACTCTTCAAAAAGATATCATGAAACCAAAAAGCCACCTCGAGCTTTTAAAAGCTCCATTCTAGAGCTTTTAAAAGTTCCCCAACAAAGCCCTAAGTTCAATTTTTACAAAGCCCATAAAGTAGTTACCAAATGAATTAACATGAAATTGTGCTTTAAAAAAGGAGAAGCACCAAAAGGGGGGCCAAACTAAGCCTTAGTTAGGAAGATTTCTCAAGTGGTCATGTAATCATCCTTTGAGTATTGAGTTCTAGAGAAATCTTTGAACTCAAATTATCCACTATTTTGAAGAATTTTTTTGAGGAAACATTGTGTATTTCTTTGGAATCCAAATATTGGGGTTTTAAAGGGGTTTTGAAATAAAGGGTTTTGAAAGCATATTTTTAACATCAAATGGAGATCATGACCTCTTAGAATATCAACATTAAACTCATATCAAGAGCCTCCAAGATTGTTAGAGAGATTTTGTTTTCATCCAAATGTGACTTCAAGAATACATAGGAATGTATTGAAGTCGTAATCATCATCTATCAAGCATGCTTTTGAGGTCAAGAGCTACTATCTATAAGGATTCACTCACCTCAAACTTTATGTCATCATTTAGGTGATGATGAACTAGTAAGTAAATAAAGAAAATTCAAAAAGAAATGAGGTGAAAAAGAGATGAACATAACATATAAACAAGCAAGTAAGTAATCAATAAATGATATTCAATGAGATTATAGACTTGTAGCTTGGTGTTTCACTCATATATGGTGGCTTTGGACTAAATGCTCACTCAAATGGTGATTGGGTGTATTGAATGTGAAGTAAAGAGGAGTAATGAAGTAAAAAATAAAGTGTAGAACTCACTTTCTTGATGAAAATCAAAGAATGAAGCTTCTTTTTCTCTCTATTTTAAGCTTATCTCTACAACTTTCTCTCTAAAACTTTTCTAATCTTTCATTTTGCACCCCCTAAATGAGAAGTCAAGGGGGGTTTATATAGGCCAAATTGGGGTGGTTTTGGGGATTAAAGATTACACCCATTGGTCCCAAACTTCTGTGAACAAGGATCTACGTCGTTTTGATTTTTAATTAATCAAATTAGACCCCCAAAATAAATTAGTAAAATTGACTATACTGGGATAGAGTGTTGTAACGGAATTGGGCCTGTGCTACGGCGGCACTGCTCCTCCAATGTCCAGATAATGTTGTTTAGGCCCCCAGAGGTTTCGGTATTCGTGAAAAGGCCCTATTTCGTCCGAAATTCACATAAAATGCGTACGAACTCTCAATTGAGCTTGTGATATACCGTTGGAAAGGTAATGGAGACTATTTTCATAAAAAATAGTTCAATGTCAGATCACTTTGCAAAGTTTTGCAGTATTTGCGATAAAAGTTGATTTGATCGTCTTTTTTAGCTTCAAAAATCTGTAATAAATTCGTTTTGAATCCAAAAATTATGTGCGATATACCATTGGAAAGCTAATGTCCTCTTGTATCCATGAAAATGTTTTGAAAAATGACATAGCGCTCCTGTTTCAAAGTCAACTTTTAAGGCAAATCAGTCTAACTTGGAAGCTCTTAGAAGTCCTGGGAACCTCCGGGAGCTCCCAAGACCTGACGTTTTCATCTGATTTTCTTTTAAAACTCATTTTAGTACTTTTCACATGATCTAGAATGATCTTGGAATTTTTTGGAGAATTCAAATGATTTCGGTCAAACCTTGGTTAAACCGATCAACAGGGACATTTTGGGAATTTTTGGGACTTCCGGGGGTCTCTGGGAGCTGACAATTTCATCTGATTTTGCTTTAAAACTTATTTTTAGTACTTTTTTATGACATAGCATGTTTCCAAAACTTTCGGTCCAAATCTGAGAGTGTTTGGGCTTTCAGGGGCATTTTGGTCATTTGTACCAATTTCTAAGCATTTTGAGAGATATAACTAGCTTCCATGAGTCCTTTTGAGTCCTTTTTCGATCATTTTGATCCACCAAGCTTTAGGTATCCTGAATCTGATAGCCGACAAAATGGGGTGTCTACACCGTTTAGGACATCATTGGTGCCGCGGGTTTCAGGGTTTCATTAAGCACTTGCCAAAGAGCTCGAACGACCTTATACAGATACACCCCCTCTCGAAGTGATGGTAGGAGACCACCAATACGTTCCACTTCGAGTTCGAGGAGATGACGATGACCCCACTCGACTTCAGCATGATCACTGAGATCCCCTTTGGTGGGGGAGTGGCTTCAGTACCTAGATATGATCATGGAGTGGGATCAGGTACTCGTACTACTAGGAGTGGCCCTAGAGGAGCCCTTGGTTATAACCAAGTGGTTTCTCGATACGTTCAGAGGCCAAGAGGGCTTCTCAGATGAGCAGATGGCCTACAGGTTTATCATGTACATTCTACGGTGCTCTCTGCTGAGCACCAAGGATAATCGGATTTCTGTGGCACTGATGGGGTCCCTAGAGCATATGGCCCGTATCTATGAGTTTTATTGGGCTGGCATCGGACTGGCCATTCTATATAGGAATATGGGAGAGATTTCTTGAGATCGTCCAGCTTCCACGGGCGGCTTCTGGTGGGCATGGGAGGTATGTTACGACTTCTATCCCCTTTTTTTCATTAATTTCTGCATTCTGCCTTATAAACCTTATATCTATATTTTATGCAGATTTGGTCTTATGAGTACATCCATATTATGTCGCCCTCAACACGGCCAACAGATGCCCTCATCATGCCTCAGGGGTGGAAGTGGCAGAAGGACCGCGTCAGGCGGAAGATCGGGGCCCATGATTTTGTTGCATTTAGGAATTTTTTGACAAACCTGAGAGAGCTATATGTCTGATGGCAGCCCTGGGTTGCCGTTATTGCCACCCTCCCTCCATCTATGAAGAGATCGGTGGGCTACGACCCAATGAGGTAATTATTGGATGGCCCAAACGCTCGGGAGTGGTATTTGGGAGAGAGAGTGACCCGGTAGTCTCTGATGGCTCCCGTCTTTTGACGTACCGCATCCTCCCCCCAGCTCTATGAGGGCCGTAGGGACTGTTCGCGGTAGCGCATTCACGGCTACCCTGAATGGTCTCACCATTCAGGACTTTCTAGAGCCCCCCGAGGGATACGTAACTTTTCGTGCTTCCAAGTTGATGAAGAACTTCCCTCTTTGGAAATATGTTCATATTGTGTTTAGTTTGTAGTATTTCACTCACCTTTCAGCTGATGGGCTTGTGGCCCTAGACATCAGTGTCCAGTTGTTGTAGTTCCAGGTGCTAGAGATGCTGTTCCGCTAGGCGAGTACCATGGAGATGAGATTGTGGACGAAGAAGGTTGGGGTTTTGCTAGCTGAAGAGTTTGTGTTGTTGAAGCCATCTTGTTTCATTGGGAACTTTTAATATCTATCTTTTATGTTTATGTTGTTGTTGCTATTTTCGGTTGTTTGGCCTTTAGACTTCTATTTCTTTTGGATTTGGATATCTGTAATATTTTATTGTGTATAATGGAGGCTTGTAATACTCTGATGTTGCTTCCGCTGAGCTTTGAATATTTTTGCTGCTATAATTACTCCGATATATATTAAGGTTATTTTTATTTCATTAGTATTTGGACATTCATGCGATCGGTAACTTGTCAATAGCCTATGGGTCTGACAAGGAAGATTGCTTCCCTTAATTATCGCAACGCTGGGACGTGACATAGACTGTTTGGTTTCACAGCACTAGGTTTAGTTGTACTCGTGATTGTCCTGCGTTAAGTTATGAACCATAAGATTACCTCACTAGAATGACACTAAGGTAGTTGCAATCGCCGATTCGATGAAGACTTCTAGAGCTGCTTTGTGACTTAAGTTGAGTATCCCAACTTCTAATGTTCTTTTCTTTCCTCAATCGCATGTCGTTGCATTTGGCATCTTGTTTCTTCACATCTCATAATATACATAGTATGTGCATGTGAATATAAGTATATTCGATTTTTGGTAATGAATTCCTTCAAACCACTTTCGCATGGCATTAATATAATATGAAAAATACTAGTGAATACTTGCACATAAAGTCAAGATGGTTAGAATGACTCGCAACCATCGCAATGGAGCCAAACCATCTGAACCGCTACCAAACAGATTAGACCCTATTGGAGTTTCTAAGAGATTTCTCTGAAGGTTAGAGCACATTGGCGATCAGCACGGTACGCATCATTATTTACTGTGACCTCTATGACCTCCACCAAGACCTACGTAAGACAAGTTGTTAAAAAGATTTAGAGCTTTATGCCCAGAGAAGTTTGATGGCCTGTCAGGAGCATTGAACTTGAGTAATGTCTCGATAATTTCTAACTGAGAACATAAATGGTGCATATTTTCATATTGTGTTTGGTTTGTAGTATTTCTTTCAGTTTTCAGCTAATGGGCGTGTGGCCCTAGACATTCATGTCCAGCTGCTGTAGTTCTAGGTGTTGGAAATGCTGTTCAACCTGTCAAGTAGCGTGGAGATGAAAACGGGGACGAGGAAGGCTGGGGCTTCGCCAGTTAAGTAGGAGTTCGTGATGTTGAAGCCGTCATTTTCCGCTGAGGAATTTTTATTTTGACGGTATTTTGACGGTGTGTCCGGAGCATTAAAAGTCGAACAGTGGATTATAGAGATGGAGACGTGTTTCATGGCTTTGGTTTGCTCAGATTCTGACAGAAGAGGTTTGCAGAGTTTTAGCTTACTCATTCAGCCACAGATTGGTGGGAAGCTCAGATAGCCACTTTGGGAGAAGAATCTATCAGACCTTTGAGTTGGGAAGAGTTCAAGACCATGTTTCTTCGGAAGTATTTTCTTATGTCTGGGACAGACAAGAAGGAGAAAGAATTCATGGATTTAGTCCAAGGAACTAAGATTGTTTAGGAGTATATAGTCGCATTTGAAAGGTTGTCCCATTTTTCTCCACACCTGGTAGATACTTTGGAGAAGAAGAACAAGAGATATATGCATGGGCTAGGTATGACTATTCAAGGCCATGCCATGAGTTCTGTGATGCAACCATTTGAGAATTTGGTAGAGCCAGCTTCTAATCTAGAGACTATGTATGGAAGTCAATAGCAGAAGCATGTTGTATTTAGGATAGCCATTAGCCCCAATCGTGGCCACCCGAACTTGCATCGTAGTGTTGGAGTGAAGAGACAATTGAATGGTCCAAGATGGCTAGTGCCCAATCCTCCTCCGGCACAAGCTCAACTACTTACCGCGATATATGTATTAGGAGCACTAGCACAATGATTCAACCATGGTGTATGTTTTAATTATGGGATACCTGGACATTTATCAAGGAAATGAAAACCTCCCAAGAGCAGCAAATGATAAGACATTGCCTGTTATTTCTGAGGCATGCCATATCAGCAGAGACTACGATCACCACTTGCAAGCAAAGACTAGACCAGTAGCCCTGGTTAATCAAGCACATTTCAACACTATTATTCTAGGAGGAGCATGATTTGATGCTGTCGAGCAGCAAAACCTCGAAGGTACTCTTACCCTTTATAACAGTCGTGCATCAGTCTTATTTGATACCGGAGCCACGAATTCATACATAGCACATAGAGTTGTACAAGAATTAGTTTTAAAACCTCAGAACTTTGACGTAGCTTTGAACGTAGTTTCACCCTTGGGCATCACTATGAAATTGGGAAAACTGTGTAAGGAGTGTGCGTTGATTCTAAACAATCAAGAGTTACCTACAGTTCTGATAGTTCTATCGATGAGATAGTTCAATGTAATCTTTGGAATCGATTAATTAAACAAAGTTCAGTGCCAAATTGGACTGCGTTAGTAAAACTATTGGCTTTGCATTATTGAGAGTACAGTCGTTCATTTTCTAGTGTAATCCATTAAGAGATGCGTTTCTCATAACTCATTCGGCTGCGTTAAAAATCACCAACACAGAGACTATTATTGCTCAGATTATAGTGGCACGAGAGTTTGAGGATGTATTCTGAGGCATCTCTGGATTGCCCCCAAAGTGAGAGATCGATTTTGACATTTAGTTAATGTCAGGGATAGCACCGATATCGATGGCCTTGTATCATACAGCACTGAAAGAGATGCAAGAGCTGAGTAACCAGATTCAAGAGTTGGAGAACCTTGGATTTATCCAACCTAGCACTTCACCATGGGGAGCATCGGTGTTGTTTGTTAAGAAAAAGGATGGATCAATGAGACTCTGTATAGACTACAGAGAGTTGAAAAAGGTTATGATCAAGAACAAGTACCCACTTTCGCGGATAGACGATCTGTTTGATCAATTGCACGGACCCGGAGTGTGTTCAAAGATCGATCTACAGTCAGGGTATCATCTGTTACTTGTTTGAGAAGAAGACGTGTTGCAAGAAGCTTTCCCCTCAAGGTATGGGCATTATGATTTCTTAGTTATGCCATTTGGTTTGACCAATGCCCTAGAGGTGTTCATGGATTTGATGAACCAGGTATTCAGATCCTATCTAGATCAGTTTGTTATTGTCTTTATCGATGACATCTTGATCTACTTGAAGACTATGGAGGAACGAGCACTCAAGCTTAAAAAGTGTAGAAAGACTATTTTTCCCTTGGGCTTTGGAAAATCTATAAATAACACACCATTTTGTCCATTTTGGTTTACAGAAACAGAGAGATACAGAGTGGGTTACGAGGGAGAGTTTTTGCTAGTTTATACACAAACACACATATCTTGTATGTCCTCATCTAAGCCTTTGGTCATCGTCCTAGTTATATACTTGGGGTTCTCTCAAGTTCGTTGAAGTTCTAGAGTTGAATCCATGAAGTTTTCCTCAAGTTTTGGTAGTTTTAGCTCTAGAATATCATCAACATCATCATCTTTCTCAATATATCATCATCTATTTAGCTTTTGATCTTTGTGAGTATTACAACTCACATATAATGTGCGTATATACGTATATAATCTATAAATTTAGCTACATGAGTATTGAACGTGATCTAGCATCAAGAACATAATCATTTTCATTTCTTGCTATAAATAATGCATAAAGTATCATCCATTTAGTTTTGATCTCATATTAAGTGCTTCAATTCATGTATGATGTGTATATTACTCCCTCCGCCCCATTTTATGTGTCCATCTCGGGGAATCCAACTATTTAAGGGGTCAAAAAGAATCTACACCTACTTTTCACAATCGCCCATAATCATTGCACTTTCATTTTTTGTTTGTTTTGGTGTTGATTGCAAGGAAGGGTAGTTTGGGAAACTAAGTAAAATTTGCATACTAATTTAGGAAAGTGGACAAAAATTTTGGGACATCCCAAAAGGAAAGATGGACACTTAAAGTGGGACGGAGGGAGTAACATGTATGATATTCTTAACAAGTTGTATGTATGATTTGCTGAAAATCTGATAAGTGCTCGCACTCGAGAGGTCAGAGCGCTCGAGTGTGATAGTATTTTGATTTTCGTATTTGTTTGTATGATTGTAGTTAATAGGGTGTGTATTATGAGTTTTGTTAACCAAACCTGGAACTGTATATGTTATATATATGAATGAGCTGCATGTTTGTATAGTTGTACTGCATGTTTGTTTAGTAGTACCATGTTATGTAAGTGATCAATTCATTCTTCATATGTCGATTCATATAACCTATAATTCCTTATAAAGTTGGATTATCATTATGATCGGTTTGATAACATTCATAGTAACACATTGGGTTGAATTATTAATATTGTAATGAAGAATAATACGCAAATAATGTACTTATATGAAGAAGGGTGTTAGCGGACGTGTAAGGCATTGCCGTGTTGCATGGTTGTGTTGCATGTTTGAGTTGGATGATCTCGTCGATTATTTTGAGCATGGTTGCTTATTGTCATATGAGCTTAACGGTCTTGTTGTTCGTACATCGTGTGGATTTTTTAAGTTCCAGTCGTGTTTGTCGTGTTATTGAGTTATGGCCAATTGTAGGCTAAGCGAGAAATAAGTGGGCCAAGTGTGGCCGTATTTCGCATTTGATGTTCAAGTGTGGCCGTGTAGAAGAATGCGATTGAGTTTGGGCCAATTGTCAACTAAGCAAGACATTAGAGGGCCAAGTATGGCTGTATTTCACATTCAAGGGTCCAAGGAATTGAGTTAGGGCCAATTGTGGGCTAAGCGAGTGTATTAAGGCCATTCTCGGCAGAATGTGTCGATTGTCGGGTATTGACAGAAGCTAGTACCGTTGGTTCCGTGTTGTTGTGGTTATGGGCAGAAGGTAGTACTACTAGTGTTGTGGTCATGAGTTGGCAGGAGCTAGTAGTGTCAGTTATAAGTTATTGGCACAGTGGATTCATGCGGGTTGCATTGTATTGATGTGGTTGCATAGTCGGTGTGGATATCAAGTCTAACATGCTTTTTAAACTTTTTCAAATTCAAAATACAAGTATCCACTTAATTTTTAAAGAAAAATTAAGAAACCATTTTGAAAGCAAACTGATCTTTTGGAAACCAGAGATTTCTAGGTCCGAGGATTATGGAATGAGAGGGAAAGGAGCACGTCAGAGTAAAATACCCCCTCTCATCCTATCTTCTAATAAGCCTCTACTCAACATCCTTTTTAATCGAATTATCAATCTAAGCATATCCTCAATTAATACATAGATATAGATATACATTCCACAAGTTTGTTAAAGAGGGTGCAAGATTGCTAACCTTAAAAGGCATACAAAACCACATAATTCAAATAGCAAGCAAGATGATATGCAATAAGGAACAGGGAAACTTACCGTGATCCAGCTGGGATATAGAAACGTGCAACGCATACACAAAATAGGATTGATCAAATTCTATTGAGTCTGGATCCAGCCTAAGAAAATGTCTCGAACACATATATACACATAAGGCAAGACCTAGCCTAAGGTGTCGTGAATGAAGTCGAAAAACCAATAAAATTAAGATATAAAATAAACTAGAGAAAAGTCAAGCAATTATACCTCCATAGTGCTACAAAACAAAGTGTTAGTCTGCATGCTTTGAATATAATATCGAGTGCTAAATATTATACTAAACTTCTAGCTTAAATCTATAAAGAATGGAAGGTTGATACAATAATGATTTCCTTCTAATTTGTTGAGATTACAGCACCCCTATAGATATACAAGTCTCAACTATGAGACAATGTAATGTCCATATAGAGGTGCTAAAATCCCAACATGATCACAAGGAACCCATGACAAGGTTCAACTAATTATGACTTAACACAATACAAAAAATGACCTAATTTGTTAGAATCAATACATATGTGAACATGAACAAGAACAAGAACAAACTATGAATCTTTTGTTGATTTGGATCATTTAGTCTCTGGATTTAAGTTCAATTAATCGTAATCAAAGCATACTTCAAGCATTAGGCATTAGAAAACAATTTAGATCATCATTGGTAAGTTTAATCAAATATGTGATAGAATTTTATGAATTACAAAGAGCAGACCAGACTTTCAAAAATAGGAAAAGCATACTTTCCATGGTTTGATCTTAAAGAATTTTGGACACAAGATGCCTCTTTGAGTCTAGTTTCTATCGGAAAAAGAATATCAAAGACCAAACATTCCAATTGCTGGGAATTGGACTAACACCAGACATCACTCAGAATTTAGCAAATCTCTGTCCAGAGATATTGTATGATTTTCAAAAAATAGTAAACAAATTGGAATTACTTCAATCTTTTTAGCGGATCTCACTAATACATTTAACTTCATAGAATCATTTATTTGAAGTCAAAGATGTTTCATTAAGGCTCTGATCTATTCAAATCAATGCTAACTTAATGTTCTAAAATTTTGGACAGAGAGTGACTAGTTCACAAATCCTAAGATCAAACCATGTTAACTATAAAATTTTATCAAAATAAAAACTAGAGTGGTAGATTTTTGGGTTATGAACACATTCCAATTTGTCTCATTCAGTTCCAATGGATCATGGTTTAATTTAAAATCTTTGATCACAGTTAGTTAATGAATTCACTGCACCATGGTTGAATTGGTGTCCATGATTTGAATCAAACTTGATCTATAATTCTAGAGAGAATCTAGATCAAGTATGATTGTGATCATCAAAATACCAATAAAATACAAATGAGATTCATGGATTTAGCCTTAGAAGATCGCCATTATAAATCTCATGTTAAGGATCTAGCAAGACAACCTCAAGGACATACTCAATCCTATGAACTTTAAATGATAAGATACAACAATCAAATTATGAAAATAAATACATCTACATCTAATTCCTCTCCCAAACACATGATCCTTGAGGAGTATAAATTTATTTTATTCAATTCTCCTCCCCAGTTAATGGTCCTTGGAGATCTAACTAAATTAATGGTCAAAAGGAGAAGAGTATGAATAAATGAAGAGAGGGTTCAAACTAAATTAGTGATTCAAAACAAATTTTCTCTTAAAAATGTCTTATTACAAAACTTAATCCATGATTCACTAGAGCCAAATCAAAAAATAGATGAGAATTCAATCACAATTCAAGTGGTGATTGATGAAATGAGGTGAGAAAAGACTTTTTGAAAATTGTATAAAAGATCCTAGAATTCTATGAATTGTGATTGAATTTTAGACTAAATCTAATTAGGATTTGAGGATTACCTCCAATAACGTTAGGTTTTCTTCTTCCTTTGGTGAAGATATTCAAACCTCCTTTAAGCTCTTCAAACTCTTCAAGCTCCTTTAATGGTTTATTCTTCAATTCCCTTCTTTCTCTCTATCCAAACTCTCAGTTTTATCTCTTTTGTATATCAAAATCCTTGTATATCTTGTAATGGAGATGTATAACTCCTTATATAGACCAACATTTAGAGGTTAATTGGGTAATTTTGGGATGTTTGTGCATGTGCCACGACATCTTCCAGAGTTCAATACGTATTTTTTTTTAAAAAAATAGACTATTACAGGCCGCGGCAATCGCTAACTTCTCCGCGGCACTAACTGAGTGCCGGTCTAGCACTCAGTTGCTACTGGCACGGTATTCAACGAGTGCCAGCGTGGTACTCAGTGAGTGCCACTGGCTTTGCCATGTTCCCCCCCGTCTTCTGTTATTTATATAGATCATTATATATATATACTTATTTTTCTTCTCTTTTTTTTTCTTTTCTTTTCAAATTTTCATAAATTTTCTTTTCTTTTCTTTCTTCTTTTTTTTTAAATTTTATTTCTTTTCAAAAGGGTTTTCTTGAAATACTTTAAACCAAAACAAACTTTTCCAAATTGGTTCTTTTTTTTCTCTTATACGTATTTTACATCTGAATTTTTCTGAATGCTCAGTCTTTCCTTTTTTTGAAAATTTTATCGAGACTGAAGAACTTCTTGAAGAGCTTGAATCACCTTGAAGATCTTTGAATTTCGTCGAAGATTGTCGTCACTGATTTTAGAGGTAATGATCCCCTAAATTTGACGGTCGACAAATATTAGGGTGTCTACAGTTTGCCCCTCTTCAACAAAGCTTGTGAAGCAATACGTAGCACAAGTGAAAGTCGAAGTCTGTGCAAAGACAAGCCTTTGACCGAACTGTCAAATTTGGGTAAAAACAAGGTACATTGCAAAAATAATAGCATAGATGGTCGGTGTTGGTCGTGGTCAATGGTGAGTACCTACATATCCCAATGGGAATCAGACCAGGATGTAGTTCGCATAATGGATAACACCTAAGCACAATAAATCATACAGATGAATGCACCTATCCTATCGTAATGAACATGCTCATGCAATGTTCCCAAGGGAATAAAATTAATCTGACCATGCTAATGTTATGGTAAAATGTTACGCTCACCCTATTGCAGGCTCCAATCATGTGTTGCATGGTGCATGATACGATGACCAGAAATAACTGACTGGAGTTTGGCCGATGCAAATTTGTTGCAATGGTAAATTTTGATTGGGAAATTTGTTCAACATAAATTCATTATGAGGATTGAGGATGCAAATTCATTGCACTCCCCAGTTTTAATAATTTGATCAACGCAAATTCGTTATGATGATCGAGAATGCAAATTTATTATACTCCCCAAATAGGTCAACATAAATTTGATATGAGGACCAAGAATGTAAATTTGTTACACTCCCAAAATAGGTTAACACAAATTTGTTACGATGACCAAGGATGCAAATTTATTATGCCCCTGAATAGGTCAATACAAGTTTGTTACAATGACCGAGAATGTAAATTTGTTATATTTTCGAAACATGTCAACGCAAATTTATTACTAGGACCGAGAATGCAAATTTGTTACGCCCTGGAATCGATTAATGCAATTTTATTACAAAAACCGAGAATGTAAATTTATTACATTCCCTAAAGTGGTCAACGCAAATTTGTTATGAGGATCAAGAACGCAAATTTGTTAGGCCCTTGAATAAGTCAATGCAAGTTTGTTACAATGACCAAGAATGTAAATTTTTTACATTCCCGAAACAGGTCGACGTATTTGTTACGAGGACCGAGAACGCAAATTTGTTACGCCCCATAATAGGTTAATTCATGTTTGCTACAATGACAGAGAATGTAAATTTGTTACATTACTAACACGGCAAAAAACAAACTGTGTGCGCTTGTGTGCTATACCCAAGTATAGGTAATCGTGCATGTATTAATCTGGTTAAGACCAGGTCGATCCCACAGGGAAGGATAAAAACTTAATACCTAGATTACTCTCCAAAAGGAAAATAAAAATAAATATTTGAAAGATTGAAGAATACAAAGTTCCACGAAGTGACTACTAAATTAAAGCAACTAAATGAAATTAAATTAGTGATTAACTAATTAACTAAAGTAATATTTTAAAAATGGTTTTCTTTATATAAAGGGAATGTTGGGGTTACACGAATCCGCGGTGATCATGCAATCTACCATGTAGTTACATTTAAGCTTTAGGGAGTGTGTCTATCTATAGTATTTCGTATTTTCTAAAGATAGAGAATCAATAGTCCTTTCATGGCCGGGACTATACCACCACATTTGTTTCCAAAACACATGAAAGCGGTTTAAAACAATAGTTAAGTTTCGCATTCTGGATGGTGTTAGCATTCAAAATGGTTTGCAAAGGCTATTGTAGAAAATTACCTTAAGGCTTAAAGTAATGAAACTGTTTTGACAAACTGAGCATTTTGGGACAGTTTGATAACAAATCTCAAAAGCAAAAAGTCTTGGAATACTGCAAAAAGACTACTCAAGAATCTGACAGTTCGATCGATTGACACGCTTTTCATCGATCGAAAATCATCATCTCTCGAGCGATCGAACAGTCTCGATCGCTTGACTATCCATCTACTTCGATCGATCGAACTACTTAGATCGATCGAGTGCAGGTTTTATACTGTTGCATGGCAGAGGCTGGAGATCACTATGTCGTCGTGATCTCCCAACCTGGGGACTACTCAAGCATGGTATGGAGTGTCATAGATTCATTTTTAACATAAAATCCGTTAAAGTTGTGTTTGGTTGAGTTTTAATCATGAAATCTATGAAAACTAATAGTTTAACACTAACTAACATACAATGCTACGATCTAACAGATTGAACTACAATGAACCGCAAGTAAACAGTAAATATACCAATGATATGTAACCTGGAATGAAGAACTTCAATTAAACTTATGAAAAAACCAAGCCGAACAACGATAATCCTTGAAAAACCCTACAAAAGTCAAGAACAAAACTCTCTACTCTCTATAAACTGTTGAAAAACAAGTGTAGCGTCCTCCTGGACGTGAATATAACTTGTATATATAGAAAAACCTAAAGCTAGGGCTACAACAGACGTCCCTACTGCGTGCGCGTAAGTTCTGATAAAAGCCATGTTCGATCGATTGAACCTTTCTCGATCGATCGCACTTCTGGAATCTTCGAGCGCTTTAACCGTCTTCAATCGATCGAACTCTCGATCGCTTGAGGGATCTTCGATTGCTCGAACTCAACATTTCATCTTTTATTTGTTTTGCTTGTAATTCAGCTTCATCCTTTATCTGTCATTGATTCCTGCACACAGCACGATAGCAATCTGCACCAATAACAGCTAAAACAACACAACTTATCATAGTTTAATCATTTTATGCAAAAGCTGGCATTTAATCTAAATTGCATATATATAAAGGAATTGTAGACTAAATTAGTGTATTTTCTTCTTTTAACGCGGTTGTATTTTACAAATCCCCCCGCTTGTCACAACCCCCAACTAGGGAATTGCTAGTCCTTAGCAATAGAGCAAAAATAAAAACAATCTAACTGCTACTACGGCGACTAAAATAAAATAAATTAAACTAAGGAAAACTAAGCTAAATTAGCAAAAGAAACTACCTAACTCACTTTCGCAGGAATCTTAGTTGTATTTAGCGAATGCAACAAGTTGTTAAACCCCTAGGTTCCCCTAGTGGACGAGTATTGTCTCGTGAGGGTTTACATTGAATATACCCACAAAATTATCCAATTTTAAACTCAAAAAGATATAGAATAACTTGTAAACATTCCCTCCCATACAATTGTCAATTTAGCTTTGCAAAACATATCACTCTCATTCAAACCATGGAAGAAATTCACATGCTCCTTATGTCACCAAGATAACTAAAACATATGCGTCACATCCATGTATCCGTGTGTGTGTGAAATTAACAGCTATGCATCGGATCTTTTTCAGAGTTGTTTAGATTATTATTCTCTCAGAACTTGTAGTTTCAACTCAATTCTCACATGGGTTTACACTCAAAAATGAACCTCTCACAGAAACTGGTTTAATAATGATCGCACATGACGTGAAAGCTTTCTTAAGAATGAAATTTTGGTTACTAGTGCTTTCATACCTGATTCAATAAAGGACGAACATTTAGAGTGTATAGTCTCATGAAAAGGATACTACTCACTAGAGGAGCGAAATACCGTGGATAACTCAAATTACACTTCATATTCAAACTAAGTTGTTAAAAATCATTAAGGCTTTGACTTTTTGATTTTTTTTTAGAATGTAAATAGTGGGACAGAAATGAGAGGGGTACAAAATCGCACATCTTTAGCATGTGATTGAGTTTAGTAAATTTTTTTTTCATTTCATTCCAACCATCCTCTATTCTCACATATATATATATATATATATTTTGAAGGTAACTGGACTCCTTCTTCTTTCCTTTTCTCTTTTATGCGGTCCCTCCCACATTTACTCCCTCCTTGTCACATACTTCAACAATTTAATCACATTAGATGTGCAATGGGGTTCATTGAGGTCAAAGTATAGGATTAGGGATTTAGATATTTCATAATAGGCTTGGCAGTATTTACTAGGTGTGGGGTTAAGAACAATGCAGATTCTGGAATGTTGTTACAGGTAGATGAAAAGGTTAAAGAGCAGATAACGATGGCTTAAATCATTTTCTTAACTTCTTAATTTTAGCACTTCTGTGTTCATTGAGTTTAGTTGGTAAATCCTGAACGTTCTCCTCTAATAAGCAGTCGAAATGAAAAATTGGAGACTATTCAATGAATTTATTATGCTTATATAAGAAAAGCAATTTGAATAATATGATACTTCCCTCAGAATTGAAGATTGGATTCAAAAGCTCACTAAGGGTTAAATAGTTTCTACTACTCATTCCTTAGAGCATAAAAGCCATATTAACTCTGTTGTAGGTTTTCTACATAGCTATTAACATGTGCATATGGGTTTTGGATACAAAAATGGTCAACATCTGCAATCATCCTAGTGAAACTAGAAAAGCGCGTGAACTTAATTCATAAAAAGATGAAAATAATATGAATGTATCATTGCTTGAGAACAGCTAAATAGTAGTGAAAATTCAAAGTTGTTCAACTAATAAAGTTAAGAAATTCAAAATATATATGTTTTTTTTTTTAATTTGTTTAATTTATGTGAGTTAATTCAATTCGAATAGAGATTGTGCGATGTGTGCAATAAAGTTATCCAGATTGCTAAATGTGCAGGTGATTATCTATCTACATTCCACCCCCAACTGAAAATTACGATGTCCTCAGAAGTTGAATTTCAAAATAAGTAGAAAGATATCAACTGATAACACCAAGCAAACACCACAAGCATAGCAATCTGTAAAGACAAACAAACTCCAAGCAGCCAAGATTAAATGAACTGATAGATACTGATAAAGCAATGTCCATAGGTAATACAAACACCCAATCACCAAAAAGATACAACAATAAAAGTGCATAACAGTGATAAAAATGTTTAAAAGATCTATCAGTCCCATCATAACTAAACAACCCAAGAAAAAATAAAAGAGAAGAGAGAGAAATAGTAGTAAACAAAATACAATAAAACTCTTCCTCTCATAAGACATTACCTACTCATCCCCAATACTAGATAGAGTCATGATCGATGTGGCAGGATCATCCTCACCTCTACCCTTAGCAACAGTAGGAGCCGTCGCCGAGTCACTCACAGTCGGGACAGCTGGTGTACACAATGAAGGGTCAGCCACAACTGGAGGTGGTGTAGATGATGATGATGGGCCATAGGGATCAGTAGGTAGTGGAGGTGGAGTAATTGAAGTAGAAGGCAGAGCAGTGTATGTAGATGGAGTAGTTGGAACAGAAGTAGATGGATTAGTGGTAGGTGGAACAGAAGGGGCAGAAGGTGGGTGTGAAGCCATGTGAACAGACTGATCTAATCCAATCTGTATCAAAATTGCCTCAAGTAAAGTCGTCATCTGATCCATCTTGCCCTCGAGTCGGATCCGCGCCTCCCTCTCCTCAATAAGCAATGAGTGGAAAGTCTGGAGGGATATGAAAGATGACTCTCCCTGGGCCTGATCCTGAGACCGCTGTCTTAACTCAAACTGCTGCACAGGAGCAATGGCGTCCTCATCATCTGAATCTAGCTCCTCAACCTCGGTAGGCATCCTTGAAGTTGCACCCTCTGTGTTGGTGCCTCCCCCTTTGCTCCTTTCTTTGCTTTTCCTTTCAGCTTTCTCTTTTTCTGTGCATCTGAATAGCGCGCTGCTCTCTCTCCAAACTAACTCGAGGCCTGTGAAATCATGTCAGTGGCCAGTGGGAGCAATCCAGCCTGCTCAATCACCCGATGGATGGGCCAAGTGCCCTTTAGATGGCGCTTGGCGGTAATGTACCGCGTGGGCTGGACAAAGAAGTTGATATAGAGTCGGGGCCAGCAGACACGCCACTCTGTCCCAATGGCATATAGAACTAAAGCATACCACAGTGCCACCTTTTCATGATAAGAAGTCATTAAAATATAATTGGCCAGCGCCAGATGGAGAAGATGGTACTGCTCGGTCAGAAATCGGTCCTCAATCAGGGAGATGCCGTTCCAGATCTGAATCGTACCGCCAGTAATCTCCTGGATAATGATAGAGGGCAGAGTCTCTGGTGTACAGGGTATGTGTGAGTAATAGTGGTCGGGAGACTCCGGTACACCCAAAGCAGCGGCAACTGTGGCTGGGCTGAAAATGATCTCACGACCCCAAAAAAATGATCGGTATGTGAACGGAGCCGCAGGATCCTTAATCATGGTCTTACATGGTCAAGTCAATGACATCATCTGCTCCTGGCCCTTGATAAGGAGACAAGCAGAATGCAATCTCCTCAGTAGTCCATGGATGGTTAGGATATTCTGAATTAGCCCATGACGTCGTCATCCCTCATATTTTTAATAGCTTACAGGGAGAGAGAATGGAATAGTAGATTAAAATCGGAGTCACACTCAAAAAGAGATAGAAATAAGCAAAACAAAACAAAGTACAGTAAACGAAATAATACAACAACAACTGGGCTCATCTAGCTCAATGTGCTAAACTTCTGGTAGGAAGTTCTCCAAGAACGGTTTTAACCTTTGGCCATTAACCTTGAAACAATCTTTGTTCTTGGGATTTATGAGCTCCATGGCCCCATGTGGAAAAACAGATTTAACAATGAATGGGCCCGTCCACCGGGATCGGAGCTTACCTGGAAAAAGGTGGAGGCGAGCGTCGTACAGCAAGACTTTCTGCCCCGGCTCGAATGATTTTTGAAAGATTGTTCTATCATGGCAAGCCTTCAACCTTTCCTTATGTAATTTAGCATTATCGTATGCATCTTGACATATTTCTTCCATTTCAGCCAACTGGAGTTTTCGGTGATGACCTCCCTCTTTTATGTCAAAGTTCAATAAGCGTGTTGCCCAATACGTTTTATGCTTGATTTCGACATTGAGGTGACATGCTTTTCCGTACACTAACCAGTATGGGGACATCCCTAAGTTTGTCTTATAAGTGGTACAGTACACCCATAGAGCATCTGTCAGTTTATATGCCTAGTCCTTTCTATTGAAACTAACTGTCTTTTCTAGTACATGTTTGATTTCATGGTTAGCCAACTCTGCCTGCCTGTTAGTTTATGGGTGGTAGGTGAGAGCGATCTTATGGTTGACCCCATATTTCTTGAGGATTGACTCCAAAGGTCTGTTGCAAAAATGCTTGCCTTGGTTACTTATTAGTGCTTTTGGGATTCCGAAATGCGACAGAATATGTTCCTTAAGAAAGGCCATTACTATTTTGTGGTCATTGTGTCTTGTCGGTATCGCTTCTACCCATTTCAATATGTACTCCATAGATAGGAGTATGTATTCACAATTGTTTGATTTTGAAAACGGGCCCATAAAGTCTAGGCCCCAATAATTGAATATTTCAATTGTGATAATGGGAGTTAAGGGCATAGAATTCCTTTTTGAAATTGTTCCAAGCTTTTGACAGCGTTGACACGATTTGCAAAAAGAATAAGCATCCTTAAACACGGTGGGCTAGTAGAAACCGCTGTGTAGGACTTTTTGTGCGGTCTTTTGTAAAGAAAAATGGCCACCGCAAGCTTCAGAGTGGCAAGATGCTACAATCACGGTTATATCCTCATTTGGAATGCATCGTCTGATGACCTGATTAGCACAATACTTGAATAAGTATGGGTCATAAAAAAAATGACGTGCGAACGAGTGGAACCGTTTCCTATCTTGATTTGATCAATGACTAGGGGTCTTTCCCGTAACAAGATAATTTATTATATCCACATACCAAGACAAATTGGAAACAGCCATCAGTTGCTTATCTGGGAATTCATCCTTAATTGGTATGGGTTCAGTGTTGTCAGTAAATGTTAGCCGAGACAAATGGTCAGTGACCACATTCTCTACTCCCTTTTTATCCTTGAATGTGTTATCAAATTCTTGGAGTAGGAGTATCTAACGGATAAGCCTTTGTTTTGCGTCCTTCTTGGATAACAGGTATTTGAGGGCTGAGTGGTTTGTAAAACAGATGATTAGGGACCCTATCAGATATGACCTTAACTTATCTAGAGTGAAAACTATTGCCAGTAGTTCTTTTTTGGTAGTCGTATAATCCATTTGAGCTTCGTTAAGTGTTTGACTAGCATAGTAGATGACATAAGGCTTGTTATCCTTCCTCTGTCTTTGGACTGTACCGATGGCATAGTCGCTAGCATCTCATATTAGTTCAAATGGCAAACTCCAGTCGGGTGCCTATATTATCGGTGCAGAGGTAAGGTGCTGCTTTAGTGCGTCAAAAGATGTTTGACAATATTCCGACCACTCGAAAGGTGCGTCTTTGACTAAGAGTTGACACAGTGGTCGGGAGATTGCACTAAAATTTTGGATAAAGCGACGATAAAATCCTGCATGTCCCAAAAAGGAACGGATGTCTTTGACTGTACAGGGGACATGTAGGTTTGAAATTATGTCAATTTTCTCTTTATCAACTTGGATACCCTTATCAGAAATAATGTGGCCGAGGACAATTCCCTTAGTCACCATAAAGTGACACTTTTCCTAGTTTAGTACCAACTGTTTGTCCTCGCATCTTGTTAGCACAGGTTCCAGATTATCCAAGCAATTTTCAAAGCTATGGCCAAACACCAAAAAATTTTCCATAAACACCTCAAGTATTTGTTCGACCATATCACTGAATATGCTCAACATGCACCGCTAAAAGGTCGCAGGTGCATTGCATAAGCCGAAAGGCATACAATGGTAGGCGAACGTACCGAACGGACATGTGAAAGTTGTTTCCTCCTGGTCTTCAGGAGCAATTTCAATTTGATTATAGCCACTATATCCGTCCAAGAAACAATAATACTTATGACCCGCCACTCGTTCTAGCATTTGATCCATAAATGGAAAGTGGTCTAACCGGGTCACAATATTCAATTTTCGGTAATCAATACACATTCGCCATCCGGTGGGGACGCGTGTCGGCACCAATTCGCCGTCTTTGTTTGGGATTACTGTAATACCTACCTTTTTGGGCACCACTTGGGTTGGACTAACCCAAGGGCTATCAGAAATAGGATATATAATCCCAACGTCAAGAAGTTTTAGAACTTCCTTTTTGACTACTTCTTGCATATTGGGATTCAGACGCCTTTGCATTTGTCGCGAAGGTTTAGCATCTTCCATTAGATATATTTTATGAGTGCACATAGACGGCTTATGCCTTTAAGATAGGTAGTAGTCCATCCCAATGCTCCTTTATATTGTTCTAGCATTTGGATTAATTTTCCCTCTTGTTCCAGACTGAGAGTGGATGAAATTATAACAGGATAAGTCTTTTCAATCCCCAAGAAAGCATATTTGAGCTCTTCTGGAAGCTCCTTTAATTCTAAGTCGAGAAACTGAAAATTTGAGGGCATGACTAACTTTGTTTTTGGAGGTAGGGGTTCATATGGTATTACCCACATGCATTAAGCTCTATCCTCCTCTTTCATTTCCATCATGAGGCAGGAGTGATTTAAAGCAGTGTCCAATGGAGTAGAATCGTTTGGTTTGTAGATAGTGTCAAATTGTGACACTACTACCTCCAAAGGGTCTATATAATTAACGAAGTCGGCCTCATCTTCAATGACCGTTTCGATGTAGTTGATTTCTTCCTCATCCTTGTATTCTTCAGGTCAGGGGATTGAAAAGATCTTGACATTTAAAGTCATGTTCCCGAATACGATGGTCATAATACTACTTTTTATTTTGATTGTGGCATCTATAGTGTTGATGAATGGACGTTCGAAAATCATCGGGATTTGTGAACATGGATTAGACACAGGTTCAGTGTCCAAAATTACAAAATTGACCGGGAAGACAAAGGAGTCTATTTGCACTAGAACGTCCTCCAGCATTCCTCTAGGGTACTTGACTGACCTATCTGCCAATTGTAACGCAACTCGGGTAGGTTTGAGTTCACCCAACCCTAGTTGTTTATAAATTGAGTATGGCAGTAGGTTTACGCTCGCTGCTCCTAGATCAAGTAGTGCATTGTCTATCCTTTGAATCCCAATTCGGCAAGAGACAGTTGGGGTACCAAGGTCTTTGAGTTTCGGAGGCAATTCATTTTGGATGATTGAGCTAGTTTGGCAAGCAACATAAGCATGTTTCTTAACTCTTTGCCTCCTCTTGACCGTGCATAAGTCTTTAAGGTACTTAGCGTAAGCCAGCACTTGTTTGATTGCATCAAGGAGTGGAAGATTGATTTTAACTTGTTTAAACAATTCCAAGAACTCCTGATTTTTTGCCTCGTTTTTGGGTTTCCTTAGCCTTTGAGGGTATGGCACGGGGAAAGGGCATTTAGGTAATTTGTCAATGACAGGCTCCTTCCCGGGACTTCTCTCGACTTCTTCCACTTCTTTAGGAGCGTCATCGTTTGATTCTAATGGTTTGTTATTATTAAATTGCTCCTGCTCTTGAATGGACGATTTGTTTTTAGTTACCACTTCATCCTCTTCATACTCCTTGGGAGTAGAACGAGGTATATTGCACCCTATAATCTTGTCGGTTCTCAGAGTAGTCACAGCTTTTGCCTGTTCATGATTAGTGGGACCATTGTTATATCCCCTAGGATTTTGAAGTGGTTGGGCAGGAAATGTTACACTCGATCCCTCTTGTCGTGCGTATATTCTCTCTAATGTTGATGACATCTTACTCATCATTTGAATTAACTGCTGTGTTAAATTCGCATTAGAGAGTGGATCTTCCTCTTGCACCTTTTTGTGCGGGGGTACGTAAACATTTGATTGCTGATTGTTAGAGGGTTGAGCTTGGTTATAATTGTGTGATCTATTTTGATTAAGTGGCTGGGGCTGCCTATTGTATTGCCCTTTATAGTGATTATTGTTATTGTAGGGCTGTTGTTGTTGGTAGTGATTTTGGATCCTAGCATCGTTTTTCCAATCAAAAACAGGGTGATTCCATCGATTGTTATTATTTTGTGAATTATGATTATTATAGGAATTCCCTGCCCCCTAAACCCTTGCATGGCATTCATTTCCATGGGGGCTTGTTCTTGAAAGTACGGCACATTAGAATAGTATTGATTGGTGTGTCCCAACATATTGCATGTGCCGCATGGTTCTTCAGGTAAAACCTGCCTAGAACTCTCTCCTTTCATTCCTAACTATCCTACTTTCTTAACTAATTCCTCATATTTGTTCATTAGATGATCCTCACTTTTTAATTGGCATAGACTTTTCTCTTGTGTGGGACATCTTCAGAATTTGACCATTCATGGGCATGTTCAACTAGCCACTCGAAGTGAGCTTCAGCTTCTTCAGTGTTTTTGCGAAGAAATGGCCCTGAACTCATGGTTTCAACCAGCTTTTTAGTTTTACCATTTAACCCTTCGTAAAAGTAGCTTATGGTTCGCCATTTCTCATACCTCAGATGTGGGCATGCGAGAAGAAAATCCTTGAAACGCTCCCACATTTGGGTGAAGGTTTCATTGCTCTTTTATTTATAAGAGTGTATTTGTCGTTTTAGCTCGGTGGTCATGCGAGGTGGAAAGAATTTATTTAATAATGCAGTGTTCATCGCATGCCAAGTGTTGATTGAATTTGGCTTTAGGGTAACTAGCCACGCTTTTGCTTTATCCTTCAAGGTCAAAGGAAACAACATTAGGCGCATCACATCTACAGGACAATTTTGTGAGAATGTTTTACAAACATCCTCAAAATCTTTGACATGTAGATATGCCTTCTCGCTCTCCATTCCATTGAAGGTTGGAAGGAGTTGAATCATTCTGTTGCGAAATTGGAATTCGCCTGCATGTGGTGGAATGAGAATACGAGAATGTGTAGGTGCGTGTTCAGGTGTCATGAGATCGCACAAAGGACGAAGCGAATCGTCAATTGGTATAACCACATTCTCTCCATTTTCACTTTGATTATCAGCCATTGAATCAGTAGGTGTGGCTACGGGATTAATAGAATCAGAGGAATCGGCTAAGTAGAATGGATTTCCGAAAATTCCTTCAATGGAATTATCGGACATGAAAAGGAAAAGATTCCTAAGGAGATTTTAATTCTAAAGAACTTAAAGAAAAAGAAAACAGAAATAGAAGACACATTGAGGTAATCTAAGTGTTAGCTTGTGGCCTTTCGCGGCAACAACGCCAAAAACATGACACGGCAAAAAATCTGTGTGCGCTTGTGTGCTATACCCAAGTATAGGTCATCATGCAAGTAGTAATCTGGTTAAGACCAGGTCAATCACACAGGGAAGGATAAAAACTTAATACCTAGATTAATCTCCAAAAGGAAAATAAAAATCAAAATTTGAAAGATTGTAGAACACAAAGTTCCACGAATTGACTACTAAAATTAAAGCAACTAAATGAAATTAAACTAGTGATTAACTAATTAACTAAAGCAATATATTAAAAATAGTTTTCTTTATATGAAGGGAATGTTGGGGTTACACGAATCCGCAGCGATCATGCCATCTACCATGCAGTTACATTTAAGCTCTAGGGAGTGTGTCTATCCACAGTATTCCGTATTTTCTAAAGATAGAGAATCAATAGTCCTTTCATGGCCAGGACTATATCATCATATTTGTTTCCAAAACACATGAAAGCGAAAACAATAGTTATGGCTCGCATTCTGGATGGTTTTAGCATTCAAAATGGTTTGCAAATGCTATTGAAGAAAATTGCCTTAAGGCTTAAAGTAATGAAACTATTTTGACAAACTGAGCATTTGAGGACAGTTTGATAACAAATCTCAAAAGAAAAAAATCTTGGAATACTGCAAAAAGACTACTCAAGAACCTAACAGTTCGATCAATCGACACGCTTTCGATCGATCCAAAATCATTATCTCTCGAGCGATCGAACAGTCTCGATCGCTTGACTATCTGTCTACTTCGATCGATCGAGTGCAGGTTTTATATTGCTGCATGGCAGAGGCTGGAGATCACTATTTCATCATGATCTCCCAACCTAGGGACTACTCAGACATGGTCTGGAGTGTCACAGATTCGTTTTTAACATAAAAATCCATTATAGTTGTGTTTGGTTGAGCTTTAATCATGAAATCTATGAAAACTAATAATTTAACACTAACTAACATACAATGCTATGATCTAATAGATTAAACTATAATAAACCGCAAGTAAACAGTAAATAAACCAATGATATGTAACCTGGAATGAAGAACTTTACTTAAACTTATGAAAAAACCAAGTCGAACAATGATAATCCTTGAAAAACCTTACAAAACTCTCTACTCTCTATAAACTGTTGAAAAACAAGTGTGGCATCCTCATGGACGTGAATATAACTAGTATTTATAGAAAAACCTAAAGCTGGGGTTACAAAAGACATCCTCACTGCATGCGCGTAAGTTCTGATAAAAGCCATGTTCGATCGATCGAACCTTTCTCGATCGATCGCACTTCTGGAATCTTTGAGCACTTTAACTGTCTTCGATCGATTGAACTCTCGATCGCTTGAGGGATCTTCGAACCCTCGAACTCAACATTTCATCTTTTATTTGTTTTGCTTGTAATTCACCTTTATCGTTTATCTGTCATTGATTCCTGCACATAGCACAACAGTAATATGCACCAATAACAGCTAAAATAACACAACTTATCATAGTTTAATCATTTTATGTAAAAGCTGGCACTGTAATCCAAATTGCAGATATATAAAAGAATCGTAGACTAAATCAGTGTATTTTCTTCTTTTAATGCGGTTGTATTTTACAAATACCCCCGCTTGTCAATTACCGAAATAGGTCAATGCAAATTTGTTATGAGGACCGAGAACGCAAATTTGTTACATTCCCAAAGCTCTGATATTTTTGGTCTCAGTCATGCCTGAAAACTTGATGTCTTTTGAAGAATTGAGTCATTCATGCTCAAATAATTTCAAATTTTCCAAAAATCGAAACCACACTAGCTCAAAGGGGTTTACAAAGTGGTCCATCTAGGCTTGAAGAGTTAAATTTTTACAAAGGGAGCCATTCGGGTTTAAAGAATTTGAATTTCTTAGAAAAAGGAACCATTCGGGGCCCAAAGAATTGGATTTTCTTGCCAAGGGCCATTCGAGCTCAAAGAGTTTGAACTTCTTACGAAAAGGAACTAATCATGCTTAAAGAATTTAATTTTCTTCAAAAAAAAGCCATTCGGGCTCAAAGAAATGGAATTTCTTAAAAATGGAGCCACTCGAGAGCAAAGAATTGGATTTTCTTGCAAGAGGGAGCCATTCGGGCTCAAAGGTTTGGATTTCTTACAATAAGAGCCATTCAGGCTTGAAGATTTGAATTTCCTATAATTGGAGCCATTCAGGTTCAAACGAATTTGAATTTCTTATGAAATAGGGCCATTCGGGCTCAAAGAATTTGAATTTCTTAGAAAAAGGAGCCATTCAGGCTCAACAAAATTTGAATTTCTCAGAAAAAGGGGCCAATCGGGCTCAAAGAATTGGATTTTATAATCGGGAGTCGATTACTCTTCAAAAGAATTTTTTTTTTTCCAAATCGAGAGTCAGTTAGACTCGGAGGAATTCAAATTTTCAAAGTTGGGAGTCAAATCATACTCAAAGAGTTTCAATTTCATGAAATCCGGAGCCCATTAGACTCAAAAAAGAATTTAATTTCAAAATTACAAAGTCTGAGGTAAACATTCACTCGTGAGAAGGGTTTTAAATTATGCTTTTCAAATATTGGGGGTTCATTCAAAATGAGGGAAAACTTTGAGGGACCTTTGAGCAAAATTCGATGGTCCCCAATTTGAATACAAAAAATTTGGAAAGAAGGCCAACTATCACGCACAGTGGCACTCAACATGGATGCGGCGGCACTCGGTGAGTGCAAATGTGACAGTCAGTGACTGTCGCGCGATACTTAGCGAGTGCCACTGACTTTTCATCGAGTGTCGGTTTGAGTACTAGTTTGTTTTAAAACAAAACTTTTTCTATTCTTTTCTCATTCTCTCATTCCCTCTTCTATACAATTTCTCTACCAATATCCTTCTCTCCTTTGATCCTAGGCTCCAATCCTCTTTATCAAAGTTTAGTTTACTCTTTTCATCATCAAGGTCTCATCTTTTCTTGATGAATCATAGCTTTTCCCCTTTTTTGTTATGTTTTCTTCCAAGTTTGCTAAATTTGATCCTTCTCATTCTCCCATGCAGATTTGCTCACATGGCTAGTGGTTCGGGTTCTCAAGGGTCTTGTAGGCATAGTTTGACAATTCACATAATTAAATTCTTATTTCAAATACGTAATATGTTAATGTCTAATGTAGCCATAGTCTATAAATATGTTAAATAGTCACAAACTATAGATATTTTTGGCTAGAAATGGAAAAACAACACATCTAGATAAATTTGCCCATTTAAGATTAGTGTACAGAAGCTGTGATTTCTACGTTTTTATTACACATTCCCAATTAAAGTTTTAGCATGCTAATTTTGGAATCAAACATGTCTTCTAAATAAATTTTAAAGATAAATTGAATAGAGGTATACAATCACCGTCTAATTTAAGATTAAGGTCATAACACCAAGGCAATAGTGAAAACTAATTTTTATACACTTTTTCTTCACTTAACTTGAGTTGGGATTGAATTCGTGGAATCTGCAAAATAACAAAGTTTAGTACATCTAAGCTAATGAAACATAAATAAATTGAAATACTGAACCAAAAATAAAATATTAGACCTTGGACTTTGAATATTTACTGGGTCACAGTGGGTGAATTCCAAGAACATAAGCAAGGCCATACCAAATCATAATCTAATTTGATAATGGAATATGGGTAGGGTAAACTTAGGGTTTTAATAGGTGATTATAACAACTACATAGAAATCTGGCATTTACTTGCAAATTGTGTCGTACAGTGAATGGAATTTATATTACAAGAACTGGAAAGTTGGGGTTTCAAGTGATTTTAGGAAACATCTACAACTACTAACTATGCTAAAAATATTAATAACACTAAAATCTAAAACTAATTTTTCCTACAATAGATGAAAATAATTACATGTACTTTGGACTTGAAATAAAAAATTAATAGAAATATTTTACTACTACAAATTAGCAAAGGATATACGCGAAAACAAATTTTTAAGAACTAATTTAAGAAATACAGTACACAAAAGTTTTGTTGCATATTTTTTAACATGAAATCATCAATTATAGAAAAGAAAATTTTTACAACTTTTAGAACTAGAAAAAGCAAAGAAAACTTAAATTTCTACATGTAATTTTGACTTTGGAATTCATCCTGTGGTTTTCTCTCTATCTGTGACTGTGTGTTGTGTGTGACGTCTTGGCTCTCTGGTTGGCTCCAGTTCCTACTCTTTGTCTCTTGGCTGTTTATTTATAGACGAAAGAAGATGAAAATTCATCATCCAGTTCATCACTTGAACAGGGACGAAAGGGAAGCTTGGTTTTTTTTCCAACTTGTTCTGACACCCTTTTGAAATAATTTACACATAGAGAGAGAGATATAGGGAGAGAGAAAAAGAGAGAGAGAGAGAGAGAGAGAGAGAGAGAGAGAGAACTTCTTACGTAAAAAAAATGTATAAGGCATGCATGTCACTTTCAAAGCATTCAATGCTTTGCTCCAATTTTCCTTGATGGTTGTTTTTTTTTCTTTTCTTCTCTTTGTCTTTTCTTTCCTAAGATTGACTATGTAAATTTCCAACAAGCACATGGGAGATAATCCTATGAGCTTACTACTTTTTTTTCCCTTTCTTTTATTGCATTATTTCAATTTCATTTTTGCCTAAGCCTATAAAATATGTAAAAGCACATAATTACACTCATTTGAGTGACATCATCATTAAATCATATAAATTCCAAAATACATGTAAAAATAGGAATTTGGCGACTAAATGTGTACTATATCTATTATATTGGCACATGGATATGAAATATTCATTGTTTGTCAGACTTCAAAGTTGGGATCTTTGTAGTAAGTTCCCTTTGAAGAGTATTTCATCTCTTGCTCATCTAAGAGGATTCTTTCAAACCTAGTAGCTCTAGTACTAAGCTCAAACAGGTCTCTGAATTGCATCCCCTCAAACTTCTTCCGATGTTCAAAGATCAGACAGATAGTGGTCATTTGACAAATTCTTCTTCAGCAATAGCCACTTTACACTGGAACTTCAACTTCCTGAAGCGCCTGATAAAGTCTTCAGCTGATTCCTTGACTTGCTGGTCTAATAAAGATAAGTCTGCCATGGATACTTTAGGCTTGGTCCTATAGAATTGGCAATGAAACATCTCTTCCATCTGCTGCCATTTTCGGACCGAGTCTTGTGGAAAAAATTGACATACCTTGTGAATGCCACCTTAGTCAAGGAGATTGGGAAAAGCCTCATTTTTAGGTCATTATTGCCCACAGTATGGCCTCACTGAACAATAAAATGACTAATATGCTCAATCGTTGATTGTTCACCATCCCCAGTAAACAGGGTGAAATTTGGGACTTTATAACCTTATGAGATTTCCACTCGGTGAATCCGGTCGCAGCAGGGCCGTCAGTATGTTGGCCTTCCCACTCTCCTCAAAATTGGGTCATATTCCTTATGGATGGCATCCACTAGTTGTTCTCTATTTATCGGTGCATAATAGATCAGTGGTACCACCTGTGGTAGTAATGTTTGCTATTCAATAACATTTTGATGTGGCCAAAAAGACTATTCCTGGTCCTCTTGATCGGATTGGGGAGCAAATGCAGGGTTATATTGCTGACTATAGTTTTTCTAGGGGTTAATCAATCAGCCATCGTGGCCCAATCCGGTAGTCTATGGCCTCTGTACTGATAGGCCGCTATGACTACTGTTGCTCTGGTTAGAAGTCGGTCTTGTCCCTAATGCTTACGGGGATCTAGCAGTTTATTTCCCTTTACCAGGGATAGGAGAGATTTCATTATTCCCCCTTGGAGGGACAATGAACTTCTCTAACTTTGCCATGTCCGAATGGACTTGTGCAGGAGCCCCTTCCTAGATTGAAGACAAAGGTGTAGCTCCTATGTTCATGGCATTGATTTTCTCGGTCAAATCCATAATTGCCTTTGCTAGAAAATCTTGGCTTTGCTAGCCTATTTTCAAGAGCTCATGGCTACCCTTAATCAGCAAGTATGAATGTTCATCTCTTTTTGTGTTTTGTTTTCCCTACTTTATTAAAGGAGGTAAGTGGCGTGACCGTTCATCTGAAGAAAAGTTTTGGCTGTCTTAACCTTCTTGGTTAACTGTTTCATCTTTAGACCCTTCATGCTGAGAGTCTTCTTGGTTCATAGACTCATAAGTGTGGTTTTTCTTGCGTACCATAATTTAACACTTTGGTTCCTACCGGGCATGCCAAAATTTTTCACAGCAAGTTGTATTTGATGTTTGGGCATGCCAAAATCTGCTAGGATTCCGTGTGTGTGTGCATGAACTTGTAATTCTTGATGTGATGGATAAGACAAACTTTGAATAAAACAATCATGTATAATAAATAAGAATAAAATTTACTACAAATCTTCAAACAACATTGAAGCATACAAGTTTGATAAATGCTAAGATCTAAGAAACACCTCAGATATGACATTGAACTTCATTCTCATTAATGTAGCAAGATTACACACTTGAGGAATTGAAAAAGGTACATAAATTAAGAGATTGAAACTATGAAACTAAGAAAATAGGATGAAATTTAAAACTATTGGATGGTGTTATGGATGATTTAGAATGTTGTTTTCGAGTTTGATTTGTGCGACAGAGTGTTCTGATGCTACGCCCTTTGTATTTATAGTATAAGACCAGTCTTTAACTATCCTGAATGTGCTTCTGTGATTTTTGGCCCTAATGCCCATGTCTAGGTACACGTGTTCAATGTAGCTGTAGTCTATCTATTATATTGGTCTGATTCAATCTTTCCTGGATCGGACAAATGTATGGTCCATTTCTTTAATTTGACTCATCCTCCAATCTGTAATACTCTATATTTTCATTGTAATTTTAGAATACTTTTGATATAAATAAGATTCAATATGTTGATATTTACATTTCCTGTAATTTCTCTTTCGGTCGATCGAACATCTTTCGAGCAATCGAATTTTTATTTCTTCAGCAGATCAAAAACCTTTTTGAGCGATCGAAACTCTGCCGACTTGAATCCATACGGGGACTCACTATCAATCGATCAACCCCACTTTGAAAGATCGAACTTGACTGAACTTGAACGCCAAGTTTATTCCATGGCTCTCTTTTACTCACCTTTTCTATATATAGGTAACATATACACACATACATACTAGCTGAATCTAGAGAGTTTAGAGACACTACAAGGAAAAACCCTATTTATGTCACTTTTAAAATTATTTTTATGTCACTTTGATTTCGAGTGACATAATTCTTTCCCGCGTGTACTTTTTATGTCACTTTTTAAGTATTTATGTTGTTTCTTAAAAAAATGACATAAAAATTGTATTATTTATGTCGTTTTTAATAAAAGTGACATAAATAATAATGTTTTTATGTCATTTTTTTAAAAGGTGACATAACTAATAAAGTTTTTATGACACTTTTTTTAAAACCGACATAAACATATAAGCGGTGGCAATTTTGTAATTAAAACAAACTTTATTTTGACATAAAACTTAAAAGATGCGCGCGGTATATTGGAATGAAACTAAAATTTGGATCTGCGATCTCTTCCTTTCTCCCTTTATTCCCCGCGACCCACACGCCGTCGCCGCCATCGCTCACACACTACCGATGCCGACGCCGACGCCGTTCAATCGTTCTCTCCATCCTCCCCTTCCCTCTCTCTCTCTTCACAGATCATTTTAAGGTCTCCCTCTCTTCCCCGCTACCCACACCGCCGTCGCTCACACGCAGCTACTGCCGCCGTTCACTCACTACTGTCGTCGTCATTCATACTCTATGGTTGAGTATCAAAAGAGTTGGAAGTGGTTAGAGTTTGATTCAGAAGAAGAAGAAAGAGGATGTTACAGATCTAGATTTCTCCAGCTTCCTCCTTCAGCCTTCGACCACGGAGTCTGATCCTTATTACATTGGGACTCGCCGCCTTCTTCTCTATCGCAAGGCTCAATCCGGTGTTCTTCACCGCCTCGTATGTTTATTTATAGATATATACGCATATATGTGTGCACATATATCTAGACACGCTATATATATGATGGTTACTTTTTTGATCCATGTTTGGATTGAAAAAGATGGATGTCTAGTGACTTCCTAACGTGTTTGCATTGGATTTCTTCATTTCTCCATATTTATAGAATTTGTTGTTTGGAATTGGTATATGATGTTGCAATGTAATACTGAACATTTTAAGTAGGTAAAACTAATTGAATTGAAATTGAGAGATATTCTATTTTCTTTTTCTCAATAAATTTGAATTTAACTAAAGTTCAGTAATATAATCACTTATTGATTGTGTCTGAGATTAACTTATATCCTTCCCTTGCATCGAGTTGAATCTCTTCCTGTTCCAATTTAATGTCATTGGTTATGACAGTTAAATGAAGATTGTTTCCTTTGAAAAATCATCCATTGATTATCAGGGAAGCTGATTTTGTACCAAAGCCATCCCTTATATATAAAAAAAAAACCTGAAGTATTTTGGTTTTTAATTTGATCTACACTTTCTGTTGTCTTGCCAGGTTTAGGATCAAAATGGTGTATACTCAATCCTCGAGTAATTCATAACTAGGAGAGAACTTACATATCCGTGAGAATTTTACAGCTTCTAACTTTGGCTCTGAATTTTATTAATCAAGAAATTCCTTGTGTACGTGAACATTTTTGCATGGAAACTTCATACAAATCTTAGCTGGATGTTATGACTTTTTAACTACACTAGTAATGCATTATTGTTTTTTTTTTGGGTTTACTGCATATAATGCAGGGCAACTAACCACGTCTTCTTCTTCTTCTCCGCATAAAGTCAAACACTGGCATATGGATAACATTGATATTCAGAAAGGTTTCCTTCTTAATGTGTCTGGATGGTGGGGGATTTAGCAAAAGGCTCCCTCTCATATATCTTATTTCCTTCTCAATGTGTCTCGAGACTGAAACTTCTAGATGCACCTTCATAGTGTAGTATACATGACGTGTCCCTGGAGAAGGCTGACTTTATATGAGATGGACCTCACAAATTGTTGCCCCGTAAATATAGGGAATTAAACGATTATGGAGCACTTGTTTCTTGATCTTGTTCCTCATGTGCTCATCTTGGCTAATGGATGTAGTTGGGGGAAATGAAAAGAAAACACCAAGGAAAATGCTTGTTTTTTTGGTTACTAAGGAAAACATCAAGGAAAATAGGATAAAGAATAATCTAAAATTGTGGGATTTTTTTTTAGTCACTTTCCTTCTTCTTTTCTTGACTTCCTACTATAATTTTTGTTTTTGTCCTTAAATTCTATTTTTTTTCTAAGCATGAAGGAAAATGATTTTGCAATGGGTTTTCCTTCTCATGTTCCACTTGAACCAAACTGAGCACTAGAGGGAAAAAAAATCTAGGCTAGGTTTGACTATTAGGATAATAAAGGAATATACACATGTCTCTGTTTGAGATAGTTATGGTCATGAACAAATATGAAAAAAGAAGTTATGGTCATGAGCCCATGATCTACTAACAAATAAAGCACTAAATTTAGAATGGTCTTGAATACTCTTGTATTTTTCTAATCTGCGAGTGTTTTCAATAATTTCTGCTTTGAAATCAATATGTTGGTGGGAATGATTGAACTTTGAAATGACTCATGTTTAAGGCATAACTTAGGATATTTATGCAGGCAAGAGTTATGGGTGGGTGTTTAAAGAAATGTTATATTGTAGTAGCTGTAATAGTTGAATGACTAAGCAAATAGATTAGAATATATACACCGATTAAAATTAGGATGTCATCACAAGCTAATAGTTACTATTCTTTAAGAGTAATGGGTTTTATTTATTTATTTTTTGCTTATCGTTGAATTATGTACCTCTTATACTTGAAAATCGATAACAAAAAAATAAAAATAGAAATATACACATTAAATTAGGATGCTATCATATGCTAATGTGGAGTCACTGATATTTAAGAGTACCGGTTTTTTTTTTCTCATACTTGGAACTCTTTATTTTATGCACTATTTTTTACTTGATGCTCGTGCTTTGTGCTTTTCCTAATTTTCAAGTTGCTGAGTTGTTTTGTAGGTTGTTCCTGCTTGGTTAAGCTGTTTGCCGTTAAAAGGTGATTTAATTGAGGCTAAAGTTCTTCACGGGCAACTATGTTCAATGGTTGAAAGATAAGGACTCCAGTTTATTCATTTAGTCCCTGTTTGGTTCATTGATTTCGTGAGGGAAAAGAAAAGGTAAGGAAAACAAGAAGGAAAACTAATTCCATCCTATTTTCCTTTGTTTTCCTTCATGCTTAAATAACATTAAAAATTAAAATTTTCTAAAATGTAATTGTAATCGATGAATAAAGGAGTTGAAATGACTCACAACATTCAAAATGTTTGATTTATTTCTCAACTTATTCTCTTTTCTTTCCTATTTTCCTCATCGTTTTCCTTCTTAACCAAACAAAGGAAAGGGTTTTCCTCTATGTTTTTTTTCCCTCAATAAATCCATGAACCTAACAAATGCCTTACCGTCTCTCTCTCTCTCTCTCTCTCTCATGTAGTACACTTTGGTCTTACAGTTTTATTCTTTGCTTTTATTTGCAGGTCAGATAGGGAACTTTTGGGTCCCAACAATCAGTGTTTTCCTAAAATTGTTGCAATATTTGCAGAGGTTAGCATTTTTTCTTTTTGAGTTGATTTAGTCCCACTGAGTGGTAGACATTTGGAATGCATTGAGATCATATCTCTATTTCATAATGTGTTGCATCTTTTAGATTTTATTTGCTTCAAAACTGTAATAATTGAATGATTTTTACAATCTATTTACAAACTGTTTGTGGTATTCAAAGGGATTTTGAATTTTCCCTAGTGCTGACAATGACAACAATTAGGAACACCACACTACATGAAATAAACTTTAAGAATCAAACAATTGTACTCGAAAATTTGAATTTGGACATGAAGGTAAGTTATGATTTTTAATTTTCTTTTGAATCTGCTTTTAAACTTATGTATATGTGCGTATATATAAATATATAATCACACTCCATCCAAAGATGATGGATAGTGTTGTCTGATTATGTTAGAAACTACTTAGTTTTAGTTTCTTCTGACTTTCGAGGGTTGGACAAAAAAGTTACTCCACAGGGTCATTATTTTGTAAGATTGTGATAGATTTTTCCCCTTAAAGTTCAATCCATTTTGGTACTATTTCATTTCTTTTCTTTTTTCCTTATATTGGAGTAAATGATAATCAGGTCAAAGTTTTACATCTAAGATTTAACATCAAATTTGAAAGTAATGTCACCTAAAGCTATGTGGTTTTGCTTGGGGTTTAAACTTTTATTGCTTCCACTCCTTTACTGCACTACTGATCATCATGCAACATCTTCACAAGTAGAAAATTTGTAGGAAAACAGTCATTCATTAGCTTAACCGATGTTGTTACTGACTTGTTCTGAATTTTACGTGCCAATTTTTGTTCATTTTCTAATTCATTGCTCGAAGACGCATTTATCTCCAATTCCAAATGCCTAAATCTAATCAAGTTATTACTGATAGTGTTAAATAAAGCAATTAGTGATAGTGTTAAGACAACTCATAGTTTCTAATTTGAAGCTTAAATTAAGCAAGTTGCAAGTATTGGAGTATTAGGCCTGCAGAGCTATGCTGCAGATCTTGTATGTCTTGTTTTAAATCAAAATGTGTTCTAATTTGAACTTATTGATTGTTACCGCTGCCCTGTAGTGTTGCTGTGATGATAGGAGCTTATCTTGAAAATTCTGGGATGCAGAAGGAGCTCATTCTTCTACAGAACATTGTTGCCTACACGCTTCTTGCTTGTGGTGTCGTCTATCTTGTTTTGGTAAGGTCATGAAATCCATCGGTCATGTCTATATCAATCCTGAATTGAAAAAGTCTTCTCTTTCTCTCTCTCTCTCTCTCTGTTGGCTTCTAATCATTTGCTTTTTTAATTTGTAGATTTTAAAGTTTTCTCTGTGTTCTGTGTTAGCAATCAAGAGGCAGATGGAGGTATCAATTTGTTCATTTGTTTTTGGATCTTCCAGCAATTTTAGCAAAAATTATACTGTCTACGTATTCCCTTTATTCATTTCTAGAATTTTGTTTTAACTTCAAATTTCAATTACTGCGACTTTGAATCAGTCTAACAACTGACTCAATCGATCGATCTCATTCCAATTTCCTAAAAAGCATTCTCTTGAATCATTGCTCACAACAAGAAACCTATAGTACAAACTGCAATTTAATCTCATTAATACATATAGTAAGACTAGGAAGGATTATACTGTATCTATGTTTTTCGTTCTTAAGAAATCATTGTAGAAGCTGGTTATAGGGTCCAGCTAGAGTACTAAAATTCCACATAAGTTCTTTTAATAGGTCAAGGGAAATGATTGTGAAAGAATTGCAAGGAGTTCATGATCTTTTTACTTCAGCAATTGATATTCTTTTTTCCAACTCTTTTGGAATGGAAATTTTGCTATGCTTGACTCAATTCCTGAGGAAATTTAAATTTAAATTGCTAGATAAGTTGAGTCTACAATTTATCTACTTAGGATGCACCTAAATGTGATGGTGGCACTCGAGTTGGAGAAAACAGGAAAGAATATGGTGCATTCTTATTTGGTAGAATCCATGAGTATTTCCCTTTGATATCCTTTGATTATTACATAATATATGAAAGCCACCACCCCAACCTCTCTCTATCTCTCCTCTCACTTCTCACCACGACCAGCCACCACCGTGGGCCTCCTCCCTCATCCGCCCCTGCCAAAGTAGAAAAAACCTACTTATATCACAATAAATGCCAAATGCAACAAAAACATACTCACACCTAAAACATGCTTAAAGAAATATGAAGGAACTAACAGAATGCATAGCGGAATCACAGTTCACAAATAATGTGATAAAAATGACCTTTACATCACTTAGACTTGAAAAAGCTTAGTTTTTGAGGTTTTGAGTAGTGAAACGGTAAACTGCTTAAGCAAACACCACAAAACCTTACTCGTACCTCAAACATGCCTAAAAAAACTTACAGGAACTAACAGAATGCATAACGGATTCATGGTTCACAAATAATGCAAAAAAAAGACTTTTGGATCACTTAGACTTGAAAATTCTTAGTTTTGGAGGTTTTGAGTAGTGAAACGGTAAACCGCTTAACCAAACACCATGAAACCTTAGTTGCACCTCAAACATGCCTAAATAAAACTTGCTGGAACTAACGGAATGCATAACGGATTCAGGGTTCACAAATAATGCGAAAAAATGACTTTAGGATCACTTAGACTTGAAAATTCTTAGTTATGGAGGTTTTGAGTAGTGAAACAGTAAAGCGCTTAACCAAATGCCATGAAACCTTACTCGCACCTCAAGCATGTCTAAATTAACCTGTGGGAACTGACAGAATGCATAACGGATATACAGTTCACAAATAATGCAAAAAAATTACTTTAGGATTACTTAGACTTGAAAATTCTTAGTTATGGAGGTTTTAAGTAGTGACATGGTAAACCGCTTAACCAAATGCCACAAAACATTACTCATACCTCAAACATGCCTGAATAAACTTGCAAGAAATAACGGAATGCATAACGGATTCACGGTTCACAAATAATGTGAAAAAATGTCTTTAGGATCACTTAGACTAGTAAACCGCTTAACCAATCGCTAAAAATGCCTAAATAAACTTGTGGGAACTAACGGAATGTCTAACGGATTCACGGCTCACAAATAATGCGAAAAATGACTTTAGGATCACTTAGACTTGAAAATTCTTAATTTTGGAGGTTTTGAGTAGTGAAACTGTAAATCGCTTAACCAATCGCCACGAAATCTTACTCGCACCTCAAACATGCCTAAATAAACTTACGTAAACTAACGGAATGCATAAATGATTCACGATTCACAAATAATGCGAAAAAATGACTTTAGGATCAGTTAGACTTGAAAATTCTTAGTTTTGGAGGTTTTGACAAGTGAAACAGTAAATCGCTTAACCAAATGCCATGAAACCTTACTCGTACCTCAAACAATCCTAAATAAACTTGCAGAAACTAACAGAATTTATAACAGATTCACGGCTTACAAATAATGCAAAAAAATGTCTTTTGTATCTCTTAGACTTGAAAATTCTTAGTTATGGGGGTTTGAGTAGTGAAACAGTAAATCGCCTAACCCAATGCCATGAAACCTTACTCGCACCTCAAACATGCCTAAATAAACTTTTAGAAACTAATAGAACGTATAACGGATTCACAGCTCACAAATAATGCAAAAAAAATGACTTTTGGATCGCTTAGACTTAAAAATTCTTAGTTTTGGGGGTTTTGAGTAGTGAAACGGTAAACCGCTTAACCAATTTGCCAAGAAACCCTACTCACACCTCAAACATGCCAAAATAAACTTGCAGGAACTAACGGAATGCATAACGCATTCACGGTTCACAAATAATGCAAAAACTAACGGAATACATAACGGATTCACGGTTTACAAATAATGCGAAAAAATGACTTTAGGATCACTTAGACTTGAAAATTCTTAATTTTGGAGGGTTTGAGTAGTGAAACTGTAAACCGCTTAACCAATCACCACGAAACCTTACTCACACCTCAAACATGCCTAAATAAACTTATGGAAACTTACAGAATGGATAACGGATTCACGGTTCACAAATAATGAGAAAAAATGACTTTAGAATCACTTAACCTTAAAAATTCTTAGTTATGGAGGTTTTGAGTAGTGAAACAGTAAACCACTTAACCATACACCACGAAACCTTACTCGCACCTCAAACATGCCTAAAAAAAGTTGTGGGAACTAACATAATACATAACAGTTTCACGGTTCACAAATAATGCGAAAAAATGACTTAGGATCACTTAGACCTGAAAATTCTTTGTTATGGAGGTTTTGAGTAGTGAAATGGTAAACCGCTTAACCAAATGCCACAAAATCTTACTCACACCTCAAACATGCCTAAATAAACTTTTGAGAACTAATAGAATATATAATAGATTCACGGTTAACAAATAATGCGAAAAAATAACTTTAGGATCACTTAGACTTGAAAATTCTTAGTTATGGAGGTTTTGAGTAGTGAAAGGATAAATCGCTTAACCAAATGCAACAAAACCTTACTCGTACCTCAAACATGCCTAAATAAACTTACGGGAACTAACAGATTGCATAACGGATTCACGGTTCACAAGTAATGCGAAAACATTACTTTAAGATCACTTAGACTTGAAAATTCTTAGTTATGGAGGTTTTGAGTAGTGAAATGGTAAACCGCTTAACCAAATGCCATGAAACTTTACTCGCACCTCGAACATGCCTAAATAAACTTGTGGGAACTAACAGAATGCATTACGGATTAACGGTTCATAAATAATGCAATTTAATGACTTTTTCGTCACTTAGACTTTAAAATTCTTAGTTTTGGGAGTATTGAAATGGTAAACCGCTTAACCAATCGCCACGAAACCTTACTCGCATCTTAAACATGCCTAAATAAACTTGCGAGAACTAACAAAATGCATAACGGATTCACGGTTCACAAATAATACGAAAAAATGACTTTAGGATCACTTAGACTTGAAAATTCTAAGTTATGGAGGTTTTGAGTAGAGAAATGATAAACCGCTTAACCAAACGCCACGAAACCTTACTCACACCTCAAACAAGCCTAAATAAAACTTGTGGGAACTAACGGAATGCATAACGGATTCACAGTTCACAAATGATGCAAAAAAATGGCTTTAGGATCACTTAGACTTGAAAATTCTTAGTTATGGAGGTTTTGAGTAGTAAAACGGTAAACCGCTTAACCAAATGCCACGAAACCTTACTCGTACCTCAAACACGCCTAAACTAACTTGCAGGAACTAACGGAATGCATAACGGATTTATGGTTCACAAATAATGCAAAAAAATGAGTCTTTCATCATTCTGAGTTCCAGGCTGAACACATTTTGGTCTCTCAAAACCCCCGAACATAGTTTTACTCTTATATTATTTTATATATACAACTAATTAATGAAAACTTTTTTCTTTTTTGTAGGTACAAAGTTTCACATTTTGATGGAAAGTTCTAAGAAGTCAACAACTTTTTTTGTTGGGCTTTTTTTTTGTTGTTGCTTTCATAGTTTTATTAGTACTTTTTGATGAATATGTAATATGTATATGTTATTAGTTTAGCACTTGACTCGGATCGATTGTATATTTTTTTATTCATTCCAATATATTAATTGGTTGATATTTAGATGAATCGATGAAATTTAGTAGTTGAAATAGATCACTAATTTAGTTGGATTTAATTTGGTAGAGGGTGGTATTGTATAAATGTACAGGGTGGTATTTATGCCACTTTTATGAAGTATTTATGTCACTTTAAAGTATTTATGTCACTTTTAAGACTTTGATGTAATAATTTTGTTTGGTATTTATGTCACTTTAGGTTAAAAGTGACATAAATAAAATGGTATTTATGTCACTTTAAATATTTATGTCACTTTAAGACTTTGATGTGATAATTTTGTTTGGTATTTATGTCACTTTTTTACTTTTATGTCACTTTAGGTTAAAAGTGACATAAATAAAATGGTATTTATGTCACTTTCAAGTATTTATGTCACTTTTTATTAACAAATGTGTTGGTTTTATGAAACATTTATGTCACTTTTATAAAACATTTATGTCACTTTTAAAACATTTATGTCGCCTCCATTTATGTCACTTTTTACTGGAAAAAAAAGTGACAAATACCTTACTGGAAAAAAAATGACATAAATACCTAATTATGTCACTTTTTAAGTGACATAAAAAGCATTTTTCCTTGTAGTGAGAGAGAGAAAATATATATACACCTTCATATATATACATACACACCTGGTTATATATATACACAAACACAAACACTCACTCACCTACATTCTCGGCTAGCAAGAGGAGAAGAAGGAGGAAGAGGACGAAAGAGAGGATAAAAGGACAAAGAGAAGAGAAAGAGAAAGAAAGAGAGAGGAGGAGACCACTCCGACAAACCGCGGCCACCCCACACGTCACCTGCATTGTCAAACTTCGTAGTGAGTGCCTATACTCACTTAGTAGTGTAGGTACATATGTATATATGTGTTTCGACAAGAAAAAATGGACCTCGAACATACATGGAAGGTCTAGTTCAATTCTAGAAGAAGATGCAGTCTCAATCGATCAACTGAACACAGACCAATCTCAATCATCAAACATTAATTTTGTCAATCGATCGACATGACTTCGATCGATCAAACCTAACTTTACTCCAATCGATTGAAGTGAGTTCAATAGATCGAACATGACAGAATGTTAAATGTTCAGCTTGTTTATATCTGATGAACTGTTAAGTTGTATGTTATCATGCGATCATTGGTAGTAGCTGTATTGGAATAATACACATGGAATAATGGACTTAATGCATTAAACAGTGGAACCAATTGTATAATGATGCCAATGTGCATAGTAGCAGGTCTATCGACCACAGAAGTCGATACTATTTATGATTAGTGCGTAGGAAATGTGATCGCGAAGATCGTACAATGTGGGTTACGGTATGCTTATATTACCTTAGTCCACAGGAGAGAGTAAGGGATATAATTGTAAGTATTGCCTTAGTCTATGGTAAAGACTAAGGGATATAATGGTAATACATCGCCTTAGTCCATGTAATACCCTGTATTTTGATATATTAATAAGACCTGGTATTTCATTTCTATACTCGTATAAACTTCCTTTTCCTTTAGTGAAATTTTGATACCAATCGATTGATAAGATTCCCAATCGATTGACACTTTTCAGATACCAATCGATTGACATGTTCCCAATCGATTGACATTCTACCGACTAAAAGTGATGACGTGTCATTATCCCAATCGATTGCCATTCATCCCAATCGATTGACATTGTTTCTAATCGATTGACTACAAATATCTGTTGCCAATCGATTGACTTGTGTCCCAATCGATTGACATAACCTGAGACAAGTTTTCTTCTTTCCTTTAGCTTTGAACGTGTGGCACTCCCATAACCCTATATATACTTGTTCATTTGTGACCTTGGGTCGTTTTGGCAGCCTTGGGAGAGAGATACATACCTCTTGAGTTATACATACATATATCTATCTATATCTCTATATCTATATACATATATACACACACACTACCTTGGCAGCTGAGAGAAGAAGAGAAGAAAGACGAAGAAAGAAGAAAGAAGGAGACAGAGAGGGAAGACAGAGACAGAGAAGAGAGAAAGAGAAGGAAGAGAGAGAGAGCTTGGAGAATTAAGCTTAAACACAAGCCAAACGCACCCTAGGTGAGTCCTAACTCACTTGGTCCCTTTATGTGATGTTTATGCAAGTTATTATGAAGCTTAGATGGGTTAAATGCTTGTAGTTTACGTCGTTATATGCTGTTTTTACAATCTGCTGGAGAAGACGTAGTATCAATCGATTGACATAATCTCAATCGATTGACATCAGTGACATCCTAATCGATTGAATAGGATTTCAATCGATTGACACTTTTCAGATACCAATCGATTGACATGTTCTCAATCGATTGACATGATTTTTATACCAATCGATTGAACTTAGTCCCAATCGATTGACATGATCAGAACACGGTTTCCTTTGCCTATTTATTATATAAGAGGTTTAGTTGTTCGATTCCTGATTCGGAATTCCATTATGCGACTATGGGGTAGACAGGAGTAATGTGACACCAAAGATAAATGGATAATGAATAAAAAGAATATGAAGACATGGGTGACGTGTTGATTTTGATATGAGTTTGATATCCGTTTCTTTTAATCCGAGTAGTCAGGCCACATTGGGAGTTTGTCATGTGTCGATGTAGAATGGAACGTAAGTAGGTTTGGTAAGTTCTGGGAATGGTACGTGGATGGACGATTGGTCACGATATGCTCTTAAAAGCGATGAACCGGACCATGGTTCTTAAAAGTGGTGAGCTGGACCAAGAAGTCTTAAGATAGACTGGATGATCTATGATATGCTCTTAAAAGCGGTGAACAGGACCATTGTTCTTAAAGGCGGTGAGCTGGGATCACTAGTAGATGACGTTGAGTCGTGGCAATAGATTGATATGCCTTGTTCGAAACGTTATATCCCTGAAATGCGGTGAACAGGACCATTGTTCTTAAAAGCTGGGGACAGACTGACGTGGAGTCCATGACATGCGGTGAACAGGACCATTGTTCTTAAAAGTGATGGACAGAATAAGGGTGTATCCCTAGAGTTAAACGATTGAGTCTGTTCATGAAATCAGAACATGTTGAGTTCGGTATTCGATTAACAAGACGTTAAGGGTCGGTTTATAAGGACGAATAAAGAAACAAGTTATGGTTATAATAAGATGTTAACTCGTGTTTTCATAAGCTTGTGTTTACTTCAGATAACTGGTACCCTGTTAGTTTATTCTCACTCAGCTCTCAGTAAGCTGACGGCCTTTTATTGCCTGGACTTTCCCCGTCCAGAATATCCTGCCCCTTATTCTGCAGGTAATGACCAGTACACTGATGACTATTGTCCAGAGGAAGGCCCCACTGATGATGGTTACGCCAGGGAGGACTATCCTTATGCCAGTTGAAGGCTGAAGATGTTATGACTAGTTTTATATTTTCAGTTGTTCAGTTTAACTTTTGTTAGCGGGTACTTGGGCATTTGTTGTCTTCAGACCTGTTGTGATCCTGTGGACCATGCTCTGATATTTTGTAATAAATAGTACGATGATTTTATTCTCAGTTGTTGACTGTTGCTATTCTTTTGGACTAGTACTGCGTGGTGTGGATTATTAGTGAATTTCACCTGTCATTCCGTATGGACCCAAAAAGGAAATTTATTTTTCTCTATTTTTGCCGTTCCGGGGCGTGACAGGGTTTTTGGTATCAGAGCCCAGTTTTTGGTACTCTAGGTTGTGATACTTTTGTTCACTAAGTATTTCCACACCATCTTGTCCTAGTATGATAGGATTTCTTTGAGATGAGATATGAGTATAAGATAAGTTCGTCTTCCTGACGATAGATAGTTTCCTTTGCAAGATAGCATGGATCCGGAGTTTCACCAGTTTGTGACCGATGCTTATGGAGGACATATTATCCATGGAGATACCGTGGAGCCAGCTGACCCAGAGTTTTATCGTGAGCGTGTGTGCCAGATAGCTAGTCGACATTTGGAGGAGGACATGTGGAGAGCGCTTTATGTGACCGGGAGTAATCACCCGACACAGATGCGCATGGATGCTTACCATACTGCGAGGGTCGGTAGAGATATTTTCCAGGAGATGTTAAGATTAGTTTTGAGTAAGCCAGAGATGGATGAGATTGAGTTAAGAGCTATTGTAGCCGGTCCACTAGAGCCTGTAGTTGCACCAGCAGCAGCAGCAGCCCCACCATCACCAGTTCCCGACGTACCCGTCCCAGAGCCAGAGCCTGAGCCGATTGAGGATGAGGAGGATCTAGAGCCAGAGGATGAGCATCCCGATGAGGACATGGACGGAGATGGAGGGGAGGAGCCGATAGATGACGAGGACCCAGTAGAGGATGAGCATGCAGATGATGCAGATGATGATGAACCTGAGGATGACCCTGAGGAGCCAGAGTTTGAGCCAGAGGATCCAGTACCAGACCCAGAGGCTATTGAGGCAGACGTAGTAGTAGATGAGGAGGTGCCCGACGAGGAGATACTTGTGCCAGAGGTACCCGTTGTGCTTCAGATACCAGCCGGACCGATTATGCATATGGCAGCCATGGCCGATATGGCAGTAGGATGGATAGCTCAGATGATCGTACAGCCAGCAGATTTTGTTATGGGAGAGGTAGCTATAGCAGGAGCTCTTGACATAGCTGACGGTTTTGCTGCAGTAGCTGTTAATGTCGCTAACCAGGCGATAGCAGACGTGATGGAGGACGATGATGCAGAGATGATATAGGATTGGGATATAGGGGTAGTAGTTGGAGATCTTGTTGCACCAGTCGAGGATGATCCACTCAAGGAAATGGAGATTGATTCAGAGGATGAGGCACCACCAGCTAGATCAGATGCTGACGACTTTTGAGTGAGGACCTACAGGGCTTAGTTTTGTTAGTTTTACCAGGACATGTTGTCCACTAGATTTTTGGGAGCTTGAGAGATAACTATTTGACCATAGCTTTGTATAGTATTAGCTGACTTTAGTTGTTGTAACTCTTGTCCCATATGGTACACAGTTTGACTAGTGTGTACTATATGGTACATCTTTTGATATATATATATATATACGAGCAGTACTTCTGTTATTGTTTGGTTGTTGCGTTGTGCTGTGTTGTTTAGTAGAATGGTTAGTTTTGCTGTTTCTTGTTCTATCTTGAGTTCGTTTCTACGAGAAGACTTTCAGCTGATCAATATGTCTCTTGTAGGCGATACTCGTTATCATCATGGTAGGACACTTGAGAAATCACCAAGCGCGTAATGGAGCACCTATTCCAGAGGGAATGGACCCAACCGGAATTTTTGAAGCATTTATGCAGAGGATGGAGCATGTGGGGGATACATATAATCATTCCACCCACCAGAGACCTCTTGCACCCCCGCTACCTAGACAGACTGGAGATAAGTTGTTAGCAAATTTTCGTGGGTTACGTCCCGAAAAGTTCGATGGACTAATAGAACCATGGAAAGAAGAACAATGGATAAGAGAGATGGAGTTAATATTTGAAGCATTGGAATGCAGCGAACAAGAGAAACGTCGCCTTGCTACGTTTCAGCTCACTTATGCCGCCGCAGATTGGTGGGAAGCTGAACAAGCCACTATTGGGATCAACGCCGCTAGAGCTATGTCGTGGGAGATATTCAAAGGCAGATTTTTGGAGAAGTATTTTCCAGAGGATGAGAGAGATCAACAGGAAATGAACTTTCTCAATTTAATCCAAGGAGGATGGAATGTACGAGAATATACAACACAGTTCGAGCGTCTATCCAGATTTGCTCAGCATATGATAGACACTCCACAGAAGAAGGTTAAGAGATTTCACCAAGGACTGAACCCCACCTCAGACATATGAGGGTTGGTCATCTGAACTAGTCGTATGAGAAAATTGTTAGATTTGCTACAGGATTAGAAAAGGATGCTAATCCAGTACAGCAACCCCAGATAAATCGACCTCAGTCGTCACAAGGGTTTCAACAGAGGAATTTCCATAATCGACCACCGAGAAATACCCAAGGATGGAGACCTCAGGAAAACTTTCAAGGAAACAAGAGAACCTGGGAAGGAACCAGGAAACCGCAGCAGAGTTATAATCGACCTCAACAATATCGCCAGCAGGGGTCACAGCCACAGGCATTACTAACAGCCCCACCCAGCAATAGTGGAGGATGTTTTAACTGTGGAAAGCTAGGACATATTGCAAGGAATTGCACTGCCCATAGATCTAATCGCAGGCCGGATATTGTCTGCCGCAACTGCAATAAGCCAGGACACTTGAGCAAGGATTGTCGTGCACCACAAGGAGGACTCTACGGAGTCCCAGTGCAAGGAATCCAAGGACCTCCTGATCAGACGAGAATGAATGCTATTATTTCAGGAGAAGTAGGCTTTAATGCTGATGAGCAGCAACATTTGGAAGGTACACTTGTACTCTTTCATAGTCCAGTTAAAGCTTTATTTGATACTGGAGCCGCATGTTCTTTTATTGCTGTTAAGATTGTGCGTCAATTGGGTTTAGAACCCCAGACACTTGAGTCAACACTGAATGCTGTGTCACCGTTGGGAGTGACAGTTAAGTTGAGTAAAGTGTGTAAAGATTGCCCATTGACTTTGGGAGATAGGAATCTTCCAGCAGACTTGGTAGTTCTGCCGATGTCAGAATTCGATGTTATCCTAGGGATGGATTGGTTAACTAAGTACAGTGCCAATCTGGATTGCCCTACTAGAACGATTGTATTTCCAATATGAGGAAAGCCGACAATCAGATTTCAGTGTCAACCGACAAGCGACCTGTTTCTTATGAGTGGTTTAGCTACTATCATTAGTGCGAGTATGGAGCTTAAGATGGATCAAATTCCTATTGTACGAGACTTTCAAGATGTATTTCAGGATATTAAAGGACTTCCACCGAAAAGAGAAATAGACTTCTGTGTGGAATTAGTACCTGGTACATTGCCTATTTCTAAGACTCCATATAGGATGGCACCAACTGAGATGTTAGAACTAAAGAAGCAAGTTCAAGAACTAGGATTTATTCGTCCGAGTACGTCACCATGGGGAGCACCAGTTCTGTTCGTAAAGAAGAAGGATGGAACACTTCGACTCTGTATAGACTATAGGGAGTTGAACAAGGTAACGATCAAGAATAGATATCCATTACCTCGGATAGATGATCTATTCGACCAGTTACAAGGATCTAGGATATTTTCCAAGATCGATCTGCGTTCAGGATACCACCAGCTGTTAGTTCGACCAGAGGATGTATCGAAGACTGCATTGAGGACAAGATACGGGCATTACGAGTTTTTAGTTATGCCTTTTGGATTGACGAATGCGCCAGCAGTATTTATGGACTTGATGAATAGAGTATTCAGACTATATCTGGATAAATTCATTATAGCGTTCATTGATGATATACTGATCTACTCAAAGACAGAAGAGGATCACAAGGAGCATTTACAGGTTGCCTTACAGACACTTCGAGATAGCAAGTTGTATGCAAAGTTCAGCAAGTGTGAGTTTTGGCTACAGGAAGTCAAATTCTTAGGACATGTTATATCTCAGGACGGTATTTCGGTAGACTCATCTAAGGTTGTTGCAGTCTTAAGTTGGAACAGACCGACGAATGCGACGGAAGTCAGAAGTTTTTTGGGTTTAGCATGATATTACCGGAGATTCGTAGAAGGATTTTCCAAACTAGCAGGACCTTTGACAAACTTGACAAGGAAGGAGACGAAGTATGAATGGACAGATAAGCATGAGGGTGCATTTCAGGAGTTAAAAGAGAAATTGACTTCTGCACCAGTACTCGCATTACCTAAGAGTGGAGAAAAGTATGTGATCTACAGTGATGCATCGTACCAAGGACTCGGGTGTGTGCTTATGCAAGATGGAAATGTTATCGCATATGGATCAAGACAATTGAAGGTACATGAGAAAAATTTTCCTACACATGATCTGGAATTAGCAGCAATAGTGTTTGCATTGAAAATTTGGAGACACTATCTCTACGGAGAAAAGTTTGATCTGTTTTCCGATCATAAGAGTCTGAAGTTTCTGTTCTCTCAAAAGGAGTTGAACATGCGACAGGGGAGATGGATAGAGTTACTCAAGGACTATGACTTTTCTTTGCAATACCATCCTGGTAAAGCAAATGTTGTAGCCGACGCTTTGAGCCGTAAACCTCGGATAGTGATCGCTGCATTACTAATTAGAGAATGGAGAGCATTAGAAGAAATTGCTGAATTTGATCTTCAGCCAGTGGAGCCAATGAAAGGACAACATTTTGGATGTCTTATGGTACAACTGACTTTGATCAGTCGTATCATAGAGGCTCAACAGACAGCAGAGGATTTGAAGTTATGGTTCGCCAAGATGTCAGCCAAAGAACCAGAAGTCTGGAGTATTAGTACAGACGGAGCTTTACGATGTAAAGGTAGACTCTGTGTACCTAATGAAGAAAATCTCCGAAAAGACATATTGGATGAAGCACATAAGTCACGAATGACTATTCATCCCGGAAGTACGAAGATGTACAAGGATCTGAAGAGAAATTTTTGGTGGGAAGGAATGAAGAGAGATGTGGCAGAGTATGTAGCTCAGTGTCTTACTTGTAAACAAGTAAAGGCAGAACATCAGAGACCACCTGGACTTCTACAGCCGTTACCTATTCCTCAATGGAAATGGGAACACATAACCATAGATTTCGTGGTAGGATTGCCGAAGTCACAGCAGAATCACGATGCTGTATGGGTAATCGTGGGTCGGCTTACTGAGACGGCACATTTTATTGCCTATAGCATGACGTATTCAGTAGAACGTTTGAGCCGAATGTATCTACAACACGTTGTACGATTACATGGAGTGCCTGTATCTATTGTGTCAGACCGAGATTCGCGCTTTACTGCAGAATTCTAGAAGAGTCTCCAGACAGCGATGGGAACGACATTGAACTTGAGTTCAGCTTTTCATCCGCAGACAGATGGACAGACGGAACGAGTTAATCAAGTGATGGAAGATATGTTACGAGCTTGTGTCATTGATTTCGAGAGTTCTTGGGAGATGCACTTACCTCTAATTGAGTTCGCCTATAATAATAGTTATCATTCGAGTATAGATATGGCGCCATTCAAAGCTTTGTACGGAAGACCTTGCCGATCGCCGCTATGTTGGACCGAAGTCGGAGATAGTCAACTTCTTGGGCTAGAGATGGTACGAGAAACCAGTGAGAAGATTCAAGTCGTACATGAGAAGATGAAGACAGCCCAGACTAGATACAAGAGTTATGCTGACAAACGACGCAAAGACTTGGAGTTTGTCGTTGGAGATCACGTATTACTCAAGGTTTCACCTGTTCGAGGAATCGTCAGATTTGGTCAGAAAAGCGGCAAATTATCGCCACTTTTCATTGGACCATTCGAGATTTTGGAGCGTATTGGGAAAGTTGCTTATCGCCTTGCGTTGCCACCAAAGATGTTAGGAGTGCACAACGTTTTTCACATCAGTATGCTGAGGAAGTGTGTTCACAACCCAGCGCACGAGATCAACTTTGAGGATATCGAAGTTAACAGCAACGTTACGTTCGACGAAGGACCTGTTCGCATTCTAGATCGAGGAATCAAGAAGCTCAGGAACAAAGAGATTCCATTAGTCAAAATTCAGTGGAAGCATCATGATGAAAGAGAAGCTTCTTGGGAGCTAGAGTCAGAGATGCGCGAGAAGTGTTCGCTTTTGTTTTAGATCTTGTTACTTTTGATTTTGAGGACGAAATCTTTTGTTGAGTGGTGGATGATGTAATACCCTGTATTTTGATATATTAATAAGACCTGGTATTTCATTTCTATACTCGTATAAACTTCCTTTTCCTTTAGTGAAATTTTGATACCAATCGATTGATAAGATTCCCAATCGATTGACACTTTTCAGATACCAATCGATTGACATGTTCCCAATCGATTGACATTCTACCGACTAAAAGTGATGACGTGTCATTATCCCAATCGATTGCCATTCATCCCAATCGATTGACATTGTTTCCAATCGATTGACTACAAATATCTGTTGCCAATCGATTAACTTGTGTCCCAATCGATTGACATAACCTGAGACAAGTTTTCTTCTTTCCTTTAGCTTTGAACGTGTGGCACTCCCATACCCCTATATATACTTGTTCATTTGTGACCTTGGGTCGTTTTGGCAGCCTTGGGAGAGAGAGATACAAACCTCTTGAGTTATACATACATATATCTATCTATATCTCTATATCTATATACATATATACACATACACTACCTTGGCAGCTGAGAGAAGAAGAGAAGAAAGAAGAAGAAAGAAGAAAGAAGGAGACAGAGAGGGAAGACAGAGACAGAGAAGAGAGAAAGAGAAGGAAGAGAGAGAGAGAGCTTGGAGAATTAAGCTTAAACACAAGCCAAACGCACCCTAGGTGAGTCCTAACTCACTTGGTCCCTTTATGTGATGTTTATGCAAGTTATTATGAAGCTTAGATGGGTTAAATGCTTGTAGTTTACGTCGTTATATGATGTTTTTATAATCTGCTGGAGAAGACGTAGTATCAATCGATTGACGTAATCTCAATCGATTGACATCAGTGACATCCCAATCGATTAAATAGGATTTCAATCGATTGACACTTTTTAGATACCAATCGATTGACATGTTCTCAATCGATTGACATGATTTTTATACCAATCGATTGAACTTAGTCCCAATCGATTGACATAATCAGAACATGGTTTCCTTTGCCTATTTATTATATAAGAGGTTTAGTTTTTCGATTCCTGATTCGGAATTCCATTATGCGGCTATGGGGTAGACAGGAGTAATATGACACCAAAGATAAATGGATAATGAATAAAAAGAATATGAAGACATGGGTGACGTGTTGATTTTGATATGAGTTTGATATCTGTTTCTTTTAATCCGAGTAGTCAGGCCACATTGGGAGTTTGTCATGTGTCGATGTAGAATGGAACGTAAGTAGGTTTGGTAAGTTCTGGGAATGGTACGTGGATGGACGATTGGTCATGATATGCTCTTAAAAGCGGTGAACCGGACCATGGTTCTTAAAAGCGGTGAGCTGGACCAAGAAGTCTTAAGATAGACTGGATGATCTATGATATGCTCTTAAAAGCGGTGAACAGGACCATTGTTATTAAAAGCGGTGAGCTGGGATCACTAGTAGATGACATTGAGTCGTGGCAATAGATTGATATGCCTTGTTCGAAACGTTATATCCCTGAAATGCGGTGAACAGGACCATTGTTCTTAAAAGCTGGGGACAGACTGACGTGGAGTCCATGATATGCGGTGAACAGGACCATTGTTCTTAAAAGCGATGGACAGAATAAGGGTGTATCCCTAGAGTTAAACGATTGAGTCTGTTCATGAAATCAGAACATGTTGAGTTCTGTATTCGATTAACAAGACGTTAAGGGTCGGTTTATAAGGACGAATAAAGAAACAAGTTATGGTTATAATAAGATGTTAACTCGTGTTTTCATAAGCTTGTGTTTACTTCAGATAACTGGTACCCTGTTAGTTTATTCTCACTCAGCTCTCAGTAAGCTGACGGCCTTTTATTGCCTGGACTTTCCCCGTCCAGAATATCCTGCCCCTTATTCTGCAGGTAATGACCAGTACACTGATGACTATTATCCAGAGGAAGGCCCCACCGATGATGGTTACGCCAGGGAGGACTATCCTTATGCCAGTTGAAGGCTGAAGATGTTATGACTAGTTTTATATTTTCAGTTGTTCAGTTTAACTTTTGTTAGCGGGTACTTGGGCATTTGTTGTCTTCAGACCTGTTGTGATCCTGTGGACCATACTCTGATATTTTGTAATAAATAGTACGATGATTTTATTCTCAGTTGTTTACTGTTGCTGTTCTTTTGGACTAGTACTGCGTGGTGTGGATTATTAGTGACTTTCACCTGTCATTCCTTATGGACCCAAAAAGGAAATTTATTTTTCTCTATTTTTGCCGTTCCGGGGCGTGACAGTCCATGAGAAAGACTAAGGGATACATATTATGGAAACAAGTGTGGTTTATGGATGACCTATATTGCCTTAGTCCATGAAAGAGGCTAAGGGTTGTACAAGTGGTATCTCCTTAGCCCACAGGAGAGACCAAGGGATACATAATTGAGGAAATGATAATGTGGCTAGCACCCTGGTCCAGTAGAGGCTAAAGGCATGGTCACATTAATCCAAGACTGAAATGGAGAGTTATGCTGGTGCTATCATCTTAGTCCAATAGAGATTAAAGGAATATTATCTTAGTCTAAGACTGAGACAAGAGATCCAATGAGGCTAAGAAATATGTCATTTTAGTCCAAGACTGAGACTAAGTGGGATACATCATGAACTTAGTCCGATAGAGATTAAATGTATATCACCTTAGTCCAAGACCAAGACGGGAGATCTGTCAAAGGCTAAGGGATATGTCACTTTAATCTATAACCGAGACTAAGAGGTATACGTTATGAAAGGAAATGTGAATTGGGCATGTTTGTTGGAATGTATCGGGGCATTTTTCCCAGAACGTGGGACTTCGTGTCGAGGTTGGTAAAGTTATTAAGGTATGGTTCGAGATATGAGATGAGTAATTATAGGATGTGAAGCTATATACGAGATGTTGACCCAAGAGTCCATATTATGTTAGGAGAAATGAGAACGATGTCCGTCGATGTATATGTCGAGTTACTGCATTCATGAACGTGGATGGCGAGATGATCATTAATGATGCTATTGTTTATATACTGCATATCTATAGATACTCTGTTAGTATTTGAATTTGCTCAACTTCTATAGCTGTCGACGTTTTATACTGCTGAGTATTCTACATCCAGCCAGCCAAGGTTATGAGTATATAGGAGAGGAGAACATGACTAGGGGCTATGGCAATGAAGCCTACTACGATGGAGGTATGGACACGTGGCTTCCAAGTAGCCCACCCCCGTCGGTGTTCCAGGGTTTCAGAATTGATTTTCCTTGTGTTGAAATTGATTTGAAAAAGGTCTATTTAAAACAGATACAGAGTCACCACTTGGCCTTTAAGGAACCAAGAAACCTAATTTGACTCACCCAAATGGATAAAGGGCACCGGCCCTTCATAACCAAAGAACTTGGCTAGGGTTTTGGTACGAGAGAGGAAGGAGCCTTTGTCAAGACTAAAACACCCTCAATTCACATCCAAATAATCATCTTATACTATGTTTGGTTCGACAATTGATACTATGATAGGTATATTACATCACATAAGAATCTTGAAATGGAAGATCAAAAGATAAGATATCATTCATAAGATCTCAGCCAAATACCACACAATGCAAAGGTGAAAGATCACACAAACAAGCCCAGGAAAAATCGTCTAATAACATAGCAAGTAATCAAGCTTTCCTAATCTAAGATTGGACATGGATTGTTCTTGAAACAAATAATCAAAGAAAATAATTTTTGCTTAGCAAGCTAGTGTGATGCGTGTTGATCTTTGAGAAAAGAAGACCTCTCAATCCCCGGGACGGATGAGAAAGGAAGATGAGATCGAGGGGAAGCATGAGCGTGTGATCAACTTCATTCCTTGTAATCTTCTAAGATTAGGATTCACAAAATCCCAAATCTTGCATGGATGCAATGTATAATCCCAAGATGTGCAAGGTAGTAGTGTGTTTGTGTTCATGGATTTTATAAAGTGACTAGAAAATCTAAAGATATGCATGAATGAATGAAGATTGTTATTATAGGATGTGTACAAATGTAGTATGAACTACTTTCTAAGACATGAGCTAATTTGGATTGCATGTATGCATCAAATCAAAGAAAAGAACACAAAACATGCTTGCTGTGAATAGTGGACAGAACAGTGAGTTGATTTTATAAAAATAGAAAAGTGGGATTAGGTGTGTTTTTAATGGATGATATATTATGGAGATCATGCTTATTGTGTCTAGAACACATATCAAAAAGCCAAACTACAATAACTATTACAGATTGGGAGAAATCATATAAACAATAGAGGCTGCTCGGAATCAAAATCTGTAATGTCGACTGAAAAGTTGAAAAATCTTAGAAAATAAAAACAAAACATCTAGAAGCCACTATTCTACAGAGAGTTCCCTAAGACACTGGAGTTCAAGGTAAAAATGAGTTGGGACCACTCCTTTTGGAAAAGCTTTCTGAAAAAACAAGTTGAAAGTCAACCTAGCTGTTGTGACAGTAAAAATAAAATATTGGGAAGTAATGTTTGGACAAAAATGGAACCCTTCCAAGTGTTTTAGATCAAACCAAAAATCATGGGTGTTCTATAATGAGTTAGGAAGACTTTCCAAGTGGCCTTGTAATCACTCATTGAGTATTGAACTCGGAATATTATTTTGAAGTTGAGTAACTCACTATTTTGAAGATTTCTTGAGAAAAACAAGGTTTATTTCTTGGAATCTAAATATTAGGGTTTTAGAGGGGTTTTGAAATAGAGGTTTTTGAAAGCACATTTTCATCATCAAATGGAGACTATAACCTTTTGGAATATCAACATCAAACTCAAGTTAAGAACTTCGAAGATTGTTGGAGAGATTTGTTTTCATTTAACCGTAACTTCAAGAAAACTTTGGAAGTATTGAAGTTATAATTATCATCTATCAAACATGTTTTTGAGGTCAAGAGTTACTATCCATAAAGATTCACTCACGTCAAACACCATGTCATCATCTAGATGATGATGAACTAGTAAGAAAATAAAGAAAATCAAAAAAGAAATGAGATTAAGAAGAGATGAGCATAGTATGTAAAAAACATGTATAGCAATCAATAGATGATAATCATTGAGATATGGGACTTGTAACTTGGCGTTTCACTCATATATATTGACATTTGGACCTGGAGGTAGATTCCCAACTCAAGATTGCTCAAGAATGCTGGTTGGGGATGATTTAGATGTGAAGTATAAGAGAGGATAATGGAAGAACTTGAGTTTAGAACTCACTTTCTATAGAAAATCAGTGGGAGAAGCTCCCTTTCACTCTTCTAAACCTATCTCTATCTCTCTTTCTCTCTACAACTTTCTCAAGCTTTGCACTTGCCCCCCCTCCCCCAAAATGAAGAGCAAATGGGGGTTTGTATAGGCCAATTTGGTGTGGTTTTGGGATTTAGAGAGTGCTCCCATTGGTCCCAAACATCTGTGAATGAGAAACTACGTCGTTTTGACTTTTAATTATTCAATTTGGACCCTAAAATAAATTACAAAAATGGATTCAACGGGAGTCGAGTGCCGCCGCGGCACTGGCCATCTGCCGCCGCGATAGTGGCCTAGTGCCTCCATGGCATTGCTCCTCAGAACCCCAGAAATTTGTATTTAGGCCCCCAGAGGTTCCGATATTCACAAAAAGGCCCAATTTTGTCCGAAATTCACAGAAAATGTATATGAACTTCAAACCGAGGTTGTGATGTACCATTGGAAAGGTAATGGAGTCTACTTTCTATAAAAAAAAAGTTTAGAGATAGGTCACTTTGAAAAGTTTTACGGTATTCTCGATAAAAGCCGATTGATCACCTTTTTTATCTTCAAAAATTCATAATAAATTTGTTTTAAATCCATAAATTACTTACAATATACCATTGGAAATCTATTGACCTCTAGTATCCATGAAAAATATTTAAACAAAATACAGCACTCCGATTTCAACTTTTAGGTCAAATCGGTCAAACCTGGGATCTCTAGGAAGTTCTGGGAACCTCTGGGATCTTCCAACTTTTAAAACTTGTTTTAGTACTTTTTACAGGATCTAGAATGATCTCGGAACTTTTTGGCAAATTTGGATGATTTTGGTCGAAATCTTGTCTAACCTAGTCAAATCTTGGTCAAACCGGTCAATGGGGACTTTCTGGGAACTTTGGGGAATTTCGAGGGGTTTTCGAGAGATGACGATTCCATCTAATTTTGCTTCAAAATTAATTTCATCACTTTTCCTACGACGTAGCATGTTTCTAGAACTTTCGGTCATTCTGACCATTTTGAGAGATAGAACTAACTTCTAGGAGTCCTTTTGAGCCATTTTGATTATCGTGAACCACCAAGCTATGGGTCTCCTAAATCTGATAGCCGACAAAATGGGGTGCCTACAGTTTACCCCTCTTTGGCATGAATTTGTGAGGCAACGCATGTCACTAGCGAGTGCCAAAGCTCTGAAGAGACAGGTCTTTTAGAGGCTATAGATTTAGGATAAAAGCGTTGCAAAAGATGCAATGATAAAAAACATGATGCTGAGGTCAGTGTTCGTCGCGCTCTGCGTGAGTTGCCTACGTATCCCATAGTGAATCAGACCAGGACGTAGTTCGGGGCACCAAGAAAAGAGTCACAAATACACAGCAAGGCAGGCGGATGTTATGCTATGAGGATGATATGCAATTTATAGGCATGATATGACTAATGTATTGCGTCCTGTTGTGATCCTATTATGACTATGGTGTATTTTCTAGCCTTAATGGGTTTTATACATGCTATTTATGGTGTTGATGATCCAAGCATGAGCTAGTACTATGGGGTATGCCACTCCGAGTGGGCTTGTGTTGTGCCAGTGCTTCTGACTACGTTGCAATGGTCGACCACGGTCAGAAAAGACTCTGGTTTTTGGGGCAAACTTCTCAAATTATGGAAAGTGTACTTCACGAATGAATAGAATCGGATGTGGGGTCCTTAAGGATGATAATTAAAGATAACCGATAGACACGAAAGTCCTCGATACCAAGCGATGGATGAGGATGTTCAAGATAGCAAATAAGAGAGGGATTTTGCGATAATCGACAAGCGAGAAAGCTCGCGATAGCTGATAAGTAAGGAAGCTCATGATATTTTCGAGGAAGCTCACGATAATCGATAAGTAGGCGAGGGGGCTAATGATTTTTGACAAATGAGTGAGGAAGCTCACGATAAGTGAACAAGCTCACAATAATTGTTTGGTATGGACGCTCATGATTTTTGGACAAAGGAGTGAGGAAGCTCACGATAAGAGACAGCGAGGAAGCTCATGATAACCGATGGGTAGGTGAGGGGGCTCACAATTTTGGACAAAGTGAGGAAGCTCATGATAAGCGTGGAAGCTCACGATAAGCGAGGAAGCTCACGATAAATGACAGGTAAGGAAGATCACGATAATGGATGGGTAGGTGAGGGGGCTCACAATTTTGGACAAAGGAGTGTGGAAGCTCACAATAAGTGAGAAAGCTCACAATTTTGGACAAAGGAGTGAGGAAGCTCATCGTAAGTGAAGAAGCTCACAATTTTGGACGAATCAGTGAAAAAGCTCACGATAACTAAGAAAGCTCACGATTATTGACAGGTGAGAAAATTCACAATAACCGAGGAGGCTTACGATAACCAACGAACACAGAGCCTTGGATTGTGAATAAATAATTCTTGCCATAGGAGTCGGGGTCTTTTGACTGTTGGCGGTGTTTTTCAATCGTTGGTTGGTTTATGCAGTTATCAATCCAGAAAGCTGATTTGGGTTTCCAGGAGTTGATTTTCTCTATTTTCTTTGACTGGGGATGGTAGGGGATTCTTCAGGAACCTTTCTTAACTTCTGACCTAGAAACAGGTTCCATCTCTGAATCCCTCATGGTTGATCAAATTCTGCTAATCTAAAACCAGGACCCATCTCTGAATCTCTCATGGTTGATCAAATTCTGATAACCTAGAACTAGGACCCATCTCTGAATCTCTCATAGTTGATCAAATCTATAGACCTAGAACCAAGATCATCTCTAAATCTCTCACGGTTGATCAAATCTGGTTGTGCTCAATCCAGGAGTGCCGGTTAAGGCTTCTGGGAGCTAATTTTTCATGCATTTGTCTGCTGGGGATGGCTCTTAGAATCCTTGAGAATCTCTCTTAACCATTTTCTTTAATTCCTGACCTAGAACCAAAATTCCTCTCTGAATCTCTCACAGTTGATTAATTTCTTACAATGCAAAATCCATAAGAGTCGGTTCGAGCCTTTGGGAGCCGATTTCTGTTTGTATTTGTCTGCTGGGGGTAGTTCTTGGAATCTCTAAGGATCTCCCTTCAAATCTTGACCTAGAACCAGGATTCTTCTCTCAACCTCTCATAGTTGATCAAATTCTGCTGACCTACAACCAGGACCCATCTTTGAATCTCTCACGGTTGATCAAATTTGCTGACCTAGAACCAGGACCCATCTCTGAATCTCTCACGGTTGATCAAATTTTGCTGACCTAGAACTAAGACCCATCTCTATTTCTCTTACAGTTGATCAAATCTGGTAGTGCTCAATCTAAGAGAGTCGGCTAGGGCCTCCAGGATCTGATTTCTGTCTGTATTTGTTAGCTGGGGATAGTTCTTAGAATCTCTGAGGATCTGTATTCAAATCTTGACCTAGAACCAGGATTTTTCTTTGAACCTCTTATGCTTGATCAAATTCTACTAACCTAGAACAAGGACCCATCTCTGAATCTCTCATGGTTGATCAAATTCTGCCGACCTAAAACCAGGACCCACCTCTAAATCTCTGATGGTCTATCAAATTTTGCAATGCCCAATCCAAAAGAGCCGGTTAGAGCCTTCAGGAGGCAATTTCTATTTGTTGGGGGATAATGGGGGGTTCTCTGGGAATGAAGCGACTCTACTGGGGAGGAATAGATAACATGTACTCTGCTAGGAAGAAGGAAATATTCCCTTTGATGGGAGCAAAGGCATGATTCTATTGGGGATAAAGGATACATAGATGATCTATGGCGGCTTTGGATTTGACATTGATGGAGGACGATGATCAACAGCCACTCATGGACTTTTGTTGCATGGATAAGGAAAGATAATCAACAGCCACTCATGGACTTATGTTGCATGGATGAATGAAGATCAACAGCCACTCATGGACTTATGTTGCTAGGATGAATGAAGATCAACAGCCACTCATGGACTTATGTTTCTTGAACGAAGAAAGGTGATCAACAGCCAATCATGGACTTATGTTGCTGGGAGATGATGGTTAACTTTCGGTGATTTGGAAAGGGACGAAATTTTAACCTAAGTTTGAAAACTTATCACGCTCACGCCTTGACTGCTGCAGTAATAGTATTTGGTTCTCTTGCCTGTATTGTCATTGGAATGCACTTAAAAAAGTTTATTAACTTGATTTGAAAAATTCATTATTAGTCACTATTGACTTACACATTTGGGACTTTGACCAATTCAAAAACTGACAGACATCAACGCACGAGGGCTACACATTTGACACCGAATTGGAATAAGCTGGACATGACCAGATTTGATGTGCATTTGTCATAGATGATACCATTTCACTCCTCATCTTAACATGGTAGCACTTTGCCAATAAATCTGATTTTGAAAATTCCTCCCTATTGATCTAGTCGATTCTTTTCTTTTCCTACAATGTGCTTTGAATTAGTGCCTTAACTTATAGAATGAAAGAAACTCTATTTCAAAATTTTCAAAACAACTTGGCAACTTGAAAACTTGCCCTTGGTATGAAGGGATTGTTAGGCAAATGAAATTTGCCCCTAGTTTGACGTGTAGGAAGTGGAATTCATAGGAAAATGAAGTTTGCCCTAATTTGGATGATGGTTTATTCGAGGTTTAGGGAGAATGAGGTAGGTGACCTTTGTATGAAGGGTAGATAGTAAATTTAGGCAAACGAGGCAGGTGTCGCGCCCGCGCTTTTGGAGCGCCAGGGCTGTCGGTGTGGGCCTCGCTTCCTATGAGTTGGTGAATTGCGACTTGATTTTTATTAGGAGTGGTGAAAAAAGTACGGTAAGGCCTATTTAAATGTTCAGAGTCGCCACCTAACATTTGTAGTGTTAGGACCCCTGCAAAGATAATTAAAGTAATTCATCTTTGACTTTTGAAAAACAGTTTTGAGAAAAGTTGGCCCTTTAAAAGTGTGACTTTGAATAGCCATGCGAAAACTAGAGATCTTTTAAAATATTGGTTCGGGGACTCGATTATGTCGAGGGAAGGTGTTAGGCACCCTCGAACATCCATGCAAAGCATGGTTTCAAATTCTAGTGATTTTCATGATAATGGGGCATAAGCAAAAGAAAGAAAGTGTGAGAATGTACAAGTTTTGGAAAAAATGTGGTTATGGCCGCACCCAAGTGAGGGGCTACATACGTATCTCAAGTCGAGAATCAGGCCATACGGAGTTCTGTGCTTTGTACATATGTGTGTGTGTGTGTGTGTTTGTGCACGTGTTTTGAAAAAAATTGGTTGATCCAGACCGTGTGAGTGTGAAGTAGTATTTTGAGCAAAAAGATGGTGTAGCTTGGAACTTTAACCTGTACGGTGTAGCCTAGACTTTAACCTTTGAAGTAGTGAGTTTTGAAAAAAAAGATTTGAATGAAAAATGATATAACTAGGAATTTTGGAAAGTGATTGAGATTGAAACGGGCTTATGCAAGGAAGTGAAGAATGAGATGTATTTTTGTATTTTTTTTTTTTTTTTTCATTTTTCTGTTCTTTTATTCCTATACCGGAAGTAAGGGTCGGTGCCCAAAAAAAGAAAATAGATTTTTTTTGTATTTTTATTTTTTATGCCGGAAGTAAGGGTCGGTGCCCAAAAGAAAGAAAAGAGATTTTTTTTTTGTATTTTTTTTTATGCCGAAAGTAAGGGTCGGTGCCCAAAAAGAAATAAAAGAGATTTTTTTTTGTATTTTTATTTTTTATGCCGGAAGTAAAGGTCGGTGCCCAAAAGAAAGAAAAGAGATTTTTTTTTGTATTTTTGATTTTTTATGCCGGAAGTAAGGGTCGGTGCCCAAAAGAAAGAAAAGAGACTTTTTTTTTTATATTTTTCATTTTTATGCCGGAAGTAAGGGTCGGTGCCGAAAAGAAAGAAAATAGACTTTTTTTTATATTTTTATTTTTATGCCAGAAATAAGGGTCGGTGCTCAAAAGAAAGAAAATAGATTTTTTTTTGTATTTTTATTTTTTATGCCAGAAGTAAGGGTCGGTGCCCACAAGAAAAATGTTCGAATTTCCTTTTATCAAAGTTATTGATCAACTTGATAAATTAGGCATATTCGGTTTTAGTAGAAGTAGAAAGATGCTCAAATTTCCATTTATGAAAGTTATTGAACAACTTGATAAACGTGAATATTTGGTAAAAAAGAAAAAAAAAATCTTTTTTTGTTTTCTGTTTTTTATTCTTTTTTCTTAGAAGTTTCTAATATACTAGGATTTATTCATTTGAAAAAGATCAAAACTTCAAATGAAAGAGATAGAAGGAATGTTTTACAAAAATTCATGTCAGAGTGCAGTTTTTTCACAGCTTTGAGAGAAGTCTTCCAAAAATGGAATGGAGAGGTTCTGTTGTTCCCAATTTTTTGAAATTTTGAGAGAAAGTTTCTAAATAAGTGTAGTTTCCATGATAGAAAACCATTTTGCAATATCTTTTGGTGATTGGGAGAAATTGAGTTTAGAAGCACCCTTACTCAGAAAATAGGGACTACACTGTCAACTGAAATTGGACGATTTTTTACAAACATTAAACAGATCCAAAAAAAATCAAAAAAAATTCACAGACGTAGTTAAGAGGCTATAGTTAATGGAAAAAAAATGGAGTGAAGAAAAAATCTTGAAGTAGTCCAAATAGTGAACGTGATCTGGTGTCCCTGCTGTGATGTTTCTTGCAGAATGTATGCCTGTGGATACCGGGATTCCACCACTTTTAGTTTTGTTTTGAAATTTTGATTTGGATCAAAGAAAGAGAGAAATGTCTGTTGAAAACAGATACAGAGTCGCCACTTGGTCTTTAAGGAACCAAGAAACCTAATTTTGACTCACCCAAGCGGATAAGGGCACCGGCCCTTCATCACCAAAGAACTTGGTTCGGGGTTTTGGTACGAGAGAGGAAGGAGCCTTTGTCGCGACTAAAACACCCTCAACTCGCCCCGTCTTTCGACGGGCCTCAATTAGCATCCAAATAATCATCTTATACTATGTATGGTTTGACAAATAATACTATGATAGTATATTACATCACATAAGGAGATTTGATTTGAAAGATCTAAAGATAAGATATCATTCATAAGATCTAAGCCAAATATCACACAATGCAAAGTGAAAGATCACACAAATAAACCTAGGAAAAATCGTCTAATCATGCATCAGATAATAAAGTTTCCTTAATCTAAAGGGGACATGAATCGTTCTTGAAACAAATAATCAAAGAGATCAAAATATGCTTAGCAAGCTAAACATGATGCATGTTAATTTTGAGAAAAGAAGATTTCTCAATCCCCGGGACGGATGAGAAAGGATGATTAGATCGAGGGGAAGCATGAATGTGTGATCAAGTTCATTCCTTATAATCTCCTTAGATTAAGAGTTACAAAAACCCCAAATCTTGCATGAATGCAATGTATGTATCTAAAATGTGCAAAGGTTGTAGTGTGTTTTGTGTACATGGATTTCTAGAATGACTTAGAAGTCTAAAATGTGTATGAATGAATGAATGAAATTAACATGGGATGTGTACAAATGTAGTATGAACTACTTCCTAAGATATGAACTAATTTGGAATGCATATGAGCATCAAATCAAAGAATGAAAGTTGAAATGTACTTGCTGTGAATAGTAGACAGAATAGTAGCATGATATTTTGGAATTTGCAAAGAGGGGTTAGGAATGTTTTCAATGCATGATTTTTTATGGAGATGTTCCTTATTGTGTCTAGAACACAACCCAAAAGACCAATCTTGAATAGCTATCACATACTGAGAGAAATAATATAAACAATAGAGGTCACTCAGAAACAGAGTCCGTACTGTCGACTGAAATGTTGAAAAATCTTAGAAAATGACAACTAATGATCTAGAGGCCCATTTTATACAGAAAGTTCCCTAAGACATTGAAGATTAAGGGAAAAATAAGTTAGGACTACCCCTTTTGGAAAAGTTTTCTATAAAACAAGTTGGAAGTGGACCTAGCTGCTGTGACAGCAAAGACAGAATGTCTGGAAGGAATGTTTGGGTCCAAATGGACCATTTTCAAGTACTTCCAAGTCAAGCCAAAAATCATGGGTGTTCTATAGTGAGTTAGAAAGACTTTCCAAGTGGTCTTGCATTCATACATTGAGTATTGAACTCAAAATAATTCCTTGAAGTCAAATGACTCACTGTTTTGAGGGTTTTGAGAAAAACAAGGTTTATTTCTTGAAATCAAAATGAGGGGTTTAAGAGGGGGGTTTTGAAATGAGGGTTTTGAAAGTATACTTCTAGATCTTGGATGAATATTCTAACCACTTGGAATATCAATTCCTAACTTATTTCAAGAACTTCCCAAGTATTTGCAAACCATGGTTTTATTTGGAAATCAAACTCAAGAATCTATGGGAGTATGATACATGAGAGGATAGATGATACATGATATGATATAGCATGCTAAAAGTGGTAAAGAACATGTGCATGGGATATGGGTTCATCTAGATACAAGAGAGTGTTGCATCAAAGTGTGAAAGCCAAAAAGGGAAATGCTGTGAATAGTGGACAGACTGTATGCATTACTTTGTAACATTATAATGGGAGGTCAAACGTGCCTATAAAAATGTGAGAAAAATCAGAGATCATCCTTATTGTGTCTAGAAAATAACCCAAAAAGCCAAACATCAATAGCTATCACAGAATAAAAGAAATAAATCAGAATGTACACATGACTCAGAAACAAAAGCTGCACTGTTGACTGATTTTGTATGATTTTTCATAAATCAAAGAAAAGGTTTATGATGACCCATTATATACCAAACGTTTCCTAAGACACCCAAGTTTTATAAAAAAAATAGAAAAGATTTATGTACAGTGACGAAAATATCCAGAATAAGTGCAAGAAGTTGGGTGAACATTCTGTGAGAATAGAGGCAGATTATGAATATGAACTTCTCACATCCAAAACAAATACTTTCACATTTCTATAATTGATGGGAAAAATTGGGGACAAACTATGATGTCTTAGGAAGATTTTCCTAGTGGTTTCATCATCATAACTCAAGTATTTAATTCAAAACAAATCTTTGAATCTGAACAGCTCACTGTTTTGGATCATTCTTGAAGAAAATGGATTTGGGTTTGAAATAGAGTTTGAGTTCTTGATTGGGGGTTTTGAAATAGATGTTCAAAGCATGAACTTAAACTCTTGAGATGACCATGTGACCACTTAGAACCTCATCCAACCTTGAATCATCAAAGAACTCCCAATGTTATTGGAGAGATTCATTTTTATTTTGGACATAACTTCAATACATTTCAAGAACATCTTGGAAGTATTGAGGTTATGATCATCATCTATCAAACATGTTTTTGAGGTCAAGAGCTACTATCCATAAGGATTCACTCACCCCAAACTTCATGTCATCACTTAGATGATGATGAACTAGTAAGTAAATAAAGAAAATAAAAAGAAATGAGATTAAGAAGAGATGAACATAATATGAACAAGCAAGTAAATAACAATCAATAGATGATAATCAATATGATTTTGGACTTGTAGCTTGGTGTTTCACTCATAGATTTTGACATTTGGACATGGAAGTAGCTTCCTAACTCAAGAATGCTCAAGAATGGTGATTGGGTATATTGATGATGAAGTATATAGAAAAGATTAGAACTCACTTTGATTGGAAAAAATGGAAAAAGAAGACTACTTCTTCTCTTTCTCTCTCTATATTTCCCTAGAGTTTCTTCCTAAGCTTTCTCTAAGCTTCCATGTCTCTCCTCTAAATGGAAGTAAATGGCTTCTTTTATAGGCAAAGGAGGGGTGGTAAATGGAGTTTTAAAAAGTTTAAAATGGTCTCCCATTGGTCCAAAATAAGCTGGGAATCAAAATTACGTCGTTTTGGTTTTTAATTAATCAAAATGGGACCCCAAAAGAAATTACAAAAACTCACTGTTCTGGAGGGGAGTGCCGCGGCGGCAGTGGGCCAGTGCCGCGGCGGCACTGCTCCTCCCTTCGTCCAGATAATGCTGTTTAGGCCCCCTGAGGTTCCGGTATTCGCGAAAAGGCCCTATTTCGTCCGAAATTCACAGAAAATGCGTATGAACTCCAAACTGAGGTTGTGATATACCGTTGGAAAGGTAATGGAGTCTAATTTACATAAAAAATAGTTCAGGTATAGGTCACTTTGAAAAGTTTTGCGGTATTCGCGATAAAGGCCGATTTGGTCGCCTTTTTCACCTTTGGAAATTTATAATAAATTCGTTTTACATCCAGAAATCATGTGCGATATACCGTTGGAGAGCTATTGACCTCTAGTATCCATGAAAAATGTTTGAAAATTATTTCGGTGCCCCAGTTCCAAAGTCAAATTTTGGTCAAACTGGTCAAACCTGGGATTCCCGGGAAGTTCTGGGAACCTCCGGGAGCTCCCAGGAGCCGACGTTTTCGCTCGATTCTCTTTTAAAACTTATTTTAATACTTTTCGAATGATTCTGGTGAATTCGGACAATTTTGGTCAAACTTGGTCAAACTTGGTCAAACCTTGGTCAAACCTAGTCAAACCTTGGTCAAACCGGTCAACGGGGACTTTCCGGGAGCTTCCGGGACTTCCGGGGGTCTCTGGGAGCTGGCAATTTCTTCCGATTTTACTTAGAAACTCATTTTATCATTTTGCTTACGACGTAGCATGTTTCCAGAACTTTTGGTCCAAATATGGGAGTTTTCGGGCTTTTAGGGGCATTTTGGTCATTTTGAGCATTCTGAGAGATAGAGCTGACTTCCAGGAGTCCTTTTGAGTCTTTTACGATCATTGTGAACCACCAAGCTATGGGTCTCCTAAATCTGATAGCCGACAAAATGGGGTGTCTACAATGCCTTATGTATTTGTGCTTTAAAAATGGGACATATGATTTTTTAAAATTCTGAGAAAAATCATAGACCAATATCATTGAGTTAAGAACACTCTCCAATTGGTTTCATTTGATTTGAATCAAAAATAAATTCATGGTGATACCTTGATTATCATCATAGCAGTGAACTTTAGCAAAATGGACTTGGTCCTTCAATGGTGATTGAATTTGAGAAGAGAGATGAGAATGAGATGAGGGAGTGGGGTTCTCCCTCCTTTATGCATATGGGAATGTGGTGTATATATTGGAAATAATAGAAGAGGTGGAGGAATATAGACAAAAAAAGAAAAGTGAGTGGGAGACAAAGGAAGAAGTGATAGGAAAAAGAAAAGAAAGGATGGGAATGGGATCCTAGCATGTGTTGGGGGTTTTAATTTTTTATTTTTTTGTTTTTCTCTTTTATGAATCCACCGAAAGTGATTTGTCAAAAAAAATGTGGAGCAATAGTTGTGAGCAGTAGTCATGTGTGGTCGGGTGCATGTGAGATTGTTGACCTTTTGACCCCATAGTTTAAACTTGCAATATCTTTTCCATTTCAGGTCAGATTTAGATGATTCAAAAAAATGACAGGCTAGTGTCAATGAGCACTTTATTTTTGAAATGACTGGGTTGGGCAAAAATGGGGTGTCTACAACTGTCCCTCTTTGTCATGCTTTGCGAAGCAAATCGTGACAAAGACAAGAGATACCACATTTTTGACGCATTTTCTTTTAAGTGATGAGAATAAGTAAAAGACGTGCCAAAGTAGGCAAGTGTGTATGAGGTGAAAACGTAGGCGAGTGAATGTGAAATGCCATCGTAGGCAAGTAGGTATGTGGTTCCAATGTAGGCGAGTGAATGTGAAATGCCATCGTAGGCAAGTCGGTATGAGGTGCTAACGTGGGTGGGTGAATGTGAAATGCCATTGTAGACAAGTGGGTAAGAGGTGCCAACGTAGGTAAGTGAATGTGAAATGCCATTGTAGGCAAGTGAGTATGAGGTGCCAATGTAGGCAAGTAGGGATTGTGGGTACCACCAGAGTAGGCTAATAGCTCTGCTGGGGATTGAGAGCATTACCAGAAAGGGTGAACGACTCTGTTGGGGATTCATGTGAGAATCGAGTAGAAGAGGAATGGTGTAGTCAAGAAGTGCATAACTGCGTAATCTCGATCTTTAACCAAGAATGTAGTAAAGTAAGGGTATGGTCGAGCTCTTAGAGCTGCCTACGTATCTCATGTCAGAGAATCGGACCGTGCGTAGTTCATGGAACGAAGAGGATGCCATGTTAGGAAAGTAAAGAGCAAAATGTCACAATAGGGCGTGATTGTAGTGGATATGAGAGAGTAAAAGGCCACGGATATGAAAGAGAAAAATGCCACGTAGGGCATGATTACTATAGAGCGTGGGATAGTAGAAGAAAATGCCTGATGCTTAATGATATGGACAGGACGCCACTTGACAGACTTATACCTGATGCCAAATGATATGAATAGGATGCCCCTTGACGGACTTATACCTGATGTCAAATGATATGAATAGGAGGCCACTTGACGGACTTATACCTGATGCTGAATGATATGAACAGGATGCCCCTTGACGGACTTATACCTGATGTCAAGTGATATGAACAGGACGCCACTTGACGGACTTATACTTGATGCTGAATGATATGAACATGATGCCCCTTGACGGATTTATACCTGATGTTGAATGAAATGAACAGGATGCCCCTAGACGGACTCACACCCAATGTTAGACGAGATGAACAAGATGCCACTTGATGGACTCATACCTGGTGTTGAGGCTGAGGCTGAGGCTGAGGCTGAGGTTGAATGAGATAGAAAAGATGCCCCTTGACGGACTCACTCCTGAGCTTAAATGTATGAACAGGATGCCCCTTTGACAGACTTATACCTGAGACTGGATGAGATGATCAGGTTGGTTCCGAGTACGGGACGTACCTCTTGATGATCCATAGAGAAGAGGTTGATTTGACATGTGGACCTGAGCAAAGAGGTTATTGTAGAGTTGGCGAGCCTGAGCAAAGGCTGTATCAAGTGAGAGGTCTTGGAAGTATGTTGGGCCAGGGGTTGGGCTTTTGAAGCATGTTGGGCCAGTGGTGAGGTTTTGGAAGTTGGGCCAGTAGTTGGGCTTTGGAAGTTTGGCCAGTAGTTGGGCTTTGGAAGTTGGGCCAGTGGTTGGGCTTTGGAAGTTGGGCCAGTGGTTAGCCTTTTGGAAGTGTTGGGCCAGTGGTTAGGCTTTTGGAAGTTGGGCCAGTGGCTGGGCTTTAAAAGTTGGGCCAGTAGTTGGGCTTTGGAAGTTGGGCCAGTGGTTAGGCTTTTAGAAGTGTTGGGTCAGTGGTTAGGCTTTTGGAAGTTGGGCCAGTGGCTGGGCTTTAGAAGTTGGGCCAGTAGTTGGGCTTTGGAAGCAAGTTGGGCCAGTGGTTAGGCTTTGGAAGTTGGGCCAGTAGTTGGGCTTTGGAAGTTTGGGCCAGTAGTTGGGCTTTGGAAGTTGGGCCAGTGGTTGGGCTTTGAAGTTGGACTAGTGGTTGGGCTTTGGAAGTTTGGCCAATAGCTGGGCTTTGGTAGTTTGGGCCAGTGGTGAGTGTTATCCTTACAAGGATGATGGAGGTATCAGGACCAGTTGCCCATATTACAAAAGATATGCATTTTCTGCTATGCTGTAAAGTATGAATGATTTTTGTTTTTTTGTTTTTTTTTTTTTTTTTATTTTTTTAATGCAATGTACAAAGTATTTACAAAAGTATTTGATGCATGAGTTTATCATCTGCGAAGGAATGTTCATAAGTTAGTGGATATTGTCTGCCTTGGTGCTTGTTGGAACACTATAGAACAACTTATTAGACGTATGAGCTCAGTGCTCCAGTATTCGGTGAATGCTCAGTCCTTTTCCGTATTTTCTGTGCCGACAGTTTTTCCATAGTCTTGACTCATAGCGCCCTTTTTTTTCTTTTCTTTTCTTTTTTCACTACGCCCGCCGGACTATCTTGTGTGTCAATCAGAGTGGACTTTTAGTGGGTTGTAGTGTAGGCCAGGGTCATTGGTTAAGAAATGAAGGATCGCATGAAGGCTCAAAGTTTTTTTTTGAAAGGTCAATGCCTGAGATCACCTTATACTCTGTTTTTTTTCTTTTTGCCTGCCCCAATCTAGTATGGGGTGAGTATTACCAAGTGTAATGTGACTTGGGGGGAATTACCCCAATTCAAAGCGAGTAATTTTTCTTCTTTTTTTATTTTTTGCTTTTTAGTTGAGCTTCGTTTTTTTTTTTTCATTGCCCTAGTGGTTTGAATTTGGAAAGAGATTTTTATTGTATGGCTCAGGTGGGCTAGCAAGTGAATAATAGTGTATGGATAGCTGAAATGATTGCCTCTCATCATTTTGACACAAACATAGTTGGATTTTAGAAATCATATATGTGCAACATTGAAGTTCGTGCAATGTTATGGGGAACAATGGGCCTCCCCGCTTGATATTTGATGATGTGTGGCGTGCTTTGAGTTGAGGTATTTCTGCCCTTGAGAGTGTACTGTCCATATGCTACAGTGGTAGAGCAGCATGCACTTGTGATGATGAGCAATGTCAGACACTGTAATGATTAATCATGGTCTTACAGCCTTTTTGGCGTGTTCTATCATGTGCTGTGTCCAAAAGTCCAATGCGATGTCCCAATTGGCTTCAACAAGTCACGAGACAGCCATATCCAATGACTCATGAGATTTTAAAGCAAGATGATGAAAAAAAGCCCTTTTTTTTTCTTTTTGCTTTTGTTTTTTTTTTTTTTGAACTTGTTTCTTTTTTTTTTATAAAAGAAATATATGTACTTATGCAAAGCAAACAATGCATATATTTATTAGTGGAGAAACTGTCCCTGTGTGGCATTTTGATGCCTTGTAAGGAGTGGAATTTTAGGCAGTGGGTGAAGTATTGGCCTTTTGCGAGAGTAACCAAAGGCGTGTAGGTGTATCAGACTGTTGGTAAAGGGTTTAGAAACAATGCATGTATTGGATGGATTGGAACAACACATATGATTGGTTGCTCATGTATTTACACAATCCTTGACATTCTCTTTTTATTGATGATACAACAAAGAGAACAACAAGAAAACTCTTACATTTCATCAACCCATTGTTCATTGGTAAAGATAGCCCACCCCAACAAAATGATTTGAATCACGGGCGGTCCGAGCTTCCAAGAACATTTTTTCCTAATCTTTATGGCCTTCTTCATTACCAGACGGTTTGAGCCAGAAGTAAGCTGCAGCCGCCATAGCCATCCAAAGAAGAATGCACGCTTCGCAGAGTAGAATTATCTCACCCAAATCCATGTTGTTCTCAAAATTGTTTTTTGAAAGAGCACCCCTACGCCTAAAACAAGATCAAACTTCTTGTCTTGGTCACAATGGTGGAAGATAATGACTATTAATGTGGTAAGGAGAGAGAAGTGATAGAAATATGTTAGGCCGAGAAAGGAGAAGAGAGAGAGAGAGATGCAGAGGTCAGTTTGAAGAATAGGAAAGAGGAATGAGGGAGAGGAGTGAGGGTAGATGCATGTTTTTATGCTTTTTTTTTCTTCTCTCTCTACTAACACTCCTCTCTCTCCACCGACGCTTTCTCTCTCTATCTTTTCTCTTTTTCTTTTTCTTTTCTTTTCTTTTCTTTTTGATCTCTCTCTCCGACACTTTCTCTCTCTCCCCGTCTCTTCTTCTTTTCTTTTTCTTCTCTTTTCTTTTCTTTTCTTTTCTTTTTCTCCATCTTCTCGTGACCGACAACCTCTCTCTCCTCTTTTGCTTTTTTGACTTTTTCTTTTTCTTTTTTTTTGGTTTGTGCCGACACACTCTCTCTCTTCCTTTACTTTTCTTTTTATATTTTTTTTTGTTTTTTTTTTTTTTGTTTTGAAAAAGTAAGAATGTGCTTGAGAAGGTAGAATAGCCTATTGATTTAGCAATGAAATGATTTGGACAGTTGCGAATGTACTGATACTGCTTGGATTTGATAATATTAGTGTTTGCAATATAGATTTGCATGTGTTACCATTGTATCGAATTAGGCCTGAATGAAGGATTAGAAATGATCAAGCATGCATTTTTCTGACTTGGAACACATGTCAGCCTTTAAGCTGATTCAAATTGGTGATAGCAAACACAAGTGGATCGTGAAAGTGATGGGGATTAGAACCCTCATTTTAGAAAGTGCACTTATGTTGTTAACAAGAGATAGTATTTCCACAGCTGATTCTTGAACTGATAGGCCAATGTGAGGGTACATTGCATAAGAAGCAAAAATAGTGCCAAGGTGGATTTTTTTTTTGTAAAGAAAGAGAAAAGAAAAAAAAATGAAAAGTTACAATGATACAAATGTACATTTGGATTTTGTTGAGTGGGAGCGGAGTTCTGCCAACGTGAGGCTTCCTTCCAAAGGTCAAATGCTAACGACATCCTACGCGCTTTTCAGCAACCATATAGATCCTATAGTTCGTTCCACAGAACCCTGGGTGAATGTTCTTCAGGACTTACTTCTGAGGATAGTACCGTCCTGGGATGTTTACCCTCCTAGTTGCCCTGTAAAACAGTACCCAAAGGTTCAAACTACATTAAGCTGGTGGAGGGACACGCGTAGTAAGACATATGGGCTCAATCCCGCACACACTCGACATACAGGGACTAACGGACCGTGATGTTCATTCCATTTTTTTTTTATTTTAAAAAAAAAAAAAAAAACAAAAAGAGCCTTAATTCTAAGGCTCATACCACCTAGTGAATTTTCTTCTCTTTTCTTTGAAGGCATGTTGATTCTCCATCTTGTCAATTAAATCCAAGAAGGAGCTTTGAGCTAATTTATTGACAGTGAGGAAAGAGTAAGGATCAGTGGATGGAGTAGGTGGTTTTGACGAACTCACTTGAAGATTTAGACAGAGATTTGGATATTTTGGGACCCCTGATTTTTCTGTTTGATTCAAGGGAATTTGTGACTTGCCAGATTGCAAGTGTTGGACTAGATCAGACCAGTGGGAACAATTTGGAGTAGCAGAGAGGGTGTGGGTAGGACTAGCAACTGGAGAGCTCGTGTTGGAAGTAGAGGGATCTAACAAACTTGGAGAATTTTGGTGGTTGTTGCTAGATTGCGAGTGCTGGACTAGATCAAACCAACGAGAATGAGAAGATGTTGTACAGATTTGAGTGACAGGAGGATTATGTATAGGGCTAGGAATTTCAGAATAGATTGGAGCAGTTGTGATGGGAGAAATGAGATTGGAGTATTTTTGAAGAATTTCTATGTTGCAATCTATATCCTCCATGGCATACTTGAGCCAAGGATCCAGATTAGGCTTTTTGGATTGTTTGGGTGATTCTTCTTTTTATTGAGCTTGAAGTTGTGAAACCTGTTCCTTCAGTTCTCGAACTTGTTGTTCAAGGAGAAAGATATAAGAAACATATCCCAAGATGGGCTCCTGAAGCCTAGCTGTGGCTTCATATACAAGGGAGTTGATAGTTTGTTGGTGATCTGCCTTGGATACATTTTGAATAAGGCGTAAAAAGTTCCTGTTTGTTACTTCCTGCGTACCGAAAGTAGGGAGCCAAGGGACAATCAGTTCGGCACTATATTCTATTATATATACATGCACCACAACGATGATATGTTGGGTCCATAACTCTCTTCACACCCATTTTTTTGTTATGATTCTCTGTTTCCTCTTCTTGATCTCTATGAGAAGCTCTTGTACAGGGCTTGTTTTAGCTTCCTCTTATTCAAATTAGAAGTTTTTTTTTTCTAGTTTTCCCAAAAAGAGGGATGAGTTTCTATAAAGAGAAGGAAGAAGGAGGAGAAGAAGAAAGAGAGGAGGAGAGTAAAACAGAGAGAGGTTCGTCAAAGAGAGAGGGAGAATATGTGAGAAGGACAGAGAAGGAGGGGGATATGGGGGGTTTTTAAAATAAGGGGAAGAGAGAGGTCATTGAGAGTGATAGAAAGAGAGAAAGGTAGAGGGCGTTTAGAGAGAAAGATAGAGAGCAGGTGAGAAAAAGAAAGAGAGAGTGGAGAGAGAGAGAGAGAGGGGGGGTGTCTATGAGAGTGACAGAGAGACAGTGTGTCGGTGAGAGAGACAGAAAGAGAGGGAACAGGTGGGAAAGATAAAAAAAAGAGGGGGAGAGAGAGAGGGGGTCAGTGAGACTGACAGAGAGAGAGAGACAGAGCACGTGCAGAGAGTGAGAGTACGTACAGAGAGTGACATCACTCGATATTAATGCACACATAGAGAGTGAGAGCATGTGGAGAAAGTGATGTATCAACATTGATGCATGTGTAGAAAGTGAGAGCATGTGGAGAGGCTGATGTCTAATGGGAACTTAAATCAGGCATGGTCCTCAAACCTTCAGACCTCCAGCGCCGAAGCACTTTCTCAGGTTGGTGGCTCGAGCGGAGGAAGTTTCGGTGCTGGTACCGGTGGTACTACCGCAACGGCCATGCCACTTACTAATCCTCCTATCTAATCTTAAAGGTTTCCTCTTAAAGGAAGGGTTATGTTATGCTTGCATGCCAGTGTGTAGTGTGCATGATAGTGAAAGATCTTGCCATTGGCCTTTGCAATTTTGGCATTGGCCTTGCAATGATGGCATTGGCCTTGCAATTTATTTCAGCCTGAGTCGTGAACACCTATACAAAAGAATATGAATTTACAAAGAAAAGGTAAAATAAAAAATAATGTTAGTACAAACGAAATGCCCCATTGTAACAAAAATCACTAAAGTGATGGCTTAAGTCTTCTTAAGTTGTCCCCAGCAGAGTCGCCAGCTGTCGCGCCCGCGCTTTTGGAGCGCCAGGGCTGTCGGTGTGGGCCCGGCTTCCTGAGAGTGGGTGAATTGCGACTTGATTTTTATTAGGAGTGGTGAAAAAAGTACGGTATAGCCTATTTAAATGTTCAGAGTCGCCACCTAACATTTGAAGTATTAGGACCCCTGCAAAGACAATTAAAGTAATTCATCTTTGACTTTTGAAAAACAGTTTTGAGAAAAGTTGGCCCTTTAAAAGTGTGACTCTGAATAGCCATGCGAAAACCAGAGATCTTTTAAAATATGGGTTCGGGGACTTGATAATGTTGAGGAAAGGTGTTTGGCACCCTCAAACAGCCATGCAAAGTATGGTTGCCAATTCTAGTAATTTTCATGATAATGGGGCATAAGTAAAAGAAAGAAAGTGTGAGAATGTACAAGTTTTGGAAAAATATGTGGTTATGGCCGCACCCAAGTGAGGGGCTGCATACGTATCTCAAGTCGAAAATCAGGCCATACGTAGTTTTGTGCTTTGTACATGTGTGTGTATGTATTTGTGCACGTGTTTTGAAAAAATTGATCGATCCAGACCGTGTGAGTGTGAAGTAGTATTTTGAGCAAAAAGATGGTGTAGCTAGGAACTTTAACACATACGGTGCAGTCCTAGACTTTAACCTTTTAAGTAGTGAGTTTTGAAAAAAAAGATTTGAATGAAAAATGATATAACTAGGAATTTTGGAAAGTGTTTGAGATTGAAACGTTCATAAAACCCTGAGAACCCCTGTCATCCCTTGATGATCATACTGGAAAGTAAAGTTGGCACACTCTATATGGTTAGGACCTTATTTGTTTAACTGCTATCTATTAGAAATAGGAGCATCATATAGATTAGGGCTTACATCCGCGTGCTTGTCTCATTTGCATGCACCATTCCTATTGGTCTCCACGCACTGTTTCAGTCAGGCTATACACAAGTCAGTCCACGCCTGTTAACATCACTGTCATTTGTCTATCTAAAGTCATCACTGTCAGAATCTGATACAAATCCTCTCGAATCTGTAGGGTCACTATAGATTCTTAAAGCCAACAGTTGGGATCTTCGTCCTGGGTCAGAAATTCAGATAATCGTTTGGTCAGAATCATCCCAACAAGTTATTTCAGGATGAATCAGGAAGAGCTAGAAAACAAGGTCACCAAATTGGGAGCCACCATAAGCCAGCAATCTGACAGCCTAGCCCAGGTCCTGAAGTTTATGGAAGAACTGAAACAGCAGCAGCAGCAGTGTCCCCCTAAGTTCCAACCACCACCGTTCGGATTCGTACCGCATCCCGAGAACAATGGAGAAGAAGACTTCTAATTTTGGGGGTATCAAATGCAAGCTTTGAAAAGTTTTAGAGAAAATGTTGTAGAAATAAGGTTAGAGTATAGAGAAAAGAAGATTCCTTCTTTGATTTCCAAACAAGAGAGTGAGTTCTAAACTTGGTTTTTACTTCATTACTTCCATTTACTTCATATTCAATACACCCAACCACCATTTTAGTGAGCATTTAAGAGAGAGGAAGCTACTTCCATGTCCAACGTCATCACATATGATTGAAACACCAAGCTACAAGTCCAATACATCATTGAATATCATCTATTGATAGTTTATATAATTTGTTTGCTTACTTTGATGTTCATCTCCTCTTATTTCATTTCTTTTTCTTTTTCTTGTTTACTTACTAGCTCATCATCATCTAGATGAGGGCATGAAGTTTGGGCTGAGTGAATCCTTATGGATAGTAGCTCTTGACCTCAAAAACATGTTTGATAGATGATGGTTACAACCTCAATACATCTCCATTTATTCTTGAGGTTATTTCTAAAATAAAACAATGTCTCCAACAATCTTGAAGGCTCTTAATATGAGTTCAAATGTTGATATTTCAAGTGGTCATAATCTCCATTTAAGTGCTGAAAATATACTTTCAAAACCCTTATTTCAAAACCCCTTAAAAACCCCAATATTGGGATTCCAAGAAATAAACCTTATTTCTATCAAAAAAATTCTTCAAAACAGTGAGTTGTTTAGTTTCAAAGAATTATTCTGAGTTGAAAACTCAAGGTAAGGATGCAAGACCACTTGGAAAGTCTTCCTAACTCATTATAGAACACCCATGATTTTTGGCTTGACTTGAAAGCACTTGAAAGGGGTCCATTTTTGTCCAAACATTCTGCCTCTACTATCACAGCAGCTAGGTTGATTTTCAACTTGTTTTACAGAACACTTTTCCAAAACGTGTGGTTCCAACATATTTTTCCCTTGAACTTCAATGTCTTAGGGAACTCTCTGTATAATATGGGCCTCTAGATGTTTTTTTTTTCATTTTCTAAGATTTTCTAACATTTCAGTCGACAGTACGGACTCTGTTTCTAAATAACCTCTATTGTTAATATACTTTCTCTCAAAATGTAATAGTTATTGAGGGTTGGCTTTATGATTTGTGTTCTAGACACACTAAGGATGATCTCCACAAAATATCATGCAATTAAAACATTCCTACCCCTACTTTTCATTTTCCACAAGATCATGTCACTATTCTGTCCACTATTCACAGCAAGTATACTTTTACTTCCATCTTTTGATTTGATGCTTACATGTACTCCAAATTTGTTCATATCTTAGGAAGTAGTCCATACTACATTTGTACATATTCTATAATGATTTCCTTCATGCATTCATGCATATTTTAGACTTCTAAGTTACTTTAGAAAGCCCATGTACACAAACACACAACAACCTTTGCACATCCTAGGACCATGCATTGCATTCATGCAAGATTTGGGATTTTTGTGACCCCTAATCTAAGAAGATTATAAGGAATGAACTAGATCATACGTTCATGCTTTCCCTCGATTAATTCTTCCTTTCTTATCCGTCCCTGGGATTGAGAGGTCTTCTTTTCTCAAAGATTAACATGCACCATATTAGCTTGCTAATCATTTTTTTTATTTCTTTGATTAATTTGTTTCAAGAACAATTTATGTCCCCTTAGATTTGGAAAACTTAATTACTTGATATATGATTAGATAATTTTTCCTAGGTTTATTCATGTGATATGTCACTTTTGCATTGCATGATATTTGGCTAAGATCTTATGAACGATATCTTATCTTTTGATCTTCCATTTCAAAATTCTTGTGTGATGTAATATACTATCATAGTATTAATTGTCAAACCATACATAGTATAAGATGATTATTTGGATGCTAATTGAGGCCCGTCGAAAGACGGGGCAAGTTGAGGGTGTTTTAGTCGCAACAAAGGCTCCTTCCTCTGTCATACCAAAACCCTGAGCCAATTTCTTTGGTTATGAAAGGCCAGTGCCCTTTATCCATTTGGGTGAGTCAAAATTAGGTTTCTTGGTTCCTTAAAGACCAAGTGGCAACTCTGTATCTATTTTCAATAGACCTTTTTCCTTTTCTTTTTGAAAACAATCTCAAAACATACTAAAAAGGGAAAGCAGGATTTTGCGTGTCCACAGTCTCTTCCATCTCTTTATATTCTTTTTTGTAGATATGGCACCTGGTAGATGACATACCTGAGTCACCCAGTCTGCCCAGAGCGAGCCCATTCATCAGACAACGTTAGATGATACACCACTATCATCTAATGTTGCTAAGATCAAGTTTTTCACCATACTGGCATAACTTTAGAATTTATTTTGTCTATTTAAAGAATTGTTCTAATTGTTGTTTCAAATTTATTAACAGCTTCTACATCAACCAAAAAGGGACGTGGGAGGTCAAAGAATCTTGCCCTCCAAAGAGAGCTCGCCAAGAATTGAGGTCAACGGATACCCATTGTCATCCCACCCAATTTAACGGAACCAATTGGGCCGTACGACCAAATGTTTAAGACAAAGGTGGGGATCATAGTCAAAATGAATCCCCTAGTGGCTGCGAGCACTTGGAATGAGGTCCCAGAATAGGTTCTAAGTGCGTGGCATAGATAGATTTAGGTAGCATTTGTATATGTGAGTTTTTGCTTTGTTATTTTTACTAAGCTATATTGTTGGAGATTATATTTTATTTCTATATCCCCTTGCAGGAATCTTTCTATATTGATCTTCTCGATCCCCATATGCCAAACTAGTTCAAGTCATATTGTATGAAACGACTCAAGGAGTTTAGATACAAGCTCTATAAACATTTTAGAAACACCGAGGATCCAAGAAGCTACCCCCCGACTAATGTGTCACATGCTGATTGGGATGTGTGTTGCACGAGATATGAAATCAAGGAGTTTAAAGTGATATACACATTTGTTTTCTTATTTTAGTTACATTGATAAGAATGTATGAACTAACTACACAGTTTCAAACTGTTGGCACTTAGCGCTCAAAATAAAGATCAAGGTCACAACAGTCGCTTAGCCATTGTGGTGGATTTATGTCATTCGCCCAACACTGTTATGAGTTTGTAAGTCTAATAATAGCTTAATATGTGTCCTTCCTTTCATACTTAAAACACATTTTTATTTTCCTACTTTATATTTTTTTTATTTTATAGGGGCAAGAACCAGGTTCGCAGGTTCCGGTGGGCGTTATAGAGCTATATTGGAGAACACACTACAATGGAAAAATTGGTCTTTGGTCTTATGATGAGGCAAAAACAAATTATGTCAGTTAAAGATTATAAGTTGCAATACTTAGAGGTTATATGCGGTGTTGGTGGTCTTAATATATACTAATTGTTGATGCAAAAATTTGGTTAAAGTAAATTAGAGCAAATTAAGGAGAGAGAGAGACTGAGAGACTTGTTTTTTGTATGTGGTTCGGCCATGTTAATGAAGGAACCTACGTCCAAGTGTGTGTCTGAGCACGTTCACTATATTGTATAAAGCCGATGACCTATGGTGAACCAATATTAGTTTGGAGCTACCATAGGTTGGCCGGGCATGATGATAATTGCTATAGGGGTGATATGGAGACTAAAAAGTTGATCCCTTTCTATGAGGGTGAGTCGTCTCTTTTATAGATGCAAGAGACCTATTCGTACAAGGAATTATACCGATTAGGCAGTGCAATCTGATTAAGGATTGATTGGCATCAATCATGGTGGGGTTTTCTAATTGAATTAGGAAACGATTTGTACTTTCCATTAGTCTTCTAGCTGAGATAGAAAACTGTTGGAGTCTGAGCAGTTTGGGATGCGCCTCTGAGTTAGCTGACTTGGACCTGAACTATATAATAATTGGATTGCATATTCCAACCTATAGGTCAGGGTTAGAATCGGTCGGTTGGTCGGGTCGAAATCGATCGGGGTCGGAGCTCGGGTGGTCGGCCCTGGAGGTCGGGAGGTCAGACTTAGAGGTTAGGAGTTCGAACCTGAAGGTCAGGACGATAGACCTAAAGGGAACCACACGGTCATATAGTAGAGCCAATTTTAGGTGTATCAGTTGCCCCCCATTTCCAAGGTTGGATGGATACCATATCTAGGCAAGTTTGGAAATCTGTTAACTACTCGGGAAGGTTGCCTTGGAGCTTTTGAGTTTAGTGAACTCGTGGGAACTGGCTAAGAGTTGAGACTTAGCCTAATTCAAAATCTTTAAGTGCTCGGGAAATGGTAAGAGTTGAGACTCAGCCTAATTCGGAGTCTTTTACTTAAGTTAGCTCCCAGAATGGTAATCTTTGCATGTAAGCCTTGGTCAGTGTTATGGGTAGAAGAATTTGACCATGTTGGAAAAGCCGACCTAAAGCACATTGGCTTAGGGTCCTTTTATGTTGACTCCCCAGGATAGTTATCTTCCATTCAGCCAGTCTTCGTCAAGACTATTGGGAGAAGAGCTTGACCTTGTTGGCAGAGCCGACCTAAAGCTAGTGGCTTTAGGGTCTTTTTTGCTCCTCTATCGTGGTCAAACCTAAGATGTTTTAGTCACCTCTATCGTCGGTTTGGGCCTAACTCGAGTTATTGCCTCTAAGTATTGTAGGCAACCAGGTTGTCTAAGAATTGGACTTAGTTAACACCAAGGCCTGTAAATACCCGGTGCCATTGCCTGTTTAGTTAATTGTGGCTTCCTGCCCCCCAAGCTTTTGCTAAGACGAGGGTCTGTAGAGGCTATGACTGTAGGAAATCGACCTGGAACATGGGTGGTGCAAGATCTTTTGAAAGCTTTCTAATATCAGACACCTAGGGGGATTTTCCCCCACCATCGGTCATGGACCTAAGTGAAGCCGATGCCTCGGATGTGACCCCGAGGTCTTTTGTGCCTCAGGTGTGGTCCCGAGGTCTTTTACCAACTGCATAACAGTGGTCTTTGGTTGCCTTGGGGTTGAGCCTGAGGTCTTTTTAGCGCCTCGGGAGTTAAACTTGAGGTCTTTTTGGTGTGCTCCGGGGATGGATAACTAGTTGATACTTAGGCGATCCGAATCTTTATAGGAGCTCTTTGACATACTCTGTGGAGTCTTGTACTATGGTCGAGCAAAAATATCATCGTAGTTGGGCTCACCAGAAATGTTTAAGATAGGAGGTCGGGTTGGGATCACTAAGCCCCTGACTACTGTAGCTGGTCAGGTCGGGAGCCCGTTGGAAACTAGAAGTCAGGTCGTGATCAATGGACTCCTGACCATTGTAAACTGAAGGTCAAGAATGTCAAACCTGAAGCACTGGGGGTCGGTAAGGTCGGGCGGGAAGCACTGGAGGTCGGGTCGGAAGCACTCGAGGTCGGACCTAAAGCACTAGAGGTCAGGCCAGAAGCACTGGAGGTCGGGCCAAAAGCACTCGGGGTCCGACCTGAACCATTGGAGGATAGGCCGAAAGCATTGAAGGTCAAGCCAGAGGCACTCGGGGTCGGACCTGAAGCACTAGAGATCGGAATTAAAGCACTGGAGGTTGGGCCAGAAGCATTGGAGGTCAGGCCGGAAGCACTAGAGGTTGGAACAGAAGCACTCGAGGTCGGGGCTACCAGACTCTGACCGATGCAAACTGGGGTTCGGGTCGGGGCTGCCAGACTCAGACCATTTTGAACTGGAGGTCGGTCGGACCGCCAGACCCTGACTGTTGTAAGTTGGAAGAACTGCTAGAACTACTGGGCTTCTCCACATTATTCTTCCCGGGCTATTCTCGCTTCCTCTTACTTCTGGAAGGCCCATTGCTTTGTTGTCCGGAGTCTTTGGTCTTTAGAAATTCTTTAGTGTCAATGTATTTTCTACCCCTCTCTGCGAGTTTAACCAATGTTGCCGGTTGATTTCTGTGAAACAACGTGGCACACTTGGTGTGTTGAACTCCTGAGCAGAAGGCTATAATAGCGACAGTTTCATCACGATCAAAGATATCAAGCTTCTCTTAATTTAATCGGTTGGTGAATTCCTTGAGGGTCTCATCATTCGTTTGTGTGACTGTCAGTAGCTATATGTCAGGCTTTAGCCGTTAATGCATACCGATGAACTGCTTGCTGAGTTGCTTGAAACTGCGGACCAATCAGGGCTTCAAGGAGTAGTACCATTAGGCGGCTGGGCCTTTCAAAGTGCTGAAGAAAGCTAGGCAGTTTAGTTCATCGGCTTTGGTGGCCAGGGCCATCTGAGCCATGTAGGTTCGGACATGGTCGACCGGGTTTTCCGAGCCTTTATAAGAATCTAGGCGAGGCTGCTTAACTTTCATGGGATGACAAACCTCGTGATTAGGCTAGAGAACGGTGACTCTATCTCGGTATTGACATGGTCCTGAGTAGCGTTCTGGCCTAGATTTTGGCCACTTCGTTAGTCTGTTTCTGAAAGTCCTTGATATAGGCCACCACTCTTTCTCGAACAGTATCTGTGGGGTTGTCAGGTTGGTGGAAGAGGCTTCTTCTTTATAGTTGTGTGCTATCCTCTAGGATCGAGCTCGGCTATGACTCCAGCTGATTGTGTGCCTAAGGCCACCTCAGCTCTTGACCGAGTGACCCTGGACTGATTCCCGGGCCATATGCTCATGCCTTTCCTCTCGGGCAGCACGTCTACCGCTGATGTCTGTGGCACCCTCAACGTGGGACGGGTTCGCTCAGGCACGTTGCCTGGTCAAGATTGGATCCCGACAGTATGTAACATTCCCGGGCGATTTCCCAGTAACTAGAGGGTTGTTTTGTTGGGCCAGTAGGGCTTAAATCTGCTGTTGGGTTTGACACTGGATCTTTTAGAGTTGTGTGAGGGTTGCAGTGATCTGCTGTGGTGTAAGAACCACCGGGACTGGCGGGATAGCCCAGTCAGCCCACTGCGCAGCCTTCTTACCCTTATTCGGAGGCATGATTATCAGCTACGAGATTTTTTCGTCGAGAAATCTGTCAATTCCCACAGACGGCGCCAAGCCGATGATGCCAAAATTTGGTTAAAGTAAATTAGAGCAGATTAAGGAGAGAGAGAGAGAGTGAGAGACTGATTTTTTGTATGTGGTTCAGTCTTGTTAATGAAGGAACCTACATCCATGTGTGTGTCTGAGCACGTTCATTATACTATAAAAATCCAGTGACCTGTGTTGAACTAACAATAGTTTGGAGCTATCGTAGGTCGGTCGAACGTAATGGTGATTGTTATAGGGGTGCTATACATACTGAAAAGTTGATCCCTTTCTATGAGGGTGAGTGGTCTCTTTCATAGATGCAAGAGACCTAGTCGTACAAGGAAATTATACCGATTAGGTAATACATTCTGATTTAGGATTGATTGGCATCAATCATGGTGGGGTTTCCTAATTGAATTAGGAAAAGATTTGCACTTTCCATTAGTCTTTTAGCTGAGATGGGAAACTGATGGAGTCTGAGGAGTTTGGGATGCGCCTATGAGTTAGCTGACTTGGACCTGAAATGTATTATAATTAGATTGCATAGTCTGAACTATAGGTCAAGGTCAGAACCAGTTGGTTGGTCGGGTCGAAACCGATCAGGGTTGGAGCTCGGGAGGTCTGCCCCGGAGGTCGGGAGGTCAGACTTAGAGGTCAGGAGGTCGAACCTGAAGGTTGGTAGGTCAGACCTGAAGGGAACCGCACGGCCATATAGTAGAGCCAATTTTGAATTTATCAGTTGCCCCCCATTTCCAAGGTTGGATGGATACCATATCGAGGCAAGTTTAGAAATCTGTTAACTGCTCGGGAAGATTGCCTCGGAGCTTTTGAGTTTAGTGAACTCGTGGGAACCGACTAAGAGTTTAGACTTAGCCTAATTCAAAATCTTTAAGTGTTTAGGAAATGGCTAAGAGTTGAGACTCAGCCTAATTCGGAGTCTTTTGGTTGAGTTAGCTCCAAGGATGGTAATCTGTGCTCATAAGCCTTCGTCAGGGTTATGGGTAGAAGAATTTGACCATGTTGGAAAAGCCGACCTAAAAAGTATTGCCTTAGGGTTCTTTTATGTTGACTCCCCAGGATAGTTATCTTCCATTCAGCCAGCCTTCGTCAAGACTGTTGGGAGAAGAGCTTGACCATGTTGGCTGAGACGACCTAAAGCGAGGGGGTTTAGGGTCTTTTTTGCTCCTCTATCGTGGTCAAACATAAGATGTTTTAGTCACCTCTATCGTCGGTTTGGGCCTAATTCAAGTTATTGCCTCTGAGTATTGTAGGCACCCAGGTTGTCTAAGAATTTTACTTAGTTAACACCAAGGCCTGTAAATACCCGGTGTCATTGCCTGTTCAGTTCATTGCGTCTTCCTGCCTCCCAAGCTTTTGCTAACACGAGGGTCTATAGAGGCTATGACTGTAGGTAATCGACCTGGAACATGGGTGGTTATAGGGTCTTTTGAATGCTTTCCATTATTAGACACCTAGGGGATTTGCCCCCATCGTCGGTCATGGACCTAAGTGAAGCATGTGCCTCGCATGTGACTTCGAGGTCTTTTGTGCCTCGGGTATGGTCCCGAGGTCTTTTATGCCTCAGGTGTCATCCCGAGGTCTTTTGCCAACTGCGTAACAGTGGTCTTTTGTTGCCTTGGGGTTGAGCCTGAGGTCTTTTTGGCGCCTCAGGAGTTGAACCTGAGGTCTTTTGGGTGTGCTCCGGGGATCGACAATGATTTGATACTTAGGCGATCCGAATCTTTATAAGAGCTCTTTGACATACTCTGTGGAGTCTTGTACTATGGTCGAGCAAAAATATCATCGCAGTTGGGCTCACCAGAACTATTGAAGATAGGAGGTCGGGTTGGGATCACTAAGCCCCTAACTACTGTAGCTGGTCAGGTCGGGAGCCCGTTGGAGACTGGAAGTTAGGTCGTGATCAATAGACTCCTGACCATTGTAAACTGAAGGTCGAGAATGTCAAACCTAAAGCACTGGGGATCGGCAAGGTCGGGCGGAAAGCACTAGAGGTCGCGCCGGAAACACTCAAGGTCGGACCTAAAGCACTAGAGGTCGGGCCAGAAGCAATGGAGGTCAGGGCGAAAGCCCTCGGGATCAGACTTGAAGCACTCGGGGTCGGACCTGAACCATTGGAGGATAGGCCGGAAGCACTAGAGTTCGGGCCAGAGGCACTCGAGGGTCAGACCTGAAGCACTGGAGATCGGACTTAAAGCACGGGATGTTGGGCCGGAAGCATTGGAGGTCAAGCCGGAAGCACTCGGGGTCAGACTTGAAGCACTGGAGGTCGGGCCGGAAGCACTCGGGTCGGGGCTACCAGACTCTGACTGATGCAAACTGGGGTTCGGGTAGGGGCTGCCGGACTCAGACCGTTCTGATTTGGAGGACGGTCGGGCCGCCAGACCCTAACTGTTGTAAGTTGGAAGAACTGCTAGAACTACTGGGCTTCTCCACATTGTTCTACCCGGGCTATTCTCGCTTCATCTTACTTCTGGAAGGCCCGTTGCTTTCTTGTCCGAAGTCTTTGGTCTTTAGAAACTCTTTAGTGTTAAGGTATTTTCTAACCCTCTATGCAAGTTCAAACAATGTTGCCGGTTGATTTCTGTGAAACGACGTGGCACACTTGGTATGTTGAACTCCTGAGTAGAAGGCTATAATAGCGATAGTTTCATCAAGATCATAGATTCCAAGCATCTATTGATTAAACCGGTTGGTGAATTCCTTGAGGGTCTCATCATTCCTTTGTGTGACTGTCAGTAGCTACATGTCAGGATTTAGCCGTTAATGCATACCGATGAAACTGGTCAATGAACTGCTTGTTGAGTTGCTTAAAACTACGGACCGATCGGGGCTTCAAAGATTTGTACCATTGAGCGGCTGGGCCTTTTAAAGTGCTGAGGAAAGCCAGGCAGTTCAGTTCGTCCGTTTTGGTGGCTAGGACCATCTGAGTCATGTAGGTTCGGACATGGTCGACCGGGTTTCCCGAGCCTTTATAAGAATCTAGGCGAGGCTGCTTGAACTTTCGTGGGATGACAAACCTCGTGATTAGGCTAGAGAACGGTGAGTCTATCTCGGTACGGACATGGTCCTGAGTAGCTTTCTGGCCTAGATTTTGGCCACTTCGTCAATATATTTCTGAAAGTCCTTGATACGGGCCACCACTCTTTCTCGAACGGTATCTGGGGGGTTGGTCAGGTTGGCGGAAGAGGCTTCTTCTTTATAGCTGTGTGCTGTCTGTTGGAAAAACCGGTTTAAGTTAAAACTTTAAACGCGCAGCGGAAAAGTCAAGTTGTAAGAACTTATTTGGTAGCCTATGATCTACTACTCGTCAATTCCATAGATGCGTACAAGAGGGGACAAGAGTTTATACATTAGTGTCTCGAACCCAATTCTGAAATCTTCAACTTCCAGCAGCCTCCACTAGATGGCCTTCACTCTTATGACTCCTATGGATGCTCGCAGGAAGGACAAGGGTTGGTGGGAACCCTAATGGAGAGGATTGGAAGGTTTTGGGAAACCTAAACAGTTTCTACAGCTTTTTCGTATAAAAAACGATGAACTACTTTTCAGAACACAGCTGCCCTATTTATAGATTCCCAGAACCAACCTAGCTCTCGAGCGATCGAAGTGGCTTCGATCGATCGCACATTCGATCGATCGAACCATCTTCAATCGATCGAACCGGTCTAGACTTCAATCGATCGAGACAACTTCGATCGATCGAACCTGTCTTGACAGCATCCTCATTTGCCTTTCCAAGCATCCTAGCGGAGCTAAGAGTGGGACCTCCTAGGCCCTTTATTGTTGGCTCAGATCAGTTGATTAACTCCCATGAACAAACTCTTTGATCAGCAAATTAATCGACTGATCAGTTAACGTTTACTCCACTATAAAACGATAACTGAACTCCAACGCAAAAGAACATATCTGAAGCGATAACTAGACTTGTATGTTGTACTAATGTCCCTCTACCGTCAGCATTCGTAATCATATTCAGGTAGTCGGATAACTGTTACTGTCAACCTGAATCGTGATTACTTCTTGAATTCCTTGAGTCCCATTCACCTCTCATGATTACCAAACATGTTGATAACTCTTATCAATAAGACTGCAGTACTCAGTAATCGACTTGGTGACATTCTCAAGGGAATGCTTACTCTGAAACAGAGGGTAGATTCTGTCTTGACAATATATGTTCACAACCCTATGAATATGACATACCCAAGATACCCAGGTGTTGATCTTCTACAGACCTCACTGATTGGTAAGTCAAAGCAGTCATATCCACTGTCTGTGTTCATAATCGTCTCAAGATTTAGAACACGTACCTTACACAAGTTATGAGTTCCTATCGACTGATTGACAGCCTTGAGCGTCAATAGGAAACTCAGGTCCGTCAATGCACTATAAGCACTAGCATACTAACCAAGAGTCGCACTCTAGTGATTGAGATTTATCACTCCATCCAATGGTAGTTAATGATGCTACAGTGTATACCTGATGAGATATCCAGTCTCATCATCCACTGTGACAAGCTTTAAGTATCAAAGAATAGTAATTCGTATCTCATTGTATGTATCTCATACACACACGAAATACTTACTATGATACTTATGGATTAAACAATCATCTCATGAAAAAAACATACATCATAAAATGTAAAGCCGATATCCATATATTAAAATGCTAATGTCTAATACATATAGTAATGGTTTGAGGGCACAAACCCAACAAACTCCCACTTGCACTCATAACCATACAGGATTACATCTGAGACCTAGACTATCTAGATGACGATCAAAGACCTTCTGTGGCAAGGCCTTTGTAAACGGATCAGCAAGATTGTCAACGGTGGCAATCTTGGTGACAGTCACATCTCCACGTTGAACAATATCTCGGATAAGATGATATTTCCGCTCTACGTGCTTTCCCTTTCCGTGGTTCCTTGGCTCCTTGGACTGAGCCACTGCCCCACTATTATCACAATAAAGCGTAATAGGTGACAGCGACGCTGGTACCACCTCGAGCTCCATAAGGAACTTCTTGAGCCAAACAGCTACCTTTACGGCTTCACAAGCAGCCACATACTCAGCTTCTGTAGTTGAGTCTGCAATGCATTTCTGCTTAATGCTCCTCCAACTGACTGCACCACCTCCCAAGGTAAAGAGATGACCGGATGTCGACTTCCTCGAATCTTTATCTGACATAAAGTCCGAGTCAGTGTATCCTACTGGAATTAACTCACTACCACCGTACATAAGCATGTAATCTTTAGTCCTTCTCAAGTACTTAAGAATGTGCTTGACGGTTGTCCAGTGCTCTGGACCTGGATTCGACTGATATCTGCTAACCATGCCGACGGCAAAGCAAATATCTGGTCTAGTGCATAACATCGCATACATAAGACTTCCCACTGCTGAAGCATAGGGAACTCATATCATGCGATTCCTCTCCTCCTGTGTCTTTGGACACTGGTCCTTGGAGAACGTTAAACCATGCCTGAAAGGTAACAATCCTTTCTTCGAATTATCCATTGAAAACTTAGTTAGCACCTTATCGATATAACCAGCTTGAGACAATCCCATTATCTTTCGCTTGCGATCCCGAAAAAGCTTTATCCCAAGAATATAGCTTGCCTCTCCTAGATCCTTTATATCGAAAGTACTAGCTAGCCAAACCTTGACCGTTGACAATGCCGCTACATCATTCCCAATGAGTAGAATATCGTCAACGTAAAGCACAAGAAAGGCCATCACTTTCCCTTCACACTTCTTGTATACACAAGGTTCATCCAGATTCTGTATGAAACCAAACGACTTGACCACTTGGTCAAATCGGATGTTCCAACTCCTGGATGCCTGCTTAAGCCCATAAATGGACTTTTGCAGCTTGCATATCAAGTTACCTTTCCGACCAGCTATGAACCCTTCTGGTTGTTGCATATAGATGTCCTCCTCAAGATTGCCATTCAAGAATGCAGTCTTGACGTCCATCTGCCAGATCTCATAATCTAGGCATGCAGCAATGGATAAAAGTATTCTGATGGACTTGAGCATGGCTACCGGCGAGAAGGTTTCCTCATAGTCAATGCCCTCCCTCTGAGTATAACCTTTCGCTACAAGCCTAGCCTTAAAGGTCTCAACCTTTCCATCAGATGCTCTTTTCCTCTTGTAGACCCACTTACAACCAATGGGTTTAATATTGGCTGGAAGTTCTACAAGATCCCAGACCTGATTAGAATCCATAGATTCTAATTCAGCCTTCATAGCTTTAACCCAATGTTCTGAATCAACATCAGCCATTGCCTCTTCGTATGTGGCAGGATCAGATTCAGATTCTATGGAGACAGCTTCAAAAACTTCTCCTAAGAACATGTATCTATCAGGCTGGCTGATAATCCTCCCACTACGACGAGGTACCGGTGCGGAAATGGGTGAAGAAGTGGTATTTTCTTGATTTATATCGTTATCAACTACGGGTTGGACTGAGGGCTCTCCTTCTATCTCTCTAAGATCTATCCTTCCCTTAGGTTTATGGTTCATGATATAGTCATCCTCCAAGAAAACAGCATTCGTACTAACAAACACTTTCTGCTCTCTTGGATCATAAAAATACCATCCATAAGTACCATTTGGATACCCTACGAAGTGACATACTTTCGATCTAGAATCCAACTTGCTCATCTTTCCTTTCAGCACAAGTGCCGGACACCCCCATATCCGGAGATGTTGCAATGAAGGCTTGCGCCCAATCCACATCTCTCGTGGTGTCCTGGGAACAGATTTGCTTGGTACTAGATTTAGTATGTACGCAGCGATTTCCAAAGCATAACCCCAAAGGAATAATGGCAACTCTGAATAACTCATCATCGACCTAGTCATGTCTAAAAGAGTCTGATTCCTTCTCTCTGCTACACCGTTCTGCTGAGGCGTACCAGGTGCAGTCAACTGTGACAGAATCCCATTCTGTACGAGGTGATCAATAAACTCATTAGACAGGTACTCGCCACCTCGATCAGATCGAATGGCCTTGATATCTGTGCCCAATTGCTTCTCCACTTCAGCTCTAAACTCTTTGAACTTTTCAAAGGATTCAGACTTGTGATGCATTAGGTACACATATCCATGCCTGGAGTGGTCATCAGTAAATGTTATGAAATACTCATAACCACTCCTTGCTCTAATATTTATTGGTCCACACACATCAGTATGAACTAATTCCAACAATGCATCGGTTCTATTTCCCTTTGTAGGAAAGGGCCTTTTGGTCATTTTACCCTCTAAACAAGACTCGCAGACTTCCATTGGTTCTAAAACCAAATCGCCCAAGATCCCTTCTTTGACTAGTCTGCCAATCCTATTTAGATTGATATGGCCAAGCCTCATATGCCAAAGCCTTGTTGGATTAGTGGAAGGTCTCTTTCTTTTAGATGGTACATTAACCATTGAGTTATTAAGTTCCATGCAAGAGTCTTTAGAAATATGGGGAGTAATCATATAAAAACCATTTGATTTAACACCAGAACATATAAAAGAACTATTTCTTTTAATCACAACTTCAGTTCCAAAAATGAAAAGAATAACCATTATTCGATAAATTAGAAACTGAAATTAAATTACGTCTCATTAAAGGGACGTAAAGTACATCTGATAAAATCAAAATTTTATTGTCTAGAAATTCTAAAACTACGACTCCTATAGCAACCGCAGAAACGGTTGCGCTAGAACCTAGAGTAAGTACGATTTCCCCATCACTGCACCTCCTGGTTGATCTGAACCCCTGCAATGAATTACAGATATGGTTAGTCGCACCAGAATCAATGCACCAAGTGTTTGAAGTATCCGTTATAAAACTTACTTCAATCACATGTGATTCAATCATACCTTGAACTCTTGTAGCTAAGAATTCTGGACAGTTCCTCTTCCAGTGGCCCTTCTCACCGCATTGGAAACACTTTCCTTTGCCTTAGCCACCCACCTTCCCTTTGCCCTTACCTTTTCCCTTAGATTTTGCAATCTTAGGGACTGGTCCAACACTTGAACCACCAGTGCTAGCTTTCTTCTTCCCTTTCTTTCCTTTCGGCACAGATCGGGAGGAGGAAGCGCTTTTCTCAACGTTCAAAACGTTGACCCCAGGTTTGATCACCCCTTCCGCTGCCAAAAGAGAACTCATCAATTCGCTCATTGAAAAATTCATTTGATTCATATTATAGTTAAGTTTAAATTGAGCGAATGAAGGCGACAGCGAATTGAGGATCATATCAACTTGGGTTTGTGCATCGATGTTGGCACCTAGGGTCTCCAGCTCGTTTAAATAACCAATCATTTTTAAAACATGTTCCTTGACCGGAGTCCCTTCCGACATCTTTGCACTCATTATCTTTTGCATGGCTACCTACCTGGCAAGCCTGCCATGCTCCCCAAACATCTTTTTCAGGGATGTGATAATGTCACTGGCAGAATCATTCGATTGGAATTGGTGTTGCAACACACCAGCCATTGAGGCCAGAATATAGCAACGAGCCATTCCATTCGACTTCTTCCATTTGTCAAACTCGCGTCTGGCAGCTGCCGAAGCATTTGCCGCGGGTTCTTCGGGGCATGGGGTGGTGAGGACATATATGTGATCCTCCGCAGTTAACACGATGTCAAGGTTACGTTTCCATTCAGTGTAGTTGTTTCCAGTTAACTTGTTTTGAGTGAGTATGGTGGCAAGTGGACTAAATGCAGATCCAGACATTATGATTACTGAAAATCAAACAAACAAAATAAATATGGATATCAGGATTTGACAGTTTGAAATAAAAGAATCCTTAAAACTCTTATTTTAAAACAAAGTCTCCGGAATATCGAAACAAAAGACTAAAGCCTCCGTGTGGAGGTCAATTTTCTATTTTTCGATTAATCAAGACTTGTCCGCTATGCAACTCTTGCAAAACAAGTTATGACTCCCGATCCCTTTTGATCTCTAAGTTTCTGAACAATGCCCCGTGTGGGATCCCTTATCCATAGCTTAGCTAGTGTGTACCATTAACTAGGATCCAATCACAACCGTCTCAAGTAGCGCCTCCGTGTGGTGGTCACCCTCTAACACGTCTGATTGATCCTATCATAAGAAGTTCACACCCAGTAACCAATGAGTAATGCACCCTCCGTATGGAATGATCACCCCTGACGAGGTGACACAGAATGCACCACTCATCTTACAGTGAACCGTTAATGGAAGATCGTGGGTGTAATCAATAAGACCCTCTCCCACTAGTTTTAGTAAAAAGGATTTTGCTTTTTGAGAAAATCTGTTTCTACACACTTCCCATAAACATCTAATGTTTACTAATGTGTTGAAAACGGTTTTTTGAATTTTATTTTAGAAAACTTGTTTTGCGTGCATGCAACAATGTATTATACGCCAATCACAAACCAAGCACATAAAACAAAAAACTAAAATGAAATATAGGCATTCAAACAATGCCTCTATCTCCCATGGCTCTATCTCTATAGAACCTCCTTTTGGTTTGATCGCCTCTAGCTCCATCTTCATGGATAACGGCTCCTTGCTCCATCTTCATGGATTTTCTAATTCTATTACATTTGTCCTATGCTTTTTTCGAAGTTTACAATTTATCTAGAAATAGAAATAACAATAAAATAAAAGGCTAGGGAAACCGGTGCGACTTTCCTTTTCGTAGGATTGAAGTCGCAGCGCCCTTTACATATGCCTTAAAACCAAACCAAACTTAAATTACAACATGCACCAATCTCAAACAATTTTAATACAAATATTCAAATGATTTGGTGCCATGGGAGATAGCGACTAATCTAGCTGCAAAAGGGTTAGTCGTACACACATCCATACATACATAACAAATATATGTAACTGTTGAAACACTTAATTGATTCACACAGTATATAAACTCTTTACATACTGAATTAGAACTTAAAACAACATCTTACTTCTCTGTCACAGTTCGATCGATCGAAGACCGTTCGATCGCTCGAACCTTCGATCGATTGAACACTGTTCAATCGCTTGAACATTCTGTTTCACAGAATTATTTGAAAATTTTACAGAATATTTTAAAATTAAAGTTTTTAATTTCAAAACACTTTAAAATTGTGAAACAGAGAACCTGACAAAGACTCTGTCTCGATCGATCTAACTTCATTCGATCGATCGAATACCAGAGGTTTCGATCGATCGAATACTGTTCGATCGCTCGAGTACAGAGAATGTTTGATCGATCGAAAATTGTTCGATCGATCGAACCCGCCTTGCATCCCATGCAATCACAGATTTGTATTCTGCTGCGATAACACTGCAGAAACAGATCTGTGACAATGCCGTTTCGAAAATAGTTCTAAAATCAACATGCAAATCAATATAGTGTTCCAAAAACGCATCTATAGATCCAAACGAGCGTGGCTCTGATACCAATTGATGGAAAAACCGGTTTAAGTTAAAAGTTTAAACGCGCAGCGGAAAAGTCAAGTTGTAAAAACTTATTTGGTAGCCTATGATCTACTACTCGTCAATTCCATAGATGCGTACAAGAGGGGACAAGAGTTTATACCTTAGTGTCTTGAACCCAATTCTGAAATCTTCAACTTCCAGCAGCCTCCACTAGATGGCCTTCACTCTTATGACTCCTATGGATGCTCGCAGGAAGGACTAGGGGTTGGTGGGAACCCTAATGGAGAGGATTGGAAGGTTTTGGGAAACCTAAACAGTTTCTGCAGCTTTTTCATATAAAAAACGACGAACTACTTTTCAGAACGCAGCTGCCCTATTTATAGATTCCCAGAACCGACCTAGCTCTCGAGCGATCGAAGTGGCTTCGATCGATCGCACATTCGATCGATCGAACCATCTTCAATCGATCGAACCGGTCTAGACTTCAATCGATCGAGACAACTTCGATCGATCGAACCTGTCTTGACAGCATCCTCATTTGCCTTTCCAAGCATCCTAGCGGAGCTAAGAGTGGGACCTCCTAGGCTCTTTATTGTTGGCTCAGATCAGTTGATTAACTCCCATGACCAAACTCTTTGATCAGCAAATTAATCAACTAATCAGTTAACGTTTACTCCACTATAAAACGATAACTGAACTCCAACGCAAAAGAACATATCCGAAGCGATAACTAGACTTGTATGTTGTACTAATGTCCCTCTACCGTCAGCATTCGTAATCATATTCAGGTAGTCGGATAACTGTTACTGTCAACCTGAATCGTGTTTACTTCTTGAATTCCTTGAGTCCCATTCACCTCTCATGATTACCAAACATGTTGATAACTCTTATCAATAAGACTGCAGTACTCAGTAATCGACTTGGTGACATTCTCAAGGGAATGCTTACTCTGAAACAGAGGGTAGATTCTGTCTTGACAATATATGTTCACAACCCTATGAATATGACATACCCAAGATACCCAGGTGTTGATCTTCAATAGACCTCACTGATTGGTAAGTCAAAGCAGTCATATCCACAGTCTGTGTTCATAATCGTCTCAAGATTGAGAACACGTACCTTACACAAGTTATGAGTTCCTATCGACTGATTGACAGCCTTGAGCGTCAATAGGAAACTCAGGTCCGTCAATGCACTATAAGCACTAGCATACTAACCAAGAGTCGCACTCTAGTGATTGAGATTTATCACTCCATCCAATGGTAGTTAATGATGCTACAGTGTATACCTGATGAGATATCCAGTCTCATCATCCACTGTGACAAGCTTTAAGTATCAAAGAATAGTAATTCGTATCTCATTGTATGTATCGCATACACACACGAAATACTTACTATGATACTTATGGATTAAAAAATCATCTCATGAAAGAAACATACATCATAAAATGTAAAGCCGATATCCATATATTAAAATGCTAATGTCTAATACATATAGTAATGGTTTGAGGGCACAAACCCAACACTGTCCTCTTGGATCGGGATCGGCTATGACTCCGACTGATCGTGTGCCTAAGGCCACCTCGGCTCTTCACCGAGTGACCCTGGACTGATTCCCGAGCCATATGATCATGCCTCTTCTCTCGGGCAGCATGTCTACCGCTGATGTCTGTGGCACCCTTAACGTGGGACGGGTTCGCTCAGGCACGTTGCCTGGTCAAGATTGGATCCCGACCGTATGCAACGTTCCCAGGAGATTTCCCGACAACTGGAGGGTTGTTTTGTTGGGCCAGTTGGGCTTCAATCTGCTGTTGGGTTTGACACTGGATCTTTAAGAGTTATGTGAGGGTTGGGGTGATCTGCTGTGGTGTCAGAACCACCGAGACTAGCGGGATAGCCCAGCCTGCCCACTGCGCAGCCTTCTTACCCTTCTTCGGAGGCATGATTATCAGCTACGAGATTTTTTCGTCGAGAAATCTGTCGATTCCCACAGACGGCGCCAAGCCGATGATGCCAAAATTTGGTTAAAGTAAATTAGAGCAGATTAAGGAGAGAGAGAGAGATTGAGAGACTGATTTTTTGTATGTGGTTCAGTCTTGTTAATGAAGGAACCTACATCCATGTGTGTGTCTGAGCACTTTCACTGTACTATAAAAATCCAGTGACCTGTATTGAACTAACAATAGTTTAGAGCTATCGTTGGTCGGTCGGGCGTAATGGTGATTGCTATAGGGGTGCTATACAGACTGAAAAGTTGATCCCTTTCTATGAGGGTGAGTGGTCTCTTTCATAGATGCAAGAGACCTAGTCGTACAAGGAAATTATACCGATTAGGTAATACATTCTGATTTAGGATTGATTGGCATCAATCATGGTGGGGTTTCCTAATTGAATTAGGAAAAGATTTGCACTTTCCATTAGTCTTCTAGCTGAGATGGGAAACTGTTGGAGTCTGAGGAGTTTGGGATGCGCCTATGAGTTAGCTGACATGGACCTGAAATGTATTATAATTGGATTGCATAGTCTGAACTATAGGCCAAGGTCAGAACTAGCTGGTTGGTCGGGTCGAGACCGATCAGGTTTGGAGCTCGGGAGGTCTGCCCCGGAGGTCGGGAGGTCAGACTTAGAGGTCAGGAGGTCGAACCTGAAGGTTGGTAGGTCAGACCTGAAGGGAACCGCACAGCCATATAGTAGAGCCAATTTTGAATTTATCAGTTGCCCCCCATTTCCAAGGTTGGATGGATACCATATCGAGGCAAGTTTAGAAATCTGTTAACTGCTCAGGAAGATTGCCTCGGAGCTTTTGAGTTTAGTGAACTCGTGGGAACCGACTAAGAGTTCAGACTTAGCCTAATTCAAAATCTTTAAGTGCTTAGGAAATGGCTAAGAGTTGAGACTCAGCCTAATTCGGAGTCTTTTGGTTGAGTTAGCTCCCAGGATGGTAATCTGTGCTCATAAGCCTTCGTCAGGGTTATGGGTAGAAGAATTTGACCATATTGGAAAAGCCGACCTAAAAAGTATTGCCTTAGGGTTCTTTTATGTTGACTCCCCAGGATAGTTATCTTCCATTCAGCCAGCCTTCGTCAAGACTGTTGGGAGAAGAGCTTGACCTTGTTGGCAGAGCCGACCTAAAGCGAGGGGGTTTAGGGTCTTTTTTGCTCCTCTATCGTGGTCAAACATAAGATGTTTTAGTCACCTCTATCGTCTGTTTGGGCCTAATTCGAGTTATTGCCTCTGAGTATTGTAGGCACCCAGGTTGTCTAAGAATTTTACTTAGTTAACACCAAGGCCTGTAAATACCCGGTGTCATTGCCTGTTTAGTTCATTGCATCTTACTGCCTCCCAAGCTTTTGCTAACACGAGGGTCTATAGAGGCTATGACTGTAGGTAATCGACCTGGAATATGGGTGGTTATAGGGTCTTTTGAATGCTTTCCATTATTAGACACCTAGGGGATTTGCCCCCATCGTCGGTCATGGACCTAAGTGAAGCATGTGCCTCGCATGTGACTTCGAGGTCTTTTGTGCCTCGGGTATGGTCCCGAGGTCTTTTATGCCTCAGGTGTCATCCCGAGGTCTTTGCCAACTGCGTAACAGTGGTCTTTTGTTGCCTTGGGGTTGAGCCTGAGGTCTTTTTGGCGCCTCAGGAATTGAACCTGAGGTCTTTTGGGTGTGCTCCGGGGATCGACAATGATTTGATACTTAGGCGATCCGAATCTTTATAAGAGCTCTTTGACATACTCTGTGGAGTCTTGTACTATGGTCGAGCAAAAATATCATCGTAGTTAGGCTCACCAGAACTATTGAAGATAGGAGGTCGGGTTGGGATCACTAAGCCCCTGACTACTGTAGTTGGTCAGGTCGGGAGCCCGTTGGAGATTGGAAGTTAGGTCGTGATCAATAGACTCCTGACCATTGTAAACTGAAGGTCGAGAATGTCAAACCTAAAGCACTGGGGATCGGCAAGGTCGGGCGAAAAGCACTAGAGGTCGCGCCGGAAACACTCAAGGTCGGACCTAAAGCACTAGAGGTCGGGCCAGAAGCAATGGAGGTCAGGGCGAAAGCCCTCGGGATCAGACTTGAAGCACTCGGGGTCGGACCTGAACCATTGGAGGATAGGCCGGAAGCACTAGAGTTCGGGCCAGAGGCACTTGAGGGTCAGACCTGAAGCACTGGAGATCGGATTTAAAGCACGGGATGATGGGCCGGAAGCATTGGAGGTCAGGCCGGAAGCACTCGGGGTCAGACTTGAAGCACTGGAGGTCGGGCCGGAAGCACTCGGATCGGGGCTACCAAACTCTGACTGATGCAAACTGGGGTTCGGGTAAGGGCTGCCGGACTCAGACCGTTCTGATTTGGAGGACGGTCGGGCCGCCAGACCCTAACTATTGTAAGTTGGAAGAACTGCTAGAACTACTGGGCTTCTCCACATTGTTCTACCCGGGCTATTCTCGCTTCATCTTACTTCTGGAAGGCCCGTTGCTTTCTTGTCCGAAGTCTTTGGTCTTTAGAAACTCTTTAGTGTTAATGTATTTTCTAACCCTCTATGCAAGTTCAAACAATGTTGCCGGTTGATTTCTGTGAAACGACGTGGCACACTTGGTATGTTGAACTCCTGAGTAGAAGGCTATAATAGCGATAGTTTCATCAAGATCATAGATTCCAAGCATCTATTGATTAAACCGGTTGGTGAATTCCTTGAGGGTCTCATCATTCCTTTGTGTGACTGTCAGTAGCTACATGTCAGGATTTAGCCGTTAATGCATACCGATGAAACTGGTCAATGAACTGCTTGTTGAGTTGCTTAAAACTACGGACCGATCGGGGCTTCAAAGATTTGTACCATTGGGCGACTGGGCCTTTTAAAGTGCTGAGGAAAGCCAGGCAGTTCAGTTCGTCCGTTTTGGTGGCCAGGGCCATCTGAGCCATGTAGGTTCGGACATGGTCGACCGGGTTTCCCGAGCCTTTATAAGAATCTAGGCGAGGCTGCTTGAACTTTCGTGGGATGACAAACCTCATGATTAGGCTAGAGAACGATGAGTCTATCTCGGTACGGACATGGTCCTGAGTAGCTTTCTGGCCTAGATTTTGGCCATTTCGTCAATATATTTCTGAAAGTCCTTGATACGGGCCACCACTCTTTCTCGAACGGTATCTAGGGGGTTGGTCGGGTTGGAGGAAGAGGCTTCTTCTTTATAGCTGTGTGCTGTCCTCTTGGATCGGGCTCGGCTATGACTCCGGCTGATCGTGTGCCTAAGGCCACCTCGGCTCTTCACCGAGTGACCCTGGACTGATTCCCGAGCCATATGCTCATGCCTCTTCTCTCGGGCAGCACGTCTACCGCTGATGTCTGTGGCACCCTTAACGTGGGACGGGTTCACTCAGGCACGTTGCCTGGTCAAGATTGGATCCCGACCGTATGTAACGTTCCCAGGAGATTTCCCGACAACTGGAGGGTTGTTTTGTTGGGCCAGTAGGGCTTCAATCTGCTGTTGGGTTTGACACTGGATCTTTAAGAGTTGTGTGAGGGTTGGGGTGATCTGCTGTGGTGTCAGAACCACCGAGACTAGCGGGATAGCCCAGCCTGCCCACTGCGCAGCCTTCTTACCCTTCTTCGGAGGCATGATTATCAGCTACGAGATTTTTTCGTCGAAAAATCTGTCGATTCCCACAGACGGCGCCATGCCGATGATGCCAAAATTTGGTTAAAGTAAATTAGAGCAGATTAAGGAGAGAGAAAGAGTGAGAGACTGATTTTTTGTATGTGGTTCAGTGTTGTTAATGAAGGAACCTACGTCCATGTGTGTGTCTGACCACGTTCACTATACTGTAAAAATCCGGTGACCTGTGTTGAACCAACAATAGTTTGGAGCTACCGTAGGTCGGTCGGGCGTAATGGTGATTGCTATAGGGGTGCTATACAGACTGAAAAGTTGATCCCTTTCAATGAGGGTGAGTGGTCTCTTTTATAGATGCAAGAGACCTAGTCGTACAAGAAAATTATACCGATTAGGTAATACAATCTGATTCAAGATTGATTGGCATCAATCATGGTGGGGTTTCCTAATTAAATTAGGAAACAATTTGCACTTTCCATTAGTCTTCTAGCTGAGATAGCAAACTGTTGGAGTTTGAGCAGTTTGGGACGCGCCTATGAGTTAGCTGACCTATACCTGAACTGTATTATAATTGGACTACATATTCTGACCCATAGGTCGGGGTCGGTACCGGTCGATTGGTCAGGTCAGAACCGGCCGGGGTCGGAGCACTGGAGGTTGGCTTGGAGGTCGGGAGCTCGGACCTAGAGGTCAGGAGGTCAGACTTGGAGGTCGGGAGGTTGGACCTGAAGGGAACCACACGGTCATATAGTAGAGCCAATTTTGGGAGTATCACTAATTAACCTTTGATATATAGGAAACAATGGAGCAGATGACCGTCGAGCCCACCCTAGAGGGATCCATCCCATCCATGGAGGAAGAAATTTTGGAGCAAGTACTAGGAAGGAGGTCCGGATATTTCAAAGGACTCGCCCATGGGGTGCGACTGTTGCCTTCTAGACCAACATCTCATACAATGTATGAGGAAAGGGCACGCGAAGCGAACATAAGGACAAACCAGGCATTACAAAAGGTTACAGATGTGAGAGCAGAAGTGGCAGAGCTTCGCGCTTTGGTAGAGTCGCTGAGAGGCTAAGGGGGACCATCTAGTTGATATGGTAAGAATTAATAAATTTTGCAAATATTCAAAATAAAACTTCCTGTTTGTGAGTTAAATTTTGTATACACACGCCTAAAAAACTTGTGGGAACAAAAGGGACCCGTACTGAGACCCTTATCCGTAAGCAATGTAACTTTACGGACACCTTACACACGCCTAAAGAAACTTGTGGGAACAAATGGGACCCTTATCGGATGCCCGGGTTGAGAATTAGGCAAAAAAAAATAGAATTTAACACACCTAAGCTTCCTAATAATTAGTTTCGGGATTTGGACAGGTGAAACGGTGAACCGCCGTCCCGTAGGCAATGTAACTTCACCGACACCTCACACGCCTAAAAAAACTTATGGGAACAAACAGGACCCTTATCGGATGCCCGGGTTGAGAGTTAGGCAAAAAAAATAGAATTTAACACACCTAAGCTTCCTAATACTTAGTTTAGGGGTTTGGACGGGTGAAACGGTGAACCGCCATCCTGTAAGCAAAGTAACTTCACCGACACCTTATACACGCCAAAAAAAACTTATGCGAACAAACGGGACCCTTATAGATGCCCGAGTTCAAAGTTAGGAAAAAAAATATAATTTAACATACCTAAGCTTCCTAATAATTTGTTTCGGGGTTTGGATGGGTGAAATGGTGAATCGCCATCCCATAAACAATGTAACTTCACCGACACCTCACACACACCTAAAGAAACTTATGGGAACAAACGGGACCCTTATCGGATGCCCTAGTTGAGAGTTAGGCAAAAAAATAAAATTTAACACACCTAAGCTTCCTAATACTTAGTTTCGGGGTTTGGACTGGTGAAATGGTGAACCGCCGTCCTGTAATCAACGTAACTTCACCGATACCTTACACACGCCTAAAGAAACTTGTGGGAACAAACGAGACCTTATTGGATGCCCGATTTGAAAGTCAGGCAGAAAAAATAGAATTTCACACACCTAAGCTTCCTAAAACTTAGTTTCGGGGTTTGGACGGGTGAAAGGATGAGCCACCGTCCCGTAAACAATGTAACATCACCGACACCATACACATGCCTAAAAAAACTTGTGGGAACAAACGGGACCCTTATCGAATGTCCGGTTTGAGAGAGAAGAATAGTTATACAGGCTTAGAGAGAGTAATCACTCTCTCTCTATTATTATATTAACATCAAAATAGAAAATAAATAATTGCACATAAGTCCTCAGATAATATGAGAAATACGAAATAACTCTCAACACTCCCCCTCAAGCTGGGGCAAAAATATCTCTCATACCCAGCTTGCTACGAATAAAATAAAAAGGTCTACTAGAAAGACTCTTAGTTAAAACATCAGCCAACTGCTCCCCTGACTTTACAAATGGAGTACAAATAGTTCCACTATTTAACTTCTCCTTAATAAAGTGTCAATCGATTTCAACATACTTGGTTCTATCGCGTTGCACTGGATTGTGAGCTATGCTGATCGCTGACTTGTTGTCACAGTATAACCTCATTGAATCCTTAGGCCCAAAGCCAAGGTCAACCAAAATAATTTGAATCCACAGTAGCTCACACACCCCTTGTGCCATGGCTTGAAACTCTGCCTCTGCACTCGATCGAGCTACTACCGACTACTTTTTGCTTCTTCAAGTAACAAGATTACCGCCAACAAAGGAACAATACCCTGTAGTCGATCGCCTCGCTGACTTTTTGCTTCTTCTACTTGGGTATGACCATGCCTAGCAAAGAATAACCCTTTTCCTAGAGCTGATTTGAGGTACCTTACAATCTGAAAAATAGCATCAAGGTGAGTCTGTCTTGGGGAGTGCATAAATTGGCTAACTACACTCATAGCAAAGGCAATGTCCGGTCTGGTGTGGGAAAGATAAATCAGTCTGCCTACGAGTCTCTAATATCTTCCCTTGTCAACTAATTCCCCACTTGGATCATCACTCAGTTTCAAATTTGGATCCATTAGAGTATCAGCTGCCTTACACCCAAGCATTCATGTCTCCTTCAGCAGATCCAATACATACTTTCGCTGTGAAATAAATATTCCCTCTTGAGACCATGCAACCTCGATTCCCAAGAAGTACTTTAAACTCCCCAAATCCTTGATTTCAAATTCCTTGGCAGGACGAACTTTCAACTGTCCCATTTTCTCTAAATCATTCCTTGTGAGGACTATGTCATCCACATAAACAATTAAAGTAGTCAACTTACCTCCTAAAGAGTGTTTTATGAAAAGTGTATGATCCCCTTGGCTCTGTTTGAATCCATACCTAATCATGGCTTGTGAAAATCTATCGAACCATGCTCTAGGTAATTGCTTGAGCCCATATAAAGACTTTTTGAGACGACATACTATCCCCTTTGTCTTGGTGCTCTCAAAGCCTGGAGGAATATCCATGTACACCTCCTCGTCTAAGTCACCATGTATGAAAGAATTTTTAACGTCGAACTGATGTAGAGGCCACTCCGAATTTGCTGCGAGAGATAACAGGATTCTAATCGAGTTCATCTTAGCCACTGGAGCAAAGGTCTCCTGATAATATGCCCCGTAAGTCTGGTAAACCTTTTAGCCACTAACCTTGCTTTGTACCTCTCCACTGTCCCATCAGCTTTGTGTTTTACAATGAACACCCACTTGCACCCTACCATCTTCTTTCCCCGAAGTAATTCTGTTAATTCCTAAGTGCAATTTTTGGAGAGTGCTTTCATCTCCTCAACCATGGTAGACTTCCAATTAGGATCAGACAAAGCTTCCTAGACATGATTAGGAACAGAAATAGAGGAAATTTTGTACACAAAAGCTCTATAGGAAGGAGATAAACGAGAGTATGAAACAAAGTTAGAGAGAGGGTGTTTGGTACATGCCCTAATGCCCTTTGGATGAGCAATTGAAATGTCTAAATCATCACTAGAATCAAGAATAGAAATTGGGGAACTAAACATACCTAGACCATCATCATCACTAGAAGTAATTGGCTGCAATGAAGAAAAAGGAATAGCCTCTTTCTCTGATGCCCCAAACCATTTTCTATCCTTATTCTTTGAGCATGTTAGTAACTCTTTCTGTTTCCCCTTCTCCGTAGCTTGTTCTCTATCTCCCTCACTCTTCTTAGATTCCCCCTCCACTCTCTCATTTTTAACTTTTTCAACTCCATTTTTAGCTTTTTCAGCTCCTTCATTTTCAGATTTTTCAACTCCTTTTTCAACTCCTTCATTGTATACAATAGTACTAGGCATACCAGGCATCTTTTCCTCACTCTCTTTCTCCCCCTGAAGAGATGACTGTGGAGACTGAAAGTAGGAGTATGTCTCATAATGGAAGGTAACATCAAAAGAGACATACCACGTACGTGAAGGAGGATGATTGCACTTATATCCCTTTTGAGTGGGGGAATAACCTAGGAAAACGCACTTAATAGCACGAGGATCCAATTTTTTTTGGGATAGAGAGTGATTGTGGACAAAACAGACACAACCAAAGACTTTAGGAGAAATACCAAACAGAGAGGACGGTTGAAGAAGAACTTTAATAGGGGATTTTTTACCGAGGACACTAGTGGGTAACCTATTGATAAGATAGGCAGCAGTCAAAATAGCCTCCCCCCAATAGGACTTTGGAAGTTGCATTGAAAACATCATGGACCTAGCAGTTTCGAACAATTGCCGATTCTTGCGCTCAGCAACGCCATTCTGTTGGGGGGAATTAGTACAGGAAGTTTGGTGGATCATTCCATGCTCAGAAAAATAATCTTGAAGACCACCATAAATATACTCTCCTCCTTCATCAGAACGGATAATTTTTACAACAGTACTAAATTAAGTGCAAATCATTTTGTGAAATGTTTTAAAAATGGAAAACACTTCATTCTTGTGTTTCATAAGATACACCCAAGTAGTACGAGAAAAATCATCGATAAAAGTAACAAACCACTTAAAACCATTCAAAGAAGAAAAATGAGTGGGACCCCACACATCAGTATGAATAAGCTGGAAAGGAGAAGTACTTTTATTTAAACATAAATTAAAAGTGGCAGGATGATGCTTGCCAAGTTCACAAGCCTCACAGAAAACATTCGAAATGTCTTTATCATTTATTAATGAAGGAAACAAATAACTAAGAAGAAAAAAAGATGGATGTCCTAGTCTTTGGTGCCACAACCACGCCTCCTCGGGAAGATTCTCCCTCGATGAATGATAGGCACTTTTGGTCACACATCCACTTCCAACTTTATTGGGCGTCAGGAAATAGAGTCCCTTCGCTTCCCTACCACTGCCAATCATCTTCTTTGTGGAGAGGTCCTGAAAAACACAGTGAGAAGGAAAAAAGGTTACACAACAATTAAGATCACGTATAAGTCAACTAATGGAGAGAAGATTAGTTGAAAATTTTGGGACATGAAGAACAGAAGATAAGGCTAGTGAATCAGAAGCATAAACGACACCTTTACCAGAAATGGAAGAAAAATTACCATCAGCTGTTCAAACTTTATCTTTACTAGAACAAGGATTATAAGTAGAAAAGACCGCGGACAAACCAGTCATATGATCGGAAGCCCCTAAGTCATGGTTGGCGAGACGGAGCATGTAAAGCACTAGGAAAATTAACAACATTACCTGCTGAGCAAAAGAGGTAGAAGAGCTTATGGGAGCGTCAAGTTGTGCCATAATACGCCTCAAAGTCTCCATATCAGTACTACTGATGCTCCCACTAGCAGGTGAAGGAAAAGCTGACTCCTCTGAGTAAGTCACATCGAGACCACTGGATAAGTTAGCACGAGGTCCATTCCCCCTACCACCATTTCGACTTCAACCCCATCCATCCCCCTTTCCTTTAGTGAAAGGAGGATGACCATGAAGCTTCCAGCAACTTTGTCGATTATGATAAGGTCTATTGCAGTAATCACAGAACTGCTTACCATTGTCTTCTGTTGTCTCATCTGTCAGAGGTTGGTTCTTGAGAGGAGAAGGACCCTTAGTCCCTCTTTAGCTAGAGGCTAAGACTGGCATGTCAGTAGAAGTAGGGGCAAGCATAGTTGAATGATGACTTTCTTCATTCTGAACATACGCAAATGCTTCCCAGAGAGAGGGTAAAGGGTCCATCCCGAGAACTCGACTTCGCACCTGATCAAACTCTGTATTGAGTCCAGTCAAGAACTTAAAAATTCTCTCACTCTCGATATATTCCTTAAAGCTAGTGCATCCGTGGGGTTGACAGGACGATAATTCTTCAAATGATCCAAATGTTTCCACGTCGTCGATAGAGAGGTATAATACTACAGAATAGTACGCTCACCTTGAACCTCCACCTCAATACCCCTACGAAGTTCGTAAACTTGAGCCACATTCCCTTGCCGGGCATACGTTTGAGCAAGAGTATCCTAGATATCCTGTGCAGTCTCCTTCTCCAAGAAAAATTCGGCAATTGATGGCTCCATCGAGTGAACGAGCCAACTCATAACCAGATAATTATCTACCTCCCACTTGGCATAAGTGGAATCTTCACGACTAGGTGCCTTGCGTGTACCATCAACATAGCCAAACTTTGCTCTACTACGGAGCCAGAAGATGGCAGACTGAGACCAAGAGATATAATTTTCACCATTGAATAAGGTTGTGGTAAGTTTTGTACTTGGGTTCTCAGTAATGAGGGAGTGCTTCTTATTACCTATAGGAGAACTCACAATGCCAGTGGTAGGGGGGGTAAGCAAATACTCTTTTTACATCTTGTAGAGAACTCTGGGTTTGAATAATCACATGCGGCAAGAAGGTAAACTAGTCGTCACATGCACCAAACAAGTGCAAAAATCCAATTTATGGACAGTTCATTGGTCCAGAGATGGACCTAAACCTTAGAAAAGATTAGGGTTGTGATCAGATCAAGGGTTTGTAGAGTACCCACTGATCTAGGGTTGAGAAAAGAGAAGAAAATGATTAGGTATGGTTTGGTGAGGCCAAAATAGTCTGAAGAGATTGACCATAGGGATTTAGGGTTACCGAGACAAGTAGAGGAGGCTAGGAGGGGTCCGGCGCAGCCTAGGGGGCCATGAAGTGGTCCGGCGAAGGCTGGGTGGGTGTATGGTGGCTCGGCGAGTGCTAGGTGGGTGGTTGGTGGTGCGGCGCAGGTTGGGTAGCTAGCTGATGGTGCGGCGAAGGCTTGGTAGGTGGCTGATGGTGCGGCAGGTGGTGGTTGGTGTTGATGGTGGTAAACCCTATTAGGGTGGCTCTGATACCATGTTGAATTAGAGAGAAGAATAGTTTTACAGGCTTAGAGAGAGTAATCACTCTCTCTATTATTATATTAACATCAAAATAGAAAATAAATAATTACACATAAGTCCTCAGATAATATGAGAAATACGAAATAACTCTCAACATAACACACCTAAGCTTCCTAACACTTAATTTCAGGGTTTGGACGGGTGAAATTGTGAACCGATGTCCCGTAAGCAACATAATTTCACCAACACCTCACACATGACTAAAGAAACTTGTGGGAACAAACGGGACTCTTATCGGATGCCCGGGTTGAGAGTTTGGCGAAAAAATAGAATTTCACACACCTAAGCTTCCTAATACTTAGTTTCGGGATTTGGACGGGTGAAATGGTAAACCGCCATCCCATAAGCAACGTAGCGTCACCGACACCTTACACACGTCCAAAGAAACTTGTGGAAACAAATGGGACCCTTATCCGATGCCCGGTTTGAGAGTTAGGCAAAAAAATAGAATTTCACACACCTAAGCTTCCTAAAACTTAATTTCGGGATTTAGACGGGTGAAACTGTGGACCGCCGTCCCGTAAACAACGTAACTTCATTGACACCTTACACATGCCTAATGAAACTTGTGGGAACAAACGGGACCCTTATCGGATGCCCGGTTTGAGAGTTAGGCGAAAAAATAGAATTTCACACACCTGAGCTTCCTAAAACTTAGTTTCGGGGTCTGGACGGGTGAAATGGTGAACTGCCATCCTGTAAGCAACGTAACTTCACCGATACCTTACACACGCCTAAAGAAACTTGTGGGAACAAACGGGACACTTATCGGATGCCCTGTTTAAGAGTTAGGCGAAAAAATAGAATTTCAAATACTTGGGAATAATATGTTTTTGTGTTTTGGTTTTTGTAATCTCTTATTAGTTGTAGATTGTAAATACTAAATTACTTTTTTTTTTTTTTTTTTTTTTGTTTCAGGTATGGAGTTTAATTGAAAGATTGCCGACTTTGGAATGATTTTATTTTTTTATTGAATTCGGAGACACTTAAACTTTAGTGACTTAATTTGTACTGAATTAAACATGATGGACATGATCTTGGATTTATTAAATGACTTTATTCACATACTTTATATGAATTGTTGGATCTTGTACGTGAATGATTATTTTGTGAGCATAAAATTTTGTTTATGATTACAAATATATTGATATAGCAGGTATACAATACAGGGAAACAAAAAAAAGCAAAAAAAACAAAATTACAAAATTTTAATTTCTGATGTAGTATTTGTGGCGCACTTGTTACGTCATAAATGTTATCATATATAATTTGGTTATAGTATTTGTGGCGCAAATATCGCGTCACAAATACTACTGTGAGAAATTTGATTACATTATTTATGGCGCAAAATGTGTGTCGTAAATACATTAAAACTAAATTTCTGAAAACTATTTGTGGCATAGGCAACGCACCACAAAAAGTAGTTATTTGCGACGCAAAATTCACGCGTCATAATTAGTTATACTATTTGTGGCGCATTGGATACCCAATAATATATGCCTATTTCCGATGCAAATAACTTTTATTTACGCGCCACAAAAAATCTGTTTCGTTATAGTGTTAACTGATGTGGGATCTCACAGCGCAAGACAACAAATTATCTAGAAGGTAATGTAGAACATGATGATGACATCCTTTAAGTTAATAACCACCATGTTAGAGAAGTCTAGGGAAGCCCATACTTGATTGGAAATGGCCCATTGGTCAATATTTATCTTTTTGTTCAAAATTGTACATAGCTTTTCAGCCAAATTTCTTCTTTTAGACCATGAACAGTGCTTTTTTGGTATCTTTTGTTTTGTCAATAAATTCACGTAGAACACCCGGTTTGCTCGCACTACAGGAAAGATCCTTATAGAGAAGTGACTCTTGCGACGCACAGAAACGCGTTGCAATTAGTAGGTATTTGTGATGCAGTTAGCATGTTGTCGCGAATAATAGTGTATTTGGAAAATAATTTACATTTTTTGCGACACAAAAGCCCATTTCAAATGGTAATTAATTTATTAGTGTTGCATGCCCTATGTCACAAATAATAACTGTGAAAAAAATAGCTTAGTTTAACAAGTGACTTTGTTTTTGCCCTATTGCCCCAAAACGAAAGAGCATCTGTGCACACTTCTCAACATATTCCCTCTCTCTCTCTCTCTCTCTCTCTCTCTATCTCAATCTGTGACCGAATATCCAATTTTGTTTTAGTTTATTTTGTAACAACCATTTTTTTGGGACTTTTGCACAGACTATCTTCGGCATCACCATTATGGGATGTTAAAATAATTTTTCATTATGGTTTACATGGACAGATTAAATTAATGGTGATGATCCATATTTTATGGATAAGTGAAAATCCGAAAAGTGCGTACTACTTCTAGGTTTTCTTGATTTTTCTCTCTTAAAAAGATTTAATTAAATTTATCTTTTATGCAAAAATACTTTTGATGGTTCAATTGGTTGATCAGTTATAGTTTTGGAAGGGCTCAAATTCACATCGATCTGGGGTTCCTTTTTGTTGTATGGCCAGTGTTTGAGAGGAACTCGAATGTGACGGAATTGGAACTCGCACCTCACACACACCTAAAGAAAATTTTATGAACGTAATACAAGCCAGACTTCAAGTTTACAAGTTTCGAGAGAATGTTGGATTTCATGTTCTTAAGCTTAAAAGTGATCTTTTTGTGTGTGTGTGTGTGTGCTTTTTTTTTTTTTACATTTTATGATTATTATAAATTGACTAATGCATATTCATTTTCATATTTCAAGTTTGGAGATTTTTGAAGCAGCCGACATTGGATGAATTTTAAGTTTATATTCAAAGAGACCTGTATTCTAGTGATATATTTTATTAAATTTAAATTCCCTGATTTGTAGGAATTAATATTTAGATGATGGATTTGATTTTCTAAAATTATGAATGAATATTTCGTGAGGATCAATCGCAGTGGTATTTATGAATGTATCTATAGATAATATACTAAGTACACAGTATGTATTGATATTATAGCATGTATACCACATGTATAAATTCGAAATATATTGCAAGTTATTAAAAATATTACTACTCCTTCCATCCCAAATTGGTGGGCACTCTTTCTATTTTGGGTTGTCCAAAAATGTTAGTCCATGTTGAAAAGCCAACACAGTAAATTTTGAATCTCTGCTATTTTGCCCTTTCTTTTTTCACACCCCAACTAATCTAATTGCATTTATGAGGGACAAATTTGAAAAGTTAGAGCATAAAAAGTTTGACAAAAGTGCAATTATTGTGTTCCTTTAAAAAGCTGGATTTCCCAAATGTGTCAAGCAATCGGAGGGAGTATTTGCCATGTATCTATTGCTTATACTAATTTGTAACAAAAATTGCATTTATTTGCCACGGATTAATGTGTAGCTATAATAGTAAATAAAAAAATAAAAAAAAATCTAAATGTGTCACTAACTGTAAATTCAATAGAAAAAATGAGTTTATTTATTTGCAATGTCGCAAATGCATCATTAATAGCAGTTTCAAAAAAATTTGGTTATTATTTGCAATGCAACAAATGCGTCGCCCATAGTAAATTCAGATCAATTGTAATTATTTGCGACACAACTTATGCATCGCTAATAATAAATTCGGAGAGCAAAAATTTCAGCGTCACTAATAGTAAATTCTGAGAGAGTAATTTATTTGCGATAGTATTATTGCTTTGCAAATAATATTAAACAAACAGACTAAACATATTATTTGAGAAGCAAATTAGCGTTGCCGATAAACCAACGATTTGTGATGCATTTGTCGATTTTGAAGGTAGCCTTTTAACAACGAAATATTTTTCTTTTGTGACATAATTATGCATCGCTAATTAGAAGATTATTTACGAGAGGTGAGAGTTTCGCAAATGACTTTTTGCGACCCATCTGAATTTGTTGGTGAAGCATCGGTGCGTCACACAACCTAAACTTTTGTAGTATTGGGATACAGTTTGTCATTAGTTTTGGTGATTGCACAGATTTAAAATTTGAGTTGACTCAATTTTTCATTTGTGGTTATTTTTCATAATTTTCTTCAATTTAGTACTTGATTAAAATCCAGCATGTGTAAAATATTACTCTCATTATCCCAAAATTAAGAGTCATTTATTTCATATTTTTTGATGTCTCATTCTAAGAGTTTTTTTTGAAAAGTCAATGTAGTTTAACACATACTTTTCAAGTTTGCCTTTCATCATTGTATAAAATCTCCCTCTCTTTTTTTTTCTCTTTTTTTAATGTGACGCGAGAATTTTGAATTTCGAAAAGACAATATTAAAAAGTTGAAAGTTTCCATTACGATAAAAAAAATATCCCCTTAAATAGTTGAAATTCTGCAAAGATGCTCTAAATATGGGACACAGAGATAATTGAAATTTTCAAAAAAAGACTCTTAACATGGGGACATAAGTAAATAAGGAGCTAAAAACCATATGGCTTACCTTCTTTGAAACCAAGGTTTTAAAACCCAGCCCGGATTGGACGGTTCAAACGTTCAACCCGCCAACCGGTCCTGAAAATGGGCTGGTTCAAACCGTGAACCGTTCTTAGAAGAAAAATCGGCCTCAAAATGAAAAACCGCTCAACCCGCCCGATTGAACCGGAAATATAAAAACCCGTTGCCGGTTCAATTGACCCGGGCGGTTCATGTTTAGTATTAAAAAAAAAACATTTTAGGTCACCACAATTTCTGAATTTCAGAAAACGCTTTAGATTATTATTTTATTGTAGTTTTTTTCATTGAAGACTATGTTGTGTTATGGATTTATTTGGGAATTATGTGGTATTTTCATATTATGTATTTTGTTGTGTTATGCATCAAAATGTGTTGGTTTCTTTAACTTTGAGGACTATATGTTGTGTTTTCAATTTTTTATGATGATTGTATAAAAGTGTGAGAATCAAATTTAGAATTTTTTTTAGAGCTTTTTGACTTTATTTTTTGTGAATTATATTGTACCATTGAATTATTAATATAATATTAATTACAAATAAATATATTAATTATGTAATTATGATGTCACGGTTCGATTTCGGTTCACCCGACGGTTGAACTAGTAACCCATGACCCGGACATTTTTCCGGTTCGATAAACTGTCTGGGTTTCAAAACCTTGTTTGAAACAATAAAATTCCAATTCCTGAATGAATTGTGTTTACTTTGTTGTTGGTGAAATTCCAACTGTTGAAGTAGTGATGTCCAAGAAGATATCCAGTGCAGATATTGACAACAAAATGACATGACTCACTAATATCTATTTAACTTCAATCAAACGATTTGTAAAACATACTTAATAATTAGGGAATCATAACTGGCACGTACAATGTGGTCAGTTTCAGAGGTATATACAAAGTTCACTTACATTGCATGCCCACAAGACTCCACACCTTTTGGGGGGCCAAAAGTTAGTGTTTTTAGAAGGTGGGACGAAAAAGGGCATAGACCATGCAGGCGCATGTACATGCATGAGAATGACTACTCATCAATAGCTGGGGATCGGAGGAGATGAGCAGATCACTACAAGATTCTAAGGACATACCTCTCTCTCTCTCTCTCTCTCACAATATATATATATATATATATATGAGTAATGACAGAAAGAACTAAACTGGTCACTTAAAAAATACACGAATTTAAACTCTGCATTAATTACAAATAAAAAAACACAAGTTTTGGTTTAATTTCAAATCCTTCATTGTCACATCGACAGGTTAACTAGGTAAACAAATATGATGTAGTTAGCACATCTCGTATATATATACCTACATTAATTATATATTTATAAAAATAGTTTGTAAAGTAATAATATTGTGATACATTTTTAATTTAAAGAGAGGGGAGGAAAATGTGAAAGGTGTAAAATGTGCGGGGAGTTTCAAAATTTTCAAAGTTTAAATTTAAGAAATTGGTAAAGTGTGAGAACAATTTTGGACCCTTAGATAATAACACACCTCAAATGTCCAAGGTGTCCTAGTCAGCAAAATCATTCCTCCTATATTTATTTATTTAAATTTTTTTTTTTTTTTACAAAGGGAAACTCTTGACCAATCTGATGGAGAGGTCAAAAAAACCTAGCTCAATACCAAAACGAGTTGTACTCACTTTGTCATTTCTCTTATTTTATATAGACAAGAAATTTCATGTGCCCATGGGCACTAAAAAAAATACAGATTGTTTGAAACTAAGTTAATCAAATGTTTGCAAAAATATTTTTTATAAACCTGATAATTAATTACATTTTTAATTATAGAGGAAAAGTGTGCTGAGAGATCAGGGGATGTCTAAAGAGAGAAATGAGAGGAAGATTGCAAAGGTGGTAGAAGTGTGGGAAGTTTTAGTCAAAAGTTTTATAAAATAAATTTTCACATAACTTTTAAAATATAGTGACTTGATCCGATTAAGTTTTATAATCATGGAGTTTTGACCAAAATAAAAAATAGGTTAACCTTTAAACTTATTTAATCCAAAATAAGGGACTTTTCACTAAATATATAATTTAAAAAATAGCTAATATCACCTACCACCACCTGATGTTTGAACCAAGAACACTTACTACTCAGGTTTGAAAAACAACAATCTTTTATATATTAGTCATAATAAATCTCATCCCTCCCCCCCCCCCCCCCCCCCCCCCCCTCCCCTCTTTTTTAGAACATTGAAATGACCCTGGGGTTACCATAAAGAACCATCTCTTCAGGTCTGTTTAATAAAAGTCGAATGTTAAGCACTATAAATTTTAAGCGATTGAATTTATAATTCTGAAATAGACTGCATCCAGTGATTATTTTCAGTAGAATTTTCACGCTTAACGTTTTCTTGCAGTGATTTTTTGATAGATTTTTCAATTAAGAGGTACGTTATCAAATGCACTGAAAATAAAAGTGCTGAAAAGTTTTCGTTTTCACCAGTTAATTAGGGTTTTAAACTTAATCTTCTTCTTTCCATTGAAAATTACATGAATTTGAAAACAATTTATACCATTAGACGTGGAAAAAAAAAATCAGAAGTTTTGAAAAAATGTGGATATGTTTCAAGCATCAAAATATTGAGAAACAGATTTCATATTTTTGTGAGAAACGTGAAAATTTCAGAAAATTTTGAAGAACTGTGAAAATTGTTCAAACAGATTTCCAAAAAAAAAAAATCTTGTGAAGAATTGTGAAAATCGTAAAATTTGTAAATACCTAGCAAAGGAGCTCTTTAAATATTTTGTAAATACTTTCCATTAATTTCTTTATTGTTTTGAGGGCTAGAATGTACTTAATTTTACCAAGGTCGTTAGGTGACAGGTGGAAATGTATGTTCATCAAACGTGAGGGGTAACTCTTCTTTGGCTAAACATCAAGGATAGGTGATATTCACCATTAAAAAAGGATAAATGATACCTACATCTTCTAAGGTTTGCTCTAATCAGACACTTAGACCCCCTCACATTTCAGTAATATGACCTACACCTCCTGAGTTTTGAAGTGCGTATCACCTAGACACTCTCATCAATTCACTGTTAAAAAAGTGACAGACTGACATAAATAAATACAAAAAACACAAACCCTAAAAGTTTAGTCATTGTGTTATTTTTGTCCCTATAGTTTTAATTAGGTCAATTTGGCCCCAAAGTTTTAAATTGAAGCAATTTGTTCTAAATGTTCAATTCTATGAGAAAAATTTTCAGAATTTACTCACATACTATGCATTGTCACACTTTTTAAGGGCAAAAATGGAACACCACCAATCTCCCAACCCGCTTATTAGCGTAATTGTGCATAGCAGTGAGTAAATTCTATCAATTTTTCTCGCATTAATTGTAGGAACTAAATTGACTCGACTGAAACTATAGGGACTAAAATGACATAAGAATCAAACTTTCAAGGGTATGTTTTGTATTTATTTATGTCAGTCCGTCATTTTTTTAACAGTGAATTGACAGAGGATCTAGGTGATACGCGCGTCAAATCTCGGGTGGTGTAGGTGATATTACTGAAATGTGAGTAACTCTAAGTGTGATTGGAACAAACCTCAAGTGGTCTAATTGATATTACCCTTAAAAATTTGTGAAGAGTAGGAGCAATTTTGAACCCATAAATTTTATAATCTAAAGTGTCATCATCAAACAATAGTATTACTCCTACATTTTATATGTATGTATGTATATATCATGGACCGCCATTCTCGATCTCTAACATGTTCATTCACTTTCTTAATCATTCCCTCCATGACTGCCCACATGCTCTACAGATTCTAAAGTGCAAAGCTTTTAAAAGCAAAAAAACACCCTTTTACACCAACTAAGCAATCATCATCTCTCTCTTGTGTGCTAGAAGATATTAATATGTCCTATTGAACTTTATATCTCTCTTTCAGGGGCGGCGCAATACATGTTGGAGATTATTTTAATATTATTATTTGATGTAGTGGTCTCGTATTATCATAATATAAGTGTCAGAATTAAGGGAGTGGACAAAATTCAAATTATAGTATGAGTGTTACAGGAAAAGTCTTTATACCAATTAGGTTAAACCGTTTACATATTGGAGTCAAAGGCCAAGATAAAATGGGGTCTTTATTATATTTAATATGTTAATATTAACTACATTACATTATTTAAAATTTATTTTTCTCGCTTTTTCAAATATAAAATTGCTAATTAAAATTTTTTATTCAAGTTTATCTAAGGTTTCCTTTTCAATTAATAACATGGTTAATCCATTTAATTTCTCCTGATTGATATGTATTTATTCATGTAGAAAAATCATGCACACAAGCATACTAGTTGGGTTAAGGTCACTTACCTAGCGGAATATAGTTCGACAGATCGTCGAATGGTGTTATTACGAGACCAATCAAGAACCACGAATCTGCTGCGCTTACATCGCTTCTGTGTACTCCTTTGTGCTTCGCATAAGTCGTAGAAGTCGCTACTAGAGCGGTCTCCGATGCAATCATGCAGTAAATTCCAAGGCACCATTCATGATGGCATTAGAGAAAGAAAACCGTAGAGAGAGAGAGAGGGGGTGGGGGAGAGGAGGCTGCCTGTATTTTATGTGGGTGTGTGTGGGTTTGTGTGATATATATGTATATATATATATAGGCACATACAAAACTACATTGGTTAGGACTCCAAAAGCCCATGCCTCTTTGGACTCGGTCCAAATATCGTGTGGTTGCCCGTATGGCCCGGCCACATCATTTTCTACATCTCCCACTCACCCACATAGGGTTAGTACTAAAATCAATCTCTCAACACAAAGGAACTCTTCAACTCTTCATACGGGAAATAGAACGTGCGACCTTATGAAAAGAAGTACAGCGACAGGAATGTAATGCCAAATCATCACCATAACCAGCAAGACACATCACTCGGAAGCTTCTCATATAGGCCTTAGACGAATATTTAACCACACCAGATATAGCATTCTCAATCCCTCAGTGAAAAGAATTTCTACACCACCTCAATGTAATGTGCTCATGACACATCAATAACAAAGTACGATTATCGCAGGCCTGCTAATGAGTCACTAAAACATGGTGTATTATTGAATGGTCTTGTAACGCCCCAAAATCCACGACATGTGGATGGGCCAAAGAGTCAAAGAAAGAGGTTAAGGAGAAGAAGAGGTCCTACGTGAACCATCCAAATAGTGCGGAAGCTACAAAAGAATCCTAATGGATTCCAAGGAAAAGTCAAAGGTCAACCCACTGAGACCAAACGAGTCAAGTAGGGTCAACCCACAGTACTCTGGTTTTCAAAGAAGTTTTTATAAGAATAGAAATAAGAAGTGTCAAGAGTGGAAGAAAAGAAGAAGTTTAATTGAAGGTTTAAATGAAATCAAGGTTTGAGAATTTACGACCGAACGGTCCCTTAGAAATTAAAAGTAATATATATTCCCCACAACGTACAAGCCATAGGCTTAGTATAAACCAAATCAGAGTTTAAAAGTTTTCGAGTTAGGTCCAAATTTATAAGTTAGGCAGTCTGTCTTTCGACATATCAAAATGGTTCAAAAGCATAAATAGATCATAGGGGATTCGAAGATCCCGGATACATAACAACGAATATTAACAATGAGAATATTACAAGTTGTGAAAGAGTTCCAATACAAGGACTCCACTAACATTACTAAACGCATAAAGGGGCTAACATGTGCCCAAGCTAGGTCATAGCTTACAAATTAGCATAGATGGAAGGATTTAAACCCAAATACTTGTAAGTTCCATAATTTGAGTCTAACATGAACGATATCGAATTGCAACTGTTACAAGTTTAATAAAAGAACTATGCTAAGTAAGTCCAAAAGAACATGATTTCTCGTGGGGAGCTTCAAAAACATGAGGCTAGGGTATCCGGCTACTCGTGGGCCTTGCCCCTATCAAGACCGCCTGAAAATGAGTTTTTTATAGATTCATTAAGCACGACGGCTTAGTAGAAAACATTATAGATATACAAGATGGATCCCATAACTACCAATGAGATGTGGTGCCATGTATGATGCCTAAGCCTTTCAACTAATGAGCCCTCGGGCTATGCATACGTGTTCACTCGCCTCGTTACCGGATTGTGAGCCACCCCCCACTGGGAATGTAGCATACCAACTTTCCGATAGCTAGTCGAATATAAGTTGGAGTTTGGTACGTTCTTAGGTACGTCCACCCTTTCCTCACACACAACCCACATCCGGATTTTTCACATCTTTTTATCCCCATTTTGGGACTTCTCATATGCAAATCATGCTATGCTATGAGGTGTGCCCACTTGGAAACAATGCACGTGAATTCTACGATTCTAATGCATGTGTCAAATTTCAAGAATGATATCAATAAATTTCATCATTTATTAGCAACATTAAGACTTTGACAATAATCAAAGTAAGCATGAGTTCTACCATTTAGAGGATTAATAATAACACACAAGCATGCTTTCAACTTAGCAACAAGACTTAATTTATATTAACATTTTAGTTATTAATTAGCAACTAAGTAAATAAGCACATAATCTCATTTAAGCATCTATGAAACTAATTAAAAACTAGACATGCAAGTCACATAAACATGTGCATTTGGAAGGAATTATAATTTACTCCACAAAACCTCTATTTATAGCAATTAATCACATGTCAAAGTTTAGATATAGAATACCATTTGTATATAAATAATGTAATCTACCTTCTCCTTGAGAATACAAGTATAAACAAAGAGAATCCAAGAGAGATTGAGAAAGCCCAAGTAGTAGATCTTCAAGAACAAGAAAATAGAAAGTTCATCCTCTCTCCTTAGGCCATAACTTGAGCTAGAGAACACAAATGGAGAAAATAAGAACACCAATGGGAAACTCTTGTAGAGAGGGTCACTTTTGATACTAATAGCTTGCTCCCAACAATGAGTTATGGAGGCTCAAAATTAGGGTTTAAGGTTGAAGTAAATATGGGGGTTTACTCTTCCAAACATGAGGGTGATAGAGGTAGAGATAGAGATAGAGATAGGAGAGGAATAATGAAAAGAAAATGAGGGGGAGAGATATATAAGGGAGGGAGAAGGAGAGGGGGAAGCTTCCTAGGAAGCTTCCTAGGGGACTTTAGTTGTTGGGGGTGGTTGGGAGTGGTTTGGGGAGGTGACTTGTGGGCCCCCTCTTGTCTCCCTCACACACACACATGCAAATATGTAGCATATATATATATACACACCCATGTGCCAAAACAATTACCAAAGTGGTACCACAAGACCAAAGGTTAGGCATTAAAATGTATAAGTCCACAATGGGTCCATACATTGACCACTAAAATTACCATAATACCCTTAAAAAAAATTTCAAAACATTACAGGTCTTCCCTGAGCCCATATGTCAATCCAACTAACTTGACCGCTTGCCCAGGCATACCCCATAGAACGGAATTATCTCTTGGTCCTAGGATAGTACCTGCCATCTTGGATATGCTACGTGGCTCACACAGCAATGAAGAGGAATCCATTCACTACTCTACAGTTGATTGCAACAGCACATAAAATATGATATGTATGCTATGGCGTTCTTCCATTAAAATTGGTATGTCACTCTGTGTTTGAAAAAACAAGTAACACCATATAAATCTTAGTTTAGACATTACACAAAACGTCTAAACTCAGTTTTCCAGCACAGTCGCCCCTCCTGGCGCCCGTCTGAAAACTCATATTCGGCTGTAAACAGGCTACATAGAGTCGTGGGATCTCTCCAGGTTCGACCAAATGTAAAGGTCTCATCTTAGCTCCATCTAAGCCGACATATAAAAATAATAAGGGTTTAAATCTAGCTCGCTGTTCTTACACTGCGTAGATATAAGTGTTCAAGCTCGCTTTCTAAGCGCTATGGACACGCATGTCCTAGCTAGCTATCTAAGCGCCATAAACACAAATGGCTCATCTTGCTCGCCATCTAAGCGCCACAGACACGCATGTCTTAGTTCGCTATCTCGGCGCCAATGTGAATCACCCATGTGAGCAGGACGATTCAAATCCAGTGACATATTAGAAATGTGCATTCATTCCATTCATATAACAAATATATATATATATGGACACTAATTAGTTTATTATTAATTGATAATAAAACTTGAATAATAATGTCAATACCATAATAAAATGTCTAAGCACATCAAATCCCCCAATAGAGATGTGCCTCGAGACAACTTCCCTTTCTGCAAACTACATTTCAAGTGTGATAAAAACGATGTACTAGAATGGTTTTTGAAGTCTTTTGCATATGCTCAAGCTTATGTGCTATCACCGTAGATGAGCACAACCTCATCGTTATGAGGTGAAGAGCCTAGCCACTGCAAAAACTCTTTAACTAAAATAGCTCCTCAAATAACTGGTAAGTACACCATATATTATGCTTCCATAGTGGACAGCATAAGCGAAGGTCCACAGTACTGCGAACATATTGCAAGATTCTCTTCACTACTCTCTATTGACAAGACCAGGGTTGGAATGGCAACAACTAATTAAACCAACAGCATAACAGACATCTGATCGAGTACACAACATAGCATACTTCAAATTCTCTATCGCGGACTCATATGGAAAATTGGACGTTTGGTTCCTCTTCTCATTATTCTTAAGACATTGAACTAAGGTCAAGGTGAGTCCCTTTAAAAATTGGGATGTTAATGGGTTTGTTAAGCTTTTCATGTGAAAATGTTGTAGAACCTTCATCTTGTAAGTCCCTCGAGACAAACAGATGAGCTTCTGAGAATAATATCTCACAGTCTAAACTCCCCACTCATAGTTGGCCTCACCTATGTCCTCAATCTCAAACTGAGAGGGCAACCACTCTCTAGTGGCAACAATGGAACTCATCTCATTCCCAGCTAGAATGACGTCATCAACATATAAAGAATTAGAACACTTTCCTTGTACTGTTTAATGTTTAATATACACACATTGTACCACTGCTTAGCCGATTGCTATCTTGAGTTGATAAACAGATCGTTTGAGACAGCATACTTTTGCGCTCATCCCCTTTGGTCACAAAACCAATGGGTTGATCCATATTAATCACATCGTCTTGTTCTCCATTGAGAAAAGAATAGTTTAAACATCCAACTTATAAAAAAGTTCCAAAACTAAATGTGCGACAATTGTTAGGATAAGGCAAATGGAGTTAGATCTCACCCTTTGGGAGAATATGTTTCCATAGTCTATACACTCTCTGGTACAAACTATCGCCACAAGGCGCGCCTAATACTTGTCAATTGAACCATCTGCCTTACGTTAGATTTTGAAAACACACTTGTCTCCAATAGTCTTGCGCACTAACTCCTAGACCTTATTTGCATCCATAGAGCTCATCTCATCTGGCATAGTAACTATCCACTCAGCTTCAGCAGACGAAGAAAAATGCTTCAACAAAAGAAGCAGGCTCATCCTCATCCACTTGTCAACACATTTGCACACATATTAAAATGGCTTCCTCAATTTCAAAACAGCGATAGGGAATTTTTTCCTCATCACCACACAGGGTACTACCTGAGAATCTTGAGTGCCTAGCGATGTACTCCCACTATCTAGTACACTCCCACTAGCGTCTAGCGGTGTACTTCGACTCGACTGGAGACTAGTACCATATTTTAGCGATTATTGGATATGGAATCTCAATCTCCCCACCCTCGCTTAAAGATGGTCCATTGTCTTCAACATCCTCCAACTCATAGAAGTTAAGATATCGCATAGTATTACCAACTTGGAAAAGTCATTCTCAATATCATGTGACACCATTTCTGTCATTCCTACACACGTTCGTTCATTACACGTAACATATCCTGTCGAGCTATTAGAATACCTTATAAAGGTATTCTTTCTAGCTCTCGAGCGTAGTTTTCCGCACTTGTGCGAGGTATAGTGAACATAACCTCCTGAGCTCCACGGGCGTGAATGCTCCAAAATAAACTTTCGCCTTTCTATAGCTCATAAGGGGTAGAACGAACTGACTCAGAAGAGACACTCTAGTATGTAGGCAGCAATCAAGAGTATATCCCCCCAAAATAATATTAGATGTGCATGCTGTTTATCACAAAGAGCGTGCTATGATCCTTCTCGAGCCAAGTGTCATAGGCTTTCAAGGTTATAATGAAATTAGGCCGGAGGCCCATTATTCGGTTTGATGGGTCGGACTATAGAATAAGTCTAAAGCTCATAAGCCCTTACATATTCTAAAGGTTTGTTACTTTGTAGCGCCATACTGCCAAAAATTAGTCCCTTTTAAACTTATTACTTTTGTAAACATCAACAAAGTGTGGTTTTAAAAAATGTTTGAGAACATGTACAAGGGATTGACATTATTATTTGCACATTTCTTAAGAGTTTGTTTTAAAATCCAATTAAAAATAGATTTTTCCCTTTTTACAATTTAAGACCAAAAAATTTGCTATTGCTCATTAATCAAATCTCAATTTTGCAAATCATGAAAAATCTTTTATAATTGATTTTTATAAACAAACATCAATTAGATGGTATAATTACCTATCTAAGATCATCCACAATGATTTAAAGTATGTCATACAACAAAAGTGCGCATGGACCCCCACGTGGGCCCGAATTAACAAACTTAGAGCTCATGCTAAGATAATTTAAGTGTATGATGTATGAACAAAGAAAATCATCCCTTTACAAGTAGGTTATCCAATACAAGAAATATAACAATCTTCCTCACTTTACATTTATAGCCAAAAAAAATAATAGGGATGCTTTGTTCATAAACATATACAAGAACAACCTTAAACATACATCGTGAGTATACAAGCTCAACAAATTGTCAATCAATCGTCCATTCATTTGATCCAAATTAATACATTAATCACATACACCAAGCACTCATGTGGTCTATTTAAAAATGAATGGACTAATCCATCACTCCATTTAACAAGGAGGATTAGAGGTCTCAGGTCATCCAATCACAAACAACAATGATTGAATATGACCAACCATGCAATGAGCCTCTAACAAACAATAAAATTTGTCATAAAATCACTATTACGTAGCCCGAATAGCTCCCATAAGCTAAGTAAAATCAATGAAAAATCCTGGATTTTTCACTAATTTTAACACAATTTTCAGTCTTAAAACATATTTGAAAACCAATTCATTAAGGGCTTTTAAATTAACAAATTAATTTAAAACCTCATGGAAATTTAAATAACTAAAAAACTGATTTTTTTTCATTATAAATAAAGATATTTTAAGCAATTTAATACGTGTACAAAAACACATAATCATATGCTCTAAAATATTAATGTAATTTAGATAACTTACCAAAAATTATCTATAGTTCCCATAAAATTTTATATGGTCTCAATATATTGTACCTTATGTCCCTTATTAATTACAAAAATTAATAATGTATTTTTGGCTATTTTAAGCAATTAAATAAATGCCCATAAGCATAAATTACATGCTCTAAAATACCACAAATACATGATAATTTATAAAAAAATTATCTTAGAGTCCCTTACAGTGTTCTTAACTATTAAAAAATTTTATAATATTACAAAAAATATTATTCTGGAATTGCAACTTATTTGTTTTTCATTTTAAAATAATCTAAAGCACCTTTTACATATATTAACTAATAAGTTTTTTTTTTATTTATTATTATTATTAAAAAAATTCCAGAATATAAAATTGGACTTTGACCGAGAACAGATCATGTCATGGCATAACTCTTGGAAAATCATCCCGAACGGTGTTGTTCCGAGCCAATCAAGAACCACGAACCTGATGTGCCTACATCCCTTCCGTGTACTCCCTTATGCTTCTCATAAGTCGTAGAAGAAGCTACTAGAGCGGTCTTCGATGCAGTCATGCTCTAAATCCCAAGGCACCATTGGTGATGGCCTTAGAGACAGAAAACCGTAGAGAGAAAGAGAGAGAGAGAGGGGGGGGGGGGGGGGGGGGGGGAGAGGAGGCTGCCTGTATTTTATGTGAGGGTGTGTGGGTTTGTGTGATATATATGTATATATATAGGCACATACAAATCCTACCTTGGTTAGGACTCCAAAAGCCCATGCCTCTTTGGACCCATCCCAAATATCGTGTGGGTGCCCGTATGGCCCTGCCACATCATTTTCTACAATTCATACTTTGAAGAACAGTAGAAGAAAGTGGTCCAAAAACTTGTTTTGACACTTGTTCTTTTAGAAAGCCTATTAGAAGTTTTTTTGCTAGAAGATAGGCTTAAGCTAGGTCTTGTTTAATAAAACAAAAATTTATGCATTAAAAGCTAGGTACTGAATTTTAGTATTGAAAATTTTAAGTTATTGAATTTGCAATTTTGAAAATATTATTCTAACCCTTTCTAATTCTCGTGTCTTGCTGTCAAGGCTCGTACTGAAATACTCTGCAGTCAATGGTTTTTTTTCAGTAGAACTTCTTTATTTGAAGTTTTCACTGGATTTTTTTCCTACTTTTTTAGTGAAGTGATAGATTATCAAACGTAATTAAAAAAAATTTAAAAAGAACTTAAACTTTTCATTTTCAGCACTTAATTAGGTTATGAAACACACCCTTATTGTGGAGAACAAACATGGAATACTTGATAGGAAGATTAATTAGAGTAAAGATTTGGGCATGGACACACCACAAATAAATTATACTAATACCATTGGAAGACTACCATGTGGTTGAATTGATAACTTTTTGTCCCCTGTGTGGTAGACAACTCTCCTACATGGCAGTCTCTCACTGATGTTAGTGTAATTTGGTTGTGCAGTGTTTGTGCCTAAATCTTTACTCAGAAGATTGATTAAATGTTGATTTTCTCACTAGTAACAGTTGTATTCTGATTAGTTATCATTAATGGGAGACTTTTTTTAAAAGAAATAATTAATGTTGAGATAAGCTGGAAATATATAATATGAGATTATTTAGGAGTTATTATCTTCTTCTTCTTTTAATTTTTCATTTTTCATTATTTTTTATAGTTTTCATTGAAATAAACTATTGTGCTTAAGTAAACTTATCCTGTTAGTATTTTGGATTTGTCCTTTAATTGGTTAGTTTGCTTAAATAACATCATATACATATATACATATATATATTATAAAATGAAATCAGACGTATGCCACGTGACAACTATGTGATATTTTTCACTTTTTTTTGTGCATTTCTTGTTTTTTTTTCCCTATTTTCCTATCTCTAAAATTAATACGTATATATACATATGTGTGTGTGTGTATAATTTCTCTATTTTATTATCTCTCACCCTATCTCTATAACGGTATGGTATATAAACAGTCAAAGATTAGCTATAATTTAATGGTTTATATATATTGCTCTCTTTATTCCTCTTATCTTTTTCTTGGGGAGTTCTATCCAAGATATAACTTGGGTACGTACAATTATTTAGGTGCATATGTTACTGTTTTATTACCTAACTGTCAACATAAGCTCTACGTTTCGACCAAAAAAACATAAGCTCTACGTTTGTTTCCACATCAAATGTTTTACGCCATGAAACATTTTAATATTTTTCATGCAAAATGGTTTACATGAAAAAATTCATTTTTCAGTATTTAGGTTCATGTGATATAGTATTTTACTTTTCTTTTAGCTCTGAAAAATGACCTTAAAAAAAAAACAATTCATAAATCGTGTTTTGCTTTTTGAGCTACTTTTACTTTTTTGAAAATATTTGGCGTATAGCCAAACACCAGAAAAAACTGCATTATCCAAAAAGCATGTTATGTCAAAACAAATGGTGCAAAGATTTTTGCTAGTGAAGGAATAACATTTCATGACAATACATATATGTATGTACTACAACCATGTGTGTTTCTTGAGCAAGAATACGTGGTATTATAACTAACAATCACTAACAAGGGAAACGAATCTCTCTCTTCTCTCTAACTTCTGTGTTCTCTTTGCAGCCACATCCTCCATGGGTATTTGGTTGGAAAATTCCTCTAAGGATATAAGTGGAATTATATAATTAAGTGTGAGCGTGCCAAGCAAATTTCCAATGTGTGTGATGTAACAAATATCCAAACTGCGCCTCACCAGGGAGATTGTGGTGATATTCGATGCCTTAACAAGGACTTCAAACGTGTAAAGATATGACAAGTTAAAGAAATTCGAACTAGGTAATGTATAACTACTCCTATTTAAGAACAGAAAATGAAAATAGTAAAGTAACAGACTATTTTATTGAGTAAAATAAACTACAATCTAACCTTGAAGATACCTTCGAAGGTGTTCTAATTTAAACTCTAAGTGTATCGATAAGAATACAATATTGAAAAATATTGAAGTGCATTGATATGTGTTGATCGAGAGATTCCCTAATTGATCACATACTTACTCTATTTAAAATTGTCGAGGCCTCAAAGTGATCTCTGTTGAATGATCCTCCTTCCTACTAACTGATAACTGCTCATTCACGCGGCACTGCCTTGAATTGACATCTGTCTTTAGTTATTCTTCACTGATCAACACATGTTCCTTAGCAGTTTACAAAACTGAGTAAGTGGCAAACTTGCTTGTAACTACTTCTGCATCACTTCCCAATCAAATAACTATCTTGCCATGTCAAATCCTTCGTGGCACCTCTTCATTGGCTGGATGAATTCATCACAAATATTACCCCTCACGCCATTTTCCTTTTGATTCGAAAAGATAATGGCGATCTTGTCAAGATCATGCTAGGCAGTTGAGATTTTCATAATACATTTTGAACATGTTTAAATTAAGAAATCAAACTCGCATCTATCTTCACATTGGCTGCTACTATCATACCATCATTGCTCAGTCACTGCATTTACAACTTCACTTCTCACTTCGAAGTCACTCCATCAAACATGTCTTCTTCTCACTCTTCGTTCGATACTGGTGATCATTTTCCTTTAGATCTTCCCGAAGAAATAATGTTAGCAACAAAATGCATTGAAATTCCTCATCGAACCAATTGAGATCCTCTTGAGATTCCTCCTGAACCATTCACATACTCAAAGTGGGAAAAATGGTAGAAAATGTTAAACAGACCAAGTGCATCTTCATCGGAACAAATTTCATTATCGAGCCCTTTGAAGTCAATTTACAATGCTCAAACATTCCCTCCTGCTTGGGAACAACCCATTTCTCATGGTGAAGGTGTAGGATACTACAAAGGCATGAAATTTGAAACACCAACCATAGCATCTTCAGTTATTCATCCAGACTTTGCATACCCTGAAACTGAAGAAATCATTCGAAGCAGAATAATAAAACCATATTATCCATTTTTGAATCGCCTCTCTCGAGAACAAAACTTGTTGAATGCCTGGCTAATCTCTTCTACCAGTCCTCCTGGTGAAAGACTTCAAAGAGGTAATGTCTTAAATCCCCAAGGCAGACCTCCTATTCACACATTTGTGAAGGCATCTCATGAAAAATTTTCCACTAAGCACTACTCCTCAGCTTTCCTTTCCAAATGTAACCTTTACGAAAAAGATTACAAGAAAAGAGTGCTTCTTTTTTATTACTCAATATTGGGTTTTCCTGACACAAAGGTACAAGTTGTTGACCCATTTGAGGATATGAGTAATCCTTTCTTAAAGTTAGACCAATTGTGCCGGAGTAGTCCTATATTCGAACATATTCCTCCTGTTTTATTACCTTGCCCATGATTAATTACTCAAGCACAAAGGCTTCTAGTAGCCTTCTCACATCTTCCATTCTCCACATTACAAGAACCAAAGGCTCGAATTAATTTTGAATGGTGTTGCCATATTCTATGTCATGAATGGAGCATTTCAACACTTGTTCGAACCCAAATCGATTTCACCCTTCGAACCTTATCCACTTATGTAAGGTGGTATTCTCATCATCAAGAAAGTGTTAATCATCTAAATTACTTGATGGATCATTATGAATGTTTCAAGGAAGATCCAATTGCACTTCTTGATGAAGTATCAGAATTTAAAGACAAATACATCTATGGGTGTGGAAGTTCTGACAAAGAGAGTGGTGTTTCCTATTTCACGAAACCTGACATCGAAGGTCAAGTTGAGCATCTCAAAGATAAAGCCAAAGCTACTAGCATATCTCTTTGAGGTAAAACTCCATTAGCCAAAGAGCTTCAAAATCTTCGAAAAGCCTTAGCCAAGATCAACACTCGGTTAAATCAGTATGAAGAACAACTCAAGGATGCTTATTTCACCCTTTGAAATGAAGACAAATTGGCATTGCAAGCTAGGAACTTAAGTCTCGAGATAGAAATAGAAGCGGAGTATTTTGCTTATTATTGGGATATGTTTCACGATCTCGTGACTTATGGGTTTCCACACTTTTATCAATCATGTCTGTAATTTGTATTTGTATTTCTTTTTAAGTTCAGTGAATCATAAGAATTCATATATGTATTAATCAAACTGGAATGGTTCATTCTAAACCTGTATGCATTCTTGTTTAAAATAACGGCTATTTAAGTAACCAATTCTAACGGCTACTTTCTTTTAATAAATGTGTTTCTTCTCAAACAACACCAAAGGCTATAAATAGATAAGTGAGAGAAAAACCTTCTAACTTCACATACTCATCTTCTCTATTCTATCTCTTTTGCATCCAATTCTTGTTGCAATCACTATCGTTTTCTTCTCAAAAAATGACCACATCAATAGACAACACTCAACTCCAAAACGTCTGCGATGATTTTGAGAAAATCATTCAGGATGAACAAACCAAGTATTCGGAATGGAAAAGAGACTTCACTGATCAATGAAATCCCCGTTCCTGTTACCTTTCCTACTCAAGAATCTTCAATCACTGTAGGTCCTTGCTTGAGCACTCCCAATCTCAAACTTCATGTATATTACCCTAGATTAGAACAACAACATTTAGCATACCAGTAGGAAATTCCGATTCCAAGGAATAAATTGAAGTTTCGACATTAGCCTAAACCTAGGAAAGATTGGCCAGAATGGGTAGAAAGAATTTTGGACAAAAAGAGAGAGGCCCTGATTTCAACAGGAATCTACCACGTTGTCAACCTCTCGAAATATCCCATTGAAGCAAAAATCCTAACCTGCTTGCGGGGGCTTTATGTTTCTAGAACCCTATCTTCAATCATTTCCAATTTTGTTTTGGATCAATAGGTCCAACTGTTCTTGATATTTATCATTTGCTAGGGTTTTTGTCTCACAAAGAAGATGCTCACCCATACATGGTGGAATCTGATAGTCCCCCAATTCGATTTGATCCTAAGTCTTTAGGATACATCAATTTCATAACTTCTCATAAAAAGTCGTCGATAGAGGTATCAGACATAGAATATTATTGTTTTCTTCTTTATTGGCTTTCAAAATACCTATTCTGTACTTCTTTTCAAAGAGTTGTTCTTGAATTCTCTAATATTGCTAAAGCTCTACCTGCTGGTCAAAGATTAGCTTTGGTTCCTTTTGTGCTAGGATATCTGTACAGATCCTTTTATGACTTGTGTTATGATCCCTTTTTGCCAAACCAAGGTGGTTCCTTCTGGATTCTTCAGTTATCGACTAGGACGACTATTCGGGAAGATGAAGTTGTTAAGATTCCGGATCAAAATGACGTTAAATCGAATAAAGAAGAGGGTGAGGAGACGAGTCAAAATAAGAAAGATAAAGAATCGGTCCCAACTAACTATGTTTCAAAGTTACCTTTTCCACCCAATGTTGAGAAACCGTCTAATTTTTCAAAGAAAAAATCAAAAACTGAGGATATACTCGAGGTGTTTAAACAAGTAAAAATTAATATTCCATTCCTCGATGCTATAAAACAAATTCCCGCTTACGCTAAATGTCTTAAAGACCTATGTACGCAAAAATGCAAAATACGCAGTCATATTCCTAAAAAGCTCTTCCTCACGGAAAAAGAAAGTTCAATTTTTCAACACGCTCCTCCGAAGTATAAGGATCCCGGTACGCCTACGATTTCATGTGTCATAGGTGACACTATCATTCATCGGGCTCTCCTTGACTTGGGAGCTAGTGTTAACCTCTTACCTTATCATGTCTACAAATAATTAGGATTAGGTGAACTTAAACCTACGGCCGCTACTATTCAATTAGCGGATCGTTCTGTTAAAGTACCTAGGGGAGTCGTCGAAGACGTCTTAGTTAAATTTGATCAATGTTTTTATCCTGTTGATTTTATGGTCCTTGACACCGAACTGGTGCTAGATGCTAGAAAATACACTCCTGTTATTCTTGGTCGTCCATTCTTAGCCACGGCCAACGTACGTGTCAATTGTAGAACAGGGGTGAATGAGTGATGAAAGTGTCGTTCGGGAATATAAAATTAAAATTAAATATTTTTAATGCTGCTGATCAACCTCCTAAAGACGATCATTATCAATATGTGGAAGGTAATGAAATTAGAAGAATTGTTGAACCTAATAAAATAATAAATATCAATGAGGGGAATAATACGGTGAGTGATGAGCGGATGAATTTGAATACAACAGACTCTAACGATGAATTTACTCGAAAGGTGAAAAATCGACTTAACCTTAATCAGGATGAACCGTCGATTGAATTACTTCGAAGCGATAAGCTTTCAACGTACCATCGGGCTCTTCCTGATATCCTAAGGGGTACAAACTCTGAGTTACGGCCTCCTTGAATCTTGAACTAGAACGGTCTAGCTGAGGACGTAAAAATTAGCGCTTCTTGGGTGGCAACCCAAGCTTGATTTCGTCCATTTCTTTGATTTTTGCATGATTTTGGGTCGTTTTGGTCCGTTTTTGAGTTCTCTGGACAGGTTTGGGGGTTGGAGTAAAGTTATTTTTAATTTATTTACATAAAATAAGTAAACCGAGAGAAAATACCATTCTCGCGCGCGCGGTTCACTCGCGCGAGACGTCGCTCGCTCGAGAATGTGCCTTAGTGAAATTTTGGTTTCCCTTTTTTTGTGAGTTCTCGGGTTCTCCTCGCGCCTGGTTTCGCGCGCGCGAGGTATCTCGCTCGAGCGAATTAAAAAAAAAAAAAATGGAATTCGCTCGCGCGGACCGCTCGCGCAATTTTCCATTTTTCTGATATTCTCTTTCGTCTTCTATATCTTTCTCCCACACCTGTTCACATAGTTTTTACTTTTCTGTTTCTATTTCTTAGGTATTTTTAGATCAAGTCATGTGTTGTTTTCCTGTTTATAGTTATATTTTATTTTCTTTATTATTTTTTTCGTTTTCATAATTTTTCGGTCTTACAGTTTAATTCGTTTCGTTTAGCTTAGTTACAATTCTTTTAGCTGCTTTTATTATTTTGTTTGTTCGTTTTCTTTTATCTAGAAGTAACAGGTAACATTGAAATTTATTGACATATTCCATTGTGTTCACCTATTTGTGAGTGCCGAGATCGAGGTATTACCGCTCCTTCCTTACATACTCTCTTTTCTTTCGTTTTATTGTTTCATTGGGGACAATGAAAGGTTTAGGTTTGGGGGCACACGCATGCACATTATACTTCAATTTTTCAAAATTTTTTGATACTTGTGCTTAAATAGACGATGTTACTGACATTTTTGCAATCTTAATTTGATACTTCTTGTTATGTAACTATGATTGTTATAGAATGATAAACATGAAAAGATGTGATTAAATATTTGCTAAAGTCATGTTGAGACCTTTTAGGTCATGTATCGTTTGAATCGTACTTTTATATCATAGATTTGCACATAAACTTATGCACTGCACGTAGTCGCTTGAATACATGTTTGATGTGAACTATAATATGATTCGGATTTCTAGATAGCACAAGGTGGAGACTAGACCCGGTGAGCTTTTGAGCCTATCTTTTCTTTATTGAGGGTTATAAATATCTTGTGTTTGTCGAATTTCATTGAAATAGCGCATTAACTTGTTGTTTAGTCTCATTATTCTTGTTTTGGTTGATAGTCAAGTTAAAATCTTTGTTACCATGCTAAACAATCTTCCGTCGTAAAAGTTGAAGAATCATATAACCATAGGACATGATTATAGGCCCTCTTTGTTTACCACTATCCAGAAAAATGATAAAAATTTCCTTAGTTCGCCCTTTGAGCCGTTAAAATGGCCTTTTCCCTTAATCACCATTATCCTTGTTTTTGCTCCAACTTGACAAACTTGGAGTTTACCACTGAGAGATTCGTCAACTTTTAATGGTATTAAGGCGATGTGTCGATTAAGAAGAAAAAGAAAATAAGATGATGTTTGGGGTGGTTGCCTTGTTATTTATTGATTGATTATTCAAAAAGCAACGAAAAGAAAAAGAAAAAAAAAGGAAAAAAAAAGAATAAGGTTGAAAAAAAGAAAAGAAAAAGAAAGGTAATGAAAAGAAGAGAATGAAAAGATGAAAGTTGGTAGAAGAGATGAATGAAAGAAATCGAACATGCCTTACAATGCCATTCTGAAAACTACCTAATGAATCCTTTCTATCCTTTTTCATTGCCTGAGCCACGTTATAACCTTTGAAAAGTCCTATTTGATCCTAGGAGACATGGTTTGGATATGAAAATGATGGGAGGGGAATTAAAACATGGTAATGATTAATTTTTGTTGACTATTGGCGTCCTATCCATGAGCCTACCGTTCTTTCGTGTCATGCGTCTTTTTCGAGTCATATGTGAGCATTTCTCATTTTGAAAATATATTTCTTTGCTCCCATATATTAGAAAAATTACACCTATTTCTGAGTGTTTCATTTTAGAGTGTAATTGACATTGTGAGATTCGTAGTCGAAGCATAGTTGGATGGTTATCCGAGTTATATTCCAAGTTCATGACATGCGCGTGTTCATTTGACTGTCATATCACACACGTGCAATTTTATGAGAAACTCTATTGATTTAAATGATTCATGTACTTGGGATTGTTTTTCAGGACGTAGGTGAACGTTTGATTCCATTTCTTCTTGTTCGTTATTCTATTTTGAATCATTGTTTTATAATAAGGAGTATTGAATGTTATGTTTTTCTTTTTAATAAAACTTTTTTAAATTTCTAAGTTAATAAAGATGGTTGTGGGTGACTTGTTGACGAGAACCCTCACGAGACTTCACTCGTCCGACTAGGGACACCTAGAGGTTTAAAAGGCTTGTTGCATACGCTAAATGCAATCGTGATCCATGCGAAAATGGAGTAGTATTTTCTTAGTAGTTAATTTTTATTTTAGTTTTGCTCGAGGACTAGCAAAATGTAGGTTTGGGGGTGTGATCGAGAGAGAACAAATCTTATTTATACGCCTTAACGAGCATTTGTTAGTATCTTGTTATCCTGTTTTTGTATATTTTTACTTCGTTTTCTATTTTCTGACAAGTTTTGGAAGAAATCAAGTATATCAGGCTAAATAGGGTGAAAAAGCAGAAGAAAAGAAGCTGAAAAAGCCAGTTCGCGCGCGCGAGAATCCAGAATTCGCTCGCGCGATCCGCGCACGCGAGGTGCCAATTGTCGCGCTCGCTCGGCCCGCTCGTGCGACATGTGTAAAAATGGAACTTGCGTATTTCAGTATACTGATGATTCCTACGCGAAAGAAACTGCCTAATTACGTCCAGATTGCAAAATACAGCAGTTTTAGTGCGTTTAGGGTTAGGAAAGCTTCCAAAAACTTCTTGTAAATCTATATATACCCTATTTTACTTCAATTAAAGGGTTGGCAATTAATATACACACAATACACAACCATACTTTCAGCCATTGAAAGGAAGGAAGCAAGGAGAAGAAGAAGAAGACCAAGGATTCCCATGGCCTCCTCCATCAACCTCTTGCCATCTACCACTTCTATGGAAAACTAGACTCTAGATCTAGGGTTACAATGAAACCCTAGCCAAGTAATAGGGTTTATTTATGTTTTTATTTTAGTTTTATTATGTATGGATGACAATCACATGTTCCGAGGATTTTTATAAATAAATCATACTTCTACTGATTAAATCATTGCTTTCAAAGTTTATTCTTGTCTTAGATCTATTTTGATTGTGATGTGCTCAATGATCTATGCTCGCTGTGCTTGTTTAAATTATTTACATGTGATGGTGCATTATTGATTTATGCTATCAAGTATCCGAATAATCCATGCTTAGATTAGACAAATTATGTCACAACCCTAGTTTAGTGTGGGATAATTCGTGCTAACCGAAGATGGAATATGTTGGTGCTTGAACCATGATTATTTTCTTGACGGAGGAATTGGGCTTGTAGCCACAATTCCCCATAATCATCCAACTTAGTAAGCTAATTGAATGCATAAATATTCCTATTATGAAGCTAGTGGTGGAGTTGCAATCCTAGGTTCCCTTTACATATTTACAAAAAAACTTTTAATTGCTTTCATAGTTTAGATTTACTTTTATTGTTATTAATTTAATTAAAATCAAATCAAAATCCGTTTTCATAATTAACTAAAGTTAGGTTTTAAAATTAAGTCGCTGTAGTTAACCAATCCCTGTGGGTTCGACCTTTGCTTTAACACTACAAATCTTTTGAAAAGTAAAGAATACTTTTTATATCTTGATTCTGACAAGATCAATAAGTTCCCTCTGTTTCAAGAGAATTTGGGTGATCAGCCAGAAAATCTACTAAAGCCTGCCCTTTCACAGCCTTTTGTGGTATATAGAATAAACAGAATTCTGATAAAGTCAAAATCCATTTACCAATTCGATTCCTTAAAATAGGTCGAGTCAACATATGCTTAATTAAATCAAACTTGGCAATAACATAGACTTTTGTAGGAAGAAGATAATATCTCAATTTCATTACTGCAAAATATAAAGATAAACATAGTTTTTCCCTAAAGGAATATTTGCATTCGACAGGGTTTAAGAATCTACTAAGATAATCAACAGCCTACTCTTTTTATCATTATTATCCTGGGCTAATAAGACCCTAATAGAGGCTTTTGCTGGTGAGATACACAATTTCATAGGTCTATCTTTTCTTGGAGGCATTAACACTGGTGGTTTCACCAAATAATCCTTCAAGGCTTGAAATGCAGCTTGGTGTTTATCTTCACACTTTAATTCTTTATGATCCTTCAATTGCAATAAAGGAGAGAATATCAGAGTTTTTCCAGCAGTATTGGAAATTAATCTTCGAATAAAATTAACCTGTCCTAGGAATCTTTGTAATTCTTTTTTGGTCGAAGGGGGTTTAATCTGAATAATTTCCTGAGCTTTATTCTTATCCACCTGAATTCCTTTGTTATGCACCAAGTATCCTAAAAAATTTACGGTACTAACTTCAAAAGCACATTTCAATATATTCAATTTGAGTTGAAACAACATCATTCTTTCAAATGCTAATCTCATGTGCATTAGATGATCATCAAATGATTTAGATTTAACAATTATATCATCTATATAACATTCTAAAAATCACTACAACAAATTACCTATTTTGTGACCAAATTCTAAGTGACAAAGTCGAATTTGTCACTAAATAGACACTTTTAGTGAAGAAAACCGCCTTCGTAACAGCTTATTGTAAAATACTGACTTTTGTGACCAAAATATTTGGCCAGTAAAAGTTTTTCACAAAAACTCTGGCAGGAATGTGGCGGGAAGGAGGTGCCAACGTGAATTTATTTTAAGGTGTAAATAGTGATGACGTATGGAGAGTATTAGTGACCGATTGTTTCTCTTGACTAATTAACTTAATCTGGGATGGAGATTTGGTTACTAGTAGTTTTTAGTGAAGAAAGGAATTATTTTATATTAATTTCGGAAGATTTAGTTACCAAATTTTCTTCACTAAATGAAGGGAGGCTTTTTCTTTTTCTTTTATTTCTCTCTTTTATTTTTCGTTTCCAGAGTCCAACAAGACGTGGGAAACATCGATCAGCGCCTATTTCCCTCCTTAACTCGCACGATCCCTGCACGTACGTCTCTCATAATCTCATTCCTCCATGAAAAATACAGAGAGGCGCATGAATGTTGAAGACATGGAAACGAACCATCATTTGTTTGAAGAAAAAATCCAATCTTTCAAACTTTGAAGTATAGAGGGAAGCATTCATCAGGCATGTAGTTCCCTCTTTGTTTTGATATGTAAATATTGTGCAGTATAAGGTTAGGGTTTTTACAAATTCCAATTTTCAGATGATTTGATTGTGTCAGCCGATTGTGTTTCAATTGCATGTTTTGATTCTTTTACTTTTTTTTTTCTTTTGATCTTGTATTGGTACTCTAAATTAAAGTTAGGGCTTAGATGTAGGGTCTATATGTCTATATTGGCTGGTGGATTTTGCAATCAATTTTTTTCTTTCCCAAATCAAGCCCTAACTTTGTAAAAATTTCCTTAACACTAGAGATGTGGGTCGTGGCTATTGTAGTGCCAACTGAATGGAGGCTCTGTCTTTACATTCCATTCATCTGATTTTATTTTTTCTTTTTTTGATTTTGAACTAGACTTGTGTTCTGATGCTACTCATGCACTCAATTTACCCATATCCTTTATATCCCAATAATCCAAAACAAGAAAAAAAAATGATAACATAAAATAAAATCAAATAAAGATACTTAGTTCTGAGGTTATTTAACTTAATTAGTCTCTAATCAATGATATATACTACCTATTATCACCCGGTTATAGCACTAGAATTATAGTAGTATATAATCAAAAGTTTGGTTCCAATTGATTGGTAGTGAGAGACCTCCTAATTTGTATCCCAAGTTTGGTTCCCAATCCATTTGGTAGTGGGACTATACTAATTGTAGTATCAGGGCCGCCCAGAGATGGAAAAAGTTGTCCGAGGCCTCAAGCGAACTTTCAAAGGGGCCTAAAAAATGAGGCCTCTATACTAAGTTTCACAGAAATTAGGAAGACATTAGAAAAAAAGAAGCCTAAAAAATGAGGTCTCTATACTAAGTTTCATAGAAATTAGGAAGAAGTTAGAAAAAAAAAGAAAAAGAAAAAAAAAAGAGGCCTTATAATCACATAATTCTCAATGAAAGTTGCTTTATATGATTCCAATGTCATGTTGGTATGGGATCAATTGCTTGCTTAGTGTTGAATTCTAGAAGGATTTTTGCAATGACCTGTAGCTAATTTCATGTTAAGATTGCCAACTATTTCAGTTTTTACTTTTTTTTTTTTTTTTGCTTAGAATTTCAGTTTTTAATTGAATGGAGGATCATGTGGTCAATGTCAATTTGGGTGTTTCATATCTGTTAAGGCTCAGTTTGTTTTGAGAGTAGAGAAAGGGAAAATAAAACTACAAGAAAAATAGTTTCCCTAATGTTTTTGCATGTGCTGTCCTAAATTCTCAATGCTCTAATAACATATAAAATATAAAGAATTCCAAAAACTGATAGGACTCTAAGAAAAGAGTAAGGGGAGAGGCATACAATTTAGAAACTTAAATTTATTTTTCACCGATTTATTTGTTTCCTTCCAGTTCCCGTCACCACTATGATTTTTCTTTTCCCATTTCTTAGTCTGAATTTGTATCCCAAGTTTAGTTACCAATCGATTGCATAATGGATTTATTTCAATTGTAGTGCGATAGCAAAATTTCAATGAAAGTTGATTTTAGATAAGAGTACTGCTATGCTTCCTAAATTTGCATGCCAAATGTCACTCCCAACACATGTAGCAATACTTGATTTTTATTGGAGGATGTTAAAGTGGTTCCACCATTTTTTAAGGTGGTCTCACTGCCACATGAGTTGGGAACCACATTTGGGAAGCATAGCATCTTTTCTTATTTCTTTTTCTTTTTATTTATTTATTTATTTTGCAAGTCAAGTATATCATTACTCTTTAACTAAGAGAACTGACGTCATATTGATATTGGACGGGAAACAAATTTGTGAACCATAACATTAATAAGTCACAATTGGCATTTATGGATCACATTTGGGTTTTCATTGCTTGACCTTTCATGTTGGGTCTTTGTGTCTTGTTTATTTCTTGGATTTTTGTATTGTTTCTTGTTGGGGAGTTTGATGGTCTAAAGGTTATGGTTTGGCCGCATGCAAGGTCTAAAAGTCTTGAGTTATATTTATTTTCATGTAGTATGCGTGGGTATGGGGCTGCTATAATGGGGTTGTATTGGATGTAGGGCTTTGTCCCACTCTGTCTATTTATTTTCTCAATTAATTTTTTATTGTTCAAGAGTTTCTTTTTATTCAAGTACCCTAACTTCTAAAATTGTTACCTTTAGCAAAATCATAGATGAAAGGGATCAAATGCTTGCTTAGTTGTTAATTCTGCTAATAGTTTTTGCAATCACCTATTCCTTTGTTTACAATGAAGAATTCTAAATGTTTTGGTTTTGATATGAATTAAGGTGTTCCGTTCATTTTAAGGCCCTATTTGATTCGTGGATTTAGAGATAAGGAAAGGGAAAACTATAAGGAACACTGTTTCGGTGACTTTTTCCCCGTCTTTTCCCGAATTCTCAATCCATAATTAACATTAAAAATTTAAAATTTCCAGGAGATTATAGGAAGTCCGTAAAAAAAGAAGGGAAGCTACGTATGAAACTTAGAAGCTTTAATTACTTTTTCACTATATTTCTGTTTCTTTACACTTTTCCTCTCCTTTTTTGTTACTGACCACACACAAAGGAAAATGCATTTTTCTAAGTTTTCTTTTATTTTTGCACTAAATTCATGAACCAAGCATTATTGATGTACAAATTGGTATCTCTTTGGAAATGTATACAATCCGTTCTCTAGGTTTCAATGTAGGATAGGAAGATTAAATCTATACACTAGGTAAAATACCACTTTTTATGCAATTCTTTTAACATTAAGCATGAAAAGTTGCACATGTAATCTATGAGAGTTTTTGTTCTTTGAACCATGCCTAGATAGTATTATTTGTTTTCCACATTTCATTACTAGACTAGATAGTACTTTCAAACTTGTACTTAGTGCATACATTCTAATGTTATTTTTGGATGTTTTAGTTTGATATTATAGTACGGACACACATATGGATAAGAGTTGGATGCGACTTAGCGATAGGTTTGGGAAGGAATACATAGAGGGAGTAAAAGGCTTCATGAACTTGGCACGTAGTCATACAGATCCAGCAAATAGGGTTCGTTGTCCATGTAATAGTTGCAATAATGTTTACTTAAGGCTTCCAGAAGTAGTAGAAGACCACTTGTTTGAATATGGGATCGACACGACTTACACTGATTGGGTACATCATGGTGAGACTTATCAACCAATCATTGATGATGACGATGGCGATGACGATGAAGAAGATGATTTTATGGCACTCAATGAACAACAAAATGTTGATGATGTGCAAGAGATGTTAGGAGACATCCATGCTGGTACATATATGGATAATCTTATAAGGGATCCATCTAACAGTAGTAGTCCACATGTGCCATCAGGAGAAGATTTTAGTGGCTTCCCTACTCATATATCAGATGGTAACTTTGCTGGATTGTTTAAGGATGCTCAGAGTGAACTTTATCCAGGTTGTTAGAAGTACTCGAAGTTATCGTTCCTTGTGAAGGCACTTCATTTGAAGGTTATTAACCGTTGGAGTAATAAATCTTTCAGTATGATGCTTGAATTTATGAAGGATTTACTCCCTGAAGGCGAGACTGTGCCAAAATCCTATTACGAGGCTAAAAACCTTATGCGAGAGTTGGGCCTTGGATATGTGCCAATACATGCATGTAAAAACGATTGTGTACTATTTTGGAAGGAGTATGAAACAAGAGAAGAGTGTCCAGAATGTAATGAGCCTCGATATAAATATCAAGAAGGAAAGAGTAAGAAAATTCCGCAGAAGGTGTTATGATACTTTCCTTTAAAACCAAGATTACAAAGGCTATTTATGGCAAAGAAGATTGCTGAAGATATGAGATGGCATAAAGAGAAACGAGTAGAAGACAAGAACATATTTCGACATCCAGCTGATTCGAAAGCTTGGCAAGAATTTGACAAGGAGCATGATTGGTTTTCTAAGGACCCACGTAACATTCGACTTGGTCTAGCAAGTGATGGTTTCAATCCTTTTAGAAACATGAGTAACTCATACAGCATGTGGCCTGTAATGCTTATGCCATATAATTTACCTCCATGGCAATGTATGAAAGATCCATTTTTGTTTATGTCATTACTTATTCCAGGACCGAAATCGCCTGGAAATGACATTGATGTGTACTTGCGTCCGTTGATAGATGAGTTGAAGGAGTTATGGAAAGATGGTATATAGACTTACGATGCCTCTACAAAATAGAGCTTTCGTTTGCATGTAGCTTTGTTATGGACAATAAATGATTTTCCTGCCTATGGAAACTTGTCTGGATGGAGCACTAAAGGGTATATGGCATGTCCAACATGTAATGAGGAGATATCATCTGTATCACTAAAACACGGAAAAAAGATTTGTTATATGGGACATAGACATTACTTGCCCACTGATCATCCTTGGCGAAAGAGTTCCAAGTTTGATGGGAAACAAGAGAAGAGGTTGCAACCTAAGGATTTATCTGGGGATGATGTGCTAGAACAACTTAAGCATGTCACGAGAGTGAAATTTGGAAAGGCACCTAACAAGAAGAAAAGAACACGCACTGATATGGAGTTAAATTGGACAAAATAGAGTATTTTCTTTACATTACCCTACTGGCGAACGTTGAAGTTGCGGCATAATTTGGATGTTATGCACATTGAAAACAATATATGTGATAATGTGTTGAAAACTTTGATGAATGTAGATTGAAAGACAAAAGACACTGTGAAAGCTCGCATGGATCTAGCATTAATGGGTATAAGGAAGGAGTTACACCTTAGGCAGGTTGGTGACAAATATGTGGTGCCACCCGCGTGCTACACATTGTCTACGGGAGAGAAAAGGAGCCTATGCAAATGGTTAAAGTCAGTAAAATTTCCAGATGGCTATGCATCTAATATTTCTAGATGTGTGAATGTTAAGGAGAGTAAAATATCGGGATTGAAAAGCCATGATTGCCATTTTCTTTTACAACGTTACTCCCGGTTGCATTACGTGGATATTTCCGTAAGGATGTGTGTGCTGCATTAATTTAATTAAGCTTCTTCTTCAAAGAGTTATGTTGTAAGACTTTAAAATTAGAAGTCTTAAAGCGGTTGGAAAAAGATATTGCCGTGGTACTTTGCAAGCTTGAGTCAATATTCCCACCAGCATTTTTTGACGTTATGGTTCACTTGGCAATTCACTTACCAAAGGAAGCAATTCTTGGTGGACCAGTGCAGTACAGACGGATGTATCCGATTGAAAGGTAATATATAAATTTTCTTTTATTTACTAGATAATTATGATATCTACTTAAGTGTAAGTTTGTATTATAACATAATGCTTGCATAACTTATCAATAGGTTTTTATGCACTCTTAAAAAGTATGTTGGCAATAAAGCACGTCCAGAGGGTTCAATAGCTGAAGCTTACATTGATAATGAATGTTTGACATTCTGTTCTATGTATCTTCGCGGGGTTGAGACAAGATTCAACCAAGAAGAGCGAAACTATGATGGAGGTCATGGCCAACAATGTGGAGGCCAATCTATTTTTGCACAAAACGTATGTCCATTAGGAGCTGCAAATGACGGTGAGCTTGACTTGGTGGGTCATATAAAGGCTCGATTGTATGTTCTGAACAATTGTAATGAGATTGAGCCCTATCGAATGTAAGTTTCAAAGGATTTTAGCTAGCATGGATAAATTTTGTAGACTCATTATAACTCTAATTTGCTGACAAGTTATTCCATATATAGCGAACACATGGAAGAGATCCTTAGAGAGAGTGCAACTAATGTACAACAGAGGGATGAGAATCAATTCCCTTTGTGGTTTGAAAATCGTGTAAGTGTTTGATTATGGCTATTTTCGAATAAGACTCAAAGGTACCTAATAGTTGTAATAGTTTTTAAGATTGTAACTCAATTTTCTCCAATGTCTGACCCCCCTCCCCCTTTTTTTTCTATAGGTGAAACAATTGCGAGGGCAAAATTCAATAGAAGTAAATGATCAACTGTGGTCATTAGCATGTGGTCCTGATAGACGAGTCACACATTATACTGGTTGCATTGTTAATGGTATTAGGTTCCACACCAGCGAACGAGAGCAACATCGGAGAACTCAAAATAGTGGTGTTGTTGTAAAAGGGGAACATCAATCCTCAGAAATCGACTTCTATGGTGTTCTAACAAAAGTTATTGAGTTAACATATTGTGGAGGAAATCGAGTTTACTTATTCAAGTGCGTTTGGTGGGATACCGGTAATAGGAGAAACAGAATACATGTAGACGAGTACTTCACAAGCGTGAATGTCTCTCATAAATGGTATAAGGATGATCCATTTGTTCTAGCATCGCAAGTTGAACAAGTCTTTTATGTCGATGACAATAAACTAGGCAATCCTTGGAAAGTTGTGCAGAGGATCCAACCTAGGAACATATATGACGTTCCTGATCTAGAAAAGGAGGATGAACATGAAAGGCAAATCGATGATGATGAGGCATACCAGTAATTTGAATCGTTTGGCCTTGACATGACAATCATTAGTGACCGAGACTTGGGGCCATTACATAGAGATGATGTAGTTCCAAACCATGTTGATGCGACTATTATTGAAAAGAATATGATAACAGCCGGACAAGTAGAGGGAGATCATATTTTTATTAACGATGATAACGATGAAGAAGATGACACAATGGTCGAATATTGTGATGATCAAGAAGAAGTTTTGGTCACAGATGAGGATGATGATACTAACATTGAAATATGAATAGTCTTACATAAGCTGAACTATATTTTCATATTTATGTTTTGCTACATCACCTAAAGATGTTTATTAATGGAAGCTATTTTTAGAACTTTTTCTTTCGGTGTTGTAATTGATTTTATATCGGTCTCATCCATACTAGCATTGTGTCTATATTTCTGTCATTTGATCTCATTTATTTCGCTATGCCCATTCAAGAAAAGGTATGTTAATATACTTTATCCATAATTATTCTAGAAGTTACGATCATGGCACCAGGAAAACCACGACGACATCCAGCAACACCTCCTCCGACAACAATGCATGCAAATCCCACACTAAGGCCGTCATCATCACCAAACATAGTAGGCTCAGTTGAGTCCATTGATCAAGACACCACCATTGGTAATGCGGGTAAGTTTTTAGTGTTTTTTTTTAACTTGATCGTTATTCTTTATGGTCATATGGCATTGTTTATTTCAAATTTTGCTTTTGTAAAGCCAACCATGACTAGAAAGGGCCGTGGTAAGACATGAGGACTTGGCTTGTTGAGGATGATAAGAGCGGGGAAGAAGATAAAAATCAACATTCCAGAAGGGAAGAATAAAGCAGTTGGAAATGGATCAGAGTTATTCACAACAGAGATAGGAATCATTTCTCGACAATATCTATCCCTTCAAGTGCCAGATTACTCTACTTTTCAAGAGAAGGATAAGGAGGCTTGTTATCGTCTCATTCTTGTAAGTAAAAGTCAACTTAAGCCTTTAGCATACCACATTAACATGTTGGTACGTAGTCCATATTATCTGTTTTCCATTTTCGTTGTTATAGTAGCTCAAGGATCAATTATAGTGATATAGTATGCATTGTCCATATTAGTTTGATTAGTTGGCAGTAAAAACCTTCGTTCTTCGTCACATAATTTGCCCCTTTTGGTTCCACTCCAAGCAGCTGGTGGGTTTGCCATTTGCTCCCACAGTTGACATGAATATTCAAAAAAAAAATTAATTAGCTTGTGAATTGTATTTTTGAACATCCAGATCTAGCTTTGTACCCTTTCATTGTCCCAAATGTATAATGTTCTAAGTTTTCCAACTATCTGAAAAAATCCAACAATTCAATCATGAATGTACATTTATTTTTAGGAGAAGTAAATACAACTTTGAATCATTAAATATTGAAAGAAGATGGGATTGGTATCGTGTCCATAGGTGGAAATCCAGGAGAGAAATATTTTACTGCTGTTACATAGAAAGGGACAGTTTGGGAGTACATTGACTGTGGGTGTACATGTTAATTTAATAAGTAGTCCATATTATCTTTTTTCCATTTCCGTTATAGTAGTTCAAGGATTAATTATAGTGATATAAGTCTTCTTGGTTTAATAGATTTAATTTAACATGTACAGGATAAATTTGACATAGACCTAACTAAGCCACACGTGAAGATGGCTTGTGAGTTCTACCTGAGAGATCGTTTTAATAAACATCGCCATAGGCTACACAAAGTCTTTCAAAAATACCCTTCTAGAGAAGATGCACGCCAACACCCTCCCAAGGATATACGTCAAGATGATTGGGATTATCTTTGCGCCTATTTCAGCTCAGACTCTTATCAGGGGTGTTAATTATCTTATCCAATTTCATACAAAGCATTGGATTTGCTATATATTCCTACAAAAATAATGATACTTTCCAAATTTGTATCTCAAAACAAAATGGTAGTGGAGCCTTTTGATTTTTTATTGGAAAAAAAGTGGTTAAACTTATGTTTATTAATTTATTTTATGAATACATAACAACAATTCATTGCACACGCATCGCGTGTGCCCCGGCCACTAGTGTAACCGACGATGAATATGTTATCTTATTTAGGAGTTGGGACCATCTGAACTAATGTGGCTACAAGATAGAGATTTGTTGGTTGAAGCATTTGCTATCACTTCAAAATAAAGCCCTATGAGGCAGGCCATATGTCATTGAGTCCCTTGTCATTTTATTTCCTAAGTTAATCATTTCTTTTTTCTTTTTTCTCTTTGTTAGTCCTGTACCATAAAAATATTTTGGCTTTTTTTGGTTTGTGGTTTCATGGAAGGAAAAGAAAAGGGTAAGGAGATAGTTGGAAGTGTTCTTTTTCTTTTGTTTTGTTTTTCATGTCCCATTCTTCAAGTTCTGAATTGCTGCTGGTTAAAAAAACATAGATGTGGTCATTTCAAGTGTTTTTGGGAGTGTGTCGAGGCTTTAGAGATACTGAAGGGTTATTTTGGATCTGTTCTTGGTTCTTGTTTTGAGATCTCTAGGTGTAGTCGAATTTGCAACTTGAGTGGTGTTGATTATCATTTTGTTCTAAGTGGCAATCTGAATTTTTTGTGTTTTTGAGGAGTTTTAGTTTAGTTTGGTCTTGAAATTTCCTGTTCCTGGACTGTTCTTTTCTGGCTTTGGGTGTTACTACTATTGCCATAACTCTTATGCTGGAAGTGCAAGCTGTGATATGGATTTTGACGTTCGATTATGGCTGGACTGGTCATGACTCTTGGGTTTAAGATTTTGTAACTCCAACTCTCTCTTATGCTGCTATATGGATGCCATGTTTGCTCTATGTTTTTGATGGTATGGCTTGGGTATTGCTTATACTTGGTAAAAAGACAAACACTCTAAAACTTGTACATTGTGGGTTGATAATTCCTTAAAACTTTAAAGTTCCATTTGGCAACAACTTTAGAAGTTTTTATTCTTGTGTGGTGCTTGTGGTTTTTATCATCTTATGTTGTTCTCTTTGTGTGTCTCCTCGATGTCTTGTAGGATTACTAAATAGTTGGATTTCTTTTTTTATCTGTACAGAAAAGGAGCAAGATTAACAAGGAAAATCGGGCAAAATTGAAGGTCTCCCACATTATGGGCACAAAATCATTTTGTAGGGCTCGCCATGAGAAAGTAAGGATACTAAAATGTTTTGTAGTTTTCTGACCATACTTGGCTAACTAATATTGCAAACATATATATTTTAAATTGATAATGACGCAGCGAAACAAAGAGACTGAGGAGGAACCCGATAGAATTAAATTTTGGAAGATATGCCACTACAATGAAGAAAAGGGGTGTTGGTCTGATCTAATTGCAGAAAAAATATATGTAAGGTCATCTAATTAGTAATTTTTTTTGTTGTTCAAATTTTATTTCGTTTAAAATTTATTAGTATCTCTTTGCTCTCGAAAGAGGAGATGGTTGAGCTTCAAGCTCGTTGTGAACTAGAAGGAAACCCGATGACTGTGGATGAAATATGCGATCAAGTTCTTGGGAGGAGGTCTGGATATGTACTTGGTCTTGGTCATGGTCTGAAACCCAAATCCACATTTCAACGTTGCGACAATTTACAGGCAATTGAGGATGCTAGAAAAAGGGCAGAGGTAGCTGAGAGACAAGCAACAGAGTTAGGTGAGCAGCTTGAATCCCAGCAACTGCAAATCAAGAATCAACAAATTGAAATCTCGTCTCAAAAGACACACATAGATACTATCACGACTAGGCAAAGTAAGATGGAGGCAATGTTACGTTCCATTCTATCAAATATGCAGTCTGCTATGCAAATGCCTGCCTTTTCTTGATTTCCATGTTAACTGATGTGTTAGCTTAGAAAGTGCTTTAGTTATTTAGTATTAGACGAGTGCTAATAGACTTTGGACTAAATGGTATTTCAAACTTGGTTTGATGTTGGACAAACTGGATTTGCAAAGTTGATTAGATTTTGTTTTTTGAATCTTAATGGTATGTTTAGTTTTTGATAATGTGGATGTCGTGGATGATAATTGTTTTTATGTGATTAATTATGATTGTTGATAGTAGAATGTACAGGAAAATATATCGATCTTATGATGGCATAAACAAAGAATGGTCACTGAAACTTGTTTGTATAGTACACTTTTAATGACCAACATATATCGTCACTACATCATGTGTTTCTACAATTCACGGGATTTAGTGATTGTCATAGTTCATCCCTAATAGACACCTTCAATGGTCACTAAATCTGCTACTATTTAGTGACGACAATTTTCATCCCTATATGATCTTTAGTATTTTTCTAAAAATAATAATAAAGGACAAACAGTGACAAATTTCATATTATTGTGACAAATTTTACTGGCATTCTGTGACAAATAACATCATCACTAAATATAATTTTATGTGACCAATAGATTTCGTCACTATTACTTATCCATTTAGTGACGACATCTCTTGATTTGTCATTATATACTTATAGCAACGGTGTTTTAGTGACGAAGTATTCTTGGTCACTATATATATTTAGTGACCGTATTTTGATTTTTAGTGACGACATTCTTGGTCACTAAAGACCAATTTTGTAGTACTGAATGCTGCAATAATATCATGAAAAATGGCATTCATAGCCCTCTGATAAGTAGCTCCTACATTTTTCAGACCAAAAGGAATTTGTACCCACTCGAAGGTACCCATATTCCTTGGACACTTAAATGCTATTTTATGAATGTCTTCCTCAACAATACATATTTGATTATATCCTGAGTGACCATCCATCAAAGACATTATAGTATTTCTAGCAGATCTATCAATTAACAAATCAACTATTGGCAAAGGATATTCATACTTAGGTGTGGCTAAATTAAGATTTTTGTAATCCATACAGACTCTCAATTTCCCATTTTTCTTCATAACTGGAACAACATTTGAGAGCCATTCAACATACTTGACAGTTCTAATGAAACCTGCCTTGAGCAACCTTTCGATTTCTTCTTTAATCTTCTTGGTGACTTCTAGTGTCATCCTTTGAGGATGCTGTTTCACTGGTTTATACACAGCCTTGATAGGCAATTTGTGTTCCACTAAGCTTCTTTTGAGCCCTGGTAATTCATCATAATCCCAAGCAAAACAATTTCAAAATTCTTTTAATAATTCAGCCAGTTTATTTTTGTCACATTTTTCAAGTTTAGAGCTTTAATAAGTGATTCTTTTTTGTTGTTCTGATCCTAAATTGATCTCTAATAAAGGATCTTGTGACTCTTCTTGTATAGAACTTTCTGGCATCGTAGATAATTCTTCCCTACCAATATCTTTTAAATCCAGTGGATCTTTTTCAAAGACATAATCTGACCAATTTATGGCCGAATCCTTTTCAATTCTTGACTCTAAATTTTTAATCATTAATTTTTGTATGACCAGTTAAATGGTCTCTTCTACATTTTCTATTTCTATAGATGTGTGAGTCATTAAACTACCTTGTCATCATTCAATGGTTTTAAAGAATCAAATGGCATATCAGCAAAAATGTCCCAATTCTCCTCTAGAGACTCATAATTCTGACTCTTTAATGTTAATTGGTTTGTCATTCTCTTGATACAATTGGACTTCAATGCAGTTAGAGCTAGCATGGAAAGGCTGAATATCAGCCTTCACTATTTCGATCTCACAGCCATCCTCTACAAGCAACAATTTTTGATGCATTGAAGAAGGAATACATCGATTAGCATGAATCCAATCTCTTTCTAATAAGGCGTTATAAGTAGGATTAGCATCCACCACAAAGAAAGCAGTTTTGGATTTATTTGAACCAACTATAGTTTCAATAAGTATTACTCCCTTCGTGTCTTTTTTATCACCAGTAAAGCCTGATCTCATAATAGGAGTCTGTACTAATTTTGAGCCTTATTTATTAATTTTCTTTAGAGTACTTAAAGGAATAATATTGACAACAACATCATTATCAACCAATATTTTGGTTAAAAGAACCACATTTAAACAAGCTCTTATATATAATGGTTTAAGGTGCTTGGTCACTTCTGGTGATGGTTCTTTGAATGAATATACGAGATTACAATCACTGAAAAATGAATATAGGAAGATTTACCTCAGAAATATCTTCAGTAGATGTTTCCATTTTCATATCTTCATCCATTTGTTGATCTTCTTTTGCTTCGAAGACCTTTTGTTATGTAAAAGTGGCAGTGTTGACTTTCATCTGTTCTGGAAATGTGCCAAATTTGATGTGTATATTCACATTTTTGACAATTTTTTACCATCGTGTTTAATTTCAATATTTCCCAAAAATTTGGGATTCCACTGCTGTTATTTCTTCATCTCCTTTATCAATACTCATGGCTTTTTCCAGTTCTTTAACTTTAGCTTTAATGATACTCTCCTCAGACATAGTATCATTATCTGCCTTAATATTACGATCAAATCTAGGACTAGGCTTTGAAATATTATCCGAATCTTTTTCAATCCTACTCTCCCACTCTTGGCCTTGAGTTTTCATGTTGGAAAATTTTTTCCACATAGTATATTTCCTTTGGAGTCTTCTCTGTTGAGTACCATTTATCATTGGAACCATCTTTTGGTTCTTGTCATTAGGGTGTTGAAGAACGTACGCCATGTATTCATCTAAACCTGTGGAGGTTTGATCATCCTATTTTTGTTCTAAAATCCTTGCTAATCCATCATATTCTTGATTCTATCATCTTGCATGACAAACCAATTTGGTACTCCTGGTACCAATGCAGGCATATCTGGTTGTGATGTCTCACAATTTTAAGTGATAAATGTGATGTTACCATATCCATCTCAGTCTATACCACATTCACTGGTACTAATTTTGATGGTATAAATTGAGCTTGTCTTTCTCTTTGCACCATATAATGTTTCTTTGGTACATGAGATGTAACTAGCCTCACATACTGCATGTTCCTTGATGGTCGAACAGAATTACCAGAATAAAAATTCCTCGAAAAATTGTCTCTAAAATGAGCCATTGGTCTGGGAGCATATCTTGTTGTCATTGGTTCAACGTACATCGAAGCTTGATAAATTGGACCTTTGAATTTTCCTCTCCCAAAGTTCATAATTGGCTGAAGTAGAGATTCATATGAAGTATTCATTCTCTTTTGTTCGAATGAAGGTTGTTTATTCTTCCTGCATGTTTTAGCCTCAACCATTTCATCATAGATCTCAGCATACCTTTTCCCACAACCAATGCATAAGTTTTTTGCATATTCTTGGTTGAAAGTGGGAAATTCAAAACTCTTTTTTGCCAAATATTCAAGCCTATTCTTTTGGTCCTCTTCCTTTGTGTTCTCCCTCTCTTTAATAAGAGTTTCGAGGGAAATGTTATGAACATTGATGGACACTTCTTGCACTACTAGGAATGGATCTTCGTCAACCCTATTTGTTTTTCAGGAAACTTCAACTTCCCTTTCTTGATCAGGTCTTGGATCCTATCTCGAAAAATAGTACATTTATTAGTTGAGTGAGTCCAGAAATTATGCCACTTGCAATAATTTTTGCCTTTTAATTCATCATTAGAAGGTAATTTTGTCTCGTTAGACAATTTGATTATTTTTCCTTCTAGCAAATGATCAAAAATTTCATCAAGTTTATAAACATCGAATGAACATTTCTTGAATGATCCTTTAGATTTATATGACTCAGCAAAGATATTCTTCTTGACAAGACTTTTCTATCTAAAAGGTTCCTTTCCTATTATTTCTACAGTATCTATTTCATAATTAGGATCTTTATAATACATTTTCAATGAAGAAGCATTCCTTTCATTTTCTTCCTCCAACAAGGCTTCATATCTAGATACTCGAGCAGTTAATTCGACGAGATCTCTAAATTCTAAAGCATCAAACTTCTTTCGAAGTCTAAATTCGAGGCCATTTTGGGTCAGTTTAACAAATTCGGGCTCGGGCAAAATGATTTTACACTTTGTTCTAGCCCTCTTGAAACTATTTATGAACTGAGTAGCCTTTTCATCATGTTTTTGACAAAGTCTGGCTAAATCAGCCATAGAAACATCTAGTTCTGTTTGAAAAAACTGAGTATGCAAAGATTCTTCCATTTGTGTCCAATTATGGATCGAATTAAGAACCAATTTGATAAACCAAGTGAATGTTGTATCTGTTATTAAATTAGAAAATAGTCGAAGTCTAAGATATTCATTATTTCCTGCATAAGCGCATTGACTGATGAATTTTGCTATATGTTCAACTGTAGATTGACTCCCATCTCCAGCAAACATAATAAAAGTGGGGAACTTGAATCCCCTAGGGAATTCAATCCTATCAATCCAGTTAGGATAAGGCTTCCTATATACTGGAGTTTGTACCCCCCGAGCCATGGGTCCATAAACTTTATGGATCAAATTAATTATGTCATTTCTCTCAACCATGTTGGGTGGTTGTTGATGGCCTGGTTGACCCATAGGAGGGTTCATTGCTGGTATTAGAGGTGATTGAGGAGCATTATCCATCCTCCTAGGATTTTTGTTTCTTCGACCAACACCTATTCCAGTACGGTCTGGTTCGAATATAGGATTAGTTATTTATTCTCCTATTTTGGCCTATTATATTTTCTCTTGGACTAGGTTCTTCGACATTTGTTGGTCTATACATATGATCTTGACCATGTCCTATAGGATATCCTTGCATCCTTCGAACATTGGAGTAGTAGGATTAGGGACAGATATATAAAACCTTTCTAGTGAATTAGGCCAAAAAGGAGGCCTCTTTGCATGAATCAAAGGATTTGGTTAAAATAAGCCATACTCTCTTCCATTCTGTCGAACCACAGAACGATTTACACTTGGCACCATTACTGGTGCACAGTGTGGTATTTTGTTGTTGAGGGAAGTGACCTGAGTATTAACATTCTGAATCATGTTTCCCAAATGATCAAACACTGGTGTCAACTGATTCACCGAATCATATTGAATTCCTGAACCAACATTTCCATTGTTTGGAATTGGATTCAAATTTTCAACTCCTATTTCTGGGTTTTCATTATTCACATGATTCCCAGTGTTGTTGCTTTTGTGGATCTTGATGTGAAGAACCACCAATTTCAGCATTATTAACACCAGTATTGGCATTATCCACAGACCTATTGCTTCGAAGGTGTCTGTTTCTAATCTTTTGACACTAGAGTCCCACCGGGTGTGCCAAAAATGTTTGGCTGGAAAATTCCTCTAAGGATAAAAGCGGAATTATATAAGTGCGAGTATGCCAAGCAAGTTATTGCCAATGCGTGTGATGTAAAAATATCCAAACTGCGCCTCACCAGGGAGATTGTGGTGATGTTTGATGCCTTAACAAGGACTTCAAACATGTAAAGATATGACAAGTTAAAGAAATTCAAACTAAGTAATGTATAACTACTCCTATTCAAGAACAGAAAATGAAAATAGTAATGTAACAGATTATTTTATTAAGTAAAATAAACTACAATCTAACCTTGAAGATAACTTCGAAGGTGTTCTAATTTAAACTCTAAGTGTATCGATAAGAATACAATATTGAAAAATATTGAAGTGTATTGATGTGTGTTGATCGAGAGATCCCCTAATTGATCACAAACTTGCTCTATTTATAGTTGTCGAGGCCTCAAAGTGATCTCTGCTGAATGATCCTCCTTCCTGCTAACTGATAACTGCTCCTTCACGTGGCACTGTCTTGAATTGACATCTGTCTTTAGTTATTCTTCACTTATTAACACGTGTTCCTTAGCGGTTTACAAAACAGAGTAAGTGGCAAACTTGCTTGTAACTGCTTCTACGTCACTTCCCAATCAACTAACTGTCTTGCCATATCAAATCCATAATGGCACCTATATATTGGCTGGATGAATTCATCACAAACAATGGAAGAACCCTTAACCATTTTCTTTGCTATATTTTTGTTGCTTTCAATAATATGTCTCTGCTTGTGAGGGGGTTTGTCCCTCTTTGTTGGGGGTTCTGTCCCTCCTAGTTGGGGGGTTTGTCCCTCTTTGTTGGGGGTTCTGTCCCTTGTTGTTGGGGGTTCTGTCCCTTGTTGTTGGGGGTTTTATCCCTCCTTGTTGAGGGTTTGTTTTGTTTTTTGCTTGGCTTGGTTGATTGATGCAGCTAGATCTCTTTGTCTCCGTATTCCGTAGTTGGATCTGATCCTGTTCAACACAGATCTGCGTTATATTTGTTGTTTGTTCGGGCCCTCTTTGTAGTCACGATGGTTTTGAAGCTCAGATATTTGTCGTGGTTATTGGCAGCTTTCTCCTTCACATGGCTCAGTGTTTGAGTTATGCCACAGTCCGCGATATCATAGTTTTGGAGATTGCAGTACAAACCAGAAGATTGCTGTGATTTATCATGTATTTTTTTCCCTTCTTCTGTTTTGTATTTGTTCTCTGTGAACATGCTTTTTGTGAAATGAAATTTTCATACTTTGCGATAATAAAAAAATAATAAAAATTAAAAATTAAAAAATAATAACGAGTAACGATTAGTACCACACCCCTCCTGAATAAATTAAGATTCATATAGCATATTATTCAGTCAAAAGAGATAATTTAGTCCCACAATATCTTGCACACCAAAATAATGGACTGTTTAATATGAAAAATAAAATTTAATAAATAAAAATAGACCATTAATTCAATCTCCCCTTAGAGCCATGAAATAAACATGACCATGGGTGTTTTTTTTTTTTCTTTTTTTCCAAAGGGACAGGTCTTGGAAAATTTAACAATACCAAAGAAACTTGGGCTTGTCTAACAAGTCCATTTGTCCAAAACCAATTTGGCTAGAAAGCACCAATTCAAATTGAATGTTGGTCAATTTCTGCAGAGTAATAGGCACACCAATAACACTACATACACCCACTAAACCACCCACCAAATGACCCTCAGGCCCCTCTAAGCAAAATTTAAAAAAAATTTGTGGGAGCCACACCCAAATACACCAAAATACACCCTAAATCCCTTTTCCCTCCATACACCCCCACCCCCAAATAAGAGAAACTCCCCCCCCCCCCCCCCCCCCCTCACGACCCGAAGCCTTGCCCGGACCGTCACCGGAGCGCCGTCCACAGCAGTCGCCTTGCCTGGTAAGTCTTCTCTCTCTCTCTCTCCATAGAAAGATTTGTATGTGGCTGGAGAGTTTTTTTTATGCCCTTTTTTCCCTTTTTTCCTCTCTCTCTCTCTCTCTCTCTCTCTCTCTCTCTCTCTCTCCCACTAAAGAATATGGAGTCCACTAGGGTATTGGATTTTCCATGGAAGTAACTCTGTATCCGCATTACATTCTGTTAGGAACCTGAAAAAAATTTGCTAAGGAAAAAAAATAGCTGAGAAAAAAAAATGACTTTTCCTTAGAAGTAAGAACATCAAGCAATTTTTTGCAAGGGCTAAACATAAAAAGTCCTTCAAGCTTATATATTTCTTTTTGTAAATTGCTGCTATTAGGTAAAATTCTTACTGATAAAAAAAATTAAATAGATGAGTGCCTTGTAAGTGAATGCATTTGGGAATCAATAGTATGTAGGCCAAATTGCAATTTCTTCTAACTATTTGTTGTTGAGAGAATATTGTTTGATGCCATTTTTAGATCTTAAATTATTCCAAGTTTTAATACCTATAATAATAAGCTGTTGTTTACTTGTTTGAGGGTTTTTTTTTTGGTTGGGGCCTTTTGGCTAAGAACTGTTGTGTTGCTTCATCATTTACTCAAATGTTTGCACATTGCTTGTTATTGAGCTCAATTCTAATTGTCAGCAACAGCAGCTGTAGAGTTTGATCTAATTAGTTTGTCATCTGTTGTTTGTATGTGTTTATATATATGTATGTGTGTGTGTGTGTGCGCAATCTGCTATTCTGATGATTTGGGCTTGTCAATGCAGTTTTTGAATGTTTGTTGAACAGTTAAATTTGGTAATGCAGCTTTCGATTAGAGCTGGACCATAATGCAACATTCCCAATCTTAAACAAAAAAATGAAGTTACTTCCATGTGTTGTTTGCTTTTCTTTTCTGATTGTTGAATATTTGATCAAATGCTTTTATGATTTCTGACAAATATGGCATCTTAGCATATCTTATAAATTTCAATGAAGCTTTTGTTTCAAATTTTTTTTTAAAATAAAAAATTGGATATGTCGATACAGCTATTGGGTTTTTGTGCCAAACGAGAGAATAACTTGATTTGACTTTAGGTCCAATATTGTGCTTTTTTTATTTCTGCATAATTCAATCAGTAATGTTGGCCTATCTTGTTCTATTCAACCATTATCATTAGACTCCTTGTCTTAAAGTTAGACTCTGTGAGTAGTCTGTTGCTTATATGGACCTTCAGACCAAGGAATTGATAGATTGCTGCAAAACTTAGTTCCAATATTCACTATATGTTGAGATCACTAACATTCTATAGCAATCGATGCATAAATAGATATAGTAATAATAATTCTTGAATGCCTTATTCTTGTGTTCTCTTTATAGTTCATTGGATCTAGAAATTGTTTTGCCATTAATGGTGTAACCAATCTTACCTTTTTTTCTCTCTTTCTCTTTTTTGATTGTTGAACAAGGATGACCCATTTTTGGTTGAAGCTAGTTTGAAAATTTCATAATTTTAACACCAACAAGGACTATGTCAAATGGAATTTAAGCCAAGTACCTATGGAGACAACATTTATAAAAGGAAAGAGTTTCATGACTTTCGGTGTTCTTCCAGTTGTTAAGTTCGCTTTGTTCCTAGTGTCTGTTAAGTAACCCCTTGTTTTTTGATTTTAGATATAGTAAAAAGCAACAGAACAAATGGACACATACAGCTTTGTGGTGGTAGAAAACAGAATCAGGAGACTCTGAATGTTGTGAAGTGGGTTCGTAGAACAGACAACATATATAACGGTGAATTACAAGTTCTTGATCCCAAGATATCATGTTCTTCACAACAACAAATGTTTGGAGCTCTTGAAATTGCTCCGGTTCCAGAGAAAAGGCCATCGATGTTTGAAATTGTTGATGCTCTTCAGTCTCTTGATTCCACTATGAACTTGGATTTGTAAATTCAATTTGGGTTTCCTTTGTCTTATGGGAAGGACTTTTTCCCAGAGGAGAATATATTTTAGGTTGGAAAGGAAATATATGTTTGGAAATGTTTTTTCTTGTTTCCGCATTGCACTTGTTTGGGAGATATTGATTGATGTAATGGGATGTTGTTAACATTTTTAATATTATTTATTGGTTTCAAAACTCGTGTTGCATAAATTTGGTCCACAGCATTGTATTCAAACATGTATTCATCAAACTTTATTCCACACACTTTAGACACACTTCTAACACAATCTTTTTTGCTACTTCTAACACAAATGTAATTTTTTACTAAGGGTTTTTAAGGACAAAACCCTGAGAAAAAAGTACGGGAGTAAGTCTAGACTTAAAAGTGAAAAAATGTCAATTTTTTTTTATAGCAAACAAACTATCTGTTGGGATAGGTGAAAGCATCTTTCAACTTCAAGTTGGATATAGGAAATTAGGTTCAACTTGGACAGAATTGATGAATGGGACATTAGGTTCTTGGAATTTTCTTTTCTTTTCATTACTTTCTTGTGTACGAACAGAGATTAGAAAGCTAAAACCTGAACATGCAAGAATCATTTGTGCAATTTAGCAAATGCTTTACGAAGAGGAAGAAGTAATATAGCAGCAGGAATTATGTCCCAACTATATTGATCCATCGGCAATAGACAAGACTACAAATATATATTGTCATTTACAAGAATGTTCCTGCTTTTTTCTTTCTTTGGTGTAACAAAATTTTGAATGCCCATGATAGTGCGTCACTACTTTTCTTGGCTAGTGGTTGAGTATGTTGAGGAGGGAAACTCTTGTTTTGATTAAACGCCTGAACAAGCACTATAGTCTTCCTTCAAGATCTTCAATGCTCGACTCCACTTTTCCTAGCTGGGTTTGAACATTCTCAGTGGTGTTACTGGTGTATCAATTTAGAAACCAAAGACCACCTACTTGAATTTCGATTGCACCTTTGTGCCTGAAATGTAGAGCAATAAGGACTCAAACACGTGGAGAATAAATATTCAAGAGATTCAAGGGTGTTGTATGGTATCATATGCTAATAAAAGAAAGGTGATGAAATATATAATGAAGCATATAAGATTAAGTAAATGAATAGTATGTATAGAGCTAGAAATCTCAAAGCTACAAATTGCATTACAAAAGGTTATTTTATCGTGGGGATGGGTACATACATCATCCATGAAAGTGGTAAAACTCTACTCTTGTCTTGTCAAAAAAACATGACAAACCCTTGGCCTCTGCAGCCTTTTCATTTATCCAAATTTGCTGATCTTTTTCACTCAATGCCTACAATTGAAGAAATCAACACGTATGATATTCGTATTGAAATTAAAGCAACTTAAAACCTGTTTGGCTCATAAGCCTTATGGCAAAATCTGTTTGGCTTAGGGTCCGTGTGATTTAAGGATTGTTTGGTGACAAGCGGAAGTATTTGTAAAATACAATCGTGCTAAAAGAAGAAAATACACTGAATTGGTTTACAATTCCCTTGTTTATCTGCAATTTGAATTACAATGCCAGTTTTTACACAATATGATTAATCTATGATAAGTGGTATTATTTTAGTGGTTATTTGTGCAGATTACTGTTGCTGTGTGAAGAATTGAATAAGCAAGATATAAAGGAAGTGCTTGGATTCAATAAAGACAATTCAAACATGAAAAGAGTGTTTCGACCGATCGAAGAAGTTTCAAGCGATCAAGGTTTCGATCGATCAAAAGCAGTTCAAGCACTCGAAGATCCCAGAAGTTCAATCGATCGAGATATATTCGATCGATTGAACATGGCTTTTATCAAAACTTATGCGCACGCAACAGTGACATCTTTTGTAACCCTAGCCTTAGGTTTTTCTATTTATACTAGTTATATTCACGTCCAAGGGACGCCCACTTTTAGTTTTTATCAGTTTGAGAGGGAGAAATAGAGAGTTTATATGTTTTTGTAGGGTTGATCAAGGTTTTAGCTTGTTTTGGCTTGGATTCTCATACGTTTAATTAAAGTTCTCCATTTCAGGTTATATTTTATTATTCTATTTACTTTTCAATTGCAGTTTATCACAGTTTAAGCTGTTAGATTGTAGTTTTGCATGTTAGTTAGTATTAAACCATTAGTTTTCATAGTTTCCATGTTAAAATCACAACCAAACGCATCCCTAATGGATCTTTACGTTAAAATGAATCTAAGACACTCTAGACTATGTCTGAGTAGTCCTCGGGTTGGGAGATCACGATGAAACTGTGATCTTAAGCCTCTGCATGCAACAGAATAATTCCTGTATTCGATCGATTGAAGTTATTTCGATCGATCGGAACAGAGACATTGTCGAGCGATCGAAGACATTTCGATCGATCGAATAAAGATGAAGATATTCGATCGATCGAAAGCGCGTCGATCGATCGAACCCTCTGATTCTTGAGAACATTCAATACAGTATTCCTAGACTTTCTGTTTCATAGATTTGTTATCAAACTGTCCCCAAATGCTCAGTTAGTCAAAACAGTCTTTGAACTTAAAGCTTTAAAGCATTTTTCTTAAATATCTTTTGCAAACCACCCTCAATACTAACACCATTGTAGGTGAGAGTCTTAACTATTGTTTTAAACCACTTTCACATATTTCGAACTTAATTTGGAAGATATAGTCTCGGTCATGAAAGGACTATGGATTCTCTATCTTCAGAAAAATACGGAATGTTTTAGAAGATGTACTCCAATGAGCTTTAACGTAATTGCATGGTAGATGGCTAGGTCACTGTGGATTCGCGTGATCCCAACACTTCTCTTTTATTAAGTAACCCAGTTTTAAAATATTTCTCTAGTTAACTAGTTAGTTGTCAATTTAAAGTAATTTAGTTGCTTTTAATTTTAATAGTTGTTAATCGTAGAACTCCGTGTTCTACAGTTTCCTTAAGTATTAAATTTTCTTTTTCTTTTTAGAGTTTAATCTAAGTAATTAATTTTCCACCTTACCTGTGGGATCGACCTGGACTTCCAGTACTATATTACTTGCAGGATTACCTACACTTGGGTACAGCACACAAGCGCACACAGAAAAATTCTTGTGTCAAGTTTTTGGCGCCATTGCCGGGGAATGCGACGAGTTAATACTTAGTTTACCTCAATCTATCTTTATCTATTTTTGTTTTCCTTTCCTTTTCTTTTCTTCTGTAGATTAAAACCTTTTAGGATCTTTTCCTGTTCATGTCCAAAAATTCCATCGAAGGAATTCTTGGAAATCTATTCTACTTAGTTGATTCTTCTAATTCTATTAATCCCATAGCCATACCTATTGATTCAATGGCTGATAATCAAAGTGAAAACGGTGATAATGTGGTTGTCCCAATCGACGATTCACTTCGTCCTTTGTGTGATCTCATGACACCCGAACGTGCTCCAACACCTTCTTGTATTCTCATTCCACTGGCGAATTTCAATTTCGCAATGGAATGATTCAACTCCTTCCTACATTCCATTCAATGGATAACGAGAAGGCATATCTACACGTCAAGGACTTCGAAGATGTTTGTAAAACATTTTCAAAAAATTATCCTGTAGACGTGACACGCCTTATGCTATTTCCCTTCACTTTGAAGGATAAAGCAAAAGTGTGGCTACTCATGTTAAAGCCGAATTCAATCTACACCTGGCATGCGATGAACACGACATTTCTAAAGAAATTCTTTCCACCTTGCATGACCACTGAGCTTAAACGACAAATTAACTCTTACAAACAAAAGAGCAATGAAACATTCACTCAAACTTGGGAGCATTTCAAGGATTTGTTTCTATCATGCCCACATCATGGGTATGAGAAATGGCAAACCATAAGCTACTTTTACGAAGGGTTAAATGGTGAAACTAAAAAGTTGGTTGAGACCATGAGTTCGGGACCATTTCTTCGCAAAAATACTGAAGAAGCTGAAGCTCACTTTGAGTGGCTAGCTAAACATGTCCACGAATGGTCCAATTCTGAAGATATCCCATACTCACAGGTATCCTATGTAGAGGAGAAGAGTTTATACCAACTAAAAAGCAAAGATCACCTAATGAATAAATATGAGGAATTAGCTAAGAAAGTAGAGGAATTAGCGATGAAAGGGGAAGGAGCTAGGCAGGTTTTCCCTGAAGAACCATGCGGCACATGCAATATGTTAGGACATACCAACCAATACTGTCCCAATGTGTCATACTTTCAAGAACAACCCCCCATGGAAATAAATGCCATGCAAGGGTATAGGGGGCGGGGAATTCCTATAATAATTATAATTTACAAAATAATAACAACAGATGGAATCACCCCGGGTTTGATTGGAAAAATAATGCTGCGACCCAAAATCAATACCAACAACAGCCCTATAACAACAATAACCAATATCAAGGGCAATACAATAGGCAGCCCCAGTCATTCAATCAAAACAGACCTAATAACTATAACCAAGCTCAACCCTCTAATCAACAGGCGAATGTGCACGTTCCCCCGCACAAAAAGGCACAGGAGGAAGATCTTCTTTCTAACGTGAATCTAACGCAACAATTAATTCAAATGACGAGCAAAATGTCTGTGACGTTAGATAGGATGGATGCACGACAAGAGGGATTGGGTGGAACATTTCCCGCCCAACCACTTAAAAACCTTAGGGGATACAATAATGGTCCCACTAACCATGAACAAGCTAAAGCCGTGTATACTCTGAGAAGCAACAAGACTATAGGACTAAATATGCCTCTCCCTACTCCTGAAGAGTATGAGGAGGATGAAGTGGTGAATAAAAACAAACCTTCTACTCAGGAAGATGAGCCATCCACTAATAATGAATCATTAGAAATAAACACTGAAGCTCCTAGAGGAAGTTGAGAAAAAGTCCGAAAAGGAGCCCGTTGACGACGAAGTCCCTAAATGCCCTTTCCCTGCGCCCTATCCTCAGAGGCTTAGGAACCCCAAAAATGAGGCGAAGAATCAGGAGTTCTTGAAACTGTTCAAACAAGTAAAAATCAATTTACCACTCCTTGATGCAATCAAACAAGTGCCGGCCTATGCTAAATACCTTAAAGACTTATGCACGGTCAAGAGGAGGCAAAGCGTGAAGAAACACGCTTATTTGACTTACCAAGCAAGCGCAATCATCCAAAACGAAGCCTCCAAAACTTAAAGACCCCGGTACCCCAACTGTCTCGTGCCGAATCGGAAATCAAAGAATAGACAATGCCCTCCTTGATCTCGGAGCAAGCGTGAACCTGCTGCCATACTCAGTTTATAAACAACTAGGGTCGGGTAACTCAAACCTACCCGAGTTGCGTTGCAACTGGCAGACAGGTCCGTCAAATACCCTAGAGGAATACTGGAGGACGTTCTAGTGCAAATAGACTCCTTTGTCTTCCTGGTTTATTTTCTAATTTTGGACACCGAACTAGTGTCCAATCCATGCTCACAAATCCTGGTGATTTTTGGACGTCCATTCCTCAACATCATAGACGCCACAGTAAAAATAAGAAGTGGTATTATGACCATCGTATTCAGGAATATGACTTTAAATGTCAAAATCTTCTCAAATCCCCAACCGGAAGAATACGATGATGAAGAGGAGGTCAACTATGTTGAACGATCATCAAAGAAGAGGTAGATTTCGTTAATTATAAAGATCCCTTGGAAATAGTTGTGTCGCAATTCGACACTATCTATCGACCTAAAGATTCCACTCTATTGGATTCTGCTTTAAATCACACATCCCTCATGATGGATACACGAGAGAAGGATAGAGTTGAATGCATATGGGTAACACCATATGAACCCCTACCTCCAAAAATAAAATTAGTTATGCCCTCCAATTTTCAGTTTCCCGATTTGGAGTTAAAGGAGCTTCCTGAAGAGCTCAAATATGCTTTTCTAGGGGCTGAAAAAACTTATCCTGTTATAATTTCATCCACTCTCAATCTGGAACAAGAGGGCAAATTAATCCAAATGCTACAACAACATAAGGGAGCATTAGGATGGACCATGGCCGATCTCAAAGGCATGAGTCCGTCCGTGTGCACTCATAAAATATATTTGGAAGAAGACCCTAAACCTTCGCGACAAATGCAAAGGCGTCTGAATCCCAACATGCAAGAAGTAGTTAAAAAGGAAGTATTAAAATTACTTGACATTGGGATTATATATCCTATCTCTGACAGCCCCTGGGTTAGTCCGACCCAAGTGGTGTCCAAAAAGGCAGGCATAACAGTTATTCCTAATAAAGATGGCGAATTAGTACCAACACGCATCCCCACTGGATGGTGAATGTGTATTGATTATCGAAAACTGAATACCGTGACCCGAAAGGACCACTTTCCATTACCATTCATGGATCAAATGCTAGAACGAGTAGCGGGTCATAAGTACTATTGCTTTTTGGACGAATACAGCGATTATAACTAGATAGAAATTGCTCCTGAAGATCAGGAGAAAACGACTTTCATGTGTCCGTTCGGTACTTTCACCTATAGACGTATGCCTTTCGGCTTATGCAATGCACTTGCTACGTTTCAACGGTGCATGTTAAGTATCTTTAGCGATATGGTCGAACAAATACTTGAGGTCTTTATGGACGACTTTTCAGTGTTCGGTCATAGCTTTGAAAATTGCTTAGATAATCTGGAACATGTGTTAGCACGATTCGAGGACAAACACCTAGTATTAAACTGGGAAAAGTGTCACTTTATGGTGACCAAGAGAACTGTCCTCGGCCACACTATTTCTGATAATGGTATCCAAGTTAATAAAGTAAAAATTGATATAATCTCAAACCTACCTGTCCCCCGTACAGTCAGAGACATCTGCTCATTTCTGGGCCATGCGGGATTTTATCGTCGCTTTATAAAAGATTTTAGTGCGATCTCCCGACCACTGTGTCAACTATTGATTAAAGACATGCCATTCGAATGGTCGGAAAACTGCCAAACATCTTTTGACGCACTAAAAGAACACCTTACCTCTGCACCGATAATACAGGCACCCGATTGGAGTTTGCCTTTAGAGTTAATGTGCGATGCTAGCGATTATGCCATTGGCACAGTTCTAGGACAGAGGAAGAATAATAAGCCTTACGTAATCTACTATGCTAGTCGAACACTTAACGAAGCTCAAATGAATTATACGACTTCCGAAAAAGAACTACTGGCAATAGTCTTTGCTCTAGATAAGTTCAGGTCATATCTAATAGGGTCCCCAATCGTCTGTTTTATAGACCACTCAGCCCTGAAGTACCTGTTATCTTAGAAGGATGCAAAACAAAGGCTTATCTGTTGGATACTCCTACTCCAAGAATTCGATATCACAATCAAGGACAAAAAAATGAGTAGAGAATGTTGTCGCTGACCATTTATCTCGGTTAACATTTGTTGATAACACTGAACCCACACTGATTAAGGATGAATTCCCAGATGAGCAATTGATGGCTATTTCAAGTTTGCCTTGGTATGCGGATATAGTGAACTATCTACTTACGCACATCATTTCTTTTTCGATGAACCTTACTTATTCAAGTATTGTGCTGATCAAGTCATCAGGCGTTGCATACCGAATGAGCATATAACTGTAATTTTGGCCTCATGCCACTCTGAAGCTTGAGGAGGCCATTTTGCTTCGCAAAAGACCGCACAAAAAGTTCTACATAGCGGTTTCTACTAGCCCACCATGTTTAAAGATACTCACGCTTTTTGCAAAATGTGCCAACGCTGTCAAAAGCTTGGTACAATTTTGAAAAGGAACTCCATGCCCTTAATTCCCATTATCACAATTAAAATATTCGATTGCTGGGGCATAGACTTTATGGGCCCGTTTCTGAAATCTAAAAACTGTGAATATATACTCCTAGCTGTGGAATATGTATCAAAATGGGTAGAAGCGATACCGACAAGACGCAATGATCACAAAACAGTAATGTCCTTTCTTAAGGAACACATTTTGTCACATTTCGGAACCCCAAAAAGCACTAATAAGTGACCAAGGCAAACACTTTTGCAATAAACCTTTGGAGTCACTACTCAAGAAATATGGGGTCAAACACAAAATTGCTCTAGCCTACCACCGGCAAACGAACGGGCAAGCAGAGTTGGCTAACCGAGAAATCAAGCACTTTTTAGAAAAGACAGTTAGTTTCAACAGGAAGGATTGGGCTTACAAACTGACTGATGCTCTATGGGCATACCGTACTGCCTATAAGACAAATCTGGGAATATCCCCATTCAGGCTAGTATACGGAAAAGTATGTCACCTGCTCGTCGAAATCGAGCACAAAGCATATTGGACGACACGCTCATTGAACTTCAACATTAAAGAGGGAGGTCATCTTCGAAAACTCCAGTTGGCTGAACTGGAAGAAATACGTCGAGATGCCTACGACAATGCTAGATTACACAAGGAAAGGTTAAAGGCTCGCCACGATAGAACAATTTTTCAAAAATATTTTGAGCCGGGGCAGAAAGTCTTATTGTATGACTCTCGCCTTCACCTTTTCCCAGGAAAACTCTGATCTAGGTGGACAGGACCCTTTATAGTCAATTCTCTCTTTCCCCATGGGGCCGTCGAGTTATTCAATCCTAAGAACGATGAAAGTTTCAAGGTCAATGGCTAAAGGTTAAAACCATTCTTAGAGGATTTCCAACCAGAGATCGAGCACATCCAACTAGATGAGCCCGATTATTCCTTGACCTAAAATGCTCAAGTGTGTCTTCACCATGTTGTTGTATTCTTTCCTTCACTACATTTTGCTTTGTTCAATTTCTTTTGTTTATTTATTTCTAGAGTGTGACCTCGATTCTAATCTGCTATTCCATTTTATTTATCTCCTACAGGTTGTTCAACATGAGAGATGATGATGTCTACTCAATTGGGTCATGGGCTAATTCAGAATATCCTAACCTGTCACGCCCCGGCGTAGCCAAAATATGGAAAAATTTAAAATTTTCATCTTGGACCCTGAGGCACATGACTGGTTGCAGTACCGAATTGTCCATGACCAAATAATAATATTTAAACGATATAATAAAATGATAAAACCATCATTTACTTACTGAAATATATTACAATGAGAAGTCAAAGTACTTAACTAGTTAATACATCATTATAAATACATCAGAGTCTTTATGGCTCTTGGCCTTACAAAACTATAACAAAATATATGCTAAGTCTTCTGGTTATAATCAAAAACATTCACAGGGGATAACTACTAGTCTTCTCTCTAACTAGTATAACCATAGTCATCTTCAGTGTAATCTTCTTCAACGTTTCCTTCTTGCGTAGCATCATAACCCGTGTAGTCGTTACCTGGATATGCTGGACATGGGAATGTCCAGCGACATGAACGTCGTCAGCTTATGAAAGCTGAGTGAGTAAGCTAAATCAAATGGAACGTATATAGTAAAACACAATAGGAATACATTTACTACCTTTCAACATGTCTTTTAGGATCTTTACGTTCTCAACGCCGAATTATAACTAGTATCGTACCCGACTACGTATTCGATAGGAATACAAATAATTCAAGAGACCCGTCTAGACATTCTTAATGCCATTACCATTCATTTCTAACATCCGACATCATTTACAAACCCAAAGTGTCTCTTGCTAACCAAACCATCTTTCATCAACCACTTCATCTTTCATTAACCACTTCGTCACAAAGAACCGAAGTGTTAAGGAGTGCAAGAACATCCATTTCATCACAAAGAACTGAAAGGAGTTTTCACTCAAAGAATCACCGCTTCGTCACGAAGAACTGAAAGCGTTACGGAGTACAAGGACATCTATTTCGTCACGAAGAACCGAAATGAGTCTTTACTTAAAGAATCACCGCTTCGTCACGAAGAACTGAAAGCGTTACGAAGTACAAGAACATCCATTTCATCACGAAGAACCGAAAGGAGTCTTTACTCAAAGAATCACCGCTTCGTCACGAAGAACCGAAAGCATTACGGAGTATAAGAACATTCATTTCGTTACGAAGAACCGAAAGGAGTCTTTACTCAAAGAATCACCGCTTCGTCACGAAGAACCGAAAGCGTTACAGAGTACAAGAACATCCATTTCGTCATGAAGAATCGAAATGAGTCTTTACTCAAAGAATCACCGCTTCGTCACGAAGAACTGAAAGCATTACGGAGTACAAGAACTTCCATTTCGTCACGAAGAACCGAAAGGAGTCTTTACTCAAAGAATCACCGCTTTGTCACGAAGAACCGAAAGCGTTACGGAGTACAAGAACATCCATTTCGTCACGAAGAACCGAAAGGAGTCTTTTCTCAAAGAATCACCGTTTTGTCACGAAGAACTGAAAGCGTTACAGAGTACAAGAACATCCATTTCGTCACGAAGGACCGAAAGGAGTCTTTACTCAAAGAATCACCGCTTCGTCACGAAGAACCGAAAGCGTTACGGAGTACATGAACATCCATTTCGTCACGAAGAACCGAAAGGAGTCTTTACTCAAAGAATCACCGCGTCACACTCAACAACACATCCCTTTTTCTTACTATCCTGATCTCCGCTGCCCAGATTACCTATCCGACAATTATCCTTATCATAATCTGCTTCTAACATAGCACAACCGACCCTTACGTTTTCCCGACCGCGCATTCGTCACTCATTTCGGAATTTAGTTCATTAAAGGACTTCTGAATATACTTTCGAAGTTACGTTTATACATCCGTCATCCTATTTATGTCATAATATACTTACAATGGAAACTTATCCATTCACTATCAATGCAATAATCATGCCCTACAACATACTAAAGCTTGGGTATGAACTCTCTATGGTCATCACACTATATTTATAACAACGGAAACCTAGCGTGTAGCTCGTGGTTTTAATACCAATAATATATAGATGAAGCCCCTAACATACTCATCTACTCGATAGCCCTACCATAGCACAAGATATCCATAACCACACAGGTACCGGTAAGCAAGCATAATTAATAAAAACATCATACAAGTAGTTATACAATCTGCCATGAATTAATTTTACTATGTCGACTGAATTGATATGATTTATTTGGGAATGATAAATTGATTTGTAGATCAAACTCAAAACTATAACATTGTAGATAATTGGATTAGCTTCATGTACAAAAACAATCTAGCTTCAATTACATTTTTGAGCTGCTCAAAATATTTATTTTACTTAGACATTTCTATATTTTTGGACTGCTCTGTCCCAGATTTATAGTACTGCATTGCATGTGCATTTCACCTATCAAGGAGTCCTTTTCAAACTGAGCTATAGAAGAGTTATTTGTAGATAAATGAGTTAGCTTTATCCACAAAAAAACCTAGCTTAATTCAGATTCCGGAGCTGCTTAAAACACTCATTTGACTAAACTACATTCTGCTGGAGGTTTCTGTTTCTCAGATTTAAAGTACTTCGTTGCATGTACATTTCACCTATGAAGAAGTGATTTTCAGACGGAGCTATAAAAGAGTTATTTGTAGATAAATTAGTTAGCTTTCTCCACAAAAAAACCTAGCCTCATTCCCATTTTTTAACTGCTCGAAATGTTTTTTTTACTAAACCACATTCTGCTGGAAGTTTCTGCTTCCCAGATTTGAAAATTTATCTTGCATGGCATGGATCTCTCAAACTATCAACATCAAGCACTTAATAAACATTGTTTCATACTATATAGGTTCTGAAGTGAGTTAGAATACTCACCAAAACTTGAAATTGAGCTTGGGCTTTGGATTTGAGCTTAGGAAGTTTGAACTCAACTTCAATGGTGGAGACTTCTTCCTAGTTCTTCTTCTCCATCTCCATGTATCTCTTATCTCCCATCTCTTTCTTTCTAAGTGCAGATTGTAAGTGTCTCAAAGATATAATGTATGTGTGCATGCATGTATATAAAGAGTCTTACATGTGCTATGTGTCACCTTGCATGTGTGCAAGCTAGGACACATGTCCTTGTAGTGGAAAAATGTCATGGGAGAGGATGACAAGTGTAGGGGATGATGCATAGGGCTTGTAATGTGGCTGGCCATGTGGGGCCCAGCTTGGGTTGTGTGCCACTTCCTTGATTTGCATGCATAAGTTCCTCGATATACGTGTCGGTCTTAATTTACGTGCAAACCGTTGTTGTTTCTAATGTCCGGGTCCGGTTACGGGACTAAGTTAATTCTAATTATGGTCGAGTCGGTGTAGTGATTATAGTCTAATTAATAATCATATCACACTGATACAGTCACACAAATAAAATAATAATATAATAATAGACCAGATATAGAAATTCATAAAACTCGTATTATTGCACGTAGTGAAATTACAGGTATTACATAACCCTCCTTGGACTGCCGATGAGATAGCATTTTGTTTTGCTACTTATCAAGGGCCAGGAGCAGAAGATGTTGTTGACTTGACCCAAGGGTACATCCCATACAACCCCACTCTCCTCCAGATCAATCCTTTTGAGAACATGGAATTTTCTGAAGAAGAGGGAGAACCAGAGGGGTATGTTGTTTGGGAAGTCGATGATGCTCTGATGGAAGAATGGGAGAATGATTCAATGTGGGAACCGTGGGAAGAAGAAGATTTATAGGATGTGGTGTCGAATGCCATAATGATGTATTCATTTATGTTGATGACTTCCTTGTCATCGAAGTGGTTCCCTACATTTATGTGCACTTGAGTTATTTGTTGTTTCAACTTCAATGCCCTCTGCCTGCTAGTGCACATGGTTCAATCCTGCCAATAGTGAGGTTATTTCTTGGTCACACTTCTTGTTTTGTTTATTCCTTTTCTTTAGTTCTTTGATTTGTTTTATTTAATTTCTTCCTTTCTTTTTGTTCTCTTTTGGTTTCCTTTGTTAGGATTGTCACTATGAATCAAATGTTACTGTCGCTGTTCCTTCCACATCAGTTGTTCCATGGACTTTGACCATATATAAGGCCCCCGGGTACTCCGCCGCAAGAGGAAAGTCTGTTGCGAACTTGCACTCCATTATCGCTGTCTCCATCCGCATCACCTCCTGCATGTGCGATCAATTCTTTAGAGAGTTCAGACTTGCTCAATGATGCCCTGGTTGCTTTCCAACTATTCTGGAAAAGGGAATCATCAAGTTTGGACTCCACATTCAAAGCTTTGGTGGAGAAAGAAGTTGTGGAAGAAGATATTTTCATGCTTGAAGAGTAGTGCTTCACATCAATTGTATTTTGTCATTTCATCTTTCTTTCATCAATTGAAGTATATTCCTAGACGAAGTTTTAATAGTTTCAGTTTCTTTTAGTTTTTCTTTATCAATAAGGTTTAAAATACCATGTTGGGGGTAATAATGTTGCAAATGGATGCTATTACAATGTTTTATTTATATAAATTTGCAATTTTCTATTTATCAAGATGACTTCTGGCTTACATATCCTGTCTTTGAACTGTTTTATCAATTTCCTGTATGTCCAGACCAATGTTGGTTAGTTGGGGGTGTATAATCTTTTAATTTAATGATATTATAGAATTTCAAAGTTCGATCGATCGAACACATCTCGATCGATCGAAATTATCAAACCCTCGAGCGCTTCAGCAGGCCTCAATCGATCGAAAGTTCGATCGATCGAACTTTCTCGATCGATCGAGACTTGTATTTAAACGAGGCGTCTTCTATACACTTTCTCAGTCTCTCTTTATCTCTCTCACTCTCAATCGCTCAGAGACAGAGAGGCTCGGGAGATTTTTTTGCCCCCATTATCAATTCAGTATTTGAGGAGTGCATGGACCCCTCTGATCATCATCATCATCCTCCTCCTCATCTCTCCCGTCGCGCGTATCTTGAGGTGAGGTCCCGATACACCCCCTCGGCTTTTTCTTTTCATTTGAATTGTTGTGGGGTACCCCCATGTTTCTTTTAAACCATTTAAATGATATTTTTGTTGGCTATTGTCTATTTCAGGTTCGGTTCTGTCTCCGTTCTTATCGCTGTTACTTTGCTGTGCTCGATCGATCGAACTGGGTTCGAGCGATCGAACCCAGCATCTTTTCGATCGATCGAACTCGACTCGAGCGATCAAACATGGAACTTTCTCAATTGATCGAACATACGTCGATCTATCGAAGTGCAGCAGTTTCAGATTTTTTTTCTATTTTTATTATTTTAATGTATTTTCTGTTTATTTCTTCCATTTCAGGGCTTTCACGACGAATCCTATCACAGGGCACCACAAGTCCAAGCCGCTTGACCTCACTTTACCAGACCCTATACCAGATCATGGGCTCCGAAATGAGGAGGAGCATGTTTGGTTTACAAGATACTTCCAATCCAGGAAGGTTATGTTGGAGCGGCCACTGGAGTCCGTATGGCTCTCAGCCCCATGGTTTCTAGGATGGATCAGAGATCAGCCATCATGGTACGATATGTTGATCCAGACAAAGAGGATCAACATCCACTAGGTTCATGAAGCCTGCTCCTCTATGATCAACGATCCCGCGGCCCAGTTCACATACAGATCATTCTTCCGCGAGCGTGAGATCCTATTCAGTCCTGCCACCATTTCAGCTGCTCTGGGGTACCTGAGGTACCAGATTGTTTTTATCCTCGCCTACCAGGTGCCCCAGAGATGCCTCCTACCACCATTATCCATGAGCCTACAGGCGGCGACATTCAGTTCTGGAATGGCGTATCTCTCATTGAGGATAAGCTTCTCACTGAGAACTATCACCTCCTCCATCTGACGCTGGTGAAATGTATTTTTATGACATCTTATCACGAAAAGTTCGCCGCGTGGTATGCCCGTGCCCTGTATGCTATTGGGACAGGACAACTAGTCTGTCTGTCTCACGTATATATTGACTTCCTAGTTCAGCCTACGTGGTACATCACCGCCAGGTGCCATCTGAAGGGCGCTTGGCCTATACATCGGGTCATTGAGCAGGCTGGACTAGTTCCATTGGCCATAGATTCAATTCTTCAGGCTACTAGTCGGTTTGGCGAGATGGCAGCCCGCCGTTCTGATGCTCAGAAGAAGAGAAAAGCAAAGGGTAAGGCGAAGGTAGGGGAGAAAAGGAAGAGTGGAGGTGGCACCGATACAGAAGGTGCAGCTTCTAGGACGTCCACAAAGGCTGAGGGTCTAGATTCTGATGACGAGGTTGATCCTCGTATTGAGGTTGCACAGTTTGAGCTGAGACAGCGGTCTCAGGCTCCCGCCCAGAGAGAGTCTTCTTCATCCTTGCCTCTCCCTACTGTTCATGAGTATTATTAGAGGAAAGAGAGGCCCGGATCAGACTCGAGGGCAACATGGATCACATGATGACTCTTCTTGAGGCTATGCTGATTCAGATAGGGGTTGACCAGTCTTTACATACACCTCCACCACCCACTACTAGTCCTTCATCCTCAGCTCCTCAGGTTGATCGTTCTGCCCTATCTACATCGGCAGCACCATCTATTTCTGTTCCTACTCCTTCTATGCCACCGACTGATCCCTCTGCTCCATCCACATCGGCGGCACCGCCTGCTTCTGAGACACCACTTCCACCAGCTCCAGTCGTGACTGATCCATTATTATCTACACCAACTGCTCCGACTGCGAGTGACCCGGCGACAGCTACTACTGTTGCTGAGGGTGGAGCTAGAGATGCTCCAGATTTACTTATTGAGATCTTATCAGATGTCGCCGATGATGTATAGATTCAGAGTTTGTGGTTTTTAGGTTGTTTTGGTTGGTTGTGACTATATTATCTTTTCTCATATTTTTTTTTTCTTGTGGTTTGGTTGGTTTGGACATGGAGGACTTTTGTTTGTATGGATTTTATAATCACTGTTCTGTTATTCCACTCTATTATATTTCCAGTGATTAGTTTTGTTTATATATGGATCCTATGCTTTATCTTTCATATTCTTTTTTATCTTTCCTGCTTGGAGTTTGTATGCTTTCTATACAGATTGTTATGCTTGCGGTTATTACTATGCTTTGCCAGGTGATATCTCTTTATCTATATTTGAAAATTATCTTCTGAGGACATCGCAATTTTCAGTTGGGGGTGGCATGTAGATAGATAGTCACCTGCACATGTCTATACTTAGCAATCTGAATGTATTTATTGCACATTTCATACAATCTCCGTTGAATTTGGAAAACAAAAATTTTAAAATAAAATTGGAAATCTTTGAAATTATACACTTTATTGGTAGAACGACTTGCAATACTCACTCATGTTTAGCTGTTACCAAACATTGACACATTCACATTAATCTCATCTTTTTATGAATTAAATTCACGCGTTTTTCTAGTTCGCTAGGATGATTGCATCTGTTAACCATTCTTGTATCCAAACTCCTTATGCACATGTTAATAGCTATGCAGAAAACCTAAATAAGAGTTAATACGACTTTTGTACTTTAAAGAATAAGTAGTGGAAACTAGTTACCCTTAGCGAGCTTTTGAATCCAATCTTCAGTTTGAAATGGAAGATCTAAAGATAAGATATAATTCATAAGATCTAAGCCATGTATCACACAATGTAAAGTGAAAGATCACACAAAACAAAACTAGGAAAAATCGTCTAATCACATATCAAGTAATAAAGTTTTCCTAATCTAAGGAGACATGAATTGTTCTTGAAACAAATTATCAAAGAAATCAAAATATGCTTAGCAAGCTAGCATGATGCATGTTAATCTTTAAGAAAAGAAGACCTCTCAATCCCCGGGACGGATGAGAAAGGAAGATTGGATCGAGGGGGAGGCATGGACGTGTGATCAAATTCATTCCTTATAATCTTCATATATTAGGAGCCACAAAAGCCCCAAATCTTTGCATGGATGCAATGTATGCATCTAGAGTGTGCCAAGGTTGTAGTGTCCTTAGTGTTCATGAATTCCTAGAATGACTTAGAAGTCTAGAATGTGTATGAATGAATGAATTATATCATCATGAGATATGTACAAATGTAGTATGAACTACTTCCTAAGACATGAACTAATTTGGAGTACATGTAAGCATCAAATCAAAGGGGAAAAGTAAAAGTGTGCTAGTTGTGAATAGTGGACAGAACAGTAACATGATCTTGTGAAAATGTAAAGGAGGGGTTAGGGATGTTTTCAATGCAAAATTTTTTTACGGAGATCTTCTTTATTGTGTCTATAAGACAACCCAAAAAGGAAATCTTTAATAACTATCACAGATGGAGAGAAATAATATAAACAAAAGAGGTCTCTCAGAAACAGAGTCCGTACTGTCGACTGAAATGTTGAAAAATCTTAGAAAATGAAATCAAATGATCTAGAAGCCCATTTTATACAGAAGGTTCCCTACGATATTGAAGTTTAAGGAAAAAATAAGTTAGGACCACTCCTTTTGTAAAAGGTTTCTGAAAAAGAAGTTGGAAGTCAACCAAGCTGCTGTGACAGCAGAGGCAGAATGTCTGGGAGGAATGTTTGGGTCCAAATGGACCATTTTCAAGTATTTCCAAATCAAACCAAAAATCACGGGTTTTCTCTAATGAGTTAGGAAGACTTTCCAAGTGGCCTTGCATCCATATATTGAGTATTGAGTTCTAGAGAAATCTTTGAACTCAGGTCACTCACTGTTTTGACTCATTGTTTTGAAGATTTTGGGAAAATAAGGTTTATCTCTTGAAATCAAAGTGAGGGTTTTAAGAACGGGGTTTTGAAATTGATGTTTTGGAAGCATATTTTCAATACTCAATGAAGGTTATAGCCACTTAAAATGTCAACATCAAACTCATCATCAAGAACCTCCAAGATTGTTGGAGAGATTTATTTTCATTTGAACATAACTTCAAGGATACCTTGGAGGTATTGAAGTTATAATCATCATCTATCGAACATGTTTTTGAGGTCAAGAGCTACTATCCATAAGGATTCACTCACCTCAAACTTCATGTCATCATCTAGATGATGATGAACTAGTAAGTAAATAAAGAAAATCAAAAGGAAATGAGGTAAGAAGAGATGAATATTGTATAAACGAACAAGTAAATAACAATCAATAGATGATAATCAATGTGATATTGGACTTGTAGTTTGATGTTTCACTCATATGTGATGACATTGGACATGGAAGTAGCTTCCTCTCTCATAAATGCTCACTAAAATGGTGGTTGGGTGTATTGAATATGAAGTAAATAGGAGTAATGAAGTAAAAAACAAAGTTTAGAACTCACTTTTGTTTTAAAATCAAAGAAGAAAGCTTCTTTTCTCTCTATTCTAAACCTTATCTCTTCAACTTTCTCTCCCAAAACTTTTCAAAGCTTACATTTGACACCCCCAAAATGAGAAGTCAAGGGGGGTTTATATAGGCCCATTTGGGGTGGTTTTGGGGTTTTAGAAGTACTCCCATTGGTCCCAAACATCTGTGAACATAGAACTACGTCGTTTTGGTTTTCAATTAATCAAAATGAACCCCCAAGAAAAATTACAAAAATACACTGTTCTAGAGGAGAGGGCCGCGGCGGAATTACTCCTCAATCGTCTGGAGGAGAGTGCCGCAGCAGTGGGCCAGTGCCGCGATGGCACTGCTCCTCAATCGTTTGGATAATCCTGTTTAGGCCCCAGAGGTTCCGGTATTCACGAAAAGGCCCTATTTCGTCCGAAATTCACCGAAAATGCATACGAACTCCAAATTGAGGTTGTGATATACCGTTGGAAAGGTAATGGAGTCTATTTTACATAAAAAAATTCGGGGATAGGTCACTTTGAAAAGTTTTGCGGTATTTGTGATAAAAGCCGATTTGATCGCCTTTTTCGTCTTCGAAAATTCACAATAAACTCATTTTAAATCCAAAAATTATGTGCGATATACCGTTGGAAAGCTATTGACCTCTAGTATCCATGAAAAATACTTGAAAATTGTTATGGTGCCCCGATTCTAAAGTCAAATTCTGGTCAAACTGGTTAAACGTGGGATTCCCGGGAAGTTCTGAAAACTTGTGGGAGCACCTAGGAGCTGACATTTTCCCTCGATTTTCTTTTAAATCTTACTTGAATACTTTCCACATGATCTAGAATGTTTTCGGTGAATTTGGACGATTTCGGTCAAACTTGGTAAAACCTTGGTCAAACCTGATCAAAACTTGGTCAAACCGGTCAACGGGGAATTTCTGGGAATTTTCGGGACTTTCGGGGGTCTCTGGGAGCTGACGATTTCATTCGACTTTACTAAGAAACTCATTTTCTTATGACATAGCATGTTTCCAGAACTTTTGGTCCAAATCTGGGAGTTTTCAGGCTCTCAGGGGCATTTTTGTCATTCTGAGCATTATGTGAGATAGAACTGACTTCCAGGAGTCGTTTTGAGTCTTTTACGATCATTGTGAACCACCAATCTATGGGTCTCCTAAATCTGATAGTCGACAAAATGGGGTGTCTACATTAAGCCATCGTTATTTACCTTTCCATATACCTGTATCAGCATTCCAGAATATGCATTGTTCTCAACCCCACACCTAGTAAATACTGCCAAATCTATTATGAAATCCTAAATCCCTAATCTTATACTTTGACCTCAATGCACCCCATTGCACATCCAATGAGATTAAATTGTTGAAGTATGTTATGGGAAGGGAGTAGTTATGGGAGGAGCTATATATATTATAAAAAAAAAAAGGAGAAGAAGGAGTTAGGTTTTAAAAAAAAAAAAAAAAACACATCTATGAGAATAGAGGATGGTCGGAATGCAGTAAAGAAGAAATTACTACACTCAATCAAATGCTAAAGATGTGCAAATTCTTACCCCTATCCTTTCCGTCCTACTATATAAAATTAGACCGAAGAGCCAAAGCCTTAATGATTATTAACAACTCAGTTTAAACATGAACGTGTAATTTGAGTTATCCACGGTATTTCGCTCCTCTAGTAAGTAGTATTCCTTTCTTGAGACTTTATACTCTAGATGTCGTCTTCATAGAGTCAGTGTGAAAGCATTAGTAACCAAACTTTCAATTTATATCAAAGCTTTCACACCATGTGCGATCATTATTAACCAAGTTTCTGTGAGATGTTCATTCTTGAGCGTAAAACCATGTGAGAATTGAGTTGAAACTACAAGTTCTGAGAGTATGATAGTCTGAACAACTCTAAATAAAGTTTGATGTATAGCTATTAACTTCACAAACACACACGGATAGATGGATGTGATGCATATGTTATTCTTTCTTGGTGACATGAGAAACATGTGTATTTCTTTCATGGTTTGAATGAGGATGATATATTTTGTGGAGTTAAGTTTTCAGTTGTTTGGGAGGGAGTATTAACAAGTTAGTCTATATCCTTTTTGAGCTTAAAAGTGGAGAATTTTGTGAGTACATTCACTGCAAACCCTCACGAGACAACACTCGTCCACTAGGGGGAACCTAGGGGTTTGACGGCTTGTTGCATTTGCTAAATGCAAACGCGATTCCTGCGAAAGTGAGTTAGGTAGTTCCTTTTTATTTAGATTAGTTTTTTTTAGTTTTAATTTGTTTTATTTTAATCACTGTAGTATTAGTTTAGCTTGTTTTCTTTTCGCTTTATTGCTAGGGACTAGCAAATCGCTAGTTGGGAGTTGTGACAAGCGGGAGTATTTGTAAAATACAACCGCGCTAAAAGAAGAAAATACACTGAATTGGTTTACAATTCCCATGTTTATCTGCAATTTGAATTACAATGCCACTTTTTACACAATATGATTAATCTATGATAAGTGGTATTTTTTAGTGGTTATTTGTGCAGATTATTGTTACTGTGTGAAGAATTGAATAAGCAAAATAAAATGAAGTGCTTGGGTTCAATAAAGATAATTCAAACATGAAAAGAGAGATTCGACCAATCGAAGAAGTTTCGAGCGATCGAGGTTTCGATCGATCGAAAGCAGGTCAAGCGCTCGAAGATCCAAGAAGTTCAATCGATCAAGATATGTTCGATCGATCGAACATGGCTTTTATCAGAACTTATGCGCACGCAGCGGGGACATCTTTTGTAACCCTAGCCTGAGGTTTTTCTATTTATACCAATTATATTCACGTCCAAGGGATGCCCACTTTTAGTTTTTATCAGTTTGAGAGGGAGAAATAGAGAGTTTATATGTTTTTGTAGGGTTGATCAAGGTTTTAGCTTGTTTTGGCTTAGATTCTCATACGTTTAATTAAAGTTCTCCATTTTAGGTTATATTTTATTGTTCTATTTACTTTTCAATTGCAGTTTATCACAGTTTAAGCTGTTAGATTGTAGTTTTGCATGTTAGTTAGTATTAAACCATTAGTTTTCATAGTTTCCATGTTAAAATCACAACCAAACGCATCCCTAATGGATCTTTACGTTAAAAATGAATCTAAGACACTCCAGACTATGTCTGAGTAGTCCTCGGGATGGGAGATCACGATGAAACCGTGATCTTAAGCCTCTGCCATGCAGCAGAATAATTCCTGTATTCGATCGATTGAAGTTATTACGATCGATCGGAACAGAGACATTGTCGAGCGAGCGAAGACATTTCGATCGATCGAAAGATGAAGATATTCGATCAAGATTCTTGAGAACATTCAATACAGTATTCCTAGACTTTCTGTTTCACAGATTTGTTATCAAACTGTCCCCAAATGCTTAGTTTGTCAAAACAGGCTTTGAACTTAAAGCTTTAAAGCATTTTTCTTCAATATATTTTGCAAACCACCCTCAATGCTAACACCATTGTAGGTGAGAGTCTTAATTATTGTTTTAAACCGCTTTCATGTATTTCGAATTTAATTTGGAAGATATAGTCCCGGTCATGAAAGGACTATGGAATCTCTATCTTCAGAAAAATACGAATGTTGCAGAAGATGTACTCCAAGGAGCTTTAACGTAATTGCATGGTAGATGGTTAGGTCACTGTGGATTCGCGTGATCCCAGCACTTCTCCCAATTTTAAAATATTGCTCTAGTTAACTAGTTAGTTGTCAATTTAAAGTAATTTAGTTGCTTTTAATTTTAATAGTTGTTAATTGTAGAACTCTGTGTTCTTCAGTTTCCTTAAGTATTAAATTTTCTTTTTCTTTTTAGAGTTTAATTTAAGTAATTAATTTTCCACCTTTCCTGTGGGATCGACCTGGACTTCCAGTACTATATTACTTGCACGATTACCTACACTTGGGTGTAGCACACAAGCGCACACAGAAAAATTCTTGTGTCATTTGGCTTAAGACTTAAGGCTAATCTTGTCATGGCAAGCATGTGAACTTGACGAAAAAAAGAAGAAGCAAATCTTGTCACGGAAAGGATGTGAGCTTGACGCAAAAATAACAAAAAAAAAACACCCATTAAGCCTTGAACAAATGAGTGAATTTAATATTCACAAATTTCACAATCCCTTACCCGGTTCAAATTCCAATTTTCAAAAATCATCAACTCTTTGTTACATGCGAATTGCACATATATACAAATATGGACCAAGATTCTGCATAGTTGATGAATCTAGGAAAAAGGACAATGAACTAAGCTGTAAAGAAACCTTAAGGATTTCATGGAGGGAATAGATTAGGGTTTGAGGATTTTATGTGTGTGTGGAATGAGAGAGAGAGAGAGAGAGAGAGAGAGAGAAGACTTACCAAGAAGCAGCCGTCGGCGACGACCTGCTGTGGACGGCGCTCTGGCGACGGTCCGGGCAAGGCGGCAACGGGCCATGAGGGGACGGGCTGTGCGACTGATTTGGGGAAAGGGGAAATGGAGGGAAAAGAAAGGAATTTAAGGATTTTAGGTGTATTTGGGTGTGGGTCTCACAAATTTTTTTTAAAATTTTGCTTAGAAGGACCTGAGGGTCATTTGGTGGGTGGTTTAGTGGGTGTATGTAGTGTTGTTGATAGGCACACAGTTCTTGATTTTCATTTTTGTTTGAAAAGTATTTTTAGTTGACATATTCACTCTGATGGAACCCCAATGAATTATTGAAACTCAATTGTACTAGACATAAAGAAAAGTAATGTGACGTTTTTCTATTAATAGATGTGAATGATAGAGTTTGAATCAATTAGGCCTTTTATTGTAGTTGCAGACATCTTTTATTTCATAAAGTAAACTGTTTTTATCTGAATTAGCTGAGAAAATTCAGATACGATGTACGGATTTAAGATTTCATGTCCATTTAGTAACCATTTAATTGAGATTATTTAAGATTAAATATTGATAAAGCTGAGTCTGTTTGACAAATAACTTTTTGCAGGTTTTTTTAAAATAATCAAAATTTTAAAAAAGCGAAAAATAAGATCAAGTGTCAAAATTAATCTCACATAGTCATATAATCCCTAAATTAGCTCAACAAGAGATTAAGTGTTAAAAACTAACCTCATACCAGTAGATTAAATGACAACATTATCCCTACATAGGGGGTTAATTCCAAAATTAACCTCACTAGGGGAGATCAATGGGTGCTTTTGGCCAATATTGAAATTTTCATCAATTTTGAGAAAAATTTTAATGGTTTCACTTTAGTTCGAAACCACAGAGAGATTAAGTGTTTACTTTTGAAGCACATGGAGTAAAGTGAAAATGGATCTAACCACATGAGGTAAAATATCATTAACCCTAATTTAAAAGTAGCAACTTGAATCTTTTTCTTTTTAAAATTAAAAAAATAATAATAAAAAAGCTCTTTAATTCCGACAGCAATACCAACTACTAAACAATTTTTAAAAAAATCTCTACAGAGAAAATCTCTTGTTCTCACAGAGATCCCAATCAAAATTGATATATATTCATACGTTGGTACTGTATGTATATAGCTTGAAACTTTAGTGGCTAAAATAAAATAAGGAATATAAAATTGATAGAACTAAAATAAGCGATCTAAAATAAAGTTAAAGAAAAAAATTCCTAGAAGTAATTATCAAGAGTTTAAAGTCCAATGATTTTTAGTTTGGCTAAATCCCTGAAATATAAAAATTACACTTAAAATTTATGTATGGTACAATAAAATTATTTTACTTAATATTCATATAAAGTCAAATGAAATTTCAGTTATTATATAGGGTCCGTTAGATTTCAGTCCTTTAACGTGTCATTTTCTATAAATAGATCCATTGTATAAGTCAACTTAGAAATCAGTCCCTCGCCTATTTTGAGGACCAAAATACCCTCACTCCTACAATTAAGGGTTTTTAAATTTATAACCCATATAACTCTCTCTCTCTCTCTCACTCTCTCTCTCTCTTTCTATATATATATAAATCTGAATTTTGAAATTCAAAACACATATAATATATATATATAAGAGAGAAGAGTGAGAATTAACATAGAAATATTATGCGAGAGAGAGAAAGAAAAGTGAGAAATTTCTCACTTCAAAATACATCACAGGGTGAGAAATTCCTCAATAATAACATAATACGAAATTCTATATAATATTGTGAGAAATTCTCACTTCCAACAATAGTGTGAAATTTCTCAATTTAAATGAATCATCGACTATAAGTGAAAATTTTTGTCTATTTTGGTGAGAAATTCTCAAATCTAGAATTTTGATAGAAGTTCAATAATACAAATTTCCCACCCAAAAAAACAAAAATTTCTCACACCGCCACACAAATCAAAATCTAATAAATCAGAAAATCGATAATTATCTTCTACATTAGTGACTGAAATTTCACCATCGTATGAACATAGCAAGATAATATTCTGACTCTCCATATCTCAAATACAACACCTGCACCAATAATGCATAACAATGATTATGTTAATTCACGTAAAAATCCATGGACAACTTCAAATCATAAAAAGCAAACAAACTACAATAATAAAATAACTCACCTCTGGAGCATAAATCAGAATGCAACGAAATTCCTCAACAAAAATTCAATACAAGTAAAGTTTGTGGAAAAACAATGAATCAACGTGGAAAATCATCAACCTATAAAATATCAACAAAAATATCACCAAAAAATAAATAAAGATAAATATCTTTATGAATTAAGAATCCCGCATTACTACAAGGAAAAATATATAAAATTTAAAATAAAATTCATATGGATATGAAATTACTCACCTGTGAGTATGAAATTTCTCACTACTGGTTAATACCAATAGTTGTATGTTGTAAACTCTAGAATATCACACACACAACTACAATGTATTAATATACTTGTAAAATACACATAGAATATAATAAGTCAAAGCAATCAATTATCTGATAATTTAAAATTTTTAAACGGAATGTGGATCAATCCACTAATGCACAATTGTAGGAGATTCCTTGATTTCATAAATCAATAATTAACCATCTCCTATAATAAAGGTGGCGGTTACAATGGAATAAATGATTAAATCAATGAATGTAAATATAGAAATATAATCATAAGGGTACAATAGTAAAACCAAAAAGATTGTTATTTGCTGGAGGGACTAATTCTTACTTTGTCTCATTGATTAGGGGTGATTTTCAGTGTATAAAAAGTCAAGGTGACTAACAATATGTTGACTGGAATTTGAGGGACCAAAATGTATATTTCTATATTATATACACGTACGGTGACCTTTTTCTATCAGGAAACTTAATTGTCCTTTAACTCTAAAGTAAAATAGTATAATGGACATATAATTAAATAGCCCAATTAAAAACTGAAAAAACATACAAAATGTTAAGAGTGTTGATGGTACTGGCCATGAAGATTTCATTGCTCAAATGACCTTTGTACTTTTCTTAATTTTCGACGTTTAGTATTTAGGGTTTTGAGAAATTTAGTTCTAAAGTTTGCAATTATTTTATGGGAAAAAAAGCCCTCTTCATTCAAAAATTCCTTTAGGAGGATATAATTCTTGGAATTACTTCTCGGTATTCTTTATGATACATCATATTGACTGTCCGGAAGGTTTCTGACAATGGCATACAGAATCCCTACGAAATTACACTATCACATTTGACAGTTGACAGCCCCTTCATAATTTGAGCTGGTGCATATTACAAGCTTACCACACATTTGAACACCTGACTGTTTGAAAGTGTGTGGCGTCTGCGAATGCTTTGATTTAAAAAAAAAAAAAAAAACCTATGAAATATGGACAGTATGGACAAGGATATACCAACATGAGTACGATATGATACATGTAACACGATAATTAATCCTAAAATAAGAGAATAAGAAATTACAGTGATACACCATTTATTTTTATTTTAAAATTTTATTTTTCTTTTAAGCATTTAAGTTTTTATACAAATGAAATGCTCTTATTAAATATTTCATGTTTTACATGTCAAAAATAATTGTTTAACATTAGCAAAACGAGAAGAGGGAGACGTTCGGAAAAGAAAGAGAGACGATAAGAGAGAGCGATGGATTGGAAAGGTCTTGGGTACTGTCTTGACAAATGAACAGATAGGTGATGTAAGGTTTTGATAATATCAACGCCATTTAGGTTTTAAACATGTAAAAAAAAAAAAAAAACTACTCTCTCCATCCCATTTTATGTGTTCATTTTGGAGAATCCAAAATATTAAGGGAACACAATAATTACACTTCACATGGGCACAAATTAGTGGTTTTTTTTTTCAAAATAGCCCTTACTTGCCTAAGAGAGTAGTTTGTTTTGCTAACTCAATAAGGGCAGTTTTGGAAAATAATAAAAAATTGATGATACAATACTCAAAGGGGACAATAGTTTTTGGACAACCCAAAATAGAAAGAGGGACACATAAAATGGGACGGAGAGAGTACAAAAAAGTGGATTCGGGCAAATAAGAGTTTTCCTCCATGTAGCCTAAAGTGTCCCGCCGTGTCGACCTTGCAAAACAAAAATAGGACACATATATGTCACGTCCGATACGTCTCGGAGATGTGTCAGGCAAGTGACGATGTCCGATGCATGTCAGACATGGTTCCATGGCCATCTTCAAAGTGTTGGTGCTTCCTCATTTCAAAAAGTAAAAAAATGATGATGTCACCCACTTTTTACCGAGCACAACAAACAAAGCAAGGGGATGTCAATGTAATTTTAAAAGCAAGAGAAGTGCTGTCAAAAACCTTACAAACGGCCAATGTTATTTGCCATTTTTCGACTACCAGAGCGAGAGAAGGAGAGAGTTACATCCATTAGTTACCAAAGCTAGGCCTGGTTATCCTTCCTCGAGTATAGTATCTCGTGAAAAGTTCATGTGGGCTAAAGAGGTTATCTGAGGATACCGTAAATCTGGTGCGTGGGTTCTCTTCTCTTCTCTCCGTAACCAAAAAATAAATAAATGCTAATTTATGGATCTAGTTTGAGTAATATGAAAATTATTGAGTAATGTTGCCCTAAGAAGCAAACAAAAAGTACACAGCTAGCATTGTCTTTCACTTTTGCATAAATGTGGCCCTTCACTTTTAATCAAAGTATCTTTCATTTAATGCTACAACAGCCATCACACAAATGTCTATATGCTTTAAATGGATGACCAATCAGATACCAATTTAAACACCATAACTTTTTAATCTCTTTGCCTCAATTCTTTTGTAGATCTCCTACTTTAATGTTTTAGATTTGATGTTGCTTAAGTTTTTTCTACTTCCAAGGCCTTTCTTCACTAGAAGAAAAATGTGCTTTGGCGACAAACATATTTCGTCGCCAAAAGTCCATTTTTCGTCGCTAAAGGTTTAAGCGACGTAAAAATTTCATCGCCAATTTTGTCGCCTTTGCCTTGTCGCCAAAGGCTTCTGGCAGCGAAATTTATCTTTTGTCGCCATAGACAAAATATAGCGACAAAATAATTCGTCTCTATTGATCACAATTTTCGTCGCCATTGATGCACATTGTGTCACCAAAAGAGTCATTTTTTTGTAGTAATTTTGCATTAGCGACGAAAAAATTTCGTCGCCAATACATCATACGCAATGGCAACGAATTATTTTCGTCGCCAATTCATTTTCAGCATATGCAATGGCGACGAAGTAATTTTGTCACCAAATATATAAAATGTTGGTTACTTGTATTAGCGACAAAAAAATTTTGTCGCCAATTCATTTTCATCATATGCAATGGCGACGAAATAATTTTGTCGTTAAAATTATATACTCTAGTAAATAGAATTATTTAAATATGCTGTAATCCTGTTCGTTCCTATTTATCACAGTATTTTTCAAAACTAAAAGAGACATTCATATTAAACGTAAAAAGTCTTAATATTTCTGAGTAACTCATTACGCAACAAAAATTAATATCGTTAATTGTTCACGTGCCCAACACAATAAAATTAAAGATTCAAAAAAGTATTATCACATTATTCACTACATGACAAATTGTTTGACTACATAACAAAAGTAACAAGATGTGTGTGACTATCTACCGACCCACTATATCCACACCATTATTCACTACATAACAAATTATTAGACTACATAACAAAAAGTGACAAGATGTGTCCGACTATCTACCGATCCACCATATCCAAACCCAATCTGCATGAAATCAATGAAAAGTATTAGTATCTTTTAAGTTAGTGAACGAACATAAAATATGTGAAATATAAAGTAATCATAAGTTGAGTTTCAAGCCATCAAAGATACTATTATAATTGACACGACTAAAAAGTTGTGCGCTCTTGTGCAACACCCAAGTGTAAGTGATCGTGCAAGTAATACTGGATAAGTCCAGGTCGATCCCACAGGGAAGGAATAGGAAGAATGTCTACTAAGTTACAACCTAAAGAAAAGGAAAAGAAAATAAGAATGTTGGGAGTGGATGTTCTATCGAATCCAAATTAATTAAATTAAACTAAATAATAAACTAAACATAAAGAAACATAACAAATTAAATAAATAAACTAAAGGTGTTGGAAACACGTGAATCCACATTGATCCTAACCATCTACCATGCATACTCAATAATGTTCTATGGAGTTCATTCCTCTTCAGTATTCCGTATTTTTTTAAAGATATAGAATCACTAGCCCTTTCATGACCGGGACTATCTCATCACAAGTGATTTAAAATACTTGGAAGACGGTTTAAAACAATGGTTATTACTTGCACTCTAAATGGTGTTAGCATTCAAAGTGGTTTTCAAAAGTCATTGAAGAAAAGGCCTTAAGGCTTTAAGTTCTAAAAACTGTTGTGACAAAGTGAGCTTATAGGGACAATTTGATGACATATTTCTAAAACAAAAAGTCATAAAATACTTAAAAGAATCATCTCAGGATTTTGCAGGTTCAATCGATCAAAGCACTCTCGATCGATCGGACAGCATCATCCTTCAATCGATCAAAATGTCTTCGATCGCTTGACTATGGCTCGGGTTCGATCGATCGAAATACCTTCGATCGATCGAGCCCAGGTTTCTAAAGATTGCATGGCAGAGGCTAAGAATCAATATTTCATCACATATTTCCAATGTCTAAACTACAGAAACATAAATAAACAAGTGCAGGAATAGTAAACTAAAGTAATTATAGCATATAAACTAATAACAATCAAATAACAAGGATTGAAAAGAAAAACCTGGATATAATCTGAAATAAACTTGAAATAAACATGAAATCCACTTGAATCTTCTATAATCTTCAATATATTAATGAAAAAGAGGAAAAATAATATGAATCTAACCTAACCTACTCCTAATCTAACCCTAAAACTACCCTGAACTGCTATTTTTCGCGTTCTGGAGCGTCCTTCCTTCGTCTGGCGTCAAAACGACTTATATATAGGGTTCCTGTAGAGTTTACGCAACTTTTGGATGAAAATAAAGTTCGATCGATCGAGCTTAGTTCGATCGATCGAGCTTAGTTCGATCGATCGAAGGTTCGATCGATTGAACTCTCCTCAATCGCTTGAACTCTTCTGATATTGACAGCTCTGCGCACCGATGGGAGAATGGCCATAACATTTCACTCGGACCTCGGATTGACCTCCCGTTTGCGGCCACGCGACCGTAACTCAAAGATCTACATTTCAAAATCTGAAGTCTTCATTGTCAAAATTGGCGTTTTCTCAGCTGCTTCTGTAGTTCTCTTCACCAGAATCACTTTTCTTTAGCTCCACTTCATTGATTTGCATTCTAATACCTATAAAACAACGCAAAAATATATATTTTAGCATTAACACAATAAGAAGAACATTGTTATTATAATGCACCTAAATATAGGGACTTTGGGGATAATAGTATGCATAAAGAACTATATAATACACTATGAATATGCGTTTTTCACCTCGAATCAATAATTACACAGCCATCAAAGATATTATTATAATTTATAAAGTAATATAAATTAAATGCATGTTTTCTGCTGAAATTCGACAGAGTTCCGTTTGTTTATCGGATATCCCAAAAAATTCAAATCACAATACAATGGAATATCATCTCCCTATCCATATTCTAACTTCAACAAACAATTAGGTTTCATGGGCAGCTTCATCCAATCAAAAAACAATAACTAGTTAGTTTAGATACTATGTTTTCTTATTTACGAGTTTTGCTCAAATTGCAAACCGTGAGTCCGTATTCCATTCCACTTCTTCCTACAAGTTTTTTTAATCGTATATGAGGTTTATGTCAGGTTTCATAGAATTCAGATTGTTATTTGACCGTTGTGCCCTATATACCCCCATTTTTGAGTTGTTTTATATCTTAAGTCAACACTCCTGTAACTTGCCAACCGTAAGTCCGTATTCCATTTTGCTCCTTCCTACAAGTTTCTATAGTCGTATATGATGTTTGAGTTCCGATTTTGTGGACTTTGGGTTGTTATTTGACTGTTCTACCATTTAAAACACAAAATATAAGTTTTGTTTTTAAATTTAAGCTATGAACTCAGGTAACTTACCAAACGGGAACGCGCTTTCCATACCAATTGTTCCTAAAGTCTATTTAGTACTACATGAGGAGGGAGTGCCAGTCACACGGCATCCAAATGTAGCCCTTTTCCCGAGTAGAATAATGAATCAGACAAGTAAATCAATTTAGTTATAGTAGAAAAGAAATAACAGAGAAAAAAAGCACGAACAGAATAACCATTATCCTATCCCTACAGAGACGAAATTCAACTCTAAAATGATAAGAATATAAGTGGAAGAAGATAAGAAAATACAACCCAGTTCACAAGTAAGTCCATTTTAACATCTTATGCATATTGCTCATTCCACGATGAAAGTTAATGTTAAAAAAAATAGAAAACTGACACCACAATAAAGTATACTAATTCCCAATAAAAGTCCATTTCAATTTTCAATATTCAACTCAAGCAACAACATTACAACACATTATGTATATATTAAAAAAAATCATTTGTCAAACCTAGTCTTAGACTCATAGTTTGATCATTATCCTTGTTATTCAAAATATACAACAATACAATAACGATGCTTTTAGAAAATATGGTGCGCACTTGATAAGCAGTGATGTCAATTTCTCCCATTTAGAAAATTTGCACAAAGAAATGACTACCTCATAAACCTGTTGGACTTCTTAAATTTTTTCAGCTTCAGGATTATCTTTCTTTGTGTCTGGAGGTAATTGATTTGGAAGTTGGAATAATTACAAAATAGTGATGAAATTATGAAATAAATAGATGACCAAATGAAAGGCAACTATCAAATCTCAGATGGAAAGCTTCATCCAATAAAAAACAATAACAAGTTACTTCGGTTATTAAATTTTCTTATTTATGTGTTTTGTTGTAACTTGCAAACTGTGAGTCCATATTCCATTCCGTTTTTTCCTGAAAGTTTCTTTAGTCGTATATGAGGTATAAGCCCGGTTTCGTGGGATTCGGGATGTTATTTGACCGTCTTGTCCTCTAAACCCCATATTTGAGTTTATTTTTCTATCTTAAGTTATTAACTCGCATAACTTGTATCACGAGAGTCCATTTTCCATTCCGTTTGTTCCTCTTACAATTCTATTTAGTCGTACATGACGTGGGGGTGTCAGTTAGGTGGACTCGCACCGCTGTTTTCCCTTTAAAACCCCCCAACCATGACTCTTTTTTTATTCCGTTTGTTCCACCACATCTATTTAGTCGTACATGAGGTGGGAGCGCTGGCTGTGTGACACTCGGGCCATTTCAATTTTCAATATTCAATTCAATTTTCAGTTTCGGTGACGAAATTTTATTTCGTCGCCATAGACATCACATTAGAACTCACTTTAGGCGACGAATTCATATTTCATCGCCATAGGCTTCACTTTAGGCGACGTTATTAATTCGTCGCCATAGGCTTCACTTTAGGCGACGAAATATTATTTCGTCATCATAGACATCACTTTAGGTAACGAAATAAATTTTTTTTCGCCAAATTTATGTTTTGTTTCAGCCTCTTAGGCGACGAAATTTAATTTTGTTAATAAAACTATACTTTAGCGATGAAATTAAATTTTGTCGCGAAAGCCCATTTTTGTTGTAGTGCTTGTCACCTGGATTTCTTGCTCTGCTGATTAGATCAACCGGGCCTGTTTACTTGTCCTTAAATGCAATAATTGCATTCTATCGTTTGTGTAGAACTTACAAAAAAAGATGGTGAGTTTGAATGATTCCATTTAGAAAAAGGATGCTGGTTCAAAAATGATGCTTGAAATCATGAATTTTGGCATTTTAGAAAAAGGTAGAAATGGCCACATAAGAAGAAATATGGTGAAGTTTCCTATTTTTATAAACTAAGTAATTCATGGTGATAAATTTTGCTTCAAGATTCAACATGAAATCTGAATGAAAGTATTCAAATTTAAGTGATAACCAAACAGGCCCTAATTAATGACACTTGAAGAGCATGAAAACGTCATAGGGGATACTATTTTGATATTTTTTGGGGGACAAAACTATTGGGATTCTATCGCATGTGGGTCAATCCCATTAATTTAGGGATTGTGATTTGGCTAGATTCCTAATATGATTTAGTTTCTTTGATGGAGTTGTATTACTTATCCAACAAGTAATGGGTCATAAACTCTATGTATATGGATGTTGTATAGTAATTTAGGAAGCCCTTGGTGTACTAAGTTGGGAGTCTCCCCTCATGGGGGTGCATGGTCTAGGGTGAGAGAGTGAGAGTTCTTTGGGGTATTCAGAGTGGGTATACAAAGGGTGTGAGGGCTGGCTTATATGATTTAACTCAGTTGTCTCTTGTACCAATTGTTTATTGTTAATAGTGAAAGAATGGTCTCTTGGAGTAGATGTAGGCGATTTTGCTGAACCACGTAGAAATCTATGTTTTCTTTGGCGTGCTTGTTTACTATTATTTGTGTGTTTCTATGTGTTCATTGGGGTAATTTGGTTCTGTGTTTTTAAATTCCCAACAAGTGGTATAAGACCCATGGTGGTCAGATCCATGTTGGGCAGATGCGCACGGCGGCGACAGTGGAGATTAACGGCACGGTGATAAAGAAAAACATAGGACGGAAAAAAAGGAGGAAAATTGATGAGCTGTTGTTGTGACGTTGCCGAATGAGATTCAAAGTGAGTTATTGACTGCGTCTGGATAAAGGCTTGTTGTAGTATGCATTCTTATGGATCCAAAGTTGGGATAGGAAAATTATCTAGTGTGGTAAGGTGTGCTACAACTAAGGTTTTGATTTGTTGGTTTCCAAGAAGTTAGTGTGAACAACTATGTTACTTGGAATTCGGGTCAGAGATGGTTCCAATGGTTTTCAAGCGCTATGGATTCATCATGCGTGTAGATTTGCGAGATTCTGCATGGATTAGAGTTTATTTTTCTTGGTGATAGATCCTATATATATTGCAGCAGGTTTGGATCTAGTGCCGAAAAATAATTTTGATACTACTGTGATTGTAGCAGGTTGCGTGTGGTGGAGAGGTTTTCACATTCCACTCATACATGCATTTCTCTTGGGTTATTAAATTCCAGGTACGGTAAGTATGTGCTTCAGAAGAAAATTATTTGATGGGTTCCCAAAAGGCAAGGGCAGACACAGGCACAATTATCTGACAGAGGTAATTGTTAGGATACTGTACGTAGGAACATTGATCAAATATTTTTGGAGTAGGTTCGCTATTTTGGTGGTGTGATACTGATCCCAAAGTTGCAGAGGAATCCAATATTGCTGCTGAAATCACACACGGCGATTCAGAAAAGTGTGGATAGGTCTTTCGTCTGGTTGGAAGAGTTGTATTCCCAAGTCCTCGATGAAAAATTCTTATATAATTGAGTACGTGGATGGTTTGTTTGCGGTTCAGACGATGGTGAGGGGAAATCCTATTGGGGATTAAGAGAAATCGAGGCTCTTCTCTGGTGGAGTTAATGGTTATAATTAACTTGGCGCAGTTGCATATGTATTGGCCACGATTTGACGAATCGGAGCTGTTAAGACCAAGTTGATTCTGGGTATGCAAGTTGGTATGGAATATGGTAAATGGTGAAAGGTTGCAAAGCGGTTGATTTTTAGGCTGCTTCGGTTGAGGTGGTGATGGTCATATGTGATAGAAGGATTCAACAGTTTCCCCCCACAAGTGATAAATGGAGTGATTGTTGGGATTATATCACATGTGGGTCAATCCGATTAATTTAGGGATTGTGATTTGGCTAGATTCCTAATATGATTTGGTTTCCTTGATAGAGTTGTATTACTTAACCAACAAGTAATGGGTCATAAACTCTATATATAGGGATGTTTTATAGGAATTTAGGAAGCCCTTGTTGTACTAAGTTGGGGTCTCCCCTCATAGGGGTGCATGGTCTAGGGGGAGAGAGTGAGAGTTATTTAGGGTTTTGAGAGAGTGTATACAGAGGGTGTGAAGGTTGAGTTATGTGATTTAACTCAGTTGTATTTTGTACCAATTGTTTATTGTCAAAAGTGAAAGAATTGTCTCTCAGGTGTGGATGTAGGCGGTTTTGCCGAACCACGCAGAAATCTATGTTTTCTTTGGTATGCTTGTTTATGATTGTTTGTGTGTTTATTGGGAGAATTTAGTTCTATGTTTTTAAATTCCCAACAGAAACAATCTTTCAAAATGTTTTGGCAACCACTTTTTTTTTCTATTTTTTGAAAGCAAACTAGATTTATGGATGATGGATTAAGATGAACTCTCTCTATATTCAAATAACAACAATGCTAGGCATACACACTTTTCTATACACTTTTTGACACACTATGCTTTAAATGCATGTACCTTGTGCTGTTTGAATTTTTCAAACTTTTCTGTGCACCACTTACACAACACATGGTACATGCATTTAAAGGTGAGTGTCAAAAAGTGTGTAAAAAATTGTGTTTGCCTAACATTACTCTTCAAATAATTAAGGACAATTGAAAGAGATCTGAAAAGTCTAATGTTCTTTAGTTGTCTTGAGAGTTTTCCTTTTTATAGTGTCTACATATAACAATCCAACACGATTCTACCATAGATGCCATTTTCATTCCGTCAAAAAATGATTTTACAGTATAGACACATATTAGCTCCACTGCTTATGAGCTTCACCTCTATCTCGTTGTTGATACAAGCAAGACCCAGCCAAATGATGTCTGCTAGCTGGTAGTACATCCCAAACCTATCAGGACGGTGTCAACCTTTTTCACTCCCACAAGAGAACCCATATACATCTATTCTAGGCCCCCTAACCAAAAATCATGGGTCCGCCCCTTGTTCACACCTTATGAAAAAAATGGATCGATAAAGTATGGGATCGAGCCTGTGACAACGTATTCCAGAGCATCAGTAAAATGACTTCAACTTCCCCTATTACGGATATATCCTTTCAGTACTGTGTTTTCATTGCAAGAACTCCTCTATTATTTTCAATTTTACAATAACAAGTGTGTAAAAATAGCAAAAAAGGAGTATGGAAAAATCAACATTTTTTATGTTTTGAAATGCATCATATGATGGTCTAATTTGAGAGTTCATTTTTTTTGGTACAAAGAGAGTTCAATTTTGCGCACACTTTTCTCACCCACTACTGCCACATATACATGTGTCCTATTCATGTCACATTTAGTAATTGTGTTGGTAAAGCAAAGATAAAATTTAGATATATGTAATAGAACACATGTCAGCACACTGGTGGTGGGTGAGCAACATGAGAAGAATGGGGTGAGAAAAATGCATTCCTGATGTGAATGTTCATGCAAGTGAATCACATTTTTAGTTGCTCATATATAGTTAAGAATGGCTCTTATATGTGTGTGTATATATACATATCATTGTCCATCAACACTCGATCATTAAAAGAAAAAAAAAACAAATTTCTAGGTGGCTAAACATCATGTAAATATAACATTCTCTAGCCACGAATATTTAGCACTACACCAAAAGGCCAGATTTCTAATTGATAGCTTTTAAGATTTCTAAGGGTTTTAACCGTTACTAATTTGTAACGGTTAAAAAAAGTTAGAAATCTAAAATCTTGTAGTAATTTCCGTTCGTTTGTTTTATTAATTATTTTAACGGTTATAAAAAAAATTGTACCCATTTTTATCCATTACTGAGCTGAAATAAAAATTAGTGTAATCAAATCATTTATAACCGTTGGATCCAATCTAAAGGTTAGACATTATTTCTAACTGTTGGATCTAACGAACCATCTCTGTCTACCATAACAAAAGTGAAGGAGAAACAATCTAAAAAAAAGACTCTTTGAAAGGAAAAGAAAGGAAAGGAAGAAGAGAAAGGGAGAAAGCGATGACGTCTCACTGTAGACACCCTATTTTGGTTTGTCCGTTTGATAGAAGGGACCCCGCCTCAAGAACAATTCGATGATCGGAATCAGGATTTGTTGGTTACAAGAAACATGTTGGAAAAATTATATTAAACAATAACAGATTCTGGATTACAAACAGAAGCAATACAAGAAATAATCTGATAACAGAAAATTGAAACTGCCTATAAAAAACAAAATTACAGTAACTAGAAGAAAAAACAGAAACTGGAAAAATAATCAAACCGAGGCTTGTGAAATTTCATAGTTTCCTTAAAACAGATTCGCCGTCTCACCGGATGTGCTTGAGGAAATCGTCGGTGTCTGTCTCCCAGGATACAACGGCTTCTAACAGTAGTACTAGCACAACGTACAACTGCTCTGGGGAACCAACTACGTATGTATCTCTCTCTGGAAATTGAAATTGACCAACTGGAAGGAGGGGAAGAACAGTCTGTGTAATGCTGTGTATTGACTGGAGGAGAGACATACATGTATATAGGGATTAATTGGACGAATTTAATCTGTGATTTATCACACTGTCTTTTCAGTCTCTGTAACTCTTTCAGAAATCCCAAAGGTTTCTGCAATGTTAAACATGTGCAGAAATTCCAAGGGTTTCTCAATACAGAAATCGAAAAAGCCAAAACTTGAGGGGTCTAAAAAGAAATACTGTGTGGGCCGAACCCGAACCGACCCGGCTCTGCATGGTGGGTCGGTCGAACAGACTGCGGTGCGCGTGCGTACGTGTGTGGAGTAAACCCAAAGGTCCTTAGGTCCTCCCCCTTTTACAGAACTGAGTACCCCTTGGGGCCCAAACCCAAAACATGAAGTAGCCTTATATTTTTTTAAAGACTACTTCTATTTTTCGTATGTGGGACAAGGCAAGTTGTGAACCTTTTCCATTTCAACAACTCCTTGTAAGGGGAAAACTTTGAGCATTAATTTCTTATTCACCCATCAATAGTTTTGGACATGTGAATATCCAAACTTCATCTCCTCATCGAGGAGAACACAAATCTACAAGGACCCCACTTAAACTCTAAGTGGGTCCCACTTTATTTGACCCTAGCATTGGCCAAAATTTATCTTTAATCGAACATTCCCCCACATGAATGAAATTAATCGAAACAATGTGAGACAACTCGACAAGAGAGAGCACAACGGATTACTCCTGCATTAGGACAGGTAGCTGTTGGCTTTGAACCTTCCCTTATGATAATCCATCAGATTTACTAGCTGACCAGTGAACGTGTAGTCTTGAACTGATTGTCGTTAGTGTAAACAATCAACAGACCTCACACAGGAGCTTTCCAAACATAGTTTAGTTCTTACACTTGTGTTCATTTTGGGCTTGAACACTCGCCTGGTTCAGTGAATGTTTATCAAAGAATTTTACCTTTCTCAAATTGTTTTAGAAGCGACCCCCACTTCACATTCACATAGGTGACTTATTTAGAGTATCCTGCTATACTCCGCTTGGTTATACCAATGCACATAGTCATTAAAAGCTAAGCTTACCCTCACATTCTGCAGGTATCACTGTTGTATCATAGAAATGGGTAGAAGAACATTTCTTCTCAGTGATTCTCCTAAGGTACATGGAATTAGGTTATCCCTTTGAACCTAGATCTTGGGATCTGCAGTCAACTAGGTTGGGTTTCCATTCCGGTACCATGTAATGTCATAGGCTTTAGTCTCATTCCTCTCGATAACTTATTAACTAACTCTCAATTTAAACCTTTGGTTAGCGGATCTGCAATATTGTCCTTTGACTTTACATAGTCGATAGTGATAATCCCACTTGAGAGTAGTTATTTAATGGTATTGTGTCTACGACGAACATGTCTAGACTTACCATTATACATATCACTTTGTGCCCTTCCAATAGTAGATTGGCTATCGCAGTGTATTCAAATAGCTGGCACAGGTTATGACCATCTAGGAATATCTTCAACAAAATGGCGTAACCATTCAGCCTCTTCAACTGCCTTGTCTAGCGCAATGAATTCTGATTCCATTGTCAATCTAGCAGTACAAGTTTGCTTTGAAGATTTCCATGACACAGCTGCACCACCAAGCATGAACACATATCCACTTGTAGATTTTGAATCTTTCATATCGGATATCCAGTTTGCATCATTTATCCTTCTAATACAGCTGGATATCTCATGTAGTGCAATCCATGATCACGTGTATATCGTAATTACCGGAGTACCCTTACTATCCCTTTCTAGTGTTCAGCACTAGGATTACTAGTGTATCTACTCAGTCTACTAACTGAGCATGCAATGTCAGGCCTTATACAACTCATTAGGTACATTAAACTTCCTATCACTCGAGAATATTCCAATTAAGAGACACTTTCATCGGCATTCTTAGATAGGTGTAGACTTAAGTCCACAGGCGTCCTGGCTACGTTTGTATCAGACTTGTTGAACTTCTTTAGAATCTTGTCTACATAATGTGACTGTGACAGAACAAGTCCATTAGTATTTCTAGAGATCTTGATGCCCAATATAACATTAGCAAGTCGCATATCTTTCATGTCAAATTTAGAATTCAGCATTTTCTTAGTAGATTTAATGATCTTATCATTACCACCTACTATGAGCATGTCATCAACATATAGACATAAGATGACATAGCCTTCATTCGTGTCTTTGACATAAACACATTGATCACACTCATTGATTTTAAATCCACTAGAGAGTATAGCTTTGTCAAAATTTTCATGCCATTATTTTGGAGCATGTTTTAAGCCATATAATGATTTGACAAGCTTACACACTTTATTTTCTTGCCCTAAAGCAAAAAATCCTTCAGGTTGTTCCATGTAGATTTCTTCATTAAAATCTCCATTAAGGAAGGCAGTCTTCACATCCATTTGATGTATTTTAAGATCTCCCAAAGCTACGATCGCACTAATCATACGAATGGATGTTATTCTCGTAATAGGAGAATACGTATCAAAGTAGTCTAGACCCTCCTTTTGTCTATGCCCTTTAATGACAAGGCTTGTTAACACGAGATTTATTTTGTGCGTGCTTGTGTGCATTCAAAGTGGATTGCAGAAGTTATTGAAAAAAAATCCTTAAGGCTTAAAGTTTAGAAACTGTTTTGACAAACTGAGCATTTGGGGACAATTTGATAACAAATCTCTAAAGCAGAAAGTCTTGGAATACTACATAGGATGTTCTCAAGAATCTGAGGTTTCGATCGATTGACTCGCTTTCGATCGATTGAACATCGTCATCTCTCAATCGATCGAAATGTCTTCGATCGATTGACTGTATCTCTGGTCCGATCGATCGAACTAACTTTGATCGATGGAATACAGGGTTTAAACTGCTGCATGGTAAAGGCTAGAGATCACTATTTCATCGTGATCTCCCAACTCTAGGACTACTCTGATATGATCTGGAGTGTCTCAGATCTATTTTTAACGTAAAAGTTCATTAAAGCCTTGTTTGGTTGTGATTTTAACATATATCTTACGAAAATCATGGGTTTAGCAATATCTAACATGCAAAACTATAACTATTTAGATTATAAGCTACTACAACTAATGAAAAAAATGTAAAACAAATATAAAAACCTATAATAATAGAACTTTGATTACTTTATAAGAATCCAAGCCAAACCAATATAAAACCTTGAGAAACCTACAAAAACCAAGAACAAATCTCTCTATCTCTTTATAAACTATAGAAAATAAAGTGGGCATCCTCATGGACGTCTTACAAACTAATATATATAGACAACCTAAGGGCTAGGGTTACAACCAATGTTTCTGCTGTGTGCGCGTAACTTCTGATAAAAGGCATGTTCGATCGATCGAACATCACTCGATCACTTGAAACATTCTCGATTGCTCGAAGTTCACTTTTCATCTTTGAATTCTCTTGTTTATAATCCAGGATTCCCTTAATCCTATTATTCATTTCTTCTCACAGCAAAACAGTAATCTGCACAATGATAGCTAAAACAACATAACTTATCATAGATTAGTTACATTGTATAAAAGCTGGCAGTGTGATACGAATTGCAGATATAATGAGAAGTTGTGAACTAAATCAGTGTATTTTTATATTTTAGCGCAGTTGTATTTTACAAGTACCCCCGCTTGTCACAACCCTCAACTAGCTTATTGCAAGTCCCTAGCGATAAAGCGATAATAGAACAATCAAAATTACTACTACAATGACTAAAAGAAAAAAAAAATTAAACTAAAGCAAACTAATCTAATTAGGAAGAGATACTACCTAACTCACTTTCACAGGAATCGCGGTTGCATTTAACGAATGCAACAAGCCGTTAAGCCCCTAAGCTCCCCCTAGTGGACGAGTATTGTCTCGTGAGGGTTTATAGTGAATGTACTCACAAAATTCTCCAATTTAAGTTCGAAAAGATATAGAACAACTTTTAAACACTTCCTCCCACTCAACTGTTAACTTAGCTCTACAAAGTCATATAAATCTCAATCAAACCATGAAAGAAATCCACATGTTCCTCATGTCACCAAGATAGATATAACATATGTATCACAGTCATGTATCTGTGTGTGTGTGAAGTTAATAGCTATGCATCAAACGTTATTTTGAGTTATTTAGACTATCATACCTCTAGAACTTGCAGTTTCAACTCAAATCTCACATTGGGTTACACTTATAAGGAACGTCTCTCAGAAACTTGCTCAATAATAATCACACGTGTATAAAGGCTTTGATAGGAGTAATGTTTTGGTTACTAATGCTTTCATACTTACTCTATGAAAAACGAACGTTCAGAGTGTATAGTCTCACGAATAGGATACTACTTATTAGAGGAGTGAAATACCGTGGATAACTCAACTCACATGTTCCTGTTCAAACCAATTTATTAAGAATCATTAAGTCACCTAGTTTTTATATTTTAGTTGAGAACGATAAGAAAAAGAATGTGTGTCTTAGTATGTGATGAAGTTTATCTTCTTATTTCCTTCTTTTCCCATCTCCAACCAACTTCCCTTATTTTCATATGCTTTTTTTTTAACATACATCCTCTATTTTCATATATGAATTTTTCCTTACTCCTCTTTTTTTTTTCTTCTTCTTTTTATTTAAAACCAACTCCCACAACTACTCTCTTCCAATTACATACTTTGACCGTTATTCATATAAGATGCGTAATGGAGTCCATTGGGGTCAAGGTAAAAGATTAGGAGTTTCATAAAAGAATCGGCAGTATTGAATCGGTGTGGAGTTCGAAACGGAATGGTTTCTATGAGTAAAAGGGACATGAATAGTGGTAGGAAATGGGTGACAATGGCTTTAATCATTTTCTTAATTTCTTAGTTTTAGCATTTCGGTGTTTATCGATTTTAGTTGGTAGATCTTGAATGTTCTCCTCTAATAAGCAGCCAAAATGAAGAATTAATTGAGAGTAGCGCAACAAATATTTGTAGGCAAAATCAAGAAAAATTATTTGAATTTATGTGAAAATTCCCTTAGAAACGAAGATTGGATAAAAAGCTCACCGATGTAATTAGCTTTCACTACTCGTTCTTTAAGTGCAATAGTCGTATTAACTCATTTTTAGGTTTTCCACATAGTTATCAACTAGTTCATAAGAATGTTGGATACATAAAAGGTCAACACATGCAATCATCCTAATAATACTAGAAAAACATGTGAACTTAATTCATAAAAGGATGAGGCTAATATGAATGTGTCATTGCATGGTAACAGCTAAGCAGGAGTGAATGTTCAAAGTTATTATACCAATACAGTTCAAAAATTACAAAAATTGTCAAAATTTTCAATTTTCAATTTTAATCCAATTCTAATTAAGATTGTACGATAAATGCAATAAAATTATTCAGATTGCTAAGTGTGACATGTACTGGTGATTATCAATATGCTTAAAATTGTTCAGATTGCTAAGTGTGACATGTATAGGTGATTATCAATCTGCATCCCACTCCCAACTGAAAATGACAATATCCTCAGAAGTTGATTTTCAAATGAAAATAGATAGATATCACCTGATAAAGCAGAGGAACAATAGCAAACACAGCAATCTGTAACCTAGGAATATAGTCTCCAAGTAGCCAAGATCAAAAGAAATAATATATAATGAAAGAACATGATCCATATGATATTAAATAACCAATCACCGGAATGATAAAACAATAAAAGTACATATCAGTGATCAAAATGTCCAACATAACCATACAGTCCCAACATAGCCAAACAACCAAAAAAACCTAAGAGAGAGGAGAGAGAAAATAGAAATAAAATAAATACAACAAAACTCCCAAACTCTCATCAAACAAAACCAACTAATGATTAGCAAGATCATACAAAATCTCGATCGGTGCGATAGGAGCATCAATATCGCTACCCTCAGTAACTGACAGTGATGGAAGTGGAGTCACAAAATTGGTGTCAGAAGGAATGGTCGATGAAAGAACAGTCCTGACCGGAGGTGGTGCAGATAGGTTCTACAAAAGATGAAGGATCAGTGGTGGGTGGTGCAGCGGGTGGTGGTGGATGAGAAGCTGTGTGTAACGACTGATCAACCCCCATCTGTATCGGCATCGCCTCAAGCGTAGTCGTCATGCGATCCATCTTGCCCTAAAGCTGTATCCGTGACTCCCTCTCTTCGATGAATAAAGTGTGGAGAGTCTGTAGAGACATGAAAGAAGACTCTACCTGGGCCGGAGCCTGAGACCTCTGTCTCAGCTCGAACTACTGTGCAGCAACAATGGGGTCCTCAGTTGGCGTCCCAGAAGTAGCACCCTCAGTGTCGATGCCTCTACCTCACCACCTCTTTGCTCCAACCTTTGTTTTTCCCTTTAATTTCCTCTTCTTCTACATGTCAGAACGGCGTGCTACCGTCTCGCCAAACCTACTCGAGGCCTACATAATCGTATCTGGGGCCAACGAGAGTAACCCAGCCTACTCTATTACTCGATGGATGGGCCAAGCGCCATGCCCTTAAGATGGCGCTTGGCGATAATGTATCGCGTCGACTGGATAAAGAAATTGATAGAAAGGCGAGGAAAACAGACGTGCCGCCCCGTCCCATCCTGATGGCATAGAGGACACGAGCGTACCACGGCGCCACCTTCTCATGGTAGGAAGTCATCAAAATGTAGTTGGCAAGCGCCAGGTGGACAAGATGATACTTTTTGGTCAGAAACTGATCCTCCATAAGAGAAATACTGTTCCAGATCTGAACAGCACCTCCCGTGATCTCTCGTATGATAGCAGAGGGCAAAGTCTCTAGGGTACCTAGTATATAAGGGTAGAAGTGGTCAGGTACCTCAGGTACCCCCAGAGCAGCGGCCACGGTGGCTGGGCTAAAGATGATCTCACGCCCTCAAAAGAATGAACGGTATGTGAATGGGGCTGCATGATCCTTAATCATTGTGGCGCAGGCTTGTCGACCCAAGTAATGTTTATCCATTTTGCCTGAATCATCATATCGTACCAAAGGGGCATATCCCTGAGCCGCTCTAGAAACCATGGAGCGGATAGCCACATAGACTCAAGTGGTTGCTCCAACATAACCTTCCTTGCCTGAACCCAGCGGGTGAACCAAACGCGGTCCTCATCGTTCCGAAACCCGTAATCGGGTACTAGATGAGGGATAGTGAGATCGAGGGGCTTATACTTGTGGTAGCCCATGATAGGATTCATCTAGAATGCCCTGAAATGGAGAAAGATAAAGAAAAACTAATGAAAGCATGAAAAATAGAATAAAAACAGAAAAATGATTATGCATCCGTTCGATTGATCAAAAAATTTTCAATCGACTAAACAGTGTCTAGGCTCGATCGCATGAGCCTAGTTCGATCGATCGAACACAGCAGAAAACATGGCGACAAGAAGGAATCACAGAAAAAAGAAAACAACAGTAAACTATGATAACTATGACTATTAATTGGTCTTAGGACCAATGGGGGGGGGGGTGCCCCTCGTAGGTATAACAGAATTTGGAAGGGGAGGGTCAAAGAGACCTTACCTCTTATTGAAACTCAGTGGAGAGAGAAGGAGATGATGGTGATGATTCGGGGCACCGAGGAATCTCTAATAGCGATGTGTGTAAAGGGGGGGGGGGGAGAAATTCGTCGGAGTTCTTTCTCTGTGTCGAATCGTTCGAGGGTGTGAGAGTGAGAGAGAGAAACTGAAGAAGTGTCTGAAAGATGCTTTGTATAAATACAACTCTCGAGCGCTCGAGAGTCTTCGATCGATTGAATATTCGATCGCTTGAAGGTATTTCAATCACTTGAGAAATCCGAATTCTCGATCGATCGAAAATGGTTCGATCGATTGAACAGGAAATTTTCCAAGAACAATAAGCAGAGCATCTGTGTACCCCCAACTAATACAAACTGTTCTGGCCATACAAGGATAGTCTAAAAGCAGTGCACACGCAAAAATGTAAGCTAGAATTCTTCATCTACATATTAATATAAAGTTGCAAATTTTATAAATGTAACTTTTTTAATAGCATCCATTTTGCAAAATTATAATCCCCAAATTGGCACTTAAGACCTTATTACAAAGAAAAAATTTAAAAAATGAAACTAACAATTCGTTGTCCAGCATTACACTTCAATTGAGAAAAGATGAATCAAACGACAAAACACAACTGAAGTGGGTCACTAATCTTTGAACACGAAAATTCCCTCTTCTGCAATTGTTTTATTCTCCACCAAATCTTCAAAAGTGGAGTCCAAACTCGACAATTCACGATTCCAGAAAGATCTGAACGTAGCAAGGATATCATCAAGCAAGTATGAAATCTCCAAAGAATTGGTGGCACAGACAAGAGGTGATTCAGATGGAGATATTGATAGAGGAGTAAAATTTCTCAACTGACTTTCCTCTTGCGGTGGACTACCCGGAGACCCTATAGGAGGTCCATGAAATAATAAATGTGGAAGGAACACAGGTGGTAGCATTGGATTCATATTGATAATCCTAGACAAGGAAAATAGAAGAAAACCAGAAAGAAAGGAAATTAAATTAATACAAATGAAAGAACTAACAGTGAAAGGAACAAACAAAGAAAAATGAGATGTGACAATGAATTAACCTCACTATTGGCATGATGGAACCCTATGCACTAGCAGGTAGAAGGCATTGAAGCCGGAATAATAAATGGCTCATGTGCACAAAGATGTATGGAACCAAGGTGATGACGATGAAATCATCCACATATGTGAAGACATCATTATGGCGGTCGGGCACCACATCCTGTAAATCATCTTTGTCCCATGGTTCCCACATCGAGCTATTCTCCCAATGTTCCAAGAGTGCATCATCTATTCCCCAATGAAATACCATTCGGTTCTCCTACTTCCTCTGGGAGATCCATATGTTCAAAAGGATTAATGTTGAGGAGAGCAGAGTTATAAGGGATGTATTATTCGAACAAGTCAATAGCATCATCTGTGCCTAGCCCTTGATAAGGAGATAGGTAGAATGCAATCTCCTCGGCAGTCCATGGTGGGTTAAGGTATTCTGAATCAGCCCATAACCCGATCAAGTAAACGTCATCATCTCTCATTCTTATAGCCTACAGGGGAAAGATTATATGGAATAGTAGATTAGAGTCGAAGTCACACTCAAAAAGATAGAAATAAATAAAACAAAACAAAGTGCAGTAAGAGAAAAGAATACAACAATAATGTGAGAACACTCTTTAGTGTTTTAAGTAGAGGAATAGCTGGCCTCATCCAGCTGGATGTGCTCAACTTCTGGTTGAAAGTTCTCCAAGAATGGTTTTAATCTTTGGCCATAGACCTTGAAAATTTCATCATTCTTGGGATTTATGAGCTCAACGGACCTCTGCGGAAAGATAGATTTAACAATGAACGGACCTGTCCACCGGGATCGGAGCATACCTGGGAAAAGGTGAAGGCGAGATTCATACAACAAGACTTTCTGCCCCTGCTTGAATGAATTACGAAAGATAGTTCTATCGTGACGAGCCTTCAACTTCTCCTTATGCAACTTAGCAGAGTCATATGCATCTCTACAGATTTCCTCTAGCTCTGCGGGCTCAAGTTTTCTTAACTGCCCTCCCTCTTTAATATCAAAGTTTAATAAGCACGTCGCCCAATAAGCTTTATGCTTAATTTCGACAGAGAGGTGGTGTAGGCACCCCATTTTGTCGGCTATCAGATTTAGGAGACCCATAGCTTGGTGGTTCAAAATGATCGAAAAAGACTCAAAAAGGACTCCTGGAAGTTAGTTCTCTCTCTCAAAATGCTCAGAATGACCAAAATACCCCTGAAAGCCCGAACGCTCCTAGATTCGGACCAAATGTTCTAGAAACACTCTATGTCCTAAGAAAAGCAATAAAATGAGTTCTAAAGCAAGACCATATGAAATCGTCGGCTCCCAGAGACCCCCAGAAGTCCCAGAAGTTCCCAGAAAGTCCCTGTTGACCGGTTTGACCAAGTTTGACCAAGATTTGACCGAAATCGTCCAAATTCGTCAAAAAGTTCCGAAATCATTCTAGATAATGTGGAAAATACTAAAATGAGTTTTAAAAGAAAATCGAACGAAAAAGTCAGCTCCTGGGAGCTCCCAGAGGTTTCCAAAGCTTTCCGAGAATCCCAAGTTTGACCAGTTTGACCAAAAGTTGACCTTGAAACTGGAGCACTGTATCATTTTTCAAATATTTTTCATAGATACTAGAGGTCAATAGCTTTCCAATGGTATATCACACATAATTTTTGGATATAAAACGAATTTATTATGAATTTCTGCAGGTGCAAATGACGATCAAATCGGCTGTTATCGCGAATACCGCAAAACTTTTCAAAGTGACCTATCTTCGAAATATTTTTTTACGGAAAATGGACTCCATTACCTTTCCAATGGTATATCATAAGCTCAGTTTGGAGTTCATATGCATTTTTTGTGAATTTCGGACGAAATAGGGCCTTTTCGTCAATACCGGAACCTCTGGGGTCCTAAAAAGAATTATCTGGATGACTGAGGAGCCGTGCCACTGCGGCACTCTCCCCTAGAATGGTCTATTTTTGTAACTTCTTTTGGGGGTTTAAATGGATTAATTAGAAACCAAAATGACGTAGTTCTATGTTCACAGATGTTTGGGACCAATGGGAGTATTTCTAAAACCTCAAAACCACCCCAAATTGGCCTATATAAACCCCCCTTGACTTCTCATTTTGGGGGTATCAAATGCCAGCTTTGAAAAGTTTTAGAGAGAAAGTTGTAGAGATAAGGTTAGAGTAGAGAAAAAAGAAGCTTCCTTTTTTGATTTCCAAACAAGAGAGTGAGTTTTAAACTTGGGTTTTACTTCATTACTTCCATTTACTTCATATTCAATACACCCAACCACCATTTTAGTGAGCATTTAAGAGAGAGGAAGCTACTTCCATGTCCAATGTCACCACATATGAGTGAAACACCAAGCTAAAAGTCCAATACATCATTGAATATCATCTATTGATTGTTTATATACTTGTTTGCTTACTTTGATGATCATCTCCTTTTATCTCATTTCCTTTTCTTTTTCTTGTTTACTTACTATTTCATCATCATCTAGATGAGGACATGAAGTTTGAGGTGAGTAAATCCTTATGGATAGTAGCTCTTGACCTCAAAAACATGTTTGATTGATGATGGTTACAACCTCAATTCATCCCCAAGTATTCTTGAGGTTATTTCCAAAATAAAACAATGTCTGCAACAATCTTGGAGGCTCTTAATATGAGTTCAAATGTTGATATTTCAAGTGGTCATAATCTCCATTTAAGTGCTAAAAATATACTTTCAAAACCCCTATTTGAAAACCCCTCAAAACCCCCAATATTGGGATTCCAAGAAATAAATCTTATTTCTCTCAAAAAATCTTCAAAGTAGTGAGTTGTTTAGTTTCAAAGAATTATTCAGAGTTCAAAACTCAAGGTAAGGATGCAAGACCACGTGAAAAGTCTTTCTAACTCATTATATAACACCCATGATTTTTGGCTTGACTTGAAAGCACTTAAAAGGGGTCCATTTTTGTCCAAACATTCCTTCCAAACATTCTGCCTCGGCTATCACAGCAGCTAGGTTGACTTTCAACTTGTTTTACAGAAAACTTTTCCAAAACAAGTGGTCCCAACTTATTTTTCACTTGAACATCAATGTCTTAGGGAACATTCTGTATAATATGGGCCTCTAGATGTTTTTTTTTTCATTTTCTAAGATTTTCTAATATTTCAGTCAACAGTACGGACTCTGTTTCTGAACAACCTCTATTGTTAATATGATTTCTCTCAATCTGTAATAGTTATTGAGGATTGACTTTTTGATTTGTGTTCTAGACACACCAAGGATGATCTCCATAAAAAATCATGCATTTCAAACATTCCTAACCCTACTTTTCATTTTTCACAAGATCATGTCACTGTTCTGTCCACTATTCACAGCAACTATACTTTTACTTTCATCTTTTGATTTGATGCTTACATGCACTTCAAATTTGTTTATATCTTAGGAAGTAGTCTGTGGATATCGCAAATTTTCTTCCTTTTTACCCACAACGTTTCTTTTAAAATTCTTTTAAGAAACCATTTTAAAACAACTGATCTTTTTGTGAACCAAAGATTAAACTAGGTCCAGGGATTATGGAATGAGAAGGGAAGTAGCCCGTCGGACTAAAACACCCATTCTCATCCTATCTCGCGATAGGCCTCTACTTGACATCCTTTTAATCGAATTAATTATCTAAGTATGTCCTCAACTATTACATATGTATAGATATACATTACAAAAGCATGTCTAAAGGGTGTAAGATTGTAAGTGATAAAATATCATTCAAAAGACACGTAATTCAAGTAGCAAGCGAGATGACATGCAAATAGAGAACTATATAACTTACCCGGGATCCATGCCACGAATATTAAACGTGCAATGCATATAAATAGTAAGATCCTAAGAAAAGGTCTCTAATCAAATATATTCACATAAGGCAAGATTTTAATTTTGTGTGTCGCGTATGAGGTTAAAAAAAATCGATAAAATCAAGAAATTAAAATAAACTAAAGAGGAGTTTCAAGAAATCATACCTTCATAGCGCAACAAAACAAAGTGTTAGTCCACATGATATACAAGATTTAAAGTTGGAACTTTAAATAACAACCCTAAGCTTCTAGCTTAATTTTATCATGTAGAGGGAATGACGCAATTATGAATTCTAATACCGATTTATATGGATGAATGTGCATGATTACATGAACAAGAATAAGCTATTTTATTATTCCTTGGTTTGGATCATTTAGCCTCTATTTTTAAGCTTAACTAATCATTATTAACACATGGTTTAAGTCCTAGGTCATGGGTAGATCATTTAGACTATTGTTTGCAAGATATACCAAATTTATGATAGAATTCTGAAAATTACTGAGACCAGATCAGAACTTGAAAGAAATAAAAAGCATACTTCCTGTGGTTTGATCATGATGATGTTTGCACAAAAGATGCCACTGTGTATCTAGTTTCTAACCCAAAAAGAAAATTGAGGTTTGAACGGTTAGATCTCTGGGAACTAGACAAACACTAGACATCACTCAGAGACTTGCAACTCCCTGTCCAGAGTTTTTGTATGATTTTCTAACAATAGTAAAAAACTCAGAAATGCTTTGGTCTTTTTAGGGAAGTTTCTTAACACATTAAACTACTTAGAAAAATTTATTTTGGGTCAAGAGTGCTTGATTAAGGTTCTGAATTACTTATTTCAAAAGAGTGAGACTGTTCTAAAATTCTGGATAGATTGTAGTTGTTCCACAAAACCCTTGATCAAACCACCTCAAACATAAAACTACCTTAAAATAAAAATTACAGTGGTAGAACTTCGAGTTATAAACACTTTCCCATTGGTTTCATTCAATTCCAACGGTTCGATGTTCAACTAAAAATCTATGATCAAAAATGGATTGTGAACTCACTGCACATTGTGAACTCACTTTGAGTTATCCATGAAGATAGGTTTGGGTCCATTAGCTAAATATTCTAGTACCAACCTTAATCCCTTCATGAATCATACTATTACTAAGAGATTAAGGGATTTCAAACCAAGAGATTCAAGTAAGGCATTGAAAGCCTTATGAACCCAATGGATGAACACAATAAATAAAAAGGGAAATTAAAGAACTCAATGCATACCATAATTAAACTAGAAAAAAGGCTAATTATTCTAGAGTTTTACCTCCAAAGTATCCTCAACTTGGTGATTTTGGAGAACTTCCAAAGACTAATCAAGCTCTTCCACTCTAATTCTACTTAAATACCCCTTAAACCTTCTCAAAACCTACTTCTAATTGTGTTTAAGAAAGCCTTTTTTGAAGTTAAGATGAAGAGAACACTAATATAACCTCTAAATTCAAAGAAAATTTAACCTTAAAACAACCAACCAACCAACCACCATCCCCTTGCAAGCGGATATTCATCCTCTATTTATAGACAAATTTGAAGGGGTATTTCAGTCATTTCAGAGCAGAAAACCCTAATTCGGACTGTCCTTTGGTAGTACAAAGTGTGCTGTATTACAAGTGGCTGTTACAAAAATGCGTCACTCAACGGAGATGGAAGTGGCACTCAGTAAATGCCGCTGCAGCACTCACTGAATGCCGGCGCGACTTTCACTGACTGCCGGAACGATATTCATTGAATGCCGTAAACAACTCCAGGGACTGCCGTCTTTTCTGGGAATCCATTTTGCACGGTACTTGATGTAAAAATGCAGCAATCGGTGACTATCATTCCGACACTCACTGACTACCGTTACGGCAGTTAGGGAGTGCCGCAACGGCAACCCGTGACTGCCGTAAAAGAGGTCAAGTGCCTTTTTTGGCTCTATTTTCCATTTTTCTCTTTTTGCTTTCCATTTAAAGTTGGATAGTCCTTTGGAGAGCTTGAATCATCTTTGGAAGTCCTAGATTGGCCGGACGTTGTCATCATAGGATCTTGGAGGTATCACTCCCCCTAACTCGACGTTTGGTCAAAATTGGTGTGTCTACAGTTTGCCCCTCTTCGACGGAGCTTGTGGAGCAATGCAAAGCACAAGTGATGTATTATTGTTGTGATGCACATGCTCATGCAATGGTATTTTTCAAATAAACTCGACCGAGCAAGTCCCATGCTTACTCTATGTCATGTCTTCTCTATATGTGACGCATATTTCATGATGCACTTAGCCAGAGAAAATTTACCAAATGTTGACCGATGCAAAGATTCATTTGCAAGGGTCGAGCAAATGCATTTTTAAATTCCCAAGACGAGGGTTAACGCAAATCTGTTGTGAGAGCCGAGAATGCAAATCTATTACAGTCTGAATGATCAACGTAAGTTTGTTACGAGGATCGACAATAAAAATCTGTTATATTCCCAAAACGAGGGTTAATGCAAATCTATTACGAGAACCGAGAATGCAAATCTGTTACACTCCAAAGGATCAACATAAATCTATTACGAGGATCAAGAATATAAATCCGTTATATTCCCAAAACAAGGGTTAATGCAAATCTATTGCGAGAACCGATAATGCAAATCTGTTACACTCTGAAGAATAAACATAAATCTGTTACGAGGATCGAGAATATAAATCCGTTATATTCCCAAAACGAGGGTTAATGCAAATCTGTTACACTCCGAAGGATCAACGTAAATCTGCTACAAGGATCGAGAATAGGAATCCGTTATATTCCCAAAATGAGGGTTAACGCAAATCTGTTTTACTCCGAAGGATCAACACAAATCTGTTAAGATGGTCGAGAATATAAATATGTTATAGCCTAAAAAATAGGGTAATCATATTTGGATGAGTCAAGACTCAAAATCATTTCAACTTTCAAAATTTTGGAGCCCACGGACTCCAAATCATTTCAATTTTCAAAATTTTGGAGTCCACGGACTCAAAATCATTTCAATTTCCAAAATTTGGAGTCCACAGACTCAAAGTCATTTCAATTTTCAAAATTTTGGAGCCCCACAGACTCAAAATCATTTCAATTTTAAAAATTTGGGAGCCCACGGACTCAAAGTCATTTCAATTTTCAAAATTTTGGAGCCCCATGGACTCAAAATCATTTTAATTTTCAAAAATTTGGGGCCCACGGACTCAAAATCATTTCAATTTTCAAAATTTGGAACCCACGGACTCAAAATCATTTCAAAATTTCAAAATCTTGGAGTCCACAGACTCAAAATCATTTCAAATTTTCAAAATCTTGGAGCCCCACGGACTCAATTCGATTTTCTAAAATCGAGAGTCCATTAGACTCAACAAATTGCTTTCGTAGTCAAACATATTTCATTCCATTTACTTAAAAAAATTAAGAGTCTAGTACATTAAACTCAAATTATTTCAAATTTCTAAATCGCGAGTCTGATGGACTTAAATTATTTCAAATATCTAAAGTTGGGGGTCCAATGGACTCAAATCCACTTTAATTTCCAAAATCGAGAATTAGTTAGACTCAATTTAATTCAATTTTCCAAAATTGGTAGTCAATCGAGCTTAATAATGCTTATTTCTAATTTAATTTTTTTTTTCAAATTTTGATCAGGAGTCAGCCAAACTCAAATAAATTCAATTTTACCAAGTTCGGAGTCAATTTGACTCAAATCAAATTCAAATTCAAATCCTAAATCAAGAGTCAATCAGACTTGATTCAATTCCTATTTCGCAAAATCGGACAAAACCAGGAGTCAATCGGACTCAAAGAAATTTAAATTCACAAAATTGGACTTAAAGAATTTCTATTTCGCAAACTAATTTTTACAAAATTGGGAGTCAATCGAACTCAAAGAATTTCTATTTCACAATATTGGGAGTCAACCAGACTTAAAAGAATTTCTAATTCCCAAAAACATGAGTCAATAATACTCAAAAGAATTTCTAATTCCAAAATCGGAGTCAAACTGACTCAAAATAATTTTAAATTTCTAGAACAGGAGTCAATTGGACTCGAATCGGATTCTATTTCACAATACTGAGAGTCAATCAGACTCAAATCTAAAAGTGGGAATCGATTCGACTCAAGGAATTTAAAAAAACAGAGTCAATCAGACTTAATTCGATTCAAAAACTCTAAAATCTGGAGTCAATCAAACTCGAATGAATATTTCTAGAATTAGGAGTCAATCAAACTCAATTCAATTCAATTTCTAACCTCGGGTGCTAAGTTAGACTCTCATGAATCGGGAGTCAATCAGATTCAACTTAATTTACCATTAAAATCTGGCGATAGTTAGATCCATTTTAGCCCAAACTTTCGAAAGTTCGGAGTCGGTCAGACTCAAAGAATTCAATTCCAACAAAATTCAAAGTTAAACAGACTCACAAAATTTCAAATTTCTAAAACTAGGAGTCAATTTGAATCAAGATTTCAATGTCACAAAAAAATCAGAGTCAATTTGACTCCTTTCTATCATCATGATCCTATCTTTTGGTTAAATTCATGATTGAACACCACAAAATTTCATGTGTTGCTATTTTTTACTCTTAAGCCTCTCAAAAACTTGATTCTCCTCACTCTTTCTTTGCAGATCTATTTCTACGGCTAGTGGTTCATGCTCCCCAAGACCTCCAACAAAGAGATATAAGCCCTCCCCAGGTCACGATCCGTCGCTCCTCTTCGTTGACCCTGAATTGTGCCACTCAGCACATACCTTTATCAAAGGGGTAAAAATGTAGACTTCACTTCGCATTTCTACTTCTCTAGATGATCAATGCAATGTATGATGCTTAATGCATGTATGAACATTATTTTAATCTTGCGCACTTTGCGGATTTTTGATTCCCTTAAGCCATTGTTATGATCATGTTTAGGACATTAGGACCCTATGTAGGATTTACACTTTTGCTTATCCTTGTTATCTCACATTGATTTTGTGCCGAGACCATGTGCCAAAAATTTATTACTATTATTCACTCGGACCCCAAATCTCATATTTTACATCCACGGAGACACTTGGACTCAACAATTCAAATTCATTCAACTTTCTGACAAAAGGATTAATGCAGACTCAAAAATTCAAAGGGAGTCACGTGGACCCAAAAATTCAACTTTCTTACACAAGGAGTCATGAAGACTCAAGAATTCAGTTTTCTGACAAAAAAGTCACGGAGACTCAAAATTTCAAATGGACGCAAAATTTCAATTTTCTGACAGAGGGAGTCACAATTGAAAAAAAATATATATTTTACAAGACAAAGGCAGTTATACGGACTCAAAAATTCACATTTTTAAAACAAAAGAGTCATTCGGATCCATGGACCCGCATTTCACGACAAAGGAGTCATTCGGACTCAAAAATTCGCATTTTACATCAACGGAGTTGCTCGGACTCAATGAAATTCACGGAGTCACACAGACTCAACAAAAATTCACTTTTTATACAAATGGAGTCACACAGACTCAAAGAATTTCTTATTTCAAAATTGAGGGTTAACATTTCAAATTTTCTTAATCAGAATCGATTTTGACTCAACAAGAATCTCAAATCTCAAAATTGGAGTCAAATCAACTCAACAAAAATTCTAATTTTCAAAATCAGGAGTCAATCAGACTCAAAAAAAAAAAAAGTTTCTATTTCAAAAGGGGAGTCACACTGGCTTAATGAATTCACAATTTACAAATAGGAAGTCATATGATCTTGAAAATTCACATTTTACAAACACAGAGTCACATGAACTCGAAAATTCACATTTTACAAACACAGAGTCACATGAACTCAAAAATTCATATTTTACAAACACAGAGTCACATGAACTCAAAAATTCATATTTTACAAACATGGAATCACGTGGACCCAAAAATTCACATTTTTTTATTAACGGAGTCACGTAAACTCAAGAATTCATACTTTACATCATGCAAACTAAAAAAAAAATTCTTTCATATAATCGGAGTCACGCAAATTCAAAGCTCATATTTCACACAACGGAATTATGCGGATTCAAAAGTTCATGTTTTCAAAAATTTATTTTCTTTATTCAAACAAAGTCACACATGCTAGACCAATTCACGTTTTACATAAAACGGAGTTATATGGACTCAACAACTTTGCTTTTTATACAAATGGAGCCATACGTACTTAACAAATTCACGTTCTACATAAATAGAGTCACATAGACTCAATCAAATTCATATTTTACATAAACGGAGTCACACGGACTCAAAGAATTAGTTTTACAAAGATGGGAAGTCCTTAGTCCCAAAGAATTGGTTTTACAAAAATGGGGAGTCCTCGGACTCAAAGAATTTTATTTTACAATTTTTTATTTTTTTTTAGATTTAGGGAGTCTTGAGATTCATATAATTGGGACGGAGCTGATAGAATGAATGATTTTCTTCATTGGCGGACCTTTGGAAGAAACACATCGATCTTGTCAAAAGAGGAAAATCACCTTTGCCCCTAGTCTTGGACTCTTCTTATATTGCCACTTTAGCATTACGTTGTGATGGTGTTCGAAGCCTCTTCTTGAAAATTGCTCTTAGGATGCTCATGTAGACATTTCAAATCTTTATTCATCATCTTAAACCCACACATTTGAGACCATTATTGATTCATCAAAGGAGGACAGACTTGACAAAGCAATTACGCAAGACGACTGACTCAAACTCTATATTATCATGAATTATTGTGCTTTCATTGTGAATAATGTATCATCTCACCTTTCATTTATTCATCATCTTACAAATGGTAGTGCTTTGCTGATAAATCTAAACTTTGAAAACTTCCCCTTTTCAATTTAGCGAATTCTTTGCCCATCTAGAATGTGCTTCAAATTAGTGCTTTAGCTTATAGAATCAAGGGCACTCTATTTCAATCCTTTCAAAACAAGCTCAATTACTTGAGAACATGCCTCTAGCATAGAGGGATTTTGGAAAACAAAGTTTGCCCCTAGTTTGAAAGAGACTTAGGGGCTTGCTTCTATGATAAAATGGATTTTCAACAAAGGAAGTTTGCCCCTGGTTTGGCGATATATATGTGACTTCAGGCAAACGTAAGTTTTCCCCTAGTCTGGAGGAAGGAAACTAAAGGCGCAAAAGGCTGACGCTTATAATTTAGGGATGGTTATGGACCGAGAACCTTGGGAGGTTCGCCTACTTATCCCTAAGCAGGAATCAGGTCCAAAGTAGTTCGGCCAAGGCCTGAAAGAAAGATAGCATGAGATGATGGGTTGATGACCGAACCAGAGAGGTTGCCTACGTGTCAGGTCAAGCGTAGTTCAAGTACTCTGGAGGTCTTGAAAGAATTAGGCTTCAAGAATTGGTGGGCTTTTCGAGCCATATTGCCATTTGGGTCTAGGGAGTGCATGTCACTTGTGGTAGCCCTTGTGTAGCATGATGAACTACTTTTTCCTTTATTTTACTCTCTTTCCTCTTTTCTTTTCTTTTCTTTTCTTCTCTTTTATTTGACGGTTGATTCTTTAACCTTTTCACTAGCCAGTTAATCTTTACAACTCTCATCATGTTTTATTCATATTTTATCATATTCACAAAGTAATATCAACCCTTCAAATCTTTATTTGTTTTTCTCAAAGATATCTCTGCATTGTTTTAGGCATACTTTAGCACTTGAGCCTTTCACAAAAATTTTGAAGCTGATAAATTCCTTTCTTTGTTTAGAACAACACAATGCCTTGAGATAGTTCATGTGCCAATGATCTTCTTTGAAGTGCTTAAGAATTCTCAGTCTTATCTATTCTCTGCCTTTTCTTTTCGCTTTCCTTTCTTTTCTCTATCTTACTATCTCTTTTTCTTTCCATGATTTTGACTGGCTATAATTAGGATTTCTGAAATCAACACACATCTTATTTTTGCTCTAACTTTTGCATAGGCGCCCTTTCGGGTCTTCATCCTAGCGATTTTTTTTGTGCTCTAACTTTTGCCTAGGCGCCCTTTCGGATTTTCATCCTAACGAGCTCCTTTTTCTTTTTCTTTTTTTTTCTTTTTTTTCATTTCCTTTTTCTATTCTTTATTTTTTTGGAAGAAGAAGTTCATTTAAAATGTCTGGCTACTATCAAGGACCAAGTTTATGGCTTTAGACTGGTTGGGCTCATCTTCTAGGCTTGGTATTTGAGAAAAGGGGATGGTGAGCAAGCTTCAAGTTCCATGTTTATCTTTTCAAGATTGAGCAAGAGCATCTTTAAATTCTTAAAGTAAAGCTAATCAATTCTCTACTCCTCCTAGGTTTTGGCACAAAATTTGCTTTGATCATTTGGGGATCCTTTTCAATGCAAAGATTTATTAACAAAGTATTTTCCATGATTGTTTGAAAAAGTGATTTTTTTCTTTCTTCTTTTTCCTTTTTTTCTTGGCATAATAATCCATACATTCACGACGTGGCAAACTGAATCAAGCAGAAAGGGATTTTATTCAACTAGTAGCGGATTATACCACCTAACTCGATTGACTCGATAGAGACTTGACAATAAACTCAATGGAAGACTGACGAAACACAACTTGACATTAACACTTGTCTCCAACATAACACGACTAGATCATGGACTAGACTTGACTTGGTCTCAATTGGAGTGTCACGGATGATTTTCAATTTATTGGATTCCCAAGAGCATCCACATTCACTTCAGTAGTAGTATTTACAAACATTATCACCTCACTAGCACAATTTGAACCTTCGGGTTTGCCACCCATGTTTGTGGAAACATTATCTGCCCTATGACCAATTTCTCAGTTAAGTGGCCCTTCTTCCAATCATTAGGCTCCACAAACTAATCAACCTCAACATAATCATTTTCATTATCTTTTCTTTTCTAACTAATCTCACGCTTGCACTACTAACCCAAACTGTTCTGGGTTTGATGCTATCTCACCTATAGTCATGTTTTGTTTTTAATCAATTTTGATTGATTCCAAAGGAATTTTCATTTTCTTATTATTTTCACATTTTCTTTTGCAAATGCTTAGTAAAATGTTCATGAATGGTTCATATGTCACACGGATGCAATGCATGTCTGTGTGTGTGTGTGTGTGTGTGCCTATTTTGTATACAAAAAGAAGATAAAATCCTAACCCTAACGCATAAGGCACATAAGCACATTAAATCCTCATTCATGTCAAGTGTGCCGATTTCTCTTTTCATTGTGATCCTCATTACCCCTTCAAAGATTGAAAATTTTTAAAATTTTCAAAATTCATTTGAAAAGCATTTCTCTAGATGATGGGATCTTTCAAATTCTCAAGAATCTTAGATTTTTCCTTTGAATGCAAAAAAAAAAAACATTTTTGAACAAAAGATGATTGGGTTGAAACTTTGCTTTGAAATTCATTTGAAAAAAATATTTCTTTAGTTGGCGAAACTTTTCAAACATAACTCCTGAGAATTTTGGGTTCTCCCTTCAAAGATGAGAATGTAAAAATATACCTCAACAAAGGTTGAATTGGAATCTTAAAAAACTAAACTCCAAAGATTTTTGAAAGAGCGATTGAAAACTTTGAAAAAAGATGGCAAAAAATCTGTTTTTCTATCAAAGATGGATTTAAAATTCTTTGGGTAGAAAGATCACATGATCGGATTATTACCGTACTTTTCATGAATTTGGATACATACAAGGTCAATGATGCTTAGCTAAACATGATATAAGAAATGTAATCTTATAATCAAGATTCGACATGTTCTCAAATGTCATGGAATATGAGGAAAAATTGCTAAAAGGTGTTTAAAAGATTATACATCTTTCATCAAGAAAGTATGGTCATCATCTCAAGTAATCCCTTTCGGGCATACAAAACTCCCTAGCACATAAACCCTAATCAGGAATTGATTTTCCTAAGATTGAGAGGTTCTATAGAAGCTATCATGCAAAGGCTGGGTTTTGGTCAAATAAGGGACCCTTGACACACATCCGATAGGATGCTTCATATACCAAATCATGGTACGAGATCAAGGGTGATCACATAGTCCCATGATAACTTGACCGACTGGGTTACCCCGAGCCTCCAAGGTCATAGTTCCGTGCAATCGGCTGGTTTGACATGCAAGTGAAATGCAAAAGGCATACAAAAATGAATCAATTCAATTAAAAGGATGTTTTCAAGTCTAATCCTCGAGTGAACCCAAAATTCGAAATTCCTGGTCTGCGAAACCAGAGATTCTGGGTTCGATCCCTAGTGGAGTCGCCAGATTGTGGATATCGCAATTTTTCTTCCTTTTTACCCACAGTTTTTCTTTTAAAATTCTTTTAAAATTTCAAATTAAAAAAAAATGAGTCGCCACTTCATTTTTTTAAAGGAAAAATTAAGAAACCATTTTAAAACAATTGATCTTTTTGTGAAACCAAAGATTAAACTAGGTCCGGGGATTATGGAATGAGAAGGGAAGGAGCCCATCGGACTAAAACACCCCTTCTCATCCTATCTCGCGATAGGCCTCTACTCGACATCCTTTTAATCGAATTAATTATCTAAGTATGTCCTCAACTAATACATATGTATAAATATACATTACAAAAGCATGTCTAAATGGTGTAAGATTGTAAATGATAAAATATCATTCAAAAGACACGTAATTCAAGTAGTAAGCGAGATGATATGCAAATAGGGAACTATAGAACTTACGCGGGATCCATGCCGCGAATATTAAACGTGAAATGCATACGAATAGAAAGATCCTAAGAAAAGGTCTCTAATCACATATATTCACATAAGGCAATATCCTAATTCTAGTATGTCGCGCATGAGGTTAAAAAAAATTGATAAAATCAAGAAATTAAAATAAACTAAAGAGGAGTTTCAAGAAATCATACCTTAATAGCGCTACAAAACAAAATGTTAGTCCACATGATATACAAGATATAAAGTTGGATCTTTAAATAACAACCCTAATCTTCTAGCTTAATTTTATCACGCAGAGGGAATGACGCAATTATGAATTCTAATACCGATTTATATGGATGAATGTGCATGATTACATGAACAAGAATAAGCTATTGTATTATTCCTTGGTTTGGATCATTTACCCTCTGTTTTTAAGCTTAACTAATCATTATTAACACATGGTTTAAGTCCTAGGACATGGGGAGATCATTTAGACTATTGTTTGCAAGATATATCAAAGTCATGATAGAATTATGAAAATTACTGAGAGCAGATCAGAACTTCATAGAAATAAAATGCATACTTTACGTGGTTTGATCCTGATTATATTTGGACAAACAATGCCTCTGTGTGTCTAGTTTCTAACCCAAAAAGAAAATTGAGGTTTGAACGGTTAGATCTCCGGGAATTAGACAAACACTAGACATCACTCAGAGACTTGCAACTCCCCGTCCAGAGTTTTTGTATGATTTTCTAAAAATAGTAAAAAAAATTAGAAATGCTTTGGTCTTTTTAGGATAGTTTTTTAACACATTAAACTACTTAGAAAAATTTATTTTGGGTCAAGATTGCTTGGTTAAGGTTATGATTTTCTTATTTCAAAAGAGTGAGACTGTTCTGAAACTCTAGACACATTGTAGTTGTTCCACAAAACCCTTGATCAAACCACCTCAAACACGAAACTACCTTAAAAAAAAATTACAGTGGTAGAACTTTGAGTTATAAACACTTTCCTGTTGGTTTCATTCAATTCCAACGGTTCGATGTTCAGCTAAAAATCTATGATCAAAAACGGATTGTTAACTCACTGCACATTGGGCTAATTCACTTTATTCTTATCAACTTAGACAAGTAAGCCATGGAATTGGGCTTGTCTAAAGCAAATTCTCCTACCATTTGATGGTCATTGGAGACTAAAGATATTCATACCTGTAAATTTCAAAGAAGTATGGAAGAACTTCATGCAACATAGTCAAAACAAGCCTCAAACCATGAAGATAGGTTTGGGTCCATTAGCTAAATATTATAGTACCAATCTTAATCCCCTCATGAATCATAAGATTACAAAGAGACTAAAGGATTTCAAACCAAGAGATTCAAGTAAGGCATTGAAAGCCTTCTGAACCCAAGGGATGAACACAACAGATGAAAAGGGAAATTAAAGAACTCAATGCATACCATAATTAAATTTGAACAAAGACTAATTATTCTAGAGTTTTACCTCCAAAGTATCCTCAACTTGGTGATTTTGGAGAACTTCCAAAGACTAATAAAGCTCTTCTACTCTAATTCTACTTAAATACCCCTTAAACCTTCTCAAAACCTACTTTTAATTATGTTTAAGAAAGCCTTTTTTGAAGTTAAGATGAAGAGAACACTAATATAACCTCTAAATTCAAAGAAAATCTAACCTTAAAACAACCAACCAACCAACAACCAACCCCTTGCAAAAGGATATTCATCCTCTATTTATAGACAAATTGAAAGGGGTATTTCAGTCATTTCAGAGCAAAAAACCCTAATTCGGACTGTCCTTTGGTAGTACAAAGTGTGCTGTATTACAGCTGGCTGTTAGAAAAATGCGGCACTCAATGGAGATGGAAGCGACACTGAGTAAATACAACTGCTGCATTCACTAAATTTCGGCGCAGCATTCACTGACTGCCAGAACAGCATTCATTGAATGTCGCAGACAACTCCAGGGACTGCCACCTTTTTTGGGAATCCATTTTTTACGGCACTTGATGTAGAAATGTGGCAATCGGTGACTGCCGTTCCGGCGCTCACTGACTACCGCTACGGCAGTTAGGGAGTGCCGCAACGGCAACCTGTGACTGCCGTAAAAGAGGTCAAGTGTCGTTTTGGGCTCTATTTTCCATTTTTCTCTTTTTGCTATCCATTTAAAGTTAGATAGTCCTTTGAAGAGCTTGATTCATCTTTGGAAGTCCTAGATTGGCCGGACGTTGTCATGATCGGGTCTTGGAGGTATCACTCCCCCTAACTCGACGTTTGGTCAAAATTGGGGTGTCTACAGTTTGCCCCTCTTCGACGGAGCTTGTGGAGCAACGCAAACCACAAGTGAACGTCGAAGCCTGTGTGAAGACAAGCCTTTGACCAAACAGTCGGGTTTAGGTAAAAACAAAATGCGTTGCAAAAAGAAAGCCATCGCGCAACAAAATTCTAATTGGTCATGCTCTATGATGAGCTCCCTACGTATTCCCTCAGGAATCAAACCAAGATGTAGTTTGGGCAGGAGTCAGGCATATGCAAGCACAAGTAATCATATGGATGAATGCTCCTATCCTGACGTGATGCACATGCTCATGCAATGGTATTTTTTAAATAAACTTGACCGAGCAAGTGCCATGCTTATTCTATGTCATGTCTTCTCTATATGTGAAGCATATTTCATGATGTACTTAGCTAGAGAAGATTTACCAAATGTTGACTGATGCAAAGATTCGTCTACAAGGGTCGAGCAAATGCATTTTTAAATTCCCAAGACTAGGGTTAATGCAAATTTGTTGTGAGAACTGAGAATGTAAATCTGTTACACTCTGAAGGATCAACGTAAATCTGTTATCCCTTGGTGATCATAATGGAAAGTAAAGTTGGCACACTCTATATGGTTAGGACCTTATTTGTTTAACTGATATCTGTTAGAAATAGGAGCATCATATAGATCAGGGCTTACATCTGCGTGCTTGTCTCATTTGCATGCACCATTCCTATTGGTCTGCACCCACTATTTCAGTCAGGCTATACACAAGTCAGTCCACGTCTGTTAACATCACTGTCATAATCTGATACAAATCCTCTCGAATCTGTAGGGTCACTATAGATTCTCAAAGCCAACAACTGGGATCTTCGTCCTGGGTTAGAAATTCAGATAATTGTTTGGTCAGAATCAGCCCAACAAGTTATTTCAGCATGAATCAAGAAGAGCTAGAAAACAAGGTCACCGAATTGGGAGCCACCATAAGCCAGCAATCTGACAGCCTGGCCCAGGTCCTGAAGTTTATGGAAGAACTAAAACAGCAGCGGCAGCAGTGTCCCCCTGAGTTCCCACCACCACCGTTCGGATTCGTACCGCATCCCGAGAACAATGGAGAAGAAGACTGGTTTCAAGGGGCCCTGCCATCCGCATATGAGAAAAAGTTCCAAGAGAAAATGGACAAAGTCGACAAGCTGGAAAGCGTATTGAGGAAGAGTAAAAGGGTTGATGATTACATGCTAGACTTGGAAGGACTTTTTGAGCCTGTTAAGCTGAAGCTGCCGGAAAACTTCATGATGCCTGCCATTGATCGTTTTGATGGGACCGGAAATCCAAAAAGCCATGTAAAGCTGTGTATGAACATTTTTCAATCAATGGGCTGCACTCATGAGCACATTGCAATGTTGTTCCCACAAACTCTCGCGAAGTCTGCATTGTCATTGTTCCATACCTTGGAAGCTTCCAAAACTCGAGCATGGGAAGACATAGTTCGGGTATTCATTGATCACTATTCCTACAACCAATAACTTGATGTCACTATTAGAGATTTGGAAAAAACTCGGCAGAACAACAATGAATCATTTGCCATATTTTTTAGCAGATGGAGGAATAAAGTGGCCCAAATGACCCATCGGCCAATTGAAAAGGAACAGGTAAGGATGCTAATCCGGAATCTGCAATCGCTCTACCATGAGAAATTATTTTACCAGTCCATCTCCACCTTTGAGGAATTGTTTGAAGTTGGGACTCGAATCAAAGACGCCATAAGGGACGGAAATATCAAAAAAGAAGAGCCTCTGAGTTAGTCAAAAAGGCCCAACTACTCCCGCAACCCTCCGGATGTCAATGCCCTTAGCAGTCAACCTATGGCTTACCCTTCTAGGTTGTACCAACCTCCTAACCAAGCTAACTCCTCCAATCGCCCTTTCCCGAGGAAGCCTCCTCGCAACTTTGCCAAATTAGAAATCCCCATCTCCCCAGCCTTAGATCGCCTCCTTAAAAAGGGCCACCTCTAACTACTCCAGCCTCGAAATACCCCGCTCTAGTTGAAATGTGATATGTCCAAAAGATGCACCTACCACAAGCTCCTAGCCACAAGACCAATGATTGCATGCGCCTTCGCCATGATATCCAAGACCTCATTGACCAGAATATCATTGAGCCACATCCAAAGCAGCCCCATATCACTCAAAATCCTCTACCAAACAACCAAAATATCAGTCTCATTCAGTGCAACCATGTATCCTTCAACCCTGCTACCTATATTACCCCCTTAGGTCAACCTTTACCCCTAATTGACATCCCAGAATCTGTGGGACTTCATCTGATTGAAGGAGGGGATGATGAGTGGCAGCATCAGCTGGCTAATAAACAAGATCTATTCTTCTTGAAAGAATACGATCTAGGGGAAGTGGACCTCAAATGGTATGATCCCGATAATGAAAGTGATGCTTCTATCTGGAACGAGCCAGAAAAACCATTTGTGGGAACAGATTGTGACTGGTTCAAAGAAGATGGGACTGTAGAAGGGCTTACTCCTGCCGAGATTGATCATCTGACTAGGTCATGCCATCATTATCAGCCTCTGCAGCCTACCACTGAAGCTATCGAAAAATGTCTGGTCAAAGACAAGGGAAAGGGAAAAATGGATGAGATCATCGAAGAAGACAATGAGTTGATAAAGGAGTTGAAGAAAACCCAAGTGCATCTCTCGATGTGGGACATCATGGTAACATCCTACAACCATAGGCATGCCATGTTGAATGCCTTGGATGGAATTAAGGTCCCCATCGATGTTGCACCGAAAGACATGGTGGCTTTCTTGGGCGCACTCACCCCTGACCCAATCATTACATTTTCTGAGGAAGACCTGCTGCCGAAAGGTTCTACACATAACAAAGCTCTGTACATCACTGTTGGATGTAAGGGACAATAGGTGCCATTCTGTCTGGTTGATACAGGCTCCGCCTTAAATGTTTGTGCTCTAAGGACTGCCACCGCCTTGGGGGTCAACATCCTTGACATCACACCATCTGTGCAATCCGTGAGGGCCTACGATAATACCAAGAGAAATGTTATGTGGACTATTTCTCTCCAAATTTGGGTAGGATCTTTGGTTAGCACTGAAATCTTTCAAGTTATGGGCATACCTGTCTCGTTCAATTTGTTGATCGGAAGGCCCTGACTGCATATTAACAAAGCTGTATCATCCACTGTGCATTAAATGATCAAGTACATTCATAAGAAGGAGGTAAAAATCATCCTCGGCAATAGTTGGGGAAATGAAGCCTTTCCAAACTACGCTCCCATCTTTGAAATCCAAATACCTGAGCTAGAAGAAGGAGAAATTGGGGGATTCTTCATGGAAGAAGTCCATATGATCAATGATGAAGACAGGTTCCCCGAGATCCACTCTGTAGTTGTCAACATCGTCCGCACAATGAACTACTTCCCTAGAATGGGATTGGGCCGACGCCAGTAAGGGATTCGTGAGTTCCCTCATACCATAGGGCAACAAGGCACTTTTGGGTTGGGGTACAAGCCCACTAAAAAAGACGTCGAACTATAGAGGTCATGGAAGAAAAGAGTGAGGAGTCTCCCACCATACCGCAAAACCTTGAATGGGCAATTCATCAAAGAAGGGGATGATTTCCCCTATTTTGGGTGCCCAGAACCTTGGATCCATCAGGCCACTGGAAAAAGGTACCCCGGGGTGGAAATCTTCGCTGACTGTGAAAGGCCCCCCTATCAAGATCCGTTCTATCCCGAAGAAGTTGAGAAAACCCCGGAGGAAGACTGGTTGAAGTATCTGGACACTGAAGCCATTGGGAAAATGTGGGAATAGTTCGCTGAAGAGAAGGAAGGAAAGAGGGCCAAGAGCTAAGATGGTTAGATCAAGCCAACTGAGGAGTGTCTGAGCAATCAGGCTATAGAGTCATCTATCTGTGTCTCCCTATCCCCTGTTCCCCCAGAGTCTATACTTTCAATTATCAAGTCTATACCAGAGTCGACTACTGTAATCCCACCGCTGTCTGATGTAGTCACTCCACCTGCCATGAATGAAATAAAAGACGATTCTTCTTACTCCTCCATGTCTAATAGTTATGAATGAACAAATCCCTCCGAGGATCTCCGAATTGAACTAAAACAACTAATTGAAAAGCCACCTGCTTATGAAAGAACCGAAGATACTTTATCGTTTAATCTAGGTGAAACGGATAATCCACAAATTATGCAAATCGGCTCAACACTTAATAAAGAAGAAAAAGAAAAACTGACTATCTTGCTAAAAGAACTCAAAGATGTTTTCGCTTGGTCTTAAGAGGATATGCATGGGGTCAATCACGACATTGTCCAACATCATATTCCCCTCTTTCCTGAATCTAAACCCGTCAAGCAGAAACTGAGGTTCATGAGGTCGGAATGGGCACTGAAGGTCAAAGAAGAGGTAGAAAAACAGTTCAAGGCAGGATTCATTATTATTACGGAGTACCCGGAATGGGTAGCTAACATCGTGCCAGTCCTCAAGAAAGACGGAAAAGTTTGTGTATGCGTTGACTTCCATGATCTAAACAAAGCCAGTCCTAAGGATGACTTCCCGCTTCCCCACATGGATGTCTTAGTGGATAACACCGCAGGACATGAGCTACTGTCATTTATGGATGGCTTTTCAGGGTACAATCAGATTCTAATGGCGCCAGAAGATCGGGAAAAGACGACATTCACCACACCTTGGGGGACCTACTGTTATTGGGCAATGTCTTTCGGACTCAAGAACGCTGGAGCAACCTACCAAAGTGCTGCCACCACTCTGCAGCATGACATGATTCACAAGGAAGTAGAAGTGTATGTAGTTGACATGATCGTGAAATCCAGGGACAGAGAAGGGCACTTGGTGGCACTGGAGAAATTTTTTGAAAGATTGCGCAAGTACAAGATGAGGTTGAATCCAAAGAAATGCACTTTCGGTGTGACCTCTAGAAAGCTCCTAGGTTTCCTTATCACACAAAGGGGGATAGAAGTAGACCCCTCCAAAATCAAAGCAATTTTAGAAATGGCACCGCCACAGAATGAGAAAGAAGTGAGAGGATTCCTCAGGAGGATCTAATTCATCAGCCGTTTCATCTCCAAGCTCACAACCACATGTGATCTCTTGTTCCATCTGCTAAAGAAAGGAGAGAAGTTCCAATGGGACGACCAATGCCAAGTTACCTTCGACAAAATAAAAACCTAGCTCCAAAAACCACCGGTCCTTTCACCGCCTACCCCTCAAAAGCCTTTGCTTCTTTACCTATCTGTCTTCGAGAATGCCATGTGATGCATGCTAGCCCAGAAGGAAAAGAAAGCCGCTCCGAAAAAGCCATATATTACCTTAGCAAGAGGATGACTGGGTATGAGCTCAACTACTCTACCCTCGAAAAAACATGTTGGGCCTTGGTTTGGTGCACTCGCTGACTGATGCACTACATGATGGCCTTCCCAGTTGTGCTCATATCCTGTATGGATCCTCTAAAATACCTCCTAAAAAAATCCGCCCTGATCAGTTGTATATCCCGTTGGTTACTTCTACTGTCCGAATTTGATATCAAGTATGTGACAAGCAAATCGGTAAAAGGGAGAACCATAGCTGAACATCTTGCTGAACATGCAATTGATTCTGAAAAAAATGGAGATTTTCCATTCCTGAACGAGAATATCATGGAAACTAAAGAAGAAAAGTGGAGGTTTTACTTTGATGAAGTAGCCAACCTGGAAGGTTACGGGGTAGGAATGATTCTAGTGTTGCCAAATAGGGACCACACACCACTGGCAGTCAAGCTCAATTATAATGCCACCAATAATACCGCTGAATACGAGGCATGTATTCTGGGGATGGAAGCAGCCATAGAATTGAGAGTTCAAAAGTTGAATGCCTTCGAAGATTCAAATCTCATTGTGTCACAAGCCAGAGGGGAATGGAAGGTGAAAGAAGAGAGGTTGAAACCCTACCATGACCATCTCGATAGACTCAAGGAACATTTTAAGAGCATAACATTCTTCTACTTGCCTAGGGAAGAGAACCAGCTAGTAGATTCATTGGCTACCTTAGCCTCCATGATCAAAATTCCTGTGGGAGTCAAGATGATGTCTCTGACAATTGAGCAAAGATACGAACCATCATTTAGCATGATCACTGTAATCGAAGAAGAAGAGAATGAAACACCACGGTATCAAGATGTCTGGAACTTCATAGAAAAGGGAGTGTATCCCCTAGAATCTTTCGAGAAAGACAAAAGAGCAATTCGAAGGTTCGCAGCATAGTTCATCATTTACGGGGGAAAGTTATTGAAAAAAGGGTACAATGTGATGTTGTCAGTATCAAGATATAAAAAGTATACTTTACTTTCCAAAAATTTGTAGTAGTGAAAGTAAAGGTCGAACCCACAAAGATTGAAATACTGAAACACCTTAATTTTAAAACCTAAACTTAATTAATTAAGAAAACAGAATTGGATTTGAATTTTATTTAAACTAATTACAATGAAAACAAATCTAAATTACGAAAGCGATTTAAAATTGTTTTTATGAATATGTTTAAGGAACCTAGGATTGCAAATCCACCACTAGCTTCATAATAAGGGTATTTATGAATTACTTTAGCTTATCAAGTTGGATGATAATGGGGAATTGTAGCTACAAGCCCAATTCCTCCGTCAAGAAAATAACTATGGTTCAAGCACCAACATAATCCATCTTCGGTTAGCACGAATTATCCCACACTAAACTAGGGTTGTGGTATAATCCGTCTAATCTAGGCATGGACTATTCGGATACTTGATAGCATAATTCAATTTAAGCACCATTACATGTAAATAAGCTAAACAAGCACAGCAAGCATAGATCATTGAGCACATCACAGTCAATATAGATCTAAGATAAGTAACTGTCAATAGATCATTGAGTACAAAGTAATGATTTTAATCAATAGAAGGACGATTTATTTATGAAAATCCTCGGAACATGTAACTGTCATCCATACATAATAAAACTAAAATAAAAACATAATTAAAACCCTATTACTTGGCTAGGGTTTCATTGAAACCCTAGATCTAGAGTCTAGTTGTCCATAGAAGTGGTAGATGGCAAGTGGTTGATGGAGGAGGCCATGGAAATCCTTGGTCTTCTTCTTCTTCTTCTCCTTGCTTTCCCCTCTTCAATGGCTGAAAGTATGGTTGTATATTATGTGTATATTATTAGCCAATCCCTAAATTGAAGTAACATAGGGTATATATAGATTTTACAACATGATTTTGGAAGCTCTCCCAACCCGAAACGCACTAAAACTGCTATATTTCACAATCTCGACGCAATTAGGTAGTTTCTTTTGCACAGGACTCTTGAGTATAGCAGAATACACAACTTTGATTTTTGTACAGATCGTGCGAGCGCGTAATTCTGGGATCTCACGCGAGCGGGTCGCGCGAGCGATTTCTTAATTTTCGCGCGAGCGGGTCGCCCGCGCGATGTGGTTTTTCTTGCTTCTTTCTTCCTGCTTTTTCACCTTATTTAACCAGATCTCCTTGTTTTCTTCCAAAACCAGTCAGAAAATAGAAAACGAAGTAAAACTATACAAAAATAGGATAAAAAAATACTAATAAACGTATGTTAAGGCGTATAAATTGGATCTGTTCTCTCCCGATCACACCCCCAAACCTACATTTTGCTAGTCCTCGAGCAAAACTAAAATAAAAACTAAACTACTAATAAAATACTACTCCATTTTCGCCTGGATCGTGATTGAATTTAGCTTATGCAACAAGCCTTTTAAACCTCTAGGTGTCCCTAGTCGGACGAGTGAAGTCTCGTGAGGGTTCTCGTCAACAAGTCACCCACAACCATATTTATTAACTTATCAATTTAAAAATTTTAATAAAAACAAAGAACATAATATTCAATACTCCTTCATCATATAACAAAAATTTGAAATAGAATAATGAACAAGAAGAAACATAATCAAACGTCTACCTACATCATAAAAACACTCCCAAGTACATGCAACATGTAAATCAATAGAGTTTCTAATAAAATTGCACGTGTGTGATGTGGTAGTCAAATGAACACGCGCATGTCATGAACATAGAATATACTTCGGATAACCAATTAACTATGTCTCGACTACGAATCTCGCAATGTTAATTACACTCTAAAATGAAACACTCAGAAACAGGTGTAATTTATCGCGTGTATGCGAGCAAAGAAAAAATGTTTTCAAAACAAGAAATGCTCACATATGACTCGAACAAGAAGCATGACACGAAAGAACAGTAGTCTCATGGATAGGATGCCAATAATCAAGAAAAATTAGTCATTACCATGTTTTAATCCCCCTCCCATCGTTTACATATCCAAACCATGTTTCATGGGATCAAATAGGACTTTTCAAAGGTTGTAATGTGGCTCAGACAATGGAAAAGGATAGAAATGATTTGTTAGGTAGTTTTAGAATGGCATTGTAAGGCATGTTCGATTTCTTTCATTCTCTCTTCTACCAACTTCATCTTTTCATTCTCCTCCTTTTCATTTATTTTCTTTCTTTTTTTTTTATCAACCTTATATTTTTTTTCTTCTCTTCTTTTGTTTTTTTTTTTTTCAATATGTTCAATCTTTTTCTTTTTCTTCTTTTTTTTTTCTTGCTTGGTGGATGATTATTCATTGATTTCTAAGCAACCACCCCAATAGCATCTTGTCTTCTTCTTCTTAATCACACATCACCTTAACACCACTAAAAGTTGATCAATCTTTCAAGGGTGAACTCCAAGTTGGCCAAATTGGAGCAAAAACAGGATAATGGTAATTAAAGAAAGAAATGGCATTTTAATGGCTCAAAGAGAGAACTAAGGAAATTTATCATTTATCGGTCGGTAATAAACAAAGAAGGACCTAAGATCATTTCCTAGGGTGATATAGTTCTTCAACGTTTACAATGGAAGATTATTTAGCATGGTAGCAAATATTTAACTTGACTATCAACCAAAACAAGAATAATGAGACTAAACAACAAGTAGATGCGCTATTCCAAATGAAATTCGATAAACACAATATATTTATAACCCTCTAAAAAGAAAAGATAGGCTCAAAAGCTCACTGGGTTTAGTCTCCACCTTGTGTTATCTAGAAATCCGAATCATATTATAGTTCACATCAAACATGTATTCAAGCGACTACGTGCAGTGCATAGAGTTGTGTGCAAATCTATGATATAAAACTATGATTCAAACGATACATAACTTAAAACATTACATCACGACTTCAGCAAATATTTAATCACATCTTTTCATGTTTACCATTCTATAACAACCATAGTTACATAACAAGAAGTATCAAATCAAGATTGCAAAAACGTCGGTAATCATCGTTTTAATTAAGCACAATAATTGAAAATTTTTGAAAAATTTAGTGTAATAATAATGTGCATGTGTAATAATAATAATGTGCATGTGTGTGCATACCCCCAAACCTAAACCTTTCATTGCCCCCAATGAAACAATAAAACGAAAGAAGGGAGAGTACGTAAGGAAGGAACGATAGTACCTCGATCTCGGCAAATATAAACCAGGTGAACGTATAATAATATAGAATCAAAGTTCAATTACTCCCAATAGAGCACTATTTCACCTGTTAATACTTAACAAAAAAAAGCTAATATATTTGTTTTTTTTAATCAATAGAAACTAAACTATAAGTAAAAGAACGTAATGAAAAGAAAACAAATAGAAATAAAACTATCTAAACACAGACAAACTTAGATGAAAAGAACTAAAAAGAACAAACAGAAAAGAAAATGAGTAACCAGGTGTGGGAAACAGAAGGTAAAAGAACAACAAGAAAAAGTGGAAAATCCCTTCCTCTCGCGAGCGGACCGCGCGAGCGACCCTCGCTCGAGCGAATCCCTCCGCGAGGTAAACCCGAGGTCTCTTTTTTATTATTTTTAGAAAGTTTCTAAGGCACAAGCTCGCGCGAGCGGACCCCTCGCGCGCGCGAATTCAAGCGCGAGTAGATATTGAGGCTATATATATATAACTTGAAAAATTTTGTTTATGGGGGAATCTCGCGCAAGCGGACCGCGCGAGCGACCTGTCGCGCGAGCGGGTCGCGCGCGCGACTGTGGTCTTTTCCTCTTTTTTAGTAAAAAAATGTATATAAGTTCAAAATGAATTATCCTCGACCCCCAAACATGTTCAGAAAACTCAAAAACTAACCAAAACGACCCACAAACATGCAAAAATCAAAGAAACGAACGAATTAAAGCTTGGGTTGCCTCCCAAGAAGCGCTATCTTTTACGTCTTCAGCTAGATCATTCTAGCTCAAGATTTATGGAGGTCGTAAATCAGAGCTTATACCCCTTAAGATATCAGGAAGAGCCCGGTGGTAATCAGATACCATATCGCTATGTAACAATTCATTCAACGATTCATCCTTTTCGGTTTCAAATCGATTCTTCACCTTTCGAGTAAATTCGTCATTAGGATCTAAATTATTCAAATTCGTCCACTTATTACTAACCATAATATTTTCCTCACACGTATTTATTCCTATATTAGGTTCAATATTCCGTCGTACCTCACTCTCCACCTCACATAGGTAATCGTCGTCTTTAGGAGGTTGATCAATAGCGTTAAAAACGTTCAATTTTAAGTTCATGTTCTCAAATGACACCTTCATTACCCTCGTCCGACAGTTAACACGAGCGTTAGCGGTTGCTAAGAATGGACGACCTAGAATGACAAGAGTGTGCTTCCTAGCATCTAGTACGGGTTCAGTATCAAGGACCATGAAATCAACAGGATAATAGCATTTATCAACTTTAACCAAGACGTCCTCGACAATTCCTCTAGGGATTTTAACAGAACGATCCGTTAATTGAATAGTAGCGGCCGTAGGTTTAAGTTCACCTAAACCTAGTTATTTATAAACGTGATAAGGTAAGAGATTAACACTAGCTCCTAAGTCAAGGAGAGCCCTATGGATGATAGTGTCACCTATGACGCATGAAATTGTAGGCGTACTTGGATCTTTATACTTCGGAGTAGCGTGTTGGAAAACAGAACTTACTTTTTCCGTGAGAAAGATCTTTTTCGGAGTATGACTACGCAATTTATGTTTTTGAGTGCAAAGGTCTTTTAAACATTTAGCGTAAGCGGGAATTTGTTTTATAGCGTCGAGGAATGGAATATTGATTTTTACTTGTTTGAATACCTCGAGTATATCTTCAGTTTTTGACCCTTTCTTAGACAAATGTGACGGTCCCTCAATATTAGGTGGAAAAGGTAACTTTGGAACATAGTTCGTTGGGACCGATTCTTTTTCTTTTCTACTTTGATTCACGTCCTCACCCCTCTCTTTATTCGAGTTAACGTTTGTATCCCTCATAACCTCCCTCGGAATCTCAACAACTTCTTCCTCTCGAGTAGTCATCCTAGTTGACATAGCGTTCACTTGCTCACTCGTACCACCCACCTCGTATTGCCCCTTAGGGTTCGAAATAGGTTGACTTGGCAACTTACTCTCGGTTAAACGATTTAGCATGTTAACTATTTGTCCCACTTGGGACTCCAGTTTTGCAATGGACTGGGTGTGGGAATGTACTAACTGGATCACCGGGCCAAAACTTTCAAGTGAGGCCAACACCTTCTCCTCAAATGCATTATTACGTGGAGGTGGAGGAGGTTGTTGGTATTGACATTGTTGAGGTCTATAAGCATTAGGGAAATTACTCATCTCATTATTATTATTATTATTATTTTTCCACGAAAAATTAGGATGGTTTCTCCATGGTGCGTCCGGATTATTAGTAGTCAAATTATAATTATTTCGTGGGTATTGTTGAATAGAATTAATGTGTTGCTCCACGAATTCCGAAAATTGACTTGCCAATGGACATGACAGGATAGAATGTGACGGATCAGAACATATGCACAAATTTCATGAGCGGGTGGGGCTGTCGTTTGGTTCATTGTTAAAAGTCAGTCAAGTTTTTTAGATAGTTCTTTTATTTCAATTGAATGACTTGACTCGAACTTTACCTCTCTCTTAGGTTGTGAATGATATCCCTCGGAACGTACTGACACAGCCTGATGCATCGAATTCTCGCTTAATGTTTCAAAGATTTTCCAGGCCTCGTCGACACTTTTGTGTAGGAAGGTACCCGCACAAACAGCGTCGACGGTATTACGGACTGAGGTAATAAGTCCCTCATAAAAAACCTGTACCAACTGCCACTTAGGAACCTGATGATGTAGACACGAGCGTAATAATTCTTTAAATTTTTCCCATGTATCATAAAGCGTTTCCCCATCTTGCATCACAAAATTTGTTATAGATTTCCTTATCTGATTCGTACGCATAATAGGGAAAACATTTTATAAAAATGCGGTGTGTAAGGCTTCCCATGTTCTAATTGTGTTTGGCTCAAGTGATTGAAGCCAGTATTTAGCTTTATCTTTTAAAGAGAATGGAAAGAGCCGCAATTTCAATTCATCATCAGTTAAGTTTTGAATTTTTAAAGTAGAGCATATATCCTGAAAATCTCCTAAGTGTTGATATAGATCTTCATTTAGACAGCCATGGAAAGAAGGAAGTAGCGAGATGGTAGACGACTTTATCTCAAAGTGAGATGTCGTTGCCTCCGGTAAATCAATACATGTCTGTGGCGTGTAAGTCGTCGGAATAAAGTAATTTTTAAGCAGAGGAGGTGGCGGTATATTAAGATTATTCATATTATTTCCGTTGTTTCCATCAGCCATTTTAATCGGCTCGATTTTAAAAGTGCGAGTTCTCCTTAACCGTTTAAGGGTACTTTGAATTTCGGCCTCAAACAACGACGATGGTTTTGGAGTCGAATCGTCGTCTATTTTCAACTGAGCTCTCGGAGCTTGGGTTGAAGACTTACTAATTCTAAGGGTACGTTCAAGTTCAAGATCAATAGAATGTAATTTAGGTTTACTAGAACGTGTACCAAACATAAACTAAAAAGAAAATAAACTAAAACGAAGACTGACCAAAATAAATAAATAAATAACAAATAGCAATCACGCAACTAAGATAACAAGCACTCAACTACTGTGATGCATGAATATTATCCAGTAATGCAATGACCGCGTCAAGCCCAGCGCCCCAGGTTTCCTAGCTAATGCAGTGCAATTAACTCTAAATTAATGCAAATAGTGCGTCACAGCGCCCTAACTTACAGTGGTTTAAAGCGAGTTTCAAAAGAAGCAATTTATTTTATTTTATTTATATTTTTTCACGTAAGCTCTTTTGATGTGCTAATCTATTCCTCTCGAAAACGTTAGAATTTGATGACTCGAGAAACTACAAAATAAAAAGAAAAGTTAGTAACTCAAAATAAAAACGAAAAACAGGAAAAAGAAAACCTAATCTAATATTTACGAATTAACTAAACTAAGATTCTAAAACTAAAGGTAGTAATTTGCAATCCCCGGCAACTGCGCTAAAAATTGATGTTGTCAGTATCAAGATATAAAAAGTATACTTTACTTTTCTAAAGATTTGTAGTAGTGAAAGTAAAGGTCGAACCCACAGAGATTGAAATACTAAAACACCTTAGTTTTAAAACCTAAATTAAATTAATTAAGAAAACAGAATTGGATTTGAATTTTATTTAAACTAATTACAATGAAAATAAATCTAAATTACGAAAGCGATTTAAAATTGTTTTTATGAATATGTTTAAGGAACCTAGGATTGCAAATCCACCACTAGTTTCATAATAAGGGTATTTATGACTTACTTTAGCTTATCAAGTTGGATGATAATGGGGAATTGTAGCTACAAGCCCAATTCCTCCGTCAAGAAAATAACTATGGTTCAAGCACCAACATAATCCATCTTCGGTTAGCACGAATTATCCCACACTAAACTAGGGCTGTGGTATAATCCGTCTAATCTAGGCATGGACTATTGGGATACTTGATAGCACAATTCAATTTAAGCACCATTACATGTAAATAATCTAAACAAGCACAGCAAGCATAGATCATTGAGCACATCACAGTCAAAATAGATCTACAAGAATAAACTTTGAAAGTAGTGATTTTAATCAATAGAAGCACGATTTATTTATAAAAATCCTCGGAACATGTAACTGTCATCCATACATAATAAAACTAAAATAAAAACATAAATAAAACCCTATTACTTGGCTAGGGTTTCATTGAAACACTAGATCTAGAGTCTAGTTGTCCATAGAAGTGGTAGATGGCAAGTGGTTGATGGAGGAGGCCATGGAAATCCTTGGTCTTCTTCTTCTTCTCCTTGATTTCCCCTCTTCAATGGCTGAAAGTATGGTTGTATATTATGTGTATATTATTTGCCAACCCCTAAATTGAAGTAAAATAGGGTATATATAGATTTTACAACTTGTTTTTGGAAGCTTTCCCAACCCGAAACGCACTAAAACTGCTATATTTTACAATCTCGACGCAATTAGGCAGTTTCGTTTGCACAGGACTCTTCAGTATAGCAGAATACGCAACTTTGATTTTTGTACAGTTCGTACGAGCGGGCCGCGCGAGCGCGTAATTGGGAAGGTCACGCGCGCTGATCGCGCGAGCGAATTCTGGGATCTCACGTGAGCGGGTCGCGCGAGCGATTTCTTGGTTTTTGCGTGAGTGGGTCGCGCGCGCGATGTGGTTTTTCTTGCTTCTTTCTTCCTGCTTTTTCACCTTATTTAACCAGATCTACTTGTTTTCTTCCAAAACCTGTCAGAAAATAGAAAATGAAGTAAAACTATACAAAAACAGGATAAAAAATACTAATAAATGTATATTAAGGCGTATAAATAGGATCTGTTCTCTCCCGATCACAATGGTCACAATCTAACTTGCCTGTTCAAAAAGTGCGCCAGAAGAATGATGGAAGAAATATACGAAGGGGTATGCGGTCCATTCATGAACGGTCACATGTTGGCCAAAAAGATCATAAGACAAGGGTACTATTGGATAATGTTGGAAAAAGATTGTTGCGAATACGTGAGGAGGTGCCGCCACAAGTGCCAGATCCATGAAAACATGATGCATGTACTGCCATCTCTGCTCTATAGTGTGACCTCCCCATGGCCATTCTCGACTTGGGGAATCAATGTCATTGGCAAAATTGTTCCGAAGGCCGTAAATGGGAACCGATACATTTTGGTGGCCATTGACTACTTCACAAAATGGGTAGAAGCCGTATCCTACAGCAAGTTGGGGTCCAAGGAAGTGGCCAAGTTCATCAAGAAGAACCTCATCTGTCGCTATGGAGTCCCCCATGAGATCATTTCAGATAATGGTAGTCATTTCAAAGCAGAAGTCAGGGATCTGTTTGAGGAATACAAAATCAAAATCACTTATAACAAGTCATCACCATAGAGGCTGCAAACTAATGGGGCAGCCGAAGCTGCAAACAAGAATGTCAAGGCCATACTGCAGAAATCGGCCGATACCTATAAAGACTGGCGCTTAAAGCTACCGTTCGCACTTTGGGGAAATAGAACATCGATAAGGACGTCTACAGGAGCAACTCCTTACTCACTGGTATATGGAATAGAAGCAGTACTTCCAGTCGAGATAGAACTAGCATCCCTACGCGTGATGGCAGAATGTGAAATTTTAGAATTCGACTGGTTAAGAGAAAGATACGAAGAGTTGGCTCTCATAGATAAAAAGCGCCTAGCCGCGATCGACCATGTCCGAATCTATCAAACGAGGATAGCCCGTGCATTCAACAAAAGGGTTCATCCGAGGAAAATTGTCAAGGGTGACCTTGTTCTTAAGGAATTGCGAGCCCCGATCTTTGATCCACTCGGAAAGTTCAAATCTAAATGGGTCGGCCCTTATATCATCAAAGCTATCCTTTTTGGAGGAGCAACCTACCTCATGGACCTTGATGACGTCGAATTCAATGAACCAATCAACATGGATTGCCTCAAAAAGTACTATGCTTGACCATTCCCCAAACTTCTTCCAAAGCCTCGCTTGAACTACGCTCGACATGATTCCCACTTGGGGATACGTAGGCAATTGCATCGGTTCGATCGACACCATCATAATCAACCCCTTTTCTTTCAAGACTTTGGCTCAAACTACGTTGGAGCTGATCCTCGTTCGGGGGTACGTAGGCAGACTTTGAAAAAGAAAAGAAGGATGGCTTGCTAGGTCAAAAATCCGAAAGGACGCCTAGGCAAAAATTAGAGTTAAATCTAAAGTGAGCAAAAACAAAGAGAAAAGAGCTCGCTAGGTCACTTAACTGGTGCCTAGGCAAAATTATAAGCGTGTGAGAGAAAAAAAGTCGTGGTCCTTAACATAACCCAGAAATCACCCTTCACACTAGGGGCAAACTTCGGCCACCTGCCTCCTTTGCCTAAATCTCTTCTAAACTAGGGGCAAAGGTCTGTCATCTGCCTCGTTTGCCTCACAACCATACATATCCCAAACTAGTGGCAAACTTTGACCACCTGCCTCATTTGCCTCTAATCATCCTAGCGTGCCCAAACAAGTACCAAAAGTTAACATCTGATCAAAATCATACTACAAATATTTTCAGAAAGCCAAATCCATAAAATAAGGTTCTCCATGTAACCAAGGTTCACCGATAAACAAACTTCAAATATTACATAAGCAGGGATAAATGAAAACACAAAAAGTTCTTTCAGAAAGCAATCACAAATATCAAAGACACTTGGAGGAAAGAAGCAGAATTAGTCAAGTCTAGTTTTATTTTGTGTCTTTTTTTTTTTCTTCAAAGGTCTTTAGAGGTAGGCTTTTACTTGGCAGGCCCATCCCCTGATGAAAGCAGCAATAGTAATAGCTCTGACTCTGGAAGCCAAGACCTTCTCAGTAAACCCCTGGGGGACCTCTTGAACTCGCCCATACTGTCTGGCCAATCGGTGAGGATGACAGAAAGAAGTCTCTCTCAGGCCCATTAACCACACTCTCTGGTAATCCCCGAGGCTGGTGGTCAGAGCATGGAGGCCTCAATGCCTCATGATCCAGTAAATGTCGGCCTCAGATAAAGCACCCATCATGCCAACCCAATCGGCAGAAGTGTAATGAGAATGAAGCACGGCCCTGCAGAGGTAAACTGCTGCCAAAACCTGCATCATCAACCATCTGCTTGACGGTGGGCGACAGCTTGGTATACCACAGAAAAGCGTGGGCAAGACTACCATGGCCCTTCAATGTCATTTCCGATACCTGCACACATCAAAAACAACAGCAACAAAGCAAAAAATCACTATTTATAGCCCGAATTCCAAACTTCACAAAATCAACATTTGAGCACAAATTGAATTTCTAATGATCTCTAGGTGCACACTACGACTCACAAAACTAGTACAATGCATAGGAATAGTCCTGAACTACCGAAAGCTTCACATACCTGATGAGCTAGAGCCGCGGCCGAAAGGTGACGTTGAGGGTCACATAAAACCAACTCTGGAGTTTAACTCTCGGCCTTTGCCTGTTCCTTGGCCTTCTTGGACGGCCTCTTTGAGCTTGAAGCCATGGATTTGCAAAAAAATAAAAAAGGAAGCTCAACTTTCTTCGTGACATTTTGAAAAAAAAGTAGAAACCCAATCAAAATTTTAATCATGGGGTAAGATTACTCACCTGAGCGTGCACAAGCTGCGTTTTGACGGATTTTGGCTCCAAAAACACTCAAAAATGGCCAAAAATGAGCTCAAAATGCTCAAAAACCCAACATACACATCCATGGAGTCTGGCCACCCAGTACCGCCGTGGAACTGGCCAACTACCATAGCGATAAATCATCCTACACATCATCCTGAAGATCATCCTACACATTATTCGCTAGTATAACCCAATTGAAGACATGAAATGGAGACAAAATAAAGTCCCCGCTTAGAAGGCCTCAGTCCTCCTCTTCTTCAACTTTTGTCGGACCACCCGGAGTGTACGTCGGTGATGGCCTCCTCTTGCCACCCCTGTACCTTGGCCTGATCCTTGACGAGACGGTACCACCTCCATGACACTGCACACACAAAATAAAAGCAATCAGTCAAGAAACAACAGAAGTACAAAAAAGAGTCGAGTTAGAAACTTACCAAGGACACCACTTGACTGGTGGCTAACTGCCGCATACCGTCCATCTACCAAGGGTAAAGTCTAGGGTTAGAACCTCATAACCTTAAGGAGCACAAAATTAGAGACATACCCGGTGGTTTCGCATAAGGACCAAGGACCGTAAGTTAGCTGCCAAGGCGTGACCCTCCTCAGCGTAAATCCAGGGAACATTGAGGACACCCGTTGGCTGGGTAGGGTAAACTGCACATGACTCGCGACACCTCCATGACCTGCGGAGAGCCATCTGCACCCAAAACATTAATGGTCCAATTCCAAGGAGAGATAGGATCAGAAGTTGGGGGAACCTGTCTCCTGTACATCTCGTGAAGCTGTAGGTACAAAACAAGTTAGGTAAAAGATGAGTCAAAAACATGAGTGATGAATAGAGACAAAAGCGTAAAAAGACTCACATCCAGGAGTGGGAAGTTTGGCATCAGAAAGCGGCCACGGTATGTCTCTTAGCCAGTCTCAGAGCGGATGTGATCCCAAACATCAGTGCCAGCTAAGGCTGCTAACAGAGCAGCACCAGAAAGGTCACCAGCATCTATCATAGGAGGATCATGAGGAACAAAATACCTCGGGCTACAGATCACCTACCGGGATACTCGCTCGCCAAGGTACCATTGCCTGTCCTCGGTGCTCTCCATCAAGAGGCCACAAGAAGCAAGAGGCCTAATCGCCTGAATCTCTTCAAGAGCCACATAAGAAACACCCTCCCAAGGCGTCCAGTCAACACTGGCAACCGTCAGCTCAGATAAGAAGTTCCTTTAAAGGATAATTCAATGGGCCCCACTTTTGACTCCGACAAAGTCTCTCTGCCACCTCAAGCCCCGAGGAAATAAAGGCATAGGAGCCATACCATCCTTATCCTCACCTGACTCGTCAACAGGGGTAGGGTCCAGCATCTACAAATACTCAAAGCTCCAGAACTGCACAGGAAGAAAGTGAAAGTCAGAAATCAAAAATAAGAAAGGGCCAAATGATAAGAAAAATTCACAGAACATACCTCCCAAACTCGCCAGAATCCTCTAGTAGATTTTATGCCACTATGGGAGACCTCGCCCATATGCTTATAAAGGTGGGCTAAGGCAGCACTGCCCCAATCATAGGATGGAATCTCTTTAATGGTCGCCAAGCAAGTAAGGAGTCGCAGGCTCACCCGGTCATTTTGTGTAGCAAATATTGAACAACCAAGAACATACAGCAGGAAGTCCCGTAACAACTGCTCGTCATTCAGAGTGTGTCCCCCTCTTCCGTAGGCCTGATAAAGCCAGCCACAAGGGAACCAGTGCCTCTCCAGATTAGGGGGAACATCCCCAATCAGCATCTCTATAACTTCAGGGTCAATCTCATAGAAGTAATCCAAGACTAGGCGCTTCCCGCCAACCCTCAAGCCGGTAATCATCGAGAAGTCAAAAGGTGTCATCCTCATCTCACCGAACGGAAGATGAAGGTATTAGTCGTGTCCCACCACCTTTCAGCAAGAGCATAGAAATGGGCCAGGTCATTGGTGCTCTTCGAAACCAGACAGACAAAGCTGCCAAAACCTGCATCATCAATCATCTGCTTGACGGTGGGCGACAGTTTGGTATACCACAGGAAAGCGTGGGCAAGACTACCATGGCCCTTCAATGTCATTTTCGGTACCTGAACACATCAAAAACGACAGCAACAAAGCACAAAATCACTATTCATAGCCCAAATTCCAAACTTTATAAAATCAACATTGGAGCACAAATCGAACTTCTAATGATCTCTAGGTGCACACTATGGCTCACAAAACTAGCACAATGCATGGGAATAGTCCTGAACTACCGAAAGCTTCACATACCTGATGAGCTAGAGCTGCGACCGAAAGGTGACATTGAGGGTCGCGCAAAACCAACTCTGGAGGTTGACTCTCGGCCTTTGCCCGTTCCTTGGCCTTCTTGGACGGCCTCTTTGAGCTTGAAGCCATGGATCTGCAAAAAAATAAAAATGGAAGCTCAACTTTCTTCTTGAGATTTTGAAAAAAAGTATAAATCCAATCAAAATTCTAATCATGGGGAAAGATTACTCAACTGAGCGTGCACAAGCTGCATTTTGACGGATTTTGGCTAAAAAAAACTCAAAAATGGCCAAAAATGAGCTCAAAATGCTCAAAAACACAAGATACACATCCATGGAGTCCGGCCACCCAGTGTCGCCGTGGAACTGGCCAACTGCCACCATGGCAATGTCCTAGTGCCGCCGCGGCACTGCCCCGCTTCGCTCCATTTTGACCCGTTTTAGCCCGTTTAAGGTCCCGATTATCCCTAGCCGCGGCACTGCCCGCTTCGCTCCATTTTGACCCGTTTTAGCCCGTTTAAGGTCCCGATTATCCCTAGTGGCACATTTTAGTCAAGATTTCTCTCTCTCTCTCTCTCTCTCTCTACACCGTTTCCAAGGTTGTTTGTTATTCTACCTATGTTATTTGCTTATTAACAATATCAAAAGTTTGATTATTCGGGTGGACATTGTTTTGTTTTCTTTACTTAGCTTTATTCTTCTTCTCTCTCTCTCTCTCTCTCTCTCTACCGTTTCTAAGGTTGTTTGTTATTCTACCTATGTTATTTACTTATTAACAATATCATAAGTTTGATTTTTCGGGTGGACATAGTTTTGTTTGCTTTACTTAGCTTTATTCTTCTCTCTCTCTCTCTCTCTCTCTCTCTCTCTCTCTCTCTCTCTCTTTCTCCCTCTCTCTCTCTCTCTACCATTTCTAAGGTTGTTTGGTATTCTATCTATGTTATTTGCTTATTAACAATATCATAAGTTTGATTTTTCGGGTGAACATTGTTTTGTTTGCTTTACTTAGCTTTATTCTTCTTCTCTCTCTCTCTCTCTCTCTCTTTCTCTCTCTCTCCCTCTCTCTCTCTCTACCGTTTCTAAGGTTGTTTGGTATTCTATCTATGTTATTTGCTTATTAACAATATCATAAGTTTGATTTTTTGGGTGGACACTGTTTTGTTTGCTTTACTTAGCTTTATTCTTCTCTCTCTCTCTCTCTCTCTCTCTCTCTCTCTCTCTACTGTTTCTAAGGTTGTTTGGTATTCTATCTATGTTATTTGCTTATTAACAATATCATAAGTTTGATTTTTCTGGTGGACATTGTTTTGTTTGCTTTACTTAGCTTTATTCTTCTCTCTCTCTCTCTCTCTCTCTCTCTCTCTCTCTCTCTCTCTCTACTGTTTCTAAGGTTGTTTGGTATTCTATCTATGTTATTTGCTTATTAACAATATCATAAGTTTGATTTTTCTGGTGGACGTTGTTTTGTTTGCTTTACTTAGCTTTATTCTTCTCTCTCTCTCTCTCTCTCTCTCTCTCTCTCTCTCTCTCCCTCTCTCTCTACTATTTCTAAGGTTGTTTGGTATTCTATCTATGTTATTTGCTTATTAACAATATCATAAGTTTGATTTTTCGGGTGGACATTGTTTTATTTGCTTTACTTAGCTTTATTCTTCTCTCTCTCTCTCTCTCTCTCTCTCTCTCTCTACCGTTTCTAAGGTTGTTTGGTATTCTATCTATGTTATTTGCTTATTAACAATATCATAAGTTTGATTTTTCGGGTGGACATTGTTTTGTTTGCTTTACTTAGCTTTATTCTTCTCTCTCTCTCTCTCTCCCTCTCTCTCTCTACTGTTTCTAAGGTTGTTTGGTATTCTATCTATGTTATTTGCTTATTAACAATATCATAAGTTTGATTTTTCGGGTGGACATTGTTTTGTTTGATTTACTTAGCTTTATTCTTCTCTCTCTCTCTCTCTCTCTCTCTACCGTTTCTAAGGTTGTTTGGTATTCTATCTATGTTATTTGCTTATTAACAATATCATAAGTTTGATTTTTCGGGTGGACATTGTTTTGTTTGCTTTACTTAGCTTTATTCTTCTCTCTCTCTCTCTCTCTCTCTCTCTCTCTCTCTCTCTCTACCGTTTCTAAGGTTGTTTGGTATTCTATCTATGTTATTTGCTTATTAACAATATCATAAGTTTGATTTTTCGGGTGGACATTGTTTTGTTTGCTTTACTTAGCTTTATTCTTCTCTCTCTCTCTCTCTCTCTCTCTCTCTCTACCGTTTCTAAGGTTGTTTGTTATTCTGCCTTTATTATTTGCTTATTAAAAGTATCACAAGTTTGATTATTCGGGTGAACATTGTTTTGTTTGCTTTACTTAGCTTTATTCCTCTCTCTCTCTCTCTCTCTCTCTCTCTCTACCATTTCTAAGGTTGTTTGTTCTTCTACCTCTATTATTTGCTTATTAAAAGATCGGGTCATACTTCACAAGAATATGAAATTCCCAGAAAAGCTTTTCAAGAAAATCTTTAACTTTAAGCAATCCTAGAAAGAACCCAGGTCAGGAAAAGTGGTAATTATGCAGATTTAATTGTCATTGTATAAACAATTCCATATCTAAGCGGTATCACAAGAAAAAACTTACTTGTGTATAAACCATATCTGATATATAGACTTTCATTGCAACTGTCAAACTGAAAGAGCTACAGCAGCCACCAATAAATTAGTGGCCAGTCTTTCTCCAAAAGGGATTGAAATTCACAATTGTGTGGGTCTAATTGTTTAGCTTCTTTCTTCCGAGGAATATACAATTAAAGAACCAAAATATACAGGCTGAAAAAGACTCGAGTAAAAGTAAAATTGAAGAAAAACAGTGCCCTCAAAAGTTTATTGCATTCTCTAGCTCAAGGTCTACATAGTTCTGAAAGTTAGTTAGTTGTGAGAGAAAGTAACATAATTGTCTTGTCAGTGTCATACAATTATAGGCTCTTATCTGCTGGATGTTATCCAGCTTATGAAATGTTCTACTATTTGGTTTGGATGTAAATTTTCCACAGTTTTTGTTTCATTTTGTCTTTAGTTTACCTCATAAATATAAACTCCAAGTAGAGAATACAAAAATGCTTTCCCAAAATTTACATAGAGCACAATGGAGTTAATAATTTGGTGATGTATTAAAAGGCCAGGTTCTTTTCTTTTTTCCATTTTTTTTATAACAGAAAACTATAAGAAAGTTAGTTAGTATGTTGCATTCTCATCACTGTAACACAACGATGTTGCATTCTCCAATCATCGAAGACTCTTGACAAAACAGCTACTTCTATTGCTTAGTTAATGACTGACTGTTGAAATACAGCATGGAGAAACTGATTGAAAAGATGACTATAACCTCCTACTTGCTCGAATTGAGAAGAACCATGCTGAATCTGTGTGCAACTTCTTCGACAAGCTGATTGGCGAATACAAATAGTTGTTCTTTCTTATTATAATTTAATGAAAGTTTTTTTTCAGAATTTTTAACATGTCTGCAATCTCGAAGGTTTAGCTTGAGTAGTATCTCCCCTGCTTCACAAAAGGGAGCCACAATATGAGTTCCAATTGTGATAAAGTTGGTGTGTACCAATTGAAAAAAAAAATCGTAAAGGAAAAAACATGTTTACAAAGAGAAGCATATTTGAGTTTATAGTTTCTCAGTGATCTTCTTACCCTTCAAATTATCCTTCCTTTCTCTCATCTCAACAGTATATGCAATCAACATATTTATATTAATCCGCCTGCCCATTCATCAGCTTTTTATCCAATGTTTTTTTGTATTGTTCATTAAGGGACGGTTTGGATCAGCTTATTTGGGACTAACAATAACTTCTTTGGACTTATTTGGAGAATTGAGTCCGTTTTGCAAATGTTTTCAACAGCTTTTTAAAAATCTGTTCTAATTCAAAGCTGAAAAAAATAGCTTAAATCAAAAGCAACAATTTGCTACTTTTTTCAAAAATCTATCAAGGAAAATATCTCCTATTCTCTCAGCAATACCTTACGGGCTCTAAGCAGTCTCTTAAGGTTATTTCATATGTAGGATGTTATCATAACGGCTAGGAGATCAATACGGAAATTTATTACATGATATTTCGTTGATATCTCATATTAGAAATGCCGAAGTTATGCATACATTAATCATGTAGTGTAGATAAGTGAAATTACACCGAAAACACCAGTAGTGCATACAAACAGCAACCAAAATACTATAACCAAATTCACTATTCCAAAATTTAGAATCCAGTGTTTGGTTGGATCAAGAAAAATGAAATGGAAATATTATTAAATACCTAAACTATCCTTGAAGGCTAAAAGAATGTATGAGTTAAAATCAAATTGTCAACCCTCTAAAAATGGAGGGTGATTGAAAAAAAATAATGGTATAAATCTAAAAATCAACGACACATAAAAATGAGATAAATAGAGTAATAAAGACACGAACATGAGTCTAAACTATTATATGTAGTTAAAATAGATATGAATAATAAAAGATATATTATATTTTTAATCTTAAAACATGTATAGGTCTAACGTACAAATCACAATTTGCCAAATATGTAGTTATTGTAATATCATACAGACTTTTCAATCATTAACATATAGCAACCCAAATTTGAATTCAGTCATTAAAATAACATCAAATATAATGTTTCAAGCATAAGAAATCATCATAAACAATCTCATCTACCAATCTCTCCATTTTAGAAAATAATAATAATTAAAATCATAAATTTCTTCTGATCACATTATTTGTTTGTTTAATAGTATAGTAAAGGCTAGTTTAGTTATTATGAAAATAGTAAATCAAAAGCCCAGTAATCCTTAGGAATACCACCTCTAAGCTAGGATTTAGAATCCAATCTATTTTCCACCTTTGGGTGGATTCTAAATCCAGTGGGACCCACAATTCTTTAAATATTCCATGAACCAAACAATTAAAGATATATTTTAAGATTACTAGTAATATTCGGGTGGAATCAAAATCCACCCTAAGAATCCATGAAGCAAACGGGCCGTTAAGGTTTAGTTTAGCCCCTATTTTTGTGTTTCTCCTTCTTTAAAGTACAATTTCATGTTAATTCATTAGGTAACTAGTTTATAAGTTATGCAAAAATGGAACTTAGGGCTTATTTGGGGGAGCTTTTAAAAGCTCCATTCTAAAGCTTTTAAAAGCTCAAGGTTGCTTTTTGATTTCATGATATTTTTTGAAGAGTAATGCATGTGTCACTTGTACAAAATTATCAACCAGCAACTTAATAAGCCACGTGGGAGCCAAACTATGCCTAAGTGGTGGAAATAAAAAATTTCAGCAGTTATTTATTTTGATTGCGTTTAATGACATACCACTTAATTGAACAATTAACAAAAAATTTGCTAAAAACTTTAAGTGTAAAATTTCAACTTAAAATAATCACTGAATGAGCGCATTCCATTTCAGTACTTGAAACACTGTTTTAAGTATTACAATTTCAATCTCTTAAAATTTTCAATACTTCAAATTTAGCACTTAATTTTCAGTACTTAATTTTCAATTTTATCAAACGGCCCCCTAAGGTTTTTTAGGTTTTTTTTTAGTTTATGGTGACATTCGTCACTGTATTTGTCACTGCCGAAAACTGTGACAAATTTGTCACCGTTTGAAACAGTGACAAATGTAATGTTCGTCAATGCTTAAAACCTTGACTAAATTTGTCACTTTTCTGAACGGTGACAAAGCAACTTGTCACAGTTCATAACGGTGACAAGTGTTGTCACTGCTAAAAGCGGTGACAAATGACGCGAAAAAAAGGGTGACAATTCGGCCAATTTGGTGTAGTGAGGCTCACTTTCTATAACATAAGTTAGAAAGTTTGGACCAAAAGATTTTGAGCTCCTAGCTCGTTTTCCACGTCTAGGCTCAACATCAACATTCTCTCCTTGGGTTTTACTAGTTTCCCCAATAGTCTCAAATGTGCATTTTTTAGAACTATATTCCTCTTTACAAGAAAATATATTCTCAAAGAACGATGCATTTCTAGACTCCATGATTGTGTTCTTGTGTATATCTGGGTTTTCAGATTTATGTACAAGAAACCGAAACGCACTGCTATTATGTGCATAGGCATTAAATAAACAATCAATAGTTTTTGGACCTGTCCTTGCTTTCTTAGGAGTAGGTACAAGAACCTTTGCGAAACACCCCCACATTCGTAAGAATTTATAGGAAGGTTTTCGACCATTCCACTGTTCATACGGGATTTGATCAACTTTCTTTCGAGGTACCTTATTTAAAATATAATTTGCAGAGAAAATTGCCTCCCCCCACAAGTTCTGTGTCAATCCAGAACTTATTAACATAGCATTCATCATTTCCTTTAAGGTACAATTTTTCTTTCAGCAACTCCATTTGATGGAGGCGAATAAGGTGTAGTAATTTGGTGAATAACTCCGTTTTGTTGTGCACAATAGTCACCATATGATGCTACATATTCACCACCTCTATCACTTCTTAACACCTTTATCTTTTTTCCAAGTTGATTCTCAACCTCTGCCTTGTATAAAATGAACTTATCCAAAGCTTCATTCTTACTTTTTAGTAAATACACATAAAAATATTTAGTGCAATCATAAAAAAAGTAATAAAATACTTATTACCACCTCTAGATTGAACCATTTTCAATTCACATACATTAGTGTGGAATAATTCCAATGGTTCAGTGTTTCTTTCAACTGATTGAAACGAAGTCTTTGTTAATTTTGCTTCAACACACGTTTCACATTTCTGACTTATGTCAATATGGAAGTTTGGTATGTGGTCTAATTTAATTAATCTTCACAATGAATTAAAATTAACATGTCCTAGTCTACCATGCCACAAATTGGAAGACTCAAGCAAGTAAATAGAAGAGGTACTCATTTTATTAATTTTTGGGAACACAGTTGCTACATTAAGTTTGAACATCCCATTACACATATATCCCTTCCCCACATACATTCCCGCTTTGGTCAGCACAACCTTGTTTGACTTAAAGACCATTCGGAAGCAATGCTTGCTTATGAGAGATCCGGATACCGAATTCTTGCGAATTTCCAGTACATAAAGGACACTATTGAGAGTTAGCTCCTTTTCCGAAGTCATCTTCAGAATTATTTTCCTTTGGCCTTCAACATCTGAGGAAGCAGAATTTCTCATATACATCTTCTCACCACTTGTAATTGGTTCAAAGGAAGTGAACATAGCTTTGTCGGAGCATATGTGGCGAGTAGCACCAGAGTCTATCCACCACTCCCTTGGGTTTGAATCCACCAAGTTCACTTCAGAGGCCACAACAGATATATTAATGTCAGAGACGTCCCTTTGAGATAGAATCTAACCCCGTCATATTAGCCTAATTATTCTTGTCTTTCTTTTATGGCAGTTGACACTCAGAAGCACGGTGTCCAGTTTTGCCATAATTGTAGCATTTCCCTTGAAATTTAAATTTAGGCTTCTTGGTGATACCACCTTTTGGCCCCATTTTGTACCCTTTGCCAGAAGGAATTTTCTTCTTCCCACGTGAACTTTGACCATGCTCAACCATATTAGCCTTGGCCCCAAAATTCCCCAATTTCTTGTCAGCCCCTTTGTTGTCTTCTTCAATTCGAAGCCTTACGCTGAGATCTTCAATCTTCATCTCCTTTCGCTTGTGCTTCAAATAGTTCTTGAAGTCCTTCCAAGCAGGGGGTAATTTTTCAATTATAGCAACAACTTGAAATGTGTCGCTTAAGGTCAACCCTTCAGCATGGATTTCATGCAAGATCACTTATAACTCTTGAACTTGACTAATCACTGTCTTTGAATCCACCATCTTATAGTCGAGGAATCTTCCCACTACAAATTTCTTTGACCTAGCATCCTCGGTTTTGTACATTCTGTCTAAGGACTCCCACAGTTCTATACCAGTGGTCTTAACACTATACACATTATATAGTGTATCGTGTAAACCATTCAACACATAGTTTTGGCACAGAAAGTCCGAGTGCTTTCACAAATCAATGGCTAGAACAACCTCTCGGTCTTGTTCGTTGTCGTTAAGAACATGATCATGTTCCTTCAAGAACCTCGCAAGGTTCAAGGTGGTAAGGTAGAACATCATCTTTCGCTACCACCTCTTGAAATCCACACCATTGAATTTTTAGGGTTTCTCCCCATGGTTCACATGAACCATTTGGATTGAGGGAACCTTCACAAGGATCGAACCAATCACCACGGTGTTGGAGCTAGTCGGACCATTGGTCGCCATAGGGTTCGCAGCAGAGTTCACATTCTCATTTACCATTTCTGAAAATATTATCAAAGAAGAAAAGTTTTTAATTAGTATCAGAGTTTTATTTTTCAAAAATTATTAGGAAAACGAAGAAATTTAAAGATTCTTCTCGCAATATTCCAAGCAAAATACGATTTTGAACACTTTGCGCCTAATGCTATTTTCCCTGATTCTGCACCGTTTGAGCAGAAACTGAGAATTCCAGTAGCAGTTTTTTGTAAGACTTTTTTTTCCAAAATAATTCTATTTTCCCAAATCTAAGTCTGTTTGTTTTATAAATTATGTTTTAAGATTGTTGGAAAAATTATACTCCCTCCGTCCCATAATAAGTGTCCATTTCCTTTTTGCACAATGTTTAAGAAAGTTGCATTATATTAATTTATTTGGTTCATCAAAGAGTCTCTTTCCAATTTTACCCTTAGATGTGATGGGTGTTTGACTTTTTGCTTGTTTTGGGACCACAAGTAAATGCTTCTTTGTCTTTATTATAAGGGTAGTTTTGGAAAGTAAGCAAAAGATATATGCCAATTTAGGAAAGTGGACACTTATTGTGGGACATCCAAAAAAGGAAATGTGGACACTTATTATGGGACGGAGGGAGTATTAAACAATAACAGATTCTGGATTACAAACAAAAGCAATACAAGAAATAATCTGATAACAGAAAATTGAAACTGTCTACAAAAAACAAAATTATAGTAACTAAAAGGAAAACCAGAATCAGGAAAAATAATCAAACTGAGGACTGTGAAATTTCACAGTTTCCTTAAAACAGATTCGCCGTCTCACCGGATGTGCTTGAGGAAATCGTTGGCGTCTATCTACCAGGATACAGCAGCTTCTAACAGTAGTAATAGCACAACGTACAGCTGCTCTGGCGAACCAACTACGTCTGTGTCTCTCTCTCTGGAAATTGAAATTGACCAACTAGAAGGAGGGGAAGAACAGTCAGTGTAATACTGTGTATTGACTGAAGGAGAGACACACATGTATATAGGGATTAATTGGACGAATTTAATCTGTGATTTACCACAGAGTCTTTTCAGTCTCTGTAACTCTTTCAGAAATCCCAAAGGTTTCTGCAATGTTAAACATGTGCAAAAATTCCAAGGGTTTCTCAATACAGAAATAGAAAAAGCCAAAACTTGAGGGGTCTAAAAAGAAATACTACGTGGGCCAAACCCGAACCGACCCGACTCGGCACGGCAGGTCGGTCAGACGGAAGGCGGCAGCACGCGCGTGTTCGCGTGTGTGGAGTAAACCCAATTGTCCTTAGGTCCTCCCCCTTCCACAAAACTAGGTACCTCTTGGGGTCCAAACCCAAAACATAAAGTAGCCTTATAAATACACTAAAGACTACTTCTATTTTTCCTATGTGGGACAAGGCAAGTTGTGAATCTTTTCCATTTCAACAACTCCTTGTAAGGGGCAATCTTTGAGAATTAATTTCTTATTCAAGCATCAATAGTTTTGGACATGTGAATATCCAAACTTCATCTACTCATGGAGGAGAACACAAATCCACAAGGACCCCACTTAAATTCTAATTGGGTCTCACTTTTATTTGACCCTAAAATTGGCCAAAACTCAACTTTAATCCAACAAAACAAAACTCCGTGAAGCACCATGATCTCCGAGATACACGTTAGAATAACCCCTAGGAAGATTTAGGAACATTAAAAATTTAATTTAGAGACAAAAACCCAAAATAAAATATTTTTCTAGTTAAAATGACGAAATTATTTTTATTAAACCAATTACCATTTCCCAAGCCAAAATATGGATCCTGGGATGGGATTCCAAGAAGTTCTTTTAGTCATGAAATATTTTTAAACCATAGCCCAAACCTTGTTTTTGTCCAAATAATTCCCAAATAATTTTTATACCAAAATAACCTTCAGAGCCCATTTTAACACTACTTTAGTATTTTGACCATTACTCTTAAACTAGGAAGAGTTTCGGCTTGAAACCACTTGGAATGGATAGTATGTTTCCTAAGCATATAAATCCGTAGGTCATAAGCCCAATTTGAACTTAAAATGAGTGAGATATGGCCTATTAAAGCTGGCCCATAGTGCAGTGACGGGATTAAAACGCCCAAATCGGGATTTCTATCTTATTTTATTTTTGGAGACTTTCAAAATACGAAAATTAGTGTTTTTAGTTTCCAAGACTCTCTAAAAGGATTATGATAGAATTTAAAAGCTTCCCTATCCTAATAAACTTATTCCACTTAGTGAAAGACTTCTATGTACACCTCAAAATAGCCTAAGTACAAGCCTTTAAAGCTTGTATCTCCATCCCACATCACTTAAACACAGAAAACACAACCCAAATCTCAAAATATAAATAGAGGACTTCACCCCACATATTTTCTACACCTAGAAAGTCTTAAGGATTAGAGAGTCAAGGAAATTCTCTTGAGGATTCTGAAGCACTCTAAGAAAGTACTTAGGAAAAGTCTAAGTTTTTTCAGAGTTATGATTGAGTCTTGGAGTCTGCGGTGCCAGGGAAGCTCTGCCGGAGGAGCATTTTGAGGGGTGTTCTTGGGGTAAGTTCTTCTTCCTTTTTATTTTTCTGCTTTTATTTTCTGTTAGATCTTTAAAGTTCTAGGATAGTTTTAATTTAGTGTTTGTAGTATCCATTAAAGTAGAGTTATCCCAAGCGAAGCTATCCCTCTGTGTTGGGGTAGCCGGAGCCTAGGGACGTTGGTATCCAATCTATGGATATCCAATCTCCGGGGACAACATAGCCTTAATTAGATCTACGAGTCTAGATCTAAGGCACTCATATAAGAATCTTGTTGTAATTCATATTAATTGAGATACTAGGCTATCTATGTTATCCATGTTTATATTCATGCATGGTAGTTATTATCCATGTTTTATCCATGCACATGCACACTATCCTCACTTAGAATAGTAGGTTATCCATACTAGGGATAACACTTAATTAGGCTTACACATACACACTACTACACATAGTAGTTATGTTTTGGACATACATACACGCTATCCATGCCTAGAATAGTAGGGTTCCCACAACTCTAAGAAGCAACTAGTTCAACTTGGTGTGGTAAAGTAAAAAATTGAACTCAAAGATAAGGCAAATAAAGAGGATGCCTAATTCAAGGATGAAATTATTTCATGTCACACCCCAACCCGCCTCAAACAGATTATGACACGTGTAAGAATGCTATGGATATAATATGTTATGGGTGTCAAGCATAGGGATTGCAGCGGGTCAGAGTTGGTAAGGAGTCCCTCTATACCAACTCCTACTCCGTTTGTTTTTCTCCTACTCCAACTCCACCCCGTCCCGTTTAAGTAAAATACCAACTCCTACTCCACTCCTACTCCATTTATCATCGGGTACTCCTATTATACTCCTAATCCGTTTGTTAATCACCATTCAAAAATTAAATTTTATTTTATAATTCAAAACACACTTATATTTTAGCTTGATTTCTTAAAAATCACACACGCAAATGATTTTAATTTATTAATCACAATTCAAAAATTAAATATTTATACTGAAGAGAATGAGATGTATATATATGCCCCGATTTGTTGTAAATAACTGTAAGTATGAGGGTAGTTTAGTAACTTAATAATTTAATCGAGGCGGAGGGGGTTTTAAATGGTAGTATTTCATGGATACCAACTCTGTCCCGACTCCTATAGGGTTTTTGTTTTTCCATACCAAATCCACTCCTACTCCTATTATAACTCTTCCAAAGCCATTCCATTTGGAGCGGAGCAGGGCGGAGGTCTTGCGAGGCGGGGAAAAATGCCATCCATAGTCAAGCATGATGTCGGGAGGGGATAATCCATACTGAATGAAACGAGTTGAAAGAGCTATTTAAGGGCTAGCCCGAGTGGCAGAAACATGCGTAGTTAAGGAAAGACCGGTACAACTAAATCCGAACCAAAGGGAGGAAGTTGTTACTATTTGAAAATTTCACAAGCAAAAGCCGGCTATATTTCATGGGAAAGTCAATCCGATGAGGGAAAACTTCTAGATTTCAGACATGGAGAAGATTTTCAGAGTGTTACCATGTATGGAAGACCAAAAAGTTTTATTTGCAACTGACACATTTAAGGATGAGGCATAATATTGGTGGCGTACCAAGCTAGGCCCAGGGCAACCGACCACTTGGGATCAATTTCTTTAGATTTTCAATGCGCAATGCTTTCTGGAATCCTTCAATGATCAGAAAGCACAAGAGTTCATAGAGTTGGTACAAGGGGGGATGACTGTTAGAGATTATTCGACGCAGTATACAAGTGTGGTAAGGTTTGCCGGGGATATTGTATCAACTGAGAAAGTGAAAGAAAGAAAGTTTGTAGTAGGACTTAGAAGTGAAATTCAGGGGCGAGTAACAGTATATTGACCTCAGACTTATGCCAGGGCACTAGACATTGCTTCCATTGCGGAGAGAGACCTTGGGTTCAATCCAAGCATGCTACCACCATCGAGCCAACAAAATAAGAGGGTAGGGTCAAGCCCGTATAGTGAACATGAAAGTTTCAAAAGACAAAACTCTGAAAATCAATCAGTAAGAAGTGGTTCAAGTGAGAAGAGACTGTGGTGTTCCACGTACGATAAACAACATTGGGAAAATGCTATCAAACGATAACTTGTAATAATTATCAATAACTTGGACATATCGCATTGAACAATCAATATGTTATTTAGTCTCCAAAAGACCAAATATCAATTCATCATGACATCGCTCTTACCTTTTCCCTTTTGTGCATATGGCACCTCTAATTCACACCATCCCACATACTCTTCCATAGTTGGGTCATCACCTACAAACCTTTACACAGTTAAGTGGCGAGTACCCTTATACCGTTGGGTTTTTCCATGTCTCCTTATTATGGAGTTAATCCACCATGAATCAACATAAGGCTTTCTTCAACCCACATAATACATAATCACATAATCATCTCAACATGGCAATCCTTGCAAAATTAAGCATAAAAACTTCCAATGTTGAGTAAAATAATCAAAACCCACATAGATTCACATGCTAATATCCATAATTCAATATCCATGCACTAATCTTCAAGAATTCAACATACTAGCATAAAATTAACACATTAAATATGATTTTACATTCAGCCCATAGATTAGAGTCACTCACCTCTTACAGATTTTACCCTGAACAAGTTAGAGAATGCTGAAATTTACCAAATTCCAAGCTCAAAGTCTACTCCAAAGTAGTTCCTACATGTTTTCAGAAAACCCCGTGTCACCGATTAGAGTTAACTACCAAAATTTGATGATTAAAATGTAAAAAAAAGGTATAGAAATGATCGTCTCACCTCCACGAGTCCGAATAAAGCTTCGGTTCATGAATTGGACGTCGAACGACGATGGAACGACGTGAATTGGATGCCGGCGTCTCGTAATCTCTCGTCGGCTCTCTTACTTTTTTTAATATTTGTAAATTTTAGGACTCCCTCAATCTCTTGACACCCACACACTCACATGCAACTAACATGGAGGTGTCAACCTCTCATTTTCTTCACTTTTTGTTTACACCCCCGGAATTTCTTAAGTACTTATTATAAAATCCCCAAACATTCCATTAACTACGCAATTATCTAAATGGGTGTTTGTCTATGTCCCGTATGGGTCCAATGCGTGGTCCCAAATATTTGTGAAATTACTAACGTACCTACTAATTATGTACCATTTTGTAAAAATGCCCTTATTATGTCAATTAGTATATATCAAAAGCTAACATATTAACAATTTGATATGAAAGCAACTAAACATATTCTAAGTAGTCATATAAAATACATATAATAGTTTCAATACAAATTATTTTATACTTTATCCGGGCCCTTCACTGGGTCCCACTTCCAAACCTGTCCCTCCTCACTGGGACTTTTCTATGGGCGAATCCAAACCTCACCTTAATCTATTTTATACACTAAATATATCATTTAATGAATGTAAAGTTAATAATTAACCCTTTTTTCGGGTATAGGTGTTACATTTCTCCCCCTCTAAAATGAAGCCTGGTCTCCAAACTTTGTTCTACTCAAGGTTCAACCACTCATAGATGTTCTCCCCAAACTCCAATTTCCCATCTTCTAATTTTTTGCCTTAACTACATGGTCTAGTAACTATACCTGTCGCCTCTTTATCCATGGTGGCTGTCCCTGCGATTGTGAAATGAAAATATCTAGCTCCCCTTTGTTCACTTCCCACCGATTGGTGGAGTTGTTTCACCTGACGCAAAAGAACCTGAACCTCCTTGTCATTTATTAGGACATTCTCGTACTCGATGATTCGATTGATTACATGCATAACAATTACCCTTAATCACCTTGCTCTGATTTGGACAGTTCCTCGCGATATGTCCAAGTTCTTGACAATTATTACAAGTTATCATTTGATAGCATTTTTCCAATGTTGTTTATCACACGTGGAACACCACGGACACTCGTGGAACACCACGGTCTCTCCTCACTTGAACCACTACTTATCGATTGATTTCGAGAGTTTTGTCTTTTGAAACTTTCATGTTCACTATATGGGCTTGACCTTAACCTCTTATTTTGTTGGCTCAATGGTGGTAGCATGTTTAGATTGAACCCAAGGTCTCTCTCCGCAATGTAAGCAATGTCTAATGCCCTGGCATAAGTCTGAGGTCGAAATACTATTACTCGCCCCTGGATATCACTTCTAAGTCCTGCTATAAACTTTCTTGCTTTCACTTTCTCAGTTGATACAATATCCCTGGCAAACCTTACCACACTTGTATACTACGTCGAATAATCTCTAACCGACATCCCCCCTTGTACCAACTCTATGAACTCTTGTGCTTTCTGATCATTGAAGGATTCCAGAAAGTATTGCGCATTGAAAATCTCAAGAAATTGATCCCAAGTGGTCGGTTGCCCTGGCCCAGTTTGGTACGCCACTAATATTATGCCTCATCCTTAAATGTGTACGCTACAAATAAAACTTTTTGGTCTTCCGTACATGGTAACACTCTGAAAATCTTCTCCATGTTTGAAATCCATAAGTTTTCCCTCATCGGATCGGCTTCCCGATGAAATATAGTCGGCTTTTGCTTGTAAAATTTTGAAATAGTAACAACTTCTTCCCTCGGGTTCAGATTTGGTTGTACTGGTCTTTCCTCAACTACACATGTTTTTACCACTCGGACTAGCCCTTTAGTAGCCTTTTCAACTCATTTCATTCGGTTTGGGTTCTCATCTCCCGACATTATGCTCGACACCCATAACATATTATACACTCAAGAGGATTATACAATCAATATGTTATTTAGTCTCCAAAATACCAAATATCAATTCACCGTGACGTCACTCTTTCCTTTTCCCTTATATGCATATAACACCTCTAATTCACACTATCTCACATACCCTTCCATAGTTGGGTCGTCACCCAGACACCTTTACACAGTTAAGTGGTGAGTACCCTTACAACATTGGGTTTTTCCACGTCTCCTTATTATGGAGTAAATCCATGGTAAATCAACATAAGGCTTTCTTCAACCCACATAACATATAATCATCTCAACATGACAATCCTTAAAAAAAATTAGGCATAATAACTTCCAATGTTGAATAAATTAATCAAAACCCACATAGATTCACTACTAATATCCACAATTCTGTATCCATGCACCAATGTACAAGAATTCAACATACTAGCATAAAATTAACACATCAAATATGATTTTACATTCAGAGCATGGATTAGAGTCACTTACCTCTCGAAGATTTTAACCCAACTAAGCTAGAGAATGCTGAAATTTACCAAATCCAAGCTCAAAGTCTACTCCAAAGTAGTTCCTACACATTTTCGACAAACTGCGTGTCATTGATTAGAGTGAACTATCAAAATTCGATGATTAGAACGTCAAAAAATGTATAGAAATGATCGTCTCACCTCCACGAGTCCGAATACGGCTTTGGTTTGTGAATTAGACGTCGGACGGCGACGGAATGATGTGAATTGGACATCGGTGTCTCGTAATCTTGCGTCATCTCTCTTTTTTCTTTTAATTTTTGTAAATTTTGGGACTCCCTTAATCTCTTGACACCCACACACTCTCATGCAACTAACATTAAGGTGTCAACCTCTCATTTTTCTCACTTTTTGTTTACACCCCCAGAATTTCTTAAGTTTTTATTATGAAATCCCCAAACATTCCATTAACTACCCAATTATCTAAATGGGTGTTTTTCTGAGTCCCGTATGGGTCCTACATGTGGTCCCAAATATTTGTAAAATTACTAATGTACCTACTAATTATGCACCTTTTTACAAAAATACCCTTCTTGGGTTAATTATTATATATCAAAAGCTAACATATTAACAATTTGACATGAAAGCAGCTAAACATATTCCAAGTAGTCATATAAAATGCATATAATAATCTAAATGCAAATTATTTTATATTTTATCCGGGCCCTTCACTGGGTCCCACTTCCAAACCTGTCCCTCCTCACTGGGACTTTTCGATGGTCGAATCCAAGCCTCCCCTTAATCTATTTTATACACTAATTTTATCAATTAATACATGTTAAGTTAATAGTTAACCCTTTTTCTGAGTACGGGTGTTACATTTCAAGACTCAACAATTTTGAGGATAAAATTGAGTTTTTAGTGTCGAAACTAGAAACTATGAATAACCCACCATTAGTGAATACAACCTTCAGTGATCTTGGTTCGAATTCAGCTAATCGCTCTGTTCATTTAGCTCAAAACTTGAGCAATGTTTTTCCTGCAACGGTTCTACTTTCTCCTCATTCTATGCCTACTCCCACCGATAAACCCCCAGTTATCTTATGTGATAAGTTTGGTAAAGAGTTGGGAAAGGGGTATGTTGAGACGAATGCTACAGCTAAAATGTGTCACTTCAAACCCGTTAGTAAATCTGGAAAGAACGTTTATATTCATGAAGTGATGCAGCCTGATGCTTGTTTGTAGGACCCTCCTCAAGGTGGCTACGAGACTTTGGCAGGCTTTGTTGAAGGGGGTATGTGGTATGGCTCGAGTGTTGGTTAAAATATGTTTAAGAAGATTGAATGGTGATGATGTAGTTCTATATAGCTACTTAAATTTCAAATATGTTTTGTTTGTTAGTTTACGTTTGAGTGGAAGAACTCTTTAAATTTCTGACTTTGTTAGACATGTATGAATACTTTACTTGTTATAATTATTATGGATTATTTTTGTTATTTTGGGTATAAAAATGTTGGTTAGACATGATATTGATTAATCTTATTTTTTTTGCATGGAATAGATTAATATGCTTGTTAATTAGGAAAAAAAATAATTTGGGAATCATGTAAATAAATAATTTGTTTAGATTTACGCCTATTTCTAACGAATATATTCGTTAGTTATTTTTTTAATTTTTTTGAAAATTACTAATAGAAATATCCGTTAGTAATAGTTGACAAGCCGTTAGTATTCAATATAGATATTTTAAAAATTGGTTGAAAAAAAACGTTAGTAAGTAGCTTTTTAACGGATATATCCGTTAGAAATGCTTTGAATTAGTAACAGAATTACTAACGGATGTATCTGTTAGTAAGCCCGTTAGTAATATTACTAACACTAAAATACTAACGGAAATATCCGTTAGCAACATTTATTCTAACTGATCTATCCGTTAGTAATGAGGCCATATGGTGTAGTGATTAGTAGGGTATTCTCAAAATATCCTATATATTATGCTATTATTGTCCTAACCATGGTCAATTAGGGATAATTGGGAATGCTATGTCATTCGGGGGTAAGTTCTCCTACATCCCTCTTATTTATTGCTTTCTTAGGATCACATAGAAGCATGCTTAGGTGGATAAAATACAGATTTTAATTCCTTACATGATTACTTGTACATAGATATCATGTTTTTCTAGGGATTTTTTCACGTTTAATTTTATTTTATTTCCTTTCGTACGCATAGGGGAGCGTAGTAATACGTTTAGTCCCCGACTTACTATTTTAGCACGTGCATTGCATGTAATTGCTTAGTTTCTTGCACAATTTTATTTAATTAGTTGTTTATAACTTGAATTAGGATTGCATTAGAAATAAATGAAACGATCCACATATGTCTAGTCAAACACCTTAAAAGCTGAGCAGAGGCCCATCTCGCGATGGGATGAGAGGGGGCATTTTAGTATGATCTAGCTCCTTCATCTCTCCTACCTTAACCGCCAAACCGAGTTCTTTGATGACGACGGGGCAATGCTCTCCATCCATTGGACTTTATAGATTTAGTTTTATTGATTGTCTCTATCAAACCAAGTGGCGACTCTATTGGTGAGGATCTATCCGGATTTAGCCTTGTGGGATAAAATATGGATTACTCACATATGTAGCCTTGGATATGGATCATGGGCATCGATTGTTGCCTCAGGTTGGATAAAAGCCCAATGGAATCTAAAATACGAGAAATCCAAATCGGTTGGATCGGATAACGGCTAATGAAGGGTGGTGAACCTCACTCGTGGTTGTTGACATGAGATTTGAAATGGGGTCAATCAAGCGGAAAAAATCCTTCTAGGCCCTAAGCTTGGTTTGGGTACCCAAAGTTGGTGACTCTGCTGAGAACTGAACTAAGAAGGTTAGACTCCAAAACTTTCAAGGTTCTTTGACTTTATATTATGAGGATCGCACGTTCATTAGTTTTAGGAAGCTTGGGAGGACCAAAGTCGAGGGCCCGCAGCCTGTCAGATCCCCTCCGTAGAGGACATCCCTGCCCTAGCACGTACCTAACGGTATAAACAGTAGTCCAATCACTACAAGGAAAAAGGCTTTTTATGTCACTTAAAAAGTGACATAAATAGGTATTTATGTCACTTTTTTTTCCAGTAAAAAGTGACATAAATGGAGGCGACATAAATGTTTTAAAAGTGACATAAATGTTTTCGAAAAAGTGACATAAATGTTTCATAAAACCAACGCATTTGTTAATAAAAAGTGACATAAATACTTAAAAGTGACATAAATACCATTTTATTTATGTCACTTTTAGCCTAAAGTGACATAAAAGTAAAAAAGTGACATAAATATCAAACAAAAAATTACATCAAAGTCTTATAAGTGACATAAATACTCAAAAGTGACATAAATACTATTTTATTTATGTCACTTTTAATCTAAAATGACATAAAAGTAAAAAAGTGACATAAATACCAAACAAAATTATTACATCAAAGTCTTAAAAGTGACATAAATACTTAAAAGTGACATAAATACTATTTTATTTATGTCACTTTTAACCTAAAGTGACATAAAAGTAAAAAAGTGACATAAATACCAAACAATTAAAGTCATAAAAGTGATATAAATACTTAAAAAAGTGACATAAATACTACCCTGTTAAAACAATATATACCACCCTGTACATATATATATACAATACCACCCTGTACAAAATTAAATCCAACTCAATTAATGATCTATTGCAACTACTAAATTTCATCGATTCATCTAAATACCAATCAATTAATATATTGGAATGAACAAAAAAAATATACAATCGATCCGAGTCAAAAGTGCTAAACTAATAACATATACATATTACAAAATATTCATCAAAAAGTACTAAGAAAACTATGAAACCAACAAAAAAAAATTAGTCCAGCAAAAAAAGTGGTTCACTTGTTAGCTTTCCATCAAATTGTGAAACTTTAATTTGTACCTACAAAACAGAAATTTTTTTCATTAATTAGTTGTATATATAAAATAATAAAAAAACAAAACTATGTTTGGGGGTTTTGCGAGACCAAAATGTATTCGGGGACTCGGAATGATGTAATACTCATTTTTTCGCATTATTTGTCAACCGTGAATTTATCCGTTATGCATTCCGTTAGTTCCCGCAAGTTTATTTAGGCATGTTTGAGGTGTGTGTCAGGTTTCATGGCGTTTGGTTAAGCGATTTACCGATTCACTACTCAAAACCTCATAAACTATAGGCGTTTTCAAGCCTAAGTGATGAAAGAGTCGCTTTTTTCGCATTTTTTGTGAACCGTGAATCCGTTATGTATTCCGTTAGTTCCCGCAAGTTTATTTAGGCATGTTTGAGGTGCGTGTAAGGTTTCGTGGCATTTGGTTAAGCGGTTTACCGATTCACTACTCAAAACCTCAAAAACTAGGCGTTTTCAAGCCTAAGTGATGAAATAGTCGCTTTTTTCGCACTTTTTGTAAACCGTGATTCCGTTATCCATTCCTTTAGTTCCCGCAAGTTTATTTAGGCATGTTTGAGGCGCGTGTAAGGTTTCGTGGAGTTTGGTTAAGCGGTTTACCGATTCACTACTCAAAACCTCAAAAATTAGGCGTTTTCAAGCCTAAGTGATGAAAGAGTCGCTTTTTTCGCATTTTATGTGAATCGTGAATCCGTTATGCATTCTAAAAGATACAACACATTATGAAATAGAGATATGATCTAAATGCATTCCAAATATCTACCGCTCAGTGGAACTAAATCAACTCAAAAAGAACAAATGCTAACCTCTGCAAATACTGCAACAATTTTAGGAAGATACTGATTGTTGAGACCCAAAAGTTCCCTCTCTGACCTATAAATAAAAGCAAAGAATAAAACTGTAAGACCAAAGTGTATTGCACGAGAGAGAGAGAGAGAGAGAGAGAGAGAGAGAGAGAGAGACACTTGAGGTGCAAAGTGACAAGATCAGCAGCAATTAAGAATATAGATTTTGGAGAATAATTGCAAACATTAGAGATGTCAAACGATGAAATCTGCAGATTATTTACTGTCAAGTTTTATAGGTTGGATTCATTATACTTGCACAAGAAAGTCTTAATCTACCAACCATGTGCTACACATCTGCTGCAAGATGTATGTTATCTTTCATGGCATAGTATTGTGGCAATTTATGCTTTCCTCCCAGAATCATTAATGAACTAGAAGTATAGCTCATATCTATAATAAGGCTCTACATGGAAATATTTTGAAGCAAAAAAAAAAAATCAACAAAATTTATGAGCAGAATATAATATCTACCATTAGCAGCCTCTTTGCTTTGTTTCACCTCAAAACGAATATATGAAGACTAAGGGGAAACAGATTAAGGAGATTCTGGAGTTGGAAACTAGTCGCTCAAAATGATTTTCCCAATGTAAACTAATCTGTAATGTCTGGACATTCTGGACTCTCTGTATTTTAGTTCTTACTTTTAGCTTAGATCACTAATTCAATATAAACTAATCTGCACATGTTCTCTACAAATGGAATATTCAACAATTAATATGCATCAAAATCAAGTGAAGAACCCTCAAATACTCAATGAAATGGATGGAAATGAAGCTAATAAATGTTTTATGAACCACAATACATGGGTTATGAATCAGCAGAGTGTGATTGCAGTTAAGCAAACCAGCGTAAATAAATTGATACTACTATTTGATAGTTGATGATGTTTTATGTATGGCTAATATGAATGAACGCAATTCCTGAAAAATAGACGGCCAAACAAAATAAAATGTCCACAAGAATATAAGAGTACATTTTTTTCACTAGAGTATAAGGATTTACCTAAGGGGGTAAAATGTAATTAACCCTTAAAAAACATCTGAAACAAGTCAAACTGCAATAAGTAATTCTTGTAGCTCGTTAATAGAGAGCAATTTAATTGGTTACTAGACAAGAGAAAGGAGAAATAACTAGGTTGTAACACCAGCATTTCCATACATTTTTCTGCAAAAGTGAACACCAGCCACAAAAACGAATCTGCATATAACTAGCTTCGACTTGTTCTTTTTGACGAGTAAGACTAACTAGCTTTTACTTCAAAATCAAACAAAAAAAAATTGGACTTGCGTACGCTGTACGCATATCGGGAGTGTACGTCGACCTTCCTAACTCCGAATCTTAAGATATGGAGACTTGGCTTGGAAATTGTCCAAAAGATTAGTACAGTTACGTGACGCATCCTAAAGATGTAAAAGCTATTACATTTCATATTCTAAGTTATCTTAATGGAAAATAAAGAGAAAAAGGGATTAAAAATGTTGAACTCACTGGATCAAATCAATAATCACTCGTCAGAATCATTGTTAGATAACATGTGAACAATCAAAACAATCAAAAGTTGCGGTTGTCAAATTGTTATCAACCTATAAAATGTGAACCAACCGATGCCAACATTATTGGACTCCTGCGATGAAATTACAGTTTTCAGTGCAAAACTTTTTCTTTTTTGTGTCATTCAATAAGTACACCCAAGATTCTCTATACTGGAAAATTACACCAGCAATTTTCTTCCTTGAGTCTGTTTTGACTTAGACGACAAATTAAAACATAAGAGAAACATTTCATCCATTTCTTATACCAATGAAATTTAGCAAACTTGGCAATACACATGTTGTGACATGTCTACCTGAGAAATAGCAGCATAACGTTCAAGTCCCCATGCAGCTTCTTTCACAGCCAAAGCAGAAGAACCATAAGGAATGCTGACAACTGTCCTCCTACAAATTTCAAATAAAGCATAAGATTATACACCACAGTATTTCTACACCTGTTTCAGTAGAAAAGTACTATTCTTTTTTAGAAACTATGACATAAAAACTACAGGCACAAAGCTTGCAAAAACACAAATAGCTTACCACTTGGCAAATCGAGCACCTTGCTTATAGTGCTCAGCAGATCTAGAAGCCAATCCATCCAATCCCTGGCAAAATATGCTAACAAAACAAAATATCAGCCCATGAGATTAGAAATATCCAATCCTTGTATGTTATGATTTATGATCACTTATCTAATTTCATAGGGAGGGAACCGTATTTTGCATAAATGGAACTCATTTATCTCTTTCAAGGGATTTGGGATAGCTCTAAGCAAGCTAAGACTCAACATGTGAACTTGTGTGGCAGTCCACATGTGAACCAGTTAATCCATGTACTATGAGATAGGATCGAAGTAGAGGAAAAGAGCGACCCAACATTAAGTTCATACTATGAGTAGAAAGGTGAACTAAGATGCTTGACAGAATACACAGCGCGCACACACACACACACATATATATATATGACAAGTTAATACTATGAGTTTAAATTCCATTGTAAGCATGTGTTCCAAGGGTTAGTAGCACAGTAAAAACTAAAAAACGATGAGACAAAAGAAAGGTTTAAAGTAGAAACACACAAATAATTTGAATAGTATAGCGTGCCTGATTGTGGATGAACTTGTGTGTCTTATAACCAGTGAGAAATGCGCACAGCTATACAAAGGGGAAATAAAATTTGGAAAATAGTACATACAAAAAGTATACAAACTATTGATCATATGAACGGTTCACGATATGGAAACTTGATGTTTCCCTTCTAACCCAAGTCAATAAATTACGATTCGTTTTGCTTAGCAGTTCAGAAAATAAGTTCAATCATAACCTAAGAAGTGTGCTCCGAAACTAACTTCTAGAACAACTCACAAAAAGATTAAAATAAATAAACAATCTAGCATCTATACAAATTTCAAGCAGGTTTCGGCAACTAAGAATATTAATGACATAGGAGGATCAAACCACACATGCTATTATACAATGAAAACAAATTAAGATGGAAAATGCAGAACGAAAAAAAAAAAACTAAGGACAGAGCATTTAGAAAGATCAAGGAACCCTTATTTGATTTTTGAAGCAACAAAGGGATAAGAATGTGAAAAGGAACCTTTTTTGCCAGGCATTTGCTTCCCATCTTTAACATAGAACTCACGAATATCAACCACCACCTTTCCGTTCCAATTCCTCACTGATACTCTCCGATTCTTTGAAATCTAATCAAGACACAAAACACTATCAGCAGACTGAGTAGTAGTAGTACATATATATATACATATAGAAGTACACACAAACACATATATACATTATATACAGTGTGTACGTGTAGAGTGAGATCGATCCAATGGGAAAAAAACCTCACAGATGAAGATGTTATCGTCGTCGTCGGAGTCATCGGCGGTGTCCTTCTATGAGGAATAAAAAGCAAACCTTATGAACTTTGATGCCTGGTACAATATTCTCCTCACGCAAGCAGTCAACAAACTTTTTTCCATATGTTGTTGACTGGTAAAGAGTCTCCTCAAAGAGAATGGCACCAGAAATATATTCACCCAGTCCGGGAGTGATCAACAAGAGTTGTCTATAAGCCTGCCGGTTGGATTCTGTATTGTCCAGGTCGATAGAATCTAACCTCTTCCAACAAGTTGCGTTTGATTCATCAATAGCAAGGATACCACGACCAGGAGATGCAATAGATTTCTACAAATCACATTTTGTTGTGTATTAACTATCACGACAATAAAAAAAAAAACTTTAATTACGGCATTTTAATATAGTACTAAGCAACCAAATAATAAACAAGAAAAATGGTGTAACTGTGGACACCGGAAGTGGACCACTTCTCTTGTTTGAGATTGTTTTGAAATTGATTTGAATCAAAGAAAGAAAATAGGTCTGTTGAAAACAGATACAGAGTCGCCACTTGGTCTTTAAGGAACCAAGAAACCTAATTTTGACTCACCCAAATGGATAAAGGGCACCGGCCCTTCATAACCAAAGAACTTGGTTCGGGGTTTTGGTACGAGAGAGGAAGGAGCCTTTGTCGCGACTAAAACACCCTCAACTCGCCCCATCTTTCGACAGGCCTCAATTAGCATCCAAATAATCATCTTATACTAGGTTTGGTTTGGCAATTAATACTATGATAGTATATTACATCACATCTTGAAATGAAAGATCTAAAGATAAGATATCATTCATAAGATCTAAGCCAAATATCACACAATGCGAAGTGAAAGATCACACAAATAAACCTAGGAAAAATCGTCTAATCATATATCAATTAATCAAGTTTTCCTAATCTAAAGGGGGACATGAATTGTTCTTGAAACAAATAAACAAAGAAATCAAAATATGCTTAACAAGCTAGTATGATGCAAGTTATTCTATGAGAAAAGAAGATCTCTCAATCCCCGGGACGGATGAGAAAGGATGATTAGATCAAGGGGAAGCATGAACGTGTGATCGTGATCATTCCTTATAATCTTCTTAGATTAAGAGTTACAAAAACCCCAAATCTTGCATGAATGCAATGTATATATCTAAAATGTGCAAAGGTTGTAGTGTGTTTTGTGTACATGGATTTCTAGAATGACTTAGAAGTCTAAAATGTGTATGAATGAATGAATTAAATTAACATGGGATGTGTAAAAATGTAGTATGAACTACTTCCTAAGATATGAACTAATTTGGAATGCATATAAGCATCAAATCAAAGAATGAAAGTTAAAGTATACTTGCTGTGAATAGTGGACAGAACAGTAGCATGATCTTTTGGAATTTGAAAAGAGGGGTTAGAAATGTTTTCAATGCATGATTTTTTATGGAGATGTTCCTTATTGTGTCTAGAACACAACCCAAAAGGCCAATCTTGAATAGCTATCACAGATTGAGAGGAATTATATAAAAAATAGGGGTCACTTAGAAACAGAGTTCGTACTGTCGACTGAAATGTTAGAAAATCTTAGAAAATGAAAACGAATGATCTAGAGGCCCATTTTATACAGAAAGTTTCCTAAGACATTTAATTTTAAGGGAAAAATAAGTTAGGACCACCCCTTTTGGAAAAGGTTTCTGGAAAAGAGGTCGTAAGTTGACCTAGCTGCTGTGACAGCAAAAACAGAATGTTTGGAAGGAATGTTGGGACCCAAATGGACCATTTCCAAGTACTTCCAAGTCAAACCAAAAATCATGGGTGTTCTCCAATGAGTTAGGAAGACTTTACAAGTGGCCTTGTATCCATATGTTGAGTATTGAGTTCTAGAAAAATCTTTGAACTCAACTCACTCACTGTTTTGACTCATTGTTTTGAAGATTTTGGAGAAAACAAAGTTTTGTTTCTTGAAACCAAATGAGAGGGATTGAGAGGGGTTTTGAAATAGGTGTTTTGAAAACATGTTTTCAACACTCAATAAGGATCATAGCCACTAGAATACCTACATCAAACTCATCATTTAAGAACCTCCAAGATTGTTGGAGAGATTTATTTTATTTTTTGGCATAACTTCAATACATTCCAAGAATACCTTGGAAGTATTGAGGTTATGATCATCATCTATCAAACATGTTTTTGAGGTCAAGAGCTACTATCCATAAGGATTCACTCACCCCAAACTTCATGTCATCACTTAGATGATGATGAACTAGTAAGTAAATAAAGAAAAGAAAAAGAAATGAGATAAGGAGAGATGAACATATATATAATCAAAGCAAGTAAATAGCAATCAATAGATGATAATCAATGTGATTTTGGACTTGTAGCTTGGTGTTTCACTCATAGATTTTGACATTTGGACATGGAAGTAACTTCCTATCTCATGAATGCTCAAGAATGAGGGTTGGAGTGGACTTTGAATGTGAAGTATATAGAAGGATGATGGAAGAAAACAAGAATAAAACTCACTTTCTTATGGAAAATCAATGGGAGAAGCTCCCTTTCTCTCTTCTAAACCTATCTCTATCTCTCTTCTTCTCTACAACTTTTCAAGCTTTGCAATTGGCCCCCCTCAAAATGAAGAGCAATGGGGGGTTTAAATAGGTCAATTTGGGGTGGTTTTGGGGTTTTAGAAGTACTCCCATTGGTCCCAAACAACTGTGAACATAAAACTATGTCGTTTTGGCTTTCAATTAATCAAATTGGACCCCCAAAAAAATTACAAAAATGGACTATGCGAGGGATGAGTGCCGCGGCGGCACTGGGCCAGTGCCGCGGCGGCAGTGCTCCTCTGAAGCCCAGAAAATTACGTTTAGGCCCCCAGAGGTTCGGGTATTCGCGAAAAGGCCCTATTTCGTCCGAAATTCACAGAAAATGCATACGAACTCCAAATTGAGGTAGTGATATACCGTTGGAAAGGTAATGGAGTCTACTTTACATAAAAAATAGTTCGGGGATAGGTCACTTTGAAAAGTTTTACGGTATTCGCGATAAAAGCCGATTTGATCGCCTTTTTCGCCTTTGGAAATTCATAATAAACTCGTTTTAAATCCGAAAATTATGTGCGATATACCGTCGGAAAGCTGTTGACCTCTAGTATCCATGAAAAATATTTGAAAATTGTCACGGTGCCCCGGTTCTAAAGTCAAATTCCGGTCAAACTGGTCAAACCTGGGATTCCCGGGAAGTTCTGGAAACCTCTGGGAGTTTCCGGGAGCTGATGTTTTCGCTCGATTTTCTTTTGGAACTTGTTTTAATACTTTTCTCGTGATTTAGAATGATTCTGGTGAATTCGGACGATTTCGGTCAAACTTGGTCAAACTTGGTCAAACCTGGTCAAACCTTGGTCAAACCTTGGTCAAACCGGTCAACGGGGACTTTCCGGGAGCTTCCGGGACTTTCTGGGGTCTCTGGGAGCTGACGATTTCACCCGATTTTTCTCTTAAAAACTCATTTTATCGCTTTTCTTACGACGTAGCATGTTTTTAGAACTTTGGGACCAAATCTGGGAGTTTTCGGGCTTTCAGGGGCATTTTGGTCATTCTGAGCATTCTGAGAGATAGAGCTGACTTCCGAGAGTCCTTTTGAGTCTTTTACGATCATTGTCAACCACCAAGCTATGGGTCTCCTAAATCTGATAGCCGACAAAATGGGGTGTCTACAGTTTGCCCCTCTTTGGCATGAACTTGCGAGGCAACGCATGTCGCAAGCGAGTGCCAAAGTTTTGAAGAGACAGGACTTTTTGGAGGCTATAGATTTAGGATAAACAGCGTTGCAAAAGATGAAAGGATGATGAGATTAGTGCTGGTCGTGCTCCGCGTGAGCTGCCTACGTATCCCAAGGGGAATCAGACCAGGACGTAGTTCAGGGCACAAAGGGATAAATCACATATGCACATACACAACAATCAGGCGGATGCTATGCTATATGAGGATGATATGCAATGTGTGGATGTTATATGATCTCGTACATGAGTCCTATCATGCCTAGCTTTCTGATCCTAGAATGAGCAGGTGCCATGGGGTGTGTGCCACTCCAAGTGGTCTTATGCTGTGCTAGTATTTCTAACTGTGATGCAGTTATTGACCCGAATAGGGACATCAAGGTTTGAATACTCTAGGTCTTGGAGCAAACTTCTGAATTTTGGGAAGTGTGCTTCGTAAGCGAATGTAATTGGATGTAGGGTCCCGGAGGACTATATTCGGAGATGCCGTTTGATAGTTAACCGACGGACACGGAAGCCCTGGAAATTAAGAGACGGATACAGAAGTCAAGAGACGTCAAGTGATGAAATCCTGAGATGTCAAGCGATGAACATGGAAGCCCCATTAATAGAAGCCCAAGATTTTGAATGAGAATGATGAACACGGCACATTTTGAATGAGAGTGATGGTAAACTAATGATGATTAATGAACTGACAATGTACGAATCGAGATGATGAGTCGACAATGAACTGCTGTGACTATCATGGATTGGATCAACAGTTGGACTAACCGTGACCAGAAGAAGTGACGATGTACGAATCGAGATGATGAGTCAAAAGTGAACTGCTGTGACGATCATGGATTGGATCAACAGTTGGACTAACCGTGACCAGAAGAAGTGACGATGTACGAATCGAGATGATGAGTCAACAGTGAACTACTGTGACTATCATGGATTGGATCAACAGTTAGACTAACCGTGACCAGAAGAAGTGACGATGTACGAATCGAGATGATGAGTCAACAGTGAACTATTGTGACAATCATGGATTGGATCAACAGTTGGACTAACCGTGTCTAGAAGAAGTGACGATGTACGAATCGAGGTGATGAGTCGACAATGAACTACTGTGATTGTCCTGGATTGAACTGGTGATTGAACTAATCGAGATGTCGAGTCGACAGTGAACTACTGTGACTGTCATGATTGAACTAACGATGTACGAATCGAGAAGACGAGTCGACAGTGAACTACTGTGACTGTCATGATTGAACTGACGATGTACGAATCGAGAAGACGAGTCGACAGTGAACTACTGTGACTGTCATGATTGAACTGACGGTTGGACTAACCATGATCAAAAGAACAGACGATGTACTAATAGAGATGACGAGTCTACAGTGAACTACTGTGACTGTCATGGATTGAACTGACGATTGAACTAACCGAGATGTCGAGTCGACAGTGAACTACTGTGACTGTCAGGATTGAACTGCCGATGTACGAATCGATATGCCTGCTGGGGATTAAACTGAATCTGTTGGGGATGAAGCGACTCTTTCTGGGATCTCTCTTCAACTACTTCTCTTGACCGGGGAACCAGGATTCAAATTCGAATCTCTCATAGTTGATCAAATCTTGCTGGCCCGGAACCGGGATCCATCAATAGCCACTCATGGACTTATGTTGCATGGACGAGGGAAGGTAATCAACAGCCACTCATGGACTTATGTTACAAGGAGATGATGGTCAACTTTCGATGGTTTGGAAAGGGATGAAATTCGCATTTGCCCTAAGTTTGGACGCTTCTCATGCTGACGCCTTAACCGGTACAGTAATGGTGTTTGGTACTCCTGCTTGTATTGGCATGCTCTTTATAACTTGATTTGAAAATTTTATTAATCGCTGTTGACTTACACATTTGAGACTACAACAGACTCAAAAACTTGACAGACATTGACGCACGAGGATGACATATTTGACACAAGCTGGTTTTGTCAAAACTTGATGTGCTTTTGTCATAAACGATGTACCATTTCTCTTTTGGTGTTCACCCCTCATCTTAACATGGTAGCACTTTGCTGATAAATCTGATTTTTGAAAATTCCTCCTTAGTGATCTAGTCAATTTTCTGCTTCTTCCAGGAAGTGCTTTGAATTAGTGCCTTAGCTTTTAGAGTAAAAGGTGCTCTATTTCAAAATTTTCAAAACAACTTGGTAACTTGAAAACTCGCCCTTGGTGTGAAGGGATTGTGTTAGGCAAACGGAGTTTGCCCCTAGTTTGAGGTGTACAAAGTGGGATTCATAAGCAAATGAGGTGGGTGACCGAAGTTTGCCCCTAGTTTGGATGATGGTTTATTGGAGGTTTTGGGCAAACGAGGTAGGTGACCAAAGTTTGCCCTTTGTATGAAGGGTAGATAGTAAAAGTCAGGCAAACGAGGCGGGTAGCCGATGTTTGCCCCTAGTGTGGAAGGTGATTTTCTGGCTTGAGGCATGGACCGTGACTTTAATCTCTCAAATGCTCATAACTTTTGCCTAGGCACCAGTGAGGTGACCTAGCAAGCTCTTTTCTCTCTTTTGTTATTGCTCACCTTGGATTTAACTCTAATTTTGCCTAGGCGTCCTTTCGGATTTTCGACCTAGCGAGTCATCCTTTTTTTCTTTTTGTAAGTCTGCCTACGTACCCCCAAGTGGGGATCAGGTCCAACGTAGTTCGGGCCATGGTCGGAAAGAAGCTGGTTGATTTTTGGGTAGGTGGGTTGACCGAACCGTGGTGGTTGCCTACGTATCCCCGAGCGGGAATCAGGTCGAGCGTAGTTCAAGGCAAGGTCTTGAAAGAAATTGGTTTGGTTATGATGGTGTCGACCGAACCGATGTGGTTGCCTACGTATCCCCGAGTGGGAATCAGGTCGAGCGTAGTTCAAGGCAAGGTCTTGAAAGAAATTGGTTTGGTTATGATGGTGTCGACCGAACCGATGTGGTTGCCTACGTATCCCCGAGTGGGAATCAGGTCGAGCGTAGTTCAAGGCAAGGTCTTGAAAGAAATTGGTTTGGTTATGATGGTGTCGACCGAACCGATGTGGTTGCCTACGTATCCCCGAGTGGGAATCAGGTCGAGCGTAGTTCAAGGCAAGGCTTGAAATAAGGGGTTTGAGGTATGAGGGTTTTTCAAACCAATCGTCAAAGAAGTTCAAACTTGAGCCACTTGTGGTAGCTTTGAATAAAAAAGATTCAGTTTCTCTCTCCCTTTCTTTTCTTTTTCTTTTTCTTTTGTTTTGAGGATTGATCCTTTTCACTTTTGCCTAGCCAGTCAATTTTTGCTTTTCATGTAGTTGATTCTTGTGAGATCTTTCAATTGCAATCTCAGAATTCCAGAATGTGCATGTCAGCTCTCGGAATTTATTTGTGGTCATTCCGTGCCTTTTGAATTGTGATCTTGGCACGTTCTTAAGATGTATCTTGAAGCGTATGATTCTCTCATTTGTTTCATCAAATATTTTCTCTAACATTTTGACTGGCTAGGGTCAGATTTTGGAAATCAACACCTTTTTCAGCTCTAACTTTTGCCTAGGTGCCCTCTCGGGTTTTCAACCTAGCGAGCTCTTTTTTGTTCTTTTTCTTTGTTTTTTTTTTAAAGTGGAGATGAAACTCACTGAAATGTTTGGCTACCATCAAGGACCAAGTCCGCACAGGTTCGCATGGCTATCAATTGGGTTGGACCCAAGGCTTTGAAATGATAGGAATGGTGGAAAGGGTGTTGGGCAAGCCCCAAGTCAGTTCCAAGCATGTCTTTTCAAGATTGAGGCAAGAGAATCTTTAAATTCTTAAAGTAAGACTATTCAATTCCAGCTCTTCATCAGTGTCAGCGTGAAATCGACTTTAACCTTTCAGGATTCTTTTTTGTTTTGTCGTAGAAAAATTATTACCAGAGTAATATCCATGGTAATTCGAAAAGTGACACTTCAGTTTAGTGATTCATGCATTTATGACTGGGCACATTAGATTAAGCAAAATAAGATTTCATTCCATCAATAGAGAAGGTTTACAGACTTATTAACAACTCGATGACAGACAGACTTGATCACAAGACTAGAATTGAAATGGACTCGAAACATAGAACAGACTCAACTTGACTCGACCTGGTCTCAAATGGAGTGTCTTTGCGACCCATTTATTAAATTTTTTTTTTAGCAGAAGTTCCAAACACCATCACTTTACTGCGTAGCTTCAACATTCATTAGCATCGACGGAAGGGATCATTCGATCGGTTGGTACAAGCCAAGATAGTGGATTGGATTAGGATGGGATACATCCTCTATGAGGTTCTGAATGTCGTGGCGGAGGCGGATGCATTGATCGGTGGCATGGCCTAGATTTTGATGGTAAGCACATCGTAGGCTCATGTTGTAGTGGGAGGGTATGGGATCCGGTAGCGGTTTGTGAGGGAGGAGCTGTAGGTGGCCCTTTCTGAGTAAGTGGTCCAAGGCTGTGGAAAGAGGAACATCAAGTTTGGAGAATTTGCGAGGGCCTTTTGGGCGATTTGGCGGAATGGACTGGTATGGACGAAGGGCGCAGGCCATTGATTGGTTGCTAAGTGCATTGATATCCGGGGAGTCCAGGGAGTAGTTAGGTCTCTTGGACTGGTGTTGGGGTTCATCCTTTTTGAACTTTCCTTCTCTGATGGCATCCTCTATTCTGGTGCCTATTTCAAATAGCTCTTCGAATGTGGAGATGGATTGGTAGAATAGCTTGTCATGATATACTGGTTGCATGTTCTTGACCAGCATACGTACTTGCTCTTTCTCAACAGGTCTGTGGATCATTTGAGCCACTTTATTCCTCCATCTGCTCAAGAACACAGTGAAGGACTCATTAAAGTTCTGCCTGGTAGTCTCTAGATCCCGGATGGTGATATCAAACTCTTGGTTGTAAGAGTAGTGATCAATAAAAGTTCTAGCAATGTCTTCCCAGACTTGGGTCTTGGAGGCTTCGAGGGTTAGGAACCAGGATAGTGCGGCATTCTTAAGGGTTTGTGGGAACAACATCGCAATGTGCTCATGAGTGCAGCCCATCGATTGGAAGATGCTCATGCACAGCTTGATGTGACTTTTTGGATTCCCTGTTCCATCAAAACGGTCAATTTCAGGCATTTTGAAGTTCTCGGGCAGCCTTAGCTTGATGGGCTCAAAGAGGCCTTCCAGGTCTAACATGTAATCATCAACCCCTTTGCTCTTCCTCAACACACTTTCAAGCTTGTCAACTTTGTCCATTTTCTCCTGGAGCTTCTTCTCATATGCAAGCGGCGGGACTCCTTGAAACCAGTCTTCTTCCCCATTATTCTCGGGAGGCGGTCCAAACCCAGGCGGTGGTGGTGGGAACCCATGTGGGTACTGTGGCCGCTGCTGTTTCAGTTCTTCCATGAAACTCAAAACTTGGGCCATGCGATCAGATTGCTGGTTTATGGTTGCTCCCAACTCAGTGACCTTGTTTTCTAATTCTTCCTGATTCATGTTGGAATGACTTAGCGGGCTAATTTTGACCAAATGACTGTTCGAACTTCTGACTCAGGACGAGGATCCCAGTTGCTGACTTCGGGAATCTATACTGACCTGACAGATTTCAAGAGAAAAGGGTGTATCAGGTCCTGATAGTGACGACTTTAGACAGACAAAGACAGTGATGTGGACTGACTCGAGGCAGTGCGTGCAGATAGATGGTGCATGCATGTGGGACAAGCAGGCAGATGTAAGGCCTAATCTATATGATGCTTCTATTTCTAACAGATAGCAGTTAAACAAATAAGGCCCTAACCATATGGAGTGTGCCAACCTTACTTTCCAGTACGATCACCAAGGGATAACAGGGGTTTCCAGGTTTTTATGAAAGCTTCTAGGAGGGATTGGGCATTTCGGGGAAATTTGGGCAGAGTTTCTGGGAGAAACTGGTTAATACAGTTATATCTGGGATATCTGGGCAGAGTTTCTGGTATTTCTGGGAAATTCGAGCAGGGTTCTTGGGAGAAACTGATTAATATGGTTATAGTGATCGTACTTTCCAGCAGGTTTTCATACTCCTATGCCTTAGGACCGACAAACAAGGTTTGCGGTGTATATCTTTGCGAGCATGGAGCAGACATCCTTGTCATGATGCTTAGGCAGGTCAACTCAATGTGACTACATGTGAGTGATTGCCTTGGGAATCATAAGAAAGAGGTTCTGTTCTATGCCACATAAGCGTCTACACCGCGCAGGTAATCCCGTCAGGGCATACAGCAGTTATATCGCATTGTCCTATCTGGAAAGATAAATGAACAGTCCTATGAAAGGTTCTACAGGAATCTATATGCAAAGGCTGGGTTCAGTCAAAGAGGGTCCGTTGACGAGAGTTCCAATATACCATCAGAGAGACAGTACGGAAGTTTTTACTCTTTTTGATATACCTTGGAAGGTACAGTATCAACGGTGACTTGTGCCCTGGCACAGCAAGACCTGAACAATGTCAGCGCCGCGTTTCAGACACAGTCGGAGGGGGGGAAATGCAAGAATGCAATGCAGTGAACCAGACACAGCAAAAAGATGATTTTAAGGATGCTTCTTATGAGTCAAACCTCTGTATTATTTTGTTTTGAAAATAAAAATCCCCAGTGGAGTCGCCAGATTGTGGACACCGGAAGTGGACCACTTCTCTTGTTTGAGATTGTTTTGAAATTGATTTGAATCAAAGAAAGAAAATAGGTCTGTTGAAAACAGATACAGAGTCGCCACTTGGTCTTTAAGGAACCAAGAAACCTAATTTTGACTCACCCAAATGGATAAAGGGCACCGGCCCTTCATAACCAAAGAACTTGGTTCGGGGTTTTGGTACGAGAGAGGAAGGAGCCTTTGTCGCGACTAAAACACCCTCAACTCGCCCCATCTTTCGACAGGCCTCAATTAGCATCCAAATAATCATCTTATACTAGGTTTGGTTCGGCAATTAATACTATGATAGTATATTACATCACATCTTGAAATGAAAGATCTAAAGATAAGATATCATTCATAAGATCTAAGCCAAATATCACACAATGAGAAGTGAAAGATCACACAAATAAACCTAGGAAAAATCGTCTAATCATATATCAATTAATCAAGTTTTCCTAATCTAAAGGGGGACATGAATTGTTCTTGAAACAAATAAACAAAGAAATCAAAATATGCTTAACAAGCTAGTATGATGCATGTTATTCTATGAGAAAAGAAGATCTCTCAATCCCCGGGACGGATGAGAAAGGATGATTAGATCAAGGGGAAGCATGAACGTGTGATCGTGATCATTCCTTATAATCTTCTTAGATTAAGAGTTACAAAAACCCCAAATCTTGCATGAATGCAATGTATATATCTAAAATGTGCAAAGGTTGTAGTGTATTTTGTGTACATGGATTTCTAGAATGACTTAGAAGTCTAAAATGTGTATGAATGAATGAATTAAATTAACATGGGATTTGTAAAAATGTAGTATGAACTACTTCCTAAGATATGAACTAATTTGGAATGCATATAAGCATCAAATCAAAGAATGAAAGTTAAAGTATACTTGCTGTGAATAGTGGACAGAACAGTAGCATGATCTTTTGGAATTTGAAAAGAGGGGTTAGAAATGTTTTCAATGCATGATTTTTTATGGAGATGTTCCTTATTGTGTCTAGAACACAACCCAAAAGGCCAATCTTGAATAGCTATCACAGATTTAGAGGAATTATATAAACAATAGGGGTCACTCAGAAACAGAGTTCGTACTGTCGACTGAAATGTTAGAAAATCTTAGAAAATGAAAAAGAATGATCTAGAGGCCCATTTTATACAGAAATTTCCTAAGACATTGAATTTTAAGGGAAAAATAAGTTAGGACCACCCCTTTTGGAAAAGTTTTCTGGAAAAGAGGTCGTAAGTTGACCTAGCTGCTGTGACAGCAAAAACAGAATGTTTGGAAGGAATGTTGGGACCCAAATGGACCATTTCCAAGTACTTCCAAGTCAAACCAAAAATCATGGGTGTTCTCCAATGAGTTAGGAAGACTTTACAAGTGGTCTTGTATCCATATGTTGAGTATTGAGTTCTAGAAAAATCTTTGAACTCAACTCACTCACTGTTTTGACTCATTGTTTTGAAGATTTTGGAGAAAACAAAGTTTTGTTTCTTGAAACCAAATGAGAGGGATTGAGAGGGGTTTTGAAATAGGTGTTTTGAAAACATGTTTTCAACACTCAATAAGGATCATAGCCACTAGAATACCTACATCAAACTCATCATTTAAGAACCTCCAAGATTGTTGGAGAGATTTATTTTATTTTTGGGCATAACTTCAATACATTCCAAGAATACCTTGGAAGTATTGAGGTTATGATCATCATCTATCAAACATGTTTTTGAGGTCAAGAGCTACTATCCATAAGGATTCACTCACCCCAAACTTCATGTCATCACTTAGATGATGATGAACTAGTAAGTAAATAAAGAAAAGAAAAAGAAATGAGATAAGGAGAGATGAACATATATATAATCAAAGCAAGTAAATAGCAATCAATAGATGATAATCAATGTGATTTTGGACTTGTAGCTTGGTGTTTCACTCATAGATTTTGACATTTGGACATGGAAGTAGCTTCCTATCTCATGAATGCTCAAGAATGAGGGTTGGAGTGGACTTTGAATGTGAAGTATATAGAAGGATGATGGAAGAAAACAAGAATAAAACTCACTTTCTTATGGAAAATCAATGGGAGAAGCTCCCTTTCTCTCTTCTAAACCTATCTCTATCTCTCTTCTTCTCTACAACTTTTCAAGCTTTGCACTTGACCCCCCTCAAAATGAAGAGCAATGGGGGGTTTAAATAGGCCAATTTGGGGTGGTTTTGGGGTTTTAGAAGTACTCCCATTGGTCCCAAACAACTGTGAACATAAAACTATGTCGTTTTGGCTTTCAATTAATCAAATTGGACCCCCAAAAAAATTACAAAAATGGACTCTGAGAGGGATGAGTGCCGCGGCGGCAGTGCTCCTCTGAAGCCCAGAAAATTACGTTTAGGCCCCCAGAGGTTCCGGTATTCGCGAAAAGGCCCTATTTTGTCCAAAATTCAAAGAAAATGCATACGAACTCCAAATTGAGGTTGTGATATACCGTTGGAAAGGTAATGGAGTCTACTTTACATAAAAAATAGTTCGGGGATAGGTCACTTTGAAAAGTTTTACGGTATTCGCGATAAAAGCCGATTTGATCGCCTTTTTCGCCTTTGGAAATTCATAATAAACTCGTTTTAAATCCGAAAATTATGTGCGATATACTGTCGGAAAGCTGTTGACCTCTAGTATCCATGAAAAATATTTGAAAATTGTCACGGTGCCCCGATTCTAAAGTCAAATTCCGGTCAAACTGGTCAAACTTGGGATTCCCGGGAAGTTCTGGAAACCTCTGGGAGTTTCCGGGAGCTGATGTTTTCGCTCGATTTTCTTTTGGAACTTGTTTGAATACTTTTCTCATGATTTAGAATGATTCTGGTGAATTCGGACGATTTCAGTCAAACTTGGTCAAACTTGGTCAAACCTGGTCAAACCTTGGTCAAACCGGTCAACGGGGACTTTCCGGGAGCTTCCGGGACTTCCGGGGGTCTCTGGGAGCTGACGATTTCACCCGATTTTTCTCTTAAAAACTCATTTTATCACTTTTCTTACGACGTAGCATGTTTTTAGAACTTTGGGACCAAATCTGGGAGTTTTCGGGCTTTCAGGGGCATTTTGGTCATTCTGAGCATTCTGAGAGATAGAGCTGACTTCCGAGAGTCCTTTTGAGTCTTTTACGATCATTGTCAACCACCAAGCTATGGGTCTCCTAAATCTGATAGCCGACAAAATGGGGTGTCTACAGTAACCCTTAGGTTTTGTTTGGTTCTATGATTTAGTGAGGGAAAAGAAAGGAAAACATAGAGTAAATTTTTTTCCTTTGTTTGGTTAATAAGGAAAATGGTGAGGAAAATTGGAAAGAAAAGAGAATAGGTTGAGAATCAAATTAAATATTTTGAATGTTGTGAGTCATTTTCCTTCCCTTATTCATATATTACAATTATATTTTAGATATTCTAATGTTTTTAAGCATGAAGGAAAACATACGATAAAGCATGATTTCCCTTGTGTTTTATTTCCCTTTCATTTTCCCTCACAAATTCGATGAACCAAACACAGGCCTTAACTGAGAAAAGATTTCTCATAGCACAACGAATAAGAGCTCTTAAATTAGAACCAAAGATGTGTTGTTATTAGAACCAGAGATGTGTTGTTTGCATAAAAACCTATAAAATGCATCATCCCAATGAAACTTCTTAATTCAAAAAAAATAATTCAAGCAACTTGTACATTAATTCACTAAATACACCAATCATTGAGTTTTATCCCAAGTAACAAAAACACAATTTCTAGATAAAATAGCATATCCTAGAGTGAACACATAAAGAAACCATAAACCTTAAATGATTAAAAAAAAAAAACTATGGTCATAATTGCAAATTCTATAATAAACATAACCTGATTTACCATAACCATCTCAGCAATCTACCATCTCATCATGTTAAATCTTTTGGAAAAGTATCTCAAGCCCTTCAATATTTATTGCTATGGTAAGGATATAGATAAAGCAATTGAAACTTAACCACCCAACTTGGATTGAAGCATTTGGAAGGAAATGAAGCATGGGATAGGGAGGAAGAACCTATCAGCCTGCTTGAAATTGTGGATGATAAATGAAGAGAGGAAGAGAATGAAAAACAAGGGAGGAGGGGTGGTTAATAACTTAATCCTCCTAATGCAATTTTTTAATCCCCCTTAAAGTGGTTTGGACTTTGGAGTGATTACAGGTTTAGCCCCTATTTTAATTTAAGAAGTGAATTATTCTTTTGTCCTTTCCATTCATATAGTAATATTGTATTTCCCTTTTTGTTTCTCTCCAAATCTCTTGCCAAGCAAGAGGATTTATTACCATTATCTTTTCTATTTCTCATTTCTCTGCAATTATACAAGCAAGACAAAGGGTTATCTGAGAAGAGTTCACATACTGAAAATTTTGTAATAAGGTGGAGAGCCTATAGCATAACATGGCGTGTGATCATCAATTTTTTTACCATTAAAAAAATTGTATCAAAGAAAACATTGTAGACTTCTAAATAGAAGAACTAGAATTCTAAATTTTCAAATCACTTCAGATGCAGATAGTATCAAAGCAAGCTTAGTTTAGTTTCTATCACCTTCAAAATTCTATAGCAACTACATCAAGCATTAGAAGTCAACTTCACCCAATCAATTTTTAAAACTAGGAGGAATCTAAGATCTTCAGCAACCTTTAGTTTTACCATTTATATTGCAAGAACTAAGGAACAAGTTAGCCTAAAGAAAATGGAAAAAGGAGAAACAATCCCCAAAGTTGGAAATGAAAGCAATGTTAAAATCACTTACTTCAGTCGACCATATGTTAACCCCATACGTTTACCACCATCTTGACCTGTTCAAAATCAATCACATTCAAACAATCAACACTCTTGAGAACATATGAATTAAGAGTATGAAAATGTTAGAAGAAAAAAAAACTATATGAAAACATAGCATCATGAAAAGCCATATGAAATCAGAGACAATAGAAATATGAAAATATTGACCATAGTGGTCCAAACACTCATATGAAGGAAACCCCAAATCAAAAGGTGAATCAAACAAAGTCGTAGAGGAGAGAAATTAGCATTCAGGTCGGAGCTAGAGTTGGAACTGGAGCCGAATCCAGAGCTCGAGCCATTCGGTCACACGACGGCGCAGGTGATGGTGAGAGTGATGGAGATCTGTGAGAGAGACTGCCAACGAAGAAGGCTACCGCGATGCAATGATGCGAAGGGTTGGGGTTGGAATTAGGGTTTAGGTTGCGGCATGTTGGTGGTGGTGGTGGTGGCGGCGGCGAGAGAGAAAAAGGGGGGAGTGACCGAGGGTTTCCATTGGAGAGAGAGAAAGAGACAGAGAGAGAGAGAGAGAGAGACAAACCTAGAGAGGAAAAGATGGCAGTGGCGACTGAGAGAAGGAGGAGAAGGCAGTGGTTCCGGCGTGGAGCAGATGGCGGCGTGGTGGTGGAGGAAGAGCTGCGACGAGAGAGATTGGAGAGGTTTGGGGAATGAAGAGAGGTTTGTGAATAAAAAAACATAGATCGACAATTTGATCCTACTGCGCGCTTGATTTTAGCCCGCCAAAATCTTTTCATTTTATGTCACTTTTATTACGTTTATGTCACTTTTTACATTAAATGACATAAAAACAAAATGTTTTATTTACAAAATTGCCACCGCATTTTTATTTATGTCGGTTTTTAAAAAGTGACATAAATACTAACATTTTTATGTCACTTTTTTAAAAAAGTGACATAAAAATGTTAGTATTTATGTCACTTTTATAAAAACTGACATAAATAATAGAGTTTTTATGTCACTTTTAAAAAAAAGTGACATAAGTACTTAAAAAGTGACATAAAAAGCACACATGAGAAATAATTATGTCACTCGAAATGTAAGTGACATAAAAAAAAAATTTAAAGTGACATAAATAGCATTTTTTCTTGTAGTGAATGTACCACACAAACCCTGTAATGGGAGGCATCTAGGACTCTCGTTGGGGGACCCTTTTTGACTCTATCCACCCTGATGCATATAATAGCCATAGAGCCAATCCTTTAGGGCTTGACTCGATATGACAATGTGCGTATACACGCTTTACTTGCCCTTTGGGGTTATGTGACATGATAAAGAAGCCTATACGACCTGTGGTACATAGCACTGTCTAATGCCCAAGGCATTCTATCGATATGAAATGCTCGCCACATGACATGAGAATGGTTTGCTTATATGATATGCTGGGAATATGTGGCACAAGTCCGTAGGACTACGAATCATAAACTTGTTTGCGTCTTATTCGCTAGAGGTAGCCCTAATCAGATATAGCCTATAATAAACCCTATCAAACAAGAAATTCCTAGCATATAATGGCTAGGGTGACATTTATTATGGTGGCCTTGGAATAAGAAGGGTTCTCGATGATGCGACTAGGACTTAAATGTCTATATAATGATTTGGAATAAGGTTGATCACTTGTATTTGCATCTCATGCATATCATAAACAATTTCAAGGAAAGAAAAACAATAACAACAAAAAAATGTTTTCCAAATAGACACAAGTCCCATCTCAAAATGCATTCCCAAGAAAATCATTTTGAATATGAATTTATAAAAATGGAAATATCTCCAAACTCTTCTTCTAAAAAAGACAATTTTCAAAATAAAACAGAATTTCTTGGAAGTCATTTTGAAAATGTAAAATTTACCCTTTCTAAAAATACTTTAAAAAAAGAAAAAGAAAAAAAGGATTTATGAGTCTTGCATTTCCAAAGAATACTAAAATTCTATATTTTCAAAAAAATTGCTTTCAAGATGTGTAATTGTTTTTCCCCCATATTTTAAAAACAAAGGAAAAGGGTGTAACTCATGATTTGTTTTTTTTTTTTTTAAATATTCTAGAAGAAGAAGAAAGGGATGAACTTCTAATTTTGAAAAAGAAAATGATTCAAAATAAAAATAAATGGGAATTGAAAGAATAAAATAAGAACTTGTGAATAATGAATAAAAGGGGCAAAATCGTTCTAAGATCAAAACATAATTTAAAATTTGAAATTGTAGAGAGAGAGATAAACCATAGCTTTGAGAAATAAGAAGGTCACACCTTTTTAGTCTAATCCGCCCATCATTTTGAAATCAAGAGTAGTTCAATGGCTCAGAAGTACCTCAAAAGAAGGTTCAATGCACTCCAAAATATAGTAGAACAACAAGGTCACATGCTTTCCCAAATCAGCAAGAAATTAGATGAATTGTCAGGATCTGTTAACCTTCTATCCTATGAACTACAAAAGATAGATAGGTTAGAGAGCATAATGGAGGAAAGACATGGGCCCAATGATTATATCCCTGGGTTAGAAGGATCTCTTAGCATTCTCAGAAATGGAAGGATCATGGCGACAGAAGATGTGCCTCGAATGAAGCCTACGGGAGGAATGTTGGGTTTGTGCCCTCAAACCATTACTTTATGTATGAGACATTGATATTTTAACATATGGATATCAGCTTTACATTTCATCATGTATGTTTCTTTCATGAGATGATTGTTAAATCCTTAAGCATCATAGTAGGTAATTCGTGTGTGTATGAGATACATACAAGTGAGATACAAATTATTATCCTTTGATACTTAGAATTTGTCACAGTGGATGATGAGACTGGATATATCATCAAGTTTACATTGTAACATGATTAACTACAATTGGATGGAGTGATTAATCTCAATTACTAGAGTGTAACTCTTAGTTAATATGCTAGTGCTTATAGTGAATCGACGGACCTGAGCTTTCCTATTGACACTTAAGACTGTCAAACAGTCAATAGGAACTCATAACTTGTATAAGGTACGTGTTCTCAATCTTGAGATAATTATGAACACAGACTGTGGATATGGCTGCTTTGACTTACCAATCAGTGAGGTCTATAAAAGATTAACACCTGGGTATCTTGGGTATGGCATGTTCATAGGGTTGCGAACATATATTGTCAAGATAGAATCTACCCTCTGATTCAGAGTAAGCATTCCCTTGAGAATGTCACCAAGTTGATTATTGAGAACTGCAATCTTGTTGATAAGTAGTTATCAACATGTTTGGTAATCGTGAGAGGTGAATGGAACTCAAGGAATACAAGAAGTAGTCATGATTCAGGTTGACAGTAATAGTTATCCGACTAACCTGAATATGATTACGAATGCTAATGGTAGAGGGACATTAGTATACCATACAAGTCTAGTTATTGCTTCGGATATGTTCTTTTACGTTGCAGTTCAGTTATATTTTATAGTGGAATAAACATTAACTGATCAATTCGTTAGTTTGCTACCCAAAGAGTTTGGTTATGGTAATTAACAACTAATCGGAGCCAGTAATAAAGAACATAAGAGGTCCCACTCATAGCTCCGCCAGGATACTTGGATAGGCACATGAGGATGATGTCAAGACAGGTTTGATTGATCGAAGTAGTCTCGATCGATCGAGGTCTAGACATGTTTGATCGATCAAAATTGGTTCAATCAATCGAAGGTTCGATCTATCGAAGCCACTTCGATCGCTTGAACGTTAGGTCAGTTCTTGGAATCTATAAATAGGGCAGTTGCATCCAGAAATCAGAGTTCTTCGTTTTTACAAACCAGAAGCTACAGATACTATTTTAGTCTTCTAAAACCTCCTCTATCCTCTTTATTAGGGTCCCGACCAACCCTTGTCCTTCCGGCAAGTGTCCAAGACACCAAGGTATAAATCTTGTCCCCTCTCTTGTACGCATCTATAGAGTTGACAAGTAGTAGATCCGGGCATACCAAATAAGTTTTTGTAACTTAACTTTTCCACTGCTTGTTTAAAATTGATTTTAAACATGTTTTTCCTTCAATTGGTATCTGAGCCACGCTCATTTGGATCTATAGATGCGTTTTGGAACACTAATTTTGATTTGTATGCTAATTTTAGGATTGTTTTTAAAACTGCATCATCACTGATCTGTTTCTACGGTGTTATCACTACAAAATACAAATCTGTGATTGCATTGGATGCATGATGGGTTCAATTGATCAAAGTAGTCTCGATCGATCGAAGATTGTCTGATCTCAAGCGATCGAACTGGTTTCGATCGATCGAACTTTGGTTCAGTTCGATCGATCGAAGGGTGTTCGATCGATAGAGACCAATTCTCTATCCACTTGTTCTTTTCACAGTTTTAAATATTTTTAAAATTATTTACTTTAATTTTAAATTATTTTGTAAAATTTTCAAACCTTTCTATGAAACTGAAGGTTCAATCGATTGAACTATGTTCAATCGATTGAAGGTTTGATCGATCGAACATGTGTCGATCGATCGAAGTGTGATAGAGAACTGAGATGCTGTTTATGTTATAAATCAGTGCATAAAGCGTTTATGTACTATGTAAATCAATTAAGGGTTCCAATGGATTATATATATTTGTTATATATGTGGATGTGTGTACGACTAATCTTCTTCCAGCAAGATTAATTTTCTATATCCCATGGCACCAGGATCAAAGTTTTAATTTTGTATTAAGATGTTTGTGATTGGTGGATGTTTGTAAATGGTATTTATTATTGGTTTGATTTTAAGGCATGTGTAAAGGGCGTTGCGACTTCAATCCTATGATAAGGAAAGTCGCACCAGTTTCCCTTGCCTTCTTTACTTTCTTCTTGTTAATTTTTTTTTCTAGATAAATTGTAAGCTTCGATAGAAGCATGAACAATGAAATAGAATTAGAATATACATGAAGATGGAGGAGCAAGCCGTTGTCCATGAAGATGGAGTTGGAGGTGATCAAACCAAGGATGAAGTTCTATGGAGATAGAGCCATGGGAGATATAGGCATATGAATGCCTTTGTTTCAATTTTAGTTTTTGTTTTATGTGCTTAGTTGTGATTGGCATTTAATTATATTGTCACTACTTGCATGCACGTAAAACATGTTTTCTAAAATAAAACTCAAAAATTGTTTTAACACATTAGTAAACATTAGATGTTTATGGGTAATGTGTGGAAACAATTTTTTTAAAAGCAAAATCCTTTACTACCAAATCTCGTAGGAGAGGGTCTTATTCATAACACCCACGATCTTCCATTAATGGTTCATTATAAGATGAATAGTGCATTCTGTGTCACCTCGCCAGTGGTGATCATTCCATACGGCGGGTACACTACTTATTGGTTACTAGATGTGAACTTTCTATGGATGGGATCAATCAGACGTGTTAGAGGGTGACCACCATACAGAGGTGCTACTTGAGGCAGTTGTGATTGGATCTTAGTTAATGGTATACACTAGCTAAGCTATGGATAAGGGATCCCACATGGGGCATTTTTCATAAACTCAGAGATCAAAAGGGTTCGGGAGTCATAACTTATTTTGCAAGAGTAGCGGATAAGCCATGATTAATCAAAAGATCGAGTATTGACCACCACACGGAGGCTTTACTCTTTCGTTTTGATATTCAGGCGACTTTGTTTTAAAATAAGAGTTTTAAGGATTCTTTTATTTCAAACTATCAAATTCTGATATCCATATTTATTTTGTCTTTTTGATTTTTTAGTAAATCATAATGTCTGGATCTACATTTAGTCCACTTGCCACCATACTCACTCAAAACAAGTTAATTGGAAATAACTACACTGAATGAAAACGAAACATTGACATCGTTTAAACTACAGAGGATCACATATATGTCCTCACCACCCCATGCCCCGAAGAACCCGTGGCAAATGCTTCGACAGCTGCCAAACGTGAGTTTGATAAATGGAAGAAGTCGAATGGAATGGCACGTTGCTACATTCTAGCCTCAATGGATGGTGTATTAAAACACCAATTCCAGTTGAATAATTCTGCCAGTGACATTATCGAATCCCTAAAAAAGATGTTTGGGGAGCATGGCAAGCCTGCCAGACAGGTAGCTATGTAGAAGATAATGAGTGCTAAGATGTCAGAAGGGACTCCAGTCAAAGAACATATTTTAAAAATGAGTGGTTATTTGAATGAGTTGGAGACCCTAGGTGCCAACATTAACGCACAGACCTAAGTTGATATGGTCCTCAATATGATGTTGCCATCATTCACTTAATTTAAACTAAACAATAATATGAATAAACTGGATTTCTCAATGAGCGAATTAATGAGTTCTTTACTGGCAGTGGAATGGGTGATCAAACATAGAGGCAACATACTGAACGTTGAGAAATGCTCTTCTTCTTCCCAATCTATGCCAAAAGGTAAGAAAGGAAAGAAGAAGGCTGGCACAGGTGGTCCAAGTGTTGGACCAGTCCCTAAAATTGCAAAATCTAAGGGAAAAGGTAAGGGCAAAGGGAAGGTGAGTGACTAAGGCAAAGAAAAGTGTTTCCAATGTGACAATAAGGGTCACTGGAAGAGGAACTGTCTATAATTCTTAGCTACAAGAGTTCAAGGTATGATTGAATCACATATGATTAAAGTAAGTTTTATAACGGATACTTCAAACACTTGGTGCATTAATTCTGGTGTGACTAACCATATCTGTAATTCATTACAGGGGTTCAATTCAACCAGGAGGTGCAGTGATGGAGAAATCATACTTACTCTAGGTTCTAGCGCAACCGTATCTGTAGTTGCTATAGGAGTCGTAATTTTAGAATTTCTAGACAATAAAGTTTTGATTTTATCAGATGTACTTTACGTCCCTTTAATGAGACGTAATTTAATTTTAAGTTTCTAATTTATCGAATAATGGTTATTCTTTTCATTTTGGAACTGAAGTTGTTATTAAAGGAAATAGTTCTTTTATATGTTCTGGTGTTAAATAAAATGGTTTGTATGTGATTACTCCCAATATTTCTAAAGACTCTTGTATGGAACTTAATAACTCAGTGGTAACTGTACCATATACAAGAAAGGAACCTTCCACTAATCCAACAAGATTTTGGCACATGAGGCTTGGCTATATCAATCTAAATAGGATTGGCAGACTAGTAAAAAAAAGGGTCTTAGGCATTTTAGTTCTCGAACGAATGTAAGTCTGCGAGTCTCGTTTAGAGGGTAAGATGACCAAAAGGCCCCTTCCCGCAAAGGGCAATAGGACCAATGCTTTGTTGGAATTAGTTCATACTAATGTGTGTGAACCAATACATATTAGAGCACGGGGTGGTTATGAGTATTTCATAACATTTACTGATGACCACTCTAGGTATGGATATGTGTACCTAATGCAGCACAAGTCTGAAGCCTTTGAAAAGTTCAAAGAGTTTAGGGCTGAAGTGGACAAGCAATTGGACACACATATCAAGGCCATTTGATCTAATCGAGGTGGCAAGTACCTCTCTAATGAGTTTATAGATCACCTCATACAGAATGGGATTCTGTCACAGTTGACTGCACCTGGCATGCCTCAGCAGAATGGTGTAGCGGAGAGAAGGAATTAGACTCTTTTAGACATGACTAGGTCAATGATGAGTTATTCGAAGTTACCTTTATTCCTTTGGGGATATGCCTTGGAAACCGCTGCGTACATACTAAATCTAGTACCAAGCAAATGTGTTCCCAGGATACCATGGGAGATGTGGATTGGGCGTAAGCCTTCTTTGCAACATCTCCGAATATGGAGGTGTCTGGCACATGTGCTGAAAGGAAAGATGAGCAAGTTGGATTCTACATTGGAAGTATGTTACTTTGTAGGGTATCCAAAGGGAATTATGGATGGTATTTTTATGATCCAAGAGAACAGAAAGTGTTTGTTAGTTTGAATGTTGTTTTCTTAGAGGATGATTATATCATGAACTATAAACCTAGGGGAGGGATAGATCTAAGAGAGATAGAAGGAGAGCCCTCAGTCCAACTGGTAGTTGATAACGATGTAAATCAAGAAAAAACTGCTTCTTCACCCACTTCTGCACTGGTACTTCATCGTAGTGGGAGGATTATCAGCTAGCCTGAAAGGTACATGTTCTTTGGAGAAGTTTTTGAAGCTGTCTCCATAGAATCTGCATCTGATCCTGCCACGTATTAAGAGGCAATGGATGATGTTGATTCAACTCATTGGGTTAAAGCTATTAAGGTTGAATTGGAATCTATGGATTTCAATCAGGTCTGGAATCTTGTAGAACTTCTAGCCAATATTAAACACATTGGCTGTAAGTGGGTTTACAAGAGGAAAAGAGGATCTGATGGAAAGGTTGATACCTTTAAGGCTAGGCTTGTAGCGAAAGGTTATACTCAGAGGGAGGGCATTGACTATGAGGAAACCTTCTCGCCGGTAGCCCTGCTCAAAAATCCAACAGGATACTCTTATCCATTACTGCATGCCTAGATTATGAAATTTGGCAGATGGATGTCAAGACTACATTCTTGAATGGCAATCTTAAGGAGGACATCTATAAGCAGCAACCAGAAGGGTTCATTGCTGGTCAGAAATGTAACTTGGTATGCAAGTTGCAAAAGTCCATTTATGGGTTGAAGCAAGCATCCAGAAGTTGGAACATTCATTTTGACCAAGCGGTCAAGTCGTTTGGTTTCATACAGAATCTGGATGAGCCTTGTGTATACAAGAAGTGTGAAGGGAAGGTGGTGTCTTTTCTTGTTCTTTTCGTTGATGATATTCTACTCATTGGGAATAATGTAGCGGCATTGTCAGCAGTTAAGGTTTGGCTAGCTAGTACTTTCGATATGAAGGATCTAGGAGAGGCGAGCAATATTCTTAGGATAAAGCTCTTTCGGGATCATAAGCCAAAGATAAAGGATTATCTCAAGCTGGTTATATCAATATGGTGCTAACTAGGTTTTCAATGGATAATTAGAAGAAAGGTTTGTTACCTTTCAGGTATGGCTAAGAGTTCTCCAAGGACCAGTGTCCAAAGACACAAGAGGAGAGGAATCGCATGGCAGAAATTCTATATGCTTTGGTAGTTGGAAATCTCATGTATGCGATGTTATGCACTAGACCAGATATCTGCTTTGCTGTATGCATGGTTAGTAGATATCAATCGAATCCAAGTCTAGAACATTGGACAATCGTTAAGCACATTCTTAAGTACTTGAGAAGAACTAAAGATTAAATGCTTATGTATGGCGGTAGTGAGTTAATTCCAGTAGGATACACTGACTCGGACTTTATGTCAGATAAAGATTCGAGGAAGTCGACATCCGGATATCTTTTTACCTTAGGAGGTGGTACTGTTAGTTGGAGGAGCATTAAGAAAAAATGTATTATAGACTCAACTATAGAAGATGAGTATGTGGCTGCTTGTGAAGCCACAAAGGAAGCTGTTTGGCTCAAGACGTTCCTTATGGAGCTCGAAGTGGTACCAGCATCGCTGTCACCTATTACACTTTATTGTGATAATAGTAGGGCAGTGGCTCAGTCCAAGGAGCCAAGGAACCACGGGAAGGGAAAGCACGTAGAGCGGAAATATCATCTTATCCAATATTGTTCAACGTGGAGATGTGACTATCACCAAGATTGCCACCGCAGACAATCTTGCTGATCCGTTTACAAAGGCCTTGCCACAGAAGGTCTTTGATCGTCATCTAGATAGTCTAGGTCTCAGATTTAATCCTATATGGTTGTGAGTACAAGTGGGAGTTTGTTGGGTTTGTGCCCTCAATCCATTACTATATGTATGAGACATTGACATTTTAATACATGGATATCAGCTTTACATTTCATTATGTATGTTTCTTTCATGAGATGATTGTTAAAGCCTTAAGCATCATAGTAGGTCATTCATGTGTGTATGAGATACATACAAGTGAGATACAAATCACTATCCTTTGATACCTAGAATTTGTCACAGTGGATGATGAGACTGGATATCTCATCAGGTTTACACTATAGCATGATTAACTACCATTGGATGGAGTGATTAATCTCAATCACTATAGTATAACTCTTAGTTAATATGCTAGTGTTTATAGTGCATTGACGGACCTGAGCTTTCCTATTGTCACTTAAGATTGTCAAACAGTCAATAGGAACACATAACTTGTACAAGGTATGGCTGTAGATATGGCTGCTTTGACTTACCAATTAGTGAGGTCTATAAAAGATCAACACTTGGGTATCTAGGGTATGTCATATTCATAGGGTTGTGAACATATATTGTCAAGATAGAATCTATCCCCTGATTCAGAGTAAGCATTCCCTTGAGAATGCCACCAAGTTGATTACTGAGAACTGCAATCTTGTTGATAAGTAGTTATCCAGATGTCTGGTAATCATGAGAGGTGAATGGGACTCAAGGAATACAAGAAGTAATCATGATTCAGGTTGACAGTAATAGTTATCCGACTACGAGAATATGATTATGAATGTTGATGGTAGAGGAACATTAGTACACCATACAAGTCTAAATATCGCTTCAGATATGTTCTTTTGCGTTGGAGTTCAGTTATCATTTTATCGTGGAGTAAACGTTAACTGATCAGTTTGCTAGTTTGCTAACCAAAGAGTCCATCGACCATTCTTGAGGAGGTCCTACTCATAGCTCCGCCAAGATACTTGGATAGGCACATGAGGATGATGTCATGACAGGGTCCATCGACCGAAGTAGTCTCGATCGATCGAGGTCTAGACATATTCAATCAATCGAAATTGGTTTGATCGATCGAAGGTTCAATCGATCGGAGCCACCTCGATCACTTGAACGTTAGGTCGGTTCTAGGAATCTATAAACAGGGCAGCTACGTCCAGAAATTAGAGTTCGTCATTTTTACAAACCAGAAGCTACAGAAACTATTTTAGCCTTCCAAAACCTCCTCTATCCTCTCTATTAGGGTTCCCACCAACCCTTTTCCTTCCAGCAAGTGTCCATAGGAGTCATAGGAGTGAAGACTATCTAGTGGAGGCTGCTGGAAGTCAGAGATTTCAGAATTGGGTTCAAGACACTAAGGTATAATTCTTGTCCCCTCTCTTGTACGAATCTATAGAGTTGACAGGTAGTAGATCTAGGCATACCAAATAAATTTTTGTAACTTAACTTTTCCACTGCGCATTTAAAATTGATTTTAAACCTTTTTTTCCTTCAAGGAAATCATTCAACCAACCATACTGAACCCGATGTCAATGTCCTTCACCAGAACTCTGGCAAAATTTTTAACCAAAACCCTAATAACCGCTTTGGACTGAGAATCTTTGCCAACCTTAATCTACCCTTATCCACTGTATTAGATTAACTTATCCGAAGAGGACACTTTTAACCCTTGGACCCAAGATAACCTCCAAGCCTACTGCCACTAAGATACAACCCCACTAAATATTGTGCTTTTCCCGAAGAACCTGGTCATTTTACTGACCATTGTACTCGACTCTGTCATGAAATCTAAGACCTCATTGACATCAAAGTCATCATACTTCTGCCTATTGCACCTAATACCACTCAAAACCCACTACCAAATCACCATGTTGCTCCCTCATTTCCAAATGTCAACCTTATTAGCCTTGATCCTACAAATTATAACATAACCATATATATCACACATATACCAAACCCGAGCCCGTGGTTATCCTCCCAAAAGATGCTGAAATTTATAGTATGAGCCATGGCAGAGAACTAAACTGCTTTGAAGATGATGGATATTTTGAAAATGATGATGAGGCAGACCTTTTCTTCTTGGAAGAACTAGACCTTGGGTTTCATTACATCAAATGGTGGGATGGACAGTCTCTCAGTTACTTAATATGGCATGAACCCGAGGAAAAGCTTGAGGTTACCAACTATGAGAAAGACTGGATGGAGAATGTGGACCAGATGCCTATAAGCATACTATTTGAGGGATTTAAACCTAAGGATGGTTGTGAGGATGCTAATGAAGTAATAATGTTGGGAACTACTCTAAAGCATTGATTCTAACGGACCACTTAAAGAAAAAGGATTGCTCATGATACACTTATGGAGTGAAAGGTTTAGGTTGAGAATTTGAATAAATTGTGCTTGTTCAAGAGTCTAGTATTCGAGTTTGAAAAAAAAAGAGTCTAGTGATGTATTGGTTTCTTCTTCTAATCAATAAAAAGAATTTTCATCTTTATTAATTCTATTATGCCAATTTATGGGTGTGTGGACTGCTTGATAATTGCTAAAAGAAAAAGATAAAATGAATCACCCAAGAAATCATAGAAGAGACTAAAATATCCTAAAATGTGCTTGGATTATTTCTTTGCTAAACTCTAAATGAAAGCCAAAATCTGTCACTCTATTCAAAGAACTGAAACAGATTTCTGTCTGAGCTCTAAAAAGCATACTCAAAATGAATCCCAAGTTTCTTCCTGACCCAATCGTTTTCTGTCCGATACTTGTGTCCAATCCCAAGTTTCATTAAATGAGACTGAAATTGATACCTAGACTAAGGAGTGAGATTTATTCAAAGCTATGGTGATCATGTGGTATAGTGCCTTTGCTTGATAAAAAATTAGAAAAGAAAAAGAAAAAATTGTCCATGCGGGAAAACTTACCAGACCTCTAAAGTTATCAATGAAATAAATAAATAAGCGTGTCAATACTTACTTTCCAAAACCTGTGGACTCGGAGAAGGGTAGAGTAGGGAAGGAAAAGAGAGGAAAGGAAAGAAAAAAATAGATAAAGAAAAGAAATAGAAAGGGAGGAAAGAAAAGGGGTGGATGAGAATGCAAAAGCATAGAGAATGACAAAAAAAAGAAGAAGAAGAAGAAGAAGAAGAAGAAAAGAGGGGAGAAAATAAAGAACCAATAGGTTGATATTGACTATTGCGGGAAGTGGATGTGAGAAATATGTCTTATTCCTTGTTAGAAAGAATAAAAAAACCGTAGATGGATATTGACTATTGTGAAAAACTCAAATTGAAAATACACCTTATTCTTTAGAGATAAATATGATTAGATGACACAATGTTGATAAGTGGAGAGGTGCAAAGATTTGATTCGCATGTGTAGACACCCCATTTTTTCAGCTATCAGATTTAGGAGACCCATAGCTTGGTGCTTCACAATGATCGTAAAAGACTCAAAAGGACTCTTGGAAGTCAGCTCTATCTCTCAGAATGCTCAGAATGACCAAAATACCCCTGAAAGCCCGAAAACTCCCAGATTTGATCCCGAAGTTCTGAAAACATGCTATGTCATAAGAAAAATGATAAAATGAGTTTTTAAGTAAAACCAGATGAAATCAGCAGCTCCCAAAGACCCCCGGAAATCCCGGAAGTTCCCCGAAAGTCCCCGTTGACCAGTTTGACCAAGGTTTGACCAGGTTTGACCAGGGTTTGACCAAGTTTGACCGAAATTGTCTGAATTCACCGGAATCATTACAAAAGTATTAAAATGAGTTTTAAAAAAGAATCGAGCGAAAACGTTGGCTCCTGGGAGCTCCCGGAGGTTCCCAGAACTTCCCGGGAATCCCACGTTTGACCAGTTTGACCAAGATTTGACTTTGGAATCGGGGCACCCAAACAATTTTCAAATATTTTTCATGGATACTAGAGGTCAATTGCTTTCAAACGGTATATCGCACATAATTCCTGGATTTAAAACGAATTTATTTTGAATTTCCGAAGGCGAAAAGGCGATCAAATCAGCTTTTATCGCGAATACCGCAAAACTTTTCAAAGTGACCTATCCCCAAACTATTGTTTATGTAAAGTAGACTCCATTACCTTTCCAGCGGTATATCACAACCTCAATTTGGAGTTCGTATGCATTTTCTATGAATTTCGGACAAAATAGGGCATTTTCGCGAATACCGGAACCTCTAGGGGCCTAAACGTAATTTTCTGGGCTTCTGAGGAGCAGTGCCGCCGCGGCACTGGCCCACTGCCGCCGCGGCACTCAAGCCTCGCAGAGTCTATTTTTGTAAATTTTTTGGGGGTCCATTTTGATTATTTGAAAGCCAAAACGACATAGTTCTGTGTTCACAGTTGTTTGGGACCAATGGGAGTACTTCTAAAACCCCAAAACCACCCCAAATTGGCCTATTTAAACCCCCCATTGCTCTTCATTTTAGGGGGGCCAAGTGCAAAAGCTTGAAAAGTTGTAGAGAAGAAGAGAGATAGAGATAGGTTTAGAAGAGAGAAAAGAAGCTTCCTCCTACTATTTTGCTATAGAAAGTGAGTTCTAATCTTGTGTTCTTCCATTACCTCTCTTATACTTCACATCCCAAACACCCCCAATCACCATTCTTGAGCATTCTTGAGTTAGGAAGCTACTTCCATGTCTAAATGTCAAAATCTATGAGTGAAACACCAAGCTACAAGTCCATAATCACATTGATTATCATCTATTGATTGTTATTTATTTACTTGTTCATATTATGTTCATCTCTTCTTACCTCATTTCTTTTTTATTTTTCTTTATTTTCTTACTAGTTCATCATCATCTAAGTGATGACATGAAGTTTGGGGTGAGTGAATCCTTATGGATAGTAGCTCTTGACCTCAAAAACATGTTTGATAGATGATGATCATAACCTCAATACTTCCAAGGTATTCTTGAAATGTATTGAAGTTATGTTCAAAATAAAAATAAATCTCTCCAACAATCTTGCAGGTTTTTGATGATGTGTTTGATGTTGGCATTTTAAGTGGCTATAATCCTTATTGAGTATTGAAAATATGCTTTCAAAACATCTACTTTAAAACCCCTCTCAATCACTCTTCTTTTGGTTTCAAGAAACAAAACCTTGTTTTCTCCAAAATCTTCAAAATAATGAGTCAAAACAGTGAGTGAGCTGAGTTCAAAGATTTCTCTAGAACTCAATACTCAACGTATGGATGCAAGGCCACTTGGAAAGTCTTCCTAACTCATTGGAGAACACCCATGATTTTTGGTTTGACTTGGAAGTACTTGGAAATGGTCCATTTGGACCCAAACATTCCTTCCAGACATTCTGTCTTTGCTGTCACAGCAGCTAGGGCCACTTCCAACTTGTTTTACAGAAACCTTTTCCAAAATGGATGGTCCTAACTTATTTTTTCCTTAAACTTAAATGTCTTATGGAACCTTCTGTATAAAATGGGCCTCTATATCATTAGTTTTCATTTTCTAAGAGTTTTCAACATTTTAGTCGACAGTACGGACTCTGTTTCTGAGTGACCTTCATTGTTTATATGATTTCTCTCAATCTGTGATAGCTATCCACGATTGGCCTTTTGGGTTGTGTTCTAGACACAATAAGGATGATCTCCATAAAACATGATGCATTGAAAACACTCCTAACCCCTCTTTTCAATTTCCAAAAGATCATGCTACTGTTCTGTCCACTATTCACAGCAAGCACCTTTTAACTTTCATTCTTTGATTTGATGCTCATATGCCTTCCAAATTAGTTCATATTTTAGGATGTAGTTCATAATACATTTGTATATATCCCATGATGATTTCATTCATTCATTCATACACATTATAGACTTCTAAGTCATTCTAGGAATCTATGAACACAAAGCACACCACAACCTTGGCACATTCTAGATACATACATTGCATCCATGCAAGATTTGGGGCCTTCATGGCTCCTAATCTAAGAAGATTATAAGGAATGAACTTGATCACACGTTCATGCTTCCCCCGATCTAATCATCCTTTCTAATCCATCCCGGGGATTGAGAGGTCTTCTTTTCTCAAAGATTAACATGCATCATACTAGTTTGCTAAGCACATTTTGATTTCTTTGTTTATTTGTTTCAATAATAATTCATGTCCCCCTTTAGATTAGGAAGTCTTGATCATTTGATACATGATTAGACGATTTTTCCTAGGTTTATTTGTGTGATCTTCCACTTTGGATTGTGTGATATTTGGCTTAGATCTTATGAATGATATCTTATCTTTAGATCTTCCATTTTCAAATTTTCTTATGTGATATAATATACTATCATAGTATTATTTGCCAAACCAAACATAGTATAAGATGATTATTTGGATGCTAATTGAGGCCCGTCGAAAGATGGGGCAAGTTGAGGGTGTTCTAGTCGCGACAAAGGCTCCTTCCTCTCTCGTACCAAAACCCCGAACCAAGTTCTTTGGTTATGAAGGGCCGGTGCCCTTTATCCATTTGGGTGAGTCAAAATTAGGTTTCTTGGTTCCTTAAAGACCAAGTGGCGACTCTGTATCTATTTTCAACAGACCAATTTTCTCTTTCCTTGATTCAAAAAATCAAACAAGTTTCAAAAACAAAATGAAGCGGTGGAAACCCGGTATCCACAATCTGGCGACTCTGCTGGGGATTTTTATTTTAAAACAAAATAATACAGAGGTTTGACTCATAAGAAGCATCCTTAAAATCATCTTTTTACTGTGTTTTGTTCACCGCATTGCACTCTTGCATTTCCCCCCTCCGACTGTGTCTGAAACGCGGCGCTGACATTGTTCAGGTCTTACTGTGCCAGGGCACAAGTCACCGTTGATACTATACCTTCCAAGGTATATCAAAAAGAGTAAAAACCTCCGTGCTGTCTCCCTGACGGTATATTGGAACTCTCGTCAACGGACCCTCTTTGACTAAACCCAGCCTTTGCATATAGATTCCTGTAGAACCTTTCATAGGGCTGTTGATTTATCTTTTCAGATAGGACAATGTGATATAACTGTTGTATGCCCTGACGGGATTACCTGCGCGGTGTAGACGCTTATGTGGCATGAGGCAGAACTTCTTTCTTATGATCCCCAAGGCAATCACTCACATGTGATCACATTGAGTTGACCTGCCTAGGCACCATGACAAGGATGTCTGCTCCATGTTCACAAAGATATACACCGCAAACCTTGTTTGTTGGTCCTAGGACATAGGAGTATGAAAACTGGCTAGACAGTATGATCACCATCATAACCTGTTCCTCCCAGAAACTCTGTCCAGATATCCCAGATATAACCATATTAACCAGTTTCTCCCAGAAATTCTGCCCAGATATCCCAGGTATAACCATATTAACTAGTTTCTCCCAGAAATTCTGCCCAAAATTACCCGAAGTATCCCTGTTATCCCTTGGTGATCACACTGGAAAGTGAGGTTAGCACACTCTATATGGCTAGGACCTTATTTGTTTAGCTGCTATCTATTAGAAATAGAAGCATCATATAGATTAGGGCTTACATCCGCATGCTTGACCCATTTGCATGCACCATTCCCCATCAATCTGCACGCACTGTCTTGAGTCGGTCCACATCACTGTCTTTGTCTGTCTAAAGTCACCACTGTCAAGATCTAATCTAGTCCTCTCAAAATCTGTCAGGTCAGTATAGATTCCCAAGGTCAGCAGTCAGGGTCCTCTTCGTGGGTCAGGAGTTCGGATAATCGATTAATCAGAATCAGCCCGACAGCTTACTTCAGTATGAATAGGGAAGAGTTGGAAAACAAGGTTACTGAATTAGGAGCGACCATAAGCCAGCAGTCCGACAGCCTAGCCCAAGTTCTGAAATTTATGGAAGAACTGAAGCAGCGGCGGCCGCAACCTCCGCCCGGGTTTCCACTACCGGAATTTGAACTACCCCCACCCGAGAATAATGGGGAAGAAGACTGGTTTTAAGGGGTCCCACCGCCTGTGTATGAGAAGAAATTCCAAGAAAAAATGGACAGGGTTGACAAGCTAGAAAGCGTACTGAGGAAAAGCAAAGGGATCAATGACTACATGCTAGATCTGGAAGGCCTTTTTGAGCCTGTTAAGCTGAAACTGCCGGAAAACTTCAAGATGCCTGAAATTGATCGTTTTGATGGAACTGGGAATCCGAAGAGCCATGTAAAGTTCTGCATGAGTGTTTTCCAATCAATGGGCTGTAGCCATGAGCACATCGCAATGTTGTTCCCTCAAACCCTCGCCAAGGCTGCTCTATCTTGGTTTCTGACCTTGGAGGTTTCTAAGATGCGGACTTGGGAAGATATAGCCCAGGTCTTCATTGATCATTACTCCTACAACCAAGAGCTCGATGTCACCATTCGGGATCTGGAGACTACCCGGCAGAACTTCAATGAGTCCTTCGCTGCATTCTTGAGCAGATGGAGGAACCAAGTGGCCCAAATGACCCACTGACCAGTCGAAAAGGAACAAGTCCGGATGTTGATCAAGAATCTATAGCCGCTGTACCATGAGAAACTATTCTACCAGTCCATCTCAACATTTGAAGAACTGTTTGAGATTGGGACTAGAATTGAGGATGCAATCAGGGAAGGGAAAATCAAGAATGAAGGATCACAAAGCCAGTCCAAGAGGCCAAACTACTCCCGAAACTCTTCAGATGTCAACGCCCTTAGTAACCAACCCATGGCCTATTCTCCCCAATCATACCAGCTCACAAACCAAACCAGCTCGCCTAGCCGCCCTTACCAAAATAGGGTACCCCGAGAATTTTCCAAGCTAGATATCTCTCCCTCCGTAGCCTTAGGCCGCCTACTAAAAAAGGGACACCTCCAACTCCTTCAGCCTCGTGCCGATCACCCACCACCTAACTGTGATCTGTCCAAACGATGTGCCTACCACCAAGGCCCAGGTCATGACACCGACCGGTGCATACGTCTCCGCCAAGATATCCAAGACCTTATTGACCGAAGAGTCATTGAGCCACCAACCATTCAACCCCATGTCACCTGAGCCCCTGGCCGATCCTTTCAAATGATCTCCTTCGCTAAGGATTGTTGAAGCTACGTAGAGAGTTGATAGTGTTTGGAACTTCTGCTAAAATAATAATAATAATAAATGGGTCACAAAGACACTCCATTTGAAACCAAGTCGAGTCTGTTCTATATTTTGTGTCTATTTCAAGTTTGATCTTGTGGTCGAGTCTGTCTATCATCAAGTTATTGTGAGTCCGTATCGAGTAATGTAATCCTTCTCTTCTAATGGAATGAAGTCTCATTTTGCCTAATCTGATGTGTATATTCATAAGTGCATGAATCGCTGTACTGAAAATGTCACTCTTCAAATTACCATGGATATTACTCTGGTAATAATTTTTCTACGACAAAACAAAAAAGAATTCTGAAAGGTTAAAGTCGATTTCACGCTGACACTGATGAAGAGCTGGAATTGAATAGTCTTACTTTAAGAATTTAAAGATGCTTTTGCTCAAATCTCGAAAAGACATACTTGAGACTGATTTGGGGCTTGCCCAACACCCTTTCCACCATTTTTACCATTTCAAAGACTTGGGCCCAACCCAATTGATAGCCATGCAAACCTATGCGGAGTTGGTCCTTGATGGTAGCCAAACATTTCAGTGAGTTTCATCTCCACTTTAAAAAAAAAACAACAGAAAAAAAAAAAAAAAAAAAAAGAAAAGAAAAGAAAAGCTCGCTAGGTTGAAAACCCGAAAGGGCACCTAGGCAAAAGTTAGAGCTAAAAAGGTATTGATTTCCAAGATCCGACCCTAGCCAGTCAAAATGATTTTACAAATGAGAGAATAGTACGCTTCAAGGTACATCATAAAAACGTGCCTAGATCACATTTCATAGGCTCGGAACGACCACACATAAATCCCGAGAGCTGACGTGCACATTCCAGAATTTTGAAATTGTGATCAAAAGATCTCACAAAAATCAACCACATGAAAAGTAAAATTGACTGGATAGGCGAAAGTGAAAAGGATCAATCCTCAAAAAATAAAAAAATAAAAAATAAATAAAAAAGAAAAGAAAAGAACGGGAGACTGAAACTGAAACTTCTTATTCAAGGCTACCACAAGTGACCTAAGTTTGAACTCCTTTGACGATTGGTTTGAAAAACCCTCAACCGATTTCTTTTAAGACCTTGCCTTGAACTACGCTCGACCTGATTCCCGCTCAGGGATAGGTAGGCAACCACAACGGTTCGGTCACCCCACCTACCTAAAAATCAACCCGCTTCTTTCCAACCATGGCCCGAACTACGTTGGACCTGATCCCCATTTGGGGGTACGTAGGCAGACTTTCAAAAAGAAAAGAAGGATGGCTCGCTAGGTCAAAAATCCGAAAGGACGCCTAGGCAAAAGTTAGAGCTAAATCCAAGGTGAGCAATAACAAAAGAGAGAAAAGAGCTCGCTAGGTCACCTCACTGGTGCCGAGGCAAAAAGTTATGAGCATTTGAGAGATTAAAGTCACGGTCCTTGTCTCAAGCCAGAAAATCACCTTCCACACTAGGGGCAAACTTCGGCTACTCGCCTCATTTGCCTGAATTTTACTATCTACCCTTCATACAAGGGGCAAACTTCGGTCACCTACCTCGTTTGCCCAAAACCTCCAATAAACCATTGTCCAAACTAGGGGCAAACTTCGGTCACCCACCTCGTTTGCCTATGAATTCCACTTCGTACACCTCAAACTAGGGGCAAACTCCGTTTGCCTAACACGATCCCTTCACACCAAGGGCGAGTTTTAATGTCACCAAGTTGTTTTGAATTTTTTTGAAATGGAGCATCTTTTATTCTAAAAGCTAAGGCACTAATTCAAAGCACTTCTGGGGAGAAGTAGAGAATCGATTAGATCAATAGGCAGGAATTTTCGAAAACCAGATTTATCAGCAAAGTGCTGACATATCAAGATGAGGAGTGAACATAAATGATGAGCGGTACATCATTCATGATGAAGGCACATTGGATCGTGGCAATTTGAGAATTTCATGTCCAAGTCAATCCTTCTTTATTTGAGTCAGTAGTAATCTGATCACAAGTGTGTCAGAGACCAAGGTTTCATACAAACTAACCCAACTTTCCTTGTCGTTCCTGTTAGGTCCATTTGTTCTGATGGTCTCAAATGTGTGGGTTAAAGGTGATTCCCAATTATATTTATATAAAAAAAAAAAAAAAAACTTTGGATATAAGCAGAAGTACCAAACATTATTACTACACCAGTCAAGGTCGCAACATGAGAAGTGTCCCAGGTATGAGTGGCATAAACTCGTAAGTGGTTACAAACTACAAACCAATAGTTGTTTCTCAAGGCGGCTGATCGGAGGAAATATCGCCAACACCAAGAAACTATTGCTGATAAGGTGTGTCGATGAGACGTGTTGTTAAGGTGTTTTAGGACCCAAAGTTCAGATGTTTTGATAAGATGTGTTTTAGGGCCCAAAGTCCAGATGTTTCAATAAGATGTGTTGCTTAAGGATCAAAGTCCAAGTGTGTTGTTGAGGAGGAGCATCAGATGTGTCGAGGAACATCAGAAGAGAGTATTGTTGAAGAGGAGCAACGGGTGTGTTAAAGAGTTGAGGAACATCGGATGTGTTGAGGAGCATCAGATTTGTTGAGAAGCATCGTTGAAGAGTTGAGGAACATCAGATGTGTTGAGGAGCATCGGATTTGTTGAGTAGCATCAGAAGAGTTGAAAAGTATCATTGAAAATTCGAGGAGCATCGCTAAGATTTGAAGAACATCGTTAAGAATCAAGAAGCATTGAGAAGCACCGTCGAAGATTTGAGGAACAACATAAGCGCCGTCAAGAATCGAGGATCTTCATTGAAATTTGAGAAGCACCGTTGAGACTTTGAGAGTCACCTGGTCCATAGTATCACAATTAAGGGGAGCACGAGTCTAGAGAGTCACTTCACCCAACACAACAAATTGGCCATAACATGACACATAGCCCATCAGTCGCGGCACATACAAATCACAAAGCCCACTAGGAGTGGTAAACACACCATAAGCGTGCTTTTGAGCACCACAGCGTTCCTTTGAGCACCACACTCTTCCTTGAGTAAGACCTCCAAGACGAGCTCCCTCACAAGTCTATTAGTCGTAGCGAAGCATAGATCACCAAGCCCACTGAGAGTGGCAAATACACTGAACACATGTACTAGGACCACAAGCGTTTTAGAACACAATACAGGCACAACACAAGTCCACTCGGAGTGGTACTCCCCACAGCACCAATTCATGCTAGGATCAGAACACTAGACATGATAGGACTTAGGACAAAATTCATATCACATCCATGCATAACATATCACTCTTATAGCATAGCATCCGCCTGATTGTTGTGTATGTGCATGTGTGATTTATTCCTTTGTGCCCTGAACTACGCCCTGGTTTGATTCCCCTTGGGATACGTAGGCAGCTCACGCAGAGCATGACCAGCACTGACCTCAGCATCATTGCATCTTCTGCAACGCTTTTTATCCTAAATCTATAGCCTCCAAAAAGTCCTGTCTCTTCAAAACTTTGGCACTCGCTTGCGACATGCGTTGCCTCGCAAGTTCCTGCCAAAGAGGGGCAAACTGTAGACACCCCATTTTTTCAGCTATCAAATTTAGGAGACCCATAGCTTGGTGGTTCACAATGATCGTAACAGACTCTAAAGGACTCTTGGAAGTCAGCTCTATCTCTCAGAATGCTCAGAATGACCAAAATACCCCTAAAAGCCCGAAAACTCCCAGATTTGATCCCGAAGTTCTGAAAACATGCTATGTCATAATAAAAATGATAAAATGAGTTTTTAAGTAAAACCAGATGAAATCAGCAGCTTCCAAAGACCCCCGGAAATCCCGGAAGTTCCCCGAAAGTCCCCGTTGACCGGTTTGACCAAGGTTTGACCAGGTTTGACCAAAATTGTCCGAATTCACCGGAATCATTAGAAAAGTATTAAAATGAGTTTTAAAAGAGAATCGAGCGAAAACGTCGGCTCCTGGGAGCTCCCGGAGGTTCCCAGAACTTCCTGGGAATCCCACGTTTGACCAGTTTGACCAAGATTTGACTTTGGAATCGGGGCACCAAAACAATTTTCAAATATTTTTCATGGATACTAGAGGTCAATAGCCTTCCAACGGTATATCGCACATAATTCCTGGATTTAAAACGAATTTATTTTGAATTTCCGAAGGCGAAAAGGCGATCAAATCAGCTTTTATCGCGAATACCGCAAAACTTTTAAAAGTGACCTATCCCCAAACTATTTTTTATGTAAATTAGACTCCATTACCTTTCCAACGGTATATCACAACCTCAATTTGGAGTTCGTATGCATTTTCTGTGAATTTTGGACAAAATAGGGCATTTTCGCGAATACCGGAACCTCTGGGGGCCTAAACGTAATTTTCTGGGCTTCTGAGGAGCAGTGCCGCCGCGGCACTCAACCCTCGCAGAGTCTATTTTTGTAATTTTTTTGGGGGTCCATTTTGATTATTTGAAAGCCAAAACGACATAGTTTTGTGTTCACAGTTGTTTGGGACCAATGGGAGTACTTCTAAAACCCCAAAACCACCCCAAATTGGCCTATTTAAACCCCCCTATTGCTCTTCATTTTAGGGGGGGCAAGTGCAAAAGCTTGAAAAGTTGTAGAGAAGAAGAGAGATAGAGATAGGTTTAGAAGAGAGAAAAGGAGCTTCCTCCTACTATTTTGCTATAGAAAGTGAGTTCTAATCTTGTGTTCTTCCATTACCTCTCTTATACTTCACATCCCAAACACCCCCAATCACCATTCTTGAGCATTCTTGAGTTAGGAAGCTACTTCCATGTCTAAATGTTAAAATCTATGAGTGAAACACCAAGCTACAAGTCCATAATCACATTGATTATCATCTATTGATTGTTATTTATTTACTTGTTCATATTATGTTCATCTCTTCTTACCTCATTTCTTTTTGATTTTTCTTTATTTTCTTACTAGTTCATCATCATCTAAGTGATGACATGAAGTTTGGGGTGAGTGAATCCTTATGGATAGTAGCTCTTGACCTCAAAAACATGTTTGATAGATGATGATCATAACCTCAATACTTCCAAGGTATTCTTGAAATGTATTGAAGTTATGTTCAAAATAAAAATAAATCTCTCCAACAATCTTGGAGGTTTTTGATGATGAGTTTGATGTTGGCATTTTAAGTGGCTATAATCCTTATTGAGTATTGAAAATATGCTTTCAAAACATCTACTTTAAAACCCCTCTCAATCACTCTTCTTTTGGTTTCAAGAAACAAAACCTTGTTTTCTCCAAAATCTTCAAAATAATGAGTCAAAACAGTGAGTGAGCTGAGTTCAAAGATTTCTCTAGAACTCAATACTCAACATATGGATGCAAGGCCACTTGGAAAGTCTTCCTAACTCGTTGGAGAACACCCATGATTTTTGGTTTGACTTGGAAGTACTTGGAAATGGTCCATTTGGACCCAAACATTCCTTCCAGACATTCTGTCTTTGCTGTCACATCAGCTAGGGCCACTTCCAACTTGTTTTACAGAAACCTTTCCAAAATGGATGGTCCTAACTTATTTTTTCCTTAAACTTCAATGTCTTATGGAACCTTCTGTATAAAATGGGCCTCTATATCATTAGTTTTCATTTTCTAAGAGTTTTCAACATTTTAGTCGACAGTACGGACTCTGTTTCTGAGTGACCTTCATTGTTTATATGATTTCTCTCAATCTTTGATAGCTATCCAAGATTGGCCTTTTGGGTTGTGTTCTAGACACAATAAGGAAGATCTCCATAAAATATCATGCATTGAAAACACTCCTAACCCCTCTTTTCAAGTTCCAAAATATCATGCTACTGTTTTGTCAACTATTCACAGCAAGCACCTTTTAACTTTCATTCTTTGATTTGATGCTCATATGCCTTCCAAATTAGTTCATATTTTAGGAAATAGTTCATACTACATTTTTATATATCCCATGATGATTTCATTCATTCATTCATATAAATTATAGACTTCTAAGTCATTCTAGGAATCCATGAACACAAAGCACACCACAACATTGGCACATTTTAGATGCATACATTGCATCCATGCAAGATTTGGGGCCTTCATGGCTCCTAATCTAAGAAGATTATAAGGAATAAACTTAATCAAACGTTCATGCTTCCCCCGATCTAATCATCCTTTCTCATCCATCCCGGGGATTGAGAGGTCTTCTTTTCTCAAAGATTAACATGCATCATACTAGTGTGCTAAGCACATTTTGATTTCTTTGTTTATTTGTTTCAATAACAATTCATGTCCCCCTTTAGATTAGGAAGTCTTGATCATTTGATACATGATTAGACGATTTTTCCTAGGTTTATTTGTGTGATCTTCCACTTTGCATTGTGTGATATTTGGCTTAGATCTTATGAATGATATCTTATCTTTAGATCTTCCATTTTCAAATTTTCTTATGTGATGTAATATACTATCATAGTATTATTTGTCGAACCAAACATAGTATAAGATGATTATTTGGATGCTAATTGAGGCCCGTCGAAAGATGGGGCGAGTTGAGGGTGTTTTAGTCGCGACAAAGGCTCCTTCCTCTCTCGTACCAAAACCCTGAACCAAGTTCTTTGGTTATGAAGGGCCGGTGCCCTTTATCCATTTGGGTGAGTCAAAATTAGGTTTCTTGGTTCCTTAAAGACCAAGTGGCGACTCTGTATTTGTTTTCAACAGACCAATTTTCTCTTTCCTTGATTCAAAAAATCAAACAAGTTTCAAAACAAAACGAAGCGGTGGAAACCCGGTATCCACAGCATGGATGAAACAAAAGAAAATGAATAAAACAAAAATGAAGTTCTTTAGGTTGAAAACCCGAAAGGGCACCTTGGTAAAAGTTAGAGCAAAAAAAATAGAAAAGGCTCGCTAGGATGAAAACCCAATAGGGCGCCTAGGCAAAAGTTGGATCGAAAGAAAAAAAAAAAGAAAAAGAAAAAGGGGTAAAGGCATTATACCATAATCAAACTTGTGCTTACTAAGATGAACCTAATCGTGAAATACTGTGAGCACCAGTTATGACCTTAGCATTGACTATTGATCTGTCAAATCTTTCTTGAATCTAAATGTGATTGAGATTGAAATTCATTAGTTTGATTAAACTTCCAATGTCATTTTTCCTAAGATCAAAAGTCTCTTGCCATGATGGAACTACGTTCGACTTGATTCCCATCAGGGGATACATAGGCAACCTCTCAAAATGTTCGGTCTCACCCATGTTTAAGTCTCACATTTTTAATACCTTGGTCTTTCCTTTGTCTAAACCCACTTCTCAGTTTTGATATTATGCTAGCCATTTTCATGTTTGGAACTATGTTTGACCTGATTCCAACTAGGGGATACGTAAGCAACTTCTCAAAAGATTCAGTCTCAACCATTAACCCAAAACCATTTTCCCTTCATACTATAGGCAAGGCCCCCTTGAATCTTGTATGCTTGCTTTACTCGTATACTAGGGGCAAGCCCCATCATGGACTTTAAAGTCAATTACTTGACGAATAAATCCTTATCCGACAGATATCCTTTGATTTTAAACAACCTCGTGCATTTTGTCCTCCATACACGGGGCAAGTCCTTATTCCAAAATTCATATCAGTAGTATACAAGGGGCAAGCCCTTCACTCTGTGGGTTTAGTTTGATTACTGGAAGAATTCATCACTCATTGATTTACACACAAGGGGCAAGGCCCTCCACCACCCGTTCTATCTTATGGAGTCTAAACCCTTGTCTTATACAAGGGGCAATCCCCCTTCTGCTCTATTTGTTTAGCTAAGTTCAACCCCTTGTCATACACAAGGGGCAAGCCAAGTCCAAGTCCCTTGTCATAAACAAGGGATGATGTTATTTTGAGATGATGTCTTCATATGAGTTTAGATAGAATCGTATTTTTTGCTCTTTGGTTAGAAATGAAAGTTTGAGGCATTATGCGGAGAGAGTAATGAATTGATTAACAACACGATTAGGAAAAATTTCAATCCTTGAATTTGTGCATGAAGTCTCATCTCAAAGAATTGGGTGAATAACAAAATAGCAAAAAGAATAATCTATATCATGCGTAAGATACGTCACTCGTAGTAAGGCACTCTGTCAAAAGAAAATAGAAATAATGTTAGTGTCTTTGGTTGAGTTTTAAATACAAGTTAGACTCATAGACTGTGTGGGTGTATCACGAGCAATAATATTTAAAGTGTAAGGAATAAATAAAAGAGTCCATGAGCACTTGCGTGATCTTCTTAAATTAGTTGTGTTCATAGCATTATTGCATCATCAAGCATTAACATCTAAACTAAGGGCAATGTTCACATCTCTCGGATTTCATAAATTTAATCCCCACAATTTTAAGGGTATCCATAATAATGATTGTGCAATGCATATGTGGTTTGCCTTCTGTGGCTCTATAATGTTTTCTTTTTAAGAGAAGTTTGCCTTTACTTGCTATACATGGTTTTTATAGTTGAATCAGTGTCCCCTGCATAGCATGATGATTTTATTGCATATTCATTTTAGTTTCATGTACCACACTCATTGTTTGACTTAAATGGCTCGACGGTATGCTTCCTGAAGAGTAGTTGGCTGTTATAGGCTATACATGTTGACAGTTAAATGAGCATCCCTCACATTTGCATGAGCATATATATTCGAATAATATTTGAGACATATACCACATTCATTCTTTGCCTTTAATGGCTCTATGATTGCGTATTTTTAGAGTAGTTCGCCTTCTGGGCTCTATATATGTGTTGATTGTATTTGCACATTAGTTTTAATGAACATCCCTATTGAGTTGTGCACCGCCCTCGTTGTTCGCCTTAAATGGCTCAACAATGTCGTTTCTTGAAAGTAGTTCACCCCTTTACATTTAACTAATAAGTGGGCAACCCTACATTCGCATATGGAATCTTTTGAGCATTTTCTTGAGATCACTCATTGCATTGATCCTTGCATTCCCCAAGCAGAATAGTTTGCATCTTTGGCTCTATGTTGCATTGCATTGCATTGATTGATTCTCATAATGATAATCCTTGATTTGATTTTTAGTGATTAATAAGTGGATTCTAAATGCTAAATAAGAATCTTTGAATAAAATTTGAATATGAGGATAATAGGACCAAGATTTAGAGAGAGAAAATGAAGAGATAATGAAGAAAGAGGAGCAACTTTTGAGAGAAAACAAGAAAATTTTGAAATAGGAAGTAAATGAGGAGTAAAATGCCTAAAATAGAGGCTGAGAGCCATGGTGGCTCTCTCAGAATGCCGCACGACACTCTCCCAGTGCCACCATGGCACTCAACCCAGTTTTTCTAGATTTGTGCATTTATGCCCCTGTAATGCCCTGTTTGGTCCCCGAATCCATTTTTAGCTCTGAATTGATTCTTTTGATGCATTTTTGATCAATTTTTCATGATGTTGAGTGATTGGAAACATTTATAAGATATCATTTGCATGCATATGAATCCCCTGCATAGCATTTTGTCTCATTTAGCATTGCATGACATTAATTGCTAAACGTTCCGCATTGTTGCATTCGTTTGTTCAAGCAAGTTTCGAGTAGTGTGTTGTACTCCTCGTTAACCCTGAGAGTTCCAAAAGTATCATTTTCCAGTCGAGTGATGTCACATTTGTTCCCTAAGAAGAACATTGAATTCTAGTTACACGGCATTACCTTTCGAACTGTCGTACCAGTCGAATTGAGTGAAGCCTTGAATCATATGTAGTGCTCCTGGTTTGCCTTAACGACTCCACGAGTACCTTTTCCCCAGCAAAGTTACATTGCATTGCATCGTATCACATGGTTTTCCTTAAATGGCTCCATGAATTTGAGTTCCCCAGTAGAGTTGTCCTTCTCACTGGCTCAAAGAGTTACACTCGCAAATGTCGATAGTCACATTGGTAGTCGCAGTTGTGAATGCCCGTGATGTTCACCGTAATTGGCTTGTCACCGTATGTTTGAGGTCCAGTTCACCTTAAGTGGCTTTGGAGACCTCCTTATCTCCACCTAGCACAAAGAGGTATATACGGAGATATCATAAAGCCCTCAAGATGAGGTAAACCCGTCATGAAGCCCTCAAGATGAGGCAAGCACTCTTTATATTTGCTTGCAATTATGGTTCATCACTGCGTATCTTAGGTCCAGTTCGCCTTAAGTGGCTCTAGAGACCTCCTTGTCTCCACCTAGCTCGAAGACCTACGCACAGAGATGTCATGAAGCCCTCAAGATGAGGCAAACATATTGTGAAGCCTTCAAGATGAGGCAAGTAGTGATGATGTTTTCATGTATTATGGCTTATCACTGTGTATCTTAGGTCCAGGTTGCCTTAAATGGCTCTGGAGACCTCCTTGTCTCTACATAACTCGAAGAGCTATGCATGGAGGTGTTGAGAAGCCCCAAAGATGAGGCAATTTCATTGTTGAAGCCCTTAAGATGAGGCAAATTCTAGGCGAAGCCCTCAAGATGAGGCAATTTTGTTGTTGAAGCCATTAAGATGAGGCAAACCCTTATGGTGAAGTCCTCTAGATTGAGGCAACCTGTTGAATTATCGGTAATAGGACACCCCTGTTGAATCATCCATAAGAGGACATCCTCATTAAATCGTCCGCGATAGGACACTCCCATTGAATCGTCTATGATAGGACATCCCGTTAAATTATCTGCAATAGGACACCCTATTGTGATCATTTGTGGTTCTAGATGGAACAATCCCCGCGTATCTTGCATGTTAGCATTAGTTTGAGTCTCAAATCATTCATTGTGTTTTACTTGAATTATTGCTTACATGTGGAGTCCTTAGTTGAACTACGGTTCGTCTGATTTCCTGTGAAGGAATACGTAGGCAGTTCTTTCGAGCGCGACCACTTGATTTTCGGGGTTTTCTTTCTGTGCTTGTTTGTATGTTTTGATTTTCTCGATTTTCTTCATGAAATCTTCCATACTCACTAAAAGTTTGTCATGCATGCTTTGATATTCCTTTATGACGCGCGTTGCTTGCAAAGCTCTGTCAAAGATGGACAAACTGTAGACACCCTATTTTGGTTCTTCCATTCAACATAAGGGACCCTGCATCAAGAACAACATGATGATTGGAATCAGGATTTGTTAGTTATATGAAGCAGAACTCCGTCAAGCACCGTGGTCTACGAGATATGATAGAATAACCCCTAGGAAGATTTAAGAACATTAGAAATTCAATTTAGAGACAAAAACCCAAAATAAAATATTTTTCTACGTAAAATGACCAAAATATTTTTATTAAACCAATTACCATTACCCAAGCCAAAATTTGGATCCTGGGGTGGGATCCCAAGTAAAATGTTTTTAAACCATAGCCCAAACCTTGTTTTTGGTCAAATAATTCCCAAATAATTTGTATACCAAAATAACCTTCAAAGCCCATTACAAGCAGTCATTTTTAACACAGCTTTAGTATTTTAACCATAACTCTTAAACCAGGAAGAGTTTGGGCCTAAAACCACTTGAAATGGATAGTAAATTTCCTGGGCATATAAATCTATAGTCTTAAGCCCAATTTGAACTTAAAATGAGTGAAATATGGCCTTTTAAAGCTGGCCTATAGTGCAGTGATGGGATTGAAATACCCAAATCGGGATTTCTATCTTATTTTATTTTTAGAGACTTTTCAAATTCAAAAATTAGTGTTTTTAGTTTCCAAAACTCTCTAAAAGGATTAGGATAGAATTTAAAAGCTTCCATATCTTAACACTTCAAAATAGCCTAAGTACAAGCCTTTAAAGCTTGTATCTCCATCCCACATCGCTTAAACGCAGAAAACACAACCCAAATCTCAAACAATAAATAGAGAACTTTACCCCACATATTCTCTATACCTAAAAAGTCTAAGGATTAAAGAGCCTAGGAAATCCTCTGGAGGATTCTAAAGCACTCCTAGAAAGTCCTTAGGAAAAGTCTAAGCTTTTCCAGAGTTAGGATTGAGTCTTGGAGTCCGTGGTGCCAGCGAAGCTCTACTGGAGGAGCATTTTGAGGGGCGTTCTTAGGGTAAGTTCTTCCTTTTTATTTTTCTGCTTTTATTTTCTGTTAGATCTTTAAAGTTCTAGGATAGTTTTAATTTAGTGTTTGTAGTATCCTTTAAAGTAGAGTTATCCCAGGCGAAGCTATCCCTCTGTGTTGGGGTAGCCAGAGCCTAGGGGGGTTGGTATCCAATCCATGGATATCCAATCTCCGAGGACAACATAGCCTTAATTGGATCTACGAGTTTAGATCTAAGGCACTCATATATGAATCTTGTTGTAATTCATATTAATTGAGATACTAGTCTATCTATGTTATCTATGTTTATATTCATGCATGGTAGTTATTATCCATATTTTATCCATACACATGCACACTATCCTCACTTAGAATAGTAGGTTATCCATACTAGGGATAACACTTAATTAGGCTTACACATGCACACTACTACACATAGTAGTCATGTTTTACATACACGCTATCTAGTCATGTTTTACATACACGCTATCTATGCCTAGAGTAGTAGGGTATTCTCGAATCATCCTGTATATTATGCTGTTATTATCCTAACCATGGTCAATTAGGGATAATTTGGAATGCTATACTATCCCGGATAAGTTCTCCTGCATCCCTCTTATTTATTGCTTTCTTAGGATCATATAGAAGGATGCTTAGGTAGGCAAAATACAGATTTTAAATCCTTACATAATTGCTTGTGCACAGATATCATGTTTTTCTTTGGTTTTTTTCACGTTTAATTTTATTTTATTTCCTTTCGTATGCATAGAGAAGTGTAGTAATACATTTAGTCCCCGACTTACTGTTTTAGCACATGCATTGCATGTAATTGCTTAGCTTCTTGCACGATTTCCTTTAATTAGTTGTTTATAACTTGAATTAGGATTGCATTAAAAATAAATGAAATGGTCCACATAATGTCTAGTCAAACACCTTGAAAGCTGAGTAGAGGCCAATCTTACGATGGGGCAAGAGGGGGTATTTTAGCATGATCTAGCCCCTTCCTTTCTCATACCTTAACCCCGAACCGAGTTCTTTGGTAAGGACAGGGCGGTGCTCTCTATTCGTTGGACTTGATAGATTTAGTTTACTTGGTTTCCTTTATCAAACCAAGTGGCGACTCTATTGGTGTGGATCTCTCTGGATTTAGCCTTGTGGGATAAAACATGGATTACTTACTCGTATAGCTTCGGATATGGATCATGGGCATCAATTGTTGCCCCGGGCTGGATAAAAAGCCCCATGGAATCCAAAATGCGAGTAATCCAAATTGGTCAGATCGGATAAAGGCTAATGAAGGGTGGTGAACCTCACTCATGGTTGTTGACATGAGATTTGAAATGGTATCAATCAAGCGGGCTTAATCGTTCTAGGCCCTAAGCTTGGTTTGGGTACCCACACTCACCTTACCGGGAAAAGAAAGAAAAGGAAAGGAAGGGAGAAAGCACCAACAACATCTCGCTATTGCTCACCTCACTTATGCTCGTCATTGCTCACCTCACCTGTTCTTCACCGTCATTCACCTCACCGTTTAACTGTCAGATGTAAAGAGGAAAAGTGCTATTGAGCTTTTCTGTTTCATTATCTATACAAATCTTTACATAAAGTGCTTTTCTGCTAGATTGGATTTGAAGATCATTAAATCTTGCTCCACTCTATCTGATTTGAAGAACAATGGTACCACAACCCTCCTCCACCAGATCTGATTTGAAGAACAAAGGTACTACAACCCTATCCCTAACCTTTAGATTGCTTGTTATACACTAAAAGTCAACTACATCTATTAGCTTACATTTTATATTTCGGGTTCCAATCGTTAGGCTTAGATGTCAATTTCTGAATTTAACCTCTTTGTTTTTTAAATTACTATTGTTAATTTAGGATGTATTTTCAACTAAAAATTTTACCATTTGTATGTAAAAGTAATTGATAATAGAATGTAATGGTGAACCAATTTTTTGGCATTCCTGTCAGTTCCTCTCAAAAGTTGACTGCATGATTTTGTTTAATCAGAATATGTTCTTCATTGTCCTTGTAGTGTTTGGTAAATGTTAACAATAGTGTGAATGTCAGATGAGTGTAGTATAGTTTTGCTAGAGTTGGAGAATATCTCTAGTTCAGTTTTGACGAGTTTTAGGTTTTCCAAGTTTTGGTAATGTGAGTTTGTATGCCCCAGAGTAGCAAAAAATAGGGAAAATTAAGCTCCTTATTGGATCCAAAAGGTCATAACTAGTTGCGTCACCTGATTGTCCAATGATATAAAACGAACCAAGAAAAAAGTGATATTGAAAGTTGGCAAGCTCATCATTACATAACCATGAGGTTTTTAAATTATTACATCATTCGGGGTTAAACATAGCTTAAAGCACTGCGTGCCATTACAAATATTGGTCCCAAAAGATACATAATTCTAAATATAACAAAACAACTTATGAATGGATAAATGATGTTCTGGTCTGTTTGCTTCGGCTCGTTTAGCTGAATCCTTCTTCAACATATTTCTCATCTACATAACTCTCATGAGTGGCATTATTACTTGCATAGTTATTACCCTGAAAGGCTAAAAATGGGAATGCCCAGTGGCATGAATGTCATTAGCTTGCGAAAGCTAAGTGAGACATGATAACTTACAAAGATACTAACACATGTAGCAGGATAGTAATTTTAGTCATAAGAAAATTTGATAGCCGTTGATAAAGAAAACCCGAAGTAACATATTTCTTGTCTTCATTGTTATTAGTGCATCCGTAATCGTGCAATGACAACTAACTCCTACAACCAAGTATTTGAAGAGAATACACATGACTGACTCGACTCAACTCCTGAACTCCCTTACTCATTATAAACTGACATTTCATGAATCATTCTCTTGTGTGATGTCGTTATTTTAGAATAGCATGCCAATACAAAAGTCGCTTGATTAGTATACCATTCTTGCCAATTCAAAGGCCGCAAGAGCGTGGTAGCATGTCAATACAAAAGCTGACTAAATCAAGATATTCAAGGTTCGTGACCTTTTACAATTCTTCTAATTCAATGGCCACAAGAGAATGGTAGCGTGCCAATCCAAAAGCTAACTTCATACAAACATATGTCTATGACTCACATTTATTGAACTCAACAACATTGAATTGACCTCCGCGGTCTGGTTATCCCAACCCAACATTTGATAACTTACATAAAACCAAGCCTCACTATTATGACATAAGTGATTATATGATTATAATTCCATTCTCACAAAGTTGTCTTATCATTATGCACAAACACATTGAACATTTCGTATAATCGTTGTTGACGCCAAGCAAGTCTTAATATAGGTACTAGGATATGTAATCTCTGTATTACAGTGTTTCAGGACGTAAAAATATTAAGAATATTATTATGGCCGCTTGAACAGACTTAAAACTGCTTAAAACAAAATCTGCTAAAATTGTTCTACAAGATCGATCTTAGGGTCTGTTTCCAAAATTTTGATTTTTGAACAAGTTGTAAACTGATTTGGTTTAAGGTCTAAATATAAAAAGTTCTTCTTTTAGTACCACCTTTCTAAAAATTCTATTTTCAAGTCTCCAAGTGTCTGTTTACCAATAATAAAGCAAAGTACAACACATATAGCTCTATGTACAACTTTGTTAACACATCACAAATGACAAACATAAGTTCCTAATAACATTTATGAACATAAGAATACAAGTAATCACACTTAGCAACTCAAAATAATAGTCAAAATGAAGTTTTAAGAAAATAGTGCATAGGACCAATCTTGGGTAGCATCAATCCTGATAGGATCAATCTTATGGTCTTCTTCTTCGCAAAATTCAAAAAATAGAGCATGATTTGGGCAGTCTTGAAGTTAGCATTTAATTCATCTTTGGGGCTTCTAAACTTCAATATGGTAGTATATAAGTAAGTTGGGAGACTCACCTTGATTAATTGTGGTGTTTGTGAGTTAGGTTTGAGTTCCAAAGCATGAACCTTCAAGCTTTAATGGAGGTACTTTCCTAACTTCTTCTTCTTCCTAACTCTTACTGAACTTTCTCTCTCACTCTAACACTTAGAATTTCAGAGGTAAACATGTAAAGTGTGGGTGTGTGAATGAGAGGGGCTTTACTTTCTCTCTATAAATGTGTGTATATATGAATGTACATACTGAGATTGAATCATAACTTGTAGCTCTTGCTCAGAATATTCATGATTGATCCAAAAGTTAATTTGCTTGCAAGGATCAACAATGGCCATGTGATGAGATAAACTTTGGCCAATGGATGAAGGGGAGGCCAATGGTGGTCATGTGGTTATGCTAGGAGGGTAGTGATGGTGAAGAGGTGGTGAATTGACAATACCATGGATTGATTTTCAGTCATGTATATATATATGTATAGCTTCCTTGGGTGCAAGAATAAATGCCATGTTGGTGTTTGTGTGTGGCCGACGGTCATGGTTATCATATAGAGGTGTAAGGACTATTATGATGGTGATGATGGGACAAAGTATAGAGTCATATGGGGGCTGTAGTTTGACAGAGATGGAGTAGTGGTAATGATGAGAACATAGTGACTGGAATTTGTCTCTATCAAAACAAAGGCTAGGATCGATCTTCATAAGATCGATCCTAAAAGAATCGATCATGGGTTCTGTTTTAGTAAATAATCCCAAAGTGTAAACCAAATACATTAATGAACTTAGAATGTCATGCCCCGACGTAGCATAAATTAGGAAAGTTTTTCATTTCCTTTTATGGACTCATAGGTCATGACAAGTGAACATAACCAATTGTCCCTGCAACTAATAACTTAATAACATTTCTAAAAGCAGAGGATACTAATAAAAAAGCTCCAAATTATAAACTTACTAAACTATTACATCAGTCATTGTCTTAGGCACAAACCGCCCTTATTCAAATTCCAATATAGGGTTTATTATAACTCTAAAATTTTAAACCATAAGTAAAGGTAAATCAGTCCTTCTGGAAATCCACTGGTCTCTAACTAGCATAGTCGAAATACTCTGTGGTTGCTCCTGACCTGGAAATCTGGGCATGAAGTCCAGGGCGCATCAATGCCATTAGCTTATGCAAGCTGGTGAGTAAAACAAACATATACCCATGATGCATATCTAAGCATATATAACAACGTTACAGTTTAAAATTTAAAACAATAATTCCAAGTGCCAACTTCAACTATTATAACCACGGGAAGGTAATAAGCAAATGAATATGTGACCGTGCATGAACAATGTAACATCTCATCTTACCGACTCTTTTCTCTCGACAAAATACAAGATCACATCATCCAAACTTCCTCGTTTTAGTACCTTGAAACATTCAAGCAGTCACACTATACTACAACGGGTACTAGGGAATGTCCAGTCACCTTGATCAATGGCAACACACTAAAATACCACCACGGCATACTAGCGATAATCTCGATTAGTATCCGCAACATGGGTATCAAGGAGTGTCCGTGGAGGCGTCACAAACTATAGCACTACCACGGGTGTGAGGGAGTGTCCAATTTTCCACCGTCATATTGAAAAGGCTCCCTAAAACCAGATCATTACGATATCCATTGCCTTGATCCATAACATAACACTATAGTACTACCACGGCATACCAGAGATAATCTTGATTAGTATCCGAAACTCAAGTACTAGGGAGTGTCCATAGAGGCAACCCATACCAACACATGATCCCTTTTACTCTTTTCACACTTTCTCACATACTATGCATGTAGACTCAACCGCGACCCTACCATGCATGTCAATTTCATGAGTTGTAATATCATTTTAATCCCGAATTCGAATATCCATACGAACATAAATCTCAGTCTTAATCGTTCTTATTAATCTAGTTCTTAAGCATAAGTATAAAAAAATAGTACATCATTAAAAATAATTCCTTAAAACTTTCAAAACGTTATTCAAACAGTCCCTTGTTGAAAGATGAACAAACTGTCCAAAATGCCATGTCTCACGCGCGCAAGCTGCACGAGCGATCGAGCCATTTTTGTGAAATTTGTTAAAAGTTCATTTATGCTAAAAGTTGTACAGGTCGCATCAAGCTGGTCACGCGCAAGATGAAACAGAGTTGTCTTTTTCTTCATTTTTCCCCTATTTTTATTTTCAAACACGAAATTTACCCATTTCTGAATCTTGTTTTAAATATATCATGCAATATATGGATTTCTTCATTTTTTCCTCAAGGATTGCTAATATACAATCGAATTAACATGAATTAAAACGTAGCTCTCGAAATGTGTGAAAAATTGAGAGACGACAGAACTTTAAATCCACCGTTCATCGCGATACGGATGAATTGAGCCACAGTATTTGAACCACAGCCTAATGAGTCTAAGATCTTCAATTTCCAATTCACAAAATTGAAAATTTGGTTGAGTTTTACGAAACTCCAGTTTTCAAAGCTTTAATGGTGACTCTAAATACATACATATATACGCATGTATATCTACAGAATATAACTTATAAACATATGGGGAGTGAGTTTGAATTACTCACAGAGATGATTGGATAGAAATTTAGCGTGTTGAGAAAACTGCCGTAAATTTCGTCGTCTTGAATTTCTTCTCATTCTCTCTTGATATATATACATATAAGAATGTAACTATGTATGTGTATGTGTATATATACAATGTGATTGTGTATGTGTGTGTATATTGTGAGAGGAAGAGAGATTGTAAAGCAATTGAGTTCGTAGAGAGAGATTCAAGTACTGTGAGAGTTTTGAGAGGTATATATATACTGTCTTCCCAATTTGGGGTCCATGTAACCTATGGATTTTCTCCGGTGTGGTGAGCTCACATGCTCCCACACATACAACTGCGATATAGTCGCAGCTTTAAAATAATAAATGGTATTTTTTGATTGAAATAAAATACTAAAAATTGCATTAACATAGGAATTAAATTCCTGGTTGTATAAAAATATCGTTAAGGTTTCAAATCCATAGTGAGTATTTCATTATTTACAAAAATTAAGGTTGACCCCAAACAAATGTTTATATATATATTAAAAGTACATTTTGCGCCAAGAGGTTATTCTTATAGTCTCCAATATAAAATAAATTTTGGAAATCATATCAGAGTGTCTCATTCATAGAAATGAAATATAAAATTTATCAATGAAAATGAAATAACAGGGTATTACACTCTACCCACCTTAACAGAGATTTCGTCTCGAAATCTGAGCTAACTAATCCTGAAACAATTCTGGATATCTATTCCTCTGTCGGACTCTAACTCCCACGATGCTTCTCCCTCGTCATGATGCCTCCATTAAACCTTAACCAAAGGTACATCCCTTCTCTTCAGCCTCTTGATACTCTGGTCAAGAATCTTCACGGGTCTATCCTTATAGATAACATTCTGACTCATCTCAATATCATCAAAATTTACCATATCTACCAGATCTGGTATATATTTCTTCAACATACTGACATGGAATATGTTATGAACACCAAACATCTTTGGTGGCGACGCGAATCGATAAGCCACTTTCCCCACACATTTCAGTATCTCAAACGGCCCAATGAAGCGAGGTGCCAACTTCCCTCTTTCCTGACCAAAACATACTACTCCCCGAATTGGTAAAATCTTAAGAAGTACGTGATCACTAATACTGAACTCCAAATTTGACCAACGGTAAGTGCGTTTTCCAAGACTCCTCAAAGTCGATTACACTCACTCTGAGCATATCTTCCATAATCTGATTAGCACGCTCGATTCGTCGATCGGTCTGAGGATCGAAAGCAGTACTCATATTGAGCAAAGTTCCCATAACTTTCTATAGACTTTCCTAAAATCTTGAGGTAAAGCGTGCATTGCGGTCCGATACAATAGACACAGGTGCACCGTACAGTCATACCACTTACTGTAGGTATATTTGACTAATCCTTTCTACTGGGTAAGTGATATTATATGCGATAAAATATGCGGACTTCGTTAGACGATCCACAATTACCTCAATCGCATCAGGGTTCTGTTGTGGCCATGGTAATCCAACTACAAAATCCGTAGTTATGTGTTCCCACTTCCATCCTAGAACTTGTCGGGGTTGCAACAATCCCAAGGGTCTCAGATGTTCAGCTTTTACTTGTTGACAAGTCAAACATTTAGACATGAACTTGGCGACTTCTTGTTTGATTCCTTCCCACTAGAAATTCCTCTTCAGATCATTATACATCTTTGTTCCTCCTGAGTGTACTTTTAGTCTCGACTTATGTGCTTCTTTGAGGATATCTTTTCTCAAGTCCCTTGAATTTGGCACACACTGTCTGTCTCTACATCTGTATCCTCCATCAGTCCCAACCTTCCATTCCGTAGGGTCCTTTTCTGACATCTTGACGAATTATTCCCAAAATTTCTTGTCTTCCTTTTAGGCCTTGATAATTTGACTCACAAGTGTTGGTTATACTATGAGGCATCCAAAGTGTTACCCGTCACTTCCTTTAGAAATCTGCATATCAAATTCAGTAATTGTCTCTAAGGCTTTTCATTCCCTAATCATCAATAAAGCAATCATCCCTTGAGGTTTCTGACTTAAGGCATCAGCAACTACATTAGCCTTACCATGGTAGTACTCTAATGTAAATTCATAGTCCTTAATCAGTTTCATCCATCGATGTTGCCTCATGTTTCGTTCTTTCTGAGTAAACAAATACTTAAGGCTTTTGTGGTCTGAGAATAAATCAGACTTCTCTCCATAGAGGTAGTGTCTCCAAATCCTAAGCACGAACACGATGGCCGCCAGTTCTAAATCATAAGTTGGGTAATTTTATTCATTTGACTTCAACTATCGTGAACCATCGGTAATAACCTTTCTGTTTTACATAAGGACACATCCCAGTTCTTGATAAGAGGCCTTACAAAAAATAGTGAACTTCTCATCCCTCCATGGTAATGCAAGCACTAGCGCTATCGTCAGTCTTTCTTTTAATTCTAGAAAGCGTGTGTGTGTGTAGACACCCCATTTTTTCAGCTATCAGATTTAGGAGACCCATAGCTTGGTGGTTCACAATGATCGTAAAAGACTCAAAAGGACTCTTGGAAGTCAGCTCTATCTCTCAGAATGCTCAGAATGACCAAAATACCCCTGAAAGCCCAAAAACTCCCAGATTTGGACCAAAAACTCTGGAAACATGCTACGTCGCAAGAAAAATGATAAAATGAGTTTTTAAGAAAAATCGGATGAAATCGTCAGCTCCCAGAGACCCCCGGAAGTCCTGGAAGTTCCCGGAAAGTCCCCGTTGACCGGTTTGACCAAGGTTTGACCAGGTTTGACCAAAGTTTGACCAAGTTTGACCGAAATCGTCCAAATTCACCGGAATCATTCTAAATCATGAGAAAAGTATTAAAATGAGTTTTAAAAGAGAATCGAGCGAAAACGTCAGCTCCTGGGAGCTCCCGGAGGTTCCCAGAACTTCCCGGGAATCCCAGGTTTGACCAGTTTGACCAAGATTTGACTTTGGAATCGGGGCACCGAAATAATTTTCAAATATTTTTCATGGATACTAGAGGTCAATATCTTTCCAACGGTATATCGCACATAATTCCTGGATTTAAAACGAATTTATTTTGAATTTCCAAAGGCGAAAAAGGCGATCAAATCGGCTTTTATCGCGAATACCGCAAAAATTTTCAAAGTGACCTATCCCCAAACTATTTTTTATGTAAATTAGACTCTATTACCTTTCCAACGGTATATCACAACCTCAATTTAGAGTTCGTATGCATTTTCTGTGAATTTCGGACGAAATAGGGCCTTTTCGCGAATACCGAAACCTCTGGGGGCCTAAACAGCATTATCTGGAAGAAGGAAGAGCAGCGCCGCCGCGGCACTGGCCCACTGTCGCCGCGGCACAGGCCCAGTGCCGCCGCGACACTCTCCTCCAGAACAGTATGTTTTTGTAATTTATTTTGAGGGTCCAATTTGATATATTAGAAATCAAAACGACGTAGTTTTGGTTCCCAGCTTATTTTGGACCAATGGGAAGCCATTTTAAACTTTTTAAAACTCCATTTACCACCCCTCCTTTGCCTATAAAAGAAGCCATTTACTTCCATTTAGAGGGGAGACATGGAAGCTTAGAGAGAGCTTAGGAAAAAACTCTAGAGAAATATAGAGAGAGAAAGAGAAGAAGTAGTCTTCTTCTTCCATTTTTTCCAATCAAAGTTAGTTCTAGTCTTGTTTTCCTCCACCATTCTTCTATATACTTCATCATCAACATACCCAATCACCATTTCTCTAAGCATTTTTGAGTTAGGAAGCTACTTACATGTCCAAATGTCTATATCTATGAGTAAAACACCAAGCTACAAGTCCATAATCACATTGATTATCATCTATTGATTGTTATTTATTTACTTGTTCATATTATGTTCATCTCTTCTTACCTCATTTCTTTTTTATTTTTCTTTGTTTTCTTACTAGTTCATCATCATCTAAGTGATGACATGAAGTTTGGGGTGAGTGAATCCTTATGGATAGTAGCTCTTGACCTCAAAAACATGTTTGATAGATGATGATCATAACCTCAATACTTCCAAGGTATTCTTGAAATGTATTGAAGTTATGTTCAACATTTCTGAGTGACCTCTAGATCATTAGTTTTCAGTTTCTAAGATATTTCAACATTTCAGTCGACAGTACGGACTCTGTTTCTGAGTGACCTTCATTGTTTATATTATTTCTCTCAATCTGTGATAGCTATCCAAGATTGGCCTTTTGGGTTGTGTTCTAAACACAATAAGGAAGATCTCCATAAAAAGCATGCATTGAAAACACTCCTAACCCCTCTTTTCAATTTCCAAAAGATCATGCTACTGTTTTGTCCACTATTCACAGCAAGCACCTTTTAACTTTCATTCTTTGATTTGATCCTCATATGCCTTCCAAATTAGTTCATATTTTAGGAAGTAGTTCATACTACATTTGTATATATCCCATGATGATTTCATTCATTCATTCATACACATTATAGACTTCTAAGTCATTCTATGAATCCATGAACACAAAGCACACCACAACCTTGGCACATTCTAGATACATCCATTGCATCCATTCAAGATTTGGGGCCCTCATGGCTCCTAATCTAAGAAGATTATAAGGAATGAACTTGATCACACGTTCATGCTTCCCCCGATCTAATCATCCTTTCTCATCCATCCCGGGGATTGAGAGGTCTTCTTTTCTCAAAGATTAACATGCATCATACTAGTTTGCTAAGCACATTTTAATTTCTTTGTTTATTTGTTTCAATAACAATTCATGTCCCCCTTTAGATTAGGAAGTCTTGATCATTTGATACATGATTAGACGATTTTTCCTAGGTTTATTTGTGTGATCTTCCACTTTGCATTGTGTGATATTTGGCTTAGATCTTATGAATGATATCTTATCTTTAGATCTTCCATTTTCAAATTTTCTTATGTGATGTAATACACTATCATAGTATTATTTGTCGAACCAAACATAGTATAAGATGATTATTTGGATGCTAATTGAGGCCTGTCGAAAGATGGGGCGAGTTGAGGGTGTTTTAGTCGCGACAAAGGCTCTTTCCTCTCTCGTGCCAAAACCCCGAACCAAGTTCTTTGGTTATGAAGGGCCGGTGCCCTTTATCCATTTGGGTGAGTCAAAATTAGGTTTCTTTATTCCATAAAGACCAAGTGGCGACTCTGTATCTGTTTTCAACAGACCTTTTCTCTTTCCTTGATTCAAAAGTCAAACAAGTTTTGAAAACATAACGAAGCGGTGGAATCCTGGTGTCCACAATCTGGCGACTCCACTGGGGATTTTTATTTTAAAACAAAATAATACGGAGGTTTGACTCATAAGAAGCATCCTTAAAATCATCTTTTTACTGTGTTTGGTTCACCGCATTGCACTCTTGCATTTCCCCCCTCCGAGTGTGTCTGAAACGCGGTGCTGATATTGTTCAGGTCTTGCTGTGCCAGGGCACAAGTCACCGTTGATACTGTACCTTCCAAGGTATATCAAAAAGAGTAAAAACCTCCATGCTGTCTCCCTGACGGTATATTGGAACTCTCGTCAACGGACCCTCTTTGACTAAACCCAGCCTTTGCATATAGATTCCTGTAGAACCTTTCATAGGGCTGTTGATTTATCTTTTTAGATAGGACAATGTGATATAACTGTTGTATGCCCGGACGGGATTACCTGCGCGGTGTAGACGCTTATGTGGCATGAGGCAGAACTTCTTTCTTATGATCCCCAAGGCAATCACTCACATGTGATCACATTGAGTTGACCTGCCTAGGCACCATGATAAGGATGTCTGCTCCATGTTCACAAAGATATACACCGCAAACCTTGTTTGTTGGTCCTAGGACATAGGAGTATGAAAACTGGCTAGACAGTATGATCACCATCATAACTTGTTCCTCCCAGAAACTCTGTCCAGATATCCCAGATATAACCATATTAACCAGTTTCTCCCAGAAATTCTGCCCAGATATCCCAGATATAACCATATTAACCAGTTTCTCCCAGAAATTCTTCCCAAAATTACCCGAAGTATCCCTGTTATCCCTTGGTGATCACACTGGAAAGTGAGGTTAGCACACTCTATATGGCTAGGACCTGTTATCCTGTTATCCTTATTGAGTATTGAAAATATGCTTTCAAAACATCTACTTTAAAACCCCTCTCAATCACTCTTCTTTTGGTTTCAAGAAACAAAACCTTGTTTTCTTCAAAATCTTCAAAATAATGAGTCAAAACAGTGAGTGAGCTGAGTTCAAAGATTTCTCTAGAACTCAATACTCAACATATGGATGCAAGGCCAATTGGAAAGTCTTCCTAACTCATTGGAGAACACCCAAGATTTTTGGTTTGACTTGGAAGTACTTGGAAATGGTCCATTTGGACCCAAACATTCCTTCCAGACATTCTGTCTTTGCTGTCACAGCAGCTAGGGCCACTTCCAACTTGTTTTACAGAAACCTTTTCCAAAATGGATGGTCCTAACTTATTTTTCCATTAAATTTCAATGTCTTATGGAACCTTCTGTATAAAATGGGCCTCTATATCATTAGTTTTCATTTTCTAAGAGTTTTCAACATTTTAGTCGACAGTACGGACTCTGTTTCTGAGTGACCTTCATTGTTTATATGATTTCTCTCAATATGTGATAGCTATCCACGATTGGCCTTTTGGGTTGTGTTCCAGACACAATAAGGAAGATCTCCATAAAACATCATGCATTGAAAACACTCCTAACCCCTCTTTTCAATTTCCAAAAGATCATGCTACTGTTCTGTCCACTATTCACAGCAAGCACCTTTTAACTTTCATTCTTTGATTTGATGCTCATATGCCTTCCAAATTAGTTCATATTTTAGGAAGTAGTTCATACTACATTTGTATATATCCCATGATGATTTCATTCATTCATTCATACACATTATAGACTTCTAAGTCATTCTAGGAATCCATGAACACAAAGCACACCACAACCTTGGCACATTCTAGATACATACATTGCATCCATGCAAGATTTGGGGCCTTCATGGCTCCTAATCTAAGAAGATTATAAGGAATGAACTTGATCACATGTTCATGCTTCCCCCGATCTAATCATCCTTTCTCATCCATCCCGGGGATTGAGAGGTCTTCTTTTCTCAAAGATTAACATGCATCATACTAGTTTGCTAAGCACATTTTGATTTCTTTGTTTATTTGTTTCAATAACAATTCATGTCCCCCTTTAGATTAGGAAGTCTTGATCAATTGATACATGATTAGACGATTTTTCCTAGGTTTATTTGTGTGATCTTTCACTTTGCATTGTGTGATATTTGGCTTAGGTCTTATGAATGATATCTTATCTTGAGATCTTCCATTTTCAAATTTTCTTATGTGATATAATATACTATCATAGTATTATTTGTCGAACCAAACATAGTATAAGATGATTATTTGGATGCTAATTGAGGCCCGTCGAAAGATGGGGCAAGTTGAGGGTGTTTTAGTCTCGACAAAGGTTCCTTCCTCTCTCGTACCAAAACCGCGAACCAAGTTCTTTGGTTATGAAGAGCCGGTGCCCTTTATCCATTTGGGTGAGTCAAAATTAGGTTTCTTGGTTCCTTAAAGACCAAGTGGGGACTCTGTATCTGTTTTCAATAGACCAATTTTCTCTTTCCTTGATTCAAAAAATCAAACAAGTTTCAAAAACAAAACGAAGCGGTGGAAACCCGGTATCCACAATCTGGCGACTCTGCTGGGGATTTTTATTTTAAAACAAAATAATACAAAGGTTTGACTCATAAGAAGCATCCTTAAAATCATCTTTTTACTGTGTTTGGTTCACCGCATTGCACTCTTGCATTTCCCCCCTCTGACTGTGTCTGAAACGCGGCGCTGACATTGTTCAGGTCTTGCTGTGCCAGGGCACAAGTCACCGTTGATACTATACCTTCCAAGGTATATCAAAAAGAGTAAAAACCTCCGTGCTATCTCCCTGACGGTATATTGGAACTCTCGTCAACGGACCCTCTTTGACTAAACCCAGCCTTTGCATATAGATTCCTGTAGAACCTTTCATAGGGCTGTTGATTTATCTTTTCAGATAGGACAATGTGATATAACTGTTGTATGCCCTGACGGGATTACCTGCGCGGTGTAGACGCTTATGTGGCATGTGGCAGAACTTCTTTCTTATGATCCCCAAGGCAATCACTCACATGTGATCACATTGAGTTGACTTGCCTAGGCACCATGACAAGGATGTCTGCTCCATGTTCACAAAGATATACACCGCAAACCTTGTTTGTTGGTCCTAGGACATAGGAGTATGAAAACTGGCTAGACAGTATGATCACCATCATAACCTGTTCCTCCCAGAAACTCTGTCCAGATATCCCAGATATAACCATATTAACCAGTTTTTTCCAAAAACTCTGTCTAAATCTCCCTGATTTCCCAGATATACCAGTTTCTCCCAGAAACTTTGTCCTATCTCCCAGAAACTCTATCCAAATTTCCTAGAAATATCCAAAGTACCTGTTTTCCCAGAAGCTCTGCCCAAATCTCCCAGATTCTCCCAAAATCCCAGCATCTCTGCCCAAATCACCCAGAAATGCCCAGATATACTTGTTTCCCCTAGAAACTCTATCCATATTTCTCAAAAATACCCAAAAATACCAGTTTCTCCTAGAAGCTCAGTCCAAATCAGCCAGAAATCCTTATTTCTCCTAGAAACTCAAATGACTTCTAGAAATTTCTCCGAATCTTCCAAACCCATGTTTCTCCCAGAAACTCTATCCGAAATTCCCAAAGTATCCCGGAAATTCCTGTTATCCCTTGGTGATCACAAACTGGAGAGTAAGGTTAGCACACTCTGTATGGCTTGGACCTTATTTGTTTAACTGCTATCTGTTAGAAGTAGGGGCATCATATAGATTAGGGCTTGCATCCGCATGCTTGTCTCATTTGCATACACCATTCCTATCGGTCTGCACGCAATGTTTCAGTCAGGCTGTACACGAGTCAGTCCACGTCTGTTAACATCACTATAGTTGTCATCTCAATCATTGCTGTTAAAAGTCTAACATAGTCTTTTCACACCTATATGTCAGTACAAGTTTTGAGCACCCAGGATCTGCATTTGTGAGTCAGAGGATTAGGGAATCACCTTGTCAGAATCACTCAGCCGAAAGTCAGCTTTATGGATCCAGAAGGTTTGGAAGCAAGAATGATAGAAATGATCAACCAACAGTCTGACCGGTTGGCCCAAGTTTTATCCTTCATGGAAGAATTGAAGAAACAGCGGCCGCAACCTCCACCTGGATTTAAACCACCCCTACATGAGAACGGCGGAGAAGAAGTATGGTTTCAAGGGGTCCCGCCGCCTGCGTATGAGAAGAAATTCCAAGAAAAAATGGACAGGGTTGACAAGCTAGAAAGCGTACTGAGGAAAAGCAAAGGGATCAATGACTACATGCTAGATCTGGAAGGCCTTTTTGAGCCTGTTAAGCTGAAACTGCCGAAAAACTTCAAGATGCCTGAAATTGATCGTTTTGATGGAACTGGGAATCCGAAGAGCCATGTAAAGTTCTGCATGAGTGTTTTCCAATCAATGGGCTGCAGCCATGAGCACATCGCAATGTTGTTCCCTCAAACCCTCGCCAAGGCTGCTCTGTCTTGGTTTCTGACCTTGGAGGTTTCTAAGACGCGGACTTGGGAAGATATAGTCCAGGTCTTCATTGATCATTACTCCTACAACCAAGAGCTCGATGTCACCATTCAGGATCTGGAGACTACCCGGCAGAACTTCAATGAGTCCTTCGCTGCATTCTTGAGCAGATGGAGGAACAAAGTGGCCCAAATGACCCACCGACCAGTCGAAAAGGAACAAGTCCGGATGTTGATCAAGAATCTACAGCTGCTGTACCATGAGAAACTATTCTACCAGTCCATCTCAACATTTGAAGAACTGTTTGAGATTGGGACTAGAATTGAGGATGCAATCAGGGAAGGGAAAATCAAGAATGAAGGATCACAAAGCCAGTCCAAGAGGCCAGACTACTCCCGAAACTCTTCAGATGTCAACGCCCTTAGTAACCAACCCATGGCCTATTCTCCCCAATCATACCGGCTCACAAACCAAACCAGCTCGCCTAGCCGCCCTTACCAAAATAGGGTACCCCATGAATTTTCCAAGCTAGATACCTCTCCCTCCGTAGCCTTAGGCCGCCTACTAAAAAAGGGACACCTCCAACTCCTTCAACCTCGTGCCGATCACCCACCACCTAACTGTGATCTGTCCAAATGATGTGCCTACCACCAAGGCCCAGGTCATGACACCGACCGGTGCATACGTCTCCGCCATGATATCCAAGACCTTATTGATCGAAGAGTCATTGAGCCACCAACCATTCAACCCCATGTCACCTGAGCCCCTGGCCGGTCCTTTCAAATGATCTCCTTCGCTAAGGATTGTTGAAGCTACGTAGAGAGTTGATAGTGTTTGGAACTTCTGCTAAAATAATAATAATAATAAATGGGTCACAAAGACACTCCATTTGAAACCAAGTCGAGTCTGTTCTATATTTTGTGTCTATTTCAAGTTTGATCTTGTGGTCGAGTCTGTCTATCATCAAGTTATTGTGAGTCCGTATCGAGTAATGTAATCCTTCTCTTCTGATGGAATGAAGTCTCATTTTGCCTTATCTGATGTGTATATTCATAAGTGCATGAATCGCTGAACTGAAAATGTCACTCTTCAAATTACCATGGATATTACTCTGGTAATAATTTTTCTACGACAAAACAAAAAAGAATCCTGAAAGGTTAAAGTCGATTTCACGCTGACACTGATGAAGAGCTGGAATTGAATAGTCTTACTTTAAGAATTTAAAGATGCTTTTGCTCAAATCTCGAAAAGACATACTTGAGACTGATTTGGGGCTTGCCCAACACCCTTTCCACCATTTCTACCATTTCAAAGCCTTGGGCCCAACCCAATTGATAGCCGTGCAAACCTATGCGGAGTTGGTCCTTGATGGTAGCCAAACATTTCAGTGAGTTTCATCTCCACTTTAAAAAAAAAACAACAGAAAAAAAAAAAAAAAAGAAAAGCTCGCTAGGTTGAAAACCCGAAAGGGCACCTAGGCAAAAGTTAGAGCTGAAAAGGTATTGATTTCCAAGATCCGACCCTAGCCAGTCAAAATGATTTTACAAATGAGAGAATAGTACGCTTTAAGGTACATCATAAAAACGTGCCTAGATCACATTTCATAGGCTCGGAACGACCACACATAAATCCCGAGAGCTGACGTGCACATTCCAGAATTTCAAAATTGTGATCAAAAGATCTCACAAAAATCAACCACATGAAAAGTAAAATTGACTGGATAGGCGAAAGTGAAAAGGATCAATCTTAAAAAAAAAAAAAAAAATGAAAAAATAAAAAAGAAAAGAAAAGAACGGGAGACTGAAACTGAAACTTCTTATTCAAGGCTACCACAAGTGACCTAAGTTTGAACTCCTTTGACGATTGGTTTGAAAAACCCTTAGCCGATTTCTTTCAAGACCTTGCCTTGAACTACGCTTGACCTGATTCCCGCTCGGGGATACGTAGGCAACCACAACGGTTCGGTCACCCCACCTACCTAAAAATCAACCCGCTTCTTTCCAACCATGGCCCGAACTACGTTGGACCTGATCCCCATTTGGGGGTACGTAGGCAGACTTTCAAAAAGAAAAGAAGGATGGCTCGCTAGGTCAAAAATCTGAAAGGACGCCTAGGCAAAAGTTAGAGCTAAATCCAAGGTGAGCAATAATAAAAGAGAGAAAAGAGCTCGCTAGGTCACCTCACTGGTGCCTAGGCAAAACGTTATGAGCATTTGAGAGATTAAAGTCACGGTCCACAAGCCAGAAAATCACCTTCCACACTAGGGGCAAACTTCGGCTACTCGCCTCATTTGCCTGAATTCTACTATCTACCCTTCATACAAGGGGCAAACTTTGGTCACCTACCTCGTTTGCCCAAAACCTCCAATAAACCATTGTCCAAACTAGGGGCAAACTTCGGTCACCCACCTCGTTTGCCTATGAATTCCACTTCGTACACCTCAAACTAGGGGCAAACTCCGTTTGCCTAACACGATCCCTTCACACCAAGGGCGAGTTTTCATGTCACCAAGTTGTTTTGAAATTTTTTGAAATGGAGTATCTTTTATTCTAAAAGCTAAGGCACTAATTCAAAGCACTTCTGGGGAGAAGTAGAGAATCGATTAGATCAATAGGCAGGAATTTTCAAAAACCAGATTTATCAGCAAAGTGCTGACATATCAAGATGAGGAGTGAACATAAAAGATGAGCGGTACATCATTCATGATGAAGGCACATTGGATCGTGGCAATTTGAGAATTTCATGTCCAAGTCAATCCTTCTTTATTTGAGTCAGTAGTAATCTGATCACAAGTGTGTCAGAGACCAAGGTTTCATACAGACTAACCCAACTTTCCTTGTCGTTCCTGTTAGGTCCATTTGTTCTGATGGTCTCAAATGTGTGGGTTAAAGGTGATTCCCAATTATATTTATATATAAAAAAAAAAGAAAAACTTTGGATATAAGCAGAAGTACCAAACATTATTACTACACCAGTCAAGGTCGCAACATGAGAAGTGTCCCAGGTACGAGTGGCATAAACTCGTAAGTGGTTACAAACTACAAACCAATAGTTATTTCTCAAGGCGGCTGATCGGAGGAAATATCTCCAACACCAAGAAACTATTGTTGATAAGGTGTGTCGATGAGACGTGTTGTTGAGATGTTTTAGGACCCAAAGTTCAGATGTTTTGATAAGATGTGTTTTAGGGCCCAAAGTCCAGATGTTTCGATAAGATGTGTTGCTTAAGGATCAAAGTCCAAGTGTGTTGTTGAGGAGGAGCATCAGATGTGTCGAGGAACATCAGAAGAGAGTATTGTTGAAGAGGAGCAATGGGTGTGTTAAAGAGTTGAGGAACATCGGATGTGTTGAGGAGCATCAGATTTGTTGAGAAGCATCGTTGAAGAGTTGAGTAACATCGAATGTGTTGAGGAGCATCAGATTTGTTGAGAAGCATCGTTGAATAGTTGAGGAACATCTGATGCATTGAGGAGCATCGGATTTGTTGAGTAGCATCAGAAGAGTTGAAAAGTATCATTGAAAAGTCGAGGAGCATCGCTAAGATTTGAAGAACACCGTTAAGAATCAAGAAGCATTGAAAAGCACCGTCGAAGATTTGAGGAACAACATAAGCGCCATCAAGAATCGAGGATCTTCATTGAAATTTGAGAAGCACCGTTGAGACTTTGAGAGTCACCTGGTCCATAGTATCACGATTAAGGGGAGCACGAGTCTAGAGAGTCACTTCACCCAACACAACAAATTGGCCATAACATGACACATAGCCCATCAGTCGCGGCACATACAAATCACAAAGCCCACTAGGAGTGGCAAACACACCATAAGCGTGCTTTTGAGCACCACAGCGTTCCTTTGAGCACCACACTCTTCCTTGAGTAAGACCTCCAGGTCGAGCTCCCTCACAAGTCTATTAGTCGTAGCGAAGCATAGATCACCAAGCCCACTGAGAGTGGCAAATACACTGAACACATGTACTAGGACCACAAGCATTTTAGAACACAATACAGGCACGACACAAGTCCACTCGGAGTGGTACACCCCACAGCACCAATTCATGCTAGGATCAGAACACTAGACATGGTAGGACTTAGGACAAAATTCATATCACATCCATGCATAACATATCACTCTTATAGCATAGCATCCGCCTGATTGTTGTGTATGTGCATGTGTGATTTATTCCTTTGTGCCCTGAACTACGTCCTGGTCTGATTCCCCTTGGGATACGTAGGCAGCTCACACAGAGCGTGACCAACACTAGCCTCAGCATCATTGCATCTTCTGCAACGCTTTTTATCCTAAATCAATAGCCTCCAAAAAGTCCTGTCTCTTCAAAACTTTGGCACTCGCTTGCGACATGCGTTGCCTCGCAAGTTCCTGCCAAAGAGGGGCAAACTGTAGACACCCCATTTTTTCAGCTATCAGATTTAGGAGACCCATAGCTTGGTGGTTCACAATGATCGTAAAAGACTCAAAAGGACTCTTGGAAGTCAGCTCTATCTCTTAGAATGCTCAAAATGACCAAAATACCCGTGAAAGCCCAAAAACTCCCAAATTTGGACAAAAAAATCTGGAAACATGCCACGTCACAAGAAAAATGATAAAATGAGTTTTTAAGAAAAAATAGATGAAATCGTCAGCTCCCAGAGACCCCCGGAAGTCCCGGAAGTTCCCGGAAAGTCCCCGTTGACCGGTTTGACCAAGGTTTGACCAGGTTTGACCAAAGTTTGACCAAGTTTGACCGAAATCGTCCAAATTCATCGGAATCATTCTAAATCATGATAAAAGTATTAAAATGAGTTTTAAAAGAGAATCGAGCGAAAACGTCGGCTCCTGGGAGCTCCCGGAGGTTCCCAGAACTTCCCGGGAATCCCAAGTTTGACCAGTTTGACCAAGATTTGACTTTGGAATCGGGGCACCAAAATAATTTTCAAATATTTTTCATGGATACTAGAGGTCAATAGCTTTCCAACGGTATATCGCACATAATTCCTGGATTTAAAACGAATTTATTTTGAATTTCCAAAGGCGAAAAAGGCGATCAAATCGGCTTTTATCATGAATACCGCAAAACTTTTCAAAGTGACCTATCCCCAAACTATTTATTATGTAAAGTAGACTCTATTACCTTTCCAACGGTATATCACAACCTCAATTTGGAGTTCGTATGCATTTTCTGTGAATTTCGGACGAAATAGGGCCTTTTCGCGAATACCAGAACCTCTGGGGGCCTAAACAGCATTATCTGGACGAAGGAAGAGCAGTGCCGCCGCTGCACTGTCCCACTGTCGCCGTGGCACAGGCCCAGTGCCGCCGCGGCACTCTCCTCCAGAACAGTATGTTTTTGTAATTTATTTTGAGGGTCCAATTTGATATATTAGAAATCAAAACGACGTAGTTTTGGTTCCCAACTTATTTTGGACCAATGGGAGGCCATTTTAAACTTTTTAAAACTCCATTTACCACCCCTCCTTTGCCTATAAAAGAAGCCATTTACTTCCATTTAGAGGGGAGACATGGAAGCTTAGAGAGAGCTTAGGAAGAAACTCTAGGGAAATATAGAGAGACAAAGAGAAGAAGTAGTCTTCTTCTTCCATTTTTTCCAATCAAAGTTAGTTCTAGTCTTGTTTTCCTCCACCATTCTTCTATATTCTTCATCATCAACATACCCAATCACCATTTCTCTAAGCATTTTTGAGTTAGGAAGCTACTTCCTTGTCCAAATGTCTATATCTATGAGTGAAACACCAAGCTACAAGTCCATAATCACATTGATTATCATCTATTGATTGTTATTTATTTACTTGTTCATATTATGTTCATCTCTTCTTACTTCATTTCTTTTTTATTTTTCTTTATTTTCTTACTAGTTCAACATCATCTAAGTGATGACATGAAGTTTGGGGTGAGTGAATCCTTATGGATAGTAGCTCTTGACCTCAAAAACATGTTTGATAGATGATGATCATAACCTCAATACTTCCAAGGTATTCTTGAAATGTATTGAAGTTATGTTCAAAATAAAAATAAATCTCTCCAACAATCTTGGAGGTTTTTGATGATGAGTTTGATGTTGGCATTTTAGGTGGCTATAATCCTTATTGAGTATTGAAAATATGCTTTCAAAACATCTACTTTAAAACCCCCCTCAATCCCTCTTCTTTTGGTTTCAAGAAACAAAACCTTGTTTTCTCCAAAATCTTCAAAATAATGAGTCAAAACAGTGAGTGAGCTGAGTTCAAAGATTTCTCTAGAACTCAATACTCAACATATGGATGCAAGGCCAATTGGAAAGTCTTCCTAACTCATTGGAGAACACCCATGATTTTTGGTTTGACTTGGAAGTACTTGGAAATGGTCCATTTGGACCCAAACATTCCTTCCAGACATTTTGTCTTTGCTGTCACGGCAGCTAGGGCCACTTCCAACTTGTTTTACCGAAAACATTTCCCAAATAGATGGTCCTAACTTATTTTTCCCTTAAACTTCAATGTCTTATGGAACCTTCTGTATAAAATGGGCCTCTAGATCATTAGTTTTCATTTTCTAAGAGTTTTCAATATTTCAGTCGACAGTACGGACTCTGTTTCTGAGTGACTTTCATTGTTTATATGATTTATCTCAATGTGTGATAGCTATCCAAGATTGGCCTTTTGGGTTGTGTTCTAGACACAATAAGGAAGATCTCCATAAAACATTATGCATTGAAAACACTCCTAACCCCTCTTTTCAATTTCCAAAAGATCATGCTACTGTTTTGTCCACTATTCACAGCAAGCACCTTTTAACTTTCATTCTTTGAATTGATGCTCATATGCCTTGCAAATTAGTTCATATTTTAGGAAGTAGTTCATAATACATTTGTATATATCCCATGATGATTTCATTCATTCATTCATACACATTATAGACTTCTAAGTCATTCTAGGAATCCATGAACACAAAGCACACCACAACCTTGGCACATTCTAGATACATCCATTGCATCCATGCAAGATTTGGGGCCTTCATGGCTCCTAATCTAAGAAGATTATAAGGAATGAACTTGATCACACGTTCATGCTTCCCCCGATCTAATCATCCTTTCTCATCCATCCCGGGGATTGAGAGGTCTTCTTTTCTCAAAGATTAACATGCATCATACTAGTTTGCTAAGCACATTTTGATTTCTTTGTTTATTTGTTTCAATAATAATTCATGTCCCCCTTTAGATTAGGAAGTCTTGATCATTTGATACATGATTAGACGATTTTTCCTAGGTTTATTTGTGTGATCTTCCACTTTGCATTGTGTGATATTTGGCTTAGATCTTATGAATGATATCTTATCTTTAGATCTTCCATTTTCAAATTTTCTTATGTGATGTAATATACTATCATAGTATTATTTGTCGAACCAAACATAGTATAAGATGATTATTTGGATGCTAATTGAGGCCCGTCGAAAGATGGGGCGAGTTGAGGGTGTTTTAGTCGCGACAAAGGCTCCTTCCTCTCTCTTACCAAAACCCCGAACCAAGTTCTTTGGTTATGAAGGGCCGGTGCCCTTTATCCATTTGGGTGAGTCAAAATTAGGTTTCTTGGTTCCTTAAAGACCAAGTGGCGACTCTGTATCTGTTTTCAACAGACATTTTCTCTTTCCTTGATTCAAAAGTCAAACAAGTTTTGAAAACATAACGAAGCGGTGGAATCCTGGTGTCCACAGTGTGCTTATCAGATAATTCAAACTTCGAATCTTTCTTAGTCAAACTAGTTAACGGTGCTGCTATCTTTGAGAATCCTTCCATAATCTCCGATAGTAACCAACAAGTCCCAAAAAATTTCTAACTTCTATAGCATTGGTTGGCCGAGTCCATTTTGCAACTACATCAGTCTTTGATGAGTCAACCGCGATTTTTTATTGAGAGATTACATGCCGAAGGAACTTCACTTCCTGAAGCAAGAATTCATACTTGCTGAATTTTGCATATAGGCGGTGATCTTTGAGAATTTACATCGTAATCTGTAGTTGTTGTTCGTGCTTTTCTTCTGATTTGGAATAGATCAAAATATTGTCGATGAAGATAATAACGAACTTATCCAATAAGGGCTTGATTACTCTGTTCATTAGATCCATAAACACAACCAGAGCATTCGCCATCGCAAACGGCATCACTAAGAACTCATAGTGTCTGTACCTCGTCTTGAAAGCAGTCTTAGGTTTGTCCTCTTTTCGAACCCTTAACTAATGATACCATGACCATAGATCTATCTTGGAAAAGGTCATGGATCCCTGCAATTGATCAAATAGATCATCTATCCGAGGTACAGGATACTTATTATTTTATAGTAACCTTATTCAGTTCCCACTAGTCAATACACAAACACATAGTTCCATCCTTCTTCCTTATAAATAATACCGGTGCTCCCCACGGTGATGTACTTGGGCGAACAAAGCCCAACTTTCTAAGTTCTTGAACTTGTTCCTTCAGCTCCAGTAGTTCGGTAGGGGCCATCGTGAAGGGAACTTTGGTTATAGGTCGAGCGCTATAGACACCCCAATTTTGACCGACTGTCAAATTTAGAGGATGGTTACCTCTAGACCGATGATGACAGCACTTGGAAAAACTCAAAGATTTCTTTTAAGTAATTCAAGTTCTTCGGAGAATTCTTCAGCCTTAATAAAAGTTTTTCAAAAAGAGCAGAAGAGACAAAGGGTAAGGGAGATCGGGTATTCAGGAAACCCGAATATGAAGTACGTATGAGAAAGACGGTTTGAAAGTTAATTTCAAAATCAGAATAGATGAGTGGTTTTGAAAAATGGAAAAGGAATACGAAAAGGAAAGGAAAAGAAAAGAAAAATATATATATAAGTAATCTATATATGTAATCTATTACATATGTATTAGTACAAGTATATCTTGAGTATATTAGTATAAAGCATTTAATAGTATAAGTATATATTAAGTATATATTTGAGAAAAAGAAAAGGTGGGAATTCTATTAGTTGCGGCACGCGAAGATGCCGGCGGCACTCAGTAGGCGCACCGGCACTCACTGAGTGCGGCGCCGGCAGTCAGTGAGTGACGAAATGGCACTCGCTTAGTGCCACAGACAACTCAGTGAGTGCTGCCCGCTGTAATAAACTATTTTTTTTAAATACGTATGGAATATTCTTGTACATGGGTTTTCCACCTGAATTTACCCAATTGACCCTATGGGAGTGGTTTATATAAGGAGGCCTTCACCTCCATTGCAGGGATCCTCTTCTCCCATCTTGCAAAATATAGAGAAAACTAGAGAGATTTAAGATTAAGTAAGAGAAATTTTTGGAGAATCAAGTACTTTTGAAGAAGGATTTGAAGAAATTAAAGAAGAAGTTGAAGAACTTAGAAGATCCTCACCAAATAAGAAGAAATCCTTGAGGTTATAGAGGTAACCTTCTAATCCTATATAGAACTAGGCTTAAATTCAATCACAAATTCTTAGATTTAGGACCTTTACTCATTTTCAAAACTTCTCTTCTTACCTCATTGCATCACACACTACTAGAATTTGTGATTGAATTCCTTTTTTATTCTCTTGATTGATTCAGATCTAAATAAGAGCTTTGGATTTAAAGTAGAACTAGTATTTTCACTTGGATTTATTTTTTTTTTCTCTTCAAACAAACTTTGATTTTACTTCCTTTTGTTTACATTTTCCTTGGAAATCCATGAGATTCTGAACATCTCGTTGGATCCTTTGAACTTAATCCTCTATGATCTTATGATTTATATTGCGGAATAAGATTAATCATAGTCATTTCCATCCATGTTTAGATAGGTCCAAGTCTTAATTTATAATTTGGTCCCTTCAACTATGAATCTCATGGAATCCTCTCTATATTCCATGGAGGTAATGTGGATTGGTTGTGTCTAGTCTCCAAGGACCATTAATATGAGAGGAGAATAGGATATAATAAGCTTGTATCCCTCAAGTATCATCAACTATGAGAGAGGGGTTTTAATAAATTCTATGAATACCAACTACCAACTCAATATTGGTGCAGTCAACTCATGAACTCACTGAGATCAAAGATTTTTAATTAAGTCATGGTCCATGGGAATTAAGTGTGACCAATTGGAGGGTGTTCATAACTCATACATCTATCGCCATAATTTTTATTTTAATGAAATTCCTTAGTTAAGATGGTTTGGTCCTATGATTTGTGAACTAGCCACTCTCTGTCCAAAATTTTAGAACAGTGAGTTCGTTTTAAAATAAATAAATCAGAGCCTAAATCAAGCTTTCTTGACTTTAAATAAATTTTTCTAGGAAGACAAATATGTTAGCATGATACCCGAAAAAGATCAAATTGATTCTAATTTGTTTACAATTTTGAGCAAATCATACAAAACTCTGGACAAAGAGTTGCAAATATCTGAGTTATGTCTTGTTTTTGCCTAACTCCTGGAGATTGAACCATTGGATCTTCGATTTTCTTTTTTGGTAATAAACTAGACTCACAAAGATACTACATACTAAAATCTCATTAAGATCTAACCGTTAGAAGTATGACTTTTCTATTTTCTAAGTTCAGGTTTCTTCTCTGTAAATTCTGAAATTCTGTCACAGCTTTTGATAAATTTCGTTAAGACTAATCTAAATAAGTGCCTAATGCTTTAGGACCCAAACCATGTTTTGAACAGTGAAAATTAAGCTTAAATCCAAAGACTTAGTGATCTGAATTGATGAATGATTTATAGCTTACTCATGTTCATATTCATGCATACTTCATATACATTGATTCTATTGATTAGGATGTCATGTTTGAATTGTGTTAAGCTTTAAACTTAGTTGAACATAACTATGGGTTCCTTATGATCATGTTGGGATTATATCATCTCTATATAGACATTACATTAGCTCCTAGTTGAGACTTGTATATCTATAGAGGTGTTGTATCCCCAGCTAATTAGAAGGAATTCATAATTACATCAACTCTTTCTATGCTTAGTGGATTTAAGCTAGAAACTTAAGCATGTTATTTAGGACTCTAAAGTATATCTTGTTCAAAGCATGTGGACTATCCCTTTGGTTTGTAGCGCAATCGAGGTAATATTTCTCAACCCCTCTCTATTGTATTTTATTTTATTTTTGACTCCATATGCAACACCTTAGAATTAGGATTTGCCTTACGTGTATATATAATTAGAGACCTTTTTTAGGGCTTTCTATTTTTGTATGCATTGCATGTTTCAATATCTTTAGCAATTTTGCACCCTTTTCAACATATTTTTGTAATGTATATTTATATATATATATGTATTAGTTGAGGGCATGCTTAGATTAATAATTCAATTGAAAAGGATACGGAGTAGAGGCCTATCACGAGATAGGATGAGAGAGGGTGTTTTAGTCCGTCGAGCTCCTTCCCCTCTCATTCCATAATCCCTGAACCTAGAAATCTCTGGTTTTCAAAAAGATTAGTTTGCTTGTAAATGGTTTCTTACTTTTCCTTTAAAAAATTAAGTGGCGACTCATATTTGAATTTAAAGTTTGAAAAAGTTTTAAATAGTTATGGTTAAACTGCGAATATCCACAAGTGTCTGGCACCAGTTCCACATAGAATTCTATGTCCCTCTCAGGCGATAATCCAAAAATATCTCGAAATACTTCCTCAAATTCCTTGATCACTAGTATTGATGACACCGTCACTTTTGTACTGATAACTTCAATGTTTTCTAGGCATCTGGTAAAGAACATATCACCTGAAAGGTTACATTGGAAATCAAAGGGTTGATTCCCATTGTCTGTAAATGTGATCCTCTTCCTTACATAATCCAACTTCGCATGATTCTTTTTGACAGAAAGTTCACAGTCTCCTAAATGTAGATGACAATCCTTACATACATGTGCTAAATTTACTACGGTCCCTAGTGGTGAAATAACACTAAAGGCTTCATTTTACCATTGCGGTACTATACCCAATTTCTGAACGATCCTAACCGATATGAATGAATGTGAGGTGCCCATGTCAAATAAAGCTTTAATATGAGAGTTAAACAAAGTTAGAGTACCTTCCACTATTCGTTACTTGGGCGGTTCTTCCTCATAAGTTCCCTATTCATACATTATTTCTCATAACCAACAGCCTCGGGAATAACAGCATCCAGGAGGGCCTGTCGTTCCTGACCATAGTTACCTTTTTTGGGGGACCCTACAGTCCTTACTTATGTGACCCGGTATGACATAATTATATCACACAACTCTTGAAAGATCAGAACGCCTAGGCACTTTGCATTCTCGAGCTCAGTGCTGGGATACCATAATTGAAGCAATTATTGTAGTTGTTCCCTCCTATTGCTCAAGGCGGATTCTGTTGTATTCCTCTACCTACTGAGATTTCTTTCCTCCATCCCAGGTTCCCTGAGATTATACGGGTTTCTGTTCAAGATAACTTTTCGGCTGAGGTCAGTTCCCAAATTGTTTCGAATTCTGACAACCATCATTTTCCAATCCGGTAGCCAATCTCACTTGAGCCTCAGATGACTCGCCCAAATGTTCCATAGTCAAATGTCAGGGAGACAAGTTAAGACCCCAATGATACTCCTTGATTTTCTTCTTGGGTATGTCCACCATATGTGGAGCAAAGTGGGATAACCGTTCAAATCGAGTAGTGTACATGCGGACTATCAGATTTTCTTATGCTAATTCCATGAACTCTTTCTCTTTCTTGTCCTTTTTGTCTTCAGGAAAATATTTCTCGAGAAATCTCTCTTTGAATACTGTCTATGGCATTCCCCTTGCAGCTTCTTCCCTAATAGTTTCCTTTTTAGCATCCCACCAATCTGTCGCTGCATATGATAACTGAAATATAGCCAGATGCTTCTTCTCCGTTTTTGTGCACCCTATTGTCTTAAAATAAGCTCCATCTAGTGTAACCATTGCTCTGCTTGCCAGGGCCCATTAGTCCCAGTAAAATACTAAGGTTACAGAGTGCAAAATTCTTTGAGAAGCTTGTCCCTAGTCTGGGTCACCTCTCATTCCTGTTATGACTCCCATTTCAGTTATTATTCCCTCTGTTCTGATCAATGACCCTTTGCAAGCGTCTTACAAAAGCCTCAAACATCCCTGTTGGATCTGCTACTGGGGGTGTAGCTTCAATAGCAGCGGGACGAGGCCTGAGATTTCTAGCAGCCATATGTTGGAGAGAATGGTACCTATCCATCGATCAATAGAATTCGGTTAATCTCCAGATGTAGAAGAAAATTCTCAATTATCAAAATCGATGAAATACAGAATGAAGTCGAGCTATCTTATTTTAATGCTATCTTAATGGAAGACCCCATGAGTCTTGGATAATTGGTTGAGCCATAACCTGGCTCCGATACAAAAAAACCTATCACGCCCCGACATAGCATAAATCAAGAAAGTGTCTCAATTACTTTACGGACTCGTAGGTCGTGACAAGTGAAAGTAACCAATTGTTCCTGCAATAAATAATTTAATATCATTTCTAAAAGCAGAGGATAATAATAATCATAAAGCTCTAAATTAAAAACTTACTAAACTATTACATCAGTCATTGTCTTAGGCGCAAACCTCCCTAATTCAAATTTTAATATAGGGTTTATTACAACTAAGAAATTTAAAAACATAAGTAAAGTTAAATGAGTCCTTCGGGAAATCAACTAGTCTCTAACTAGCATAGTCAAAATGCTCTGGTTACTCCTGACTTGGAAAGTCTGGACATGAAGTCCAGGGTGTTGGGTTTGTGCCCTCAAACCATTACTTTATGTATGAGACATTGACATTTTAATATATGGATATCAGCTTTACATTTCATTGTGCATGTTTCTTTCCTGAGATGATTGTTAATCCTTAAATATCATAGTAAGTAATTCATGTGTGTATGAGATACATACAAGTGAAATACGAATTACTATTCTTTGATACTTATAACTTGTCACAGTGGATGATGAGACTGGATATCTCATTAGGTATACACTGTAGCATGATTAACTACCATAGGATGGAGTGATGAATCTCAATCACTAGAGTGTGACTCTTAGTTAATATGCTAGTGCTTAGAGTGCATTGACGGACCTGGACTTTCCTATTGACACTCAAGACTGTCAAATAGTCGATAGAAACTCATAACTTCTATAAGGTACATGTTCTTAATCTTAAGACAATTATGAACACAGACTATGGATATAACTGCTTTGACTTACCAATCAGTGAGGTCTATAAAAGATCAACACCTAGGTGTCTTGGGTATGTCATGTTCATAGCGTTGTGAACATATATTGTCAAGATAGAATCTACCCTCTGATTCAGAGTAAGCATTCCCTTGAGAATGTCACGAAGTTGATTACTGAGAACTGCAGTCTTATTGATAAGTAGTTATCAACATGTTTGGTAATCATAAGAGATGAATGAGACTCAAGGAATACAAGAAGTATTCATGATTCAGGTTGACAATAATAGTCATTCGACTACCTAAATATGATTACAATGCTGAATGTAGAGGGACATTAGTATAACATACAAGTCTAGTTATCACTTCGGATATGTTTTTTAGTGTTGGAGTTCAGTTATTGTTTTATAGTGGAGTAAACGTTAACTGATCAGTTGGTTAGTTTGCTAATCAAAGAGTTTGGTCATAGGAATTAACAACTGATCTAAGCCAACAATAAAGAGCATAAGAGGTCCCACTCTTAGCTCCGCTAGGATGCTTGGAAAGGCACAAGAGGATCTTGTCATGATAGGTTCGATCGATCAAACAGGATTCGATCGATTGAAGTCTAGGCAGGTTTTAGCGATCGAAAGTAGTTCGATCGATCAAAAGTTTGATCGATCGAAGCCACTTCGATCGGTCAAAGGTTAAAGTCAGTTTAGGAAATCTATGAATAGGCAGCTGCGTACAAGGTTTAATAATTGTCATTTTTCCTATACGAAAGCTGAAGAACCTATTTAGGGCTTCCCAAACCTTCCTATCCTCCTTCTTAGAGATCTACCATCTCTAGTCACTCCGGGAAGCATCCGCATGAGTCATAAGGGTGAAGACAACCTAGCAGAGGCTGCTACATCACCAAGGTTGAAGTATTCAGAATTGGGATCAAGACCTAAGGTATATTTCTTCTCCCTCTTGTTAGCACGCATCTAAAGAATTAACAAGTAGTGGATCCAGGCATACCAATAAGTTTTTGAAACTCAATCTTTCCGCTGCGCATTTAAAAATAATTTTAAACCTATTCTTCCTTCCATTGGTATCAGAGCCACACTTTTTTGGATCTATAGATGCATTTTGGAACGCTAATTTTGATGTACAAGTTGATTTTAGGACTATTTTTGGAACTGCATCTCACAGATCTATTTTTGCAGTATTATCGCGACAGAATACAAATCTATGATTACATTGGATGCATGATGAATTCGATCGATTGAAGTAGTCTCGATCGATCGAACTTTGTCTGTTCTCAAGCGATCGAAAGGGTTTCGTTCGATCGAACTTTGTTTGTTCGATCAATTGAATGGAGTTTAATCGATCGAGAATGATTTTTTGTCCAGGTGTATTTTTCACAGATTCAAAAGTTTTTAAAATTATACATTTGTTTTATAATATTCTATAATTTTTTGAATCATTCTGTGAAACTGAATGTTCAAGCGACTGAATAATATTCAATCGATCGAAGGTTCGAGCGATTGAACGGTCTTCAATCAATCGAAGAGTGACAGAGAAGTTAGATGTTGTTTTAATGTTCTAAATTAGTACGTAAAGAGTTTATGTACTCTGTAAATCAATTAAGGGTTTCAATGGATTATGTATTTGTTATAAATGCGTGGATGTGCGTAGGACTAACCCTTTTGCAGCAAGATTAATCTTTCTATCTCCCATGGCACCAAGATCAAAGTTTTGATTTTGTATTAAGATGTTTGTAATTGGTGGATGGTTGTAAACTGTTTTTAATATTGGATTGATTTTAAGGTATGTGTAAAGGGCACTACGACTTCAATCCTATGAAAAGGAAAGTCACACCAGTTTCCCTAGCCTTCTTTATTTTCTTGTTGTTAATTTCTATTTCTAGATAAATTGTAATCTTTGAAAGAAGCAATGTAATAGAATTAGAAAACCCATGAAGATGGAGGAGCAAGTCGTTGTCCATGAAGATGGAGCTGGAGGCGAGCAAACCAAGAAGGAGGATCTATGGAGATAGAGCCATGGGAGTTAGAGGCATCGTTTGGATGTTTTTATTTCAATTTTAGTTTTTTTTTTTTTGTTTTCATATGCTTGTCTATGATTGGAGTATTAAATATGTTGTCACTGCTTGCATTATAAAAACAAGTTTTCTAAAATAAAAACCAAAAATCGTTTTCAACGCACTAGTAAATATTGTGTTGGGTTTGTTCCCTCAAACCATTACTTTATATATGAGACATTGACATTTTAATATATGAATATCAGCTTTACATTTAGTTATGTATGTTTCTTTCATGAGATGATTGTTATCCTTAAGTATCATAGTAAGTAATTCGTGTATGTATGAGATACATACAAGTGAGATACGAATTTCTATTCTTTATTACTTAGAATGTGTCACAGTGGATGATGAGACTGGATATCTCATCAGGTTTACACTGTAGCATGATTAACTACCATTGGATGGAGTGATTAATCTCAATCACTAGAGTTTAACTCTTAGTTAACATGCTAGTGCTTATAGTGCATTGACGGACCTGAGCTTTCCTATTGACACTCAAGACAGTCAATCAGTCGATAGGAACTCATAACTTGTATAAGGTACGTGTTCTTAATCTTGAGACGATTATGAACACAGACTGTGGATATGGCTGCTTTGACTTACCAATCAGTGAGGTCTATAGAAGATCAACACCTAGGTATCTTGGGTATGTCATATTCATAGGGTTGTGAACATATATTGTTAAGACAGAATATACCCTCTGTTTTAGAGTAAGCATTCCCTTGAGAATGTCACCAAGTCGATTACTGAGTACTGCAGTCTTGTTGATAAGAGTTATCAACATGTTTGGTAATCATGAGAGGTGAATGGGACTCAAGGAATACAAAAAGTAATCATGATTCAGGTTGACAGTAACAGTTATCCGACTACCTGAATATGATTACGAATGCTGAAGGTAGAGGGACATTAGTACAACATACAAGTCTAGTTATCGCTTCTGATATGTTCTTTTGCATTGGAGTTCAGTTATCGTTTTATAGTGGAGTAAATGTTAACTGACCAGTTAGTTAGTTTGCTGATCAAAGAGTTTGGTCGCGGTAATTAACAAACTGGTCTGAGCCAACAATAAAGAGCCTTGGAGGTCCCACTCTTAGCTCCGCCAGGATACTTGGAAAGACACATGAGGAAGTTATCAAGACAAGTTCGATCGATTGAAGTATGTTAGATCGATTGAAGTCTTGGTAGTCTCGATCGATCGAAGGTTCGATCGATCGAAGATCTTCGATCGCTCGAAGTCTAGGTCGGTTCTGGAAATATATAAATAGGGCAGCTGTGTTCTGGAAAAGGAGTTCATCGTTTTCATTAACCAGACACTGCAGAAACTGTTTTAGTCTTCCTAAACCTTCCTATCCTTTATATTAGAGATCCCACCATCTCTAGTCTTTCCGGCAGGCATCCACAGGAGACATAAGGGTGAAGACAACCTAGTGGACGTTGCTGCATCACCAAGGTTGAAGATATCATAATTGGGTTCAATTCACCAAGGTATAATCTTGTTCCCTCTTGTGCGCATCTATAGAATTAGTGAGTAGTAGATCCTGGGATACCAATCAGTTATTATAACTGAATCTTTTCCGCTGCGTGTTTAAAATAATATTTAAACCTGTTTTTCCTACAATTGGTATCAGAGCCACGCTCGTTTGGATCTATAGATGCATTTTTGGAACACTATTTTGACTTGCATGTTGATTCTAGAATTGTTTTTGAAACTGCATCATCACAGATATGTTTCTGCAGTGTTATTGCAGCAGAGTACAAATCTATGATTGCATAGGATGCAAAGCGGGTTCGATCGATCAAACATTCTCTGTACTCAAGCGATTGAACAGTTTTCGATCGATCGAAACCTTCTGGTGTTCGATCGATCGAATGTCGTTAGATCGATCGAGACAGACTCTTTGTCAGGTTCTCTATTTCACAGTTTTAAAGAATTTTGAAATTAAAAACTTTAATTTTAAAATATTCTGCAAATTTTTCAAATCATTATGTGAAATAGAATGTTCAAGCGATTGAACAGTGTTCAATCGATCGAAGGTTCGAGCGATCGAACGGTCTTCGATCGATCGAACTGTGACAGAGAAGTAAGATGCTGATTTAAGTTCTAATTCAGTATGTAAAGAGTTTATGTATTATGTGAATCAATTAGCGGTTCCAATTGTTATATATGCATGGATGTGTGTTCGACTAATCCTTTTGCAGCTAGTTTAGTCACTATCTCCCATGGGGCACCAAGCCTTTTAAATTTTGTATTTAAATTGTTTGAGATTGGTGCATGTTGTAATTTAAGTTTGGTTTGGTACTAAGGCATATGTAAAGGGCGCTGCGACTTCAATCCTATGAAAAGAAAAGTCGCACCGGTTTCCCTAGCCTTTTATTTTGTTGTTGCTATTTCTATTTCTAGATAAATTGTAAGCTTCGAAAGAAGCATAGGACAAATGTAATAGAATTAGAAAATCCATGAAAATGGAGCAAGGAGCCATTGTCCATGAAGATGGAGCTAGAGGCGATCAAACCAAAAGGAGGTTCTATGGAGATAGAGCCGTGGGAGATAGAGGCATCGTTTAGATGTCTTTATTTTCAATTTTAGTTTTTTGGTTTTATGTGCTTGGTTTGTGATTGACATTTAATTATATTGTTACTACTTGCATGCACGTAAAACAAGTTTTCTAAAATAAAATTCAAAAAAAAAAAAAAACCATTTCAACGCATTAGTGAACATTCGATGTTTATGGGTAATGTGTAGAAATATTTTTCAAAAGCAAAATCCTTATTTACTAAATCTAGTGGGAGAGGGTCTTATTAAACACCCATGATCTTCCATTAACGGTTCACTGTAAGATGAGTGGAGCATTCTGTGTCACCTCGCTAGGGGTGATCATTCCATTCGGAGGGTGCATTACTCATTTGTTACTAGATGTGAACTTCTTTTGATAGGATCAATCAGACGTGTTAGAGGGTGACCACCATACGGAGGCGCTACTTGAGACGGTTGTGAATGGATCCTAGTTAATGGTACACACTAGCTAAGCTATGGATAAGGGATCCCACATGGGGCATTATTCAGAAACTTAGAGATCAAAAGGGATCAGGAGTCATAACTTGTTTTGCAAGAGTTGCATAGCGGACAAGTCATGATTAATCGAAAGATCGAACATTGACCACCACATAGAGGCTTTATTCTTTCATTCACTCAATTTAAACTTAACTATAATATGAATCAAATGAATTTTTCAATAAGCGAATTGATGAGTTCTCTTTTGGCAGCGGAAGTGGTGATCAAACCTGGGGTCAACGTCTTGAACGTTGAGAAAAGCGCTTCCTCTTCCCGATCTACACCGAAAGGAAAGAAAGGGAAGAAGAAGGCTGGCACTGGTGGTCCAAGTGTTGGATCGGTCCCTAAGATTGCAAAATCTAAGGGAAAAGGTAAGGGCAAAGGGAAGGTGGGTGGCCAAGGAAAAGGAAAGTGTTTCCAATGCGGTAAGAAGGGCCACTGGAAGAGGAACTGTCCAGAATTCTTAGCTGCAAGAGTTCAAGGTATGATTGAATCACATGTGATTGAAGTAAGTTTTATTACGGATACTTCAAACACCTGTTGCATTGATTCTGGTGCGACTAACCATATCTGTAATTCATTGTAGGGGTTCAGATCAACCAGGAGGTGCAGTGATGGAGAAATCATACTTACTCTAGGTTCTAGTGCAACCATTTCAGCGGTTGCTGTAGGAGTCATAGTTTTAGAATTTCTAGACAATGAAGTTTTGATTTTATCATATGCACTTTACGTCCCTTCAATGAGACGTAATTTAATTTCAGTTTCTAATTTATCGAATAATGGTTATTCTTTTCATTTTGGAACTGAAGTTGTTATTAAAAGAAATATTTCTTTTATATGTTCTGGTGTTAAATCAAATGGTTTGTATGTGATCACTCCCAATATTTCTAAAGATTCTTACTTGGAACTTAATAACTCAATGGTAACGATACCATCTAAAAGAAAAGAACCTTCCACTAATCCAACAAGGCTTTGGCATATGAGGCTTGGCCATATCAATCTAAATAGGATAGGCAGACTAGTCAAAGAAGGGATCTTAGGCGATTTGGTTCTCGAACCAATGGAAGTTTGTGAGTCTTGTTTAGAGGGTAAGATGACCAAAAGGCCCTTTCCCGCAAAAGGGCAATAGAACCAATGCATTATTAGAATTAGTTCATACTGATGTGTGTGGACCAATAAATATTAGAGCAAGGGGTGGTTATGAGTATTTCATAACATTTACCGATGACCACTCTAGGTATAGATATGTGTACCTAATGCTGCACAAGTCTAAAGCCTTTGAAAAGTTCAAAGAGTTTAGGGCTGAAGTGGAGAAGCAATTAGGCTCACATATCAAGACCAATCGATCTGATCGAGGTGGCGAGTACCTCTCTAATGAGTTTATTGATCACCTCGTACAGAATGGGATTCTGTCATAGTTGACTGCACCTGGCATGCCTCAGCAGAATGGTGTAGCGGAGAGAAGGAACCGGACACTTTTAGACATGACTATGACAATGATGAGTTATTCAGAGTTGCCATTATTTCTTTGGGGTTATGCTTTGGAAACCGCTGCATACATACTAAATCTAGTACCAAGCAAATCTTTTCCCAGGACACCACGGGAGATGTGGATTGGGCGCAAGCCTTCTTTGCAACATCTCCGGATATGGGAGTGTCCGGCACATATGCTGAAAGGAAAGATGAGCAAGTTGGATTCTAGATCAGAAGTATGTTATTTTATAGGGTATCCAAAGGGTACTTATGGATGGTATTTTTATGATCCAAGAGAACAGAATGTGTTTGTTAGTACAAATGCTGTTTTCTTAAAGGATGATTATATCATGAACCATAAACCTAATGTAAGGATAGATCTGAGAGAAATAGAAGGAGAGCCCTCAGTCCAACCCGCAGTTAATAACGATGTAAATCAAGAAAATACCACTTCTTCACCTATTTTCGCACCGGTACCTCGTCGTAGTGGGAGGATTATCAGCCAGTCTGATAGATACATGTTCTTAGGAGAAGATTTTGAAGCTGTCTTCATAGAATCTGAATCTGATCCTGCCACATATAAAGAGGCAATGGCTAATGTTGATTCAGATCATTGGATTAAAGCTATGAAGGCTGAATTAGAATCTATGGATTTTAATCAGGTCTGGGATCTTGTAGAACTTCCAGCCAATATTAAACCCATTGGTTGTACGTGGGTCTATAAGAGGAAAAGAGCATCTGATGGAAAGGTTGAGACCTATAAGGCTAGGCTTGTAGCGAAAGGTTATACTCAGAGGGAGGGCATTGACTATGAGGAAACCTTCTCGCCGGTGGCCATGCTCAAGTCCATCAGGATACTCCTATCCATTGTTGCATGCCTAGATTATGAGATCTGGCAGATGGACGTCAAGACTGCATTCTTGAATGACAATCTTGATGAGGACATCTATATGCAACAACCAGAAGGGTTCATAGCTAGTCGGAAAGGTAACTTGGTATGCAAGTTGCAAAAGTCCATTTATGGGCTTAAGCAGGCGTCTAGAAGTTGGAACATCCGATTTGACCAAGCGGTCAAGTCCTGTGGTTTTATACAAAATCTGGATGAACCTTGTGTATACAAGAAGTGTGAAGGAAAAGTGGTGGCTTTTCTTGTGCTTTACGTTGACGACATTCTACTCATTGGAAATGATGTAGCAGCATTGTCAACGGTCATGTTTTGGCTAGCTAGTACTTTTGATATGAAGGATCTAGGAGAGGCGAGCTATATTCTAGGGATAAAGCTCTTTCGGGATCGCAAGCGAAAGATAATGAGAATATCTCAAGCTGGTTATATCGATAAAGTGTTAACTAGGTTTTCAATGGATAATTCGAAGAAAGGTTTGTTACCTTTCAGGCATGGTTTAGTGTTCTCCAAAGACCAGTGTCCTAAGATACAGGAGGAGAGGAATCGCATGGCAGGAATTCCATATGCTTCGGCAGTTGGAAGTCTCATGTATACGATGTTATGCACTAGACCAGATATCTGTTTTGCCGTTGGCATGGTTAGCGGATATCAATCGAATCCAGGTCCAGAGCACTGGACAGCCGTTAAGCACATTCTTAAGTAGTTGAGAAGGACTAAAGATTACATGCATATGTACGGCGGTAGTGAGTTAATTCTAGTAGGATATACTGACTCGGACTTTATGTCAGATAAAGATTCGAGGACGTCTACATCCGGACATCTCTTTACCTTGGGAGGTGGTGCTGTTAGTTGGAGGAGCATTAAGCAGAAATGCATTGCAGACTCAACTACAGAAGCTGAATATGTGGCTGCTTGTGAAGCCGCAAAGGAAGCTGTTTGGCTCAAGAAGTTCCTTATGGAGCTCGAGGTGGTACCAGTGTCATTGTCACCTATTACGCTTTACTGTGATAATAGTGTGGTACTGGCTCAGTCCAAGGAGCCATGGAACCACGGGAAGGGAAAACACGTAGAGCGGAAATATCATCTTATCCGAGATATTGTTCAACGTGGAGATGTGACTGTCACCAAGATTGCCACCGCTGACAACTTGCTGATCCGTTTACAAAGGCCTTGCCACAGAAGGTCTTTGACCGTCATCTAGATAGTCTAGGTCTTACATGTAGTTCTGAATGGTTATGAGTGCAAGTGGGAGTTTGTTGAGTTTGTGCCCTCAAACCATTACTTTATATATGAGATATTGACATTTTAATATATGGATATCAGCTTTACATTTAGTTATGTGTGTTTCTTTCATTAGATGATTGTTATCCTTAAGTATCATAGTGATGTTGTCAGTATCAAGATATAAAAAGTGTACTTTACTTTTCTAAAGATTTGCAGTGTGGAAGTAAAGGTCGAACTCACAGAGATTGATTAACTACCGCGCTTTAATTTTAAAACCTAAATTTAATTAATTAAGAAAACGGAATTGGATTTGAATTTTATTTAAACTAATAACAATGAAAATAAATCTAAATTACGAAAGCGATTTAAAATTATTTTTATGAATATGTTCAAGGAACCTAGGAATGCAAATCCACCACTAGCTTCATAATAAGGGTATTTATGAATTACTTTAGCTCATCAAGTTGGATGATAATGGGGAATTGTAGCTACAAGCCCAATTCCTCCGTCAAGAAAATAACTATGGTTCGAGCACCAACATAATCCATCTTCGGTTAGCACGAATTATCCCACACTAAACTAGGGTTGTGGTATAATCCATCTAATCTAGGCATGGACTATTCGGATACTTAATAGCACAATTCAATTTAAGCACCATTACATGTAAATAATCTAAACAAGCACAGCAAGCATAGATCATTGAGCACATCAAAGTCAAAATAGATCTAAGACAAGAATAAACTTTGAAAGTAATGATTTAATTCATAGAAGCACGATTTATTTATAAAAATCCTCGGAACATGTAATCATCATCCATACATAATAAAACTAAAATGAAAACATAAATAAATCCCTATTACTTGGCTAGGGTTTCATTGAAACCCTAGATCTAGAGTGTAGTTGTCCATAGAAGTGGTAGATGGCAAGAGGTTGATGGAGGAGGCCATGGGAATCCTTGGTCTTCTTCTTCTTCTCCTTGCTTTCCCCTCTTCTGTGGCTGAAAGTATGGTTGTATATTGTGTGTATAATATTTGCCAACCCCTAAATTGAAGTAAAATAGTGTATATATAGATTTTCAACAAGTTTTTTGGAAGGTTTCCTAACCCGAAACGCACTAAAACTGCTATATTTTACAATCTGGACGCAATTAGGCAGTTTCGTTTGCGTAGGAATCATTAGTAGACTGAAATACGTAACTTTGATTTTTGTACGGATCGCGCGAGTGCGTAATTGGGAAGGTCGCGCGCGCGGATCCCGCGAGCGAATTCTGGGATCTCGCGCGAGCGATTTCTTGGTTTTCGCGCGAGCGGGTCGTGCACGCGATGTGGTTTTTCTTGCTTCTTTCTTCCTGCTTTTTCACCTTATTTAACCAGATCTCCTTGTTTTCTTCCAAAACCTGTCAGAAAATAGAAAACGAAGTAAAACTATACAAAAACAGGATAAAAAAGTACAAACGTATGTTAAGGCGTATAAATAGGATCTGTTCTCTCCCGATCACTCCCCCAAACCTACATTTTGCTAGGCCTCGAGCAAAACTAAACTACTAATAAAATACTACTCCATTTTCGTCTAGATCGTAATTGCATGCAACAAGCCTTTTAAACCCCTAGGTGTCTCTAGTCGGACGAGTGAAGTCTCGTGAGGGTTCTCGTCAACAAGTTACCCACAACCATCTTTATTAACTTATCAATTTAAAACTTTTATTAAAAACAAAGAACATAATATTCAATACTCCTTCATCATATAACAAAGATTTGAAATAGAATAATGAACAAGAAGAAATGGAATCAAACGTCTACCTACGTCATGAAAAACAATCTCAAGCACATGCATCGTATAAATCAATAGAGTTTCTCATAAAATTGCACGTGTGTGATATGGTAGTCAAATGAACACGCGCATGTCATGAACTTGGAATATAACTCGGATGACCATTTAACTATGTCTCGACTACGAATCTCACAATGTCTATTACACTCTAAAATGAAACACTCAGAAACAGGTGTAATTTTTCTAAAATATGTGAGTAAAGGAAACATGTTTTCAAAACAAGAAATGCTCACATATGACTCGAAAAAACGCATAACACGAAAGAACAGTAGTCTCATGGATAGAATGCCAATAATCAAGAAAAATTAATCATTACCATGTTTTAATCCCCCTCCCATCGTTTTCTTATCCAAACCATGTTTCCTAGGATCAAATAGGACTTTTCAAAGGTTGTAATGTGGCTCAGGTAATGAAAAAGGATAAAAATGATTCATTAGGTAGTTTTAGAATGGCATTGTAAGTCATGTTCAATTTCTTTCATTCTCTCTTCTACCAACTTTCATCTTTTCATTCTTTATAATTTTTTCTTTTTGCTTTTTTTTTTTTTTTCAACCTTAATTTTTTTTTCTTTCCTTCTTGTTTTTTTTTTTTCAATATATTCAATCTTTTTCATTTTTTCTTCTTTTTTTTCTTGCTTGTCGGATGATTATTCATTGATTTCTAAACAACCACCCCAATAGCATCTTGTCTTCTTCCTCTCAATCACACATCGCCTTATCAACACTAAAAGTTGATCAATCTTTCAGAGGTGAACTCCAAGTAGTCCAAATTGGAGCAAAAACAGGATAATGGTAATTAAAGAAAAATGGCATTTTAATGGCTCAAAGGGAGAACTAAGGAAATTTATCATTTATCGGTCGGTAATAAACAAAGAAGGGCCTAAGATCATTTCCTATGATCATATGGTTCTTCAACGTTTACAATGGAAGATTATTTAGCATGGTAGTAAATATTTTACTTGACTATCAACCAAAACAAGAATAATAAGACTAAACAACCAGTAGATGCGCTATTCCAAATGAAATTCGACAAACACAATGTGTATATAACCCTCTATAAAGAAAAGATAGGCTTAAAAGCTCACTGGGTTTTGTCTCTACCTTGTGTTATCTAGAAATCCGAATCATATTATAGTTCACACCAGACATGTATTCAAGCGACTATGTGCAGTGCATAGGTGTGTGTGCAAATCTATGATATAAAACTACGATTCAAACGATACGTGACCCAACACATTACATCATGACTTTAGCAAATATTTAATCACATCTTTTCATGTTCATCATTCTATAACAATCCAAGTTACATAACAAGATGTATCGACTAGAAATTGCAAAACAGTAGGTGACATCGTTTATTTAAGCACAAGAATTGAATTTTTTTTTCAAAAGTATTGCATACTAATAATAATGTGCATGTGTGTGCATACCCCCAAACCTAAACCTTTCATTGTCCCCAATGAAACAATAAAACGAAAGAAGGGATAGTACGTAAGGAAGAAACGATAATACCTCGATCTCGGCAAACACAAACCAGGTGAACGTATAATAATATGTAATCAAAGTTCAATTACTCCAAATGGAGCACTATTTCACCTGTTAATACTTAACAAAAGAAAATAAACAAACAAATAACTAATAAAAGCTAATATATAAGTTTTTTTCTTCATAGTATTAGAAACCAAACTATAAGTAAAAAAATGTAATGAAAAGAAAATAATAGAAACAAAACTATCTAACCGAAGACAAACTTAAATGAAAAAGAACTGAAAAGAACAAACAGAAAAGAATATAACTAACCAGGTGTGGGAAACAGAAGGTAAAAGAACAACAAGAAAAAGTGGAAAATCCCTTCCTCGCGCGAGCGAATTCAAGCGCGAGTAGATACTGAGGCTACATATATAAAAAACTTGAAAAATTTTGTCTATGGGAGAATCTCGCGCGAGCGACCTATCGCGCGAGCGGGTTGCGCTAGCGACTGTGGTCTTTTCCTCTTTTTTAGTATAAAAATGTATATAAGTTCAAAATGAATTATCCCCGACCCCCCAAACATGTTCAGAAAACTCAAAAATTGACCAAAATGACCCAAAAACATGCAAAAATCAAAGAAACGAACGAATTAAAGCTTGGGTTGCCTCCCAAGAAGCGCTATCTTTTACGTCTTCAGCTAGACCATTCTAGCTCAAGATTTATGGAGGTCGTAACTCAGATTTTGTACCCCTTAGGATATCAGGAAGAGCCCGGTGGTAAGCAGAAGCCATATTGCTATGTAAGAATTCATTCAACGATTCATCCTTTTCAGTTTCAAATCGATTCTTCACCTTTTGAGTAAATACGTCATTAGGATCTAAATTATTCAAATTCATCTGCTAATTTTTCAAAATATTATCGTCATTACTCACAGGTATTACGTAATTGGATTCACTAGTTTGTCTTACCTCACTCTCCGCCTCACATAGATAATCGTCATCTTTGGGAGGTTGATCAATGGCATTAAAAATGTTCAATTTTAAGTTCATGTTCCCAAATGACACCTTCATTACCCCCGTCTGACAGTTAACACGAGCGTTAGCGGTTGCTAAGAATGGACGACCTAGAATGACAGGAGTGTGCTTCCTAGCATCTAGTACGGGTTCAGTATCAAGGACCATGAAATCAACAGGATAATAGCATTTGTCAACTTTAACTAACACATCCTCGATGATTCCTCTAGGTACTTTGACAGAACGATCCGCTAATTGAATAGTAGCGGCCGTAGGTTTAAGTTCACCTAAACCTAGTTGTTTGTAAACGTGATAAGGTAAGAGATTAACACTAGCTCCTAAGTCAAGGAGAGCCCTATGGATGATAGTGTCACCTATGACACATGAAATTGTAGGCGTACCTGGATCTTTATACTTCGGAGTAGTGTGTTGGAAAATAGAACTTACTTTTTCCGTGAGAAAGACCTTTTTCGGAGTATGACTACACAATTTATATTTTTGAGTGCATAGGTCTTTAAGACATTTAGCGTAAGTGGGAATTTGTTTAATAGCATCGAGGAATGGAATATTGATTTTAACTTGTTTGAATACCTCGAGTATGTCTTCAGCTTTTGACCCTTTCTTAGACAAATGTGACAGTCCCTCAACATTAGGTGGAAAAGGTAACTTTGGAACATAGTTGGTTGGGATCGATCCCTTTTCTTTTCTACTTTGATCCACTTCCTCACCCTTTTCTTTATTCAAATTAACGTTCGCATCCCTCATAACCTCCCTCGGAATCTCAACAACTTCTTCCTCTCGAGTATTCGTCCTAGTTGATACAGCGTTCACTTGCTCACTCGTACCACCCACCTCGTATTGTTCCTTAGGGTTCAGAATAGGTTGACTTGGCAACTTACTCTCAGTTAAACGATTTAGCGTGTTAACTATTTTTCCCACTTGGGACTCCAGTTTCGCAATGGACTGGGTGTGGGAATGTACTAACTGGATCACCGGACCAAAACTTTCAAGTGAGGCCAACACCTTCTCCTCAAATGCATTATTACGTGGAGGTGGAGGAGGAGGTTGTTGGTATTGACATTGTTGAGGTCTATAAGCATTAGGGAAATTACTCATCTCATTATTATTATTATTATTATTTTTCCACGAAAAATTAGGATGGTTTCTCCATGGCGCGTCCGAATTATTAGTAGTCGAATTATAATTATTTCGTGGGTATTGTTGAATAGAATTAATATGTTGCTCCACGAATTCTGAAAATTGACTCGCCGATGGACATGCTAGGATAGAATGTGACGGATCAGAACATAATGCACAAATTTCATGAGCGGGTGGGGCTGTCGTTTGGTTCATTGTTAAAAGTCGGTCAAATTTTTTAGATAGTTCTTTTATTTCAATTGAATGACTTGACTCGAACTTTACCTCTCTCTTAGGTTGTGAATGATATCCCTCGGAACGTACTGACACAGCCTGATGCATCGAATTCTCGCTTAATGTTTCAAAGATTTTCCAGGCCTCGTCGGCACTTTTGTGTAGGAAGGTACCCGCACAAACAGCGTCGACGGTATTACGGACTGAGAGAATAAGTCCCTCATAAAACATCTGTACCAACTGCCACCTAGGAACCTGATGATGTGGACACGAGCGTAATAATTCTTTAAACTTTTTCTACGTATCATAAAACGTTTCCCCATCTTGCATCACAAAATTTGTTATAGATTTCCTTATCTGATTCGTACGCATAATAGGGAAAAACTTTTGTAAAAATGCGGTGTGTAAGGCTTCCCATGTTCTAATTGTGTTTGGCTCAAGTGATTGAAGCCAGTATTTAGCTTTATCTTTTAAAGAGAATGGAAAGAGCCGCAATTTCAATTCATCATCAGTTTTGTTTTGAATTTTTAAAGTAGAGCACATATCCTGAAAATCTCGTAAGTGTTGATATGGATCTTCATTTAGACGGCCATGGAAAAAAGGAAGTAGCGAGATGGCAGACGACTTTATCTCAAAGTGAGATGCTGTCGCCTCCGGTAAATCAATACATGTTTGTGGCGTGTAAGTCGTCGGAATAAAGTAATCTTTAAGCGGAGGAGGTGGCGGTATATTAAGATTATTCATATTATTTCCGTTGTTTCCAATGTCGGCCATTGGAATAGGTTCTATTTTAAAAGTTCGAGTTCTCCTTAACCGTTTAAGGGTACTTTGAATTTTGGCCTCAAACAACGACGATGGTTTTGGAGTCGAATCGTCCTCTATTTTCAACTGAGCTCTCGGAGCTTGGGTTGAAGACCTACTAATTCTAAGGGTACGTTCAAGTTCAGGATCAAAAGATTTTAATTCTGGTTTATTTGAACATGTACCAAACATAAACTAAAAAGAAAATAAACTAAAAACAAACACTGACTCAAATAAATAAATAAATAACAAATAGCAATCACGCAACTAAGATAACCAAGCACTCAACTACTGTGATGCATGAATATTATCCTGTAATGCAATGACCGCGTCAAGCCCAGCGCCCCGGGTTTCCTAGCTAATGCAGTGCAATTAACCCTAAATTAATGCAAATAGTGCGTCACAGCGCCCTGACTTACAGTGGTTTAAAGCCAGTGATATGTCCAGAAATATCCTGTAGCGGTCCAATTGCCACGTAGTCATCCAATAGCCCGGGGAATCCGGGTTAGGAGCATAGGGCCCACAGGCCCGGGTCGTCCGGCTGTGCTTATCCGAGATACCCGCAGCTCGGGTACCAGGCATGATAGGGCTCCATGAGATGCGGCATGAATCACGTTTCTTTCCATCCCTGTGCAATCATGACTCTATCAAGAGAATCAATAGTTTCCTAAATCATTTAGGAAACCAAACATTATATAAATCTATTGTAATTGGATTATGCTTCCTAATCTAATAAACTTACCATGTAAGGGTGGACTCTTTCACCTATAAAAGAGCCCACCTACCCTCACAGAAGGGATCCGAACATCAACTCTCCGAGCATATAAACACACCTCAGAGAACTCACCACCATATACGCATACACCCGGCCGGTATTACTGGTAGTGCTGCCCACCATTGTTTGCTCACCAGGACCACCGGTGATCTGCTAGTGAACGTGCTCAGGCGCACTCGTGGACGTAGGTCACCTCATTAACGGGGCCGAACCACATACAAATCCTTTGTGATCTTATTTTCTGTCTAAATTACCCTTACCAATTTTCGGCATCATCAATTTGGCCCCGTCTGTGGGAAACCGATACAGTTTTCTCATCAACAAAAAATCTTTGACTGATTGACATGCCTCCTAAGAGGGGTAAGAGGACCGCCGACTCAACCGGTCAGGAGGACCTACAGATCGAGACACGGGCGACCTCCATGACCTCCGACCAGGTCACAGCAGCCCTGGAGCGGCTCTTGGAGGGCCAGCTCCGGACACAACAGCAAATAGAGGTGCTCATGGCCCAGCATGAAAAAGTAGTCGAGGACCCCGAGAAGGGCCCTTCGTTGGAAAAGCGGCCTGAAAAGAGCACATCCAGTAAGAGGCCTGCCCGTAAGCGCGGAAAAACCAGATCCGCTCCAGGGTCCCAACTAAATCGGGAAAGCCAGGCGGAAGGAGAACGTAGCCAGCCCACTAAGCGCCCACAGGAAGGACCTCGGTACGTTCCTCGCCGAGCGCGCCGAGTGGAGGACGCCCGGATCCTCATCGAACGGCGGCGGGCCGCAAGAGGAGAAGCATCCGGACGAAAGGTTAGGGAACCGGTCGACGATCCGCCCGCCCTAACCCGGGATGATCTTAGGCACAGGCTATCCCGAACTCGCAGCCGAATACTATCCCCAAGATCGACGCGCTTCGAGGATGAGGCGTCATCATCCGACCCCACTTACTACTCAGATGCAGAGAGGAGGACCGGGCGTACTGGCGTCAAAGCCCAGGTCGAGGAGCTGCAGCAGCAGATTGAGAGGCTGAACCGCAAGTCCGGTCACGACCTCACTAATACAGAAACAGAGTCGCCCTACACCGCCCGGGTGACACAGTTCCCAATTCCACGGAAGTTCAAACCCCCTCATCTCAGCTCATACGACGGCAAGGGGAGCCCGGTGGACCACATCCGCACCTATAAGGCGCAGATGGCACTAGTCACTACAACGTACGAGCTGCTATGCCTAGCGTTCCCCAGTACTCTAAAGGGATCGGCCGCACAATGGTTCCATGCACTAAAGCCGCGAACGGTGGATAACTTCAAAACCCTCGGCAAACTCTTCATCAACCAATTCGTCGGGATGCTGGACCGATCGCAGCCAGACACCCAACTGCTGGCTGTCAAGCAGCAGAAGGGGGAATCGTTGAGGGAATACGTAGATCGTTTCAACCAGCAGAGGCTACTGATCCGAAACCTGAACGAGACAGCTGCAATCATGGCTTTCTGCTCGGGAGTTCAGCACACGAAGGTGGCCACGTCGTTCCATCGAAACCGACCGGCAACCCTGGTGGAACTCTCGGAAAGAGTTGGAAAGTATATTGATACCGAGGAGTTCTTGAAAGCCAAACGCGCCAGCCAGGCAGGAGATGAATCCCCGAAACTCAAGCGCAAGCGTGAGGGGTCGGAGAAGAACCCGGGAAAAAAGCCGAAGCAAGACCAGAGGGATCCTAGGGGCCAGCCCCTAGTAGCCTTCACGCCCTTTTCCCGGCCCATTCACGAAGTAATGGCTGCAGCGGAGGAACAGAGGCTGCTCCCGCAGCCAGCTAAACTCAGAGCCCCACCCGGTAAGAGAAACCGGGAGAAGTTTTGCCGTTATCACAGGGATCACGGCCACGACACGGAGGATTGTTTCAAGTTGAAGATAGCAATCGAGAAGCTGATCGAGCAAGGGCATCTTGCAGATTTTGTCACAGCTGACAAACGCCCCCGTCAAGACGCCCGAGCTCCCGGACAGCCCCTTCCACCGCTCGGCCATATCAACGTGATCTCCGGAGGAACATCGGGCGGAGGTGACTCTCAGTCGGCTAGGAAGAGGCATGCCAGAGCATCCCGAACGGATGTATGGCACGTCCAATCCGCCGGCTCCTCACCAACTGACGTCCTGACGTTCTCGTCCGACGACGTACAGGGACTTCACTGCCCCCATAATGACCCGTTGGTGGTGACACTGTCTATAGCCAACTATATGGTCCAAAGGGTACTAGTTGACACGGGCAGCTCATCCGACATAATGTTCACAGCAGCAGTCGACCAACTCGGAATCGATCGGGATCGGCTCCGGCCAGTTGCTACTCCCTTGGTTGGATTCAACGGCTCCAGCACTCAACCGCTCGGCACGATCGAGCTCCTGGTCCTCATGGGGACCTACCCGCAACAGGTTTCCATGCTCACCAATTTTGTGATAGTGGATGCCCCATCGGCCTACAATGTCAACCTCGGGAGGCCGACCCTCAACAGGGCCCGAGCAGTTGTCTCCACATACAGCTTGACCGTGAAGTTTTCAACTCCCCAGGGACCTGGATGCCTGCGAGGAGACCAGACCACGGCTCAAAGTTGTTATGTTAGCTCATTGCGCCGGGGGGCAATCACTGAGACACTAAACGTCCAAGAAATGGACCCCAGGGACCCGAGGGACGTGATAGGGCCCATAGAAGAATTGTAGCAGGTTGTACTGAATCTCGAGGATCCAGTCCACACGATCAACGTAGGCGCATTGTTGGAGCCCGCCTTGAAAGAAAAGTTGATCCAGTTCCTGAAGCAAAACCAGGATGTTTTCGCCTAGAGTCATGAGGACATGCCCGGGATTGATCCCCGAGTAATGTCCCATCACCTCAATGTCAGCCCAGACTGCCGTTCGGTAAAGCAGAAAAGAAGGGGCATGGCGTCCAAGAGGCAAAAAGCTGTAAGTGAGGAGGTAGAAAAGCTCCTAAAAGCTAACTCCATCCGGGAGGTCCACTACCCCGATTGGTTAGCCAACGTTGTTCTGGTCAAGAAGAGCAATGGTAAATGGAGGATGTGTGTGGACTTCACCGACCTCAACAAGGCCTGTCCCAAGGATTGTTATCCGCTACCCAGGATAGACCTCCTTGTTGATTCAACGGCAGGCCACTCACTCCTCACGTTCATGGACGCCTATTCGGGGTACAATCAGATCAGCATGTACCCCGGGGATGAAGAGAAGACAGCGTTCATCACCGACCAAGGCACGTACTGTTACAGGGTTATGCCCTTCGGCCATAAGAACGCCGGGGCTACATACCAGCGCCTGGTCAACTTCATGTTCAGAGACCTCATCGGAAAGTCCATGGAAGTATACGTAGACGATCTCCTGGTCAAGAGCCGAGATGAACTCGATCACCTGGAGCATCTGGCCGGGGCCTTCAGCATTCTGAGAAAATTCAGGATGAGGTTGAACCCAGCCAAGTGCACCTTCGGGGTCTCATCCGGGAAGTTCCTCGGTCACCTAGTCAGCAGACGGGGAATAGAGGCAAACCCCGACAAAATCCAGGCCACCATCAACATGCGGTCTCCCAAGTCAACAAAGGAAGTTCAAAGCCTAGCCGGACGGGTGGCCGCACTGAACAGATTCGTCTCCCGAGCTACTGACCGGTGCCTCCCGTTCTTTAAAATCCTCCGTAAAGCTTTTCAGTGGTCGGAGGAATGCGAGGAGGCATTCCAGGACCTCAAGAAGTACCTAGCCTCTCCTCCTTTACTGACGACGCCTACAGCCGGAGAGGAACTATTCTTATACCAGGCAGTGTCACCGTCGGCGGTTAGCTCGGCACTTATTCGGGAAGAGCACGGGATACAGTTCCCAGTGTACTACACTAGCTGAGCGCTGCAAGGTGCGGAAAGCCGGTACTCCCACATCGAGAAATTGGCCTTCGCCCTCATTACCTCAGCCCGAAGGCTTCGACCGTACTTCCAGGCCCATGCCATTGTAGTGCTGACAGACCAACCTCTCCGCAAAATTCTCTCCCGGCCAGACACATCCGGAAGGCTCGTCAAGTGGGCTTTGGAACTGGAGGAGTTTGAGGTAACTTACCGACCGCGGACGGCCATCAAGGGACAAGCCGTCGCAGATTTTCTGGTCGAGTTTACGTATCCTAAAGACCCGGTCGAAGAATTCGAGCCTCCGGCCTTACCGCCCGGATTGCTCACCGGCATTCCCACTTGGGTACTACACGTTGATGGCTCTTCGAACCAACAAGGCAGTGGAGCCGGAATTATTCTGACCACCCCCGATGGCATCCAGCTCGAATATGCTTTGAGATTCGGGTTTCGTGCCTCCAACAACGAGGCCGAGTACGAGGCTCTTCTAGTCGGATTACAATTAGCCATTTCAATGAGTGCACAACAAGTCGAAAGCTACAGCGACTCCCAGCTCGTGGTAAATCAGGTAAACCAGGAATACGAAGCACGGGAAGATAGCCTGATGGCCTACTTAGCCCTAGTCCGAACGGCATCCAAACAACTCCGAGGATTTTCCATCACCCGGATACCTAGAGAAGAAAACACCAGGGCTGACCGGCTTGCTCGCCTCGCATCGTCAGCTGAGTCAGACTTGCCCGGGATAAGAATACAATTCTTACCCGAGCCGAGTGTGATCAATTCAGATGGCATGGAGGTTGACCCGGTTACTCTGGGACCTAGTTGGATGGATCCAATCGTGACATTCTTGGCAACAGGGGCGCTGCCAATCGACAAAGAGGAAGCCAGGAGGGTAAGGTATCGGGCGGCGAGATACCACATTCTAGATGGTGTCCTCTACAAGAGAGGATTCACCATCCCGTACCTTCGCTGCGTTCATCCTACGCAGGTCCGAGCAATATTGTTTGAAATCCACGAAGGCGTGTGCGGGAACCACGTGGGAGGCCGGACACTTTCCAGAAAGGCCCTACTACAGGGTTATTACTGGCCAACCATCGCCCGAGATTCGCAGTAATACGTTCGAAGATGCGATAAGTGCCAACGGTACTCTCCTATGATAAACCAACCGGGAGAACTTCAGACCCCGGTCTATAGCCCCTGGCTATTCGCCCAATGGGGGATCGACATCGTTGGCCCCTTACCAACAGGGAAAGGGCAGGTTAAGTTTGCTATAATAGCCGTGGACTACTTCACCAAGTGGGCGGAAGCTGAGCCCCTGGCAACAATAACCGAACAAAAGATGGAACATTTTGTAGAGAGGAATATCCTTAGCAGGTTCGGCATTCCGCGAGTCCTGATCAGCGACAACGGGAGACAATTTGATACACCTGTCTTTAGACAGCTCTGCTCAGACTATGGAATACTGAACCATTACTCTTCTCCCGAGCATCCACAAGCAAATGGTCAGGCTGAGGTGACTAACCGCACGATCTTGCAGTCAATTAAAACAAGGCTGGAGGGAGCCAAGGGCCTGTGGGCCGATGAACTCCCAGCCCTCCTGTGGGCCTACCGTACCACGCCCCGGGTAGCGACGGGCGAAACCCCATTTTCATTAACTTACGGTTTTGAGGCAGTAGTCCCCACAAAGCTCGGGCTGCCCACATACCGGATGGCTACTTTCAATACCCAAGCCAACGGAGAAGCCCTCAGGACTGAACTAGACTTGGTGGAAGAGAAAAGGGACCAGGCCTATCTCAAGGTGGCAGCTTACAAGCAAAGGGTCTCGCGATACTACAATAGTAAGGTGAAGCATCGTAGCTTCCAGGTTGGGGACCTTGTTCTTAAAGCAGTGAACCAGTCAACCCGAGTTCCAGGCCATGGGAAGTTGGGAGCAAACTGGGAAGGACCGTATATAGTCACTCGGGTCAACCGACCAGGAACCTACTGGCTACAAAGCATGGACGGGCACGACCTCAGTCACCCCTGGAACGTACAACATCTCCGCAAGTACTATCAGTAGCACCTAGCTATGGGAGTCTAGTGTTATGAGGAAAATTCTTTTAGCCTTGCTAGGACAATTGTACAGATGGTTTTCTTTTAAATAAAATAGAACACTGGAAAAGTTTGCTTTGAAACATGACTCCCTTCGGTACACCGTGTAATACACCAAAAGACCTCGGGCCTAACCCCGAGGCACCAAAAGACCTCGGGCCTATCCCCGAGGCACCAGAAGACTTCGGGCCTAACCCCGAGGCACAAAAAGACCTCGGGCCTAACCCCGAGGCACCAAAAAGACCTCGGGCCTAACCCCGAGGCACCAAAAGACCTCGGGCCTAACCCCGAGGCACCAGAAGACCTCGGGCCTAACCCCGAGGCACAAAAAGACCTCGGGCCTAACCCCGAGGCACCAAAAAGACCTCGGGCCTAACCCCGAGGCACCAAAAAGACCTCGGGCCTAACCCCGAGGCACCAAAAGACCTCGGGCTCCGAACCCAGGCACCAAAGGACCCTGCAACCACCCATGTTCCAGGTCGGTTTCCTATGGTCGATCCCCAGCACGCCCCCTCCTTAGCAGGAGCCCTGGGGGTAAGAGGGTTCTATACCTAAACAGGAAATTAAGTAAAGCTTTGCTTAGGTCCAGCCGACGATGGGGCCAGACCCCTAGGTGGCCAGCGATAGGAAGCTTCAAACGCTCCTGCAACCACCCATGTTCCAGGTCGATTCCCTACGGCTGGGCCTTCCCGAAGCACCCGCACACCCACCTTAGCAAAATGCTTGGGGGGCAGGGGACAGAGGGAAATACCAAGGCCTAAGACAGGGAATTACAACGCTCGACTAGGTGTTCTGTGGGTTACGGTCCTAAAGCATTTGCTAAGGCAGATGTTAGGTTGGTCAAAGCCACACGGATACTAGCCAAAAAGTTAAATGCCCTGTGGGTTACGGTCTTAAAGCATTTGCTAAAGCAGATGTTAGGTTTGGCCAAAGCCATACGGGTTCTAGTAAAAGTTAAAGTGCAGTACAACAAAATTAATGGAAGGGTGACCTCAGGGGCCTTTGCATTAAATTAAACAAATGTACAGAGCCTGGGGGGCAGTTGTAGTAGCCTCCCCAAAAAAAAAAAAAACGAACAGCAGGAAGAATGGACCGGGGAGTCAGTCTTCCACATTTACCGCAATATCGGCCTCCCCGGTCTGCTCCCCGGGAGCGGCAAGTCTTTCCTCCGCTAAAACTGCGAGCTCAGTAGCCTTGGAGGTGACCATGGGGTTTCCAGCGGCCGCCGGATCCTCGCCAGCAGCAGGAGCTTCACCAGCAATAGGATCCTCTCCAATGTCCCAGTAGTCCGAGTCAATCCCCTCGTAGGCCGAAAGGACCCATTCGGGATGGTCCCGGGCTACCCGCCGTTTCAGATCATCGTAACCTTGGAAGAAGCCATCGTCAAAAGCTCCTTCCAAGGCCGCTGCAGAAGGTGTCTCAGTCACCGCCTTAGCCTGGGCTTCGGCTGCCGCGACGGGAGCCCGGGCAGCTTCCAACTCGGCCAAAGCAGCTGCCAGGTCCACCTGAACCGCCCCTAAGCTCAAGGCCAGCGACTTCATCTTGTTTGTCTCCACAGCCATGGCAGCCCTCGCTACGTGTAGCTCTTCCCGTTCCTTCGAAAGGGCGGCTTCGGCAGCACTCACCTTCCCGGCCAGGGAAGAATGGACGGATTCGGATCCCGCGGCTATGCAACCCACCTACAGCAGGAGAATGCAAATCTGTTAAACAATTAATGAGTATAGGGCAATTTCACATTTAAAAGGAAACCAGAACACTCACCAGGTGGGAGATGCTATACAGCCACCCTTGGAGCCCTTGGGGAGACAGCTCGGCACATGCTGTCACCTGGCTTGGTGCGAGGCAAGGCTTTAGCCTCTCCCGGGCCTCGTCATGTCCGCCTGAGGGCAAACCCGACGGAATGTCAGCCCCATGCACGGACTCTTCAACAGCCGGCCTGGGGGGAGCCGATGTCCCCACGGGACCTGTACGGGCAGTCGTCCCGTGGCCGATGCGCCTGAGCGGGCGCTCACCGCCTGGAGCCTCGGTGGCCGGTCTTTTTCCTTGGGCAATGGCCACCCAAGCGGCGGTAGTGGCGGCGGCGGCAGCCTGTCTCTCCCATAGTTGGTCCAAATTGCGCTTGGGGGCCATTTCTGCAGAAACCAAGATTGCACGGTCAGAAGGGCAAGGGGCAGAAATAGTGCAAGTACATGGATAATGCATAATGTCACTGAAATACTCACCAGGGATGATGTGCGTGAAGCTGGGGGCCGGAACAGGCGGCTCAGGGGAATAGGTTACGACAAAATCTCCCGTCCGGGACAACACGTTCCAGACGCTGGTGGGAAGCCCTGCTAGCCTCAGGATCCTGGCCTGGCACACCTCAGGGATTTTCGGGGGTGTAGTTGAGCCCGCTGTAAACAAGAAAGAAAGATAATTAGTAATCCACTATGTTCCGAATATGCCAAAGTAGCAGACAAGGTCGGAAGGGCGGTCTTACCCCTCAACTCCCTGGCCCAGGATGTCCTCAGCTGGATCCCCAGAGCCATGTCACAGAGACGAAGGGTAGACACCTGGAAAAATTTGCCCTTCCACCCTTTATTATTGCTGGGGCAGTTGTCAATGATTTTCCTGCCCGGACGGGCCGAAAACGAAAAAAACCCCAGTTCATTATGCCCGGGGAATGGTCGGTGGGCCCAGAGGAACTCCTGTAGGGTGAGCTCATACCTGAACGCTTGGGGCCACAATGATATACACCCCATCAAGAACCTCCACCCGTTGGGGGCCAACTGACCGGGAGCGATGTCGAGAAAGATCAACATGTCCCGAGCCACAGGGTGAAGCGGAAGTCGGAGGCCCGCCATCATAGCATCCTCAAACAGGGTGACAAACCCCGACTGATATAGATGCGCGCCGCCGGTATTTACGGCTAAGGTGCAACCATCAGGGAGGGAGTAGCTCTTCCTGATTCGGAGAAGGTCTCCAGAGCGCAGAACAGAAGGAGTAGACTCACAAGCGAAGACCATGCGGTCAGTCCCCTCAGGCGACTCGTCGCCCAACCCCCGTGAAACGGAGGCGACGGGGGCCTCCTCAAAAGACTCACTACTAGACAGACGAATGGGGATCCTGGCCCCACTTTGGTGGTCAGACAGGGACTCATGGGGCTGGCCTAGGCTGGCGCCAGGGGACCCTGACCGATACTGCTCACTCTCCGATCTCGACGATGAATTAAAGCCGGAGTGTTCCATTTCTGGCCCACCGCTGGGAAGGAACTGACACGAACGACGACTAGCGAAGGGATCGAAAACCCCAAAGCTGATATACAGGGGGGGCAGAGTTACTAACCTGAATGGTAATGAGTAGATACTCCTCAGCACCCGGTAACACTCTCTCAGAACAGCACAAGAAACACCCGCTCGGTTCAGATGAGTCAAAGTTCCACCAGACTCGAAAAACGCACAGAACCTAAGAAGGAAAAAATCCCACTCTCGTTCAAACCTCACAAGGTTCGTTCTCGCCAGCCTCGCTTCGAAATAAGGAAGGAATGGGGAAAGAGGGAAGAAAGATCAGAAAGAAGGGAGTCAGAAAGGTGCGCAGGAGGAGGCGCGGGTGCTCCTTATATAAAGACCATGAACGGCCCAGATCAGAACAGATCCAGCGGTCCAGAAGATTTCCCGCCCAAACCGTCGTTTCGGTCACATGAGGAGTCGCCTCAAAAGGTGCGCGCATTAAATACGCGAGAGGACGGTTCAGTTAGTTTGCAAACGGTTCGGTTACGACCACGTTTCCACTTGCTAGGATCTAACCTAACCAACGGTTGGTTGGTATGGGATAGCATCGATCCCGGCTCGAGCAATTATGGCCCGGGCGCATGTGCGAACCGGTCGGGTATTAACCGCGCAAAGTTGTGCAAAATTGATATACAGCTTGAAGGGCATAATGAAGGAAAAAGTTGGCCTCAAGGACCTTTTTATTGATATAAAGGTGAACTATACAGAGGACGGGGGCTGTTGTAATAGCCTTCCCGATAAAAAAAAAAAAGAAGAAAGCGAGGTGCCTTTAGGGTCCTTGGCCCCGCAGGGCTTTGACTTCCTCCTCCAGAGCCGCCACCCTCGCTACTAGCTCCTTAACAGTAAGCTCGAGGGTGTGGGTGTCCACCTCCTGCATGAGGGATTCCGTATGCAAGAGAGCAGTTCGTTTCTCCACAGCTTGCAGGCATTCCTCCAGGTTAGCCAGGGATAGGCCCGTCCAACTGGTGGGCGCCCGATGCACATCCGGGGATTCTGCCCGACTCCTTTTTTGCATTGGAGGAGATCCTTCCCTGACCGCTTTCTCTTTTCCCTTTCTGGAGGGGCCTGGGGGCGGGCTTGCGTCCTCCGATGAGGAAGAATCGCCGCTGGTGGATAAGGTGACCGGCCCCTCGAGTAGGTCCACCCTGCCGGCGGGGCGCATCCCGGTCGCCATGGATCGGGTATAGCGGCGCGACCCAGAGGCCATAGCGGGAGGAGCTGTAGAAGAAGGTCCGGCAACCTCGTTCTCCGCAGGTCTCCCTGCCAAATAAGAGAATGACATACCAGCCTCAATGGCTTGGTCGAACGCCTCGGTGTCATCAGCGGTAGGGACAACTCCACGGAGTACGGCGAATGCCTGCCTGCAGTGATTAGGATTATAAGCCGCAGGGGGACAGAGACTGGCATCCTCCAGCCAGTTGCCGGCAACCATAACCCAAGGGTATCGCTACCAGTTCTTGTTTGGGAAATCTAGGCCTCGGACGAGATCCTTCCCTTCGGTCTTGGGGCGGAAGTAGGGGCCTCCGTTGTCGATGCCTAGTATGTAGCACCTCGCGATGTCAGCCGGTCGGAGGAGCAATCCCAACCGCTTGTTCAGCGCTGATACTCCCCATAGGAGGCGGGCGACGTTCGGGCGGCACTTGTGGAGCGGAATGTGTAGCCCCCCAAGTAGGTCACAGAAAGAGACCGGGAGGGGGAAGCGTATTCCCACAATGAGCAGCAGGAAGCTGCTGATGAGAAAAAAAGGGGAGGCCACTTCCTCTCCTTCAATGAATGGACGGACCACCACATCGTCCGGAATTTGGCAGTTCTCCCGGAACGATCTTAGCCCTTCATCAGACGATAGATCGATGTGTGAAGCCATTTGCTGGAAATGAAAGTTTTTGGGAGCGAAACAGCAGAGGAAAAGGGAGCTCGGAGTGCTTGCGCAGGCGACTCAGTTGATAATGCGTAGTGAAGAAGTCAGGTTAAATGAGTGCTCCTTATATAAGCAGCACGAACGGTTGGGATCCAGTTTGATCGAATGCCTCACATATTCTCCCGCCGAAACTGTCGTTTCGGGCACGTGGGGCGTCGCCTCAGAAAGCGTGAACATTAAATGGGCGATGTGATTGTTTAGTTGCCAGGTGGACGATTCGGTTACTTCTTGGGCTGGTTGCTTTGAGTCCGAACTACACTAATAACCAGCAGACACGTGGTGATGGGGATCCCGGGCCTGCAGAGTCACCGTTCGGTCGATGTATCGCCGGGCCATTCCAAACCGGCCCTGTTCCAGCAGGGGTCTCGGTCCTTTCCCGGACGGGATCTAAACAACATTCTTAATTTTCAAATTTCATCTGACAAAGCATCATCCAAACTTTGAAAATGGGGGGCAGCTGATATGTCCAGAAATATCCTGTAGCGGTCCAATCGCCACGTAGTCATCCAATAGCCCGGGGAATCCGGGTTAGGAGCATAGGGCCCACAGGCCCGGGTCGTCCGGCTGTGTTTATCCGAGATACTCGCAGCTCAGGTACCAGGCATGATAGGGCTCCAGGAGATGCGGCATGAATCACGTTTCTTTCCATCCCTGTGCAATCATGACTCTATCAAGAGAATCAATAGTTTCCTAAATCATTTAGGAAACCAAACATTATATAAATCTATTGTAATTGGATTATGCTTCCTAATCTAATAAACTTACCATGTAAGGGTGGACTCTTGCACCTATAAAAGAGCCCACCTACCCTCACAGAAGGGATCCGAACATCAACTCTCCGAGCATATAAACACACCTCAGAGAACTCACCACCATATACGCATACACCCGGCCGGTATTACTGGTAGTGCTGCCCACCATTGTTGGCTCACCAGGCCCGCCGGTGATCTGCTAGTGAACGTGCTCAGGCGCACTCGTGGACGTAGGTCACCTCATTAACGGGGCCGAACCACATACAAATCCTTTGTGATCTTATTTTCTGTCTAAATTACCCTTACCAATTTTCGGCATCATCAGCCAGTTTCAAAAGAAGCAATTTATGTGATTTTATTTATATTTTTTTCCGCGTAAGCTTCTTTGATGCACTAAGCTATTCCTCCCGAAAACGTTAGAATTTGATGACTCGAGAAACTACAAAATAAAAAGAAAAGTTAGTAACTCAAAATAAAACGAAAAATCAGAAAAAGAAAACCTAATCTAATATTTACAAATTAACTAAACTAATATTTTAAAACTAAAGGTAGTAATGTGCAATCCCCGGCAACGGCGTCAAAAATTGATGTTGTCAGTATCAAGATATAAAAAAGTGTACTTTACTTTTCTAAAGATTTGCAGTGTGGAAGTAAAGGTCGAACCCACAGAGATTGATTAACTACCGCGCTTTAATTTTAAAACCTAAATTTAATTAATTAATAAAACGGAATTGGATTTGAATTTTATTTAAACTAATAACAATGAAAATAAATCTAAATTACGAAAGCGATTTAAAATTGTTTTTATGAATATGTTCAAGGAACCTAGGAATGCAAATCCACCACTAGCTTCATAATAAGGGTATTTATGAATTACTATAGCTCATCAAGTTGGATGATAATGGGGAATTGTAGCTACAAGCCCAATTCCTCCATCAAGAAAATAACTATGGTTCAAGCACCAACATAATCCATCTTCGGTTAGCACGAATTATCCCACACTAAACTAGGGTTGTGGCATAATCCGTCTAATCTAGGCATGGACTATTCGGATACTTGATAGCACAATTCAATTTAAGCACCATTACATGTAAATAATCTAAACAAGCACACCAAGCATAGATCATTGAGCACATCACAGTCAAAATAGATCTAAGACAAGAATAAACTTTGAAAGTAATGATTTAATTCATAGAAGCACGATTTAGTTATAAAAATCCTCGGAACATGTAATCATCATCCATACATAATAAAACTAAAATGAAAACATAAATAAAACCCTATTACTTGGCTAGGGTTTCATTGAAACCCTAGATCTAGAGTCTAGTTGTCCATAGAAGTGGTAGATGGCAAGAGGTTGATGGAGGAGGCCATGGGAATCCTTGGTCTTCTTCTTCTTCTCCTTGCTTTCCCCTCTTCTGTGGCTGAAAGTATGGTTGTATATTGTGTGTATAATATTTTCCAACCCCTAAATTGAAGTAAAATAGTGTATATATAGATTTTCAACAAGTTTTTTGGAAGCTTTCCTAACCCGAAACGCACTAAAACTGCTATATTTTACAATCTGGACGCAATTAGGCAGTTTTGTTCGCGTAGGAATCATTAGTATACTGAAATACACAACTTTGATTTTTGTACGGATCGCGCGAGTGCGTAATTGGGAAGGTCGTACGCGCGGATCCCGCGAGCGAATTCTGGGATCTCGCGCGAGCGATTTCTTGGTTTTCGCGCGAGCGGGTCGCGCACGCGATGTGGTTTTTCTTGCTTCTTTCTTCCTGCTTTTTCACCTTATTTAACCAGATCTCCTTGTTTTCTTCCAAAACCTGTCAAAAAATAGAAAACGAAGTAAAACTATACAAAAATAGGATAAAAAAGTACTAACAAACGTATGTGAAGGCGTATAAATAGGATCTGTTCTCTCCCGATCACACTCCCAAACCTACATTTTGCTAGGCCTCGAGCAAAACTAAAATAAAAACTAAACTACTAATAAAATGCTACTCCATTTTCGTCTGGATCGTGATTGCATTTAGCTTATGCAACAAGCCTTTTAAACCCCTAGGTGTCCCTAGTCGGACGAGTGAAGTCTCGTGAGGGTTCTCGTCAACAATTTACCCACAACCATCTTTATTAACTTATCAATTTAAAACTTTTATTAAAAATAAAGAACATAATATTCAATACTCCTTCATCATATAACAAAGATTTGAAATAGAATAATGAACAAGAAGAAACCGAATCAAACGTCTACCTACGTCATGAAAAACAATCTCAAGCACATGCATCATATAAATCAATAGAGTTTCTCATAAAATTGCACGTGTGTGATATGGTAGTCAAATGAACACGCGCATGTCATGAACTTGGAATATAACTCGGATGACCATTTAACTATGTCTCCACTACGAATCTCACAATGTCAATTACACTCTAAAATGAAACACTCAGAAACAGGTGTAATTTTTCTAAAATATGTGAGTAAAGGAAATATGTTTTCAAAACAAGAAATGCTCACATATGACTCGAAAAAATGCATAACACGAAAGAACAGTAGTCTCATGGATAGGATGCCAATAATCAAGAAAAATTAATCTTTACCGAGTTTTAATCCCCCTCCCATCGTTTTCTTATCCAAACCATGTTTCCGAGGATCAAATAGGACTTTTCAAAGGTTGTAATGTGGCTCAGGTAATGAAAAAGGATAAAAATGATTCATTAGGTAGTTTTAGAATGGCATCGTAAGTCATGTTCGATTTCTTTCATTCTCTCTTCTACCAACTTTCATCTTTTCATTCTTTATAATTTTTTTCTTTCTGCTTCTTTTTTTTTTTTTCAACCTTATTTTTTTTTTCTTTCCTTCTTGTTTTTTTTTCAATATATTCAATCTTTTTCTTTTTTTTCTTTTTTTTTTCTTGCTTGTCGGATGATTATTCATTGATTTCTAAGCAACCACCCCAATAGCATGTTGTCTTCTTCTTCTCAATCACACATCGCCTTATCAACACTAAAAGTTGATCAATCTTTCAGGGGTGAACTCCAAGTTGTCCAAATTGGAGCAAAAACAGGATAATGGTAATTAAAGAAAAATGGCATTTTAATGGCTCAAAGGGAGAACTAAGGAAATTTATCATTTATCGGTCGGTAATAAACAAAGGGCCTAAGATCATTTCCTATGGTCATATGGTTCTTCAACATTTACAATGGAAGATTATTTAGCATGGTAGTAAATATTTTACTTGACTATCAACCAAAACAAGAATAATGAGACTAAACAACAAGTAGATGCGCTATTCCAAATGAAATTCGACAAACACAATGTGTATATAACCCTCTATAAAGAAAAGATAGGCTCAAAAGCTCACTGGGTTTAGTCTCCACCTTGCGTTATCTAGAAATCCGAATCATATTATAGTTCACACCAGACATGTATTCAAGCGACTATGTGCAGTGCATAGGTTTGTGTGCAAATCTATGATATAAAACTACGATTCAAACGATACGTGACCTAACACATTACATCACGACTTTAGCAAATATTTAATCACATCTTTTCATGTTCATCATTCTATAACAATCTAAGTTACATAACACGATGTATCGACTAGAGATTGCAAAACAGTAGGTGACATCGTTTATTTAAGCACAAGAATTGAACTTTTTTTTTAAAAGTAGTGCATACTAATAATAACGTGCATGTGTGTGCATACCCCCAAACCTAAACCTTTCATTGTCCCCAATGAAACAATAAAATGAAAGAAGGAATAGTACGTAAGGAAGGAACGATAATACCTCGATCTCGGCAAACACAAACCAGGTGAACGTATAATAATATGTAATCAAAGTTCAATTACTCCAAATGGAGCACTATTTCACCTGTTAATACTTAACAAAAGAAAATAAGCAAACAAAAAACTAATAAAAGCTAATATATAAGTTTTTTTCTTCATAGTATTAGAAACCAAACTATAAGTAAAAAAACGTAATGAAAAGAAAATAATAGAAACAAAACTATCTAACCGAAGACAAACTTAAATGAAAAAGAACGGAAAAGAACAAACAGAAAAGAAAATAACTAACCAGGTGTGGGAAACAGAAGGTAAAAGAACAACAAAAAAAAGTGAAAAATCCCCTCCTCACGCGAGCGAATTCAAGCGCGAGTAGATACTGAGGCTACATATATAAAAAACTTGAAAAATTTTGTCTATGGGGGAATCTCACGCGAGCGACCTATCGCGCGAGCGGGTTGCGCTTGCGACTGTGGTATTTTCCTCTTCTTTAGTATAAAAATGTATATAAGTTCAAAATGAATTATCCCTGACCCCCCAAACCTATTCAGAAAACTCAAAAACTGACCAAAATGACCCAAAAACATGCAAAAATCAAAGAAACGAACGAATTAAAGCTTGGGTTGTCTCCCAAGAAGCGCTATCTTTAACGTCTTCAGCTAGACCGTTCTAGCTCAAGATTTATGGAGGTCGTAACTCAGATTTTGTACCCCTTAGGATATCAGGAAGAGCCAGGTGGTAAGCAGAAGCCATATTGCTATGTAACAATTCATTCAACGGTTTATCCTATTTGGTTTCAAATCGATTCTTCACCTTTTGAGTAAATTCGTCATTAGGATCTTAATTATTCAAATTCATCCGCTTATTTTCCAATATATTATTGTCATTACTCACGGGTATTACGTAATTAGATTCACTAGTTTGTCTTACCTCACTCTCCGCCTCACATAGATAATCGTCATCTTTGGGAGGTTGATCAATGGCATTAAAAACGTTCAATTTTAAGTTCATGTTCCCAAATGACACCTTCATTACCCCCGTCAGATAGTTAACAGGAGCGTTAGCGGTTGCTAAGAATGGACGACCTAGAATGACAGGAGTGTGCTTCCTAGCATCTAGTACGGGTTCAGTATCAAGGACCATGAAATCAACAGGATAATAGCATTTATCAACTTTAACTAAGACGTTCTCGATGATTCCTCTAGGTAGTTTGACGGAACGATCCGCTAATTGAATAGTAGCGACCGTAGGTTTAAGTTCACCTAAACCTAGTTGTTTGTAAACGTGATAATGTAAGAGATTAACACTAGCTCCTAAGTCAAGGAGAGCCCTATGGACGATAGTCTCACCTATGACACATGAAATTGTAGGCGTACCTGGATCTTTATACTTCGGAGTAGTGTGCTGGAAAATAGAACTTACTTTTTCCTTGAGAAAGACCTTTTTCGGAGTATGACTACACAATTTACATTTTTGAGTGCATAGGTCTTTAAGACATTTAGCGTAAGTAGGAATTTGTTTAATAGCATCGAGGAATGAAATAATGATTTTAACTTGTTTGAATACCTCGAGTATGTCTTCAGCTTTTGACCCTTTCTTAGACAAATGTGACGGTCCCTCAACATTAGGTGGAAAAGGTAACTTTAGAACATAGTTGGTTGGGATCGATTCCTTTTCTTTTCTACTTTGATCCATTTCCTCACCCTTTTCTTTATTCAAATTAACGTTCGCATCCCTCATAACCTCCCTCGGAATCTCAACAACTTCTTCCTCTCGATTATTCGTCCTAGTTGATACAGCGTTCACTTGCTCACTCGTACCACCCACCTCGTATTGTCCTTTAGGGTTCAGAATAGGTTTACTTGGCAACTTACTCTCGGTTAAACGATTTAGCGTGTTAACTATTTGTCCCACTAGGGACTCCAGTTTCGCAATGGACTGGGTGTGGGAATGTACTAACTGGATCACCGGACCAAAACTTTCAAGTGAGGCCAACACCTTCTCCTCAAATGCATTATTACGTAATTGGGAAGGTCGCGTGCGCGGATCGCGCGAGCGAATTCAGGGATCTCGCGCGAGCGCGTCGCGCGAGTGATTTCTTGGTTTTCGTGCGAGCGGGTCATGCGCGCGATGTGGTTTTTCTTGCTTCTTTCTTCCTGTTTTTTCACCTTATTTAACCAAATCTCCTTGTTTTCTTCCAAAACCTGTCAGAAAATAGAAAATGAAGTAAAACTATACAAAAATAGGATAAAAAAGTACTAACAAACGTATGTTAAGGCGTATAAATAGGATATGTTCTCTCCCGATCACATAGTAAGTAATTCGTGTATGTATGAGATACATACAAGTGAGATACGAATTACTATTCTTTGTTACTTAGAATGTGTCACAGTGGATGATGAGACTGGATATCTCATCAGGTTTACACTATAGCCTGATTAACTACCATTGGATGGAGTGATTAATCTCAATCACTAGAGCTTAACTCTTAGTTAACATGCAAGTGCTTATAGTGCATTGACGGACCTGAGCTTTCCTATTGACACTCAAGACTGTCAATCAGTCGATAGGAACTCATAACTTATATAAGGTATGTGTTCTTAATCTTGAGACGATTATGAACACAGACTGTGGAAATGGCTGCTTTGACTTACCAATCAGTGAGGTCTATAGAAGATCAACACTTGGGTATCTTGGGTATGTTATATTCATAGGGTTGTGAACATATATTGTCAAGACAGAATCTACCCTTTGTTTCAGAGTAAGCATTCCCTTGAGAATGTCACCAAGTTGATTACTGAGTACTGCAATCTTGTTGATAAGAGTTATCAACATGTTTGGTAATCATGAGAGGTGAATGGGGCTCAAGGAATACAAGAAGTAATCTTGATTCAGGTTGACAGTAACAGTTATTCGACTACCTCAATATGATTACGAATGCAGAAGGTAGAGGGACATGAGTACAACATACAAGTCTAGTTATCGCTTTGGATATGTTCTTTTGCGTTGGAGTTCAGTTATCGTTTTATAGTGGAGTAAACATTAACTGACCAGTTAGTTAGTTTGCTGATCAAAGAGTTTGGTCGCAGTAATTAACAAACTGGTCTGAGCCAACAATAAAGAGCCTAGGAGGTCCCACTCTTAGCTCTGCCAGGATACTTGGAAAGACACATGAGGAAGTTGTCAAGACAAGTTCGATCGATTGAAGTATGTTCGATCGATTGAAGTCTTGGCAGACTCGATCGATCGAGAATGGTTTGATCGATTAAAGATCTTCGATCGCTCGAAGTCTAGGTCGGTACTGGAAATCTATAATTAGGGCAGCTGCGTTCTGGAAAAGGAGTTCATCATTTTTATTAACCAGACGCTGCAGAAACTATTTTAGTCTTCCTAAACCTTCCTATCCTCGATATTAGAGATCCCACCATCTCTAGTCTTTCCGGCTGGCATCCACAGGAGACATAAGGATGAAGACAACCTAGTGGACGTTGCTGCATCACCAAGGTTGAAGATATCAGAATTGGGTTCAAGACACCAAGGTATAATCTTGTTCCCTCTTATGCGCATCTATAGAATTAGTGAGTAGTAGATCCTAGGATACCAATCAGTTATTATAACTGAATCTTTTCCGCTGTGTGTTTAAAATAATTTTTAAACCAATTTTTCCTACATATTGGATGTTTATGGGTAATGTGTGGAAACAATTTTTTCAAAAGCAAAATCCTTATTTACCAAATCTAGTGGGAGAGGGTCTTATTAATAACACCCACGATCTTCCATTAATGGTTCATTATGAGATGAGTAGTGTATTCTGTGTCACCTCGCTAGGGATGATCATTCCACATGGAGGGTACACTACTCATTGGTTACTAGATGTGAACTTTCTATGGATAGGATCAATCAGACCTGTTAGAGGGTGACCACCATACGGAGGCACTACTTGAGGTGGTTGTGATTGGAACCTAGTTAATGGTACACACTAGCTATGCTATGGATAAGAGATCTCACACGGGGCATTATTTAGAAACTTAGAGATCAAAAAGGTTCGGGAGTCATAACTTGTTTTGCAAGAGTTGCATAGTGGACAAGTCATGATAAATCGAAAGATCGAATATTGACCACCACACGGAGGCTTTGTTCTTTCGGTTTAACATAAGAGTTTTAAGGATTTTTTTATTTCAAACTGTCAAAATCTGATATTCATATTTATTTTGTCTATTGATTTTTTCAGTAAATCATAATGTCTGGATCTACTTTTAGTCCACTTGCCTCCATACTCACTCAAAACAAGTTAACTGGAAATAGCTACACAAAATGGAAACGAAACCTTGACATCGTTTTAACTGCGGAGGATCACAAATATGTCCTGACCACCCCATGCCCCGAAGAGTGGCAAATGCTTCGGTAGCTGCCAGACGCGAGTTCGATAAATAGAAGAAGTCAAATGGAATGGCCCGTTGCTACATTCTGGCCTCAATGGCTAGTGTGTTGCAACACCAATTCCAGTCGAACAATTCTGCCGGTGACATTATCAAATCCCTAAAAAAAAAATTGTTTGGGAAGCATGATTGGCCTGCCAGACAGGTAGCTATGTAGAAGATAATGAGTGCTAAGATGTCGGAAGGGACTCCAATCAAAAAACATATTTTAAAAATGATTTGTTATTTAAACGAGCTGGAGACCCTAGGTGCCAACATTGACGCACAGATCCAAGTTGATATGATCCTCAATACGCTGTTGTCGTCATTCACTCAATTTAAACTAAATTATAACATGAATAAAATGGATTTTTCAATGAGCAAATTACTGAGTTCTTTACTGGCAGTGAAAGGGGTGATCAAACCTAGGGGTGATCAAACCTAGGGGCAACGTTTTGAACGTTGAGAAAAGCTCTTCTTCCTCCCAATCTATACCAAAAGGCAAGAAAGGGAAGAAGAAGGCTGGCAATGGTGGTCCATGTGTTGGATCGGTCCCTAAGATTGCAAAATCTAAAGGAAAAGGTAAGGGAAAAGGGAAGGTGGGTGGCCAAGGCAAAGGAAAGTGTTTCCAATAAGGTGAGAAGGGCCACTAGAAGAGGAACTGTCCAGAATTACTAGCTGCAAGAGTTCAAGGTATGATTGAATCACATGTGATTCTGGTGCATTGATTCTGGTGAGACTAACCATATTTGTAATTCGTTGCAGGGGTTTAGATCAACTAGGAAATGCAGTGATGGAGAAATCGTGCAGACTCTGGGTTCTAGCGCAACCGTTTCTGCGTTTGCTATAGGAGTAGTAGTTTTAGAATTTTTGGACAATAAGACAATAGTTTTATCAGATGTACTTTATGTCCCTTTAATGAGACATAATTTAATTTCAGTTTCAAATTTATCGAATAATGGTTATTCTTTTCTTTTTGGAACAGAAGTTGTCATTAAAAGAAATAGTTCTTTTATGAGTTCTGGTGTTATAACTAATGGCTTATATGTAATTACTCCTAACATCTCTAAAGACTCTTGTATGGAACTTAATAACTCAATGATAACTGTACCATCTAAAAGAAAAGACCCTTCAACTAATCCAACAAGGCTTTGGCATATGAGGCTTGGTCATATCAATCTAAATAGGATTGGCAGACTAGTCAAAGAAGGGGTCTTAGGCGATTTGGTTCTTGAAGCAATGGAGGTCTGCGAGCCTTGTTTAGAGGGTAAGATGACCAAAAGGCCCTTTCCTAAAAAGGGCAACAGGACCAATGCATTGTAGGAATTAGTTCATACTGATGTGTGTGAACCAATAAATATTATAGCATAGGGTGGTTATGAGTATTTCATAACATTTACTAATAACCACTCTAGGTATGGATATGTGTACTGATCGGGAGAGAACTAATCCTAATTATACGCCTTAACGAGCATTTATTAGTACCTTTTTATCCTGTTTTTGTATATTTTTACTTCGTTTTCTATTTTCTGACAGGTTTTGGAAGAAATCACCTAAATCAGGCTAAACAGGATGAAAAAGCACAAAGAAAGAAGCTGAAAAAGCCAAGTCGCGCGCGCGAGCCGCGGGCGCGAAAACCAGAAAGTCGCTCGCGCGATCCACTCGCGCGAGAATCCCAGAATCGCTCGCGCGAGGAGCCAAATGTCGCGCTCGCGCGACCCGCTCGCGCGATATGTGTAAAAACCAAAGTTGCGTATTTCAGTATACGGAAGACTCCTGTGCAAACGAAACTGCTGAACGACGTCTAGACTGTAAATTACATCAGTTTCAGTCCGTTTCGGGTTGGAAAGGCTTCCAAAACTTGTTGTAAATCTATATATACTCTATTTTACTTCAATTGAAGGGTTACACACCCATACATACACATTCTACAACCATACTTCCAGCCATTGAAGGGAGGGAAGCAAGGAGAAGAAGAAGAAGACCAAGGGTTTCCATGGCCTCCTCCATCAACTACTTGCCATCTATCACTTCCATGGACGGCTAGATCATAGATCTAGGGTTTCAATGAAGCCCTAGACGAGTAATAGGGTTTTATTTATGTTTTTATTTTAGTTTTATTGTGTATGGATGACAGTCACATGTTTAGAGGATTTTTATAAATAAATCGAACTTCTAATTGATTAAATCATTGCTTTCAAAATTTATTCTTGTCTTAGATCTATTTTGACTGTGATGTGCTCAACGATCTATGCTTGCTGTGCTTGTTTAGATTGTTTACATGTGATGGTGCTTTATTGATTTGTGCTATCAAGTATCCGAATAGTCCATGCCTAGGTTAGACGGATTAGATCACAACCCTAGTTTAGTGTGGGATAATTCGTGCTAACCGAAGATGAATTATGTTGGTGCTTGAACCATGAATATCTTCTTGTCGGAGGAATTGGGCTTGTAGCTACAATTCCCCATTATCATCCAATGTAATAAGCTAAAGTAATTCATACATATTCCTATTATGAAGCTAGTGGTGGATTCGCAATCCTAGGTTCCCTTAAATATTATTTAAAACAACTTTAATTGCTTTCATATTTTAGATTTATTTTTATTGTTATTAGTTTAATTAAATTCAAATCAAAATCCGTTTTTATAATTAATTAGATTTAGGTTTTAAGATTAAAACACGGTAGTTAATCAATCTCTGTGGGTTCGACCTCTACTTTCCACACTACAAATCTTTTGAAAGTAAAGCATAAATAAGCATACTTTTATATCTTGATTTTGACAAGATCATGTACCTAATGCAGCACAAGTCTGAAGCCTTTGAATAGTTCAAAGAGTTTAGGGCTGAAGTAGAGAAGCGATTCGGAACACATATCAAGGCCATTTGATCTAATCGAGGTGGCGAGTACCTCTTTAAATAGTTTATTGATCACCTCATACATAAATAGATTTTGTCACAGTTGACTACACCTGGTATGCCTTAGCAGAACGGTGTAGTGGAGAGAAGGAATCGGACTCTTTTAGACATGACTAGGTCGATGCTGAGATATTTGGAGTTGCCTTTATTCCTTTGGGGTTATGCGTTGGAAACCGCTGCATATATACTAAACCTAGTACCTAGCAAATCTGTTCCTAGGACACCACGAGAGATGTGGATTGGGTGCAAGCCTTCTTTGCAACATCTCCAAATATGGGGGTGTCCGGCACATGTGCTGAAAGGAAAGATGAGCTAGTTGGATTCTAGATCGAGAGTAAGGGTACTTATGGATGGTATTTTTCTGATCCAAGAGAACAGAAAGTGTTTGTTAGTACGAATGTTGTTTTTCTTGGAAGATGATTATATCATGAACCATAAATCTAAGGGAAGGATAGAATTGAGAGAGATAGAAGGAGAGCCCTCAGTCCAACCCGCAGTTGATAACGATGTAAATCAAGAAAATACCACTTCTTCACCCATTTCTGCACTGATACCTCGTCGTAGTGGGAGGATTATTAGCCAGCCTGATAAATACATGTTCTTAGGAGAAGTTTTTGATGTTGTTTCTATAGAATCTGAATCTGATCCTGCCACATATCTAGAGGCAATGACGGATGGTGATTCAACTCATTTGGTTAAAGCTATAAAGGCTGAATTAGAATCTATGGAAAGGTCGAGACCTTTAAGGCTAGGCTTGTAGCAAAAGGTTATACTCAGAGGGAGGGCATTGACTTTGAGGAAACCTTCTCACCGATAACCATGCTCAAGTCTATTAGAATACTCTTATCCATTGCTGCATGCCTAGATTATGAGATCTGGCAGATGCACGTCAAGACTGCATTCTTGAATGGCAATCTTAAGGAGGACATCTATATGTAGCAATCAGAAGGGTTCATAGCTGGTTGGAAAGGTAACTTGGTATGTAAGTTACAAAAGTCTATTTATAGGCTTAAGCAGGCATCCAAGAGTTAGAACATCTGATTTAACCAAGCAGTTAATTCGTTTGGTTTCATACAGAATCTGAATGAACCATATGTATACAACAAATGTGAAGGAAAAGTGGTGGCTTTCCTTGTGCTTTACGTTGATGACATTCTCCTCATTGGAAATGATGTAGCGACATTATCAACGGTCATGGTTTGGCTAGCTAGTACTTTCGATATGAAGGATCTAGGAGAGGTGAGCTATATTCTTGGAATAAAGCTCTTTCGGGATCGTAAGCGAAAGATAATGGGATTATCTCAAGTTGGTTATATCGATAAGGTGTTAACTAGGTTTTCAATTGATAATTCAAAGAAATGTTTGTTACCTTTCAGGCATGGTTTGGCATTCTCTACGGACCAGTGTCCAAAGACATAGGAGGAGAGGAATCGCATGGCAGGAGTTCCCTATGCTTCGGCAGTGAAAAGTCTTATGTATGCGATGTTGTGCACTAGACTAGATATCTTCTTTACCATTGGCATGGTTAGTAGATATATCAATTGAATCCAGGTCCAGAACACTGGACAGTTGTTTAGCACATTCTTAAGTACTTGAGAAGGACTAAAGATTACATGCTTAGGTATGGTGGTAGTGAGTTAATTTCAGTGGGATACACTGACTCAGACTTTATGTCAGATGATTTGAGAAAGTTGACATTCGGACATCTCTTTACCTTGGGAGGTGGTGCTGTCAGTTGGAGGAGCATTAAGCAGAAATGCATTGCAGACTCAACAACAGAAGCTGAGTATGTGGCTGCTTGTGAAGCCGTAAAGGAAGCTTTTTGGCTAAAGAAGTTCCTTATGGAGCTCGAGGTGGTACCAGCGTCGCTGTCACATATTATGCTTTATTGTGATAATAGTGGTGCAATGGCACAATCCAAGGAGCCAAGAAACCATGAAAAGTGAAAGCACGTAGAGCGGAAATATCATCTAATCTGAGATATTGTTCAACGTGGAGAAGTGACTGTCAGCAAGATAGCCACATCTGACAATATTGCGAATCCGTTTACAAAGGCCTTGCCACAGAAGGTCTTTGATCGTCATTTAGATAGTCTAGGTCTCAGATGTAATCCTGTAAGGCTGTGAATTAAAGTGGGAGTTTGTTGGGTTTGTGCCCTCAAACTATTACTTTATGTGTGAGACATTGACATTTTAATATATGGATATCAGCTATACATTACATTGTGTGTGTTTCTTTCATGAGATGACTGTTAATCCTTAAGTATCATAGTAAGTAATTTGTGTGTGTATGAGATACACACAAGTGAGATACGAATTACTATTCTTTGATACTTATAACTTGTCATAGTGGATGATAGGATTGGATATCTCATCGGGTATACACTGTAGCTTGATTAACTACCATTGGATGGAGTGATGAATCTCAATGACTAGAGTGTGACTCTTAGTTAATATGCTAGTGCTTATAGTACATTCACGGACCTAAGCTTTCCTATTGACACTCAAGACTGTCAAACAATCAATAGGAACTCATAACTTGTATAAGGTACGTGTTCTTAATCTTGAGACGATTATGAACACAAACTGTGGATATGGATGCTTTGACTTACCAATCAATGAGGTCTATAAAAGATCAACACCTGGGTATCTTGGGTATGTCATTTCATAGGGTCGTGAACATATATTGTCATGATACAATATACCCTGTGATTCAGAGTAAGCATTCCCTTAAGAATGTCACCAAGTTGATTACTAAGAACTGCAGTCTTGTTGATAAGTAGTTATCAACATGTTTGGTAATCATGAGAGGTAAATGGGACTCAAGGAATACAAAAAGCATTCATGATTCAGGTTGACAGTAACAGTTATCTGACTACCTGAATTTGATTATGAATGCTGAAGGTAGAGGGACATTAGTATAACATACAAGTCTAGTTATCGCTTCAGATATGTTCTTTTGTGTTGGAGTTCAGTTATCGTTTTATAGTGGAGTAAATGTTAACTGATCAGTTGGTTAGTTTGCTGATCAAAGAGTTTGGTCATGGGAATTAACAACTTATCTGAGCCAACAATAAAGAGCCTAGGAGGCTGTGCATTCTGGAAATCCACCGCTTCGTTATGTTTTCGAAACTTGTTTGATTTTTGAATCGAGGAAAGAAAAAAAAAGTCTGTTGAAAACAGATACAGAGTCACCACTTGGTCTTTAGGGAACCAAGAAACCCAAATTTGATGCACCCAAACGGATAAAGGGCACCGGTCCTTCATAACCAAAGAACTTGGCTCGGGGTTTTGGTACGAGAGAGGAAGGAGCCTTTGTCACGACTAAAACACCCTCAACTCGCCCCGCCTCTCGACGGGCCTCAATTAGCATCCAAATAATCATCTTATACTATGTTTGGTTCGACAAATAATACTATGATAGTATATTACATCACATAAGAATCTTGAAATTGAAAATCAAAAGATAAGATATCATTCATAAGATCTAAGTCGAATATCATGCAATGTAAAGTGAAAATCACACAAATAATCCTAGGAAAAATCGTCTAATCATGTATCAAGTAATTAAGTTTCCTAATCTAAAGGGGGACACGAATTGTTCTTGAAACAAATAAATAAAGAAATCAAAATATGCTTAGCAAGCTAGTATGATGCATGTTAATCTTTCAGAAAAAGAAGACCTCTCAATCCCCGGGATGGATGAGAAAGGATGATTAGATCGGGGGAAGCATGAACGTGTGATCAAGTTCATTCCTTATAATCTTCTTAGATTAGGAGCCATGAAGGCCCCAAATCTTGCATGGATGCAATGTATGTATCTAGAATGTGCCAAGGTTGTAGTGTGCTTTGTGTTCATGGATTCATAGAATGACTTAGAAGTCTAAAATGTGTATGAATGGATGAATGAAATCAACATGGGATGTGTACAAATGTAGTATGAAGTACTTCCTAAGATATGAACTAATTTGGAATACATATAAGCATCAAATCAAGGAATAAAAGTTAAAATGTGCTTGCTGTGAATAGTGGGCAGAACAGTAGCATGATCTTGGGAAAATTGAAAAGAGGGGTTAGGAACGTTTTCAATGCATGATGTTTTATGGAGATGTTCCTTATTGTGTCTAGAACACTACCCAAAAAGTAAATCTTTAATAACTATCACAGATTGAGAGAAATCATATGAACAACAGAGGTCACTCAGAAACAGGGTCCGTATTGTCGACTGAAATGTTGAAAACTCTTAGAAAATGAAAACTAATGATCTAGAGGCCCATTTTATACAGAACGTTCCCTAAGACATTGAAGTTTAAGGATAAAATAAGTTAGGACCATCCATTTTGGAAACAGTTTCTGTAAAACAAGTTGGAAGTGGCCCTAGCTGCTGTGACAGCAAAGACAGTATGTCTGGAAGGAATGTTTGGGTCCAAATGGACCATTTCCAAGTACTTCCAAGTCAAACCAAAAATCATGGGTGTTCTCCAATGAGTTAGGAAGACTTTCCAAGTGGCCTTGCATCCATATGTTAAGTATTGAGTTTCTAGAGAAATCTTTGAACTCAGCTCACTCACCGTTTTGACTCATTATTTTGAAGATTTTGGAGAAAACAAGGTTTTGTTTCTTGAAACCAAAAGAAGAGGGAATGAGAGGGGTTTTAAAGTAGATGTTTTGAAAGCATATTTTCAATACTCAATAAGGATTATAGCCACTTAAAAGGCCAACATCAAACTCATCATCAAGAACCTCCAAGATTGTTGGAGAGATTTATTTTTATTTTGAACATAACTTCAATACATTTCAAGAATACCTTGGAAGTATTGAGGTTATGATCATCATCTATCAAACATGTTTTTGAGGTCAAGAGCTACTATCCATAAGGATTCACTCACCCCAAACTTCATGTCATCATTTAGATGATGATGAACTAGTAAGAAAATAAAGAAAAATCAAAAAGAAATGAGGTAAGAAGAGATGAACATAATATGAACAAGTAAGTAAATAACAATCAATAGATGATAATCAATGTGATTTTGGACTTGTAGCTTGGTGTTTCACTCATGGATTTTAACATTTAGACATGGAAGTAGCTTCCTAACTCAAGAATGCTCAAGAATGGTGATTGGGGGTGTTTGGAATGTGAAGTATAAGAGTGGTAATGGAAGAACACAAGATTAGAACTCACTTTCTATAGCAAAATAGTAGGAGGAAGCTCCTTTTCTCTCTTCTAAACCTATCTCTATCTCTCTTCTTCTCTACAACTTTTCAAGCTTTTGCACTTGGCCCCCTGAGGTTCCGGTATTCGCGAAAAGGCCCTATTTCGTCCGAAATTCACAGAAAATGCATACGAACTCTAAACTGAGGTTGTGATATACCGTTGGAAAGAATGGAGTCTACTTTACATAAAAAAAAATAGTTTGGGGATAGGTCACTTTGAAAAGTTTTGCGGTATTTGTGATAAAAGCCGATTTGATCGCCTTTTTCGCCTTCAAAAATTCATAATAGACTCGTTTTAAATCCGAAAATTATGTGCGATATACCGTTGGAAAGCTATTGACCTCTAGTATCCATGAATAATATTTGAAAATTGTTTCGGTGCCCTGATTCCAAAGTCAAATCTTGGTCAAACTGGTCAAACCTGGTCAAACCTTGGTCAAACCGGTCAACGGGGACTTTCTGGGAACTTTCGGGACTTTCGGGGGTCTATGGGAGCTGACGATTTCATCCGATTTTTTCTTAAAAACTCATGTTTTTTACTTTTTTTACGACATAGCACGTTTCCAGAACTTTGGGACCGAATCTGGGAGTTTTCGAGGTTTCAGGGGCATTTTGGTCATTCTGAGCATTTTGAAAGACAGAACCAACTTCCATGAGTCCTTTTAAGTCTTTTTCGATCATTGTGAATCACCAAGCTATGGGTTTCCTAAATCTGATAGCCGACAAAATGGGGTGTCTACAGTTTGCTCCTCTTTGGCATGAACTTGCGAGGCAACGCATGTCGCAAGCGAGTGCCAAAGCTTTAAAGAGACAGGTCTTTTTGGAGGCTATAGATTTAGGATAAAAGCGTTACAAAAGATGCAATGATGAAAAAAGATGTTGAGGTCAGTGCTAGTCGTGCTCTGCGTGAGCTGCCTACGTATCCCAAGGGGAATCAGACCAGGACGTAGTTCAGGGCACAAAGGAACAAATCACATATGCACAACAAGACATGCAGATGCTATGCTATGAGGATGATATGCAATGCATGGATGTGATATGAATTATGTCATGAGTCCTATCATGTCTAGTGTTATGATCCTAGTATGGGCAGGTGCTGTGGGGTGTATGCCACCCTGAGTGGGCCGGTGTTGTGCTAGCGTTTGTGACTGTGAGGTGGTGGATGAATCGGATAAGGACATAAATGTTTAGAAGACTCTGGGTTTAGGGGCAAACTTCTGGAATTTGGGAAGTGTGCTTTGCGAGAGAATGTAGTCAGATGTGGGGTCCCTGAGGATGACAACTAAGGATAACCCATAGGCGAAGGAGTTCATGATAACCGACAGTTTTATAATAACCAAAGTGAGGAGGCTCATAATAAGTGGGGTAGCTTACGATAATTGACAAGTGAGATAACCGGAGTGAAGAGGCTCACGATAAATGAGGAAACTCATAATGACTGACAGGTGAGAAAGCTCATGATAATCAGTGGACATGGATCCTTAAATTGTGAATAGACAGTGCTTGCCATGGGAATCGAGGTGATTTGACTGCGGGTGATGTTTTGGCCGATCCTTATGATGACAAGTCCGGAGAATCGGTTCAGACTTCTGTTATCTTCTGCTGGGGATGGTAGGGAACCCTCTGAGAATCTCTCTTCAATTCTTGACCTAGAACCAGGATCCATCTCTGAATCTCTCGTGGTTTGTCAGATCTCGTAATGCTCAATCCAAAAGAGCTGGTTAGGGCCTTCGGGAGCTGATGGACTCTCTGAGAATCTCTCTTCAATTCTTGACCTAGAACCAGGACCCATCTCTGAATCTCTCGTGGTTGGTCAGATCTCGTAATGCTCAATCCAAAAGAGCTGGTTAGGGCTTTCGGGAGCTGGAGGTATCATTCTATTTGTGATGAGGGATACGGAGATGACCTGCGGCAGTTAAGGTATTGATTTTGATGGACTTATGTTTCTTTAGGATGAAAGAAGGTCATCAACGGCCACTCATGGACTTATATTGCTAGAAGATCATCAACAGCCACTCATGTTGCCTGAAAAAGATGAAAGATCAACAGCCACTCATGGACTTATGTTTCTGGGAGAAAGATGAAAGATCAACAGCCACTCATGGACTTATGTTGCTAAGATGAAAGAAGATCATCAATAGCCACTCATGGACTTATGTTGCTTAAAGAAAGATGAAAGATCAAAAGCCACTCATGGACTTATGTTGCTAGGATGAAGGAAGATAATCAACAGCCACTCATGGACTTATGTTGCATGGACGGAGGAGGATCATCAACATCCACTCATGGACTTATGTTGCATGAAGAAAAAAGAAAGATCAACAGCCACTCATGGACTTATGTTGCTAGGAGAAAGGAAGATCATCAACAGCCACTCATGGACTTATGTTGCATGAAAACAAGATGAAAGATCAACAGCCACTCATGGACTTATGTTGCTAGAATGAAAGAAGATCATCAACAGCCACTCATGGACTTATGTTGCATGAAAACAAGATGAAAGATCAACAGCCACTCATGGACTTATGATGCTAGGAGAAAAGGAAGATCATTAACAGCCACTCATGGACTTATGTTGCATGGATGAAGGAAGATAATCAACAGCCACTCATGGACTTATGTTGCATGAACAAAGAAAGGTAATCAACAGCCACTCATGGACTTATGTTGCATGAAGAAAGATAAAAGATCAACAGCCACTCATGGACTTATGTTGCTAGAAGAAAGGAAGATCATCAACAGCCACTCATAGACTTATGTTGCATGAAGAAAAATGAAAGATCAACAGCCACTCATGGACTTATGTTGCAAGGAGATGATGGTCAACTTTCGATGGTTTGAAAAGGGATGAAATTCGCATTTGCCCTAAGTTTGGACGCTTCTCATGCTGATGCCTTAACCGGTACAGTAATGGTGTTTGGTACTTCTGCTTGTATTGGCATGCTCTTTATAACTTGATTTGAAAATTTTATTAGTCACTATTGACTTACACATTTGAGACTACAACAGACTCAAAAACTTGACAGACACTGACGCACGAGGACGACACATTTGACACAAAAATGAAACAAGCTCGTCTTGTCAAAACTTGATGTGCTTTTGTCATAAACGATGTACCATTTCTCTTCTGGTGTTCACCCCTCATCTTAACATGGTAGCACTTTGCTGATAAATCTGATTTTTTTTTTAAAATTCATCCCTAGTGATCTAGTCAATTTTCTACTTCTCCAGGAAGTGCTTTGAATTAGTGCCTTAGCTTTTAGAGTAAAAGATGCTCTATTTCAAAATTTTCAAAACAACTTGGTAACTTGAAAACTCGCCCTCGGTGTGAAGGGATTGTGTTAGGAAAACAGAGTTTGCCCCTAGTTTGAGGTGTACAAAGTGGGATTCATAAGCAAACGAGGTAGGTGACCGAAGTTTGCCCCTAGTTTGGATGATGGTTTATTGGAGGTTTTGGGCAAACGAGGTAGGTGACCGAAGTTTGCCCCTTGTATGAAGGGTAGATAGTAAAAGTCAGGCAAACGAGGCGGGTAGCTGAAGTTTGCCCCTAGTGTGGAAGGTGATTTTCTGGCTTGAGGCATGGACCGTGACTTTAATCTCTCAAATGCTCATAACTTTTGCCTAGGCACCAGTGAGGTGACCTAGCAAGCACTTTTCTCTCTTTTGTTATTGCTCACCTTGGATTTAACTCTAATTTTTGCCTAGGCGTCCTTTCGGATTTTCGACCTAGCGAGCCATCGTTCTTTTCTTTTTGAAAGTCTACCTACATACCCCCAAGCGGGGATCAGGTCCAACGTAGTTCGGGCCATGGTTAGAAAGAAGCGGGTTGATTTTAGGTAGGTGGGGTGACCGAACCGTTGTGGTTGCCTACGTATCCCCGAGCGGGAATTAGGTCGAGCGTAGTTCAAGGCAAGGTCTTGAAAGAAATTGGTTTGATTATGATGGTGTCGACCGAACCGACGTGGTTGCCTACGTATCCCCGAGTGGGAATCAGGTCGAGCGTAGTTCAAGGGAAGGCTTGAAGGAAATTGGTTTGATTATGATGGTGTTGACCGAACCGATGTGGTTGCCTACGTATCCCCGAGTGGGAATCAGGTCAAGCGTAGTTCAAGGCACGGTCTAAAATAAGGGGTTTGAGGTATGAGGGTTTTTCAAACCAATCGTCAAAGAAGTTCAAACTTGAGCCACTTATGGTAGCTTTGAATAAAAGGATTCAGTTTCAATCTCCCTTTCCTTTCTTTTTCTTTTTTCTTTTTGTTTTGTTTTGAGGATTGATCCTTTTCACTTTCGCCTAGCCAGTCAATTTTGCTTTTTAATGTAGTCGATTCTTGTGAGATCTTCCAATCGCCATCTTAGAATTCCGAAATGTGCATGTCAGCTCTCGGAATTTATTTGTGGCTGTTCCGTGCCTTTGGAAGTGTGATCTAGGCACATACGATTCTCTCATTTGTTTTATCAAAAATTTCTTTCATTTTCTCCATCATTTTGACTGGCTAAGGTCAGATCTTGAAAATCAATACCTTTTCAGCTCTAACTTTTGCCTAGGTGCCCTTTCGGGTTTTCAACCTAGCGAGCTTTTCTTTTTTTTTTTTTTTGAAAGTGGAGATGAAACTCATTAAAATGTTTGGCTACCATCAAGGACCAAGTCTGCGCAGGTTCGCATGGCTATCAATTGGGTTGGGCCCAAGGCTTTGAAATGGTAGAAATGGTGGAAAGGGTGTTGGGCAAGCCCCAAGTCAGTTCCAAGCATGTCTTTTGAAGATTGAGGCAAGAGAATCTTTAAATTCTTAAAGTAAGGCTATTCAATTATCGGCTCTTCATCGGTGTCAGCGCAAAATTGACTTTGACCTTTCAGGATTTTTTTGTTTGAGTAAAAATTTTTTTTTTTTTAGCACAGTAATATCCATGGTAATTTGAAAAGTGACACTTCAGTTCAGCGATTCATGCATCTATGACTAGGCACATTAGATTAGGCAAAATGAGACATCATTCCATCACTAGAGAAGGTTACAGACTCATAACAACTTGATGACAGACGGACTCGACCACAAGACTAAACTTGAAATAGACAAAACACACAACAGACTCAACTGGACTTGACCCGGTCTCAAATGGAATGTCACAGTGACTCGCTTATTCTTTTTTTTTTTTTTAAAAGAGCATCTTGATTTATTTTGATAGCAAAAGTCCCAAACACCATCGCTTCACCGGCACAGGTTCAACATTCATGGTCCTCAACGAAGGGGATCATTGAAATGGATAGGTCATGGGTTGGTCCAGACCGAGGTAGTGAATTGGATTGGGGTGCGGCGCATCATCTAAGAGATCCTGAATTGAGTGACGGAGCCTTTTACAGTTGTCGGTCTCATGGCCTTGGTCTTGGTGGTAATCACAATACTTGGATTCATTGTACCCAGGAGGTGGGTGATTAGGAGGCTTACTAGGCTCCAAAGGTACAAGGTGGCCCTTTTGAACAAGGTGATTGAGAGCGGAGGATAAGCTCATGTCAAGTGGTGTGAAGACTCTTTAGTTTCCTTTCTTGTGCCTCTTACTGCAATCATTTTGGCTTGATGATGGGCTTAAGGCATTGACATCTAGGCTCTCTTGATCTTCACCAAAGGTATGGGGTCTCGTCTCCTTTTGCAGTGACCCAGCTCCATTGATCTTGCCTTCACAGATAGCATCCTCGATTCTAGTCCCAACCTCAAACAACTCTTCAAATGTTGAGATGGACTGGTAGAATAGTTTTTCATGGTATACTGGTTGCAGGTTCTTGACCAGCATACGTACTTGCTCTTTCTCAATAGGCCTGTGGATCATTTGGGCTACTTTATTCCTCCATCTGCTCAAGAATGCAGCGAAGGACTCATTGAAATTTTGCCTGGTAGTTTCCAGATCTCGGATGGTGACATCAAGCTCTTGGTTGTAGGAGTAGTGATCAATGAAAGTTCTAGCAACATCTTCCGAAACTCGGGTCTTGGAAGTTTCAAGGGTTAGGAACCAGGATAGTGCGGCTTTCTGGAGGGTTTGAGGGAACAGCATAGCTATGTGTTCATGGGTGCAGCCCATTGACTGGAAAATGCTCATACAAAACTTCACGTGGCTCTTTGGATTTCCAGTTCCGTCAAAACGGTCGATTTCAGGCATCTTGAAGTTCTCGGGTAGCCTCACTTTGTTGGGCTCAAACAATCCTTCCAGATCTAACATGTAATCATTGACTCCCTTACTCTTCCTTAGTATGTTCTCAAGTTTGTCGACCTTGTCCATTTTCTCTTGGAGCTTTTTCTCATATACAGGCGGCGGGACTCCTTGAAACCATTCTTCTTCCCCATTGTTCTCGGGAGGCGGTCCAAATCCAGGCGGTGGTAGTGGCATGAACCCTTGTGGTGGTGGGAACCTAGGTGGGTACTGTGGTTGCTGTTGTCGGAACTCTTCCATAAATTTCAGAACTTGAGTCAGCCGATCTGACTGTTGATTGATTAATTCAGTGACCTTGGCTTCCAAAGTTTCCTGATTTATGTTGAATTTTCTCGGCGGACTGATTCCAACCAAATGACTGTTCGAACTTCTGACCCAGGATGGGGATCTCAGTGGCTGATTTTGGGAATCTATAATGACCTATAGATTCGAGAGGAGCGTATCAGATTCTGATAGTGATGACTAAAGAGACAATGACAATGAGGTTAAGGAAGATGGACTGACTTATGTACAGAATGACTGAGATAGTGTGCGCAGACTGATGAGAACGGTGCATGCATATGAGACAAGCATGCGGATGCAAGCCCTAATCTATATGATGCCCCTACTTCTAACAGATAGCAGTTAAACAAATAAGGTCCTAGCCATACAGAGTGTGCTAACCTTACTTTCCAGTATGATCACCAAGGGATAACAGGGATTTCTGGGATACTTCGGAAATTTTGGATAGAGTTTCTGGGGGAAACATGGATTTGGAAGATTCGGAGAAATTTCTAGAAGTCATTTGAGTTTCTAGGAGAAATAAGGATTTCTGGTTGATTTGGACTGAGCTTCTAGGAGAAACTGGTATTTTGGGTATTTCTGAGAAATATGGATAGAGTTTCTAGGAGAAACAAGTATATCTGGGCATTTCTAGGTGATTTGGGCAGAGATGCTGGGATTTTTAGAGAATCTGGGAGATTTGGGCAGAGCTTCTGGGAAAACAGGTACTTTAGGTATTTCTAAGAAATTTGGATAGAGTTTCTGGGAGAAACTAGTATATCTGGGAAGATAGGACAGAGTTTCTGGGAGAAACTGGTATATCTAGGAAATCACGTAGATTTAGACAAAGTTTCTGGGAAAAATTGGTTAATATGGTTATATCTGGGATATCTGGACAGAGTTTCGGGGAAAGTCTGGTTAATATGGTTATATCTGGGATATCTGGACAGAGTTTCTGGGAGAAACTGGTTATGATGCTGATCATACTGTCTAGCTAGTTTTCATACTCCTATGTCTCAGGACCAACAAACAAGGTTTGCGGTGTATATCTTTGTGAACATGGATCAGACATCCTTATCATGGTGCCTAGGCAAGTCAACTCAATGTGATCACATGTGAGTGATTGCCTTGGGGATCATAAGAAAGAGGTTCTGTTCTATGCCACATAAGCGTCTACACCGCGCAGGTAATCCCGTCAGGGCATACAGCAGTTATATCACATTGTCCTATCTGAAAAGATAAATGAACAGTCCTATTAAAGGTTCTACAGGAATCTATATGCAAAGGCTGGGTTTAGTCAAAGAGGGTCCGTTGACGAGAGTTCCAATATACCGTCAGGGGGACAGTACGGATGTTTTTACTCTTTTTGATATACCTTGGAAGGTACAGTATCAACGGTGACTTGTGCCTGGCACAACAAGACCTGAACAATGTCAGCGCCGCGTTTCAGACACAGTCGGAGGGGGGAAATGCAAGAGTGCAATGCGGTGAACCAGACACAGTAAAAAGATGATTTTAAGGATGCTTCTTATGAGTCAAACCTCTGTATTATTTTGTTTTGAAAATAAAAAATCCCCAGTGGAGTCGCCAGATTGTGGATACCGGAAATCCACCGCTTCGTTATGTTTTCGAAACTTGTTTGATTTTTGAATCGAGGAAAGAAAAAAAAGTCTGTTGAAAACAGATACAGAGTCGCCACTTGGTCTTTCGGGAACCAAGAAACCCAAATTTGACTCACCCAAACGGATAAAGGGCACCGGTCCTTCATAACCAAAGAACTTGGCTCGGGGTTTTGGTACGAGAGAGGAAGGAGCCTTTGTCACGACTAAAACACTCTCAACTCGCCCCGCCTCTCGACGGGCCTCAATTAGCATCCAAATAATCATCTTATACTATGTTTGGTTCGACAAATAATACTATGATAGTATATTACATCACATAAGAATCTTGAAATTGAAAATCAAAAGATAAGATATCATTCATAAGATCTAAGTCGAATATCATGCAATGTAAAGTGAAAATCACACAAATAATCCTAGGAAAAATCGTCTAATCATGTATCAAGTAATTAAGTTTCCTAATCTAAAGGGGGACACGAATTGTTCTTGAAACAAATAAACAAAGAAATCAAAATATGCTTAGCAAGCTAGTATGATGCATGTTAATCTTTGAGAAAAAGAAGACCTCTCAATCCCCGGGATGGATGAGAAAGGATGATTAGATCAGGGGAAGCATGAACGTGTGATCAAGTTCATTCCTTATAATCTTCTTAGATTGGGAGCCATGAAGGCCCCAAATCTTGCATGGATGCAATGTATGTATCTAGAATGTGCCAAGGTTGTAGTGTGCTTTGTGTTCATGGATTCCTAGAATGACTTAGAAGTCTAAAATGTGTATGAATGGATGAATGAATTCAACATGGGATGTGTACAAATGTAGTATGAAGTACTTCCTAAGATATGAACTAATTTGGAATACATATAAGCATCAAATCAAGGAATAAAAGTTAAAATGTGCTTGCTGTGAATAGTGGGCAGAACAGTAGCATGATCTTGGGAAAATTGAAAAGAGGGGTTAGGAACGTTTTCAATGCATGATTATTTATGGAGATGTTCCCTATTGTGTCTAGAACACTACCCAAAAAGCCAATCTTTAATAACTATCACAGATTGAGAGAAATCATATGAACAACAGAGTTCACTCAGAAACAGGGTCCGTACTGTCGACTGAAATGTTGAAAACTCTTAGAAAATGAAAACTAATGATCTAGAGGCCCATTTTATACAGAACGTTCCCTAAGACATTGAAGTTTAAGGATAAAATAAGTTAGGACCATCCATTTTGGAAAAGGTTTCTGTAAAACAAGTTGGAAGTGGCCCTAGCTGCTGTGACAGCAAAGACAGTATGTCTGGAAGGAATGTTTTGGTCCAAATGGACCATTTCCAAGTACTTCCAAGTCAAACCAAAAATCATGGGTGTTCTCCAATGAGTTAGGAAAACTTTCCAAGTGGCCTTGCATCCATATGTTAAGTATTGAGTTCTAGAGAAATCTTTGAACTCAGCTCACTCACTGTTTTGACTCATTATTTTGAAGATTTTGGAGAAAACAAGGTTTTGTTTCTTGAAACCAAAAGAAGAGGGATTGAGAGGGGTTTTAAAGTAGATGTTTTGAAAGCATATTTTCGATACTCAATAAGGATTATAGCCACTTAAAATGCCAACATCAAACTCATCATCAAGAACCTCCAAGATTGTTGGAGAGATTTATTTTTATTTTGAACATAACTTCAATACATTTCAAGAATACCTTGGAAGTATTGAGGTTATGATCATCATCTATTAAACATGTTTTTGAGGTCAAGAGCTACTATCCATAAGGATTCACTCACCCCAAACTTCATGTCATCACTTAGATGATGATGAACTAGTAAGAAAATAAAGAAAAATCAAAAAGAAATGAGGTAAGAAGAGATGAACATAATATGAACAAGTAAGTAAATAACAATCAATAGATGATAATCAATGTGATTTTGGACTTGTAGCTTGGTGTTTCACTCATAGATTTTGACATTTAGACATGGAAGTAGCTTCCTAACTCAAGAATGCTCAAGAATGGTGATTGGGGGTGTTTGGGATGTGAAGTATAAGAGAGGTAATGGAAGAACACAAGATTAGAACTCACTTTCTATAGCAAAATAGTAGGAGGAAGCTCCTTTTCTCTTTTCTAAACCTATCTCTATCTCTCTTCTTCTCTACAACTTTTCAAGCTTTTGCACTTGTCCCCCTGAGGTTCCGGTATTCGCGAAACGGCCCTATTTCGTCCGAAATTCACAGAAAATGCATACGAACTCCAAACTGAGGTTGTGATGTACCGTTGGAAAGGTAATGGAGTCTACTTTACATAAAAAATAGGTTGGGGATAGGTCACTTTGAAAAGTTTTGCGGTATTTGTGATAAAAGCCGATTTGATCGCCTTTTCCGCCTTCGAAAATTCATAATAGACTCGTTTTAAATCCGAAAATTATGTGCGATATACCGTTGGAAAGCTATTGACCTCTAGTATCCATGAAAAATATTTGAAAATTGTTTCGGTGCCCTAATTCCAAAGTCAAATCTTGGTCAAACTGGTCAAACCTGGTCAAACCTTGGTCAAACCGGTCAACGGGGACTTTCTGGGAACTTCCGGAACTTCCGGGGGTCTCTGGGAGTTGACGATTTCATCCGATTTTTTCTTAAAAACTCATTTTTTTACTTTTCTTACGACATTGCACGTTTCCAGAACTTTGGGACCGAATCTGGGAGTTTTCGGGCTTTCAGGGGCATTTTGGTCATTCTGAGCATTTTGAGAGACAGAACCAACTTCTATGAGTCCTTTTCAGTCTTTTTCGATCATTGTGAATCACCAAGCTATGGGTTTCCTAAATCTGATAGCCGACAAAATGGGGTGTCTACAGAGGCCCCACTCTTAGCTCCGCTAGGATGCTTAGAAAGGCACAAGAGGATCTTGTCATGACAGGTTCGATCGATAGAACAGGTTTTGATCGATTGAAGTCTATGTAGGTTAGAGCAATCGAAAGTAGTACGATTGATCGAAGCCACTTCGATCGTTCGAAGGTTACACTCGGTTTTGGAAATCTATAAATAGGGCAGATGTGTAAAGGGTTTAATAATCGTCATTTTTCCTATACAAAAGCTGCAGAACCTATTTAGGGCTTCCCAAACCTTCCTATCCTCCTCGTTAGAGATCCCACCATCTCTAGTCACTCCGGGTAGCATCCGCAGGAGTCATAAAGGTGTAGACAACCTAGCAAAGGCTGCTGCATCACCAAGGTTGAAGATTTCAGAATTGGGTTCAAGACATGAGGTATATTTCTTCTCTGTCTTGTTAGTACGCATCTATAGAATTAATGAGTAGTAGATCCGGGCATACCAATAAGTTTTTGAAACTCAATCTTTCCTCTGCGCGTTTAAAAATAATTTTAAACCTGTTTTTCCTTTACAGGGCGCATCAACGCCATCAGCTTATGCAAGCTAGTGAGTAAAACAAATATATACTCGCAATGTATGTATAAGCATATATAACAAAGTTACAGTTTAAACTTTAAAACAATTATTCCAAGTGCCAACTTCAACTATTATAACCAGAGGAAGGTAATAAGCAAATGAATATGTGACCATGCATGAACAATGTAACATCTCATCTTGCCAACTCTTTTATCTCGACAAAACACAAGATCACATCATCCAAACTTCCTCATTCTAGAACCTTGAAACATTCAGGCAGGCACACTATAGTACAACAGGTACCAGGGAATGTCCAGTCAGTCTTGATCCACGGCATCACACTATAATACCACCACGGTATACCAGAGATAATCTCAATTAGTATCCGGAACTCGAGTATTATGTTGTGTCCGTGGAGGCGTCACACACTATAGCACTACCACGGGTGCTAGGTAGTGTCTAATTCGCCACCCTAAAACCACGTCATCATGACATCCACTACCTTGTTCCATGGCATCACACTATAGTAGCACCACGGCATACCAGAGATAATCTCGATCAGTATCCAGAACTCGGGTACTAGGGAGTGTAGGCAACTCATGCCAACACATAATCCCTTTTACTCTTTTTCCACTTTCTCACATACTATGCATGTCGACTCAACCTCAACCCAACCGTGCATGTCAATGTCATGAATTGTAACATCATTTTAATTACAAATCCGAATATCCATACGAAGATAAATCTCAATCTTAATCATTCTTATTATTCTTGTTATTAAACGTAAGTATATATAAATAGTTCATCTTTCAAAACAATTCCTTAAAGCTTTCAAAACCTTTTCCAAACTTTCAGTCCCTTGTTGAAAAATGAACAAATTACCCAAAATGCCATGTCGCACACGCAAGCCGCGCGATCGTGGGGTCGCATGAGCGGGCCGCACGAGCGATATAGCCATTGTCGTGAAATATGTTAAAAAATCATTTATGCTCAAAACTGCAAAGGTCGCGCGAGCAAGGTCTCGTGCGAGCGGGTCACATGTACGAGATGAAGCAGAGTCATCTTCTTCTTCGTTTTTCCCCTATTTTCATTTTCAAAACTGAAATTTACCGATTTTTGAATCCTATTATAAATATCATGAAATATATGGATTTCTTCATTTTTTTCGCAAGGATTGCGAATATGCGATCGAATTAGCACGAATCGAATCATAGCTCTCAAAATACGTGAAAAATCGAGAGGTTACGGAACTTTAAATCTAGCGTTCGTCATGTTATGGACGAACTGAGCCATAGTATTCGAACCACAACCTAATGGGACTAAGATCTTCCATTTCCAATTTACGGAATTGAATTTGGTTGAGTTTCACGAAACTCTAATTTTCATAGCTTAATGGTGATTCTAAATACATACATATATACACATGTATATCAACAGAATATAGCTTATAAACACATGGGGACTGAATTTGAATTACTCATAGAGGTGATTGGACAGAAATTTAGCGTGCCGAGAAAAACACCATAAATTTTGTCGTCTTGAATTTCTTTTCATTCTCTCTTGATATATATATAAATGAATGTAACTATTTATGTGTATGTGCATATATACACAATCTGATTATGTGTCTCTGTGTGTGTGTGTATTAAGAGAGGAAGAGAGATTGGAGAGCAATTGAGCTTGTAGAGAGAGATCCGAGTACTGTGAGAGTTTTGAGTGGTATATATATAGTGTCTACACAATTTGGGCTCCAAGTATCCCACGGATTTTTTCTGGTGTGGTGAGCTCTGACAAGCGGGGGTATTTGTAAAATACAACCGCGCTAAAAGAAGGAAATACATTAATTTAGTTCACAATTCTCTCATTTATCTGCGATTTGAGTACAACGCCAGTTTCTACACATTATGATTAATCTATGATAAGTTGTGTGTTTTAGCTGTGATTTTTTGCAGATTACTGTCGCTGTGTGAATAATTGATTGAGCAGGATAAAAGGGAGTGATTGGCTTTAATGAAGACAATTCAAAGTTGAAAACTGAAGCCCGATCGATCGAGGTCTTTTCAAGCGATCGAGCATTCGATCGATCGAGGTCTTCTCAAGCGATCGAATAATCCAGAAGTTCAATCGATCGAGAGTTATTCGATCGATCGAACATGCCTTTTAGCAGAATACGCGCACGCAGCAAAAGACGGGATTTTTAACCCTAGCATAAAGTTTCTACTATAAAAACTCATTTTGTATGCGTCCAGAGGGATGCCCGACTTTTTTTTCATCAGTTTTCATAAGAGAGGAGAGATTTATCTTGTTTTGTAGGTTTTACTCAAGTTTTCTTCATTGTTAGCTTGTATTCTCTTTGGTGTAATACGAGTTCTTTATTCCAGGTTACCTAGTTAGTGTTTTACTCATATACTGCATTTAGTTAATTATAGTTTAGTGTTTATTCGTATTGATTTGCATGTTAGATATGTTAAAATCGTAAGTTTCATAAGTTTTAATGAAAAACTCACAACCAAACAAACCCTTAATGAAGTTTTACGTTAAGATTGCATCTGGGACACTCCAGACCATGTCTGAGTAGTTCGAGGTTGGGAAATTGCGATGAAACTGTGATTTCCAGACCTCTGCCATGCATCAGAATAATATCTGTGTTCGATCGATCGGAGTTATTTTGATCGATCGGTGCAGAGATATAGTCGATCAATCGAAGGAATTTCGAGCGATCGAGAGATGATGATTGTCGATCAATCGAAAGCGCATCGATCGATCGAACAGTCAGATTCTTGAGAACATCCAATACATTATTCCAAGACTTTCTGTTTTGAGGAGTTGTTATCAAACTGTCCCCAAATGCTCAGTTTGTCAAAGCAGTCTTTGAACTTAAGGCCTTAAGGCATTTTCTTTCAATACATTTTGCAAACCACCCTCAATGCAAACACCATTGTAGGTGCGAGTCTTAAATATTGAATTAAACCGCTTTCATGTATTTCAAACTTAATTGAGATGATATAGTCCCGGTCATGAAAGGGCTATTGATTCTAGATCTTTAGAGAAGTACGGAATATTGTAAAAGATGTACTCCATTGAGCTTAAACTGCAATTGCATGGTAGATGGCTAGGTCACAGTGGATTCGCGTGGTCCCAACACTTCCTTTTATTAAGTAAAACCGTTTTTAAGATTTCGTTTTAGTCAAATAGTTAATCGTTAGTTAATTTAATTTAGTTGTTATTAATTTTAGTAGTTGTTAATCGTAGAACTTTGGGTTCTACAATTCTTTCAAAACATTGAATTTTCTTTTCTTTTTTGAGTCTAATCTAAGTAAATTAATTCTCATCCTTCCCTGTGGGATCGACCTGGACTTAATCCAATTTACTACTTGCACAATTACCTACACTTGGGTATAGCACACTAGTGCACACAGAAAAATATTCGTGTCAAGTTTTTGGCGCCGTTGCCGGGGAAGGCGACGAGTTAATACTTAGGTTACCTTAATCGATTTCTATTTTTAATTTCTTTTTCTTTTAGTTCCTTAGGTAAAACACTTTCCTTAAAGAACTCACTTAGTTCATGTCCAACAATTCCATTGAAGGAGTCTTCGAAAATCCACTCTACTTATCAGATTCCTCTAGTTCTGTTAACCCTGTAGCTACTCCTACTGAATCAATGGGTGATAATCAAAGTAAAAATGGTGATAATGTGGTTGCACCACTTGATGAACCTGGCATGCGATGAACACTGCATTTCTAAAGAAATTTTATCCAACTCGCATGACCACTGACCTTCAACGCCAAATTAATTCCTATAAATAAAAGAGCAATGAAACCTTCACTCAAACATGGGAGCGTTTCAAAGATTTGCTTCTCTCGTGCCCACACCATGGGTTTGAGAAATGGCGAACTATTAGCTTCTTTTATAATGGGTTGAATGGTGAAACGAAAAAGTTGGTGGAAACCATGAGTTCAGGTCCCTTTCTCCGTAAAAACACCGAAGAGGCCGAAGCCCATTTTGATTGGTTGGCTGAATACGCTCATGAATGGTCGAATTCAGATGATGTCTCACGCTCACAGATATCCTGTGTAGAAGAGAAAAGCCTATACCAACTAAACAGTGAAGATCACCTCATGACTAAATATGAAGAACTAGCAAAGAAAGTAGAGGAGTTAGGCATGAAAGGAGGAACTGCAAGGCAGAGTTTACCTAAAGAACCATGCGGCACATGCAATATGTTGGGACATACCACTCAATATTGTCCTAATGTGCCGTATTTTCAAGAACAACCCCCCATGGAAATGAATTCCATGTAAGGGTATAGAGGGGCAGGGAATTCCTATAACAACAATAATTCACATAATAATAACAATCGATGGAATCACCCTGGTTTTGATTGGAAAAATGATGCTGGGACCCAAAATCAACATCAACAACAACTGCCCTATAACAATAACCAGTATCAAGGGCAATATAATAGGCAGTCCCAGCCATACAATCAAAATAGATTTAATAATTACAACCAAGTGCAACACTCCAATAATCAACATTCTAATGTGTACGTGCCACCGCACAAAAAGGTGCAAGAGGAAGATCCTCTCTCTAATGTCAACTTAACTCAACAATTAATTCAAATGATGAGTAAAATGTCTGCGATGTTAGATAGAATGGATACACGTCAAGAGGGATCGGGCGGAACATTTCCTGCCCAACCACTTCAAAACCCTAAGGGATACAATAATGGTCCCCCGAATCACGAACAAGCAAAAGCCGTGACGACTCTGAGAAGCGGCAAGATTATAGAAAAAAATATGCCTACCTCTACCCCCGAGGAGTATGAGGAGGACGAAGTGGTCAATGCAAATAAACCTTCTACTCAAGAAGAGGAGCCCACTACTAGTAATGAACCATTAGAAACGAATATTGAAGCTCCTAAAGAAGTGGAAGAAGTTGAGAGAAGGCCCGGAAAGGAACCCATTAACGAGGAAGTACCAAAATGCCCTTTCCCCTCGCCTTACCCTCAAAGGTTAAAGAAACCTAAAAATGAGGCAAAGAATCAGGAGTTCTTGGAATTATTCAAACAAGTTAAAATCAATCTCCCACTCCTTGATGCTATAAAACAAGTGCCGGCCTACGCTAAATATCTCAAAGACTTATGTACGGTCAAAAGGAGGCAAAGTGTGAAGAAACACGCTTATGTCGCTTGCCAAGCAAGTGCAATTATCCAAAATGAGTTGCCTCCTAAACTCAAAGACCCCGGCACTCCCACTGTCTCATGTCAAATTGGGAATCAAAAGATAGATAACGCACTCCTCGATCTAGGAGCTAGCCTAAATCTTCTGCCATATTCGGTTTATAAACAACTAGGGTTAGGAGAATACAAACCCACCTGAATTGCATTGCAATTGGCAGATAGGTCTGTTAAATACCCAAGAGGAGTTTTGGAAGACGTCCTCGTTCAAATAGACTCATTTGTCTTCCCGGTTGATTTTGTCATCTTAGACACTGAACCTGTGTCCAACCCAGGCTCACAAATCCCGGTTATTTTTGGACGTCCGTTCCTGAACACAATAGGTGCCACAATAAAAGTAAGAAGTGGTATAATGACCATCGTATTCGGGAATATGACGTTAAATGTCAAAATTTTCTCAAATCCCCGACCTGAAGAATACGATGATGAGGAGGAAGTGAATTATATCAACACGATCATAGAAGATGAGGCCGATTTCGTTGATTTTAAAGATCCTTTGGAGGTAGTCGTGTCACAATTTGATGCTATCTATCAACCTAAAGAGTCTACTCCATTGGATGTGCTATAAATCACATTTGCCTCATGTTAGATACACTAGAGGAGGATAGAGCTGAATGCATGTGGGTAACACCATATGAACCACTACCTCCTAAAATAAAGCTAGTCATGCCCTCGAACATGCAGTTTCCCGAATTGGAATTAAAGGAGCTTCCAAAAGAGCTCAAGTACACCTTCCTAGGGACTGAGAAGACTTATCTTGTCATAATCTCATCTACTTTAAATTCTGAACAAGAGGATAGGTTAATCGAGGTGTTAAAACAATATAAGGGAGCATTAGGATGGGCTATTGCCGACCTTAAAGGCATAAGCCCATATGTGTGCACCCATAAGATATATTTGGAGGAAGACGCTAAACCTTTGCGACAAATGGAAAGGCGTCTGAATCCCAACATGCAAGAAGTAGTCAAAAAGGAAGTTCTAAAACTACTTGATGTTGGGATCATATATCCAATATCTGACAGCCCTTGGGTTAGTCCAACCCAAGTAGTGCCTAAGAAGGCAAGCATAACGGTCATACCGAATAAAGATGGTGAATTAGTATCAACACGCATTCCCACTGGATGGAGGATGTGTATTGATTACCGAAAACTGAACATCGTGACCCGAAAGGACCATTTTCCCTTACCTTTCATGGATCAAATGCTAGAACGAGTAGCGGGTCACCAGTACTACTGCTTCTTGGATGGATACAGTGGGTATAACCCAATTGAAATCGCTCCTGAAGATCAGGAGAAGACTACGTTCACGTGTCCATTCGGTACTTTCGCTTACCGTCGTATGCCATTCGGCTTATGCAATGCACCTGCTACTTTTCAGCGGTGCATGTTAAGCATATTCAGCGACATGGTCGAACAAATACTCAAAGTCTTTATGGACGACTTTTCTGTGTTTGGCCATAGTTTCAAAAATTGCTTAGACAATCTCGAACGTGTGCTAGCAAGATGCGAGGAAAAATACCTAGTACTAAATTGGGAAAAGTGTCACTTCATGGTGACCAAGGGAATTGTCCTCGGCCACATCATTTCTGATAAAGGTATCCAGGTTGATAAAGCTAAAATCGATATAATCTCGAATCTACCTGTCCCTCGGACAGTCAGAGACATTCGATCTTTTCTGGGGCATGCGGGATTTTATAGTAGCTTCATCCAAAACTTTAGTGCGATCTCCTGACCATTGTGTCAACTTTTAGTCAAAGATACACCATTCGAATGGTTGGACAACTGTCAAACATCTTTTGACGCACTAAAAGAACACCTTACCTCCGCACCGATAATCCAGGCACCCGACTGGGGTTTGCCTTTCGAACTAATGTGCGATGCTAGTGACTACGCCATTGGTGCAGTCCTAGGACATAGGAAGGATAATAAGCCTTATGTAATTTATTACGCCATTCGAACACTTAACGAGGCTCAAATGAACTATACAACTACTGAAAAAGAGCTCCTTGCAATAGTATTCACTTTGGACAAGTTCAGGTCATATCTGATAGGGTCTCTAATCGTCTGTTTTACGGACCATTCGGCTCTCAAGTACCTGCTGTCTAAAAAAGATGCGAAACAAAGGCTTATCCGGTGGATACTCCTACTCCAAGAATTTGATATAACGATCAAAGATAAAAAGGGAGTAGAGAATGTGGTCGCCGACCATTTGTCTCGGTTAACTTTTGTTGACAACACTGAACCCACACCGATAAAAGACGAATTCCCAGACGAGCAGCTAATGACTGTTGCGGGTTTGCCCTGGTATGCTGATATAGTAAATTATCTTGCCACGGGAGAAAACCCAAGTCATTGGTCCAAACCAGATAGGAAGCGGTTCCTCTCATTCGCACATCATTTCTTCTTCAATGACCCGTACTTATTCAAGTATTGTGCTGATCAGGTCATCAGACATTGCGTCCCTAATGAGGATATAACCGTAATTTTAGCCTCCTGCCACTCTGAAGCATGTGGTGGCCATTTTTCTTCTCAAAAGACCGCACAAAAAGTCTTACACAGTGGATTTTACTAGCCCACCTTGTTCAAGGACGCTTATGCTTTCTGCAAAACGTGCCAATGCTACCAACAGCTTGGTATAATTTCAAAAAGGAACTCCATGCCCTTAACCCCTATTATCACGATTGCTATATTCGATTGTTGGGGCATAGACTTCATGGGCCCATTCCCTAAATCAAATAACTGTGAACACATACTCCTAGCTGTGGAATATGTGTCAAAATGGGTGGAAGCAATACCAACAAGACGCAATGACCACAAAATAGTTATGTCCTTTCTTAAATAACATATCCTATCGCGTTTTGGGACCCCAAAAGCCCTAATAAGTGACCAAGGCAAGCATTTCTGTAATAGACCTTTGGAGTCACTACTTAAGAAATATGGGGTCAGCCACAAAATCGCTCTCGTCTACCATCCACAAACAAACGGGCAAGCAGAATTAGCTAACCGAGAAATCAAGCATATTCTTGAAAAGACTATTAGTTTCAATAGGAAGGATTGGGCTTACAAACTGACTGATGCATTATAGGCTTACCGCACGGCTTTCAAAACGAATCTGGGGATGTCTCTGTATAGGCTAGTTTACGGAAAAGCATGTCACCTCCCTGTCGAAAATCAAACACAAAGCTTATTGGGCGACACACTCATTGAACTTTGACATTAAAGAGGGAGGGCATCTTCGGAAACTCCAATTGACTGAATTGGAAGAAATACGTCGAGATGCATACGACAATGCTCAATTACATAAGGTAAGGTTGAAGGCTCGCCACGATAGAACAATTTGTCGTAAATCATTCGAGCCGGGGCAGAAAGTCTTGCTGTACGACTCTCGCCTCCACCTCTTCCCAGGCAAACTCCGATCTCGGTGGACAGGACCATTCATAGTCAAATCTGTCCTTCCACATGGGGCGGTTGAGCTAATAAACCCCAAGAACGATGCAATTTTCAAGGTCAATGGCCAAAGGCTAAAACCGTTCTTGGAGAATTTCCAAACAGAGGCTGAGTTCATCCAACTGGATGAACCCAACTACCCTTGATCTCCAACGTTAAGCGTTTCATCACGTTGTTGTTGTATGTCTTTACTTTTGATGTTTTTCATTTTTTTTTTAACTCTTTCCTTTACTTTCTCTACAAGTGATTTTGATTCTAATCTGCTATTTCATATGATCTCACCTATGCAGGCTTTTCAATATAAGAGATGATGATATCCATTCTATAGGGTCATGGGCTGATTCTGAATACCAGAACCCATCCTAGACTGCTGATGAGATAGCATTCTGCTTATCTCCTTACCAAGGACCAGGGGCAGATGATGTGGTGGACTTGACCTATGGATACATCTCTTATGATCCTGCTCTCCTCCAAATTAACCCATTCATGCATATGGACCTCTCTGGAGTGGAAGGCGAGCCTGAAGGGTACGTTGTTGGAGAAGTGGATGACACACTATTGGAGCAATGGGAGAATGACTCCATGTGGGAACCATGGGACGAAGAGGACCTACAAGATGTGGTGCCCGAATGCCACAATACGGTATTCACTTTTTGTCGATGACTTCCTTGTCATCGCAGTGGTTCCTTACATTTATGTGCACCTAAGCTATTTGCTGTTCCGGCTCCAGTGCCCGTTACCTGCTAGTGCACATGGGTGTCTCATGCCAATAGTGAGGTTAATTCGTTGTCACTTGTCTTTCTCTTGTTTTCTTTATTTAGTTATTTCTTTCTGTTGTCGTTTCTTTTAGTCTTGTTTAATTTGTTTTCTTTTTGTTGTTTTCATTCGGTTTCTCCTTTGTCAGGATTGTCACTATGCATCCACCGGTACCACCGTTCTTCCTGCCACATCAACTTTTTCATGGCTTTGGACCATACATAAGGTCCCCAGAAACTCCACCGCAAGAGGAAAGTCCATTGCACAGTTCTACTCCGTTATCCGTGTCCCCAACGAGATCACCTCTTACATGGACTTTCAATTCCTTAGAGAGTTCAGACTTGTTCGATGATGTCCTGGCTGCTTTCCAACTATTCTGGGAAAGGGAATCATCCTGTTTGGACTCCACATGCGAAGATTTAACGGAAAATGAAGCAATGGTGGAAGAAGAAATTTTCTTGCTCGAAGAGTAGTGTTCACTTCAATTGTATTTCATCATTGGTCTTTCTTTTAGCAATTGAAGTGTAATCCTAGACATATAATATTTTTAGTTCTAGTCATGTTTTCATTTTCTTTAGTTAAATAAGGTCTTAAATACCAGTTGGGGGCAATAATTTTGCAATATGGATGTTGTTATGAAATTTTATTTAAATAAAAATTGCAATTATCTATTATGAGGATGAGTTTTTTTTGGCTTACATGTCCTGTACTGCATTGTTTTTATCATTTCCTGTATGTCCGAAACAACTTGGGTTAGTTGGGGGTACGTTGTGTCTAAATTTTGTGTAGTTTTGGGAAATCAAGGTTCGATCGATCAACAGTTTCTCAATCGATCGAATGTATCAATTTCTCGAGCGCTTGAAACATATCAATCGATCGAATGTTCGATCGCTCGAACACATCTCGATCGATCGAGAATTGTATTTAAACGAGGCTTCCAGCGTACACTTCATCAGTCTCTTCATCTCCTTCTCCTTTCGAGTGCTCAAGCACAGAGGCGACGGGGGCGATTTTCTTGGTTCCTCTTACCACACACGCAAGTCGAGGAGCCCTTCAGCCCCAAATCATCATCTTCATCACCCTCATCCTCCACCTTACACATATCCCGAGGTAAGGCTCTGAGTCTCCCCTCGTTCCATTTTTCTTGATCGAATCTTCATGGGGGTGCCCCCCATTGGTCATACGACCGATTTTATGAAGTTTATAGTCCCCCTTACTTTGTTTCTTTGTTTTCTGTTCTTTTCCGTTCATATTCTCGTTGCTGCGACATCTCTGTGTTCGATCGATCGAGCATCTTCGAGTGATCGATGATTCGAGTTGTTCGATCGATCGAGAGAATTCGAGCGATCGACGAGTTGCGTTTCTCGATCGATCGATTAAAGTTCGATCGCTCGAACTCTGGCACTCTCTTTGTTTTCTTTTCAATTCCTGCTTTTAATTGTCATTTTTGTTTCTTCTCCATTTCAGGATCTTCACAATGAACCCTGTTACAGGGTATCACAGGGAGAAGCCCTTTGACCTCGCCATTCCTGACCCGGTCCCACATCACGGCTTCCGGCACACTCTCGACCGCCAGTGGTTCACGCGCTATTTTCAGTCCCAGAAGGTCATGATTGAGCGACCACTCGAGACGGTATGGCTCACTACTCCCTGGTATCTCGCCCGTCTCCGAGCCATGCCACACTGGTACGATTTGCTCTCTCAGGTGAAGAGAGTGAATCTGTCGTGGATCCGCGCGGCTTGTGCGACGATGATCCGAGATCCCGATGCTGTATTCACACTACGATCATTCTTTGGCGGCCGGGAGATTGTGTTCAGTCCAGCCACCGTCTCAGCTGCTCTAGGAGTCCCGGAGGTGCCTGATTGTGTATGCCCGTACCGTGCTGACACGCCAGTACTCCCACTGATTACAGTCATTCGAGAGCTCACCAGGGGTGCATTACCGAGCTGGGATGGTATATCCCTTATTGCTGACGTTTATCTGACCGATAATTATCACATGCTCTACCTTGCTCTCAGCAATTGTCTTTTGGTGACCTCCTACCGAGAGAAGATTGCACCCTGGTATGCACATGTGTTATATGCCATAGGGACAGGGTTACCAGTCTGTTTTTCGCGCCTATATATTGACTTCATGAGGCACCCCACTCGCTACATTGCTGCCAAGAAGCACCTGAAAGGTGCTTGGGCCATTCACAGGGTGATCGAGCAGGCTGGCCTCGTTCCCTTACCTGATGACGCGTACTCTCAGGCTCGCAGTCGGTTTGGCGAGACAGCTTCTTGCCGATCGGATGCACAGAAGAAGAAGAGGAAGGGTAAAGGGAAGGCAAAAGTTGGAGAGAAGAGGAGGGAGCCGATGGCACCGATACTGAGGGTGCAGCTTCAGGGACGCCGACAGAGGCTGAGGAGCTTGATTCTGATGATGAGGTTGATCCTCTGGTGGAGGTTGCACAGTTTGAACTGAGACAGCGATCTCAGGCTCAAACTCAGGCCCAGGGAGAGTCTTCGTCATCCATGCCTCTCCCGACTGTTCATGAGTTATTACTGGAGGAGAGAGAGGGACGGATCAGACTCGAGGGCCGAGTGGACCACATGACGACATTGCTAGAGGCTATTCTAATTCAATTGAGGGTTGACCAGTCATTACGTACTCCTCCATCTACTACTACTCCCCCTACTGTACATCCTACTGCCGATCCATCCACATCTGATCCACCACCGTCACCTGTTGATCCTGCAGCACCATCGTCCTCCGTGGCACCACCTTCTACGGAGCCCCCACTTCCACCACCTCCAGTCATGACTGAGAGTGACCCGGCGACGGCTAGTATTGTTGCTGAGGGTGGAGTTGCAGATACCCCCGATGCGCCGATTGAGATATTATCAAATGTCGCGGATGATGTTTAGATCTTGTTGTTGGGAGTGTTTGGAGAGTTTTGTTGTATTTTCTTTTTTTTTCTTATTTCTATCTCTCTGCTCTCCTCTTATGTCTTTTGGATTGTGGTACGGTGGTACTATATGTGGATATTTGTTTTTGGTTAGTTGGTTTGGTTTGTGTGCATTTTATTATCACTGCTCTGTCATTTTTATTGTCTTATCTTCCCAGTGATGTTTTTGTTATTATTTATAGATCATATGCTTATTTTCCATTTGTATATCTTTCGTTTGATCTTGGTTGTTGGGAGAGTGTATGTTGCTTTACAGATTGTTACGCTTGCAGTTATTGATGCGATTTCAGGTGCTATCTCTCTATTTCTTTTTGAAAATCAACTTCTGAGGTCATCGCTATTTTCAGTTGGGGGTGGGATATAGATAGATAATCACCTGTGCATATTATTTACTTTTCAATCTGGATCACTCTTTGTATTGCAAACATCATACAATCTCCATTTTTATTAAAGTTGATAATACAACAAATTACAAATTTTCAAAAGTTTCAAACTATTAACAAATTTTTTTGAATTAAATTGGTAGAATATTTTTAAATGTTCACTTCTGTTTAGCTGTTATCAAGCGGTGATACATTCCTGTTAATCTCATCCTTTTATGAATTACATTCACGCGTTTTTCTAATGTCACTAAGACGAATGCATATGTTGATTATTCTAGTATCCAACATCCATTGGCACGCGTTAATAGCTATGCTGAAAACTTAAATAAGAGTCAATACGATTGTTATGCTTTAAGGAATAAATAGTGGAAACTAATGACCCTTAGTGAGCTTTTGAGCCCAAACTCCAATTCTGAGGGACTTATCACAATAAATTCGAATTGTTCTTCTTGAATATACTTTAAATTCGTTGAATAGTCTCAAATTCTTCATTTAGGCTATTTATTAGAGGAGAACGTTCAAGATTTACTAATTGAAACTCAATGAACACTGAAGTGCTAAAACTAAGAAGTTAAGAAAAATGATTTAAGCCATCGTTATTCATTCCTTACCTTTTTCATATACCTGTATCAACATCTAAGAATCTCTTAACCCCATACCAATTAAATACTACCAATATGAAAGCCTAAAACCCTTCATCTGATACTGTAACATCTACAAACTCGATTGCACATCTAAGGTGATCAAAAAAAAATTATTGAAGTATGTGACGGGAAGGGAGTAGTTGTGGGAAGGACGTTATAAAAAGAAAATATCCAGGTTATATAAAAAAAATAAAAAAAAAAGGAAGGAAGGAGGAGTAAAAAAAAAAGAAATGAATGTATATGAGAAGAGAGGATGGTTGGAATAAAGAAGAAATAAATTAGTCTCTATCACATGCTAAGGATGTGCAATTCTCGCCCCTCTTATCTCTATCCTACTAAATGAAAGTCGAAAAGTCAAAGTCTTAATGATTTTTAACAACTTAGTTTGAATATGAACGTGTAATTTGAGTATCCACGGTATTTCGCTCCTCTAGTAAGTAGTATTCTTTTCACGAGACTATACACTCTAAATGTTCGTCCTTTATTGAGTTAGGTGTGAAACACTAGTAGCCAGAACATCACTCTTATCAAAAGCTTTCACACCATGAGTGATCATTATTAAACCAGTTCTTGTGAGATGTTCATTTTTGAGTGCGAACCCATGTGAGGATTGAGTTGAAACTACGAATTCCGAAGGGTATGATAGTCTAAACAACTCTAAACTAAGTTGAATGCATAGCTGTTTATTTCACACACACACGGATACATGAATGGAATGCATATATATATTTATCTCGGTGTCAGGAGGAACACGTGGATTTCTTCATGGTTTGTATGAGGTTGATATGTTTTGTAGAGCTAAAATTGATAGTCGAAAAGGGGAATGTTTAAAAGTTATTCTATATCTTTTTTAGCTTAATCAGAGAATTTTGTGGGTATATTCACTGCAAACCCTCACGAGACAACACTCGTCCACTAGGGGAACCTAGGGGTTTAACGACTTGTTGCATTTGCTAAATGCAACCGCGATTCCTGCGAAAGTGAGTTAGGTGGTGTCCCTTTCTAATTAGATGAGTTTGTTTTAGTTTATTTTTGTTTATTTTAGTTGTTGTAGTAGTAGTTAGCTTGTTTTATTTTCGCTTTATTGCTAGGGACTAGCAATTCGCTAGTTGGGGGTTGTGACAAGCGGGGGTATTTGTAAAATACAACCGCGCTAAAATAAGGAAATACATTAATTTAGTTCACAATTCTCTCATTTATCTGCGATTTGAGTACAACGCCAGTTTCTACACATTATGATTAATCTATGATAATTTGTGTGTTTTAGCTGTGATTTTTTGCAGATTACTGTCGCTGTGTGAATAATTGATTGAGCAGGATAAAAAGGAGTGATTGGCTTTAATGAAGACAATTCAAAGTTGAAAACTGAAGCCCGATCGATCGAGGTCTTTTCAAGCGATCGAGCATTCGATCGATCGAGGTCTTCTCAAGCGATCGAATAATCCAGAAGTTCAATCGATCGAGAGTTATTCGATCGATCGATCATGCCTTTTAGCAGAATACGCGCACGCAGCAAAAGACGGGATTTTTAACCCTAGCATAAAGTTTCTGCTATTAAAACTCATTTTGTATACATCCAGAGGGACGCCCGACTTTGTTTTCATCAGTTTTCATAAGAGAGGAGAGATTTATCTTGTTTTGTAGGTTTTACTCAAGTTTTCTTCATTGTTAGCTTGGATTCTCTTTGGTGTAATACGAGTTCTTTATTCCAGGTTACCTAGTTAGTGTTTTACTCATATACTGCATTTAGTTAATTATAGTTTAGTGTTTATTCGTATTGATTTGCATGTTAGATACGTTAAAATCGTAAGTTTCATAAGTTTTAATGAAAAACTCACAACCAAACAAACCCTTAATGAATTTTTACGTTAAGATTGCATCTGGGACACTCCTGACCATGTCTGAGTAGTTCGAGGTTGGGAAATCGCGATGAAACTGTGATTTCCAGACCTCTGCCATGCACCAGAATAATATCTGTGTTCGATCGATCGGAGTTATTTTGATCGATCAGAGCAGAGATATAGTCGATCAATCGAAGGAATTTCGAGCGATCGAGAGATGATGATTGTCGATCAATCGAAAGCGCATCGATCGATCGAATAGTCAGATTCTTGAGAACATCCAATACATTATTCCAAGACTTCTGTTTTGAGGAGTTGTTATCAAACTGTCCCCAAATGCTCAGTTTGTCAAAGCAGTCTTTGAACTTAAGGCCTTAAGGCATTTTCTTTCAATACATTTTGCAAACCACCCTCAATGCTAACACCATTGTAGGTGCGAGTCTTAACTATTGAATTAAACCGCTTTCATGTATTTCAAACTTAATTGAGATGATCTTGTCCCGGTCATGAAAGGGCTATTGATTCTAGATCTTTAGAGAAGTACGGAATATTGTAAAAGATGTACTCCATTAAGCTTAAACTGCAATTGCATGGTAGATGGCTAGGTCACAGTGGATTCGCGTGGTCCCAACACTTCCTTTTATTAAGTAAAACTGTTTTTAAGATTTCGTTTTAGTCAAATAGTTAATCGTTAGTTAATTTAATTTAGTTGTTATTAATTTTAGTAGTTGTTAATCGTAGAACTTTGGGTTCTACACTTCTTTCAAAACATTGAATTTTCTTTTCTTTTTTGAGTCTAATCTAAGTAAATTAATTCTCATCCTTCCCTGTGGGATCGACCTGGACTTAATCCAGTTTACTACTTGCACGATTACCTACACTTGGGTATAGCACACAAGCGCACACAGAAAAATATTCGTGTCAAGCTCACATGCTCCTACACATACAACTGCAATATAGTCGCAGCTTTAAAATAATAACTGGTATTTTTGGGTTAAAATAAAAATATCAAAAATCATATTAACGTAGGAATTAAATTCCTAGTTGTATAAAAATATCGTTACGGTTTCAAATCCATAGTGAGTATTTCTTTATTTTAAAAAATTACGGTTTGACCCCAAATAAATATATATACATATTAAAAATATATTTTGCACCAAGAAGGTTATTCTTATAGTCTCCAATATAAAATAAAGTTTGGAAATCATATCAAAGGGTCTCATTCATAGAAATGAAATGTAATATTTATTAATGAAAATGAAATAATAGGGTGTTACATAGAAATTATAACTCCTTTATAGAATATACGAAAAATGTTATTAATACATATAAGAAGATTGCATAGGAAAATCTAGGGGTTACATCTCTCCACTACCCAATAAAGGATTTCGTCGTCAAAATCAAAAGCTAACTAATCTTGAAATAATGCCTTGATTCTTCTTTCGCATTTCAGACTCTAATTTCCAAAAGGCTTTTCCTTCGTTGTGATGTTTCCATTTTACTTTCACCAAAGGGAATTCCTTATTCCATAGCTTTTTGATGCCTTGGTCTAGTATTCCTGTGGATCCTTCATAGAATATGGCGTTGTCATTTACTCAATATCTGTAAAGTCGATCTCATGCGTTGAATTGCGAACACACTTCTTCAGTATGCTGATATGAAATGCATTATAATCAGTTGACATCTTAGATAGTATTGCAAGCCTATATGCTACCTTTCCAATACACTCCAAAATTTCAAATGGTCCAATATATCGAGGTGAGAACTTTCCCTTCTTTAATCTGAATCTCACCACACCTCTTACGGTTGATACCTTAAGGTGCACATACTCTCCAACTTGAAATTCCAAATCATTGCGGCGCTTATCGGCGTAACTCTTCTGTCTGCTCTGTTCTGTTCGCATATTATCCTTCACAATTTTGATTTTCTCATGGGTCTTGTAACACCAATACTCGAAAAAGAAGGCTAATGTGATACTAATATGTATTAATTAATGATAATTAATGCATAAGATGGTTTAAGATGTGAATATGAACCCACAGATGAAAAGGTGTTCAAATGTAGACATGGATCAAAGTCTTGTGATAGGTAGGATTAGTATAAAAGTGGGGGCTGATCTTGTCAAAATCTAGATAGAAAAGTATACTCTACTTTAAAAGATTTGCAGTAGTGGAAGTAAAGGTCGAACCCACAGAGATTGAAATTAATTTGTCACTTTAATTCTAAAAACCCTAAGTCTAATTAATTATAGAAATGGAAGTTTGTTTGGATTTTCTATTAAACTAGGAACAATGAAAATAAATCTAAACTATGAAAGCAATTTAAAAGTGTTGTAAATGATATTTAAAGTGAATCTAGGATTGCAAATCCACCACTAGCTTCATAATAAAGGTATCTATGCATTCAATTAGCTTATTACGTTGGATGATAATGGAAAATTGTAGCTACAAGCCCAATTCCTCCGTCAAGAAGATAACTACGATTCAAGCATTATACATAATTCATCTTCGATTGCCATGAAGTGTCTTATACTAAACTAGGGTTATGGAACACTCCGTCTTCCCTAGGCATGTATTATTTGACTACTTGATATCACAATTCAAATAAGTACCATTACATGTAAATAATCCATACAAACGCATCAAATGTAGATCATTGCACACATCACATTCAAAATAGATCTAAGACAATAATAAACTTTAAAAGCAACGATTTAAGCTATAAAATACGATTTTATTATTCAAAATCCTAAAAACATGTGATCATCATCCATACATAATAAATCTAAAAGAAAAATATAAACAACACCCTATGACTTGGCTAGGGTTTAATTAAAACCCTAGATATCGGTGTAGGCCATAGAATCGATTAATGACAAGAGGTTGATGGAGGAGGCCATGGAAATCCTTGGTCTTCTTCTTCTTCTCCTTGCTTCTCCCTCTTCAATGGCTGTAAATTGAGTTGTATATTGGTGTAGGGTTTGTTGTCTAATGTTGTCTAACCCCTAATTTTACTTAAAAGAGGATATATATATTTGGAGCAAGTTTTGGAAGCTTTCCTTAAACTGATGGCACTAAAACTCCTATATTTATGTTTCTGGATGTATTCAACCAATTTTGATCGCATAAGGCTCTTCAGTACATCAAAATACGCATTTTTGGTTTTTTAAAGGGTCGTACTCGCGCGGGTTGCTCCAGCGAAATGCCCTTTTTCCAACTTTTACCAAGTTCATTTTCAACTTCTTCTTTAAAGATCTTAAATTTTTCAAAAGCTTCATCTTTTGTTCTAAGTAAATAAACATAAGTACATTTAGAGTGGTCGATCACCAGTGAAAGTTATGAAGTGCCTTTTCCCCCTCTAGGTAAATGATCTTTATCATCATATATATCGGTATGTATTAACTCTAACAAAATTGTATTTCTAGAACTGATTTAAAATGTTTTTTTAAAATATTTTCGCTTGAGCACAACATTCAAAATTTTGTGTAGTTAAAGTAACACTATTTTGAGGAACTCGATTATGTGAAATCATGCAATTCAAAGAGTTACTACCAATATGTCCTAATTGTTTGGTTGGAAAATTTATAAGTGTGTGCGAGCGTGCCAGGCAAGCAAATTGCCAATGTGTAAATGTAATGATCCAAACTGCTCCTCACCAGACAAATTATGGTGACGTTCGATGCCTTGAACAGGACTTTAATTTTGTAAAGATGTTCTTAATTGAAGCACTTCGAACTAATTTAAAATAACTACTCCTAAGTAAAACAATAAAAGAAGTAATAAAGTAAGAAACTACTTTGATTAAGTTAAAGAAAATACAATCTAACCTTGAAGATGACTTCGAAGGTGTTCTACTCCTAAGTTAAGTATCTAAATAACAATACAGTAAGTGTACTGAAAGATAAATGTTTATGTTGATCGAAGGATCTCTTTCGAATGCACAATCCTTCTATTTATAGACGTCGAGGGTCCCCAACAACTCTGTTTGAATACTCCCGCCCAATTTTCAAACTGATAACTTTTCTGGCACCTGTTACATCCTGGAATTGACACATGTTCTTCAGTTACTTCATGGTGATTAACACGTGTCCTCTAGCAGTTACATACTTGAACGAAGTGAATCAGCAACAACTGCTCATAACGGTTTCCATATTCTTCCATGTCTACCATTTATCCTGCCACGTAAAATCTTATGTGTCAAGTCTGCATTGGCTGAATACAAACATTACCCCCCGCGCCATTTTCCTTTTGGTTCAAAAAAGATAATGGTGATCACGGTTGGATTGTGCTAGGTAGTTAACATCTTACGCCATCTTCGAATATCTTTAAATTGCACGTTTACCTCTTCAATTATCCTCATATAAACCATCATTCCTGTTTGATTTAATCCTTCATTTTACCTTGTTCTCTTGACTCTGCTTTATTGATCATGTATTCCTCTCAATCTTCCTTCGACACTAGTAATTACTTTCCTCTAGATCTTCCTGAAGAAGTGATGCTATCAACCAGACGCCCTGAAATTCCTCCTGAACCCTTCACCTACTCGAAATGGGGGAAGTGGCATGAAATGTTAAACAAACCAAGTGCCTCATCAATAGGGAAAAATCCTTCTTCGAGCTCTTCCAAATCGATCTACAACAGCCAGACATTCCCTCTAGCTTGGGAACAACCTATTTCCCATGGAGAACGAGTAGGATATCGTAAAAGCATGAAGCTCGACACCCCAATTACAATACCTTCAGTTGTTCATCCAAACTTCGACTATCCTGAAACTGAAGGGATTATTCGAACCAGGACAATAAAACCATACTATCCATTTACAAATCGTCTCTCTCGAGAGCAAAATCTATTGAATGCCTGGCTGATCTCCTCAACTAGCCCTCCTGGTGAGAGACTTCAAAGTGGTAATGTCTTGATTCCTCAAGGCAGGCCCCCTATTCACACATATGTGAGAGCATCTCATGAAATTTTTTCTAATGAGCATTATTCTTCAGCCTTCCTTTCTAAATGCAAACTTTTCGATAAAGATTATGAAGAGAGGGTACTTCTCTTCGACCATTCTGTACTAGGCTTTCCTGACACCAAAGTTCAAGTGGTAGATCCCACTAAAGATATTGGTGACCCTTTTTTGAAATTAGACCAATTATGCAGGTATGGTCCCATTTTCGAGCATATTCCACTTAGTCTATCACCTTCTCCATGCTTGATCATTCAAGCCCAAAGGCTTCTAGTTGCCTTTTCACATCTTCCCTTTTCCATTTTACAAAATCCAAAGGCTCGAATTAATTTCGAATGGAGTTGCCATATCTTATGCCATGAATATTTCAACCCTTGTTCGAACCCAAATGGATTTCACCCTTCGAACCCTGGCTTCTCATATAAGGTGGCATTCTCATCACCAAGAAAGTGTCCATCATTTGAATTATCTAATGGATCTTTATGAGAGTCTTAAGGAAGTACCTAATGCACTTCTTGATGAAGTTTCAGAGTTCAAGGAGAAATACATCTATGGTTGTGGAAGTTCTGATGAAGAAGGCAGTGTTTGTCACTACTCAAAACCTGATCTCGAAGGTCGAATTGCATGTCTTAAAGAAGAAGCCAAGGCTGCTGGCATATCTCTTCGAGGCAAGACTTCATTAGCCAAGGAACTTCGAGGTCTTCGCAAAGCTTTGTTCAGGATCACCTCGCGACTAAATCAGTATGAAGAACAACTCAAGAATGCTTATCTCACTCTTCGAAGCGAAGATGAATTGGCTTTACAAGCCAGAAACCTATGCCTCGAAATAGAACTAGAAGCAGAATACTTTGCTTATTATTGGGCTATGTTTCACAACCTAGTGACTTATGGGTTTCCCCACTTTTACTAGTTATGTTTATGAATTGTAATCGCATTTCCTTTTCAATGTAATGAATTATGAAAAATTCATGTTTCTATTAATTAATTCATTCTGAAACAGTATGTCTTTTCTTTTGATACAACGGTCCAAAAATAGGTAACTGAATCTAACGGCTATTTTTCAATAAATGCACCTCTTTCCAAACATCACCAAAGGCTATAAATAGGTAAGCCAAAAGGGAACAAAAGACCCTCTAACTTCTACAAATCTGATTTGCTTTCTACTTATCACCCTCTTTGCAATCCAATCACTTCATTTCTAAAGATGACAATAACTGGTGATAACACTCAACTTCAGAAAATCTGCGATGATTTTGAACAGATCCTCAAAGACGAACAAGAGCGTTACTCGAGAGGGCAAGAGACTTCCCTGATTCATGAGATTCTCGTTCCCATTACTTCTCCCAACCAAGAATCCTCAATTATTGTAGGTCTTGAGCACTCCAAGCCTGAGACTCCATGTCTACTATCCCAGATTAGGAGAGCAACGCCTGACTTACCAACAAGAACTTCCAAACCCCAAGTATGACTGGAAATTTTGACACTGGCCCAAACCCGCAAAGGACTGGCCTGAATGGGTAGATAGGATTTTGAAGAACAGAAAAGAAATTCTGATTACCACAGGGATTCACCATGCTATCAGTCTTTCAAAATTTCCCATCGAATCTAGTCCTAACTTGTTAGCTGCAGCCCTCTGTTTTCGGAACCCTATTTTCAACCATTTTCAATTTCGATTTGGTCCAATAGGCCCTACTGTCTTAGATATTTGTCATTTATTAGGGTTTCTATCTCATAGGGAAGATGCTCACCCCTTTATGGCTGAATCTGATAGTCCCCCAATCAATACTGACGCCAAATCATTAGGATACACCAACTTCCTGATTACCCACAGAAAAACATCAGGAACAGTGACTGATAAAGAATATTACTGTTTCCTTCTGTATTGGCTTTCGAAGCATCTATTTTGCACTTCTTCTCAGAGGATTGTCCTTGTGTTTTCTAATATTGCCAAAGCTCTGACTGCTGGCCGAAGGTTAGCCTTAGCCCCTTTTGCCCTAGGATATCTCTATAGGTCCTTTTCTGATCTGTGCTTCGACCCCTTTGTTCTTACCCAAGGTGGTCCTTTTTGGATTTTACAATTATGGTTATATGCCTACTTCCCAGAAATTCATGACTTAGGACCCTTATATAATACTGTTGATTATGGGACCTTTTTTGCCTTATTGCCAAATGTTGAGAAGACCTTCAAAGAATCCATCTCTTTCTTTTTCAATCTCCCTGCAACATGTCCAAACAATCTATTCCAACCATTCGCTGTCCTTTATAGCTCTGAAGATAAATCTCCTATTTCTCCCCATTGGCTCTGTCAGATACTGGATAGAGCAGCCAGTGCGCTCGAACTGAAAGCTGCATAGGGAAGTTTCTTGATCAGTACGGATTTGTTCTTTGGGAACATCCTTAGCCTCAAATCTCAAGGTGAACTATACCTTCCCAATCAGTTTTCGAGGCAATTTGGGCTTACTCAATCAATTCCTTTCCCAATCAGGAGTCAAGTCAATATACTTATGGCTTATAAAACTCACTCGAAAGTGCCAGAATCAGTGGTAACTGCTGCATTGGCAGTTTATCAAAACAAAGTCAGCAATTTGGAGTTTACTTCTCTACCAGTTTACACCACCTGCACCCCTGCCTTCTCAAGTTGGTGGGAAAATTTGATGTCAGTGGGGATGGACAAGTGCCAACTTTTGAGATATATCGATTCGAAGCAACCAGGTAATAAAAATTCCCATTTAACCCTTCTCCCCATAAATGATGAAGAGAAACCTGATTTATACTTGTTTGAGTTTTACAACACAGGAGTAGTAATTGGAGAAAGCTCTTCATCAACAACCAGAGCTTCGAAGGTCAAGCCAAACGTTCCGATCCCTTTAAAGACCTCAAAAACTTCAGCTCCTGCTCCTCCATCCTCAAAACCAAAAAGAAAACTGGTCCTTCCAATAGAGAGTTCACCTCCTCCATTAGAGAATGTTGAGTCTGAAGGAGAAGAAGAAACTAGCCCTGTCCCTGCTTTATCTCGAAAGAAAAAAGCCAAAACAACAGTTGAACCATCTGCTGGTTTAAAAATCACCAAGGAAATTCCCATTCTAGCAGTTCCTATTTCGAAGGTGGCACCTGCACTTGAATTATCGCAAACCACTTTAGAACCATTATCCCAACATTCTGACCTTCCAGAGATTCAGACATCTCATCCATCCAGTGCTCACCCCCCATTAATTACATACCAACCAACAGTAAGTTATTCAAACTTTTCTGGTATATATCTCTTATATACACAGACACATTCTAATGAAGATGTTCTGCCTTTGTTGCCCAGATTGGATCTATTCCTGAGACTGTGGCTGGTTCCTCAAAACTAAGTACAAGTTCTGATCCTAAGACTGCTCCAACATCAGCTTCGTTCGAACCTCAAGCTGCCCCAAGTGTCTCAAGTTTTGCGGAATTTCACCTGTCTCTTCCTCCCAATTTAACTCCTGAAGAAGTTAAAGAATTTAAAGAAGGTCTGAAGTCTGTTTTGAAGATGGGAGACACTACTATGACCAATGTCCAAGAATTCTTCCAACAAATGACAGGTCAAAGCAAGCCAAAGATACTTTCTATAGATCCAGTAGTTGCACTTGCTACATTGAGACTATTTAGTAAGGTTTCTTTTGAAATATTCGAGGACAAAGAAGTGCAAAGAGCAATGAAAATCTTGTGCCAGTTCGTGTTGGACAGTTCTGCCATAACTGTTCCTGACAAGGAAACCATCTCTGCATTGATGTCTACCTTTGACTTTGACTGTTTTTTACTTGAAAAGGTCATCGAAGAGAGGAAACAACTAGAAGTTGATATGGAGTACACAGCAGAGAAGACTCTCGAGATGGACCAATTATTGGCAGAATTTGGTGAGAACACCACCACAATTGAAAAACTTTCAAGCAAGGTTGAAAAGCTTAGAAAGAAACTCGAGGTTGCAGAAACTGAACTGGCCAAGTTGAAGGCAAAGCAAGGGAATGTTGAGACAAAGCTGCTGGCTCTGAAGACTGCAATCGAATCAAGGCCTTTGAAGAACCAAGAATCAATTTCAAGGCAGAAATTCATTCTGAGCCAGTCAAAATTGTACTCTAGGTCTTGGGACAATTTTAAATTGAAGGCCCAATTCATAAATAAACTGTTGTGAAAGATAATATCAATAGGACTTTGCCATGTACCAACATCTGGATTTTGTATCTTAACTTTAAATGTGGAATACATGTTCTTATCCTGTGAACACTGCATTCTTTATTCTAGATTTCTTGCTTCCTAAATAGTGGGGTAATATTGCTTCAAAAATTTGCCATTGATCTTTCTAATATGGACAAACCCATTCAAATTTCTTAAATGGTAAAATCCACCTTTGAAAACCTTGTGAATTTGGAATGGACCTTCCCATTTAGGGGACCATTTTCCATATTTTGGGTCTTTAGATCCAATAGGCAATATTGTTTTCCACACCAAGTCTCCCTCATCAAAGGTTCTTGGTTGTACTTTTTTATTATATCCCTTTGATGCTATTCTCTTCTGTATCAAAATATTATTAAGAGCTTTGCACCTTTCTTCATCTATATCTTCCAGTTCAATGGCCATGGATGTTTGGTAATCATCCAAAGATAACTGATTCTGCTTCATAACTCGAAGAGAATTAATCTTTATTTCAATAGGCAGAACTGCCTCATGTCCAAAAGTTAAGGCATAAGGAGATACACCTGTACTTGTTCGCTTCGAAGTCCTATATGCCCATAAAACTTCAGGCAAAATCTCATGCCACATCCTTGGGTTACTTTTTATGACTTTAGCCATATTTTCTTTTATGACTTTGTTGGTGGCCTCAGCCTGTCCATTTGATTGAGCATAATATGGGGTTGATTTTGACATTGTAATCCCCAACTTATTTGCAAATGTAATTACATCTCCTTCGAATATAGAAGCATTATCAGATACAATGGTTTGAGGGATACCAAATCTATACACTATGTTTTTTAGAAATTTTACAACCATTGTTTGAGTCACAGTCTGCATAGGTTCTGCTTCTACCCATTTAGTAAAATAATATGTAGCTAAAATAATGAATCCATGACCCTTCGAAGAAGGAGGACTGATTTTTCCTATTACATCTATGGCCCAGCCTCTAAAAGGCCAAGGTTTTACCACATATTGAAGGTCAACAGTTGGTAAATGCTTCAAAGGACCGTGCTTTTGACATTCTTGACATCTTTTGGCAAACTCAATACAGTCCTTCAAAATAGTTGGCCAATAAATGTTATGTCTTCGAAGCAACCATCTCATCTTAATTCCAGATTGATGAGCTCCACACAATCCCTCATGAATTTGAGCCATAGCTTCTAGTCCTTCGAGATTGCTCAAACATTCCAGTAGTAATCCATCACTTCCTCTTTTAAATAATTTACCACTGTATAAGATGTAATTGACAGATTTCAACCTTATACCTCGATCAGGTTTTTCATTACATCCTGAGAGATAATCTATGATTGACCTTCTCCAATCATCATGAACTTCTATATTTAAGGTATCAACAGAAGGTAATCTGTCCACCAATATTGGTAATAATTTCCCATAAGTAACTTTCTCCATCTCAATATCTTCCATATTAGTTCTGAATCCGGAAGCCTTCTGAGCCACATCATTAGCTTCTTCATTAAAACTTCTAGGTACATACAGAAGATTCACATTATCGAATTTGGATAATAAATCCATTGTAGTATCATAGTACACTTTCAATGTACTACTCATACATTTGTATATCCCATTCATATGATTAATGACCAACTGGGAATCTCCAAATACATCTACAAATGTAGCTTCAAGACTTAACAATGTTTCAAGACCCATTATTAAGGCTTCATACTCAACTTGATTATTGGTACATTGATTCGAATCCAGTTTATAACCATGTTTGGTTTTAATCCTTTCAGGTGACTCAATGACAAAACCAATACCTGCAGCGAATTCAATTTTTGAACCATCAAACTATAATTTCCATGGAGTAATAGTTATTTGTCCAATTTCATAGTTTCCCTCTGTTTCGAGGCAATTTGGATGATCAGCCATAAAATCTGCTAAGGCTTGGCCTTTTACTGCCTTCTGTGGTACATAAAACAGACAGAATTCTGACAAAGTTCAAATCCATTTGCCAATTCGATTCCTTAAAATAGGTCGAGTCAGCATGTATTTGATTAAATCGAATTTAGCAATCACATAGACTTCAGTAGGAAGAAGATAATATCTTAATTTCATTACAGCAAAATACAAAGATAAACATAGTTTTTCCATAAAGGAATACTTGCATTCGACAGGATTCAAAAACCTACTAAGGTAGTACACAGCCTGCTCTTTCTTGTCATCATTGTCCTAGGCTAATAAGACCTCAATTGATGCTTCTGCTGCTGAAATATATAGCTTCATAGGCCTATCTTTTCTTGGAGGCATTAATACTGGTGGCTTCACCAAATAATCCTTCAAGGCTTGAAAGGCAGTCTGATGTTTGTCTTCCCACTTTAATTCTTCATGATCCTTCAATTTCAACAAAGCGGAAAAATTAAAGTTTTTCCAGCAGTATTGGAAATAAATCTTCGAATGAAGTTAACCTGACCTAGAAACCTTTGCAATTCCTTTTTTGTCGAAGGGGGTTTACTTCGAATAATTGCTTGTGCCTTATTTTTATCCACCTGAATTCCTTTTTCATGTACCAAATATCCTAGGAAATTTCCAGTACTAACTCCAAAGGCACATTTTAATGGATTTAACTTGAGTTTAAAAAATCTCATTCTTTCGAATGTTGACTTCATGTGTAGAAGATGGCCATTGAATGTTTTTGATTTAACAATTATATCATCTATGTAACATTCTGTGGATACCGGACTTCCACCGCTTCTCTCTTGTTTGAGATTGCTTTGAAAAGGAAAAGAAAAGGTCTGTTGAAAACAGGTACAGAGTCGCCACTTGGTCTTTAAGGAACCAAGAAACCTAATTTTGACTCACCCAAATGGATAAAGGGCACCGGCCCTTCATAACCAAAGAACTTGGTTCGGGGTTTTGGTACGAGAGAGGAAGGAGCCTTTGTCGCGACTAAAACACCCTCAACTCGCCCCGTCTTTCGACGGGCCTCAATTAGCATCCAAATAATCATCTTATACTAGGTTTGGTTCGGCAATTAATACTATGATAGTATATTACATCACATAAGAATCTTGAAATTGAAAATCAAAAGATAGGATATCATTCATAAAATCTAAGTCAAATATCATACAATGTAAAGTGAAAATCACACAAATAAACCTAGGAAAAATCGTCTAATCATATATCAATTAATCAAGTTTCCTAATCTAATGGGGGCATGAATTGTTATTGAAACAAATAAACAAAGAAATAAAAATATGCTTAACAAGCTAGTATGATGCATGTTATTTTTGAGAAAAGAAAATCTCTCAATCCCCGGGACGGACGAGAAAGGATGATTAGATCAAAGGGGAAGCATGAACGTGTGATCTTGACCATTCCTTATAATCTCCTTAGATTAAGAGTTACAAAAACCCCAAATCTTGCATGAATGCAATGTATGTATCTAAAGTGTACAAAGGTTGTAGTGTGTTTTGTGTACATGGATTTCTAGAATGACTTAGAAGTCTAAAAATGTGTATGGATGGATGAATGAAATCAACATGGGATGTGTACAAATGTAGTATGAACTACTTCCTAAGATATGAACTAATTTGGAGTTCATGTAAGCATCAAATCAAAGAATGAAAGTTAAAAGGTGTTTGCTGTGAATAGTGGACAGAACAGTAACATGATCTTGTAGAAAATGAAAAGAGGGGTTAGGAATGTTTTCAATGCATGATATTTTATGGAGATGTTCCTTATTGTGTCTAGAACACAACCCAAAAAGCCAATCTTGAATAACTATCACAGATTGAGAGAAAGTACACAAACAATAGAGGTCACTTAGAAACAGAGTTCGTACTGTCGTCTGAAATGTTAGAAAATCTTAGAAAATGAAAAAGAATGATCTAGAGGCCCATTTTATACAGAAAGTTTTCTAAGACATTGAATTTTAAGGGAAAAATAAGTTAGGACCACCCCTTTTGGAAAAGTTTTCTGTAAAAGAGGTCGTAAGTTGACCTAGCTGCTGTGACAGCAAAAACAGAATGTTTGGAAGGAATGTTGGGACCCAAATGGACCATTTCTAAGTACTTCCAAGTCAAACCAAAAATCATGGGTGTTCTCCAATGAGTTAGGAAGACTTTCCAAGTGGCCTTGTATCCATATGTTGAGTATTGTGTTCTAGAAAAATCTTTGAACTCAACTCACTCACTGTTTTGACTCATTGTTTTGAAGATTTTGGAGAAGACAAAGTTTAGTTTCTTGAAACCAAATGAGAGGGATTGAGAGGGGTTTTGAAATAGATGTTTTGAAAACATGTTTTCAACACTCAATGAGGATCATAGCCACTTAGAATACCTACATCAAACTCATCATTTAAGAACCCCCAAGATTGTTGGAGAGATTTATTTTATTTTTGGGCATAACTTCAATACATTCCAAGAATACCTTGGAAGTATTGAGGTTATAATCATCATCTATCAAACATGTTTTTGAGGTCAAGAGATACTATCCATAAGGATTCACTCACCCCAAACTTCATGTCATCACTTAGATGATGATGAACTAGTAAGTAAATAAAGAAAAGAAAAAGAAATGAGATAAGGAGAGATGAACATATATATAATCAAGCAAGTAGATGATAATCAATAGATGATATTCATGAAGCATGAGACTTGTAGATTGGTGTATCACTCATATGTAATGACACTAGACATGGAAGAAGCTTCCACACTCTTGAATGCTCACTAAAATGGTGGTTGGGAGTATTGAATGTTGAAGTAAATGGAAGTAATGAAGTAAAAACAAAGTTAGAAACTCACTTTTGTTTTGAAAAATCAAAGAAGAAAGCTTCTTTTCTCTCCACTCTAAACTTATCTCTACACTTTCTCTCCCAAACTTTCTCTAAACTTGCATTTGACTCCCCCAAAATGAGGAGTAATGGGGTGTTTATATAGGCCAACTTGGGGTGTTTTTGGGATTTAGAAAGTACTCCCATTGGTCCCAAACATCTGAAATCATGAAACCACGTCGTTTTGGATTTTAATTAATCAAAATGGGACCACAAGAATATTTACAAAAACTTACTGTTCTGGAGGGGAGTACCGCGGCGGCACTGGGCCACTGCCGCGGCTGCAGTGGGCCAGTGCCGCGGCGGCACTGCTCCTCCCTTCGTCTGGATAATGCTGTTTAGGCCCCCCGAAGTTCCGGTATTCGCGAAAAGGCCCTATTTCGTCCGAAATTCACAGAAAATGCATACGAACTCCAAATTGAGGTTGTGATATACCGTTGGAAAGGTAATGGAGTCTACTTTACATAAAAAATAGTTCGGGGATAGGTCACTTCGAAAAGTTTTGCGGTATTCGCGATAAAAGCCGATTTGATCGCCTTTTTCGCCTTTGGAAATTCATAATAAATTCGTTTTAAATCCAGAAATTATGTGCGATATACCGTTGGAAAGCTATTGACCTCTAGTATCCATGAAAAATATTTGAAAACTGTTTCGGTGCCCCGATTCCAAAGTCAAATCTTGGTCAAACTGGTCAAACCTAGGATTCCCGGGAAGTTCTGGGAACCTCTGGGAGCTCCCAGGAGCTGATGTTTTCGCTCGATTTTCTTTTGGAACTTGTTTTAATACTTTTCTCATGATTTAGAATGGTTCTGGTGAATTCAGACAATTTCGGTCAAATTTGGTCAAACTTGGTCAAACTCTGGTCAAACCTGGTCAAACCTTGGTCAAACCGGTCAACGGGGACTTTCGGGGAACTTCCGGGACTTTCGGGGGTCTCTGGGAGCTGACGATTTCTTCCGGTTTTATTTAAAAGCTCATTTTATCACTTTTCTTACGACGTAGTATGTTTTCAGAACTTTGGGACCAAATCTGGGAACTTTCGGACTTTCAAGGGCATTTTGGTCATCCTGAGCATTCTGAGAGATAGAGCTGACTTCCGAGAGTCCTTTTGAGTCTTTTACGATCATTGTGAACCACCAAGCTATGGGTCTCCTAAATCTGATAGCCGACAAAATGGGGTGTCTACAGTTTGCCCCTCTTTGGCAGGAACTTGCGAGGTAACGCATGTCGCAAGCGAGTGCCAAAGTTTTGAAGAGACAGGACTTTTTGGAGGCTATAGATTTAGGATAAAAACGTTGCAAAAGATGCAAGGATGATGCTGGTCGTGCTCCGCTTGAGCTGCCTACGTATCCCAAGGGGAATCAGACCAGGACGTAGTTCAGGACACGAAAGGGATAAATTACATATGCGCATACACAACAATCAGGCGGATGCTATGCTATATGAGGATGATATGCTGCGTGTGGATGTGATATGATCTCATACATGAGTCCTATCATGCCTAGTTTTCTGATCCTAGGGTGAGCAGGTGCCAAGGGGTGTGCCGCTCCGAGTGGGCTAGTGTTGTGCTAGTGTTTGTGATTGTGACGTGGTGGGTGACTCAGATAAGGGCATTGAAGTCTAGAAGATTCGGGTTTTAGGGGCAAACTTCTGGAAGTGTGCTTTGCGGGCGAATGTAACTGGATGTGGGGTCTCAGAGGACTATGACCGAAGATGTCTTTTGGCAAATAACTGACGGACACAGGGGCTCCGGAAATTAAGAGACTGACATGGAAGCCATGGGACGAACGTGACATCCTGGGATGTCCTATGATGAACATGGAGGCCCTAATGGTGTGATGAGAGCGATGGACCGACGATGGCGAGTCGACAATGGACTACTGACGGTGTATAAACCCGCTGAGGATTAATCTGAATCTGCTGGGGATGAAGCGATACTTTCTAGGATCCCTTTTCAACTGCTCCTTTTGATCGAATCTTTCGGGCCTGCCGGGGTCTCTGGTACCTGTCTGCTTTTGTCCTCGGAGGATGATGCAGGGTTCACGGGGAATCTCTTTGGGTTCACGGGGAATCTCTTTTGGTGCTCAATCCAAGAGAGCCTGTCAGGGCCTCTGGGAGCTGGTATCTGTCTGCTTTTGTCCTCGGAGGATGGTGCAGGGTTCACGGGGAATCTCTTTGGGTTCACGGGGAATCTCTTTTGGTGCTCAATCCAAGAGAGCCTGTCAGGGCCTCTGGGAGCTGGTATCTGTCTGCTTTTGTCCTCGGAGGATGATGCAGGGTTCACGGGGAATCTCTTTGGGTTCACGGGGAATCTCTTTTGGTGCTCAATCCAAGAGAGCCTGTCAGGGCCTCTGGGAGCTGGTATCTGTCTGCTTTTGTCCTCGGAGGATGATGCAGGGTTCACGGGGAATCTCTTTGGGTTCACGGGGAATCTCTTTTGGTGCTCAATCCAAGAGAGCCTGTCAGGGCCTCTGGGAGCTGGTATCTGTCTGCTTTTGTCCTCGGAGGATGATGCAGGGTTCACGGGGAATCTCTTTTCTTTCTTCGGTGCAATAACTAAAAACCAGGATCAGTTACCAGAATTATCGGAATTTGCGACGATTGTCCTGAAACGACCGATTCGGGTCTTCGGGAGCCGATTTTCCCATTTTTTGCCTGCTGGAGGTAGTTCTGACAACTTTTAGTCTGCTTGGGGTAAAACCTCATAAATCTTGACTGGAACGGGCCATCGGGGCTGATCGGGGCCAAAAACGGGCCGAAAAAGGCCAAAACGGGCCAAAACGGGGCAAAACGGAGCAACGCGGGGCAAAGCGGGGCCCACGGGGAGCAGTGCCGCGGCGGCACTGGGCCACTGCCGCGGCGGCAGTTGGCCAGTGCCGCGGCGGCACTGGGTGGCCGGACTTCATCTTCTTATATCTCGGGTTTTTGAGCTCCCCAAGCTCATTCTTGGCCATTTTGAGGTGTTTTTGAAGCCAAAATTCACCAAAACGCAGCTTGTGCGTGCTCAGGTGAGTAATCTTTCCCCGTAGTTGAATTTTTGATTGGTGTTTTGGTTTGCCCAAATTTTCAAGAAGAAAGTTAAAAATGTGACTTCCATTTTTCTTGTAGATCCATGGCTTCGAGCTCAAGGAGACCGTCCAAGAAGGCCAAAGGACGGATGAAGGCCGAGGTGCACACCCCGGACGTGATTTTGCGAGACCCCCAACACCATCTTTCGGCCGCGGCTCTAGCGAGCTTGGTATGTGAAACTTTCGACATTTTAGGACCACTTTTATGTACTATGCTAGTTTTGTGAGCCGTGGTGTGCACTTAGAGACCGTTAGAAGCTCGACTTGTGCTCAAATGTTGATTTTGTGAATTTTTGCTCTCGGGTTGTGAATAGTGATTTTGTGCATCTTTTGTTGCCTTTGTTGTGTGCAGGTGCCGGAAGTGGCCTTGAAAGGCCATGGTAGCCTCGCCCATGCTTTCTTATGGTATACCCAGCTTTCGCCCACCGTTAAGAGGATGGTTGATGATGCCGGGTTCGGAGGCTTCGTCCGCTTGGTTTCGAAAAGTAGCAACGATCTGGCTCACTTCTATGCATTGGCCGAGAGGTGGTGGGACACCACCAATACTTTCCACTTGCCGTTCGGAGAGATGACTATGACGCCTTTTGATTTCTCCATGATCACGGGCTTGAGGGTCGGCGGGAAGCGCCTGGTTCTGGACTATTTTTATGAGATTGACCCGGAGGCGGTGGAGATGTTGATTGGGGCTGTTCCCCCCAACTTGGAGAGGCATTGGTTCCCCTGCGGCTGGCTTTACCGGGCCTATGGTAGAGGTAATCACAATCTGAACAATTCCCAGCTTTTGAGGGTCTACCTTCTGTATGTCCTCGGGTGCTCCATCTTTGCGACAAGGAATGACCGGGTGAGCTTGAGGCTCCTTTCTTGCCTGGCGACCATTGATGAGATCCCCTCCTACAACTGGGGCGGTGCTGCCCTGGCTCATCTCTACAAGCATATGGGGGAGGTCTCTCGGGGCGATGTTAAATCTACTGGGGGATTCTGGCGAGCTTGGGAGGTATACACTGCTTCTTCTTTTATTTTCCATTTCTTTGATTTTCATATCTGTTCTGATTTCTCCTTTGTCTGTGTAGCTTTGGAGTTTTGAATACTTGAAGATGTTGGCTCCCTCCCCAGCGGACGAGTCAGGCGAGGATGAGGATGGTATGGCTCCTGTGCCTCTATTCCCACGAGGCTTGAGATGGCGGAGGGACGTTGTTGGGGTGAAGAGCGGGGCCCATCGGATTGTTTTGCTTCGGAACTTCTTAACTGGGTTGACAGCCTCTAGTGTTGATTGGACGCCTTGGGAGGGCGTCGCTTATGCCGCCACTGAGGAGATACAAGCGGTTAAATCTCTTACCTCCTGCCGCCTTCTGCTGGAGAGTACTGAGTGCAGACAGTGGTTCCTTGGTGAGCGGGTGTCTCTGCAAGTGGTTGGTGGTTCCCAGTATCGCGTCCCTCATGATCCTCCTGTGATGGATGCTAGTGACCTTTCTGGAGATGCTCTGCTGGCGGCTTTAGCTGGTACCGATGTTTGGGACCACTTTCTTTCTGAGACCAGTTATGAGGCTTACCGTGGCCGTTTCCTGATGCCTAACTTCCCACTCCTGGAGGTGAGTTTTTTTTGTATTTTGTTTATATTCATTGTCCATGTTTTTGATTTATCTTTTCCTAACTTATTCTGTGCCTTTAGCTTCGCGAGATGTACAGGAGACAGGTTCCTCAGGCTTCCGACCCTATTCCTCCTTGGGATTGGACTGTCAATGTTCTAGGCGCTGATGGCACCCCCCAAATGATGGAGGTGCCGCGAGTCACATGTGGGTACCCTACTCAGCCAGCGGGCGTCCTCAATGTTCCTTGGAGTTACGCTGAGGAGGGTCACGCCTTGGCAGCTAGCCTACGGTCCCTGGTCCTTACACGAGACCACCGGGTATGTCTCTAATTTTGCACTTTCTTAAGGTTACGAGGTTCTAACCCTGGATTTTTTATTTCAACAGATGGATGGTATGCGGCAATTTGCCGCCAATCAGATGGCGTCCTTGGTAAGTCTCTGACTCGACTCTGTTTTTGTACTTTTTGTTGTTCCTTTACTGATTGCCTTCATTTTTTTATTTGTGTGTGCAGTATCGTGGAGGCGGGGCTGGATCATCGAGGACTGGTCCAAGATGTAGAGGCGGTAGGAGGAGGCCGTCGCCGACGTACACTCCGGGTGGTCCGACGGAGGACGAGGAAGAGGAGGACTGAGGCTTCCTAAGCGGGGATTATTATTTTATTTTCTTTTCCTGTTTTCGATTGGGTTGTACTGAGGATATGATTATTAGGACAATGTAGGACGATGTGTTGCACAATTTGTGACCTTTTGACAGAGTATTATGATGTTTTGCCTCCTAGGCCGGATATCTTCCGGTTTAGAGGCGCAGTTGTGTGCTTGTTGATATATGTGCATTGTGATTGCTGGATGTTACTGCGATGGGCAGTGATAGTGAATGCTTTTGCCTTGCAGGTGGGATAGTCCGTGAAACGGGGAGGTGCTGCCGAAATTTTGAATTTTGCTAGAGCCGCGACAGAAAATATGGCTTTGTATGATCCTGCTCATCTCACAGCTTGGCTGAACATTACGGATGGCGTGGAGCGGATCAACCTCTTCAGCTATGGCTTGACCGAGCTGTTTTCTCTTCGCCAGATGACCCTGAATACGGAGTTTTTGCGTGCTGCCATTGCTTACTGGGACCCAGTGAACCATGTCTTCAACTTCAACGGCCTGGAAATATGCCCCATGCTTGAGGAGTTCTGCGCTATTCTCGGCTATGATTCTGACTCGGACTTGATTCTCCCTTCTGCTGATACCCTCAGCCCTACGCGGGCCTTGGCTGAATACCTGAATTGCTCTGTCACTCTTTCCCGCCGGCTGATTCAGGGTGAGGTTCTCAACATTGCTTCTATTATTGCCCGGTATGCCAGTCCTGGGAATCCCAGCATGTATGATGCTTCCCGTGGGGCCGCTTTGATATTGTGCATGACTTCGCACTTCCTGTTCTCGAGCACTTCTGTTGACTTGGTGCATGTGTGCCTCGGGCTGAAACTTAGCAGGAATCCCATGGCCATGGTTCTAGCTGAAACTCTGAACGGTCTGGATAATGCCCTCAATCAAGGGACTCCTCTTCTTTCTGGGGCGCCTTTGGTGTTACAGGCTTGGCTTTACGAGCGCCTTCAGCTGTGGACGGGCCATATACCACCAGTTTACTTTCGTCGAGCCGTGCTTCATTCTCACTATACCTTTGCCGATTGGGTGGGCATGATGAGCACCTTATCTGAGGTTGACATTTGCTGGATCGTGAGGCGTTGGGGCCTCTATGCTATCACCACGAGCCTCAGGGGTCATCAGAGAGTGTGGTTGATGGGTCTGAGAGAGACTTCTTTCTATCATCCTCGCCGCTTGGCCCGACAGTATGGACAGGTTCAGGAGGTTCCCCGGGGGTTTACTGAGAGGGTCTTTGCTTCCAGGATCAGAGCTACCGCTATTGCTGCTTTTATTGATGGTTGGACTGACCGAGTAAAGGCCTACTTCTAAAAAAGAAATAAAAGACACTAAGACGACACTAGTCCTGACTGATTCTGCTCATTCCTCCAAGCGTCTTTGAACGTGTGGTTGCTTTTTGAAAGACTTTTTTATTTCTTTGATTATTCCTGCTTATGTAATATTCGAAGTTTGTTTATCGGTGAACCTTGGTTATTTTGGGAACCTCATTTTATGCATTTTAGCTTTCTGAAAACATGTTGTAACTTGAGATTTCAATTAGTTGTTGCTTTTGGTACTTGCTTGAGCATGCTGGGGTTGTTAGAGGCAAACGAGGCGGGTAGCCGAAGTTTGCCCCTAGTTCGGTATATATATGGTTGTGAGGCAAACGAGGTAGATGACCGACGTTTGCCCCTAGTTTAGAAGAGGTTCAGGCAAACGAGGCGAGTGGCCGAAGTTTGCCCCTAGTGTGGAGGGTGGTTTTTGGGTTATGGTAAGGACCGCGACTTTATTTTCTCACATGCTCATAATTTTTGCCTAGGCACCAAGGAGGTGACCTAGCGAGCTATTTTCTCTCTTTTGTTATTGCTCACTTTGGATTTAGCTCTAATTTTTGCCTAGGCGTCCTTTCGGATTTTCGACCTAGCGAGCCATCCCCTTTTTTCTTTTTGAAAGTCTGCCTACGTACCCCCGAGCGGGGATCAGGTCCAACGTAGTTCGGGCCAAGGTTTTGAAAGGAAAGGTTATTTTTGTTGGTGGAGCGACCGAACCGATGTGGTTGCCTACGTATCCCCGAGTGGGAATCAGGTCGAAGGCAAGGCTTGAAGGGAATGGGTTTGGTTATGATGGTGTTGACCGAACCGATGTGGTTGCCTACGTATCCCCGAGTGGGAATCAGGTCGAGCGTAGTTCAAGGCAAGGCTTGAAAGGAATGGTTATTGGATAGTCAAGCATAGTACTTTTTGAGGCGATCCATGTTGATCGGTTCTTTGAATTCGACACCGTCGAGGTCCATGAGATAAGTTGCTCCTCCGGAAAGAACAGTCTTGACGATATAAGGGCCGACCCATTTTGGCTTAAACTTCCCACGGGGATCAAAGATCGGAGCTCGCAACTCCTTAAGGACAAGGTCGCCCTTGACAATCTTCCTTGGGCGAACCCTTTTGTTGAAGGCGCGGGCTATCCTCTTCTGATAGATTCGGACATGGTCGACTGCCGCCAGACGCTTTTCATCTATGAGGGCCAATTCTTCATACCTTTCTCTCAACCAATCTGATTCAGAAATTTCACACTCCGCCATTACGCGTAGGGATGGTAATTCTATCTCCACCGGCAGTACCGCTTCCATCCCATACACTAGCGAGTAAGGAGTCGCTCCTGTGGATGTTCTTATCGATGTTCTGTATCCCCAAAGTGCAAATGGTAGCTTTTCATGCCAGTCTTTGTAGGTATCCGCTGATTTTTGCAGTATGGCCTTGACATTCTTGTTTGCAGCTTCGACTGCCCCATTGGTCTGTGGTCGGTATGGCGATGACTTGTGATAGGTGATTTTGTATTCCTCGAACAGGTCCCTGACTTCTGCCTTGAAATGACTTCCGTTATCCGAAATAATCTCATGAGGAACTCCATAACGGCAGATGAGATTTCTCTTGATGAATTTGGCCACTTCCTTGGCCCCCAACTTGGTGTAAGATGCAGCTTCTACCCATTTTGTGAAGTAGTCTATGGCCACCAGAATATATCGATTTCCATTTGAGGCCTTCGGAACGATTTCTCCAATAATATCGATTCCCCAGGTGGAGAATGGCCAAGGCGAGGTCATGCTGTATAGAAGAGATGGCAGCACGTGCATCATATTTGCATGAATCTGGCACTTGTGACACTTTCTCACGTATTCGCAACAATCTTTTTCTAATGTTGTCCAGTAGTAACCTTGTCTCACTATTTTCTTGGCCAGCATGTGGCCGTTCATGTGTGGGCCGCATACCCCTTCGTGTATTTCTTCCATCATTCTTCTGGAGCTCTTCCCAAACAAGCAAGTCAGGTTGTGACCGTTGTATCCTTTCTTCAGCAGTTTCCCGCTGCAAATGATGAATTGCGCTGCGAATCTTTGAATTGCCCTTTTGTCTCTCTCGGTGGATTCTTGGGGATACATCCCCTTTTCTATGAAGTTCCAGATGTCCTGATACCACGGTGTTTCATTCTCTTCTTCTTCGATTGTGGCGATCATGCTGAACGAAGGCTCGTACCTCTGCTCAATTACCAAGGGCATCATCCTGACTCCCACAGGAATTTTGATCATCGATGCTAGAGTGGCCAAGGAATCTGCCAGTTGGTTCTCTTCCCTGGGCAAGTAGAGGAATGTGATATTTTCGAACTGCCTTTTGAGTTGGTCGAGATGATCATGATAGGGCTTCAACCTTTCTTCTTTTATCTTCCATTCTCCTCTGGCTTGTGATATGATGAGGTTTGAATCCCCGAAGACATCCAACTTCTGAACTTTCAGCTCTAAGGCTGCTTCCATTCCCAGAATGCATGCTTCATACTCAGCGGTGTTGTTGGTGGAGTTATAATTGAGCTTGACTGCCAACGGAGTGTGGTCCCCACTCGGCGATACTAGGATCATCCCTACTCCGTATCCCTTCATGTTGGCTGCTCCATCGAAGTACAACTTCCACTGCTCTTCCTTGATTCCCATGATGCTCTCGTCTGGAAACGGAAAGTCCCCACTTTCTTCGGAGTCAACGGCATGTTCTGCGAGATGCTCAGCTACGGTTCTCCCTTTTACTGACTTGCTCGTAACATACTTGATATCGAATTCGGATAATAGAAGTAACCAACGGGATATACGACCGGTCAGGGCGGGTTTTTCGAGAAGGTATTTTAGAGGATCCATGCGGGATATGAGCACAACCGGAAAGGCTAGCATGTAGTGCCTCAGTCGGCGAGTACACCAAACCAAGGCCCAACATGTTTTTTCAAGGGTAGAGTAGTTGAGCTCATACCCAGTCATCCTTTTGCTGAGGTAGTATATGGCTTTTTCGGAGTGGCTTTCTTCTCCTTCTTGGGCTAGCATGCAACCCATGGCATTTTCGGAGACAGATAGGTAAAGGAATAAGGGCTTATGAGGAGTGGGTGGTGAAAGGACAGGTGGATTTTGAAGGTAGGCTTTTATTTTGTCGAAAGCGGCTTGGCATTGGTCATCCCATTGGAACTTCTCCCCTTTTCTCAACAATCGGAACAGAGGATCGCCTGTAGCTGTGAGCTTAGAAATGAAGCGGCTGATGAACTGGATTCTTCCGAGGAACCCCCTTACTTCTTTTTCATTCCGTGGTGGCATCATTTCGAGGATTGCCTTGATCTTGGAGGGGTCCACCTCTATTCCCCTTTGTGTGATGAGAAAACCCAGGAGTTTACCGGAGGTTACGCCGAAAGTGCATTTCTTTGGATTCAGCCTCATCTTGTATTTGCGCAACCTTTCGAAGAACTTTTCCAGCGCTGCCAGGTGCCCTTCTCTATCCTTGGATTTCACAATCATGTCGTCTACATATAATTCTACCTCTTTGTGAATCATATCATGCAGCAGAGTGGTGGCAGCTCTTTGGTACGTTGCCCCTGCGTTCTTGAGCCCAAAGGGCATTACTCTATAACAGTAGGTTCCCCAAGGGGTGGTGAATGTCGTCTTTTCCCGATCTTCTGGCGCCATTAGAATCTGATTATACCCTGAGAAGCCATCCATGAAAGACAGTAGCTCATGTCCTGCGGTGTTATCTACCAAAACGTCAATGTGGGGAAGCGGGAAGTCATCCTTGGGACTGGCCTTGTTTAGATCACGAAAATCGACGCACACACGAACTTTTCCATCCTTCTTCGGGACTGGCACGATGTTGGCAACCCATTCCGGGTATTCGGTGACAATGATGAACCCTGCCTTGAACTGCTTCTCCACCTCTTCTTTAACCTTGAGTGCCCATTCCGGTCTCATGCGCCTCAGTTTCTGCTTGACAGGTTTAGAATTAGGGAGGAGAGGAATATGATGTTGGACGATGTCGGGATCGACCCCAGGCATGTCTTCGTAAGACCAAGCAAAAACATCTTTGAACTCTTTTAGCAAGAGGGTTAATTTTTCTTTTTCTTCTTTATTAAGGGTTGAGCCAATTTGCACAATCTGTGGATTATCTATTTCACCTAAGTTAACTGATAAAGTATCTTCGATTATTTCATAAGCAGGTGGTTTTTCAATTAATTGCTTTAGTTCGATTGGGAGATCCTCGGAGGGATCTGTGCATTCACAAGTGTCAGACACAGAGGAGTAAGCAGAATCGTCTTTCATTTCATTCATGACAGGTGAAGTGATTACATTGGATAGTGGTGGGCTTACAGCAGCCGACTCTAGTACAGACTCGATAACTGGTAGTACAGACTTCGGGGGGATAGGGGATTGGGAGACACAGACAGATGACTCTACAGCCTGGTTGCTCAGACCCTCCTCAGCAGGCTTGATCTGATCATCCTGGCTCTTGGCCCTCTTCTTCTCTTCCTCTTCGGCGGATTCTTCCCACATCTTCTTGATTGCCTCAGTGTCAAGGTATTTTAACCAGTCTTCCTCTGGGGTCTTTTCAACTTCTTCGGGGTAGAACGGGTCTTGATACGGGGGCCTCTCGCAGTCAGCGAAGATTTCAAGCCCAGGGTGCCTTCTCCCGGTGGTTCGATGGATCCATGGTTCAGGGAACCCGAAGTAAGGGAAATCATCCCCTTCCTTGACGAATTGTCCATTTAAAGTCTTGCGGTATGGTGGGAGACCCTTCACCCTCTTCTTCCATGGCCTTTGTAGCTCAACGTCCTCATCAGTGGGCTTGTACCCCAACCCGAAAGTGCCTTGTTGCCCTTTGATCTGCGGGAATTCCCGAATTCCTTGCTGGCGTCGACCTAACCCCATTCCGGGGAAGTAGTTCATCTTACGGACAATGTTGACGACTGCAGAGTGGACCTCAGGGAATCGGTCTTCGTCTTCGATCACATGAACTTCTTCCATGAAGAATCCTCCGATTTCTCCTTCTTCCAGTTCAGGTATTTGGACTTCAAAAATGGGAGCGTAATTCGGGAAGGCCTCACTTCCCCAACTATTACCGAGGATGACCTTTACCTCCCTCTCATGAATGTACTTGATCATTTGATGCACAGTGGACGATACAGCTTTGTTGGCGTGAAGCCAGGGTCTCCCAATTAGCAGATTGAATGAGGCAGGTATGTCCATGACTTGAAAAATCTCGGTGCTCACCAAAGATCCTACCCGGATTTGGAGAGAAACAGTTCCCATCACATTTCTTCTAGTGTTGTCATAGGCTCTCACGGATTGCACAGATGGCGTAATGTCGAGGATACTGACCCCCAAAGCAGTGGCAGTTCTTAAGGCACAAACATTCAAAGCGGAACCTGTATCGACTAGACAAAACGGCACCTGTTGCTCCTTACATCCCACGGTAATGTATAACGCCTTGTTATGCGCGGATCCCTCTGGCGGCAGGTCCTCGTCGGAGAATGTAATGATGGGGTCGGGGGTAAGTGCACCCAAGAAAGCTACCATGTCCTCTGGCGCGGCATCGATGGGAACTTCAATCCCAGCCAAGGCTTTTAACACGGCTTGCCTGTGCTTATAAGATGTCACCATAATATCCCACATCGAGAGATGCGCTTGGGTTTTCTTTAGCTGTTTGATCAGCTCATTGTCTTCTTCGATGACCTCATCCATCTTGCCTTTCCCTTTGTCTTTAACTGGACCTTTTTCGATGGCTTCGGTGGCAGGCTGTGGAGGCTGATAATGACGGCCTGACCTGGTTAGGTGATCAATCTCAGCAGGAGTGGGCCCTTCTACAGTCCCATCCTTTTTAAACCAATCACAATCCGTTCCCACAAATGGCTTTTCTGGCTCGTTCCAGATGGAAGCATCACTCTCGTCGTTAGGGTCATACCATTTGAGGTCTACCGCCCCTAGGTCATGCTCTTCCAGGAAGAACAAGTCCTGTTCGTCGTCAAGCTGCTGCTGCCACTCGTCATTCTTCCCTCCGATCAGATGAATCCCCTCAGAATCCGGGATGTCAATGTAAAGCAAGGGTTGTCCTAGGGGGGTGATATAAGTAGCAGGGTTGAAGGGTACGGGACTGGACTCAATGAGGTTGACATTTTGGTGGTTTGGTAGAGGATTTTGGGTGATATGAGGCTGCTTTGGTGGCGGCTCGATGATATTCTGGTCGATGAGGTCTTGGATGTCGTGGCGGAGGCGCACGCAATCATCAGTGTTATGGCCGGGGGCTTGGTGATAAGTACATCGCTTGGACATATCGCAGTTAGGCGGGAGCGGGGTATTTCGAGGCTGGAGTAATTGGAGATGGCCTTTTTTGAGGAGGCGATCTAGGGCTGAGGAGAGAGAGATTTCTAGATTGGCAAAACTGCGGAGGGGCTTTTTCTGGAAAGGGCGGTTGGAGGAATTTGCCTAGTTGGAGGGTTGGTATGGCCTTGGAGGATATGCCATGGGTTGGCCGCTAAGGGCATTGACATCCGGGGGATTCCGGGAGTAGTTGGGCCTTCTTGGCTGACTCGGAGGGTCTTCCTTCTTGATCTTCCCCTCCCTGATAGCATCTTCGATTCGGGTTCCGACTTCAAACAACTCCTCAAAGGTGGAGATGGACTGGTAGAATAATTTCTCATGATAGAGCGGCTGCAGATTCCGGATGAGCATCCTTACCTGTTCTTTCTCGATTGGCCGGTGGGTCATTTGGGCTACCTTGTTCCTCCATCTGCTCAGAAATGCAGCGAAGGATTCGTTGTTGCCTTGTCGGGTTGTTTCCAAATCCCTGACGGTGACGTCCAGCTCTTGATTGTAAGAGTAATGATCGACAAAGACTCGGACAATGTCCTCCCAGGCCCGGGTTTTGGAGGCTTCCAAGGTTAGGAACCACGATAGTGCAGATTTTGCCAGAGTTTGCGGGAATAGCATCGCAATGTGCTCGTGGGTGCAACCCATGGACTGGAAGATACTCATACATAGCTTCACGTGGCTTTTCGGGTTTCCCGTTCCATCAAAGCGATCGATGGCAGGCATTTTGAAATTCTCTGGCAGTTTCAGCTTGACAGGCTCGAAGAGGCCTTCCAGATCCAACATGTAATCGTCGATACCCTTGCTCTTTCTGAGTACGCTTTCCAGTTTATCGACCTTGTCCAATTTTTCTTGGAGCTTCTTCTCATACGTAAGCGGTGGGACCCCTTGAAACCAGTTTTCCTCCCCATTATTCTCATGTAGAGGAGGTTCAAACCCTGGTGGCGGAAACTCGGGCGGAGGTCGCTGCTGTTGCTGTTTCAGTTCTTCCATGAATTTTAGGACTTGGGCTAGACTGTCTGATTGTTGGCTTATAGTCGCTCCCAATTCAGTAACCTTGTTCTCCAACTCTTCCCTATTCATGCTGACGTAAACTGTCGGACTGATTCTGATTAACCGATTATCCGCACTTCTGACCCACGAATAAGACCCTGACTGCTGACCTTGGGAATCTATACTGACCTGACAGATTTTGAAAGGGCTAGATTAGATCTTTGACAGTGGTGACTCTAGGCAGACGAAGATAGTGATGTGGACCGACTCGAAACAGTGCGTGCAAATTGATGGGGAATGGTGCATGCAAATGGGACAAACATGCGGATGTAAGCCCTAGTCTATATGATGCTCCTATTTCTAACAGATAGCAGCTAAACAAATAAGGTCTTAGCTATACATAGTGTGCTAACCTTACTTTCTAGTATGATCACCGAGGGATGACATGGATTTCCGAGATACTCCGGAAATTTTGGACAGAGTTTTTGTGGGAAACTGGTTAATGTGGTCATATCTGGGATATTTGGACAGAGTTTTTGGGAGAAACTGGTTAATGTGGTCATATCTGGGATATTTGGACAGAGTTTCTGGGGAAACTGGTTAATGTGGTCATATCTGGGATATTTGGACAGAGTTTCTGGGGAAACTGGTTAATGTGGTCATATCTGGGATATTTGGACAGAGTTTCTGGGGAAACTGGTAAATGTGGTCATATCTGGGATATTCGGACAGAGTTTCTGGGAGAAACTGGTAAGTACGGTTATAGTGATCATACTCTCTAGCAGGTTTTCATACTCCTATGTCTCAAGACCGACAAACAAGGTTTGCGGTGTATATCTTTGCGAGCATGGAGCAGACATCCTTGTCATGATGCTTAGGCAGGTCAACTCAATGTGACCACATGTGAGTGATTGCCTTGGGAATCATAAGAAAGAGGTTCTGTTCTATGTCACACAAGCGTCTACATCGCTCAGGTAATCCCATCAGGGCATACAGCAGTTATATCATGTTGTCCTATCTGAAAAGATAAATGAACAGTCCTATGAAAGGTTCTACAGGAATCTATATGCAAAGGCTGGGTTTAGTCAAAGAGGGTCCGTTGACGAGAGTTCCAATATACCGTCGGGGAGACAGTACGGAGGTTTTTACTCTTTTTGATATACCTTGGAAGGTACAGTATCAACGGTGACTTGTGCCCTGGCACAGCAAGACCTGAACAATGTCAGCGCCGCGTTTCAGACACAGTCGGAGGGGAGAAAATGCAAGAGTGCAATGCGGTGAACCAAACACAGTAAAAAGATGATTTTAAGGATGCTTCTTATGAGTCAAACCTCTGTATTATTTTGTTTTTTAAAATAAAAATCCCCAGCAGAGTCGCCAGATTGTGGATACCGGACTTCCACCGCTTCTCTCTTGTTTGAGATTGCTTTGAAAAGGAAAAGAAAAGGTCTGTTGAAAACAGGTACAGAGTCGCCACTTGGTCTTTAAGGAACCAAGAAACCTAATTTTGACTCACCCAAATGGATAAAGGGCACCGGCCCTTCATAACCAAAGAACTTGGTTCGGGGTTTTGGTACGAGAGAGGAAGGAGCCTTTGTCGTGACTAAAACACCCTCAACTCGCCCCGTCTTTCGACGGACCTCAATTAGCATCCAAATAATCATCTTATACTAGGTTTGGTTCGGCAATTAATACTATGATAGTATATTACATCACATAAGAATCTTGAAATTGAAAATCAAAAGATAGGATATCATTCATAAAATCTAAGTCAAATATCATACAATGTAAAGTGAAAATCACACAAATAAACCTAGGAAAAATCGTCTAATCATATATCAATTAATCAAGTTTCCTAATCTAATGGGGGCATGAATTGTTATTGAAACAAATAAACAAAGAAATAAAAATATGCTTAACAAGCTAGTATGATGCATGTTATTTTTGAGAAAAGAAAATCTCTCAATCCCCAGGACGGACGAGAAAGGATGATTAGATCAAAGGGGAAGCATGAACGTGTGATCTTGACCATTCCTTATAATCTCCTTAGATTAAGAGTTACAAAAACCCCAAATCTTGCATGAATGCAATGTATGTATCTAAAGTGTACAAAGGTTGTAGTGTGTTTTGTGTACATGGATTTCTAGAATGACTTAGAAGTCTAAAAATGTGTATGGATGGATGAATGAAATCAACATGGGATGTGTACAAATGTAGTATGAACTACTTCCTAAGATATGAACTAATTTGGAGTTCATGTAAGCATCAAATCAAAGAATGAAAGTTAAAAGGTGTTTGCTGTGAATAGTGGACAGAACAGTAACATGATCTTGTAGAAAATGAAAAGAGGGGTTAGGAATGTTTTCAATGGATGATTTTTTATGGAGATGTTCCTTATTGTGTCTAGAACACAACCCAAAAAGCCAATCTTGAATAACTATCACAGATTGAGAGAAATTACACAAACAATAGAGGTCACTCAGAAACAGAGTTCGTACTGTCGTCTGAAATGTTAGAAAATCTTAGAAAATGAAAAAGAATGATCTAGAGGCCCATTTTATACAGAAAGTTTTCTAAGACATTGAATTTTAAGGGAAAAATAAGTTAGGACCACCCCTTTTGGAAACGTTTTCTGTAAAAGAGGTCGTAAGTTGACCTAGCTGCTGTGACAGCAAAAACAGAATGTTTGGAAGGAATGTTGGGACCCAAATGGACCATTTCTAAGTACTTCCAAGTCAAACCAAAAATCATGGGTGTTCTCCAATGAGTTAGGAAGACTTTCCAAGTTGCCTTGTATCCATATGTTGAGTATTGTGTTCTAGAAAAATCTTTGAACTCAACTCACTCACTGTTTTGACTCATTGTTTTGAAGATTTTGGAGAAGACAAAGTTTAGTTTCTTGAAACCAAATGAGAGGGATTGAGAGGGGTTTTGAAATAGATGTTTTGAAAACATGTTTTCAACACTCAATGAGGATCATAGCCACTTAGAATACCTACATCAAACTCATCATTTAAGAACCCCCAAGATTGTTGGAGAGATTTATTTTATTTTTGGGCATAACTTCAATACATTCCAAGAATACCTTGGAAGTATTGAGGTTATAATCATCATCTATCAAACATGTTTTTGAGGTCAAGAGCTACTATCCATAAGGATTCACTCACCCCAAACTTCATGTCATCACTTAGATGATGATGAACTAGTAAGTAAATAAAGAAAAGAAAAAGAAATGAGATAAGGAGAGATGAACATATATATAATCAAGCAAGTAGATGATAATCAATAGATGATATTCATGAAGCATGAGACTTGTAGATTGGTGTATCACTCATATGTAATGACACTAGACATGGAAGAAGCTTCCACACTCTTGAATGCTCACTAAAATGGTGGTTGGGAGTATTGAATGTTGAAGTAAATGGAAGTAATGAAGTAAAAACAAAGTTAGAAACTCACTTTTGTTTTGAAAAATCAAAGAAGAAAGCTTCTTTTCTCTCCACTCTAAACTTATCTCTACACTTTCTCTCCCAAACTTTCTCTAAACTTGCATTTGACTCCCCCAAAATGAGGAGTAATGGGGTGTTTATATAGGCCAACTTGGGGTGTTTTTGGGATTTAGAAAGTACTCCCATTGGTCCCAAACATCTGAAATCATGAAACCACGTCGTTTTGGATTTTAATTAATCAAAATGGGACCACAAGAATATTTACAAAAACTTACTGTTCTGGAGGGGAGTGCCGCGGCGGCACTGGGCCACTGCCGCGGCGGCAGTGGGCCAGTGCCGCGGCGGCACTGCTCCTCCCTTCGTCTGGATAATGCTGTTTAGGCCCCCCGAAGTTCCGGTATTCGCGAAAAGGCCCTATTTCGTCCGAAATTCACAGAAAATGCATACGAACTCCAAATTGAGGTTGTGATATACCGTTGGAAAGGTAATGGAGTCTACTTTACATAAAAAATAGTTCGGGGATAGGTCACTTCGAAAAGTTTTGCGGTATTCGTGATAAAAGCCGATTTGATCGCCTTTTTCGCCTTTGGAAATTCATAATAAATTCGTTTTAAATCCAGAAATTATGTGCGATATACCGTTGGAAAGCTATTGACCTCTAGTATCCATGAAAAATATTTGAAAATTGTTTCGGTGCCCCGATTCCAAAGTCAAATCTTGGTCAAACTGGTCAAACTTGGGATTCCCGGGAAGTTCTGGGAACCTCTGGGAGCTCCCAGGAGCTGATGTTTTCGCTCGATTTTCTTTTGGAACTTGTTTTAATACTTTTCTCATGATTTAGAATGGTTCTGGTGAATTCAGACAATTTCGGTCAAATTTGGTCAAACTTGGTCAAACTCTGGTCAAACCTGGTCAAACCTTGGTCAAACCGGTCAACGGGGACTTTCGGGGAACTTCCGGGGGTCTCTGGGAGCTGACGATTTCTTCCGGTTTTATTTAAAAGCTCATTTTATCACTTTTCTTATGACGTAGTATGTTTTCAGAACTTTGGGACCAAATCTGGGAACTTTCGGACTTTCAAGGGCATTTTGGTCATCCTGAGCATTCTGAGAGATAGAGCTGACTTCCGAGAGTCCTTTTGAGTCTTTTACGATCATTGTGAACCACCAAGCTATGGGTCTCCTAAATCTGATAGCCGACAAAATGGGGTGTCTACACATTCTAAAAATGTTCCAATCATGTCATGGAAAATAGCATTCATGGCTCTTTGATAAGTAGCTCCTGCATTTTTTAAACCAAAAGGCATTTGTACCCATTCGAAGGTACCTATACTACCTGGGCACCTAAATGCAGTCTTATGGATATCTTCCTCGGCAATACATATTTGATTATATCCTGAGTGACCATCCATCATGGACATTATAGTATTTCCAGCAGATCTATCAATTAATAGATCAACTATAGGCATGGGATATTCATCTTTAGGTGTGGCTAAATTAAGATTTCTATAATCAATACAGACTCTCAATTTACCATTTTTCTTCATAACTGGAACAACATTCGAAAGCCATTCAACATACCTGGCAGTTCTAATGAATCATGCCTTGAGTAATCTTTCAATCTCTTCTTTGATCTTTATGGTGACTTCTGGAGTCATTCTTCGAGGTTGCTGCTTCACTGGTTTGTAGCCAGCTTTGATAGGCAACCTATGTTCTACTAAACTTCTTTCAAGTCCCGGCAATTCATCATAATTCCAAGCAAAACAATCTCGAAATTCTTTTAACAGCTCGACCAATTTATACTGGTCACATTTCTCAAGTTTGGAACTTAGATAAGTAATTCTTTTTTGTAGACCTGATCCTAAATTGACTTCCAACAGAGGATCCTGTGACACTTCTTGTATTGAATTTTCTGGCAATATAGACAATTCTTCTTTGCCAACCTCCTTTAATTCTTGTGCATCTTCCTCAAAGACATAATCTGACCAGTTTATGGTCGAATCCTTCTTAATTCTTGACTCTAAATCTGCCATCATTAGCTTTTGTAAGACCAGTCGAATAGTCTCTTCTACATCTCCTATTTCCATAGGTGTATGAGTCATTAAACCATTTTATCACCACCCAATGGTTCCAAAGAACCAAATGGCATTTCAGCCAAAATGTCCCAATTTTCTTCTGGAGATTCATCTTCTGATTCTTTAAGGTTAATTGGCTTGACATCATCTTGATACAATTGAGCTTCGACACAATTGGAACTTGTATGAAAAGGCTGAACATCAGTCTTTACTGTTTCAACTTCACAGTTTTCCTTCACAAGCAACAGTTTCTGATGCATTGAAGAAGGAACACATCTATTAGCATGAATCTAATCTCTTCCTAATAAGGCATGATAACTAGGATTTGCATCTACTACAAAGAAAGCAGTTCTGGATTTGTTAGACCCTACTATGGTTTCAATAGGTATCACACCTTTGGTGTTTTTCTAATCACCAGTAAATCCTGATATCATAATGTGTGTTTGTATCAACTTTGCATTTTGTTTATTGATCTTTTTTAAAGTATTCTGAGGAATAATGTTGACAGCAGCACCATTATCAACCAGTATCTTGTTTAAAAGGACACCATTTAAACAAGCCTTTATATATAATGGTTTAAGATGCTTATTCATTTCTGTTGATGGTTCTTCGAATGAATAAACAAAATTACAATCACTAAAAACAAACTCAGGAAGATTTACCTCAGAGACATCCTCAGTAGAAACTTCCATTTCCATTTCTTCATTTAATTGTTGATCTTTTGTTGCTTCGAAGATCTTTGGTAGCATGAATGTGGCAGTGTTAATTTCCATATGCTCTGGAAACGTGCCAAACTGAATAAGCATTTTCTCATCTTTGGTATTTTCCTTTTCGAGTTTCATTTCAGCATTTCCCAAGACCTGGGATTCTACCATTGTCATTGCTTCATCCCCATCATCAATACTCATTGCCTTTTCCAACTCTAATACTTTGGCTTTAACAATGCTTTCTTCAGACATAGTATCAGACTCAACCCTTGTATTTCGATCGAACCTGGGATTAGGCCTCGAAATATCACTGAACTCCCTTTTGATTTCATCTCCTAACTCTTGACTTTGAGCTTGCATTTTAGAAAATTCTTTCCACATTGTGAACTTCCTTTGCAATCTCCTTTGTTGAGTCCTGTTTATCATAGGGACCATATTCTGGTTCTTTTCCTTGGGATATTGCAGTACATGCCATGTGTTTTCTCAACATGAGGAGGTTTAATCATCCTATTCTTGTTTTGAAAACTTTGTTGTTCCATCATATTTTTGACTCTATCATCTTGCAGGACAAACCAGTTTGGTACTCCTGATACTAATGCAGGTTCACATACTTGAGATGTCTCACTAATCTTTGGTGCTTTATTCAATGCTTCGATGTTTATCTCAGCCTGTACCACATGTGCTGGTACCAATTTTGATGGTACAAATTGAGTTTGTCTCTCTCTCTCTGCATCCCATAATGTTTCTTTAGTGCGTGAGAGAAACCTGGCCTTACATATTGCAAGTTTCTTGATGGTCGGGCAAAATTATTAGCATAAAGGTTTCTTGAAAAATTGGCTTTAAAAGGGGCCATTTGCCTTGGAGCATACCTTGCTGTCATAGGACCAGTGTATGTTGAGGCTTGATAAATTGGTCCTCTAAACTGTCCTATTCCAACATTCATGATTGGTTGAAAAGGAAGTTCACAGGAAGTGCTTGCCTTCTTTTGCTCGAACAGAGGCTGTTTGTTTTTCCTGCCTGTTTTGACCCCAACCCTTTCATCATAGATTTTGGCATACCTTTTGCCACAACCAATGCACAAGTTTTTTGCATATTCTTGGTTGAAAACTGAAAAACTCAGGATTTTTCTTTATTATCTCTTCGACCCTTTGTGGACACCGGAAGTGGACCACTTCTCTTGTTTGAGATTGTTTTGAAATTGATTTGAATCAAAGAAAGAAAATAGGTCTGTTGAAAACAGATACAGAGTCGCCACTTGGTCTTTAAGGAACCAAGAAACCTAATTTTGACTCACCCAAATGGATAAAGGGCACCGGCCCTTCATAACCAAAGAACTTGGTTCGGGGTTTTGGTACGAGAGAGGAAGGAGCCTTTGTCGCGACTAAAACACCCTCAACTCGCCCCATCTTTCGACAGGCCTCAATTAGCATCCAAATAATCATCTTATACTAGGTTTGGTTCGGCAATTAATACTATGATAGTATATTACATCACATCTTGAAATGAAAGATCTAAAGATAAGATATCATTCATAAGATCTAAGCCAAATATCACACAATGCGAAGTGAAAGATCACACAAATAAACCTAGGAAAAATCGTCTAATCATATATCAATTAATCAAGTTTTCCTAATCTAAAGGGGGACATGAATTGTTCTTGAAACAAATAAACAAAGAAATCAAAATATGCTTAACAAGCTAGTATGATGCATGTTATTCTATGAGAAAAGAAGATCTCTCAATCCCCGGGACGGATGAGAAAGGATGATTAGATCAAGGGGAAGCATGAACGTGTGATCGTGATCATTCCTTATAATCTTCTTAGATTAAGAGTTACAAAAACCCAAATCTTGCATGAATGCAATGTATATATCTAAAATGTGCAAAGGTTGTAGTGTGTTTTGTGTACATGGATTTCTAGAATGACTTAGAAGTCTAAAATGTGTATGAATGAATGAATTAAATTAACATGGGATGTGTAAAAATGTAGTATGAACTACTTCCTAAGATATGAACTAATTTGGAATGCATATAAGCATCAAATCAAAGAATGAAAGTTAAAGTATACTTGCTGTGAATAGTGGACAGAACAGTAGCATGATCTTTTGGAATTTGAAAAGAGGGGTTCGAAATGTTTTCAATGCATGATTTTTTATGGAGATGTTCCTTATTGTGTTTAGAACACAACCCAAAAGGCCAATCTTGAATAGCTATCACATATTGAGAGGAATTATATAAAAAATAGGGGTCACTCAGAAACAGAGTTCGTACTGTCGACTGAAATGTTAGAAAATCTTAGAAAATGAAAAAGAATGATCTAGAGGCCCATTTTATACATAAAGTTTCCTAAGACATTGAATTTTAAGGGAAAAATAAGTTAGGACCACCCCTTTTGGAAAAGTTTTCTGGAAAAGAGGTCGTAAGTTGACCTAGCTGCTGTGACAGCAAAAACAGAATGTTTGGAAGGAATGTTGGGACCCAAATGGACCATTTCCAAGTACTTCCAAGTCAAACCAAAAATCATGGGTGTTCTCCAATGAGTTAGGAAGACTTTACAAGTGGCCTTGTATCCATATGTTGAGTATTGAGTTCTAGAAAAATCTTTGAACTCAACTCACTCACTGTTTTGACTCATTGTTTTGAAGATTTTGGAGAAAACAAAGTTTTGTTTCTTGAAACCAAATGAGAGGGATTGAGAGGGGTTTTGAAATAGGTGTTTTGAAAACATGTTTTCAACACTCAATAAGGATCATAGCCACTAGAATACCTACATCAAACTCATCATTTAAGAACCTCCAAGATTGTTGGAGAGATTTATTTTATTTTTGGGCATAACTTCAATACATTCCAAGAATACCTTGGAAGTATTGAGGTTATGATCATCATCTATCAAACATGTTTTTGAGGTCAAGAGCTACTATCCATAAGGATTCACTCACCCCAAACTTCATGTCATCACTTAGATGATGATGAACTAGTAAGTAAATAAAGAAAAGAAAAAGAAATGAGATAAGGAGAGATGAACATATATATAATCAAAGCAAGTAAATAGCAATCAATAGATGATAATCAATGTGATTTTGGACTTGTAGCTTGGTGTTTCACTCATAGATTTTGACATTTGGACATGGAAGTAGCTTCCTATCTCATGAATGCTCAAGAATGAGGGTTGGAGTGGACTTTGAATGTGAAGTATATAGAAGGATGATGGAAGAAAACAAGAATAAAACTCACTTTCTTATGGAAAATCAATGGGAGAAGCTCCATTTCTCTCTTCTAAACCTATCTCTATCTCTCTTCTTCTCTACAACTTTTCAAGCTTTGCACTTGGCCCCCCTCAAAATGAAGAGCAATGGGGGGTTTAAATAGGCCAATTTGAGGTGGTTTTGGGGTTTTAGAAGTACTCTCATTGGTCCCAAACAACTGTGAACATAAAACTATGTCGTTTTGGCTTTCAATTAATCAAATTGGACCCCCAAAAAAATTACAAAAATGGACTCTGCGAGGGATGAGTGCCGCGGCGGCACTGGGCCAGTGCCGCGGCGGCAGTGGGCCAGTGCCGCGGCGGCAGTGCTCCTCTGAAGCCCAGAAAATTACGTTTAGGCCCCCAGAGGTTCCGGTATTCGCGAAAAGGCCCTATTTCGTCCGAAATTCACAGAAAATGCATATGAACTCCAAATTGAGGTTGTGATATACCGTTGGAAAGGTAATGGAGTCTACTTTACATAAAAAATAGTTCGGGGATAGGTCACTTTGAAAAGTTTTACGGTATTCGCGATAAAAGCCGATTTGATCGCCTTTTTCGCCTTTGGAAATTCATAATAAACTCGTTTTAAATCCGAAAATTATGTGCGATATACCGTCGGAAAGCTGTTGACCTCTAGTATCCATGAAAAATATTTGAAAATTGTCACGGTGCCCCGGTTCTAAAGTCAAATTCCGGTCAAACTGGTCAAACCTGGGATTCCCAGGAAGTTCTGGAAACCTCTGGGAGTTTCCGGGAGCTGATGTTTTCGCTCGATTTTCTTTTGGAACTTGTTTGAATACTTTTCTCATGATTTAGAATGATTCTGGTGAATTCGGACGATTTCGGTCAAACTTGGTCAAACTTGGTCAAACCTGGTCAAACCTTGGTCAAACCTTGGTCAAACCGGTCAACGGGGACTTTCCGGGAGCTTCCGGGACTTCCGGGGGTCTCTGGGAGCTGACGATTTCACCCGATTTTTCTCTTAAAAACTCATTTTATCGCTTTTCTTACGACGTAGCATGTTTTTAGAACTTTGGGACCAAATCTGGGAGTTTTCGGGCTTTCAGGGGCATTTTGGTCATTCTGAGCATTCTGAGAGATAGAGCTGACTTCCGAGAGTCCTTTTGAGTCTTTTACGATCATTGTCAACCACCAAGCTATGGGTCTCCTAAATCTGATAGCCGACAAAATGGGGTGTCTACAGTTTGCCCCTCTTTGGCATGAACTTGCGAGGCAACGCATGTCGCAAGCGAGTGCCAAAGTTTTGAAGAGACAGGACTTTTTGGAGGCTATAGATTTAGGATAAACAGCGTTGCAAAAGATGAAAGGATGATGAGATTAGTGCTGGTCGTGCTCCGCGTGAGCTGCCTACGTATCCCAAGGGGAATCAGACCAGGACGTAGTTCAGGGCACAAAGGGATAAATCACATATGCACATACACAACAATCAGGCGGATGCTATGCTATATGAGGATGATATGCAATGTGTGGATGTTATATGATCTCGTACATGAGTCCTATCATGCCTAGCTTTCTGATCCTAGAATGAGCAGGTGCCAAGGGGTGTGTGCCACTCCAAGTGGTCTTATGCTGTGCTAGTATTTCTAACTGTGATGCAGTTATTGACCCGAATAGGGACATCAAGGTTTGAATACTCTAGGTCTTGGAGCAAACTTCTGAATTTTGGGAAGTGTGCTTCGTAAGCGAATGTAATTGGATGTAGGGTCCCGGAGGACTATATTCGGAGATGCCGTTTGATAGTTAACCGACGGACACGGAAGCCCTGGAAATTAAGAGACGGACACAGAAGTCAAGAGACGTCAAGTGATGAAATCCTGAGATGTCAAGCGATGAACATGGAAGCCCCATTAATAGAAGCCCAAGATTTTGAATGAGAATGATGAACACGGCACATTTTGAATGAGAGTGATGGTAAACTAATGATGATTAATGAACTGACGATGTACGAATCGAGATGATGAGTCGACAATGAACTTCTGTGACTATCATGGATTGGATCAACAGTTGGACTAACCGTGACCAGAAGAAGTGACGATGTACGAATCGAGATGATGAGTCAACAGTGAACTGCTGTGACTATCATGGATTGGATCAACAGTTGGACTAACCGTGACCAGAAGAAGTGACGATGTACGAATCGAGATGATGAGTCAACAGTGAACTACTGTGACTATCATGGATTGGATCAACAGTTAGACTAACCGTGACCAGAAGAAGTGACGATGTACGAATCGAGATGATGAGTCAACAGTGAACTATTGTGACTATCATGGATTGGATCAACAGTTGGACTAACCGTGTCTAGAAGAAGTGACGATGTACGAATCGAGGTGATGAGTCGACAATGAACTACTGTGATTGTCCTGGATTGAACTGGTGATTGAACTAATCGAGATGTCGAGTCGACAGTGAACTACTGTGACTGTCATGGATTGGACCAACGGTTGGACTAACCATGATCAAAAGAATAGACGATGTACTAATCGAGATGACAAGTCTACAGTGAACTACTGTGACTGTCATGGATTGAACTGACGATGTACGAATCGAGATGACGAGTCGACAATGAACTACTGTGACTGTCAGGATTGAACTGCAGATGTACGAATCGAGATGACGAGTCGACAATGAACTACTGTGACTGTTAGGATTGAGCTGCCGATGTACGAATCGAGATGATGAGTCGACAGTGAACTACTGTGACTGTCATGATTGAACTGACGATGTACGAATCGAGAAGACGAGTCGACAGTGAACTACTGTGACTGTCATGATTGAACTAACGATGTACGAATCGAGAAGACGAGTCGACAGTGAACTACTGTGACTGTCATGATTGAACTGACGGTTGGACTAACCATGATCAAAAGAACAGACGATGTACTAATAGAGATGACGAGTCTACAGTGAACTACTGTGACTGTCATGGATTGAACTGACGATTGAACTAACCGAGATGTCGAGTCGACAGTGAACTACTGTGACTGTCAGGATTGAACTGCCGATGTACGAATCGATATGCCTGCTGGGGATTAAACTGAATCTGTTGGGGATGAAGCGACTCTTTCTGGGATCTCTCTTCAACTACTTCTCTTGACCGGGGAACCAGGATTCAAATTCGAATCTCTCATAGTTGATCAAATCTTGCTGGCCCGGAACCGGGATCCATCAATAACCACTCATGGACTTATGTTGCATGGACGAGGGAAGGTAATCAACAGCCACTCATGGACTTATGTTACAAGGAGATGATGGTCAACTTTCGATGGTTTGGAAAGGGATGAAATTCGCATTTGCCCTAAGTTTGGACGCTTCTCATGCTGACGCCTTAACCGGTACAGTAATGGTGTTTGGTACTCCTGCTTGTATTGGCATGCTCTTTATAACTTGATTTGAAAATTTTATTAATCGCTGTTGACTTACACATTTGAGACTACAACAGACTCAAAAACTTGACAGACATTGACGCACGAGGATGACATATTTGACACAAGCTCGTTTTGTCAAAACTTGATGTGCTTTTGTCATAAACGATGTACCATTTCTCTTTTGGTGTTCACCCCTCATCTTAACATGGTAGCACTTTGCTGATAAATCTGATTTTTGAAAATTCCTCCTTAGTGATCTAGTCAATTTTCTGCTTCTTCCAGGAAGTGCTTTGAATTAGTGCCTTAGCTTTTAGAGTAAAAGGTGCTCTATTTCAAAATTTTCAAAACAACTTGGTAACTTGAAAACTCGCCCTTGGTGTGAAGGGATTGTGTTAGGCAAACGGAGTTTGCCCCTAGTTTGAGGTGTACAAAGTGGGATTCATAAGCAAATGAGGTGGGTGACCGAAGTTTGCCCCTAGTTTGGATGATGGTTTATTGGAGGTTTTGGGCAAACGAGGTAGGTGACCAAAGTTTGCCCCTTGTATGAAGGGTAGATAGTAAAAGTCAGGCAAACGAGGCGGGTAGCCGATGTTTGCCCCTAGTGTGGAAGGTGATTTTCTGGCTTGAGGCATGGACCGTGACTTTAATCTCTCAAATGCTCATAACTTTTGCCTAGGCACCAGTGAGGTGACCTAGCAAGCTCTTTTCTCTCTTTTGTTATTGCTCACCTTGGATTTAACTCTAATTTTGCCTAGGCGTCCTTTCGGATTTTTGACCTAGCGAGTCATCCTTTTTTTCTTTTTGTAAGTCTGCCTACGTACCCCCAAGTGGGGATCAGGTCCAACGTAGTTCGGGCCATGGTCGGAAAGAAGCGGGTTGATTTTTAGGTAGGTGGGTTGACCGAACCGTGGTGGTTGCCTACGTATCCCCGAGCGGGAATCAGGTCGAGCGTAGTTCAAGGCAAGGTCTTGAAAGAAATTGGTTTGGTTATGATGGTGTCGACCGAACCGATGTGGTTGCCTACGTATCCCCGAGTGGGAATCAGGTCGAGCGTAGTTCAAGGCAAGGTCTTGAAAGAAATTGGTTTGGTTATGATGGTGTCGACCAAACCGATGTGGTTGCCTACGTATCCCCGAGTGGGAATCAGGTCGAGCGTAGTTCAAGGCAAGGTCTTGAAAGAAATTGGTTTGGTTATGATGGTGTCGACCGAACCGATGTGGTTGCCTACGTATCCCCGAGTGGGAATCAGGTCGAGCGTAGTTCAAGGCAAGGCTTGAAATAAGGGGTTTGAGGTATGAGGGTTTTTCAAACCAATCGTCAAAGAAGTTCAAACTTGAGCCACTTGTGGTAGCTTTGAATAAAAAAGATTCAGTTTCTCTCTCCCTTTCTTTTCTTTTTCTTTTTCTTTTGTTTTGAGGATTGATCCTTTTCACTTTTGCCTAGCCAGTCAATTTTTGCTTTTCATGTAGTTGATTCTTGTGAGATCTTTCAATTGCAATCTCAGAATTCCAGAATGTGCATGTCAGCTCTCGGAATTTATTTGTGGTCATTCCGTGCCTTTTGAATTGTGATCTTGGCACGTTCTTAAGATGTATCTTGAAGCGTATGATTCTCTCATTTGTTTCATCAAATATTTTCTCTAACATTTTGACTGGTTAGGGTCAGATTTTGGAAATCAACACCTTTTTCAGCTCTAACTTTTGCCTAGGTGCCCTCTCGGGTTTTCAACCTAGCGAGCTCTTTTTTGTTCTTTTTCTTTGTTTTTTTTTTTAAAGTGGAGATGAAACTCACTGAAATGTTTGGCTACCATCAAGGACCAAGTCCGCACAGGTTCGCATGGCTATCAATTGGGTTGGACCCAAGGCTTTGAAATGATAGGAATGGTGGAAAGGGTGTTGGGCAAGCCCCAAGTCAGTTCCAAGCATGTCTTTTCAAGATTGAGGCAAGAGAATCTTTAAATTCTTAAAGTAAGACTATTCAATTCCAGCTCTTCATCAGTGTCAGCGTGAAATCGACTTTAACCTTTCAGGATTCTTTTTTGTTTTGTCGTAGAAAAATTATTACCAGAGTAATATCCATGGTAATTCGAAAAGTGACACTTCAGTTTAGTGATTCATGCATTTATGACTGGGCACATTAGATTAAGCAAAATAAGATTTCATTCCATCAATAGAGAAGGTTTACAGACTTATTAACAACTCGATGACAGACAGACTTGATCACAAGACTAGAATTGAAATGGACTCGAAACATAGAACAGACTCAACTTGACTCGACCTGGTCTCAAATGGAGTGTCTTTGTGACCCATTTATTAAAAAATTTTTTTAGCAGAAGTTCCAAACACCATCACTTTACTGCGTAGCTTCAACATTCATTAGCATCGACGGAAGGGATCATTCGATCGGTTGGTCCAAGCCAAGATAATGGATTGGATTAGGATGGGATACATCCTCTATGAGGTTCTGAATGTCGTGGCGGAGGCGGATGCATTGATCGGTGGCATGGCCTAGATTTTGATGGTAAGCACATCGTAGGCTCATGTTGTAGTGGGAGGGTATGGGATCCGGTAGCGGTTTGTGAGGGAGGAGCTGTAGGTGGCCCTTTCTGAGTAAGTGGTCCAAGGCTGTGGAAAGAGGAACATCAAGTTTGGAGAATTTGCGAGGGCCTTTTGGGCGATTTGGCGGAATGGACTGGTATGGACGAAGGGCGCAGGCCATTGATTGGTTGCTAAGTGCATTGATATCCGGGGAGTCCAGGGAGTAGTTAGGTCTCTTGGACTGGTGTTGGGGTTCATCCTTTTTGAACTTTCCTTCTCTGATGGCATCCTCTATTCTGGTGCCTATTTCAAATAGCTCTTCGAATGTGGAGATGGATTGGTAGAATAGCTTGTCATGATATACTGGTTGCATGTTCTTGACCAGCATACGTACTTGCTCTTTCTCAACAGGTCTGTGGATCATTTGAGCCACTTTATTCCTCCATCTGCTCAAGAACACAGTGAAGGACTCATTAAAGTTCTGCCTGGTAGTCTCTAGATCCCGGATGGTGATATCAAACTCTTGGTTGTAAGAGTAGTGATCAATAAAAGTTCTAGCAATGTCTTCCCAGACTTGGGTCTTGGAGGCTTCGAGGGTTAGGAACCAGGATAGTGCGGCATTCTTAAGGGTTTGTGGGAACAACATCGCAATGTGCTCATGAGTGCAGCCCATCGATTGGAAGATGCTCATGCACAGCTTGATGTGACTTTTTGGATTCCCTGTTCCATCAAAACGGTCAATTTCAGGCATTTTGAAGTTCTCGGGCAGCCTTAGCTTGATGGGCTCAAAGAGGCCTTCCAGGTCTAACATGTAATCATCAACCCCTTTGCTCTTCCTCAACACACTTTCAAGCTTGTCAACTTTGTCCATTTTTTCCTGGAGCTTCTTCTCATATGCAAGCGGCGGGACTCCTTGAAACCAGTCTTCTTCCCCATTATTCTCGGGAGGCGGTCCAAACCCAGGCGGTGGTGGTGGGAACCCATGTGGGTACTGTGGCCACTACTGTTTCAGTTCTTCCATGAAACTCAAAACTTGGGCCATGCGATCAGATTGCTGGTTTATGGTTGCTCCCAACTCAGTGACCTTGTTTTCTAATTCTTCCTGATTCATGTTGGAATGACTTAGCGGGCTAATTTTGACCAAATGACTGTTCGAACTTCTGACTCAGGACGAGGATCCCAGTTGCTGACTTCGGGAATCTATACTGACCTGACAGATTTCAAGAGAAAAGGGTGTATCAGGTCCTGATAGTGACGACTTTAGACAGACAAAGATAGTGATGTGGACTGACTCGAGGCAGTACGTGCAGATAGATGGTGCATGCATGTGGGACAAGCAGGCAGATGTAAGGCCTAATCTATATGATGCTTCTATTTCTAACAGATAGCAGTTAAACAAATAAGGCCCTAACCATATGGAGTGTGCCAACCTTACTTTCCAGTACGATCACCAAGGGATAACAGGGGTTTCCAGGTTTTTATGAAAGCTTCTAGGAGGGATTGGGCATTTCGGGGAAATTTGGGCAGAGTTTCTGGGAGAAACTGGTTAATACAGTTATATCTGGGATATCTGGGCAGAGTTTCTGGTATTTCTGGGAAATTTGAGCAGGGTTCTTGGGAGAAACTGATTAATATGGTTATAGTGATCGTACTTTCCAGCAGGTTTTCATACTCCTATGCCTTAGGACCGACAAACAAGGTTTGCGGTGTATATCTTTGCGAGCATGGAGCAGACATCCTTGTCATGATGCTTAGGCAGGTCAACTCAATGTGACTACATGTGAGTGATTGCCTTGGGAATCATAAGAAAGAGGTTCTGTTCTATGCCACATAAGCGTCTACACCGCGCAGGTAATCCCGTCAGGGCATACAGCAGTTATATCGCATTGTCCTATCTGGAAAGATAAATGAACAGTCCTATGAAAGGTTCTACAGGAATCTATATGCAAAGGCTGGGTTCAGTCAAAGAGGGTCCGTTGACGAGAGTTCCAATATACCATCAGAGAGACAGTACGGAAGTTTTTACTCTTTTTGATATACCTTGGAAGGTAGAGTATCAACGGTGACTTGTGCCCTGGCACAGCAAGACCTGAACAATGTCAGCGCCGCGTTTCAGACACAGTCGGAGGGGGGGAAATGCAAGAATGCAATGCAGTGAACCAGACACAGTAAAAAGATGATTTTAAGGATGCTTCTTATGAGTCAAACCTCTGTATTATTTTGTTTTGAAAATAAAAATCCCCAGCAGAGTCGCCAGATTGTGGACACCGGAAGTGGACCACTTCTCTTGTTTGAGATTGTTTTGAAATTGATTTGAATCAAAGAAAGAAAATAGGTCTGTTGAAAACAGATACAGAGTCGCCACTTGGTCTTTAAGGAACCAAGAAACCTAATTTTGACTCACCCAAATGGATAAAGGGCACCGGCCCTTCATAACCAAAGAACTTGGTTCGGGGTTTTGGTACGAGAGAGGAAGGAGCCTTTGTCGCGACTAAAACACCCTCAACTCGCCCCATCTTTCGACAGGCCTCAATTAGCATCCAAATAATCATCTTATACTAGGTTTGGTTCGGCAATTAATACTATGATAGTATATTACATCACATCTTGAAATGAAAGATCTAAAGATAAGATATCATTCATAAGATCTAAGCCAAATATCACACAATGCGAAGTGAAAGATCACACAAATAAACCTAGGAAAAATCGTCTAATCATATATCAATTAATCAAGTTTTCCTAATCTAAAGGGGGACATGAATTGTTCTTGAAACAAATAAACAAAGAAATCAAAATATGCTTAACAAGCTAGTATGATGCATGTTATTCTATGAGAAAAGAAGATCTCTCAATCCCCGGGACGGATGAGAAAGGATGATTAGATCAAGGGGAAGCATGAACGTGTGATCGTGATCATTCCTTATAATCTTCTTAGATTAAGAGTTACAAAAACCCCAAATCTTGCATGAATGCAATGTATATATCTAAAATGTGCAAAGGTTGTAGTGTGTTTTGTGTACATGGATTTCTAGAATGACTTAGAAGTCTAAAATGTGTATGAATGAATGAATTAAATTAACATGGGATGTGTAAAAATGTAGTATGAACTACTTCCTAAGATATGAACTAATTTGGAATGCATATAAGCATCAAATCAAAGAATGAAAGTTAAAGTATACTTGCTGTGAATAGTGGACAGAACAGTAGCATGATCTTTTGGAATTTGAAAAGAGGGGTTAGAAATGTTTTCAATGCATGATTTTTTATGGAGATGTTCCTTATTATGTCTAGAACACAACCCAAAAGGCCAATCTTGAATAGCTATCACAGATTGAGAGGAATTATATAAACAATAGGGGTCACTCAGAAACAGAGTTCGTACTGTCGACTGAAATGTTAGAAAATCTTAGAAAATGAAAAAGAATGATCTAGAGGCCCATTTTATACATAAAGTTTCCTAAGACATTGAATTTTAAGGGAAAAATAAGTTAGGACCACCCCTTTTGGAAAAGTTTTCTGGAAAAGAGGTCGTAAGTTGACCTAGCTGCTGTGACAGCAAAAACAGAATGTTTGGAAGGAATGTTGGGACCCAAATGGACCATTTCCAAGTACTTCCAAGTCAAACCAAAAATCATGGGTGTTCTCCAATGAGTTAGGAAGACTTTACAAGTGGCCTTGTATCCATATGTTGAGTATTGAGTTCTAGAAAAATCTTTGAACTCAACTCACTCACTGTTTTGACTCATTGTTTTGAAGATTTTGGAGAAAACAAAGTTTTGTTTCTTGAAACCAAATGAGAGGGATTGAGAGGGGTTTTGAAATAGGTGTTTTGAAAACATGTTTTCAACACTCAATAAGGATCATAGCCACTAGAATACCTACATCAAACTCATCATTTAAGAACCTCCAAGATTGTTGGAGAGATTTATTTTATTTTTGGGCATAACTTCAATACATTCCAAGAATACCTTGGAAGTATTGAGGTTATGATCATCATCTATCAAACATGTTTTTGAGGTCAAGAGCTACTATCCATAAGGATTCACTCACCCCAAACTTCATGTCATCACTTAGATGATGATGAACTAGTAAGTAAATAAAGAAAAGAAAAAGAAATGAGATAAGGAGAGATGAACATATATATAATCAAAGCAAGTAAATAGCAATCAATAGATGATAATCAATGTGATTTTGGACTTGTAGCTTGGTGTTTCACTCATAGATTTTGACATTTGGACATGGAAGTAGCTTCCTATCTCATGAATGCTCAAGAATGAGGGTTGGAGTGGACTTTGAATGTGAAGTATATAGAAGGATGATGGAAGAAAACAAGAATAAAACTCACTTTCTTATGGAAAATCAATGGGAGAAGCTCCATTTCTCTCTTCTAAACCTATCTCTATCTCTCTTCTTCTCTATAACTTTTCAAGCTTTGCACTTGGCCCCCCTCAAAATGAAGAGCAATGGGAGGTTTAAATAGGCCAATTTGGGGTGGTTTTGGGGTTTTAGAAGTACTCTCATTGGTCCCAAACAACTGTGAACATAAAACTATGTCGTTTTGGCTTTCAATTAATCAAATTGGACCCCCAAAAAAATTACAAAAATGGACTCTGCGAGGGATGAGTGCCGCGGCGGCACTGGGCCAGTGCCGCGGCGGCAGTGCTCCTCTGAAGCCCAGAAAATTACGTTTAGGCCCCCAGAGGTTCCGGTATTCGCGAAAAGGCCCTATTTCGTCCGAAATTCACAGAAAATGCATACGAACTCCAAATTGAGGTTGTGATATACCGTTGGAAAGGTAATGGAGTCTACTTTACATAAAAAATAGTTCGGGGATAGGTCACTTTGAAAAGTTTTACGGTATTCGCGATAAAAGCCGATTTGATCGCATTTTTCGCCTTTGGAAATTCATAATAAACTCGTTTTAAATCCGAAAATTATGTGCGATATACCGTCGGAAAGCTGTTGACCTCTAGTATCCATGAAAAATATTTGAAAATTGTCACGGTGCCCCGGTTCTAAAGTCAAATTCCGGTCAAACTGGTCAAACCTGGGATTCCCGGGAAGTTCTGGAAACCTCTGGGAGTTTCCGGGAGCTGATGTTTTCGCTCGATTTTCTTTTGGAACTTGTTTGAATACTTTTCTCATGATTTAGAATGATTCTGGTGAATTCGGACGATTTCGGTCAAACTTGGTCAAACTTGGTCAAACTTTGGTCAAACCTTGGTCAAACCGGTCAACGGGGACTTTCCGGGAGCTTCCGGGACTTCCGGGGGTCTCTGGGAGCTGACGATTTCACCCGATTTTTCTCTTAAAAACTCATTTTATCGCTTTTCTTACGACGTAGCATGTTTTTAGAACTTTGGGACCAAATCTGGGAGTTTTCGGGCTTTCAGGGGCATTTTGGTCATTCTGAGCATTTTGAGAGATAGAGCTGACTTCCGAGAGTCCTTTTGAGTCTTTTACGATCATTGTCAACCACCAAGCTATGGGTCTCCTAAATCTGATAGCCGACAAAATGGGGTGTCTACACCCTTTTCATTTGGTCTTCTGACTTTGCAATTTCCCTATCCTTGATCAAAGTTTCAAGGGAAATGTCATGGACATTAATGGACAACTCTTGCACTGCTGGGAATGGATCTTCATCAACCCCCATCTGTTTCTCAGGGAACCTTAATTTCCCTTTCTTGATCAAATCTTGAATCCCGTCTCGAAAAACAGTACAATTATTAGTTGAATGGGTCCAAGAATTATGCTACTTGCAGTATTTCTTACCTTTTAACTCATCATTAGAAGGTAATTTTGTCCCCTCAGGTAACCTAATAATTTTCCCTTCTAATAGATGATCAAATATTTCATCTGATTTATAAACATCGAATGAATATTTTTTGAATGATCCTTTAGATTTGTATATCTCAGCAGAAATATTTTTCTTCATAAGACTCTTACATGTGAAAGGTTCTTTTCCTATTATTTTTGCAGCATCTATCTCATAATTAGGATCTTTATAATATGTGATTGAAGAAGCATTCCTTTCATTCTCTTCTTCCAATAAAGCTTCATATCTAGAGACTCGAGCAGTTAACTCAACAAGATCTCTAAACTCTAAAGCATCGAATTTCTTTCTAAGTCTAAATTCGAGGCCATTTTGAGCCAACTTAACAAATTCAGGTTCAGGCAAAATGATTTTACACTTTGTTCTGACCCTTTTGAACCTATTTATGAATTGAGTGGCCTTCTCATCAGGCTTTTGACATAGTCTGGCCAAGTCAGCCATTGATACTTCTGGTTCTGTTTGGAAGAATTGAGTATGGAAGGATTCTTCCATCTGTGCCCAATTATAGATCGAATTAGGGGCTAAATTAGTAAACCAAGTGAATGCAGTATCCGTTAATGAACTAGGAAACAAACGAAGCCTAAGATATTCATTATTTCCTGCATCAGCACACTGACTGATAAATTTTGCTATATGTTCGACCGTGGATTGACTTCCATCCCCAGCAAACATAGGAAAGGTAGGAAATTTAAATCCTCTAGGGAATTCGATCCTATCAACCCAATCAGGATAAGGTGGAAGGTAAACTGGAGTTTGTACCCCCCGAGCCATGGGTCCACAAACTTCATGGATTAAGTTAATCATATCATTTCTATCAACCATATTGAATGGTTGTTGATAACCTGGATGACCCAAGGGAGGGTTCAATGGTGGTATTGGAGGTGGCTGAGGATTATTATCCATCCTCCTAGGATTTTCATTCCTTCGACCCACTCCTATTCCTGTAGGGTCCGGTTCGAATGTAGGATTATTGTTTATTCTCCTATTTTGGCCTGCTGTGTTTTCTCTAGGCCTTGATTCTTCGAAATTTACTGATCTATGAACATGATCTTGACCATTCACATGGTTCCCTTACATCCCTTCGAATACTGGAGGAATATTATTAGGGACAGACATATAGAAACTCTCTTGTGAATTTGGCCTAAAAGGAGGCCCATTTACATGATTCATAAGATTTGGCTGAAATGAGCCATGAACATGACATCTTTCACTCTGTCGAATCATAGAGGGATTTCCACTTAGCACCATTACTGGTGAAAATTGTGGTAAACTATTGTTAAGGGAAGTGATCAGAACATTAACGTTCTGAATCATATTTCCCAAATGATCAAATATTGGTGTCAATTGACTCACCAAATCATGTTGACTTTCTGAACCAACATTCCAATGATTTGGAATTGAATTTAAATTTTCAATTCCTATTTCTGGGTTGTCATTGGTTGCATGATTGCCAGTACTGCTGCTCTGAGGATCTTGGTGTGGAGAACCACCAGTTTCAGCAATATTAACACCAACGTTGGCATTATCAACAGACCTATTGCTTCGAAGGTTTCTGTTTACCATCTTATAACACTTGTGTCCCACTGGGCGTGCCAAAAATGTTTGGTTGGAAAATTTATAAGTGTGTGCGAGCGTGCCAGGCAAGTAAATTGCCAATGTGTAAATGTAATGATCCAAACTGCGCCTCACCAGACAAATTGTGGTGACGTTCGATGCCTTGAACAGGACTTTAATTGTGTAAAGATGTTCTTAATTGAAGCACTTCGAACTAATTTAAAATAACTACTCCTAAGTAAAACAATAAAAGAAGTAATAAAGTAAGAAACTACTTTGATTAAGTTAAAGAAAATACAATCTAACCTTGAAGATGACTTCGAAGGTGTTCTACTCCTAAGTTAAGTATCTAAATAACAATACAGTAAGTGTACGGAAAGATAAATGTTGATGTTGATCGAAAGATCTCTTTCGAATGCACAATCCTTCTATTTATAGATGTCGAGGGTCCCCAACAACTCTGTTTGAATACTCCCGCCCAATTTTCAAACTGATAACTTTTCTGGCACCTGTTACGTCTTGGAATTGACACATGTTCTTCAGTTACTTCATGGTGATTAACACATGTCCTCTAGCAGTTACATACTTGAACGAAGTGAATCAGCAACAACTGCTCATAACGGTTTCCATATTCTTCCATGTCTACCATTTATCCTGCCACGTAAAATCTTATGTGTCAAGTCTGCATTGGTTGAATACAAACACTAATCTATAGTGCCAAGCACGACTATCATCCACATCAATGATATAAGTATAAATAGATACCTTGTCTATTTAAATTAAGCAAATACATATTGTCTTTGGCATAGCCTTTCCCCACAAATGATCCCTTCTTAGATATGATCACTTTTTAGGAATCAAATACAACTCTAAAACCATGGCCATCAAGCTTCTTAACGGATATGTGGCTTTTACGTAACCTGGGAATGTGTTGAACATCTTTAAGCATAAGTACTTTCCTGGAGGTAAGAGAAATTGGAACAGTTCCCTTTCCCATGACAAAACATGTGGAGGAGTTACCCATGAATATTACTTTGTCACCATTTATCTCTTCATAAGTCTTGAACACATTTCTAAAAGGAGTCACGTGACAGGTTGCCCCCGGGTCAACCCACCATCCTTCGTCATTGTCGACCATATGAAGTTCAGTAATCATGCATATCATGTCATCACCTTCCACTACGTTCGCCTCATTATTTTTCTGTCCTGTAAAAAAGCGACATTCACGGGCATAATGTCCTAGTTTGCCGTAAACGTAACAAGGACCTTTTTCCTTTTTAAAACCCTTGTCCTTCTTATTGACACTAAATTTTTATTTTTATCAAAAGATCCTTTCTTTCCATTTGTAAACTTGAAACCTTGTTTATTAGAGTTAGATACCGGTACTTCAACATTATGAAGTTTTTCAGTCTTTCCTTGAATTTCAAAAGAGTCTCTCAATCTTGCCTCACTCTCAATTTGAATGTTTTGAACCAATTCATCTAAAGTTAACACTACAAGAAAAAAGGCTTTTTATGTCACTTAAAAAGTGACATAAATAGGTATTTATGTCACTTTTTTTTCCGCTAAAAAGTGACATAAATGGAGGCGACATAAATGTTTTAAAAGTGACATAAATACTTTATAAAAGTGACATAAATATTTCATAAAACCAACACATTTGTTAATAAAAAGTGACAAATACTTAAAAGTGACATAAATACCATTTTATTTATGTCACTTTTAACATAAAGTGACATAAAAATAGAAAAGTGACATAAATACCAAAAAAAATTATAACATCAAAGTCTTAAAAGTGACATAAATACTTAAAAGTGACATAAACACCATTTTATTTATGTCACTTTTAACCTAAAGTGACATAAAAGTAGAAAAGTGACATAAATACCAAACAAAATTATTACATCAAAGTCTTAAAAGTGACATAAATACTTAAAAAGTGACATAAATACCATTTTATTTATGTCACTTTTAACTTAAAGTGACATAAAAGTAGAAAAGTGACATAAATACCAAACATAATTATTACATCAAAGTCTTAAAAGTGACATAAATACTGTAAAAGCGACATAAATACTTCAAAAGTGACATAAATACCACCCTGTAAAAACAATATATACCACCCTGTACATATATACAATACTACCCTGTACAAAATTAAATCCAACTCAATAATGTATTTCAACTACTAAATTTCATCGATTCATCTTAATATCAACCAATTAATTGGGATGAACAAAAAAAATACAATCGATCCGAGTCAAGTGCTAAAGTAATAACATATACATATTACATATTCATCAAAAAGTACTAACAAAACTATGAAAGTAACAAAAACAAATTTGCCCAACAAAAAAAATGGTTCGCTTGATAGAACCTTCCATCAATGTGAAACTTTGTACCTACAAAAAAGAAAAAGTCTTCATTAATTAGTTGTATATAAAATAATAAAAGAGTAAAACTATGTTTGGGGGTTTTAAGAGACCGCAATGTGTTCGGGGACTCGGAATGATGAAAGAGTCATTTTTTTTGCATTATTTGTGAACCGTGATTCCGTTATGCATTCGGATAGTTCTCACAAGTTTATTTAGGCATGTTTGAGGTACGAGTAAGGTTTCGTGACGTTTTGTTTAGTGGTTTACAGTTTCACCCCTCAAACCCCAAAACTACGATTTTTCAAAGCCTAAGTGATGAAAGAGTAATTTTTTCGCATTTTCTGTGAACCGTGATTCCGTTATGCATTCCATTAGTTCCCACAAGTTTATTTTGGCATGTTTGAGGTGCAAGTAAAGTTTCATGGCATTTGGTTAAGCGGTTTACCGTTTCACTACTCAAAATCTCAAAACTAAGCTTTTTCAAGCCTAAGTGATGAAAGAGTCAGTTTTTCGCATTATTTGTGAACCGAGATTCCGTTATGCATTCCGTTACTTTTCACAAGTTTATTTAGGCATGTTTGAGGTGCGAGTAAGGTTTCGTGGTATTCGGATACACGTTTTACCGTTTCACTACTCAAAATCTCAAAAACTAAGCTTTTTCAAGTCTAAGTGATGAAAGAGTTATTTTTTCACATTATTTGTGAACCGTGATCCTGTTATGCATTCCGTTAGTTCACACAAGTTTATTTAGGTATGTTTGAGGTGCGAGCAAGGTTTCGTGGTATTCGAATACACTGTTTACCGTTTCACTACTCAAAACCTCAAAAACTAAGCTTTTTCAAGCCTAAGTGATGAAAGAGTCATTTTTTTCACATTTTTTGTGAACCGTGATTCCGTTATACATTTCGTTAGTTCCCACAAGTATATGTCGATGTGCCCATGTCGCGTCGTATCCGTGTCGCTGTAAGCATAGCAGGACATATCGAGTCGGCACCTCTTTTTAGTTTAAGATTAAATTTCTACAATAAAATTAAGCTTAAACAAGATGGGGACAGAGTAAATGATATTAAAAATTTGTAGGAATTTCCAATAGCTAAGTAAGCACATGGAAGAAATGCAATATTAAACTGGTAGCACATTTTGCAGTAAATTACTGCTAAAGCAAATCAGAGTAAGCAATAAGCATATTGACCAAGCCAATTTTCATTAAAAAAAAAAAGACACCAAAGCAAGCTAATATGTCAAACTTGCAAGAAATATTTAAACTTAAACGAGATGGGGAAAAGTAAGGCTTACCTAAGTGTGTAGTGTACCCAAAAAACTTGTGTAGTGTACCCCAAAAACTGCATTAAACCAAATTAAAAATCACCAACTCAAAAATTTGTTAGTTCCAGATCTGAAGCTTCCCTCTCCACTCGTCAGCTATCCCATAGTCAAGACTGATATGAGGAAATATCAAATTATTATGATCACAGATCACAAATTGCACCATAACATGAGAAGGCTAATACTTTCCTTGCAAAATGAGGATGTTTATGATAACTGATAGAACAAATACTGTTATACGTTTGTTGATTAATTCTCATGTTCATGTCTTTGTAGGAATTTGGACTTTATTATATGAGAATGTCATGAATTTGAGAATTAAAAGAGAAAAACCATACCAGTGCATTGAGATATCTAACCGGCTCAGCTGATCAGACATATTGCACATTCAGACTTCACATAACTTCTATGCTTTTGCAGTGGCAGTAACTGGGCATTTCCCCAATGTATTCCATAGTATATAGTTTCCTTCTTTTTTTCCTTCTTTTCCTTCCTTACCCTTTTCTTTTCCCTCATAAAATCTATGAACCAAACAGAGCCTAAGGCTCAGCTTCGTTTGAGGATTTAGAAAAGGAGAAGAAAAATGAGAGGAGAACAAGAAGGAAAAGTATTTCCTTAGTGTTTTCTCTTGCGCTTTCCTCCATGCTTAAGTGACATTTAAGGCTGATGATCTTTAGAAAATTGCTTATAAGGGGGTCTATGATCTATAACACCTAATGAAGAGTCATCTCAAAAAAATATTGGTTACAAAAATACCTGAGATGAAAACTCCACAGGTGCTTTAACAGTCGGGAAGATGCTTACCTGAATATAGCACAAAGTTATAAACCATAAGAAAGTTTGCAAATCAACATGCATTAAGCTCTTCCAATATAAAAAAAATCAAGTTAGTTATGGGAATTGGGAATCAGGAAACATGCTTGACATATACTTGAACCTATTCTTCTATTTTTGGTCCATACTAACTTGAAATCCAAGTGGTACATTGATATAGGAGAAGTATATGAGAGATACAATGCGATTGTGAAATTGGGACAAAGTTGTTAGGTTCAACCCAGTTGAGAATTATATTTCTTCACGATGCTTAAGACTAGATTAGGTGACTGTCCAGTGAATATCTTGACAATCACATCTCTCTCGAAAGAAGAAATGCTTGAAAGGAAAATTTATAATAGCACGTTTATACCTCCTTGTAGAGAACAAAAAACAAGCTTGATAACAGAGAATTACATTATTGCTGCTTGAAGATCTTCAAATTTGAAAAAAATTAGTGTTCTTAGAAATGATTTGGAGGCTGCATGCCGCTGCCAAAAGAGGGGGAGGGGGAGGGGGAGGGGGAGGGGGAAGGGGAGTGGGGGCCATTTGAAATATAACAACTATTGTAAAAGTAGTGCTTAAATTCGTCAATTATATCACAATGAACACCATGGAGCCATTCAATTTATAGGACATCCAGACATACCAAAGCATATTCAAACTCAATTCTTTATTGATTAAAAATGTTACATTGGCAAAAATCTTGTTTGAAGAATACACTAGATTCAATGTCAAGGAATGAAGAAACAATGTTATTTTCGTACTAGGTTTTGTTTGATCCAACACAGTCCACATCTGAAAGAGTGAGCTTAGCCCTTTTGCCAAATTTTGAAGTTAATTTGTACAAACACAACAATATAGAAAACTTGAAACTCGAACTATCACAGACTATTCTAAACAAACCACGTAAAGAGGATCAACATTTTATAATAAACTCGAGTTCAATATGGCTGAATTTAAATCTAAATCCCATTATATATGATCTCATGCAATTTTATTAGTATGCATGAGCACGACATGCACCTAGAGGAGTATTATTCTTCTCTACTTTCTAGACTATCCACCGATAGCTTAAGCTCTGTTATCTGCATCAAGAGAAGTGTTATACTCTCTTTTTTTTCCTGGCTAGGAGACTCTCAACATTCATAAACTAAAAGGTTCGCATCACTGCAGAGACTTAAATTACCTGCAGTTCATATACAGACACTGCACTAGAAGAAGGTCCAGAAGCTTTAACAAGTTGACTTGCTGTGCTTAAAGAAGACACATCCCTTCTAGCATTTTGGGAGGACTGAGTTTTATGAGCAGCTGTTGAAGTCTTGATTGATTGTGATGATACGGATTTCTTGCTTGCATCTTTTCCTCCTTTGCAAGCCTCCCTTATTTCCAATGGATTGTAACTGATAATTACGGTAAATAAGCAAGAAATCAAAATACGTGATTGCTTTCCCTAATCTTGGATACAAGACTGGAGAGTTTTTATCCGAGTAATACACATCCGAGGTAAACAAAAAGGCAATAGGAAGAGTGTCAAATGTTTGCGTGACAGTTCTCATTAACAGTCAATAGTAGTATGCTATGCTTCAACCCAAAATCATAATTGTTAAAAATGCCCATGCAGCTATAAGATGAACCAAGACTATACCTAGGCAATCGCCCAAGAACCAACCAGATCATAGTGAAAGACAATCTCACTATGCCTTCTTTCATACGTCTGTTTATACAACTTTGGACTAGTTATTATTTTGACAATCTTACGTTTAAAAAATCAAGTGGATAAGATGTTTGTGTAAGTAGAAAGAGGGGATACAACTTATCAAAGTGTCAGTTCACAACAATTTGTGTGAACTTGAATAAGAAAGGAAATGGCATTAGGGAGTGCCCTGGGGGACAGGAAAGGAATTAGGATGTTGTAGTTTAAAGCTCCGGTTTTTGAAGTTGAAATTTCTTCTTGTCAAGAGCATTGAGTACAATGCTTTGATCAAACTCAATAGTTCACGTCTTGTCAAGAGCATTGAGTACAATGCTTTGATCAAACTCAATAGTTCACGTATTTTAACTAAATTATGCTCAAATATTTAAAAAATGAACATCTAAAGACAATTTCTAAATCTAAATTTATGTTCAACTCAATTATTGCTACGCTACTACCTACCTATTTAAACAATAAAGAAACCGTCCAGATTATTTATTTTTATTTTTTTTGCCTAAATCACGTGATCCAAGCAACCACTAACTAGGTGATTGAATGGACCCTGGTGACCAGGTGTTGCCTAGGCACGAATCTGACAACTATGCCCAAATAACAACCACGTTTCTATGAAAATAAATCATACAATGAACATGGCATGATTCGTTGAATCAAAATGCGACAATTGTTGAGATTCACAAACGAAGAGGGTAACATCTTCAATATTGTAATATATTTAAAAACAGAAATTTAAAACTTGATTGAAAAACAAACAAAAGAAAAAGGACAACATGTGATCAACAACCTTTAACAACCAAGCACAACAACTCAAATTCAACCACCAACTTATCATGCCTAGTTCAATAATAAAATAAAAAAATATTCAACCAAGAACATGAGAAATAGCTAAACAAGTAACAGAAATAGATAGCCATAGCCTCAGCAAAATCCTAGTATTGAAACCACTGCAACAAACCAAAAACAGCACTAAAAGCTCAATTGCTTCAACTTTTTTTTTTCTGCAATGAACAAACTCTATCAATAAGCCAAACGTGCTAAAAAAATCCAAAGATATAAATAGCAAACAAGAAATAATTAGTGATTTATAGGGGTAACAAACAGTAAGACAAGAAGATCTAAAGAGGGTTCCATTTATGAGGATGATTCTTTCAGTAGAACAAACAAAACTTCAATATATTCCCCCAAACATAAATTTGAGAGAGCAAGGGCGGAGCCAAAAATTTTGTTTTGGGGGCTAAGGAACGAATTTTTTTATTTTGGTGTCTATTTATACATATTGGATAATGAGATATAGTGTCAAATTGAATCTATTTAAGAACAATATTATCGTTTGGGGTAATATTTATACATTTTGGGGTTTATTTTTCAACAATATATGGTGTCAAATTCAGTTTGAAATGCTTAAATTGGGGTGTGCTAGACTAAATTTGGGCTAAAATATCACATGTACTAAAAAAATTCTCAAATTTTAGGATGGACTAGACTACATTTGGGCTAAAATATCACATGTGCTATATTTTTTTTCAAATTTGGGGGGCTAAACTACAATTGGACTAGAATATCACATGTACTAGAATATCAAAAATAACTTCAAAGAACAACTATGTTTGTAAATAATTGAATGACCGAATAAAACAAGTTATAGCAAGATAGATCTATATCTAGAAACAACATATATCCACATAAGAAAATGATACATCAACCAACCAAATGAGTTACAAAGCGTGTTTTAACAAAGGAAATAACAAAAACCAAGAGTAAATGAATTTTATACCGTGGCTTCATTCTAGAAGGAGTGTAGATGGACTAGAATTAGATGTTAAAGACAAAACTATCCAACCTTCATTGATTCGGGACTAATGGAAATAAAATAACATCAACCATAGTATAGAAATGTTACCACAGTGCTCCTAAATACACCATACCTAACATAGGCCATGCCCCTACTTCCAATTATATGCCACTAATTATCTTCTTTTCCTTCTCTTTGTGATATTTCTATATGTGTCAGCTCATGTCAAGAGTGTAGTTTGAGAGCTTTATAAGTAGATATCCAAAATAAGACCCATTTTCCATCAGTTTAAGCTTCTGTAGGAAACAATGATCTAACACGTAGTAGTAAGTACTGACTGCTGATACAAAAGGATTATAAGAAAAATTCAACAGCTGAAGTGTAACAGAAAGTATGAGCTGTTCAATTATGTACGTTTATAGCATATGTTTGTTTCCTTCCTTGGTGCAATTTAAGTAACATAGAAGTAGCATATGTGTATTTAACCTTAGGCTGTGTTTAATCCATATATTTAAAGAGAGAGAAAATGATTAAAACTTACCAGCGAAAGAAGTTCAAATTCTTCGTCGGGATCACCAACAGATTGTTGCCAAAGGTAGACCTTGTGTTGTGGCTCTGTTCTCTCTTCATTTTAATTTTCAAGGTACACTACATTTAGAAAAGAAAATAATTACTCAACAGTCTTCATCTGTTTTTCCATAGGAGAAATCAAAGGTGAAATAATTAACAATGTTCCCATGAAAATTCATCTTGTACCAGTTACTCTCTCTCAAAAAAAAAAAACAAGAGCTAGGTACATACATTCAATAAACAATATGGAGGTTACTTAAAAAGTAGTGCTTGTATGCACCAAAGTTGGATTGCTTGCAAAAAAAAAAAAGTGTAACATGATACTATCACAAGCCTTGGTGTAGAGAAAAGGAATTGAAATGGGAATTGAAATGCCTTGGTGTTAAATACTATTTAGATGATACCCTCAACTTAAGGGCCTAAAAAGATGATACCCTCAACTTAGCTATAATAAAAAATAAAATTAAAAAAAAAAAAACTTAATTGGGGGGAAAATAAAATTATATCTGCATGGGTTGGAGTGAGGAGCCCAATCGGAGAAATCACTTATATCTCGCATACGGATCTTGTGGTTCCCCATTTCTTTGTCTTGATCTGAGCCTAGCAATATGAGCTTGAACCTACACAAATGAATAAAAAGTCAACAATTAGGCTGTGCACTTTGCTTTAAAAAAGTGAAGCAACTAATACCTACCAAGACATTGGCATAAAGAAGCTAGAATAATACGTTAATTGGGAATTAATAATGCTAAAAATTGCAAAATATAAAGGGTCCGACCCTCCACTAAGATGGAAGACTCCAACCACCAAACAGAATGGTCCGAGAACATAATCATAGACAATCAACGTGATGCACCATCAGGTGACCATCATGCGAACCCTTTCTGAGCTAAAGGGATCTGGCCGTTCACAACTAATGAGCAAAACTAGCTTGCCGTCATGCAACTCATTAATATATGAATAGAACCCCTAGCTATATATCGGCAATCACGCTTTTCTTGACACAGATATCGATGTCATATTATTGGACTAGTACGCCAAAGGGGACATCGTCAGAATATAGTGTATGCCCATAAATCTCCTTTATCAACAAATAATCAGCGGCTTAAACAAAAAAAAAACACCAATAACCTGGACGCAATAATGGAAGGATCTATCTTGATCTAACATAAACCATAAGAAATGGTAAGGTAGTGATAGTTGTGGAAAAGAATAAAATGCACCACAAGTGGATACATTGTCGTAAGTGAATGAAGACTAAAGGCAGAGATCCACCTAAAACAAATCTCTGCACCTCAGGCTTCATTCATATAATTGAGTTTGGTAAAGCAGGATACTAGCATTATTGGCAGATGAGTATTGTCAGATGATTTCTTTTGGGGGCAAATAGATTGTCAGAATACCGAAGGGTCATTGATTGTCACAAACCAAATTGTTGATATTTCTGCACTGCCGATACTACAGTATTAGATCCTATCCAGGCTAGTAGAGGCTGAACCTGAATTTTAGATCACGTTACCTCATATATATATATTTATACTATTACATACTATAGGTATTATCACATTCAGTTGCACAACTAGAACGAATTTAGAGCATGATTATTCTCCGGCTGATTCAAACAATCAATTCTCCCCAATTCAGTACATAACAACCAAATATGCTTGGAATGATGTTTACTGTCAATTGGGTGTAGGAACTAAGAACAACAAACAATATTTAGGATTTTTACACTAATTGAACTAGCAATTACATAAAGAAGCATCTCATTCATGCTGACCTGTTGATGTGCCGCAGCAAGCTTTAATAGTTCGTCTGCCTGTGAAAAATTCGTACACCAATGGCTATGAGGATTATCTTTAGTGTCACCTCTTTTCCTTCTATCGCTGTCCTCAACAGGTACTACACAAACGTAAACACAATTCAATACCTACAAGCATAGTTAAAAAAAATATCTAATGAGCAAAGCACAAAAGAAAAAATCTATAAAACAAATGGAAACTCAAATCAACAACAAACCATAACAGCCCTAATTGGACCTTCGATCTAGGGCTAAATCACTAAAAAGCCCTAAATCATCATCTGAAAGAGAAAGAAGAAGAAGAAGAACAAGAGAGAGAGAGAGAGAGAGAGAGAGAGAGAGAGAAGATCTTGGAGGAGGTGGCCGCGACTGAGAAGAGGAGGAGGAGGAGGAGGAGGAGGAGGCTGTGAGCAGGAGGAGGCGGAGGCGGTGGCGGTGGTTGAGAGAAGGAGGAGGCGGCGGCGGTTATGGCTACGAGCAGGCGGTGGCGTGGTAGTGGAGGAAGAGGTGCGATGGAGATGGGGGTCTTGGAGAGGGTTTTGGGAATGATGAGAGAGGTTTGGGGGTTTGGAAATGAAGAGGCAAGTTTGGGAGCGAATAGCAAATTTAAAGCGCGCAAATCTCTTTTTATGTCACTTTTTTAAAACTCACACTAAGCAAGAATGAGAATAACTCTTTTATGTCACTTTTTTTTAAAAAAACTTAGACTATTTTCTTTATTTATGTCACTTTTTAGTAAAACGACATAATAATGAAATGTTTTTATTTACTAAATTGCCACCGCGTTTTTATTTATGTCACTTTTTAAAAAAGTGACATAAATACGTTATTATTTATGTCACTTTTTTAAACAAATGACATAAATAATCAATTATTTATGTCACTTTTTTAAAAAGTGACATAAATACTTGAAAAGTGACATAAAAAAGCCCTGCAAGAAATTTTTATGTCACTCAAAATAAAAGTGACATAAATACAATATTTAAAGTGACATAAAAAGCCTTCTTTCTTGTTGTGATATAAAGGTTCCTTTTTGTTTTTTAAAATTCGTTGGTAATCTTTCCAAGAAGGAGGAAGTTTACCAATAATTGTAGAGACTTGAAAACTTTCAATAAAAGCCTCACCGACGTCGGCATACTCAGTGGCAATGTCGTTGAGAGCACTAACTTGATCTATTAACGGTTTTGAATCACCCATTTTGAAATCAATATATTTATTTATTAGGAAAGACTTATTACCAGCGTCCTCATTGACATACCTTCCTTGTATAGCATTCCAAAGTTCAAAAGATGTAGCCAACTTGTGGAAGACATTGAACAGTGCGTTTGTCATTGCATTGAGAATCGTGAAGTGGCACACAGTCATCTTCAATCCATTTCTTTTGCCTTGTCGTATATTCTCCATTGATTAGTTCATCTTGAGGAAATGCAGTAGACAAAATATAGGCAACTTTGGCAATGGTAAGTTGATAAAAGATCTTCATGCTCCATCTCCTATAAATTTAAACCATTGAACCTCGAGCCTTTCTACTTCATGAATTTAAGTTTTCACCAATGTTGAATCCATTAGGAACTATCACTATCTTAAAATTGTTGTATGGTAATGGTGAAAAGACTAAACAAAAATAATAGACCAAATAGACAATAAAAGATCGCTAGGCAAGTCACACCAAATTAAATATGCTATCTTTAAGATAGTGATTTCCCCACTATGGTGTAAGTATGGGCTCTTGGAAATCCTATCTCCGGGATAAAATGCCTAACCTTTAAGTCTATCTAAAAATTACACTTTTTCAGTAGACTTGGAACGACAAAATTCCACAGATCCAAAAAGATCACAGACAGTATTGAAAGACAAAGAATCAAAAAAATTAGTCTCTTCTCTCTTTTGTAATTCGGCCATAAATTTTGACACACATAAAACCAAAAAACACGTCCTTAGTCAAAAGACATATCCTTACATAACATATTTTACCCAACATTCAAAAGGACTCATGACCAATTTGTAAATATTATTGATAGCTTCCAAACGTATTGAATGTAACTTACCAATTGAAGTAACTGTCAAAATTTGAACTATTCATTTCCTTTCAATTTCTTTCTAATCCCTTTTTTTTATATTTACAATATACTACCTAATACAAAATTAATATGTAATTAACTATTATTAGTAAATAAAATATATATGTATTTAAATATATAACAAACATGACTTGAATCGTGTGTAGAGTCTGACCCAAACAAAAAAAGGAAGACATTTCCGTTCGAGCAGACCCCTCCCCGAGCAAGGATGCATGCGAGCTCTGATTGGAGTTTTGTCAGTAACTTTCTGGAATGTCGCCCGTGGGGTGTCCTCTCAAGTGGGCATGCTATTTTCTGATAGTAAGAATAGGGAAGTTCTATTCGAATTTAGATTCCTTATTGGTTTTGGTAAGTCTACTATAAATTCCTAAATCTAGGTTATTGTGAGAAGAGTTGTATCTTTCACTTTTTGGCCTAGAAAGCTATTGGAAGACATTGTAAGGCTTTCTATATTTGTTTTCACCATCATCATAGTGCATTGATTCGAGTTGCACTGGGGGTGTGGACGAAGGCTTCATTAGCCGAACCACACGTAAATCTCCGTGTCTTGTGTTTGTGATTACTTTAATGTTTTCTTGTTCTTTCTAATTGGATTCTTTGTTTGTGTTTTGAATCACACACTTCCACACAACAAATACGTACAATGTAGTGCAATATACTTTTAAATTTCCATTTGCCTTTTTGAAGGAAAATTGAAGTCCGAAAATTAGCATTTCTTAGGAAAATGTTGGTAATAATTTGATTAAAGATCCAAAAAAATCAATCTCAAAATTTTGATTTTCAAATGCTTAACAATTATATATCATGCTATAGCAGTAATCAGTGGTATCATATACCACTGCATGTGGTACAACTGATCAGTTCTATTCTTCATTTATTCTCATTATACATTTATTTTTTGAGTAATACATTTATTACTCTTACTTTTTTCTTAATGTCCTTTAAGCATGAAAGAAAATGCAAAGGGAAATACAAGGAAACTATTTTTCCTCCCTGTTTTCCTTTCCCTCATAAATCCATGAACCGAACTGAACCTAAAAGATTTGGGACTAGAAGCCTAGAAGGACAACCATGCAGAGAGTCTGATGAGTCATGACAGCCAGTTACCTAAGTTCCACAATATTGGGGCGAGTATGCAGGCGGCAAGAATAAAGTGGCTGAGACAGACCCAACTTATTCATCCATGGGCTTAAAATGGGGCTGCAACGATATACATTGAGTTGGATTAATGAGAGAGAGTGAGACTAGAAGCCTATATGGCCTGTTTGGGAGTACTAAAATAGTATCTGGCTCAGGTTCAGGCCAACTTTTACGTGATTTTTATCTGATTTCTATGAAAACAAGTGTATTGTGTTGGTTTGATACCAGCATATTTGGGAATGCTAAAAATAATATCAGTTGTAGACAAAGTCTCATTTTATCTTTTTTTTTTAGAGTGAGTATTACCGTTGTTTCAGTATGAATATTACAACATTTAATTTAAAGTGAGACATTCTTGAGTAATTTTGAATATTGCAGCTATATATGTCATGGAGATGAGTTTTACATTGGTGTTTGTGTTACACGTGTGTATGGCAAATGAGCAATGAGGTGTTTTCGAAATATGAATTCTATATTTGGTTCTTAATGCTTTAATAGTTGTACTATGTGCCATCAATCACTATCACACATATACATAGTATAATTATTAAGTCATTTGATAGCCCAATTTGGAATTCAAACTTGGGAAGTATAGTATTATCTATGGCACATTACTCTTGGGCTGAATATTAAACCCCTTTCTTTTTCCTTTTCTATTTTTGTTTTTTCAATTACATCCTTTCACATTTATTTAATTCCCTTTTAATCATCTCCACTCTCAACCTCTTACTCTCTCAATCCATCTTCTTTATTAACTTGGTTGTTGTTTCTTAGTTTTTTCAATTTCGTTGGTTCAAATAAGGTCTATATAGACAACGTGTGCATCTCTGAAACAATGATATTCAAAGGTAACACCTAAAGAACTTAGAGCAGCATCCAAGTGTTTACCATACAACTCCAGGTAAATTTAAAAGAATAAATATTTAAAATTAGAAATATATGCATGTGGATTCCAAATTTCTTGCTACTTGTTTTGTTGTTTGCTACTTATCAATATGCACTATTGTTCCTTGCTTTTTCGTGGAATGTATTTCAATATTTCTCATTGTAATGACAAGCTAAAATTTTAGTGCTTATATTCATTTTTGCACATTTGCACCTCAGTTTACACATAATCAATTTGAAAGACACTACCCAAACATTATTTATTAGAATACAACAAAATCACTGGTTATCCGGGGAAAAAAAAAAAACAAAAATTAAAACAAAAACAAATTCAGTAGTAATTCATATTCAACTCCAAACAGAAGGGGTCCGTGTCAAAATGAGTCATCAATATCGTGCATAATAGTTATATTATTGTAGGCATTGAAAATTTAATAGTGCCTTCACCACTATTGAATTAGTCAAAATCAATATTTTGCTTCTTTGACTGGTCAACTCAAGAAAATGGGTTAGATCGAATTAAATAAATTCATTAATTATTGGGCTTGTCAAAATAAAACATGGGTCCTATTAAATAAGTTTATGAATACTAGGCCTGTCAAAATAAATCACGAGCCAGTATTTCATTGATTATTGACTTAGTCCTATTAATATTGGACATCATTACCTCATAAGTCAAATAAAAAAAAATGTAAGTTTATGCAATATGAAAAAGCTAGTCCCTATAAAAAGAACTAGACCCTCCTCCTAAACACACACACACACAGAGAATAAGACCGGAGGTTGGAGACACAGAGACAGAGGTAATCAAAAACCCTAAGCAAATTGCCTCATCTTAAAAGACGACGGCTGCCTACTATAACTCAAGTTTCAAGCTTCAAATCTAGTATTCTCTGCACAAAATCTGGAGAAGAGCATAGATCTTCAACAAACTCATCTGATCGATTCTCGGAGAAGCATCAGCTGCATCACTAATGGCACTTTTTACGATTCCTTCGGATAAAAGCATCAACTCTTTGACAGTCAAATCCTGTCCACATAGATCTCACCTCTTTCAAGCTCTCAAGCTAAAGATCTGTTCCACTCTACACAACTAGAGAATAGCCTCAATCTTCAACAACTCATCCGAGCGATTCAAGGAAGAGCATCACCAATGGCACTCTCTGCGATTCTTTTAGATAAAAACATTAACTCTTCGGCAATCAAATCCTATATAAACAGATCTCGCCTCTTTCCAGCCACCAAAAGCGTCGTAGGAGGATACTTCCATCGCTTCATTCGAGAATACGCTGTTTCAGCCCTCGGATCGAAGACACATCAAGGAGATAAAATACAGAGTTTGTAACCACTTTCTCTTTTATGAAGGATATAAAATACAGAGTTTGTAACCACTTTCTCTTAATTAATAAAATTACATATTTTTATTATTTGTTCGCAGTTTCGACCGCTTGATTTTCGAAATTAAAATTTGTTGCTTACAAATATTATTCCCAAAAAAAAAAGGAGGAATTGCTATTCCCACTTCAAGACTATACTAATCCATTCCATGGTATTACTGACACTGTATCATACAGTATTGTACAGTCAATACATTTAATAGAGTGCATTAATTCATGCATGGAGGGCAAATATCAATTCCCAAAAAATAATCCCCACTATAAATTTGGATCAAAGTAAAAAAATGGAAAGCCTAAAATAATAATAATAATAATAATAACTACACAAATTGGGCCGCTCATCAATCATATTGGGCTTACAAGTGCGGAATGTGGGCTCACGGTCTTATATGGACTTTTACACCTAAACACATAGAGAGCCTTGAAAATGAAGAAATAATTTCATATGACCATCTCTATGACGGCACGGCAACTGTAATTTCTTTAATTACTAATGGAATACACAGAATAATCAAATCACATTATAAGTCTCGTGGTTGTGAACTTCTTCTTCAATTATACTCCATGCAAGCAAAATGTAGCCTTAACAAATTTTAAAGAGTAATTCTTTGGTGATAACTTTCATATAACTTTCATACAACTTAAAAAGATATGGCTATCTCTCTCCTGTGATGTCACTGGACCCCACCGTGACATATGAGAGAGATAGACACATCTTTTAGAAGGTTGTGTGAAAGTTGTATGAAAGTTGTATCCGAAGAATTACTCAATATTAAAACAAAAAATGTAGAAACTAAAAAATCTAGGTTTTCTCTCACTTCTCTCTAATTTCTATGGTTTCCTTGTGGTCGCCTCTTAGGGGCTCTCCTATCCACTATGGGAGAGTCTCTAACCATATTCTGTGCTATTTTTTGTTACTTCCAATAAATTGTCACCTCTTGTGAGAGGGTTTGTCCCTCTTTGTTGGGGTATCCCCTCTTTGTTGAGGGTTTGTTTTGTTTTTTGTTTGTTTTGGTTAATTGATACAGTTAGATCTCTTAGTCTCTGTATTCCTTGGTTGGATCTCTATATTCCTTAGTTGGACTGGCTCTGTTCCACACAGATCTGCGTTAGATCTGTTGTTTGTTCGGGCCCTCTTCGCAGTCACGGTAGTTTTGAAGCTCGGATCTTTATTGTGGTCGTTGGTAGCTTTCTCCTTTAGATGACTCAGTATTTGAGTTACGCCACAGTCCGCGATTTCATAGTTTTTTAGGGGTTCGGTCGGTTTTGCGGTCAGTTTTTTAGGGGTTCGGTCGGTTTTGCGGTCGGTTTTAGCTTGAACATGTATTTAGAAAACCGACCAATCGGTTTTCGGTTTGGTCGGTTTGCGGTCGGTTTGCGGTCCGCGGTTTTTTCTTACACCCCTAGAGATTGTAGTACAAACCCAAAAATTACTATGATTTATCATGTATTTTTTCTTTCTACTGTTTTGTATTTATTCTTTGTAAACTTGCTTTTTGTGAAATAAAATTTTCATACTTTGCGATAAAAAAAAATGCAGAAAACTAAATTAAATCAAGACTTCTTATCCTTTCTAAAGGGTGCAAAAATAAAAAGTTAATTTATGTGACCCTTGCATGGTTTGGCATTCTTGTCATCTTTCACAGCAAGTTTCTTATCATTCTTATTGAACTGAGTATTGGTCGATGCAGTTACTAAGTTCCTCTTTACACACACATCATGCAGTGAAGAGTATACATGCAGCATCTTATATTATACACAGAGTCACTCATCAGTATTCAGAGCCCCGAAACGAACTACTAAAAGGCAAATTTTTTGGGGTCTAGTTATATATAATTGGCAATTCTTTTTAAGGTTTATTTATACATAATTGGTGATTTTTTTGGGGTCTACTTATAATATGAGTCGATTTGAGAACTTAAACATGGTATGGTATCTTTCAAAATGCTAGAGGAATCTATGTCTAAAACTCAAAAAATTCTTATACTAAAAGTGCAAATTTCAAAATTCTAGGGCCTTTTTTGAGTTTATATACATGTGTATCTATATATATATGTAGTTAATGACACTAAATTGAGACTTGGAGATGCCTAAATGTAAAATACTAAAAATCTCAAGGTAAAAATATAATTATGAAAATTTCATGAGAGCTCTCAAAATTTTGTGAACTTTGGTGGTCCGGACGGTTGCCCTTTTGCCTCTCCCTTTGGGTACATGTGGATGTAGATAGGAATTTGACATATAACTTTAGCAAGTCCCTTAGGCTTGGTTGGCTTGTGAATTTCGTAAAGAAAAACAGAAGGAAAGGAAAACAAGATAGAAAACTAGTCCCATCCATAAAATAAAATAAACTAATTTGCTATCCAGTTTTTCTTTTCCCCTCTCTTTTTCCTCATAAAATTCATGAACTAAACAAAGCTTTAATGAAATCCTAGGATTTTGTCATCTTAGCTTCTTCTAACTTGAAAGCATTTTCTTTAAGGAAAATTGTAATAAATAATCTTCAAATCAAATGAATACGTAAAAGACGTAAGTAGCCTTACCGTTCTTCCAAAACTCCCATTTTAATTTCAATTGACCGTAATGCATTCCAAAAAAGTCATTTAGCATGGAGGATAGCAAAATAAATGACCATAATTCATATTTAACATCAAAGTTGTCATCGACAAATAATTGGACAAACAAATTTAAACAACTAAATCAGACATAGTTAGAATTTTGTTTCCCTAAATACAAAACATATCAATTGAGAGTGAAGAGAGCTTCACATATCTCCAAGAAAACATGAACAATTACCTTGTGGTGACAAGATGAGTTCAAAGAGATAAAGCAATCCAACAACCTCTCAAGATCTTCATCCCCAAAGATTTGTTTCTCTACTATCATCTCCAACATTGACGTCCTGAAATCACTATATGGATCACATGAAATCTTCTCCATTGCATAGCTCTCTTCAAGTCTTCCATCCATAATGAGTGAAGACTTGGGCATTTCCCAACTCTGATCCACAATTCTTCTCCGGCGAGGTTTCCTGGCTTTCCGGTGAACATTGGTAGTTTTCCGGCGAAAACAAACAATGTCAGAGCTGTCTTCATCTTCACTCTCTGTGAGGAATTGGCAAAGACCCACTTCAGATTTCCGGCGATTTTGTCTGGTTTTAGGAGCAGAAGTTTTGGCAGTTTTCCGGCTAGCATTAGTGGTTTTCAGGTCAACACTCTCAAGATCACTCCAAGAGTCTGTTAAACTAATCAATGCCTCAGTATCCCCCTGAATTTTCCTCCCAATGACGAATGGGTAATGTCCCGTTGGAGTTTTCTGGCATTCTTTTATGGTTTCCCGTGGATTTTCAATGGTTTTCCGGCTAACACTTCCTAGACTACCGGAAGTATCCCAATGTCCCATTTCAGAGCTCATGCTCTTACCTCTTCTCCAGTGACTGTCGGTGGTTTCCCGTCCCATTTCAGTGGTTTTCCAGCAAAAACTTCCTAAGCCATCAGTTGAACATAATGATACTTCCAATGCACAATGACCCGCTTCAGAGCTCTTGCTCTTACCTACTCTCCGGCAACTTTCAGCGGTTTTCCAGCGAGAACTGCTGGTATTCCGGCGAAAAGACCCGGAAGTACTATTAGAAGACAAGCTGAAGAAAGTGTCGGTTTCACCGGAAATCTCCCCTTGCTCTTCACTACTAAACCATCCACCATTAGAAGAGAAGCTGCTCTTAATCTTTGAAATCTCACCTCTCTGTTCTTGGGGCTTTGAATTAGATTTTGAAATTGGACATTGTTTTATGAGACTATCTTTTTTGGTTCTTTTGGGTTTGGTTGGAGATGTATTTTTAAGGTTTTTGGAAGAAGAGAGTGGTGTGAATTGGTGGTTTGTTTGGTGGCTTTTGGTGAGGATAATGGAGTTTTCAATGACGTCTGATGTGGTTCTAAACCGGCATAAGCTAAAGGAGGAAGAAGGAAACAACCGAGAGGGTTTGTGGGTGATATGGTTTTCCATGTTTGAGGTTTTAGGGAGATTTTGATTTGGATTGAATGTGTTTATATATAATAATTAGAAAGTTGTGCTATACTGAGCTACTAAATGTTCATGGGACTTTGGAAAGACAACATTTTTGCTCATAGAACATTTTTGGTCAAACAATTTTTAGTGCATCAATTCTTACTCAAGACTCTCATTGGTTAATACAGTGGGACTCATGATTAAACATCATTAATTAAATCATGGATCCCACTGCTTTGACAATGGAAGACTTGGGTGAGCATTAGTGCACCAAAAATTGGATGAGTAAAAGTTTTTTCTTTTGCTCACGCATTGCTTACTCCATTCGGTGAGCATGTGAGATCCTATATGCTCACCTAATGTAGTGTTTAGGTGAACAAATTTTGAGTGAGTAAAAATGCACTCCTTTGGAAAATGATAAATGCACTTGGTTTTGTTATGAATTGTGAATAAGATTAATGTTGAGTTCCTAAATGCTTTGTCAATTGTACCACCCCTTATTATCATTGCATATTTGGGCAACAAAATTAGGATTCAAATTTGAGAAATCATGGAGCTCGATTCCCAAATTAATGTCATACTTCACAAATTTGAATAAAAAATTAGGATCCCAAATATTTTGCAAGTTGGACTATGTGCATTGGTATGTGATGTCACCAATTACTGTCACAAAATGTGGTACATCTATTAAACCTGAGAGTGCATTTTTGCTCACCCATTTAAGGGTTGGGTGAGCATAACCCAAGCACTCCATTAGCCAATGCACTAAGACCCACGATTAAACAAAAATTGTTTAATCGTGGGTCCCAGTGCATTGGCCAATAAGATGCTTGGATTATGCTCACCCAGGGTCAGCAAATGTGAACTCTAAACCTGAGGGGGAGCCAAATTCGGATGTTAAATTTGAAGTAGCTATTAAGTGCATGTTTGGTAACCAGTTTTTTAGATTACTGAAGAAAAAAAAAAGTGTCCGTTTGACAACCAACTTTAAAAAATGAAGTAAAATAAAATTCTTTTCAACTATTAAGTTTTTCAAAAAGTTTAACAAACATAGATAATAATTTAAAAGTAACAATTAAAACTTTTTTGGGGGGGTCTACTCATAATATGAGTCTATTTGTAAAACTTAAACATTGTATGGTATCTTTCAAAATTCTAGAGGGGCCTATTTCTAAAACTCAAAAATTCTTGCACTAAAAGTGTAATTTTCAAAATTCTAGGGTCTTTGCTTTTGAGTGTTATACACATGAATATCAATATATATGTAGTTGATGAGACTAAATTGGGCTTTGGGAGGCCTAAATGTGAAAATAGTAAAAATCTCAAATTAAAATGCAATTTTAAATTTTCATGACGGCCCTCAAAATTTTGTGTCCTTTGGTGGCTTGGGGCGCTTGCCCCTTTTGCACCCCCTTTGGGCCGGCCATGGTAATATGCTTTTTTGTTGAATAACAATTTGACTAGTTCAGCCGTTAGTAAAATGCTTCAGTCTGCTACTTATAAATTAAGGGAAATGTTAACATGTGCCCTAAGGGTGTATGTTAATGAGCTTAAAGTAGTAAAAAAATATTAGTTTCGGGGTGTGAATGGGAGCATATGCAAGTTCAAGGGGATCGTTAGGATCGCTATGGACCTGCCCAATGCTCAAGGAAAGGCTTGGAACATTACGTTTCAAGATCCTAGCAGAGGGGTTTTCGACCGGTCGATCGGGTCCCTTCCACCACTCTACTGGATCAATGACTATAAGAAATTTTTAAACAAATTCTGGTAGAGGGGCATTCGATCGGTCAACCTATCGACCGAACCCAGTATGTGAAGAGTTGCAACTTTTCATGTATATGCTATTATATACGTAGTGTATAGGTATTGGGACACAACTATTTATGTAGAGAAATATCTCTTACCCAATAGATACCTCTATATGTAGAATATAGTTAGTTAGTTTTGATATACTTTTCTCTGATTTTCATCTTCTCTTTTTTATCTATTCTTGAGTCATTGAGAGCAACATATATATATGTACAATTCTACAGAACAATTGAAGTTGAGTTATACTTCAATTGTTATATCGTAGTATCCTAAAAAATAAGGCGTCGTAGTCCACAAAACAACAGTGTGTGGGACGTAAACTTGTTTTTCGAATAACGTATTCATACGTGCTTCGATCTTAAGTTTAGTCACTCTTTACTTGAAGTTTCATATCCATTAGATTCCAACAATTAAAAAACAAGCTTAAAGTTAGAATAATAGACAGAGAATCTACTTCTACTACAACTATTGTGAAGAATACTCATGTCGAGAAGCCCGAAAGTTCAAGGGAGAAGACTTCAAACAATGGCAAATGAAGATGGTCTTCTACCTTACAACCCTCAACCTGGCTCACATCCTATAACAAAAGAAGCTGGTGGTTCCTACCGAAAATTCGTAAAAGGAACACCAAGCCGCATTAGAAGCATGGAATCATTCTGATTTTCTATGTCATAATTACATCCTAAATGGGCTGGAAGATGTTCTCTACAACGTCTATTCAACTATCTCTACCGCCAAAGAATTATGGGAATCAAGACCGAGGGTGCCGGTACAAAGAAGTTCATTGTAGGCAGATTTTTAGATTTTAAAATGGTGGACTCAATTCTGGTGGTCAAGTTATTGAAAGAGATTCAAGTGATCATCAATCAAGTCATCTTAGAGGGGATGGCAATTAGTGAACCGTTTCAAGTGGCGTCCATAATCAAGACGTTGTTGCCTTTGTGGAAAGAATTCAAAAGCTATCTCAAGCACAAGTGTAAGGAACTTTCGATGCAGGATTTGGTGATCCTTCTAAGAATTAAAGAAGATAACCATAAGAGAGACAAAAAGGGGCAACAAGGTACTTCAGAACTAAAAGCTAATCTCATTAAAGGTTAATACTCAAAACACATTTCTAAGTCTAAGAATAAGGGAAGAAAAAGAAAATCTACATACAATGGGTTAATGAACCAAGATCCCAAGAAGATAAAAGGAATTGTTGGGTATGTGGAATACCCAGATATCGTGCTAGCAAATGTTGTTATAAGAAATGACCAAATGGGAACAAGAACCCTAACCAAGCTAACATGATAGATATCGACGATCTTGCAGCGGTAATCATGGAGTCTTGTATTGTAACCGACTCAAAAGGTTGGTGGATGAATACTAAGGCTACCAAGCACATTTGTGGGGATCGAAACATATTTTGTACCAACACAAAGTCGGATGGTAGTGAGAGGTTTTATATGAAAATGCCACGACTGCGACCATTGAAGGAAAAAAGCAATGTTGTTATAAAGTTCACTTCCATAAAGGAAATGACTCTTTTAAATGTATTGCATGTTCCCGAAATTCGTAAGAATTTGGTTTCGGGTCCAATGCTTAGTAAGAAAGGATTGAAGTATGTCTTCAAATCCAATAAGTTTGTATTAAAAAAAAGGAGGAATGTATGTAGGAAAGGGTTACCTCAATGAAGGGCTCTTTAAGATCAATTGTACTCCTATAATTATTATAATGAGAATGCTATAGCTTCTTCTTATATTGTTGAGTTATGTTCATTGTGGCATTTTAGATTAGTACATGTGAATTTCAAATACATGCATAAAATGATTAATCTTGGACTATTGTCTAAATTTGAAATTGACAAGTCACATAAATGTGAAACATGTGTAGAATCAAAGTTTGCTAGAAAGCCATTTAAATCCATAGATAGAATGAGTGAATTACTAGACCTAATTCATACCGACTTATATAATTTAAAACTAACTCCAATAAGAGGTGGAAAGAAATACTTTGTCACATTTATAGACGATAGTAGTAGATATTGTTATGTTTACTTAGTTCTAAAGATGAAACAATAGACATGCTTAAAACATATAGAACTAAAATTGAAAATCAATTATCTAGAATAATAAAACGAGTTAGATCGGATAGAGGAGGTGAATATGATTCAACTCCACTAGCCGAGTATTGTGCTAATAATGGCATTATTCATGAAACAACTGCGCCATATACACCAGAAAAAAATGGTGTAGCCGAGAGAAAGTACCGAACCCTCAAGGAAATGGAAAATGCTATGTTAAATAGCTCGGGAGTGCCACACAACTTATGGAGAGATGCCATTCTTACGAAAAATGTCATTCTTAATAGAATTCCGCATAAGAAAACTAGGAAGTCTCCTTGTAAAGTTTGTAAAGGAAGAGTACCCTCATATAAAAAGCTCAAAGTGTGGGGGTGTCTAGCTAAGGTACAAGTTCCGCTCCCTAAACGAAAGAAACTAGGACCTAAGACCATAGATTGTGCATTTATTAGTTATTGTAATAATAGTATTGAATATCGATTCCTTGTGGTTAAGTTTGAGAATGTAGACATTCATATTAACATATTCATGGAATCGGTAGATATTGAGTTCTTCGAAAACATCTTTCCTTTTAGGGAAGGAAGACAAAATTCAGCACTTAAAAGAAGTATTGAAGAGATTTCTTCAAGTACTAAAAACGACAAAGAAATCGAAGTTGCTCCTAGAAAGAGTAAAAGAGCTAGGAAAGCTACTTCCTTTGGACCGGATTTTGTGACACTAGTTACCATGGGTGAACCTCAAACCTTTACCGAGGCTACGAGTACCCCTGAAGCGCATTATTGGCAAGAAGTGGTAAATAATGGGTGGACTTCATTGTGAAAAACCATACAAAGGAGTTGGTTGACTTACCTTTCGGGTAGTAAACCAATTGATTGCAAATAGATTTTTAAGAAGAAACTCAAAGCCGATGGTACTATAGATAAGTACAAAGCTAGGTTAGTGGCAAAAGGCTATATATAGAAAAAATAGGGAATAGATTTCTTTAATACTTATTCCCTGGATACTAGGATTACTTCCATTAGGATGGTAATCGCTATAACTGCTGTCTATAACTTAGAACTACAACAAATGGATGTGAAGACCACGTTCCTCAATGGAGATCTAGATGAGGAGATCTATATAAAACAGCCAGAAAGGTTTGTTGTAAAGGGACAAGAACATAAAGTGTGTCGACTCGTTAAGTCTCTTTATGGTTTGAAACAAGCTCCAAAGCAATGGCATGAGAAATTTGACCATAACATGATCGCAAATGATTACGAAATCAATTAATGCGATAAGTGTGTGTATGTTAAGGAGTTTGAAGACACATATGTTATTGTATGCTTGTATGTTGATGACTTATTTATTACGGGAACGAATAAGAAAGCAATCAATAAAACCAAGAAAATGTTAAACTCAAGCTTTGACATGAAGGACATGGGTAAATTCGATGTTATTCTTCGTGTACAAGGCAAACTTCCAAAGGAGATCTGCTCACACAATCACATTATGTTGAGAATATTAAAGAAGTTTGAATTGTTGGATAGCAAGTCAGTTATAACACCATTTGATGCCAATTGTAAGTTGAGGAAGAACATGGGTGAAAGCATATCTCAACTTGAATATTCCCAAGTAATAGGGAGTTTGATGTACATCATGAATTATACACGTCCAGATGTTGCATATTCGGTGGGAAGAATTGCTAGATACAATAGTGAGATCATTGAGATGCTCTTGTAATAGTATTAAGATATCTAAAGTATACCATGGGCTATGGTTTGTACTACACATGATACCTACCCGTGGTAGGGGATATTCGGATGCGAATTGGATTTTGGATAGTCAAGAGACTAAGTTCATCAGTGGATATATATCACTTTAGGTGGAGCTGTAATTTCTTGGAACTCAACTAAGTAAATGTATATAGCACGTTCAACGATGGAATTGGAGTTCATAGCCTTAGATAAGGTGGGTGAGGAAGCCGAATGGCTTTGGAACTTCCTAGAAGATATTCCATTATGGCCGAAACCAGTAATGGCCATAGTTGTGCATTATGACTACAATGCGACATCTTCCATAGCTAAAGATGCCGTGTATAATGGCAAGTCAAGACACATAAAAAGGAAACACAATACAATCAAGCTACAATACACGCATGTGTGTTATTGCATTTCATTACATTGTCATGCATGATAAGGTGATGTGACATGTCTTATGACACCTGTGTGCGTGAGTTTTGACTCACGAGTTGATTTGGGTGTTTGTGTTAGAGAACCCTCTAAGACAGTGTGAAGTGAGTGTTTTGTTGTTGTGACGTCTCTCCGAGATTGAGACGATCACTGTGGAATACCTAAAATGTTTATCTGAAAATAAATGTTTACCTATGTATTTCACTATCTGTATTATTTCTGGTTTAAAATATAATTCTGCTGTTAATTTTAGTATCCTGGTGAGGACGAATTAGCACGCTATTAATTTGGTAGGCTAATTAGTAATTTTGTAAAATTATGTGAGACTGCGTTTTGGCAACCAAACAGAATTTAGACGAAAACTTTTATAATTTTTAGTTTTCACTCGTGAAGCTATGAATAAGCTGTGTGGAAAGTTTCGAAGACTGATTAGGAGTTTTGAAAACTCGTGGGGAGGTAAACACAATTTTCAAAAGTGTTGCCTATTTATCGATAGAGATGACTTTAGATAATTACATAATTTTCTAAACCTAAAGCAAAAGGAGGCCAAAAGGGGGGATTTGAAGCTTAGAGCTTTCCGACGCCAAAAAACAACCTTCTGTCTGTTTGTTTTCTCCTAGATATCATATTCGAGCTCTTAGAGGTAAGTGCTTCATTTTGATATACATTAGGACTTGTTTGGTTAAGTTTTCCGAAAACTCTTTTTCTAAAATTTTTCATAAAAGTTGATAATTGGAATTCTGATCGATAGGAATTGTACTAGAAGGATTACTGCACGATCTTTGTGCATGGGTTCTCCTTGGATCAAATTATAGGAGCGTTATTCGGAGGTGAGTGATTCAACTATGTTTTTGGAATGATTTCTTGGGCATGTATTCATGTTTTGTATGAAAAGCATGTGTTAGTTTATAGATATATATTTCGTAGTTTATATTGGGCGATTATATTGACAAGTAGACCTAGTAGTACGGTGAAATGTTTTGATTACCGAAAGCATGGTGATATGTGAATTGAATATGTTGAGTTGTTATTTGGGTCAAAGGAGCACGTGGTTACCAAGTCATCTTGTGGAGCCGATATAGGAATTAAGGTCGCACGATTGAAGAAAAGAATCGTGGGTCTTACCTTTTCGCGTGGACTTATTGGCGAGTAGTCGTGGATTAGGAGTATGGAATATACTCGTGAGAATCCGGAGACTAGTATGAAATGTAGAGATGTGAATGCGAGCATGTGTGTCATTCATGTGCATATGTTGTTTTATTCACTAAGCGTTAGCTTAAACAAAATCGAATATGTGTGGCTATTTAAATAACCATTTCAAGTGTTAATGTCAGGAAGGAATCACAGAAGTGAGCACGTGGGTTAGGAGTTCACTTAGAAGACGACTTATCATGTTTATTCCATAGTTTTGAAAATGGAAGTGTTGTAATATGAATTTTATGACTTTTAGCTATGTTTAACTTAGAATCATAGAATGGATTCTTAATGTGTAAAAGATAGAAATCTCTTGTAATGATGTTTTTGCAATGCTTTAATCCAGTTAAGGCCACTTCGGTGTAAGTTTGGAGTATGTATTTGGTCCTTGGTTAATTTCAGAAAACTTTTAAACTTGGAAAGTCTGCAGAAAGGGGCTGCTGCTAGAAAATAGTCGACTAGATCGGGAGTCAGTCAACTAGACCCCTGTTTTAAGTAAAATCTCCCTTCATTTTTTTAGGACTTCAGTCGACTGATCCCCAGGAAACAGTCGACTAGTTTATACACAAAAATTGGACATTTTCCTAGGATGGGTTCAGACGACTGGACGAGCCCAGTCGACTGAACATCTGAGGCATCAGTCGGCTAGACCGAGGAGTCAGTTGACTGAAGGTGGCACTTGGGAATTCCTTGTTCTTTGCAACTCCAAGTCAGTCGACTGGAGCCCCGAAATAGTCGACTGGACTGTTGGTTTTAAAATGATTTATTTTATTTTTCGTTGTGTTTTCTTAAAACTAATTCTTTTGGGAACGTAATTGTATTGGAGTGGCCTCAGTGGCGTGCCACGGGTTCTGATTCTGCTATTGTGGGACCGGGCTATGACATTTAGTGGTATTAAAGCTTAAGTTTAGAGCCTTGGGAACAAGTGACGTAATATGCTGAGTGACATCGAGTGGAGTGTATGGTTATGATGATAATGTTGTTATCATTGTAGAAATGCTTCATATGTTTGCATTTGTTAATTATGATGACGAACTGTGCACATATGTATATTGTGGCATAGCATTCATAGTCATTATGCATTATACTCAATAGGCAGAATACTTGAACGTTATGGTGGGAAATTTTGTTCAAGTTGTGAGTGAGCAAGATCAAATGAATGTTCAAGCTCCACCGGTTGAGATTCGCTACATAAATGTACCACCAGTACCGAGAGCTCCACACACAATCGTGGAACAATTCCATAAATGGAAACTAACTTTATATCATGGACAGGTTGACATAGAATTAGCCAATCATTGGATGATGGATATGGAAAGACATTTCTGTACGATAATCTGTACCGATGAGGAAATAATTTTGTGCGCATTCGATACATTGATGGGTGAAGCGTTAGATTGGTGGAATAACATATTGGAACAAGGGAAGCCAACTACGTGGGAAGCATTAAAAGATGAGTTCAACAAGTGTTTCTTTCCACGATCTGTGCATACTCAGAAACATCAGGAGTTTGAGAGTTTAGTCTAGGGAGACATGATTGTGAGTGAGTATGTTTCTCGGTATAATGCCTTATTGCGTTTTGGGAAGACTACAGTTCTAAGTGATGTGGATAAAGCTCGCAAGTTTGAGGAAGGGCTTAGGGAGAACATCCGTAGCCGTGTAGACATGTTGCAACACCCGACTGTCGCTCTAGTTAAGGAAGCCGCCTGCATAACTGAGAAGAGTGTCGATCGATATCGACAAGGGCAAAAAGGAAAGAGAGCAAAATGACAATAGGGGTAAGAGTCAAGTTAATGCGAAGAAACCATTCACGCAAAGTTCGGGATCATATGTGGGTAGCCAAGGAGGAAGTACTTTTGTTGGAGATTCGAGACCATTGTGCCTAACATGTAACCTACGGCATAAAGGGACTTGCTACCTATTGAGTACATGTTACTTGTGCAAACAACTTGGCCATATATCCCGTAATTGTCTATTTAATGCAATTTCGACAAAATCCAATACATCCTCGAGCACTAAGACCTATAACCCAGAGATGAGGGGGAAGTGTTTTGAGTATGGCCAACCAGGACATATAGCGAAGAATTGTCCGAGTAAGAGACAATCAAGAATGAGTACCGGCGCATCGAGTATGCCGGTGGATCAAAGGCAGGGCAACAAGTGGATAAGGGAAAGGGGGTCAAGCAACAATAAGGGCGATATTTCCAGCTCAGGCCGGGAAATGCAAATGATACAATCGTATTAGGTATTCTTCCTATTTATTCGTATCCTGCACGTATACTTATGGATTATGGTTCAACGCATTCGTTTGTGTCACGTGACTTTGTTAGGCATTTAAATATTAAGTCTGAACCGCTAGGATATGATTTGTATGTATCATTGCCTAGTAGTGAACCATTAGTAACTTCTTCGGTGTTTAAGTCGTGTGAGATCAAGATAGGTGATAAGGTCTTGAGCATCGATTTGATTCCATTGATAGTAAATTACTTTGATGTTATCTTGGGTATGGATTGATTGTTGGTTAATCAAGCTAAGATCGAGTTTCTATCCATCAGGACAAGAAGAGTTACTTTTCAGGGTAAGGGTATGACTATACCGCCGTACTTGATATCGACAATTCAAGCAAGCAAATTGTTGAAGAAAGGTTGTTCGAGTTTCTTATGTTCAGTTGTCAACACACGAGTTCTTGGACCACTAGTAGAAGATATTCCAGTAGTTTGAGGATTTCCAAATGTTTTTCCCGATGAGTTACCCGACGTATTGATTGAAAGAGTGCTTGAGTTCACGATAGAAGTAGTACCAGGGTCACAATCGGTATCCAATGCACCGTACTGAATGGCACCAGTAAAATTAAAAGAATTGAAAATTTAGTTACAGGACTTGCTTGAGAAAGGGTTTATCCGACCTAGTGTTTCACCTTGGGGATCTCCTATCATGTTTGTAAAGAAGAAGGACGGGACAATGAGTATGTGCATCGACTATCAAGAGCTGAATAAGTTGACCGTCAAAAACAAATATCCGTTGCAGCGAATAGATGACTTATTTGATCAGCTGTAAGGAGCTCAGATAATTTCGAAGATTGACTTGAGATCCGGATACCACCAGTTTAAAGTCAAGGATGAAGATGTTAAGAAAATAGCTTTTAGGACTCGATATGGTCACTTTAAATTTTTGGTTATGCCGTTTGGAGTGACTAACGCACTAGCCGCTTTCATGGACTTGATTAATCGTGTTTTCAAGGACTATTTAGATGAGTTTGTTATTGTGTTCATAGATGACATCCTAATCTATTCCAAGAGTATTGAAGATCACGAACATCATCTATGATTAGCCTTACAACGATTACGTGAGAAGAGATTGTCTGAAAAATTGAAGAAATGTAAGTTTTGGTTGACAGAGATTACTTTTCTTGGATATATAGTATCAGCAAAAGGAATTTTGCTAGATCCTCAAAAGATAGAAGCAGTTACCAATTGGGTGAGATCGACGAATGTGATAAATATTTGAAGTTTCCTAGGATTAGTTGGTTATTATCGGAGATTTGTTAAAGACTTTTCACATATAGCAATGCCAATGACAGAGTTAATGAGAAAAGATGTTGCTTTCATATGGAGTCTGGAATGTAAGGAAAGTTTCCAAGAGTTGAAGAGTCGACTAGTTAAGGCACCAATTTTAGCCGTTCCGTCAGGGACTGAAGGTTTTGTCATTTACAGTGATACTTCATATAGAGGTTTAGGTTGCGTTCTTATGCAAGGTGACAAGATCATTGCATATGCACCAAGACAACGTAGACTGCATGAAAAGAATTATCCACACATAATCTAGAACTTGCCATCGTAATTTTTGCATTGAAGATTTGGTGTCATTATCTATATGGGGAGAAATGTGAGATATATATGGATCAAAAGAGTTTGAAATACTTGTTCATGTAACAAGATTTGAACATGAGACAGAGGAGATGGCTAGAGTTGATGAAAGACTATGATTTGTTAATCCAGTATCATCTGGACAAGGTAAATGTAGTCGTCGATGCTCTGAGTCGTAAAGCACCAACCAACATGGCATCAGATTTGACTTCTTAGATAGAACTGCTTCGAGATATGGAGAATTTGGAACTTGAAGTGATTGTGAGGATTGAAAGTGGTTTGATGTCGATAATTGTGGCACAACCACTCTTAATTCACGAGATCACGGAGAAACAACTTCAAGATGTGGCCTTGAAGAAGATTTATGATGAACTTTCGATGCGCTAGCAACTGGGACTCACTTTTGAAAACACTATTTTTAGATTGAGGGGTAGAATTTGTGTGCACAACAAGAAGGAGTAAAAATAGAATATCCTAGAGGAAGCATACAATATGAAGTATACCGTTCATCTGGGAAGCACCAAGATGTATAGAGATTTGAGACATGTTTGTTGGTGTCCAGGAATGAAGAACAAAATAGCACGCTACGTTTCACGATGTATGAGTTGTCAACAAGTAAAGGCCGAACGCCAAGTACCTTCGGGATTATTGCAACCGTTATCGATAGCTGAGTGGAAATGGGAAAACATAACAATGGACTCTATTAATGGGTTTCCGAATTCGAAGAAATCAAATACTATCATTTGGGTGATCGTTGATCGTTTGACGAAGTCGTCGAACTTCTTACCACTTCGAACAACTAAGCCGAATACTGACACGGAAATAATTTGTGTGTGCCTGTGTGCTATATCCAAGTGTAGGTAATCGTGCAAGTAGTAAACTGGATTAAGTCCAGGTCGATCCCACATGGTAGGATGAGAATTAAATTACCTAGATTAGACTCTAACAGAAACGAAAATTCAATGTTTTAAAAGAAGTATAGAACACAAAATTCTACGATTAACAACTATTAAAATTAAAAGCAATTAAACTATCTTAAACTAATGCTTAACTAGCTAAAACAAGATTTGAAAACGGTTTTTTTTCTTAATAAAGGGAAATGGTGGGATCACGCGAATCCACTGTGACCTAGCCGTCTACCATGCAATTGCAATTTAAGCTCGATGGAGTAGCTCTTCTACAATATTCCATACTTTTCTAAAGATATAGAATCAATAACCCTTTCATGACCGGGACTATATCATCTCAATTAAGTTTGAAATACATGAAAGCGGTTTAATTCAATAGTTAAGACTCGCACCTACAATGGTGTTAGCATTGAGGGTGGTTTGCAAAATGTATTGACAGAAAATGCCTTAAGGCCTTAAGTTCAAAGACTGTTTTGACAAACTGAGCATTCGGGGACAGTTTGATGACAAATCATTAAAACAGAAAGTCTTGGAATACTGTATTAGGTGATCTCAAGAATCAGAGAGTTTGATCGATCGACGCGCTTTCGATCGATCGACAATCGTCATCCCTCGATCGATCTAAAATCCTGAGATCGATCGACAAAATCTGTGTATCGATCGACAAAATCTATGTATCGATCGATCGAAATAACTCCGATCGATCGAACACAAATATTATCCTAGTGCATGGCAGAGGCTGGAAATCACAGTTTCATCGCGATTTCCCAACCTAGGACTACTCAGACATGGTCTGGAGTGTCTCAGATGCGTTTTTAACGTAAAGATTCATTAAAGTGTCGTTTGATTGTGAGTTTTTCCTTAAAACTATGAAATCGTATGATTTTAAATTGTCTAGCATGCAATCCTACGAGATTACGGATTATACTACGAATAACTAAGTGCAGAATGTAAATAAGACAATAACTCAGTAACCTGGAACGAAGAACTCGTGTTAAACTATAAGAATCCAAGCTAACAATGTAAAAGCTTGAGTAAAAACCTACAAAACAAGAAAAATATCTCTCCTCTCTCTATCAAAACTGATAAAAAGTAAGTGGGCTTCCTCTTAGACGCTTAAAAAATGAATATATATATTGTAGAGACCTAATGCTAGGGTTGAAACTCCGTCTTTTGCTGCGTGCACGTATTCTGATAAAAGGCATGTTCGATCGATCGAAATTCTGGAATCTTCGATCGCTTGAACAACCTTAGATCGATCGAAACCTAGATCGCTTGAGGGGACCCCGATCGATCGAGATGCAATTTTCAGCTTTGAATTGTCTTCATTGAAGCCAAGCACTTCCTTTTTATCCTGTTCAACCATTTGTTTACACAGCGACAGTATTCTGCACGAATTACAGCTAAAACACACAACTTATCATAGATTAATCATAATGTGTAGAAACTGGTATTGTAATTCAAACTGCAGATATATGAGGGAATTGTGACCTAAATTAGTGTATTTTCTTCTTTTAGCGCGGTTGTATTTTACAAATACCCCCGCTTGTCACAACCCCCAACTAGCGAGTTGCTAGTCCCTAGCAATAACGCGAAAATAAAACAAGCTTACTACTACTACAACGACTAAAAGAAACAAATTAAAACTAAATCAAACTAATCTAATTAGAAAGAGACGCTGCCTAACTCACTTTCTTAGAAATCGCGGTTGCATTTAGCAAATGCAACAAGCCGTTAAACCCCTAGGTTTCCCCTAGTGGACGAGTGTTGTCTCGTCAGGGTTTGCAGTAAATACCCACAAAATTCTCAATTTTTAAGCTCAAAAAGATATAGAAAAACTTATAAACATTCCTTCCCATTCGACTATCAATTTATCTCTACAAGACATATCAACCTCATACAAACCATGAAGAAACCCACATGTTCCTCATGTCACCGAGATAATTATACATATGCATTCCATTCATGTATCCGTGTGTGTGTGAAGTCAAAAGCTATGCATCTAACTTAATTTAGAATTGTTTAGACTATCATACCCTTTGGAATTCGTAGTTTCAACTCAATTCTCACATGGGGTTACGCTCCAAAATGAACATCTGACAGAAACTGGTTTAATAATGATCGCTCATGGTGTGAAAGCTTTGATAAGACTGGTGTTTTAGTTGCTAATGCCTTCACACCTAACTCAATAAAGGACGAACATTTGGAGTGTATAGTCTCACGAAAGGGGTACTACTTACTAGAGGAGCGAAATACCGTGGATAACTCAAATTACACGTTCATATTCAAACTAAGTTGTTAAAAATCATTAAGACTTTGACTTTTTGGCTTTTATGTAGTAGGGTAGAGATAAGAGGGGCAAGATTTGCACATCCTTAACATGTGATGGAGACTAATTTATTTCTTCTTTATTCCAGCCGTCCTCTATTCTCATATATGTTTTTTTTTTTAACCTGCTCCTTGCATATTTTGTTTTTATAACGTCCTTCCACAACTGCTCCCTTCTCGTCACATACTTCAACAATTTTAATCACATTAGGTGTGCAATTGGGTTTATAGAGTTTAAAGTATAAGATGAAGGGTTTTAGGCTTTCATGTTGGCAATATTTATTCAGTGTGGGTTAGAAGGTTCTTGGATGTTGATACAGGTATATGAAAAAGGAAAGGAGTGAATAACGATGGCTTAAATCATTTTCCTAACTTCTTAGTTTTAGCACTTCGGTGTTCATTGAGTTTAGTTGGTAAATCCTGAACGTTCTCCTCTAATAAACAACCTACATGAAGAATTTGAGACTATGCAGTGAATTTAAAATATTAAGGAAAACAACGCGAATTTATTGTGATAAGTCCCTCTGAATTGAAGTTTGGGCTCAAAAAGCTCACTAAGGGTCATTAGTTTCCACTATTCATTCTTTGAAGCATAAAAGTCGTATTAACTCTATTTTCAGTTTTCTGCATAGCTATTAACATGTGCGAATGATATTTGGATACAGGAAGGGTCAACATCTGCATTCGTCCTAGTGAACTAGAAAAACGCGTGAGATTAATTCATAAAGAGATGAGATTAATATGAATATATCATTGCTTGATAACAGCTAAATAGGAATGAATATTCAAAATTATTCTACCAATAAAGTTCATAATAAAAGAAAATTTATTTTTGTGTACCATCTGTTAAATTTAAGTTCAACTTTTAAAATTTTTTGAAATGTTTGGTTTGTGTGAATTTGTGATCGAGATTGTATGAAATGTACAATAACGTGGATCAAATTGTGAAGTATAAACAAGTTCAGGTGATAATCTATCTACATCCTACCCCCAACTGAAAATTGCGATGACCTCAGAAGTTCATTTGCAAAATAGATAGAGAGATATCACCTGATAAAGCAACGCAATAACCGTAGGCATCACAATCTGTAAATAAACATCTAATCTCCAAAAAAAAACAAGATCAAGAGAAAGATACACAGAAATAAATAAAAACATGATCCACATATAATAACAGAACCAATCACTGTAAAGATAAAACAATGAAAATGACAGAGCAGTGATAATAAAAAAACAACCAAACCAAACCACCCAACAAAACCAAATATCCACATAGAGTACCACATAACCAAAATCCAAAAGACAAAAGAGGATAGCAGAGAGATATAAATAAGAAAGAAAAGATACAACAAAACTCTCCGAACTCTCGTAAAGTCCAAACCTAAACATCATCTGCGACATCTGATAATATCTCTATCGGCGCAATGGGGGTATCCGCAACTCCACCCTCAACAATAGTATGAGCCGTCGCCGGGTCACTCTCAGTCACGACTGGAGGTGGTGGAAGTGGGGGCTCCGCAGAAGGTGTTGCCGCTGATGCTGATGGTGCAGAAGGGTCAGAATATGGTGGTGGTGCCTCAGAAGTGGGTGGATCGGCAGTAGGGTGCGCAGAAGGGGGAGTAGTGGTAGGTGGAGGTGTATGTAATGACTGGTCAACCCCCAACTGGATCAAGATGGCCTCCAGCAAAGTCGTCATGTGGTCGACTCGGCCCTAGAGTCTGATCCGAGCCTCTCTCTCCTCCAATAATAACGCATGAATAGTCGGGAGGGGCACGGATGAAGAAGACTCTCCCTGGGCCTGAGTTTGAGCCTGAGAGCGCTGTCTCAGCTCAAACTGTGCAATCTCATCCCGAAGATCAACCTCGTCATCAGAATCAAGCTCCTCAGCCTCTGTCGGCGTCCCTGAAGCTGCACCCTCTATATCGGTGCCATCAGCTCTCCTCCTCTTCTCTCCAACTTTCGCTTTCCCTTTACCCTTCCTCTTCCTCTTCTGAGCATCAGATCGGCGAGAAGCTGTCTCCCCAAACCGACTGCGAGCCTGAGAGGTCGCATCACCAGGTAAGGAAAGGAGACTAGCCTGCTCGATCACCCGATGAATAGCCCAAGCACCCTTCAAGTGCTTCTTGGCAGCAATGTAGCTGGTAGGATGCCTCATGAAATCAATATACAGGCGAGGCAAACAGACTGGTAACCCCGTCCCAATGGCATATAACACGTGCGCATACCAGGGTGCAATCTTCTCCCGGTAGGAGGTCCCCAAAAGGCAGTTGCTTAGGGCAAGGTGGAGCATATGATAATTATCGGTCAGATAAAAGTCAGGAACAAGGGATTTACCATCCCAGCTCGGTAACGCACCCCCAGTGAGCTCTCGGATGACAGCAGTCAGTAGGAGCACTGGCGTGCTAGCACGGTGTGGGCATACACAGTCGGGCACCTTCGGGACCCCTAGAGCAGCGGAGACGGTGGCCGGACTGAATACAATCTCCCTGCCATGAAAGAATGATCTGAGTGTGAACGCGGCATCTGGATCTCGAATCATCGTCGCACAGGCCGCGCGGATCCACGAAAGATTTACTCTCTTTGTCTGAGAGAGAAAATCGGACCAATGTGGCATGGCTCGAAGGCGGGCGAGATACCAAGGAGTAGTGAGCCAAGCTGTCTCTAGTGGTTGCTCAAGCATGACTGGTTTAGACTGAAAATATCGCGTAAACCATTGGCGTTCGGGAGTGTTTCTAAAACCGTGGTGCGGGACCGGGTCAGGAATAGCGAGGTCGAAGGGCTTCTCCCTGTGATACCCTGTAATAGGGTTCATTGTGAGGATCCTGAAATGGAAAAGGAAAAGAAACGATAAATGAAAACAGAAAACTAAAAAGAAAACAGAAAACTACCACTGTCATAGTTCGAGTGATCGAACTTTTCTCGATCGATCGAACAATAGTCTTTTTCGATCGCTTGAGCCTAGCTCGATCGATCGAGCACAGAGATGCGGCAACAACTGGAAAAACGAACGGGAAAGAAAAGAACACAAGGAAAAAAAAACTAAAAATTAAGATAAAATGGTCTTAGGACCAATGGGGAGCACCCCCACAAGATTCGAACGAAAATGGGAAAGAGGGGGTGGCTCGGGGCCTTACCTCGAGATATGTGCAGAGGGAGGGGTTGATGATGACGAAGAGGATGAGTGGAGGGACCAAGGGCTCTCAAAAATGGTGTGAGAGATGGGGGTTGTGAGAATCGCCCATGTCGCCTCTGTCGCCGAGCGCTCGAAGGAGGAGGGAATGAAGAGAGACTGATGGAAGTGTACGCAAGACGCCTCGTTTAAATACAAGTATCGATCGATCGAGATAGTTCGATCGGTCTAATCTTTGATCGATTGAGGCCTTTTCAAGCAATCGAGTATATGAAAATCGTCGATCGATCGGGGAGTGTTCGATCGATCGAAATTGAAAATTCCAAGACAACACAGAATGGAAAAATTAAGTACCCCCAACTGACCCAAGTTATTTTGGACATACAGTAGAATGATACAACAGTGCATTGACAGGACATGTAAGCCAAAAATGCATCCTCATAATAGAAAATTTGTAATTTTTATATAAATAAAACTTTATAATAGCATCCATATTGCAAAATTATTGCCCCCACTTGGTATTTAAGACCTTATTCAACTAAAGAAAACTAAAATAAAACTAACACCAATAAAATTTTTGTCTAGGATTACACTTCAATTGATAATAGAAAGATCAATGACTGAATACAATTGAAGTGATCACTACTCTTCGAGCAAGAAAATTTCTTCTTCCACCATTGCTTCATTCTCCGCTAAAACTTCGCATGTGGATTCTAAACTTGATGATTCCCTTTCCCAGAATAGTCGGAAAGCAGCAAGGACATCATCGAGCAAGTCTGAAGTCTCTAAGGAATTGAAAGCCCATGCAAGAGGTGATCCCGTTGGAGACAAGGATAACGGAGTGCAACAGTGCAACGGACTGTCCTCTTGCGGCGGAGTGCCCGAGGGCCATATGTAGGGCCCAAAGCCATGAACCAGTGATGTGGAAGATAAAGAGGCGGGAACGGTGGATTCATAGTGACAATCCTGACAAAAGGAAAAACAAAACGAAAACAAAGAAAAGAAAAGAAATTAAATAAAAACAAAAGGCAAAGACAACAGAAGAAAAAAAAACTAAAATGAAGAAAACAAGAGAAAGACAAGTGACAACAAGGTAACCTCACTATTGCCATGAGACACCCATGCACACTGGCAGGTAATGGGCATTGAAGCCGGAACAGCAAATAACTCATGTGCACATAAATGTAGGGAACCACTTCAATGACAAGGAAGTCATCAACAAAAATGAATACAACATTGTGGTGTTCGGGCACCACATCCTGTAGGTCTTCTTCGTCCCATAGTTCCCATATGGAGTCATTCTCCCACTGCTCTAAGAGAGCATCATCCACTTCTCCAACAAAATACCCTTCAGGTTCTCCTTCTTCTCCAGAGAGGTCCATATGCTCGAACGGGTTAATTTAGAGAAGAGCAGGATTGTAAGGGATGTATCCAAAGGCCAGATCCACTACGTCATCCGCCCCCGGACCTTCATAGGAAGATAAGAAGAACGCTATCTCATCAGCAGTCCAAGGGGGATTCGGATATTCTGAATCAGCCCAAGACCCAATTGAGTGGACATCATCATCTCTCATATTGAACAGCCTGCATGGGAGAGATAATATGAAACAGCAGATTAGAATCGAAATCACTTGCAGAAAAAGAAATAAAAATAGAAGACAACAAAAGTAAAGGTATACAACAACAACGTGGAGAAAACGCTTAATGTTTGGGATCAAGAGTAGTTGGGTTCATCCAGTTGGATGAACTCAGCCTCTCTTTGGAAATTCTCCAAGAACGGTTTTAGCCTTTGGCCATTGACCTTGAAAACTGCATCATTCTTGGGGTTTATCAGCTCGACTGCCCCATGTAGAAAGACAAATTTGACTATGAATGGTCCTGTCCACCTAGATCGGAGTTTGCCTGGGAAAAGGTGGAGGCGAGAGTCGTACAGCAAGACTTTCTGCCCCGGCTCGAATGATTTACGACAAATAGTTCTATCGTGGCGAGCCTTCAACCTTTCCTTGTGTAATCGAGCATTGTCGTATGCATCTCGACGTATTTCTTCCAATTCAGCCAATTGGAGTTTTCGAAGATGCCCTCCCTCTTTAATATCAAAGTTCAATGAGCGTGTTGCCCAATAAGCTTTGTGTTCGATTTCGACAGGGAGGTGACATACTTTCCCGTATACTAGCCTGAATGGGGACATCCCTAGGTTCGTTTTGTATGCAGTACGGTATGCCCATAGTGCATCAGTCAGTTTATATGCCCAATCGTTTCTGTTGAAACTAACCGTCTTTTCGAGAATATGCTTGATTTCTCGGTTAGCCAACTCTGCTTGCCCGTTTGTTTGTGGATGGTAGACGAGAGCGATTTTGTGGTTGACCCCATATTTCCTGAGGAGTGACTCCAAAGGCCCATTGCATAAATGCTTGCCTTGGTCACTTATTAGGGCTTTCGGGGTTCCAAAACGCGATAGAATATGTTCCTTAAGAAAGGACATCACCGTTTTGTGGTCATTGCGTCTTGTTGATATCGCTTCTACCCACTTTGATATATATTCCACAGCGACGAGTATATATTCGCAGTTATTTGATTTAGGAAACGGGCCCATGAAGTCTATGCCCCAACAATCGAATATTTCAATCGTGATAATGGGGGTTAAGGGCATAGAGTTCCTTTTTGAAATTGTACCAAGCTATTGACAGTGTTGGCACGTTTTGCAGAAAGCGTAGGCATCTTCAAACAAGGTGGGCCAGTAGAAACCGCTATGTAAAACTTTTTGTGCGGTCTTTTGTGATGCGAAATGGCCACCGCATGCCTCAGAATGGCATAATGCTAAAATGACGGTTATATCCTCATTTGGAATGCAACGTCTGATGACCTGATCAGCACAATACTTAAATAAGTACGGGTCATCGAAGAAGAAATGACTTGCGAAAGAGAGGAACCGCTTCTTGTCTTGATTTGACCAATGTCCAGGAGTCTCTCCCATAACCAGATAGTTTACTATATCTGCATACCAGGGTAGAGCGGACACAGTCATCAGTTGCTCATCTGGGAATTCGTCCTTTATCGGTATGGGTTCAGTATTGTCAACAAACATTAACCGAGATAAATGGTCCGCAACCACATTCTCTACACCCTTTTTGTCTTTGATTGTGATATCGAACTCTTGGAGTAGGAGTATCCAATGAATTAGCCTTTGTTTCGCATCCTTCTTAGATAACAAGTATTTGAGGGCCGAGTGGTCTATAAAATAGACGATTGGGGACCCTATCAGATATGACCTGAATTTATCCAGAGCGAAAACTATCGCCAGTAGCTCCTTTTCAGTAGTTGTATAATTCATTTGAGCTTCATTAAGTGTACGACTGGCGTAGTAGATTACGTAAGGCTTTTTATCCTTCCTCTATCCTAGTACTGCGCCAATAGCGTAGTCACTAGCATCGCACATTAACTCAAAAGGCAAACTCCAGTCGGGTGCCTGTATTATCAGTGCAGAGGTAAGGTGTTCTTTTAGTGCGACAAAAGATGTTTGACAATTTTCCGACCATTCGAATGGCATGTCTTTCGCTAATAGTTGACACAGTGGCCGGGAAATTGCACTAAAATTTTGGATAAAGCCACGATAGAATCCCGCATGTCCCAGAAAGGATCGAATATCTCTGACTGTACGAGGGACAGGTAAGTTCGAGTTTATATCTACTTTTGCTTTATCGACTTGGATACCTTTATCAGAAATGATGTGTCCGAGGACAATTCCCTTGGTCACCATGAAGTGACATTTTTCCCAGTTTAGTACTAGGTGTTTGTCCTCGCATCTAGCTAGCACACGTTCCAGATTGTCTAAGCAGTTTTCGAAACTATGGTCGAACACAGAGAAATCATCCATAAATACTTCAAGAATTTGCTCGACCATGTCACTGAAAATACTCAACATGCATCGCTGAAATGTAGCAGGTGCATTGCATAGCTCGAAAGGCATACGTCGGTAGGCGAAAGTACCGAACGTACACGTGAAGGTTGTTTTCTCCTGATCTTCAGGAGAAATTTCTATCTGGTTGTAACCGTTGTATCCGTCTAGAAAGCAGTAGCATTTATGACCCGCCACTCGTTCTAGCATTTGATCCATGAATGACAATGGAAAATGGTCTTTTCGGGTCACAGTATTCAGCTTTCGATAATCAATACACATCCGCCATCCGGTGGGGACGCGTGTTGGTACTAATTCGCCATCTTTATTTGGAATAACTGTTATACCTGCCTTTTTAGGCACCACTTGGGTCGGACTGACCCAGGGGCTATCAGAGATAGGATATATAATCCCAACATCGAGTAGTTTTAATACTTCCTTTTTGACTACTTCTTCCATGTTGGGATTCAGACGCCTTTGCATTTGTCGCGAAGGTTTAGCGTCTTCCTCCAAATAAATTTTATGGGTGCATACGGACGGGCTTGTGCCTTTGAGATCGGCAATAGTCCATCCCAATGCTCCCTTATGTTGTTTTAGCATCAAAATTAACTTACCCTCTTGTTCAGCATTCAAAGTTGATGATATTATGACAGGGTAAGTCTTTTCAGTCCCTAGGAAAGCGTATTTGAGCTCTTTTGGAAGCTCTTTTAATTCCAATTCGGGGAACTGAAAATTTGATGGCATCACTAGTTTTGTCTTTGGAGGTAGTAGTTCATATGGTGTTACCCACATGCATTCAGCTCTATCCTCCTCTTTCGTTTCCATCATGAGGCACGTGTGATTTAAAGCAGACTCCAATGGAGTAGAGTCTTTAGGTTGATAGATAGCATCGAATTGTGACACAACTACCTCCAAAGGATCTTTATAGTCAATAACATCTTCCTCGTCCTCGATGACTGTCTCAATGTAATTAACTTCTTCCTCATCTTCGTATTCTTCAGGTCTAGGATTGGAGAAGATTTTTATGGTTGCAGTCATGTTTCCGAACACAATAGTCATTGTACCACTTCTTATTTTTATTGAGGCATCAATTGTGTTTAGAAATGGACGTCCAAATATCACCGGGATTTGTGTACCTGGGTTAGACACAGGTTCGGTGTCTAAAATTACAAAATCGACCGGGAAGACAAATGAGTCTATCTGCACAAGGACGTCTTCCAACACTCCTCTCGGGTATTTGACCGACCTATCTGCCAATTGTAATGCAACTCGGGTGGGTTTGTATTCGCCTAGCCCTAGTTGTTTATAGACTGAATATGGCAGAAGGTTGACGCTTGCTCCTAGGTCGAGGAGTGCGTTGTCTATTCTTTGAGTCCCAATTTGACATGAGACAGTGGGAGTACCGGGGTCTTTGAGTTTCGGAGGCAATTCATTTTGGATGATTGAGCTTGCTTGGCAAGCAACGTAAGCGTGTTTCTTCACACTTTGCCTCCTCTTGACCGTGCATAAATCTTTAAGATATTTCGCATAAGCCGGTACTTGTTTAATCGCATCAAGGAGTGGGAGGTTTATTTTTACTTGTTTAAATAATTCCATGAACTCTTGATTCTTTGTCTCATTTCTGGGTTTCTTAAGCCTTTGAGGGTAAGGCGTAGGGAAGGGGCATCTCGGTAATTCGTCAGGCATCTCGGTAATTCGTCATTAACGGGCTCCTTTCTGGGCCTTCTCTCAACTTCTTCCACTTTTTTAGGAGCTTCAGTGTTTGTTCCTAAAGGTTCATTACTAGTAGTTGGCTCCTCTTCTTGAGTAGAAGGTTTGTTTGCATTGACCACTTCGTCTTCCTCGTACTCTTTGGGAGTAGAGAGAAGCATGTTTAGCCCTATAATCTTGCCGCTCCTTAGGGTAGTTACGGCTTTAGCTTGTTCATGATTAGGGGGACCGTTGTTGTATCCCTTAGGGTTTTGAAGTGGTTGGGCAGGAAATGTTCCACCCAATCCCTCTTGTCGTGCATCCATCCTATCTAACATCACAGACATTTTATTCATCATTTAAATTAATTATTGCGTTAAGTTGATGTTAGAGAGAGGATCTTCCTTTTGCACCTTTTTGTACGGTGGCACGTACACATTAGCCTGTTGATTATTAGAGGGTTGCACTTGGTTGTAATTATTAGGTCTATTTTGATTGCACGGCTGGGACTGCCTATTGTATTGCCCTTGATATTAGTTATTATTGTAGGGCTATTGTTGATGATGTTGATTTTGGGTCCCAGCATCATTTTTCCAATCAAAACCAGGGTGATTCCATCGATTGTTATTGTTTTGTAAATTATTGTTGTTATAGGAATTCCCTGTCCCCCTATACCCTTGCATGGCATTCATTTCCATGGGGGGTTGTTCTTGAAAATACGGCACTTTAGGACAATATTGAGTGGTATGTCCCAACATATTGCATGTGCCGCATGGTTCTTCAGGCAAATTCTGCCTCGAACTTCCTCCTTTTATGCCTAACTCCTCTACTTTCTTTGCTAGTTCTTCGTATTTAGTCATGAGGTGATCTTAACTGTTTAGTTGGTATAAGCTTTTCTCTTCTACACAGAATATCTGTGCGAGTGAGACATCATCAAAATTCGACCATTCATGAGCGTATTCGGCCAACCAATCGAAATGGGCTTCAGCCTCTTCGGTGTTTTTACGGAGAAATGGGCCTGAACTCATGGTTTCCACCAACTTTTTCGTTTCACCATTCAACCCATGATAAAAGTAGCTGATAGTTCGCCATTTCTCAAACCCATGGTGTGGGCACGAGAGAAGAAGATCTTTGAAACGTTCCCAAGTTTGAGTGAAGGTTTCATTGCTCTTTTGTTTATAGGAATTAATTTGGCGTTGAAGGTCAGTGGTCTTGCGAGTTGGATAGAATTTCTTTAGAAATGCAGTGTTCATCGCTTGCCAGGTGAAGATTGAATTGGGTTTTAAGGTGAGTAACCACGCCTTTGCTTTATCCTTCAAGGTGAAAGGAAATAGCATTAGACGTGTCACGTCCACAGGACAATTCTGTGAGAATGTTTTGCAAACATCCTCGAAGTCCTTGACATGTAAGTACGCCTTCTCACTTTCCATCCCATGAAAGGTGGGAAGAAGTTGGATCATCCCATTGCGAAATTGAAATTCGCCAGCGTGTGGTGGGATTAGAATGCAAGAAGGCGTAGGTGCGTGTTCTGGTTGCATGAGATCGCACAAAGGTCGTAGTGCCTCATCAAGTGGTGCAACCATATTATCACCATGTTCACTTTGATTATCACCCATTGATTCAGTAGGAGTAGCTACAGGGTTAACAGAACTAGAGGAATCTGATAAGTAGAGTGGATTTTCAAAAATTCCTTCAATGGAATTGTTGGACATGAACGAAGAGAGTTCCTAAGGAGAGTGTTTTACCTAAGGAACTAAAAGAAAAAGAAATTAAAAACAGAAATAGATGAAGAGAGATTGAGGTAACCTAAGTATTAACTCGTCGCCTTCCCCGGCAACGGCGCCAAAATCTTGACACGGAAATAATTTGTGTGCGCTTGTGTGCTATACCCAAGTGTAGGTAATCGTGCAAGTAGTAAACTGGATTAAGTCCAGGTCGATCCCACAAGGAAGGATGAGAATTAAATTACCTAGATTAGACTCTAATAGAAACGAAAATTCAATGTTTTAAAAAAAGTATAGAACACAAAATTCTACGATTAACAACTATTAAAATTAAAAGCAATTAAACTATCTTAAACTAATGATTAACTAGCTAAAACAAGATTTGAAAACAGTTTTTTTCTTAATAAAGGGAAATGGTGGGATCACGCGAATCCACTGTGACCTAGCCGTCTACCATGCAATTGCAATTTAAGCTCGATGGAGTAGCTCTTCTACAATATTCCATACTTTTCTAAAGATATAGAATCAATAGCCCTTTCATGATCGGGACTATATCATCTCAATTAAGTTTGAAATACATGAAAGCGGTTTAATTCAATAGTTAAGACTCGCACCTACAATGGTGTTAGCATTGAGGGTGGTTTGCAAAATGTATTGACAGAAAATGCCTTAAGGCCTTAAGTTCAAAGACTGTTTTGACAAACTGAGCATTCGGGGACCGTTTGATGACAAATCATTAAAACAGAAAGTCTTGGAATACTGTATTAGGTGATCTCAAGAATCAGAGAGTTCGATCGATCGACGCGCTTTCGATCGATCGACAATCGTCATCCCTCGATCAATCTAAAATCCTTAGATCGATCGACAAAATCTATGTATCGATCGACAAAATCTATGTATTGATCGATCGAAATAACTTCGATCGATCGAACACATATATTATCCTGGTGCATGGCAAAGGCTAGAAATCACAGTTTCATTGAGATTTCCCAACCTAGGACTACTCAGACATGGTCTGGAGTGTCTCAGATGAAATTTAACGTAAAGATTCATTAAAGTGTCCTTTGATTGTGAGTTTTTCATTAAAACTATGAAATCGTATGATTTTAAATTGTCTAGCATGCAATCCTACGAGATTACGAATTATACTATGAATAACTAAGTGCAGAATGTAAATAAGACAATAACTCAGTAACCTGGAACGAAGAACTCGTGTTAAACTATAAGAATCCAAGCTAACAATGTAAAAGCTTGAGTAAAAACCTACAAAACGAGAAAAATATCTTTCTTCTCTATCAAAACTGATAAAAAGTAAGTGGGCTTCCTCTTAGACGCTTACAAAATGAATATATATAGCAGAGACCTAATGCTAGGGTTGAAACTCCGTCTTTTGCTGCGTTCGCGTATTCTGATAAAAGGCATGTTCGATCGATCGAAATACTATCGATCGATCAAAATTCTGGAATCTTCTATCGCTTAAACAACCTTAGATCGATCGAAACCTAGATCGCTTGAGGGGACCCCGATCGATCGAGATGCAATTTTCAGCTTTGAATTGTCTTCATTGAAGCCAAGCACTTCCTTTTTATCCTGTTCAACCATTTGTTTACACAGCGACAGTATTCTGCACGAATTACAGCTAAAACACACAACTTAACATAGATTAATCATAATGTGTAGAAATTGGTATTGTAATTCAAACTGCAGATATATGAAGGAATTGTGAACTAAACTAGTGTATTTTCTTCTTTTAGCGTGGTTGTATTTTACAAATACCCCCGCTTGTCAAATACTTTAGCTAAGTTGTATATTCGCGAGATTATGAGACTACATGGTATTCCAGTTTTTATTGTTTCAAATAGAGATAGCAGTTTTACATCGAAGTTTTGGAGAGCCTTGCAAGAAGTAATGGGTACCAAATTACATTTCAGTACCGATTTTCATCCTTAGACCGATGGTCAATTGGACAGAGTAATCCAGATTTTGGAAGACATGTTTCATTTATATCTACATGATTTTTAGGGTGATTGGGAAGACCATTTTCCATTGATTGAGTTTGCATATAATAATAGTTTTCAGTCAAGTATTAGAATGGCTCTTTATGAAGCTTTGTTTGGTTGTGTATATCGTTCATAGATTAGTTGGATGGAAGTCGGAGAAAGAATAATTGAAGGGCCGAAAATTGTATAACAGACAACAGACAAGATAAAGGTGATTCGACAACAGTTACGAACATCTCAGAGTAGGTATAAGAGTTATGCTGACAAGCGTAGGTGACTGTTGGAATTTGATGTGGGTGATTTAGTGAATTTGAAGGTGTCACCTTCAAAGGGAATTACTAGATTTGGGAGATACAAAAAACTTAACCCGAGGTACGTAGGACCTTTTGAGATCATTGGGAGAGTTGGACCCGTAGCGTATCGTCTAAACTTGCCGAATGAATATGCCCAAGTTTACAACGTATTCCATGTATCACTGCTACGAAAACATTTGGCGGAAGAAAGAGATCAAGTAATGACTCCGACACCAAATGAGAGTTAGAGCGATTTGACGTATGTTGCGTATCCAGTAGAGATATTGGATAGGAATGATAAAGGTTTACGAAATAAGGTGACATCAAAAATGTAAGTGTTATGGCGTAGCTATATAACAAAAGAGATGACATGGGAAATAGAGGAGGAGATGCGTACTCGGTATCCGCACCTTTTTGATACATGAAGTACAAGTTTGGGGACATACTTCTTTTAAGGGAGAGAGTATTATAACACCCGCATGTGTGTTATTGCATTTCATTACATAGTCATGCATGATAATGTGATGTGACGTGTCTTATGACACCGGTGTAAGTGAGTTTTGACTCACGAGTTGATTTGGATGTTTGTGTCAGAGAATCCTCTGAGACAATGTGCAGTGAGTGTTTTGTTGTTGCGACGTCTCTCCGAGATTGAGACAGTCATTGTGGAATACATTAAATGTTTATCCGAAAATAAATGTTTACTTGTGTATTTCACTATCTGTATTATTTCTGGTTTAGGATATATTTCTGTTGTTAATTTTAGTATCCTGGTGAGGAAGAATTAACACGCTATTAATTTGAGAGGCTAATTAGTAATTTTGTAAAATTATGTGAGACTGCGTTTTAGCAACTAAACGGAACTTAGACGAAAACTTTTATAATTTTTAATTTTAACTCGTGAAGCTATGAATTAGCTGTGTAGAAAATTTCGGAGACTGGTTAGGAGTTTTGAAAACTCGTGGGGAGATAAACACAATTTTTAAAAGTATTGCCTATATATCGATAGAGATGACTTTAGATATTTACATAATTTTCTAAACCTAAAGCAAGAGGAGGCCAAAAGGGGGGATTTGAAGCTTAGAGCTTTCTGACACTAAACGACAACCTTCTGTCCGATTGTTTTCTCTCAGATTTCATATTCGAGCTCCTAGAGGTAAGAGCTTTGTTTTGATATATGTTAGGACTTGTTTGGTTAAGTTTTCCAAAAACTCTTTTTCTATAATTTTTCATAAAAGTTGATAATTGAAATTCTAATCGATAGGAATTGTACTAGAAGGATTACTGCACGATCTTTGTGCTTGGATTTTCTTTTGATCGAATTATAGGAGTGTTATTCGGAGGTGAATGATTCAACTATGTTTTTAGAATGATTTCTCGGCATGTATTCATGCTTTGTATAAAAAGCATGTGTTAGTTTATAGATACATATTGTTTAGTTCATATTGGGCGATTATATTGATAAGTAGGCCCAATAGCACAGTGAAATGTTTCAATTTCCGAAAGTATGGTGATATGTGAATTGAGTATGTTGAGTTGTTATTTGGGTCAAAGGAGCACGTGGTTACCAAGCCATCTTATGGAGCCGATATAGGCATTAAGGCCGCACGATTGAAGAAAAGAATCATGGGTCTTACCTTTTCGCGTTGACTTACTGGTGAGGAGTCACATATTAGGAGTATGGAACATACACGAGAGACTCCGAAGACAAGTATGAAATGTAGAGATGTGAATGCGTTCATGTTTATCATTCATGTGCATATGTTGTTTTATTCTCTAAGCGTTAGCTTAAACAAATTGAACATGTGTGGTTATTCATATAACCATTTTAGGTGTTAATGGCGGTAAGGAATCGCAAAAGTGAGCACGTGGGCTGGGAGTTCACTTAGAGGGCGACTTATCATGTTAATTCTATAGTTTTGGAAATGGAAGTGTTGTAATAAGAATTTTATGACTTTTAGCTATGTTTAACTTAGAATCATCGAATGGATTCTTATTGTGTAATAGATAGAAATCTCTTGTAATGATGTTTTTACAATACTTCAATCTAGTTAAGGTCACTTCAGTGTGAGTTTGGAGTGTGTGTTTGGTCCTTAGTTGATTTCATAAAACCTTTAACTTGGAAACTCTGCAGAAAGGGGCTGCTGCTAAAAAACCGTCGACTATTCCGGGAGTCAGTCAACTGGACCCCTGTTTTAAGTAAAATCTCCCTTCATTTTTTTAGGATTTCAGCCACTAATGGGTTTGACTGAAAGGGAAGAGCTGCCAAAGCAGAGAGAAGGAAAACAAATCGCCATTACAGCCATTAATGGGTCCAAGGTGACGATACATGAGCTCCAAAGAACCTATTAGGAGCAAAAAGAAGCAGAACGCAAGACCAACGCAGAAACAGCCCGGTCAACCACTGACAGTCTGATTGCTGATCTACGATACCAACTTAATCTAATTGAACAAGGCCTCTGCCCAAGCTGCAAGGCAGATATCAAGAAGGCAGCCTCTAGCCCAAGCAAGAGGCCAAGAGCAAGAGAGCATAGCCCGAGAAGGTCTGTGCACCAAAGACTTTCGTTTCCTAAGCAAGGTCAGGTTAAGCTCGAATGGTAACCAAAGTCCATGCCGCAACCGGTAAACGACCTTGTGGGTTCAAGCCATGTAGGAGGAAAGCGACATCAGCCACGACCAAGGATGACCACATCAGACAAGGTCGCGACTTCGGACATCCGCTCTAGAATTATACTACCACCAAGGGTAAATGATGGAAGGTGGTACCAAGCGGAACACCCCAAATTTCCCGCTGAGCCGAGATATAGTAAGTCCCAATAAAGGAGGTTACAGAGGGCTAGAAAAACTGAGAAAGAAAGGCAGTACTGGGAGGATCGGCCATATAATCCTCCAAGGTTTCTTGGCCCGTATATGACCGATGACCAGCATCAATTAGCTGACGAGCCCATGTTTGACAAGAAAGCTGGTAAAGGAGCGATACATGCTACTGAGCGCCTAAAAGAAGCCTTTATATGGGAGAAGCGGCAGGAAAGATGCAAGCCCGAATCAGACAGCATGGACGTTGAAACCGATGAAGACTTTTCAGAATCGGATGCAACGCTAATTCAATTCGGATCCATCCCTGTAAGTTTATCTTCTAACATGGTTTTCACTCTGCCCATGTCTTTTAAGGCCAAGCCAGATCAACCTTCGGCTATGGAAGGAGATGTAACGGAGGGCTTGACCAGAGAGTCGACCACAATAGAAGACATATTCTGGAACAGTGGAGAGACCGTTAAACCCAATGTGGTGGAGCCATAAGCAAGAATGTGGACGCCACCGATGTGCAGTCTAATCGGCCAAAGATCACCATTTTGAGGCTGAAAGGACATCTAACCGAAGAAGGGCTAAAGCCTGCTGGACCAGTCAGAGTTGTGTTTGAGAAACCAACTTACCAGATGTCCCAGCACTTGAAGCCACTATATGGGAAAGGACACATCGAGGGAGTCCCGATAAATAGAATCCTGGTTGATGGCGGATCAACCATCAACATTATGCCTTAGATAATGTTGCGAATCCTTCACAAGTCCGAGTCGAAACTGATTTTGACCGAAATGAATGTTCAAAGCTTCACTGGAACACCTTCAAGAACCAAGGGCATCCTTCCTCTAGAATTGACTGTGGGCAGCAAAATGGTCATGACTGCTTTCTTAATCGTAGATACATCGGCCGCGTATAATGCATTATTAGGCCGAGACTGGATACACCCAAACTATTGCATCCCCTCCACACTCCATCAATTGTTGATTTTTTGGAGGGGCGATGAGGTAGAAGTTGTTAGGGCAGATACAAAGCCATTTGTAGCCCGAGTGCAAACGGCCGATGCAGTCTTATATGAAGATGATATCAGGCCAGTAAATTAATAAGCTGTGGCAAATTAGGCAAACCAAATGCAACCACATTCCGTAAAGGAATCTTACCAGACTTGAAGTCTGGTTACCACAATCTCAGTCGGACAAAAGAGTCAAGACCGATTGAGATTAATGAGCAAGGAGACATCGATGGATCCACAATCGATTGAGGTTGAGAGACAGCTGGCTCTAAAGGCCAGCATGGCCAGATGGTATGCATATCTAGCCGATAGAAGATTAGAAATCGGCCCTGTTGATGGAATGATTAATCAGGCCAATTGTATCTATGAAAAAGAAACGCCAAGGGAGGAAGAGATTCAAATGGATGAACTGGAAACGGCAACGGCCAAGCTCGATGATTTGAAGGTCGACGTACAAGACCCACTGTTGGAGGCCGACCTAGGCAATGAAGGAAAGCACAAGCCTACATATGTAAGTCAGGTGCTCGAGCCACAATTTCAGGCCGAGATCATTCCTCTCTTATACAAATAACGGGGTTCAGGCCATTAAAATAGCTTCCCCGACACATGTCGCCCAAAGTTATGCTGAAGGTGAAAGAAGAATTGAGAGGCTTTTGGGGGCTGGTTTCATTCGGACTGCCAGGTACGTGGAATGGGTGTCAAATGTAGTTCCAATGGTAAAGAAAAATGGGAAGCTGAGTGTTTGTATTGACTTCAGGAACCTAAACCTAGCTACCCCAAAAGATGAGTATCCCATGCCCATGGCCGATCAGCTGATTGATGCGGCCGCCAAACATAAAATATTATCCTTTATGGACGGGTACTCGGGGTACAACAAGATCTACATCGCCGAAGAGGATGTCCCGAATACTGCTTTTCGGTACTCGGGGGCAATTGGAACCTTTGAATGGGTGGTCATGCCTTTCGGTCTAAAGAACGCTGGTGCCACCTATCAACGGGCGATGAATTCAAATTCCATGACATAATCGGACGTTTCATGGAGGTCTACATTGATGATGTGGTGGTAAAGTCAGGAGATAACGTCGATCATTTGAGAGACTTGGAGAAAGTATTTGAAAGAATGGGGGCTCACAAACTTAAGATGAACCCCCTCAAATGTGCTTTCGGCGTCTCAGCGGGGAACTTCCTAGGCTTCCTGGTGCACCAAAAAGGGATAGAGGTTAACAAGAACAAGGCTCGAGCTATCCAGGCAGCAAAGCCACCAGCTAATAAGAAAGAGCTTCAAAGGCTACTCAAGCAGATCAATTTCCTGAGAAGATTTATACCCAATTGTGCAGGTAAGACCTAAGTATGGACCCCACTATTGAAGATCAAGACCGATGAAGAATTCAAGTAGAAAGACAGCCATCAACAGGCCTTTGAGGGAATTAAACAATATTTGTCAACTTCTCCAATATTAATGCCACCCAAGGGTAGGTACCTTAAATTGTATATATCGGCCTCGGACTGCTCCATAAGAAGTATGTTAGCTCAAGACAATGAGCAAGGAAACGAGCAGACCGTTTATTATTTAAGTAAAATATTAACTCCAATCGAGCAGCGCTATGCGCCGATTGAGAAATTATGCTTGGCATTGTATTTTTCATCACAGAAGTTAAGAACGTATATGCTGCTTGTTTCCATTTACATTATATGTCAAACTGATGTGATAAAGTATATGTTGTCAAGACCTATTATAAGAGGCCGAATTGGAAAATGGACCTTGGCCTTGATAGAATTTTCCATCCAATACCGATCACAGCAATTGGTCAAAGGCCAGGCCATAGCCAATTTTTTGGCTGATCACCCAGACCTTACTGGTTTGGGAGATTCTCTACTAGCACCCAAGATATTAAGTACGTCCTTGGTCCCTTGGACGTTGATTTTTTATGGTTCCAAAAATCAGGAAGGTGCTGGGGCAGGTGTGGTCATTATATCACCCAAGTATAAGAGGACTAAAATGTTGTTTCGGCTCAATTTCAAGTGCACCAACAATCAGGCCGAATATGAAGCACTTATTATCGGACTAGAGATACTCCTTCAAATGGGGGCATCGTCTGTGCGCATAAAGGGAGACTCAGGGCTGGTGATCAGACAGATATCTGGAGAATTCCACATAAAAAGTTGGGAACTATGCCCATTTCACTCTGTGGCCACTCAGCTCATGGAGGCATTTGACGATATTAGTGTGAGTTATATCCCGAGGTCCACAAATACCGAGGCCGATAAGCTGGAAAAAATAGGATCGGCCTCGTCTTCTTGAAAGAACTTAGAAGACCATGTTATCAAGGTTCATGTCCGGTCGCTACCATCTGTGGCAATAAGGGGTTGGTACATGGCAACCAATTCGGTCTTAGCAGAGGACGATGATTGGAGTATCCCTATCATTGAGTACCTAAATCACCCAAACGTTAGGGTGGACCGAAAAACCAAACTGTTTGCCATCCGATTCGTGGTACTTGATGGGGAATTGTTCAAAAACCCTATCAGAGACGATGTGATCTTAAGGTGTTTAGGCAATGCAGGTGATGGCCGAGGTGCATGAAGGGATCTGCGGGGCTCATTAGGCCGGTACCAAGATGAAGTGGCTCTTGAGAAGGTTCAACTATTATTGCCTAGGCATGCTGAAAGATTGTATCAGCTATGCAAAAGGATGTCAGGCTTGTCAGAAGCATGGCCCGATTCAAAGAGTATCGGCCAAAGAACTTCAACCTATAATCAAGCCATGGCCGTTCAGAGGATGGGCCATGGATTTGATTGGCAAAATCCTTCCCCCTTCATCAGACCAGCACTGTTTTATTATAGTAGCTACGGACTACTTTACCAAGTAGACCGAAGTTATACCCTGCAGGACGGTGACCCAAGCAATAGTGATTAAATTCATCGAAGAGCACATAATCCACCGTTTCGGTCTCGCATAAACTATTACGGCCGATCAAGAATATTCGTGTTTACTGGGACCGAAACGTCGGCCTTCGCAAAACGCAGAGGAATTACAAATCCTCAATTCCACTCCATACTATGCTCAGGTCAACGAACAGGCCGAGTCAACAAACAAGATCTTAAAGGGAATTATTGAGAAGATGATAGGTGAAAACCCTAGGGAGTGGGACAAGCTATTATCAGAAGCCCTGTGGGCCTATCAGTCATCAAAAAGGTCCAGTATTGGAGTTACTCTGTTCATGCTTACCTACGGACATGACGTTATGCTACCTATGGAGGTCACGATCCGATCGGCCAGAAGGGCATTACAAAATCAGCTTGAGCCCGCTGAATACACAGAGGCAATGATAGCTGAGTTGGAAGCGCTTAATGAAGCAAGGCTCACGGTGACACGACTAAAATGTTGTGCGATCTTATGCAACACCCAAGTGTAGGTGATCGTGCAAGTAATATAGTACTGGAAGTCCAGGTCGATCCCACAGGGAAGGAATAGGAAGAAAATATACTAAATTACAACCTAAAAAAAAGAAAAGATCATAAAGGAGTGGAAATCTAACGAATCCTAATTAATTAAATTAAACTAGACAATAAACTAAAGCTTATAGAAACATAACTAATAAAATAAATAATTTAAAGGTGTTGGAAATACGAGAATCCACATTGATCCTAACCATCTACCATGCATACTCATTAACTTTCGATGGAGTTCATTCCTTTTCAGTATTCCGTATTTTTCTAAAGATATAGAATCAATAGCCCTTTTATGACCGGGACTATATCATCACAAGTGATTTAAAATACTTGAAAGACGGTTTAAAACAATGGTTATTACTTGTACTCTAAATGGTGTTAGCATTCAAAGTGGTTTTCAAAAGTCATTGAAGAAAATGCCTTAAGGCTTTAAGTTCTAAAAACTGTTGTGACAAACTGAGCTTATTGGGATAATTTGATGACAGATTTCTAAAACAGAAAGTCATAGAATACTTAAAAGAATCATCTCAGGATTTAACATGTTCGATCGATCGAAGCGCTCTCGATCGATCGGACAGCGTCATCATTTAATCGATCAAAATGTCTTTGATCGCTTGACTATGGCTCAGGTTCGATCGATCGAAATACCTTCGATCGATCGATCGAGCCCAAGGTTTCTAAAGATTGCATGGCAGAGGTTGGGAATCAATGTTTCATCACATATTCCCAACGTCTAAACTATGAAAACATGATTAACTAATACAGAAATAACAAAACATAGCAATCATTAACATCTGAAGAAATAAACAATCAAATAAAGAAAAAGGAGAAGAAATACCTAAAGATAATATGAATATAACTTGTAATCAACATCAATCTTGAGTTTAAAAATGGAAAAGGAGGAAGAAAACTTGAATTTAACCTAATCTACACCTAATGTAACCCTAAAACTACCCTAAAACTGCTATTTTCTGCGTTCTGGAGCGTCCTCCCTTCGTCTGGCGTCAAAACGACTTATATATAGGGTTCTTGCAGAGTTTACGCAACTTTTGGGTGAATATGAAGTTCAATGGATCGAGCTTAGTTCGATCGATCGAAGGTTCGATCGATTGAACTCTCCTCAATCGATTGAACTCTCTGATTTTGACAGCTCTATACACTGATGGGAGAATGGCTATAACTTTTCACTCGGACCTCGGATTGACCTCCCATTTATGGCCACGCGACCATAACCCAAAGATCTACATTTTATATTTCTAGGAAAATATTCCAAATCTGAAGTCTTCATTGTCAAAATTGGCGTTTTGTCAGCTGCTTCTATTGTTCTATCCACCAGAATCACTTTTCTTTAGCTCCACTTCATTGATTTACATCCTAATACCTATAAAATAATGCAAAAACATATGTTTTAGCATTAATACAATAAAAAGAACATTGCTATTAGAATATACCTAAATCTAGGGACTTGGGGATAAAAGTATGCATAAAATACCACATAATACACTATAAATATGCACTTTTCACCTCGAATCACACCCCCCAACTAGCTCGTTGCTAGTCCCTAGCAATGAAGCGAATTACAACAATGTTTATTTGAACTCTAAAAATTAAAAACAAAAGAAAATAAAAATCCTAACTCACTTTCGCAGGAATCACGATTGCATTTAACCTATGGAACAAGCCTTTAAACCCCTAGGTTCCCCCTAGTGGACGAGTATTGTCTCGTGAGGGTTTGCAATGAATCTACCCACAAAATTCATGTTTATGGTAATGGTTCACATTTAATGTTTTGAAGAATTTTTTTTTACTCTCATTTAGCAAATGTGGCTTAGCTTAACAATATTAGGAAACTCTCTGGTATGCCATAGTTATGCAACACACACATTACAGTTAATCTACTATCAAAGTCATTAGAATGTTCCATACCTATCAATCTTCAAGTGTGTGTGTGTGAATGGACAACCAAAATATAAAACTTTAATTTCAAAGCTTGCATAACCTAAGATACTATCAAGACATTCATTTGACTCAACTCTCACCGAGATTACACTCTCAAGATGAAATCACTCTGAATTAGATGTAATAATTATCACTCATGATATGGAAGCTACAAAGAGTAAATGAAATGGAATCTAATGCTTCTCATATCTAAATAGAAAAATGGACACTTTAGTGCATAAAGTCTCATGAAAGGATAATTTTCACTAGAAGAGCGAGATACCGTGGAGAACACTCTCATTACCTTAATTTCAAATCCAATTTACTTAAAATCATTAAGACTTTGAGAAAGAGGTGTTCGATTAAGAAGAAAGAGGCTTGTGATTTTCAATTAGGTCAACGAATGTGATTGAAATGTCTACTACAACTTTTCAAACTTCCCCACATCTCCAATCTCTCTTTCTCTCTCTCTCTTTTAATAATTTTTTTTCTTTTTCACACTCTTCCTTTTATTATTATTATTTCTTTTTCTTTTTCTTTTGTAACCACCATTGGCATATATATATATATATATATTTTTTTTTTCTTTTTTTTTTCTTTTTCTTTTCATGCTTTTCTTTTCTTTTTTTTTTCATCATTTTTTTTGCCAACTTTCCCTTATTCACACAACCAAACTTCTTGTCAATGCACACATCCCAATCACTCCTAAATACAGAACTGAGCTTGAACTCCTAATTTGGAGTTAGGTATAGACTTTAGGATTGTGAAGACAAGGAAAATATGATAAGGTCAAGAGGTGAAGTAAAGGAATATCATGGAGGTAGGCCAAAGCTGTATTATGCGTGTATGGTCAAAAGATAGGCTAAATCATCTTCTAAGTTCATAGGATTATTCATTTCAGTAAATTCAAGAGTTCTAGATTTTGGTAAATCCTGAACGTTCTCTTCTAGTGATCAGTCCAAATGAAGAAGAAAAATGAGACTTTCAACGAATTAATACGCTTTTCAAAAAGTAAGAGTAATTTTATAAAACCCTCAAGAATAAAGAAAGGCACAAAAGCTCACTTGGGTTATTAGTCTCCACTACAGTCTCTTAAGATACCTAAGTTATGCTTACTAATCCATTTTAGCTAAATACAAGGTTGTCACAACGTGCTCAAAGTTGTTAGAAGATTAAAAAGTATAAAATATACTATAACTAAGATAGTAAACAAACTACCATTGTGTATCACATACTAATGACATACAGAAAATAACACTAATGCATCATAACTAACTACATTAACTAGAGAGAAATATAAGAACCATTTTATTATATTTTTTTTAAAAAAAATTAAAATTAAAATTTTAAAATTTTAATTTACTGAGTTATGTTGTTAAACAGGTACATGACACTAAAGCATAAAAAGAAAGAAACGAGGCATGCAATGACTCACTCCCCCCAACTAAAACTAAACATTGTCCTCAATGTTCCAAACTAAGCACATGGATGTAAATTAAAGCGATAGATGGAAGGATGTTACCTCGAGGCATTAATATCCAATATATTTTTATTTTTTTTATTTCTTTGTTAAGTTACCTGCAAAATCATTAGTAGCAACAAGGAAAAATACAGAATATAATACAACTACTCAGTAAATAACCTCGGTTAATCAAGATTTTTATCATAAAGTAATAACCGAAATTTTTGAGGATCCTCCCAATGAAATAATTTAACAGTGAGAAGAACGTTGGAATCATCATAAAAATGCAACTCCCCCCAACTAATGTCAGGCTCAAGGACAGAGGAGATGATGCAAAACCTATGGCCTCTAAATTTGTTGGAGACAGTTATAAGAGATATACTACACTTTTTAGGAATTATATGCAAGAAATAATTTTTGGTGTTGGTAGTTCCTATAATGGCCTCTATTTTAATACTAGGAGGTGGCCAAGGTTGAATAAAAGGGGCAGGGTCTAAGTTATATTCTAATTTGGCTTTATTACCCTCCTCTTGTTCTCGAACAGAATCTATGGAGAAGTGATCATAGGAATTAGATTTCTGTTCCATGTACATTGATTTGGACTGGACTTGGATGAAGCTGTCTATTTGGGCCTCAATGTCAGTATTACTCAAGAAGGTCAAGCAGTCTAGCAAATTACTAGCTTCTTGTTGAAGTTTAAGATCATCTAATGTGGGCCAAATAGTTTCTAAGCCCTCTCTCAAAGAATTTTGAAAGTTAAAATTTTGTGAAAAACATGTTCTAGAATATTTACCATCCTCTTCCATAACACATTCATTTTGTTCAATATTGGGGTACACATAACTTTCAAGCTCGGGATGAGAGCTTTGATTAATAGAGAGGATAGGTTATGGACAACTTGGTGACACCACCTCTTCGGCCGAAAGAGGTGAGGGTTCATGAATATCACATGAATCTAAATCGAATTTAGAATTTTCAATAACGTCCTCCCTAGGGTCACTATCAAAGGTAGGGGTAAAGTCAACAAGGGACTCATCATTTCCTAATTGCGTGCAGTCACCTAAACTCTCATTATCTGTAAAAACCTCATTCTCATTCGTGTAACTCTCCTCACTATCTATGTCATCTATTGAGAAACTCTAGACAAAGGAATTGTGCAACTTTATCGTGGCAGCGAAGGAGTTTATGTCTGGGGTTGCATATTGAGGAGAAGATGGTTCTACAACTTCATGCTCAAATGGTTTGGTTTTGGAGTTCGTGTTGGGTTATCACTTTCTCGAGTGAGTTATCGACCTCATTCGGTATAAACCCGTCATTGTCCTCTAATTCCATTCCATTATTAGTGTCTTGAAATTTGGGTTGTAGTGTTGAAGGACTGGTATAGTCTTCTAAAGGTTGGCTGGCATATGTTTGTTGATATCTAGTTTCTAATTTATTTAGTGCACTATCTAGCCTTTTCATTTCACTAAATAGTAATTTTAACATACCATTATCCTCAACTTGGTTGTTCTCCTCATTATTACTATATGAAGTTTTGCCCCATTGTTGTTGGTACTAATTCCCATCCCATTGTGTTTGTGGACAAGACTCGCCAAAGGGAAAGTCTTGGTGCATTTGGTAATCGTGGGAGCTACTACTATATTCTACATTATTATTTTGGTTATATCCCCATTGCGATTGATAGAACTCTCTATGTGGAGGTTTTTGATATGTTTGATAATACGGGGGACTACCACTATCATTTCCCCATTGTGGTGGTTGGTAGCACTCGGGTTGATAATACGCGTCATATGTGGGTGCTTGCCAACTTGGAGGATAATTATATTGATTTTCAAGTGTGTACCTATTATTGGTGCTTGTGTTGTATGGAGGGTAATATGGATAAGACATGTTTATCCAAAATTTTTTAAACAATAAAATTTTTATTTATTTACTTGTGAGAGAAAAAGTCCAAAGTTTTTATTATTTTTTTTTCTTAAAATTTTTTTATTTTATTATTTTTTTGGAAAAGTAAGAAAAAATTAGAAATAACTTAGTAAAATCCTAACCTAATTGCATTCCCCGGCAACGGCGCCAAAAACTTGACACTACTAAAAAGTTGTGCGCTCTTGTGCAACACCCAAGTGTAAGTGATCGTGTAAAGTAATATAGTACTGGAAGTCCAGGCCGATCCCACAGGGAAGGAATAGGAAGAAAATATACTAAATTATAACCTAAAGAAAAAGAAAAGATCATAAAGGAGAGGAAACTAACGAATCCTAATTAATTAAAATAAACTAAACAATAAACTAAAGCTTATAGAAACATAACTAATGAAATAAATGATTTAAAGGTGTTAGAAATACGAGAATCCACATTGATCCTAACCATCTACCATGCATACTCACTAACGTTCGATGGAGTTCATTCCTTTTCAGTATTCCGTATTTTTCTAAAGATATAGAATCCATAGCCCTTTCATGACCGGGACTATATCATCACAAGTGATTTAAAATACTTGAAAGACGGTTTAAAACAATGGTTATTACTTGCACTCTAAATGGTGTTGGCATTCAAAGTGGTTTTCAAAAGTCATTGAAGAAAATGCCTTAAGGCTTTAAGTTCTAAAAACTATTTTGACAAACTGAGCTTATTGGGAAAATTTGATGACAGACTTCTAAAATAGAAAGTCATAGAATACTTAAAAAAATCATCTCAAGATTTAACATGTTCAATCGATCGAAGCGCTCTCGATCGATCGGACAACGTCATCATTCAATCGATCGAAATGTCTTTGATCGCTTGATTATGGCTCTTGTTCGATCGATCGAAATACCTTCGATCGATCGAGCCCAAGGTTTCTAAAGATTGCATGGCAAAGCTTGGGAATCAGTGTTTCATCACATATTCCCAACGTCTAAACTATGAAAACATGATTAACTAATACAGAAATAACAAAACATAGCAATCATTAACATCTGAAGAAATAAACAATCAAATAAAGAAAAAGGAGATGAAATACCTGAAGATAATATGAATATAACTTGTAATCAACATCAATCTTGAGTTTAACAATGGAAAAGGAGGAAGAAAACTTGAATCTAACCTAATCTACACCTAATTTAACCCCAAAATTACCCTAAAACTGCTGTTTTCTGCGTTCTGGAGTGTCCTCCCTTCGTCTGGCGTCAAAACGACTTATATATAGGGTTCCTGCAGAGTTTACGCAACTTTTGTGTGAATATGAAGTTTAATCGATCGAGCTTAGTACGATCGATCGAAGGTTCGATCGATTGAACTCTCCTCAATCGATTGAACTCTCTAATTTTGACAGCTCTGCACACCGATGGGAGAATGGCCATAACATTTCACTCGGACCTTGGATTGACCTCTCGTTTGCTGTCACGCGACCGTAACTCAAAGATCTACATTTTGTATTTCTAGGAAAATATTCCAAATCTGAAGTCTTCATTGTTAAAATTGGCATTTTCTCATCTATTTCTGTTGTTCTATCCACCAGAATCACTTTTCTTTAGCTCCACTTCATTGATTTACATCCTAATTCCTATAAAATATTGCAAAAACATATGTTTTAGCATTAATACAATAAAAAGAACATTGTTATTAGAATATACCTAAATCTAGGGACTTGGGGATAAAAGTATGCATAAAATACCACATAATACACTATAAATATGCACTTTTCACATCGAATCACACGGCCTTAGATTCATTGAAGATTCAAAAGTAACGGGCTGCTCAAGCTTATAATAGAATAGTGAAAGAAAAATCTTTCAGTATAGAAGATCTGGTTTGGAAGGCTGTTTTACCTATCGGAGACAAGGATAACCGATATGGTAAATGGTCTGTCAATTAGGAGGGTCCGTTTATAGTCCATCAGGTCAAAAGAGGTGGTGCATACATGCTACGTGATATGGATGGGACAGTTCATGATAGACTAATTAATGGTCAGTATTTAAAGTCCTATAATCCTACATTGTGGGAGACTATCGATCTTGAGTACAAACCAAATCTGGGGTTAAAACATGAGCAACTCATTAATTTTGACCCAGAGCCTGAGTAATAAGAAGCTATGTTTGTAATAATAAGGCTGAGCACAATTTACTTACAAAAACATGTATAAAAAATAATAATAATAATATTCATGTACAAAGAGAGTCGGCCTCTAGGCCGACCCAAAACTCCGAAGCTTGGCCCTTAGGTCCTCCCAAGTCTTCGCCACCGCAGCCCGATCTTGTTTGGCTTCATCCAACCTTTGAGTCCAAGACCGAGAGATAGGAATGCTGGCCTGTAGCTACTCACTACATTTTTGTGCATCTCCACAGAGCTGGGCTGGGACCCCATCGATCTTCGCTAAAGCATCATTAGCCACTACTTCGGCCTCGCATTGTGCTAGCTGAGCCTTGAATGCTGTAATGCGGGTTTGCAGCCAGGCATCACGAGCGATCACTTGGGCTCGGGTGGCCTTTCCAGCTTCATATTTTGCCTTGGCACCGGCTAGGAACAGCATTGCCTTCTGACGAGCACCAAGGAAAACTTCAGCCTCAGCTTGAATAGTTGAGGCAGACCGTTCCAACAGTCGGCAGCTTGGTAATCTTTCATGTACTACCCGAATTAGCAGAAGTTGTCCGTCAGTTGCAGATTGATCGGCCAAAAGCGCATCCAAGGCCGCAGGGATGTCAGTAACAGGAGGAAGGCCGGAGAAGTCATGATCAGCCAGGCTTAGAAGGAGATCCTCTGACCATTGGATACTTGTAGGAGATACTGCTTCAGGTTCAGTAGGTCCTAGGTCAAAGGCACTTAGGTCCAGCCCGTGAAAGAAGTCGTCGAAACGGATATACGACTCTGTACCTATGGGAACGACCTTTTCAAAACATTAGGAGGTTAAAAAGGAAAAGTAATCATGAATTGAAGTAATGGCATGAGTAGATAGTGCAACTACACTACCTGGGCATGAGTAGATAGTGAGGCCGAGATCTCATGACGAAGGTCGGCCTCATCACTTGGTGGAGAAGTGGATGTTTGAGACGGTTGCTGAGTTAATCCAAGAGGGGGAACAACAATGATTTCCCTACATTCAACCTCTGAAGTTGAACCATTAGGAGCAGACAAAGAATCGGCCCCAACGGGTTCCTCCCTCAACACAGAGGCCGAGCCGGTGACAGCCAGGGAATCAACAGCATCAACACTAGTCTCTTCTACGGCCGGTTGAACTGTTTGTTCAACTTCCTCAGAGAAGAAACTCTTATGTCCGGTTCTGTTAGAAAAAGTGAACGAAAAGAGTAATAAGAACCCAAAGGTTACTTAGGTATCGCCACTAAGCACGTCTTCACTGCCCGAGGAAAGCATCACTAGCTCGGGCATAGATCCTCCAGTAGGATCAACATCATCCTCATCATTTGAAGGAGTAAGAGGCGGAACAACTCTCAAAGGGAACACTCTTTCGGCCACTCGTTCAAGATAGGGCGCGTCTTGAGTTGGAGAGGTTAGGAAGTCAGCTAGAAGGGCTTGAGACCGGGCACCAAAATGTTGAGCTACTAGTGATTATGATTGGGCCTGCCCGGACAACAGTATATGTTTCTCAGAGCCTTCGTCCACAAGCTAGAATGGAAGAAAAAAGTCATGAGTTAGGGGGAGCAATCAAATAACACAACTTAGGAAGAACAGATAAATACCTGAGTTGTTAAGGTCGTTGTTTGTTTCTTTTTCTTCTGAGCAGGCCCCTGGCCCGGCGCTGGCTTACGAGCCGGCATTTTTGCCACTTGTTTGCGCCGGGCTGGAGTTACTGCTGCAACAGGAGCATCGACCCCCATCGCCAATGACATAGTAAACTATACAAGGGCTTCGGCAGCGGTACCCTTGAAAATTTGGTTTGATCGATCGGTCCACCACTTAGTGAACTCCTCCGAAACCACGGGGCGGGCAGAGAAGGGAGTGAACTTGAAAGCAGCCTATAGTTTGTCTGACCTTTCTTTAATTTTCTTCACCTTCCCATCATTGACAATAAGGCAGCGTTCCACCCAGTCAACATTCACAGTGATGCGTGGGGGAACGGGCACCAGTTGAGAAAGCCCGAATTGGCGGGCATACATTGGAGCAAAATAATATTTGGCCCCTCACTTGTTATTTGCAGAAGGAATTGTTGGGCTAAAAATTATGTCTCTAGCCACCAAGTAGCTAGAGAAGATTTCATTATAGGTATTTTGAGTACCCGGGCCCCAGTTGGCCGGGTTATTGGAAAGTTGGAGAAAGGAGCAAAATTGAAGGAAAAAAAGGGTATAAAGAGGGGAGTAGCCCGAGGGAAGCACCCTTGGTAGAAAAAGGTAAAGCGTTCTTCGAAGGAATGAGAAGCAGGGGGCAACGTCCATGTATTGGATGACAGAAATAGGAATATCGGCCAGTTGAGGAATGGTTGGCTAGAATTCCGGGAAGTATGAGTAAAGCCACAGCTGCAGAATCCAAATCGGGCTACCTCCTCTACCAAAGCCTGAGTGAACAAAGTCCGTTATACCTCGGACAAGATGAGCCCAGACCAGCGTTGCCTAGGACAGTGGCTTCCCAGCAGCAAGGGCCAAGGCCAGGGTGGTGTAATCCTTGGTGATGGCCTGGCTAGCTGAGCAGAAGAGGTATCTGTTCAACCAATATATCAGGAAGGCCGTATGTTCGGCGTCTGAAACTTCGGTATTGTCAGCACCCATACAGGCTGTTAGAAAGCTGCCAAACAAAGGCCATGATCGGTCGATAGAAACAGCCCCGTCTCTTATAGATTCTTGTTGGGCGCAGGAAAAGCTGGTCGTTCCAACATCTAGAAAGCCCGGTATGACCTCTTGCCCGTGAGGATGTAGCCCGAGCAGGTAGCTGATGTCCTTAACAGAGGGGGCCATCGGGCTGCAGTGAAAAAGAAACCCGTTGATTGAGGCCGACCAAAAAAGGAGAGCTGAGAAGAGGAGAGATCGGTCTACTTCTAGCCTTGAGCGGCTGAGCATAATGGCGTCATAGATGCCCGTTCTCCTCTATAGATCGACTTTAGAGGCTGAAACTCTTGCTACCCACTTGTCCCAATCAGCTGCAGGGGGTAGGCCATCCCCTGATGGGGTGTGCAACGGTCCAAGCCTTGTTCCAGTGGGCCAGAAGTTAGAGGAACATTTCATTTTGCACCGGTGAGAAGAAGGGGAGGAAGGCTACTGGAGCATCTTTGTGAAATGTTACACCAAGTCCTGACACTGCCGGAGAACAATCAGGGGTGCTATAGTGGGTGAGGTATTCTGTGGAAATGTTTGCGGCGTGGGCTTTGGTAAGTGTCCAGACTTCTCGGCAGTGGTTTTGCGATGGTAGAGCGTCCACAAATGTCTTCTTACCCTTGGAAGCGGCCGCCTGAGCGGTTTTGGGGGCCATTTCTATGGTAGGTGGAAGTTTAGATTCGCCGAAAAAAATGGGGTAGAGAGAGAGGCTCTGGGTGTTTTTGGTTTTAGAGAGAGAAAGCAGGAGACGCAAATGGAGAAGGTAAAGAGATATTTGAAAATCTCTACTTTATATGCATAGCATTTAATGAGGAATGATTAGTGGGATTCTCAATGATCTGACATTCTCTGCATGGATGACACGTGGCAAGAGTTTAGATTTTAAAATTCAAAACGTCACATCAACCAAGGGCGGGATGTTTGATATGACCTTTTGGAGGGCAATTGTTTGCACCTAAAAATCACCAAAGGTTTTTAAGCCCGATGGGTGGGTGAAACGGGCCTAAGGATAATCGGGCTAAGGAATGTCCAGGGCTGGCTGGCCCAAATTGGTAAAGGTCCATCGGGCGTAGGGAAGAGTCACCAAGGGGTTTGAGAAAGCAACCCAATAGGATGGAGCCCGATAGGCAGTATAGAGTATGTATTTACCAATCGGGTATCATTTATAAAAAATAATGAAGTAATGACGTACATTATGGGATGCCAGGCATGGAAGACCGCTATCGGACATCTGTGAGATATAACATGGAGTCAGAATGGTAGCCTGATGGGTAGCTAGGAGAACAAACTTGGAAATTGGACATCATATCTGAGATAGGCAGAGAAAGCCAGTTACATGAGCCTGATTGGCAGCAAGCACTCGATACACCGTCATCGGGCATGAAGGCCAGAAAGGATGAGAAGATGAGCTTGCGGGAGTCCGATGAAGCTAGGGATAATAGTGGTAAGGCCGACGGGTGTATTACAAGGGCGGTTTCTCTTTTAGCTGTCATTTATGACGTCCTCCTAGATTTGGGGAATCCGAGTCTGTTTGGGAAATGAATCTGATCACGTCCAGCTGGATTGGAAGGCTGATCCCTAGAATATAAGGATTGGTTCAATAATAAAAAAAGATAAGGGAGGAGTTGGAGATTAGGAAGGTTTCTGCCAATCAACCAACCAACCATGCAGCTTAAGGCACAAGCTAAGGAGTCCTTTCCTTATCAGAATTCCTAGAGGCCGTTATAAAAATGGAAGCATGCCAACCGAGCAAAGGACTCCGCGTCATCTCGAAAAACAGCACTCACTGCATCCAAAAAACATTCGAAGCATTCAAACATTTATGTTCTTCATCAATCATAGCAAATAGATCTCCCTTTTTTATTATTTCTTTTGTTCTTTTGGACAATCAGTCTGTTCTAGTGTTGTTCTTTGGATTTGTTTATTTTTTCAAACACTTAATAAAATCTACTTTTATTAAATCGTTTGTGATTTGTTTACTTGATAAACTCTGCACTGTTTAGCTTGTGCGCTTCAGTACTGCTAAAGAATTTATGATGAGGGTACTTTCCTACTCACTGCACACAATCACCCTGTTTAAAAGTCAGATTCACAAAGCCTTGTGTATCACTCACACAAGCACTTAAAAATTAATTTACACCTACACCAAATCCGTTTGACTCTGACATACCCGCACATAACTACTAGCAAACACAAAGAAAGATATTATGCTTCATAATAATAAGAAATGTTAGGTGAATGTATACATTTTTTGACATGAACCTAACCTACCTAGTCTAATATATCTTTCTTAAATATGGCTCTTTTGTCAAACCAATATATATAACTTTTGTTCGTATATATAATTGGCAGACGAAAAGTGAGATGGATACCATAGGTCCATAGCAAATCTTATTTTTAAACTCTAGCAATCAAACTTCCTAAAACTCCCTCCTGCCCTATCAAAATGATGCATTAAATTAAAATTTGCAAGCAACTTTGGTAATGTCATTGTTAAATTATTATAGGGAGTAATCCTATGCTTTTTAATTTTTTTAATACGAAATAGTTCTCATACACATGTGGCACTGGACCACCTTTAATAATAGTGGAAGCACTTCAACATCTTCCAATTAAAATTAAGTGCATCCACTATCACGTGTGTTTAAAAACTATTTAGAATACAAAATTTAAAAAGCATACAGCGTTACTCTATTTTAGGAGGCCCATTGAGTCTACTGGGATGACAAGAAGGCTGTAATCATGAAATGGTATTGGTAGTTTTGAGTGGAGTAATTTTTCTCTTTCTTGTTTGTATATTCAAAAAGAAGATAATTAAGAAAATTTGTATTGGTACTTTTGAATGGAGTAATTTTAATGATCACAACAATTAAAAATGCTGAATAATAATCTCAACAACGATGGGAATTTCTCACCTCAAAAAGATCTAAATTTCCTCTCTTCTGAACAACTTAGGGATTTGGTACAACTTATGCTTCTGCGAGTCAATCTCAAGAAAAAAAAAAAAAAAAAAAAAAGAGTCAGCCGTAGAATTTGCGATTTGTCAAAAAAAAAAAAAAAAACTGTTTTGACCAAAACTACCTTAGATGGATTTTGACAAATCGCAAATTCTACGGCTGATTTTATTTATTTATTATTTATTTATTTATTTATTTTAATTTTTGTGATTGCATCACAGAATCTGATTTTGCCATATAGCTTTATTTTTGCTTTCAGAGTTCCATAATCACTTTTGACCTCCAAACTCTGTTGCCAAACATCCTCTAACTAAATTTTCATTTTAATAAATTGTTTGTTTCATGTTTTTATATACTCAATAAGATTTATAGTCATGTTTTAAAAGAATACACCTGCCCATGCCAACCAAATTCACATTATTTAATTCTTTGAGCTACTGCTAAAGATATCGAAAAATTAAGTTATTTAGATAAAGATGGATTAAGCAAAAATCTTCTTTATGTTTACGTAAAAAGAACATAATTGTTGTAAACATATATTGGCAGTAGCACACTGTAAGCAAATTTAGGTAATTAAATTTGATCTATTTCAAAGTTTCTCATATTTTCTCTACTCTATATATACACACACAAGTAAACACAATGCTTCTGCGTAGAAGAAAAGGAAGGAGAAGTTACGACTAACTCCTTCGAGAATGATTAAAATAGGATTAGATTCAGACCAAATTTCAATTTTTATTCTTCTAAAAAAACAGTGTTATGCTAGTTTGATGAATAAACTGTTCTCGGGTCAATTCTAGCCACACAGTCTGTTTTTACCTAATGAGTAGCTATAGAAATACAGAACTATTTAAAACTAGTTTTTCTCTATAGCACAAAATTGATTCTTGTGTTACCAAGCAATCTCTTAATTTATGAGTTAATCCCCATTTTATCTTTCACGTGGAACGACATTTGGTATTTTAGTGCACAAGTCGATTTCATTACTCCAATCTAAATGTATCAGAAGAGGACGTGTGATTATATACCACACACATAGTTTTCAACTTGGTTTAAAGCTTAGCCAAAAGATTTATGGCAAACTTATAAATCAACCTTTCTGTAGACGTAGTATATAATACTAATAAAAAGTTGACAATACCCCGCCCCGCCCCCGTGACCCCTTTTATTTCTATTTATACCGTGACCCCTTTTATTTCTATTTATAACACTAGTTCTCTATCTACATTCAACTAAAGTGTAATTGTTTGTAAATCTATTAAATTTAACTAACAGAGCTTGGATATTGGGTGTATTTGAAAAATGTGGTCTCTACAGAGGGTGTATGTGTAATTAACTCAAACTTAAAACAAGTACGGAAAACTTATTAATCTGTTATTTTTAAAAGATGTAAAAATGGTGACAATTTAATTGAAAGTAAATTAATGTGGGTATAAATGACATATTTGAAACTATAACAAAATTTGTCCTAAATACACTATAAGTGTAATTTGGCCTAATAATGGCTACTTTGCCAAAGAAGAAAACCCAACTCACCGTCTCAACATTACTCACTCAAAAAGCAATTTCAGCATCAGTCTTTATTACTTCTATTGGGACATGACAAAGTCCAATTGGAGACTGGTTTTGTATGTATGTATATCTGTATGTAAATGTGTCTTTTATCAGGCCAAATTGAAGTCACAACTTGACAAGTTGGTGACCACGGACCCTCATACTATATACAACTATTGTCTTTTATACTCATGTGATTTGCAACTTTGGAGGCACACTAAAAGAGAAAGTATGCTATATATGATCTTGGACCATAGCAAGGTGGGTCCCAGTCAGTACGGATTATTATGTGGCCAAGTTTAGACTTTGAGCCGGTTTTTCTCAGCTTATTTTAATGCGATTTTGATCGTAATTGGTAGATCTGCTTAAAAGTAGAACGACTTATTATGGTTTTGGTGTTTGGTTGATAGGTGTATATTTGATTATATTGTCTGGAGTAGGCCTATAATCGGATTGGATTTGGATCCGATTCGAATCTGATCCGAATCCGACAGAAAAGATCCGACAATAATATCTAAATTCGAATCCGAATTCGAATATTTTGTTAGCAAACGGATCGATTTCGGATTTGGTATACCCGATCCGAATCCGTCAGAAAATATCCGATAATAGAATTTAATTTACAGTTTAGCTTCCCTTGTTTTGTGAAAATTACATAATAACCCTACACTATAAAATTCTTTTAGTGCTTAACAGATATCCGATTAGAAAATTTTTTTTAAAAACTTTTGGTGATTAACGGATATCCGATTAAAAATTTTCTTTAGTGCTTAACAGATATCCAATTAAAAAAAAATAAAAACAAAATCTTGATTTGCTTAACTATTTTTTTTAGTGTTTAACGGATATTCGTCGGATATCCGAACCTAACAAATTTGGATTCGAATTTTGGTTAACAAATTTTTTATCGGATCAGATTCAGATTTAGTTAACGGATTTCTTATTGGATCGGATTCGGATATCAGAAATCCGATCCGTTTAAAGGCCTAGTCTGGAGAGCTTGTGAATGTTGAGCTTATGAATGTCTTTGGTCCGAAAAAAGTAAAACGTGCTGTTGAATATACAAAAGTTAATTGTACCCTTAGACTATAATATATGTATGTTAGTGGCACGTCACTATGTATCAGCATTAGTAACTCTTAATTAACTATTATTTCAAGTCCAATGCGTAGATCTCAAAAAAATACTTGATATATAAAAATAATAAATAATAATATTAATAATAATAAAATTCACCCAAAAGGGCCAAAAAAACGAGTAAGTTATGGTAGTTTAAAGTTGACAAATAATATTATCTGTTAAAACGAGTAAGTTATGGTGGTTTAAAGTTGACAGACAATATTATTTGTTTCATAAAACAGATAATATTATCTGTTTACGAAAACATGTAATATTATCTGTCAGTTGGATTTTTCCCTATAAAAAAAAATTAGCAAAGTATTTTTTTTAAAAATTACCAAATCAGGTATTTCGGCTAATACACTTAATTTTGAGGGAGTTGAGACCAAAAATCCCTTTCTTAAATACTTTACTTAATAATTTTAATATACTAATTTTTTATATTTATATGGAGAACAAGTTAATAAGATTTCAAATGCAAGAGGAATGCAATTTTTGGATTATTAGAACATGCTTGGTGATAAAGGGAAAAGATTATGGCCAACCATGTAATATCTTACCATGTGTAGTGATGACAACATCACGATTCATGAAAAAGCACCCAAGGGGTAGCTTATGATGATCTGAGTTTTGCAACCCCAAAGCTGCGTTTGGCTTTCCAACTTTGGGTACCAATCACTCAAGAACAAATTTCAGCTCCCTAGAACTGAGTTTTTGACACATAAACGAAATGACAAACGAGCTCTTTGTAGCCTCATACTCGCCGGGAGCACCACGTGCTAAATGGTCCAAGACCATACAATATTTTCTCACACTAAATCCACGATGACATGTCCGAAAAATGAACCAATTAAATAAGATAGGATAAGACAAAATTGAATATGAAAAAAAATTATTTCGGACAACAATGTAACCTAGCACACTAGAATTTGACAGACAACGAATAATAGTATCTGTTATAAAACTAATAATTAAACATGCACACAATGAGTAATTAACATAAAGGAACACAAATATTTCAAGTGGTGCGGCAATTTGCCTACGTCCACTGCAGATGGTATCATTATTATTGTGATAACACAAGACATGTACTCATATCTTACCAATATAGTTTACTGATATTCAATCTTCTTCACTTGAGCCTTTTTATATGATCTTCCACCAAATCTCTTCACTATCACTTCCGTACTACCGACATTGAGGATGTTCATTCCCGCTTATAGGAAACTTATTTGTGTCTTCTTCTATATTCACATGACATATAGATCCAAACTCCTTGATCAAACTAGAGTCAACAAACATTCACATACTACTAACCACCAACGTTGCATCCCTCCAAAAACAAACATATGATAGGCATCCATTATATATATATATATTCATAACACTCCCCCTTGGATGTCTATCTAAAAGAGAATATCCTTGCCAATCCATTGCTCCCCCTCATGTCGACATGAGTATGCATTTTTTTTTTCAAGAGAACTCCTTCAGTCGGCGCATTCCAATGCTATACACTAGCTTCTTGAAAGTTGTAGCTAGTAGTGTTTTGGTGAATAGATCTGCCAAATTGTCAACAGAGCGTATCTGTTGAACATTGATTTTACCCTTTTCTTGGAGCTCATGTGTATAGAAGAATTTTGGTGAGATGTGCTTGGTTCTGTCACTTTTAATGAATCCCCCTATGATTTGTGCTACACATACAGCATTATCTTCATAGAGTGTTGTTGGTGTATCTTTGATTGAAGATAAGTCACACGACTCTCGAATATACTGTATCGTGGATCTCAACCAAACATATTCACGACTGGTTTCATGTAGTGCAAGAATCTCAGAATGATTTGAAGAAGTGGCAGTCAACGTCTGCTTCACAGATCCCCATGATATAGCAGTATCACCACAAGTAAATACATAGCCGGTTTGAGATCTAGCATTGTATGGATCAGAGAGATAACCAGCATCAGCATATCCAACTAATGGTGATTTGGATTCCCTTGGATAAAACAATCCTAAACAAATTGTACCACGAAGATAGCGGAAAATGTGCTTGATTCCGCTCCAATGTCTTCGAGTTGGAGCTGAGCTAAATCTTGCTAGCAAATTGACAGCAAATGCAATATCTGGTCTTGTACAATTTGCAAGGTACATGAGAGCACCAATTGCGCTCAGATATGGTACTTCGGGGCCAAGTAACTCCTCTTCTTCATCTTGAGGACGATAGGGATCCTTCTTTACATCAAGTGATCGAACTACCATCGGAGTACTCAATGGATAAGCATTATCCATATAGAAACGTTTTAAAATTTTCTCCGTATATATAGATTGATGTAAGAGGATTCCTTCAGGGAAATGCTCGAGTTGAAATCCAAGGCAAAATTTTGTTTTTCCGAGATCTTTCATTTCAAATTCCCTCTTTAAATAATCAGCGGTTCTTGCGAGCTCTTCGGGAGTTCCAACTAGATTTAAATCATCTACATATACTGCAATAATTGTAAAGCCGGATTCTGATCTCTTAATGAAAATGCATGGACACATAGGATTATTTATATATCGTTCTTTCAACAAGTATTCGCTCAGTCGATTGTACCACATGCGTCCGGATTGCTTTAATCCGTATAAAGATCTTTGCAATTTTATCGAGTACATATTTCGTGGTTTAGAGGTATATGCTTTAGGCATTTTAAATCCTTCAGGGATTCTCATATGTATGTCACTGTCTAATGATCCATATAAATATGTTGTAACCACGTCCATCAATTGCATATCTAGTCCATCAGAGACTGATAGGCTAATCAGAAATCGAAACGTAATGGCATCCATGACAGGAGAATATGTTTCATCATAATCTATACCAAGTCTTTGCGAGAAACCTTGTGCTACAAGTCTGGCCTTGTATCACACAATCTTATCCTGTTCATTACGTTTCCGCACAAATACCCATTTGTATCCAACGGGATTTACATCTTTAGGTGTACGGACTATAGGCCCAAATACTTCCCATTTTTCCAATGAGTTCAACTCCGCTTGGATAGCCTCTTCCCACTTTGGCCAATCCTTTCTACATCGACATTCTTTAATGCTATGTGGTTCAGGATCATCATCACTTCGGGTGATTTCAAGTGCTACTGTAAAAGCAAATGCATGATTCATGACAATATTATTACGATCAAGTATATTTCCAGTGGATATATAATTTATCGATATTTCTGTATTGTCTAATACTTGTGCTTCTTCGGGGTCTATTTGTTCCTCTTCGGGGGAAATATGCTTATCAACAATGGATTTATCAAGTATTTCGATCATGTCTTTTGAGGTTTCTCCAGGAATTTCTACCTCATTCATTTGCCCCTTTAGTTTTCTCTTTCTAGGGACTTTATCTTTTGCACCACTAGGTCTACCACGCTTCAAGCGTGATGTAGATTTACTTACCACTGCACTACAAGATTGTCCTGCGGCGATTTTAATTCTCGCAGGAGTGTTTACAACTGGTACATGTGATTTTATCACTTTCTTTGTATCAATGAATGAATCAGGCAATTGATTTGCAGTTTCTTGTAAATGAATGATCCTTTGCACTTCAAGTTCACATTGAGTAGTACGGGGGTCAAGATGAGACAGAGTCGATGTTTGACAAGAAATTTCTCGTTGAGCTTCGGGCTCCAACTTTGCTTCCCCTAATGGTCGGAATACTGTTTCATCAAAATGGCAATATGCAAGCCTTGCCTTAAAGAGATCACTAGTTAGAGGTTCAAGATATCTTATTATAGATGGAGAATCAAAACCAACATAAATCCCAAGGCGTCGCTGAGGACCCATTTTTGTACGTTGTGGAGGTACAATAGGAACTTGCACAGCACAACCAAAAATTCTTAAATGAGAAACATTGGATGGTTGTCCAAAAAGGAGTTGTAAAGAAGAGTGTTTATGATGAGCAGTTGGTCTAATGCGAACCAATGATGCAGCATGTACTATGGCATGACCCCCAAGCGGAAATAGGTAGTTTTGTTCTTAAAAGTAAAGGTCTAGCAATCAATTTGAGACGTTTGATAAATGATTCAGCTAATCCATTTTGTGTGTGTACATGAGCAACATGATGTTCAACATGAATACCAATAGACATGCAATAGTCATCAAAAACCTTAGTTGTGAATTCACTGGCATTGTCAAGGCGTATAGCCTTTATAGGGTAGTCAGAAAATTGTGCTCGTAATCGAATGATTTGGGCAAGAAGCCTAGCAAATGCAGCATTACGAGATGATAACAAACAAACATGTGACCATCTAGTAGAAGCATCAAGTAAGACCATGAAATAAGAAAATGGTCCAGATGCTGGATGAATAGGTCCACATATATCTCCTTGGATGCGTTCCAAAAAGGCTGGGGATTCAAAATTTACTTTTGTAGGAGATGGTCTTACAATCAATTTTCCTTGTGAACAAGCGGTATAAGGATTATCACTAGGCAAAAGAATTTTCTGATTTTTCAAAGGATGTCCATGTGAGGTTTCAATGATCCTACGCATTATAATAGCCCCAGGGTGGCCTAGACGGTCATGCCAAATACCAAAAACTTTTGAGTCAGAAAACTTTTGGTTTATCACAACATGTGATTCAATGGTATTAATAGTTGTTTGGTACAACCCGGAGGGGTGAGCATGAAGTTTTTCCAAAATATGCTTTTTGTTTGAAACAACTTTAGTGATGCAAAGGTAATCAACATTTCCCTCATTAACAATTTCAATGTGGTATCCATTTCGGCGGATATCTTTAAAACTAAGTAAATTCCTTCGGAATTTACTGGAGTATAAAGCATTTTCTAAATGAATTGTTGTTCCTTTTGATAAAATAATGTTCGCTTTTCCAGATCCTTCAATGAGACTAGATGTACCGGATATTGTGTTCACACTGGCTTCTGCTAATTTTAAGTTCAAGAAAAATCTTTGGTCTCGGAGAATGGTATGTGTAGTTGCACTATCAACCAGACATATATCTCCACCTTTCATCATGCAATCTATCAAGTAATAGAATTTATATATTAGTACAAACAAAAGGTTTATTTATTTCTCAAGGAAAATACATGCATAGTGCTACAAGCCAAACTTTAATACATCAAGAAAAATATATGCATGGTACTACAAGACAAACATTAAAACATAGCATAGATGGTCTAAACACATTCATTGTTCAAGGGACCAAGGTAAGGATCAGAGTCAACCAGGAAATCGGCCACATTCATTGTCTCTATCTTATTTTCTTTCCCTTTTCCTTTTATTGAGGCCTGATAGAGATCTACTAAATGTTTTGGCGTACGACAAGTACGCGACCAATGCCCTTTCATGACACATCTGTAGCAGTCATCTTCATTTTTCTTGACAGACTTTTGTACACCTGTGCCATTTCTATTCCACTTCGGGTGGTAAGGTGCATTGTTCTTATATGGATGATAACCCTCACGGTACCAATGTTTATTTTTTCCTTGACCACGACCATGACTATGACCATGACCACGATCATGACTATGACCATGACCACGACCACGACCACGACCACGACCATGACTATGTTTATTCCCACGGTCATATCCATGTTTCCCTCCTCGTCCAGCCTTTTGGGTATTGTGTGGAACTTCATCCTTTTCAGCTAATGTGGTTCCATGTGCTTCAGGCAATGGAGCAGAGCCAGTTGGACGACGATGATGATTTTTCATCAATAGTTCACTATTTTGTTCTGCCACGAGAAGACATGATATTAATGAGGAGTACTTCATGAATCTCTGCTCTCGATATTGCTCCTGCAATAGCACACTTGAGGGATGAAAAGTAGATAATGTCTTCTCTACCATCTCTGAATCAGTGACCGTTTCTCCACACAATTCTAATTGAGAAATAATTTGAAATAAAGCTAAATTATATTCTCCAACTGTATTATGATCATGGAATCATAGTCGGATCCAGTTATATCGAGCTTTTGGTAAAGTAATTAATTTTATATGTTGAAAACATTCTTTCAAATTGGTCCAGAGGACAAGAGGGCTTTTTACTACAAGATATTCATCTTGTAGTCCTTCATGGATATGGTGCTGGATAAACTCTAGCACACTGGCTTGCTCTCGTTCTGATTCATAATTTCCTTCTACAATAGTATTCCAAAGATCCTTTGCTTTTAGTCGTATTTCACCTTTATGAGCCCATGATAGATAGTTGTTTCCCGGGATGTCCAGAGGTACAATTTTAAACTTATCAAGGTTTGACATATTCAAACACCATACAGATAAAAGAAAGTAAGGTTTAGAATCAAGTAAAATGAAGGTGTGAAAATAAACAGATTAATGTCAAATAAGGGATGTAATAATGCAAAAAAAAAAAAAATTCCTTATTCTAGTGGGCAATTAGTTTGATTCTCCATAATCTCTTCAAGACATTTCCTCTTTGGGAGGGTTATGGATTATCTCTACAGGAGACTGTTCACCACATGTATATATAAACTTAATATATATCGATAATTACTCAATCGCGTGATAGCAGAGTGGTGGGGACTAAGGACCTTTAACTCTAAGGTCTCCACTTCAAACCTGGCTATCCGCGATTGTTTTGTTTTGTTTTTTTTTTCTTTAACTCTTCAGTTTTTCCATTCAATAATGGTTAGACAATCGTGTGGTAGCAGAGTGGCAACGAATTGAGTGCCGAATAACCCACGACCGCGGACTCGAGTTCGAACCTGGCTTCTGCACGGTTGTCTTTTGTTTTTTATTTTCATTTACTCTTTAAGAGTATGTTTGAGATATCAATGATTTATTTTCTACTTCTTCAAGAAGTTCATTTATTGTCTATTCGGGAGATTAACTCTTCAGGAGTACCCACACACACATACATAAAAGTAAATATATATATATATCTTCAGGAGACTAGCTCATTAAGAGTATGATGAGTATTTCTGCAGAAGATTTATCTATTACCTCTTCAAGAGGTTTTAGTAATTACTCGTCAGGAGTATTTACAAATATGCCTCTTCAAAGAGTACTGCCTATAATCACTTCTTCATGAAGTCTGCAATAAATTCCTCTTCGGGAGGAGTAAAATTTATAATCACTTCAGGGGTGTATACATGTATACATATGTGTATATATATAAGTTAAACAATATAGATAATTGTATTCTTTGTCATGAGCCAACCCAGATGGTATAGGCTCGTGCTGATAACGTGTTATAAAACTAATAATTAAACATGCACACAATGAGTAATTAACATAAAGGAACACAAATATTTCAGGTGGTTCGGCAATTCGCCTACGTCCACTGCAGAGGGTATCATTATTATTGTGATAACACAATACATGTACTCATATCTTACCAATATAGTTTACTGATATTCAATCTTCTTCACTTGATCCTTTTTATATGATCTTCCACCAAATCTCTTCACTATCACTTCCGTACTACCAACATTGAGGATGTTCATTCCCACTTATTTGTGTCTTCTTCTATATTCACATGACATATAGCTCCAAACTCCTTGATCAAACTAGAGTCAATAAACATTCACATGCTACTGACCACCAAAGTTGCATCCCTCCAAAAACTAACATATGATAGGCATCCATTATATATATATATTCATAACAGTAACAAATATGATGTCAGATTCCAGTTCTTTATTTGGCAGAATACTAGATAAAAGCTCTAGATATGGTTGAATATTCAGCAAGGGCGGAGGCAGGAAATTTTTTTGGGAGGGGCTAAATTGAAAGATATGAGAAAATTTTGCAGGTTAGATTAAAATTTGTAATATATTAGGGAGGGCTAGATTGAAAAATAAAAATAAAAGATGTGAGTCAAAATATAACTAGACAAAAATATTACATACAATTTTTTTTTTTAAATTTTAGGGGGGTAGAGCTCACTTTAGCCCCTTGTAAGTTTCGCCTTAGAATATTCTATGTCCATCATAACGAGTTATATATTTCATTATTATTTTTGAAGGGTAATGCTACACCCACACTCAAACTCACACCCATCTATTCACACCCTGATGTGGATCAATGAGGAGAGGAGAGAGATTGTAAAGTGGTGTGGACCACAATAGATTCCATAGTCTCTCTCCTCTCCCCATTAGTAATATGGGTGTGAGATTTAAGTGTGGGTCTAGCATTACTCATTTTTGAAATACTTTTATTAGTTAAGGTATTGTAGTATGACTATCTAATAAATATTCAATGTTTTCAATATTATTGCCTTATGTTAAAAGCATTGCCTTATTTTTAAGAATACTTTATTCTCAATATAATTTAAAAATAAACATCACTATTATAGTTAATTTTATTTCAAAAATGCTAAATAATGTCAGTTATTTAATTACATTTCTGATCCTTTTTAGATAGGATAATTGTGTCCCACCCCTCCATAGGATAATTTTATCATGTCTACATGAGATAAAAAAAAAAAAGAATGTCTAGAGATAGTTTGTAATATCCTGTATTTACGAATGTATAATAATAAAATGAGATTCTATCTAGTTGCCTTGATCATACATGTAAAGCCATTGTCAATCGATTGAACTATTACCAATTGATTGAATTAAATCATTTATCAATCGATTGAACTTGTATCATTCCCAATCGATTGAATCCCTATTGACATAAATACAATCATTGGACCCTTCCCAATCGATTGAATCCATGTCAATTGATTGAATGGGGTTAGAACTTGTCACATCTCGGAACTGCACATACGATTCTAGGACACGTGACACACCACCAAGGCACATCCCCATGCCATTGGAGTTCCATAAAACACATTAGTAAAAGTTTTGACTCATGAACCCAATGTATTTCTAACATTTTCAAAGTGATTTTATAAATCGATTTCCAAACACACCCTAACGAAATTCTTTTTTGAAAGTAACACTTTTATGGTTCAAAGGGGTCCCAAATGTTCCCTCATGCTTAATTAGAAGTAAAACAAAACACCCGAAGTAGTAGAATTAAAAGTCATGCAGGGGGTACTTCGATCGGTCAAACTGCCCCACTCGATCGGTCGAACGACCCCTTAGCTGAATCCTACATTCCTGCAGAATTTTGCCTGTAGATCAATCAACCTTTTCTCATTTTTAACACTCCTAAACATTTTGGAATATCAAATTAACTTTCAAAACATGTAAAAGCTTTAGTAACTCAATCTTTTGGGCTCCAAGAGATCATATCAACCATTAAAACAAGTTTAGGAAAGATTACACTAATATCCATTCATTTCAAGCTCATGGAGTATGACTCCTGAGTTTGTCATACCAAACCAAACCAAGAAAGATTGGAAGAGTCGCACAAACCCAAACTCAACAAACTAAACAAAAGCTATATATTACATGATCCAAAATCCAAGTTAGTACAACAACTACACAACTAGAACAACCAAAGCTTGAAGTCAAGCTAGTAATTTACAAAATATGAACTAAGGATTCATCTAGTACCATAATCCAAAGTTTAACACCATTTACAACCATATTACCATGTTCTAAGCCAAAACATAAAACTACCAACATAGTTCCCAACCATGTCTAAAACCCCATGTTGTCTCGCCGTAGCCATTATCTCATTTCTTCGATGCCTTGCCTTTATCACCTACAATAGTTATTCAATAACCACTACACCATATTAGTTATATGCTGGTGAATGACAATAATTATAACCATGAATAACAAATATGCTCAATCTTATCACAAGTACTGGCCACTCTTTCACGTTAGTCCACGACTACTCCATTAGTCCGAGCGACAAACCGAGACCCACGCCTCTCTCATTTAGACGTACGACCTCATGGCCATTTTGGCACCTAGTCACGATCTCGATGACAAGCACATGTTTCCCTTTGACCCATATATACAACTCAACATGCTCAAGTATTCATAACACCGTAAGATTTAACAACTAATGCATGAGCTAATAAAAGTACTCTAAACATGCGAATTAAAGACAAATAGACATGCTTAGCATCACAAAGATCGCCTTAAACATCTAATTATTTGTATTTCATAATCAGTGTCACTTACCGCAAGTATTTCGCTCCTACTTGAAGAATTAAGAGCCTAGTAAGGTCCAAGTATGAATCCTGATGATGCGAAAAATTGGTAGGAGATATTTTGTGGGTAGTTTAGAGAGAAGCTATGACATAATGAGTTGTATGTGGTTTGCCCCCGTTAAAGCGGTGACCTGCATCCACGTGTGTTCGGGGCACGTTCACTAACAGATCACCGACGGTGTTTGTTGAGCCAACAAAGAGGGCAGGACTACAGTCAACCGACTGGGTTTATGCGTGTACGTGTTATGCTATCTTGTGAGATCAGAATGTCATCCCCTCTAATGGGGGTGAGTGGTCCTGTTTATAAGTGTAAGAGACCACCCCTACATGGTAAGTTAATAGATTAGGAAGCTCAATCTAATTATAACTAATTTACATCAATCATGGGAGTTTCCTAATCTGATTAGGAAACTACCTCCTTCTTTCGATAGTCTTTCAGCTAATTTAGGGAACTGCTTGGATGCTTGCGGGGCAAGCCACGGAACAGGCTATGTCATGGCCTTGGGAGCCAAGCTTGCTTTATAAGCCTGAGCTGTGACCCATACCGAGCGATTATAGGCCCAACACCCTTGGACGGCTAAGTGACAGACGCCCACTCCATATGACATGGCATTATTTGCTGAGGTGGCAGTCAGACGTTGACCTGATATTTTTGTACGTATCAGCTGCCCCCTATTTTCAAGGTTGATATGATGCTTCATCGGATAAGGATTGAAAATTAGCTCTGCTCTAAAAACCATCCGAGAAAAAGGTCGGGACTTCGTCGGGGGTTAGACTGATCGCCCACACAAGCTTAGAGATTGACCGACCAGTTGAGTCGTGGACCCGGGTCAGGCTCTGCCACGTGTCAGCTAATAGTTGGCTCGATTAGGATAGAACAGAATCAGTGGGATGTAACCGGGCAGTTGTCATATCACCGGACCATCACATCTTGCATTAAATGCGAGCGCCTTTTGAGGTGTTGCTTCATGTTCCTAAGAGGACAATTATCGAGTGGTTTTGGTGGGAAAGCATCTTGGCCGTTGTATATATTTTGATCAGAACCGTCCATGCTTTCTATATAAGGGACACTTGTTCATTTCTTTCACTCTTACTGTCCTGAGATATAGATTACTGAGCGCTCTTGAGAGCAAAAAGTCCTCGGTCAAGCTTCCCGAGCTCTTTTCCGCCTATACTCTTGTAAGTCCTCACTTCCCAGTTCCATTCATTGTTTTATTTCTTTTCCCCTTTTCTTTTCCTTTTTTGAGCGAGGTTAGAGAGGACAAACTCACTAGGACTTGCGCGGGAGTGGGACTTTTTCTTTCTTAGGTTAATCTTTGTCTTTAAGTCGGGTAGTTCAACAGGCCGGTTAAACTGATCGAGTTGCCCAGGAGTAGTACTGACCGAGTGTTACCAAACCCTAAGGACCTTGTACACGTTTCCTTCTAGGCTTGTGACCTTGTCCCCTCTATATACTATGCTCAGAGTTTCTGACCCCTATCTTGGTCGCCAGTTACTTCCTCTCCCCATCTCAGGTGCCTTAGGGATGTGTCACTCAGGGTTCGACTCATCTTTCCAGTCGGACGATGAGCAGTCCCGCTCTGGGACCCCTAATACAAGCTTAGACCCTCCCTCAATGTCCTCGTCAGACAAGCTTGTGAGGGCAGGATCCCTATCTGGACGTTTGACGACAAGGGGGCTCACGATATGCCCGTTGCCTTGGCATTGGGGAGGCAGGATTCCGAGGAGTTAGTTCTGAACAATCCGGGCGTGGTTTTTTCTTGTGAGCGGATCGTTGGTATCTTGCGTTCTCCTAACCTAGCCCATATAAGGGAAAAATATGACGTTCCCGACCACTTTTCCTTGGGTGTACATGACCACGGGGCTCACATCCATCATCCGGGCTTCGTTACCGTGTACGAGGACGCCCTTATGATGAGCCTTTATCTTCCTCTACACTCCATTGCCCGGGATGTACTCATATACCTTGGGATCTCGCCCCGAATGGGTGGAGGTTCTTGATGGGGACCATATCCCTGTGGCCCCAGGCTCTAGGATATGAGCTCACCCTGCAGGAGTTCTTTTGGACCCACCGGCCGTTCAAAGTGCACGGGGAGGCCGATTTCTTCTCGCTTGGGGCCCGGCAGCGGAGAAAAATTATAGTTAACTACCCGAGCAACAACATAGGGTGGAAGAAGAGATTCTTCCAAGTATCCACCCTCAGGCTCTGCAAGGAGTTGCTGGGCATTCATTAAGGACCTTCTGGGCAAGGGAGTTGAGGAGTAAGCCTCTGTCCCTTTTTGTGCTTTGCTTTTATTATGATGTTAGCGCTGAACTAACTGCGTTTGGCATGTAGGAATCAGTCCTTGATCGAGCTTCCCGAAGAATTCCAGGAAAGGATACTATTCTTGATCGAGGATTCCACGAACATCAAGAAGATCCTTACCCGGTCGGGAATTTTAAAGACCTCGTACGAGCCCAAGTACCGCTTCGAGGCCCCCGTTTTCCCTTCGATTATTCTTGGTATGTTTTGTCGTCTACCCCCTTATTGTTTTATTATTTGTTCGACTCTATACATAACTGACACGTCCTTGCTGGTTTCATAGAGATGGCTCCTAAAGACACGACGGCCCAGAAGGAGAAGGAGGCAGCCCTGTTGGCCTAGGCAGGGAAGAAGCGGAAGAAGCAGGACCCTGTTGAGGGCCAAAAACTGAAGAGGATCTCCCAGGAGATCACTATCCGGGTGAACAAGCAAGCGGTCGGAAACTCAACGCCCGGGGTAACCATCACCGTGCTACCGAAGCTGCCCCCCACTGCCACACCAGTTGGAGTGTTGTTCCCCACTCTGGACGAGCCGATACTCCCGGGACCACATACAAAACCGTCTACAATACTGATGGTGGAAACGGAAGACGCCATCCGTGGGAGAGTCCGGCCCTGGCTACTGCAGACTCAAGTAGAAAAGTGCGGTCTTCTGGGTCCCGAGGCCATAATTGGTTGGCTTTACAGCGTCAGCCACATGGTAAGTTGCTTTGTATATATATTTGCATGTGCCACTTTTTTCTCTGCTCGGGACACTAATACCCCATTTTCTTATAGGTTGGTTATACAGTGGCAGGGGTCGAGGCCTCGTTGCTCGAGATAGCCAAGAAGCTAGCAGCTGCTGAGGCTGCCCTGTTCGCGGAGAAGGCGTCACAGGAGTCCGCTGACCATGCCCTCGTTGTGGGGGAGGAAAGAGCCAAGGCTCTGGCCTTGGAGTTGGGGGAAGCCCGTGAAACCATCTCCACCAAGCGGGCTGCCCGGAAGGTTGCAGAAGCCAAGGTAGTGACTGCGAAGGTTGGGCGGGTAGCTGCCAAGAAGGACGCGGCATCTCTTACGGAGACCCTTTCTGAGTTCGCCGCCGCTCGGGAAGCGGAGGCAAAAGACGCGGAGGAAGAGTTTGAAGTAGGCTTCCTTAAGGGCTACTTTGACCTGACTGTGCGGGCTGCTGCCGACCACCCATATAGTGACCTTTCGGGCTACTCCTGGGCTGATTTTGAGTTCTGGAAGGAGTCAGCTCGTGCTGATGAGGAGGCCACTGCTAAGGACATGCCAGTCAAGGACGCCGAGACCGACGATGTCGTCATGGAGGTTGACGACCTTTAGCTTTGTTTTGCTTCATGCTTTCTTTTTATTTTTGGAGGTGGCTGCTATAACTGTCCCCCAGGCTTTATACATACTTTGTTATTTAATGAAAAAGGTCCTTCGAGGCCACTTTTTGCATCAATTGTTTTGTATTCTACACTTGCCTTTGTGGTTGCCTTTGCCCTACCGGTTGTGAATCCTGTAGAAACCCTTCCTTAGCAAAAGTTTAGGACTATAACCGGTAGAGAACACTTAGTCTTCTGGGGACCTGTTTTGAAGGTCCCACTAGGTATAGTGTAGGAGTTGGGTCCTGTTACTATCCCAGTCGGTTTCTCTGGGAATTATAGGTACTCCAGACTATTTGACGGTGGCATTACATGCCTAGTCCAGTGTCCTGTTGAATGCCCAATGTCATTTCCTATTTTGGTCCTGGAGTTAGGTACTAGTATCCCCCCCTGCACCCCAAACTGGTGCTAAGGCAGGCGTTTTCTGAGGGATGGACCATAGGAAACTGACCTGGGACATGGGTGGTTACAGGGTCCATTGGGGCTTGCCATCATCGGCCACCTAGGGGGGTTTGCCGCCATCGTAGGTTGTGGACCTAAGCGAAGCCGGTGCATCTAGTTTGACCCCGAGGTCTTTTGAATGCCTGGGGTTTGACCCCGAGGTCTTTTTGAATCATCAAACACAAGGAGAAACATTGTTGGGCAAAAAAGAAATTTTATTCATTGTTAATACTGCTCGGGGAGAGCTACAAGTTTCCTACCCAATACTGCTTTCGTGCTTTACTGGAAGTACTTATGGAGGTGCTGCACATTCCAAGGATGAGAGAGGTCTTGTCCATCTAGAGTTTGTAGCCAATAAGTGCCCGAACGGTTTACACTGATGACCCTGTAGGGTCCTTCCCAGTTCGGGCCCAACATTCTTGGGCTCGGGACATTTGTTGACTGGTTTAAAGCCTTGAGGCCCAACTCCCCCACCTAAAAACTGCGGTGCATGACCTTACTGTTGTAGTACCAGGAGACTCTCTGTTTGTAGGCTGCAACTTTCAGATACTCCCGATCCCTTTTTTCTTCTATTAAATCAAGCTCTCCTCTGAGGACTTCCTCGTTGCCTTGCTCGCTGAAGTTTGTCACTCAGTAGGTGGGTAACGCGAGCTCCATGGGGATTATAGCCTCGAAGCCGTAAGTAAGTGAGAATGGTGTCTTACCCGTTGCCGCTGGGGGGATAGTTCGGTATGTCCACATGAGGGTCAGTAGTTCCTCTACCCAAATACCATTGGCATTTTCGAGCCTAGTTTTGATTGACTGCAATATTGTTCAGTTTGTCACCTCGGCCTGGCCATTGGCTTGGGGGTGCTCGGGAGAAGAATAGTGATTCGATATCCCATAGCTCGAGTAGAATTGTCAAAACACCGGGGTGTCGAATTGCCGGCCGTTGTCGCTGATCAGAACCCGGGGGATGTCAAACTTTCTGAGAATGTTTTTCTCAACAAAACTTTCCATCTTCTTTTCCGTAATTGTTTCCATCATTAGGAGGGGGCCAACAATATCGATACCCCACTGAGCGAACTGCCAGGGACTGAAGATTGGTGTTTTGATTTCTCCCAGGCGGTTGATCAATGGCGAGTAGCTCTAACACTTGTCACACCTCTTAACATACTCTTGGGAATCCCAGGCCATCGTCGGCCAATAGTAACCCTACAGTAGGGCCTTTCGAGAATGTGCCCGACCTCTTACGTTGTTCCTGCACACTCCTTCATGGATCTCATGCAATATTGTCAGGACCTGTACAGAGTAAACGCAGCGGAGATAAGGGATAGTGAACCCCCTTTTGTATAGGATACCATCAATGAGGTGGTACCTCACTGCCCGGTATTTTACGCTTCGAGCTTCTTCTCTCTTGCCTGGTAGAGCACCGGTTGAAAGGTAGGTCACGATCGGGTCCATCTAGCTAGGCCTTAAGGTGACCGGGTCAACCTCCATGCCTCTTGGGTTAGCCATACTGGGCTCGGGCAGGTATTCCACCCTTATCCCGGGAAAATCTAAATCAGAAGATGAGGCAAGACGGGCTAATCGATCGGCCCTAGTGTTCTCATCCCTCGGGATCTGTGTGATGGAAATCCCTTGAGCTTCTTGGAGACCGTTTGGATGAATGTTAAGTAGGCCACCATGTTGTCTTCCTGGGCTTCCTATTCCTGATTGACTTGGTTGACCACAAGCTGGGAGTCGCTGTATCCCTGAACTTACTGTGCACCAATTGAAGTAGCTAATTATAACCCAACCAGTAAGGCTTCATACTCGGCCTCATTGTTGGAGGCCCAAAACTCGAATCATAATGCATACTCCAACTGGATCCCATCGGGTGTGGTCAGGATAATTCCTGCCCCGCTACCCTATTTATTGGATCAACCGTCATCGTATAGAACCCAGGTCAAGGTGTCAGGCTGTAGACCTAGTGGCGTGACAGGCGGTTCGCGCTCTTTGGTTGCCTCTTCTGGATAGGTGAAGTCCACAAGAAAATCCACCACTACTTGCCCCTTTATTACCGTTCGGGGTCTGTAAACTACCTCAAATTCTTCTAACTCCAATGCCCATTTGACCAGCCTCCTGGATGTCTCTGGCCTTCTTAGGATCCAGCGGAGAGGTTGGTCCATGAGGACCATGATGATGTGGGCCTGGAAATACTGATGGAGTCCTCGAACAGAGGTGATTAGGGCAAAGGCTAACTTCTCAATGCGGGAGTAGCAGCTTCCTGCGCCTTGGAGCGCTCGACTGGTGTAGAAGACCAGGAATTGTATCCCGTACTCTTCTTGAATAAGTGTCGAGCTTACCGCTGAAGGAGACACCACCAAATACAAGAACAACTCCTCTTTCGGTATAGGTGTGAAGAGTAAAGGGGGCGATGTCAGGTACTTCTTGAGTTCCTGGAATGCCTCCTCGCAACTCCTCTGGCCACTAAAATGCCTTACGGAGGATCTTGAAAAATGGAAGGCATTGGTCAGTAGCTCAGGAAACGAACCTGTTTAGTGTAGCTACCCGACCGGCCAAGCTCTGTACTTCTTTGGTTGACCGGGGCGATCGCATGTTGATAATTGCTTGAATCTTTTCGGGGTTCGCCTCAATTCCTCGTCTACTATCCAAGTGTCCCAAAAATTTCCCAGATGAGATTCCGAACGTGCACTTGGCCGGGTTTAACCTCATCCGATACTTCCGCAAGACGCTGAAGGCCACGGACAAGTGCTCAAGATGTTCTGACTCATCTCGGCTTTTGACCTAGAGGTCATCAACGTATAACTTCATCGACTTGCTGATCAAGTCCTTGAATATGAAATTCACCATGCGTTGATACACTACCCCGACGTTCTTAAGGTCAAAAGGCATCACCTTGTAGCAATACGTGCCTTGGTCGGTTATGAAAGAAGTTTTCTCCTCGTCCCCGGGGTACATGTTGATCTGGTTATACCCCGAGTAGGTATCCATGAATGAAAGGAGTGAGTGACCTGCGGTGGCGTCTATGAGGAGGTCTTATTCTAGGAAGCGGATAGCAGTCCTTGGGATAGGCCTTGTTTAAGTCGGTGAAATCTATATACATCCTCCACTTCCTGTTGCTTTTCTTTACTAGTACGACGTTTGCCAACTAGTCAGGATAGTGGACTTCTCGGATGAACCGTGCCTTCAGGAGCTTTTCAATTTCCTCACGTACTCCAGCCTGTCTTTCAGGGACCATGCCCCTCCTCTTCTATTTGACCAGTCGGGAGCTCGGATCAATGTTGAGACGGTAAGAGATAACCTGGGGGTCAATCCCTGGCATGTCCTCATGGCACCAGGTGAAGATATCCTGGTTCTCTCTCAGGATCTGGACCAATTTTTCACTTAGACTCGGGTCTAGGAGAGTGCCAAGGCTCACGGATAGGTCGGGGAGTGTTGGGTCCAGCGTCACCTGTTCAGACTTTTCCACTAGGCCTACTCCATCCTTCACGTCCCTTGGGTTCATTTCCTGGACGTTCAATGTTTCCACAATTGCCTCTCTACACAAGGAACTAATATAGCAACTTTGAGCGGTTGACTGATCTCAAGGGGGTCGGGAACTTCACCACTAGGCCATAGGTAAACACAACTGCATTGGTTTTGTTGAGCGTCGGCCTCCCAAGGATGATGATGTTGTATGCGGAGGGGGACCTCCATGACCATAAAGTTTATGAGTACGGGGACCTGCTGGGGGTGATTCCGTATGAGAATCGGGAGCTCGACAATTTTGAGCAGTTGCGTGATGGAACTGTTGAATCCGACCAAAGTAGTTGCAACCAGCCGGAGATTGTCCCGTAATATTCCTATCTGGTCGAATACCGAGGCGAAGAGAATATCGGAGGAACTGCCGGTGTCCACCAATATCCTCTTCACCGTGTAGTTAGATATGGTGATTGTCACGAGCAGGGGGTCATCATGGGGCAGTGCACCAGTATCCTCTTCACCGTGTAGTTAGCTATGGTGATTGTCACGAGCAGGGGGTCATCATGGGGCAGGAGGTCCCCTATGTCGTGAGACGAGAATGTTAGCACATCGGTTGGTTGGGAGTTGATGAATTGGACACGCCAGACATCCGCTCGGGATGCTTGGGCATGCCTCTTGAAGGAAAAACATATTTAAATTAATTTTAAATGCTCAGCAGAAAGATTAAGTTTTAAAAACTTATTGGTAGCCCAAGATCTACTACTCGTCAATTCTATAGGTGCACACAAGAGGGGACAAGAATTATACCTATCAGTCTTGAACTCAATTCTGAAATCTCTGACTTTCAGCAGCCTCCACTAGATGGTCTTAACTTTTATAACTTTTTGCAGCTTCCACGTATAAAAACGACAATGAAAAACATTCAGTACGCAGCTGCCCTATTAATAGATTCCCAAAACCGACCTACCCTTTGAGCGATCGAAGTGGTTACGATCGATTGAATTTTCGGTCGATCGAGCCACATTCAAGCGATCGAACTTGCCATGACTTCGATCGATCGAGACACATTCGATCGATTGAACCTGCCTTGGCAAGATACTTATGTGCCTTTCTAAGCATCCTAGTAGAGCTAAGAGTGGGACCTCTTAGGTTCTTAATTATCGGCTCAGATAAGTTGATTAATTCCCATGACCAAACTCTTTGATCAGCAAATTAATCGACTAATCAGTTAATGTTTAATCCACTATAAAATGATAATTGAACTCGAACGCAAAAGAACATATCTGTAGAGATAACTAGACTTGTATGGTGTATTAATGTCCCTTTACCGCCAGCATTTGTAATCATATTCAGGTAGACAGATAACTATTACTGTCAACCTGAATCATGATTACTTGTTGTATTCCTTGAGTCCTATTCACCTCTCATGATTACCCAACATGTTGATAACTACTTATCAACAAGACTACAGATCTCAGTAATCAACTTTGTGACATTCTCAAGGGAATGCATACTTTGAATCAGAGGGTAGATTCTATCTTGACAATATATGTTCATAACCCTATGAACATGACATACCAAAGATACCCAGGTGTTAATCTTCTGTAGACCTCACTATTGGTAAGTCAAAGTAGCCATAGCCACAGTTTGTGTTCATAATCATCTCAAGATTAAGAACACGTACCTAATACAAGTTATGAGTTCTTATCGACTGTTGACAGTCTTAAGCATCAATAGGAAAGCTCAGGTCTGTCAATGCACTATAATCACTAGCATATTAACTAAGTGTTATACTCTAGTGATTGAGATTAATCACTCCATGAAATGGTAATTAATCATGCTACAATGTATACATGATGAGATATCCAGTCTCATCATCCATTGTGACAAGTTCTAAGTATCAAAGAATAGTAATTCGTATCTCACTTGTATGTATCTTATATACACATGAATTACTTACTATGATACTTAGGGATTAACAAACATCTCATGAAAGAGACATACACAATGAAATGTAAAGCTGATATCCATGTATTAAAATGTCAATGTCTCATACATAAAGTAACGGTTTGAGGGCACAATCCCAACAAACTCCTACTTGCACTCATAACCATTCAGGACTACATCTGAGACCTAAACTATATAGATGATGATCAAAGACCTTCCGTGGCTAGGCCTTTGTAAATGGATCAGTAAGATTGTCACTTGTGGCAATCTTGGTGACAGTCACATCTCCACGTTGAATAATATCTTGAATCAGATGATATTTCCGCTCTACATGCTTTCCCTTTCCATGGTTCCTTGGCTCCTTAGACTGAGCCACTACCCCACTATCATCACAATAAAGCGTAATAGGTGACACCAATTCTGGTACAACCTCAAGCTCCATAAGGAACTTCTTGAGCCAAACAGCTTCCTTTGAAGCTTCACAAGCAGCCACATACTCAACTTCTGTAGCTGAGTCTGTAATGCATTTCTGCTTAATGCTCCTCCAACTAACAGTAGTACCTCCCAAAGTAAAAAGATGACTGGACGTAGACTTCATCGAATCTTTAGCTGTCATAAAGTTTGAGTCAGTGTATCACACTTGAATTAACTCACTACCATCGTACATAAGCATATAATCTTTAGTCCTTCTCAAGTACTTCAGAATGTGCTTAATGGCTGTGCAGTGTTCTGGACCTGGATTCGATTGATACTTATTAACCATTCCAACGGCAAAGCAGATATCTGGTCTAGTGCATAACATCGCATACATGAGACTTCCCACTGCCGAAGCATAGGGAACTCCTATCATGCGATTCCTCTCCTCAAGTGTCTTTTGACACTGGTCCTTGGAGAACACTAAAGCATGCCTGAAAGGTAACAAAACTTTCTTCGAATTATCCATTGAAAACCTAATCAGCACCTTATCGATATAACCAACTCGAGATAATCCCATTATATTTTTCTTACGATCCCGAAAGAGTTTTATTCCAAGAATATAGCTCACCTCTCCTAGATCCTTCATATCGAAAGTACTAGATAGCCAAACCTTGACCATTGACAATGCCGCTACATCATTCCCAATGAGTAGAATGTCATCAACGTAAAGCACAAGAAAAGCCACCACTTTTCCTTCACACTTCTTGTATACACAAGTTTCATCCAGATTCTGTATGAAACCAAACGATTTGACCGCTTGGTTAAAATGAATGTTCCAACTTCTAGATGCCTGCTGAAGCCCATAAATGGATTTTTACAACTGCATACCAAGTTATCTTTCCGACCAGCTATGAACCCTTCTTGATGCTGCATATAGATGTCCTCCTCAAGGTTGCCATTCAAGAATCTAGTCTTGACGTCCATCTGCTAGATTTTATAATCTTGGCATGTAGCAATGGATAAGAGTATTCTGATGGACTTGAGCATGGCTACTAGCGAGAAGGTTTCCTCATAGTCAATGCCCTCCCTCTGAGTATAACCTTTCGCTATAAGCCTAGCCTTAAAGGTCTCAACCTTTCCATCAGATCCTCTTTTCCTCTTGTAGATCCACTTATAGCCAATGGATTTAATATTGGCTGGAAGCTCTATAAGATCCCAGACCTGATTGGAATCCATAGATTCAAATTCTTCCTTCATAGCTTTAATCCAATGAGCTGAGTCTATATCAGTCATTGCCTCTTCATGTATGGTAGGATCAGATTCAGATTCTATGGGGGCAACTTCAAAAACTTCTCTTAAGAACATGTATCTATCAGGCTGGCTAATAATCCTCCCACTACGATGAGGTACCAGTGCGAAAATGGGTGAAGAAGTGGTATTTTCTTGATTTATATTATTATCAACTGTGGGTTGGACTGAGGGCTCTCCTTCTATCTCTCTCACATGTATCCTTCCTTTAGGTTTATGGTTCATGATATAATCAACCTCCAAGAAAACAGCATTTGTACTAACAAACACTTTCCGTTCTCTTGGATCATAAAAATATCATCTATATGTACCCTTTAGATATCCTACGAAGTAGCATACTTCTGATCTAGAATCCAACTTGCTCATCTTTCCTTTTAGCACATGTGCCGGACACCCCCATATCCAGAGATGTTGAAAAGATGGCTTGCGCCCAATCCACATCTCTCGTGGTGTCTTGGGAACAGATTCGCTTAGTACTAGATTTAGTATGTACGCAGCGGTTTCCAAAGCGTAACCCCAAAGGAATAAAGGTAACTCCGAATAACTCATCATCGACCTAGTCATGTCTAAAAAAGTCTAGTTCCTTCTCTCTGCTACACCATTCCGTTGAAGCATACCGGGTGCAGTCAACCGTGACCGAATCTTATTCTGTACGAGGTGATCAATAAACTCATTAGAGAGGTACTCGCCACCTCGATCAGATTGAATGGCCTTGATATGTGTGCCTAATTGCTTTTCCACTTCAGCCCTAAACTCTTTGAACTTTTCATAGGCTTCAGACTTGTGCTGCATTAGGTACACATATCCATACCTAGAGTGGTCATCAGTAAATGTAATGAAATACTCATAACCACCCCTAGCTCTAATATTTATTGGTTCACATACATCAGTATGAACTAATTCCAACAATGCATTGGTCATATTGCCCGTTGTGGGAAAGGTCCTTTTGGTCATCTTACCCTCTAAACAAGACTCGTAGACTTCCATTGGTTCTAGAACCAAATCGCCTAAGACCCCTTCTTTGACTTGTCTGCTAATCCTATTTAGATTGATATGACCAAGCCTCATATGCCAAAGCTTTGTTGGATTAGTGGAAGGTTCCTTTCTTTTAGATGGTACATTTACCACTGAGTTATTAAGTTCTATACAAGAATCTTTAGAAACATTGGGAGAAATCACATACAAACCATTTGTTTTAACACTTGAACAAATAAAAGAACCATTTCTTTCAATTACAACTTTAGTTCCAAAATGAAAGGAATAACCATTATTCGATAAATTAGAAACTGAAATTAAATTACGTCTCATTAAAGGGACGTAAAGTGCATCTGATAAAATCAAAACTTTATTGTCTAGAAATTCTAAAACTACGACACCTATAGTAACCACAGAAACAGTTACGCTAGAACCTAGAGTAAGTACGATTTTCCCATCACTGCACCTCCTGATTGATCTGAACCCCTGCAATGAATTACAGATATGGTTAGTCGCACTAGAATCAATGCACCAAGTGTTTGAAGTATCCGTAATAAAACTTACTTCCATCACATGTGACTCAATCATACAATGAACTCTTGTAGCCAAGAATTATGGACAGTTCCTCTTCCAGTAGCCCTTATCGCTGCATTGGAAACACTTTCCTTGGCCTTGGCCACCCACCTTCCCTTTTCCCTTACATTTTCCACTGGATTTTGCAATCTTAGGGACCGGTCCAACACTTGGACCACCAGTGCCAGCCTTCTTCTTTCCTTTCTTACCTTTTGGCGTAGATCGGGAAGAAGAAGACCTTTTCTCAACGTTCAGAACGTTGCCCCCAGGTTTAATCACCCCTTCTGCTGCCAGTAAAGACTCATTAATTCGCTCATTGAAAATTCCATTTTATTCATGTTGTAATTCAATTTAAATTGAGCGAATGATGGCGACAGCGCATTGAGGATCATATCAATTTGGGTCTATGCATCGATGTTGGCACCTAGCATCTCTAACTCGTTTAAATAACCAATCATTTTTAAAACATGTTCTTTGATTAGTGTCCCTTTCGACATCTTTGCACTCATTATCTTTTGCATAACTACCTGCCTAGCAGGCCTGCCATGCTCCCCAAACATCTTTTTTCACGGATTCGATAATGTCACTGGCAGAATTATTTGCTTAGAACTGGTGTTGCAACACACCAGCCATTGAGGCCAGAATGTAGCAATGAGCCATTCCATTCGACATCTTCCATTTATCGAACTCGCGTTTGACAGCGTCGAAGCATTTACCACGGGTTCTTCGGGGCATGGGGTGGTGAGGACATATATGTGATCCTCTATAGTTAAAACGATGTCAATGTTTCGTTTCCATTCTGTGTAGTTATTTCCAGTTAACTTGTTTTGAGTGAGTTAGTGGCAAGTGGGCCAAATGTAGATCAAGACATTATGATTTACTGAAAAAATCAAAAGACAAAATAAATATGGATATCAGAATTTGACAGTTTGAAATAAAAGAACCCTTAAAACTCTTATTTTAAAACAAAGTCACCGGAATTTCGAAAAGAAAGAATAAAGCCTCCGTGTGTTGGTCAATGTTCGATCTTTCGATTAATCATGACTTGTTTGCTATGCAACTCTTGCAAAACAAGTAATGACTCCCGAACCTTTTGATATCTAAGTTTTTGAATAATACCAAATGTGGGATACCTTATCCATAGCTTAGCTAGTGTGTACCATTAGCTAGGATCCAATCACAACCACCTCAAGTAGCGCCTTTGTATGGTGGTCACCCTCTAACACGTCTGATTGATCGTATCCATAAGAAGTTCACATCTAGTAACCAATGAGTAGTGTACCCTCCATGTGGAATGATCACCCCTGGTGAGGTGACACAAAATGCACTACTTATCTTACAATGAACCGTTAATGGAAGATCGTGGGTGTTATGGCAAGACCCTCTCCCACTAGATTTAATAAATAAGGATTTTACATTTTGAAAAAAAAAATTTATTTCTACACATTACCCATGAACATCCAATGTTTACTAATGCGTTGAAACGGTTTTTGAATTTTATTTTAGAAAACTTATTTTACGTGCATGCAAGCAGTAATAATATAATTAAATGTCAATCACAACTAAGCACATAAAACAAAAAACTAAAATTGAAACAAAGGCATTCATATGCCTCTATCTTCCATGGCTCTATCTCCATAGATCCTTCTTATTGGTTCGATCGTCTCCAGCTCCATCTTCATGGACAACGGCTTGCTCCTCCATCTTCATGGATATTCTAAATCTATTATATTGGTCCTATGCTTCTTTCAAAGCTTACAATTTATCTAGAAATAAAAAAACAATAATAAAATAAAAAGGCTAGGGAAACCGGTGCGACTTTCCTTTTCGTAGGATTGAAGTCACAACGCCCTTTACACATACCTTAAAACCAAACCAAAATAAATACAATCATCCACCAATCTTAACATTCAATTTAAAAGACTTGGTACAGTGGGAGATATCAGACTAACATTTTGCTGCAAAAGGGTTAGTCGTACACAATTCACGCATATATAACAAATATATATTTATATACATTGGAAACCTTAAGTGATTCACACAATACATAAACTCTTTATGCACTAAATTGGAACTCAAAACAGCATCACCCTTCTCTGTCTCACTTCGATCGATCAACAAAGGTTCGATCGATCGAACCTTCGATCGATTGAACATAGTCCAATCGATTGAACTTTCAGTTTCACAGAAAGGTTTGAAAATCTTTATAGAATAATTAAAAATTAAAGTATTTATTTTAAAATCTTGAAAACTGTAAGCTAAACACCTGGACAGAGAATCTCTCTTGATCGATTGAACACCATTCGATCGATCGATCGAACAGAACCAAAATTCGATCGATCGAAAGTAATTCGATCGCTTGAGAGCAAATGAAGTTCGATCGATCGAGACTACTTCGATCGATCGAATCCATCATGCATCCAATGCAATCACAAATTTGTATTCTGCTACATAAACACTGCAGAAACAGATCTGTGACGATGCAGTTTTGAATATAGTCCTAAAATCAGCATGCAAATCAAAACTAGTGTTTCAAAACGCATCTATAGATCCAAAAGCGTGGCTCTGATACAAATTGAAGGAAAAATAGGTTTAAATTAATTTTAAACGCGCAGCGAAAAGATTAAGTTTCAAAAACTTATTGGTAGCCCAGGATCTACTACTCGTCAATTCTATAAGTGCGCACAAGAGGGGACAAGAATTATACCTAACAATCCTGAACCCAATTTTGAAACCTTTAACTTGCAGTAGCCTTCACTAGATGGTCTTCACTCTTATGACTCCAATGGATCCTCCCGGAGAGGCTAGGATTGGTGGGAACCCTAATAGAGAGGATAGGGAAGGTTTAGGGAAACCTAAGCAATTTCTGCAGCTTCTACGTATAAAAACGATGATTAAAAACATTCAGTATGTAGCTGCCCTATTTATAGATTCCCAGAACCGACCTAACCTTCTAGCAGTCGAAGTAGTTTTGATTGATCGAACTTTTGGTCGATCGAGCCACGTTCAAGCGATCGAATTCGCCGTGACTTTAATCGATCAAGACACATTCGATCGATCGAACCTACCTTGACAAGATCCTCATGTACCTTTCCAATCATCCTAGCCGAGCTAAGACTAGGACCTCATAGGTTCTTAATTATTGGCTCAGATCAGCTGATTAATTCCCATGACCAAACTCTTTGATCAGCAAATTAATCGACTGGGCATTTATCATTTACTCCATTATAAAATGATAAATGAACTCCAACGTAAAAGAACATATCCGAAGCGATAACTAGACTTGTTTGGTGTACTAATGTCCCTTTACCGTCAGCATTTGTAATCATATTCAGGTAGTCGGATAACTATTACTGTCAACCTGAATCATGATTACTTCTTGTATTCCTTGAGTCTCATTCACCTCTCATGATTACCAAACATGTTGATAACTACTTTTCAACAAGACTGCAGTTCTTAGTAATCAACTTGGTGACATTCTCAAGGGAATGTTTACTCTGAATTAGAGGGTAGATTCTATCTTGACAATATATGTTTACAACCCTATGAACATAACATACCCAAGATACCAAGATGTTGATCTTCTATAGACCTCACTGATTGGTAAGTCAAAGTAGCCATATCCACAGTACGTGTTCATAATCGTCTCAACAATGAGAACACGTACCTTATACAAGTTATGAGTTCCTATCGACTGTTGACAGTCTTAAGCGTCAATAGGAAAGCTTAGGTCCGTCAATGTACTATAAGCACTAGCATATTAACTAAGAGTTATACTCTAGTGATTGAGGTTAATCACTCCATACAATGGTAGTTAATCATGCTACAGTGTATACCTGATGAGATATCTAGTCTCATCATCTACTGTGACAAGTTCTAAGTATCAAAGAATAGTAATTCGTATCTCACTTGTATGTATCTCATACACACATGAATTACTTACTATGGTACTTAGGGATTAACAAACATCTTTTGAAAGAAACATACACAATGAAATGTAAAGCTGATATCAATATATTAAAATGTCAATGTCTCATACATAAAGTAATGGTTTGAGGGCAAAAACCCAACACCTCTTCCTAGCCAGCTACGAATCCCTTCTGCCCGAGGTCCCTTTGGAGATCACATTGATTTGCCCGAGTAATTATGGCTGCTCGGGAGCTCAGTTATTTACCCTAGGCCATCAGTTCTCCATGACAAACTCAGCGAGGTGGACCTATTCTATTAGTCTTTCGATGGCCATTTTGAGTTTAAAGCGATCTTCTGTGTCGTGGCCATGGTCCTTGTGATACCATCAATATTTGTCCTGGTTTCTCTTCCCTAGTGGGCTCTTCAGATTTGCCGGTTATTGGAGGAGCCTCTGGGCGTCAATGGCGGCCATAACTTCATGAATAAGACGAGATAGTGGTGTAAAGGTCATTAGAGCCTGGTGCCGACCACCCTTCTACTGATCCTACTTTGGCTTCTTCCCCTAGCCCTTTTCAAAACTGTCTTGTTTCTATTTGGCCCTCAAAGGACCCGTCTCCTGCAAGGCTAGCATGCTTAGCCTTCAAAAATTCCTCAGTATTAAGTTTTCTAACTCTATCGGAGAGCTCCACCAGCATTTTTGGTCGGTCATTGTGGAATGACGTGACAACTTTGGTGTGTTGAACTCCTGAGCAGAAGGCCATGATTGTGACTGTCTCATTCAGGTTGTGGATTTGTATCCTCTGTTGGTTGAAACGGTCGATGTAATCTTTTAGAAACTCCCCCTTACATTGCTTAATGGTCTGCAATTAGGTGTCTGGCTGTGACCGTTCAAGAATTCCAACAAACTGGCCGATGAAGAGCTTACTGAGAGTCTTGAAATCATCGACCATTTGGGGTTTAAAGGAGTAGAACCACTATATGGCTGGCCCTCTAAGGGTGCTAGGAAAGGCCAGGCATAGTAGCTCGTTAGCACTGGTTACTAGAGCCATCTGAGCCTTGTAAGATCAGAAGTTATCTACCGGACTTCCCGAACCATCGTAGGAATTGAGATGTTATTATTTGAATTTCCTCGAGATGGGAAAGCTGGTGATCCGAACAGTGTAAGGCGATTCGGTTTCGGTGTTGGTGTGATCGCTGCTTACCTTGCAGCTCAGCTTCTCAACTTTCTTTTGCAGGTCTGTGATCTGGTCCTTGACATCCGTCTGACCGGTCTTCTACTCTATATCCGAGTGGTAGGTTAGGTCGGATGACGAGGCCTCTTCCTCGAAGTGCATTGTCTTTGGGGATTGGACACGGCTTCGACTCTGGGTAATCGTGTGGCTGAGATCCCCTCGACTCCTGACTGGGGAATCTTTGGCCGGTTCCCAGGCCTTTTGTCTGTGCCCATCCCCTCTGGCAGCGCGCCTGCTATTGATGATATCTCGGGCATCCAATGTCTGGTGCGGGCGGCCTCGGGCGCATTATTGGGTCCGTTCAGGAGCCTGGCTATGCTCGTAATTCTCGAGCCATCCCCTAGCCGATGGGTACAATGGCTCAATGTAGGCACGCCTTCGGGGTCTGATCTTCTCCTAATCAGGCGTGCTATTCTTGGGCTAATCCTCGATCAATGGGAGCATCTGCTATCGGGCCAGCAGTGCTTCGATCTGTTGCTGGGCTCGCTACTGGCCCTCCAAGAGTTACAGAAGAGCCGCGGTAACCTGCTCAGGGGTCATGGAGGCAGCCAGCTTCCTGGACTGCAACTCAGCCGAACCCATTGAGGCAGCGGTCTTCTTACCTTTCTTCCACACCATGGCTATGAGCTAAAGAATTGTTTTCAGAAGAAATCTATCATTTCCCACACACGACGCCAAACTGATCATGCCAAAAATTGGTAGGAGGGTTTTTGTGAGTAGTTTAGAGAGAAGATGTGACACAATGAGTTGTATGTGGTTCGACCCCGTTAAAGAGGTGACCTACTTCCACGTGTACACCGGAGCACGTTCACTAACAGATCACCGGCGGTGTTTGGTGAGCCAATAAGAGGGCGGCACTACCAGTTAACCGATCGGGTATATACGTGTACGTGTGTTATGCTATCTTGTGAGATCAGAATGCCGTCCCCTCTAATGGGGGTGAGTGGTCCCTTTTATAAGTGTACGAACCACCCTTATAAGGCAAGTTAATAGATTAGGAAGCTCAATCTAATTACAACTGATTCACATCAATCATGGGAGTTTCCTATTCTGATTAGGACACTACCTCCTTCTTTCGATAGTTTTCCAGCTAATTTACATCCTTGCGGGACAAGCCACGGAACAGGCCCATGTCAAGGTCTTGGGAGGCAAGCCTGCTTTATGAGCTCGAGCTGTGACCTAGACCAGGCGATCATAGGCCGAACAACCCGGGACGGCTAAGTGATAGACGCACACTACATATGACATGGCATTATTTGCTAAGGTGGCAATATGACATTGACCTGATATTTTTGTACGTATCAAATCCTATACAAAATATACAAGTTACAAGCTAAACCCCCAAATTGGGCCGTAAAAAAAACTGTCTAAAAAATTCAGAAGATTAGTACTACCGCAGTAAACTCACCTCCAAGAGTCCGAATATGTAGCCTGTTTCGAAAATAAACGTCAAACGACACGTCGTTTGTCATCGCGAGCGTCGCCGAGCTTTCTGCCAATTTTCTCTCATTTTCTCTCTTTCTCTATAAACATCCTAACTAAATAATGAAGAAGGAGACTCATATAATGAGTTATGAGACACTTGTCTCAACCATGTAAGTCCAAAGTTTACAATTCTATTCTGGCCTCCCCAAGGTTTCACTAGTTTTGCAATTACACCCCTGCTAGTTATAAAACTTATTAAAACTTTTCCAAACTTAAATGGGTGTTTTTCTATGTCACGTATGGGTGTCATAAGTGGTCCCACATAACGTTATGAAGTTGCTAATTAACCTACTAATTATGCAACGTGTCCAATTCATTCTCACAAAGGTATCCCTAACGGACCAAGGAAGTGGTCTCTAACGATTAACATGTTAATAAAACATCATAATAATATTAATAACATGTTCCTTAATAAACAATTAATCACATAAGAATTATTTCCCATATCTGTCCCATCACACGGGGACCTTTCGTAACTGTCCCAAACTGTAACTGCCACTTTCTTATCTCTGGGTTCCAAAATGGACACCCTGAACATCTTAGTGAGTTAAACTCACTTAACACATATAATCACATCATCAATAAAATGTTAATATGCATGCTAAATGCAATTAAATATAACCCGCAAGAGTGGGTGTTATAGAACTTGAACTCCAAAACTGCGCAGGGAGCTGCCACCTGCACCCTTCTCCCCTTATATGTGTGTGTGTGTGGGAGGGGGTGTTTGAAATAGAGAGAGTATAGAGAGTGAGAGAGAGATAGAGATATTTTATATACACACACCCTTATATATGTATACATACATACACTATATACACACACTGTCAAGAGAGAGAGAAGAGAAGAAACAGAAGAAGGGGAAGAAGAAAAAAGATAGAGAAAGAGAAAAGAAGAGGAGCAACAGAGAAGGGAAGAGGAGAGAGATGAGGAGGCCATTAAAGCTCTAAAAGCAAAAGCTCATACTAAACACCACTTTGAATCTTTGGTGAGTTTCATACTGACTCAGTAGCTTAGGTATAGTGTTTTTATGAGTTTAAACGTAAAGGAAATGAACACCAAGGGCTGTCCAGAATTCCATGGCATCACTGCCCATTTTTTTTGGAAACGATGACCTTCTCAATTGATTAAAAGGGATTTCAATCTATTAAAAGAGACTTCAATTGATTGATATTACTTTTTACCCAATCAATTGAAAAGGACTTAAATTGATTGAAACTACTTTTAACCCAATCGATTAAACCCTTGTCTCAATCGATTGGTATTTACAAAATACTGATATTCTCTATTATTTATGATATAAATTGTTTAGCTATTTAAATGTTGATTCATGCTTTCAATATGCAACACTATTGGTTTAAGAAATGATGTGACGCAATAATGAGATAACAGTAAAAGTAACGAGATAACATTTAGTAACGTTAGACAACGTAGTCATGAACTATTTGGGTTATCGTTCGTTTCATTCAATGTAGTCAGGCCACATAAGAATGTCTTGTATCAGTGTTAGTACAAAACTTAGGTAGGTTTGATAAGTTATGGGAATTGTACGTGGATAGACACTTGGTCATGATATGTTCTTAAAAGCCGGTGAGCTGTGCAAATGTTCTTAAAAGGCAGTGAGCTGGACCAACTAGTCCTAAGATAGACTAGGTGATACATAATATGTTCTTAAAAGCCGGTGAGCTATTAATATGCTCTTAAAATTTAGTGAGTTGGGATCACTGGTAGACATCACTAAGTCATTAAAATAGATTGATATGCCTTGTTCGAAGCATTGTGTTCCTGTATTGTGGTGAGCTACGAATTTGTTCAAAAAAGCTAGGAACGGACTGACGTGGAGTCCATGACATGCGGTGAGCTGTGAATATGCTCTTAAAAGCAATGGATGGAATTATGGCATATCTATAGAGTTGAACTATTGAGTATGTTCTTAAAATCCGAGTACATTGTCAGTATTCGTATAAAAAGACGATAGTAATCAAATATTGGTTTGGAATAAAAGAAGCTATTATCAGTAGCATTTACTCTATATCATTTCATAACTTGTAAATACTTTATACTTATGATACTATATTAGTTTCTACTGACTCAGATATCAGTAAGGTGATGGCCATTTATACTTGGACATTCACCATCCAGCCTACCCTATTTATGACCCTGTAGGTGACAAATCGTACGATGATGGCTACTGACTGGTGGGAGGTTATAACGAGGGTGTACCTGTTGAGGATGGAGGCATTGGGGAGGACTATTATGCTAACGATTATGTATAAGCCAACTGAAAACTAGGATAGATTATAGTTCAATTTATGTCCTTTAGACATTATGCATTATGTTTGTAACTGGGTATACATTGCCTAAGACCTTAGTATTTCTACTCCGAACTCTGATGTAATAATCTTAGTGACTTCTTATCATGTTTATATAAGATGCAGTTTTATTGTGTCTTACTTCATTATTTAGAATTGTGTGGTGTGGACAATTAAGTGACATTTACCAGTCATGGCCTACAGACCAAAAAATGAATCTTATTTTTTCTATTTTTGTTGCTCTGGGGCGTGACATAGTTAAGTATCAATACCACCAAAAGTCGAGTAACATAAACAGGCATAAATAAAATCCACAAACACATAAATGTGTCTATCACTCTCCTATGTGGATCCTATAATGTTAGTGGACCCCACAGTGTTAATGGACCAATTAGGAGAGTAATAGACACATTTATGTGTTTGTAGATTATGTTTGTGTAATACCCTGTATTTTCATTATACTTTTATCCCTTGTCAATATAAATAAGATTCAGTATACTTGTATTTACATTTCCTGTATTTTCAGCTTCGATCGATCGAACTTACTTCAATTGATCGAGCTTATGTTTCTTCAATCGATCGAACCTACTTCAATCGCTTGAAACTCTACTAACCTGATTTGTGACGTAGAACCCTTTCTCAAGCGATTGAACAAGTTTCAATCGATCAACCGTGAGCTATCTATTCTCGATCGATCGAACTTAGTATTTCCAGTTTCTGCCACCTGCCCTATTCTTTTCCTATATATGTGTTTGTTTGGGTGCATTTGGGTTGCTGAAAATGTTGGGTTTGTGCCCTCAAACCATTACTTTATGTTTGAGCCACTGACATTTCAATATATGGATATCAGCTTTACATTTCATTATGTATGTTTCTTTCATATGATGATTGTTGATCCTTAAATATCATAGTAAGTAATTCGTGTACGTATGAGATACATACAAGTGAGATACGAATTACTATTCTTTAATACTTAGAATTTGTCATAGTGGATGATGAGACTGGATGTCACATCAGGTTTACACCATAGCATGATTAACTACCATTGGATAGATTGATAAATCTCAGTCACTGGAGTATAGCTCTTAGTTAATATGTTAGTGCTTATAGTGCATTGACGGACCTGAGCTTTCCTATTGACACTTAAGTCTGTCAACATTCAATAGGAACTCATAACTTGTATAAGGTACGTGATGATGCCAAAAATTGGTAAAGGATAAGAAGTGTAATTGACACGAATATTTTTCTGTGTGCGCTTGTGTGCTATACCCAAGTGTAGGTAATCATACAAGTAGTAAACTGGATTAAGTCCAGGTCGATCCCACATGGAAGGATGAGAATTAAGTTACCTAGATTAGACTCTAAAAGAAAAGAAGATTCAATGTTTTAAAAGAAATGTAGAACATAAAGTCCTACAAATAACAACTGCTAAAATTAAAAACAACTAAATTAAATTAACTAACGATTAACTATTTAACTAAAACGAGATTTTAAAAGCTGTTTTTCTTAATAAAAGGAAGTGTTGGGATCACGCAAATCCACTGTGACCTAGCCGTCTACCATGCAATTGCAATTAAGCTCAATGGAGTACATCTTCTACAATATTCCGTACTTCTCTAAAGATCTAGAATCAATAGCCCTTTCATGACAGGGACTATATCATCTCAATTAAGTTTGAAATACATGAAAGCGGTTTAATTCAATAGTTAAGACTCGCACCTACAATGGTGTTAGCATTGCGGGTGGTTTGCAAAATGTATTGAAAGAAAATGCCTTAAGGCCTTAAGTTCGAAGACTGTTTTGACAAACTGAGCATTTGGGGACAGTTTGATAACAAATCCTTAAAACAGAAAGTCTTAGAATACTGTATTGGATGTTCTCAAGAATCTGAAAGTTCGATCGATCGATGCGCTTTCGATCGATCGACAATCGTCTTCTCTCAATCGATCGAAATGTCTTCGATCGATCGACTATGCTTCCGTATCGATCGATCGAAATAACTCCGATCGATCGAACACAGATATTATTATGGTGCATGCCAGAGGCTTGAAATCACAGTTTCATCGCGATTTCCCAACCTCGGACTACTCAGACATGGTCTGGAGTGTCCCAGATGCGTTCTTAACGTAACGATTCATTAAGGTGTCGTTTGGTTGTGAGCCTTTCATTAAAACCATGAAAACTTGAGATTTTAACATATCTAGCATGCAAAGCAATAAGATTAAACAATAAACCACGATTAACTAAGTGCAATATGTAAAGAAAACAATAACTCAGTAACCTGAAATGAAGAACTCGTATTAAATCAAAGAGAATCCAAGCTATCAATGTAAAACCTTGAGTAGAAACCTACAAAACAACAAAAATATCTCTCATCTCTCTAAGAAAACTGATAAAAAGTAAAATGGGGCGTCCCCCTGGACGTAAACAATACGAGTTTATATAGTAGAATCCTAATGCTAGGGTTAAAACTCCATCTTTTGCTGCGTGCGCGTATTCTGATAAAAGGCATGTTCGATCGATCGACAAACTCTCGATCGATTGAACTTCAAGAATATTCGATCGCTTGAGACAAGTTAGATCCATCGAAACCTCGATCGCTTGAGAGGACCTCGATCGATCGATCTTCAATTTTCAGCTTTGAATTGTCTTCATTGGAGCCAAGCACTTCCTTTTTATCCTGCTCCTTCAATTATTCACACAGCGACAGAAATCTGCACAAATCACAGCTAAAACACACAACTTATCATAGAATAATCATAATGTGTAGAAACTGGCATTGTAATCCAAACTGCAGATAAATGAGAGAATTGTGAACTAAATTAGTGTATTTTCTTCTTTTAGCACGGTTGTATTTTACAAATACACCCGCTTGTCACAACCCCCAACTAGCGAGTTGCTAGTCCCTAGCAATAAAGCGAAAAATTAAACAAGCTAACTACTACTACAACGACTAGAATAAACAAAATAAAATTAAAGTAGACTAATCTAATAAGAAAGAGACACTACCTAACTCACTTTCGCAGGCATCGCGGTTGCATTTAGAAATTGCAACAAGCCGTTAAACCCCTAGGTTCCCCTAGTGAACGAGTGTTGTCTCATGAGGGTTTGCAGTGAATATACCCACAAAATTCTCAATTTTTAAGATAAAAAAGATGTAGAAAAACTTATAAACATTTCTTCCTATTTGGCTATCAGTTTAGCTCTACAAAATATATCAACCTCATACAAACCATGAAGAAACCCACATGTTCCTCATGTCACCGAGATAATTATACATATGCATTCCATTCATGTATCCGTGTGTGTGTGAAATCAACAGCTATGCATCCAACTTAATTTAGAGTGGTTTAAACTATCATACCTTTGGAATTTGTAGTTTCAACTCAATTCTCACATGGGATTACACTCAAAAATGAACATCTTACAGAAACTGGTTTAATAATGATTGCACAAGGTACGAAAGCTTTGATGGGAGTGAATTTTTTTTTTTTTTTGATACTAATGCTTTCATACCTGACTCTATAAAAGACGAACATTTTAGAGTTTATAGTCTCGTGAAAAGGATACTACTTACTAGAGGAGCGAAATACCGTGGATAACTCAAATTACACATTCATATTCAAACTAAGTTGTTAAAAATCATTAAGACTTTGACTTCTCGGCCTTTATTTAGCAGGATGTAGATAAGAGAGGCTAGATTTGCACATCCTGAGCATGTGATGGAGACTAGTTTATTTCTTCTTTATTTCAACCATCCTCTATTTTCATATATGTTTTTTTTTTCTTCACTTCTTTTTCCTTTCTTTTTTTTTTTTTTTTTTTTTTGTTTTTTTAACCTGGACCTTGCATGTTTTCTTTTTATAACGTCCTTCCACAACTGCTCCCTTCTCGTCATATACTTCAACAATTTTAATCACATTAGGTGTGCAATTGGGTTTATAGAGTTTAAAGTATAAGATGAGGAGTTTTAGGTTTTCATATTGACAGTATTTAATCGGTGTGGAGTTAGGAGATTCTTGGGTGTTGATACAGGTATATGAAAAAGGAAAGGAGTGAATAACGATGGCTTAAATCATTTTCTTAACTTCTTAGCTTTAGCACTTCAGTGTTCATTGAGATTAGTTGGTAAATCCTGAACATTCTCCTCTAATAAACAGCCTAAATGAAGAATTAGAGACTATTCAATGAATTTAAAAGATCAAGGAAAACAATGCGAATTCATTGTGATAAGTCCCTCAGAATTGAAGTTTGGGCTCAAAAGCTCACTAAGGGTCATTAGTTTCCACTATTCATTCCTTGAAGCATAACAGTCGTATTAACTCTTATTTAGGTTTTCAGCATAGCTATTACAACGTACAAATGGATGTTGGATACTAGAATGGCCAACATATGCATTCGTCCTAGTGAACTAGAAAAACGCGTGAATGTAATTCATAAAAGGATGAGATTAACATGAATGTATCATTGCTTGATAACAACTAAATAGAAATGAACATTCACAATTATTCTACTAATTTAATTCAAAAATTTTGTTAATAGTTTTTTTTTAAAAATATTTGTATTTTTAAATAGGAGCTTGTATGATGTTTGCGATAGAAAGAGCGATCCAGATTGCTAAGTAGAAAAAATATGCACAGGTGACTATCTATCTATATCCTACCCCCAACTGAAAATTGCAATGACCTCAGTGAGTGATTTTCAAAAATAGATAGAGAGATGGCACCTGAAATAGCAGTAGAAGAATCATAACAGTAACAACCGTACAGAAAGCATACACTCTCCAAGCAGCAAAGTACAAAAAGATAGGAAATGGATAAAACAAGCATACGATCTATAAATAATAACAAAAACGTCACTGGAAAGATAAGACAATGAAAATGACAGAGCAGTGATAATAGAACGTAAAAAACCAAACCAACCAACAAAACCAAATATCCACATATATATTACCACAGAACTAAAATCCATAAGATGAGAGCAGAGAGATATAAGTAAGAAAAAGAAGATACAACAAAACTTTCCAAATACTCCCAAAGTCAAGACCTAAACATCCTCCGCTACATCTGATAATATCTCTATCGGCGCATCGAGGGTAACCTCAACTCCACCATCAGCAACAGTACGAACCGTCGCCGGGTCACTCTCAGTCACGACTGGAGGTGGTGCAGAAGGTGGTTCCGCAGAAGATGATGGTGCAGCAGGGTCAGCATGTGGTGGTGGGGCCTCAGAAGTGGTAGATGGATCAATGGTAGTGGGTGCCGCACGATCAGCAATAGATGGTGGAGCAGAGGAAGACGGAGCAGTAGTAGGAGGTGGAGGTGCATGTAAAGACTGGTCGATCCCCAACTGTATCAAGATGGCCTCAAGCAATGTCATCATGTGGTCCACCCAGCCCTCGAGTCTGATCCGAGCCTCCCTCTCCTCTAATAATAACTCATGAACAGTCGGGAGAGGCACGGATGAAGAAGACTCTCCCTGGGCCTGAGTTTGAGCCTGAGATTGCTGTCTCAGCTCAAACTATGCAATTTCAACCCGAGAATCGACCTCGTCATCAGAATCAAGCTCCTCAGCCTCTGTCGGTGTCCCTGAAGCTGCACCCTCAGTATCGGTGCCATCAGATCTCCTCCTCTTCTCCCCAACTTTCGCTTTCCCTTTTCCCTTCCTCTTCCTCTTCTGAGCATCAGATTGGCGAGAAGCTGTCTCGGCAAAACGACTGCGAGCCTGAGAGGTCGCATCATCAGGTAAGGGAACGAGGCCAGCCTGCTCGATCACCCAGTGAATGGCCTAAGCACCTTTCAGGTGCTTCTTGGCAGCAATGTAGCGAGTGGGGTGCCTCATAAAGTCAATACACAGGCGAGGCAAACAGACTGGTAACCCCGTCCCTATGGCATATAACACGTGTGCATACCAGGGTGCAATCTTCTCCCGATAGGAGTTCACCAATAGGCAGTTGCTCAGGGCAAGGTGGAGCATATAATAATTATCGGTCAGGTAGGAGTCAGCAATAAGGGATGCACCATCCCAGCTCAATAACGCACCTCCGGTGAGCTCTCTGATGACAACGGTCGGTGGAAGCACCGGTGTATCAGCACGGTACGGGCATACACAGTCAGGCACCTCCGGGACCCCTAGAGCAACTGAAACGGTGGCAGGACTGAACACAATCTCCCGACTGCGGAAGAATGATCGTAAAGTGAATGCGGCATCTAGATCTCTAATCATCGTCGCACAAGCCGCGCGGATCCATGAAAGATTCACTCTCTTTGTTTGAGAGAGAAAATCGTACCAATGTGGCATGGCTCGAAGACGGGTAAGATACCAAGGAGTAGTGAGCCATGCCATCTCAAGTGGTCGCTCAAGCATGACCTTTCTGGACTGGAAATAGCGCGTGAACCACTGGCGGTCGGGGGTGTTCCAGAAGCCGTGGTGTGGGACCGGGTCGGGAATAGCGAGGTCAAAGGGCTTCTCCCTGTGATACCCCGTAATAGGGTTCATTGTGAGGATCCTGAAATGGAAAGGAAAAAAAAACGACAATCAAAAACAGGAATTGAAAAGAAAACAAAGAAACTGCCACTGCCAGAGTTCGAGCGATCAAAATTTTATTGATCGATGGAACAAAGCGAATCGGCGATCGCTCGAACCCTCTCGATCGATCGAGCACAGAGATGCGGCAGCGACGAGGAAAAAGAATGGAGATGAAAGAGAAATAAGCATAAGATGACTAAAACATAAAGAAAATGTTCATAGGACCAATGGGGGGCACCCTCAAGAGAACTCGAATGAAAAATGGAAATCGGGGGGTGGCTCGAGCCTTACCTCTGGTGTTCACGCAGAGGGGAGGAATAGGGTGCTGATGATGATGATCAGAAGGATCAGAGGCTCCCAAAAATGGCGTGAGGGATGGGGGAGCTACAAATCGCCGGAGCTTTGCTCTCTGTCGCCGAGCGCTCGAGGAAAGAGGGAGAAAGAGAGAAACTAATGAAGGGTACGCTAGATGCCTCGTTTAAAACACATGTTTTGATCGATCGAAACGGTTCAATCGATCGAACCGTGGATCGATTGAGAACGTTTCAAGCCATCGAGGATATGTAATCTTCGATCGATCGGGTAATGGTCGATCGATCGAACCTGGAAATTCCAAGACATCACACAATGGAAAAATTAAGTACCCCCAACTGCCCCAAGTTATTTTGGACATATAGTAAACTGATAAAACAGTGCAGTAACAGGACATGTAAGCCAAAAACTCATCCTCATAATAGAAAATTTCCAATTTTTATATAAATTAAACTTTATAAGAGCATCCATATTGCAAAATTATTGCCCCCACTTGGTATTTAAGACCTTATTCAACTAAAGAAAACTGAAATAAAACTAACACCAATAAAATTTTTGTCTAGGATTACACTTCAATTGATAATAGAAAGATCAATGACTGAATACAATTGAAGTGATCACTACTCTTCAAGCAAGAAAATTTCTTCTTCCACCATTGCTTCATTCTTCGCTAAAACTTCGCATGTGGATTCCAAACTTGATGATTCCCTTTCCCAGAATAGTCGAAAAGAAGCAAGGACATCATCGAGCAAGTCTGAAGTCTCTAAGGAATTGAAAGCCCATGCAAGAGGTGATCCCGTTGGAGACAAGGATAATGGAGTGCAACAGCGCAACGGACTGTCCTCTTGCGGCGAAGTGCCCGGGGACCATATGTAGGGCCTAAAGCCATGAACCAGTTGATGTGGAAGATAAAGAGGCGGGACCGGTGGATTCATAGTGACAATCCTGACAAAGGGAAAAACAAAACGAAAACAAAGAAAAGAAAAGAAATTAAATAAAAACAAAAGGCAAAGACAACAGAAAGAAATGACTAAATAAAGAAAACAAGAGAAAGACAGGTGACAATGAATTAACCTCACTTTTGGCATGAGACACCCATGCGCACTAGCAGGTAACGGGCACTGGAGCCGGAACAGCAAATAACTCTTGTGCACATAAATGTAAGGGAGCACTGCGATGATAAGGAAGTCATCAACAAAAGTGAATACAGCATTGTGGCGTTTTGGCACCACATCCTGTAAGTCTTCTTCGTCCCATGGTTCCCACATGGAGTCATTCTCCCACTGCTCCATTAGAGCATCATCCACTTCTCCAACAGCATACCCTTCAGGTTCTCCTTCCTCACCAGAAAGGTCCATATGCTCGAAAGAGTTAATTTGGAGGAGAGTAGGATCATAAGGGATGTATCCATAGGTCATGTCTACTACATCATCCGCCCCTGGACCTTCATAGGGAGATAAACAGAATGCTATCTCGTCGGCAGTCTAAGGTGGGTTCTGATATTTAGAATCAGCCCACGACCCAATTGAGTGGACATCATCATCTCTCATATTGAATATCCTGCATGGGAGAGATAATATGGAACAACAGATTAGAATCGAAATCACTTGCAGAAAAAAAAAGAAATAAAAACGGAAGACAGCAAAAGTAAAGGTATACAACAATAACGTGGAAAAAAAATGCTTAATGTTTGGGATCAAGAGTAGTTGGGTTCATCCAGTTGGATGAACTCAACCTCTGTTTGGAAATTCTCCAAGAATGGTTTTAGCCTTTGGCCATTGACCTTGAAAACTGCATCGTTCTTGGGGTTTATCAGCTCGACTGCCCCATGTGGAAAGACAGTTTTGACCATAAATGGTCCTGTCCACCTAGATCAGAGTTTGCCTAGGAAAAGGTGGAGGCGTGAGTCGTACAGCAAGACTTTCTGCCCCGGCTCGAACGATTTACGACAAATAGTTCTATCATGGCGAGCCTTCAACCTTTCCTTGCGTAATCGAGCATTGTCGTATGCATCTCGACGTATTTCTTCCAATTCAGCCAGTTGGAGTTTTCGAAGATGCCCTTCCTCTTTAATATCAAAGTTCAATGAGCGTGTCGCCCAATAAGCTTTGTGTTCAATTTCGATAGGGAGGTGACATGCTTTCCCGTATACTAGCCTGAATGGGGACATCCTTAGGTTTGTTTTGTATGCAGTACGGTATGCCCATAGTGCATCAGTCAGTTTATATGCCCAATCCTTTCTGTTGAAACTAACCGTCTTTTCGAGAATATGCTTGATTTCTCGGTTAGCCAACTCTGGTTGCCCGTTTGTTTGTGGATGGTAGGCGAGAGCGATTTTGTGATTGACCCCATATTTCTTGAGGAGTGATTCCAAAGGCCTATTGCAGAAGTGCTTGCCTTGGTCACTTATTAGGGCTTTCGGGGTTCCAAAACGCAATAGAATATGTTCCTTAAGAAAGGACATCACCATTTTGTGGTCATTGCGTCTTGTTGATATCGCTTCTACCCACTTTGATATATATTCCACAGCGAGGAATATATATTCGCAATTATTTGATTTAGGAAACGGGGCCCATGAAGTCTATGCCCCAACAATCAAATATTTCAATCGTGATAATGGGGGTTAAGGGCATGGAGTTCCTTTTTAAAACTGTACCAAGCTGTTGACAGCGTTGGCACGTTTTGCAGAAAGCGTAGGCATCTTTAAACAAGGTGGACCAGTAGAAGCCGCTATGTAGAACTTTTTGTGCGGTCTTTTGTGATGCGAAATGGCCACCGCATGCCTCAGAATGGCATGATGCTAAAATGACGGTTATATCCTCGTTTGGAACGCAACGTCTGATGACCTGATCAGCACAATACTTAAATAAGTACGGGTCATCGAAGAAGAAATGACATGCGAAAGAGAAGAACCGCTTCTTGTCTTGATTTGACCAATGTCCAAGAGTCTCTCCCGTAACCAGATAGTTTACTATATCTGCATACCAGGGTAGAGCGCACACAGTCATCAATTGCTCATCTGGGAATTCGTCCTTTATCGGTATGGGTTCAGTATTGTCAACAAACGTTAACCGAGATAAATGGTCTACAACCACATTCTCTACACCCTTTTTGTCTTTGATTGTGATATCGAACTCTTGGAGTAGGAGTATCCAACGAATCAGCCTTTGTTTCGCATCCTTCTTAGATAACAAATATTTGAGGGCCGAGTGGTCTGTAAAACAGACGATAGGGTACCCTATCAGATATGACCTGAATTTATCCAGAGTAAAAACTATCGCCAGTAGCTCTTTTTCGGTAGTTGTATAATTCATTTGAGCTTCATTAAGTGTACGACTGGCGTAGTAGATTACGTAAGGCTTTTTATCCTTCCTCTGTCTTAGCACTGCGCCAATGGCGTAGTCACTAGCATCGCACATTAACTCAAAAGGCAAACTCCAGTCGGGTGCCTGTATTATCGGTGCAGAGGTAAGGTGTTCTTTTAGTGCGTCAAAAGATGTTTGACAATTTTTCGACCATTCGAATGGCATGTCTTTCGCGAATAGTTGACACAGTGGCTGGGAAATTGCACTAAAAGTTTGGATAAAGCGACGATAGAATCCCGCATGTCCCAGAAAGGATCGAATATCTCTGACAATACGAGGGACAGATATGTTCGAAATTATATCTACTTTTGCTTTATCGACTTGGATACCTTTATCAGAAATGATGTGTCCGAGGACAATTCCCTTGGTCACCATGAAGTGACATTTTTCCCAGTTTAGTACTAGGTGTTTGTCCTCGCATCTAGCTAGCACACATTCCAGATTATCTAGGCAGTTTTCGAAACTATGGCCGATCACAGAGAAATCATCCATAAATACTTCGAGAATTTGCTCGACCATGTCACTGAAAATACTTAACATGCATCACTGAAATGTAGCTGGTGCATTGCATAGCCCGAAAGGCATACGTCGGTAGGCGAAAGTACCGAACGGACAAGTGAAGGTTGTTTTCTCCTGATCTTCAAGAGAAATTTCTATTTGATTATAACCGTTGTATCCGTCCAGAAAGCAGTAGTATTTATTACTCGCCACTCGTTCTAGCATTTGATCCATGAATGGAAATGGAAAATGGTCTTTTCGGGTCACAGTATTCAGCTTTCGATAATCAATACACATCCGCCATCCGGTGGGGACGCGTGTTGGTACTAATTCGCCATCTTTATTTGGAATAACTGTTATACCTGTCTTCTTGGGCACTACTTGGGTTGGACTAACCCAAGGGCTGTCAGATATTGGATATATGATCCCAACATCAAGTAGTTTTAGCACTTCCTTTTTGACTACTTCTTGCATGTTGGGATTCAGACGCCTTTGCATTTGTCGCGAAGGTTTAGTGTCTTCCTCCAAATATATCTTATGGGTGCACACAGTCGGGCTTATGCCTTTGAGGTCGGCAATAGTCCATCCTAATGCTCCTTTATGTTGTTTCAACACCTCGATTAACCCATCCTCTTGTTCAGAATTTAAAGTAGATGAGATTATGACAGGATAAGTCTTCTCAGTTCCCAGAAAAGCGTATTTGAGTTCTTTTGGAAGCTCCTTTAATTCTAAATCGGGAAACTGCATATTCGAGGGCATGACTAGCTTCGTTTTAGGAGGCAATGGTTCATATGGTGTTATCCACATGCAGTCAGCTCTATCCTCCTCTAGTGTATCCAACATGAGGCAAGTGTGATTTAAAGCAGCATCCAATGGAGTGGACTCTTTAGGTTGATAGATAGCATCAAATTGTGACACCACTACCTCTAAAGGATCTTTGTAATTAACGAAACCGGCCTCATCTTCGATGACCGTGTTGATGTAATTCACTTCCTCCTCATCATCGTATTCTTCATCTCGGGGATTTGAAATTTTTTTGACATTTAACGTCATATTCCCGAATACGATGGTCATGATACCACTTATCACTTTTATTGTGGCATCTATTGTGTTGAGGAAAGGACGTCCAAAAATGACCGGGATTTGTGAGCCTGGGTTGGACACAGGTTCGGTGTCTAAGATGACAAAATCGACCGGGAAGACAAACGAGTCTATTTGAACAAGGACGTCTTCCAGAACTCCTCTTGGGTATTTAACAGACCTATCTGCCAATTGCAATGCAACTCGGGTGGGTTTGTATTCACCTAGCCCTAGTTGTTTATAAACCGAGTATGGCAGAAGGTTTACGCTAGCTCCTAGGTCGAGGAGTGCATTGTCTATCTTTTGATTCCCAATTTGACATGAGACAGTGGGAGTACCGGGGTCTTTGAGTTTAGGAGGTAATTCATTTTGGATAATTGCACTTGCTTGGCAAGCGATGTAAGCGTGTTTCTCCACACTTTGCCTCATTTTGACCATACATAAGTCTTTGAGATACTTAGCATAGGCCGGCACTTGTTTTATTGCATCAAGGAGTGGGAGATTGATTTTAACTTGTTTGAATAATTCCAAGAACTCCTGATTCTTCGCCTCATTTTTGGGTTTCTTTAACCTTTGAGGATAAGGCGCAGGGAAAGGGCATTTTGGTACTTCATCATTAATGGGTTCCTGTAGACACCCCATTTTGTCGGCTATCAGATTTAGGAGACCCATAGCTTGGTAGTTCACAATGATCGTAAAAGACTCAAAAGGACTCTCGGAAGTCAGCTCTATCTCTCAGAATGCTCAGAATGACCAAAATGCCCCTGAAAGCCCGAAAACTCCCAGATTAGGTCCCAAAGTTCTGAAAACATGCTACGTCGTAAGAAAAGTGATAAAATGAGTTTTTAAGAAAAATCGGATGAAATCGTCAGCTCCCAGAGACTCCCGGAAGTCCCGGAAGTTCCCGAAAAGTCCCCGTTGACCGGTTTGACCAAGGTTTGACTAGGTTTGACCAAGGTTTGACCAGGTTTGACCAAGTTTGACCGAAATCGTCCGAATTCACCAAAATCATTCTAAATCATAAAAAAGGTGTTAAAACAAGTTCCAAAAGAAAATCGAACGAAAACATCAGCTCCCGGGAACTCCCGGAGGTTTCCAGAACTTCCCGGGAATCCCAGGTTTGACCAGTTTGACCAAAATTTGACTTCGGAACCGGGGCGCCGAAACAATTTTTAAATATTTTTCATGGATAGTAGAGGTCAATAGCTTTTCAACGGTATGTCATACATAATTTCGGGATTTAAAACGAATTTATTATGAATTTCCAAAGGTGAAAAAGGCGATCAAATCGGCTTTTATCGCGAATACCGCAAAACTTTTCAAAGTGACCTATCCTGGAACTATTTTTTATGTAAAGTAGACTCCATTACCTTTCCAACGGTATATCACAACCTCAATTTGAAGTTCGTATGCATTTTCTGTGAATTTCGGACAAAATAGGGCCTTTTCGCGAATACCGGAACTTCAGGGGGCCTAAACAGCATTATCCAGACGAAGGGAGGAGCACAGCCGCCGCGGCACTGGCCCAGTGCCATCGCGGCACTCTCCTCCAGAACAGTGTATTTTTGTAATTAAGTTTGTTGTCCCATTTTGATTAATTAAAAGCCAAAACGACATAGTTTTATGATTTCAGATGTTTGGAGCCAATGGGAGTACTTTCTAAATCCCAAAAACACTCCAAGTTGGCCTATATAAACACCCCATTACTCCTCATTTTAGGGGAGTCAAATGTGAGTTTTGGAAAAATTTGGGAGAGAAAGTTGTAGAGATAAGGTTAGAGTAGAGAGAAAAGAAGCTTTCTTCTTTGATTTTCAAAAACAAAAGTGAGTTCTAACTTTGTTTTTTACTTCATTACTTCCATTTACTTCAACATTCAATACTCCCAACCACCATTTTAGTGAGCATTTAAGAGAATGGAAGCTTCTTCCATGTCTAGTGTCATTACATATGAGTGAAACACCAATCTACAAGTCTCATGCTTCATGAATATCATCTATTGATCATTATCTACTTGCTTGTTCATTTATTGTTCATCTCTTCTTATCCCATTTCTTTTTGATTTTCTTTATTTACTTACTAGTTCATCATAATCTAAGTGATGACATGAAGTTTGGGGTGAGTAAATCCTTATGGATAGTAGCTCTTGACCTCAAAAACATGTTTGATAGATGATGATCATAACCTCAATACTTCCAAGGTATTCTTGGAATGTATTGAAGTTATGTTCAAAAATAAAATAAATCTCTCCAACAATCTTGGAGGTTCTTAATGATGAGTTTGATGTGGGTATTCTAAGTGGCTATGATCCTTATTGAGTGTTGAAAATATGTTTTCAAAACATCTATTTCAAAACCCCTCTCAATCCCTCTCATTTGGTTACAAGAAACAAAACTTTATTTTCTCCAAAATCTTCAAAACAATGAGTCAAAACAGTGAGTGAGTTGAGTTCAAAGATTTTTCTAGAACTCAATACTCAAAGTCTTCCTAACTCATTGGAGAACACCCATGATTTTTGGTTCGACTTGGAAGTACTTGGAAATGGTCCATTTGGGTCCCAACATTCCTTCCAAACATTCTATTTTTCGCTGTCACAGCAGCTAGGTCAACTTACGACCTCTTTTCCAGAACACTTTTCCAAAAGGGGTGGTCCTAACTTATTTTTTCCTTAAAATTCAATGTCTTAGGAAACTTTCTGTATAAAATGGGCCTCTAGATCATTCGTTTTCATTTTCTAAGATTTTTCAACATTTCAGTCGACAGTACGAACTCTGTTTCTGAGTGACCTATGTTGTTTATATGATTTCTCTCAATATGTGATAGTTATTAAGGATTGTCTTTTTGGGTTGTGTTCTAGACACAATAAGGAACATATCCATAAAAAATCATGCATTGAAAACATTCCTAACCCCTCTTTTCAAATTTCCAAAGATGAGGCTACTGTTCTGTCCACTATTCACAGCAAGCATACCTTAACTTTCATTCTTTGATTTAATGCTTATATGCATTCCAAATTAGCTCATATCTTAGGAAGTAGTTCATACTACATTTGTATATATCCCATGTTGATTTAATCCATTCATTCATGCACATTTTAGACTTCTAAGTCATTTTAGAAATCCATGTACACAAAACACACTACAACCTTTGCACATTTTTAGATACATACAATGCATTCATGCAAGATTTGGGGTTTTTGTAACTCTTAATCTAAGAAGATTATAAGCGATGAACTTGATCACACGTTCATGCTTCCCCTCGGTCTAATCGTCCTTTCTCATCCGTCCCGGGGATTGAGAAATCTTCTTTTCTCAAAATTAACATGCATCATGTTAGCTTGCTAAGCATATTTTGATTTCTTTATTTATTTCAAGAACAATTCATGTCCCCTTTAGATTAAGGAAACTAATTACTTGATACATGATTAGACGATTTTTCCTAGGTTTATTTATGTGATCTTTCACTTTTCATTGCATGATATTTGACTTAGATCTTATGAATGATATTTTATCTTTAGATCTTCCATTTTTAAGTTTCTTATGCAATGTAATATACTATCATAGTATTATTTGTCGAACCATACATAGTATAAGATGATTATTTGGATGCTAATTGAGGCCCGTCGTAAGACGGGGCGAGTTGAGGATGTTTTAGTCGTGACAAAGGCTCCTTCCTCTCTCGTACCAAAACCCCGAACCAAGTTCTTTGGTGATGAAGGGTCGGTGCCCTTATCCGTTTGGGTGAGTCAAAATTAGGTTTCTTGGTTCCTTAAAGACCAAGTGGCGACTCTGTATCTGTTTTCAACAGACCATTTTCTCTTTCCTTGATTCAAAAATCAAACAAGTTTCGAAAACACAACAAAGCGGTGGAAGCCCGGTATCCACAGTTCCTTTCCGGGCCTTCTCTCAACTTCTCCCACTTCTTTAGGAGCTTCAGTATTCATTTCTAATGGTTCTTTACTAGCAGTGGGCTTCTCTTCTTGAGTAGAAGGTTTATTTGTATTGACCACTTCGTCCTCCTCATACTCTTCGGGGGTAGAGGTAGGCATATTTTGCCCTATAATCTTGCCGCTTCTCAGAGTCGTCACGCTTTTGCTTGTTCGTGATTCGGGGGACCGTTATTGTATCCCTTAGGGTTTTGAAGTGGTTGGGCAGGAAATGTTCCACCCGATCCCTCTTGTCGTGCATCCATCCTATCTAACGTCGCAGACATTTTACTCATCATTTGAATTAATTGTTGCGTTAGGTTGATGTCAGAGATAGGATCATCCTCTTGCACCTTTTTGTGCGGTGGCACGTACACATTAGACTGTTGATTATTAGAGGGTTGCACTTGGTTGTAATTATTAAATCTATTTTGATTGTATGGCTGGGACTGCCTATTGTATCGCCCTTGGTATTGGTTATTGTAGGGCTGCTGTTGTTGATGTTGATTTTGAGTCCCAGCATCATTTTTCCAGTCAAAACCAAGGTAATTCCATCGATTGTTATTGTTTTGTGAATTATTGTTGTTATAGGAATTACCTGCCCCCCTATACCCTTGCATGGCATTCAATTCCATGGGGGGTTGTTCTTAAAAATATGGCACATTAGGACAATATTGAGTGGTATGTCCCAACATATTGCATGTGCCGCATGGTTCTTCAGGCAAATTATGCCTCGAACTTCCTCCTTTCATACCTAACTCCTCTACTTTCTTTGCTAGTTCTTCATATTTAGTCATGAGGTGATCTTCACTGTTTAGTTGGTATAGGCTTTTCTCTTCTACACAGGATATCTGTGAGCGTGAGACATCATTAGAATTCGACCATTCATGAGCGTATTCAGCCAACCAATCGAAATGGGCTTCAGCCTCTTCGGTGTTTTTACGGAGAAAGGGGCCTGAACTCATGGTTTCCACCAACTTTTTCGTTTCACCATTCAACCCATGATAAAAGAAGCTGATAGTTTGCCATTTCTCAAACCCATGGTGTGGGCACGAGAGAAGCAAATCTTTGAAACGCTCCCATGTTTGAGTGAAGGTTTCATTGCTCTTTTGTTTATAGGAATTAATTTGGCGTTGAAGGTCAGTGGTCATGCGAGTTGGATAAAATTTCTTTAGAAATGCAGTGTTCATCGCTTGCCAGGTGAAGATTGAATTGGGTTTTAAGGTGAGTAACCACGCCTTTGCTTTATCCTTCAAGGTGAAAGAGAATAGCATTAGACATGTCACGTCCACAGGACAATTCTGTGAGAATGTTTTGCAAACATCCTCGAAGTCCTTGACATATAAGTACGCCTTCTCACTTTCCATCCCATGAAAGGTGGGAAGAAGTTGGATCATCCCATTGCGAAATTGAAATTCGCCAGCGTGTGGTGGGATTAGAATGCAAGAGGGCGCAGGTGCGTGTTCTGGTTGCATGAGATCGCATAAAGGTCATAGCGCCTCATCAAGTGGTGTAACCACATTATCACCATGTTCACTTTGATTATCACCCATTGATTCAGTAGGAGTAGCTACAAGGTTAACAGAACTAGAGGAATCTGATAAGTAGAGTGGATTTTCGAAAATTCCTTCAATGGAATTGTTGGACATGAACTAAGAGAGTTCCTAAGGAGAGTGTTTTACCTAAGGAACTAAAAGAAAAAGAAATTAAAAACAGAAATAGATGAAGAGAGATTGAGGTAACCTAAGTATTAACTCGTCGCCTTCCCCGGCAACGGCGCTAAAAACTTGACACGAATATTTTTCTGTGTGTGCTTGTGTGCTATACCCAAGTGTAGGTAATCGTATAAGTAGTAAACTGGATTAAGTCCAGGTTGATCCCATAGGGAAGGATGAGAATTAAGTTACTTAGATTAGACTTTAAAAGAAAAGAAGATTCAATGTTTTAAAAGAAATGTAGAACACAAAGTTCTACAAATAACAACTACTAAAATTAAAAACAACTAAATTAAATTAACTAACGATTAACTATTTAACTAAAACGAGATTTTAAAAGCTGTTTTTCTTAATAAAAGGAAGTGTTGGGATCACGCGAATCCACTGTGACCTAGCCGTCTACCATGCAATTGCAATTAAGCTCAATGGAGTACATCTTCTACAATATTCCGTACTTCTCTAAAGATCTAGAATCAATAGCCCTTTCATGACCGGGACTATATCATCTCAATTAAGTTTGAAATACATGAAAGCGATTTAATTCAATAGTTAAGACTCGCACCTACAATGGTGTTAGCATTGCGGGTGGTTTGCAAAATGTATTGAAAGAAAATGCCTTAAGGCCTTAAGTTCGAAGACTGTTTCGACAAACTGAGCATTTGGGGACAGTTTGATAATAAATCCTTAAAACAGAAAGTCTTAGAATACTGTATTGGATGTTCACAAGAATCTGAAAGTTCGATCGATCGATGCGCTTTCGATCGATCGACAATCGTCTTCTCTCAATCGATCGAAATGTCTTCGATCGGTCGACTATGCTTCTATATCGATCGATCGAAATAACTCCGATCGATCGAACACAGATATTATTCTGGTGCATGGCAGAGGCTTGAAATCACAGTTTCATCGCGATTTCCCAACCTCGGACTACTCAGACATGGTCTGGAGTGTCCCAGATGCGTTCTTAACGTAAAGATTCATTAAGGTGTAGTTTGGTTGTGAGCCTTTCATTAAAACCATGAAAACTTGAGATTTTAACGTATCTAGCATGCAAAGCAATAAGATTAAACAATAAACCACAATTAACTAAGTGCAATATGTAAATAAAACAATAACTCAGTAACCTGAAATGAAGAACTCGTATTAAACCAAAGAGAATCCAAGCTATCAATGTAAAACCTTGAGTAGAAACCTACAAAACAACAAAAAATATATCTCCTCTCTCTAAGAAAACTGATAAAAAGTAAAATGGAGCGTCCCCCTGGACGTAAACAATACGAGTTTATATAGTAGAATCCTAATGCTAGGGTTAAAACTCCATCTTTTGCTGCGTGCCCGTATTCTGATAAAAGGCATGTTTGATCGATCGATTGAACTTCAAGAATATTCGATCGCTTGAGACAAGTTAGATCAATCGAAACCTCGATCGCTTGAGAGGACCTCGATCGATCGATCTTCAATTTTCAGCTTTGAATTGTCTTCATTGGAGCCAAGCACTTCCTTTTTATCCTGCTCCTTCAATTATTCACACAGCGACAGAAATCTGCATAAATCACAGCTAAAACACACAACTTATCATAGATTAATCATAATGTGTAGAAACTAGCATTGTAATCCAAGCTGCAGATAAATGAGAAAATTGTGAACTAAATTAGTGTATTTTCTTCTTTTAGCACGGTTGTATTTTACAAATACACCCGCTTGTCAGTAATTTAAGGAGAGACAAGAAGTTTGTATGTTGTTCGGCCTCGTTAATTAGGTGACCTATGTCCACGGGTACGTTGGAGCGCGTTTACTAACATATCACCGATGGCCTTTAGGTGAACCGACAGGTAGGGTGGCACTACCAGAAAATTGGTCGCGTGTATACGTGTAAGTAGTCTATATTGCCATTCTTAGAAATAAGAATTTGATCCCTTCAATGAGGGTGAGGGGTCTCTTTTATTGGTACAAGAGACCACTCGTACAAGGTAACTAGCCAAGTTAGGAAACCTAACTTGATTACATATGATTAGCATAAATCATGAAGTTTCCCTTAGTTGTTGAGGAAACTGCTCGAATTAGACTTTTGACTAAGTTAGGGAACTACCAGCTACCTTGTAGAGCAAGTCACGGGGCAAGCCTGGGCCGCACCTAGTGGGGGATACATTTGCCCCGTGATCCCGAGTTATGGGCACGAATCGAGCGGTATCGACGGATTAACCCAAGATAGCTGAATCCCAGGCACCTTCTCTGGCTAACCCAGTGTCTCCGCGTTGACCTAGCGATATAACTTTGACAGGATATTTTATAGCCTATTACCTGCCCCCCATTTTTGAAGCGAAGGTGATACTATATCAGATGAGGTTTGAAAATTCGTACTATTCAATGCACCGACTGGGAAGCCACCCCTCGAGAATGGGCCGGCCCCCTTGGCCACCCGGGGTTCAACTGAGCAGCACCGTTCAGAACCCGGGGCAAGTGGCCACCACGTGTTAGGGTGTGACTGGTTCAGTTAGGATCCAACGAGGCCCGTGCTAATGTAACCGATCAGTCACATAGTAACCGAACCGTCAAGTCATGCATTTAATGCATGTGTCTTTTGAGGCGATGCTTCACGTACCCGATGAGATAGCTTATAGGTGGTTTAGGCGGGAAAACTTCCTAGCTATTGGATCTGATTTGATCTGGACCGTCCACGCTTTATATATAAGGGGTCCTTGTTCATTTGCTTTATTCTTGCCGCCCTGAGATAGAGATTACCGAGTGGTTTTGAGAGCAAAAGTCCCCGGTCAAGCTTCCGGAACTCTTTTCCTGCTCTAACTCTTGTAAGTCCTTACTTTGCTCAGTTTCAATTCACTGCTGTCTTCCATCTCCTCTGATGTTTTCTTTCCCGAGTGACACTGGAGAGCACAAACCCATTAAGGCTTGCGTGAGAGTGGGATTTTTTCTTCCTTGGGTTCATCTTCATTCTTAGGTCGAGTAACCCATCCTCTGTGATAGAGCAGTTAAACCAGTTAGGTTATCCTGCAATAGTGTTCACTGAGTGTTTCTTTACCCTGAAAGCTCTGTACATCTTACCCCACAGATTACTAGATTTGGCCCCCTTGTGCCTTAGGTTTGGAGTTGCGACCACTACCTAGGCCGCCCGTTACTTCCCCGTCCAGTCCCAAGAAACTTAGAGATGGAACACTCTAATTTTGATTTCTCTTCCCGGTTAGAGGACGAACAATCGCAGTCCGGGACCCTGGACACGAGCCTATATCCACCCTCTGCGACTCTATCGGACCACTATAGCAAGGGTAGGATCCTAATCCTGGTATCGGACTATGAGTCAGACCAGGAGGCCCTGGTGGCCTCCGTCTCGTGGGGTTCTGGTGATGAGATACTGGAGTATCCTAACCCAGAGGTAGTGTTTGCTTGTGAGTTTACTCCTTCTGTCTTGCGCGCCTAAGACCTTAGCCGAATTAAGGATAAATATGCTATTCCTGATGGTTGCTTCCTAATCGTGCAAGCCGGCAGTGCCCAGCTCCATCACCCAGGCTTTGACACTTTCTACGAGGACTCCTTCATGGTGGGGTTCTATATTCCATTCCACCCGGTCACCCGGGACATCCTGATCTACCTCGGGATCACTCCTGGGCAGTTAACCCTGAATGGGTGGAGGTTGCTGATGGGGTCCATTTCTCTCTGGCCCCAAGTCTTAGGGCATGAGCACACCCTTCAAGAGTTCTTTTGGGCTCATCGACCGTTCCTTGTGCACAGGGAGGTCGGGTTATTCTCTCTGGGAGCTCTATAGGGGAGAAAAATTATTGTGAACTGCTCGAGCAACAACAAAGGGTGGAAGAATAAGTTCTTCCAAATATCCACCCCTGGGCTTTGTAAGTGAGCCCCAGGGATTCGGCTAGGGACTTCCTGGGCGGGAGAGCTGAGGAGTAAGCTCGTCCATCATTTTTCCCTTTATTTTTCTTTAATTTTGGTTGCAACTTGGTGACTAACCATTTCATGCTTTGTTTTGTAGTGGGATCTGCCAAACCACCGAGCATTATTGAGGAGTGTCAAGCCAGGATCAAGCGTTTGACTGAACTACCCACCAACGTTTGGAATGTGCTGTCCTGGAGGGGGGACTTTATTGCCTTCTATAACCTGGCCAAACCTGTTGAAGCTCTTTTCTTTCCTCTAATCAACCCGGGTAAATTCTTAGGTGAACTATTTGGGTTTATCTGTCTTTCACTGCTTTTCCTAGCTACTAACTGTGCGATCTTATTCCTTTGCAGAAATTCTCCCCTAGAGAGATATAGATCAGTTGAGGGCCAGACAGGGCGTCGCCGTCGCCGTCGCCGCCGCCCAGGTGGCGGATAGAGGCAAGAGGCCCGCTGTTGAGACCTCGGACAATGATCATCTGCTCTAGCAAATTAGGCACAGGACGGTGACGCACAAGGAACCTGGGGGGACATCGGCCGCTCGTGTGGTGGTGGTAGAGGAGACTGCTCCCCGGGCAGATTTGCCGTCTGGGACACCACTAGGGGAGTCGACAGAGATAAAGGACAGAGTCAGATCAGTCCTCCTCCCAAGCCAGGTGGAGATGTGTGTAAACATGTCTCCCTAAGTCGTCTAGGGATGGCTGTACAGCCTCTCCCACTTCGTAAGTATCTCCATCATTTTTTCGGTCCTTCAATTTTTTTTTTATTTTTCTTCTGTTAAGTAACTGACCGATTTATGCTTGTTTTCTATAGGTTGATTGTATGGCCGTCTGTAGACACCCCGATTTTGACCAAACGTCAAATCCAGGGATTGGTTACCTCTTAAGACCGATGATGTCGATGACCGGTGAAATTCAAATATTTTCCCGAGAATTCAAATTCTTCAAAGATTCTTCAAAACAAAATTCAAAAATTAAAGTAAAAGAGAGAAAGAGAGAGTGAAATTGGGTACTCGGGGGAAATCCGAACATTGAAGAACATGTGAGAAAATCAGTCAAAAAAAATATAATAAATGAATTCAAAAAAAGAGATATAATATGAAAAAAGCTTACAAAAGAAAAAAAGAAGAAAAGAAGTTTTCAAAGGAAAAGAGAAAAAAAAGAGAGAAAAAGAAAAGAAATAAATAAAAATATACCATGCATATAGATGTATCTTAATAAGGTACACTACATATATAAGTACATTAGTATATACTTTGCTAATAATTAAGATTGTGGTGATGTAGGTTTTGAAAATTAAAAAGAGGGCAAAATTTTGTTAGCCCCGGTACGCGGGAAAGCCGGGCGGCACTCGCTGCCGTCCGGCATTCAGCGAGTGCCGCCCGAGATTCAGTGAATGCCGCCGGCAGCCATCGAGTGCCGCGAACTGTAACAGACTGCTTTTCTCACATGTTCTAGAAGAAAACTTTGCACATGGGTATCCACCCGAATTTACCCATTTAACCTTGATGTGTTGGTCTATATAAACAGGCCTTCATCTTCTTCATGGGGACCTTTACTCTTACTTTTAAAAAATTTCACTAGAGATAGGGGAACTTGAATCAAGAGAGAGAAATATAAGAGTTATATACATACATTAGAGGAGGAAGATAGAGTTTCTTGAAGAATTTGAAGAATTGAAGAAGAATTTCAAGATTGTTGGAAGAGCTTTACAAGAGATAGAAGAATTCTTTGAGGTCATAGAGGTAACCTCTCAATCTTTTTGTAGAATTAGGAGAACTCAATCACAAGTTCATAGTTCTAGGAAATTTTACACATTTTCAAAACCTCTATTGCTACCCCATTTCATCACACACCACTTAGAGCTTGTGATTGAATTTCATAATATTTCATTAATTTGGATCCAAAATAGAGCTTTGGATTTATGAATAAAAGAGTTTTGACTTGAAATTTTCAAATAATATTTGATTTCCTTTCTTTTGTTTATATTCTTCTCAAGAAATCTATGAGATATTCAATATCACATTAGATTTCTGATTTTGATCCTCTAATTCCCTATGATCTTATGATTTATATGGGGATTAAAGTGGATTATGATCATCTCTACATGTAGTTTGTTGAAATTAAGTTTTGGCTCATGGTTTGAAATCTCCTCACTAAAATCTTATGGAATTCATGCTATATTCCATAGAGGTTTATGTGGTTGGGATGTCATTTGTCTCCAAGGACCATTAACTTGGTAGGAGAAATAATAATATGACTCTATATTCTCCAAGGACCATTAATTTGAGAGGAGAATAAGGTTTCATGGATCTATATTCCTCAAGGATCATATGTTTGAGAGATGAATTAAATGTAGATTTTTATAATTTATATTCAAAATTCATAAGATCAAGTAAGACCTTTGGATTCTCTTGCTAGATCTCCAACTATGTGACCTATGATAGGAATCCATCAAGGTTAAATCTAGGGGTTTCTCCCTATTTCATCATTTGTCTCATTAATCATAATCAAACTTGATTCTAGCCCTTTCTAGGGTCATGGATCAAGTTAATTTTAAACTATGAACATCAACTTGACAAAGGTGTAGTGAATTCATAACCCAATTGTGATCAAAGATTTTTTATAGAGTCATGATTCATTGGAAATGGATGAGACCAATTGGAGGATGTTCAGAACCCATCTAAGTACCTCAGTGATTTTTGTTTTGATGAAATTCCATGCCTAAGATGGTTTGGTCTTATGATTTCAAAACATGCAACTCTCTATCCAAAATTTCAGAATAATTAGTCCATTTTGAAATTCATAAATCAGAACCTTAATAGAGTTTACTGGGTCTCTAATAATTTTTTTAAGTACCTTAATGTGTTAGGAAGATACCCTAAAAAGTTTTAAGTGTTTCTCATTTTTTTACTATTTTTAGAAAATCGTACAAGATCTCTGGACAGAGAGTTGCAGATTCCTGAGTGATGTCTAGTGTTTTCCATATTCCCAGCGATCTAACCGTTCAAATCTTGATTTTCTTTTTGGGTTAGAAACTAGACTCACAGAGGCATATCATATCGAAAAATCATTAAGCTCCAACCGTTGGAAGTATGGTTTTTCCACATTTCAAAATCTAGTCTGCTCTCTGTAATTTTGGAAAAACAGTCATTGTTTTGTCTAATCTCATTGATTTTAACTTGGATGGTTTCTTAATGTCTTAGGACCCAAATCATGTTTTGAATAATGATAGTTTAGCTTAAATCCAGAGGTTAAGTGATCCAAATTAGTGAATAAATCTATATCTTATTCTTGTTCATATTCATTCATTCATGTACATTAATGCTCAGGATTAGAACTAGTTATTGGATAAAGTTGGACTTAGCTGAACCTAATTAAGCATAAACATGGATTCCTTATGATCATGTTGGAATTATAAAATCCCTATATGGACTTTACATTGGCTCTTAGTTGAGGCTTGTATATCTATAGAGATGTTATGGCTCCAACTAATCAATAGGAATTCATAGTTTTGTCAATTCTTTCCATGCTTGATAGATCTAAGCTAGAGATTTAGGAGTGATTATTTGATGTCATATTATTATGTGATGCATGTGAACTAACCTTTGTTTTGTAGCGCTTTGGAGGTATGACTTCTCATCTCTTCTCTAGTTTATTTCATATGTTGATTTTCTTGATTCTCGACTCTATGCACGACACCTTAGACTAGGTCTTGCCTTATGTGTTTATATGCGTTAGAGACCTTTTCTTAGGTTTATTTTATATGTATGCATTGCACGTTTAAAATTCGCAGCTGGATCCCGGGTAAGTTTTCTAGTTCCCTATTTGCACATCATCTTGCTTGCTATTTAAACTATGTAGCTTATGAATGATATTTTATCATTAGAAATTTTGCACCCTTTTAACATGCTTGTGATATATATACTTATATCTATGTATTAGTTGAGGGCATGATTAAATTATTAATTCGATTAAATAGGGTGATGAGTAGAGGCCTATCACGAAATAGGATGAAAGGGGGTGTTTTAGTCCGTCGGGCTCCTTCCCCTTTCATTCCAAAAGATCAGTTGCTTTTAAAGTGGTTTCTTAATTTTCCTAAAAAAAATTAAGTGGCGACTCTTTGAATTTGAAGTTTGAAAGAAATGAAATTTGAAAAATGTTTTAAATAAGTGGACCCAATTGCCGGCATCCACAGCGCCTGAGCTGAATCATTCCTGCACTCCCTGGCTGGGAGGGCCGTTGCTGCTTAGGCCGCCTTATCACAGAAATGGGAAGCCTCTGAGGCCAAGGAGACTGCTTTGGCTGTTGAGAAGGACAAGGTCAAGGGCTTGGCCCTGGGCCTCAGCACTGCACAAGTGGAGCTGGCGGTTGCCTCAGCTGATTTGGAGGCTGCTCGGGCCAGCCTGGCAACAGCGGAAGCTCAAGAGAAGGCCCTCGCTAGGAAAGCGGTTGCGGGGTCTACAGAGGAGGCCTTCAATGATGGCTTCTTTTAGGGATATGAGGACCTACAAAGAAGGCTAGCCCAAGATCATCCCAAGTGGGACATCTCGTCCTATGAAGGGATCAACTCGGACTACTGGGAGATGGGTCCCACCATTGGCGAAGTATCTGCTATTGAGATTGGACCTGTTGGAGATGCTGCCACGGGAGAGGAGGCTACCCCGGGAGGAGAGGTTGCTCCGAGAGGAGAGGCTGGTGAGATCGAGGATGTGGTCGTGGTGGATGCATAGCCTCTTTACCTGCCCTCCAATCTTGTAAATTTTTTTTTTGGAGACTACTACAATTGCCCCCCAAGTTCTATACAAACTTTTTATTCTAATTAATGAAAAGGCCCTCTGAAGCCACCCTTTTGCATTAATTGTTTCATCATTTTTGTAATTGTTTATCTTGAATTGCTTGTGCCCGACCGGTTAGAACCACTGCCTTGGAAAAAGCTTAGGATCGTGACCGGTAAAGAACACCTGTTCTTTTCAGGACCTGTTTGAAGGCTCCGTCGGGTATAGTGTAGGAGTTAGGTCCTGTTAGTGTCCCGGTTGGTTTCTCTGGGCACTGTAGGTACTTAGGAATGATTTGGAATTCATAGTCCTGTTAGTGCTCGGTGTGATTTCCTATTTTAGTCCAACATCCCCCTGTCACCCAAGCTTTTGCTAAGGCGGGCGTTGGTAGATGGGGCGACTGTAGGGAACCGACCTGGAATGTGAGTATTTGTAGGGTCTTTTTGAGCATGCCATCTTTAGCCACCTAGGGGAATTCACCATATTGTAGGTTATGGACCTAGGCGAAGTCGGTGCCTCGGGTGTGATACTAAGGTCTTTTTCCTTGGGTGTGACCCCGAGGTCTTTTGTGCCTTGGGTGTGTGCCCGAGGTCTTTTGCGCCTCGGGTGTGTGTCCGAGGTCTTTTCTGCATGGACCACTGGTAAGGGTAATGACTTATAGCAAAAATAAAAATTTATTCCATTTTGAAAATTAGAATAATTGTTTAAAAAGAGCTATAAATTTCTTAACCAATGTTTATGCGTTTTTCTTCCAAGATTCACTAAAAATACTTGCGGAGGTGTTGGACATTCCAAGGGTAAGATAGATCATGCCTGTCCAATGTCTGCAACCAGTAGGTTCCCGGTCGGTTGACCCAGGTAATGCTGTATGGTCCTTCCCAGTTTAGCCCTAACTTTCCATGGCTCGGGACTCTAGTAGATTGGTTCACTGCCTTCAGGACTAAGTCTCCCACCCAGAAACTATGATGCTTGACTTTACTGTTGAAGTACCAAAAACCTGCTGCTTATAGGTTGCCAACTTCAGTTACGCCTGGTCCCTTTTTTCTTTTACCAAGTCGAGTTCTCTTCTAAAGGCTTCCTCATTGCCCTACTCCTTGAAATTTTCTACTCGGTAAGTGGGTAACCTGAGCTCTGTTGGGCCCACTTCCTTGTAGCCATAGGTGAGGGAAAAACGGGTCTCCCCTGTGGTCGCTTAGGGGGTGGTACAATATGCCCACAGAAGGGTCGGTAGTTCTTTTGCCTAAAGTCCTTTAGCATTTTCAAGCCTAGTTTTAATTGACTGCAAAATGGTCTGGTTCATCACCTCTGCTTGGCCATTGGCTTGAGGGTGCTCGGGGGAAGAGTAGTAATTTGATATTCCATATCCTAAGTAGAATCGCCAGAAGCCCAGAGTGTTAAACTACTTGCCTTTATCGCTGACGAGGACCCGGGGGATTCTGAACCTGCTGAGAATGTTTTTCTCAATGAAACTTTCCATCTTTTTTCTCGGTGATTGCTGCTAAGGGATCGGCTGCTGCCCACTTAGTGAAATAATCCATGGCGATGACCACAAACTTGACGTATCCTCTTCCCATCGGGAGTGGACCGACAATATCAATGCCCCACTGGACGAACGACCAAGGACTGAGGATTGGTTTCTGGAGCTCTCTCGGTCAGTTTATCATGGGCGAATATCTTTGACACTTGTCACATCGCTTGACATATTCTTGGAAATCTCGAGCCATCGTTGGCCAGTAATAGCCTTGCAACAAGGCCTTTAGGGAAAGTGCCCGACATCCAACATTGCTTCTACACACTCCCTCGTGGATTTCATGCAGTATTCCTTGGACTTATGTTGGGTGGACGCACTAGAGATGTAGGATAGAGAATCCCCTTTTGCACACAGTGCCATTATCTAGGTGGTATCTGGCCACCCGGTATTTTACCCGCTGGGCTTTTTCTTTTTCATCTGGTAAAGTGCCAGTTGTTCGAAACATCATGATTAGATCCATCCAGCTATGCTCTAAGGTGACCGGTTTAACCTCCATGCCTTCTATGTTGACAACACTAGGCTCGGGTAGGTATTATATCCTTTTCCCAGGTAGGTCTGACTTGGAGGATGAAGCAAGCCGGGCTAACCAATCAGCCCTTGTGTTCTCCTCCCTTGGGATCTGTGTGATGGAGAACCCCTTAAGCGCTTTTGAAACTGTTCGAACAAGGGCTAAATAAGCTACCATGTTATCTTTTTGAGCTTCATACTCCAGACTGACTTGATTGACCACGAGCTGGGAGTCGTTATAACCTTAGACTTGCTATGGACCCATAGATGTGGCCAGCTGTAGCCCGACCAACAGGACTTTGTACTCGGCCTCATTGTTAGAGTTTCGTAACCCGAACCTTATAGCATACTCCAGTTGGATCTCATCGGGTGTGGTCAGGATGATCCCCACTCCACTGCCTTGTTTGTTGGAGGACCCGTCCACACAGAGTACCCAGGTCAGGGTGTCAGGCTGTAGGCTGGGCGGTAAAACTGGCGGGTCGAGCTCCTCGACCAGATCTTCTGGATATATGAACTCAACGAGAAAATCCATCACTACTTGTCCCTTGATCGATGTCCAAGGTCTATAGACTACTTCAAATTCCTCTAATTCCAACGCCCACTTGATAAGCCTTCTTGATGTCTCAGGCCTAACCAATACCTGACGAAGAGGCTGATCTGTAAGGACCACGATAACGTGGGCCTGAAAGTATGGGAAGAGTCTCTAGGAAGAAGTGACGAGGGTGAAGGCCAATTTCTCAGTGCAGGAGTACCAACTTTTTATGCCTTAAAGTGCCCGGCTGGTATAATAGACCGGGAATTATATCCCGTGCTCTTCTCAAATGAGTGTTGAGCTGACCGCTGAGGGTGATACAGCCAAGTATAAGAATAGTTCCTCCTTCTATACAGGTACAAAGAGTATAAGGGGTGATGTCAGGTACTTCTTAAGGTCCTAAAATGCCTATTCACACTCTTTCGACCATTGAGATGCTTTACGGAGGATTTTAAAGAAACGGCTGACACCGGTCGGTCGCTCGGGAGACAAACTGATTTAGCCCCACCACCGGACTGGTCAAACTTTAAACTTCTTTAGTTGATCTGGGCGACCGCAAGTTAATAATAGCCTGAATTTTTTCAAGGTTCGCTTCAATCCCTCGCTTGCTGACCATATACCCCAAGAACGTCCCGGACAAGACTCCAAACATGCACTTAGCTGCGATCAACCTCATTTGAAATTTTCTTAAGATGCTGAAGGCCTGGGCCAAGTGCTCGAGATGGTTGGACTCTTCCCAACTCTTAACCAGTAGGTCGTTGATGTATACCTCCATTAACTTCCTGACCAAATCCTTGAACATGTGGTTGACCAAGCGCTAATAAGTCGCCCTAGTTTTTTTAAGGCCCAAGGGCATCACATTGTAGCAGTACGTCCCTTGGTCAGTGATGAAGGACATTTTTTCTTTATCCCAGGGTATATGCTAATTTGGTTGTACCCTGAGTAGGCATCCATGAATGAGAGAAGCGAGTGACTGGCCGTGGAGTCTACAAGGAGGTCTATCCTAGGCAACAGATAGCAATCCTTGGGGCAGGCTTTATTTAGGTTGATGAAATCCGCACATATTCTCCAATTTTCATTACTTTTCTTGACTAGTACCACATTTGCCAACCAATCGGGAGAGTGGACATCTCGGACGGATTTCAACTTCAGAAGCTTTTTAACTTCTTCGCACACAGCTGCTTGCCTTTCAGGGGCCATGCCCCTCCTTTTCTGCTTAGTCAGCCAAGAGTCTGGGTCGATGTTGACATGGTAGGATATGATCGGAGGGTTTATCCTAGGCATGTCCACATGACACCAGGTGAAAATGTCCTGGTTCTGTCGCAAGAACTGGACCAGCTTTTTGCTGAGACCTGGTTCCAAGAGAGAGCCGATACTGATGGACCAATCGGGGAGTTGGGGGTCCAAAACTACTTCATTCAGCTCTTCCACTGGGCCTACCCCATCTCTTGGACATTCATCATTTCTGTGACTGCTTCTTTATGCAAGGAGCTAACATAACAACTCCGGGCAGTTGCTTGATCTCCTTGTAAGCTGTCGGGCTCCTGTGGGTTGGAAACTTGATCACTAGGTCATACGTTGGCACGACCACCTTGTCCCTGTTGAGGGTTGGCCTCCCCAGGATGACATTGTTGGCAGATGGGGCCTCCACCACCACAAAGTTTGCAGGTATGAAGACTTGCTAGGGATAGGTCCCTATGAGGACCATGATTATACTGAGCAATTACATGCTAGACCCATTCAACCCTACCAGGGGGTAGGTACGGGTCAAAGCCGGTCCCTTGATATCCCGAGCTGATTGAAAGTCGAGACAAGCAAAATATCAGAGGAGCTGCCTATGTCCACTAACACCCTATTGACCACATAATTTTCTATGGAGAGTGTAACCACCAGCGGATCGTCATGGGGGTAGTGTAGGTCCTTTACGTCATAGGACGAGAATGTTAGCACATCGATCGGCATGGAGCTAGCGAATTGGACATTCCAAACATCCGATCAGGCTGCCCGAGTGTGCCTCTTCCTGGCCGACTGTGAATCCCCTCCACCCGAGGTTCCTTCAGAGATCATGTTGATTTGCTCGAGCAGTTGAGGCTGCTCAGGAGCTCGGGTGGCCGCGGCTGCCGATCAGCCGCAACAAACTCGGCGAGTTGGCCCTGTTCAATCAGTTTCTTGACAGCAATATTTAGTTTGAAGCACTTTTCTGTGTCATTGTCGTGGTCTTTATGATACTGGAAAAACTTATCTGGGTTTCACTTTCCGGGCAAGCTCTTCAGCTTTGGTGGCTGTTGGAGGAGCCTCTGGGTCTCGGCGGCGACCATGACCTCGTGGATAGGTTGAGAAATATGGGTAAAGGTAATCGGGACCCAATCCTGACAGCCTCTTTGTTGATCCCACTTTAGCATATTTCCATGGCCCTTCTCGGGGCCTTCGCGCTTGGGTTTGGATCTCGTGGAGTCATCTCCTATAAAGCAAGCATGCTTGGACTTTAGGAACTCCTCTGTATCGATGTACTTTCTAACCCTCTAGGAGAACTTAACCAAGGTTGCCGGTCGATAATGGTGGAATGAGGTAGCAACTTTGGTATGCTGAACTCCCAAGCAGACGGCCGTGATAGCGACTGTTTCGTTCAGGTGGAGGATCTGAAGCCTTTTTTAGTTGAACGATCGACGTAATCCTTCAAGAATTTCCCTTGAGCTACTTGACGATCAGTAGTTGGATGTTGGGCGGCGACCGGTCTAGCATCCCCACAAACTGACTGATAAAGAGCTTGCTGAGTGCCTTGAAATTATCGATTGTTTGGGGCTTGGGAGCGTAGAACCACTGTGCGGTCGACCTTTAAGAGTGCTGGGAAAGGCCAGGCACAATAGTTCGTCACTGGTGGTGGCCAATGCCATCGGGGCCTTATAAGTCCGGATATGATCCACCGGGCTTCCCAAATCATCGTAAGAGTCGAGATATGGTGATTTGAACTTTTACGGGATGGGGAATCCTGTGACCTGGATGGTAAAAGGTGACTCGATTTCCATGTTAGTGTGATTATGGCGCTGCTTGCAGCTCAATTTCTCAATTTGCTTTTGCAGGTTGTCGATCTGGGCCTTGACACCTTTCGGACCAGTCTTTCGCTCCATATCTGAATGGTACATCAGGTCAGACTATAAGGCTTCTTCCTCAAAGTGCGTTATCCTTGGGGATAGGGCCTAGCTCTGGCTCCGGGTAATCGTATGCCTAGGATCCCCACGGCTCTTGGCTGAGGGGTCCTTGGCCGAATCCCGGATAGTCTGGCCTTGCCCCTCTCCTCTGGCAGCGCGTCTGTTGTTGATGATTTCTCTGGCAATCCCAGCCCGGTGCGTGTTGGCCCAGGGATGTTGCCAGGTTCACTTAGGAGCTTGGCTATGCTAATCATTCCCGAACTGACCCAAAGCAGGCGGGGACACTGGCTCGGTGTGGGCACACCTTCAGACCCATATAGGCTCCGGGTCGTGCGCACCCTTCCTGGGATGTTCCTCTATTTGAGGGAGCTTTTCCTAGCAGACCAACAATGCTACAATATGCTACTGAGTTTGCCGCTGGCCCTCCAGGAGTTGTGCAAGGGCCATGGTAATCTGCTCGGAGGTCATGGAACCAGTCGGTTGCCCGGCGTGTGAATTTTCCTAACCTACTAGAGCAGCAGTTTTCTTACCCTTCTTTGGCGGCATATTTATCAGTCAAAGATTTGTTTTCCTAGGAGAGATTTTCATCCCCAAAGATGGCGCCAAACTGATGATGCCAAAAATTGGTAAATTGCAAAAAGTGTAATTTAAGGAGAGACAAGAATTTGTATATGGTTCGACACCATTAATTAGGTGACTTACGTCCACGGGTGCGTCGGAGCGCGTTTACTAATAGATCACCGACGGCCTTTAGGTGAACTGACAGGGAGGACGGCACTACCAGAAAACCAACTGGGTGTATGTGTTTAAGTAATATATATTGCGGTTCTTAGAAATAAGAATCTGATCCCTTCAATGAGGGTGAGGGGTCTCTTTTATAGGTACAAGAGACCACTCGTACAAGGTAACTAGCCAAGTTAGGAAACCTAAGTTGATTACATGTGATTAGCATAAATCATGGAGGTTCCCTTAGTGGTTTAGGAAGCAGCTTAAATTAGACTTCTGACTAAGTTAGGAAACTGCCAGCTACTTATAAAGTAAGTCACGGGGTAAGCCTGGGCCGCACCTAGTAGGGGATGCATCTACTCTGTGTTCTCGAGTTGTGGGCACGAATCAAGCAGTATCGACAGATCAGCCCGGGATAGCTGAATCCCAGGCACCTTCTCCGGTTGACCCAGTGTCTCTGCGTTGACATGGCGATATGACTTTTATAGGATATTTTATGTCCTATCAGTGCGTGTTCTTTATCTTGAGACGGTTATGAATACAGACTATGGATATGGCTACTTTGACTTACCAATCAGTGAGGTCTTAAAGATCAACACTTGGGTATCTTGGGTTTGTCATGTTCATAGGGTTGTGAACATATATTGTCAAGATAGAATCAACCCTATGATAAAGAATAATTATTCCCTTAAGAATGTCACCAAGTTGATTACTGAGAACTGCAGTCTTGTTGATAAATAGTTATTAACATGTTTGGTAATCATGAGAGGTAAATGAGACTCCAGGAATACAGTAATCATGATTCAAGTTGACTATAATTGTTTATCCCACTACCTAAATATGATTATGAACGCTGAAGGTAGAGGGACATTAGTATACTATACAAGTCTAATTATCGCTTAGGATATGTTCTTTTGTATTGGAGTTCAGTTATCATTTTATAGTGGACTAAACGTTAACTGATCAGTTGGTTAGTTTGCTGATCAAAGAGTTTGATAATGGAAATTAACAATTGGTTTGAGCCAACAATAAAGAGCCTAAGAGGTCCTACTCTTAGCTTCGCTAGGATGCTTTGACAGGCACAAGAGGATCTTGTCAAGATGGATTATATCGATCGAAAGAGCCTCGATCAATTGAAGTCAAGGTAAGTTCGATTGATCAAATATAGTTCAATCGATCGAAGACACTTCGATCGATTGAAGGTAAAGTCGGTTATGGGAATCTATAAATAGGGCAGCTGCGTACAAAAGTTAATAATCATCATTCTTTTCTATACCAGAGCTACAGAAACTGTTTTAGGGTTTCTTTAGAGTTGCCACCAACTCTAGCCCCTCCAGTAGCATCCACAGCAGACATAGAAGTAAAGATCACCTTCTGGGAGCTGCTGCACCATCAAGAACATTAAAGATTCAGAATTGGGTTCAAGACCATTAGGTACAATTCTTGTCGCTCTCTTGTACGCATCTATAGAGTTAATAAGTAATACATCTGGGCTTCTAATAAAGTTTTTGAACTTTGTTTTTCCGCTACGCGTTTAAATTATTTTAAACCTAATTTTTCCTACAATTGGCATCATAGCCACGCTTATTTGGATCTATAGATGCGTTTTAGATTACTAGTTTTGATTTGCGTGTTAGTATTCAGTGCTATTTTTGAAACTGCATCGTCACAGATTTGTTTCTGCAGCAGCTTCGCAGCAAAAAACAATTCTGTGATAGCATTGGTTGCATGGTAGTTTCGATGAATCGAACTTGTTTCGATCGATTGAAACTGTCTATGTTCAATCGATAGAAAAAGTGTTTAATCGATCGAAAGAGTTTCGATCGATCGAACCAATGCAGGTTTTGAGAAATCAAACAAGCTTCGATTGATCAAAACTGGTTATCTGTCCAGGTTTTTTTGTCACAGTTTTAAAAGTTTTAAAATTATTTACTTACTGCTCTAAAAATTTTAATCAATTTATGAAAGAAAGCCAGAGATGCTATTTTATATTTCTAATGTCTTCCAGAAAATGTTTATGGTGTATGCGAATAAATTAGTAGTTCTAATGGTTATATATTTTGTTATATATGTGCGTGGTTGTGTGTACAACTAACCCTCTTGCAGCAAGATAAGTCTTCTATCTCCCATGGCACCAAGTTTCAACGATTTAAACTATTATATTTAAATGTTTGATATTGGCGTGTATTTTATTTCCCAGGATTTTGTTATATTTTGGCGCTGCGACTTCAATCCTACGAAAAGGAAAGTCGCACTGATTTCCCTAGCCTTTTATTTGATTCCTATATTTTCTATTTCGAGTAAATTGTAAGCTTCAAAGGAAGCATAGGTCTAATGTAATAGAATTAGGAAGCCCACGAAGATGGAGCGAGAGGCCGTTGTCCATGAAGATGGAGCCGGAGGCGAACAAACCAAGAAGGAGGTTCTATGGAGATAGAGCCATGGGAGATAGAGGCAATGTTGAGTGCCTTTATTTTCATTTTTATTTTTTGTCTTATGTGCTTGATTTGTTAATTTCATTTAATTATATTGTTACTACTTGAATGCACTAAAACAAGTTTTTTAAAATAAAATTAAAAAAAACCATTCCTATGCATTAGTAAAAATCAGATTTATGGGTAATGTGTGGAAACAATTTTTTCAAAAACAAAATCCTTAATTATTAAAACTAGTGGGAGATTGTCTTATTAATGACACACACGATCTTCTATTAACGGTTCATCATAAGTTGAGTAGCGCATTCTATGTCACTTGGCCAAGGGTGATCATTCTATACAGATGGTACACTGCTCAATGGTTACTAAATATGAACTTCATATGGATAGGATCAATCAGATGTGTTAGAGGGTGACCACTACACGGAGGCACTATTTGAGGCGGTTGTAATTGGATCCTAGTTAATGGTACACACTAGCTAAGCTATGGATAAGGGATCGCACACAGGACATTATTCAAAAACTTAGAGATCAAATAGGTTCAGGAGGCATGACTTGTTTTGCAAGAGTTGCATAGTGGATAAATCATGATAAATCGAAGGATCGAACATTGACCACCACACGGAGGCTTTCTTCTTTCGTTTCGATATTCTGACGACTTTGTTTTAAATAAGAGTTTTAAGGAATCTTTTATTTCAAATTGTCAAATTCTGATATCCATATTTATTTTGTCTCTTTGATTTTTCAGTAACCATATTGTCTGGATGTGCATTTAGTCCACTTGCCACTATACTCACTCAGAACAAGTTAACTAAAAATAACTACATTGAATGGAAACGTAATCTTGACATCATTTTAACTGCGGAGGATCACATATATGTCCTCACCACCCCATGCCCTGAAAAACCCGCTGCAAATGCTTCGGTGGTTGCTAGACACGAGTTCGATAAGTGGAAAAAGTCAAATGGGATGGCTCGTTGCTACATATTGGCCTCTATGGCTAATGTGTTACAACACCAATACCTATTGAATGATTTTGCCAATGCCATTATCAAATCCCTAAAGGAAATATTTGGCAAGCATGGCAAGCCTGCTAGAAAGGTTGCCATGCATAAGATAATGAGTGCCAAGATGTCGAAAGGGACTCCTGTCAAAGAACATGTTTTAAAAATAATTGGTTATATGAACGAACTGGAGACTCTGGGAGCCAATAAAGACGCACACACCTAAGTTGATATGATCCTCAATTACATGACGCCTTCATTCACTCAACTTAAACTTAACTATACTAGGAATCAAATGAATTTCTCAAAGAGTGAATTAATGAGTTCTTTAATGGTAGCAGAAGGGGTGATCAAACCTGGGGTTAACTTCTTGAATGTTGAGAAAAGCTCTTCCTCTTCTCGATTCACACCGAAAGGTAAGAAAGGGAAGAAGAAGATTAGCACTGGTGGTCCAAGTGTTGGACCAGTCCCAAAGATTGCAAAATCTAAAGAAAAAGGTAAGGGCAACGAGAAGGTGGGTGGCCAAGGGAAAGAAAAGTGTTTTTAATGCAGTGAGAAGGGCCACTGGAAGAGTAGCTGCCCAGAATTCTTAGCTACAAGAATTCAAGGTAATGGAAAAACAGCTTTAAAATCAAAGTTTAAACGCGCAGCAAAAAGATTGAGTTTCAAAAAAAAACTTTTGGTATCCCAGGATCTACTCGTTTATTCCATAGATGCGTATGCTAAAGAGGGAGAAGAAATGTACCTCAGGTCTTGAACCCAATTCTGATTTTCTTTCTCCTGGATGGTGCAGCAACCTCCACTAGATTGTCTTCACCCTTATGTCTCCTACGAATGATTCCCGGATAGGCTAGAGATGGTGGGATCTCTAATGGAGAGGATAAGGAGGGTTTGGGAGCTCTAAAATAGTTTCTGCAGCTTCTTACGTTCAAAACGATGATTAAAAACATTCAGTGCGCAACTACCCTATTTATCGATTTCTTCAACTGACCTAACATTCGAGCGATCAAAGTGTATTCGATTGATCGAGACTTTGATCGATCGTACCACATTCGAGCAATCGAACCTGCCAAGACTTCAATCGATCGAGACACTTTCTATCGATCGAACCCGCCTTGACTAGATCCTCATGTGCCTTTCCAAGCATTCTAGCGGAGCTAAGAGTGGGACCCCCTAGGCTCTTTATTGTTAGCTCAGACCAGTTTGTTAATTACCATGACCAAATTCTTTGATCAGTAAACTAACTAACTGGTCAGTTGACGTTTACTCCACTATAAAACGATTACTGAACTCCAACGCAAAAGAACATATCCGAAGCGATAACTAGACTTGTATGGTGTACTATTGTCCCTCTACCATCAGCATTCATAATCATGTTCAGGTAGTCGGATAAAAAGGTACTATCAACCTGAATAATGATTACTTCTTGTATTCCTTAAGTCCCATTCACCTCTAATGATTACCAAACATGTTGATAACTACTTATCAACAAGACTGCAATTCTCAGTAATCAACTTGGTGACATTCGCAAGGGAATGCTTACTCTGAATCAGAGGGAAGATTCTATCTTGACAATATATGTTCACAACCCTATGAACTTGACATACCCAAGATACCCATGTGTTGATTTTCTATAGACCTCACTAATTGGTAAGTCAAAACAGCCATATCCACAGTCTGTGTTCATAATCATCTTAAGATTAAGAACACGTAACTTATACAAGTTATGAGTTCCAATCGATTGATTGACAGTCTTGAGTGTCAATAGGAAAGCTCAGGTCCGTCAATGCACTATAAGCATTAGCATATTAACTAAGAGTTATACTCTAGTATTTGAGATTAATCACTCCATCCAGTGGTAGTTAATCATGCTATAGTGTAAACCTGATGAGATATCCAATCTCATCATCCACAGTGACAAGTTCTAAGTAACAAAGAATAGTAATTAGTATATCACTTGTATGTATCTCATATATACACGAATTACTTACTATGATACTTAACGATAACATTCATCTCATGAAAGAAACAAACATAACTAAATGTAAAGCCGATATCCATATATTAAAATGTCAATGTCTTATATACAAAATAATGGTTTGAGGGCACAAACCCAACAAACTTCCACTTGCACTCACAACCATACAGGATTATATCTGAGACCTAGACTATCTAGATGACGATCAAAGACCTTCTGTGGCAAGGCCTTTGTAAACGGATCCGCAAGATTGTCAAAGGTGGCAATCTTGTTGCCAATCACATCTCCACGTTGAACAATATCTCAGATTAGATGATATTTCCGCTCTACGTGCTTTCCCTTTCCGTGGTTCCTTGGCTCCTTGGATTGAGCAACTGCCCCACTATTATCACAATAAAGAGAAATAGGTGACATCGACCCTGGTACCACCTCGAGCTCCATAAGGAACTTCTTGAGCCAAACAGCTTCCTTTGCAGCTTCACAAGCAGTCATATACTCAGCTTTTGTAGCTGAGTCTGCAATATATTTTTGCTTAATGCTCCTCCAACTTACAACACCACCTCCCAAGTTAAAGAGATGACCAGACGTCAACTTCCTTGAATCTTTATCTGACATAAAGTACGAGTCAGTGTATCCCACTAGAATTAACTCACTGCCACCATACATAAGCATCTAATCTTTAGTCCTTCTTAAGTACTTAAGAATGTGCTTAACGATTGTCCAGTGTTCTGGACCTGGATTCGATTGATATCTACTAGCCATGCCAATAGCAAAGCAAAAATCTGGTCTAGTGTAAAACATCGCATACATGAGACTTCTCACTACCGAAGCATAGGGAACTCCTATCATGCGATTCCTCTTCTCTTGTGTCTTTGGACACTGGTCCTTGGAGAATGCTAAACAATGCCTGAAAGGTAACAACCCTTTCTTTGAATTATCCATTGAAAACCTAGTTAGCATCATATCGATATAACCAGCTTGAGATAATCCCATTATCTTTCGCTTACGGTCCCGAAAGAGCTTTATTCCAAGAATATAGCTCGCCTCTCCTAAATCCTTCATATCGAAAGAACTAGTTAGCCAAACCTTGACTGTTGACAATGCCGCTACATCATTTCCAATGAATAGAATGTCATCAATGTAAAGCACAAGAAAAGCCACAACTTTCCCTTCACACTTCTTATATACACAAAGTTCATCCAGATTCTGTATGAAACCAAACGACTTGACCGCTTGGTCAAAATGAATATTCTAACTTCTAAATGCCTGTTGCCCATAAATGGACTTTTGCAACTTGCATACCAAGTTCCCTTTCCCACCAGCCATGAACTCTTGTGGTTGCTGCATATAGATGTCCTCCTCAAGATTGCCATTCAAGAGTGCAGTCTTGATGTCCATCTGCCAGATCTCATAATCTAGGCATGCAGCAATCGATAAGAGTATTCTGATGGACTTGAGCATTGCTATCGGCGAGAAGGTTTCCTCATAGTTAATGCCCTCCCTCTAAGTATAACCTTTCGCTACAAGCCTAGCCTTAAAGGTCTCAACCTTTCCAACAGATCCTCTTTTCCTCTTGTAGACCCACTTATAACCAATGGGTTTAATATTGGCTGGAAGTTCTACAAGATCCCAGACCAGATTGGAATAAATAGATTCCAATTCAACCTTCATAGCATTAACCCAATGTGCTGAGTCTACATCAGCCATTGCCTCTTCATACGTGGTAGGATCAGATTCAGATTTTATGGAGACAGCTTCAAAGACTTATCCTAAGAACACGTATCTATTAGGCTGACTGATAATCCTCCTACTACGATAAGGTACCGGTGTAGAAATGGGTGAAGAAGTGGTATTTTCTTGATTTACATCGTTATCAACTGCGGGTTAGAATGAGGGCTCTCCTTCTATCTCTCTCACATCTATCTTTCCCTTAGGTTTATGGTTCATGATATAATCATCCTCCAAGAAAACAACATTTGTACTAACAAACACTTTTGGTTTTGTTGGATCATGAAAATACCATCCATAAGTACCCTTTGGATACCCTACGAAATAACATACTTCCGATCTAGAATCTAATTTGCTCATCTTTCCTTTCAGCACATGTACCGGACACCCCCATATCTAGAGATGTTGCAAAGAAGGCTTGCGCCCAATCCACATCTCCCGTGGTGTCCTAGGAACAGACTTGCCTGGTACTAGATTTAGTATGTACGTAGTGGTTTCCAAAGCAAAACCCCAAAGGAATAAAGGCAACTCCAAATAACTCATCATCAACCTAGTCATGTCTAAAAGAGTCCGGTTCCTTCTCTCCGCTACACCGTTCTACTGACGCGTACTAGGTGCAGTCAATTGTGACAGAATCCCATTCTGTACGAGGTGATCAATAAACTCATTTGAGAGGTACTCGCCACCTCGATCAGATCGAATGGCCTTGATATATGTTCCTAATTTCTTCTCCACTTCAGCCCTAAACTCTTTGAACTTTTCAAAGGCTTCAGACTTGTGCTGCATTAAGTACACATATCCATACTTAGAGTGATCATCAGTAAATAGAATGAAATACTCATAACCACCCCTTGCTCTAATATTTATTGGTCCACACACATTAGTATGAACTAATTCAAAATGAAATACTTATAACCACCCCTTGCTCTAATATTTATTGGTCCACACACATCAGTATGAACTAATTCTAACAATGCATTAGTCGTATTGCCCTTTACGGCAAAGGGCCTTTTGGTCATCTTACCCTCTAAACAAGACTCGTAGACTTCCATTGGTTCGTGAACCAAATCGCCTAAGACCCCTTCTTTAACTAGTCTGCCAATCCTATTTCGATTGATATGCCCAGGCCTCATATGCCAAAGCCTTGTTGGATTATTGGAAGGTTCTTTTCTTTTAGATGGTACTGTTACCATTGAGTTATTTAGTTCCATACAAGAGTCTTTAGAGATGTTGGGCATAATCACATATAAAGCCATTAGTTTTAACACCAAACATATAAAAGAACTATTTCTTTTAATAACAACTTCTGTTCCAAAATGAAAAGAATAACCAATATTCGATAAATTTGAAACTGAAATTAAATTACATCTCATCAAAGGGCCGTAAAGTACATCTGATAAAACTATTGTCTTATTGTCCAAAATCTCTAAAACTACTACTCCTATAGCAACCGCACAAACGGTTGCGCTAGAACCCAGATTCACCCCGATTTCCCCATCACTACATTTCCTGGTTAATTTGAACCACTGCAACGAATTACAGATATGGTTAGTCGCACCAGAATCAATTCACCAAGTGTTTGAAGTATCCGTAATAAAACTTACTTCAATCGTATGTGACTCAATCATACCTTGAACTCTTGTAGCTAAGAATTCTGGACAGTTCCTCTTCTAGTGGCCCTTCTCACCACATTAGAAACACTTTCCTTTACCTTGGCCACCCACTATCTCTTTGCCCTTACCTTTTCCCTTAGATTTTGCAATCTTAGGGACTGGTCCAACACTTGAACCACCAGTGCCAACTTTCTTCTTTCCTTTCTTTCCTTTTGGCATAGATCGGGAAGAAGAAGCACTTTTCTCAATGTTAAGAACATTGACCCCAGGTTTTATCACCCCTTCTGCTGCCAGTAAAGAACTCATTAATTCGCTCATTGAAAATTCCATTTTATTCATATTATAGTTTAGTTTAAATTGAGCGAATGATGGCGACAGCGTGTTGAGGATCATATCAACTTGGGTATGTGCGTCAATTTTGGCACATAGGGTCTCGAGCTCGTTCAAATAACCAATCATTTTTAAAACATGTTCTTTGACTGGAGTCCCTTCTGACATCTTAGCACTCATTATCTTCTGTATAGCTACTTGTCTGGCAGGCCTGCCACGCTCCCCAAACATCTTTTTGAGGGATGTGATAATGTCACTGACTGAATCATTCGATTGGAATTGGTGTTGCAACACAATGGCCATTGAGGCCAAAATGTAGCAACGTGCCATTCCATTCAACTTTATCCATTTGTCGAACTCGCGTCTGGTAGCTGCTAAAGTATTTACCGCGGGTTCTTCAGGGCATGGGGTGGTGAGAACATATATATGATCCTCTGTAGTTAATACGATGTCAAGGTTTGTTTCCATTCTGTGTAGTTATTTCCAGTTAACTTGTTTTGAGTGAGTATGGTGGCAAGTGGACTAAATGTAGATCTAGACATTATGATTTACTGTAAAAATCAAAAGACAAAATAAATATGGATATCAGAATTTGATAGTTTGAAATAAAAGAATCCTTAAAACTCTTTTTTTAAAAACAAAGTCAACGAAATATCGAAATAAAAGAATAAAGCCTCCGTGTGGTGGTCAATGTTCGATTTTTTGATTAATCATGACTTGTCCGCTATGCAACTCTTGCAAAATAAGTTATGACTCCCGATCCCTATTGATCTCTAAGTTTCTGAATAATGCCCCGTATGGGATCCCTTATCCATAGCTTAGCTAGTGTGTACCATTAACTTGGATCCACTCACAACTGCCTCATGTAGCACCTCCGTGTGGTGGTCACCCTTTAACACGTCTGATTGATCCTATCCATAGGAAGTTCACATCTAGTAACCAATGAGTAGCGTACCCTCCGTATGGAATGATCACCCTTAGTGAGGTGACACAGAATGCACTGCTCATCTTATAATGAACCGTTAACGGAAGATTGTGGGTGTTATAATAAGACTCTCTCCCACTAGATTTAGTATATAAGGATTTTTCTTTTTAGAAAGAAAAAAATTTCTACACATTACCCATAACACATCAAATGTTTACTAATGCGTTGAAAACAGTTTTTGAATTTTATTTTAGAAAACTTGTTTTTATAATGAATGCAGTAACAACATATTTAATACTCCAATCACAGACAATCATATAAAAACAAAAAACTAAAAATTGAAAGATAAAAGCATCTAAATGACGCCTCTATCTCCCATGGCTCTACTTCCATAGAACTTTCTTCTTGGTATGATCGCCTCCAGCTCAATCTTCATGGACAACAGCTTGTTCCTCCATCTTCATGTATATTCTAATTCTATTACATTACTCCTATGCTTCTTTCGAAGCTTACAATTAATCTAGAAATAGAAATCAATTACAAGAAAATAAAGAAGACTAGGGAAACCGGTGCGACTTTCCTTTTCGTAGGATTGAAGTCGTAGCGCCCTTTATACATGCCTCAAAACCAAAACACAACATGCACCAATCTTAAACAATTAAATACAATAATTTAAAAGATCTGGGTGCCATGGGATATAGCTGACTAATCTTGTTGCAAGAAGGCTAGTCAAACACACATCCATGCATATATAACAAATATATATATATATATATCTATTGGAAACCCTAATTGATTCACACAGTGCGTAAACTCTTTACGTACTAAATTAGAACTCAAAATAGCATCTCACTTCTCTATCACACTTTGATCGATCGACAAAGGTTCGATCGATCGAACCTTCGATCGATTGAACTCAGTTTAATCGATTGAACTTTCAATTTTACAAAAAACTAAAGTTCAATCGATCTAAACATGTTTGATCACTTGAGAGCAGAAGATGTTTGATCGATCAAAATACTTCGATCGATCGAATCCATCATGCATCCAATGCAATCACAAATTTGTATTCTGCTGCGATAACACTGCAGAAACAGATTTGTGGCGATGTAGTTTCAAAAAATAGTTCTAAAATCAACATGTAAATCAAAACTAGTGTTCCAAAACGCATCTATAGATCCAAACAAGCATGGCTCGGATACCAATTGATGGAAAAACAGCTTTAAAATCAAATTAACGCGCAGCAGAAAGATTGAATTTCAAAAAAAAAACTTTTGGTATCCCAGGATCTACTACTCGCTAATTCCATAGATGCGTATACTAAAGAGGGAAAAGAAATATACCTCAGGTCTTGAACCCAATTCTTATTTTTTTTCTCTGGGATGGTGCAGCAGCCTCTACTAGGTTGTCTTCACCCTTATGTCTCCTACGAATGCTTCCTGGATAGGCTAGAGATGGTGGGATCTCTAATGGAGAGGATAAGGAGGGTTTGGGAGCTCTAAAATAGTTTCTGCAGCTTCTGAATTTCACAATAATTATTAAAAACATTTAGTACGTAGCTGCCCTATTTATAAATCTCTTGAACCGACCTAACATTCGAGCGATCGAAGTCCATTCGATCGATCGAGACTTCGATCGATCGAACCACATTCGAGCGATCAAACCCGCCAAGACTTCAATCAATCGAGACACTTTCGATCGATTGAACCTGCCTTGACTAGATCTTCATGTGCCTTTCCAAGCATTCTAGCGGAGCTAAGAGTGGGACCTCCTAGGCTCTTTATTGTTGTCTTAGACTAGTTTGTTAATTACCATGACCAAACTCTTTGATCAACAAATTAACTAACTAGTCAGTTAACGTTTGCTCTGCTATAAAATGATAATTGAACTCCAATGCAAAAGAACATATCTGAAGCGATAACTAGACTTGTATGGTGTACTAATGTCCCTCTACCATCAGCATTCATAATCGTGTTTAGGTAGTCGGATAAATAGTTACTGTTAACCTGAATCATGATTACTTCTTGTATTCCTTGAGTTCCATTCACCTCTCATGATTACCAAACATGTTGATAACTACTTATCAACAAGACTGCAGTTCTCAGTAATCAACTTGGTGACATTCGCAAGGGAATGCTTACTCTGAATCAGAGGGTAGATTCTATCTTGACAATATATGTCACATACCTTATACAAGTTATGAGTTCCAATTGACTGATTGTCAGTCTTGAGTGTCAATAGGAAAGCTCAGGTCCGTCAATGCACTATAAGCACTAGCATATTAACTAAGAGTTATACTCTAGTGTTTGAGATTAATCACTCCATCCAATGGTAGTTAATCATGCTACGGTGTAAACCTAATAAGATATCCAATCTCATCATCCACTGTGACAAGTTATAAGTAACAAAGAATAGTAATTCGTATCTCACTTGTATGTATCTCATACATACATGAATTACTTATTATGATACTTAAGGATAATAATCATCTCATGACAGAAACATACATAACTAAATGTAAAGCTGATATCCATCTATTAAAATGTCAATGTCTCATATATAAAATAATGGTTTGATGGCAGAAACCCAACATAAGGTATGATTGAATGACATATGATTGAGGTAAGTTTTATAATGGATACTTTAAACACGTGGTGCATTGATTCTGGTGCGACTAACCACATCTATAAGTCATTGCAGGGGTTCAGATCAACCAGGAAATGTAGTGATGGAGAGATTGTGCTTACTCTAGGTTCTAGTATAACTGTTTTTGCAGTTGCAATAAGAGTGGTAGCTTTAGAATTTTTAGACAATAAAGTTTTGATTTTATCAAAGGTACTTTACGTCCCTTCAATGAGATGTAATTTAATTTCAGTTTCTAATTTATCGAATAAAGGCTATTCTTTTCATTTTAGAACTAAAGTTGTGATCAAAAGAAATGGTTCTTTTGTGTTTTCTGGTGTAAAATCAAATGGTTTGTATGTGATTACTCCAAACATTTCTAAATATTCTTATATAGAACTTACTCACTCATTGGTAACTGTACCATCTAAAAGAAAAGAACCTTCTACTAATCCAACAAGGCTTTGGCAGATAAGGTTTGGGCATATCAATCGAAATAGGATTGGCAGATTAGTCAAAGAAGGGGTCTTAGGCAATTTGGTTCTCGAACCAATGGAAGTTTGCGAGTTTTGTTTAGAGGGTAAGATGACCAAAAGGCCCTTTCCTGCAAAGGGCAATAGGACCAATGCATTGTTGGAATTAGTTCATACTGATGTGTGTGGACCAATAAATATTAGAGCACGAGATGGTTATGAGTATTTCATAACATTTACTGATGACCACTCTAGGTATGGATATGTATACCTAATGCAGTAGAAGCCTTTGAAAAGTTCAATGAGTTTAGGGCTAAAGTGGAGAATCAATTGGGCACACATATCAAGGCTATTTGATCTGATCGAGGTGTCAAGTACCTCTCTAATGAGTTTATTGATCACCTCATACAGAATGGGACTCTGTCATAATTGACTGCACCTGGTATGCCTTACCAAAACAGTGTGGCAGAGATAAGGAATGGGACTCTTTTAGACATAATTAGGTTGGTTATGAGTTATTCCAAGTTGCCAGTATTCCTTTGGGGTTATGCTTTGGAAATTGCTGTGTACATACTAAATCTAGTACCAAGAAAATCTATTCCCAGGACACCACGGGAGATGTGGATAACAAGCCTTTTTTACAACATCTTTGGATGTGGGGGTGTCCGGCATATGTGCTAAAAGAAAAGATGAGCAAGTTGTATTCTAGATCGGAAGTATGCTACTTTGTAGGGTATCTAAAGGGTACTTATGGATGGTATTTTTATGATCCAAGGGAAAAAAAACTGTTTGTTAGTACAAATGCTATTTTTTTGGAAGATGATTATATCATGAACCATAAACTTAGGGGAAGGATAGATCTTAGAGAGATAGAAAGAGAGCCCTCAAGGCTACCCGCAGTTAATAATGATATAAGATAAGAAAATACCACTTCTTCACCCATATCCGCACCGGTACCTTGACATAGTAGGAGAATGGTCAGCCAGCCTGACTGATACATGTTCTTAGGAAAAGTTTTTGAAGTGGTCTCCATAGAATCTGAATCTGAATCTGATCCTACCACATACGAAGGGGCAATGATTAATGTAGACTCAACTTATTGGGTTAAAACTATGAAGGCTGAATTAGAATCTATGGATTCTAATCAGGTCTGGGATCTTGTAGAACTTCCATCTAATATTAAACCCATTGACTGTAAGTGGGTCTACAAGAGGAAAAGAGGATCTGATGGAAAGGTTGAGACCTTTAAGGCAAGGCTTGTAGTGAAAGGTTATACTCAAGGGAGGGCATTGACTATGAGGAAACTTTTTTGCCAGTAGCCATGATCAAGTCCAACAGAATACTCTTATCCATTGTGACATGTCTAGATTATGAGATCTGGCAGATGGACGTCATGACTGCATTCTTGAATGACAATCTTGAGGAGGACATCTATATGCAGTAACTAGAAGGGTTCAAAGCTGGTGGGAAAGGTAACTTGGTATGCAAGTTGCAAAGGTCTATTTATGGGCTTAAGCAGGCATCCAAAAGTCGGAACATTCGTTTAGACCAAGCAATCAAATCATTTGGTTTTATACAGAATTTGGATGAGTCTTGTGTATACAAGAAGTGTGAAGGTAAAGTGGTAGCTTTTCTTGTTCGTTATGTTGACGACATTCTACTCATTAGAAATGATGCAACACTGGTGTCAATGATTAAGGTTTGGCTAGCTAGTATTTTTGATATGAAAGATCTAGGAGAGGCGAGCTATATCCTTAGGATAAAACTCTTTCGAGATCGCAAGCGACAGATAATGGGATTATCTCAAGCTGGTTATATTGATAAGGTGCTAACTAGGTTTTTGATGAGAATAATTTGAAGAAAGGTTGATTACCTTTTAGGCATAGTTTAGCATTCTCCAAGGACTAGTGTCCAAAAACACAAGAAGAAAGGAATCACATAGAAGGAGTTCCTTATGCTTCGATAGTGGGAAGTCTCATATATGCGATATTATGCACTAGACAAAATATCTGCTTTGCTATTGAAATGTTTAGCAGGTACCAATCGAATCCAGGTCTAGAGCACTGGACAGTCGTTAAGCACATTCTTAAGTACTTGAGAAGGACTAAAGATTACATGCTTATATACGACAGCGATGAGTTAATTCCAGTGGATTACACTGACTCAAACTTTATGTCAGATAAAGATTCGAGGAAATCGACATCCAGACATCTCTTTATCTTGGGAGGTAGTGTTGTTAGTTGGAGGAGAATTAAGCAAAAATGCATTACAGACTTAGCTACAAAAGCTGAGTATGTGGCTACTTGTGAAGCTGCAAAGGAAGCTATTTGGCTCAAGAAGTTTCTCATGGAATTCAAGGTGGTACCAGTTTCACTGTCACCTATTACGCTATTCTGCGATAATAGTGGGGGCAGCGGCTTAGTCCAAAGAGCCAAGGAACCACGAAAAGGGAAAGCACGTAGAACAAAAATATTATCCAATCCGAGATATTATTTAATGGGGAGATATGACTATCACCAAGGTTGCCATCTCTGAAAATCTTGTGGATCCGTTTGCAAAGGCCTTGCCGCAGAAGCTCTTTGATCGTCATCTAGATAGGCTAGGTCTCAGATATAGCTTTTGAATGGTTATGAGTGCAAGTGGGAATTTGTTGGGTTTGTGCCCTCAAACCATTACTTTTTGTATGAAACATTGACATTTTAATATATGGATATTAGCTTTACATTTCATTGTGTATGCTTCTTTCATGAGATGGTTGTTGATCCTTAAGTATCAGAGTAAGCAACTTGTGTATGTATGAGATACATACAAGCGAGATACAAATTACCATTATTTGATACTTAGAATTTGTCACAGTGGATGATGAGACTGGATATCTTATCAGGTTTACACCATAGCATGATTAACTACCATTGGATGGAGTGATGAATCTCAATCACTGGAGTATAGCTCTTAGTTAATATGCTACTGCTTATAGTGCATTGACGAACCTGAGCTTTCCTATTGGCACTTAAGGCTATCAACAATCGATAGGAACTTGATTCGTGGTGAAAAGTGCATATTCATAGCGTATTACATGATCTTTTATGCATACTTTTATCCCCAAAGTCCCTACATTTAGGTGCATTCTAATAACAATGTTCTTTTTATTGTGTTAATGCTTAAATATATGTTTTTGCATTGTTTTATAGGTATTAGGATGCAAATCAATGAAGTGAAGCTAAAGAAAAGTGATTCTGGTGGATAGAACAACAGAAGTAGCTGAGAAAACGCCAATTTTGACAATGAAGACTTCAGATTTGGAAGCTTTTCCCAGAGATATAAAATGTAGATCTTTGAGTTACGGTCGTGTGGCCGCAAACGGGAGGTCAATCCGAGGTCCGAATGAAATGTTATGGCCATTCTCCCATCGGTGCACAAAGCTGTCAAAATCAGAGAAGTTCAAGCGATTGAGGAGAGTTCAATCGATCGAACCTTCGATCGATCGAACTAAGCTCGATCGATCGAACTTTATATTCACCCAAAAGTTGAGTAAACTCTGCGGGAACCCTATATATAAGTTGTTTTGACGCCAGACGAAGGGAGGACGCTCCAGAACGCAGAAAACAGCAGTTTTGTGTAGTTTTAGGGTTAGATTAGGAGTAGATTAGGTTAGATTCATGTTCTTATTCATCTTTTCCATTGTTATATTGAAGATTCAAGTTGGTTTCATGTTATTTACAAGTTATAATCAGATTATATTCAAGTTTTTCCTTTCCTTTATCTTTATTTCATTGTTTATTAGTTTATATGTTATGATTGCTTTGTTTTACTATCTCTGCATTAGATTTATTATGTTTCCGTAGTTTAGACGTTGGGAATATGTGATGAAGCATTGATTCCCAACCTCTGCCATGCAATCTTTAGAAACTTTGGGCTCGATCGATCGAAGGTATTTCGATCGATCTAACCAGAGCCATAGTCAAGCGATCGAAGGCATTTCGATCGATTGAAGGATGATGATGTCCGATCGATCGAGAGCGCTTCGATCGATCGAACATGTAATTCCTGAGATGATTCTTTTAAGTATTCCATGACTTTCTATTTTAGAAATCTGTCATCAAATTGTCCCTATAAGCTCAGTTTGTCACAACAGTTTTTAGAACTTAAAGCCTTAAGGTCTTTTCTTCAATGACTTTTGAAAACCACTTTGAATGCTAACACCATTTAGAGTGCAAGTGATTACCATTGTTTTAAACCGTCATTCAAGTATTTTAAATCACTTGTGATGATGTAGTCCCGGTCATGAAAGGGCTATTGATTCTATATCTTTAGAAAAATACAGAATGCTGAAAATGAGTGAACTCCATAGAACGTTAATGAATTTGCATGGTAGATGGTTAGGATCAATGTGGATTCACGTGTTTCCAACACCTTTAATTTATCTGTTTTAATTTATTATGTTTCTTTATACTTTAGTTTGTTATTTAGTTTAATTCAATTAATTAGGATTCGTAGAACCTCCACTTCTATATTCTTATTTTCTTTTCTTTTGCTTTAGGTTATAATTTAGTAGACATTCCTCTTATTCCTTCCCTGTGGGATCGACCTGAACTTATCCAGTATTACTTGCACAATCACCTACACTTGGGTGTTGCACAAGAGTGCACAACTTTTTAGTCGTGTCAAGTTTTTGGCGCCGTTGTCGGGAAAGGCAACTAGGTTAGGATTTTACTAAGTTACTACCAAGTTTTTTTTTACTTTCCAAAAAAATAAAAAAAAACTTTGGACATTTTCTCTCACAAGTACAAAAAAAAAATAAAGAAATAAAAATTTTATTGTTTAAAATTTTTGGATAAACATGTCATATCCATGTTACCTTCCATACAACACAAACACAAACGCCACCAATAGGTACACTTTAGGTAATGAAAACTATCCCCCAAGTTGGCAAGCACCCACATATGACGCAGATTATCAACCCGAGTGCTGCCAACCACCACAATGGAAAAACAATAGTGGTAGTCCCCCGTATTATGAAACGTATCAAGAACCTCCACATGAAGAGTTCTATCAATCAAAATGGGGATATAACCAAAATGATAATGTAGGATATAGTTGAAGCTCCCATTGTCCACAAACACAATGGGATGGGAATTACTATCAACCACAATGGGGCGGAACTTCGTATAGTAATAATGAGGAAAATAACCATGTTGAGGATAATGGTATGTTAAAATTACTGCTTAGTGAAATGAAAAGGCTAGATAGTGCACTTGATAAATTAGAAACTAGATATCAACAAGCATATGCAAACCAACCTTTAGAAGACTATACCAATCCTTCAACACTACAACCTAAATTTCAAGACACTAATAATGGAATGAAATTAGAGGACAATGACGGGTTTATACCGAATGAGGTTAACAACTCACTCGAGAAAGTGACAACCCAACAAGAAATCCAAAACTAAACCATTGAGCATGAAGTTGTAGAACCATCTTCTCTTCAATATACACCCCCAGACATCAACTCCTTCACTACCTTGATAAAATTGCACAATCTCTTTATCCAAAGCACCTCAATAGATGATGTATATAGTGAGGAGAGTTACAAGGATGAGAATGAGGATTTAAAAGATAATGCGAGTTTAGGTGGTTGCACGCAATTAGAAAAGGATGAGTCCCCTGTTGACTCTACCCTTACATTTGATAGTGACCCTAGGGAGGACGTTATTGAAAATTCTAAATTCGATTTAGATTCATGTGATATTCATGAACCCTCACCTCTTTCGGCCGAAGAGGTGGTGTCACCAGGAGGCCCATCACCTATCCTCTCTATTAATCAAAGCTCTCATCCTGAGTGTGAAAGCCATGTGTACCCCAATATTGAACAAAATGAATGTGTTGTGGAAGAGGATGGTAAGGATTCTAGAATATGTTCTTCAAAAATTTTTATGTTTCAAAATTCTGTGAGAGAGGACTTAGAAACTTTCGGGCCCACATTAGATGATCTTAAAGTTCAACAAGAAGCTAGTAATCTTCTAGACTGCTTGACCTTCTTGAATAATAATGATATTGAGGCCCAAATAGATAGCTTCATCCAAGTCCAGTCCAAAACTATTTACATAGAACAGAAATCCCATTTAAATGATCATATCTCCATAGATTCTGTTCTAGAACAAGAGGAGGGTAGTAAACCTTCATTAGAACATCACTTAAACCCTGCCCCTTTTATTGAACCATGGCCTCCGCCTATTTTTGATAATAAAAAAATAGAGGCTGTTATAGAAAATACCAACACTAAAGATCTTTCTTTGAGTGTAATTCCTAAAAAGTGTGGTATTCCTCTTATAACTGTCCCCAATAACTTTGGAAGCCATTGGTTTTGCATCATCTCCTCTGACCTTGAGCCTGACATTAGTTGGGGGGAGTTGCAATTTTATAAGGATCCTAATGTTCTTCTCACTGTTAAATTATTTCATTGGGAGGATCCTCAAAAATTTCGGTTAATACTGTATGATAAAAATCTTGATTAACCGAATTTATTTACTGAGTAGTAGTATTATATTCTGTATTTTTCCTTGTTGCTACTAATGATTTTGCAGGTAACTTAACAAAGAAAAAAAAGAAAATAAAAAAAAAATCTGGATATTAATGCCTCGAGGTAACATCCTTCCTTCTCTCGCTTTAATTTACATGTCCATATGCTTAGTTTAGAACATTGGGGACAATGTTTAGTTTTAGTTGGGGGGAGTGAGCCATTGCATGCCTCGTTTCTTTCTTTTTATGCTTTAATATCAATATACCTGTTTAGCAACATGACTCAGTAAATTAAAATTTTCAATAAAAATTTTAAAAGTTTTAATTTTTTTTCAAAAGATAACAAAATGGTTCTTGTAGTTCTCTCATAGTAAATGTAGTTAGTTATGATACATTAGTGTTATTTTATGTATGTTATTAGTATGTGATACACTATAATTGTTTCTTTACTATCTTAGTTATAGTATGTTTTATGCTTTTTAATCTTCAAACAACTTTGAGCACGTTGTGACAACCTTGTACTTAGCTAAAATGGATTAGTAAGCATAGCTTAGGTGTCTTGAGAGACTGTAGTGGAGACTAATAACCCAAGTGAGCTTTTGTGCCTTTCTTTGTTCTTGAGGGTTTTATAAAATTACTCGTACTTTTTGAAAAGCGTATTAATTCATTGTAAGTCTCAATTTTCTTCATTTTGACTGATTACTAGAAGAGAACGTTCAGGATTTACCAAACTTTAGAGCTCTTGAATTTACTGAAATGAATAATCCTATGAACTTAGAAGATGATTTAGGCTATCTTTTGACCATCGTGGATAATACAGCCTTGGTCTACCTCTATGATATTCCTTTATTTCACCTCTTGAACTTATCATAATCGCCTTGTCTACACAATCCTAAAGTCTATACCTAACTCCAAATTAGGAGTTCAAGCCTCAGTTCTTTATTTAGGTGTGTGATTGGGAAGTGTTGTCTTGACAAGAAAGTGCTAGTGTGAATAAGGGAGAGTTGGCAAAAAAAAAGAAAAAAGAAAAAAGAAAAAAAGAAAAAGAAAAAGAAAAGCATGAAAAGAAAAAAAAAAGAAAAAAAAGTGACAATGGTTGTTACAAAAGAAAAAAAAATAGTAATAGAAAGAAGAGTGTGAAAAAAAAAGAATAAAATAAAATAAAATAAAAGAGAGAGATTGGAGATGTGGGGGAGTTTAAAAAGTTGTAGTAGACATTCCAATTACATCATTTGACCCAATTGAATATCATGAGCCTCTTTCTTTCACCTAACACCTTTTTTTTCAAAGTCCTAATGATTTTAAGTAATTGGATTTCAAGTTAAGGTAATGAGAGAGTTCTCCACGGTATCTCGCTCTTCTAGTGAAAAGTATCCTTTCATGAGACTTTATACACTAAAATTTCTGTTTTTCTATTTAGATATGAGAAGCATTTGATTCCATTTACATTTACTCTTTATAGCTTCCATATCATGAGTGACAATTATTACACCTAATTCGGAGTGATTTTATTTTGAGAGTGTAATCCCGGTGAGAGTTGAGTCAAAATGAACGTCTTGATATCGTCTTAGGTTATGCGAGCTTTGAAATTAAAGTTTCGTATTTTGGTTGTCCATTCACACACACACTTGAAGATTAATAGCTATGGAATATTCTAATGACTTTGATAGTAGATTAACTGTAATGTGTGTTGCATGGCTATGGCATACTAGAGAGTTTCATGAGATTGTTGAGCTTAACTATATTGCTAAATGAGAGAAAAAATTTCTTGAAAACATTTAAACTAGAACCATTACCATAAATATGAATTTTGTGGGTAAATTCACTGCAGACCCTCACGAGACAACACTCGTCCACTAGGGGGAACCTAGGGGTTTAAAGGCTTGTTGCATAAGCTAAATGCAATCGCGATTCCTGAGAAAGTGATTTAGGATTTTTACTTTCTTTTGTTTTTTAATTTTTAGAGTTAAATAAACACTATTGTAGTTCGCTTCATTGCTAGGGACTAGCAACGAGCTAGTTGGGGGGTGTGATTCGTGGTGAAAAGTGCATATTCATAGCGTATTACATGATCTTTTATGCATACTTTTATCCCCAAAGTCCCTACATTTAGGTGCATTCTAATAACAATGTTCTTTTTATTGTGTTAATGCTTAAATAAATGTTTTTGCATTGTTTTATAGGTATTAGGATGCAAATCAATGAAGTGAAGCTAAAGAAAAGTGATTATGGTGGATAGAACAACAGAAGCAGCTGAGAAAACGCCAATTTTGACAATGAAGACTTCAGATTTGGAAGATTTTTCCAGAGATATAAAATGTAGATCTTTGAGTTACGGTCGCGTGGCCTCAAACGGGAGGTCAATCCGAGGTCCGAGTGAAATGTTATGGCCATTCTCCCATCGGTGCACAGAGCTGTCAAAATCAGAGAAGTTCAAGCGATTGAGGAGAGTTCAATCGATCGAAACTTCGATCGATCGAACTAAGCTCGATCGATCGAACTTTATATTCACCCAAAAGTTGCGTAAACTCTGCGGGAACCCTATATATAAGTCGTTTTGACGCCAGACGAAGGGAGGACGCTCCAGAACGCAGAAAATAGCAGTTTTGTGTAGTTTTAGGGTTAGATTAGGAGTAGATTAGGTTAGATTCATGTTCTTATTCATCTTTTCCATTGTTATATTGAAGATTCTAGTTGGTTTCATGTTATTTACAAGCTATAATCATATTATATTCAGGTTTTTCCTTCCCTTTATCTTTATTTCATTGTTTATTAGTTTATATGTTATGATTGCCTTGTTTTACTATCTCTGCATTAGATTTATTATGTTTCCGTAGTTTAGACGTTGGGAATATGTGATGAAGCATTGATTCCCAATCTCTGCCATGCAACCTTTAGAAACTTTGGGCTCGATCGATCGAAGGTATTTCGATCGATCTAACCAGAGCCATAGTCAAGCGATCGAAGGCATTTCGATCGATTGAAGGATGATGATGTCCGATCGATCGAGAGCGCTTCGATCGATCGAACATATAATTCCTGAGATGATTCTTTTAAGTATTCCATGACTTTCTATTTTAGAAATCTGTCATCAAATTGTCCTTATAAGCTCAGTTTGTCACAACAGTTTTTAGAACTTCAAGCCTTAAGGCCTTTTCTTCAATGACTTTTGAAAACCACTTTGAATGCTAACACCATTTAGAGTGCAAGTAATTACCATTGTTTTAAACCGTCGTTCAAGTATTTTAAATCACTTGTGATGATGTAGTCCCGGTCATGAAAGGGCTATTGATTCTATATCTTTAGAAAAATACAGAATGCTGAAAAGGAGTGAACTCCATAGAACGTTAATGAATTTGCATGGTAGATGGTTAGGATCAATGTGGATTCACGTGTTTCCAACACCTTTAATTTATCTGTTTTAATTTATTATGTTTCTTTATACTTTAGTTTGTTATTTAGTTTAATTTAATTAATTAGGATTCTTAGAACCTCCACTTCTATATTCTTATTTTCTTTTCTTTTGCTTTAGGTTATAACTTAGTAAACATTCCTCCTATTCCTTCCCTGTGGGATCGACCTGGACTTATCCAGTATTACTTGCACGATCACCTACACTTGGGTGTTGCACAAGAGCGCACAACTTTTTAGTCGTGTTAGAACTCATAACTTGTAGAAGGTACGTGTTCTCAATCTTGAGACGATTATGAACACAGATTATGGATATGGTTGCTTTGACTTACAAATCAGCGAGGTCTTAAAGATTAACACCAGGGTATCTTGGGTTTGTCATGTTCATAGGGTAGTGAACATATATTGTCAAGATAGAATTTACTCTCTGATAAAGAGTAAGCATTTCCTTGAGAATGTCACCAAGTTGATTACTTAGAACTGCAGTCTTGTTGATAAATAGTTATTAACAAGTTTTGTAATAATGAGGGGTGATTGGGACTCAAGGAATACAAGAAGTAAACGTAATTCAGGTTGACAGTAACTGTTTATCTGACTACCTGAATATAATTACGAATGCTAAAGTTAGAGGGACATTAGTACACCATACAAGTCTAGTGATCCCTTCAGATATGTTCTTTTGCGTTGGAGTTCAGTTATCATTTTATAGTGTAGTAAACGTTCACAGATTAGTTGGTTAGTTTGCTGATCAAAGAGTTTGATTATGGGAATTAACAACTAGTCTGAGCCAACAATAAAAAGCCTAGAAGGTCCCACTCTTAGCTACGCTAGGATGCTTGGATAGGCACAAGAGGATCATATCAAGACAGGTTTAATCGATCGAAGGAGTCTCGATCGATTGGAATCAAGACAAGTTCGATCGGTCAAATGTTGTTCAATCGATCAAAAGTTCAATCGATCGAAGACACTTCGATCGATTGAATGTAAAGTCAGTTCTGGGAATCTATAAATAGGGCAGCTATGTATAGACGTTAATAATCATCATTTTTTTTCTATAGCAGAGCTATAGAAACTATTTTAGGGTTTCCTTAACCTTCTTAGCCTCCCTATTAGAGTTCCCACCAACTCTAGCCTCTCTGGTAGCATCTGCAGGAGACATAGGAGTGAAGATCACCTAGTAGGAGCTGCTGCACCATCAACAAGATTAAAGATTCAGAATTGAGTTCAAGACCATTAGGGATAATTCTTGTCCCTCTCTTGTACGCATCTATAGAGTTAATAAGTAGTACATCTGGGTTGCCAATAATGTTTTTGAACTTTGTTTTTCCGCTGCGTGTTTGAATAATTTTGAACCTAATTTTTCCTACAGAAAATCCTGGGAGGAGAGATATATAGTTTAATATATATACACACACACACACTCACATATACATATATATACACAAACACATGTATATATATTATAGAACAAACACATACACTCTCAGGAAGAGGGAAAGAGAAGAAGGAGAAGAGGACAGAAGGAGAAAGAGAGAAAAAACCAGAACGACAGAGAGAAGGAGAAAGAGAAGACAAAAAGAGAGACCACCGAGGACCCGTGACCACCACGAGCTTGCCGGTTTCACCGTCTTTACCAGTGAGTGGCTATACTCACTTATTAGCGTTGATATGTTCGTGTAAATACGTTTCGGCAAGAAGGAACGAACCTCGAACATATGAAGAAGGTCTAGTTCAATTCTAAAAGAAGATGCAACCTTAATTGATCGAACAGCTTTCAATCAATTGAGCATAGCCAGACTTTAATTGATCAAACTTTTCTCAATCGATCGAACTTGAATTTCCTCAATTGATCAAACTTAGTTCAATCGATCAAACTTTACTTTTGTCAATCGATTGAAATGACTTCAATCCATAGAACTTGACAAAATGTTAAATGTTTTGTTGTTTATATTTGATGGACTATTAAGTTGTATATTATCATATGTTGATTGGTAGAAGCTACATTTGAATAATACACATGTGGAATAATGGACGTAATGCATTGAACAGTGGAACCAATTGTAGAATGACGGTATAATGTTGTAAATCAGAATGAGAAGCTGACATGCATAGTAGTGGGTCTGTCAACCGCAGAGGTCGATACTATCTATATTTGTGCGTATGAATGTGGCCGCTAAGATCGCATGATGTCAGGTGTGGGATCCTAAGGTGCTGGATTAGGACCGGGACTACATGCCAGGTTGATGTATAATAGAGTTAGACTACGTGTCAGATTTGGGAGGTTATGTGATATAGGACTTTGTGTCGAGTTACCATATTGGTGTTGCGTGCATAATAATGCTATACTATTGCTGAGTATTGCAGTATTGCTGAGTGCTGTGATTTTGCTTAGTGTTGTAGTATTGCTGAATATTGTGATATTGCTAAGTGTTGTGATATTGTTAAGTGTTGTAGACTGTAATATTACTGAGTGCTGTAGCATTACTGAGTTTTGATATTACTGAGTGTTGTAGTATTGCTGAGTACTGTGATATTGCTGAGTATTGTGATATTACTGAGTGCGGTGGTATTGCTGAGTGTTGTGATATCGTTGAGTTTAGTGGTATGGTAGGGCTAAGTGCAGTGGTATAACGGAGCTGAGAGCTGTAGTATATCAGGGCAGCATGCCGTATTATATCAGGGCGTGTTGGCCAGAACATTAGGGTTGTGTGTCGGGGTTTGATAGACCGTAGGTATGGGACTACGTGTCTAATTAATATGGACCCAAGGGTCAAACTTATGTATTGGGACTGGTTGGGACGACGTCCGTTGTTCTATATTGAGTTGGTGCATACATGCATGCGAATGATGAGATAATCCTTTTATCTATATTGTTTATGTATACTGCATATATATAGATACTCTGTTAGCATTTGCATTCACTTGGCTTTTGTAGTTGACGGCGTTTATGCTGCTGGATATTCGACGTCCAGTTGGCCAGGGTTATGAGTATGCAAGAGATGCATACATGGACAGGGGCTAATGGAGCCTATAATGACGTGGGCTATGCAGGTGCTAACTGCTACGCGAGCTGAACACCTGAAGCTTCATCGCAGATAGTTTATACTTATGTTGTTAGATACTCTGTAATAGTTATGGTGATAATCAGCGTATGTTGCAGTAATACTTTATTTATGTTTATGCAAACACTCGTGGATTTGTAATAGTAGTATTGAACTCTGATTATATATATCGACCTTAGAGCTCTCCAATGTGTGGTTTGAATCATTACTCTGATGGTTAGACTTAGGTTATGGACAATGTGGTGACTTTCAACTGCATGGCCTACGGGTCGAAAAAGGAATTTATTTTCTATATTTTTGCTACGGCGTGGCATGACAGTTTGTGAATTTTATCTGTGCCCCAATCTTTATTTATAAAATAATCCTATCCTACCCTCTTATTTTTTTTGGGTTGAAATCTTTGCTTTGCAGACTAATATCTATAAGATTAGTACATTTATGTTTTTTTTATAGGGCTAATTATAGATACACCCCCTGTACTTAGTCAATTTTTATTTGAGAGCACTTTTGCTCACCCAAAAATGCTCATCTATTGCTCACCCAAAAATGCTCATCTATTGCTCACCCATGTCTCCATTGAGTGAAATGTGTCTAATTCCATTAGTTATGTTGATGACACAAGGGCAAAATAAGAATAGAATGGGACATATCTCACTCAACTAAGGCTTGGGTGAGCAATGAGTGAGTTTTTGCTGGGTGAGCAAAACTGCTCTCTTTTTTACTTTGCGCCTGTACTTCAAATCGTGTCATTAATACCTATTGTATTTTGGATTAAAGTGAAATAGTTAACAATTCTATTAAAATTAATGTGCATATATAAACCATATTTGGCAACAACTTTTTGAGTTTATTAATAATTAATTGATTATAAACTCCAAAAGCTAAAATAAATTATTTAGTGAAATAGTCTCTATAATTTCAATGGGTCAAAAGCTAACTTGGACAACTTATACCAATTGCATTTTTTTTGTGACTTTATTGTACAAGAAAAAGAAGCTACCAAACACGGTTCACAAGGGATACTAATGACCCATTTGGAACTATAAGGGGGCCAATTGAAAAATGTGTTCACTATAGGGGTCAAAGTGACAAATGCTCCACTAAAGAAGCTTTTGCTTTGTTAATTTTAAAGGAATTGCTAATTGTTTCACTTTAGTTCAGAGTACAAGGAGTATTAGTGACATGATTTAAAATACAGAGAGTAAAGTGAAAAATAAGCTAAAAAAATTCCTTTTTATCACTAAAAGTGTGTCTGTAATTAACCCTTTTTTATTTGAGGACAAGAAAAACCGAAAACCCAATTATTCATGGATGTGTTATTTAAATTTCTTTTGGAAGATAAGACTTTTGATTGTACCTACTTAGTTCATTTTCATGTTTAAAATTTCTAAAAACAGCCGATTTAGTGGTAACATATAAGTTCATTATGCCATTTATTTTAGGGTTAAGGACAATTACAATTTCTAACTAGGGAAAGTTCCTCCGAACTTAAATAAAAAAGTAGAGTTTCACTAGACATTACATGAATATTAAGTGAAATTTATTGTATTTCAGGGACATTTCAACAAATTATGAATTCAGGACAGGCCATGAGTTATCAGGGGCTCTAGGCGAGCTTTTTGAACCCTCTATATATTAGCACTAGTTACAAAGCGAGAAAACAAATTGAATACTTTAAAAGATCAAATTTTTTGCAAAAAAATTGTCCATATCATTTAAACCCACGTGCTGTTTAAGTGAAGACATTGGTTTCATGGGCACATCAATACATTTTAGTTCATTGATTTTGATTTTGAAATTAAACTGAGATATGGTTGAAATTTTTATAACAGATTCATAGATATAAAAAAAGAGAGACAAAAATGTGTTAAGAATTCTATATAAATGAAGAATGTAATTAAATCTAGAGTTGACTAAATTTTCTTAGTTTCCCAAACTATGCTGTCTTGCTTTCCTACCAATCATATATACATACATACCAATATATGAAGTTTAGTTTAGATATATGTAAAATTCATTGATTTCTTCTAGGACAATGCTAAGAGCACTTACAAATCTCATTAAATTTGTTAGTGCCTCAAATATTACTCTTTCTTCTATTATATGGAAGTTTAGATACATAAAATGTCAATTGATCCTTAAAGCTAAATTAGGTGAGGGAGAGTAATTATGAATGGTATAGAGATTTGATAGGATAGAACACAAATCAATTGTGCATGTAAACATTTTGGTGAACTAACAATTGGATGGTTTAAAATGTCCGCTCTTGTCTCAATGGTTGAGATTGAAAGTTAGATTAAAAAGGGAGGGACTCAGAGCCCTAACTTATTATATAGATTATCTAGCTATAAGAATGTATCTAACTAGGCAAAAAGACAAAATATGCCCTTGAAGTTTGATCCCTGTCTCATTTAAGAACTTGTAGTTTCAATTGTATCATTTTGGTCCTGGAGGTTTTAAATAGGAGCAATATGGTCCAAGTATCCCATTTTGTCAAAAAATTTTGATAGAATTCACTCACTGCTATGCACAATTATGGTGATAAGTGGGTAGTGAGATTAGTGATATTCTATTTTAACTCCTCAGAAGTGTGACAATACATAGCATATGCATGTGAGTAATTCTGTCAATTCATCTCATAGAATTAGACATTTGGACAACCTTGCTTCTATTTAAAAACTTTAGGAACCAAATTGATGCAATTGAACTACAAAGGCTAAAATGAGACATAGAACAAACTTAAAGGATATATTTTGTAATTAAGCCTATCTAACTATTTTAAGCCACACGCACACACCAAAAATATATATATAATAAATTATAGTAATTAAACGCCATAAATGAAATTCAGGAGTTTCGTTAGATTGTCTTGGGATGGTGGACTAGGGTCTGTTTGAGGAAGGACAAAAAGTGTGTTTTAGTTTAGGTGCTTTTATAATTGGGTTTAATAGTAGTGGTATAGTTGCAAACTTTTGGGGGTCCTAAAAATAACCAATGAATTGGGGGCCCTAGGCATTGACTTTGATGGCCTTTGCACAGGACCGGACCTGTAGGAATTATATTGAACTTTAAGCTCTTGACAGTTGCTTTCATAGAGTTTTGTCTAAATTTTTAGAAACGTTATTACAACAAAATAATATATGGCAATTATAATTTTAATTTTTTTAAAAAAAATATTCTGGATAGGTTATTTGTATTTGGAACCAAATGTAAAGCCTCTTGTGACTAGATGGGCCCTTTCTTTGGCAGGCTAGCATTGAAATCTTGTGTAGGTATGTGATTTTGGTAACACAAGTTACACAATTCTGACCTTTCGTACATCCAAGCTTAGACAAAAAAACGAATGATCCAACTAGACCATTAAACACCATGAATGAGTGTACATGGTAGATTCGATCATAAATATTTATAAGTATGCATGTTTTTACGAATATGTGTTTGTGTGCGTGTGTATATATATATAGATAGATAGATAGATAGAGTAGGATATTCCTAGCTTTTAAAGCTTGGAGAATAGTTAGGAGATACATATAATTAGTTCGAAATTTTTTAACTTTTTTGTATACATATAATTAGTTCGAAATTCCAAAAAAAAATACAAAAACACCTCGGATTGGAATCAGGATGGTACTGAAAATTTTAAAAACTCTAAATTATTTTATCCAAAATGTTATAAACTTTCGACTTTGAGTGTTCTGAAATAACAATTTTCATATTATGTTCGTATAAATATAAGAAAAATTACATATACATTATGCATTTATACATAATATATAGTTTTTACTTTTAATTCCCAAATGATATATTCCCAGAATAATTATTGCAAAATAATGGCTTTTACTTTTTATTCCCTCAAAAAAAATATTGCATAATGATTTCTTTCTTTTGTAATAGTAATTCCAAATATTCTCAAAAAATAAAATTTAGAAAAAAAAAACGAAAGAAAGAAAGAAAACCAAACTTTCTGAAAAAAAAAAAAAAATTCTAATTCCTACATCTTTCCAAAAAAAAAATTGACCTTCCTACAATGTCGAAATCATAGAATTTTGAGATTCTTAAATTCCAGAATCAGAGTCGGAACGAATCGTAAGATTCCAAACAATTTGAATTTTTTTTCCCAATGTCTTCATTGGGATACGATCCATCAAAAAACCAGGCCTACTCGTAACTGTTGAGGCATGTAATTTGCTGGATCTGTTGGAATTTTAATACTTTCATTTAACTTTAACTTGATAACACATCATGTTGCTCATCAAAATACGTGTTTATAGTTCAAATTTTCGAACAAGCAAATTCAAATCTTGAAGAAGCTTCAACATGACTTTAATCCTCCCCACGTTTCAATTTTTACATAAATAGAAACACTCAAACCAGACAAATAAATAAAATATACATATATATATATATATATGTGTGTGATCAAATTTTAGTGGCACTCTTTTAGAACTAAATGTCACTATGCCAATGTCCTATTCATTTTCCACATGGGTAAAAGACAAGAAAGTGACTTATTCTTTAGCTGACCCAAAAACAAGATCTTAGTAATATATAGCCCTAACCACCACTATATTATGAGCTGACTCTCTTGGTACCCTTCCCAAAAAATATAGCATCACAAATTCTCAAAAGCTTCCAAAGAACACAAACATGAAGTGAGTGTTGTAGTTGCATTTTCAAGCCGGTATTAAGTCCCACCAAAAGCTAAGTGACAGATTGATGGGTTGGCTTTCATTTTTCCATAAAAACTAGTTAGCTCAATGACAATTAGAAAACATTACACTATATATATATATATATATATGTATCTTGTAACTCACTTTTGCATGTGTGCTTTTCATATGGTTATTTTTTGGGGTTCTTGTTCAGAAACTTGTTCTCATCCCCAAAGATTTGACTTGTGGTGATATGGGTTTATTGATTTTGAGGTGAATTTGTCATCATCATGGTGTATTTATCTTCTCTACACAACCTCCTAAATACTAGTCTAATTATTTCAAAAATTATTTTATTTTTTAACTCAAATTTTCTTACTCGAAAGTAACATTGCATGACATCAATGTGAAGTCATGTATTACTGAAGGAAACTAAAGTTAATGATGTAATACATGTCTCATTGTTAATGACCTGTATATGAGATATAGACTTTGGTAGTGATGCCATTTTAAATTTTAAATATTTCTGTATTTCATATTTTGGCTACATTAGAGGATGAGAAATAAGGAAAACGTAAAATCCTATTGATCAGGGATGTTAGCTAATAGGGAGTTCTTTGTAATTAAGCTATAGGAATTGTATATTCGACAGGTAACGTGGAGCTCCAGATTGAGCAATTTTTTCAAGGAGTATTTAAGTAATTTTACCCATGTAGTACGTAGGCGTAACTTTATTTTATTTAGGGAGTGTATCACCCGGGAAATGTTTTAAAAATCGGATCGGTCATCGAATTAGAAAAATGACCGGGTCACGGGTCACTGGTTGAATCAACCGATGGATCAACCGAAATTGAACTGTGATGCCATACTTATGTAATAAATATTATAGAAATATACAATTTGGTCCCTAATTATGGCCATTAATAGGAATTGATTCTAACTTGATTTGGTGTATAGAAATTAATCCTTAATTTGCAACAGAAATTAATAATTAGTCCATATTCCTAAATGGTTAGTATAAATTCGGACCATTATACCCTTGTTAGACATATATACATAACTGTATTGTATACACATATATATGACACATGTGAAATTCAAATAAAGTTATATAAGGTAGTTAATAAATGGAGCGGATTGTAAGGAGATCATGAATAATGATTTTTATTCCAAAAATTATGTTGATTTGTGGTTCAAAACAATGCCTTTTTTTAAATCTGTATGTAATACGTTTATAGTAGAAAATGATTTGTATGTTTTATTGATTCGAATCATAAAAATAATAGATAATTTTGTGTAGAAGATTGAAGGTTGCTGATAAAAAGGTGAGAAATTCTCACAATATAGTGCGAAATTTATAACTGTAATTCACAGTATAGTGCGAAATCATGCTAGAATTCATAATTTGAGAATTTGGTGATAATCTTGTTGGAAGAAGTGACTTAGTTTTGAGAAATTTCGTATTATATCCATTCAAAAAGTGAGAAATTTGTATTACTAAGTGAGAAATTTATTATTAGAGCATTCGAAATTGGCCATATGATTAGATGTATATATGTATACATGTACCACCAGCACAAATAAGGCGTGTGAATGACGGGTATGGCAAGTGTAATCCATGGAGATCATGGATAAGAGAATAAATATTGCTAAAATCAAGTAGTTTCCTTATTTTACTCAACTTTCAAATTTGTTTGCTAAAATCAAGGAATTTACACACTCTGATAAAATGATCTGTATGTAATACGTTTATAGTAAAAAATGATCTGTATATTTTATATTGATTTGAATCACAGAAATAAGATTATTTTGTGTGGAAGATTGAAGGTTGCTGAAAAAAATGTGAGAAATTCTCTTAAATAGTGCGAAATTCATACATGTATATATATATATATAAAGAGAGAGAGAGAGAGAGCTGTGTATATTCAAAATAGTTTCAAAATCGTGGTATATTCAGTTATGGAAAATGAATTTTTATAAGATCATGGATAAGGGGATTAATATCCCTGATATCAAGGGATTTCGGTTTAAAAGAGTAATGTGAGAATTTCTCACCTTATATATATATATATATAGCTGTGTATATTCAAAATACTTCCAAATTTGTGTTATATACAGTTATGGGAAGCGTATTTTTAGGAGAAATGGATTATGAGATTAATATCCCTAAAATCAACGAATAATTTTCTTAGTATTTAGTGAGAATTTCTCACTTAATATGTAAGAATATTTTCTCATTATTAAGTGAAAAACTTCTCACTATGTTTGCATATATTTCTTTTAAAAATAATCATAGTTGTGTTATGTATATGCATAATGGTATTAGCAAAGGTTTTTTTTCTTGAGTTTTTAATGTAAGGTGAGAAATTTGTGGTTATTTAGTGAGAATTTCTCACCTTTTGTTCAAATATATACACACATGCAGACCATATGTATCAGAAATTTATCACTTCTCATTAACAAAGTGAGAAGTTCTCACCAACTAACCACAAATTTGATAAGAAATTTCCACTTCTGTTCAAAAACAAAAACTTCAATAAGACGAATTCTTTGCGAAACTTCCATTCAAATATATATATATACACACAAATAAATTTCTCACTATTATTCTCTTAGAGATCATGAAATTTTTCACATCACTAAAAAACTACAAACAAAACGAATATAATGTATAAAAAAATGAAAAGATTATAGAGGTTAACCGAAAGACTCGAGTTAGTGTTCTAGCCATTGTTGTCATGCAGTCTTCCAATCGTCGTCGTCGAATCGAAAAACTTTTAGTGTGAAGCCAAGCCCTAATCAAAACAATAACCATTTTTTCTCAAAAAAACTCCAATGTTTGAATCGAAGCTACTTGTTCCAAAATTGTGAGAAATTTGTACCAAAATTCTTAGAATACGTGGTCGATAATGAATCAAGCTTCTCTGTCGACGATCTTCATGAATCACCTATGACGGAAGGTGGTGGACATGGTGTTGCGAAGTCTTCTTTCTTTATCTCCTTCAACTTTTGTTTCGCTCTCTCTCTCTCTCTCTCTCTCTATATATATATATATATATAGTTAATATGGGTTTTGAATTTTAAAATCTTGATTGTGTGAAGGAAATATTATATATGTGTATAGATATATTTCTACATATAATTATATAGGGGTATTTTGGTCCTCAAAATAAATTAGGGACATATTTCTAGTTTCATTTCAAAAAGGGTTTAATTTCTAGTCAGGTGTCTATATTAGGACTATATATTAAGTTACCCTAAATATTAAGAACAATATAAATATACAAAGTATAAATAAATAAATTAAAAAAATCAAAATTTTTTGGGTTTCCAATTCCATAGCCGGTTTTACCGGCTCGACCGCCGGGTTTTCTAGTTTTCACAAAATAAACCTGTTATTGGTATTTTTCGATTTTGCGGTTTAAACCAGAATGTTTCTTGAACTAGTCAACAGTTTAACCAGTTCAATCGGCCGGTTCGGTCCAGTTTTTAAAACAATGCACCCAGGGTTTGTGTTTGGGAACCAAATTTATTGGCTTTGGGTTTCACTAGCAAATAAATTCCATACGGAGTTTGAGAGAAGCGCCCCAAAGTTACAGATTTTTGGGCTATTTATAAACACACACACACACACACACACACACATATATATATATGTATCACTTTGGTGCGAAATCGAGAGTGCTCAAAAAGGTAGTTGTGTCGATTCGATATAGGTGTTCTTTGTCTCACGAGTTGGGTGATAGAGTATTACTCTTCCCTTTTACTATTATGAGGGACTATCAGGGTCGGCCTGAGCTTTAAGGGGCCCTAGGCGAGCTTCTAAAATGAGGCCCTCTATATCTTAACACAAACTAGCCTCATAAGGTGAGATTATTATAAATCACAAAAATAATCACGAACTAGACACCGTGAAGCATTTAACAAACACGCGACACAAAAGTTTCTTCAAAAGCTTGAAATTGGGTCTATTTATACATATTTCTTGTATAGATAATATATACTTAAGGTAATAATAAAAAAACTCAAGAAGTCTTCTACCATTATACAATATACATACAACTCAATTACAACACTTTAGGACCTTTTACTACCAACTATAAAATTGTAACTAACAAATGACATCTAAAAGTTGCTACCAAATCCAAATGTTCCATTAGAAATGTTAACCTTGATTGGCACCAAAGGTACAACAAAATAACACATTCTTACTACAAATTGAGACCAAGAAATTTTATATTTAGTTGTATTGCAAATTTTTTTTAAAAACTCAAATACTACTCCATACAATAGGGAATTTTTTTTTTGGGAGTGGGGCTTTAAGTGTGAAAATACTTGCAGAATTTTTCAAAAAATAAAAAACAGTCACTGACTCACTGTATTTCATGCATTGACATGAGGCAGAAGAGTTCTAGCCTTCTAGAGTTGGGCAATTGGGCTGGGATTCTAGTAGAGTTTTTTTTTTTTGAACGGTGTCACAGGGTCCTTATGACTGGGGATTAGTGGGGTTAGTAGTTAGTAACACACACACACACGACGGGGTGCGAAAGCACAGAAGGAGCCAAAGCCCTCATTAAAGAAACACTCTCTAATTCGGCCCCAAATAGAGTTGATTGGGCTTAAGGATGAGTTAGGCTGTACATTACTAATAGAGTTGTACTTGGAAAGAATTGGGGGCCCTAAAGTTTTCAACAGATTTGGGGGCCTTAGACAATGGCCTTGGTGGCCTATGCCCAGGGCCGAGTCTGGGGACTATTTAGATGCCACACCTCTTGGAGTAAGTAGTATTCCATATGGGGACTATTAAGTTGATATTGATATTTAATTCTGCTATATTTAACCTACCCAAACAATGGACTATTGAATTGAAATGGACTATTGGTTCAGTTTCTTGTGTCCTTAAATTAGTACTGCAAAACACATGTGGCCCCTATGGCTTTGATTTTCAAACTAGCTTTTATATGAATGGTTTAATTGTGAATGTTAAAAATTTGGGAGAGTCAATTTCTAAAATAATTTCAAAATTTTAAAACTACACATATATATGACATATTTTCGAAGAATTTGGGGGTCATGGCACCCCTTGGCCTACATGTAGGTTTGCCCATGAGTACATGATATATACACTATAGTCATCTCCAACCGAGAGCATAGTTAGCCTACGCATGACTTTAGTCCAATTTGGGTGATTCATGTAAATATGGTATGCTTGGCTGTGCTTATCTGTTGCTACTATCATCTCTCAGTTATTGTAGATATGCTAAAAGTCTCAAGTCTGAGGCTCCCTATTTGGTTTGCAAATTTAGAAAACAAAAGAAAATAAAAAGAAAAACAAGAAAGCGAACCAATTTTCTTATATTCTCTTCTGTTTTTCCCAATCTTTATCTTATCTTATTATATCTATCTATGTATCTGATTCGAGGTGAAAAGTGCATGTTTATAGTGTATTACGTGGTCTTTTATGCATCTTTTATCCCCAAAGTCCCTACATTTAGGTGCATTCTAATAATAATGGTCTTTTTATTGTGTTAATGCTAAAACATATGCTTTTGCATTGTTTTATAGGTATTAGGATGCAAAGCAATGAAGTGGAGCTAAAGAAAAGTGATTCTGGTGGATAGAACAACAGAAGCAGCTGAGAAAATGGCAATTTTGACAATGATGACTTCAGATTTGGAAGATTTTCCCAGAGACATGAAATGTAGATCTTTGAGTTACGGTCGCGTGGCCGCAAACGGGAGGTCAATCCGAGGTCCGAGTAAAAAGTTATGGCCATTCTACCATCGGGGTGCAGAGCTGTCAAAATCAGAGGAGTTCAAGCGATTGAAGAGAGTTCAATCGATCGAACCTTCGATCGATCGAACTGAGCTCGATCGATCGAACTCTATTTTCACCCAAAAGTTGCGTAAACTCTGTGGGAACCCTATATATACGTCGTTTTGACGCCAGACGAAGGGAGGACGCTCCAGAACGCACAGAACAGCAGTTTAGGGTAGTTTTAGGGTTAGATTAGGAGTAGATTAGGTTAGATTCATCACTTTCTTCCTCTTTTTCATTGTTACATTGAAGATTATTGAAGATTCAAGTTGGTTATATGTTTATTACAAGTTTTATTCAGATTATTCCAGGTTTTCCTTTTCCTTTTCTTTGTTTCATTGTTTATTGCTTTAGTTGTTAATGATTACTCTAGTTTTCTATTCCTGTATTAGTTTAATCATGTTTCTGTAGTTTAGACGTTGGAAATATGTGATGAAATATTGATTCTTAGCCTCTGCCATGTATGATATAGAAACCTTGGGCTCGATCGATCGAAGGTATTTCGATCGATCGAACCAGGGATAGTCAAGCGATCGAACACCTTTCGATCGATCGAAGGATGATGCAGTTCGATCGATCGAGAGTGCTTCGATCGATCGAACATGCAGAATCTTGAGATGATTCTTTTAAGTATTCCATGACTTTCTGTTTTAGAAATCTGTCATCAAATTGTCCCTATAAGCTCAGTTTGTCACAACAGTTTTTAGAACTTAAAGCCTTAAGGCCTTTTCTTCAATGACTTTTGAAAACCACTTTGAATGCTAACACCATTTAGAGTGCAAGTAATTACCATTGTTTTAAACCGTCTTTCATGTATTTTAACTCACTTGTGATGATATAGTCCCGGGCATGAAAGGGCTATTGATTCTATATCTTTAGAAAAATACGGAATACTGAAGAGGAATGAACTCCATCGAACGTTAATGGGTATGCATGGTAGATGGTTAGGATTAATGTGGATTCACGTGTTTCCAACACCTTTAGTTTATTTATTTAATTGGTTATGTTTCTATAAGTTTAGTTTATTATTTAGTTTAATTTAATTCATTAGGATTTGTTAGTACACCTCCAATCAGCCATTCTTATTTTCTTTTTCTCTAGGTTATAACTTGGTAGATATTCTTCCTATTCCTTCCCTGTGGGATCGACCTGGACTTATCCAGTATTACTTGCACGATCACCTACACTTGGGTGTTGCACAAGAGCGCACAACTTTTTAGTCGTGTCAGTATCTATCTATCTATCTATAGAATATTAGTGGTAAATACCTCAAATTGAATAGTCTAACTCTATAGCCCACCCCGTCTTTTATTTTCCCCAAAACTCCTTTATTGGTACAACTGAACCACCTTAACTCCTTTGACCTAATTAATTGATTAATACATGGACCAAAATACCCCTACACTATCATGTAGAGTTAGAAATTGGAATATATATATATAGAGAGAGAGAGAAAGAAATGGGTCTGTGGTCAACATTTGCCACCACCGCAGCCATCACCGACGACGGAGACCACCACCATCTCCGACCAATTGTGTGTGTCCGACGTCAGTGAATCGACTTCTGCTTTCGCATATCCGGCGGTGACCATCGCCGAACTTTGCCGCCGATGCACCTCCAGCCACCACCATCGCCCAATCGCCACCGACCACTGTCTCACCTACGATTTGTGTTCATGTCGATGTTCAAATGCCTCTGATTTGATTATAAAAAAAAAAAAAAAAAAAAAGTTCTAGATTTTCAGTGGAATTGTAAGATGATTTGAAGATTAGTAAAATGAAATAGCAGTTAAGGATTAGCATTGAAGAGATCAAGGGTTTCGAAGTGAATGGCAGATCAATGCTTCAGTAAAAAGCATTGATTTTTCTTTTTCTTTTTCTTTCTACATTTGGCAGTTTGTTCAATGTTTCAGTAAAAAAAAAATTAGAGTTATTTGCGTTCTGGAATGGAAGTGAAGCCATTGTTTGACTTGGAGATTTGAAGTTACACACCTAGTTGGTTTTTGATGGCCCACTCTTGCTGTACACATGATTTACATTGAATTAAATGGGATGTGATCATACGTGAAGGTCATGATGAATGGTTCCATGCTTCCATTTTTTTTCCAATCGATTTCAGGTATGAACCATCATTGGGCATTGTGACGCCTCTTTATCATTGTGTTTATGTTTTGACAAACTGGGTATGTGAAATTAAATCTGGGTATGTAAAATTTCACATAACTCGTTTTGAGAAATTCTATCTCATAGTCTGGTTATGTGAAATTTCACATAACTAGTTTTGAGAACTTTATAGTTACGTGAAATTTCACATAATATTTATGAGAAATTTAAAATTTTACAGGCTTTATTTACGCGAATTTCACATAATTAGTTCTTAGAAATTTATAGCTATGTGAAATTTTTGTTTAACAAATTTTACTTTTAATCAGTTATGTGAAATTTCACATGACTTTTTGTGTTGGCAAGTTATGTGTAATTTCACCTAACTTTTTATTTTCACAAATTTCACGTAGTTAGTTGTGTGAAATTTCATATGACTTTTTTTTTTCACAAATTTCATATAGATAGTTGTATGAAATTTCATATGATCTTTTTCTTTTCACAAATTTCACATAATCAGTTGTGTGAAATTTCACATGACTTTTTCTGTTGGTAAGTTATGTGCAATTTTACATAACTTTTTATTTTCCCAAATTTCACATAGCTAGTTATGCGAAATTTCATATGACCTTTTCTTTTCACAAATTTCGCATAGAAAGTTGTCTGAAACTTCACATAACTTTTTTCTTTTCACAAATTTTACATAGCTAGTTCCGTGAAATTTCACACTTTTTTAAGGTTGTGTGAAATTTTAGACAACTTTTTTTTTCCAGAATTTTATAGCGACAATGGTACTTGTTTGATAGATCTCGTCGAATAGATTCTAAAATTATCAATTTTGCAAAAAAATAATTTATGGATTGAAAGTTATGGATTTTTAAAGTTTGAAAAAAAAACAACTTTGGTCTGAGTGACTACATATAATAAAAGTTAATTGAAGAATTCAGTTGCAAATGAGAGTATGCAAATGAGAGTGTGCTGGAAATTGGGAACGAAGAATTCCGAATAGTCGAATACGTCATTGTGTACGTGATGGGCAATTTTGTCCCAAGAAATTTCAATTGACCTTTCTCTTAAATGATTTTGCACGTGGAGTTGGCACAAAAAAAGTACAAAATTTAGGATTTTACACTAATTATCCCATCTATCTATTACTATAAATTATATTGGAGAGTTCAAGCATAGAAAAATGTGAGAGTGACACATGGCACTATTTATGTACCTATTTTTTTAGGGAGTATTCATGCACCTATATATGTACACATCATTGCACTGATCATATATATTTATGTAATTTTATATATCCATATAGAGCTAATGCATCTATCCTAACTCAAATAATTGCGCCGATAGGAATCGAAAAGGCTTGAGTCGCTCATTTACTTTTTTTCTGTTTTCTTCTCTCTTCTTTCGATATCTTTCTCTGTCTCTCCATGGGCTTGAGACATTAATTTTTTATTTTTAAAATTTTTTTTTACAGTAAATAAACTTATCATGACTAAAAAAAATAATTAAGCTTATCTACACTTTCAAGTTTTGTTAGTGAGGTCATGAGCACGAAATTTTTTTAGGTTACTCAAGGTAACCCGGGGCATGCTGATGTGGTATTCTGTGACCAATGGAAGTTGGTTATTAGGTGGGATTACATCCATACATACAGGGGCAGAACCAAGAAATTGTATTTGGAGGGAGGGGACGATTAATTAGTTAGGCTACCCAAGGGGGTCACACGAGGGTTTGGGGCTTCACCTCCGATGTGAATTTTATTAGATCTATTTATACATATTTTCAAGCATATATATATATATGCTTTTTGTATTTGAAGTACTGAAATTTACTATTTGAGGTTTGTTGTTTGTAATAGTAGATGGTAATTCTTTGGTTTATAGATTATGACTACGAATGGCTGTTCTAATTGTACATAGATATGGAACATTTTATGACAGATTAATAATTTAGAAGGGCCAATTTATAGTTCTTATTTTTAGGTAAGAATCTATTCCCATGTTTGGGGGAGCCAAATATGAAAAAATTTAAAATATCAAGGTAAAAGTCAAATTTTACTAAAATCTTGGGGGACAATAGCCCCCCTATGCACTCACTATCTTCTACCATTGCATACATACAGTAGGTCTCATTATAGGTTACAAGATGTGAGTCTCACCCAAATAAGATATTATCATTAATTGGATCCAGCCTTACAAGATACAATGTCCCACGTGGTAGCAGAGAGTACCTTAAAATTTCTCCATCAGTAAGGATTTTAATCCCGTCTTCTAAGAACTGCTAATCAAGCAAGTCAACAAAATTTTGAAAACACGTAGTAATTTCCATTTTCATGACTTTCTCACAATTTTGTCCTTAAGCTCAATAATTATTTATCGTTTACGTTCAAGTGGCCATATTGATGATAATAGTGAAAGAGAAATCAAACCAAACCCAAATTGTAGGAGGTTGAACCATAAGTAGGCAGTATGATTTTTTATTAAATATCTCATGATATGAATATTCAATACCACTATTCTATGCTCAATTAGACAAACAAGGTCCCCGCGCAATGCGCGGGATACATGCTAGTATATATAAAAGCATAAAATTGAAGCCAAGTGATATGTGAGTTTGACATGTGCCACTACCATTTAATTTAGGAGAGAGAGATTGGGAGGGGTTGGTATAATTTCATCAGTTAAATTTTGGATTGAATGTGAATTAGAAAGTATTTTTCCCTAATCAATACTTTTCTCTCTCTTTCTTGACTATTCTTCTTCTTATTCCTCTGTATAATATTAATGTACCTAATCAATGCTTTCTTTTGGCTAGGTAGCCAAGTTTTGGTCAAGTGATTAATTTAATATTTTCTGCGTTTTAATTCTTTAATTTGGTTTTTGATTTTAATTGTTGTAGTTACCTATGTGAAGCTTTTCGTGTTAGTGCGTCTTAACTTTGAGAGCATTTTTGCTTCTCACCTTTTTCTCATTTAGGTGTTCATTGGGTGATATGTCTCCCATCCCATTCTCATTTTCACTGTGTTATCAACATAATTACTAGAATGTGACACATGTCATTCACTGGGTGACCAATAAGGCAAAAATGTTCTCCTTAATTTTACATGACTCTGTTCATACCCATATCAAACAGAATAACAGCAAAAATAACTTTTCCTTCATTGAAGTGGATTGAAACAAATGAAGATACAAATTTGATGTATTCAATTCATGTAAATCCTCTATAATTGTATACATGTGTATATTTAGTGCATAGGTTTTGACTCTGGACTTTTTTTTAGAGAGAGAGAGAGAATTCCTATACATATGTTTTCATACACTGATTTTGTAAATCGGACTTCTCTTATTTTCTATAAACATGGATGAGAGAACCCATCTAGCCTTTGTTGTTTACCGTGACTACATACGCCGTATGGGCTTGTGGGCATTTTTTAAGAGTCATGATGTACTTCCTAAATTTTTCATCCCAAATGCTTCTCAAATACATAATGCAGTGGGTCCACTGAATTTTGATTGGAGGATGTTGAAGTGACCCCCATAGTAGTCCCAGTGCTGCCACAAGCATTTAGTAAGCATAGCATTACTCATTTTTTATTGGTAATAGCTTTAACCTCTCTGCATTGAGCTGGTTTTGGCAATAGAAGCTACGAATATTCTAAATGTACACTCTCTTGGTTTTGGTCGGTTGGTGAAGTTTTTTGGTATAAAGGGTAGAGACGAAGCCCACGCTTCGAAGTAAATAAGCTTATCTACAATTTCATGTTCAGTTAAAGAGGTCATGGGCAAGAGAATATGTTAGGTAATTAAAGAGGTCATGTTCAGCATATTCTCATTGTTACGTGGTTGCAGGGTCAGTGTGTCACATGACACTCGGTTGCAGCCTGTAGGGTTAGTATGTCACATGGTACTTGGGAGTACCTACAAAATATTCCTCCAGCATGAATTTATCCTGGTTTTCCACGAACTGTTAACCATGCGAGCCAATATGATTTTGAAAAACATATTATCATTTGACATAGTTTTCTCATAATTTTGTCCTAAAGGTTAATGATCATTCTTAGTTTGTATTATTTGATAGTGTATATCAAAGTAGTAGTACCCTTGATGATAGTAAAGAAACACTGACTTTAAACCCAAGCTATAGCTTGAACCATGAGTAAAACAATGTGGTTTTTAGTTGAATAACATATGATTATGATGTTCAATACAAGTGTTTTATCCTTAATTTGACAAACAATGTATCCGCGCATTGCGCGGGATACATGCTATAATTATAATATGGAAGCCACAAAGTGCCATGTGTAAAAACTAATGGGGCAACCAAAGCAAATCATGTTCCCTCTCCTATTCATTAAAAATAAGGGACTCATAATATATTTATTTTTATAATATGTTTTATTAAATTTAATACATGAACGAATCTGTATCAAACTTAGTATCATGCATATTCAAATATTCCGACTACACTCACACGAATCATCATTTCATTTTGTTTAAAAGTCTCTTTTTTATATTTGAAAAATTATTAGTACCCTTTTAATCAACTTCATCTTATTAATAATGTTCTCTCGTGCATTGTGGGGTTTATAACACTAGTGCTTTAATAATATTGAAAACATAAAATTTGCAAAATGCAATGTAACTAAAGAAAAAGGGATCAAACAAATTTAATTGTTCTTAGGAAATTTTCTGTTCTTCATATTAACAAAATAAAGAAAATTAAATTATTTAATGAGGATTTGTTTGGTTTATGGATTTAGTCAAGGACAAGGGGAAAAATAGTTTTTCTTTGTTTGTGTAACAAATATTATCTGGGTTGGGACACTGTCACGCTCCAGTGTTGCGATAATTAAGGGAAGTAAGCTTCCTTATTGAACTCGTAGGCTCGCAACAAGTTACAGATCACATGATTGTCCCAAACACTAACTTAAATGAAATATCAAAGTAATAGTAATAATATAAATGAATCTAAATTCAGCGGAAGCAACAACAGTGTCTTACAAACTTCATTAATATTATAAACTCAAAATTCAAAAGGAACAAAAGCTTAAGGCCAAACGACCAATAACAACAACAACAATATAAAAGATAGGTAATAAGAATTCCCTAGCAGGAACCGAACGGCTTCAACACAAGCTCTCCCTCAATTGGCAAAGTCCCAACCTTCCTGGTCCACGTTCTCTTCTCTAGGGTGCTTGCCCAGAGGAACAACATCTCCAGTACCTGGGACTACAGTAGCTGGACATGGATCTCCAAGGTCACACGCCCATCTGCCAAAAGTTGAGTGAAATACTACAAAGCACAAATAATATGAGCATATACACCATTTACATTTTCACTTAGAAGTTATCGAGACGTTACGCATATACTTGTCCAAACCCATCGTTCTTCCTAACCATGCAGTCACAATAATACAACATAACGCGCACGAATCCACCGTGTCAATAACTCACAACTTGACAGTATTCACTTCTGTCACATATGACCACAACACTGGCAGTACTAGCTTTTGCCCACAACGATAATACAAACACAAGCCCAATTTGGCCTCAATTCATAAACAAGCCCAATTCGGCCACAACATAATTCCTAGCCCACAATTGGCCCTAACTCAATCATCCTAACCAACAATTGGCCTTAACTTAATTGCATTCTTCCACACGGCCATACATGACCCTCAAATGCGAATTACGGCCACACATGACCCTTATTTCATCACCTAGCCCACAATTGGCCCTAACTCAATCGCCTAGCCCACAATTGGCCCTAACTCGACATCGACACAACACAACTGACCACAACTTACCGACGACAACACCTCATGAAACTCAACACAACATAACTGACATCAATGCTATAAGTTCACACAATTGATGGAAACATCCATGGAACAACCGATAAGATTTTTTAACACAACCATGCAACACAACCATGCTCTCATGTCCGTCAGCACACTTATTTGTTTAGTTGCATTATTCTCGTAATATGGTTTGTTACTTCATTAGTGATTCGTCCCGACGTAGTTCTATTAATCAACACAAACTGATCATAATACTAATCCAACATCATATAGATCAACATATGAAGAAAGTTTAATCGATCTAATAAGCATGGTACCATTAACCAACCATATAGTACAACTGTAGAATTAATAAACTTAACCATTGATAACATATACAAATTACATGTTCAGTTAACAAACTCTATAGTACAAACTATATTCGCTTCATTGTGCAAACAAGCAAGGAATAGAAAAGCTATCAAACTCGAGCGCTTGCACCACTCAAGCGCTCTAGGCTCGAGTGCTCGTGCTTGCTCGAGCATTCGGGTTTAGCAGTTTAGAACAGTATACATTTTAGAAGCCTTAAAATAACTACAAATTTGACATGAAAATTTCAAGCTCTCAAGATAAAACATACATGCAACATGTTAAGCATATCATATATGTTCATATGCACCTTTTACATGAATTATAGTACTAAAAATGATGATCAAACTAAATAGATGACAAATTTACTATAACTTTGAGAAAGAAAATGAGGATATAGATGTTCATGAGCTAGATCATACTAATTTAAACACATGCAATACATTTTTACAGCTTAAACATGTACATGTACCCATTGTAAGTGAGTTGTAATACTCACAATGCAACCAAAATGAAATGGATGATGAATTTGAGAAGGATGATGATGGTGATCTTGTTCTTGAACAAGAACTCCAAATATTTGAGAAAACTCCAAGGACTTGAACTACATGACTTCAAGAACTTGAGATAACACCAAGTATACAGCTAGGATGGTAATCAAAAGCTTGGATGAGCTTGCATGAGGACATGCAAGTGAAAATGTGGGTTTTTGAAGGATTTCTCTCAAGATCTCTCTCTATCTCTCACTGTCTAAATATCTCTATTTTTAGTAAACAAAATGGATGAAACATGTTGGTATTTATAGAATTTTAGGCCCCTAGGGGCAAAAATAGTCTTTTCACAAAATTTTAGCTCGAACGCTCGCGACACTCGAGCTCTCTGGCCTCGAGCGCTCGGGTTTATAAAATAAGAAAGGATTCGTTTTTTTTTTTTTTTTAAATCGTGAACTATTTTATGCAATGTATGAACACTCATGAAATGTCAAGCACTCTAAAAATACTTATTCATTTATATAGAAAATATCTATATTACATATTCAGAAATTACATTTGTCATGCCCCGGAGAAGAAAAAATCGAGAAAACAAGTTCCTATTTGGTCCTGTAGGTTCGTGACTAGTGAATAACCGTGTTGTCATCTACTCAAACCAATAAACACAACGATAGGGAGGATGCTATTAATAGAACATATCTTATTAACATAATTAGAAGCTACAGCGGAAATATAAAAGGTTTGAAAGCAACATATGCCCAAGTACCAATTACAAAAGTCTACTAAATCTATTACAACAGCTGGCTTAGAGTCTGAGGCCTATAACAATTATAACAGCAGTACAACAGATATACAAACTAACTATTACAAAGCAGCACGTCTTCGTCTTCAAGCCTTCAGTTCCCAGTCTGACAGAACACCAGTCTTTCGTCCTCAAGACCTGCAAGCTCTAGACATTGGAATGTCTAGGGCATAAACACCATCAGCTTTGAATACAAAGCTAAGTGAGTGCATCAAATACACTCCTCGCCTGTAACTGTTCAGCATCTTAAAATGCGGTTAATCTCTTAACAATGATGCCACTCACGAACATAGCAGAGGTCTCATTAAAGGATTCATGAATACAATAATAGCAGAAAACATATTAAATGAAAACAATAATAAACATCATGGTATAAATATCTCATCACTTATTCACCAAATCCATGCATATAACCCATGCAACCACCCATGCATATACCTTTACGTCGAGACACTGAATCCACGACTGAACCATTATCTATTCTATCCATACCTATATCCCTATTCATACTCGTATCCATGTTCTTATTCTCATCCGTATCCATACATTGATACAATAATACCAATTTGACATCCACACGTCGATACCATAATACCCATCTGATATCCATACGTCGATACAATAATACCAATTAGAATGACCCGATTAGTCAGTAGGTCCCACGATCCCTTGATAGGGTTACCGGTCGTCGACACGGTACCACCTATCTGTAAATAATGGAAATAGCACATCAGACGTCTTCAATGATGTGTATATCCTCACTAGTCATCTACACAGTTGAGAATACATTAGAGCACTAGCCGGACGTCTTTAACGATACATTGGACGTCTTCAATAGTGCATACTGACACGAGATTATTTTGTGTGCGCTTGTGTGCTATACCCAAGTGTAGGTAGACGTGCAAGTAGTATTCTGGTAAGACCAGGTTGATCCCACAGAGAAGGATGAAGACTAATAACTTGGATTAAATTCTAAAAGAAAATATAAATTCAATATTTAAGAAGTGTGTAGAACACGAAGTTCTAAAATTAACAACTACTAAATGTAAAGTAATTAAATTAACTACGAATTAACTTATTAACTAAAGCGATATCTAAAACTATTTTTAGTTTAATAAAAGGGGAGCGTTGGGATCACACAAATCCACAGTGACGTAGCCGTCTACCATGCAATTACATTGAAGCATGATGGAGTACATATTCTACAGTATTTTGTATTTCTCTAAAAATAAAGAATCTATAGACCTTTCATGATCGGTACAATATCATTACAGTTAATTCGAAATACAAGAAAGCGATTTAAAACAATAGTTAAGACTCGCACTCTAAATGGTGTTAGTATTCAAAGTGGTTTGCAAAAGTTATTGAAGAAAAATGCCTTAAGGCTTAAAGTTCAAAAACTGTTTTGAAAAACTGAGCATTTGGGGAAAGTTTGATAAAGAATCTCAAAAATACGAAGTCTAGGAATACTGTATAGGATGTCCTCAAGAATCTGAGGTTTCGATCGATCGACGCGCTTTCGATCGATTGAACATTGTCATCTCTCAATCGATCAAAATGTCTTCAATCGCTTGACTATATCTCTGGTCCAATCAATCGAACTAACTTCAATCGATCGAACACATATTTTAAATTGTTGCATGGCAGAGGCTGAAGATCATTGTCTCATCATGATCTCCCAACTCTAGGACTACTCAGACATGGTCTGGAGTGTCTTAGATATATTTTTAACTTAAAAGTTCATTAAGGTGTTGTTTGGTTGTGATTTTAACATGTGAACTTATTAAACTAAGGATTAAAGCTAACTAACATGCAAAACTATAACCTATTCAGATTATAAACTACTAGAACTAATGACAGAATTTAAATAATCAATAAATGAAACCTAGATGAACTGCAAACTTGTATTAAACTCAAAATTTCAAAGCAAAATAGGATCCAATGTGTTAAAAAACCTATAAAACCAAAAAACTCTCTCTCTCTCTCTCTATATATATATATATATAAACTGATGAAAAACAAAGGGGCGTCCTCTGGGACGTGTTTATAATCAACATTTATAGAGAAAACCTAAGGCTAGGGTTGATTACAAAACATCTGGTAAGTGCGCGTAAGTTTCTGATAACAGCATGTTTGATCGATCGAACTTAATTTAATCGCTTGAACTTTGAATTACTCGAGTGCTTGAACAAATTTGGATCAATCGAAACCTCAATCGCTTGAAGGTTCTTCGATCGCTCAAACTTTAGTTTTTGCCTTTGAGCTGTCTTGCTCATCATCAAACTTTCGGTTTATCTTGGTATTCATTTCTTCACTCAACAAAGCAATGATTTGCACAAACAATAGCTAAAATAACACAACTTATCATAGATTATTCATATTGTGTATAAACTAGCATTGTAATATGAATTATAGATTAAACAAGGAGTTGTAAAGTAAATTAGTGTATTTCCTTCTTTTAGCGCAGTTATATTTTACAAAAATATACATGCTTGTCACAGCCCCCAACTAGCTTATTTCTAGTCCCTAGCGATAAAGCGATCATAAAAACAAGCTTAAGATATACTACAATGACTAAAGGAATATAACATAAACTAAAACAAGCTAATCTAAGTAGAAAGAGATAACTCCTAACTCACTTTTTTAGGAATCGCGGTTGCATTTAGCAAATGCAACAAACCGTTAAACCCCTAGGTTCCCCCTAGTGGATGAGTGTTATCTCGTGAGGGTTTACAGTGAATATACCCACAAAATTCTCAATTTTAAGTTCAAAAAGATACAGAAAAATGTTTAAACATTTGCTCCTATTCAACTATTAACTTAGCGCTACAAAGGCATAAAAACCTCAATCAAACAATGAAAGAAATCCACATGTTTCTCATGTCACCAAGATAGATATAACATATGTATTGCAGTCATGTATCCGTGTGTGTGTGTGAAGTTAACCTTATTTAGAGTTATTTAGACTATCGTACTTCCAGAAATTGTAGTTTCCACTCAAATGTCACATTGGTTTACACTCATAAAAGGGCGTCTATTGCTTAATAATGATTGCACATGTATGAAAGCTTTGATAAGAGTGATATTCTGGTTACTAATGCTTTCATACTTGACACTATGAAAAACGAACATTTAGAGTGTAAAGTCTCATGAATAGGATACTACTTACTAGAGGAGCGACATACCATGGATAACTCAATTCACACGTTCATGTTCAAACTAATTCATTAAGAATCATTAAGACTTTGAATTTTCGGTTTTTAAATGGTAGAACAGAAATGAAAGGGGAGGAATCACACATCTTTAGCATGTGATGGAGTCTAATTATTTCATTTTATTCTTTTCTTCACTTCATTCCACCCATCCTCTATTTTCATATTTTTTTTGAACTGCACATTCAAACATTATGAGGCCATTCCTACAACTACTCCCTTCCAGTTACATGCTTCAATAATTTAATCGCATTATGTGTGCAATGGGGTTCATCGAGGTCAAAGTATAAGATTAGGAGTTTGGATTTTTATATCAAAATTGGCGATATTTAATCAGTGTGGGGTTAAGCACGAAATAGGTTCTTGAATGTAGATAATGGTGTATGGAAAAGGTTAAGGAGCGAACAACGATGGCTTAAATCATTTTCCTAATTCCTTAGTTTTAGCACTTAGGTGTTTATTGAGTTTAATTGGTAGATCCTGAATGTTCTCCTCTAATAGGCAGCCAAAAATGAAAAATTAAATGAGACTATTTTCAACGAATTTAATACGCATATTGAAGAAGAACAATTTGAATTTATGTGACAATTCCCTCATAAATGAAGATTGGATCAAATGCTCACTACTTAATTTCCACTACTCGTTCTTTTAGCACAATAATCGTATTAACTCATTTTTAGGCTTTCTACATAGCTATCAACATATGCATATGGATGTTGGATACATGAAAGGTCCACACATGCAATCATCCTAGTGATGCTAGAAAAATGTGTGAATTTAATTCATAAAAGGATGAGACTAGTACGATTGTATCATTGCATGGTAACAGCTCAGCAGTAGTGACTGTTCAAAGTTATTCTACTAATTAAGTTCCAAAAATTTCAAAAATTGTCAAATTTTTTCAATTTTAATCCAATTCTAATTGAGATTGTGTGATGTATGCAATAAAATTATCCAGATTGCTAAGTGTGAACATATACAAGTGATTATCTATCTGCATCCCACCCCCAACTGAAAATAAAAATGTCCTCAGAAGTTGATTTTTAAATGGAAATAGATGGATATCACCTGATAGAAGCAAAGGAACAACATCATTCATAGCAACCTGTACCGAAACATACAATCTCCAAACAGCCAAGATCAAAAGAAATAATATATAATGATATAACATGATCCATACATAATAAAATAACTAATCACTGGAATGATAAAATAATAAAAGTATAGATCAGTGATCAGAATGTCCAAAATACTCATACAGTCCCAAAATAACCAGACAACCAAAAGAGTAAGAAGAGAGCAAAGAGAGAAGACAAAAATAAACTAAATACAGCAAAACTATCATACACTCACTAGCTAGAAACCACTAATCATCAGCTATATCAGACATAATCTCTATCGGGGCAACCAGATCAATGTCATCTCCGCCCTCAGTAATCGGAGGTGGTAGAAGTGGGGTCTCAGAAGTGGTCGGTGGTGTTGTTGACGTAGAAGGGCTGGATTAGAGGGCGTTGGAGGTGGTGGAATAGATGATGATGGGTCAAATGTGGGTGGTGTAGCTGGGGTCTGGGAAGGTGTATGCAAAGACTGAGCAACCCCTAACTGAACCAGTAATGTATCGAGCTGGGTGACCAGGTGGTCGACCTTGCCCTTGAGTCTGATCCGGGCCTCTCTCTCCTCCAAAAATAATGCGTGAAGGGTCAGGAGATACATGAATGAAGACTCTCTCTGGGCAGTAGCTTGAGACCGCTGTCTCAACTCAAACTGCTGTATAGCAGTGATAGGGTCCTCCTCCTCATTTGAATCATGCTCCTCAGCCTCATAAGGTGTCCTAGAAGCTGCTTCCACAGTATCAGTGCCACCATTTCTCCTATTCTTTGCTCCCACTTTCTCCTTTTAGTTCCCTTTTTTCTTCCTCTTCTGTGCATCAGAGCGTTGGGTAGCCGTCTCACCGAATCTTCTCAAAGAAGTCTGAAATGCATCAGGATGGAGGGAGAGCAATCTAGCCTGGGCCACAACACTATGAGTGGCCCACGTGCCCTTCAAATGTTTTTTTGCAGAAACATAATGCGTGGGCTGAACCATAAACTCAATATACAATTGCGGGAGGCATACCCACTTTCCCGTCCCAACAGCATACAGTACCCGGACATACCAAGGTTGCAACTTCTCATGATATAAAATCGTGAAGATGAAATTACACAGCACCAGATCGAGCATGTGATAATCGTCGGTCAAGATCTGGTCCTCGATAAGAGAAGAGCCGTTCCAGAACTAGATGGCACTGCCTATAATCTCCCGCACTATCGTGGCATACGTGATCTTAGGAGGTCCTACCCATTGAGGACAATCACACTCAGACTCCTCAGGGACTCCTAAAGTATCAGATAAAGTCGCGGGACTGAAAATAATCTCTTGACTGTGAAAGAAAGATTGATACGTGAATGTTGCGGTCGGGTCCTTAATCATAATAGCAGAGGCCTCCCTTACCCATGAGATATTCGCCCTCCTAGGCTGGGTCAACATCTGATACCACAATGGCATCGCTTGGATTCGAACCAAGAACTAGGGCGCTGATAGCCAAACCGTCTCTAGAGGTCTCTCCAACATAACCTTATGGTGGTTGAAGAAACGCATATACCAGGACTGATCAAACATATTTAGGAACCCATGACCGGGTATCGGTTCAGGAATGGTCAAGTCAAAGGGCTTCTCCCTATGGTAGCCAGTCCCAAGATTCATGGTGGGAGACCTAAAATAGGAAATGAAAAGAAAACACTAGTTAAAACATGAACAGAACCAAACCAAAAATTGCTTCAGCATGCATTTGATCGATCAAAGAATTTTTGATCAATTGAAAAGGGACCAGGCTCGATTGATTGAGCCCAGTTTGATCGATCGAATGCAAAAGAAACGCAGGGATAGTGACGAACACAAAAAAGAAAAAGAAACATAAGATACACGACTAAAACATCAACTAATAGGTCTTAGGACCAATGGGGGGCACCCCACAAGATTTGTATGGAAAGATACTTAGGGGGTTTAAAATTGACCCTTACCTAGAGTTGAAGTGCAGTGATGAGAGTAGAAGATGATGGTGATGATCTGGGGCACCGAGGATTCTCCAATGGATGCATGTGTCAGGGGGAAAAGAAAATCGTCGGAGTTGTATCTCTATGTAGAATCGCTCAAAAGTGTGAAGAAAGAGGGAGAGACTAATGAAGTGTCTGAAAGATGCTTTGTTTATATACAATTCTCGATCGATTGAACATGCTCGATCGATCGAATGGTCAATCGATTGAGAATTGTTCAAGCGCTTGAGTTTTGAAACGTTCGATCGATCGAACTTGTTTTGATCGATCGAACATGAAATTTCAAACACACTTTGAATAGAATTCCTGTGTACCCCCAACTAACACAAATAGATCTGGACATACAAGAATAGTCTAAAAGCAGTGCAAATGCAGACAGGTAAGCCAGAATGCACTCATAGTAATATAAAGTTGCAAATGTTATAAATATAAATTTTAATAGCATCCATTTTACAAAGTTATTTCCCCCCAACTTGGTACATAGACCTTATTTCAAAGAAAAATTAAAATAAAAACCAAAACTACTAAGTCTTTTGTTTAGGATTACACTTCAAGTGATAAAAGATAGACCAAATGGCAAAACACAACTGAAGTGGGTCATCGATCTTCAAACATGAAAATTTTATCTTCCACAATTGCTTCATACTCCGGCAAATCTTCAAAGGTGGAGTCCAAACTTGATAATTCTTTTGCGCAAAATAGTCGAAAAGCAGCGAGGATATCATTGAGCAAGTCTGAAATCTCCAAAGGATTGATTGCACAGACAAGAGGGGATCCGGATGGAGACATTGATAGGGGAGTATGATTTCTCAATAGACTTTCCTCTTGCAGCGGAGTACCCAGGGATACTACAAGAGGTCCATACGTTCAAAAGGATTAATGTGGAGGAGAGCCGGAGGGTAAGGGATGTACCCTTGGGACAAGTCGATAACATCATCTGCCCCTGGCCCTTGATAGGGCGAAAGGCAAAATGCAATTTCCTCGAGGGTTAGGATATTCTGAGTTAGCCCATGACCCAATCGAGTGAACATCATCATCTCTCATTCTTACGGCCTGCAGGGGAAAGATTATATGGAATAGCAGATTAGAGATGAAGTCACACTCAAAAAGACAGAAATAAATATTAAAAAAAAAAATAAAGTGTAATAAAAGGAAAGAATACAACAACAATGTGAGAACACTCTTTAGTGTTTTAAGTAGAGGAATAGTTGGGCTCATCCAGCTGGATGTGCTCAGCTTCTAGTTGGAAGTTCTCTAAGAATGGTTTTAATCTTTGGCCATTGACCTTGAAACTATCATCGTTCTTTGGATTTATGAGCTCGACAGCCCCGTGTGGGAAGACGGATTTAATGATTAACGAGCCAGTCCACTGGGATTAGAGCTTTCCTGGAAAAAGGTAAAGGCGGTAGTCATATAGCAAGACTTTCTGTCCTGGTTCGAATGATTTATGAAAGATGGTTCGATCATGGCGAGCCTTCAACCTTTCCTAATGAAACTTCGCAGAGTCATACGCATCTCTACGGATTTTCTCTAGCTCTGCGAGTTGGAGTTTTCTTAGCTGACCTCCCTCTTTAATATCAAAGTTTAATGAGCGAGTTGCCCAATATGCTTTATTCTCAATTTTGACAGGGAGGTTGCAAGCCATTCCATACACTAGCCTGTACGGAGACATTCCCAGGTTTGTTTTGTACGCGGTATGATATGCCCATAGAGCATCGGTCAGTTTATATGCCCAGTTTTTTCTATTGGCGCTAACTATCTTTTTAAGAATATGCTTTATTTCTTGGTTAGCCAACTCGGCCTGCCCGTTGGTTTGTGGTGGCAGGCTAGAGTGATCTTGTGATACCCCGTATTTCTTAAGGAGTAACTCCAAGGGCCTATTACAGAAGTGCTTGCCTTGGTCACTTATTAACGCCTTCAGGGTTCTGAAACGTGACAGGATGTGTTCTTTTAAAAAAGACATCACTGTTTTGTGGTCATTGTGTCGCGTCAGTATCGCTTCCACCCATTTTGACACATACTCTATAGCTAGGAGTATATATTCACAGATGTTGGATTTTGGAAACAGGCCCATGAAATCTATGCCCTAATAATCGAATTTTTCAATTGTGATAATAGGGGTTAGGGGCATAGAGTTTCTTTTTGAAATTGTACCAAGCTTTTGACAGCGTTGGCATGATTTGCAAAAGGAATAGGCATCCTTAAATACGGTGGGCCAGTAGAAACTGCTATGTAAACTTTTTGTGCGGTCTTTTGTGAAGCGAAATGCCCACCATAGGCTTCAGAATGGCAAGATGCTAGGATAACAGTTATATCCTCATTCGGGATGCAACGTCTGATGACCTGATCAGTGCAATACTTGAAAAGGAACGAGTCATCAAAGAAGAAGTGGCGTGAAAACGAGAGGAATTATTTCTTATCTTGCTTTAACCAATGCCCAGGGGTTTCTCCCGTGATAAGATAATTTACTATATCTACATACCAGGGCTAGCTGGAAACACTCATCAGTTGCTCATCTGGTAATTCATCCTTAATTGGCAGTGATTCAGTATTGTCAATAAATGTTAATCGAGATAAATGGTCAGCAACCAGATTTTTTACTCCTTTCTTATCCTTGATTATGATATCAAATTCTTAGAGTAGGAGTATCCAACGGATAAGCCTTTGTTTCACATCTTTCTTGGATAGCAAATATTTGAGGGCCAAGTGGTATGTGAAACAAATAATTGGGGACCCTATCAGATTAGACCTGAATTTATCCAAGGCGAAGACTATAGCCAGTAGCTCTTTTTTATTAGTTGTATAATTCATTTGAGCTTCATTTAGCGTTCGACTAGCATAGTAGATAACATATTGCTTATTATCTTTCCTCTGTCCTAGAATTGCGCCAATAGCATAGTTGCTAGCATCGCACATTAGTCCGAAAGGCAAACTCCAAATGGGTGTCTGTATTATTGGTGCGGAGGTAAGGTGGTCTTTTAGTGCATAAAAGGATGTTTGGCAGATTTTTGACCATTCAAATGGTGTGTCTTTGATAAGCTGTTGACAAAGTGGCCGGGAGATTGCACTAAAGCTTTGGATAAATCAACGATAGAATCCTGCATGTCCCAAGAAAAAACGTATGTCTTTGACTATACGGAGGACAGGTAGATTCAAGATTATATTGATTTTGGCTTTATCTACTTGGATACCTTTATCGGAGATTATATGGCCGAGGACTATTCCCTTGGTCACCATAAAGTGACATTTTTTCCAATTAATACTAGGTGTTTGTCCTCATAATGTGTTAGCACACGTTCGAGATTTTCAATACAGTTTTCAAAACTATGGCCGAACACAAAAAAATCGTCCATGAAGACTTCAAGTATCTGCTCGACCATATCACTGAATATACTGAGCATGCACCGCTGAAAAGTAGCAGGTGCATTACATAAACCGAAGGGCATACGACGGTAAGCAAAAGTACCGAACGGGCATGCAAAAGTTGTTTTCTCCTGATCTTCATGACCGATTTCAATTTGGTTATATCCACTATATCCGTCCAAAAAGCAATAGTACTTATGACCCGCCACTCATTCTAGCATTTGATCCATGAATGGCAAAGGAAAGTGGTCTTTTCGGGTCACAGTATTCAGTTTTCTGTAATCGATACACATCAGCCACCCAGTGGGGATGCGTGTTGGTACTAATTTGCTGTCTTTATTAGGAATAACCGTTATGCCTACCTTATTTCATACCACTTGAGTTGGACTAACCCAAGGGCTGTTAGAAATAGGATATATGATCCCAACGTCAAGTAGTTTTAAGACTTTCTTTTTGACTACTTCTTGTATGTTGGGATTCAGACACCTTTGCATTTGTCAGAAAGGTTTAGCATTTTCCTCCAAATATATTTTGTGGGTGCAAATAGGCGAACTTATGCCTTTGAGGTCAGCAATTGTCCATCCCAATGCTCCCTTATGCTGTCTCCGCATTCCAACTAGTTTACCCTCTTGTTCAGAGTTTAAGGTGGATGATATTATAACGGGGTATGTTTTATCAGTTCCTAGGAAAGCATATTTGAGCTCCTTAGGAAGCTCTTTTAACTCCAAGTCAGGAAACTGGAAATTTGAGGGCATAGTTAGTTTTGTTTTTGGAGGCAATGGTTCATATGGTGTTACCGACATGCATTCAGCTCTATCCTCCTCTTTTGTTTCCAACATAAGGCAAGTTTGATTTAAATCAGGGTCTAATAGAGTAGAGTTTTTAGGTTGATAGTTAGCATCAAACTGCGATACTACTACTTCCAACGAATCTTTGTAATTAACCAAATCAGCCTCATCTTCAATTACCGTCTCGATGTAGTTAACTTTTTTCTCACCCTCGTATTCGTCAGGTCGGGGATTTGAAAAGATTTTGACATTCAAAGTCATATTTCCGAATACGATGGTCATTATACCACTTCTTATTTTTATTATGGCATCGATTGTGTTGAGGAATGGACGTCCAAAAATCACCGAGATTTGTGCACATAGATTAGACACAGTTTCAGTGTCTAAGATTACAAAATCAACCGGGAAGACAAACGAGTCAATTTGCAAAAGGACGCTCTCTAGTATTCCTCTAGGGTGTTTGACCGACCTATCTGCCAGTTGTAATACAACTCGAGTGGGTTTGAGTTCACCCAACCCTAGTTGTTTGTAAACTGAGTAAGGCAACAAGTTTACGCTTGCTCCTAGATTGAGGAGTGCGTTGTCTATCCTTTGATTCCCAATTTGGCATGAGACAGTGGGAGTACTGGGATCTTTGAGTTTTGGAGGCAATTCATTTCGGATAATTGCGCTTGCTTGGCAAGCGACATATGCGTGTTTCTTCACACTTTGCCTCCTCTTGACCGTGCATAAATCTTTAAGATATTTAGCATAGGTCGGTACTTGTTTGATTGCATTAAGAAGTGGAAGGTTTATTTTGATTTGTTTAATCAGTTTCAAGAACTCCTGATTCATTATCTCATTTTTAGGCTTTCATAGCCTTTGAGGGTAAGGCACAAGGAAAGGGCATTTAGGTAATTCTTTATTAACAGGTTCCTTCCCGGGCCTTCTCTCAACTTCTTCTACCTCTTTAGGAGCCTCATTATTTAACTATAATGATTTGTTATTAGTAGATGGCTACTCTTCCTGAGTAGAAGGTTCATTTTTATTTACCACTTCTTCCTCTTCATACTCTTCAGGGGTAGGAAGAGGCATATTCTGCCCTATAATCTTGCCGCTTCTCAGAGTAATCATGGCTTTAGCATGTTCTTGATTATTGGGACCATTGTTGTATCCCTTAGGGTTTTGAAGTGGTTGGGTAGGAAATGTTCCACCCGATCCCTCTTGTCGTGCATCCATTCTCTCTAATGCTGCAGACATTTTACTCATCATTGAATTAGTTGTTGTGTTAAATTTACATTAGTGAGTGGATCTTCCTCTTGCACCTTTTTATGTGGTGGCACATACACATTTGATTGTTGGTTATTAGAGGGTTGAGCTTGGTTGTAGTTATTAGATCTGTTTTGGTTGAATGGTTAGAACTGCCTATTGTATTGCCTTGATATTGGTTATTGTTGTTGTAGGGCTGTTGTTGATATTGATTTTGCGTCCCAGTGTCATTTTTCCAATCGAACCCGGGGTTATTCCATCGATTGTTATTATTTTGAAAATTGTTATTATTATAGGAATTCCCCGTCCCTCTATATCCTTGCATGGCATTCATTTCCATGGGGGCTTGTTCTTAAAAGTACGGTACATTGGGACAGTATTGAGTTGTATGTCCTAACATATTGCATGTGCTTTAAGGTTCTTCAGGCAAAACCTGCCTACAATTCTCTCCTTTCATCCCTAATTCCTCTACCTTCCTTGCTAGTTCTTCGCATTTGGTCATCAGATGATCTTCAGTTTTTAACTAATAGATGCTTTTTTCCTCAGCACCTACTGACTGGTTGCGTGGAATGTCGTTAGAATTATACATTCATGACCATGTTTGGCTAACCACTCAAAGTGGGCTTCAGCCTCTTCGGTTTTTTTGCGTAGAAATGGACCTCTACTCATGGTTTCAACCAGCTTTTTTGTTTCACCATTTAGTCCTTCATAAAAGTAGCTAATGGTTCGCCATTTCTCGTACCCGCGGTGTGGGCATGAGAGGAGCAAATCTTTGAAACGCTCCCAAGTTTGAGTGAAGGCTTCATTGCTCTTTTGTTTGTAGTAATTTATTTGACGTTTTAGTTCAGCGGTCATGCGAGGTGGAAATAATTTCTTTAAAAATGCAGTGTTCATCGTATGCTAGGTGAAGATTGAATTTAGCTTGAGGGTGAGTAGCCACGCTTTTGCTTTATCCTTCAGAGTGAAGGGAAATTACATTAGGCATGTCACATCTACAAGAGAATTTTATGAGAATGTTTTACAAACATCCTCAAAATCCTTAACATGCAGATATGCCTTCTCGCTCTCCATTCCGTGAAAGGTTGGAAGGAGTTGAATCATCCCATTGTAAAATTGGAATTTGCCCGCATGGGGTGGAATGAGAATGTAAGAAGGCATAGGTACGTGTTCGGGTTGCATGAGATCGCGTAAGGGACGCAGTGAATCGTCAATTGGTACGATCACATTCTCACCATTTTCACTTTGATTGTCGCCAATTGAATCGGTGAATGTGACTACAGGATTAATAAAACTAGAAGATTCAGATAGGTAGAATGGATTTTCAAAAATTTCTTGGATGGAATTATCGGACATAAAAGAGAAGAGACAAAGAAGATTTTTAAACCTAAAGAAAACAGAAAAGAAAAACAAAAATAGATGAAGAAAGAGCGAGGTAATCTAAGTACTACATGGTCGCCTTCCCCAGCAACGGCACCAAAAACTTGACACGAGATTATTTTGTGTGCGCTTGTGTGCTATACCCAAGTGTAGGTAGACATGCAAGTAGTATTTTCGTAAGACTAGGTCGATCCCACAGAGAAGGTTGAAGACTAATAACTTAGATTAGACTTTAAAAGAAAATAAAAATTCAGTATTTAAGAAGGGTGTAGAACACGAAGTTCTACAATTAACAACTACTAAAAGTAAAGCAATTAAATTAACTACGAATTAACTAATTAACTAAAGCGATATCTAAATAGGTTTTTACTTTAATAAAAGGGGAGCGTTGGGATCACACAAATCCACAGTGACCTAGCCGTCTACTATACAATTACTTTGAAGCTCGATGGAGTACATCTTCTACAATATTCTGTATTTCTCTAAAAAAAAGAATCCATAGCCCTTTCATGACCGGGACTATATCATCATAGTTAATTTGAAATACAAGAAAGCGGTTTAAAACAATAGTTAAGACTCACACTCTGAATGGTGTTAGCATTCAAAGTGGTTTGTAAAAGTCATTGGAGAAAAATGCCTTAAGGCTTAAAGTTCAAAAACTATTTGGACAAACTGAGCATTTGGGGACAGTTTGATAACGAATCTCAAAAATAAAAAGTCTAGGAATACTGCATAGGATGTTCTCAAGAATCTGAGGTTTCGATCGATCGATGCGCTTTCCAATCGATCGATATGTCTTCGATCGTTGGACTGTATCTCTGGTCCGATCAATCAAACTAGCTTCAATCGACCGAACACAGATTTTTAATTTCTGAATGGCAGAGGCTGAAGATCACTATTTTATCATGATCTCCCAATTCTAGGACTACTCAGACATGGTCTGGAGTGTCTCAGATCTATTTTTAGCGTAAAAGTTCATTAAGGTGTTGTTTGGTTGTGATTATAACATGCAAACTTATAAAACTAAGGATTAAAGCTAACTAACATGCAAAACTATAAACTATTCAGATTATAAACTATTGGAACTAATGACAGAATGTAAATAATCAATAAACGAAACCTGGATGAACTACAAACTTGTATTAAACTCTAAATTTCAAAGCAAAATAGGATCTAATGTGTTAAAAAACCTCCAAAACCAACAAACTTTCTCTCTATATATATATAAACTGATGAAAAACAAAGTGGGCGTCCTTTAGGACGTGTTTATAATCAACATTTATAGAGAAAACCTAAGGCTAGGGTTGATTACAAAACACCTGCTGCGTGCGCATAAGTTTCTAATAACAGCATGTTCGATCGATGGAACTTAATTTGATAGCTTGCCTTTGAATTACTCAAACGCTTGGACAAACTTTGATCGATTGAAACCTTGATCGGTTGAAGGTTCTTCGATCGTTCGAACTTTAGTTTTTTTCTTTGAGTTGTCTTGCTCATCATCAAGCTTTCCGTTTATCTTGGTATTCATTTCTTCACTCAGCAAAGCAATGATCTGCACAAACAGTAGCTAAAATAATACAACTTATCATAGATTAATCATATTGTGTATAAACTAGCATTGTAATATGAATTGGAGATAAAACAAGGAGTTGTAAACTAAATTAGTGTATTTCTTTCTTTTAGTGTGGTTATATTTTGCAAATATCCTCGCTTGTCACATACGCATCACTGGATGTCTTCAACAGCGAGAGCCGCACTAGGAACTCTAACCATCCCACATCCACCTGGCTCATCAGCCGTTGATCCCACAGATTATTCCACATAAATTATAGTTCCTATTTTTCATCATATCCTCTCATATCTTCATACCAATATCCCATTCATGCTGACCACATGTCGAGAAATGCATTACTCTAGTTACAAGAATTGCCACATGCTCTGTATTCATCACATCTACTAATTTCTGATTATTAGCATGCGGTTGTGTTCCATTCTACTATTCAGTTTAGCAATATAATCATGTGACAATTAAACATTTCATCTTGTTATAGTGTTGCATTATCTCTTAAATTAACAATATCGCATATTGAAAGCATGAAACACTATTTAAACAGCTAAACAGTATGTATTATAAACAACAAGAATTAATCATGTTTTGAAAGGTTCAATCAATTGAGGCCCTCTTCATCGATTGAAGTCAAAATAAGTTCGATAGATCAAAGGTCGTTCGATTGCTTGAGCAAGAAGCAGTTCAATTGATCGAGAATAGTTCGATCGCTCGAACATCATCTTCCACCCAGAAACTAGCAGAGACGAACAAAGGTCTCAGGGTCACTAAATACACATCTAAACACACCACGAGCATCCTAAAATCATCCCTTGAATGAGTAAATGAACTTACCTCACTCCGGCGGTCTGGTGGCGGCGTTCCCCAGCTTCACGACGGTAACTATGGTGGCGGCAAGCTTTCTCTCTCCTCTCCTTCTCTGATACCTTCTTTTTTTCTCTCTCTCTCTCTCTCTATCTCCTCTTTTTCTACTCCTCTTCTTGTTCTCCTTCTTCTCTTCCCTCTGACCAAGTATATATATATCTTACACACACACACACGGTTGTATACATATATATACGAAACACATACACACACAAACTTTCTCTCTCTCTCTCTCTCTCTCTCTCTCTCTCTGTGATTCTCTAAACTGCCAAAAACCTCATACACACACACAACCAACATATATATAAGGAGGGAAAGAGGTGCAGGTGGTAAACACATAAGATAGGAATGATGTCACTTTCGATTGATCGAAGTGAGTTCGATTGCTTAAGAACAGGTCGGTCAAGGTTCAATCGATTGAAAGAAGTTCAATGGCTTGAGAAACGGTCCACGTCACAGAATCAGGTCGATAGAATTTTGATCGCTCGAAGTATGTTCGATAGCTCAAGAAAGCACAAGGTTAGATCGGTTAAGAAGACTTTGATCTATCCAGAAAGATTCTTCATCAAGGGTTCACACAAGCATATAGGGTCTTATTTATATAACCATGTATCCAAAAATACAGGGTATGACATCATCTACCACCTATGAAAAGATTTATCGTCAAAATCTGAAGCAGTAGTCCTAAACAAAAAGAAAGCATCTCACAAGACATACTCTAAAAATGCTCAAGTTCTCCTTTTACGTAAACGATCACATCAGTGACCAAAGGGTTAAGTTCTAAACACACGATACAAAAAGATCAAAGATCTATGAGTACTAGGGTGGCAGCTACCAATCCTCAGGATTTAGATGTATGAAATTCGTATGTCAAACTTTCGAGAAAAGGTTCTAGGTAGCACAATCTAACCATCTTACAAAATCTGAAACAGCTAGTCTTTAAACACATGAGGTTCCTCTCTCAGGTTAAACTCTACGGTGTGAGGATTCAATTGATCAAGTGTTCTAATCTCATCTAAGTTGTAGCAAAGGGATGTCATCAACTCCCGTCTCCGAAGTTACTTTGTACTGTGCTGACAAAGTCTCTACTGCATCACCAGTTGATAGTCTCCTATCTCTGGACCTGTTGTTTATGATTGTCAACATCTGTAGTTGGTATCTAGCTGTACACAATGTTTGTGACATCTTTGTTAACTCCAGTGTTGTCACCATCATCCTTTAGTATGTTGACTTCAAAGGATTGTGAATCTAGCATCGTAGTTGGTGATTTAAACTCCCTTAAGTGTCTCCAAATTCTCACATACTAGTGATATAATCATCTCTTTGAGGTCGTACAATCTGGTGAATGCTCATTTTGGTTTCGCATACCAACTAAATAGGTTAGGTAGGGCTATACACTGATATTGTGAGTCGACCTACTGTATAACATCTTGTCTGGATGAAAGCAATAAGCAATCGGTGTCAAAGAGCAATTTTTTGTGGTACTCGTTGTAATTCTGGTATTGTCTCTGTGTCACTAGATCCTCTCTTGCATACTCGCAATCTTCTAGTTCATCGTCTCATGTCAAGGCTGCGTCTTAAGGAAATTGAGATTCCCCATCTCTAGTCTCTATCCAACGTACCAACGATTGGCGTAGTCTTTCGTGTAAGGAGGCTAATGATGTCATATAGGGATGCAATTGATGTCTTATGGGGATGCAATAGATGTCATATAGGATGCAATTGATGTTATATCTATACTTGCATAACTACCGTCGATCAGTGTCAAATGAATTGTTCAGGTATCCACAAATTATGGTGTAGGCTAATCCTCTTACAATCAATCAAATAAATGCCAAACTTCCTGCATATCAGGATCATAAGGTAATACAAAATGTAGGTGATGAGGATTGTACCTTCTGTCTATTGTCTTTGTCTAAGTCAAGACCAATTACTTGTTTGACGAGTCTACCCTCGTGATACTTGTTGCGATGGAGCATTGTGTTGCATCTCTAGTTCTGGAAAAAACTTACGGACATGACCAACTTTATCTCAGTTAAAACATTGTGCTCCTCATTTATTAGATTTCCTTGATGCTCTTCATTCTTGGGAATGGTGTCCTAATACTCTACAATTATAGCAGATATCTCATTCTTTTTGCAGTATTAGAGTCGCCACTAGTTCTGATTCTTTCTTGTCATTCCCCAATCTCTTACGTTTCTAGCGGTTGCCCATGTAACTTCTCTCTGTGTTTCCTTGTTGAACTTGGTTAGCTACCAATACAACCTGACTATCCCTTCCTCTCTGACCCGTTTGGAGAAATTGATCGTACTCTGGAAATGCTAGATCACATCGTTGCCCTTCACTAATCTGAGTGTCGTCTTCCAATTTCGTTGCCATTTTTACCAGAGCTTTGAAAGATTGATCTAAATGTCCTATAGTCATATGACGGATATGTGGAACTAGTCCCTGATGATATCTTTTGATCTTTCTTCTTGGTGTATCGATCATATGTGGTGCAAATAGTGATAGTCGTTCGAATTGTGTTGTATATTCTAGCACTGTAAAACTATCTTGGATTAATTGTATGAAATTCATTTCCCTTTTGTTCTTATCAGATTCTGGGAATTACTTCTTTAGAAATCAAGTCTTGAATGATTCCTAAGTCATTCGTGCAATAGCTTATTCACCTATCGTATCTTTCACTACGTCCCACCAATCTGCTGTTGAGAACGTCAATTGAAATACGGCCAAATGTCTTTTCTCAGTGTCAGTACATTCAAGTGTCTCAAATATCAATTCTATCTGGCAAATCCATTGGTCAGCTTGCCAAGCACCAGTTAATCCAGTAAAGGTCTCTGGTTGAAGATCATGAAATTCCTTTAGCAGCTTGACTCTCGTTTGACGTGTTGGTGCTTCATTGCCAATGACATGATCAGCACGATTGATAACTTGTTCCATGCGACGGATGAAAGCTCTGAACATTCTTGTTGGATCTATCTGAGGAGGTATTACATCAGGTACTCCATTTAGCTGGTCTGGGTTCCCTCGAGTTGTTTTAACCATAAAGAGTGCTGGTAGTGTTCAGTGTCGCTACCTTCAAATGAAAACTATTCGGTCAGACGCATTCTATCTTATAGCTCAATCAAGAACATGTGGTAAATATACAGTACCACTATATAAAATGATCACATTAAGCAATACAGATATAATAATATAACTATAGAGGTCAGTCTATCAACCAGGTATTATGAAATGTATCTATGCTCAAGGCAAAGGTCACGAAACTAAGCATAACGTAAATCTTAAGCATTCTATTTCTATTCTCAAGCTTTAGACTACAAGTACTACTCAACTAACATGTCAGACCACTTAAATAACATGTAGTTCAAGGTAACAGGATAATCTTATCCTTAACCTCTTTCTATTTCTAAGTCATACTGACTGTTCTGAGATTGCTCAGGAATTTATCATTGTCCAACTTCAACAGTTCTATATTTAGGATCTCCACACCATACTAACTCTCGATGCCTTGTTCTCCGTGAACTCAGCTACCATTAGTTCTAAAGATTTCTTATTGGCTCCAGCAATTACTACCTTTCAAAGAAACATCCTTAGATGGATTCATCTAACTTCTCGTCTAAGTGACAAGATAACAGCTCCGTCTCATCTCAGATAATCCTCATGCTATCGTTATTAACTTAGAACTTGGGTTCTAATCACAAAAGACAAGCGGTTAGCAACTAAAACCTTGGCTTGGATACCGAAAATCCTTTAACACCCCCAAGAAGCAAAAATAGAGAAAATAAGTTCCTTTTTGGTCCCGTAGGTTTGTGACTGGTGAATAACCGCATTATTATCTACTCAAACCAATAAACACAATGATAGGGAGGATGCTATTCATAGAACATATCTTATTAACATAATCAGAAGCTACAGCGGAAATATAAAAGGTTTGGAAGCAACATATGCCCAAGTACCAATTGTAAAAGTCTACTAAATCTATTACAACAACTGGCTTAGAGTCTGAGGCCTATAACAATTATAACCGCAGTGTAACATATATACAAACTAACTATTACAAAGTAGCACGTCTTCGTCTTCAAGCTTTTAGTTCCCTGTCTGACGGAACACCAGTCTTCCGTCCTCAAAACCTGCAAAGCTCTAGACATTGGAATGTCTAGGGCATAAACACCATTAGCTTTGAATACAAAGCTAAGTGAGTACATCAAACACACTCCTCGCCTGTAACTGTTCAATATCTTAAAATGTGGTTAATCTCTTAACAATGTCATCACTCACGGACATAGCAGAGGTCTCATTAAACTACTCATGAATACAATGATAGCACAAAACATATTAAATGAAAACAACAATAAAGATCATGGTATAAATATCTCATCATTTATTTACCAAATCCATGCATGTAACCCATGCAACCACCCATTCATATAACTTTACGTTGGGACGCTGAATACACGACTGAACCATTATCCATGCTATCCATACCCATATCCATATTCATACTCATATCCATGTTCTTATACTCATCCGTATCTATACGTCGATACAATAATACCAATATGATATCCACACGTCGATACCATAATACCTATCTGATATCCATATGTCGATGCAATAATACCAATCGGAATCACCCGACTAGTCAGTAGGTCCCATGATCCCTTGATAGGGCTACCGGTTGTCTACACGGTACCACTTATCTATAAATAATGGAAATGGCACATCAGACGTCTTCAACAATATGTATATCCTTACTGGTTGTCTACACAGCTAAGAAAACATTAGAGCACTAGCCGGACGTCTTCAATGATACACTGTACATCTTCAATAGTACATACGCATCAGTGGATGTCTTTAACAACGAGAGGCGAACTAGGAACTCTAACCATCCCACGTCCACCAGGCTCGTCAGCCGTTGATCCCACGGATCCAAAGTACACATATCTCATTATTCCACATAAAATGTAGTTCCCATTTCTCATCATATCCTCTCATCTCTTCATACCAAAATGCCATGCATGCTGACCACATGTCGTGAAATGCATTATTCTAGATACAAGAATTAACACATGCTCTGTATTCATATATCTACTCATTTATGATTATTAGCATGCAGTTGTGTTCCATTCTACTTTTCCGTTCAACAATATCATCATAGAACAATTAAATAGTTCATCTTGTTACAGTGTCGCATTATCTCTTAAATTAACAATATTGTATATTGAAAGCATGAATCAATATTTAAACAGCTAAATAATATGTATTATAAACAACAAAAATTAATCATGTTTTGTAAGGTTTGATTGATTGAGGTCCTCTTGATCGATTGAAGTCAAAGTAAGTTTGATCGATCGAAGGTCGTTCGATCACTTGAGCAATAGGCAGTTCAATCGATCGAGAATAGTTCGATCGCTCGATCATCATCTTCCACCCAGAAACTAGCAGAGACAAACAAAGGGCTCAGGGTCACTAAATACATATCTAAAAATACCACAAGCATCCTAAAATCATCCCTTGAGTGTGCTAAGGAACTCACCTCACTCCGGCTGTCCGGTGGCGGCGTTCCCAAGCTTCGCTGCAGTGACTATGGTGGCGGCAAGCTTTCTCTCTCTTTTCCTTCTCTAATCTCTCCTCTCTCTCTTTTTCTCTCTCTCTCTCTCTATCTCATCTTCTTCTACTCCTCTTCTTGTTCTCCTTCTTTTATTTCCTCTGACCAAGTATATATATCTGACACACACACGATTATATACATGTATATATATATGGAACACACACAAACACAAACTCCCTCTCTTTGATGCTCTAAACTGCCAAAAACCCCACATACACACACAACTAACGTATATATAGGAAGGGAAAGAGGTGTAGGTAGCAAACATGTAAGATAAGAATGATGACACTTTCGATCGATCGAAGTGAGTTCGATCGCTCGAGAACAGGTCGGTCAAGGTTCGATCGATTGAAAGAAGTTTAATTGCTTGAGAAAAGGTCCACATCACAGAATTAGGTCGGCAGAGTTTTGATTGCTCGAAGTATGTTCGATCTCTCGAGAAAGATTCTTCACCAAGGGTTTACACAAGCATACATGGTCTTATTTATATAACCATGCATCCGAAAATACAGGGTATTACAATATTAATAATCATAGAAAATTATGGGTGTTATAGATATTCATATTGAACCCGGGGTCCATCGGGCCCTGCTTGGTTGCTAAGCAAGCCCATAAGGAGTCCTATTCAAAACCTATTAGGAGAGTGCTTATATGTAGAAATTGTAAATGTTACATCAAAGAGACATAATCACAAAATAATATACACACTTCTATCTTTCTCTCTCCCTTTCGACGCTCTCTCTCCTCCCTCTCGGCTATCTCTCACTCTCTTTCTAGATTTCACTCTCTCTCTAGCTGAATCAATAAGAAAGGTTGGGATTTTGCACATAAAGATCAAGGGGATTGCTCTAGTAGCCGGTCTTGTGACCGTGGCTAAGTATAAGGCGTACACGGAGGCTAGTATTCTCGGATTGGAAGAACAAGGTTGAGGGCTCATAACAATCAATGATCTACGATCAATCTGGTTCAATTCCACTAGGTAATGTCCTAAACCCAACCCTATGCATGTGTGTGAGTTTTTCTATATTGGTATCATAGCCTATAGGTTGATTTGTTGGCTAACAAGCGGGGGTATTTGTAAAATACAACCGCGCTAAAAGAAGGAAATACATTAATTTAGTTCACAATTTTCTCATTTATCTGCGATTTGGATTACAACACCAGTTTCTACACATTATGATTAATCTATGATGAGTTGTGTGTTTTAGCTGTGATTTTTGCAAATTACTATCGCTGTGTGAATAATTGATTAAGCAGGATAAAAGGGAGTGATTGGCTTTAATGAAGACAATTCAAAGTTGAAAACTGAAGCCCGATCGATCGAGGTCTTCTCAAGTGATCGAGCGTTCGATCGATCCAACCTATCTCAAGCGATCGAATAATCCAGAAGTTCAATCGATCGAGAGTTTTTCGATCGATCGAACATGCCTTTTAGCAGAATACGCGCACGCAACAAAAGACGGGATTTTTAACCCTAGCATGAGGTTTTACTATAAAAACTCATTTTGTACACGTCCAGAGGGATGCCCACTTTATTTTTTTATCAGTTTTCATAGAGAGAGGAGAGAGTTTTATGGTTTTGTAGGTTATTAATCAAGGTTTTACATTGATAGTTGGGATTTTCTGTGGTTTAATACGAGTTCTTCATTCTAGGTTAATTAGTTATCATTTTATTTACATATTGCACTTAGCTAATCGTGGTTTAGTGTTAATCTTATTGTTTTGTATGTTAGATACGTTTAAATCTCAATTTTTCATAGTTTTAATGAAAAGCTCACAACCAAATGACACCTTAACGAATCTTTACGTTAAGAACGCATCTGGGACACTCTAGACCATGTCTGAGTAGTCCGAGGTTGGGAAATCGTGATGAAACTGTGATTTTCAGGCCTCTGCCATACACCAGAATAATATCTGTGTTCGATTGATCGGAGTTATTTCGATCGGTGCAGAGATATAGTCGATCGATCGAAGAAATTTCGATCGATTGAGAGATGACGATTGTCGATCGATCGAAAGCGCATCAATCGATCGAATAGTCAGATTCTTGAGAACATCCAATACAGTATTCCAAGACTTTCTGTTTTAAGGAGTTGTTATCAAACTGTCCCTAAATGCTCAGTTTGTTAAAGCAGTCTTTGAACTTAAGGCCTTAAGGCATTTTCTTTCAATACATTTTGCAAACCACCCTCAATGCTAACACCATTGTAGGTGCAAGTCTTAACTATTGAATTAAACCGCTTTCATGTATTTCAAACTTAATTGAGATGATATAGTCCCGGTCATGAAAGGGCTATCGATTCTAGATCCTTAGAAAAGTACGGAATATTGTAGAAGATGTACTCCATTGAGCTTAAACTGCAATTGCATGGGAGATGGCTAGGTCACAGTGGATTCGTGTGATCCCAACACTTTCTTTTTAAGTAAAACCGTTTTTAAGATTTCGCTTTAGTCAAATAGTTAATCGTTAGTTCATTTAATTTAGTTGTTATTAATTTTAATAGTTCTTGATCGTAGAACTTTGTGTTCTACACTTCTTTCAAAATACTGAATTTTCCTTTCGTTTAGAGTCTAATCTAGGTAACTTAATTCTAAACCTTCTCTGTGGGATCGACCTGGACTTAATCCAGTTTACTACTTACACGATTACATACACTTGGGTATAGCACACAAGCGCACACAGAAAAATATTCGTGTCAAGTTTTTGGCGCCGTTGCCGGGGAAGGCGACGAGTTAATACTTAGGTTACCCTAATCTAATTCTGTTTTTAATTTCTTTTTCTTTTAGTTCCTTAGGTAAAACACTTTCCTTAAGAACTCTCTTAGTTCATGTCCAACAATTCCATTGAAGGAATCTTCAAAAATCCACTCTACTTATCAGATTCCTCTAGTTCTGTTAACCCTGTAGCTACTCCTACTGAATCAATGGGTGATAATCAAAGTGAACATGGTGATAATGTGGTTGCACCACTTGATGAGGCGCTACGACCTTTATGCGATCTCATGCAACCAGAACACGCACCTACGCCCTCTTGCATTCTAATCCCACCACACGCTGGCGAATTTCAATTTCACAATGGGATGATCCAACTCCTTCCCACCTTTCATGGGATGGAAAGTGAGAAGGCGTACTTACATGTCAAGGACTTCGAGGATGTTTGCAAAACATTCTCACAGAATTGTCCTGTGGATGTGACACGTCTAATGCTATTTCCTTTCACCTTGAAGGATAAAGCAAAGGCGTGGTTACTCACCTTAAAACCCAATTCAATTTTCACCTGGCATGCGATGAACACTGCATTTCTAAAGAAACTTTATCCAACTCGCATGACCACTGACCTTCAACGCCAAATGAATTCCTATAAACAAAAGAGCAATGAAACCTTCACTCAAACATGGGAGCGTTTCAAAGATTTGCTTCTCTCGTGCCCACACCATGGGTTTGAGAAATGGCGAACTATCAGCTTCTTTTATAATGGGTTGAATGGTGAAACGAAAAAGTTGGTGGAAACCATGAGTTCAGGTCCCTTTCTCCGTAAAAACACCGAAGAGGCCGAAGCCCATTTTGATTGGTTGGATGAATACGCTCATGAATGGTTGAATTTGGATGATGTCTCATGCTCACAGATATCCTATGTAGAAGAGAAAAGCCTATACCAACTAAACAGTGAAGATCACCTCATGACGAAATATGAAGAACTAGCAAACAAAGTAGAGGAGTTAGGCATGAAAGGAGGAAGTTTGAGGCAGAATTTGCCTGAAGAACCATGCGGCACATGCAATATGTTGGGACATACCACTCAATATTGTCCTAATGTGCCATATTTTCAAGAACAACCCCCCATGGAAATGAATGCCATGCAAGGGTATAGGGGGGCAGGGAATTCCTATAACAACTACAATTCACAAAACAATAACAATCGATGGAATCACCCTGGTTTTGATTGGAAAAATGATGCTGGAACACAAAATCAACATCAGCAACAACAGCCCTATAACAATAACCAGTATCAAGGGCAATACAATAGGCAGTCCCAGCCGTACAATCAAAATAGATTTAATAATTACAACCAAGTACAACACTCCAATAATCAACATTCTAATGTGTACGTGCCACCGCACAAAAAGGTGCAAGAGGAAGATCCTCTCTCTAATGTCAACCTAACTCAACAATTAATTTAAATGATGAGTAAAATGTCTACGACGTTAGATAGAATGGATGCACGTCAAGAGGGATCGGGCGGAATATTTCCTGCCCAACCACTTCAAAACCCTAAGGGATACAATAATGGTCCCCCGAATCACAAACAAGCAAAAGCCGTGACGACTCTGAGAAGCGGCAAGATTATAGGGAAAAATATGCCTACCTCTACCCCCAAGGAGTATGAGGAGGACGAAGTGGTCAATACATATGAACCTTCTACTCAGGAAGAGGAGTACACTACTAGTAAAAAACCATTAGAAATGAATACTGAAGCTTCTAAAGAAGTGGAAGAAGTTGAGAGAAGGCCCGGAAAGGAACCCATTAATGATGAGGTACCAAAATGCCCTTTCCCCGCGCCTTACCCTCAAAGGTTAAAGAAACCCAAAAATGAGGCAAAGAATCAGGAGTTCTTGGAATTATTCAAACAAGTTAAAATCAATCTCCCACTCCTTGATGCTATAAAACAAGTGCCGGCCTAAGTATCTCAAAGACTTATGTACGGTCAAAAGGAGGCAAAGTGTGAAGAAACACGCTTACATCGCTTGCCAAGCAAGTGCAATTATCCAAAATGAGTTGCCTCCTAAACTCAAAGACCCCGGCACTCCCACTGTCTCATGTCAAATTGGGAATCAAAAGATAGATAACGCACTCCTCGATTTAGGAGCTAGCGTAAACCTTCTGCCATACTCGATTTACAAACAACTAGGGCTAGGTGAATACAAACCCACCCGAGTTGCATTGCAATTGGCAGATAGGTCTGTTAAATACCCAAGAGGAGTTTTGGAAGACGTCCTCGTTCAAATAGACTCATTTGTCTTTTCGGTTGATTTTTTCATCTTAGACACAGAACCTGCGTCCAACCCAGGCCCACAAATCCCGATCATTTTTGGACGTCCGTTCCTAAACACAATAGATGCCACAATAAAGGTGAGAAGTGGTATAATGACCATCGTATTCGGGAATATGACGTTAAATGTCAAAATTTTCTCAAATCCCCGACCTGAAGAATACGATGATGAGGAGAAAGTGAATTACATCAACACGTTCATAGAAGATGAGGCCAATTTCGTTGAGTACAAAGATCCTTTGGAGGTAGTCGTGTCACAATTTGATGCTATCTATCAACCTAAAGAGTCCACTCCATTGGATGCTGCTTTAAATCACACTTGCCTCATGATGGATACACTAGAGGAGGATAGAGCTGAATGCATGTGGGTAACACTATATGAACCACTGCCTTCCAAAACGAAGCTAGTTATGCCCTCGAACATGCAAATTCCCGAATTGGAATTAAAGGAGCTTCCAAAAAAGCTCAAGTACACCTTCTTAGGGACTGAGAAGACTTATCCTGTCATAATCTCATCTACTTTAAATTCTGAACAAGAGGATAGGTTAATCGAGGTGTTAAAACAACATAAGGGAGCATTAGGATGGACTATTGCCGACCTCAAAGGCATAAGCCCATCTTTGTGCACCCATAAGATATATTTGGAGGAAGACGCTAAACCTTTGCGAAAAATGCAAAGGCGTCTAAATCCCAACATGTAATAAGTAGTCAAAAAGGAAGTTCTAAAACTACTTGATGTTGGGATCATATATCCAATATCTGACAGCCCTTGGGTTAGTCCAACCCAAGTAGTGCCAAAGAAGGCAGGCATAACGGTCATACCGAATAAAGATGGTGAGTTAGTATCAACACGCATTCCCACTGGATGGAGGATGTGTATTGATTACCGAAAACTGAACACCGTGACCCGAAAGGACCATTTTCCCTTACCTTTCATGGATCAAATGCTAGAACGAGTAGCGGGTTATCAGTACTACTGCTTCTTGGATGGATACAGTGGGTATAACTAAATTGAAATCGCTCCTGAAGATCAAGAGAAGACTACGTTCAAGTGTCCATTCGGTACTTTCGCTTACCGTCGTATGCCTTTCGGCTTATGCAATGCACCTGCCACCTTTCAGCAGTGCATGTTAAGCATATTCAGTGACATGGTCGAACAAATACTCGAAGTCTTTATGGACGACTTTTCTGTGTTTGGCCATAGTTTCAAAAATTGCTTAGACAACCTCGAACGTGTGCTAGCAAGATGCGAGGACAAGCACCTAGTACTAAATTGGGAAAAGGGTCACTTCTTGGTGACCAAGGGAATTGTCCTCTGCCACATCATTTCTGTTAAAGGTATCCAGGTTGATAAATCTAAAATCGATATAATCTGGAATCTACCTGTCCCTCGGACAGTCAGAGACATTCGATCTTTTCTGGGCCATGCGGGATTTTATCGTCGCTTCATCCAAAACTTTAGTGCGATCTCCCGACCATTGTATCAACTTTTAGTCAAAGACACACCATTCGAATGGTCGAAAAACTGTCAAACATCTTTTGACGCACTAAAAGAACACCTTACCTCCGGACCGATAATCCAGGCACCCAACTGGGGTTTGCCTTTCGAACTAATGTGCGACGCTAGTGACTACGCCATTGGTGCAGTCCTAGGACAGAGGAAGGATAATAAGCCTTATGTAATCTATTACGCCAGTCGAACACTTAACGAGACTCAAATGAACTATACAACTACTGAAAAAAAGCTCCTTGCAATAGTATTCGCTTTGGACAAGTTTAGGTCATATCTAATAGGGTCTCCAATCGTCTGTTTTATAGACCATTCGGCCCTCAAGTACCTGCTGTCTAAAAAAGATGCGAAACAAAGGCTTATCCATTGGATACTCCTACTCCAAGAATTTGATATAACGATCAAAGATAAAAAGGGAGTAGAGAATGTGATCGCCGACCATTTATCTGGGTTAACTTTTGTTGACAACACTGAACCCACACCGATAAAAGATGAATTCCCAGACGAGCAGCTAATGACTGTTGTGGGTTTGCCCTGGTATGCTGATATAGTAAATTATCTTGCCACGGGAGAAACCCCAAGTCAGTGGTCCAAACCAGATAGGAAGCGGTTCCTCTCTTTCGCACGTCATTTTTTCTTCGATGACCCGTACTTATTCAAGTATTGTGCTGATCAGGTCATCAGACGTTGCGTCCTAAACGAGGATATAACCGTCATTTTGGCATCATGCCATTCTGAGGCATGCGGTGGCCATTTTGCATCACAAAAGACCACGCAAAAAGTTCTACATAGTGGTTTCTACTGGCCCACCTTGTTCAAGGATGCTTATGCTTTCTGCAAAACGTGCCAACGCTATCAACAGCTTGGTACAATTTCAAAAAGGAACTCCATGCCCTTAACCCCTATTATCACGATTGAAATATTCGATTGTTGGGGCATAAACTTCATGGGCCTGTTCCCTAAATCAAATAACTGTGAATACATACTCCTAGCTGTGGAGTACGTGTCAAAATGGGTGGAAGCAATACCAACAAGATGCAATGACCACAAAACAGTGATGTCCTTTCTTAGGGAAGACATTCTATCGCGTTTTGAAACCCCAAAAGCCCTAATAAGTGACCAAGGCAAGCATTTCTGCAATAGACCTTTGGAGTCACTACTTAAAAAATATGGGGTCAGCCACAAAATCGCTCTCGCCTACCATCCACAAACAAACGGGCAAGCAGAGTTAGCTAACCGAGAAATCAAGCATATTCTCGAAAAGACGGTTTGTTTCAATAGGAAGGATTGGGATTACAAACTGACTGATGCATTATGGGCTTACCGCACGACTTTCAAAATGAATCTGGGAATGTCTCCGTATAGGCTAGTTTACGGAAAAGCATGTCACCTCCCTATAGAAATTGAATACAAAGCTTATTGGGCGACGCGCTCATTAAACTTTGATATTAAAGAGGGAGGGCATCTTCGAAAACTCCAATTGGCTGAATTGGAAGAAATACGTCGAGATGCATACGACAACGCTCGATTACATAAGGAAAGGTTGAAGGCTCGCCACGATAAAACAATTTGTCGTAAATCATTCGAGCCGGGGCAGAAAGTCTTGCTGTACGACTCTAGCCTCCACCTCTTCCCAGGCAAACTCCGATCTCGGTGGACAGGACCATTCATAGTTAAGTCTATCTTTCTACATGGGGCGGTCGAGCTAATAAACCCCAAGAACGATGCAATTTTTAAGGTCGATGGCCAAAGGCTAAAACCGTTCTTGGAGAATTTCCAAACAGAGGCTGAGTTCATCCAACTGGATGAACCCAACTACTCTTGATCTCAAACGTTAAGCGTTTCTTCACGTTGTTGTTGTATGTCTTTACTTTTGATGTTTTTCAATTTTTTTAACTCTTTCTATCTTTCTCCACAAGTGATTTTGATTCTAATCTGTTGTTTCATATTATCTACCCTATGCAGGCTTTTCAATATGAGAGATGATGATATCCATTCTATAGGGTCATGGGCTGATTCTGAATACCAGAACCCACCTTGGACTGCTGATGAGACAGCATTCTGCTTATCTCCTTACCAAAGACTAGGGGCAGATGATGTGGTGGATCTGACCTACGGATACATCCTTTATGATCCTGCTCTCCTCCAACTTAACCCATTCATGCATATGGACCTCTTTGGAGAGGAAGGCGAGCCTGAAGGGTACGCTGTTGGAGAAGTGGATGACGCACTATTGGAGCAATGGAAAAATGACTCCATGTGGGAACCATGGGACTGTGGACACCGGGCTTCCACCGCTTCGTTTTTTTTGTCGAAACTTGTTTGATTTTTGAATCAAGGAAAGAGAAAAGGTCTGTTGAAAACAGATACAGAGTCGCCACTTGGTCTTTAAGGAACCAAGAAACCTAATTTTGACTCACCCAAATGGATAAAGGGCACCGGCCATTCATAACCAAAGAACTTGGTTCGGGGTTTTGGTACGAGAGAGGAAGGAGCCTTTGTCGCGACTAAAACACCCTCAACTCGCCCCGTCTTTCGACGGGCCTCAATTAGCATCCAAATAATCATCTTATACTATGTATGGTTCGACAATTAATACTATGATAGTATATTACATCACATAAGAAAATTGAAATGGAAGATCAAAAGATAAAATATCATTCATAAGATCTAAGTCAAATATCATGCAATGTAAAGTAAAAGATCACACAAATAAACCTAGGAAAATTTGTCTAATCATGTATCAAATAATCAAGACTTCCTAACCTAAAGGGGGGGCATGAATTGTTCTTGAAACAAATAAATAAAGAAATCAAAATATGCTTAGCAAGCTAACATGATGCATGTTATTCTTTGAGAAAAGAAGATCTCTCAATCCCCGGGACGGATGAGAAAAGGATGATTAGATCGAGGAGAGCATGAACGTGTGATCATGATCATTCCTTATAATCTTCTTAGATTAGGAGTTACAAAAAACCCAAATCCTTGCATGGATGCAATGTATGTATCTAGAATGTGCCAAGGTTGTAGTGTGCTTTGTGTTCATGGATTCCTAGAATGACTTAGAAGTCTAAAATGTGTATGAATGGATGAATGAAATTAACATGGGATATGTACAAATGTAGTATGAACTACTTCCTAGGACATGAGCTAATTTGGAATACATATAAGCATCAAATCAAATAATAGAAGTTAAATTGTGCTTGCAGTGAATAGTGGACAGAACAGTAGCATGATCTTGGGAAAATTGAAAAGAGGGGTTAGGAATGCTTTCAATGCATGATTGTTTATGGAGATGTTCCTTATTGTGTCTAGAATACAACCCAAAAAGGCAATCTTTAATAACTATCACATATTGAGAGAAATCATATAAACAACAGAGGTCACTCAGAAACAGAGTCCGTACTGTCGACTGAAATGTTGAAAATTCTTAGAAAATGAAAACGAATGATCTAGGGGCCCATTTTATACAGAAAGTTCCCTAAGACATTGAAGTGTAAGAGAAAAATAAGTTGGGACCACCCCTTTGGGAAAATATTTCTGAAAAAGAAGTTGGAAGTTAGCCAAGCTGCAGTGACAGCAGAGGCAGAATGTTTGGAAGGAATGTTTGGGTCCAAATGGACCATTTTCAAGTACTTCCGAGTCAAACCAAAAATCATGGGTGTTCTTCAATGAGTTAGGAAGACTTTCCAAGTGGCCTTGCATCTATATATTGAGTATTGACTTCTAGAGAAATCTTTGAACTCAGCTCACTCACTGTTTTAACTCACTGTTTTGAAGATTTTTGGGAAAATAAGATTTTCTTTCTTGAAATCAAAATGAGAGGGATTGAGGGGGGTTTTGAAATAGAGGTTTTGAAAGTGCATTTTTAATACTCAATAAAGATTATAACCACTCAAAATGTCAATATTCAACTCATCATCAAGAACCTCCAAGATTGTTGGAGAAACTTATTTTATTTTTGAACATAACTTCAATACATTCCAAGAATACCTTGGAAGTATTGAGGTTATGATCATCATCTATCAAACATGTTTTTGAGGTCAAGAGCTACTATCCATAAGGATTCACTCACCGCAAACTTCATGTCATCACTTAGATGATGATGAACTAGTAAGTAAATAAATAAAATAAAAAGAAATGGGATAAGAAGAGATGAACAATAAATAAACAAGCAAGTAAATGATAATCAATAGATGATATTCATGAAGCATGAGACTTGTAGATGGGTGTTTCACTCATATGTAATGACACTAGACATGGAAGAAGCTTTCACTCTCTTGAATACTCACTAAAATGGTGGTTGGGAGTATTGAATGTTGAAATAAATGGGAGTAATGAAGTAAAAACAAAGTTTAGAACTCACTTTTGTTTTGGAAAATCAAATAAGGAAGCTTCTTTCTCTCTATTCTAACCTTATCTCTACAACTTTTCTCCCAAACATTTTCAAAGCTTACCATTGACTCCTCCAAAATGAAGAGTAATGGGGTGCTTATATAGGCCAACTTGGGGTGGTTTTGGGATTTAGAAAGTATTCCCATTGGCTCCAAACATCTGAAATCATAAAACTATGTCGTTTTGGCTTTTAATTAATCAAAATGGGGCCACAAAAATTATTACAAAAATACACTATTCTGGGGGGGAGTGCCGCGGCGGCAATGGGCCAGTGCCTCGGGGGTAGTGGACCAGTGCCGCAGCGGCAGTGCTCCTCCCTCCGTCCAGATAATGCTATTTAGGCCCCCTGAAGTTCCGGTATTCGCGAAAAGGCCCTATTTCGTCCGTAATTCACAGAAAATGCATACGAACTCCAAATTGAGGTTGTGATATACCGTTGGAAAGGTAATGGAGTCTATTTTACATAAAAAATAGTTCAGGGATAGGTCACTTTGAAAAGTTTTGCGGTATTCGTGATAAAAGCCGATTTGATCGCCTTTTTAGCCTTTGGAAATTCATAATAAATTCATTTTAAATCCAAAAATTATGTGCGATATACCGTTGGAAAGCTATTGACCTCTAGTATCCATGAAAAATGTTTGAAAATTGTTTTGGTTCCCTGGTTCCAAAGTCAAATTCTGGTCAAACTGATCAAACTTGGGATTCCCGGGAAGTTCTGGAGACCTCTGGGAGTTCCCGGGAGCTGATGTTTTCGCTCGATTCTCTTTTAAAACTCATTTTAATACTTTTCTCATGATTCTGGTAAATTCGGACAATTTTGGTCAAATTTGGTCAAACTCGGTCAAACTTGGTCAAACCTAGTCAAACCTTGGTCAAACCTGTCAACAGGGACTTTCGGGGAACTTCCGGGACTTCCGGGGGTCTCTGGGAGCCGACGATTTCTTTTTATTTTACTTAAAAACTCATTTTATCATTTTTTTCTTACGACATAGCATGTTTTCAGAACTTCAGGACCAAATCTGGGAGTTTTTTGGGCTTTCAGGGGCATTTTGGTCAATCTGAGCATTCTGAGAGATAGAGCTGACTTCCAGGAGTCCTCTTGAGTCTTTTACGATCATTGTGAACCACCAAGCTATGGGTCTCCTAAATCTGATAGCCGACAAAATGGGTTGTCTACAGTTTGCCCCTCTTTGGCAGGAACTTGCGAGGCAACGCATGTCGCAAGCGAGTGCCAAATTTTGAAGAGACAGGTCATTTTGGAGGCTATTGATTTAGGATAAAAAGCGTTGCAAAAAGATGCAATGATGCTGAGGTCAGTGCTGGTCGTGCTCGGCGTGAGCTGCCTACGTATCCCAAGGGGAATCAGACCAGGGCGTAGTTCAGGGCACAGAGGAATAAATCACATACGCATGTACACAACAATCAGGCGGATGCTATGCTATATGAGTGATATGCCATGCATGGATGTGATATGAATTGTGTCATGAGTCCTATCATGTCTAGTGTTGTGACCCTAGTATGAGCAAGTGTTGTGGGGTGTGCCAGTCCGAGTGGGCTGGTGTTGTGCTAGTGTTTGCGACTGTGATGCGGTGGGTGACTCGGATAAGGACATCAAGGTTTAGAAGTCTCTGGGTTTAGGACCAAACTTCTGGAATTTGGGAAGTGTGCTTTGCGAGAGAATGTAGTCAGATGTGGGGTCCCTGAGGATGACAACTAAGGATAACCCATAGGCGAGGGAGTTTAAGATAACCGACAGTTTTATAATAACCAAAGTGAGGAGGCTCATGATAAGTGGGGTAGCTCACGGTAATGGATAGGTGAGATAACCGGAGTGAAGAGGCTCACGATAAGTGAGGAAACTCATAATGACTGACAGGTGAGAAAGCTCATGATAATCAGTGGACACGGGTCCTTAAATTGTGAATAGACAGTGCTTGCCAAGGGAATTAGGGTGATTTGATTGCGGGTGATGTTTTGGCCGATCCTTATGATGACAAGTCCGGAGAATCGGTCCGGACTTCTGTTATCTTCTGCTGGGGATGGTAGGGGACTCTCTGAGAATCTCCCTTCAATTCTTGACCTAGAACCAGGATCCATCTCTGAATCTCTCGTGGTTTGTCAAATCTCGTAATGCTCAATCCAAAAGAGCTGGTTAGGGCCTTCGGGAGCTAATGGACTCTCTGAGAATCTCTCTTCAATTCTTAACCTAGAACCAGGATCCATCTCTGAATCTCTCGTGGTTTGTCAGATCTCGTAATGCTCAATCCAAAAGAACTAGTTAGGGCCTTCAGGAGCTGGAGGTATCATTCTATTTGTGATGAGGGATACAGAGATGGCCTGCGGCAGTTAAGATTTTGATTTTGAAAGAGGAGAGTGATGGACTTATGTTGCTTTAGGATGAAAGAAGGTCATCAACGGCCACTCATGGACTTATGTTGCATGAAGAAAGACGAAAGATCAACAGCCACTCATGGACTTATGTTGCTAGGTGAAAGAAAGATCATCAATAGCGACTTATGGACTTATGTTGCATGAATAAAAATGAAAGGTCAATAGCCACTCATGGACTTATGTTGCTAGGAGAAAGAAAGATCATCAACAGCCACTCATGGACTTATGTTGCATGAAGAAAGATGACAGTCAACAGCCACTCATGGACTTATGTTGCTAGAAGAAAGGAAGATCATCAACAGCCACTCATGGACTTATGTTGTTAGGAGAAAAGAAGATCATTAACAGCCACTCATGGACTTATGTTGCTAGGAGAAGGATGACAGTCAACAGCCACTCATGGACTGATGTTTCTAGGAGAAAGGAAGATCATCAACAGCCACTCATGGACTTATGTTACATGAACGAAGAAAGATGATGGATCAACAGCCACTCATGGACTTATGTTGCACAGATGAAAGAAGATCATCAACAGCCACTCATAGACTTATGTTGCATGAAGAAAGGTGAATGATCAACAGCCACTCATGGACTTATGTTGCTAGGAGAAATGAAGATCATCAACAGCCACTCATGGACTTATGTTGCATGAACGAAGAAAGATGATGGTCAACTTTCGACGGTTTGGAAAGGGATGAAATTCTCCCCAAGTTTTGATGCTTCTCATGTTGACGCCTTGACTGGTGCAGTAATAGTGTTTGGTACTCCTGCTTGCATTGTCATTAGAATGCTCTATATAACTTGATTTGAAAAATTCATTATTCGTCACTATTGACTTACACATTTGAGACTACGACTGATCCTTTTCCTAAAAAAAAAAGACTATGACAGACTCAAAACTGACAGACACCGACACGCGAGGGTGACACATTTGACACTGAAATGAAACAAGCTCGACTTGCCAAATCTTAATGTGCTCTTGTCATAAATGATGTACCATTTCTCTTTTGTGTTTACCTTCTCACCTTAACGTGGCATCACTTCGATGGTCAATCTTATTTTTGAAAATTCCTCCCTACTGATTTAATCAATTTCTTTGCTTCTCCCAAGATGTGCTTTGAATTAGTGTCTTAGCTTATGGAATGAAAGACGCTCCATTTCCATCTGTTCAAGACAATGTTTGTGACTTGAAGGCTTACCATTGGTGTATAGGGATTGGGTGGCAAACGAAGTTTGCCCCTGGTTTGAAGGGCATGAAGTGGGATCAGTAGGCAAATGAGGTAAATGACCGAAGTTTGCCCCTAGTTTGGATGATGGTTTATTGGAGGTTTTGGGCAAACGAGGTAGGTGACCGAAGTTTGTCCCTAGTAAAAGTCAGGCAAACGAGGCGGGTAGCCAAAGTTTGCCCCTAGTGTGGAAGGTGATTTCTGGCTTGAGGCAAGGACCGTGACTTTAATCTCTCAAATGCTCATAACTTTTGCCTAGGCACCAGTGAGGTGACCTAGCAAGCTCATTTCTCTCTTTTGTTGTTGCTCACCTTGGATTTAGCTCTAATTTTTGCCTAGGCGTCCTTTCAGATTTTCGACCTAGCGAGCTATCCTTCTTTTTCTTTTTTTTTTGAAAGTCTGCCTACGTACCCCCAAGCGGGGATCAGGTCCAACGTAGTTCGAGCCATGGTCGGAAAGAAACGGGTTGATTTTTAGGTAGGTGGGGTGACCGAACCGTTGTGGTTACCTACGTATCCCCGAGCGAGAATCAGGTCGAGCGTAGTTCAAGGCAAGGCTTGAAATAAGGGGTTTGAGGTATGAGGGTTTTTCAAACCAATCGTCAAAGAAGTTCAAACTTGAGCCACTTGTGGTAGCTTTGAATAAAAGAATTCAGTTTCAATCTCCCTTTCTTTTCTTTTTCTTTTTCTTTTTCTTTTTGTTTTGTTTTGAGGATTGATCCTTTTCACTTTCGCCTAGCCAGTCAATTTTTCTTTTTAATGTAGTCGATTCTTGTGAGATCTTTCAATCGCAATCTTAGAATTCCAGAATGTGCATGTCAGCTCTTGGAATTTGTTTGTGGTAGTTTTGAGCCTTTTGAAACATGATCTAGGCGCATTCTAATGACGTACCTTGAAGCATACAATTTTCTCATTTGTTTCATCAAAATTTTCTTCAACCTTTTGACTGGCTAGGGTCAGATTTTGGAAATCAACACCTTTTTAGCTCTCACTTTTGCCTAGGTGCCCTTTCGGATTTCAACCTAGCGAGCTCTTTTTTGTTTTTTTTTTTTTTTTGTTTTTTTTTTGAACGTGGAGATGAAACTTACTGAAATGTTTGGCTACCATCAAGGACCAAGTCTGCACAGGTTCGCATGGCTATCAATTGGGTTGGGCCCAAGGCTTTGAAATGGTAGGAATGGTGGAAAGGGTGTTGGGCAAGCCCCAAGTCAGTTCCAAGCATGTCTTTTCAAGATTGAGGCAAGAGAATCTTTAAATTCTTAAAGTAAGGCTATTCAATTCTCGGCTCTTCATCGGTGTCAGCGCAAAATTGACTTTGACCTTTCAGGATTTTTTTGTTTGAGTAAAAAAAAATTTTTTTTTTTTAGCACAGTAATATCCATGGTAATTTGAAAAGTGACACTTCAGTTCAGCGATTCATGCATCTATGACTAGGCACATTAGATTAGGCAAAATGAGACTTCATTCCATCACTAGAGAAGGTTACAGACTCGTAACAACTTGATGACAGACGGACTCGACCACTTGAAATAGACAAAATACACAACAGACTCGACTGGACTTGACCCGGTCTCAAATGGAATGTCACAGTGACTCGCTTATTCTTTTCATTTCTTTTTTTTTTAAAGAGCATCTTCATTTGGTTTTCTAACAAGAGTCCAAACACCATCACTTCGCCAACACAGGTTCAACATTCATGGGCCTCAGCGAAGAGGATCATTCGAGCGGTTGGTCCAAGCCAAGATAGGAGATGGCATTAGGATGGGGTACATCCTCTATGAGATTTTGAATGTCATGGCGGAGGCGGATGCACTGATCGGTGGCATGGCCTAGATTTTGGTGGTAAGCACATTGTAGGCTCATGTTGTAGTGAGAGGGTATGGGATCCGGTAGTGGTTTGTGAGGGAGGAGTTGCAGGTGGCCCTTTTTGAGTAGGTGGTCTAAGGCTGTGGAGAGGGGAATATCAAGTCTGGAGAATTTACGAGGACCTTTAGGACGATTTGGTGGAATGGACTGGTATGGACGGAGAGAGTAGGCCATTGGTTGGTGGTTAGGTGCATGGATATCTGGGGAGTCTAGGGAGTAGTTGGGTTCCTTGGACTGGTGTTGGGGTTCATTATTTTTGAACTTTCCTTCTCTGATGGCATCCTTTATTCTGGTGAGCTTGTCAAGAGCTTCTTAATCCAAACTATGTATCCAAAGATCAGCTAATTTTCCAAACCATTCAGTACAAGGTGCTGGCCGGGAAGATAGCAGAATCGAGGGTGGTGGGTTAGCCAAATGCCGTATCATATCTGTCATTTCCGCAAGCTCGTCCCTGATCTTCTCAATAGCAGGTTCCATAGCGGTCATTCTAGCATCCACAATTATTCTGATTAGTTGATCATTCGGTGTACGAGTCCAAGCAGAGTGAATGCGGACTTCTGGTCTCATTTTCTCAAGAAATCCTAGGACCTGGATGAGGTGATCCGAAAGCTGAGTCATAGTGGTTCTCATCTTGGCGACTCAAGTTTCCAAGCTTTTGTGATCCATAGGTTTGTTTCCGGGAGGGCTGTTAATCCCAAGAAGAAAATGTAGCAGGACGACGTTTGGGACCTGTGATGTCTTACAAATTGAAATGACAAGGATCAGACTCGGAGGATGAAGATCAATGATCATGTGATGTTGGACTTATGAGATATATGTGTGTGCAAACTGACATAAACTGTGTATGTATATGAGACAAGCATGCGGATGCAAGCCCTAATCTATATGATGCTCCTATTTTTAACATATAGCAGCTAAACAAATAAGGTCCTAGGCATACAGAGTGTGCTAACCTTACTTTCCAGTGTGATCACCAAGGGACAACAGGGATTTTCGGGATACAGAGTTTCTGGGAGAAATAGGGATTTGGAAGATTCGGAGAAATTTCTAGAAGTCATTTGAGTTTCTAGGAGAAATAGGAATTTCTGGTTGATTTGGACTGAGCTTCTAGGAGAAACTGGTTTTTTGGGCATTTCTGAGAAATGTGGATAGAGTTTCTAGGAGAAACAAGTATATCTGAGCATTTCTAGGTGATTTGGGTAGAGATGCTGGGATTTTTGGAGAATCCGAGAGATTTGGGCAGAGCTTCTGGGAAAACAGGTACTTTGGGTATTTTTAAGAAATTTGGATAGAGTTTTTGGGAGAAACTAGTATATCTAGGAAGATAGGACAAAGTTTCTTGGAGGAATTGGCATATCTGGGAGATTTAGACAGAGTTTCTGGGAGAACAGGTATAACTGGGTAAGTCGGACAGAGTTTCTGGGAGAAATAAGTATATCAGAGTTTCTAAGAAAAATTGAGGTTTCTGGGTATTCTGGAGGAGAAATAGGGATTTCTAGGAAATCTTGGTGATTCGGACAGAGTTTCTAGGAGAAACAGGGATATCCTGATGAGTTGGGTAGAGTTTCTGGAAGAAATAGGGATATACGACGGGAATAGGTGATGATGGTGATCATACTGTCTAGCAAGTTTTCATACTCCTATGTCTCAAGACCAACAAACAAGGTTTGCGGTGTATATCTTTGTGAGTATGGAGCAGACATCCTTATCATGGTGCCTAGGCAAGTCAACTCAATGTGATCACATGTGAGTGATTGCCTTGGGAATCATAAGAAAGAGGTTCTGTTCTATGCCACATAAGCGTCTACACTGCGCAGGTAATCCCGCCAGGGCATATAGCAGTTATATCACATTGTCCTATCTAAAAAGATAAATGAACAGTCCTATGAAAGGTTCTACAGGAATCTATATGCAAAGGCTGGGTTTAGTCAAAGAGGGTCCGTTGACGAGAGTTCCAATATACCGTCGGGGAGATAGTACGGAGGTTTTTACTCTTTTTGATATACCTTGGAAGGTACAGTATCAACGGTGACTTGTGCCCTGGCACAGCAAGACCTGAACAATGTCTGCACCGCGTTTCAGACACAGTCGAAGGGGAAATGCAGAAGTGCAATGCGGTGAACCAGACACAGTAGAAAGATGATTTTAAGGATGCTTCTTATGAGTCAAACCTCTGTATTATTTTGTTTTAAAAAATAAAAATCCCCAGCAGAGTCGCCAGATTGTGGACACCGGGCTTCCACCGCTTCGTTTTGTTTGTCGAAACTTGTTTGATTTTTGAATCAAGGAAAGAGAAAAGGTCTGTTGAAAACAGATACAGAGTCGCCACTTGGTCTTTAAGGAACCAAGAAACCTAATTTTGACTCACCCAAATGGATAAAGGGCACCGGCCCTTCATAACCAAAGAACTTGGTTCGGAGTTTTGGTACGAGAGAGGAAGGAGCCTTTGTCGCGACTAAAACACCCTCAACTCGCCCCGTCTTTCGACGGGCCTCAATTAGCATCCAAATAATCATCTTATACTATGTATGGTTCGACAATTAATACTATGATAGTATATTACATCACATAAGAAAATTGAAATGGAAGATCAAAAGATAAAATATCATTCATAAGATCTAAGTCAAATATCATGCAATGTAAAGTGAAAGATCACACAAATAAACCTAGGAAAAATCGTCTAATCATGTATCAAATAATCAAGACTTCCTAACCTAAAGGAGGGGCATGAATTGTTCTTGAAACAAATAAATAAAGAAATCAAAATATGCTTAGCAAGCTAACATGATGCATGTTATTCTTTGAGAAAAGAAGATCTCTCAATCCCCGGGACGGATGAGAAAAGGATGATTAGATCGAGGAGAGTATGAACGTCTGATCATGATCATTCCTTATAATCTTCTTAGATTAGGAGTTACAAAAAACCCAAATCCTTGCATGGATGCAATGTATGTATCTAGAATGTGCCAAGATTGTAGTGTGCTTTGTGTTCATGTATTCCTAGAATGACTTAGAAGTCTAAAATGTGTATGAATGGATGAATGAAATTAACATGGGATATGTACAAATGTAGTATGAACTACTTCCTAGGACATGAGCTAATTTAGAATACATATAAGCATCAAATCAAAGAATAGAAGTTAAATTGTGCTTGCTGTGAATAGTGGACAGAACAGTAGCATGATCTTGGGAAAATTGAAAAGAGGGGCTAGGAATGCTTTCAATGCATGATTTTTTATGGAGATGTTCCTTATTGTGTCTAGAATACAACCCAAAAGGAAATCTTTAATAACTATCACATATTGAGAGAAATCATATAAACAACAGAGGTCACTCAGAAACAGAGTCCGTACTGTCGACTGAAATGTAGAAAAATCTTAGAAAATGAAAACGAATGATCTAGGGGCCCATTTTATACAGAAAGTTCCCTAAGACATTGAAGTGTAAGATAAAAATAAGTTGGGACCACCCCTTTGGGAAAATATTTCTGAAAAAGAAGTTGGAAGTTAGCCAAGCTGCTGTGACAGCAGAGGCAGAATGTTTGGAAGGAATGTTTGGGTCCAAATGGACCATTTTCAAGTACTTCCAAGTCAAACCAAAAATCATGGGTGTTCTTCAATGAGTTAGGAAGACTTTCCAAGTGGCCTTGCATCTATATGTTGAGTATTGACTTCTAGAGAAATCTTTGAACTCAGCTCACTCACTGTTTTAACTCACTGTTTTGAAGATTTTTGGGAAAATAAGATTTTCTTTCTTGAAATCAAAATGAGAGGGATTGAGGGGGGTTTTGAAATAGAGGTTTTGAAAGTGCATTTTTAAAACTCAATAAAGATTTTAACCACTCAAAATGTCAACATTCAACTCATCATCAAGAACCTCCAAGATTGTTGGAGAAACTTATTTTATTTTTGAACATAACTTCAATACATTCCAAGAATACCTTGGAAGTATTGAGGTTATGATCATCATCTATCAAATATGTTTTTTAGGTCAAGAGCTACTATCCATAAGGATTCACTCACCCCAAACTTCATGTCATCACTTAGATGATGATGAACTAGTAAGTAAATAAATAAAATAAAAAGAAATGGGATAAGAAGAGATGAACAATAAATAAACAAGCAAGTAGATGATAATCAATAGATGATATTCATGAAGCATAAGACTTGTAGATGGGTGTTTCACTCATATGTAATGACACTAGACATGGAAGAAGCTTCCACTCTCTTGAATGCTCACTAAAATGGTGGTTGGGAGTATTGAATGTTGAAATAAATGGGAGTAATGAAGTAAAAACAAAGTTTAGAACTCACTTTTGTTTTGGAAAATCAAAGAAGGAAGCTTCTTTCACTCTATTCTAACCTTATCTCTACAATTTTTCTCCCAAACTTTTTTAAAGCTTACCTTTGACTCCTCCAAAATGAAGAGTAATGGGGTGCTTATATAGGCCAACTTGGGGTGGTTTTGGGATTTAGAAAGTATTCCCATTGGCTCCAAACATCTGAAATCATAAAACTATGTCGTTTTGGCTTCTAATTAATCAAAATGGGGCCACAAAAATTATTACAAAAATACACTGTTCTGGGGGGGAGTGCCGCGGCGGCAGTGGGCCAGTGCCGCGGTGGCAGTGCTCCTCCCTCCGTCCAGATAATGCTATTTAGGCCCCCTGAAGTTCCGGTATTCACAAAAAGGCCCTATTGCGTCCGTAATTCACAGAAAATGCATACGAACTCCAAATTGAGGTTATGATATACCGTTGGAAAGGTAATGGAGTCTATTTTACATAAAAAATAGTTCGGGGATAGGTCACTTTGAAAAGTTTTGCGGTATTCGCGATAAAAGCCGATTTGATCGCCTTTTTTGCCTTTGGAAATTCATAATAAATTCATTTTAAATCCAAAAATTATGTGCGATATACCGTTGGAAAGCTATTGACCTCTAGTATCCATGAAAAATGTTTGAAAATTGTTTTGGTTCCCTGGTTCCAAAGTCAAATTCTGGTCAAACTGGTCAAACCTGGGATTCCTGGGAAGTTCTGGAGACCTCCGGGAGTTCCCGGGAGCTGATGTTTTCGCTCGATTCTCTTTTAAAACTCATTTTAATACTTTTCTCACGATTCCGGTAAATTCGGACAATTTCGGTCAAACTTGGTCAAACTCGGTCAAACTTGGTCAAACCTGGTCAAACCTGGTCAAACCTTGGTCAGACCTGTCAACGGTGACTTTCGGGGAACTTCCGGGACTTCCGGAGGTCTCTAGGAGCTGACGATTTCTTTTGATTTTACTTAAAAACTCATTTTATCATTTTTTTCTTACGACATAGCATGTTTTCAGAACTTCAGGACCAAATCTGGGAGTTTTTTGGGCTTTCAGGGGCATTTTGGTCAATCTGAGCATTCTGAGAGATAGAGCTGACTTCCAGGAATCCTTTTGAGTCTTTTACGATCATTGTGAACCACCAAGCTATGGGTCTCCTAAATCTGATAGCCGACAAAATGGGGTGTCTACAGGGACGAAGAGGACCTACAAGATGTGGTGCCCGAACGCCACATTGCGGTCTTCACTTTTGTCGATGACTTCCTTGTCATTGTGGCAGTTCCTTACATCTATGTGCACCTGAGCTATTTGCTGTTCCGACTCCAGTGCCCGTTAGCTGCTACTGCACATGGGTGTCTCATGCCAATAGTGAGGTTAATTCGTTGTCACTTGTCTTTCTCTTGTTTTCTTTATTTAGTTATTTCTTTCTGTTGTCATTTCCTTTAAGTCTTATTTAATTCCTTTTCTTTTTGTTATTTTCATTTGCTTTTTCCTTTGTCAGGATTGTCACTATGCATCCACCGGTACCACCGTTCTTCCTGCCACATCAACTTTTTCATGACTTTGGACCATACATAAGGTCCCCAGACACTCCACCGCAAGAGGAAAGTCCGTTGCACAATTCCACTCTGTTATCCGTGTCTCCAATGGGATCACCTCTTGCATGGGCTATCAATTCTTTAGAGAGTTTAGACTTGGTCGATGATGTCCTGGCTGCTTTCCAACTGTTCTGGGAAAGGGAATCATCCTGTTTGGACTCCACATACGAAGATTCAGCGGGGAATGAAGCAATGGTGGAAGAAGGAATCTTCTTGCTAGATGATTAGTGTCCCACTTCAATTGTGCTTCGTCTTTTCATTAGTATTTTTGCAATTGAAGTGTAATCCTAGACAAAAATATTATTAGTTCTAGTTTTATTTTCGTTTTCTTTAGTAAATAAGGCCTTAAACACCAGTGGGGGCAATAATTTTGCAATATGGATGCTATTATAAAGTTTTATTTAAATAAAAATTGCAATAATCTATTATGAGGATGAGTTTTTGGCTTACATGTCCTATCACAGTTTTGTTTATCATTTTCACTGTATGTCCAGAATAACTTAAATGAGTGGGGGTACTTAATTCTTCCATTCTGTGAAGTTTTGGAAAATCTAGGTTCGATCGATCGAAAGTTTTTCAATCGATCGAACGTTTCACTTTCTCGAGTGCTTGAAACATCTCAATTGATCGAATGTTCGATCGCTCGAACGCATCTCGATCGATCGAGACTTGTATTTAAACGAGGCGTCTAGCGTACACTTCATCAGTTCTCTTCATCTCTCTCTCCCTTTGAGCGCTCGGTGACAGCGGCATTTTGGGGCGATTCTCATCAACCCCCTACTACCACACCATTTTTGGGAAGCCCGGGTCCCTTCACTCGTCCTATTCGTCATCATCAACTCCTCCCCCGGCCACTTATTCCGAGGTAAGGCCACTAGCACCCCCCTCTTTCCATTTTTGTTTGAATATAATGGGGGTGTCCCAATTGGTCATTTGACTATTTATCTCTTAGTTTAGCACCTTATTTCTTGGAGTTCTTTTCTTTTTCGTTCGTGTTCTTGTCATTGCCGCATCTCTGTGCTCGATCGATCGAGAGGGTTCGAGCGATCGAAGTTGTGCCTTGTTCGATCGATCGATCAAAGTTCGATCGCTCAAACTCTGGCAATTTCTTTGTTTTCTTTTTAATTCCTGTTTTTAATTGTCGTTTTCTTTTCTTTTCCATTTCAGGATCTTCACAATGAACCCTGTTACAGGGTATCACAGGGAGAAGCCCTTTGACCTCGCCATTCCTGACCCGATCCCATATCACAGCTTCTGGCACACCCCCGACTGCCAGTGGTTCACCCGCTATTTTCAATCCCGGAAGGTCATGATTGAGCGACCACTCGAGATGGCATGGCTCACTACTCCCTGGTATCTCGGCCACCTCCGAGCCATGCCACACTGGTACGATTTGCTCTCTCAGGCGAAGAGAGTGAATCTGTCATGGATTCGCGCGGCTTGTGCTATGATGATCCGAGATCCTGATGCTGCATTCACACTTCGATCATTCTTTCGTGGCCAGGAGATTGTGTTCAGTCCAGCCACTGTCTCAGCTGCGCTAGGAGTCCCGGAGGTGCCCGATTATGTATGCCCGCACCGTGCTGACACGCCAGTACTCCCACCGATTGCAGTCATTCGAGAGCTCACCGGGGGTGCATAACTGAGTTGGGATGGTATATCCCTTATTGCTGACGTGTATCTGTCTGATAATTATCATATGCTCCACCTGGCCCTAAGCAATTGCTTATTGGTGACCTCCTACCGGGAGAAGATTGCACCCTGGTATGCACACGTGTTATATGCCATAGGGATGGGGTTACCAGTCTGTTTGTCGCGCCTATATATTGATTTCATGAGGCATCCCACTCGCTACATTGCTGCCAACAAGCACCTGAAAGGTGCTTGGGCTATTCACAGGGTGATCGAGCAGGCTGGCGTCGTTCCCTTACCTGATGATGCGTACTCTCAGGCTCGCAGTCGGTTTGGCGAGACAGCTTCTCGCCGATCGGATGCACAAAAGAGGAAAAGGAAGGGTAAAGGAAAAGGGAAGGTTGGTCAGAAGAGGAGGAGAGCTGATGGCACTGATACTGAGGGTGCAGCTTCAAGGACGCCGACAGAGGCTGAGGAGCTTGATTCTGATGATGAGGTTGATCCTCTGGTGGAGGTTGCATAGTTTGAGCTGAGACAGCGATCTCAGGCTTAAACTCAGGCCCAGGGAGAGTCTTCGTCATCCGTGTCTCTCCCGACTATTAATGAGTTATTATTGGAGGAGAGAGAGGCTCGGATCAGACTCGAGGGCCGGGTGGACCACATGACGACATTGCTCGAGGCCATTGTTATTCAGTTGGGGGTTGACCAGTCATTACGTACTCCCCCATCTACCACTACTCCCCCTACTGCACATACTATCGCCGATTCATCCACAGTTGATCCCCCACCGCCACCTGCTGATCCTGCTGCACCATCGTCCTCAGCGGCACCACCTTCTGCGGAGCCCCCACTTCCACCACCTCCAGTCATGACTGCGAGTGACCCGGCAACGGCTAGTACTGTTGCTGAGGGTGGAGTTGCGGATACCCCCGATGCGCCGATAGAGATATTATCAGATGTCACGGATGATGTTTAGATTTTGATGTTGGGAGTGTTTGGAGAGTTTTGTTGTATTTTCATTTCCTTTGTTTATATCTCTCTGCTCTCTTCTTTTGTCTTTTGGATGTTAGTACTGTGGTACTGTAATACCCCGTATTTTCAATAAATATTTAATGCAGAGAGATTCTATATACTTCATTTGACCATTCATGAAATTCAATATTCGATCGATCGAAGCTAGTTCGAGCGATCGAGACCCTTCAGTTCAAGCGATCGAACCCTTTTCGAGCGATCGAAAACCCTACCGACATAAATTAAATACGTGGTCCCCACTTCAATCGATCAAACCCTTTTTCAATCGATCTAACTGACCGATCTGAGTTCGATCGATCGAGCATCCTTCGATCGATCGAGAATAGAAATATCAGAATACCAGTTTTGCGCAAATGCTGCCACCTGCACCCCATCCTCTCCTATATATACACTGCATTCGTGTGTGTGGTGTGTTTGCTGAACCTTGTGAGAAGAGAGAGTTGAGAGTGTGTGCTTGTGTGTTGGTATACATATATATACACATACCTCCATATATCTATATATATACACACACATATCTATATATATATATACTCAGCAGAGAAGAAGAAGAGAAGAAGAAGAAGAAGGAGAGAAAGAAAGAAGGAGACAGAGAGAGACAGAGACAAGACAGAAGAGAGAGAGAGTGGCCGCCATTAAAGCTTCGGAGCTAAAGCTTACCCAAACGCACCTTAACGACTTTCAGTGAGTTCCAAACTCACTCGGTAACTTAGTTATGATGTTTTACATATTCTGGGCGTATTAATTATAACCCAAACACCCCCTAACATATTCTGCACGTTCACTGGCAGAATCTGGGGAAGACGAAGTTCGACCGATCGAACTGAGTTCAATCGATCGAACATCACTAAGTCTCAATCGATCGAAATGACTTCAATCGATCGAGATCACCTTCACTTCGATCGATCGAGAAGACTTCAATCGATCGAACAGCACTTTCTTCGAGCGATCGAGATGACCTCAATCGATCGAACCTAGCAGAACATGAATGTATTCCTTTCAGTTTATAATTCATAATGCGTAGTTGTTTAATTGTTGTTTCATGTTCCTATTATGCGATATTATGGATAACGGAGGTAATGGGATACGATAATGAGATTGAGATAACATGGTGAGTAACGTAATCGGGTTCGGAACGCTAGTAATAGTACGACGCGATAACGTAGTAAAGTTTGAGATGATAATACTGGGTAGTATTGGATAAGTGAGGAATGAGTCAGTAAGAGGAATTGTATGTTTAAGGTTGTGTGAGTCGAGCTGATGATTCGCTCAGGTTGAATCCGATAAGTGTATGTCAAGGATTTGATCAGGATCGTGAGAATTATGGGTGCACAGTACTCGCAAGAGTTCTTAAAAGCGGTGAACAGTAAGAGTTCTTAAAAGCGGTGAACAAGAGTAGATGTGGCACGCCCATGATTTGAATTACCAGAGCTGTGTATGTATCGTACTCGCAAGCGTTCTTAAAAGCGGTGAACAGTAAGAGTTCTTAAAAGCGGTGAACAAGAGTATGGGTATATCCATGGACCAGTCGTTATATAAGAACGATGTATGGGTGCTCGCAAGAGTTCTTAAAAGCGGTATAGCGGTGAACAAGAGCACTGATATGTTGTGCTGATATAATCAGTTCGAGATAGTCAGTTGGGTATTGTGGAATCAGTCTTAGAATGGGAGTCGATAATAATCGATTAATGATATGTCTGAATAAACGAGTGAGGAATATAATTAGTATCACTGTCATACATTGTTCATAATGGTAATTATGTCATTTCTATGAGACTGTGTTAGTTAGTGCTCACTCAGCTTTCAACAAGCTGACGGCCTTTATTGCCTGGACATTCCCCGTCCAGACTACCCTGTCCTTTACAATGCAGATGACGGAACTCATGGCGATAACGATTACCCTGAAGGGAGTTACGTAGAGAATGGCCCCACTGATGCCAGTTATGCTGACGCCTATCTGTACGCTAGCTGAAGACCTGAAGATAGATAGTAGTTATATTACTACTTTTCTTTTTACTGTTGTACTTTGTAGTTAACGGGTACTTGGGCATATGTTGTCTCCAGACCTGTTGTGATCCTGTGGACCGTACTCTGATGTTTGTAATAGATAGAACCGTGTTTATATTTCAGTTGTTTTACTGTTCCTGTTTGGACTAGTACTGTGTGGTGTGGATTATCGGTGACTTTCACTTGTCATTCCCTATGGACCCATAAAGGAAATTTATTTTTCTCTATTTATGCTACTCCGGGGCGTGACAGGGTTTTTGGTATCAGAGCGCCTGGTTATATTACGGTTAGGTTCTGATATTGTCGTTCACTGATGGATTCCACACCATCTGGTTCTAGTATTTAAGATTTTCTTGAGATGAGATATGAGTATAAGATAAGTTCGTCTTTCTGACGATAGATAGTTTTCCTTTGCAGGATAGCATGGATCCAGAGTTTCATCAGTTTGTTACCGATGCTTATGGAGGACACGTGATCCATGGGGATACCGTGGAGCCAGCTGACCCAGAGTTTTATCGAGAGCGTGTGTGCCAGATAGCTAGTAGACATTTGGAGGAGGACATGTGGAGAGCACTTTATGTGACAGAGAGGACTCACCCGACGCAGATGCGTATGGATGCTTACCATACTGCGAGGATTGGTAGAGATATTTGCCAGGAGATATTACGGTTAGTTCAGAGTAAGCCCGAGATGGATGAGATTGAGTTGAGAGCTATTGTAGCCGGTCCACCAGAGCCTGTAGTTGCACCAGTGCCAGCAACACCACCACCATCGCCGGTACCCGATGTACCAGTTCCAGAGCCTGAGCCGATCCAGGAGGATGAGGACCTTGAGCATGCCGATGAGGACATGGACGAGGACGGAGAGGAGGAACCGATAGACGACGAGGACCCAGTAGAGGATGAGCATGCAGACGATGCAGATGATGATGAGCCTGAGGATGACCCCGAGGAGCCAGAGTTCGAGCCAGAGGATCCAGTACCGGACCCAGAGGCTGTTGAGGCAGACATAGTAGTAGATGAGGATGCGCCCGATGAGGAGGTAGTTGTGCCGGAGGCACCAGTTGTGCTTCAGATACCCGCTGGACCCATTATGCATATGGCAGCTATGGCCGATATGGCAGTAGGATGGATAGCTCAGATGGTCGCACAACCAGCAGATTTTATTATGGGAGAGGCAGCCATAGCGGGAGCTCTTGATATAGCAGATGGATTCGCCGCAGTAGCAGTCGATGTCGCCAACCAGGCAATAGCAGACGGTATAGAGGATGATGATGCAGAGATAGTAGAGGATTGGGATATAGGAGTTGTAGTCGGAGATCTTGCTGCTCCAGTTGAGGATGACCCACTCGAGGAGATGGAGATGGATTCAGAGGACGAGGCACCACCAGCAGGATCAGACGTTGACGACTTTTGAGTCAGGACCTGCAGGGCTTAGTTTTTGATTTTATCAGGACATGTTGTCCACTAGATTTTTGGGAGCTTGAGAGATAGCTATTTGACCATAGCTTTGTATAGACAGTAGTAGTTGACCTTAGTACTGTTTTAGCCTTGTCCCACGTGGTACATGGTATGGTTACTGTGTACTCCATGGTACATCTTTTGATATCTATATATATACGAGCAGTACTTTTGATATTGATTGTTGGATGTTTGATGTATTGTTTTGTAGAACTGTTAGCTCTTGTTACTTCGCGTTCTATCTTGGTTTCGTTTCTACGAGAAGACTTTCAGCTGATCAATATGTCTCTTGTAGGCAATACTCGTTATCATCATGGTAGGACCCTTGAGAAATCACCAAGCACGTAATGGAGCACCTATTCCAGAAGGGATGGATCCGACGGGAATTTTCGAAGCTTTCATGCAGAGGATGGAGCATGTGGGGGATACTTATAATCATTCCACCCACCAGAGACCTTTTGCACCCCCGCCACCGAGACAGACTGGAGATAAGTTGTTAGCAAATTTTCGTGGGTTACGTCCAGAAAAGTTCGATGGACTAACAGAACCATGGAAAGCGGAACAATGGATAAGAGAAATGGAGTTGATATTTGAAGCATTGGAATGCAGCGAACAAGAGAAGCGTCGCCTTGCTACTTTTCAGCTCACTTATGCCGCCGCAGATTGGTGGGAAGCCGAGCGAGCCACTATTGGGATCGATGCTGCTAAAGCTATGCCATGGGAGACATTCAAAGGACGATTTTTGGAGAAGTATTTCCCAGAGGATGAGAGAGATCAACAGGAAAGGAACTTTCTCAATTTGGTACAAGGAGGATGGAATGTCAGGGAATATACAACACAGTTTGAGCGTCTATCCAGATTTGCTCAGCATATGATAGACACGCCACAGAAGAAGGTGAAGAGATTTCACCAAGGATTGAATCCCCACCTCAGACATATGATGGTTGGTCATCTGAATCAATCATTCGAAGAGATTGTCAGATTTGCTGCAGGATTAGAGAAGGATGCTTATCCAGCACAACAACCACAGATGAATCGATCACAGTCATCTAGAAGTTTTCAACAGAGGAATTTCCATAACTTGCCACCAAGGAATACTCAAGGTTGGAGACCTCAGAGTAATTTCCAAGGGAGTAAGAGAACCTGGGAAGGAACCAGAAAGCCACAACAGGGCTATACTCGACCCCAGCAATATCGCCAGCAAGGATCACAGCCGCAGGCACTACTGACAGCACCGCCAAGCAATAGTGGAGGATGTTTTAATTGCGGAAAGCCAGGGCACGTTGCCAGATTCTGTACAGCCCCTAGAGTTAACCGCAGAATGGATATTGTCTGTCGGAATTGCAACAAGCCGGGACATCTAAGTAAGGATTGTCGTGCACCACAAGGAGGATACTACGGAGCATCGATTCAAGGGATACAAGGACCTCCAGATCAGACAAGGATGAATGCTATCATTCCAGGAGAAGCAGGCTTTAACGCTGATGAGCAGCAACATTTGGAAGGTACGCTTGTACTCTTTCATAGTCCAGTTAAAGCTTTATTTGATACTGGAGCCGCACGTTCATTTATTGCTGTTAAGATTGTGCGTCAATTGGGATTAGAACCCCAGACACTTGAGTCAACACTGAATGCTGTGTCACCTTTGGGAGTGACTGTTAAGTTGAGTAAAGTGTGTAAAGATTGCCCATTGACTTTGGGAGATAGGAATCTTCCTGCAGACTTGGTAGTTCTGTCAATGTCCGAGTTCGACATTATCCTAGGAATGGATTGGTTGACTAAGTATAGTGCCAATTTGGATTGCCCTACTAAGACGATTGTATTTCCGAGACAAGGAAGGCCGACGATTAGATTTCAGTGTCAGCCGACGAGCGATATGTTTCTTACGAGTAGTTTGGCTACGATTGGGAGTACAAGTACAGAACTCACGATGGATCAGATTACTATTGTACAAGATTTTCAGGATGTATTTCAGGATATTAAAGGACTTCCACCGAAAAGAGAAATAGACTTCTGTGTGGAATTAGTACCTGGTACATTGCCTATTTCTAAGACTCCGTATAGGATGGCACCAACTGAGATGTTAGAACTGAAGAAGCAAGTTCAAGAGCTTGAAGACTTAGGTTTCGTTCGCCCGAGTACGTCACCTTGGGGAGCACCAGTTCTGTTTGTAAAGAAGAAGGACGGAACACTTCGACTCTGTATAGACTACAGGGAGTTGAACAAGGTTACGATCAAGAATAGATATCCACTACCTCGGATAGATGACCTATTCGACCAGTTACAAGGATCGAGAATCTTTTCCAAGATTGATTTACGTTCAGGATACCACCAATTGTTAGTTCGACCAGAGGATGTATCGAAGACTGCATTCAGGACAAGATACGGGCATTACGAGTTTCTAGTTATGCCTTTTGGATTGACGAATGCGCCAGCAGTATTTATGGATTTAATGAATAGAGTATTCAGACCATATCTGGATCAATTCATTATAGTGTTCATCGATGATATACTGATCTACTCAAAGACAGAAGAGGATCACAAGGAGCATTTACAGATTGCCTTGCAGACACTTCGAGATAGCAAGTTGTATGCAAAATACAGCAAGTGTGAGTTTTGGCTACGGGAAGTCAAATTCTTGGGACATGTTATATCTCAGGACGGTATTTCTGTGGACTCATCTAAGATTGATGCAGTCTTAAGCTGGAATAGACCGACCAATGCGACAGAGGTCAGAAGTTTTCTTGGATTAGCAGGATATTACAGAAGATTCGTAGAAGGATTTTCCAAGTTAGCAGGACCACTGACGAATTTAACAAGGAAGGAGACGAAGTATGAATGGACGGACAAGCATGAGGATGCATTTCAGGAGTTAAAAGAGAAATTGACTTCTGCATCGGTACTTGCGATACCTAAGAGTGGAGAAAGATATGTGATCTACAGTGACGCATCGCACCAGGGATTGGGTTGTGTACTGATGCAAGACGGGAATGTTATCGCATATGGATCAAGACAATTGAAGGTACACGAGAAGAATTATCCGACGCATGATCTGGAATTGGCAGCAATAGTGTTTGCCTTAAAGATTTGGAGACACTATCTCTATGGAGAAAAGTTCGATCTGTTTTCCGATCATAAGAGCCTGAAGTATTTGTTCTCTCAAAAGGAGTTGAACATGCGACAACGAAGATGGATGGAGTTACTCAAGGACTATGACTTTTCATTGCAATACCATCCAGGTAAAGCAAATGTCGTAGCAGATGCTTTGAGCCGTAAACCTCGATTAGTGATCGCTGTATTGCTAATTCGAGAATGGAAAGCATTGGAAGTTTTAGCCGAATTCAAGTTTCAGCCAGTGGAACCAATGGAAAGACGACATTTTGGATGTCTGATGGTACAACCAACTTTGATCAGCCGTATCATAGAAGCTCAACAGACAGCAGAGGATTTGAAGTTATGGTTCACCAAGATGACAGCAAAAGAACCTGAGATCTGGAGTGTTAGTACAGATGGAGCTTTACGATGTAAAGGTAGACTCTGTGTACCTGACAAAGAAAATCTCCGGAAGGACATATTGGATGAAGCTCATAAATCACGGATGACGATTCATCCTGGAGGTACAAAGATGTACAAGGACTTGAAGAGAAATTTTTGGTGGGAAGGAATGAAGCGAGAAGTGGCTGAATATGTTTCTCAGTGTCTTACTTGTAAACAAGTAAAGGCAGAACATCAGAAACCACCTGGACTTCTACAGCCGTTACCAATTCCTCAATGGAAATGGGAACACATCACCATGGATTTTGTGGTGGGATTGCCAAAGTCACAGCAGAATCATGACGCTATTTGGGTAATTGTGGATCGACTTACAAAGACGGCACATTTTATTGCCTACAGTGTGACGTATCCAGTGGAACGATTGAGCCGGATGTATCTACAGCACGTAGTACGGTTACACGGGGTACCTGTTTCTATCGTATCAGATCGAGATTCGCGCTTTACTGCAGAATTTTGGAAGAGTCTCCAGACAGCGATGGGAACAACATTGAACTTGAGTTCAGCTTTTCATCCACAGACCGATGGACAGACGGAGAGAGTTAATCAAGTAATGGAAGACATGTTACGTGCTTGTGTTATTGATTTTGAGAATTCTTGGGAGACACACTTACCTTTGATAGAATTCGCTTACAACAACAGTTATCATTCGAGTATAGGAATGGCGCCGTTTGAAGCTTTGTACGGAAGACCTTGCCGATCACCGTTATGTTGGACTGAAGTCGGAGATACTCAACTTCTTGGGCCAGAAATGATACGAGAGACTAGTGAGAAGATTCAGATTGTACATGAGAAGATGAAGACAGCTCAGACCCGACACAAAAGTTATGCTGACAAGCGACGCAAAGACTTAGAGTTTGCCGTTGGAGATCATGTGCTACTCAAAGTTTCGCCTGTTCGAGGCATCGTCAGATTTGGTCAGAAGAAAGGCAAATTATCGCCACGATTCATCGGACCGTTCGAGATTCTAGAGCGTGTTGGAAAAGTTGCTTATCGTCTTGCGCTGCCACCGAAGATGTCAGGAGTGCACAACGTTTTCCACATCAGTATGCTGAGGAAATGTATTCATAACCCAGCGCATGAAATCAACTTCGAGGATATTGAAGTCAACGACAATGTTACGTTCAACGAAGGACCAGTTCGCATTTTAGATCATGGAGTCAAGAAGCTCAGGAATAAGGAGATTCCATTAGTCAAGATTCAGTGGAAGCATCATGATGAAGGAGAAGCTTCATGGGAACTAGAGTCAGAGATGCGTGAGAAGTTTCCGTTTTTGTTTAACCTTGTATGTTTCTGATTTCGAGGACGAAATCTTTTGTTGGGTGGTGGATGATGTAATACCCCGTATTTTCAATAAATATTTAATGCAGAGAGATTCTATATACTTCATTTGACCATTCATGAAATTCAATATTCGATCGATCGAAGCTAGTTCGAGCGATCGAGACCCTTCAGTTCAAGCGATCGAACCCTTTTCGAGCGATCGAAAACCCTACCGACATAAATTAAATACGTGGTCCCCACTTCAATCGATCAAACCCTTTTTCAATCGATCTAACTGACCGATCTGAGTTCGATCGATCGAGCATCCTTCGATCGATCGAGAATAGAAATATCAGAATACCAGTTTTGCGCAAATGCTGCCACCTGCACCCCATCCTCTCCTATATATACACTGCATTCGTGTGTGTGGTGTGTTTGCTGAACCTTGTGAGAAGAGAGAGTTGAGAGTGTGTGCTTGTGTGTTGGTATACATATATATACACATACCTCCATATATCTATATATATACACACACATATCTATATATATATATACTCAGCAGAGAAGAAGAAGAGAAGAAGAAGAAGAAGGAGAGAAAGAAAGAAGGAGACAGAGAGAGACAGAGACAAGACAGAAGAGAGAGAGAGTGGCCGCCATTAAAGCTTCGGAGCTAAAGCTTACCCAAACGCACCTTAACGACTTTCAGTGAGTTCCAAACTCACTCGGTAACTTAGTTATGATGTTTTACATATTCTGGGCGTATTAATTATAACCCAAACACCCCCTAACATATTCTGCACGTTCACTGGCAGAATCTGGGGAAGACGAAGTTCGACCGATCGAACTGAGTTCAATCGATCGAACATCACTAAGTCTCAATCGATCGAAATGACTTCAATCGATCGAGATCACCTTCACTTCGATCGATCGAGAAGACTTCAATCGATCGAACAGCACTTTCTTCGAGCGATCGAGATGACCTCAATCGATCGAACCTAGCAGAACATGAATGTATTCCTTTCAGTTTATAATTCATAATGCGTAGTTGTTTAATTGTTGTTTCATGTTCCTATTATGCGATATTATGGATAACGGAGGTAATGGGATACGATAATGAGATTGAGATAACATGGTGAGTAACGTAATCGGGTTCGGAACGCTAGTAATAGTACGACGCGATAACGTAGTAAAGTTTGAGATGATAATACTGGGTAGTATTGGATAAGTGAGGAATGAGTCAGTAAGAGGAATTGTATGTTTAAGGTTGTGTGAGTCGAGCTGATGATTCGCTCAGGTTGAATCCGATAAGTGTATGTCAAGGATTTGATCAGGATCGTGAGAATTATGGGTGCACAGTACTCGCAAGAGTTCTTAAAAGCGGTGAACAGTAAGAGTTCTTAAAAGCGGTGAACAAGAGTAGATGTGGCACGCCCATGATTTGAATTACCAGAGCTGTGTATGTATCGTACTCGCAAGCGTTCTTAAAAGCGGTGAACAGTAAGAGTTCTTAAAAGCGGTGAACAAGAGTATGGGTATATCCATGGACCAGTCGTTATATAAGAACGATGTATGGGTGCTCGCAAGAGTTCTTAAAAGCGGTATAGCGGTGAACAAGAGCACTGATATGTTGTGCTGATATAATCAGTTCGAGATAGTCAGTTGGGTATTGTGGAATCAGTCTTAGAATGGGAGTCGATAATAATCGATTAATGATATGTCTGAATAAACGAGTGAGGAATATAATTAGTATCACTGTCATACATTGTTCATAATGGTAATTATGTCATTTCTATGAGACTGTGTTAGTTAGTGCTCACTCAGCTTTCAACAAGCTGACGGCCTTTATTGCCTGGACATTCCCCGTCCAGACTACCCTGTCCTTTACAATGCAGATGACGGAACTCATGGCGATAACGATTACCCTGAAGGGAGTTACGTAGAGAATGGCCCCACTGATGCCAGTTATGCTGACGCCTATCCGTACGCTAGCTGAAGACCTGAAGATAGATAGTAGTTATATTACTACTTTTCTTTTTACTGTTGTACTTTGTAGTTAACGGGTACTTGGGCATATGTTGTCTCCAGACCTGTTGTGATCCTGTGGACCGTACTCTGATGTTTGTAATAGATAGAACCGTGTTTATATTTCAGTTGTTTTACTGTTCCTGTTTGGACTAGTACTGTGTGGTGTGGATTATCGGTGACTTTCACTTGTCATTCCCTATGGACCCATAAAGGAAATTTATTTTTCTCTATTTATGCTACTCCGGGGCGTGACAGGTACTCTGTGTGGATATTTGTTTTTGTTGGTTGGTTTGGTTTGTGTGCATTTTATTATCACTGCTCTGTCATTTTCATTGTCTTATCTTTCCAGTGATGTTTTTGTTATTATTTATAGATCATATGCTTATTTTCCGTTTGTATATCTTTCGTTTGATCTTGGTTGCTTGGAGAGTGTATGTTTCTTTACAGATTGTTACGCTTGCAGTTATTGATGCGATTTTAGGTGCTATCTCTCTATTTATTTTTGAAAATTAACTTCTGAGGTCATCGCTATTTTCAGTCGGGGGTGGGATATAGATAGATAATCACCTGTGCATATTATTTACTTAGCAATCTGGATCGCTCTTTCTATTGTAAACATCATACAATCTCCATTTTTATTAAAGTTGACAATACAACAAATTTTCAAAAGTTTCAAACTATTAACAAAACTTTTGAATTAAATTGGTAGAATATTTTTAAATGTTCACTTCTATTTAGCTGTTATCAAGCAATGATACATTCATGTTAATCTCATCCTTTTATGAGTTACATTCACGCGTTTTTCTAATGTCACTAAGACGAATGCATATGTTGACCATTCTAGTATTCAACATTCATTTGCACGCGTTAATAGCTATGCTGAAAACTTAAATAAGAGTAATACGACTGTTATGCTTTAAGGAATAAAGAGTGGAAACTAATGACCCTTAGTGAGCTTTTGAGCCCAAACTCCAATTCTGAGGGACTTATCACAATAAATTCGAATTGTTCTTCTTGAATATACTTTAAATTCGTTGAATAGTCTCAAATTCTTCATGTAGGCTGCTTATTAGAGGAGAACGTTCAGGATTTACCAATTAAAACTCAATGAACACTGAAGTGCTAAAACTAAGAAGTTAAGAAAAATGATTTAAGCCATCGTTATTCATTCCTTATTTTTTTTTCATATACCTGTATCAACATCCAAGAATCCTTTAACCCCACACCAATTAAATATTGCCAATATGGAAGCCTATAAAAACCCTTCATCTGATACTTTAATCTCTATAACTTCGATTGCACATCTAAGGTGATCAAAAAAATTATTGAAGTATGTGACGAGAAGGAAGTAGTTGTGGGAAGGACGTTATAAAAAGAAAATATCCAGGTTAAAAAAAAAAGAGAAAAGGAAGGAAGAAGGAGTAAAAAGAATTAAATATATATGAGAAGAGAGGATGGTTGGAATAAAGAAGAAATAAATTAGTCTCTATCACATGCTAAGGATGTGCAATTCTCGCCCCTCTTATCTCTATCCTACTAAATGAAAGCCGAAAAGTCAAAGTCTTAATGATTTTTAACAACTTAGTTTGAATATGAACGTGTAATTTGAGTATCCACGGTATTTCGCTCCTCTAGTAAGTAGTATTCCTTTCACGAGACTATACACTCTAAATGTTCATCCTTTATTGAGTTAGGTGTGAAACATTAGTAGCCAGAACATCACTCTTATCAAAGCTTTCACACCATGAGTGATCATTATTAAACCAGTTCCTGTGAGATGTTCATTTTTGAGTGCAAACCCATGTGAGAATTGAGTTGAAACTACGAATTCCGAAGGGTATGATAGTCTAAACAACTCTAAACTAAGTTGAATGCATAGCTGTTGATTTCATACACACACGGATATATGAATGGAATGCATATTTATATTTATCTCGGTGTCAGGAGGAACACGTGGATTTCTTCATGGTTTGTATGAGGTTGATATGTTTTGCAGAGCTAAAATTGATAGTCAAAAAGGGGAATGTTTAAAAGTTATTCTATATCTTTTTGAGCTTAATCAGAGAATTTTGTGGGTATATTCACTGCAAACCCTCACGAGACAACACTCGTCCACTAGGGGAACCTAGTGGTTTAACGGCTTGTTGAAATTCCTAAATGCAACCGCGAGTCCTGCAAAAGTGAGTAAGGTAGCGTCTCGTTCTAATTAGATTAGTTTGTTTTAGTTTTATTTTTGTTTTTTTAGTCGTTGTAGTAGTAGTTAGTTTGTTTTTATTTTCGCTGTATTGCTAGGGACTAGCAATTCGCTAGTTGGGGGTTGTGACAAGCGGGGGTATTTGTAAAATACAACCGCGCTAAAAGAAGGAAATACATTAATTTAGTTCACAATTTTCTCATTTATCTGCGATTTGGATTACAACGCCAGTTTCTAAACATTATGATTAATCTATGATGAGTTGTGTGTTTTAGTTGTGATTTTTGCAGATTACTGTCGCTGTGTGAATAATTGATTGAGCAGGATAAAAGGGAGTGATTGGCTTTAATGAAGACAATTCAAAGTTGAAAACTGAAGCCCGATCGATCGAGGTCTTCTCAAGCGATCGAGCATTCGATCGATCCAACCTGTCTCAAGCGATCGAATAATCCAAAAGTTCAATCGATCGAGAGTTTTTCGATCGATCGAACATGCCTTTTAGCAGAATACGCGCACGCAGCAAAAGACGGGATTTTTAACCCTAGCATGAGGTTTTACTATAAAAACTCATTTTGTACACGTCCAGAGGGATGCCCACTTTATTTTTTTATCAGTTTTCATAGAGAGAGGAGAGAGTTTTATGGTTTTGTAGGTTATTAATCATGGTTTTACATTGATAGTTGGGATTTTCTGTGGTTTAATACGAGTTCTTCATTCCAGGTTAATTAGTTATCATTTTATTTACATACTGCACTTAGCTAATCGTGGTTTAGTGTTAATCTTATTGTTTTGCATGTTAGCTACGTTAAAATCTCAATTTTCGTAGTTTTAATGAAAAGCTCACAACCAAACGACACCCTAACGAATCTTTACGTTAAGAACGCATCTGGGACACTCCAGACCATGTCTGAGTAGTCCGAGGTTGGGAAATCGCGATGAAACTGTGATTTTCATGCCTCTGCCATGCACCAGAATAATATCTGTGTTCGATCGATCGGAGTTATTTCGATCGATCGGTGCAGAGATATAGTCGATCGATCAAACAAATTTCGATCGATTGAGAGATGACGATTGTCCATCGATCGAAAGCGCATCGATCGATCGAACAGTCAGATTCTTGAGAACATCTAATACAGTATTCCAAGACTTTCTGTTTTAAGGATTTGTTATCAAATTGTCCCCAAATGCTCAGTTTGTCAAAGCAGTCTTTGAACTTAAGGCCTTAAGGCATTTTCTTTCAATACATTTTGCAAACCACCCTCAATGCTAACACCATTGTAGGTGCGAGTCTTAACTATTGAATTAAACCGCTTTCATGTATTTCAAACTTAATTGACATGATATAGTCCCGGTCATGAAAGGGCTATTGATTCTAGATCCTTAGAGAAGTACGGAATATTGTAGAAGATGTACTCCATTGAGCTTAAACTGCAATTGCATGGGAGATGGCTAGGTCACAGTGGATTCGCGTGATCCCAACACTTCTTTTTTTAAGTAAAGCCGTTTTTAAGATTTTGCTTTAGTCAAATAGTTAATCGTTAGTTAATTTAATTTAGTTGTTATTAATTTTAATAGTTGCTAATCGTAGAACTTTGTGTTCTACACTTCTTTTAAAATACTGAATTTTCCTTTCGTTTAGAGTCTAATCTAGGTAACTTAATTCTAAACCTTCCCTGTGGGATCGACCTGGACTTAATCCAGTTTACTACTTACACGATTACCTACACTTGGGTATAGCACACAAGCGCACACAGAAAAATATTCGTGTCATTGGCCTATATAAGGATTCATTGTATTCAAGATTTGTTTTTTGAATCATTTTTATCAAAAACAAATCTCATGATGGATCTACATGTAAACTTTAATATTCTTCAAATTTTTTTAATATGGATCTGTTCCAATATATCATGTAAGGCTACCCTCAAAGTTTCATGGCCTAATTATCTCAAATAAAGGAGATATATTAAACCCAAGTTTGATAAATCAATAATTCCAAAAATAATAATTTCTCAACTTTGAGTCCATTTTCTGGACGATTTAGATGTCCAAGTGGTCTGTTTGTTGAGCACAAACCTCATCTACTCCATGAGGGCTTTCTAACTGTATATCATGCGCAACTTTTTGTTGAAAAACAAAATCGTGGCGAGGTTGCGAAGTGGGGCACCGCGCGCAGTCGTTGTACAGCCAATTCTGGGTTTCTTCTTGAGGAAGAAGACCCCCTCTAGCCCACACTCACAGTGGAGAGTGGTGCCTACTCGGTGGCCGATGATGGTCCGACAGGCACGGGTTCGACAAGTGGGGGTCCTATATTGGGTCCTGGTCCCTAATATAATTTTTAAATATTTGTTTCAAAAAATGATTTAATTATTTTGTAAGTAAAACAGTTTCTATTATTAAAAAATTAGTTTTTAATTTGCTAAAAAATGTTATAATTGGTTTAAAATTCTAAAAAATCTAGGAAAACTATGTTTTATTTTTCTTATGTTAGACGTATCGTGTGGGACCCAGAATAATTTTAGTGGAAAATATTCCATTGTTCTGGTATTTTTGAGCATATAATTATATAAAAGTATGTGTTTTTAATTGCTAAAAATATCCAAAACACTAAATTAATTTTTGTAATTAATATGTGATAGAAAGTATACTGTTTGGAGTGTTGATAAAAAGTTTAGGGATTGTCGTGCATATTCGTTGTATTTTAGAGCATTGTAACATATTTTTAGATACTAATTTAATTGCTTAAAATATCCAAATATGAATATTAATTTTTTATAATTAATGTGATGTGTTTAGTACACTATATTTGGCCATGTGAAACTGTAAAGAATGCCTGATTCCTTCAAATTTTGCATTTTAGGAATTTGTGCCTTATTGTTAATTTGTTTGACAATAAATCAATTTTAATTTGTTAAATTGATTAAATTAATGTTTAAAACTCCCATGAATTTTGAAAATTTTCTATTTATGTTAAAAAATCAGTTTTTGAACATTTCAAAATTTCCTATGTGATTTTTGGAAAATTTAAAACTTTTTATGAATTGCTTTAAATAGTTTTTTGAGAAACTATACATTAATTATTTAAACCAAGTTGATTTAATTAGTTAGATCAACTTGATCTTTAATGGGCCTTTAATCTATTCTGAATTTTTTTTTTATTTATTATGGAAAATTTGGTTTTCAATATAATTAAAATATTTCAAATGTTCTGTTTAGAGGCTCTATGAATTGTTGGTCATGTAGTAATTATTTATTGGTAGGTAATTGTATGACCTTTAACATTTGTCCTCTCCCATAAGTTGAATGGAGGGCAAGTCTATTCACTTCTACTTTATACCACATGAGTGCTTGTTGAATGTGATTGCATTAATCCAGTTAAATGTGAATGCGCTGTAAAATTGGCAATTAGGATAGCTTGTATTGTCACGATGTATGTTTAAAATTGTTCTCATGTATACTTATGAGCAAAGGATCCCTATTTTTTCATGGCTATAATCGCAAAGTGAGGATGAGAGACTTTATTTTTTGGGAAAGCCATTTGGTAAAGGGATGAATTTACTTTGATCACAATTATACATTTGAATTATTTTAGCATGAGCTCCAAAATTGTCAATTGGGATCCACGCAGGATCTATGCGCAATTTTTGGTATGGCGCACTTTATTACATGTGAATGACAATAGATCTATTTGTGTTCGTTTTTAAAAAATCAATTAAAAAATACTTTCTTAAGTTACAAAAGTAAAGTGATGACTACGAGCAATGTAGATTTTCGATCTTGAAATTGTAATAAAAAAAAATTCTTTATAATTGGATTTTAAAAACAAATAATTTTTGGAATAATGTGCGCTATAAAAATGTCAACCTCTTGTGCATGTTCTCGAATGTAGAAATGACAACCGACTAACTCTTTGCTAAACTTAACAAAGACAACAAACTAAATGGGAAAAACTACGATCTGTGGAAGATCAAAGTGACCTTCATATTGAATGATCAGGAGCTCATGGAGCATACTGAAAATTCAATGGTCCAACCTTTCATGGATGAAGGTGTGACTGAGGCTCAACACTGCCGGGTATTGGATGCCTATAGAGCTTGGCACAAGAAGGACAGTCGTGCGTGCTGTGGACACGCGTAATTCCACCTCTTGTTGATTTTGAAATTGTTTTGAAAAGAAAAAGAAAAGGTAGGTCAGTTGAAAACAGATACAGAGTTGCCACTTGGTCTTTAAGGAGCCAAGAAACCTAATTTAACTCACCCAAACGGATAAAGGGTACCGACCATTCATAACCAAAGAACATGATTCGGGGTTTTGGTACAAGAGAGGAAGGAGCCTTTGTCACGACTAAAACACCCTCAACTCGCCCCGTCTCTTGACGGGTCTCAATTAGCATCCAAATAATCATCTTTTACTATGTTTGGTTCGACAATTAATACTATGGTAGGTATATTACATCACACAAGAATTTTGAAATGGAAGATCAAAAGATAAAATATCATTCATAAGATCTAAGCCAAATATCACACAATGTAAAGTGAAAGATCACACAAACAAACCTAGGAAAAATCATCTAATCATATATCAAATAATCAAGATTTCCTAATCTAAAGGGCGACATGAATTGTTATCGAAACCATTAATTAAAGTAGTCAAAATATGCTTAGCAAGCTAGTATGGTGCATGTTAATCTTTGAGAAAAAAAGACCTCTCAATCCCTGGGACGGATGATAAAGGATGGTTAGACCGAGGATGAACGTGTGATCGAATTCATTCCTTATAATCTTCTTAGATTGGGAGTCACAAAAATCCCAAATCTTGCATGGATGCAATGTATGATCCTAAAATGTGCAAAGGTTGTAGTGTGTTTGTGTACATGAGTTTTCTAAAGTGACTTAGAAGTCTAGAAGATGAATGAATGCATGGGGGAAATCATCATGGGATATGTACAAATGTATTATGAACAACTTCCTAAGACATGAGCTAATTTGGAGTGCATGTAAGCATCAAATCAAATGATGGAAGTAAAAGTATGCTTGCTGTGAATAGTGGACAGAATAGTAACATGATCTTTTGGAAATTGAAAAGAGGGGTTAGGAATATTTTTACGGAGATCTTCCTTATTGTGTCTAGAACACAACCCAAAAAAGCCAATCTTCAATAACTATTACAGATTGAGAGAAATTATATGAACAATAGAGGTTACTCAGAAACAAAGTTTGTACTGTCGACTAAAATGTTGAAATATCTTAGAAAATGAAAACCAAATATCCAGAGGCCCATTTTATACAGAAAGTTTCCTAAGACATTGAAGTTCAATAGAAAAATAAGTTGGGACTACTCCTTTTGGAAAAGTTTTCTGTAAAACAAATTGAAAGTCAACCAAGCTGCTATGACAGCAAAGGCAGAATGTCTGGAATGAATGTTTGGGCCAAAATGGACCCTTCCAAGTGTTTCCAAGCCAAGCCAAAAATCATGGGTGTTCCCTAATGAGTTAGGAAGACTTTCCAAGTGGTCTTGCATCCATACATTGAGTATTGAGTTCTAGAGAAATCTTTGAGCTCAGATCATTCACTGTTTTGACTCATTGTTTTAAAGATTTCAGGAAAAACTTGAGTTTTCTTTCTTGAGATCAAAATGAGAGGGTTTGAGAGAGGTTTTGGCATAGAGGTTTTGAAAGTATATTTTTAACATCAAATAGAGATTATGACCTATTGGAATATCAACATCAAACTCATCATCAAGAACCCCCAATATTATTGGAGAGATTCATTTTTATTTTGAACATAACTTCAAGGATACCTTGGAGGTATTGAAGTTACAATCATCATCCATTAAACATGTTTTGGAGGTCAAGAGCTACTATCCATAAGGATTCACTCACCTCAAACTTCATGTCATCATTTAGATGATGAAGAGCAAGTAAGTAAATAAAGAAAAAAAAAGAAATGAGATTAAGAAGAGATGAACATAATATGAACAAGCAAGTAAATAACAATAAATAAATGATAATCAATGTGATTTTGAACTTTTAACTTGGTATTTCACTCATAGATATTGACATTTTGACATGGAAGTAGCTCCATAACTCATGAATGCTTAAAGAAATGGTGGTTGGGTGTATTGATGATGAAGTATATAGAAGGATGATGGAAGAACTTGAGTTTAGAACTCACTTTCTATAGAAAATCAGTGGGAGGAGCTCCCTTTCTTTCTTCTAAACTTATCTCTATTTCTCTTTCTCTTTAAAAACTTTCTCAAGTTTTACACATGGCCCCCCTAAAATGAAGAGCAATGGGGGGTTATTATAGGCTAATTTGGGGTGGTTTTGGGGTTTTAGAAGTACTCCCATTGGTCCCAAACATCTGTGAACATAAAACTACATCGTCTTGGTTTTTAATTAATCAAATTAGACCCCCAAATAAATTACAAAAATGGACTCTGCGAGGGTTGAGTGTCGCCGCGACACTAGCCATGTACCGTCGCGGTAGTGGCCCAGTGCCACCGCGGCACTGCTCCTCAGACGCCCAAAAATTTGTATTTAGGCCCCCAGAGGTTCCAGTATTCGCAAAAAGGCCCTATTTCGTCCAAAATTCACAGAAAATGCGTATAAACTCCAAACTGAGGTTGTGATATACCATTGGAAAGGTAATGGAGTCTAATTTACATAAAAAATAGTTTGTAGATAGGTCACTTTGAAAAGTTTTACAGTATTCGCCATAAAAGCTAATTTGATTGCCTTTTTCACCTTCGAAAATTCATAATAAATCCGTTTTAAATCCAGAAATTATGTGCGATATACCGTTGGAAAGCTATAGACCTCTAGTATTCATGAAAAATGTTTTAAAATTGTTATGGTGCTCCGGTTTCAAAGTCAACCTATGGTCAAACTTGGGATTCCCGAAAAGTTCTGAAAACCTCTAGTAGCTCCCAGGAGCTAACATTTTCGTTCGATTTTCTTTTAAAACTCATTTTAATACTTTTCGCATGAACTAGAATGATTCCAAAATTTTTCGACGAATTTGGACGATTTCGGTCAAACCTTGGTCAAACCGGTCAACGGGGACTTTCTGGGAACTTCCGGGACATTCGGGGGTTTCTGGGAGGTGACGATTTCATCTAATTTTACTTAAAAACTCATTTGCTTACTTTTCTTATGACAGATCATGTTTCCAGAACTTTTGGTCCAAATTTGGGAGTTTTCGGGTTTTTAGGGGCATTTTGAGAAATAGAACTAACTTCCTGGAGTCCTTTTGAGTCTTTTTCGATCATTGTGAACCACCAAGCTATGGGTCTCCTAAATCTGATAGCCGACAAAATGAGGTGTCTATAGTTTGCCCCTCTTTGGCATGAACTTACGAGGCAACGCATGTCGCAAGCGAGTGCCAAAGCTTTGAAGAGACAGATCTTTTGGAGGCTATAGATTTAGGATAAAAAGCATTACAAAAGATGCAATCATGCTGAGGCTAGTGCTGGTCGCGCTCTGCGTGAGTTGCCTACGTACCCCAATGGGAATTAGGCCAAGACGTAGTTCGAGGCACAAAGGAATAAATTACACATGCACATACACAACAATCAGGCGGATGCTATGCTATAAGAGTGATATGTAATGCATGGATGTGATATGAATTGTGTCCTGAGTCCTACAATGTTTAGTGTTCCGATCCTAGCATGAGCTGGTGCTGTAGGGTGTATGCCACCTCGAGGGAACTTATGTTGTGCTAGTGTTGAATCTAATGCAGTGGTTGATCCTGATAAGGATACCAAGGTGTTGAAGACTCTGGGTCTCAGGCAAACTTCTTAAATTACGAGAAGTGTGCTTCGCAAACAAATGTAATGGAACGTTGGGTCCTAGAGGATGACAATTAAAGATAATTGACGGACACAGAAGTCCTGGATACCAGGCGATGGATGAGAAAGTTCAAGATAGCCAATCGGAGAAGGGTTTCGTGATAACCGTCAAGCGAGAAAGCTCATAATAGCTGATGGGTAGGTGAGGGGGCTCATAATTTTTGACAAGGGAGTGAAGAAGCTCACGATAAGGGAGAAAGCTCTTGATAAGTGAGAAAGCTCGTGATTAGTGAGAAAGCTCACGAGTTTGGATAAAGGAGTGAGAAAGCTCACGATTTCGGATAAAGGAGTGAAGAAGCTCACGATAAGTAAGAAAGCTCACGATTTCGGACAAAGGAGTAAGGAAGCTCATGATAAGTGAAAAAGATCACGATTTTGGATGAAGGAGTGAGGAAGCTCACGATAAGTGAAGATGCTCATGCTAAGTGAGAAAGCTCACAATTTTGGATAAAGGAGTGAGGAAGCTCACGATAAGTAAGAAAGTTCACGATAAGTGAGAAAGCTCATGATTTTGAATGAAGGAGTGAGGAAGCTCATGATAAGTGAGAAAGCTCACGATAAGTAAGAAAGCTCATAATTTTGGACAAAGGGGTGAGAAAGCTCACGATTTTGGACGAAGGGGTGAGAAAGCTCACGATAAGTGAGAAAGCTCACGATTTCGGACAAAGGAGTGAGGAAGCTCACAATAAGTGAGAAAGCTCACGATAAGTGAAAAAGCTCACGATTTTGAATGAAGGAATGAGGAAGCTCATGATAAGTGAGAAAGCTCACGATTTTGGACAAAGGGGTGAGAAAGCTGGCGATAAGTGAGAAAGCTCACAATTTTGGACAAAGGAGTGAGGAAGCTCACGATAAGTGAGATAGCTCACAATTTTGAATGAAGGAGTGAGGAAGCTCATGATAAGTGAGAAAGCTCATGATTTTGGACGAAGGAGTGAGGAAGCTCACGATAAGTGAAGAAGCTCACGATAACCAATGGACACGGAGCCTTGGATTGTGAATAGACAAAGCTTGCCCTAGGAGTTGGCGTCTTTTGACTGCGGGTGGTGTTTTTCAATCGTTGGCCGATTTTTATGATGACCAATCTAGAAATTTGGTTTAGACTTCTGCTGGGGATGGTAGAGGATTCTCTGAGAATCTCTCTTAACTGTTTTAAATTCTTGACCGAGAACCCGGATTCAAATCTGAATCTCTCACGGTAAATTAAATCTTGCAATGGTCGGTCCAAAAAGCCTAATCATGCTTTTAAGATGATTAACGGACGTGGAAGCACTAATGATGGACATGAAATCCCTAAGATGATTGACGGACTTTGCAGTCCCAGATATCAAAGAGTAAACAGGGTAGTCCGAGATAACTGGTGGACACAAAATTCCTACCTTAATCCAAAGGGTCTATAATAAAAGATTTGCCTCAATTTAGAGGGCTGACAACGAAGGATTTGCCTCAATCTAGAGGGCTGATGACAACAGATTTGCCTCAATCTAGAGGGAACGATGAACACGACATATTTTGAATAAGAGTTATGGTAAACTAATGATGATTAATGAACTGATGATGCACGAATCGAGTAGACAGTGTACTACTATGACTTTCATGGATTGGACTGTCGATGTACGAATCAAGATGATGAGTCAACAGTGAACTATTGTGACTGTCATGGATTAGATCGATAGTTGGACTAACCGTGATCAGAAGGACTGACGATGTACCAATCGGGATGACATGTCGATAGTGAACTACTATGACTGTCAGGGATTGAACTGACGATATACGAATCGAGATGACGAGTCGATAGTGAACTACTGTGACTGTCATAGATTGATGATGATGTACGAATCGAGATGAAGAGTCGACAGTGAACTACTGTGAGTGTCATGGATTAATGATGTACGAATTGAGATGACGAGTCGACAGTGAACTACTGTGATTGTCATAGATTGAACTGATGATGTATGAATCGAGATGACGAGTCGACAGTGAACTATTGTGACTGTCATGGATTGATGATGTACGAATCGAGATGACGAGTCAACAGTGAACTACTGTGATTGTCATAGATTGAACTGATGATGTATGAATTGAGATGACGAGTCAACACTGAACTACTGTGACTGTCATGTCGACTCGTCATGGATTGAACTAATGATGTACAAATCGAGATGATGAGTCGACAGTGAACTACTGTGACTGTCATGGCTTGGATCAATGGTTGTACTAACCGTGATCAGAAGGACTGACGATGTACTAATCGGGATGACAAGTCGATAGTGAACTACTGTGATTGTCAGGGATTGAAGTGATGATGTATGAATCAAGATGAAGAGTCGACAGTGAACTACTATGACTGTCATGGATTAATGATGATGTACGAATCGAGATGACGAGTCGAGAGTGAACTACTATGACTGTCATGGATTGATGATGTACGAATCGAGATGATGAGTCAACAGTGAACTAATGTGACTGTCATGGATTGATGATGTACGAATCGAGATGACGAGTTGGCAGTGAACTACTGTGACTGTCAAGGATTGATGATATACGAATCGAGAAGACGAGTCAGCAGCGAACTACTGTGACTGTCATGGATTGAACTGATGGTTGGACTAACTGTGATCAAAAGAATTGACGAATTGATATGCCCCTTAGGGATTAAATTGAATCTGCTGGGGATGAACAACTCTTTCTTCTGAGGAAAGGATGTAGTCTTGACTGAGATACACCATATTTGTTAAGGACACTCTTCTAGAGATGAACTAGCTCTGTTGGGAATGAGAAGATTTGGCTGGGGAAAGAATGGTTGCATTGTGAATAGAGTAATTCAGGTGGGGATGAAGAACATTTGTGACATAATTTTGGCTTGGTTGCTGAGTAGCTGGTAGAAGATAGCCAGTGTATCTTATGAACTGATTTATGAAGATAAGTGACTGTGAATGGGTGTATCACTAATGCTCGAGGGTCTTGGGACTCCTATCATGTTGTAGACTTGACAAGTGCAGTAATGGTGTTTGGAATTTCTGCTTGTATCCACAAGTTTTATAATTGGTAATCACTTTAAACCCACTCATTTGAGACCATTAGGACAAATGGACTTGACAACAACAACGATGACAAGGAAAATTGTATTGGTTTATATGAACCTTGAACTCTGATACAGTTTCGATTAGATTATTACTGATTCAACCAAAGAAGGATTGACTCGACAAAAGTAACGACACGAAATGCCCAAATTAGCATAATTAAATGTGTCTCTGTCATAAATGGTGTACTGCTCATCTTTTATGTTCACTCGTCATCTTAATATGATAGTACTTTGCTGATAAATTTGGTTTTTGGAAACTCCTCCCTATTGATCTAATCAATTCTCTACTTCTCCTAGGAAGTGCTTTGAATTAGTGCCTTAGCTTTTAGAATAAAAGATGTTCTTATTTCAAAATTTTCAAAACAACTTGGTGACTTGAAAACTTGCCCATGGTGTTAAGGGATTGTGTTAGGCAAACGGAACCGTTTGCCTCTAGTTTGAGGTGTACGAAGTAGAATTCATAGGCAAATGAGGTGGGTGATCGAAGTTTGCCCCTAGTTTGGACAATGTTTTATTTGAGGCTTTGGGTAAACGAGGTAGGTGACTGAAGTTTGCCCCTTATATGAAGGGTTGATAGTAAAATTTAGGCAAACGAGGCAGGTAGCCGAAGTTTGCCCCTAGTGTGGAAGCTGATTTTTGGTTGGAGGTAAGGACCGCTGCTTTAATCTCGCACATGCTCATAACTTTTGCCTAGGCACCAGTGAGGTGACCTAGCGAGCTCTTTTCTCTCTTTTGTTATTGCTCACTTTGGATTTAGCTCTAACTTTTGCCTAGGCGTCCTTTCGGATTTTCGACCTAGCGAGCCATCCTTCTTTTTTTTTTTTTTTGAAAGTCTGCCTACGTACCCCCGAGCGGGGATCATGTCCAATGTAGTTCGGACCAAAGTCTTGAAGAAAAGAGGGATGATTATGATGGTGTCAACCGAACCGACGCGTTTGCCTACGTATCCCCTGAGTGGGAATCAGGTCGAGCGTAGTTCAGGCAAGGGTTTTGAAAGACATAGAGGTCTGAGGGTTTTTCGAACCAATCGTTAAAATGTTCAAACTTGGGTCACTTGTGGTAGCCTTGAATAAGAGGATTCAGTTTCAATCTCCTTTTCTTTTCTTTTCTTTTCTTTCTGAGGATTGATCCTTTTCACTTTCGCCTAGCCAATCAATTTTACTTTTCATGTAGTTGATTCTTGTGAGATCTTTTTATCACAATTTTAGAATTCCAGAATGTGCATATCAGTTCTCGAAATTTATTTGTAGTCGTTCCGAGCCTTTTGAAATGTGATCTAGGTATGTTCTCATGATGTACCTTGAAGTCTACAATTCTCTGTATCACCAAAACTTTCTTCCTTTCATTTTCTCCATCATTTTGACTGGCTAAGGTCAGATATTGGAAATCAACACCTTTTTCAGCTCTAACTTTTGCCTAGGTGCCCTTTCGGGTTTTCAACCTAGTGAGCTTTTCTTTTCTTTCTTTTTCTCTTTTTTTTTTCTTTTTATTGTTTCGTTTTTTTTGTTTTGAAAGGGGACAAGAAACTCATTGAAAGTGTTTGGCTACCATCAAGGACTAAGTCTGCACTGATTTCAACAGACAGATTATATGGCTCCCCATTGGATTGGGCTCAAGGCTTTGAAATGGTGGAAAAAGGGTGTTGGGCAAGCCCCAAGTCAGTTTCAAACATGTCTTTTCAAGATTGAGGCAAGAACATCTTTAAATTCTTAAAGTAAGACTATTCAATTCTTAGCTCTTCATCGATGTCAGTGTGAAATCAACTTTGACCTTTTAGGATTCTTTTTGTTTTGTTGCAGAAAAAATATTAGCAGAGCAATATCTATGGTAATTTGAAAAGTGACATTTCAGTTCGATGATTCGTTCATTGATGACTAAACACATCAAATTAGACAAAAATGAGATTTTATTCCATCAAAAGAAGAAGGATTAAATTACTCGACACAGACTCATAACAACTTGAAGACCGACAGACTTGACAACAAGACTAAACTTGAAATAGATTCAAAACATAGGACAGACTCGACAAGACTCGGCTTGGTCTCAAATGGAGTGTCACGGTGATTCGCTTATTCTTTTTTTTTTTTTGAAAGAGCATCCTCATTTATTTTGCTAGCAAAAGTCCCAAACACCTTCGCTTCACCGGAAAAGGTTCAACATTCATGGGTATCAGCAAAAGGGATCATTTGAACAGATGAGCCAAGGGCTTTAGGTTTGATGAATGAAGGCTCGATGATTTTTTGATTGATGAGGTCTTGGATATCATGGCGAAGGCTCATGCAACTGTCGGTGTCGTGACCTGGGCCTTGGTGGTAGGCACAACATTTAGACAGGTTACAGTTAGGCGAAGGGATACCAGCACGAGGCTGAAGAAGTTGGAGGTGCCCCTTTATGATAAGGTTATCAAGGATAACGGACAACGGCATACCTAGGTTGGTAAAGGTTCTTGGGTTGCATGCTTTGTTAAACTTTGAGTTCAAGTGGGTCCTCGGAGTGGCTCTTGTGTTTGGATATGAAATAAGATTACCCATGCAAGGGTGTGGACTTGAACATGAGTAAGAATTCAGATTTGGAAATGTGCTTGGATAGACTGCGCCAGACAACCCATACTTCCTTTTATTGATGCTCTGCACCATCTTCTCAAATCGGCTTATCCTTAAACTTAGATATTCAACAGTGGTTTGTAGTTTGTTCACTTTCCCTTCGAGAGCTTGGTAGGCCATTAGTGGGTTTATGATAGCCTGGGTAAGCTCGCGACCATGACAATGAATTCGGGGAAGTACAATAGTGTCCTTACCCGGGGCTACATTTTTTCTGCAAATAGAAGTAAAAGCCCAAATTAGCAGTGGCACAAAATACTTCTTATGGACTCCTAGGGGAGAGATGATCAAGATTTTGAAGAATTCATCGATGCGAACCGAGGATGGTTATAGTAAGTATATGACTTCTGTACAATGATCGAGATAGGTGAGGATGATGATACGTATGCATTTGATGTGTACAGACTGATATGTGTGAGACTGGCGGGATGGGCGTGTATGCGAACTGACATGAATTTTATATGCATATGAGACAAGCTTGCAGATGCAAGCCCTAATCGGTATGATACCCGTACTTTTAACAGATAGCAGTTAAACAAACAAGGTCCTAGCCATACAGAGTGTACTAACCTTACTTTCCAGTACGATCACCAAGGGATAACAGGGATTTTTGGGATACTTCGGGGATTTTGGATAGAGTTTCTGGGAGAAACAGGGATTTGGAAGATTCGGAGAAATTTTAGAAGTTATTTGAGTTTCTAGGATAAATAGGGATTTCTTGTTGATTTGGACTGAGCTTCTAGGAGAAACTGATATTTTGGGTATTTCTGAGAAATATAGATAGAGTTTCTAGGATATATCTGGGCATTTTCTGGGTGATTTGGGCAGAGTTTTTTGGGAGAAACAAGTACTATGGGTATTTCTGGGAAATTTGGATAGAGTTTTCGGGAGAAACTGGCTACATCCTGGTATTTCTGAGAAACTGGACAGAGTTTTTGGGAGAAACTGGTTATGTCTAGGAGTTTTTTTTGGGAGAAATTGGTACATTTAGACATTTTGGGATGTTTTGGGAAGTTCAGACGGAGTTGCTGGGATTTTTAAAAAATCTGGGAGATTTGGACAAAGCTTTTAGGAAAATAGGTATGTTTGGGTAAGTTGGACAGAGTTTCTGGGACAAACAAGTATATCTGGGAAATCTGGGAGATTTGGATGACGGTGATCATACTGTCTAGCAAGTTTTCATACTCCCATATCTTAGGACCAAAAAACAAGGTTTGCGGTGTATATCTTTGTGAATATGGAGCAGACTTCCTTACCATGGTGCCTAGGCAATTCACTCAATGTGGTCACATGTAAGTGATTGCCTTGGGAATCATAAGAAAGAGGTTCTGTTCTACGCCACATAAGCATCTACACCTGCGTAGGTAATCCCACTAGGGCATACAGTAGTTTATATCATATTGTCTTATCTAAAAAGATAAATTAACAGTCCTATGAAAGGTTCTATAGAAATCTATATGCAAAATGTGCCCTTATATATGTAACACGGACGGTCCAGATCATCTCAGTTCCAACGGTCCTGCACAACTCCCGCCTGAACCATCGCCAGCTGGCGTCTCGGGCAGTCCAAGCGGTGCCTTAAAAGGCGTGAGCATTAAATGCATGACATGACGGTTCGGTTGTGATGTAACTATCCGGTTATGCTCACACCAACCTCGTTGGGTCCTAACCAGACCAATTGCTCCTTGACATGTGGCAGGTAGACCCTATGCTCCCTGAGGAAACCGATCAGTCTAGATCCCTGAGTCACCACAGTGGCCAATTCAGACCTGATCAATTTCCCAAGCTGCTTCCCGGGCAGTATACTGGGCTGTGCAAATTTTCAACCCTCATTTGATGAAGCCTCATATTAGCTTTGAAATTGGGGAGCAACTGATATGTACAAAATATCCAAGGAAAGCAAAGCTCTGCCTCTACTTAACCCGAGCAGATCGTCTCAGGTTACCCGTGCCCAACCAACAGGCCAGGAACGAAGTACAGGTTCAGGTCACTATAGGCGCAACCTGGCCATGCCCCCTGATGTATGCCAGAATAATCTAGGTAGTTTCCCACTCAAGCTAGAAGACTAAGGGAAAGAGAGGATTGTTTCCTAATCGGATTAGGAAATTCCCATGATTCATGTTGATCAATCCACATCAGATTATATTGCCTAATCAGATTACTTACCTTATCGTTTAGGTCTCTTATATCTATAAAAGAGACCACTCATCCTCTGGAAATGGGGTCCTATTCTTTTTCACGGAATAGCATACTTCTCTTACGCATGCTCAGCCGGTCTCTAGTAGCTCCACCACCATTATTGGTTCACCAAAGACCCCCGGTAGTTAAATACCATAATGTACATGCTCTGACACAAAACGTGGATGTAGGTCTCTTCTTTAACAAGGCCGAACCACGTACAAATCTTCTCGCCTTATTCTTCTTCTCTCTTAACCAAATTTTGGCATCATCAGTGGTGATGGTGGTGGTGGCGGTGCAATGGTGGTGGCGTGGTGGTAGTGGCAGTGCGATGCTGATGGCGATGGTGGTGGTTACGGCGATACTATCTGTGTATACGTATATATATATATATAATATCTTCTTCAGTGGCATTGGTGGTGGTGGGGGGGATTGTGGTGGCCACAATGTGATGGTGGTGGCAATGGGAGTGGTCTTGCCACGAACATGGTGGTGGTTGCGGTGTGATGGTGGTGATGATGGTGGTGGCGGTCTCGCAACGATGGTGCTAGTGATGTTGATGTTGGCGATGGTGGTGGTGGTCTCCCTGCAATGGTGGCGATGTTAGCAGAGGCAGTCACCGGCATCAGGGCGATTTCACTGATATTAGTGGCAATGTCATCATTAAAATAGATAATAAAAAAAAAAAAAAGGGTTTTTGGTTGCAAACTTGAAACGCATATGGGCTTTAGATTAAACAAGAATTTGATTGGGTTTTGCACATTATTGACTAATTCTAAGGGGTTTATCTCCATATTTTTCTATATATTTTTATCAAATATAGGTATTAAAAAAAAACTAGATTATTTATTTTTATCAAAGATAAGTATTAAAAAAACTAGATTATTCATAAGGTAGAATAGGTATATATACATAGTGGGAGAAATAGATTTAAATCTAACTTTTTTTTTTATTTTAGTCGTTCCCCGACAGCGGTGCCAAAAAACTTGACGAGTCCGTACTAACGCGTTTTCTTATAAACACCCACGTGTAGGTAATTGTACAAGTAATAAAATTCTGGTAAGACCAGGTCGTGCCGACAAGAAATGGTAGAAAGATTTTTTAATATAGGAAGTACCTATTTTGTCCCTAAAAAGAAGATTAAAGATTTTTTGGGGGGGCTTTTCCTAAACTACTAGTTCTTATATTTTTGTAGTAAAACTATTTAAAATGCTAGTTTTGTAGTAGTTTACGTTAAAGATTTTAACACACCATATTAAAAATAAACTAACTAAGATGCTACTTAGGAAAGGAAGAAAATGAGATAAAAGCTAGATTTACATGAAATGAACTTTTTAAGGTTTTATAATAGCGAATGATAGAAATAATATAAATATTTTCCTGTTATCTAAAAATAGGAAATATTAATTAACTTAAAAGAAATGATTTAAAGGGATTAGGAATATGGAAATCAACACTAAATCACACAACTTTTATGCTTTTGAAAAAGATTTGGCAGTTTAGACCGTAGAGTAATTCTTTATTTGAAAATAAACTTAAAATAGTTCAAGTCATATCAAATGTGTCATGTTTGATATGAAACGACATCGTTTAGTTTAAAGAAAAAAAAAAAAGAGGCAATCAGGCAGTAGCTAGGTTCAAACTCAAGCTCGCAGATGTAGTTATTCGGCGCTCAGTCCCCACCACTCTGCCACTACTCGAATGTCTGTCCATTAATGGATAGAAATATATATACACATATTCTTAAAATATAAACTTAATTAAATAAATTATTTTGCATGATAGGTATTTTTTTAGGATAACTAGCATAGTTTGACAATTCCCAGAATTGAGTTCTTATTTCAAGTACGTGATCCTTTGAGGTCCAAAATAGCTCTAGTCTATAAACATGTTAAATATTCATAAATCATTGTTATTTTTAACCAAAAAAAAAATGGAAAAATAACCCATCTAAATAAATTTGCTCATTTAAGATTAGTGCACTGAAGTTGTGTTTTCTAAGTTTTTATTGCATATCCCCAAATAAAGATCTAGCCTAATATTTTTGGAATTAAAACTATCATCGAAATAAATTTTAAAGAAAAATTGAATAGATGTACACAATCATTGTCTAATTAAGTTTTAGGATCATAATGTTAGGAAACTGCGTTCCCAAAATCCGTTGACAATGCGTATAAGTTGATACTACAAAAATTTACGTGAAAGCTACAATAACCCTACAAGGGTGGAACTAGGGTTACCTTGAACTACAAAAACGGACTGTTGCAGTAGACGAATCGAGAACATAAGCTCGATAACAGCTCACGATCTTCTACCGTATTCCTTTGCTGCCAAAATATCGAACTGAGTGTGGGCTCTATCGAAATCCTTTTAGTTTTCTGCTCTCCCTTTTTATGCTCTCTTTTCTATTTCGAGTTATAATACTCTAAATGGAAAAACGCAAACTGAGAGGAGAACTAAAGCAGCATATATATAGGCTACGATAGGGACCATAAGAAGTCAATAAGGAATAGGTTTTCCTTATGAAATTATGAAACCCCAATTCGAACTGAATCAGAGTCCTATTTCCATAAATTATAAATCATACCACTAAAGAATTATAATTCCACTCCTACCCTTATCTCAAAATATATTTCAAGCTCGATGCTATTAAATGCTTATTATCTCCCCACGTTTAGATTACAGATATCTATTAATCAATTATAATTACTGACAATCATATTTAATTAATCTCTTAAAATTCCTTGAGATTCTCTACTTAACTTATTTGATATGTCGGATACAAAATCCCAAAAAGGTGTGACATAATCAAAACTTATAAGCTTTCTCAAGGAGATATCATCAATCCCAAAAATTGCAACATGGATTCAATCATTAATTTATATCCACCACACAATCAATATTGTCACCCAATCCAATGAGCTATTGAGCCATTTAAGGATCTCACCCTTTTAGGGATCAAAGTATAAATATCAAATGTATGTGTCTATAAATTAACTTAGAATTTAGAGCATAAGCACTCATAATAGCCATGAGGTATTAATTATCTTATAAGTCAGTATAAAGATAATAACCCCCAAGTCGGTCCTGTTTAATACACAAAGTGTACCAGCATAGTGATTTAAAACTATACTATTTCCTGTAGTTAAGACAAACCTACTACAACACCATGCTGCAGTCCTACCGATGGTGTGTCCAAACACATCTAAGACTGTAAACCAAAATCTTACATTCTACAATATCTGATGGTCTGATCTTCCGTGTGTAAGTCAAACTCTACACACCGAACCACCTACTATGTAGAATGAGAGACACACATGCATAATATTAAAAAAAATACAATACAAACATTGCCCATACGGATTCACATAAAAATAGAATAACTAATTTTATTAAATGAATAATAAATTAACTACATAAAGCATGACTTTTATTATATATTCCTAACACATAACACTGAGAAAAGAGTAGAAACTAGTTTTAATACACTTTTTCTTCACTTAACATAAGTTGGAATTGAATTTGTGGAATCTGCAAAATAACAAAGTTTAGTACAACTAAGCTAATAAAACATGAATGAACTGAAATATTACATTAAAATTGGCTACTATACCTTTAACCTTGAGTTCTTGCTAAGTTACAATGGATAAACTCCAAGAACACAAGTAAGGCCAAATCAAATTCTAATCTAATTTGGGATTGTGATATGGATACTGTCGATATTCTTGGGCTTCTAATAGGTGATTATAACAACTAGAGAAATCCAGAATTTAAATGGAAATTCAGTCTTACAGTGAATGAATTTTGTTGGAAAATTTGGAAATTTGGAGTTTCAAACAATAATAGGGATGGTCTGCCACTATTAACTATCCTAAAAACCTTAAGAAAACTAAAATCTGAAAACTAATTTTTTGTACAGTTGATGAAGATGATTACAGAGACTTTGGGTTTTGCAATCAAAACTTTAATAAAAGTCCTTTTCTAATACAAATTAAAAAAGGAGCTACAAGAAAACAAATATTTAGGGACTAATTTGATAAATACAGTAACCAAAGTTTTTTTTACAGAACTTTAAAATCAAAATCAAAACATACAAAGAAGAGTTCCTTACAACTTTTAGAACAAAATAAAGTAAAGAAAAGGTTAAATTTCTACTCCTAATTAAGGACACTATGAAAAGCTCGTATGGTAACTTTGGCTATGGAGTTCTACCTATGGTTCTCTCTCTTTCCCCCTATGTCTCTCGGTGTCTCCCCTCCTCCTCTTCCAACTGATGGTATTTATAGACGAATCTCTCTTGCCTTGTTGATTGATGAAGGAAATGATTCGTCACTAAGATTGTCATTGAACAGGGTAATCCATGGATTTGTTTTTTTTTTTTTTTACATTAGTGAAAGGGAAGTTGATTATCATTTTCGGATTTTTCCTGATTTTCGCTAGTTTTGACAGTTTCGCGTAGTGATGGAAGAAAATTCATATCTCTCTGCTCAGACCTCTAATTGACCTTAAATTTCTGGCCACCTGTCGCTAACTCGTCGAACTATATTTTCTATTTCTAGCTCAACTTCAAATTTTGAAGTCTAAAATGATGAAAATGGCCTTTTCTCAGTTGTTCCTGTTGTTCACTGCTTCTTTTCTTCCTTTTATTACATTACTTCAACTTCATTTTCACCTAAGCATATAAAACATTTAAAAGTATATAATTACAAACATCAAACAAAGAAAAGACTTCCAACTACTAGTCTAAGCTAAAGAAAGGAAGACAAAAACAAAGGAGACAAAGACTACTTCCAAATGTTGAAAGTGTATATCTATATTTATATGTAGGACATTCTTGGAAAATAGTTCTTCTTCCCCTTTCTCTCTCTGTAGATTGATTCAAAATGTGAAATGATGTTAGAAGAAAAAATTGGGCAAAGATTGACGAAATTGGCTGAAGATCACTTTCAGCTCCATGGATTACCCTGTTCAATGACGATCTCAGTGACGAATCGTTTCCTTCTTTAATCAGCAAGGCAAGAGAGCTTTGTCTATAAATATCATCACCTGGAAGAGGAGCAGGCGAGACACAGAGAGATGGGGAAAACCATAGGGGAACCTCCATAGCCAAACCTTGTGATCTTCAATCATCCATAAGTAGTCTTAGGAGTAGTACTTTAAGTGTTCTTTACTTAATTTTGTTATAAAAGTGTAAAGAGTTTCTCTTTTGTAAGTTTTAATTTCAATTTTCAAAGTTCTGTAAGAACACTCTATGCTCTGTATTTCTCAAATTAGCTCTCAAAAGTTTGTTTTCTTGTAGCTTCTTAGTTAATTTGTAGTATCAAAACCTTTCTATTGAAATTTTGATTTCAAGATCCAAAAGTCTTTATAATTATTTTCACCTACTCTAGGATAAATAAGTTTTTAGATTTTAGTTTTCTTAATGTTTTTAGGATAGATAGTAGTTGTAGATCTTCCCTAAAATAGTTTAAAACCCCAAATTTTCAGTTTTTCCAACCAAAATTTCATTCACTGTAAGACAGAATTTACAATGGAATTCTGGATGTCTTTAGTACGTAATTGTAAAAAGGATACTCCATAGCATGGTTGGGTATCCCATAGCGTATTATGGTTGTAAAAACTAATTTGAGAGCTACTTAGACTGGTATCCCATAGCGTATTTTGGTTAAAACCAGACTTTGTCTCCTTTGTTTTTGTCTTTCTTTATTTAGCTTAGACTAGTAGTTGGAAGTCTTTTCTTTATTTAAGACCATTAGTTGTGACTTTGGTCTAAAAAAATCAGCACAAGTGGAGATGGGAAATAATCATGTGTTTTTTTTTTACATTAGTGAAAGGGCAGTTGATTATCATTTTCAGATTTTTCCTGTTGTTCGTTGCTTCTTTTCTTCCTTTTATTACATTATTTCAACTTCATTTTCACCTTAGCATATAAAACATTTAAAAGCACATAATTACACACATTTGAGTGATATCGTCATTAAATCATACTAATTCCAAAATGCATGTAAAACTAAGAATTTGGGGATTAAATGAGCACTATACCTATTATATTAACACATGCATATGCAATATTCATTTCTTGTCAGTCTTATATTGCATTCATAGAAATGAGATTGCATATACATTTTGATATGATGTCAATTATGATTATTAGGGATTATAGTTGGTGTGTTTGTTATAGATTGAGTTTCTTATGTGTTTCTTAGAGATTAATTAATTGTAAGTTATGTGTGGGTGTGAAATATAAATTAGGTGAAAAAAAATCTTGGGCAGCATATAAAATATTTTTATTTTTTAAATTAAATTTTGTAATGGACATACCCGTTACAAAATCCATTACTAATTTTATGAATTTTGGAAATTAGTAACTGATATAACCGTTACTAATCTGTTACAAACCGCTAGTATTTTTTTTCAAAAAATCAAAAGTTGGATACCTTATATCTGATACTAAACATATTTCTAATGGATATATTTGTTACTAAAATTAAATTAGTAATGGGTATATTCGACACAAAATCCGTTACTAAAATTTGCAATTCCATATTTGTAACAGGTATATCCATTATATATAATTTTATTGTAACGAATATTCCCGTTACAAATCGAGTCGTATGGTGTTGTGTAACCATCTCTAGATAAAATCGAAATAAAAACAATATTCCAAATAATATCTGGCATAAATAGACAGTCTTTTAATTCTAAAACTACTCTAGATGACAATGCTAAATAGTGGATCGCTATAGCTAATGCAGCAACACTTGCTCCATTTCTCACTTGAAGAGCACCTTATCCTCTATTCAACCTTCTGCTTCCCCTTAAACCCTAAAACGAATTACAAATATGAGAACTAGCTCTGGTATCTAATACCCAAGAAGAAACATAATTAACCGAAAGATTAGCTTCTATAAAAAAAAGTAAATTAGACATACCTTCAGAAGGCTTGTCTTTTATATAAACAAGGTACTCTCTTTCCAGTGTCCTTCTTTGCCACATATGAAACACTTTCCTTTACCCTTATCATTGCGGGCTTGCCTTTCTTGTTCCCTCCCTTTGCCTTCATCTTGGACTTCTGCCACTTCCATTTCCCTTTGCCCTTGGGCTTAGACTTGGAAGTAGAAGCCTTGTGAATGACAAGAGCAGACCCTTTGTCTTTTTGATAGAGCCTTCTGCAGTAGACAACATATTGTGCAACTCAAGCAGTGGAACTGTCATCTTGCCCATGTTGAAGTTCATAATTGAAGAAAAAATAAAACTCAAATCAAATCTGAGGGAATAATTTTCCTTTTCATTTTAGTTAACAATAATTATTCCAAGAACTATCCACATGATCTACATGAATCCATGACAAGGAACTTGCCACCCAAGATTTCAAGTGCAAGTCCTCTTGAAGTTTCCAAAGCTTGTTCTTCTTTTAATCTCCAAACAAGCTCTCTAGATTTCACAAGTGCAAAATCTTCCTAAGTCACAAATGCTTATGCTTATTTTTCTCCGACTCGCCACCAAGAGAAGAATATAGAAAATAAGTTTCAACAGATTGATTTGCAGCACTTGCTTGTACCTATTTATAGGACTTCATTAAGCCCTCTAGGATTTTTCACTAGGCTAGGGAGGAAGCATGGTGCATTGGATCCATTAGGGATTCTCATTCATTGGTAAGTCAAGATGTATTTGGTGTTTAGGAAATGTAAATTCACCTAACAAAACTAAGTACTAGGAATCTAATTCCTTTGTCTGTTCATTGCACATTATCCTCAAATAAGTACATCCAAAGAATCTAATAAATTGTAAATCCAATGAACATACATGATACATAATACATGGAATCTAATTCCATCATCCGAATTATAAATACAACCCTCTTGACTTGATAATTGCAATTATGTCCATTAAACAAATTGCAACTTTTACCCAGAATAGAGAATTAATACATGAGTATACCCTTTTAATTATTCCCTACAGTACCAACTAATATTCCATGCAAACCTAGGATTGGACCACCAAAGGTACTGTTACCCAATTAGTTTACATGTATATATGTCTTTTCATAAATATTGAATACATTATAACAATTTAGAAGACCACTTTTCTAAATTGCACTGGCCGATTTAATTCAATATGCAAGAAACATAATCTTGAATATTCTCTCTAACACTAAGAGTGGTGGATCTCTTATTGGAGAACTACAAATCTTCATACATTATTAATGGAGCCCAACAAGTCCGTATATAGTCTCTAATTAGACATTACTGGTTGACAATATCAAAGCTACATTAATAGATATACAAGACTTAGTAATATCCTCAGGTCAATAAGGACTTTCTGCAATTGTTAGAAGAACAACTCTTCTAATAACAGTGACTGGTCCAAGAGTGTTCTTTAATGATCTTGTTCATTATTCATCATCATACAAATACCCATAATGTCTACTAAAGGTCTCTGCCCTAGTGGCTTAAGCACGCCATCCTATCTATCACATATAGTAGTACCAAAGTGACAACCATCTACAAGCATATTGTCCTAGCATGTTTATTGATTACGAACACAATTCAGATTACAAGAAAATTAGAGAAAATATTTCTAATCAACGATAAATACCAGTTTTTGAATAATGTAATCCTAGGACAAAATGTACCAAGTAAAATGGTATTATAATATAACCCATGAAATAAGATATTATTATTACTATTATTATTATTATTATTATTATTACTCCCTTTGTCCCATAATAAGTGTCCACATTCCCCTTTTGGAATGTCCCAAAATAAGTGTCCACTATTGCAAGTCAACTACACATTTTAGCTAAACTTCCTAAAATACCCTTACAATAAAGACAAACAATATTTCACCTTAATAAAAAGAGTAACTGTCATTATAGAATTTCAAACAGCAAAAAGCAAACAAGTGCCATTATAGGATTTCAAACAGCAGAAGGTCATACATATACTTTTATAAAAACCAAAAAACAAAAGTTCACTTACATTGTCATATGGCAGTGTTACAAAACAAAATAAAAATAATAATAATAATAAATATCCACAACTTGTTCAGTACTGCTCTATTGCATATTCATAGGTTTGTCTTCAGTTTTTCTTTTCCTTCTTCTCAATATGAAGTCTTACATGGCTTCTTCACTATTGCAGGTGAAAACTAACTTCACTCAAAATGTCATGGTCACAACTAATCTGGAGAGGAAGACAATTTTTTCACTCTAATCTTTCCTTTGCTATGTGCGACAACTTGTAATTAATTCATCCACAAGCTTGTAACACCTCAATCATACACAATTGTAATGTTAGCAAAACATAATTTAGACTTTTGGATGAAAACTTATTAAATGAATTTTCCACAGCCGCAATAAGCTCATTGACTGTGTTGGGGTCTTTTTGATATTGCAATGATTGAATCGCTCTGAAAAAACCAAGATCCTATACGTTCATATCCGGGTTATTTGGAGATTGAAACATGAGGTGAATATCAAATCCATCTTTGGTTGCGGGTTCAAGAAATTCAGCATCATTAGGATCAATATGTGGCTTTGCACTATCCAGTTGAATGAATATCAACTTCGAACTCGACTATTGCCACTTAGCTCGGATGGCTGGAAGCACTTTTTGAATTAAACATGTTCTGAAGATGTCTTTAGTCATAGCAGAAACCGGCTTGGTCCCTAACGTTCCAACTAGGGGTGCCATTTGGAACAGAAATTCCGATTCCAACCAATTTCGATCCAAAAAATTCTGATTTTGGCCCCAAAAATAAAATTTCGAATTCCAAAAAAAATCAGATCAAAATCAGAATTGTTTTCAGAATTCTGAAAATTTTGAAAATATTCCAATTTTTTTTTTAAAAAATCTGAATATTTTTCGAAAAATTGGAAGAATGCAGAGTTGTTCGTCCCACAGAGAATAAGAAGAGAAAGGATAGAGTATGGGACTCTCTATAAAAGCATGACTTACCCTTTCAAAAGTATTTATATTCAAAAAATTCCAAAATTATGAAAATTTCTGATTTCAATTAAAAAAAATCTAAAATTTTTTTTTGAAAATTTCAAAAGAATTCTGATTCCGAAAATTTTGAAAAATTCCGAAATCCGAAAGGAAAATGAAATTCTATAAAAATAGGAACAGAAATCAGAACACCTATTTAAGTTTTGAATTTTTCAGAAATTTTTTTCCCGAAAGAGGGTATTCCTATCAGTTCCGGGCGAAACACACCCCTAGTTCTAGCCATGTAGTTCTTACTATTGCGCTTTGCAGGCTCTTTATACGTGAAAGGGAAAATGCCAATCTTCTAGAAAATTCTTCATTTCTAGATGAATCAAACCAGGGGCGCGCAATAGTAGCAAGAAACATTATTTTCATAATGAATCGTTTACTATTACATGTATAAATAGGTTCTTCTTCCTCTGGAAGCAAATAATACTTCTCTGATATTTTCATGATATAGAACCATTTTTCATCAATGTGTATGTAATTGAACATGCCACTAAACTTTGGGTTATAATTAATACTACCTAAACCAAGCACTGATAAGCAAAACTATAGCCGCACTTTTTTGTTGTCGTCTGTCAAATATGGCTTCATTGCATTTGAATGTGGCCTAATGTCACCTTTCTTAATCATCCGATGTACTGTTGGTTTTGACATGTTTAAAGATTATGTAAGTGACCAAATGTTGGTTTGACGACGTAATGGAATATTTAGAATTCGACTCAAATCGACTTGGACTCATCTTAGACCAACTCTTCTAGGCTTCCGAGAAGCTACATCAACTGCTAATCCTTTGGCAACATTGGCTCTTGCTCACTGCCAAATTCGATGCACTATTTTTTTATGATATTGAAAATAAAGCAGCCACAACTTTAAAGGATCCTTTCTTTACTTTTCCCTCATAGGTTTCCTGCAACAAAATCTCGACTATTGCTTGACATTGTTCATCGATTAAATTTTTTTTCCTTTGGTGAAGTAGTAGACTCTATTTCTTCTATAACTTCCATAAATATAAAGAGAGAATTAAATTGGAGTTATATAGGGAATATACTATAATTGGCTTGGTGTTAGCCTACTTTAAAGTTTCAATTTTTGGAAACTCTTACTGTTAAGAAAGATGATCGGCAGAGAGAGAGAGAATAGATGTCGGAGTTGTAGAGAGAGAGGGAGAGAGAGACAGAGAGAGAAGAAAGGAAAGAATTGGCTTGAAGTTTACCCACTTTAGAATTTGAATTATAGGGAACTTCTAGAATTACGTAGGAAAGAGAATTTAGCGCCACCAAATTTTCATCTTCAATAATTTTTGTTTTGGAATTTTTTGATCCACTTCCAATATCAAGGAGTTTGTTGGAGATCAAATTTCCACCACTAGAAAATAAAATGATCTATATTTTGTTTTTTGTACGTTTGGTGTATTGGAGGTGTAATGGAGGTCTCTTGTCCTTCATGGCTTTTTGGCCTCTTATGTTGTGGTACATGTGTGGTCAAAATATAAAGAAGAAATGATTAAGAAAGTCAAATCCCATGAGGCAAGCATAAAATGGGAAAGATAAATACTGATGGACCCAAAAAGTGAATAAAATACAAGTTTCTTAAACAACGTAAAAACTTGTAGTGGACACTTATTATGGCACAGGGGAAGTATTATTATTATTATTGTTGTTGTTGTTGTTGTTGTTGTTGTTGTTGTTGTTGTTATTATTATTGGCTTTGTAGGGCATACAATTCTTTCAGTCTCCCACTTGTACTTAAAGCCAATTGAATACATGTCTCAAATCAATTTTATCAATATGTTTCTCAAAGGCCTTTGGAGTCAAAGGTTTTGTAAATAGATCCACAACATTGTCAATGGAAGCAACCTTAGAAAGGTTAATATCTCCTCTTTGAATGATAACTCTTATCAAGTGAAACTTTCTTTCAATATGATTTGTTCTTACAACCATATCTTCACTGTTGACAACAAAACTATATCATTCCCAGTGAGAAAGATATCATCAACATATAAAGCTAAAAATGTGACAGCATACCTTGTATTTTCTTGTAAACACAAAACTCATCCAGGCTTTGAGTGGAGCCAAAACTTTTGATGGCTTCATCAAAACGAGTATTCCCACTCCTAGAAGCTTGTTTTAAACCATAAATAGATCTCTTAAGTTTGCATACCACATGTTCCTACCCTTGTGGATACCGACATTTGGGCCTACTTTTGATTTTAAAACAATTTTCAAATTCAAAGACAAAGAGTCGCCACTTAATTTTTAAAAGGAAAATTAAGAAACCATTTAACAGCAAACCGATCTTTTGCGAAACTAAAGATAAACTGGGTCCGGGGATTATAGAATGAAAGGGGAAGGAGCCCGACAGACTAAAACACCCCCTTTCATCATATATGTTATAGGCCTCTACTCAACATCCTTTTTAATCGAATTATTAATCTAAGCATGCCCTCAACTAATACATATGTATATATACATTACAATATACATTACAAAAGTATGTCAAAAAGGGTACAAGATTGCTAACGATAAAATAGCATCCAAAACCATGTAATTCAATTAGCAAGCAATATGATATGCAATAAGGAACTAGAGAACTTACTTGGGATCCAGCCGTAAAATTGGAAACGTGCCATGCACACAAAATAGAAATCCTATGAAAAGGGTCTCTAATAACATATATACACATAAGGAAAGACCTAATTCTAAGGTGTCGCACATGGAGTTAAAAATTAATAAAATCAGAGAACAAAATAAACAGAGTTGAGTCAAGAAATTGTACCTTGAAAGCGCTACAAAACAAAGGGTTTGTCCACATGCCTTAGACTAGATATATAACATCAAATAATCATTCCTAAAAACGTCTAGCTTAAATCTATCAAGTAGAAAAAGAATTGACATAACTATGAGTTCCTTTTAACTAGTTGGAAACATAGCACCTCTACAGATATACAAGTCTCAACTAGGAGCCAATGTAATGTCCATATAGGGATGTTATAATCCCAACATGATCATAAAGAACCCATGGTTATGTTCAATTAGGTTCAACTAAATCCAACTTGATCCAAGAACTAGTTCTAATCATAAGCATCAACATACATGAATGAACACATAGACATGAACAAGAATGAGATATGAACTTATTCATTGATTTGAATCATTAGCCTCTGAATCTCAACTTAATTGACATTATTTAAGACATTGTTTAAATCTTATGACATTAGGAATCCATTAGATTAGAGTTTTTCAAGTTTTATCAAAACATTGACAGAGTTGTAAGAATTACAGAGAGCAGACCAGACTTTCAAATATAGAAATAAAATACTTTCAATTGATGGAACTTAATGATTTTTGAGTATGTTATGCCTCTGTGAGTCTAGTTTCTAACCCAAAAAGAAAATCAAAGATCCAACGGGTGAATCTCTGGGAATAGGGTCATAACCAGACATCACTCAGGAATCTGCAACTCTCTATCCAGAGTTTTTGTATGGTTTTCTAAAAATAGTAGAAAAATCAGAAATACTTTGCTCTTTTTACGGTATCTTCTTACCACATTGAAATGCCTAGAAAAATTTATTTGAGGTTAAGAAAACTTGATTAAGGCTCTGATTTACTCATTTAAAACGAGCTTACTATTCTGAAATTTTGGACAGAGAACAACCTACTCATAAATCATAAGGTCAAACCCTCTTAGGTATAAAATTTCATCAAAACAAACATTCTAGTGGTACATATATGGGTTATGAACACTCTCTAATATGTCTCATCCAATTCCAACATGCCATGATTAATTAAAAATCTTTGATCATGGTTTGTTAGTGAACTCACTGCACCATTGTTGAATTAGTGTTCATAGTTTGAATCAATCTTGATCCATGATTCTAAAGAGAATTAAGATAAAGTGTGATTATGGTTATTCAAAAGTATAATGAAGTATGAAAGAGATTCATAGACTTAGCCTTAAAGATCTCCCTCATAGTCCTCATGTTGAGGATCTAGTAAGAGAACTTCTAGGTCTTACTCAATCCTATGAACTTTGAATAATTAAAATATGGAATTAAATTGATCCTACATCTAATCCCTCTCTCAAACATATGATCCTTGAGGAATATAGATTTAAGGCTAGTGCTAATGCCAAAGCACAAAGGGTCTCTAAAAATTTTAGTGACACATATTTAAGTGTCACTAAAGCTTTTAGTGACACTTTGTGCTTTGGCATTAGCACATTGTGCTTTGGCATTAGCATCACCCTAGATTTAATCCTCCTCTCAAATTATTGGTACTTGGAGATTGTATATGATCAAAACCCATGTGAACCTCATAGAATATGGAAGCAAATCTATGAGACTCAATTTAGAGGACTCAAGCCATGGACCAAGACTTCAACCCAACAACTAACATATGAATATAACCATTACCCAACCTTAATCTCCTCATTAAACCATAGATTAAGGGAGACTAGGAGATCAACCCTAATGAAATCTCATGAGACAATAGAGATCCCATAGATTTCCAAAGGAAGAATTAACAAGAATGAAATAAAATCAAAGTTTATAAAATCTCCTCATGAACTAGTTCTTGTTTGAAACCCAAGGCTAATTGAAATCAAAACCAATGAACAATTATGAAATTCATTCACAAATTCTATGTGATGTGTGATGAAATGCGGTAAGAAGAGAGGTTTTAAAAATGTATAAAGATCCTAGAACTATGAATTTGTGATTCAATTAGCCTAATTCTCTACAACATTGGAAGGTTCCGTCTTATAACCTCGGGGAATTCTTAATTATTGGATGAAGATCTTCCAAAATCTTCAATCTCTTCTTCAAATTCTTCAAAGTTTTCTTTAAGAACTCCTTGTTTTTCTCTCAATTCTCTCTCTAAATTCAATATATGTATCAATGAAGGATGGTAGAAGAAGAAGATCTCCCTCTAATGCAAGTGAAAACCTCCTTATTTAGACCTTTCTCATAGGGTTAATTGGGTAAAATTTGGATGGAAACCCATGTGCAAAGAACATGTGAGAAAAATAGACTGTTATATCATGAGGCACTTGAAGAAGTGACTGCGACACTCACGGAATGTCATTTTGGCACTCACTGAGGTCGACCGGCACTCACTGAGTGCCGAGCAGCACTCAGTGAATGCCGGCGCGACACTCTCTGAGTGCCGCCGACTGTATTGCGTGCTGCGGCTAACTGAATCCCCTTTCTTTTTTATTTTCAAAATATATATTTACTAAATACTAATATACTTAAGTAAAATATACTAATATGCTAATATACTTTATATACTATACTAGTATAATAAGATACTAGCATATGCTTAATAGATTGTACATATACATATTTTCTTCTTTTCTTTCCTTCTTCTTCTTTTTTTTCAAAATACATATGTACTTTAATTTTGGAATTAATTTTCAGGCCATCTCTCTCACATGTGCCCGAGTCTTTCCGAACATCCAATTCTCCTCTTTTTCCCTTATTTTTGAAAACTTAATTTAAAGAATCTTCGAAGGGCTAAAATTCTTTGGAAAAATCTTCATATTTCACCGGTCATTGTCATCATGATCGGTCTTCAGAGGTAACCAACCCTGGATTCAACAGTTGGTCAAAATTGGGGTGTCTATAGTTTGCCCCTCTTCGGCAGAGCTTGTAAAGCAATGCGTATAACAAAGTGAATGTCGAAGCCTAAGTGAAAGATAAGCTTTTGACCAAGCTGTCAAATCTAGGTAAAAACAAAAGTGTGTTGCAAAAATATGCGTATAGATGATCAAGTGTTGGTCGTGTTCATGGTTGAGCTACCAATGTATCCCAATGGGAATCAGACTAGGACGTAGTTTGGGCAAGGAATCAAACACACGTAGTCACAAATAAGCACATGGATGAATGTACCTATCCTATCGTGATGCTCATGCTCAAAAAAATTCTTTCTCTATGCTCTCGGGTTAAATGACTTAGGACAATGTTGTCCCTTTTAGTAGCAAAATGCGTCTTATGCCTTGAAACTTTCCTATGCCGTTGACGTCCTATCCTAGGAAGGTCGTGGCTGTCATTTTCATGAGTTATTTAATTGAATAAGGATCGACTGAGATGCGCTTTGTGTCTTATACTCTGGTGTAGAGTCAGGAAGTACGCTAAAAGACTGAGATGCGCTTTGCATCTTGTACTCCGGTGTCTTTGAGAATCATCTGATCGACTGAGATGCGCTTTGCGTCTTATACTCTGGTGTCTTTTGAGAATCATCTGATCAACTGAGATGCGCTTTGTGTCTTATACTCTGGTGCCGAATCAAGAAGTACATTGAAAGATTGAGATGCGCTTTGCATCTTATACTCCTGTGTCTTTTGAGAATCATCTGATCAGTTGAGATGCGCTTTGCGTCTTACTCCAGTGCTGAATCAGAAAGTACGCTGAAAGACTGAGATGTGCTTTACGTATTATACTCCGGTGTCTTTTGAGAATCATCTGATCGACTAAGATGAGCTTTACGTCTTATACTCCGGTGCCGAATCAGGAAGTACGCTGGAAGACTGAGATGCGGTTTGCGTCTTATACTCTGGTGTCTTTTGAGAATCATCTGATCGACTGAGATGCGCTTTGCGTCTTATACTACGGTGCCGAATCAGGAAGTACGCTGAAAGACTGAGATGCGCTTTGCGTCTTATACTCTGGTGTCTTTTGAGAATCATCTAATCAACTGAGATGTGCTTTGCGTCTTATACTCCGGTGCCTAGTCAGGAACCAGGATTTGTGGGCTCGTCTCATCCTTGTAGCAAAGGTAATGCTGGCTTAATCCAATTTCAAGATTCCTAAGATTTAGGAGTTCGTTAGATTCATCCTCAAATTAATTTCTTAAGCCGAAAAATACTCAGAATTGAATTCAATTCTCTTTCTAAGATTGGGAGTCAAATTCGACTCGAATCAATTTTCAAAGATCGAGAGTCAATTTTGCTCAAATCAATCCAAATTTTTTCAAGAATCGGGAGTCAATTTTTAACTCAAATCAAATCAAGTTTCTTCAAGAATCGAGAGTCAATTTGACTCAAATCAAATCAATTTTTTCAAGAATCACGAATCAATTTTTGACTCAAATCAAATCAATTTTCTTCAAGAATCGGGACTCAATTTTGACTCAAATCAAATCAATTTTCTTCAAGAATCGGGAGTCAAAATTTAACTCAACTCAAATCAGTTTAGTTTTTTTTCAAGAATTGGGAGTCAATTTTGACTCGAATCAAATCAATTTTCTTCAAGAATCGGGACTCAAAATTTGACTCAACTCAAATCAATTTTTTTTTCAAGAATCAGGAGTCAATTTGGCTCAAATCAATTTTCTTTCAAGAATCGAGAATCAATTTTGAATCAAATTAAATCAATTTTCTAAAATCAAGAGTCAATTTGACTCAAATCAAATCAATTTTTAAGAATCAAGAGTCAATTTGACTCAAGTCAAATCAATTTTCAAAATTAAGAGTCAATTTTGACTCAAATTTAATCAATTTTCTAAAATCAAGAGTCAATTTGACTCAAACTAAATCAATCTTCAAAGTCGAAAGTCAATCAGACTCTGATTTAACTCCATTTTCAAGAAAATCCAGAGTCAATCTGGCTCCAATTTATTCAATTTTCGAAATCAGGGGTCTATCATAATCTGATTTATTTGATTTTCCAAAATCTGGAGTCAATTAAGTTCAAATTTGATTTCATTCGCCAGAACCGAGAGTTTCAACATGATTTCTCACAATCAGGGGCTAATCTAAGCTTATGATTGGGCTTAAGAACTTCTTTTTCAAACCTTGGGGGTTCTTTTGAAACAAGGAAAAATCTGTAGGGATATATGAGCAAAATTTGGTGGTCCCTGTCACAAATATGAAAATTTTGGAGGGAAAGGCCATCTGTCACTCGCGGCGGCACTCAATGACGCGTACCGGCACTCACTGAGGGCACTTGCTGTCTGCCGTACGATACTCAGTGAGTGCCACTGCCTTTTTGCCTACTGCCGGTGTGACTGGCAGTGTTTAAAAACCCCACCCCATTTTCTTTTCACTCTTTTCATTCTCTTCTTCTTCTCTATTCGGATTTTCTCTCCAAATATACTCTCTCCTATTTGATTCCTCACTCAAGAATCACTCAATAAAAGGTATGTTTACTGCTTTTAATCAACAAGAGTGCACCTTTCTTGTTTCAATGATTGAAACCTTAATTAGTTTACATATTTCTTTGTGTTTCTCCCCAATTTTTTTTTGCATGAATCTTCATTCCTCTCTTTTTGCTTGTAGATTCTACAATGGCTAGTGGTTCGGGGTCTCATGGTCCTTCTCGAAAGTAGTATAAGCCCTCCCCAGGCCATGACTCGTCGTTCTTACTCGCTGATTCCGACAAGCATCTCTCGGCACGAGCCTTCAATAAACTGGTATAAACTCAATTCTCTTGCTTCCTTATGATAATGAATGCAATGCCATGTTATGTGTGATGATCAAATGCTGAATGTGCCTTTTTCTTTGTGCAATCTGATGTTCAACCATTGTTATGCCTTTTTGAATAGATTGTCATGATTGTGTGCCTTTGGAATCATTCATTCTTTTTATGCCAAGATCATGCCTGCGGATTTTATTATCTTCTTTGTCCCTTGCTAACACAGAGTTGCACCGACCCTGGGAGGTACTTAGATTTTGCCTAGGCTAGGCTCATTGCATATGAACCCAAGATTCATGGTCATGGAATTCCTACAACATGATAATTTTTCCCGAAAATCACAGACTTGAGAATTTTATTTTTCAAAGCATGGAGTCGCTATACACTCAAGAATTTTAATTTTTCCAAAGCATGGAGTCTCTGTAGACTCAAGATTTTTATTTTTTTTAAAGTATGGAGTCGCTTAGACTCAAGAATTTTATTTTTCAAAGCATGGAGTCACTGTAGACTCAAGAATTTTATTTTTCAAAGCATGGAGTCGCTGTAGACTCAAGAATTTTATTTTTTTCAAAGCATGGAGTCGCTTAGACTCAGGAATTTTATTTTTCAAAGCATGGAGTCGCTTACACTCAACAATTTTATTTTTCAAAGCATGGAGTCGCTATAGACTCAAGAATTTTATTTTTCAAAACATGGAGTCGCTATAGACTCAAGAATTTTAATTCTTATATATATATTTTTTAAGAAATTTTTGATCTTGTTCCTCTCTTTTTCTATCGCCTTACTTTTTCTTGCCTCTTCTTATTCCCATTTTGTTTCTGTTATTTTCTTGCAGATGCATGAGGCTCCCTTTAAGGGCCATGGGAGTTTGGCTCACGGTCGTCGGTGGTACAGTGAACTTTCTGACGAGGCTAGAACTGAAGTCAACAATGCCAATTTTAGACTCTTTGCACTGCTTCTAGCTAGAGAAAAGTACATACAACATGACCCATATTCAGGCCCTATCAGAGAGATGGTGGGATACAACAAACACATTTCGCATGCCGTTTAGGAAAATGACGATAACCCCTCTGGACTTTTCTATAATCACTGGCATCCCATTCGCTCATCTCCCGGTGACCTCATATGATGATCTCCTGAGCCATCATGAGCAAATTATTGACCTACTTGGGACCCACCCTATAGAATTCATAGTGCCCGCGAAATGGTTCCTAGACACCTGCAGAGGTCAGGTCTTTACTGACGATCAAATGACTAGGGCCTTTATTATGTATGTGTTGGGCTACTCTTTAATGAGCACGAGAGGAGATAGGATCAATCTGGGGTACTTAGACTCTCTAGAAAACATTGACCGCATATCCCAGTACAACTGGGGAAGGGCAAGATTGGCTACCCTTTATCATCACATGAGCGACGTCTCTAGGGGTAATTACCCTTCTACTGGTGGGTATTGGAGGGCCTGGGAGGTAACACGTCCCCTCTTTTCTTATTATTACTTTTCCTATTTATTCATCTATTCATTTGGATTCCTCAAATACTAGGGATGGTGAGGCTGCCATCATGCCCCAAGGCTTAAAATGGAGGAAAGAAGCGACTGGCCAGAAAGTGGGGGCCAGTGGACACGCGAAATCCGTCATCCACTCCCGGTTTTTCCTGTTTGTTTCTGGGGTTTCGGAATTGATTTTCCTTTGTTTTGAAATTGATTTGAAAGAAAACATGAGGTTGATTTCGAAGAAAAGAAGGTCTTTTGAAAACAGATACAGAGTCGCCACTTGGTCTTTAAGGAACCAAGAAACCTAATTTTGACTCACCCAAACGGATAAAGGACACCGGCCCTTCATAACCAAAGAACTTGGCTCAGGGTCTTGGTACGAGAGAGGAAGGAGCCTTTGTCGCGACTAAAACACCCTCAACTCGCCCCGTCTTTCAACGGGCCTCAATTAGCATCCAAATAATCATCTTATACTATGCATGGTTCGACAATTAATACTATGATAGTATATTACATTACATAAGAATCTTGAAATAGAAGATCAAAAGATAAGATATCATTCATAAGACCTTAGCCAAATATCATACAATGCAAAGTGAAAGATCACACGAATAAACCTAGGAAAAATCGCCTAATCACATATCATGTAATAAAGTTTTCCTAATCTAAGGGTGACATGAACTGTTCTTGAAACAAATAATCAAAGAGATCAAAATGTGCTTAGCAAGCTAGAATGATGCATCTTAATCTTTGAGAAAAGAAGACCTCTCAATCCCTGGGATGGATGAGAAAGGAAGAATTAATCGGTGGAAAATATGAACGTGTGATCAAGTTCATTCCTTACAATCTTCTTAGATTAGGAGTCACAAAACCCCCAAATCTTGCATGAATGCAATGCATGGTCTTTAATGTGCAAAGGTTGTAGTGTGTTTGTGTACGTGGACTTTCTAAAGTGACTTAAAAGTCTAAGATATGCATGAATGCATGAAGGAAATCATCATAGAATATGCACAAATGTAGTATGAACTACTTCCTAAGAGATGAGCTAATTTGGAATGCATGTAAGCATCAAATCAAAGAATGAAAGTTAAAAATGTGCTTGCTGTGAATAGTGGATAGAACAGTAACATGATCTTTTGGAAATTGAAAAGAGGGGTTAGAAATGTTTTCAATTCATGATTTTTTATGGAGATCTTCCTTATTGTGTCTAGAACACAACCAAAAAATCCAATCCTTAATAAATATCACAGATTGAGAGAAATTATATAAACAATGGAGGTCACTCAAAAACAGAGTCCGTATTGTCGACTGAAATGTTGAAAACTCTTAGAAAATGAAAACAAAAGATCTAGAGGCCCATTTTATACAAAAAGTTCCCTAAGACATTGAAGTTTAAGGGGAAAATAATTTAGGACCACCCCTTTTGGAAAAGTGTTCTGAACAATAGGTTGGAAGTGGACCTAGCTGCTGTGATAGCAAAAACAGAATGTCTGGAAGGAATGTTTGGGTCCAGATGGACCATTTCCAAGTATTTTCAAGTCAATCCAAAAATCATTGGTGTTCTCTAATGAGTTAGGAAGACTTTCCAAGTGGCCTTGCATCCATACATTGAGTATTGAGCTCTAGAAAAATCTTTGAACTCAGATCACTCACTGTTTTGACTCACTGTTTTGAAGATTTTGGGAAAAACTAGAGTTTTCTTTCTTGAGATTAAAATGAGGGGTTTTAAGAGGGGTTTTGAAATAGAGGTTTTGAAGGTATATTTTCAACATCAAATGGAAATTATGACCTCTTGGAATATCACCATCAAACTCATCATCAAGAACCCCCAAGATTGTTGGAGAGATTTATTTTTATTTGAACATAACTTCAAGAATACCTTGGAGGTATTGAAGTTATAATCATCATCTATCAAACATGTTTTTGAGGTCAAGAGCTACTATCCATAAGGATTCACTCACCTCAAACTTCATGTCATCACTTAGATGATGATGAACTAGTAAGTAAATAAAGAAAATCAAAAAGAAATGAGGTGAGAAGAGATGAACATTAAAAAGAAATGAGGTGAGAAGAGATGAACATTATATAAACAAGCAAGCAAATAGATAGCAATCAATAGATGATATTCATGATGTATTGAACTTGTAGCTTGGTGTTTCACTCATAGATTTTGACATTTGGACATGGAAGTAGCTTCCTAACTCAAGAATGCTCAAGAATGGTGATTGGGGGTGATTGGAATGTGAAGTATAAGAAAGGTAATGGAAGAAAACATTATTAAAACTCACTTTCTATAGCAAAATAGTAGGAGGAAGCTCCTTTTCTCTCTTCTAAACCTATCTCTATCTCTCTTCTTCTCTACAACTTTTCAAGCTTTTGCACTTGGCCCCCCCTAAAATGAAGAGCAATGAGGGGTTTATATAGGCTAATTTGGGATGGTTTTGGGGTTTTAGAAGTACTCCCATTGGTCCCCAAACATCTGTGAACATAAAACTACATCGTTTTGGTTTTTAATTAATCAAATTGGACCCCCAAAAAAATTACAAAAACACACTACTCTAGAGGGGAGGGCCGCGGCAGCACTGGGCTAGTGCCGCCGCGGCACTGCTCCTTCGTCCAGATAATGCTGTTTAGGCCCTCAGAGGTTCCGGTATTCGCGAAAAGGCCCTATTTCGTCCGAAATTCACAAAAAATGCATACGAACTCCAAATTGAGGTTGTGATATACCGTTAGAAAGGCAATGGAGTCTAATTTTCATAAAAAAAATAAATCAGGGATAGGTCACTTTGAAAAGTTTTGCGGTATTCGCGATAAAAGCCGATTTGATCGCCTTTTTCGCCTTCGGAAATTCATAATAAACTCGTTTTAAATCCGAAAATTATGTGCAATATACCGTTGGAAAGCTATTGACCTCTAGTACCCATGAAAAATATTTGAAAATTGTTATGGTGCCCCGATTCTAAAGTCAAATTCTGGTCAAACTGGTCAAACCTGGGATTCCCGGGAAGTTCTGGGAACCTCTGGGAGCACCCCGGAGCTGACGTTTTCGCTCGATTTCCTTTTAAAACTCATTTTATTATTTTCCACATAATCCAAAATGATTTCGGTAAATTTGGACGATTTTGGTCAAACTTGGTCAAACCTTGGTCAAACCTGGTCAAACCTTGGTCAAACCAGTGAACAGGGACTTTCTGGGAACTTCCGGGACTTCCGGGGTCTCTGGGAGCTGACGATTTCATCCGATTTTTCTTAAAAACTCATTTTATCACTTTTCTTATGACGTAGCATGTTTCCAAAACTTTTGGTCCGAATCTGGGAGCTTTCGGGCTTTCAGGGGCATTTTGGTCATTCTAAGCATTTTGAGAGATAGAATTAACTTCCAGGAGTCTTTTTGAGTCTTTTGCGATCATTATGAACCACCAAGCTATGGGTCTCCTAAATCTGATAGCCGACAAAATGGGGTGTCTACAGGGCCCATGACTTTGTCGGTTATAGGAATCTCCTCATCAACTTACTTGAGGTTCATGTGATCTAGAATCCGTGGGAAGCGGCCCTCCCAGAGGCTAATGTAGAAATTCAAGCCGCCGTTGGTTTTTCCAGGATGAGGATTCTGATGGTGGGAGAGGCGTGCCGAGAGTGGTACCTTGGTAAGAGGATGACTAGGCAGTCTCTTGCTGACCCAGCTTTTTACGTGTTGAGGGCTCTTCCGGCTACCATGAGGAGCACCGAGACCCTAGATCACGAGGACCTTGTTACCGCTTTAGGTGGGGAAAATATTGCAAATTATGTAGATGGTCCAGACGGTTACCCTAATTTCAGATTAAATTATCTCATTCGCAACCTTCCTCTCATGGATGTCACCCGGGTAACAGACTTTTCAACCCTTTCATTCTTTTGGAATTTCTCTTTAATTTTGCAACAATGCTTTCAATTACTTGAATTCTCTTGTAGCCGGTCCCTAGAGCAGCTGAGCCCCCAGCCCTTCCGCAATGGAACTGGAATGTCCCTATGGTGCACGTGGGCTATGAATCTTTATACCAGTTGCCTCCCTATACTCAGGATATACCCACCATTCCCCTATAGTACGACACTGTCCCTAGGGACTATGCTGAGGAGGGGTTATCCTATGCCCATTCATTTCGGCATTGGATTCATGGTCGTGAGTGGAGAGTACGTTTTGACATCACTCGATTTATTACTTCTTTATTTTTCACTCAATTACTACACTGCTAATGCTTGGAAACTTGAATTCTTTTCAGGCTGATGGGACAAGGGCCAATGCGGAGCTTCAAGCCAGAGCTCTGGTATGTATCTTTGGCTTTCTTCTTCTTGAAAAGGGAATTGTATCTAACAACTTTTGCAAATTCAGATTCCAAAGAATTTCATTTTTACATAAATCGAGTCTGAGGACATAATGTCAAAAATACCATATTTACAACCTATCGAGCCTGAATATATTTTTGAAAGAATTTCAGATTCACAACTCTTGAAGTTGAGAATTTCAGGAAGAGCTTAGATTTTCCTTTGAAGAAAAGGAAACCTTATTTCACTTTTTGCTTGATCTTTTCTTTATTTTTTTCTTTTTCAGGAAGCTAAAAATGAGGCTCTGAGGAGGCAACTTCAGGAGTTCCAAATGAGCCAAGGCGGTGGTTATCGTGGAGGAGCTGGAGGTAGTGGTTAAGGTGGAAGCGACGGTGGTGATGGTGGCGATGGCAGTGATGGTGGAGCCAGGGGAAGTCAGAAAGCCCCACAGGCTCCTAGAAGGAATCCTCGTCGCCGATGAGGATGATCTATCTCTACCCCTTTCTTTTATTTTATGGGGTCCCTGCGTGCACAAGACAAAAGAAACCTCCTTTCTTTTATGGATTTTAATTAGGCGGATAGATAGTATGCATGGTAGCCTGCATGCCAATTTTGAATTCTATTTTGTATTCATGCTTGATTAATATCTCGGTATCAGATTTATTTACCTTGCTAACTCAAAAAAAATGCGAATGCTTTATTGCTTATTGATAAATGGTGCAAAAGAAATGGTGCTTTGAATGCCAAAAATTTTAGTCAGTTTTCATGCAGGTTTTGGGCTGATTAAAATTACAAACTGCTCCATAAACTTTTTAAACTCTGGCCGGCACTCACTGAATGCTATGCGACACTCAGTAACTACCGACCGACACTCAGTTAGTGCCGGCGCTTTTTATCGAGTGTCGGTTAGTCCCCTTTTTCTTGTAGAAGGTGCCATTTACTCATTTTATGCTTGTTTTGAAATTCCCAATGCTTCTTTTCCTCCGTCTCACTCAAAACTCCTCTCTTATAGTCATTCTCATTCCTCATGGCTCCCATAGGTTTCGGCATTCTATTCCCGTGGATGGACACTCTCTTAGGAATCGACCGACTCAACTTCGAGTCCCATAGATTGATAGACCTTTTCGGTTTTCGTCGTATGGCTCTCAATGAAAGCTTAGTCCGAGCTGCTATCAAATGTTGGGACCCCTCTCTACATGTTTTCCGGTTCGGTCATGAGGAAATTTGTCCACATTTCAAAGAATTTAATGCCTGTGGATATCGTAATTTTTATCCACAGCTTTTGTTTAAAAACCTTTTTTAAATTCAAATTCAAAAACAAATGAGTCGCCACTTAATTTTTCAAAGGAGAATTAAGAAACCATTTTAGAGCAACTGATCTTTTGCGAAACCAAAGATTAAACTAGGTCCGGGGATTATGGAATGAGAAGGAAAGGAGCCCATCGGACTAAAACACCTCTTCTCATCCTATCTCGCGATAGGCATCTACTCAATATTCTTTTAATCGGATTAATTATCTAAGCATGTCATCAACTAATACATATATATATAGATATACGTCACAAAAGCATGTCTAAAAGGGTGTAAGATTGCCAGTGATAAAATATCATTCAAAAATCACATAATTCAAGTAGCAGACAATATGATATGCAACTAAGGAGACTATTGTTTAAGCTTAACTAATCATTATTAACACATGGTTTAAGCCCTAAGTCATAGAGAGATCATTTAGACTATTGTTTCCAAGATATATCCAAGTTGTGACAGAATTCTGAAAAATTGCTGAGAGCAGATCAGAACGTCAAAAAAATAAATAAAAAAAAAAACATACTTCCCGTGGTTTGATCTTATTGATATTTGGACACAAGATTCCTATGTGTGTCTACTTTCTAACCTAAAAAGAAAATCGAGGTTTGAACGGTTAGATCTCCGGGAATCGGACAAACACTAGACATCACTCAGAGACTTGCAACTCCCCGTCCAGAGATTTTGTATGATTTTCTAAAAATAGTAAAAAAATTTGAAATGCTTATGTCTTTTTAGGGTAGCTTCCTAACACACTAAACTACTTAGAAATATGTATTTTGGGTCAAGAGTGCTTGATTAAGGTTCTGATTTGCTTATTTCAAAAGAGTGTTACTATTCTGAAAATCTAGACAGATTATAGTTGTTCCACAAAACCCTTGACCAAACCACTCCAAACTTGAAACTACTTTAAAAAAAAAAATTGCAGTAATAGAACTTTGAGTTATAAACACTTTCCCATTGGTTTCATTCAGTTCCAACGGTTAGATTATCAACTAAAAATCTATGATCAAAAACAGATTGTGAGCTCACTGCATGAATTATCAAATACAACTTTTACTACTTAATTCTATTCATGAGCCATGGGGTTTGGCTTGAACCACACTACTTTTCCTACCATTCGATGGTCATGGAAGACTAAATACATTCACATCTTGCAAGTCTCAAGGGAATATGGAGGAATTCCATAAGACCTAAACATATCAAACCTAAACCATGAAAATAGGTTTAAATTCATTAATCAAGTGTACTAATATCAACCTCAATCTTCTTGTAAATCATGAGACTACAAAAAGAATCAAGGGATTTTAAGTCCAAGGATTCAAGCAAGACATTGAGGGTCTTATGGATCTCAATGACTAATTGAAAAGAAAAAAGAAAATTTAAAGAATCTAAGTATATTTGTGATTAGAATATAATTAACACTAAGTGACTTAGTGTTCTACCTTCAAAATATCCTCAACTTGTGGTGGTGAGGAACTTCCAAAGACTAATCAAGCTCTTCAACCTTTAATTCACACAACTCCTTCTTTAAACTCCTCTAAACTCCTAATTGTGTTTTAAGAAGAATTTTGAGAATTAAGACAAAGAGAACACTAATACAACCTCTAGATTTCAAAGAAAATCCAACCTTAAAACAACCAATCAGCCCTTTGCAAGAGGATATTCATCCTCTATTTATACACAAATTTAGAGGGGTATTTCAGTCATTTCAGAGCAGAAAACCCTAATTCAGGCATCCTTTTGATAGTACAAAATGTTCTGTATAACAGCTGGCAGTTACAAAAATGCAGCACTCAACGGAGATGGAAGCAGTACTCAGTAAATGCCGCTGTGGCATTCACTGAAATTCGGCGCGGCATTCACTGACTGTCGGAACGACATTCATTGAATGCCGCAGACAACTCCAGGGACTGCTGTCTTTTCTGGGAATCCAGTTTTTTGCGGTATTTGATGTAAAAAGGCGACAATTAATGACTGTGGTTGCGGCTCTCATTGACTGCCGTTACGGCAGTTAGGAAGTGCCGCAGCGGCAACCAGTGACTGCCGTAAAAGAGGTCAAGTGCCGTTTTGGGCTCTATTTTCCATTTTTCTCTTTTTGCTTTTCATTTAAAGTTGGATAGTCCTTTGAAGAGATTGATTTATCCTTGGTAGTCCTAATTAAGTTCGGACATTTTCATGATCGGATATGGAGGTAACACTCTCCTTAACTCGACGTTTGGTCAAAATCAGGGTGTCTATAGTTTGCCCCTCTTCGACGGAGCTTGTGGGGCAACGCAAACCACAAGTGAACATCGAAGCCTGTATGATGACAAGTCTTTGACCAAACAGTCATGTTCAGGTAAAAATAAAATGCATTGAAAAAAGAAAGCCATTGCGCAACAAAATTCTAATTGGTCGTGCTCCATGATGAGCTGCCAACGTATCCCCTCAGGAATCAGACCAGGACGTAGTTCGGGAGGGAGTCAGGCATATGCAAGCACAAGTAATCATACGGATGAATGCTCCTATCTTGTCACGATGCACATGCTCATGCAATGGTATTTTTCAAATAAACTCGACCAAGTAGGTGTCATGCTTATTATATGTCATGTCTTCTCTATATGTGTCTCATATTTCATGATGCGCTTAGCCAGAGAAGATTTACCAAATGTGGACCGATGCAAAGATTTGTTTGCAAGGGTCGAGAAAATGCATTTCTAAATTCCTAAGACAAGGGTTGACGTAAATCTGTAACGAGAACCGAGAATGCAAATTTGTTATACTCTGAAGGATCGACGTAAATCTATTACAAGGATCGAGAATGTAAATCTTTTATATTCCCAAGACAAGGGTTAACGCAAATCTGTTGTGAGAATCGAGAATGCAAATCTGTTACACTCTGAAGCACCAACGTAAATCAATTACGAGGACTGAGAATATAAATCTGTTATATTTCCAAGACGAGGGTTAACGCAAATCTATTGCAAGAACCGAGAATATAATTCTGTTACACTCTGAAGGACCAATGTAAATCTGTTACGAGGATCGAGAATATAAATCTGTTATATTCCCAAGACGAGGGTTAACTCAAATCTATTACGAGAACTGAGAATGTAAATCTGTTACACTCCGAAGGATCGACGTGAATCTATTACGAGGATCGAGAATATAAATCTGTTATATTCCCAAGACGAGGGTTAATACAAATCTTTTACGAAGATCGAGAATATAAATCTATTATATTCTCAAAACGAGGGTTAACGCAAGTCTGTTGTGAAAATAGAGAATGTAAGTCTGTTACATTCTCAAAAGCGGGGCAACTATATTCAGGTTAATCGGGAGTCAAACAGACTCAAATCCCAAAAACAGGAGTCAAAAGACCCAAATCTATAGTTGGGAGTCAAACGAACTCAGAGAATCTTTTCATTTTCCAGAGTCAACAGACTCAAATTCTTTTCAATTTTTCAAAATTTCAGAGTCAACAGACTCATTTTTAACCCAACCTTTCAACAAAAATTTTGGGACTCAGTCAGACCCTGATCCAAATCTTTTCCAAGCCCGGAGTCGGTCAAACCCCAATTTATTCACTTTCAAGATCAAGAATCAAATTATGCTTTTAATTCAGATCAACCTTCAAAATCATGAGTCAATCAGACCCTACTTTAATTTGAATTTCAAAATTCGAAATTAAATACAAGAAGAGTCTTAATTTCCATTTTTTTTTGACAAATCAGGAGTCAAAACACTCAAATATTTCACATTCTTGCAAAAAAAGTGTTACATGGGCTCAAAAATTTTCGTGAAACAAGAGTTGGTTGCCTTATTTATTACTTTTAGGGACCGAAGTGCAGAAAGGCAAATTCTGGGGTTTAAATGCAAATCTTGGGACCCAATTTTGAATTTTGGGGGGAAACAAAATATCTTCTAACCAACTTAAACATGGCACACGCTTGAAAAGAGTGGCAGTCCGTGACTGTTGTACGGCACTCACGGAGTGCCGCTGCGGCACTTGGTGAGTGCCGCACGGCAGTTCATCAACTGCCGCACACGAAAACCAAGTGCCGCGTTTGAGTGGCACTAGCTTATACCGAGAGTTTTATTCAATATTATTGCATTCTCTCATTTCTTCTCTCGTGAATTCCTCTGGAGAAATTTTTTCATTTCTTTCTTCTTACTTGGATTGATCTATTAGGGCTACCCGGTTAGTTCCCTATGATCGAAACTCAATTAATCCCCTTTATTTCATTGTTTTTCTTAATTTTCCACGAATCTAACATGAGAATTTCTTTCTTTCTTTGACAGATTATGGCGAGCGGTTCTGGCAGTCGGAAGAAGGCCAAATATCGAGCCACTCCTCATCCCGACCCTACGTTCTTGCTCCGGAACCCAGATGCGCACTTATCTGCCCGCGCGTTTAAGCGTGAGGTATACACGCCTCTCCCTTTCTTTTCTTGTAATCCTTCTTCCATATGAACTTTATGAGTGGAATGTATAATGAACTTAACTTTGAATGTCTCATTTCAAATGCAAATGCCATGCTTATAGCGTTCTCATGCGTTCCAAATACTTAATCAATGCTTATTCAAATTTTTTTGCATTTTTATCTTACTTCCCATGAACTTTATGAATGCAGATATGAAATTTCCATATAGAAATGAATGCTATGCTTATGACTTTCGGCGTGTAACTACGCGCATTCTAATTTTACTCTCTTCCTTTTTAAATTTTCTTAATGACTTTTGAATGTGCCGCATGCCAATTAAAACTTTGCGTATCCCTCAATGAATAATGACTACCATGTTTATTTTTCGAGCACTGTAGTCGCCTTTTCACTTATTTCAAAGCTTGACTTGGATACTTTAGAACCTAAATTTCTTTTGTAAACTTCACATGTTATTATTATTTTTTCAAAAATGTGAACACTCTTTTCTTTCTCTTTTTCTCTTTATTTTTAAATGCTTTCATTATTCATTTCTCTTTTTATTATTCTGTAATGACTGCCAAACTTTATATGAATGCAAATGAGTGTCATGCTTGTGAAATTCTAGACTCCCCGTTTTTTATTTGCTTTTACTATTCATTGCTTGCCTCTTCTTTTATTTTATATATATATATATATTTTTACTGCTTTTTCTTTATTTATTCATATACTGACTTTGAATCTTTTAACTTTTGCAGCTACCGAAGAACATGCTAAAAGGGCACGGCAGCTTAGCTCACAGCTTCGCCTGGTACGAGGAGTTGAGCGAGACTGTGCAGGGATTTGTTAGAGCTGCCTATTTTGGGGACTTCATCAAACTTTTGACGAAGAGCTCCAACGACTTGTGGCAGATTCACGCATTGGCCGAGCGGTGGTGAGATACCACCAACACCTTCCACTTCTTGTTCGGGGAGATGATGATGACTCCCCTCGACTTCAGCATGATTACGGGGATCCCATTCGGCGGAGAGCTCTTACGGTATCTAGACATCGTCACCGAGTGGGATCGGGTGTAGGAGCTGCTAAGAGCACTTCCAGAGGAGCCCTTGGTCACGGCCAAGTGGTTCATGGACACCTTCAGAGGTCAATAGGGATTTACCGACGAGCAGATGGCTCGGGGCTTTTTGATGTACGTGCTGGGGTGCTCCCTGTTGAGCACCAAGGGAGACCGGATCTCTGTGACGCTGGTGGGTTCTTTGGAGTGCATAGACCAGATCTACCAGTACGATTGGGCCAGTGCTGGATTGGCCACCTTATATAGACATATGGGAGAGATATACCGGGATCACACGGCCTTCACTTGCGGTTTCTGGAGGGCGTGGGAGGTATGCAACTCTTCTCTTTTCTTTTATTTTATTTCCTTTTCTAATCAATTTTCAAAAGAATGTGATCCTTACACTCCTCTCTTTCTTGTTTTGCAGATTTGGTCCCACGAGTATCTTCACATGATGTCACCTAGGACGCGACCAATAGATGCCCTCATCATGCCCCAGGGTCTGAAGTAGGCGAAGGACCGGGTGGGGCAGAAGACTGGGGCCCATGACTTTATCTCATTCAGGAACTTCCTGATGACTTTGCGAGTATAGCACGTGCAGTGGCAGCCTTGGAGGAACGTGCTTCCTGAGGCTTCGGATGGGATACGGCGGTCGGGTGGGTACGACCCGATGAGGATTCTATTGGACGGCCCCGAGGCTAGGGAGTGGTACTTAGGCGAGAGAGTGACTAGGCAGTCACTAATGGCTCCTGATTATTTTGTGCCACATCCCCCTCCTACTTCCATGAGGGCCATGGATACGCTCTAGGGTTCCGAGCTTAAAGCTGCTTATGACGGAGTCTTAATTCAGATACTCGTGGATTCTGCTAATAGATATGCAGCTTTCCGAGCTGTGAGGCTGATGAGGAACTTCGCTTTAATGGAAGTGGCTCGGGTGAGTCCTCTTTGTTTCTGCACACTTTATTCTATTTTGGAGTTTCCAAATATTTTGTTATTGATTACATTTCTTCTACTTGCAGCCTGTTCCTGCTGCGACTCAGGCCCCAGCTTTGCCGCCTTGGGATTAGAGTATCTAAATCGTTTCTTATGGCGAGCAGGTCACGATTGAGGTCCCCCGGTACCCTGCAGGCGCTCCCATCATTCTGTTCTAGTGTGATCATATTCTGTGGGATAATGCGGAGGAGGGCCACCTCTACGCTCATAGTGTTAGAGAGTGGATCCACGGTCGGGAGTGGAGGGTAAGCTCATAGGGCTTTATTTCTGATTCTTACATCCTTATTCTGCTCCCACTAATCCTTTTTCATTGATGATTTCTTTGCTTAGGCTGACGGGGCGCGGGTGACTGCCGAGGCTCAGGCGAGAGCTAGGGTCAGTCGAGTCGACTCCCTTTTATTAACACTTTTCACTTTTATTTTACAACATACTATGTTATTCACCTTTCCTATTTCTCAGGACTATAAGGCCAGGAGACTAACTTTGTGGGTGAGGGAGCTTGAGCAGCGGCTTTAGTAGTTTGGGATAGATCCCGATGGAGACTACAGAGGAGCTCCCGGGGGCAGCAGCGCTGGACGAGGTAGAGGTGGTGGCGGAGGCACCAGTGGCGGTATAGGCGGAGGTGGAGTGAGCGGTACTGGCGGCAGCAGAGGCATAGTGAGCGGGACAGAGTCCGAGGAGGAGCCTCTTCGACGTGTCACTGGCCAAACTCGAGGCCGGGGCCAGGGCTGATCTCTCTCTCTTTTTTCTTTTCTTATATTTTGAGTGCTTCTAGAAAGGATTCTGTAGACACCCCAATTTTGACCGACCGCCAAATTTAGGAGAGCGTCGCCTCCACGTCCAATGATGATAAGGACCGAAAAGATTTGAAGTATTCCAAACTCTTCAGAAAGTTCTCCAAACGCAATAAAATTTCAAAGAAAGAAGAAAATACCAGGTATTTAGGAGAATTCAGGTATAAAACATCATTTTCGAAAAAGATCTTCAAAAATAAGTTTCTTTAAGAAAAAAAGAAGAAGAAAAAGACCTATAAAGGGAAGTTCAACAGAAAACGGCGCAAGGCAGTATGCCGCGGCACTCAGTGAGTGCCGAACGGCGTTCAGTGAGTGCCGGCCCGGCATTTACTGAGTGCCGCCGACATTTTCTGACTGCCGTTTGCTTTAAAGTCCGTATTTTGTGGTACAATACGTATGTGTATGCGGATAAAAACAAAAAACTGATAAAGTAAGGTTAACGAAAATACGGCAATCAATAATTTGGCGCGACACTCACTGAGAGCCGCGCGGCAGTCACGGAATGCCGCGACGGCAGTCGCGAAGTGCCGCGACGGCAGTCACGGACTGCCGTGAATACCTTTTGAATGTTGCCCTGGGCAGCAGTCTGTCTAATTTCAGGAAGTACGTATTGTACCACCAAATGGGATGATTACACCTGTCTTTTACTCCGAATTCACTGAAGGGAGGATCTTCCTTGAAAAGGGATACAACATACAACACAATACATGAGAGATAACCACCACTATACTAACACATATTCGAAAGAAAAGAGAGAGTTTGAGAGAACTTGAAAGAGAGTTTGGAAGATCTTCAAATGAGAGAAACTTTGAGGATAATTTGGAGGTGATCCTCTAACCATAAGTTGTCTATTTACATTCTTCCTTTTCTTAAATCTTTAATCCTCAAATCTTTTTATTTTTTCTTCGCTCTATTTCTTTTGTTGATCATACTTCCTTCTTGAGACTCTTAGAGATTCTCAATATCTCTCTTGAAATCTCTTGAACATGATCTTTTGAATCCCATGTAAGCTTGTACTTCACATGGGAATCAAAGTTTGATCATCACTCCATTTCATAGGCAAATAGACGGATCCAAGTCCACACTCATGACTTGGATCCTCTAAACTTGATGTTTCATGGAATCCTTTCTATATTCCTTTGAGACTCATGAGTATAGTCATGTCTTCATCTCCAATGACCATCAAACGGTAGGAAAAAGTGGTTTTGAGTCTAAGCTCATCCCCATGGGTTAGATTCTTTATCTTGAGATTTCATGAAGTCCATTCATACTTCACTTGAAATCTATAAATATAAAGGTGTTTTAGTCTCCAATGACCATCAAATGGCAGGAGAAGATGGCTTAGTTTAAGTCCAACTTCATGGTTCAATAGTTGGAATTAGCAAGTAAGAGTTGACAAATGAAAACAGTGAGTTCACAAACTGTTTTTGATCAAAGATTTTTAGTTCGAAATCTAACCGTCGAAATCAAGTGAAACCAACGAGACAGTGTCAATAACACAATATTCTACCACTGTATTTTTTGTTTTAAGGTGGTTTCATGTCTAAAGTGGTTTGGTTGTGAGTTTTGTCAGGACACAACAATTTGTCCAGAGTTTCAGCACAGTAACACTCTTTTGAAGTAAGTAAACCAATGCTTTAATAAAGTTTTTGTGACCCAAAATAATTTTTTCTAAGTAGATTAATGTGTTAGGAAGTCACCCTAAAAAGAACAAAGTATTTCTGATTTTTTTGCTATTTTTAGAAAATCGTGCAAGAACTCTGGACAGAAGGTTGTATAATGCTGAGTGATGTCTGATTTTTGTCCAATTCCTGAAGATCCAGCCGTTGAAACTTTGATTTCTTTTTTGGGTTAAAAACTAGACACACAGAGGCATCTTGTGTCCAAAATTCATTAAGAGCAAACCACGGGAATCACGCTTTTCCATTTTTTAAAGTTATGATCTGCTCTCTGTAATTTATAAAAAAACTGCTACTGTTTTTGTCTAATCTTGTTTATTTCAACTCAAATGGCCCCTAATGTCTTGAGACTCAAATCATACTTTGAATAATGGTAATTTATCTTAAATCCAGAGGCTAAGTGACCCAAATTAGTGAATAAATCTATGTCTTATTCTTGTCCACATTCATTCATTTATGTACATTTAATGCTCATGATTAGAACTAGCTATTGAATAAAGTTGGATTTCATGCTTGATAGGTTTAAGCTAGAAATTTAGGATTGTTATTTCTAATTTCACATCTTGTATATCATATGGACTAACATTTTGTTTTGTAGCGCCATTAAGGTATGATCTCTAGGACCCTCTTTAATTTATTTTAATTTCTTGATTTTATTGATTTTTCAAACTCATGCGCGACACATTAGAACTAGGTTCTTCCCTTATATGTATATGTGATTAGAGACTCTTTTTTAGGAATTTCTTTTGTTTGTATGTATTGCACATTTAATATCGCTGTCGGATCCCGTAAAATCACAGAAAATTCATACAAAATCAAAATTGAGATTGTGATATACCATTGGAAAGGTATTGAGGTCTACTTTCCGTAAAAAAAAATAGTTTGGACTTGGGTCACTTTGGAAAGTTTTGCGGTATTCGCGATAAAAGTCGAATTGATTGCATTTTTCACCTTCAGAAATTCATAACAAATTCGTTTTAGATCCAAAAATTATGTGCGATATACTGTTGGAAAGCTATTGACCTCTAGTACTTGATAAAATTATTTCAACATTGAAAAGGAGACTTTGATTTTTGGTCAAACTTGCAGTCATATCAGTCAAACAGTGTACATCTAGGAAATTCTGGGAAGTTCTGGGAGCCTCCAAAGACTGACGTTTCGGTCTGATTTTCTTTTAAAACATATTTTAAGACTTTTCACATGATCTAAGATGATCTCAGAACTTTTGGGCGAATTCGGATGATTTTGGTCAAACCTTGGTCAAACTTGGTCAAACATTGGTCAAACCGGTCCACAGAGACTTTCTGGGAACTTCTGGGACTTCTGGGGGTCTTTGGGAGCTTACAATTTCAAATATTCATCTTTTAAAATACCTTTTTTTTTTTTGATCAACATCGAATGATTTCTGAGATTCTGGGCCAATCCGGAGAGTTTTGAGCTTTTAGAGGCATTTTGGTCATTTCTTTGATTTCTTGAGAGTTAGAGGCAATCTCTGAAAATTCAATCTTTATAATCATCGAGGTTTGACATGCTTGTGGCCTCCTAAATCTATTAGCCGACAAAATGGGGTGTCTACAGTTTGCCCCTCTTTGGCATAAACTTGCGAAGCAACGCATATCGTAAGCGAGTGCCAAAGCTTTGAAGAGACAGGTCTTTTTGGAGGCTATAGATTTAGGATAAAAGCGTTGCAAAAGATGCAATGATAGAAACAAGAACGTTGAGGCTGGTGTCGGTCGTGCTCTGCGTGAGCTGCCTACGTATCCCAAGGGGAATCAGACCAGGACGTAGTTTAGGGCACAAAGGAGTAAATCATATATGCACAACAAGACAGACAGATGCTATGCTATGAGGATGATATGTAATGCGTGGATGTGATATAAATTGTGTCATGAGTCCTATCATGCTTAGTGTTCTGATCCTAGTATGAGTTGGTGCTGTGGGGTGTGTGCCACTCTGAGTGGACTTATATTGTGCTAGTGTTTCTAACTGTGATGCAGTTATTGACCTGAATAGGGACACCAAGTTTTGAAGACTCTGGTACTTGGAGCAAACTTCTGAAGTTTGGAAAGTGTGCTTTACGAGTGAATAGAATCGGATGTGGGGTCCTTGAGGACGACAATTAAAGATAATCGACGGACACGGAAGTTTTGGATGCTAATTGATGGATGAGGAAGTTCAAGATCGCCAATCGGAGAAGGATTTCGCGATAACCGACAAGCGAGAAAGCTCACAATAGCTGATGGGTAGGTGAGGGGGCTCATAATTTTTAACAAGGGAGTGAGGAAGCTCATAATTTTTGTTTATTGAGGAAGCTCATGATGTTCACGTTAACCGATGGGTAGGTGAGGGGGCTCACAATTTTGGACAGATGAGTGAGAAAGCTTACGATAAGTGAAAAAGCTCACGATAAGTGAGGAAGCTCACGATAAGTGAAGAAGCTCAGAAATTTGGACAAAGGAGTGAGGAAGCTCATGATAAATGAGGAAGCTCACGATAAGTGAGAAAGCTAACGATAAGTGAAGAAGCTCATGATAAGTAAGAAAGCTCACGATTTTGGATGAAGGAATGAGGAAGCTCGTGATAAGTGAGAAAGCTCATGGTTTCAGACAAAGGAGTAAGGAAGCTCACGATAAGTGAGAAAGCTCACAATTTTGGATAAAGGAGTGAGGAAGCTCATGATAAGTGAGAAAGCTCACAATTTTGGACAAAGGAGTAAGGAAGCGCACGATAAGTGAGAAAGCTCACGATTTTGGACGAAGGAATAAGGAAGCTCACGATAAGTGAGAAAGCTCACGGTTAGCGAGAAAGGAGTGAGGAAGCTCACAATAAGTGAGAAAGCTCACGATAACCAATGGACACGGAGCCTTGGATTGTGAGTAGACAATGCTTGCCCTAGGAGTAGGCATCTTTTGACTACGGGCGGTGTTTTTTAATCGTTGGCCGATTTTTATGATGACCAATCCAAAAATTTGGTTCAGGTACTACTGAGGATGGCAGGGGCTTCTCTGAGAATCATTCTTAACTATTTTAAATTCTTGATCGAGAACTAGGATTCAAGTTTGAATCTCTCACGGTTAATCCAATCTTCCAATGGTCGATCTGAAAAGCCTATTCAGGCCTCCAAGATGATTGACGGATGTGGGATTCCCAGATAGAAAATAGTAAATGGGGTAGCCCGAGATAACTGGTGGATGCGAAAGTCCTACCTTAATCCAGAGGGTCTATAGTAAAAGATTTGCCTCAATTTAGAGGGTTGACAGTGAAAGATTTACCTCAATCTCGAAGGCTGATGACAACAGATTTGCCTTAACCTAGAGGGCTGACTATAATAGATTTGCCTTAAACTAGAGGGCTAACAATGAAGGATTTGCCTCAATCTAGAGGGCTGACAACGATAGATTTGCCTCAAACTAGAGGGCTAACAACGAAGGATTTACCTCAATCTAGAGGGCTGATGATAACAGATTTGCCCCAATCTAGAGGGCTGACAATGAAGGATTTGCCTCAATCTAGAGGGCTGACAACAAAGAGTTTGCCTCAATTTAGAGGGCTGACGACAAAAGATTTTCCTCAAACTAGAGGGGACGATGAATCATGACATATTTTGAATAAGAGTTATGGTGAACTAATAATGATTAACAAACTAACAATGTATAAATCGAGATGACGAGTCGACAGATAACTACTGTGACTATCATAGGTTGGACCAACGGTTGGCTAACCGTGGTTAAAAGAACTAACAATGTACGAATCGAGATGACAAGTCGACAGTGAACTACTGTGACTATCATGGATTGGACTGACGATGTACTAATCGAGATGATGAGTCGACAGTGAACTACTGTGACTATCATGGGTTAGACCAATGATCGGACTAACCGCAATCACAAGGACTGACGATGTATGAATCGAGATGACGAGTCGATAGTGAACTACTGTGACTGCCATGGATTGGACTAACGATGTATGAATCGTGATGACAAGTCGACAGTGAACTACTGTGACTGTCATGGATTGAACTGACGATGTACGAATCGAGATGACTAGCCGACACTGAACTACTATGACTGTCATAGATTGAACTGATGATGTACAAATCGAGATGACGAGTCGACATTGAACTACTGTGACTGTCATGGATTAAACTGATGATGTACGAATCGAGATGACGAGTCAACAGTGAATTACCGTGACTGTCATGGATTGAACTGATGATGTACGAATTAAGATGACGAGTCGACAGTGAACTACTGTGACTGTCATGGATTGAATTGATGATGTACGAATCGAGATGACGAGTCGACAGTGAACTACTGTGACTGTCATGGATTGGACCAACGGTTGGATTAACTGTGATCAAAAGAACTGACGAATTGATATGCCTACTGGGTATTAAATTGAATCTGCTGGGGATGAACAAATCTTTCTTCTGAGGAAAGGATGTAGTCTTGACTGAGATACACAACATTTGTTCAGGACACTCTTCTAGAGATGAACTAGCTCTATTGGGAATGAGAAGATTCGGCTGGGGAAAGAATGGTTGCATTGCGAATAGAGTAATTCAGCTGGGGATGAAGAACATTCGTGACACAATTTTGGCTTGGTTGCTGAGGAGCTGGTAGAAGATAGCCAGTGTATCTTATAAACTGATTTATGAAGACAAGTGACTGTGATTGGGGGTATCACCAATGCTCGAGGTTCTTGGGACTCATATCATGTTGCAGCCTTGACAAGTGCAATATCGGTGTTCGAAACTTTTTCTTGTATCCATAGGTTTTACAATTTGGGAATCACTTTAAACCCACACATTTGAGACCATTAAGACAAAAGGACTTCACAGGAACAATGTTGACGAGGAAAGTTGGATTGAGTTGTATGAACATTGAACTCTGATATAGTTTCGGTCAGATTATTACTGACTCAACCAAACAAGAATTGACTTGACAGAAGTAACGACACGAAGTGCCCAAATTAGCATAATTCAATGTGTCTTTGTCATAAGCGATGTACCGCTCATCTTTTATGTTCACTCCTCATCTTAATATGATAGCACTTTGCTAATAAATCTGGTTTTTGAAAATTCTTCCCTATTGATCTAATCAATTCTCTACTTCTCCCAAGAAGTGCTTGGAATTAGTGCCTTAACTTTTAGAATAAAAGATACTCTATTTCAAATATATTCAAAACAAGTTAGTGACTTGAAAACTTGCTCTTGGTATGAAGGGATCGTGTTAGGAAAACAGAGTTTGCCCCTAGTTTGAGGTATAGGAAGTGGAATTCATAGGCAAGCGAGGTGGGTGACCGAAGTTTGCCCCTAGTTTGGAAGATGGTTTATTGGAGGTTTTGGACAAACGAGGTCAGTGACCGAAGTTTGCCCCTTGTACGAAGGGTTGATAGTAAAATTTAAGCAAACGAGGCGGGTAGCTGAAGTTTGCCCCTAGTGTGGTAGGTGATTTTTGGCTTGAGGCAAAGACCGTGACTTTAATCTCTCAGATGCTCATAAATTTTTCCTAGGCACTAGTGAGGTGACCTAGCGAGCTCTTTTCTCTCTTTTGTTATTGCTCACCTTGGATTTAGCTCTAATTTTTGCCTAGGCGTCCTTTCGAATTTTCGACCTAGCGAGCCATCCTTCTTTTCTTTTTGAAAGTCTGCCTACATACCCCTGAGCGGGGATTAGGTCCAACGTAGTTCAGGCCGGGATCTTGATAGAAGAGGGGTTAATATTGGTATCGACCGAACCATTGTGGTTGTCTACGTATCCCCGAGTAGGAATCAGGTCGAGCTTTCCTTAAAGAAAATTGGTTTGATTATAATGGTGTCGACCGAACCGATGCGGTTGCCTACATATTCCCGAGTGGTAATCAAGTCGAACGTAGTTCAAGGCAAGGCTTGAAGGAAATTGGTTTAATTATGATGGTGTCGACCGAACCAATGCGGTTGCCTACGTATCCCTGAGTGGGAATCAGGTCAAGCGTAGTTCAAGGCAAGGTCTGAAAGAAATTGGTTGAGGGTTTTTCAACCCAATCGTCAAAGAAGTTCAAACTTAGGTCACTTGTGGTAGCCTTGAATAAGAAGATTCAGTTTCAGTCTCCCTTTCTTTTCTTTTCTTTTCTTTTCTCTTCCCTTTTTTTTTGGTTTGAGGATTGATCCTTTTCACTTTTACCTAGCCAGTTAATTTTGCTTTTCATGTAGTCGATTCATGTGAGATCTTTCGATCGCAATCTCAAAATTACATAATGTGCATGTCAGCTCTTAGAATTTGTTTATGGTCATTCGGAGCTTTTTGAAATATGATCTAGACACATTCTCATGATGTACCTTGAAGCTTACAATTCTCTGTATCACCAAAATTTTGTTTCTTTCATTTTCTCCATCATTTTGACTGGTTAAGGTCAGATATTGGAAATCAATACCTTTTCAGCTCTAATTTTTGCCTAGGTGCCCTTTCGGGTTTTCAACCTAGCGAGCTTTTTTTTTTTTTTTTCTTTTCTTGTTTTTTCTTTTTTTTCTTCTTTCTTTTTTTTTTTAAAGTGGAGATGAAACTCGTTAAAATGTTTGGCTACCATCAAGGACTAAGTCTGCATTGCTTCCAATCAGACAGATTGCATGGCTCCCAATTGGATTGGGCTTAAGGCTTCGAAATTGTGGAAAAAGGGTGTTGGGCAAGCCTCAAGTCAGTTTTAAGTATGTCTTTTTGAGATTTGAGCAAAAGCATCTTTTAAATTCTTAAAGTAAGACTATTCAATTCTCAACTCTTCATCGGTGTCAGAGTGAAATCGACTTTGACCTTTTCAAGATTCTTCTTTTTTTGTTTGATGCAAAAATTTATTAGCAGAGTATTATCCATGGTAATTTGAAAAGTGACATTTCAGTTCGATGATTCGTGCATTGATGACTAGACACATCAAATTAGACAAAATTGAGATTTCATTCCATCAAAAGAAAAGGATTACATTACTCAACACAGACTCATAACAACTTGAAGACTGACAGACTCGACAACAAGACTAAAATTGAAATAGATTCAAAACATAGGACAGACTCGACTAGACTCGGCTTGGTCTCAAATGGAGTGTCACGGTGACTCGCTTATTCTTTTTTTTTTTTTGAAAGAGAAGCCTTATTTGTTTTGCTAGCAAAAGTCCTAAACACCATCGCTTCACCGGCACGGGTTCAACATTCATGGGTATCAGCAAAAGGGATCATTTAAACAGATGAGCCAGGGGCATTAGGTTCGATGAAGCTGACATTTTGGTTGACATAGGGTTGGATGGGTGAAGGCTCGATGATTTTCTGATCAATAAGGTCTTGGATATCATGACGAAGGCGCATGCAGTTGTCGGTGTCGTGGCTTGGGCCTTGGTGGTAGGCACAACATTTGGACAGGTTATAGTTAGGCTAAGGGATACCAGCACGATGTGGACACGCGGGATTCCACCACTTGCTTGTTTTTGTTTGAAATTGATTTAGATCAAATAAAGAAAATGGTCCGTTGAAAATAGATACAAAGTTGCCACTTGGTCTTTAAGGAACCAAGAAACCTAATTTTGACTCACCCAAATGGATAAAGGGCACCGGCCCTTCATAACCAAAGAACTTGGCTCGGGGTTTTGGTACGAGAGAGGAAGGAGCCTTTATCACGACTAAAACACCCTTAACTCAGCCCGTCTTTTGACGGGACTCAATTAGCATCCAAATAATCATCTTATACTATGTATGGTTCGACAATTAATACTATGATAGTATATTACATCACATAAGAAAATTTGAAATGAAAGATCTAAAGATAAGATATCATTCATAAGGTCTAAGCCAAATATCACAAAATGTAAAGTGAAAGATCACACAAACAAACCTAGGAAAAATCGTCTAATCATATATCAAGTAATCAAGTTTTCCTAATCTAAAGGGACATGAATTGTTCTTGAAACAAATAAATCAAAGAAAACAAGGATGCTTAGCAAGCTAGAATGATGCATGTTAATCTTTGAGAAAAGAAGATCTCTCAATCCCCGGTACGGATGAGAAAGGATGATTAGATCGAGGGGAAGCATGGACGTGTGATCAAGTTCATTCCTTATAATCTTCGTAGATTAGGAGTCACAAAAGTCCCAAATCTTTGCATGGATGCAATGCATGTATCTAGAATGTGCCAAGGTTGTAGTGTGTTCTATGTTCATAGATTCCTAGAATAACTTAGAAGTCTAAAATGTGTATGAATGAATGAATGAAATCATCATGGGATATATACAAATGTAGTATGAACTACTTCCCAAGACATGAGCTAATTTGGAGTACATATAAGCATCAAATCAAAGGATAAAAGTGAAAAATATGCTTGCTGTGAATAGTGGACAGAATAGTAACATGATCTTTCAGAAATTGAAAAGAGGGGTTAGGAATGTTTTCAATGCATGATTTTTTATTTAGATCTTCCTTATTATGTTTAGAACACAACCCAAAAATCCAATCTTTAATAACTATTACAGATTAAGAGAAATCATATAAACAATAGAGGTTATTCAGAAACGCAGTCCGTACTGTCGACTGAAATGTTATAAAATCTTAGAAAATGAAAACCAAAGATCTAGAGGCCCATATTATACAAACAATTCCCTAAGACATTGAATATCAAGGGAAAAATAAGTTGGTACCACGCCTTTTGTAAAAGTTGTCTGTAAAACAAGTTGAAAGTCAACCTAGCTGCTGTGACAACAGAGGCAGAATGTTTGGAAGGAATGTTTGGACAAAAATAGACCCCTTTCAAGTGCTTCCATGTCAAGCCAAAAATCATGGATATTCTATAATAAGTTAGAAAGACTTTTCAAGTGGTATTGAACTCAAAATAATTCTTTGAAGTTAAATGACTCACTATTTTGAAAGTTTTGAGAGGACAATGTTTATTTCTTGAAATCAAAATGAGGGGTTTAAGAGGGGGGTTTTGAAATGGGGTTTTGAAAACATATTTTCAATACTTAATGAAGATTATAACCACTTAAAATGTCAACATCAAACTCATCATCAAGAACCTCCAAGATTGTTGGAAAGTATTATTTACATTTTAAAGACAACTTCATGAATACATAGGAATGTATTGAAGTTGAAACCATCATCTATCAAACATGTTTTTGAGGTCAAGAGCTACTATCCATAAGGATTCACTCACCTCAAACTTCATGTCTGTGGATATCGCATTTTTCTTAACAGCTTTTCTTTAAAAAAAATCTTTTTTAATTTAAAACACAAAACAAAACAAATGAGTCGCAATTTAATTTTTAAAAGGAAAATTAAGAAACATTTCATGTCTGTGGATATCGCATTTTTCTTACCCACAGCTTTTCTTTAAAAAAAATCTTTTTTAATTTAAAACACAAAACAAAACAAATGAGACGCCACTTAATTTTTAAAAAGAAAATTAAGAAACCATTTTTAAAGCAAACTGATCTTTCAGAAACCAGAGATTGACTAGGTCCGGGGATTATGGAATGAGAAGGGAAGGAGCCCATCGGACTAAAACACCCCTTCTCATCCTATCTCGCGATAGGCCTCTACTTAACATCCTTTTAATTGAATTATTAATTTAGATGTGCCCTCAACTAATACATATGTATAGATATACATCACAAAAGCATGTCTAAAGGGGTGTAAAATTGCAAGTGATGAGATATCATTCGAAAATCACATATTTCAAGTAGCAAGCAATATGATATGCAATAGGGAACAAGAGAACTTACCCGGGGTCCAGCCGCGAACATTAAACGTGCAATGCATACAAAAAAAAAGGAAAATCCTAAAAAGAGTCTCTAATCACGTGTATTCATATAAGGCAAGATCCTAATTCTAATGTGTCGCGCATAAGATTGAAAAATCGGTAAAATCAAGAAATTAAAATAAACTAAAAGGGGAATTCAAGAAGTCATACCTTAATAGCGCTACAAAACAAAGGGTTAGTCCACATGGTATACAAGATATGAAGTTAGAAATAAAAATCCTAAATTTCTAGCTTAAATCTATCAAATGTAATTAAATCTAAAGCAAATAAGTCCTAATTACAAGTATCAAGCCATATGGATGAATATGTACATGAACAAGAATAAATTATGAAATACTCAATGATTTATATCACTTAAACTTTGAGTTCAAGCTCAACTAATCGTTATTGAAACATGGTTTGAACCATAACTCATGAAAATATCATCTAAGCCATTACTCATAAGATTGATTAAAACTTGCAGAATTCTGAAATTGCTGAGAGCAGATCATGACTTCAAAGAAATAAAAAGCATGGTTCCCGTGGTTTGATCTTGATGAATTTTGGACACAAGATGCCTCTGTGTGTCTAGTTTTTAACCCAAAAAAGAAATCAAAGTTTCAACGGTTAGATCTCCAGTAATTGAACAAAAACTAGACATCACTCAGCATTATACAACCCTCTGTCCAGAGCTCTTGCATGATTTTCTAAAAATAGTAAACAAATCAGAAATGCTTTGTTCCTTTTAGGATGGCTTCCTAACACACTAATCTACTTAGAAAAAATTATTTTGGGTCACAAACACTTTACTAAGGTTCTGATTCACTTATTTCAAAAGAGTGCTACTGTTCTGAAACTCTGGACAGATTGTAATGACTTCACAAAACTCATGACCAAACCACTTTAAACATGAAATCTCCTTAAAACAAAAATTACAGTAGTAGAACTTAGAGTTATAGACATTTTCCCATTGGTTTCACTTAATTCCAACGGTTAGATTTCGAACTAAAAATCTTTGATCAAAACCGGTTTATGAATCCACTATTTCATTGTCAAGTTCAACTTTTATTTAATAACCCCAACTATTAAACCATGAAGTTGGACTTAAACTAAACCATTTTCTCCTACCATTTGATGGTCATTGGAGACTAAAGACCCTTATACTTGTAGATTTTCAAATGAAGTACGAATAGACTTCTTAAAATCTCAAGATGATGAATCTAAACCATGGAGATGGGCTTGGACTCAAACTACTTTCTCCTACCATTTGATGGTCATTGGAGATGAAGACATGGCTAATACTCATGAGTCTTGAAAGAATATGGAAAGGATTTCATGCAACATCAAGCTAGAGGACCCAAGTCATAAGTATGGACTTGGATCCATCCATTTGCTTATAAAATGAAGTGATGATCAAACTTTGACTCTCATGTAAAGCATAAACTTACATGAGGTTCAAAATATCAAACTCAAGAGCTTTCAAGAGAGATATTAAAGAACTCCACAAATCTCAAAAGACAAGTATAGACAAAAGGAAGAAATGAAATAAAGAAAACAAAGAGAGCTAATGCTCTAAACCCATCAAAGAGCCTTTTGGTAAAAACTTGTTTACTTCAAATTCATAGATGCTTTCTAACCAAGCTAAGAAGAAATGAAAAAAGAATGAAAACTTAAATAAGATTAGTGGCTTAAAAGAAATAATGAAAAGGAGACAACTTATGATTAGAGGATCACCTCCGAACTATCCTCAAAGCTTCTCTATTTTGAAGATCTTCCAAGCTCTTCTTCAAGCTCTAAAAAAAAAAACTCCCTATCTCTCCCAAACATATGTGGTTATAGTGGTATATTATGGTATCTCTCTCTCTCCATCCCAAGGAAGATCCCTCTTCTTTTATAGACAAAATAACCCAGGTATTTTCAGTGAATTCGGAGTAAAAGACAGGTGTAAATATCTCATTTGGTGGTATAATGTGTACTTTCTGAAAAAAAGCAGACTGCTGGACTTAACGGCAGTTAGGAAGTCTTCCGCGGCACTCTGGGAATGCCGGAACAGCACTCCATGAAAGCCGCGGCGGCACTCCATGACTGCTGCGCGGTACTTACTGAGAGCCGCGCCAAATTATTGATTTCCGCGTCTATATCAGCCTTACTTTATCAGTTTTTTTTGTTTTTATCCGCATATATATATGTATTGTACCACAAAATACAGACTTTAAAAGCAAACGACAGTCAAATAATGTTGGCGGCAGTTGATGAGTGTCGTAACGGCAGTTGGTGAGTGTCGCGTTTTAGCAAATTTCCTCTTTTTCACCTTTTCTTTTCTTTCTTTTTCTTCTAAAAAGTTTATTTTTCCGAAAATAGTGTCTTATACCCAAATTTTCCTTAACACCTAATATTTCTCTTTTCCTGTGCAAATTTTATCGCGATCGGAGAACTTTCTAAAGAGTTTGGAATACTTAAAATCTTTCGGTCATTATCATCATTGGACTTGGAGGTGACACTCTCCTAAATTCGACGTTTGATCAAAATTGGAGTGTCTACAGTTTGCCCCTCTTCGACAGAGTTTGTGGAGCAACGCGTTTCACAAGTGAATGTCGAAGCTTGTGTGAAGACAAGCCTTTGACCAAACTGTCGGATTTAGGTACAAACAAAATGCGTTACAGAAAGAGAACATGTGCGCGGCAAGGGTTCACGCTGGTTGTGCTCAATGGTGAGCTGCCTACGTATCCCGTCAGGAATCAGACCAAGACGTAGTCCAGGTAAACACACGCAAGTGCAAGTAATCACACGGATGGATGCACCTATCCTGTCGTGATGCACATGCTATGCAACGATTTTCTTTTAATGGACCTAATTATGCAGGCGCCAAGCTTACTCTATATCATGTCTCCTTCATATATGGCACACATTACATAATGCATTGGTCAGAGATGATTACCAAACTTTTGACCGATGCAAAAAAAAAATCCATCACAGGGGCTAAGAAGATGCTTTTAACTGAAAAAAAAATGAGGGTTGACGCAAATTTGTCTCAAAAACCGAGAATGTAAATCCGTTACACTACCAAAACAAAGGATTGACGCAAATTAGTTACAAAAGCCGAGAATGTAAATCCGTTACATTCTCAAAACAAAGGATCGACGTAAATTTGTTACGAAGACCGAGAATATAAATCCATTATATTCTCAAAATGGGGGTTGACGCAATCTGTTGCAAAAGCCGAGAATGTAAATCCGTTACACTCCCAAAATAAAGGATCGACGTAAATCTGTTACGCTGATCGAGAATATAAATCTGTTATATTCTCAAAACGGGGGTTGACGCAAATCTATTGCGAAAGCCGAGAATGTAAATCTCTTACACTCCCAAAATAAAGGATCGACGTAAATCTGTTACACGGATCGAGAATATAAATCTGTTATATTCTCAAAATGGGGATTGACGCAAAATCTGTTGCGAAAGCCGAGAATGTAAATATGTTATACTCCCAAAACAAAAGATCGACGTAAATCTGTTACGCAGATCGAGAATATAAATTTGTTATGTTCTCAGAATGAGGGTAATCGTATTAAGATGAATTTGAAGTCCACAGACCCAAAATTTATTCATAATCGGGAGCCCACGGGCTTTAATCTTTTTCAAGTTTTAAGAATTGGGAGCCCACAGCCTCAAATCTATTTCAAATTTCCAAGAGTTAGGGCCCGCGGGCTCAAATTTAATTTCAATCTTTCAAAGTTGGGAGCCCACAGGCTCAAATCTATCTCTTTTTTTTTTTTTATTTGGGAGTCGAACAAACTTAAATTCAAATTCCAGAGTTGAGCTGGCTCAAATTTTTATTCGAATTTCAAAATCAGGAGTCGATCAGACTCAGTTTTATTTTATCCCAAAAATCAAGGGTCAATCAGACCCAAATCCATTTCAAATTTCAAGATTAGGGGTCAATCAGACCTAGATTCACCTCAGTATTCGAAATCAGTAGTCGAATAATATTATTTGGGGATGAAAGTGCCAAAAGTGGGCAAAATCAGGGGGTTTGGATTAAAATTTTGGGGTTTATTTTGAAATTTGGGGGTTTATTCAGTGAATGCGGCACGACAGTGCAGAGACTGCCGCGCACGGTTCCCCGAGTGGCGTTCTAAGCGGCAGAATGCTTAAACCGAAGGTTTCAATTCATTTCTCACTCACTCCTCGACTCTTTCACTCTTGGGTCCTCTCCGTAGATTTTTCTTCTTTTACTCGCATTGTTCCAAGAGATTCACAGGTAAGTTTTACTCGATCATAACCTCGAAATTCTCTTTATTTCGATTGCTTTCTTGATTTATTTTGAAGTTTAACCCTCTTTTCTTCTAAACACACTATGGCTAGTGGTTCGAGGAGTCAGAAGAAGAAGGCCAAGTATACGGCCATTCCCCACTCCGACCCTTCCTTACTCCGACCCTTCCTTCCTGCTTCAGGACCCGAGCGAGCACTTGTCGGCATGAGCGCTTCAGCGAGAGGTATACGCGCTTTCTCTCGTTACTTCTCTTGTCAGATCATCCTATTACGAATCATATGACATATTGACATCATATTATCTGTTATGAATACGGTGCCTGACGAAACTTCCTATACTTTTCGTGCAATGCGACTGTCACCCTTATGAAGCACGTTTATTCCCATGTTTAGTTCGTCGTTCACTTGTTTTATTATTATTATTTTTTTCTTTTCTTTTCTATTAGTACTCACGAATGTAATGTATTTCAATCGCAACTTTGTACACCTTTCGCCAATGCAACTTTTATGCTTACGAGCGCTGCAGTTACCCTTCTTTTATTCATTTACTTCATTTCTTCTTTTATCCTCATGAGGGTAATGCATGTTTACGAAACATACAACTCATTCATCTTCTTACGAGTATAATCACCATTTTTTATTATATATTTTTTTATTATTATTTTTTAGAAAGGAAAGAATTTCCTGATTGCTTCGACTGCTCTTTGCACTGACTTCATTATTCAGTCCCCCTTTTCCCATTTTCAAACCTGTATGATAATGAAAACCCCTTTCCGAGATTGGAATGTCATTTTTGGGTCGTTTATCCTTTATTCATACTTGCTCTGTTCCATTCTCTCCATTTTTATTTCTTTTGCTGATGTGAAAATTTTTTATTTATTATTATTTTTTATTTTTTTATTATTATTTTTTTTTTACTTTTGCAGCTTCCGCCCGACGTGCTGAAAGGGCACGGGAGTTTGGCACACTGCTTTGAGTGGTTCGGGGAGCTGAACCCGACGGTGAAGAGTCTAGTTACTGCTGCTGGCTTCGAGGACTTCGTCAAGCTCTTGACGAAGAGCTCGAATGATCTCCGATAGATTCATGCCTTAGCGGAGCGTTGGTGGGATACCACCAACACATTCCATTTTGACTATGGGGAGATGACCCTGACCCCGCTCGACTTCTCGATGATTACGGGGATTGCCTTTGGTGGAGAGCGTTTGCGGTATCTGGCGGATACGGAGTGGGACCAGGCAGAGCCATTGTTGGGAGTGGTCCCGGAGGAGTCTTTGGTCACAGCCCGATGGTTCATGGATATGTTTAGGGGTCAGTATGGTTTCACTGACGAGCAGATGACTCGGGGTTTTCTTATGTACATGCTGGGGTGCTCCCTGTTGAGCACCAAGGGTGACCGGGTCTCTGTTTCCCTGGTAGCATCCCTGAAGCACCTGGACCGGATCGATGAGTATGACTGGGCTGGTGCAGGGTTAGCCATCTTGTACAGGCATATGGCCGATATTTCTTGGGACAGGCCGGCTTCCACTGGTGGCTATTGGAGAGCGTGGGAGGTATACCTTTTTCCATATTTCACTGCTTATTACACTTTCATAAACTTATTTAAATTATGAGACTAACCTGTTTTTTATATTACAGATTTGGTCCCACGAGTATCTCCGCATGATGACCCCTGAGACACGCGATGCTGACACCCTCATCTTGCCCCAGGGGCTGAAATAGGCGAAGGATAGAGTCGGGTGGAAGACTGGGGCTCACAATTTTATTTCATTTAGGAACTTCCAGACGAACCTAAGAAAGCAGCATGTTCACTGGCAGCCATGGCTTAGGGTGCTTCCTGAAGCTCTCGTGGGGATCCGGCGGTCGACTGGATATGACCCGACGAGATGACTTCTTGATGGGCCAGAGGGCCAGGCGTGGTACTTGGGAGAGAGGGTGACTAGGCAGTCACCGGCAACCCCCGGATTCTTTGTGCCATACCCTCCTCCTGACTCTATGAGAGCCACAAACACACTCCAAGGAAGCGAGCTTACGACTGCTCTGATGGGCTTGAGTATCCATGACTTTGTGGACTCTCCCACCGGATACCTAGTGTTTCGTGCCACTAAGCTGATGTCGAACTTCCCTCTTATGGAAGTGACTCGGGTGAGTAAATGATTCCTTCATTCTTTTATGAGTTTTCTTTCATCCTTTATTTACATTTTATTCTTTATATTTGCAGCCTGTTCCTGCTGCGGTTCATCCTCCTGCCTTACCCGAGTGGGATTGGACCATGTCGACTGTCTCTTTTGGCGAGCCCTTCTCGATGACGATTCCCTAGCTCTCACAGGGCGCCCCTACTATTCCTCTTCATTATGACGTCGTCCCGCATGCTTATGTGGAGGAGGGCTTGACGTATACCCACAGCATGCGGCAGTAGGTTCTCGGGCGAGAGTGGATGGTAAGAAACTTATCCTCGCCTTTCACTTTGACTTTGATTGCCTCTCCTTTTACTAATCTTTATTCTTGGTTCTTGTTTTTAGGCTGAGGGAGCTCGAGCAACTGCCGCGGCTCAGTTGAGGGCCTAGGTATGATCTTTATCCTTTTATTCTCAATATTTCATTTATCCTTTCAACACTTTCCGGATTCATCTTCTCTCATATCAGGCGGAGGAAATCAGGGTCCTGTCCTAGCAAGTGGGGCAGCTTCAGCAGCGGCTCCAACAGTTCGGCATTCCCCTCAGTGATACTCCTGGAGGTAGCGGTGCTCCTGAAGGTGTGGGACGAGGTAGCGGCGAGGGTAGCAGTGGAAGCAGGGGTGGTGGGAGCGGGACAGAGCCGGAGGAGGAACCCCTCAGACGAGTGACCCGGCAGACTCGAGGCCGGGGCCGGGGTTGATCGCCCCCTTTTTGTTTTTTTTTTGAGTATTTTTGGAGAGGATTATGCTGTATTTTGGATGGTTATATATACTTATGTACGCATTTTACTCTTGATGACGACTCCATGATAGCCGGTAGGATAGGCACTTGCATTACCTTTATCTTTTTTGTTTTTTTTTCATTGATATTCACCGTATGTGTGACCATAGCTTGGTCCTTCTCTTGCCGTATGTGGGACCATAGCTTGGTCCCCCTTTGATTTGAGCTTTGAATGCTTTTGTCTCTTCTATTTATTTTGAAATGAAAAAAAAATGAATGAATGTATGCGGCCATAGCGTGGTTTTGTTGCACGTGCTCCATGATGCGCATGTTTTATTATTCTTTATTTAGTTTTTTTGTTTATAGGTGGATTAAAACCGTTACAAACAGACCCTGGCCAAAATGAGGCCCAGGACGGCACTCGGTTATGCCTCAGCGGCACTCAGTGAGTGCCGCAGTGGCACTCCGTGAATGCCGCAATGGCACTTACGGACTGCCACGCGACACTTCGTTGAGTGCCGTCCAACTTTATCGAGTGTCACAGGTAGGTGGACAGTTCTATTCTCCTATTTATACAACCTCCTTCCCCCAATACTCCGCAAAACACCATTTTCCTTTCTCTACTTTCTACTCAAATGGCCCCCATTAGCTCCCAAATCCTCTTTCCATGGATGGATACCCTCTCGGGCATTGACAGGCTCAACTTTGAGTGCTTCAGACTGAATGATCTTTCTCTTTCCGACGGATGAATTTAAATGAGGGCCTTCTTCGAGTTGCCATCCAATGTTGGGATCCCTCTCTCAACGTCATTCATTTTGGCTCCCAAGAGACTTGCCCCTTGTTCGAGGAATTTAGAGCCATTCTGCACACTGATCCTTTTGTCGAGTTGACAGTTCCTTTGGTTCAGGCCGGGTATGTCCGGGATTTAGCCACTCTTCTCCATACATCTTATAATACGGCGGGCTCTTTTGTTTGCGACAGGCAGATTGACTTCGGGCGCCTCTCTTCCGCTTATGCTCCCATAGGAGACCATTATGATGGAGAGTATCAGATCATTCACCGCAGCGCCGTGTCGATTGCTATGCTTTCTTACTTCCTCTTTCAGTCCTCTTCCGACATTCTTATACCCATCGCCTGTGGTTTGCGAGAGATGAAAAGTGATGTTATGCTGATTCTTGGCGAGACTCTGATTGGTTTGGGCCATGCTCAAAATGTTGAGGCTATGTTATCCACGGGAGCACCTTTTGTTTTACAAGTTTGGCTCATGGAACACCTTGATCTCTTCATAAACTCCTTATATCTTCGTGGGCCACTTCCCTATGACCGTATGGAGGTTCATTTCATATTCTACTCTGTCGATGCTTGGCTTGGCTGGTTCCGAGGTCTTTCTCCTGGTGACATTTGCTAGACCTGCCCGCAGTGGGTTTACTGCTCTATCGCCGTACGCCTTCCTGGGCGACCCGGTATCTGGTTTCCTGGCTTACATGCTACCACTTTCTACATTCCTGGTCGGGTGGTCCGTCAGTTCGGACTCTTGTAGGACATGAATGAGACTGTTACCGCTAATTTCACTAGGGGGTCCACTTTGCGCCCTTCTATTGTGAAGGCTTTCATTGAGACTTGGCATGACAGGGTTTCAGCTCCTTTTCGGAGAATCCCGGCTTCGATAGTGCCTACCGCTGAGTACCTTTTTCAGATTCAAACACTGATCTAGAGACAGGCTTCACAAATATGTATTGATGGAAGTAAGACAAACAGGACAAAGCTCTATTTTACAAAAATTTTAGACAAGTCCTGCCTATCCTTTTACGCTTTTGAATGTGATTTTCTTTATTATTATTTTTTTAAAAAAATGCTTTCATCTTTTAGGAAAAGCTCTATCGTGTTTAATCAAAATGTTCACTCCTCTGATTAATATTTTATGAAGAATTCTCCTTTTAATGTCTCTTCTTGGCTCTTTACTTTGCTTTGTGTTTTGCTTAAAGATTTACTCTTTCAATACCGTGAATTCTCATTTGTTTTGTAGTACTCATTTTGATAGCCAGGAAATCCAAAGATGGGTTTTAGGTAAATATCGAGGTTCTTCGGATAACAAACGAAGTTTGCCCCTGGTTTTGGGGTTTCAAAGTGGTTCTGGGCAAACGCCAGTTTGCCCCTAGTTCAGCATAGGGCTTTTCTTTTTAGGTTTTCATGGGCCAAAGGCTTTTGAAAGCCCGCCTACTTATCCCCGAATGGGTATCAGGCCTGTAGTAGTTCGGTTTAATGCTTGAAGGAAGATGCCACTCGAACGATTTTATTTTTAATGACCGAACCAAGTAGGTTGCCTACGTATCCCCTAGCGGGAATCAGGTCGAGCGTAGTTCATCGAGGTAGGAGGTTTTGAAAGAAATGGTTTCAAGCAAAGTACTTCTTGAGGCAATCGAGGTTAATTGGTTGCTTAAATTCAACCCCGTCTAGGTCCATGAGATAGGCCGCCCCTCCAGAGAGGAGAGTCTTTATGATGTACGGCCCGACCCAGTTGGGTTTGAATTTTAATCTAAGGTCATAAACGGGCACTTTCAGTTCTTTGAGGACCAGGTCACCCTCAGCAAGCTTCCTTGGGTGGACCTTTTTGTTGAAAGCACGAGCTATTCTCTTCTGATATCCACGAGTATGGTTTACTGCGGCCAATCTCTTCTCATCGAGCAACATCAACTCCTCATACCTTCCTCGTATCCATTCCAATTCGGTGATCTAACATTCTGCCAGAACCCTGAGAGAGGGTATTTCTACCTCAATTGGAAGGACCGCCTCCATCCCATACACTAACGAATACGGTGTAGCACCTGTTGAAGTTCTCACCGAGGTTCTGTATCCCCATAAAGCAAATGGCAGCTTCTCATGCCAATCCTTATACGTATCCGTCGTTTTTCCCAAGATTGCTTTAACATTCTTATTCGCCGCTTCTACTGCTCTATTCGTCTAAGGCCTATACGGGGATGACTGATGGTGAGTGATCTTATACTTTTCTAAGAGCGGGATAACCTCTCCTTGGAAATGGCTGCCATGATCGGAGATAAATTCATTTGGGACCCCGTACCTACAGATTATGTTCTTCTCGATGAAACTCACCACGTCCATGGCTTTCAAAGTCGCGTACGAGGCTGCCTCTACCCATTTAGTAAAGTAATCGATTGCCACGATTATGTATCGGTGCCCATTGGAAGCCTTCGAAACTATCTCACCAATGATATCAATGCCCCAAACGGAGAAAGGCCAAGGGGTGGTCATGCTATAGAGCTGTGATGGCGGGGTGTGCATTAGATTTGCATGAATCTGGCACTTGTGACACCTTCTAATATATTCGCAACAGTCTTTGTCCAAGGTTGTCCAATAATACCCCTGTCGGATGATCTTTTTTGCCAACATGTGTCCATTCATGTGGGGTCCACACACTTACTCATGTATTTCCTCCATTATTCTCTTAGCTTCTTTCCCATATAGGCACTCCAGATTATACCCGGTGTAGGATTTCTTCCATAGCTTATCTGCATAAATCACAAATTGAGCGGTGAATCGTCGAATCGCCTTTCTGTCCTTTTCTGAGGCTCCTTCAGGGTATTCTCCTTCTTTAATGAACTTTCACACATCCACATACCATGGTATTTCCCCTTCATCTTCTATGGTCGCGACTGTCTCAAATGAGGGCTGATTTCTGATTTCTATGGATAATGGGACCATCGTGACCCCTGAGCGGATTTGTATCATTGCTGTTAGGGTTTCCAGGGAATCGGCCAATTGGTTTTCCTCCCGGAGAAGGTAGTAGAATGATATCTTCTTGAATTGTTCTTTCAAACTCTCCAAATAGTCATGGTATGGCCTCAGTTTCTCGTGTTTCACCCTCCAATCACCCCGCACTTGGTATATGATCAAATTGGAATCTCCGAACACATCAACTTTTTCGACTTTTAAGGCCAGCGCTGCCTCCATTCCCACTATGCATGCTTCGTACTCTGTCGTGTTATTGGTTGAGTTGTACTTGAGCTTGATGGCCAATGGGGTAGGAGTCCCATCAGGTGCTACAAGGATAACCCCGACTCCGTAGCCTAATTAATTGGCGGCCCCATCGAAATACATCTTCCACAAATCCTCCCTTACCTCCATCACTCCTTCGTCAGGAAACTTGAATTCTCCTTTCTCCCCAGTTTCCGCGACGAAGTCAGCAAGGTACTCGGCAATGGCTCTCCCCTTGACAGATTTGGAGGTGATATATCTTATATCAAACTCGGCTAGCATCATGGTCCATCGGGAAATCCTACTGGTCAGGGCGGGTTTCTCGAACATGTATTTGAGCAGATTCATTCGGGAGATTAAGATCACGAGGAAAGCTAACATATAATGCCTGAGGCGACGGGTACACCAGACTAAGGCCCAACATGCTTTTTCTAATGGTGAATACTTCAACTCGTATCCGGTCATCCTTTTGCTCAAATAATAAATGGCCTTTTCTACGTGTCCTTCTTCTCCTTCTTGGGCAAACATGCATCCCATTGAACCCTCGGTCACAGAAAGGTACAGCAGCAGAGGCTTCTGGGGTGAAGGTAGTGACAGAACAGGTGGGTTTTGGAGGTAAGTTTTGATCTTATCAAAGGCTTTCTCTCACAAGGTATCCCACTCGAACTTCTCTCCTTTTCTGAGTAGCTTAAATAGCGGGTCACAGGTCATGGTGAGTTTTGAGATAAAATGGCTTATAAATTGTATTCTACCCAGGAACCCCCTCAGCTCTTTTTCATTCTTAGGTGGCTGCATTTTGACTATGGCTTTTATCTTGGTCGGGTCTACTTCGATTCCCCTCTGAGTAATGAGGAACCCTAACAATTTTCCTGTGGTGACTCCAAAGGTACATTTCTGTGGGTTCAATCTCATCCTAAACTCTCTTAACCTCCCGAAGAATTTCCTCAAAGCCTCCAAGTGACCTCCCCTCTCCTTAGATTTCACAATCATATCGTCTACATACACTTTCACCTCTTTATGGATCATGTCGTGCAATAACGTGGTAGCGGCTCGCTGATATGTTGCCCCCGCATTCTTGAGCCCAAATGGCATCACCCTATAGTAGTATGTTCCCCATGGCGTGATAAAAGTGGTCTTCTCTCTATCCTCTGGTGCCACGAGGATCTGGTTATAGCCGGAGAATCCATCCATAAAGGACAGAAGCTCATGGCCGGCGGTGTTATCAACGAGAACGTCGATATGTGGTAAAGGGAAATCATCTTTAGGGCTTGCTTTGTTTAAGTCTCAGAAATCCACGCAAACCCTAACACGACCATCCTTTTTGGGGACGGGCACTATGTTGGCGATCCATTCTGGATACTCGGTGACCATTAAGAATCCGGCTCTCAACTATTTTTCAACTTCCTCTTTGACTTTGAGTGCCCATTCAGGCCTTATTTGCCTCAATTTCTGTTTTACTGGCTTCGAATTTGGAAAAATGGGGATGTGGTGTTTGACTATCTCTGGATCAATGCCTGGCATACCATTATAGGACCACATGAAAACATCTTTGAATTCACTTAATAGCTTGATTAATTCTTCACTTTCTTCTTTGCCAAGTGTAGAGCCGATAAAGACATTTTGAGGATTATTTTCATTTCCTAGATTAATTGTTAGAGTGTCCTCAATGATTTCACATGCAGATTATTTTTTTTTTTCAATTAATTTTTGTAATTCCAAGGGTATTTCATGATCATCACATTCATCACATTCATTAAGCGCGTTCGAGTAGGCAGAATCAGTCATATTCTCATTGATTTTCTTTGGAATGATTACAACAGACATAGAAATTGAAAGACGCCTCATTTGGGCCATTACAGACTCTGGGTGTGGGGGAAACCTATCACTAGACTCAAAAACTCACTCTTTCTTGTTTTCTCCTCCCAGATCAATGATGAAGCATTCTTCCAGATCCCATGTCTTGGTAATTTCTTCCTTTTCTTCTCTCTCGGCTCTTCCTTTGTCGGTCTCCCTCTAACCTTCCTCATCTTCCTCACTCTCGGTTGCCTCCTCTACTAGGCCTTCAGCATATTCATCCTTGGCCTTTCCATGATCCATTTTTATAACTTCTGCGCTTCCTTCGCCCAACAGATTTTTCATGACCGAGCCGTCTAGCGCACCAACCCAATCCTTGGCAGCAACTGACTTGGCAGGCATCTGCAAAAACGGATCTTTATATGCAGAAAACTCGTGAGAAAAGAAGATCTCGAACCCTGGCCTCAAACGTTTATCTTTCTGGTCCACCCATGGCTCTGGGAAGCCACAAAAGGGGAAATCTTCTCCTTCCTTCATAAAATACCCGTTGAGCGTCTTTAGGTAAGGGTCTAATGGCGCATCGGCGGCTTTCTTCTTTTCTTTTGCCCTTTCTTGGGTGGTTGGTACCCTAGACCGTGAGTATGAGTCTGAGTAGGGATTTTTGGAAACTCCGGCAGGCCTTGGTGGTTCTTTCCCAACCCTAATCCTGGAAAGAAACCCACTCTCTTCATGATCCCTGCGACCAACGGGCTTGCATATTGGTCAAAGTACAATGGCAGGAATTCTTTTGGCTTTTCCTCCCCAATCATGCCGACGAACTCGAACCCTCCCATGCTTGCTTCTTCTTCTTGCAGCTGTGGACACACTGAATTCGTCGTCCACTCCCGGTTTTTCCTATTTGTTCCGAGATTTCAGAATTGATTTTCCTTTATTTTGAAATTGATTTGAAAGAAAACAAGAGGTTGATTTCAAAGAAAAGAAGGTCTTTCGAAAACAGATACAGAGTCGCCACTTGGTCTTTAAGGAACCAAGAAACCTAATTTTGACTCACCCAAATGGATAAAGGGCACCTGCCCTTCATAACCAAAGAACTCGGCTCGGGGTTTTGGTACGAGAGAGGAAGGAGCCTTTGTCGTGACTAAAACACCCTCAACTCACCCCGTCTTTCGACGGGCCTCAATTAGCATCCCAATAATCATCTTATACTATGTATGGTTTGACAATTAATACTATGATAGTATATTACATCACATAAGGAAATTTGAAATGGAAAATCAAAAGATAAGATATCATTCATAAGATCTAAGCCAAATATCATACAATGTAAAGTGAAAGATCACACAAATAAACCTAGGAAAAATCGTCTAATCATGTATCAAATAATCAAGACTTCCTAATCTAAAGGGGGGGGGGCATGAATTGTTATTGAAACAAATAATCAAAGAAATCAAAATATGCTTAGCAAGCTAGTATGATGCATGTTATTCTTTGAGAAAAGAAGATCTCTCGATCCCCGGGACGAATGAGAAAGAAGGATTAGATCGAGGGGAAGCATGAACGTGTGACCATAATTATTCCTTATAATCTTCTTAGATTCGGAGTTACAAAAACCCCAAATCTTTGCATGGATGCAATGTATGTATCTAGAATGTGCCAAGGTTGTACGTAGTGTGTTTTATGTTCATGGATTCCTAAAATGACTTAGAAGTCTAGAATGTGTATGAATGAATGAATAAAATCAACATGAGATATGTACCAATGTAGTATGAACTACTTCCTAAGATATGAACTAATTTGGAATGTATATAAGCATCAAATTAAAGAATGAAAGTTAAAATGAGCTTACTGTGAATAGTGGACAGAACAGTAACATGATCTTGTGAAAATGGAAAAGAGGGGTTAGGAATGTTTTCAATGCATGATTTTTTATGGGGCTCCTCCTTATTATGTCTAGAAGACAGCAAAAAGCCAATCTTTAATAACTATCACAGATTGAGAGAAATCACATAAACAATGAAGGTCACTCAGAAACAGAGTCCGTACTATCGACTGAAATGTTGAAAAATCTTAGAAAATGAAAACAAATGATCTAGGGGCCCATTTTATACAGAAAGTTCCCTAAGACATGAAAATTTAAGGAAAAAATAAGTTGGGACCACCCCTTTTGGAAAAGGTTTCTAAAAAAGAAGTAGGAAGTTAACCAAGCTGCTATGACAGCAGAGGCAGAATGTCTGGAAGGAATGTTTGGGTCCAAATGGACCATTTTCAAGTACTTCCAAGTCAAACCAAAAATCATGGGTGTTCTCTAATGAGTTAGGAAGACTTTCTAAGTGGTCTTGCATCCATACATTGAGTATTGAGTTCTAGAGAAATCTTTGAACTCAGATCACTCACTGTTTTGACTCACTGTTATGAAGATTTTGGGAAAAACTTGAGTTTTTCTTTCTTGAAATCAAAATGAGAGAGATTGAAGGGGGTTTTGAAATAGAGGTTTTGAAAATGTATTTTCAATACTCAATAAATATTATAGCCACTTGAAATGTCAACATCAAACTCATCATCAAGAACCTCCAAGATTGTTAGCGAGATTTATTTTTATTTGAACATAACTTCAAGAATACCTTGGAGGTATTGAAGTTATAATCATCATCTATCAAACATGTTTTTGAGGTCAAGAGCTACTATCCATAAGGATTCACTCATCTCAAACTTCATGTCATCACTTAGATGATGATGAACTAGTAAGTAAATAAACAAAATCAAAAAGAAATGAGATGAGAAGAGATGAACATTATATAAACAAGCAAGCAAATATATAGCAATCAATAGATGATATTCATGATATATTGAACTTGTAGCTTGGTGTTTCACTCATAGATGTAGACATTTGGACATGGAAGTAGCTTCCTAACTCAAATATTCTTAGAGAAATGGTGATTGGGTGTATTGATGATGAATTATATAGAAGAATGGTGGAGGAAAACAAGGTTGGCACTCACTTTGATTGGAAAAAAGACTACTTCTTCTCTTTATCTCTCTATATTTCTCTAGAGTTTCTTCCTAAGCTCTCTCTAAGCTTCCATGTCTCTCCTCTAAATGGAAGTAAATGGCTTCTTTTATAGGCAAAGGAGGGGTGGTAAATGGAGTTTTAAAAAGTTTAAAATGGTCTCCCATTGGTCCAAAATAAGCTGGGAACCAAAACTAGGTCGTTTTGATTTCTAATTAATCAAAATGGACCCCCAAAAAAATTACAAAAATACACTATTCTGGAGGAGAGTGCCGCGGCAGCACTGGGCCAGTGCCGCGGCGGCACTGCTCCTCCCTCGTCCAGATAATGCTGTTTAGGCCCCCTGAGGTTCCGGTATTCGCGAAAAGGCCCTATTTTGTCCGAAATTCATAGAAAATGCGTATGAACTCCAAACTGAGGTTGTGATATACCGTTGGAAAGGTAATGGAGTCTACTTTACATAAAAAAAATTAGTTCGGGGATAGCTCACTTTGAAAAGTTTTGCGGTATTCGCGATAAAAGCCGATTTGATCACCCTTTTCGCCTTTGGGAATTCATAATAAATTCATTTTAAATCCAAAAATTATGTGCAATATACCGTTGGAAAGCTATTGACCTCTAGTATCCATGAAAAATGTTTGAAAATGATACGGTGCTCCGGTTTTAAAGTCAACTTTTGGTCAAACTGGTCAAATCAGGAACCTCCAAGAAGTTCTGGGGACTTCTGGGAGCTCCCAAGAGCTGACGTTTTCATCCGATTTTCTTTTAAAACTCATTTTAACACTTTCCACATGATCTAGAATGATTCTGGCAAATTTGGACGATTTCGGTCAAACTTGTTCAAACTTGGTCAAACTTGGCCAAACCTGGTCAAACCTTGGTCAAACCGGTCAACGGGGCCTTTCCGGGAACTTCCGGGGGTCTCTGGGAGCTGACGATTTCATCCGATTTTACTTAAAAACTCATTTTATCATTTTTCTTACGACGTACCATGTTTCTAGAACTTTTGGTCTAAATCTGGGAGCTTCTGGGCTTTCAGGGGCATTTTGGTCATTCTGAGCATTCTGAGAGATAGAACTAACTTCTAGGAATCCTTTTAAGTCTTTTTCGATCATTGTGAACCACCAAGCTATGGGTCTCCTAAATCTAATAGCTGACAAAATGGGGTGTCTACAGTATCTGTAATTCTAGAACTGGTGCGCTTGACGAAGCTTCAAACGCACGAATCCAGCTATCCCTGAGGATGTCGCAGACCTTGCCCTTCCAAACACATTTGACCTTTTGATGAATGGTGGACAGTATGGCACCCAAGATATCTAACCATGGCCTCCCTGGAAATAAATTAAAAGAGGCGGGGATATCAATGATTTGAAATTCAGCTTGTTTGTCCACTAGTCCAATAACTAGATTAAGAAAGATGATGCCCATGACTGTTCTCTGAGTGTTGTCATACGCCCTGACTTTTTGCTGGGATGGCACGAAAGATGATTCATTCGTTTGGCTATTCGGAAGGGACATACATTCAGAGCAAACCCGTTGTCAACGAGATAAGCGGGTACGATGATCCCCAAACATTCGACAGTGACGTACAATGGTTTGTTGTAAATGGGTCCTCCAGGAGGTACGTCATCTGAGGAAAAGGTAATAGCCAAGGTCGGGATTCCGCTAATCATTCCCACAATGTCTTCTGGTGCTGTGTTGATGGGAACATCAGATTGATTAAGGGCGTCCAACACTGCCTGTCTGTGGCGTTTTGATGCTATCAGCAACCCCTAAATGGAGATATTGGCCTGAGTTTTTTTCATCTACTTAAGAACCCTGTCTTCTTCCTCTTCTTCGTTCATTTTCCCTTTTCCCTTGTCCAATTCCTTCCCCGTATGAACTTCCTCTAGCTCATGCGGTTCAAAGTGCCAGCCTGATCGAGTTAAATGACTGACTTCTTCTCTTGCCCACAGATTATCGACTTCTGGATCAGTTTTCAAAGTATCCTCCACCACCTCTGCTTCCTTGTCGCTCTCGTACCAAAGATCGTCTTCTTCTTGGCTCACATCTCGACTGTCACTCCCTCGAACCCACCAGTCTGACTGTCCTATTTCACTCTTCCTTGGTTGATCCTCCAAAGCACAGATTGTTGGATCCTTCGGCAGCTGGTATGGCTTCCTTAGTGCCCCGGCCTTAGTGATTAGCCTGGACGGATCGAAGGTTGCTTCTTCTACCCCCAAGAGGTAAAGACCCTGTGAGGATGGCACGACTTGATGATTCGGGAGCAGATTTTTAGTAACATTTGGAGCTTTGGTAGACGGTTCTGAAATTACTTTATTATTGATTAGGTCCTGGATTTCGTGCCTCAATCTCATACATCGATCTGTTGAGTGACCCTTCTGCTGATGAAATTTACAAAATAGGTCCCCTTGGAAATTCGGTGGAAGCGGACTCGGTAGAGGTCGAGGTTCCAACTGACAGAGATGCCCCTTTGCTAACAGCCTGTCGAGGGCAGTTGATAGTGATACTCCCAGATCTGAGAATTTTCTTGGTGCTTTGTCTCCTCCTCTCTTTGGTGTTATGTCAAACTTCCTCTCTGGCCCATTTAGTGCATTGATGTCGGTGGGGCCGGAGTGACCCCCCGTTTGTCCTCTGTTGGACCCGTAGTTTGGTCTCCTATACCGGTTTGGTTGCTCCTCTCTCTTGATTACCCCTTCTTGGATTGCATCCTCTATCTTTGTTCCGACATCGAAAACCTCGGCGAAGGTGTTGATTGACTGAAACCTCATCTTTTCTTGATATACTGGCTGTAAATTCTTCATCAGCATTTGGATCTGGTCCTTCTCAGACAGCCTTTGTACCATCTTAGCTACTTTTCCCCTCCATCTGCTCAGGTATTCGGCGAATGATTCTTTGCTCTCTTGCCTAGTGGTCTCCAAATCTCGGACAGTGACATCTAAATCTTGATTGTACTTGTACTGTGCCACAAATGCTTTGATCACTTCCTCCCACACCCTGGTCTTGCTTGGTTCGAGAGTAAGATACCATGATAAAGCAGCCCCGGTCAAAGTCTGTTGGAATAAGACCGCCATCATGGTTGTGCTCAGCCCACTTGGTTGGAAAGCTCCAATACACATCCTTATATGGCTGCGAGGATTCTCGGTTCCATCAAACTTGTCAAAAATTGGCATTTCAAACCCGACAGGTAGTGTCTCGCGTACTCCGTCATACAACCCTTCCAGTTCCATCAGATAGGTATCAACTCCCTGAGCCTTGCACATTACCCTTTCCAACTTCTCTATTTTCTCGGTCAGTAACTTCTCTTTCTCAGCCTTCTCCCTTTCCATGTTGGCTTGTAGCGCATCAGCCTACTGCGCCTCCTGATCGTCAAACCAATCTCCTCCTCCTCCAAGAGATTGGTCCACAGCTGGCGGAACTATAGGTGGTGGTCAGCGATTCAGCTCTTCTATCATTCCCATCATGCGGTTCATGTTTTCGGCCAGTTGCCTCATTTTCTCTGCTTCTTGTTCTACCAGTGTCCTTAACCCCGGCTATTTCTTCGTTGTTTCTTTCTTCGGCCATGTCAGTGTATTCTCTTCTTACCAGCCTCGCCGTGGGATCCTTAAACCACGCTTGAAGCGCATCAGCCCACTGTATTCTCTTCGATGTTTCTTTCTTCGGCCGTGTCCTTAACCCGGCTATTTTTGCTCCTACAACAAATTTTGAAAAAAAATTTCTTTTAAAATTTTTATTTGCTTCCTTTTGTTATACAAAGACATTTTTGTTTTTAGATGACATTTGGTAGAAAACTTTTTTTTTTTATGTGTCACACGGATGCAATGCATGTGTGTGTGTGCCTATTCTATATACCAAAGAAGAGAAAAAATCCTAATCCTAACACATAAACATATAAGCACATAAAATCCTCACCCATGTCAAGTGCGCTAATTTCTCCTCTCATTGTGAATCTCATTACCCTTTCAAAGGTTGTTTATTTAAAATTTTCTTTTCTTAAGATGATGAAATCTTCCAAAAACAATTCTCAAGAATTTTGAATCTTTTATTTGAAAATGAGGAAGATGATTGGATTTGAAATTAATTTGAAGAGCACACATTTTCCAGAATTTTGAATTTTTCCTTAGAAAACGGTCATGTGAAAAATGTACCTTAACAAAGGTTAGTTTGGGAATTTTGATCAAAAGGTGAACTCAAAAGATTTTTTTTTTTAAAGGGTGATCGAAAACTCTGGGGAAAAGATGGTAAAATCTGTTTGCTTTCAAAAACGGACTTAAAATTTTTTGGGTAGGAGGATCACATGATCGGATTATCACCATACTTTCCATGAATTCGGATACATACAAGGTCAATGATGCTTAGCTAAACATGATATAAGAAGTATAATCTTATAATCAAAATTTGGCATGTTCTCCAAATATCGTGGAATATGAGGAGAAATTGCTAAAAGGTGATTAAAAGATTATACATCTTTTATCAAGCAAGTATTGTCATCATCTCAGGTAATCCATTCCGGGCATACAAAACTTCCTAGCACATAACCCTAATCAAGAATTGATTTCCTAACTTTGAAAGGTTCTATGGAAGCTACTATGCAAAAGCTGGGTTTTGGTCAATAAGGGACCCTTGACACACACCCGATAGGATGCTTCATATACCAACACATGGCACGAGATCAAGGGTGATCACACAGTCCCATGATAACTTGACCGATCGGGTTGCCCCGAGCCTCCAAGGTCATAGTTCCGTGTGATCGACTGGCGAGACATGCAAGTGGAATGCAACAGGCACACAAAGATTAATTAATTTAATTAGAAAGATGTTTTCAAATCTAATCCTCGAGTGAACCCAAAATCAGGAATTCCTGGTCTGCGAAACCAGAGATTCTGGGTTTGATCCCCAGCAGAGTCGCCAGATTGTGGATATCGCATTTTTCTTACTCACAGCTTTTCTTTAAAAAAAATCTTTTTTAATTTAAAACACAAAACAAAACAAATGAGTCACCACTTAATTTTTAAAAGGAAAATTAAGAAACCATTTTTAAAGCAAACTGATCTTTCAGAAACCAGAGATTGACTAGGTCCGGGGATTATGGAATGAGAAGGGAAGGAGCCCATCGGACTAAAACACCCCTTCTCATCCTATCTGGTGATAGTCCTCTACTTAACATCCTTTTAATTGAATAATTAATTTAGATGTGCCCTCAACTAATACATATGTATAGATATACATTACAAAAGCATGTCTAAAGGGGTGTAAAATTGCAAGTGATAAGGTATCATTCAAAAACCACATATTTCAAGTAGCAAGCAATATGATATGCAATAGGGAACAAGAGAACTTACCCAGGGTCCGGCCGCGAACATTAAACGTGCAATACATACAAAAAAAAAAGGAAAATCCTAAAAAGAGCCTCTAATCACGTGTATTCATATAAGGCAAGATCCTAATTCTAATATGTCGCGCATAAGATTGAAAAATCGATAAAATCAAGAAATTAAAATAAACTAAAAAGGGAAATCAAGAAGTCATACCTTAATAGCGCTACAAAACAAAGGGTTAGTCCACATGGTATACAAGATATGAAGTTAGAAATAACAATCCTAAATTTCTAGCTTAAACCTATCAAATGTAATTAAATCTAAAGCAAATAAGTCCTAATTACATGTATCAAGTCATATGGATGAATATGTACATGAACAAGAATAAATTATGAAATACTCAATGATTTAGATCACTTAAACTTTGAGTTCAAGCTCAAATAATCATTATTGAAACATATTTTGAACCATAACTCATGAAAATATCATCTAAGCCATTACTCATAAGATTGATTAAAACTTGCAGAATTCTGAAATTGCTGAGAGCAGATCATGACTTCAAAGAAATAAAAAGCATGGTTCCCGTGGTTTGATCTTGATTAATTTTGGACACAAGATGCCTCTGTGTATCTAGTTTTTAATTCAAAAAAGAAATCAAAGTTTCAACGGTTAGATCTCCTGGAATTGAACAAAAACTAGACATCACTCAGTATTCTACAACCCTTTATCTAGAGCTCTTGCATGATTTTCTAAAAATAGTAAAAAAAAATTAGAAATATTTTGTTCTTTTTAGGGTGACTTCCTAACACACTAATCTACTTATAAAAAATTATTTTCAGTCACAAACACTTTACTAAGGTTCTGATTCACTTATTTCAAAAGAGTGCTACTGTTCTAAAACTCTGGACAGATTGTAATGACTTCACAAAACTATGACCAAACCACTTTAAGCATGAAATCTCCTTAAAACAAAAATTACAATGGTAGAACTTGGAGTTATAGACACTTTCCTGTTGGTTTCAATTAATTCCAACGGTTAGATTTCAAACTAAAAATCTTTGATCAAAACCGGTTTATGAATCCACTTTTTCATTGTCAAGTTCAACTTTTATTTGTTAACCCCAACTATTAAACCATAAAGTTGGACTTAAACTAAACTATTTTCTCCTATCATTTGATGGTCATTGGAGACTAAAGACCCTTATACTTGTAGATTTTCAAATGAAGTACGAATAGACTTCTTAAAATCTCAAGATGATGAATCTAAACCATGGAGATGGGCTTGGACTCAAAATATTTTCTCCTACCATTTGATGGTCATTGGAGATGAAGACATGGCTAATACTCATGAGTCTTGAAAGAATATGGAAAGGATTCCATGCAACATCAAGCTAGAGGACCCAAGTCATAAGTATGGACTTGGATCCATCCATTTGCTTATAAAATGAAGTGATGATCAAACTTTGACTCTCATGTAAAGCATAAGCTTACATGAGGTTCAAAATATCAAACTCAAGAGCTTTCAAGAGAGATATTAAAGATCTCCAAGAATCTCAAAAGACAAGTATAGACAAAAGAAAGAAATGAAATAAAGAAAACAAAGAGAGCTAATGCTCTAAACCCATCAAAGAGCCTTTTGGTAAAAACTCGTTTACTTCAAATTCATAGATGCTTTCTAACCAAGCTAAGAAGAAATAAAAAAAGAATGAAAACTTAAATAAGATTAGTGGCTTAAAAGAAAGAATGAAAAGGAGACAACTTATGATTAGAGGATCACCTCCAAACTATCCTCAAAGCTTCTCTACTTTGAAGATCTTCCAAGCTCTTCTTCAAGCTCTAAAAAAAAAAACTCCCTATCTCTCCTGAACATGTGTGGTTATAGTGGTATATTATGGTATCTCTCTCTCTCCATCCCAAGGAAGATCCCTCTTCTTTTATAGACAAAATAACCCAGGTATTTTCAGTGAATTCGGAGAAAAAGACAGGTGTAAATATCTCATTTGGTGGAACAATGCATACTTTCTGAAAAAAAGCAGACTGCTGGAGTTAACAGCAGTCAGGAAGTCTTCCGCGGCACTCTGGGAATGCCGGAATGGCACTCCATGAAAGCTGCGGCGGCACTCCATGACTATCGCGTGGTACTTACTGAGAGCCGTGCCAAATTATTGATTGTCGCGTTTATGTCAGCCTTACTTTATCAGTTTTTTTGTTTTTATCCGCATACATATACGTATTATACCACAAAATACGGACTTTAAAAGCAAATGGCAACCAGAAAATGTTGGCGGCAGTTGATGAGTGCCGTAACGGCAGTTGGTGAGTGCCGCACGGCACTTATCGAGTGCCGCTAAAACTTCCAAGTGTCGCGTTTTAACAAATTTCCTCTTTTTCACCTTTTCTTTTCTTTCTTTTTCTTCTAAAAAGTTTATTTTTCCGAAAATAGTGTCTTATACCCAAATTTTCCTGAACACCTAGTATTTCTCTTTTCCTGTGCAAATTTTATCGCGATCGGAGAACTTTCTGAAGAGTTTAGAATACTTCAAATCTTTCGGTCATTATCATCATTGGACTTGGAGGTGACACTCTCCTAAATTGGACGTTTGGTCAAAATTGGAGTGTCTACAATGTCATCATCTAGATGATGATAGACTAGTAAGTAAATAAAGAAAACAAAAAGAGAAATGAGGTAAGAAACGATGAACAAATATAAACAAGCAAGTATATAGACAATCAATAGATGATATTCAATGATGTATTGGACTTATAGCTTGGTGTTTCACTCATATGTGGTGACATTGGACATGGAAATAACTTCCTCTCTTTTAAATGCTCACTAAAATGGTGGTTGGGTGTATTGAATATGAAGTAAAATGGAAGTAATGAAGTAAAACAAAGTTTAGAACTCACTTTCTTGTTTGAAAATCAAAGAAGGAAGCTTCTTTTATCTCTATTCTAACCTTATCTCTACAACTTTCTCTCTAAAACTTTTCAAAGCTTGCATTTGAAACCCCCAAAATGAGAAGTCAAGGGGGGTTTATATAGGCCAATTTGGGGTGGTTTTGGGGTTTTAGAAGTACTCACATTGGTCTCAAACATCTGTGAACATAGAACTAAGTCGTTTTGGTTTTCAATTAATCAAAATGAACCCCCAAAAGAAATTACAAAAAAACACCACTCTGGAGGAGAGTGCCGCAGTGGCACTAGGCCTGTGCCGTGGCGGCAGTGGGCCAGTGCAGTGGCGGCACTGCTCCTCATGCGTCCAGATAATCCTTTTTAGGCCCCCAGAGGTTTCGATATTCGTGAAAAGGCCCTATTTCGTCCAAAATTCACAGAAAATGCATACAAACTCCAAAACTGAGGATGTGATATACCGTTGGAAAGGTAATCTTGTCTACTTTACATAAAAAAAAAATAGTTTGGAGATAGGTCACTTTGAAAAGTTTTGCGATATTCGTGATAAAAGCCGATTGGATCGCCTTTTTCACCTTCAGAAACTCATAATAAATTCGTTTTAAATCCAAAAATTATGTGCAACATACCATTGGAAAGATATCGACCTCTAGTATCTATGAAAAATATTTTAAAAATGATATGGTGCTCCGACTTCAAAGTCAACTTTTGGTCAAACTGGTCAAACTTGGGATTCCCGGGAAGTTTTGGAAATCTTTGGGAGCTCCCAGGAGCTGACGTTTTCGTTTGATTTTCTTTTACAACTCATTTTAATACTTTCCACACAATCTAGAATGATTTCAAAACTTTTTGGTGAATTTGGACTATTTTGGTCAAACTTGGTCAAACCTTGGTCAAACCGGTCAACGGGGACTTTCTAGGAACTTTCGGGACCTCTGGTGGTCTCTGGGGGCCGATGATTTCATCTGGTCTTGCTTTAGAACTCATTTATTATTTTTCTTATGAAGTACCGCGTTTCCAGAATATTTGGTCTGAATTCTGGAGCGCTCGGGCTTTTAGGGGTATTTTGATCATTCTGAGCATTCTTAAAGATAGAACTGACTTCCAGGAGTCCTTTTGAGTCTTTTACGATCATTATGAATCACCAAGCTATGGGTCTCCTAAATCTGATAGCCGACAAAATGGGGTGTCTACACATGAGGCTGAAGAAGTTGGAGGTGCCCCTTTGTGATGAGGTTATCAAGGATAATGGACAACGGCATACCCAGGTTGGTAAAGGTTCTTGGGTTGTGCGGGCTTTGTTAAACTTTAAGTTCAAGTGGGTCCTCGGAGTGGCTCTTGTGTTTGGATATGAAATAGGATTACCCAGGCAAGGGTATGGACTTCGACATGAGTAAGGATTCGGATGTGGAAATGGGCTTGGACAGACGGCGTCGGACAACCCATACTTCCTTTTATTGAGGCTCTGCACCATCTTCTCAAATTGGATTATCCTTAAACTTAGATGTTCAACAGTGGTTTGTAGTTTGTTCACTTTCCCTTCGAGAGCTTGGTAGGCCATTAGTGGGTTTATGATAGCCTCGGCTAGCCCTCGATCACGATAATGAATTCGGGGAGGTACAATAGTGTCCTTACCTGGGGCTACGTTTTCTGCAAATAGAAGTAAAAGCCCAAATTAGCAGAGGCGCAAAAATACTTCTTATGGACTCCTAGCGGGAAGAGATGATCAAATTTTTTAAGGATTTAACGATGCGAACCGAGGACGGTTGCAGTAAGTATATGACTTCTGTACAATGATTGAGATGAGTGAGGATGATGATATGTATGCATTTGATGTGTAGAGACTGACATGTGAGAGACTGACAAGATGTACATGCATGTAGGCTGACACGAATTGAGTATTCATATAAGACAAGCATGCGGATACAAGCCCTAATCGATATGATGCCCCTACTTTTAACAGATAGCAGTTAAACAAATAAGGTCCTAGCCCCTAGCCATACATAGTGTTCTAACCTTACTTTCCAGTACCATCACCAAGGGATAATAGGGATTTCCGGGATACTTTAGGAATTTTGGATAGAGTTTCTGGGAGAAACAGGAATTTTGGGAAATCTAGGATATCTTAATGGAGTTTCTGGGAGAAACTGGTTATATCTGGGTATTTCTGGGAAATCTGGACAAAGTTTCTGGTTATGTCTGGGAGTTGGGTAGTGTTTCTAGGATATCTGGATAGAGTTTTGGGAGAAACTGATGTATTTTGGGAAATCAGAGTTTCTGGGAAAAACTGGTATTTTGGGTATTTCTGAGAAATTTGGACGGAATTTCTGGAAGAAACTGTTATTTTGGGTATTTCTGAAAACTTTGGATAGAGTTTCTAGGAGAAACTGGTACTTTGGGAACTTCTGAGAAATTTAGATAGGGTTTCTGGGTGAAATTGGTATACCTGGGATTTTCTTATTGTTTTGGGAATTTTTGGGAAATCTAAGTGGAGTTTCTGGGAGAAACTGGTACATTTGGAAATTTCTGGGAAATTTAGACAAAGTTTTCGAGAGAAACTGGGATATCTGGATGAGTTGGGCAGAGTTTCTAGGAGAACAGGTGTATATGACCGGAGTATGTGATGATGGTGATCATACTGTCTAGTAAGTTTTCATACTCCTAAGTCTTAGGACCAACAAATAAGATTTGTGGTGTATATCTTTGTAAACATGGAGCAGACATCCTTATCATGGTGCCTGGACATGTCAACTCAATGTAATCACATGTGAGTGAATGCCTTGGGAATCATTAGAAAGAGGTTCTGTTCTATGCCATATAAGCGTCTACACCGCGTAGGTAATCTCGTTAGGGCATACAGCAGTTATATCACATTGTCCTATCTGAAAAGATAAATGAATAGTCCTATGAAAGGTTCTATAGGAATCTATATGCAAAGGCTGGGTTTAGTCAAAGAGGGTCCGTTGACGAGAGTTCCAATATACCGTCAGAGAGATAGTACGGAAGTGTTTACTCTTTTTTATATACCTTGGAAGGTACAGTATCAACAGTGACTTTTGCCCTGGCACAGCAAGACCTGAACAATGTCAGTACCGCATTTCAGACACAGTCGAAGGGGAAATGCAGAAGTGCAATGCGGTGAACCAGACACAGCAAAAAGATGATTTTAAGGATACTTCTTATGAGTCAAACCTCTGTATTATTTTATTTTAAAATAAAAATCCCAGCCAGAGTCGCCAGATTGTGGACACACGGAATTCTACTTCTTTTTGTTTTTATTTGAGATTGCTTTTGAAAAAGGAAAGAAAAAGGAAGGTCTGGTGAAAACAGATACAGAGTCGCCACTTGGTCTTTAAGGAACCAAGAAACCTAATTTTGACTCACCCAAATGGATAAAGGGCACCGGCCCTTCATAACCAAAGAACTTGGCTCGGGGTTTTGGTACGAGAGAGGAAGGAGCCTTTGTCGTGACTAAAACACCCTCAACTTGCCCTGTCTTTCGACAAGCCTCAATTAGCATCCAAATAATCATCTTATACTATGTTTGGTTCGACAAACAATACTATGATAGTATATTACATCACACAAGAATTTTGAAATGGAAGATCGAAAGATAAGATATCATTCAAAAGATCTAAGTCAAATATCACACGATGCAAAAGTGAAAGATCACACAAATAAACCTAGGAAAAATCATCTAATCACATATCAAGTAATTAAGTTTCCCTAATCTAAAGGGGACATGAATTGTTCTTGAAACAAATAAATCAAAAAGGATCAAAGTATGCTTAGCAAGCTAGAATGATGCATGCTAATCTTTGAGAAAAGAAGACCTCTCAATCCCCGGGATGGATAAGAAAGGACGATTAGATCGAGGGGAAACATGAACGTATGATCAAGTTCATTCCTTATAATCTTCTTATATTAGGAGTCACAAAAGCCCCAAATCATTGCATGGATGCAATGTATGTATCTAGAATGTGTCAAGGTTGTAGTGTGTTTTGTGTTCATGGATTCCTAGAATGACTTAGAAGTCTAGAATGTGTATGAATGAATCAAGGAAATCATCATGGGATATGTACAAATGTATTATAAACTACTTCCTAAGACATGAGCTAATTTGGAGTGCATGTAAGCATCAAATCAAAGGATGGAAGTAAAAGTATGCTCGCTATGAATAGTGGACAGAACAATAACATGATATTTTGGAATTTGAAAAGAAGGGTTAGGAATGTTTTCAATGCATGATTTTTTTATGGAGATCTTCCTTATTGTGTCTAGATCACAACCCAAAAAGCCAATCTTTAATAACTATTACAGATTGAGAGAAATCATATGAACAATAGAGGTTACTCAGAAACAGAGTTCGTACTGTCGACTGAAATGTCAAAACATATTACAAAATGAAAACAAATTATCCAGAGGCCCATTTTATACAAAACGTTCCCTAAGACACTGAAGTTTAAGGGAAAAATAGTTTGGGACTACTCCTTTTTGAAAAGTTTTCTGTAAAAATAGGTTGAAAGTGAACTAAGCTGCTGTGATAGCAAAAACAGAATATCTAGAGAGAATGTTTGGGTCCAAGTGGACCACTTCTAAGTGCTTTCAAGCCAATCTAAAAATCATGGGTGTTCTCCAATGAGTTAGGAAGACTTTCCAAGTGGTCTTACATTCATATATTGAGTATTGAACTCAGAATAATTCTTTGAAGTTAAATGACTCACTGTTTTAAAGATTTTTTAGAAAACAAGGTTTATTTCTTGGAATCCAATTATTGGGGGTTTTAGGAGGGCTTTGAAATAGGGGTTTTCAAAGTATATTTTCAACACTCAAAGAGGATTAAAACCAATTGTAATATCAACCTCTAACTCATTTAGAGAACCCCCAAGATTATTGGAAAGGTTTGCTTTATTTTGGAAATAACCTCAAGAATACATAGGGATATATTGAGGTTATAATCATCATCTATCAAACATGTTTTTGAGGTCAAGAGCTACTATCCATAAGGATTGACTCACCTCAAACTTCATGTCTTCATCTAGATGATGATGAACTAGTAAGTAAATAAAGAAAATAAAAAAAGAAATGAGGTAAGAAGAGATGAACATTGTATATAAGCAAGCAAATGAACAAATCAATAGATGATATTCAATGGTGGAACCACAAGCATTCAACCTCTCATATATGTGTATTTGGGTGAGTACATCACTCTCTAAATCATAGGAAACTCAAAGAAGATGAAGAAGATGGATTGAAAGCTTGAAAATAAAAGTTTAATTCTTAGAAAACTAATTGAAACTCACATTTTGGATTGGATTTGGAAGAAGAAAATCTCTACTTCTCTCTCTCTTTCTCCCTAACTCTCTATATCTCTCTCTAATGGCTTCCAAGTTCTTCCCCAAATAGAAGCAAATGGGTCTCCTTTATAGGCCAACTTGGGGAGGTATTTGGGTTTTAAAAAGTCTCTAATTGGTCCAAAATCTTTAGATTATCAAAACTATGTCGTTTTATTTGTAGGAAATTTGAATAAAAACTCAAAAATTAACCAAAAATTACCAAAAAAAATGAAAAATCACTCAGAATGCCACCGCGGCACTTGGCCACTGCCGCCACAATAGTGGGCCAGTGCCGCCGCGGCAGTCAACCCCCCCGTTGACCAAAATTTGCATTTTGGCCCCAGAAATTCGCGAAACGGCCTTATTTCGTCTGAAATTCCCAAAAAATTCATACAAAATCCAAATTGAGATTGTGATATACCATTGGAAAGGTATTGAGGTATACCTTCCATAAAAAATAGGTTGGAGCTGGGTCACTTTGGAAAGTTTTGCTGTATTCGCAATAAAAGCCGAATTGATCGCATTTTTCACCTTCAGAAATTCATAACAAATTCGTTTTAGATCCAGAAATTATGTGCGATATACCGTTGTAAGGCTATTGACCTCTAGTATTTGATAAAAATATTTCAACATTGAAAAGGAGACTTTGATTTTTGGTCAAACTTGCAGTCAAACAGTGCACTTCTAGGAAATTCTGGGAAGTTCTGGGAGCCTCCAAAGACTGACGTTTTCGTCCAATTTTCTTTTAAAACATATTTTAAGACTTTTCACATGATCTAGGATGATCTCGAAACTATTAGGCGAATTCAGATGATTTTCGTCAAACCTTGGTCAAACTTTGGTCAAACCAGTCAACGGAGACTTTTTGGGAACTTCTGGGACTTCTGGGGGTCTCTGGGAGCTTACAATTTCACATATTCATCTTTTAAAATACCTTTTTTTTTTTGCTTTGATCAACATTGAATGATTTCTGATATTCTGGGCCAATCCGGAGAGTTTTGAGCTTTTAGAGGCATTTTGGTCATTTCTTTGATTTCTTGAGAGTTAGAGGCAATCTCTGAAAATCCGATCTTTATAATCATCGAGGTTTGACATGCTTGTGGCCTCCTAAATCTGTTAGCCAACAAAATGGTGTATCTACACCCGATCGAGTGGTTCATCAGTACGGGCTTCTCCAGGATGTTACTGAAGATATTGCTGTGGATTTTACGAGGAGTTCGATCATACGCTCCTCTACTGTGAGGGCTTTTGTTAAGGCTTGGAATGACAGGGTAGCTGCTGCCTTTCGAAGGATTCCTACTTTGATCGTACCTACTGCTGAGTACCTCTCGCAAATTCAGACCCTAGTTGAGAGGCTGACTTCTTAGACACTCATAAATAAAGGCAAGACAGGGCGAAGCTTTATTTTTACAAAATTTTAGATGGATCCTGTCTACTTTCTTGTGCATCTGAATGTGATGTTCTTCTTTCGTTTCCAGAAAATGTTTTTATGTTAAAAATGGCATGCCCTAGCATGTTTAATCAATGTATTCACTCTTTCAGTTTATCTTTAAGTTATGAAAATTCTCCTTTCAAAATCTCTTTTCGGCTTTTGTTACTTTACTTTGAATCCTTGATTGAAGCTTTAATCATCCTATACCATGAATCCTCATTTGTTCTTTTATATTACTTATTTTGATGACCAGGAGATCCAGAGATGGGTTTAGACATTATCTGAGTTATTCAGTTTGGCAAACAAAGTTTGCCCCTAGTTATGGGGCTCTGAAGTGATTTCGGGCAAACGGAAGTTTGCCCCTAGTTTGGCGTAGGCTCTTTTTATATGAACCGAAGGCTTTTTGAGAGCCCGCCTACTTATCCCCAAGTGGGTATTAGGTCCGCAGTAGTTCGATTTTAAGGCTTGACAGAAGGTGCCACTCGGGCGATTTATTAATGACCGAACCGAGCTGGTTGCCTACGTATCCCTTAGTGGGAATCAAGTCGAGCGTACTTCATTTAGGTAGGAGGTTTTGAAAAACAAGGCTTCAAGCAAAATATTTTTTGAGGCGATCGAGATTAATTGGCTATTTAAATTCAACCCCGTCCAGGTCCATAAGATAGGCCGCTCCTCCAGAAAGGAGAGTCTTGATAATGTACGGCCCGACCCAGTTGGGTTTGAATTTTCCTCTGGGGTCATAAACAGGCACTTTCAGTTCTTTGAGGACCAAGTCACCCTCAGCAAGCTTCCTTGGGCGGAACTTTTTGTTGAAAGCACGAGCTATCCTTTTTTGGTAACCCCGAGTATGGTTTATTGCAGCCAACCTTTTCTCATCAAGCAAAATTAGTTCCTCATACCTCCCTCGCATCCATTCCAACTCAGTCACTTAACATTCTACCAAGATTCTCAAAGAAGGTATTTCTACTTCAATTGGAAGAACGGTTTCCATCCCATAAACCAATGAGTATGGTGTAGCTCCCGTGGAGGTTCTTACAGAGGTGCGGTATCCCCATAATGCAAATGGTAACTTCTTGTGCCAATCTTTGTATGTATCTGTCGTTTTCCCCAAGATTGATTTAATATTCTTATTTGCCGCTTCTACTGCGCCGTTCGTTTAAGGTCTGTAGGGGAAGACTGATAGCGGGTGATCTTGTACTTTTTCTAGGAGCGGGATAACTTCTCCTTGGAAATGGCTACCATGGTTTGAAATGAACTCATTCAGGACTCCATATCTGCAAATTATGTTCTTCTCTATGAAGCTCACCACATCCTTGGCCTTCAAAGTGGCATATGACGCTGCCTCTACCCATTTGGTAAAATAATCAATTACCACGATTATGTATCAATGTCCATTGGATGCCTTTGGAACTATCTCATCGATGATATCAATGCCCCAAACAGAGAAAGGCCACGGCGTGGTCATGCTATAGAGCTGGGAAGGTGGAGTATGCATTAGATTTGCATGGATCTGACACTTATGGCATCTTCTGACCTATTCATAGCTGTCTTTGTCCAAAGTGGTCCAGTAATACCCCTGTCGAATTATCTTCTTGACTAGCATGTGTCCATTTATGTGGGGCCCACAGACTCCCTCGTATATTTCTTCCATCATTCTCCTAGCCTCTCTTCTATATAAACACTCCAGATTGAACCCGGTATATGACTTCTTCCACAACTTATCTGCATAGATCATAATTCACTACAAGGAAAAAGGTCTTTTATGTCACTTAAAAAGTGACATAAATAGGTATTTATGTCACTTTTTTTTCCAGGAAAAAGTGACATAAATGGAGGCGACATAAATGTTTTAAAAGTGACATAAATGTTTCATAAAACCAACATATTCGTTAATAAAAAGTGACATAAAAACTTAAAAGTGACATAAATACCATTTTATTTATATCACTTTTAACCTAAAATGACTTAAAAGTAGAAAAGTGACATAAATACCATTTTAATTATGTCACTTTTAACCTAAAATGACATAAAAGTAGAAAAGTGACATAAATACCAAACAAAATTATTACATCAAAGTATTAAAAGTGACCTAAATACTTTAAAGTGACATAAATACCATTTTATTTATGTGACTTTTAACACAAAGTGACATAAAAGTAGAAAAGTGACATAAATACCGAACAAAATTACTACATAAAAGCCTTAAAAGTGACATAAATACAGTAAAAGTGACATAAATACCACCCTGTAAAAACAATATATAGCACACTGTACATATTTACAATACCATCCACCCTGTACAAAATTAAATCCAACTCAATATATAATCTATTTCAACTACTAAATTTAATCGATTCATTTCAATATCAACCAATTAATTGGTTTGAACAAAAAGTATACAATCGATCCGAGTCAAGTGCAAAACTAAAAACATATACATATTACATATTCATCAAAAAGTACAAACAAAACTATGAAACCAAAAAAGAATTAGCCCAACCAAAAAGTGGTTTGTTTGTCAAAACCTGCTTCCATCAAAATGTGAAACTTTGTATATACCTACAAAAAAGAAAAAAATTTCATTAATTAGTTGTATTTAAAATAATAAAAGAGTAAAACTATGTTTGGGGGTTTTGAGATACCACAATGTGTTCGATAAATCGGGGACTCGGAATGATGAAAGAGTTATTTTTTTTGCATTTTTTGTGAACCGTGAATCCGTAAAGCATTCCGTTAGTTCTTGAAAGTTTATTTAGGTATGTTTGAGGTGCGTGTAAGGTTTTGTGGTGTTTGGTTAAGCGGTTTACCGATTAACTCCTCAAAACCTCAATAAATAAGCTTTTTCAAGCATAAGTGTCTAAAGAGTCACTTTTTCGCATTTTTTTTGAACCGTGAATCCGTAAAGCATTCCGTTAGTTTCCACAAGTTTATTTAGGTATGTTTGAGGTGCGTGTAAGGTTTCGTGGCATTTGGTTAAGCAGTTTACCGATTAACTCCACAAAACCTCAATACTTAAGCTTTTTCAAGCATGAGTGTCTAAAGAGGCACTTTTTCGCATTTTTTTTTTAACCGTGAATCCGTAAAGCATTCCGTTAGTTTCCGCAAGTTTATTTAGGTATGTTTGAGGTGCGTCTAAGGTTTCGTGGCGTTTGGTTAAGCAGTTTACCGATTAACTGCTCAAAATCTCAATACTTAAACTTTTTCAAGCATAAGTGTATAAAGAGGCACTTTTTCGCATTTTTCTTGAACCGTGAATCCGTAAAGCATTCCGTTAGTTCCCACAAGTTTATGTAGGTATGTATGAGATGCGTGTAAGGTTTCGTGGCGTTTGGTTAAGCGGTTTACCGATTAACTGCTCAAAACCTCAATTATTAAGCTTTTTCAAGCATAAGTGTATAAAGAGGAACTTTTTCGCATTTTTTTTTTAACCGTGAATCCTTAAAGCATTCTGTTAGTTTCCACAAGTTTATTTAGGTATGTTTGAGGTGCGTGTAAGGTTTCGTGGTGTTTGGTTAAGCGGTTTACCGATTAACTGCTCAAAACCTCAATACTTAAGCTTTTTCAAGCAAAAGTGTCTAAAGAGGCACTTTTTCGCATTTTTTTTGAACCGTGAATCCGTAAAGCATTCCGTTAGTTCATGCAAGTTTATTTAGGTATGTTTGAGGTGCGTGTAAGGTTTCGTGGCGTTTGGTTAAGCGGTTTACCGATTAACTGATCAAAACCTCAATACTTAAGCTTTTTCAAGCATAAGTGTATAAAGAGGCACTTTTTCGCATTTTTTTTGAACCGTGAATCCGTAAAGCATTCCGTTAGTTCCCGCAAGTTTATGTAGGTATGTATGAGGTGCGTGTAAGGTTTCGTGGCATTTGGTTAAGCGGTTTACCGATTAACTGCTCAAAACCTCAATACTTAAGCTTTTTCAAGCATAAGTGTCTAAAGAGGCACTTTTTCGCATTTTTTTTGAACCGTGAATCCGTAAAGCATTCTTTTAGTTCCCGCAAATTTTTGTAGGTATGTTTGAGGTGCGTGTAAGGTTTCTTGGCATTTGGTTAAGCGGTTTACCGATTAACTTCTCAAAACCTCAATACTTAAGCTTTTTCAAGCATAAGTGTCTAAAGAGGCACTTTTTTGCATTTTTTTTGAACCGTGAATCTGTAACGCATTCCGTTAGTTTCCGCAAGTTTATTTAGGTATGTTTGAGGTACGTGAAAGGTTTCGTGGCGTTTGATTAAGCGGTTTACCGATTAACTGCTCAAAACCTCAATACTTAAGCTTTTTCAAGCATAAGTGTCTAAAGAGGCACTTTTTTGCATTTTTTTTGAACCGTGAATCCGTAAAGCATTCCGTTAGTTTTCACAAGTTTATTTAGGTATGTTTGAGGTGCGTGTAAGGTTTCGTGACGTTTGGTTAAGCGGTTTACCGATTAACTCCTCAAAACCTCAATACTTAAGCTTTTTCAAGCATAACTGTCTAAAGAGGCACTTTTTCGCATTGTTTTTGAACCGTGAATCCGTAAAGCATTCCGTTAGTTCCCGCAAGTTTATGTAGGTATGTTTGAGGTACGTGTAAGGTTTCGTGGCGTTTGGTTAAGCGGTTTACCGATTAACTACTCAAAACCTCAAAACTTAAGCTTTTTCAAGCAAAAGTGTCTAAAGAGGCACTTTTTCGCATTTTTTTTGAACCGTGAATCCGTAAAGCATTCCGTTAGTTCTCTCAAGTTTATTTAGGTATGTTTGAGGTGCGTGTAAGGTTTCGTGGCGTTTGGTTAAGCGGTTTACCGATTAACTACTCAAAACCTCAATACTTAAGCTTTTTCAAGCAAAAGTGTCTAAAGAGGCACTTTTTCCCATTTTTTTTAACCGTGAATCCGTAAAGCATTCTGTTAGTTCCCGCAAGTTTATTTAGGTATGTTAGAGGTGCGTGTAAGGTTTCGTGGCGTTTGGTTAAGCGGTTTACCGATTAACTGCTCAAAACCTCAATACTTAAGCTTTTTCAAGCATAAGTGTCTAAAGAGGCACTTTTTCGCATTTTTTTTGAACCGTGAATCCGTAAATTATCCTGTTAGTTCCCGCAAGTTTATGTAGGTATGTTTGAGGTGCGTGTAAGGTTTCGTGGCGTTGGGTTAAGCGGTTTACCGATTAACTCCTCAAAACCTCAATACTTAAGCTTTTTCAAGCATAAGTGTCTAAAGAGGCACTTTTTCGCATTTTTTTTTAACCGTGAATCCGTAAAGCATTCCGTTAGTTTCTGCAATTTATTTAGGTATGTTTGAGGTACGTGTAAGGTTTCGTGGCGTTTGGTTAATCGGTTTACCGATTAACTGCTCAAACCTCAATACTTAAGCTTTTTCAAGCAAAAGTGTCTAAAGAGGCACTTTTTCGCATTTTTTTTGAACCGTGAATCCGTAAAGCATTCCGTTAGTTCATGCAAGTTTATTTAGGTATGTTTGAGGTGCGTGTAAGGTTTCGTGGCGTTTGGTTAAGCGGTTTACCGATTAACTGATCAAAACCTCAATACTTAAGCTTTTTCAAGCATAAGTGTATAAAGAGGCACTTTTTCGCATTTTTTTTGAACCGTGAATCCGTAAAGCATTCCGTTAGTTCCCGCAAGTTTATGTAGGTATGTATGAGGTGCGTGTAAGGTTTCGTGGCATTTGGTTAAGCGGTTTACCGATTAACTGCTCAAAACCTCAATACTTAAGCTTTTTCAAGCATAAGTGTCTAAAGAGGCACTTTTTCGCATTTTTTTTGAACCGTGAATCCGTAAAGCATTCTTTTAGTTCCCGCAAATTTTTGTAGGTATGTTTGAGGTGCGTGTAAGGTTTCTTGGCATTTGGTTAAGCGGTTTACCGATTAACTTCTCAAAACCTCAATACTTAAGCTTTTTCAAGCATAAGTGTCTAAAGAGGCACTTTTTTGCATTTTTTTTGAACCGTGAATCTGTAACGCATTCCGTTAGTTTCCGCAAGTTTATTTAGGTATGTTTGAGGTACGTGAAAGGTTTCGTGGCGTTTGATTAAGCGGTTTACCGATTAACTGCTCAAAACCTCAATACTTAAGCTTTTTCAAGCATAAGTGTCTAAAGAGGCACTTTTTTGCATTTTTTTTGAACCGTGAATCCGTAAAGCATTCCGTTAGTTTTCACAAGTTTATTTAGGTATGTTTGAGGTGCGTGTAAGGTTTCGTGACGTTTGGTTAAGCGGTTTACCGATTAACTCCTCAAAACCTCAATACTTAAGCTTTTTCAAGCATAACTGTCTAAAGAGGCACTTTTTCGCATTGTTTTTGAACCGTGAATCCGTAAAGCATTCCGTTAGTTCCCGCAAGTTTATGTAGGTATGTTTGAGGTACGTGTAAGGTTTCGTGGCGTTTGGTTAAGCGGTTTACCGATTAACTACTCAAAACCTCAAAACTTAAGCTTTTTCAAGCAAAAGTGTCTAAAGAGGCACTTTTTCGCATTTTTTTTGAACCGTGAATCCGTAAAGCATTCCGTTAGTTCTCTCAAGTTTATTTAGGTATGTTTGAGGTGCGTGTAAGGTTTCGTGGCGTTTGGTTAAGCGGTTTACCGATTAACTACTCAAAACCTCAATACTTAAGCTTTTTCAAGCAAAAGTGTCTAAAGAGGCACTTTTTCCCATTTTTTTTAACCGTGAATCCGTAAAGCATTCTGTTAGTTCCCGCAAGTTTATTTAGGTATGTTAGAGGTGCGTGTAAGGTTTCGTGGCGTTTGGTTAAGCGGTTTACCGATTAACTGCTCAAAACCTCAATACTTAAGCTTTTTCAAGCATAAGTGTCTAAAGAGGCACTTTTTCGCATTTTTTTTGAACCGTGAATCCGTAAATTATCCTGTTAGTTCCCGCAAGTTTATGTAGGTATGTTTGAGGTGCGTGTAAGGTTTCGTGGCGTTGGGTTAAGCGGTTTACCGATTAACTCCTCAAAACCTCAATACTTAAGCTTTTTCAAGCATAAGTGTCTAAAGAGGCACTTTTTCGCATTTTTTTTTAACCGTGAATCCGTAAAGCATTCCGTTAGTTTCTGCAATTTATTTAGGTATGTTTGAGGTACGTGTAAGGTTTCGTGGCGTTTGGTTAATCGGTTTACCGATTAACTGCTCAAACCTCAATACTTAAGCTTTTTAAAGCATAAGTGTCTAAAGAGCCACTTTTTCGCATTTTTTTTGAACCGTGAATTCGTAAAGGATTCCGTTAGTATCCGCAAGTTTATGTAGGTATGTTTGAGGTGCGTGTAAGGTTTCGTGGCATTTGGTTAAGCGGTATACCGATTAACTCCTCAAAACCTCAATACTTAAGCTTTTTCAAGCATAAGTGTCTAAAGAGGCACTTTTTCGCATTGTTTTTGAACCGTGAATCCGTAAATCATTCCGTTAGTTCTCGCAAGTTTATGTAGGTATGTTTGAGGTACGTGTCAGGTTTCGTGGCGTTTGGTTAAGCGGTTTACCGATTAACTACTCAAAACCTCAAAACTTAAGCTTTTTCAAGCAAAAGTGTCTAAAGAGGCACTTTTTCGCATTTTTTTTGAACCGTGAATCCGTAAAGCATTCCGTTAGTTCCATCAAGTTTATTTTGGTATGTTTGAGGTGCGTGTAAGGTTTCGTGGCGTTTGGTTAAGCGGTTTACCGATTAACTACTCAAAACCTCAATACTTAAGCTTTTTCAAGCAAAAGTGTCTAAAGAGGCACTTTTTCGCATTTTTTTTTGAACCGTGAATCCGTAAAGCATTCCGTTAGTTCACGCAAGTTTATTTCGGTATGTTTGAGGTGCATGTAAGGTTTTGTGGCGTTTGGTTAAGCGGTTTACCGATTAACTGATCAAAACCTCAATACTTAAGCTTTTTCAAGCATAAGTATATGAAGAGGCACTTTTTCGCATTTTTTCTGAACCGTGAATCCGTAAAGCATTCCGTTAGTTCCCGCAAGTTTATGTTGGTATGTATGAGGTGCGTGTTAGGTTTCGTGGCGTTTGGTTAAGCGGTTTACCGATTAACTGCTCAAAACCTCAATACTTAAGCTTTTTCAAGCATAAGTGTCTAAAGAGGCACTTTTTCGCATTTTTTTTGAACCGTGAATCCGTAAAGCATTCTGTTAGTTCCCGCAAGTTTATGTAGGTATGTTTGAGGTTCGTTTAAGGTTTCGTGGCGTTTGGTTAAGCGGTTTACCGATTAACTCCTCAAAACCTCAATACTTAAGCTTTTTCAAGCATAAGTGTCTAAACAGGCACTTTTTCGCATTTTTTTTGAACCGTGAATCCGTAAAGTATTCCGTTAGTTTCCGCAAGTTTATTTAGGTATGTTTGAGGTACGTGTAAGGTTTCGTTGCGTTTGGTTAAGCGGTTTACCGATTAACTGCTCAAAACCTCAATACTTAAGCTTTTTCAAGCAAAAGTGTCTAAAGAGCCACTTTTTCGCATTTTTTTGAACCGTGAATCCGTAAAGCATTCCGTTAGTTCCATCAAGTTTATTTTGGTATGTTTGAGGTGCGTGTAAGGTTTCTTGGCGTTTGGTTAAGCGGTTTACCGATTAACTACTCAAAACCTCAACACTTAAGCTTTTTCAAGCAAAAGTGTCTAAAGAGGCACTTTTTCGCATTTTTTTTGAACCGTGAATCCGTAAAGCATTCCGTTAGTTCACGCAAGTTTATTTAGGTATGTTTGAGGTGCATGTAAGGTTTTGTTGCGTTTGGTTAAGCGGTTTACCGATTAACTGATCAAAACCTCAATACTTAAGCTTTTTCAAGCATAAGTATATGAAGAGGCACTTTTTCGCATTTTTTTTGAACCGTGAATCCGTAAAGCATTCCGTTAGTTCCCGCAAGTTTATGTTGGTATGTATGAGGTGCGTGTTAGGTTTCGTGGCGTTTGGTTAAGCGGTTTACCGATTAACTGCTCAAAACCTCAATACTTAAGCTTTTTCAAGCATAAGTCTCTAAAGAGGCACTTTTTCGCATTTTTTTTGAACCGTGAATCCGTAAAGCATTCTGTTAGTTCCCGCAAGTTTATGTAGGTATGTTTGAGGTTCGTTTAAGGTTTCGTGGCGTTTGGTTAAGCGGTTTACCGATTAACTCCTCAAAACCTCAATACTTAAGCTTTTTCAAGCATAAGTGTCTAAAGAGGCACTTTTTCGCATTTTTTTTGAACCGTGAATCCGTAAAGCATTCCGTTAGTTTCCGCAAGTTTATTTAGGTATGTTTGAGGTACGTGTAAGGTTTCGTTGCGTTTGGTTAAGCGGTTTACCGATTAACTGCTCAAAACCTCAATACTTAAGCTTTTTCAAGCATAAGTGTCTAAAGAGCCACTTTTTCGCATTTTTTTGAACCGTGAATCCGTAAAGCATTCTGTTAGTTCACGCAAGTTTATTTGGGTATGTTTGAGGTGCGTGTAAGGTTTCGTGGTGTTTGGTTAAGCGGTTTACCGATTAACTGCTCAAAACCTCAATACTTAAGCTTTTTCAAGCATAAGTGTCTAAAGAGGCACTTTTTTGCATTTTTTTTGAACCGTGAATCCGTAAAGCATTCCGTTAGTTTCCACAAGTATATTTAGGTATGTTTGAGGTGCGTGTAAGGTTTCGTGGCATTTGGTTAAGCGGTCTACCGATTAACTGCTCAAAACCTCAATACTTAAGATTTTTCAAGCAAAAGTGTCTAAAGAGGCACTTTTTCGCATTTTTTTTGAACCGTGAATCCGTAAAGCATTCCGTTAGTTCACGCAAGTTTATTTAGGTATGTTTGAGGTGCGTGTAAGGTTTCGTGGCGTTTGGTTAAGCGGTTTACCGATTAACTGATCAAAACCTCAATACTTATGCTTTTTCAAGCATAAGTGTATAAAGAGGCACTTTTTCGCATTTTTTTTGAACCGTGAATCCGTAAAGCATTCCGTTAGTTCCCGCAAGTTTATGTAGGTATGTATGAGGTGCGTGTAAGGTTTCGTGGCATTTGGTTAAGCGGTTTACCGATTAACTGCTCAAAACCTCAATACTTAAGCTTTTTCAAGCATAAGTGTCTAAAGAGGCACTTTTTCGCATTTTTTTTGAACCGTGAATCCGTAAAGCATTCTTTTAGTTCCCGCAAATTTATGTAGGTATGTTTGAGGTGCGTGTAAGGTTTCTTGGCATTTGGTTACGCGGTTTACCGATTAACTTCTCAAAACCTCAATACTTAAGCTTTTTCAAGCATAAGTGTCTAAAGAGGCACTTTTTTGCATTTTTTTTGAACCGTGAATCTGTAACGCATTCCGTTAGTTTCCGCAAGTTTATTTAGGTATGTTTGAGGTACGTGAAAGGTTTCGTGGCGTTTGATTAAGCGGTTTACCGATTAACTGCTCAAAACCTCAATACTTAAGCTTTTTCAAGCATAAGTGTCTAAAGAGGCACTTTTTTGCATTTTTTTTGAACCGTGAATCCGTAAAGCATTCCGTTAGTTTTCACAAGTTTATTTAGGTATGTTTGAGGTGCGTGTAAGGTTTCGTGACGTTTGGTTAAGCGGTTTACCGATTAACTCCTCAAAACCTCAATACTTAAGCTTTTTCAAGCATAACTGTCTAAAGAGGCACTTTTTCGCATTGTTTTTCAACCGTGAATCCGTAAAGCATTCCGTTAGTTCCCGCAAGTTTATGTAGGTATGTTTGAGGTACGTGTAAGGTTTCGTGGCGTTTGGTTAAGCGGTTTACCGATTAACTACTCAAAACCTCAAAACTTAAGCTTTTTCAAGCAAAAGTGTCTAAAGAGGCACTTTTTTCATTTTTTTTGAACCGTGAATCCGTAAAGCATTCCGTTAGTTCTCTCAAGTTTATTTAGGTATGTTTGAGGTGCGTGTAAGGTTTCGTGGCGTTTGGTTAAGCGGTTTACCGATTAACTACTCAAAACCTCAATACTTAAGCTTTTTCAAGCAAAAGTGTCTAAAGAGGCACTTTTTCCCATTTTTTTTAACCGTGAATCCGTAAAGCATTCTGTTAGTTCCCGCAAGTTTATTTAGGTATGTTAGAGGTGCGTGTAAGGTTTCGTGGCGTTTTGTTAAGCGGTTTACCGATTAACTGCTCAAAACCTCAATACTTAAGCTTTTTCAAGCATAAGTGTCTAAAGAGGCACTTTTTCGCATTTTTTTTGAACCGTGAATCCGTAAATTATCCTGTTAGTTCCCGCAAGTTTATGTAGGTATGTTTGAGGTGCGTGTAAGGTTTCGTGGCGTTGGGTTAAGCGGTTTATCGATTAACTCCTCAAAACCTCAATACTTAAGCTTTTTCAAGCATAAGTGTCTAAAGAGGCACTTTTTCGCATTTTTTTTCAACCGTGAATCCGTAAAGCATTCCGTTAGTTTCTGCAATTTATTTAGGTATGTTTGAGGTACGTGTAAGGTTTCGTGGCGTTTGGTTAATCGGTTTACCGATTAACTGCTCAAACCTCAATACTTAAGCTTTTTCAAGCATAAGTGTCTAAAGAGCCACTTTTTCGCATTTTTTTTGAACCGTGAATCCGTAAAGGATTCCGTTAGTTTCCGCAAGTTTATGTAGGTATGTTTGAGGTGCGTGTAAGGTTTCGTGGCATTTGGTTAAGCGGTTTACCGATTAACTCCTCAAAACCTCAATACTTAAGCTTTTTCAAGCATAAGTGTCTAAAGAGGCACTTTTTCGCATTGTTTTTGAACCGTGAATCCGTAAATCATTCCGTTAGTTCTCGCAAGTTTATGTAGGTATGTTTGAGGTACGTGTCAGGTTTCGTGGCGTTTGGTTAAGCGGTTTACCGATTAACTACTCAAAACCTCAAAACTTAAGCTTTTTCAAGCAAAAGTGTCTAAAGAGGCACTTTTTTCGCATTTTTTTTGAACCGTGAATCCGTAAAGCATTCCGTTAGTTCCATCAAGTTTATTTTGGTATGTTTGAGGTGCGTGTAAGGTTTCGTGGCGTTTGGTTAAGCGGTTTACCGATTAACTACTCAAAACCTCAATACTTAAGCTTTTTCAAGCAAAAGTGTCTAAAGAGGCACTTTTTCGCATTTTTTTTGAACCGTGAATCCGTAAAGCATTCCGTTAGTTCACGCAAGTTTATTTAGGTATGTTTGAGGTGCATGTAAGGTTTTGTGGCGTTTGGTTAAGCGGTTTACCGATTAACTGATCAAAACCTCAATACTTAAGCTTTTTCAAGCATAAGTATATGAAGAGGCACTTTTTCGCATTTTTTCTGAACCGTGAATCCGTAAAGCATTCCGTTAGTTCCCGCAAGTTTATGTTGGTATGTATGAGGTGCGTGTTAGGTTTCGTGGCGTTTGGTTAAGCGGTTTACCGATTAACTGCTCAAAACCTCAATACTTAAGCTTTTTCAAGCATAAGTGTCTAAAGAGGCACTTTTTCGCATTTTTTTTGAACCGTGAATCCGTAAAGCATTCTGTTAGTTCCCGCAAGTTTATGTAGGTATTATTGAGGTTCGTTTAAGGTTTCGTGGCGTTTGGTTAAGCGGTTTACCGATTAACTCCTCAAAACCTCAATACTTAAGCTTTTTCAAGCATAAGTGTCTAAAGAGGCACTTTTTCGCATTTTTTTTGAACCGTGAATCCGTAAAGTATTCCGTTAGTTTCCGCAAGTTTATTTAGGTATGTTTGAGGTACGTGTAAGGTTTCGTTGCGTTTGGTTAAGCGGTTTACCGATTAACTGCTCAAAACCTCAATACTTAAGCTTTTTCAAGCAAAAGTGTCTAAAGAGCCACTTTTTCGCATTTTTTTGAACCGTGAATCCGTAAAGCATTCCGTTAGTTCCATCAAGTTTATTTTGGTATGTTTGAGGTGCGTGTAAGGTTTCTTGGCGTTTGGTTAAGCGGTTTACCGATTAACTACTCAAAACCTCAATACTTAAGCTTTTTCAAGCAAAAGTGTCTAAAGAGGCACTTTTTCGCATTTTTTTTGAACCGTGAATCCGTAAAGCATTCCGTTAGTTCACGCAAGTTTATTTAGGTATGTTTGAGGTGCATGTAAGGTTTTGTTGCGTTTGGTTAAGCGGTTTACCGATTAACTGATCAAAACCTCAATACTTAAGCTTTTTCATGCATAAGTATATGAAGAGGCACTTTTTCGCATTTTTTTTGAACCGTGAATCCGTAAAGCATTCCGTTAGTTCCCGCAAGTTTATGTTGGTATGTATGAGGTGCGTGTTAGGTTTCGTGGCGTTTGGTTAAGCGGTTTACCGATTAACTGCTCAAAACCTCAATACTTAAGCTTTTTCAAGCATAAGTGTCTAAAGAGGCACTTTTTCGCATTTTTTTTGAACCGTGAATCCGTAAAGCATTCTGTTAGTTCCCGCAAGTTTATGTAGGTATGTTTGAGGTTCGTTTAAGGTTTCGTGGCGTTTGGTTAAGCGGTTTACCGATTAACTCCTCAAAACCTCAATACTTAAGCTTTTTCAAGCATAAGTGTCTAAAGAGGCACTTTTTCGCATTTTTTTTGAACCGTGAATCCGTAAAGCATTCCGTTAGTTTCCGCAAGTTTATTTAGGTATGTTTGAGGTACGTGTAAGGTTTCGTTGCGTTTGGTTAAGCGGTCTACCGATTAACTGCTCAAAACCTCAATACTTAAGCTTTTTCAAGCAAAAGTGTCTAAAGAGGCACTTTTTCGCATTTTTTTGAACCGTGAATCCGTAAAGCATTCTGTTAGTTCACGCAAGTTTATTTAGGTATGTTTGAGGTGCGTGTAAGGTTTCGTGGTGTTTGGTTAAGCGGTTTACCGATTAACTGCTCAAAACCTCAATACTTAAGCTTTTTCAAGCATAAGTGTCTAAAAAGGCACTTTTTCGCATTTTTTTTGAACCGTGAATCCGTAAAGCATTCCGTTAGTTTCCGCAAGTTTATTTAGGTATGTTTGAGGTACGTGTAAGGTTTCGTTGCGTTTGGTTAAGCGGTTTACCGATTAACTGCTCAAAACCTCAATACTTAAGCTTTTTCAAGCATAAGTGTCTAAAGAGCCACTTTTTCGCATTTTTTTGAACTAATCAAAACCTCAATACTTAAGCTTTTTCAAGAATAAGTGTATAAAGAGGCACTTTTTCGCATTTTTTTTGAACCGTGAATCCGTAAAGCATTCCGTTAGTTCCCGAAAGTTTATGTAGGTATGTATGAGGTGCGTGTAAGGTTTCGTGGCGTTTGGTTAAGCGGTTTACCGATTAACTGCTCAAAACCTCAATACTTAAGCTTTTTCAAGCATAAGTGTCTAAAGAGGCACTTTTTCACATTTTTTTTGAACCGTGAATCCGTAAAGTATCCTGTTAGTTCCCGCAAGTTTATGTAGGTATGTTTGAGGTGCGTGTAACTTTTCGTGGCGTTTGGTTAAGCGGTTTACCGATTAACTCCTCAGAACCTCAATACTTAAGCTTTTTCAAGCATAAGTGTCTAAAGAGGCACTTTTTTGCATTTTTTTGAACCGTGAATCCGTAAAGCATTCCGTTAGTTTCCGCAAGTTTATTTAGGTATGTTTGAGGTACGTGTAAGGTTTCGTGGCGTTTGGTTAAGCGGTTTACCGATTAACAGCTCAAAACCTCAATACTTAAGCTTTTTCAAGCATAAGTGTCTAAAGAGCCACTTTTTCGCATTTTTTTGAACCGTGAATCCGTAAAGGATTCCGTTAGTTTCCGCAAGTTTATGTAGGTATGTTTCAGGTGCGTGTAAGGTTTCGTGGCGTTTGGTTAAGCGGTTTACCGATTAACTCCTCAAAACCTCAATACTTAAGCTTTTTCAAGCATAAGTGTCTAAAGAGGCACTTTTTCGCATTGTTTTTGAACCGTGAATCCGTAAAGCATTCCGTTTGTTCCCGAAAGTTTATGTTGGTATGTATGAGGTGCGTGTAAGGTTTCGTGGCATTTGGTTAAGCGGTTTACCGATTAACTGCTCAAAACCTCAATACTTAAGCTTTTTCAAGCATAAGTGTTTAAAGAGGCACTTTTTTGCATTTTTTTTGAACCGTGCATCCGTAAAGTATCCTGTTAGTTCCCGCAAGTTTATGTAGGTATGTTTGAGGTGCGTGTAAGGTTTCGTGGCATTTGGTTAAGCGGTTTACCGATTAACTCCTCAAAACCTCAATACTTAAGCTTTTTCAAGCATAAGTGTCTAAAGAGGCACTTTTTCGCATTTTTTTTCAACCGTGAATCCGTAAAGCATTCCGTTAGTTTCTGCAATTTATTTAGGTATGTTTGAGGTACGTGTAAGGTTTCGTTGTGTTTGGTTAAGCGGTTTACCGATTAACTGCTCAAAACCTCAATACTTAAGCTTTTTCAAGCATAAGTGTCTAAAGAGCCACTTTTTCGCATTTTTTTTTGAACCGTGAATCCGTAAAGGATTCCGTTGGTTTCCGCAAGTTTATGTAGGTATGTTTGAGGTGCGTGTAAGGTTTCGTGGCATTTGGTTAAGCGGTTTACCGATTAACTCCTCAAAACCTCAATACTTAAGCTTTTTCAAGCAAAAGTGTCTAAAGAGGCACTTTTTCGCATTTTTTTTTGAACCGTGAATCCGTAAAGCATTCTGTTAGTTCACGCAAGTTTATTTAGGTATGTTTGAGGTGCGTGTAAGGTTTCGTGGCGTTTGGTTAAGCGGTTTACCGATTAACTGCTCAAAACCTCAATACTTAAGCTTTTTCAAGCATAAGTGTCTAAAGAGGCACTTTTTCGCATTTTTTTTGAACCGTGAATCCGTAAAGTATCCTGTTAGTTCCCGCAAGTTTATGTAGGTATGTTTGAGGTGCGTGTAAGGTTTCATGGCATTTGGTTAAGCGGTTTACCGATTAACTCCTCAAAACCTCAATACTTAAGCTTTTTCAAGCATAAGTGTCTAAAGAGGCACTTTTTCGCATTTTTTTTCAACCGTGAATCCGTAAAGCATTCCGTTAGTTTCTGCAATTTATTTAGGTATGTTTGAGGTACGTGTAAGGTTTCGTGGTGTTTGGTTAAACGGTTTACCGATTAACTGCTCAAAACCTCAATACTTAAGCTTTTTCAAGCATAAGTGTCTAAAGAGCCACTTTTTCGCATTTTTTTTTGAACCGTGAATCCGTAAAGGATTCCGTTGGTTTCCGCAAGTTTATGTAGGTATGTTTGAGGTGCGTGTAAGGTTTCGTGGCATTTGGTTAAGCGGTTTACCGATTAACTCCTCAAAACCTCAATACTTAAGCTTTTTCAAGCAAAAGTGTCTAAAGAGGCACTTTTTCGCATTTTTTTTTGAACCGTGAATCCGTAAAGCATTCTGTTAGTTCACGCAAGTTTATTTAGGTATGTTTGAGGTGCGTGTAAGGTTTCGTGGCGTTTGGTTAAGCGGTTTACCGATTAACTGATCAAAACCTCAATACTTAAGCTTTTTCAAGAATAAGTGTATAAAGAGGCACTTTTTCGCATTTTTTTTGAACCGTGAATCCGTAAAGCATTCCGTTAGTTCCCGAAAGTTTATGTAGGTATGTATGAGGTGCGTGTAAGGTTTCGTGGCGTTTGGTTAAGCGGTTTACCGATTAACTGCTCAAAACCTCAATACTTAAGCTTTTTCAAGCATAAGTGTCTAAAGAGGCACTTTTTCACATTTTTTTTGAACCGTGAATCCGTAAAGTATCCTGTTAGTTCCCGCAAGTTTATGTAGGTATGTTTGAGGTGCGTGTAAGGTTTCGTGGCGTTTGGTTAAGCGGTTTACCGATTAACTCCTCAAAACCTCAATACTTAAGCTTTTTCAAGCAAAAGTGTCTAAAGAGGCACTTTTTCCCATTTTTTTTAACCGTGAATCCGTAAAGCATTCTGTTAGTTCCCGCAAGTTTATTTAGGTATGTTAGAGGTGCGTGTAAGGTTTCGTGGCGTTTGGTTAAGCGGTTTACCGATTAACTGCTCAAAACCTCAATACTTAAGCTTTTTCAAGCATAAGTGTCTAAAGAGGCACTTTTTCGCATTTTTTTTGAACCGTGAATCCGTAAATTATCCTGTTAGTTCCCGCAAGTTTATGTAGGTATGTTTGAGGTGCGTGTAAGGTTTCGTGGCGTTGGGTTAAGCGGTTTACCGATTAACTCCTCAAAACCTCAATACTTAAGCTTTTTCAAGCATAAGTGTCTAAAGAGGCACTTTTTGGAATTGGGGAAGACGGGGATGTGGTGTTGGACTATTTCTGGATCAATGCCTGGCATATCATTATAAGACCATGCAAAAACGTCTTTGAATTCACTTAATAGTTTGATTAATTCTTTGCTTTCTTCTTTGCTAAGTGTAGAGCCAATAAAGACATTTTGAGGATTATTTTCATTTCCTAAATTAATTGTTAGAGTGTCCTCGATGATTTTACATATAGATTCTTTTTCTTTTTCAATTAATTTTTGCAATTCAATGGGTATTTCATGATCATCACATTCATTAAGCGCATTCGAGTAGGCAGAATTAGTCATGCTTTCATTGATTTTCTTTAGAGTGATTACAACAGTCGTGGAAATTGAAAGACGCCTCATTTGGGCCATTACAGACTCCGGGTGTGGGGGATACCTATCACTAGACTCAAAAACTCACTCTTTCTTGCTTTTCCCTCCCAGATCGGCGATGAAGCATTCTTCCAGATCCCCTGTCTTGGTAATTTCCTCCATCTCTTCTTTCCCGGGTCCTCCTTTGTCGGTCTTCTCTTGAACTTCCCAATTTTCCTCACTTTCAGTTGCCTCCTCAACCAGATCCTCAACGTATTCTTCTTTAGCCTTTCCATGACCCGCTTCCATAACTTCTGTGCTCCTTTCGCCTAGCAGGTCTTTCATGACCAAGCCATCTAGTGCACCAATCCAATCTTTGGCAGTAACTGACTTAACAGGCATCTGCAAGTATGGATCTTCATACGCAAAAAACTCATGGGGTAAGAAGATCTCAAACCCTGGCTTCAAACACTTATCTCTCTGATCCACCCATGGTTCTGGGAAGCCGCAAAAGGGGAAATCTTCTCCTTCCTTCACAAAGTATCCATTGAGTGTTTTTAGGTAAGGGTCCAACGGTGCATCAGTCACTTTCTTCTTCTCTCTCAGCTCTTTCTTTGACGGTTGATACCCCAGACCATAAGTGTGAGTCTGAGTGGCGATACTCGAAAATTCCGGCAGACCTTGATGATTCTTACCCAATCCCATGCCTGGAAAGAAACCCATCTTCTTCATGATCCCTGCGACCAACGGGCTTGCATACTGATCGAAGTAAAGTGGCAGGAACTCTTTTGGCTTCTCACCTTCCAACATATTAATGAATTCGAACCCTCCCAGACCTGTCTCTTCTTCTTGGATTTGTACCTCCAAAACCAGCACACTTGATGAAGCTTCAGACGGACGAACCCAACTATCCCCGAGAATATCACAGACTTTGCTCTTCCAGACACACTTAACTTTCAGATGAACCATAGATGGTATGGCACCCAAACTGTCTAGCCACGGCCTTCCCAGTAGTAAATTCAAAGAAGCAGGTATGTCGATGACCTAAAATTCGGCTTCCTTTTCCACAGGCCCGACAGCTAAGTGGAGGAGAATTATTCCCATGACCGTTCTCTGAGTGTTGTCGTATACCCTTACCTTCTGCTCGGATGGTACGAACGTTGTTTCATCCAAACCCATGCGTTTGGCTGTTCAGAACGGACACACGTTTAGAGCAGATCCATTGTCAATAAGGCGGGCAGGTACAGTGTTCCCCAGGCATTCAACAGTGACATACAATGGCTTATTGTGAGCAGGCCCTCCTGGAGGTAGGTCGTCTGATGAGAAGGTAATAGCCACAGTCGAAATTCTACTGATCATTCCCATAAGTTCTTCTGGTGTTGCATCGATGGAGATGTCGGATTGGTTCAAAGCATCCAAGAATGCCTGCCTGTGACGTTTTGAAGCAATCGGTAAGCCCCAAACAATGATGTTAGCATGAGTTTTCTTCAATTGTTTCAGGACCCTGTCTTCATCTACTTCCTCATCTATTTTTCCTTTTCCCTTGTCTAAATCCCTTCCTGGGTGATCTTCCTCCAGTTCATGCGGCTTAAAGTGTCTGCCTGATCGGGCTAGATGACTGACTTCTTCTATCATCCACAAATTGTCGGCCTTCGAAACTCTTCGCAAATTCTCATTTTCAGTTCCCACCTCTTCATCACTCTTGTACCATAAATCATCCTCTATCTGATCTATATTGCCCGTTTCCTGAACCCACCAATCCATCTGTTCTGCTCTTTCCTCTTCACATCCCTTTGAAGCACCCTCCAAGGTATAGATTGTCGGATTCTCCATTAGCTGATAAGGCCTTCTTGGTGTGCTAGCCCTAGTGATTAGCCTAGACGGATCAAAGATGGTTTCTTCTATCCCCAAGAAATAGAGGCCTTGCGGTGGTGGTACAACATGGTGGTTTGGTAGTGGATTTCTTGTGACATTCGGGGCTCTGGCGGGCAGTTTCGATATCACCTTATTATCGATTAGAACATGGATTTCATGCCTTAACCTCATGCACCGATCCGTTGAGTGGCCCTTCTGTTGGTGAAATTTACAAAAGAGATCCCCTTGAAAATTTGGCAGAGGCGGATTCGGTAGAGGTTGAGGTTCTAACTGATAGAGATGCCATTTTGCTAAAAATCTGTCGAGAGCGGTTGACAGTGACACTCCTAGATCTGAGAATTTTCTCGGTGCTTTGTCCCCCCCCCCCTTCTCCTTGGTGTTATGTCAAATTTCCTCTCCAGCCCGTTCAGTGCGTTGAAATCGATGGGGCCAGAGTGACCCCCCGACTGTCCCCCGTTGGATCCATAGTTCGGCCTTCTATACCAATTTGGTTGTTCCTCTTTCTGTATCATTCCCTCTTGGATTGCATCTTCGATCCGAGTCCCTACATCAAATACTTCATCAAAAGTGTTGATCGACTGGAATCTCATTTTCTCTTGGTAAACAGGTTGGAGGTTCTTCATCAACATTCGGATCTGGTCTTTCTCGGATGGCCTCTGTATCATCTTAGCTGCTTTTCCTCTCCAACAGCTCAAGTATTCAGCGAAAGACTCTTCATTTCCCTATCTGGTAGTCTCCAGATCTCTGACGGTAACATCCAGGTCCTGATTGTACTCATATTGCGCCACGGGTCTTGCTTGGTTCGAGAGTGAGGTACCAGGATAAGGCAGCTCTGGTTAAAGTGTTTTGGAATAAGGCGGCCATCATAGTGGTGCTTAGTCCGCTTGGTTAGAGAGCCCCTATACACATCCTTACATAACTGTGAGGGTTTCCCGTTCCATCGAACTTATCAAAAACTGGCATCTTAAAGCCGGCCAGTAGCGTTTCGTGGACTCCATCGTACAGACCTTCCAACTCCATCAGATAAGTGTCGACCCCTTGAGCCTATGCATCACCCTTTCCAGCTTCTCGATCTTCTAGGTCAGTAGCCTCTCTCTTTCAACTTTCTCCCTTTCCCTGTTGGCCTGCAGCGCATCAGTCCACTGTGCCTCCTGATCATTAAACCAATCTCCTTCCCCCTAGAGGTGGGTCCATAACCGGCGGAATTACATACGGTGGCCGGCGATTCAGTGCTTCTATCATTCCCATCATACGGTTCATATTTTTGGCTTGCCACCTCATTTTCTCTGCTTGTTGTTCTACCAGTGTCCTCAACCCGGCTACTTCTTCGTTGTTCCTTGCTTCCATCATTTTAGCATCTTCTCTTCTTACTAACCTTGCTGTGGGATCCCTAAACCAGGCTTGATTTGAACTTGATGCTATTTTTACTCCTACAAAAAGGTTTAAATTTTCCCTTTAAAACTTTTATTCGCTTCTTTTTGTCACACACACACACATATATATATATATATATAGTTTAAAAGACCCTTGGTAAAAACTCCTTTTTATACATCACACGGATGCAATGCATGTGTGTGTGTGTGTGCCAATTCTATATGCCAAACCAAACCAAACCAAACCAAACCAAGCCTTGTGTCCCAATCAATTGGGGTCGGCTTTATGAATCCTTTTTCTCCATTCTGCACGATCAAGAGCTATATGCTCATTTAAATTATATATATTCATATCTTGTTGCACCACATATTCCCAAGTCAGTCTAGGTCTGCCTCTCCCCCTAACCATTCCAGGCACTACGATCTTATCACTCTTTCGCACAGGTGCATCTACAGGTCTTCGTTGCACATGACCGAACCATCTAAGTCTATTCTCCCTCAACTTATCCTCAATATGTGTCACTCCTAAAGTCCCTCGGATGTACTCATTTCTAATTCTATCTTTCCTAGTCTTACCACACATCCATCTTAGCATCCTCATCTCCGCTACACTCACTTTGCTAATGTGTTGTTTCTTAGTTGCCCAACACTCTGTCCCGTAGAGCATAGCTGGCCTAATAGCTGTCCTATAAAATTTTCCTTTCAATTTTGTTGGTATTCTTCGATCACATAATACTCCAGAAGCACTCCTCCACTTAAGCCAGCCCACTTTAATTCTATGGGTCACGTCATCACCAATCTCTCCGTCTCTACTGATCATTAAACCTAGATAGCGAAAGTGTTCCCTCTTTGGGATCTCCTGATCTTCGATCTTCACTGCTCTGTTGTCTCTACTTCCACTGTTGCTAAAAGTACATTCCATGTATTCTGTTTTCGTCCTACTTATCTTTAGCCCCTCAGTCTCCAGTGCTTCTCTCCAAGCTTCTAATTTAGTGTTGAGTCCCCTTTTAGTCTCATCAACCAAGATAATATCATCTGTGAACAACATACACCATGGGACCTCATCTTGAATGTGTCTAGTCAATTCATCCATAATTAGGGCGAACAAATAAGAGCTCAAGGCCGACCCCTGGTGCAGGCCTACAGTAATTGGGAATTCGCTGGTTTCTCCGGCTGGTGATCTAATTGTAGTAACCGCTTCATCATACATATCCTTCACCACGTCAATATAACCCTTGGTCACTCCTTTCTTCTCTAGCACCCACCAAATTAAATCTCTAGGCACTCTATCATAAGCTTTCTCTAAATCAATAAAAACCATATCTAGATCTTTTTTCTTCTCTCTATACTTTTCCATTAGTCTTCTAAGTAAATAAATTGCTTCCATAGTTGATCTCCCAGGCATAAATCCAAACTGATTTTCTGACACTGATGTTCCGCCTCTTAAGCGATGCTCCATCACTCTCTCCCATAGCTTCATAGTATGGCTCATCAACTTAATACCTCTATAGTTGTTGCATTGTTGTACATCTCCTTTACTCTTATATATAGGCACTAGGATGCTCTTCCTCCACTCATCAGGCATTTTCTCTAAATCAATAAAAACCATATGTAGATCTTTTTTCTTCTCTCTATACTTTTCCATTAGTCTTCTAAGTAAATAAATTGCTTCCATAGTTGATCTCCCAGGCATAAATCCAAACTGATTTTGTGACACTGATGTTCCGCCTCTTAAGCGATGCTGCATCACAAAGAAAAGAAAATCCTAATCCTAACACATAAACACATAAGCACATAAGATCCTCACCCATGTCAATTGCACTAACTTCTCCTTTCATTGTGATCTTCACTATCCCTCAAAGGTTGGATATTCAAAAAATTTTGAAATTCATTTGAAAAGCATTTTTGAAATAATGAGATCTTTCAAAAACAATTCTCAAGGATTTTGAATCTTTTATTTAAAAATGAGGATGTGCAAACATTTCACAATAAAGATGATTGGATTGAAATGAGGATGTGAAATTCATTTGAAGAGCATTTCTTCCAAAAACAATTCCCAAAATTTTTGGATTTTTCCTTAGAAGATGATCATGTGAAAATATACCTTAACAGAGGTTAGTTTGGAGCTTTACTTGACCGAAAAACATTTTAGGATAAAGAATGGTGGTTTATCAAAATCTTGTTTGCTTTCAAAAGTGGATTTTAAAACTTTCGGGTAGAAGGATCACACGATCGGATTGTCAGTGTACTTTTCTTGAATTTGGATGCATACAAGATCAATGATGCTTAGCTAACATGATATAAGAAGTATAATCTTATAATCAAGGTTCGGCATGTTTTCCAAATGTCGTGGAACATGAGGAGAAATTGCTAAAAGGTGATTATCAGATTATACATCTTTCATCAAGCAAGTATCGTCATCATCTCAAGTAATCCCTTTCGGGCATACAAAACTTCATAGCACATAAATCCTAATCAAAAATTGATTTCCTAAGATTTGAAAGGTTCTATGGAAGCTACTATGCAAAAGCTGGATTTTGGTCAAATAAGGGACCATTGACACACACCCGATAGGATGCTTCATATACCAACACATGGTACGAAATCAAGGGTGATCACTCGTTCCTATGATGGCTTGACCGGCCGGGTTGGCCTGAGCCTCCAAGGTCATAGTTCTGTGCAATCGACTGGCTGGCCATGCAAGTGAAATGCAACAGGCACACTGTGGATACCGGGATTCCACCTCTTTGTTTGCTTTTGAAACTTGTTTAGTTTTGATCAAAGAAAGAGAAAAGGGTCTGTTGAAAATAGATACAGAGTCGCCACTTGGTCTTTAGGGAACCAAGAAACCCAAATTTGACTCACCCAAACGGATAAAGGACATCGGCCCTTCATAACCAAAGAACTTGGCTCGGGGTTTTGGTACGAGAGAGGAAGGAGCCTTTGTCGCGACTAAAACACCCTCAACTCGCCCCGTCTTTCGACGGGCCTCAATTAGCATCCAAATAATCATCTTATACTATGTTTGGTTCGACAAATAATACTATGATAGTGTATTACATCACATAAGAAAATTTGAAAATGGAAGATCTAAAGATAAGATATCATTCATAAGATCTAAGCCAAATATCACACAATGCAAAGTGAAAGATCACACAAATAAACCTAGGAAAAATCGTCTAATCATGTATCAAATAATCAAGACTTCCTAATCTAAAGGGGGGACATGAATTGTTATTGAAACAAATAAACAAAGAAATCAAAATATGCTTAGCAAGCTAGTATGATGTATGTTAATCTTTGAGAAAAGAAGACCTCTCAATCCCCGGGATGGATGAGAAAAGATGATTAGATCGGGGGAAGCATGAACGTGTGATCAAGTTCATTCCTTATAATCATCTTAGATTAGGAGCCATGAAGGCCCCAAATCTTGCATAGATGCAATGTATGTATCTAGAATGTGCCAAGGTTGTAGTGTGCTTTGTGTTCATGGATTCCTACAATGACTTAGAAGTCTATAATGTGTATGAATGAATGAATAAAATCATCATGGGATATGTACAAATGTAGTATGAACTACTTCCTAAGACATGAACTAATTTGGAAGGCATATAAGCATCAAATCAAAGAATGAAAGTTAAGATGTGCTTGCTGTGAATAGTGGACAGAATAGTAACATGATCTTCTGAAAATGGAAAAGAGGGGTTAGAAATGTTTTCAATGCATGATTTTTTATGGAGATCTTCCTTCTTGTTTCTAGAACACAACCCAAAAAGCCAATCCTTAATAACTATCACAGATTGAGAGAAATCATATAAACAATAGAGGTCACTCGGAAACAGAGTCCGTACTGTCGACTGAAATGTTAGAAAATCTTAGAAAATGAAAAGGAATGATTTAGAGGCCCATTTTATACAGAACGTTCCCTACGACATTTAAATTGAATGGAAAAATAAGTAATGACCACCTATTTTGGAAAAGGTTTCTGAAAAAGAAGTTGGAAGTTAGCTAAGCTGCTGTGACAGCAGAGGCAGAATGTCTGGAAGGAATGTTTGGGTCCAAATGGACCATTTTCAAGTACTTCCAAGTCAAACCAAAAATCATGGGTGTTCTCCAATGAGTTAGGAAGACTTTCCAAGTGGTCTTTCATCCATACATTGATTATTGAGCTCTAGAAAAATCTTTGAACTCAGATCACTCACTGTTTTGACTCACTGTTTTGAAGATTTTGGGAAAAACTAGAGTTTTCTTTCTTGAGATTAAAATGAGGGGTTTTAAGAGGGGTTTTGAAATAGAGGTTTTGAAAGTATATTTTCAACATCAAATGGAGATTATGACCTCTTGGAATATCAACATCAAACTCATCATCAAGAACCCCCAAGATTGTTGGAGAGATTTATTTTTATTTGAACATAACTTCAAGAATACCTTGGAGGTATTGAAGTTATAATCATCATCTATCAAACATGTTTTCGAGGTCAAGAGCTACTATCCATAAGGATTCACTCACCTCAAACTTCATGTCATCACTTAGATGATAATGAACTAGTAAGCAAATAAAGAAAATCAAAAAGAAATGAGGTGAGAAGAGATGAACATTATATAAACAAGCAAGCAAATAGATAGCAATCAATAGATGATATTCATGATGTATTGAACTTGTAGCTTGGTGTTTCACTCATAGATTTTGACATTTGGACATGGAAGTAGCTTCCTAACTCAAGAATGCTCAAGAATGGTGATTGGGGGTGTTTGGAATGTGAAATATGAGAAAGGTAATGGAAGAAAACAATATTAAAACTCACTTTCTATAGCAAAATAGTAGGAGGAAGCTCCTTTTCTCTCTTCTAAACCTATCTCTATCTCTCTTCTTCTCTACAACTTTTCAAGCTTTTGCATTTGGCCCCCCCAAAATGAAGAGCAATGGGGGGTTTAAATAGGCCAATTTGGGGTGGTTTTTCGGTTTTAGAAGTACTCGCATTGGTCTCAAACAACTGTGAACACAAAACTATGTCATTTTGGCTTTCAATTAATCAAATTGGACCCCCAAAAAAATTACAAAAATAGACTCTACGAGGGTTGAGTGCCGCGGTGGCACTGGGCCTATGCCGCGGCGGCAGTGGGCCAATGCCGCCGCGGCATAGCTCCTCAGATGCCCAAAAATTTACGTTTAGGCCCCCAGAGGTTCCGGTATTCGTGAAAAGGCCCTATTTCGTCCGAAATTCACAAAAAATGCATACGAACTCCAAATTGAGGTTGTGATATACCGTTGGAAAGGTAATGGAGTCTATTTTACATAAAAAATAGTTTAGAGATAGGTCACTTTGAAAGGTTTTGTGGTATTTGCGATAAAAGTTGATTTGATCACCTTTTTCGTCTTCGAAAATTCATAATAAACTCGTTTTAAATCCAAAAATTATGTGTGATATACCGTTGGAAAGCTATTGACCTTTAGTATCCATGAAAAATATTTGAAAATTATTCCGGTGCCCCGATTTCAAAGTCAAATCTTGGTCAAACTGGTCAAACCTGGGATTCCCGGGAAGTTTTGGGAACCTCCGGGAGCTCCCAAGAGCCGACGTTTTCGCTCGATTCTCTTTTAAAACTCATTTGAATATTTTTCTAATGATTTCGGTGAATTTGGACGATCTCGATCAAACTTGGTCAAACTTGGTCAAACTCTGGTCAAACCGGTCAACGGGGACTTTAGGGGAACTTCCGGGACTTCCGGGGATCTCTGGGAGCTGACGATTTCATCCGATTTTACTTAAAAGTTCAATTTATTGTTTTTCTTATGACGTAGCATGTTTCCAAAACTTTTGGTCCAAATCTGGGAGCTTCTGGGCTTTCAGGGGCATTTTGGTCATTCTGAGCATTCTGAGAGATAGAGCCGACTTCCAAGAGTCCTTTTGAGTCTTTTACGATCATTGTGAACCACCAAGCTATGGGTCTCTTAAATCTGATAGCCGACAAAATGGGGTGTCTACAGTTTGCCCCTCTTTGGCATGAACTTCCGAGGCAACGCATGTCGCAAGCGAGTGCCAAAGCTTTGAAGAGACAGGTCTTTTGGAGGCTATAGATTTAGGATAAAAATGTTGCAAAAGATGCAATGATGAAAAAAAGATGCTGAGGTCAGTGCTGGTCGTGCTCTGCGTGAGCTGCCTACGTATCCCAAGGGGAATCAGACCAGGACGTAGTTCAGGGCACAAAGGAGCAAATCACACATGCACAACGAGATAGGCAGATGCTATGCTATGAGGATGATATGCAATGCATGGATGTGATATGAATTGTGTCATGAGTCCTATCATGCCTGGTGTTCTAATCTTAGTATGAGATGGTGCTGTGGGGTGTACCACTCCGAGTGGACTTGTGTCGTGCTAGTGTTTCTAACTGTAATGCAGTTATTGACCCGAATAGGGATACCAAGGTGTGAAGACCCTGGGTCTTGGAGCAAACTTTTAAATTTTGGAAAGTGTACTTCACAAGTGAATGTAATCGAACATGGGGTCCCAGAGGACATTAATCAATGATGAAATTTGACAGATAACCGATGGACATGGAAATCCTGGACACAAAAATCCTAAGAATTCAAGTGATGAAAACCAGAGATGTCAAGCGACGGACACGGAAGCACCGTTAATGGACATGGAAGCCCAAGATTTTGAACGAGAATGATGAACACAATATATTTTGAATGAGAGTGATGGTAAACTAATGATGATTAATGAACTGACGATGTACTAATCGAGATGATGAGTCAATAGTGAACTACTGTGACTATGATGGATTGGATCAACAGTTGGACTAACCATGACCAGAAGAAGTGACGATGTACGAATCGAGATGATGAGTCAATAGTGAACTAATGTGACTATCATAGATTGGATCAACAGTTGGACTAACCGTGACCAGAAGAAGTGACGATGTACGAATCGAGATGATGAGTCGATAGTGAACTACTGTGACTGCCATGATCGAATGGATTGGATCAATAGTTGGACTAACCGTGACCAAAAGAAGTGACGATGTACAAATCGAGATGATGAGTCAATAGTGAACTAATGTGACTATCATGGATTGGATCAATAGTTGGACTAACCGTGACCAGAAGAAGTGACGATGTACGAATCGAGATGATGAGTCGACAATGAACTACTGTGACTATCATGATTGAACTGATGATGTACGAATCGATATGACAAGTCGACGGTGAACTACTGTGACTGTCATGGATTGAACTGACGATGTACGAATCGATATGACGAGTCGACAGTGAACTACTGTGACTGTCATGGATTGAACTGATGATGTACGAATCAATATGACGAGTCAACAGTGAGCTACTGTGACTGTTATGATTGAACTGACGATGTACGAATCGATATGACGAGTCAACGGTGAACTACTGTGACTGTCATGGATGAACTGACGATGTACGAATCGATATGACGTTGGGGATTAAACTGAATCTGCTGGGGATGAAGCGACTCTTTCTGGGATCTCTCTTCAACTACTCCTCTTGACCGGGAACCAGGATTCAAATTTGAATCTCTCATAGTTGATCAAATCTTGCTGGTCCAGAACCGGGATCCATCTCTGAATCTCTCGCGGTTGATCAAATCTTTGCGGTGCCCAATCCGAGATCAATCAACAGCCACTCATGGACTTATGTTGCTTGGAGATGAAGGAAAATCAACAGCCACTCATGGACTTATATTGCATGGACGAGGGAAGGTAATCAACAGCCACTCATGGACTTATGTTGCATGGACGAGGGAAGGTGATCAACAACCACTCATGGACTTATGTTGCATGAAGGAAGATCAACAGCCACTCATAGACTTATGTTGCAAGGAGATGATGGTCAACTTTCGATGGTTTGGAAAGGGATGAAATTCGCATTGTTTTTGAACCGTGAATCCGTAAAGCATTCCGTTAGTTCCCGAAAGTTTATGTAGGTATGTATGAGGTGCGTGTAAGGTTTCGTGGCGTTTGGTTAAGCGGTTTACCGATTAACTGCTCAAAACCTCAATACTTAAGCTTTTTCAAGCATACGTGTCTAAAGAGCCACTTTTTCGCATTTTTTTTTTAACCGTGAATCCGTAAAGGATTCCGTTAGTTTACGCAAGTTTATGTTGGTATGTTTGAGGTGCGTGTAAGGTTTCGTGGCATTTGGTTAAGCGGTTTACCGATTAACTCCTCAGAACCTCAATACTTAAGCTTTTTCAAGCATAAGTGTCTAAAGAGGCACTTTTTTGCATTTTTTTTGAACCGTGAATCCGAAAAGCATTCCGTTAGTTTCCGCAAGTTTATTTAGGTATGTTTGAGGTACGTGTAAGGTTTCGTGGTGTTTGGTTAAGCGGTTTACCGATTAACTGCTCAAAACCTCAATACTTAAGCTTTTTCAAGCATAAGTGTCTAAAGAGGCACTTTTTTGCATTTTTTTTGAACCGTGAATCCGTAAAGCATTCCATTATTTTCCACAAGTATATTTAGGTATGTTTGAGGTGCGTGTAAGGTTTCGTGGCATTTGGTTAAGCGGTCTACCGATTAACTGCTCAAAACCTCAATACTTAAGCTTTTTCAAGCAAAAGTGTCTAAAGAGGCACTTTTTCGCATTTTTTTTTGAACCGTGAATCCGTAAAGCATTCTGTTAGTTCACGCAAGTTTATTTAGGTATGTTTGAGGTGCGTGTAAGGTTTCGTGGCGTTTGGTTAAGCGGTTTACCGATTAACTGATCAAAACCTCAATACTTAAGCTTTTTCAAGAATAAGTGGATAAAGAGGTACTTTTTCGCATTTTTTTATAACCGTGAATCCGTAAAGCATTCCGTTAGTTCCCGAAAGTTTATGTAGGTATGTATGAGGTGCGTGTAAGGTTTCGTGGCGTTTGGTTAAGCGGTTTACCGATTAACTGCTCAAAACCTCAATACTTAAGCTTTTTCAAGCATAAGTGTATAAAGAGGCACTTTTTCGCATTTTTTTTGAACCATGAATTCGTAAAGCATTCCGTTAGTTCCCGAAAGTTTATGTAGGTATGTATGAGGTACGTGTAAGGTTTCGTGGTGTTTGGTTAAGCGGTTTACCGATTAACTGCTCAAAACCTCAATACTTAAGCTTTTTCAAGCATAAGTGTCTAAAGAGGCACTTTTTTGCATTTTTTTTGAACCGTGAATCCGTAAAGTATTCCATTATTTTCCACAAGTATATTTAGGTATGTTTGAGGTGCGTGTAAGGTTTCGTGGCATTTGGTTAAGCGGTTTACCGATTAACTGCTCAAAACCTCAATACTTAAGCTTTTTCAAGCATAAGTGTCTAAAGAGGCACTTTTTCGCATTGTTTTTGAACCGTGAATCCGTAAAGCATTCCGTTTGTTCCCGAAAGTTTATGTAGGTATGTATGAGGTGCGTGTAAGGTTTCGTGGCGTTTGGTTAAGCGGTTTACCGATTAACTGCTCAAAACCTCAATACTTAAGCTTTTTCAAGCATAAGTGTCTAAAGAGGCACTTTTTCGCATTTTTTTTGAACCGTGAATCCGTAAAGTATCCTGTTAGTTCCCGCAAGTATATGTAGGTATGTTTGAGGTGCGTGTAAGGTTTCGTGGCATTTGGTTAAGCGGTTTACCGATTAACTCCTCAAAACCTCAATACTTAAGCTTTTTCAAGCATAAGTGTCTAAAGAGGCACTTTTTCGCATTTTTTTTCAACCGTGAATCCGTAAAGCATTCCGTTAGTTTCTGCAATTTATTTAGGTATGTTTGAGGTACGTGTAAGGTTTCGTGGCGTTTGGTTAAGCGGTTTACCGATTAACTGCTCAAAACCTCAATACTTAAGCTTTTTCAAGCATAAGTGTCTAAAGAGCCACTTTTTCGCATTTTTTTTTTAACCGTGAATCCGTAAAGGATTCCGTTGGTTTCCGCAAGTTTATGTAGGTATGTTTGAGGTGCGTGTAAGGTTTCGTGGCATTTGGTTAAGCGGTTTACCGATTAACTCCTCAAAACCTCAATACTTATGCTTTTTCAAGCATAAGTGTCTAAAGAGGCACTTTTTCGCATTGTTTTTGAACCGTGAATCCGTAAAGCATTCCGTTAGTTCCCGAAAGTTTATGTAGGTATGTATGAGGTGCGTGTAAGGTTTCGTGGCGTTTGGTTAAGCGGTTTACCGATTAACTGCTCAAAACCTCAATACTTAAGCTTTTTCAAGCATAAGTGTCTAAAGAGGCACTTTTTCACATTTTTTTTGAACCGTGAATCCGTAAAGTATCCTGTTAGTTCCCGCAAGTTTATGTAGGTATGTTTGAGGTGCGTGTAATGTTTCGTGGCGTTTGGTTAAGCGGTTTACCGATTAACTGCTCAAAACCTCAATACTTAAGCTTTTTCAAGCATAAGTGTCTATTTTCGCATTTTTTTTGAACCGTGAATCCGTAAAGCATTCTGTTAGTTCCCGCAAGTTTATGTAGGTATGTTTGAGGTGCGTTTAAGGTTTCGTGGCGTTTGGTTAAGCGGTTTACCGATTAACTCCTCAAAACCTCAATACTTAAGCTTTTTCAAGCATAAGTGTCTAAAGAGGCACTTTTTCGCATTTTTTTTGAACCGTGAATCCGTAAAGCATTCCGTTAGTTTCCGCAAGTTTATTTAGGTATGTTTGAGGTACGTGTAAGGTTTCGTTGCGTTTGGTTAAGTGGTTTACCGATTAACTGCTCAAAACCTCAATACTTAAGCTTTTTCAAGCATAAGTGTCTAAAGAGGCACTTTTTCGCATTTTTTTTGAACCATGAATCCGTAAAGCATTCTGTTAGTTTCCGCAAGTTTATGTAGGTATGTGTGAGGTGCATGTAATGTTTCGTGGCGTTTGGTTAAGCGGTTTACCGATTAACTGCTCAAAACCTCAATACTTAATCTTTATAAAGCAAAAGTGTCTAAAGGGGCACTTTTTCGCATTTTTTTTGAACCGTGAATCCGTAAAGCATTCCGTTAGTTCCCGCAAGTTTATGTAGGTATGTATGAGGTGCGTGTTAGGTTTCGTGGCGTTTGGTTAAGCGGTTTACCGATTAACTGCTCAAAACCTCAATACTTAAGCTTTTTCAAGCATAAGTGTCTAAAGAGCCACTTTTTCGCATTTTTTTTTTAACCGTGAATCCGTAAAGGATTCCGTTAGTTTACGCAAGTTTATGTTGGTATGTTTGAGGTGCGTGTAAGGTTTCGTGGCATTTGGTTAAGCGGTTTACCGATTAACTCCTCAGAACCTCAATACTTAAGCTTTTTCAAGCATAAGTGTCTAAAGAGGCACTTTTTTGCATTTTTTTTGAACCGTGAATCCGAAAAGCATTCCGTTAGTTTCCGCAAGTTTATTTAGGTATGTTTGAGGTACGTGTAAGGTTTCGTGGTGTTTGGTTAAGCGGTTTAACGATTAACTGCTCAAAACCTCAATACTTAAGCTTTTTCAAGCATAAGTGTCTAAAGAGGCACTTTTTTGCATTTTTTTTGAACCGTGAATCCGTAAAGCATTCCATTATTTTCCACAAGTATATTTAGGTATGTTTGAGGTGCGTGTAAGGTTTCGTGGCATTTGGTTAAGCGGTCTACCGATTAACTGCTCAAAACCTCAATACTTAAGCTTTTTCAAGCATAAGTGTCTAAAGAGGCACTTTTTCGCATTTTTTTTGAACCATGAATCCGTAAAGTATCCTGTTAGTTCCCGCAAGTTTATGTAGGTATGTTTGAGGTGCGTGTAAGGTTTCGTGGAATTTGGTTAAGCGGTTTACCGATTAACTCCTCAAAACCTCAATACTTAAGCTTTTTCAAGCATAAGTGTCTAAAGAGGCACTTTTTCGCATTTTTTTTCAACCGTGAATCCGTAAAGCATTCCGTTAGTTTCTGCAATTTATTTAGGTATGTTTGAGGTGCGTGTAATGTTTCGTGGTGTTTGGTTAAGCGGTTTACCGATTAACTGCTCAAAACCTCAATACTTAAGCTTTTTCAAGCATAAGTGTCTAAAGAGCCACTTTTTCGCATTTTTTTTGAACCGTGAATCCGTAAAAGATTCCGTTAGTTTCCGCAAGTTTATGTAGGTATGTTTGAGGTGCGTGTAAGGTTTCGTGGCATTTGGTTAAGCGGTTTACCGATTAACTCCTCAAAACCTCAATACTTAAGCTTTTTCAAGCATAAGTGTCTAAAGAGGCACTTTTTCGCATTGTTTTTGAACCGTGAATCCGTAAATCATTCCGTTAGTTCCCGCAAGTTTATGTAGGTATGTTTGAGGTACGTGTCAGGTTTCGTGGCGTTTGGTTAAGCGGTTTACCGATTAACTACTCAAAACCTCAAAACTTAAGCTTTTTCAAGCAAAAGTGTCTAAAGAGGCACTTTTTCGCATTTTTTTTGAACCATGAATCCGTAAAGCATTCCGTTAGTTCCATCAAGTTTATTTTGGTATGTTTGAGGTGCGTGTAAGGTTTCGTGGCGTTTGGTTAAGCGGTTTACCGATTAACTACTCAAAACCTCAATACTTAAGCTTTTTCAAGCAAAAGTGTCTAAAGAGGCACTTTTTCGCATTTTTTTTGAACCGTGAATCCGTAAAGCATTCCGTTAGTTCACGCAAGTTTATTTAGGTATGTTTGAGGTGCATGTAAGGTTTTGTGGCGTTTGGTTAAGCGGTTTACCGATTAACTGATCAAAACCTCAATACTTAAGCTTTTTCAAGCATAAGTGTATGAAGAGGCACTTTTTCGCATTTTTTTTGAACCGTGAATCCGTAAAGCATTCCGTTAGTTCCCGCAAGTTTATGTAGGTATGTATGAGGTGCGTGTTAGGTTTCGTGGCGTTTGGTTAAGCGGTTTACCGATTAACTGCTCAAAACCTCAATACTTAAGCTTTTTCAAGCATAAGTGTCTAAAGAGGCACTTTTTCGCATTATTTTTGAACCGTGAATCCGTAAAGCATTCTGTTAGTTCCCGCAAGTTTATGTAGGTATGTTTGAGGTGCGTTTAAGGTTTCGTGGCGTTTGGTTAAGCGGTTTACCGATTAACTCCTCAAAACCTCAATACTTAAGCTTTTTCAAGCATAAGTGTCTAAAGAGGCACTTTTTCGCATTTTTTTTGAACCGTGAATCCGTAAAGCATTCCGTTAGTTTCCGCAAGTTTATTTAGGTATGTTTGAGGTACGTGTGAGGTTTCGTTGCGTTTGGTTAAGTGGTTTACCGATTAACTGCTCAAAACCTCAATACTTAAGCTTTTTCAAGCATAAGTGTCTAAAGAGGCACTTTTTCGCATATTTTTTTAACCATGAATCCGTAAAGCATTCTGTTAGTTTCCGCAAGTTTATGTAGGTATGTGTGAGGTGCGTGTAATGTTTCGTGGCGTTTGGTTAAGCGGTTTACCGATTAACTGCTCAAAACCTCAATACTTAATCTTTATCAAGCAAAAGTGTCTAAAGGGGCACTTTTTCGCATTTTTTTTGAACCGTGAATCCGTAAAGCATTCTATTAGTTCCCGCAAGTTTATGTAGGTATGTTTGAGGTGTGTGTAAGGTTTCGTGGCGTTTGGTTAAGCGGTTTACCGATTAACTCCTCAAATCCTCAATACTTAAGCTTTTTCAAGCATAAGTGTCTAAAGAGGCACTTTTTCGCTTTTTTTTTAAACCGTGAATCCGTAAAGCATTCCGTTAGTTTCCGAAAGTTTATGTAGGTATGTTTGAGGTGCGTGTAAGGTTTCGTGGCATTTGGTTAAGCGGTTTACCGATTAACTCCTCAAAACCTCAATACTTAAGCTTTTTCAAGCATAAGTGTCTAAAGAGCCACTTTTTCGCATTTTTTTTTGAACCGTGAATCCGTAAAGGATTCCGTTGGTTTCCGCAAGTTTATGTAGGTATGTTTGAGGTGCGTGTAAGGTTTCGTGGCATTTGGTTAAGCGGTTTACCGATTAACTCCTCAAAACCTCAATACTTAATCTTTATCAAGCAAAAGTGTCTAAAGGGGCACTTTTTCGCATTTTTTTTGAACCGTGAATCCGTAAAGCATTCCGTTAGTTCCCGCAAGTTTATGTAGGTATGTATGAGGTGCGTGTTAGGTTTCGTGGCGTTTGGTTAAGCGGTTTACCGATTAACTGTACTTAAGCTTTTTCAAGCATAAGTGTCTAAAGAGCCACTTTTTCGCATTTTTTTTTTAACCGTGAATCCGTAAAGGATTCCGTTAGTTTACGCAAGTTTATGTAGGTATGTTTGAGGTGCGTGTAAGGTTTCGTGGCGTTTGGTTAAGCGGTTTACCGATTAACTCCTCAAAACCTCAATACTTAAGCTTTTTCAAGCAAAAGTGTCTAAAGAGGCACTTTTTCGCATTGTTTTTGAACCGTGAATCCGTAAAGCATTCCGTTTGTTCCCGAAAGTTTATGTAGGTATGTATGAGGTGCGTGTAAGGTTTCGTGGCGTTTGGTTAAGCGGTTTACCGATTAACTGCTCAAAACCTCAATACTTAAGCTTTTTCAAGCATAAGTGTCTAAAGAGCCACTTTTTTGCATTTTTTTTTGAACCGTGAATCCGTAAAGGATTCCGTTGGTTTCTGCAAGTTTATGTAGGTATGTTTTAGGTGCGTGTAAGGTTTCGTGGCATTTGGTTAAGCGGTTTACCGATTAACTCCTCAAAACCTCAATACTTAAGCTTTTTCAAGCATAAGTGTCTAAAGAGGCACTTTTTCGCATTGTTTTTGAACCGTGAATCCGTAAATCATTCCGTTAGTTCCCGCAAGTTTATGTAGGTATGTTTGAGGTACGTGTCAGGTTTCGTGGCGTTTGGTTAAGCGGTTTACCGATTAACTACTCAAAACCTCAAAACTTAAGCTTTTTCAAGCAAAAGTGTCTAAAGAGGCACTTTTTCGCATTTTTTTTGAACCATGAATCCGTAAAGCATTCCGTTAGTTCCATCAAGTTTATTTTGGTATGTTTGAGGTGCGTGTAAGGTTTCGTGGCGTTTGGTTAAGCGGTTTACCGATTAACTACTTAAAACCTCAATACTTAAGCTTTTTCAAGCAAAAGTGTCTAAAGAGGCACTTTTTCGCATTTTTTTTGAACCGTGAATCCGTAAAGCATTCCGTTAGTTCACGCAAGTTTATTTAGGTATGTTTGAGGTGCATGTAAGGTTTTGTGGCGTTTGGTTAAGCGGTTTACCGATTAACTGATCAAAACCTCAATACTTAAGCTTTTTCAAGCATAAGTGTATGAAGAGGCACTTTTTCGCATTTTTTTTGAACCGTGAATCCGTAAAGCATTCCGTTTGTTCCCGAAAGTTTATGTAGGTATGTATGAGGTGCGTGTAAGGTTTCGTGGCGTTTGGTTAAGCGGTTTACCGATTAACTGCTCAAAACCTCAATACTTAAGCTTTTTCAAGCATAAGTGTCTAAAGAGGCACTTTTTCGCATTTTTTTTGAACCGTGAATCCGTAAAGTATCCTGTTAGTTCCCGCAAGTTTATGTAGGTATGTTTGAGGTGCGTGTAAGGTTTCATGGCATTTGGTTAAGCGGTTTACCGATTAACTCCTCAAAACCTCAATACTTAAGCTTTTTCAAGCATAAGTGTCTAAAGAGGCACTTTTTCGCATTTTTTTTCAACCGTGAATCCGTAAAGCATTCCGTTAGTTTCTGCAATTTATTTAGGTATGTTTGATGTACGTGTAAGGTTTCGTGGCGTTTGGTTAAGCGGTTTACCGATTAACTGCTCAAAACCTCAATACTTAAGCTTTTTCAAGCATAAGTGTCTAAAGAGCCACTTTTTCGCATTTTTTTTTGAACCGTGAATCCGTAAAGGATTCCGTTGGTTTCCGCAAGTTTATGTAGGTATGTTTGAGGTGCGTGTAAGGTTTCGTGGCATTTGGTTAAGCGGTTTACCGATTAACTCCTCAAAACCTCAATACTTAAGCTTTTTCAAGCATAAGTGTCTAAAGAGGCACTTTTTCGCATTGTTTTTGAACCGTGAATCCGTAAATCATTCCGTTAGTTCCCGCAAGTTTATGTAGGTATGTTTGAGGTACGTGTCAGGTTTCGTGGCGTTTGGTTAAGCGGTTTACCGATTAACTACTCAAAACCTCAAAACTTAAGTTTTTTCAAGCAAAAGTGTCTAAAGAGGCACTTTTTCGCATTTTTTTTGAACCATGAATCCGTAAAGCATTCCGTTAGTTCCATCAAGTTTATTTTGGTATGTTTGAGGTGCGTGTAAGGTTTCGTGGCGTTTGGTTAAGCGGTTTGCCGATTAACTCCTCAAAACCTCAATACTTAAGCTTTTTCAAGCATAAGTGTCTAAAGAGGCACTTTTTCGCATTGTTTTTGAACCGTGAATCCGTAAAGCATTCCGTTTGTTCCCGAAAGTTTATGTAGGTATGTATGAGGTGCGTGTAAGGTTTCGTGGCGTTTGGTTAAGCGGTTTACCGATTAACTGCTCAAAACCTCAATACTTAAGCTTTTTCAAGCATAAGTGTCTAAAGAGGCACTTTTTCGCATATTTTTTTAACCATGAATCCGTAAAGCATTCTGTTAGTTTCCGCAAGTTTATGTAGGTATGTGTGAGGTGCGTGTAATGTTTCGTGGCGTTTGGTTAAGCGGTTTACCGATTAACTGCTCAAAACCTCAATACTTAATCTTTATCAAGCAAAAGTGTCTAAAGGGGCACTTTTTCTCATTTTTTTTGAACCGTGAATCCGTAAAGCATTCTATTAGTTCCCGCAAGTTTATGTAGGTATGTTTGAGGTGTGTGTAAGGTTTCGTGGCGTTTGGTTAAGCGGTTTACCGATTAACTCCTCAAATCCTCAATACTTAAGCTTTTTCAAGCATAAGTGTCTAAAGAGGCACTTTTTCGCTTTTTTTTTAAACCGTGAATCCGTAAAGCATTCCGTTAGTTTCCGAAAGTTTATGTAGGTATGTTTGAGGTGCGTGTAAGGTTTCGTGGCATTTGGTTAAGCGGTTTACCGATTAACTCCTCAAAACCTCAATACTTAAGCTTTTTCAAGCATAAGTGTCTAAAGAGCCACTTTTTCGCATTTTTTTTTGAACCGTGAATCCGTAAAGGATTCCGTTGGTTTCCGCAAGTTTATGTAGGTATGTTTGAGGTGCGTGTAAGGTTTCGTGGCATTTGGTTAAGCGGTTTACCGATTAACTCCTCAAAACCTCAATACTTAATCTTTATCAAGCAAAAGTGTCTAAAGGGGCACTTTTTCGCATTTTTTTTGAACCGTGAATCCGTAAAGCATTCCGTTAGTTCCCGCAAGTTTATGTAGGTATGTATGAGGTGCGTGTTAGGTTTCGTGGCGTTTGGTTAAGCGGTTTACCGATTAACTGCTCAAAACCTCAATACTTAAGCTTTTTCAAGCATAAGTGTCTAAAGAGCCACTTTTTCGCATTTTTTTTTTAAACCGTGAATCCGTAAAGGATTCCGTTAGTTTACGCAAGTTTATGTTGGTATGTTTGAGGTGCGTGTAAGGTTTCGTGGCATTTGGTTAAGCGGTTTACCGATTAACCTCCTCAGAACCTCAATACTTAAGCTTTTTTCAAGCATAAGTGTCTAAAGAGGCACTTTTTTGCATTTTTTTTGAACCGTGAATCCGAAAAGCATTCCGCTAGTTTCCGCAAGTTTATTTAGGTATGTTTGAGGTACGTGTAAGGTTTCGTGGCGTTTGGTTAAAGCGGTTTACCGATTAACAGCTCAAAACCTCAATACTTAAGCTTTTTCAAGCATAAGTGTCTAAAGAGCCACTTTTTCGCATTTTTTTGAACCGTGAATCCGTAAAGGATTCCGTTAGTTCCCGCAAGTTTATGTAGGTATGTTTGAGGTGCGTGTAAGGTTTCGTGGCGTTTGGTTAAGCGGTTTACCGATTAACTCCTCAAAACCTCAATACTTAAGCTTTTTCAAGCAAAAGTGTCTAAAGAGGCACTTTTTCGCCATTGTTTTTGAACCGTGAATCCGTAAAGGCATTCCGTTTGTTCCCGAAAGTTTATGTAGGTATGTATGAGGTGCGTGTAAGGTTTCGTGGCGGTTTGGTTAAGCGGTTTACCCGATTAACTGCTCAAAACCTCAATACTTAAGCTTTTTCAAGCATAAGTATCTAAAGAGGCAGTTTTTCGCATTTTTTTTGAACCGTGAATCCGAAAAAGTATCCTGTTAGTTCCCGCAAGTTTATGTAGGTATGTTTGAGGTGTGTGTAAGGTTTCGTGGCATTTGGTTAAGCGGTTTACCGATTAACTCCTCAAAACCTCAATACTTAAGCTTTTTCAAGCATAAGTGTCTAAAGAGGCACTTTTTCGCATTTTTTTTCAACCGTGAATCCGTAAAGCATTCCGTTTGTTTCTGCAATTTATTTAGGTATTGTTGAGGTACGTGTAAGGTTTCATGGCGTTTGGTTAAGCGGTTTACCGATTAACTGCTCAAAACCTCAATACTTAAGCTTTTTCAAGCATAAGTGTCTAAAGAGCCACTTTTTGCATTTGTTTTTGAACCGTGAATCCGTAAAGGATTCCGTTGGTTTCTGCAAGTTTATGTAGGTATGTTTTAGGTGCGTGTAAGGTTTCGTGGCATTTGTTAAGCGGTTTACCGATTAACTCCTCAAAACCCTCAATACTTAAGCTTTTTCAAGCATAAGTGTCTAAAGAGGCACTTTTTCGCATTGTTTTTGAACCGTGAATCCGTAAATCATTCCGTTAGTTCCGCAAGTTTATGTAGGTATGTTTGAGGTACGTGTCAGGTTTCGTGGCGGTTTGGTTAAGCGGTTACCGATTAACTACTCAAAACCTCAAAACTTAAGCTTTTTTCAAGCAAAAGAGGTTCTAAAGAGGCACTTTTTCGCATTTTTTTTTGAACCATGAATCCGTAAAGCATTCCGTTAGTTCATCAAGTTTATTTTGGTATGTTTGAGGTGCGTGTAAGGTTTCGTGGCGTTTGGTTAAGCGGTTTACCGATTAACTACTCAAAACCTCAATACTTAAGCTTTTTCAAGCAAAAGTGTCTAAAGAGGCACTTTTTCGCATTTTTTTTGAACCGTGAATCCGTAAAGCATTCCGTTAGTTCACGCAAGTTTATGTTAGGTATGTTTGAGGTGCATGTAAGGTTTTGTGGCGTTTGGTTAAGCGGTTTACCGATTAAACTGATCAAAACCTCAATACTTAAGCTTTTTCAAGCATAAGTGTATGAAGAGGCACTTTTTCGCATTTTTTTTGAACGTGAATCCGTAAAAGCATTCCGTTTGTTCCCCGAAAGTTTATTAGGTATGTATGAGGTGCGTGTAAGGGTTTCGTGGCGTTTGGTTAAGCGGTTTACCGATTAACTGCTCAAAACCTCAATACTTAAGCTTTTTCAAGCATAAGTGTCTAAAGAGGCACTTTTTCGCATTTTTTTTGAACCGTGAATCCGTAAAGTATCCTGTTAGTTCCCGCAAGTTTATGTAGGTATGTTTGAGGTGCGTGTAAGGTTTCATGGCATTTGGTTAAGCGGTTTACCCGATTAACTCCTCAAAACCTCAATACTTAAGCTTTTTCAAGCATAAGTGTCTAAAGAGGCACTTTTTCGCATTTTTTTTCAACCGTGAATCCGTAAAGCATTCGTTAGTTTTCTGCAATTTATTTAGGTATGTTTGATGTACGTGTAAGGTTTCGTGGCGTTTGGTTAAGCGGTTTACCGATTAACTGGCTCAAAACCTCAATACTTAAGCTTTTTCAAGCATAAGTGTCTAAAGAGCCACTTTTTTCGCATTTTTTTTTGAACCGTGAATCCGTAAAGGATTCCGTTGGTTTCCGCAAGTTTATGTAGGTATGTTTGAGGTGCGTGTAAGGTTTCGTGGCATTTGGTTAAGCGGTTTACCGATTAACTCCTCAAAACCTCAATACTTACGCTTTTTCAAGCATAAGTGTCTAAAGAGGCACTTTTTCGCATTGTTTTTGAACCGTGAATCCGTAAATCATTCCGTTAGTTCCCGCAAGTTTATGTAGGTATGTTTGAGGTACGTGTCAGGTTCGTGGCGTTTGGTTAAGCGGTTTACCGATTAACTACTCAAAACCTCAAAACTTAAGCTTTTTCAAGCAAAAGTGTCTAAAGAGGCACTTTTTTCGCATTTTTTTTGAACCATGAATCCGTAAAGCATTCCGTAGTTCCATCAAGTTTATTTTGGTATGTTTGAGGTGCGTGTAAGGTTTCGTGGCGTTTGGTTAAGCGGTTTGCCGATTAACTCCTCAAAACCTCAATACTTAAGCTTTTTCAAGCATAAGTGTCTAAAGAGGCACCTTTTTCGCATTGTTTTTGAACCGTGAATCCGTAAAGCATTCCGTTTGTTCCCGAAAGTTTATGTAGGTATGTATGAGGTGCGTGTAAGGTTTCGTGCGTTTGGTTAAGCGGTTTACCGATTAACTGCTCAAAACCTCAATACTTAAGCTTTTTCAAGCATAAGTGTCTAAAGAGGCACTTTTTCGCATATTTTTTTAACCATGAATCCGTAAAGCATTCTGTTAGTTTCCGCAAGTTTATGTAGGTATGTGTGAGGTGCGTGTAATGTTTCGTGGCGTTTGGTTAAGCGGTTTACCGATTAACTGCTCAAAACCTCAATACTTAATCTTTATCAAGCAAAAGTGTCTAAAGGGGCACTTTTTCCTCATTTTTTTTGAACCGTGAATCCGTAAAGCATTCTATTAGTTCCCGCAAGTTTATGTAGGTATGTTTGAGGTGTGTGTAAGGGTTTCGTGGCGTTTGGTTAAGCGGTTTACCGATTAACTCCTCAAATCCTCAATACTTAAGCTTTTTCAAGCATAAGTGTCCTAAAGAGGCACTTTTTCGCTTTTTTTTTAAACCGTGAATCCGTAAAGCATTCCGTTAGTTTCCGAAAGTTTATGTAGGTATGTTTGAGGTGCGTGTAAGGTTTCGTGGCATTTGGTTAAGCGGTTTACCGATTAACTCCTCAAAACCTCAATACTTAGCTTTTTCAAGCATAAGTGTCTAAAGAGGCACTTTTTCGCATTTTTTTTCAACCGTGAATCCGTAAAGCATTCCGTTTGTTTCTGCAATTTATTTAGGTATGTTTGAGGTACGTGTAAGGTTTCATGGCGTTTGGTTAAGCGGTTTACCGATTAACTGCTCAAAACCTCAATACTTAAGCTTTTTCAAGCATAAGTGTCTAAAGAGCCACTTTTTTGCATTTTTTTTGAAACCGTGAATCCGTAAAGGATTCCGTTGGTTTCTGCAAGTTTATGTAGGTATGTTTTAGGTGCGTGTAAGGTTTCGTGGCATTTGGTTAAGGCGGTTTACCGATTAACTCCTCAAAACCTCAATACTTAAGCTTTTTCAAGCATAAGTGTCTAAAGAGGCACTTTTTCGCATTGTTTTTGAACCGTGAATCCGTAAATCATTCCGTTAGTTCCCGCAAGTTTATGTAGGTATGTTTGAGGTACGTGTCAGGTTTCGTGGCGTTTGGTTAAGCGGTTTACCGATTAACTACTCAAAACCTCAAAACTTAAGCTTTTTCAAGCAAAAGTGTCTAAAGAGGCACTTTGTTCGCATTTTTTTTGAACCATGAATCCGTAAAGCATTCCGTTAGTTCCATCAAGTTTATTTTGGTATGTTTGAGGTGCGTGTAAGGTTTCGTGGCGTTTGGTTAAGCGGTTTACCGATTAACTACTCAAAACCTCAATACTTAAGCTTTTTCAAGCAAAAGTGTCTAAAGAGGCACTTTTTCGCATTTTTTTTGAACCGTGAATCCGTAAAGCATTCGTTAGTTCACGCAAGTTTATTTAGGTATGTTTGAGGTGCTATGTAAGGTTTTGTGGCGTTTGGTTAAGCGGTTTACCGATTAACTGATCAAAAACCTCAATACTTAAGCTTTTTCAAGCATAAGTGTATGAAGAGGCACTTTTTTCGCATTTTTTTTTGAACCGTGAATCCGTAAAGCATTCCGTTTGTTCCCGAAAGTTTATGTAGGTATGTATGAGGTGCGTGTAAGGTTTCGTGGCGTTTGGTTAAGCGGTTTACCGATTAACTGCTCAAAACCTCAATACTTAAGCTTTTTCAAGCATAAGTGTCTAAAGAGGCACTTTTTCGCATTTTTTTTGAACCGTGAATCCGTAAAGTATCCTGTTAGTTCCCGCAAGTTTATGTAGGTATGTTTGAGGTGCGTGTAAGGTTTTCATGGCATTTGGTTAAGCGGTTTACCGATTAACTCCTCAAAACCTCAATACTTAAGCTTTTTCAAGCATAAGTGTCTAAAGAGGCACTTTTTCGCATTTTTTTTCAACCGTGAATCCGTAAAGCATTCCGTTAGTTTCTGCAATTTATTTAGGTATGTTTGATGTACGTGTAAGGTTTCGTGGCGTTTGGTTAAGCGGTTTACCGATTAACTGCTCAAAACCTCAATACTTAAGCTTTTTCAAGCATAAGTGTCTAAAGAGCCACTTTTTCGCATTTTTTTTTGAACCGTGAATCCGTAAAGGATTCCGTTGGTTTCCGCAAGTTTATGTAGGTATGTTTGAGGTGCGTGTAAGGTTCGTGGCATTTGGTTGAAGCGGTTTACCGATTAACTCCTCAAAACCTCAATACTTAAGCTTTTTCAAGCATAAGTGTCTAAAGAGGCACTTTTTCGCATTGTTTTTGAACCGTGAATCCGTAAATCATTCCGTTAGTTCCCGCAAGTTTATGTAGGTATGTTTGAGGTACGTGTCAGGTTTCGTGGCGTTTGGTAAGCGGTTTACCGATTAAACTACTCAAAACCTCAAAACTTAAGCTTTTTCAAGCAAAAGTGTCTAAAGAGGCACTTTTTCGCAGTTTTTTTGAACCATGAATCCGTAAAGCATTCCGTTAGTTCCATCAAGTTTATTTTGGTATGTTTGAGGTGCGTGTAAGGTTTCGTGGCGTTTGGTTAAGCGGTTTGCCGATTAACTCCTCAAAACCTCAATACTTTAGCTTTTCAAGCATAAGTGTCTAAAGAGGCACTTTTTCGCATTGTTTTTGAACCGTGAATCCGTAAAGCATTCCCGTTTGTTCCCGAAAGTTTATGTAGGTATGTGATGAGGTGCGTGTAAGGTTCGTGGCGTTTGGTTAAGCGGTTTACCGATTAACTGCTCAAAACCTCAATACTTAAGCTTTTTCAAGCATAAGTGTCTAAAGAGGCACTTTTTCGCATATTTTTTTAACCATGAATTCCGTAAAGCATTCTGTTAGTTTCCGCAAGTTTATGTAGGTATGTGTGAGGTGCGTGTAATGTTTCGTGGCGTTTGGTTAAAGCGGTTTACCGATTAACTGCTCAAAACCTCAATACTTAATCTTTATCAAGCAAAAGTGTCTAAAGGGGCACTTTTTCTCATTTTTTTTTGAACCGTGAATCCGTAAAGCATTCTATTAGTTCCCGCAAGTTTATGTAGGTATGTTTGAGGTGTGTGTAAGGTTTCGTGGCGTTTGGTTAAGCGGTTTACCGATTAACTCCTCAAATCCTCAATACTTAAGCTTTTTCAAGCATAAGTGTCTAAAGAGGCACTTTTTCGCTTTTTTTTTAAACCGTGAATCCGTAAAGCATTCCGTTAGTTTCCGAAAGTTTATGTAGGTATGTTTGAGGTGCGTGTAAGGTTTCGTGGCATTTGGTTAAGCGGTTTACCGATTAACTCCTCAAAACCTCAATACTTAAGCTTTTTCAAGCATAAGTGTCTAAAGAGCCACTTTTTTCGCATTTTTTTTTTTAACCGTGAATCCGTAAAGGATTCCGTTGGTTTCCCGCAAGTTTATGTAGGTATGTTTGAGGTGCGTGTAAGGTTTCGTGCATTTGGTTAAGCGGTTTACCGATTAACTCCTCAAAACCTCAATACTTAATCTTTATCAAGCAAAAGTGTCTAAAGGGGCACTTTTTCGCATTTTTTTTGAACCGTGAATCCGTAAAGCATTCCGTTAGTTTCCCGCAAGTTTATGTAGGTATGTATGAGGTGCGTGTTAGGTTTCGTGGCGTTTGGTTAAGCGGTTTACCGATTAACTGCTCAAAACCTCAATACTTAAGCTTTTTCAAGCATAAGTGTCTAAAGAGCCACTTTTTCGCATTTTTTTTTTAACCGTGAATCCCGTAAAGGATTCCGTTAGTTTACGCAAGTTTATGTTGGTATGTTTGGAGGTGCGTGAAGGTTTCGTGGCATTTGGTTAAGCGGTTTACCGATTAACTCCTCAGAACCTCAATACTTAAGCTTTTTCAAGCATAAGTGTCTAAAGAGGCACTTTTTTGCATTTTTTTTGAACCGTGAATCCCGAAAAGCATTCCGCTAGTTTCCGCAAGTTTATTTAGGTATGTTTGAGGTACGTGTAAGGTTTCGTGGCGTTTGGTTAAGCGGTTTACCGATTAACAGCTCAAAACCTCAATACTTAAGCTTTTTCAAGCATAAGTGTCTAAAGAGCCACTTTTTCGCATTTTTTTGACCGTGAATCCGTAAAGGATTCCGTTAGTTCCCGCAAGTTTATGTAGGTATGTTTGAGGTGCGTGTAAGGTTTCGTGGCGTTGGTTAAGCGGTTTACCGATTAACTCCTCAAAACCTCAATACTTAAGCTTTTTCAAGCAAAAGTGTCTAAAGAGGCACTTTTTCGCATTGTTTTTGAACCGTGAATCCGTAAAGCATTCCGTTTGTTCCCGAAAGTTTATGTAGGTATGTATGAGGTGCGTGTAAGGTTTCGTGGCGTTTGGTTAAGCGGTTTACCGATTAACTGCTCAAAACCTCAATACTTAAGCTTTTTCAAGCATAAGTATCTAAAGAGGCACTTTTTCGTATTTTTTTTGAACCGTGAATCCGTAAAGTATCCTGTTAGTTCCCGCAAGTTTATGTAGGTATGTTTGAGGTGTGTGTAAGGTTTCGTGGCATTTGGTTAAGCGGTTTACCGATTAACTCCTCAAAACCTCAATACTTAAGCTTTTTCAAGCATAAGTGTCTAAAGAGGCACTTTTTCGCATTTTTTTTCAACCGTGAATCCGTAAAGCATTCCGTTAGTTTCTGCAATTTATTTAGGTATGTTTGAGGTACGTGTAAGGTTTCATGGCGTTTGGTTAAGCGGTTTACCGATTAACTGCTCAAAACCTCAATACTTAAGCTTTTTCAAGCATAAGTGTCTAAAGAGCCACTTTTTTGCATTTTTTTTTGAACCGTGAATCCGTAAAGGATTCCGTTGGTTTCTGCAAGTTTATGTAGGTATGTTTTAGGTGCGTGTAAGGTTTCGTGGCATTTGGTTAAGCGGTTTACCGATTAACTCCTCAAAACCTCAATACTTAAGCTTTTTCAAGCATAAGTGTCTAAAGAGGCACTTTTTCGCATTGTTTTTGAACCGTGAATCCGTAAATCATTCCGTTAGTTCCCGCAAGTTTATGTAGGTATGTTTGAGGTACGTGTCAGGTTTCGTGGCGTTTGGTTAAGCGGTTTACCGATTAACTACTCAAAACCTCAAAACTTAAGCTTTTTCAAGCAAAAGTGTCTAAAGAGGCACTTTTTCGCATTTTTTTTGAACCATGAATCCGTAAAGCATTCCGTTAGTTCCATCAAGTTTATTTTGGTATGTTTGAGGTGCGTGTAAGGTTTCGTGGCGTTTGGTTAAGCGGTTTACCGATCAACTACTCAAAACCTCAATACTTAAGCTTTTTCAAGCAAAAGTGTCTAAAGAGGCACTTTTTCGCATTTTTTTTGAACCGTGAATCCGTAAAGCATTCCGTTAGTTCACGCAAGTTTATTTAGGTATGTTTGAGGTGCATGTAAGGTTTTGTGGCGTTTGGTTAAGCGGTTTACCGATTAACTGATCAAAACCTCAATACTTAAGCTTTTTCAAGCATAAGTGTATGAAGAGGCACTTTTTCGCATTTTTTTTGAACCGTGAATCCGTAAAGCATTCCGTTAGTTCCCGCAAGTTTATGTAGGTATGTATGAGGTGCGTGTTAGGTTTCGTGGCGTTTGGTTAAGCGGTTTACCGATTAACTGCTCAAAACCTCAATACTTAAGCTTTTTCAAGCATAAGTGTCTAAAGAGGCACTTTTTCGCATTATTTTTGAACCGTGAATCCGTAAAGCATTCTGTTAGTTCCCGCAAGTTTATGTAGGTATGTTTGAGGTACGTGTAAGGTTTCGTGGCGTTTGGTTAAGCGGTTTACCGATTAACTCCTCAAAACCTCAATACTTAAGCTTTTTCAAGCATAAGTGTCTAAAGAGGCACTTTTTCGCATTTTTTTTGAACCGTGAATCCGTAAAGCATTCCGTTAGTTTCCGCAAGTTTATTTAGGTATGTTTGAGGTACGTGTGAGGTTTCGTTGCGTTTGGTTAAGTGGTTTACCGATTAACTGCTCAAAACCTCAATACTTAAGCTTTTTCAAGCATAAGTGTCTAAAGAGGCACTTTTTCGCATTTTTTTTTAACCATGAATCCGTAAAGCATTCTGTTAGTTTCCGCAAGTTTATGTAGGTATGTGTGAGGTGCATGTAATGTTTCGTGGCCTTTGGTTAAGCGGTTTACCGATTAACTGCTCAAAACCTCAATACTTAATCTTTATCAAGCAAAAGTGTCTAAAGGGGCACTTTTTCGCATTTTTTTTGAACCGTGAATCCGTAAAGCATTCTATTAGTTCCCGCAAGTTTATGTAGGTATGTTTGAGGTGTGTGAAAGGTTTCGTGGCGTTTGGTTAAGCGGTTTACCGATTAACTCCTCAAATCCTCAATACTTAAGCTTTTTCAAGCATAAGTGTCTAAAGAGGCACTTTTTCGCTTTTTTTTTAAACCGTGAATCCGTAAAGCATTCCGTTAGTTTCCGAAAGTTTATGTAGGTATGTTTGAGGTGCGTGTAAGGTTTCGTGGCATTTGGTTAAGCGGTTTACCGATTAACTGCTCAAAACCTCAATACTTAAGCTTTTTCAAGCATAAGTGTCTAAAGAGGCACATTTTCGCTTTGTTTTTGAATCGTGAATCCGTAAAACATTCCGTTAGTTCCTGCAAGTTTATGTAGATATGTTTGAGGTACGTGTAAGGTTTCGTGGCATTTGATTAAGCGGTTTACCGATTAACTACTCAAAACCTCAAAACTTAATCTTTTTCAAGCAAAAGTGTCTAAAGAGGCACTTTTTCGCATTTTTTTTGAACCGTGAATCCGTAAAGCATTCTGATAGTTCCCGCAAGTTTATGTAGGTATGTTTGAGGTGCGTGTAAGGTTTCGTGGCGTTTGGTTAAGCGGTTTATCGATTAACTCCTCAAATCCTCAATACTTAAGCTTTTTCAAGCATAAGTGTCTAAAGAGGCACTTTTTTCGCCTTTTTTTTAAACAGTGAATCCGTAAAGCATTCCGTTAGTTCCCGCAAGTTTATGTAGGTATGTTTGAGGTGCGTGTAAGGTTTCGTGGCATTTGGTTAAGGGGTTTACCGATTAACTCCTCAAAACCTCAATACTTAAGCTTTTTCAAGCATAAGTGTCTAAAGAGGCACTTTTTCGCATTGTTTTTGAATCGTGAATCCGTAAAGCATTCCGTTAGTTCCCGCAAGTTTATGTAGGTATGTTTGAGGTACGTGTAAGGTTTCGTGGCGTTTGGTTAAGCGGTTTACCGATTAACTACTCAAAACCTCAAAACTTAAGCTTTTTCAAGCAAAAGTGTCTAAAGAGGCACTTTTTTCGCATTTTTTTTGAACCGTGAATCCGTAAAGCATTCCGTTAGTTCCCTCAAGTTTATTTAGGTATGTTTGAGGTGCGTGTAAGGTTTCGTGGCGTTTGGTTAAGCGGTTTACCGATTAACTACTCAAAACCTCAATACTTAAGCTTTTTCAAGCAAAAGTGTCTAAAGAGGCACTTTTTCCCTTTTTTTTTTTAACCGTGAATCTGTAAAGCATTCTATTAGTTCCCGCAAGTTTATTTAGGTATGTTAGAGGTGTGTGTAACGTTTCGTGGCGTTTGGTTAAGCGGTTTACCGATTAACTACTCAAAACCTCAATAAATAAGCTTTTTCAAGCATAAGTGTCTAAAGAGGCACTTTTTCGCATTTTTTTTGAACCGTGAATCCGTAAAGCATTCCGTTAGTTTCCGAAAGTTTATTTAGGTATGTTTGAGGTGCGTGTAAGGTTTCGTGGCGTTTGGTTAAGCGGTTTACCGATTAACTGCTCAAAACCTCAATACTTAAGCTTTTTCAAGCAAAAGTGTCTAAAGAGGCACTTTTTCCCCTTTTTTTTTTAACCGTGAATCTGTAAAGCATTCTATTAGTTCCCGCAAGTTTATTTAGGTATGTTAGAGGTGTGTGTAACGTTTCGTGGCGTTTGGTTAAGCGGTTTACCGATTAACTACTCAAAACCTCAATAAATAAGCTTTTTCAAGCATAAGTGTCTAAAGAGGCACTTTTTCGCATTTTTTTTGAATCGTGAATCCGTAAAGCATTCCGTTAGTTCCCGAAAGTTTATGTAGGTCTGTTTGAGGTACGTGTAAGGTTTCGTGGCGTTTGGTTAAGCGGTTTACCGATTAACTCCTCAAAACCTCAATACTTAAGCTTTTTCAAGCATAAGTGTCTAAAGAGGCACTTTTTCGCATTGTTTTTGAATCGTGAATCCGTAAAGCATTCCGTTAGTTCCCGCAAGTTTATGTAGGTATGTTTGAGGTACGCGTAAGGTTTCGTGGCGTTTGGTTAAGCGGTTTACCGATTAACTGCTCAAAACCTCAATACTTAAGCTTTTTCAAGCATAAGTGTCTAAAGAGGCACTTTTTTTGCATTTTTTTTGAACCGTGAATCCGTAAAGCATTCCGTTAGTTTCCACAAGTATATTTAGGTATGTTTGAGGTGCGTGTAAGGTTTCGTGGCATTTGGTTAAGCGGTCTACCGATTAACAGCTCAAAACCTCAATACTTAAGCTTTTTCAAGCAAAAGTGTCTAAAGAGGCACTTTTTCGCATTTTTTTTGAACCGTGAATCCGTAAAGCATTCTGTTAGTTCACGCAAGTTTATTTAGGTATGTTTGAGGTGCGTGTAAGGTTTCGTGGCGTTTGGTTAAGCGGTTTACCGATTAACTGATCAAAACCTCAATACTTAAGCTTTTTCAAGCATAAGTGTATAAAGAGGCACTTTTTCGCATTTTTTTTGAACCGTGAATCCGTAAAGCATTCCGTTAGTTCCCGAAAGTTTATGTAGGTATGTTTGAGGTGCGTGTAAGGTTTCGTGGCGTTTGGTTAAGCGGTTTACCGATTAACTGCTCAAAACCTCAATACTTAAGCTTTTTCAAGCATAAGTGTCTAAAGAGGCACTTTTTCACATTTTTTTTGAACCGTGAATCCGTAAAGTATCCTGTTAGTTCCCGCAAGTTTATGTAGGTATGTTTGAGGTACGTGTAAGGTTTCGTGGCTTTTGGTTAAGCGGTTTACCGATTAACTCCTCAGAACCTCAATACTTAAGCTTTTTCAAGCATAAGTGTCTAAAGAGGCACTTTTTTGCATTTTTTTTGAACCGTGAATCCGTAAAGCATTCCGTTAGTTTCCGCAAGTTTATTTAGGTATGTTTGAGGTACGTGTAAGGTTTCGTGGCGTTTGGTTAAGCGGTTTACCGATTAACAGCTCAAAACCTCAATACTTAAGCTTTTTCAAGCATAAGTGTCTAAAGAGGCACTTTTTCGCATTGTTTTTGAACCGTGAATCCGTAAAGCATTCCGTTTGTTCCCGAAAGTTTATGTAGGTATGTATGAGGTGCGTGTAAGGTTTCGTGGCGTTTGGTTAAGCGGTTTACCGATTAACTGCTCAAAACCTCAATACTTAAGCTTTTTCAAGCATAAGTGTCTAAAGAGGCACTTTTTCGCATTTTTTTTGAACCGTGAATCCGTAAAGTATCCTGTTAGTTCCCGCAAGTTTATGTAGGTATGTTTGAGGTGCGTGTAAGGTTTCGTGGCGTTTGGTTAAGCGGTTTACCGATTAACTCCTCAAAACCTCAATACTTCAGCTTTTTCAAGCATAAGTGTCTAAAGAGACACTTTTTCGCATTTTTTTTCAACCGTGAATCCGTAAAGCATTCCGTTAGTTTCTGCAATTTATTTAGGTATGTTTGAGGTACGTGTAAGGTTTCGTGGCGTTTGGTTAAGCGGTTTACCGATTAACTGCTCAAAACCTCAATACTTAAGCTTTTTCAAGCATAAGTGTCTAAAGAGCCACTTTTTCGCATTTTTTTTGAACCGTGAATCCGTAAAAGATTCCGTTAGTTTACGCAAGTTTATGTAGGTATGTTTGAGGTGCGTGTAAGGTTTCGTGGCATTTGGTTAAGCGGTTTACCGATTAACTCCTCAAAACCTCAATACTTAAGCTTTTTCAAGCATAAGTGTCTAAAGAGGCACTTTTTCGCATTGTTTTTGAACCGTGAATCCGTAAATCATTCCGTTAGTTTCCGCAAGTTTATGTATGTATGTTTGAGGTACGTGTCAGGTTTCGTGGCGTTTGGTTAAGCGGTTTACCGATTAACTACTCAAAACCTCAAAACTTAAGCTTTTTCAAGCAAAAGTGTCTAAAGAGGCACTTTTTTCGCATTTTTTTTGAACCGTGAATCCGTAAATCATTCCGTTAGTTCCATCAAGTTTATTTTGGTATGTTTGAGGTGCGTGTAAGGTTTCGTGGCGTTTGGTTAAGCGGTTTACCGATTAACTACTCAAAGCCTCAATACTTAAGCTTTTTCAAGCAAAAGTGTCTAAAGAGGCACTTTTTCGCATTTTTTTTGAACCGTGAATCCGTAAAGCATTCCGTTAGTTCACGCAAGTTTATTTAGGTATGTTTGAGGTGAATGTAAGGTTTTGTGGCGTTTGGTTAAGCGGTTTACCGATCAACTGATCAAAACCTCAATACTTAAGCTTTTTCAAGCATAAGTGTCTAAAGAGGCACTTTTTCGCATTGTTTTTGAACCTTGAATCCGTAAAGCATTCCGTTAGTTCCCGCAAGTTTATGTAGGTATGTATGAGATGCGTGTTAGGTTTCGTGGCGTTTGGTTAAGCGGTTTACCGATTAACTGCTCAAAACCTCAATACTTAAGCTTTTTCAAGCATAAGTGTCTAAAGAGGCACTTTTTCGCATTTTTTTTGAACCATGAATCCGTAAAGCATTCTGTTAGTTCCCGCAAGTTTATGTAGGTATGTTTGAGGTGCGTGTAAGGTTTCGTGGCGTTTGGTTAAGCAGTTTACCGATTAACTCCTCAAATCCTCAATACTTAAGCTTTTTCAAGCATAAGTGTCTAAAGAGGCACTTTTTCGCTTTTTTTTTAAACAGTGAATCCGTAAAGCATTCCGTTAGTTTCCGCAAGTTTATGTAGGTATGTTTGAGGTGCGTGTAAGGTTTCGTTGCATTTGGTTTAGCGGTTTATCGATTAACTCCTCAAAACCTCAATACTTAAGCTTTTTCAAGCATAAGTGTCTAAAGAGGCACTTTTTCGCATTGTTTTTGAATCGTGAATCCGTAAAGCATTCCGTTAGTTCCCGCAAGTTTATGTAGGTATGTTTGAGGTACGTGTAAGGTTTCGTGGCGTTTGGTTAAGCGGTTTACCGATTAACTACTCAAAACCTCAAAACTTAAGCTTTTTCAAGCAAAAGTGTCTAAAGAGGCACTTTTTCGCATTTTTTTTGAACCGTGAATCCGTAAAGCATTCCGTTAGTTCCCTCAAGTTTATTTAGGTATGTTTGAGGTGCGTGTAAGGTTTCGTGGCGTTTGGTTAAGCGGTTTTCCGATTAACTACTCAAAACCTCAATACTTAAGCTTTTTCAAGCAAAAGTGTCTAAAGAGGCACTTTTTCCCTTTTTTTTTTAACCGTGAATCTGTAAAGCATTCTATTAGTTCCCGCAAGTTTATTTAGGTATGTTAGAGGTGTGTGTAACGTTTCGTGGCGTTTGGTTAAGCGGTTTACCGATTAACTACTCAAAACCTCAATAAATAAGCTTTTTCAAGCATAAGTGTCTAAAGAGGCACTTTTTCGCATTTTTTTTGAACCGTGAATCCGTAAAGCATTCCGTTAGTTTCCGAAAGTTTATTTAGGTATGCTTGAGCTACGTGTAAGGTTTCGTGGCGTTTGGTTATGCGGTTTACCGATTAACTGCTCAAAACCTCAATACTTAAGCTTTTTCAAGCATAAGTGTCTAAAGAGGCACTTTTTCGCTTTTTTTTTTAACCGTGAATCCGTAAAGCATTCCGTTAGTTTCCAAAAGTTTATGTAGGTATGTTTGAGGTGCATGTAAGGTTTCGTGGCGTTGGTTAAGCGGTTTACCGATTAACTCCTCAAAACCTCAATACTTAAGCTTTTTCAAGCATAAGTGTCTAAAGAGGCACTTTTTCGCATTGTTTTTGAATCGTGAATCCGTAAAGCATTCCGTTAGTTCCCGCAAGTTTATGTAGGTATGTTTGAGGTACGTGTAAGGTTTCGTGGCGTTTGGTTAAGCGGTTTACCGAATTAACTACTTAAACCTCAAAACTTAATCTTTTTCAAGCAAAAGTGTCTAAAGAGGCACTTTTTCGCATTTTTTTTGAACCGTGAATCCGTAAAGCATTCCGTTAGTTCCCTCAAGTTTATTTAGGTATGTTTGAGGTGCGTGTAAGGTTTCGTGGCGTTTGGTTAAGCGGTTTACCGATTAACTACTCAATACTTATGCTTTTTCAAGCAAAAAGTGTCTAAAGAGGCACTTTTTCCCTTTTTTTTTTAACCGTGAATCTTTAAAGCATTCTGTTAGTTCCCCGCAAGTTTATTTAGGTATGTTAGAGGTGTGTGTAACGTTTCGTGGCGTTTGGTTAAGCGGTTTACCGATTAACTACTCAAAACCTCAATAACTAAGCTTTTTCAAGCATAAGTGTCTAAAGAGGCACTTTTTCGCATTTTTTTTGAACCGTGAATCCGTAAAGCATTCCGTTAGTTTCCACAAGTTTATGTAGTATGTTTGAGGTACGTGTAAGGTTTCGCGGGCGTTTGGTTAAGCGGTTTACCGATTAACTCCTCAGAACCTCAATACTTAAGCTTTTTCAAGCATAAGTGTCTAAAGAGGCACTTTTTCGCATTGTTTTTGAATCGTGAATCGTAAAGCATTCCGTTAGTTCCCGCAAGTTTATGTAGGTATGTTTTGAGGTACGTGTAAGGTTTCGTGGCGTTTGGTTAAGCGGTTTACCGATTAACTCCTCAGAACCCTCAATACTTAAGCTTTTTCAAGCATAAGTGTCTAAAGAGGCACTTTTTTGCATTTTTTTTGAACCGTGAATCCGTAATGCATTCCGTTAGTTTTCGCAAGTTTATTTAGGTATGTTTGAGGTACGTGTAAGGTTTCGTGGCGTTTGGTTAAGCGGTTTACCGATTAACAGCTCAAAACCTCAATACTTAAGCTTTTTCAAGCATAAGTGTCTAAAGAGCATTTTTTCGCATTGTTTTTGAACCGTGAATCCGTAAAGCATTCCGTTTGTTCCCGAAAGTTTATGTAGGTATGTATGAGGTGCGTGTAAGGTTTCGTGCGTTTGGTTAAGCGGTTTACCGATTAACTGCTCAAAACCTCAATACTTAAGCTTTTTCAAGCATAAGTGTCTAAAGAGGCACTTTTTTCATTTTTTTTGAACCGTGAATCCGTAAAGTATCCTGTTAGTTCCCGCAAGTTTATGTAGGTATGTTTGAGGTGCGTGTAAGGTTTCGTGGCGTTTGGTTAAGCGGTTTACCGATTAACTCCTCAAAACCTCAATACTTAAGCTTTTTCAAGCATAAGTGTCTAAAGAGGCACTTTTTTCGCATTTTTTTTCAATCGTGAATCCGTAAAGCATTCCGTTAGTTTCTGCAAGTTTATTAGGTATGTTTGAGGTACGTGTAAGGTTTCGTGGCGTTTGGTTAAGCGGTTTACCGATTAACTGCTCAAAACCTCAATACTTAAGCTTTTTCCAAGCATAAGTGTCTAAAGAGGCACTTTTTCGCATTTTTTTTGAACCGTGAATCCGTAAAGATTCCGTTAGTTTCCGCAAGTTTATGTAGGTATGTTTGAGGTGCGTGTAAGGTTTCCGTGGCATTTGGTTAAGCGGTTTACCGATTAACTCCTCAAAACCTCAATACTTAAGCTTTTTCAAGCATAAGTGTCTAAAGAGGCACTTTTTCGCATTGTTTTTGAACCGTGAATCCGTAAATCATTCCGTTAGTTCCCGCAAGTTTATGTAGGTATGTTTGAGGTACGTGTCAGGTTTCGTGGCGTTTGGTTAAACGGTTTACCGATTAACTACTCAAAACCTCAAAACTTAAGCTTTTTCAAACAAAGTGTCTAAAGAGGCACTTTTTCCGCATTTTTTTTGAACCGTGAATCCGTAAATCATTCCGTTAGTTCCATCAAGTTTATTTTGGTATGTTTGAGGTGCGTGTAAGGGTTTCGTGGCGTTTGGTTAAGCGGTTTACCGATTAGCTACTCAAAGCCTCATACTTAAGCTTTTTCAAGCAAAAGTGTCTAAAGAGGCACTTTTTCGCATTTTTTTTGAACCGTGAATCCGTAAAGCATTCCGTTAGTTCACGCAAGTTTATTTAGGTGTGTTTGAGGTGCATGTAAGGTTTTGTGGCGTTTGGTTAAGCGATTTACCGATTAACTGCTCAAAACCTCAATACTTAAGCTTTTTCAAGCATAAGTGTCTAAAGAGCACATTTTCGCATTTTTTTTGAACCATGAATCCGTAAAGCATTCTGTTAGTTTCCGCAAGTTTATGTAGGTATGTGTGAGGTGCGTGTAATGTTTCGTGGCGGTTTGGTTAAGCGATTTACCGATTAACTGCTCAAAACCTCAATACTTAAGCTTTTTCAAGCATAAGTGTCTAAAGAGGCACTTTTTCGCATTTTTTTGAACCGTGAATCCGTAAAGCATTCTGTTAGTTCCCGCAAATTTATGTAGGTATGTTTGAGGTGCGTGTAAGGTTTCGTGGCGTTTGGTTAAGCAGTTTACCGATTAACTCCTCAAATCCTCAATACTTAAGCTTTTTCAAGCATAAGTGTCCTAAAGAGGCACTTTTTTCGCTTTTTTTTTAAACAGTGAATCCGTAAAGCATTCCGTTAGTTTCCGCAGGTTTATGTAGGTATGTTTGAGGTGCGTGTAAGGTTTCGTGGCATTTGGTTAAGCGGTTTATCGATTAACTCCTCAAAACCTCAATACTTAAGCTTTTTCAAGCATAAGTGTCTAAAGAGGCACTTTTTCGCATTGTTTTTGAATCGTGAATCCGTAAAGCATTCCGTTAGTTTCCCGCAAGTTTATGTAGGTATGTTTGAGGTACGTGTAAGGTTTCGTGGCGTTTGGTTAAGCGGTTTACCGATTAACTACTCAAAACCTCAAAACTTAAGCTTTTTCAAGCAAAAGTGTCTAAAGAGGCACTTTTTCGCATTGTTTTTGAACGTGAATTCGTAAAGCATTCCGTTAGTTCCCTCAAGTTTATTTAGGTATGTTTGAGGTGCGTGTAAGGTTTCGTGGCGTTTGGTTAATCGGTTTACCGATTAACTACTCAAAACCTCAATACTTAAGCTTTTTCAAGCAAAAGTGTCTAAAGAGCACTTTTTCCCCTTTTTTTTTTTAACCGTGAATCTGTAAAGCATTCTATTAGTTCCCGCAAGTTTATTTAGGTATTTTAGAGGTGTGTGTAACGTTTCGTGGCGTTTGGTTAAGCGGTTTACCGATTAACTACTCAAAACCTCAATAAATAAGCTTTTTCAAGCATAAGTGTCTAAAGAGGCACTTTTTCGCATTTGTTTTGAACCGTGAATCCGTAAAGCATTCCGTTAGTTTCCGAAAGTTTATTTAGGTATGTTTGAGGTGCGTGTAAGGTTTCGTGGCGTTTGGTTAAGCGGTTTACCGATTAACTACTCAAAACCTCAATACTTAAGCTTTTTCAAGCAAAAGTGTCTAAAGAGGCACTTTTTCCCCTTTTTTTTTTAATCGTGAATCTGTAAAGCATTCTATTAGTTCCCGCAAGTTTATTTAGGTATGTAGAGGTGTGTGTAACGTTTCGTGGCGTTTGGTTAAGCGGTTTACCGATTAACTACTCAAAACCTCAATAAATAAGCTTTTTCAAGCATAAGTGTCTAAAGAGGCACTTTTTCGCATTTTTTTTGAATCGTGAATCCGTAAAGCATTCCGTTAGTTCCCGCAAGTTTATGTAGGTATGTTTGAGGTACGTGTAAGGTTTCGTGGCGTTTGGTTAAGCGGTTTACCGATTAACTCCTCAAAACCTCAATACTTAAGCTTTTTCAAGCATAAGTGTCTAAAGAGACACTTTTTCGCATTGTTTTTGAATCGTGAATCCGTAAAGCATTCCGTTAGTTCCCGCAAGTTTATGTAGGTATGTTTGAGGTACGCGTAAGGTTTCGTGGCGTTTGGTTAAGCGGTTTACCGATTAACTGCTCAAAACCTCAATACTTAAGCTTTTTCAAGCATAAGTGTCTAAAGAGGCACTTTTTTGCATTTTTTTTGAACCGTGAATCCGTAAAGCATTCCGTTAGTTTCCACAAGTATATTTAGGTATGTTTGAGGTGCGTGTAAGGTTTCGTGGCATTTGGTTAAGCGGTCTACCGATTAACAGCTCAAAACCTCAATACTTAAGCTTTTTCAAGCAAAAGTGTCTAAAGAGGCACTTTTTCGCATTTTTTTTGAACCGTGAATCCGTAAAGCATTCTGTTAGTTCACGCAAGTTTATTTAGGTATGTTTGAGGTGCGTGTAAGGTTTCGTGGCGTTTGGTTAAGCGGTTTACCGATTAACTGATCAAAACCTCAATACTTAAGCTTTTTCAAGCATAAGTGTATAAAGAGGCACTTTTTCGCATTTTTTTTGAACCGTGAATCCGTAAAGCATTCCGTTAGTTCCCGAAAGTTTATGTAGGTATGTTTGAGGTGCGTGTAAGGTTTCGTGGCGTTTGGTTAAGCGGTTTACCGATTAACTGCTCAAAACCGCAATACTTAAGCTTTTTCAAGCATAAGTGTCTAAAGAGGCACTTTTTCACATTTTTTTTGAACCGTGAATCCGTAAAGTATCCTGTTAGTTCCCGCAAGTTTATGTAGGTATGTTTGAGGTGCGTGTAAGGTTTCGTGGCTTTTGGTTAAGCGGTTTACCGATTAACTCCTCAGAACCTCAATACTTAAGCTTTTTCAAGCATAAGTGTCTAAAGAGGCACTTTTTTGCATTTTTTTTGAACCGTGAATCCGTAAAGCATTCCGTTAGTTTCCGCAAGTTTATTTAGGTATGTTTGAGGTACGTGTAAGGTTTCGTAGCGTTTGGTTAAGCGGTTTACCGATTAACAGCTCAAAACCTCAATACTTAAGCTTTTTCAAGCATAAGTGTCTAAAGAGGCACTTTTTCGCATTGTTTTTGAACCGTGAATCCGTAAAGCATTCCGTTTGTTCCCGAAAGTTTATGTAGGTATGTATGAGGTGCGTGTAAGGTTTCGTGGCGTTTGGTTAAGCGGTTTACCGATTAACTGCTCAAAACCTCAATACTTAAGCTTTTTCAAGCATAAGTGTCTAAAGAGGCACTTTTTCGCATTTTTTTTGAACCGTGAATCCGTAAAGTATCCTGTTAGTTCCCGCATGTTTATGTAGGTATGTTTGAGGTGCGTGTAAGGTTTCGTGGCGTTTGGTTAAGCGGTTTACCGATTAACTCCTCAAAACCTCAATACTTCAGCTTTTTCAAGCATAAGTGTCTAAAGAGACACTTTTTCGCATTTTTTTTCAACCGTGAATCCGTAAAGCATTCCGTTAGTTTCTGCAATTTATTTAGGTATGTTTGAGGTACGTGTAAGGTTTCGTGGCGTTTGGTTAAGCGGTTTACCGATTAACTGCTCAAAACCTCAATACTTAAGCTTTTTCAAGCATAAGTGTCTAAAGAGCCACTTTTTCGCATTTTTTTTGAACCGTGAATCCGTAAAAGATTCCGTTAGTTTACGCAAGTTTATGTAGGTATGTTTGAGGTGCGTGTAAGGTTTCGTGGCATTTGGTTAAGCGGTTTACCGATTAACTCCTCAAAACCTCAATACTTAAGCTTTTTCAAGCATAAGTGTCTAAAGAGGCACTTTTTCGCATTGTTTTTGAACCGTGAATCCGTAAATCATTCCGTTAGTTCCCGCAAGTTTATGTATGTATGTTTGAGGTACGTGTCAGGTTTCGTGGCGTTTGGTTAAGCGGTTTACCGATTAACTACTCAAAACCTCAAAACTTAAGCTTTTTCAAGCAAAAGTGTCTAAAGAGGCACTTTTTCGCATTTTTTTTGAACCGTGAATCCGTAAATCATTCCGTTAGTTCCATCAAGTTTATTTTGGTATGTTTGAGGTGCGTGTAAGGTTTCGTGGCGTTTGGTTAAGCGGTTTACCGATTAACTACTCAAAGCCTCAATACTTAAGCTTTTTCAAGCAAAAGTGTCTAAAGAGGCACTTTTTCGCATTTTTTTTGAACCGTGAATCCGTAAAGCATTCCGTTAGTTCACGCAAGTTTATTTAGGTATGTTTGAGGTGAATGTAAGGTTTTGTGGCGTTTGGTTAAGCGGTTTACCGATTAACTGATCAAAACCTCAATACTTAAGCTTTTTCAAGCATAAGTGTCTAAAGAGGCACTTTTTCGCATTGTTTTTGAACCTTGAATCCGTAAAGCATTCCGTTAGTTCCCGCAAGTTTATGTAGGTATGTATGAGATGCGTGTTAGGTTTCGTGGCGTTTGGTTAAGCGGTTTACCGATTAACTGCTCAAAACCTCAATACTTAAGCTTTTTCAAGCATAAGTGTCTAAAGAGGCACTTTTTCGCATTTTTTTTGAACCGTGAATCCGTAAAGCATTCTGTTAGTTCCCGCAAGTTTATGTAGGTATGTTTGAGGTGCGTTTAAGGTTTCGTGGCGTTTGGTTATGCGGTTTACCGATTAACTCCTCAAAACCTCAATACTTAAGCTTTTTCAAGCATAAGTGTCTAAAGAGGCACTTTTTCGCATTGTTTTTGAACCTTGAATCCATAAAGCATTCCGTTAGTTCCCGCAAGTTTATGTAGGTATGTATGAGATGCGTGTTAGGTTTCGTGGCGTTTGGTTAAGCGGTTTACCGATTAACTGCTCAAAACCTCAATACTTAAGCTTTTTCAAGCATAAGTGTCTAAAGAGGCACTTTTTCGCATTTTTTTTGAACCGTGAATCCGTAAAGCATTCTGTTAGTTCCCGCAAGTTTATGTAGGTATGTTTGAGGTGCGTTTAAGGTTTCGTGGCGTTTGGTTATGCGGTTTACCGATTAACTCCTCAAAACCTCAATACTTAAGCTTTTTCAAGCATAAGTGTCTAAAGAGGCACTTTTTCGCATTTTTTTTGAACCGTGAATCCGTAAAGCATTCCGTTAGCTTCCGCAAGTTTGTTTAGGTATGTTTGAGGTGCGTGTAAGGTTTCGTGGCGTTTGGTTAAGCAGTTTACCGATTAACTCCTCAAATCCTCAATACTTAAGCTTTTTCAAGCATAAGTGTCTAAAGAGGCACTTTTTCGCTTTTTTTTTAAACAGTGAATCCGTAAAGCATTCCGTTAGTTTCCGCAAGTTTATGTAGGTATGTTTGAGGTGCGTGTAAGGTTTCGTTGCATTTGGTTAAGCGGTTTATCGATTAACTCCTCAAAACCTCAATACTTAAGCTTTTTCAAGCATAAGTGTCTAAAGAGGCACTTTTTCGCATTGTTTTTGAATCGTGAATCCGTAAAGCATTCCGTTAGTTCCCGCAAGTTTATGTAGGTATGTTTGAGGTACGTGTAAGGTTTCGTGGCGTTTGGTTAAGCGGTTTACCGATTAACTACTCAAAACCTCAAAACTTAAGCTTTTTCAAGCAAAAGTGTCTAAAGAGGCACTTTTTCGCATTTTTTTTGAACCGTGAATCCGTAAAGCATTCCGTTAGTTCCCTCAAGTTTATTTAGGTATGTTTGAGGTGCGTGTAAGGTTTCGTGGCGTTTGGTTAAGCGGTTTTCCGATTAACTACTCAAAACCTCAATACTTAAGCTTTTTCAAGCAAAAGTGTCTAAAGAGGCACTTTTTCCCTTTTTTTTTTAACCGTGAATCTGTAAAGCATTCTATTAGTTCCCGCAAGTTTATTTAGGTATGTTAGAGGTGTGTGTAACGTTTCGTGGCGTTTGGTTAAGCGGTTTACCGATTAACTACTCAAAACCTCAATAAATAAGCTTTTTCAAGCATAAGTGTCTAAAGAGGCACTTTTTTCGCATTTTTTTTGAACCGTGAATCCGTAAAGCATTCCGTTAGTTTCCGAAAGTTTATTTAGGTATGCTTGAGCTACGTGTAAGGTTTCGTGGCGTTTGGTTATGCGGTTTACCGATTAACTGCTCAAAACCTCAATACTTAAGCTTTTTCAAGCATAAGTGTCTAAAGAGGCACTTTTTCGCTTTTTTTTTTAACCGTGAATCCGTAAAGCATTCCGTTAGTTTCCAAAAGTTTATGTAGGTATGTTTGAGGTGCATGTAAGGTTTCGTGGCGTTTGGTTAAGCGGTTTACCGATTAACTCCTCAAAACCTCAATACTTAAGCTTTTTCAAGCATAAGTGTCTAAAGAGGCACTTTTTCGCATTGTTTTTGAATCGTGAATCCGTAAAGCATTCCGTTAGTTCCCGCAAGTTTATGTAGGTATGTTTGAGGTACGTGTAAGGTTACGTGGCGTTTGGTTAAGCGGTTTACCGATTAACTACTCAAAACCTCAAAACTTAATCTTTTTCAAGCAAAAGTGTCTAAAGAGGCACTTTTTCGCATTTTTTTTGAACCGTGAATCCGTAAAGCATTCCGTTAGTTCCCTCAAGTTTATTTAGGTATGTTTGAGGTGCGTGTAAGGTTTCGTGGCGTTTGGTTAAGCGGTTTACCGATTAACTACTCAATACTTATGCTTTTTCAAGCAAAAGTGTCTAAAGAGGCACTTTTTCCCTTTTTTTTTTAACCGTGAATCTTTAAAGCATTCTGTTAGTTCCCGCAAGTTTATTTAGGTATGTTAGAGGTGTTTGTTACGTTTCGTGGCGTTTGGTTAAGCGGTTTACCGATTAACTACTCAAAACCTCAATAACTAAGCTTTTTCAAGCATAAGTGTCTAAAGAGGCACTTTTTCGCATTTTTTTTGAACCGTGAATCCGTAAAGCATTCCGTTAGTTTCCACAAGTTTATGTAGGTATGTTTGAGGTACGTGTAAGGTTTCGTGGCGTTTGGTTAAGCGGTTTACCGATTAACTCCTCAGAACCTCAATACTTAAGCTTTTTCAAGCATAAGTGTCTAAAGAGGCACTTTTTCGCATTGTTTTTGAATCGTGAATCCGTAAAGCATTCCGTTAGTTCCCGCAAGTTTATGTAGGTATGTTTGAGGTACGTGTAAGGTTTCGTGGCGTTTGGTTAAGCGGTTTACCGATTAACTCCTCAGAACCTCAATACTTAAGCTTTTTCAAGCATAAGTGTCTAAAGAGGCACTTTTTTGCATTTTTTTTGAACCGTGAATCCGTAAAGCATTCCGTTAGTTTTCGCAAGTTTATTTAGGTATGTTTGAGGTACGTGTAAGGTTTCGTGGCGTTTGGTTAAGCGGTTTACCGATTAACAGCTCAAAACCTCAATACTTAAGCTTTTTCAAGCATAAGTGTCTAAAGAGGCACTTTTTCGCATTGTTTTTGAACCGTGAATCCGTAAAGCATTCCGTTTGTTCCCGAAAGTTTATGTAGGTATGTATGAGGTGCGTGTAAGGTTTCGTGGCGTTTGGTTAAGCGGTTTACCGATTAACTGCTCAAAACCTCAATACTTAAGCTTTTTCAAGCATAAGTGTCTAAATAGGCACTTTTTCGCATTTTTTTTGAACCGTGAATCCGTAAAGTATCCTGTTAGTTCCCGCAAGTTTATGTAGGTATGTTTGAGGTGCGTGTAAGGTTTCGTGGCGTTTGGTTAAGCGGTTTACCGATTAACTCCTCAAAACCTCAATACTTAAGCTTTTTCAAGCATAAGTGTCTAAAGAGGCACTTTTTCGCATTTTTTTTCAATCGTGAATCCGTAAAGCATTCCGTTAGTTTCTGCAATTTATTTAGGTATGTTTGAGGTACGTGTAATGTTTCGTGGTGTTTGGTTAAGCGGTTTACCGATTAACTGCTCAAAACCTCAATACTTAAGCTTTTTCAAGCATAAGTGTCTAAAGAGCCACTTTTTCGCATTTTTTTTGAACCGTGAATCCGTAAAAGATTCCGTTAGTTTCCGCAAGTTTATGTAGGTATGTTTGAGGTGCGTGTAAGGTTTCGTGGCATTTGGTTAAGCGGTTTACCGATTAACTCCTCAAAACCTCAATACTTAAGCTTTTTCAAGCATAAGTGTCTAAAGAGGCACTTTTTCGCATTGTTTTTGAACCGTGAATCCGTAAATCATTCCGTTAGTTCCCGCAAGTTTATGTAGGTATGTTTGAGGTACGTGTCAGGTTTCGTGGCGTTTGGTTAAACGGTTTACCGATTAACTACTCAAAACCTCAAAACTTAAGCTTTTTCAAACAAAGTGTCTAAAGAGGCACTTTTTCGCATTTTTTTTGAACCGTGAATCCGTAAATCATTCCGTTAGTTCCATCAAGTTTATTTTGGTATGTTTGAGGTGCGTGTAAGGTTTCGTGGCGTTTGGTTAAGCGGTTTACCGATTAGCTACTCAAAGCCTCAATACTTAAGCTTTTTCAAGCAAAAGTGTCTAAAGAGGCACTTTTTCGCATTTTTTTTGAACCGTGAATCCGTAAAGCATTCCGTTAGTTCCCGCAAGTTTATGTAGGTATGTATGAGATGCGTGTTTGGTTTCGTGGCGTTTGGTTAAGCGGTTTACCGATTAACTGCTCAAAACCTCAAAACTTAATCTTTTTCAAGCAAAAGTGTCTAAAGAGGCACTTTTTCGCATTTTTTTTTGAACCGTGAATCCGTAAAGCATTCCGTTAGTTCCCTCAAGTTTATTTAGGTATGTTTGAGGTGCGTGTAAGGTTTCGTGGCGTTTGGTTAAGCGGTTTACCGATTAACTACTCAATACTTATGCTTTTTCAAGCAAAAGTGTCTAAAGAGGCACTTTTTCCCTTTTTTTTTTAACCGTGAATCTTTAAAGCATTCTGTTAGTTCCCGCAAGTTTATTTAGGTATGTTAGAGGTGTGTGTAACTTTTCGTGGCGTTTGGTTAAGCGGTTTACCGATTAACTCCTCAAAACCTCAATACTTCAGCTTTTTCAAGCATAAGTGTCTAAAGAGACACTTTTTTCGCATTTTTTTTCAACCGTGAATCCGTAAAGCATTCCGTTAGTTTCTGCAATTTATTTAGGTATGTTTGAGGTGCGTGTAAGGTTTCGTGGCGTTTGGTTAAGCGGTTTACCGATTAACTGCTCAAAACCTCAATACTTAAGCTTTTTCAAGCATAAGTGTCTAAAGAGCCACTTTTTCGCATTTTTTTTGAACCGTGAATCCGTAAAAGATTCCGTTAGTTTACGCAAGTTTATGTAGGTATGTTTGAGGTGCGTGTAAGGTTTCGTGGCATTTGGTTAAGCGGTTTACCGATTAACTCCTCAAAACCTCAATACTTAAGCTTTTTCAAGCATAAGTGTCTAAAGAGGCACTTTTTCGCATTGTTTTTGAACCGTGAATCCGTAAATCATTCCGTTAGTTCCCGCAAGTTTATGTATGTATGTTTGAGGTACGTGTCAGGTTTCGTGGCGTTTGGTTAAGCGGTTTACCGATTAACTACTCAAAACCTCAAAACTTAAGCTTTTTCAAGCAAAAGTGTCTAAAGAGGCACTTTTTCGCATTTTTTTTGAACCGTGAATCCGTAAATCATTCCGTTAGTTCCATCAAGTTTATTTTGGTATGTTTGAGGTGCGTGTAAGGTTTCGTGGCGTTTGGTTAAGCGGTTTACCGATTAACTACTCAAAGCCTCAATACTTAAGCTTTTTCAAGCAAAAGTGTCTAAAGAGGCACTTTTTCGCATTTTTTTTGAACCGTGAATCCGTAAAGCATTCCGTTAGTTCACGCAAGTTTATTTAGGTATGTTTGAGGTGAATGTAAGGTTTTGTGGCGTTTGGTTAAGCGGTTTACCGATTAACTGATCAAAACCTCAATACTTAAGCTTTTTCAAGCATAAGTGTCTAAAGAGGCACTTTTTCGCATTGTTTTTGAACCTTGAATCCGTAAAGCATTCCGTTTGTTCCCGCAAGTTTATGTAGGTATGTATGAGATGCGTGTTAGGTTTCGTGGCGTTTGGTCAAGCGGTTTACCGATTAACTGCTCAAAACCTCAATACTTAAGCTTTTTCAAGCATAAGTGTCTAAAGAGGCACTTTTTCGCATTTTTTTTGAACCGTGAATCCGTAAAGCATTCTGTTAGTTCCCGCAAGTTTATGTAGGTATGTTTGAGGTGCGTTTAAGGTTTCGTGGCGTTTGGTTATGCGGTTTACCGATTAACTCCTCAAAACCTCAATACTTAAGCTTTTTCAAGCATAAGTGTCTAAAGAGGCACTTTTTCGCATTTTTTTTGAACCGTGAATCCGTAAAGCATTCCGTTAGCTTCCGCAAGTTTGTTTAGGTATGTTTGAGGTACGTGTAAGGTTTCGTTGCGTTTGGTTAAGCGGTTTACCGATTAACTGCTCAAAACCTCAATACTTAAGCTTTTTCAAGCATAAGTGTCTAAAGAGGCACATTTTCGCATTTTTTTTGAACCATGAATCCGTAAAGCATTCTGTTAGTTTCCGCAAGTTTATGTAGGTATGTGTGAGGTGCGTGTAATGTTTCGTGGCGTTTGGTTAAGCGGTTTACCGATTAACTGCTCAAAACCTCAATACTTAAGCTTTTTCAAGCATAAGTGTCTAAAGAGGCACTTTTTCGCATTTTTTTTGAACCGTGAATCCGTAAAGCATTCTGTTAGTTCCCGCAAGTTTATGTAGGTATGTTTGAGGTGCGTGTAAGGTTTCGTGGCGTTTGGTTAAGCAGTTTACCGATTAACTCCTCAAATCCTCAATACTTAAGCTTTTTCAAGCATAAGTGTCTAAAGAGGCACTTTTTCGCTTTTTTTTTAAACAGTGAATCCGTAAAGCATTCCGTTAGTTTCCGCAAGTTTATGTAGGTATGTTTGAGGTGCGTGTAAGGTTTCGTTGCATTTGGTTAAGCGGTTTATCGATTAACTCCTCAAAACCTCAATACTCTAGCTTTTTCAAGCATAAGTGTCTAAAGAGGCACTTTTTCGCATTGTTTTTGAATCGTGAATCCGTAAAGCATTCCGTTAGTTCCCGCAAGTTTATGTAGGTATGTTTGAGGTACGTGTAAGGTTTCGTGGCGTTTGGTTAAGCGGTTTACCGATTAACTACTCAAAACCTCAAAACTTAAGCTTTTTCAAGCAAAAGTGTCTAAAGAGGCACTTTTTCGCATTTTTTTTGAACCGTGAATCCGTAAAGCATTCCGTTAGTTCCCTCAAGTTTATTTAGGTATGTTTGAGGTGCGTGTAAGGTTTCGTGGCGTTTGGTTAAGCGGTTTTCCGATTAACTACTCAAAACCTCAATACTTAAGCTTTTTCAAGCAAAAGTGTCTAAAGAGGCACTTTTTCCCTTTTTTTTTTAACCGTGAATCTGTAAAGCACTCTATTAGTTCCCGCAAGTTTATTTAGGTATGTTAGAGGTGTGTGTAACGTTTCGTGGCGTTTGGTTAAGCGGTTTACCGATTAACTACTCAAAACCTCAATAAATAAGCTTTTTCAAGCATAAGTGTCTAAAGAGGCACTTTTTCGCATTTTTTTTGAACCGTGAATCCGTAAAGCATTCCGTTAGTTTCCGAAAGTTTATTTAGGTATGCTTGAGCTACGTGTAAGGTTTCGTGGCGTTTGGTTATGCGGTTTACCGATTAACTGCTCAAAACCTCAATACTTAAGCTTTTTCAAGCATAAGTGTCTAAAGAGGCACTTTTTCGCTTTTTTTTTTAACCGTGAATCCGTAAAGCATTCCGTTAGTTTCCAAAAGTTTATGTAGGTATGTTTGAGGTGCATGTAAGGTTTCTTGGCGTTTGGTTAAGCGGTTTACCGATTAACTCCTCAAAACCTCAATACTTAAGCTTTTTCAAGCATAAGTGTCTAAAGAGGCACTTTTTCGCATTGTTTTTGAATCGTGAATCCGTAAAGCATTCCGTTAGTTCCCGCAAGTTTATGTAGGTATGTTTGAGGTACGTGTAAGGTTTCGTGGCGTTTGGTTAAGCGGTTTACCGATTAACTACTCAAAACCTCAAAACTTAATATTTTTCAAGCAAAAGTGTCTAAAGAGGCACTTTTTCGCATTTTTTTTGAACCGTGAATCCGTAAAGCATTCCGTTAGTTCCCTTAAGTTTATTTAGGTATGTTTGAGGTGCGTGTAAGGTTTCGTGGCGTTTGGTTAAGCGGTTTACCGATTAACTACTCAATACTTATGCTTTTTCAAGCAAAAGTGTCTAAAGAGGCACTTTTTCCCTTTTTTTTTTAACCGTGAATCTTTAAAGCATTCTGTTAGTTCCCGCAAGTTTATTTAGGTATGTTAGAGGTGTGTGTAACGTTTCGTGGCGTTTGGTAAAGCGGTTTACCGATTAACTACTCAAAACCTCAATAACTAAGCTTTTTCAAGCATAAGTGTCTAAAGAGGCACTTTTTCGCATTTTTTTTGAACCGTGAATCCGTAAAGCATTCCGTTAGTTTCCACAAGTTTATGTAGGTATGTTTGAGGTACGTGTAAGGTTTCGTGGCGTTTGGTTAAGCGGTTTACCGATTAACTCCTCAGAACCTCAATATTTAAGCTTTTTCAAGCATAAGTGTCTAAAGAGGCACTTTTTCGCATTGTTTTTGAATCGTGAATCCGTAAAGCATTCCGTTAGTTCCCGCAAGTTTATGTAGGTATGTTTGAGGTACGTGTAAGGTTTCGTGGCGTTTGGTTAAGCGGTTTACCGATTAACTCCTCAGAACCTCAATACTTAAGCTTTTTCAAGCATAAGTGTCTAAAGAGGCACTTTTTTGCATTTTTTTTGAACCGTGAATCCGTAAAGCATTCCGTTAGTTTTCGCAAGTTTATTTAGGTATGTTTGAGGTACGTGTAAGGTTTCGTGGCGTTTGGTTAAGCGGTTTACCGATTAACAGCTCAAAACCACAATACTTAAGCTTTTTCAAGCATAAGTGTCTAAAGAGGCACTTTTTCGCATTGTTTTTGAACCGTGAATCCGTAAAGCATTCCGTTTGTTCCCGAAAGTTTATGTAGGTATGTATGAGGTGCGTGTAAGGTTTCGTGGCGTTTGGTTAAGCGGTTTACCGATTCACTGCTCAAAACCTCAATACTTAAGCTTTTTCAAGCATAAGTGTCTAAAGAGGCACTTTTTCGCATTTTTTTTGAACCGTGAATCCGTAAAGTATCCTGTTAGTTCCCGCAAGTTTATGTAGGTATGTTTGAGGTGCGTGTAAGGTTTCGTGGCGTTTGGTTAAGCGGTTTACCGATTAACTCCTCAAAACCTCAATACTTAAGCTTTTTCAAGCATAAGTGTCTAAAGAGGCACTTTTTCGCATTTTTTTTCAATCGTGAATCCATAAAGCATTCCGTTAGTTTCTGCAATTTATTTAGGTATGTTTGAGGTACGTGTAAGGTTTCGTGGCGTTTGGTTAAGCGGTTTACCGATTAACTGCTCAAAACCTCAATACTTAAGCTTTTTCAAGCATAAGTGTCTAAAGAGCCACTTTTTCGCATTTTTTTTGAACCGTGAATCCGTAAAAGATTCCCCTAGTTTCCGCAAGTTTATGTAGGTATGTTTGAGGTGCGTGTAAGGTTTCGTGGCATTTGGTTAAGCGGTTTACCGATTAACTCCTCAAAACCTCAATACTTAAGCTTTTTCAAGCAAAAGTGTCTAAAGAGGCACTTTTTCGCATTGTTTTTGAACCGTGAATCCGTAAATCATTCCGTTAGTTCCCGCAAGTTTATGTAGGTATGTTTGAGGTACGTGTCAGGTTTCGTAGCGTTTGGTTAAACGGTTTACCGATTAACTACTCAAAACCTCAAAACTTAAGCTTTTTCAAACAAAGTGTCTAAAGAGGCACTTTTTCGCATTTTTTTTGAACCGTGAATCCGTAAATCATTCCGTTAGTTCCATCAAGTTTATTTTGGTATGTTTGAGGTGCGTGTAAGGTTTCGTGGCGTTTGGTTAAGCGGTTTACCGATTAGCTACTCAAAGCCTCAATACTTAAGCTTTTTCAAGCAAAAGTGTCTAAAGAGGCACTTTTTCGCATTTTTTTTGAACCGTGAATCCGTAAAGCATTCCGTTAGTTCACGCAAGTTTATTTAGGTATGTTTGAGGTGCATGTAAGGTTTTGTGGCGTTTGGTTAAGCGGTTTACCGATTAACTGATCAAAACCTCAATACTTAAGCTTTTTCAAGCATAAGTGTATGAAGAGGCACTTTTTCGCATTTTTTTTGAACCGTGAATCCGTAAAGCATTCCGTTAGTTCCCGCAAGTTTATGTAGGTATGTATGAGATGCGTGTTTGGTTTCGTGGCGTTTGGTTAAGCGGTTTACCGATTAACTGCTCAAAACCTCAAAACTTAATCTTTTTCAAGCAAAAGTGTCTAAAGAGGCACTTTTTCGCATTTTTTTTGAACCGTGAATCCGTAAAGCATTCCGTTAGTTCCCTCAAGTTTATTTAGGTATGTTTGAGGTGCGTGTAAGGTTTCGTGGCGTTTGGTTAAGCGGTTTACCGATTAACTACTCAATACTTATGCTTTTTCAAGCAAAAGTGTCTAAAGAGGCACTTTTTCCCTTTTTTTTTTAACCGTGAATCTTTAAAGCATTCTGTTAGTTCCCGCAAGTTTATTTAGGTATGTTAGAGGTGTGTGTAACGTTTCGTGGCGTTTGGTTAAGCGGTTTACCGATTAACTACTCAAAACCTCAATAACTAAGCTTTTTCAAGCATAAGTGTCTAAAGCGGCACTTTTTCGCATTTTTTTTGAACCGTGAATCCGTAAAGCATTCCGTTAGTTTCCACAAGTTTATGTAGGTATGTTTGAGGTACGTGTAAGGTTTCGTGGCGTTTGGTTAAGCGGTTTACCGATTAACTCCTCAGAACCTCAATACTTAAGCTTTTTCAAGCATAAGTGTCTAAAGAGGCACTTTTTCGCATTGTTTTTGAATCGTGAATCCTTAAAGCATTCCGTTAGTTCCCGCAAGTTTATGTAGGTATGTTTGAGGTACGTGTAAGGTTTCGTGGCGTTTGGTTAAGCGGTTTACCGATTAACTCCTCAGAACCTCAATACTTAAGCTTTTTCAAGCATAAGTGTCTAAAGAGGCACTTTTTTGCATTTTTTTTGAACCGTGAATCCGTAAAGCATTCCGTTAGTTTCCGCAAGTTTATTTAGGTATGTTTGAGGTACGAGTAAGGTTTCGTGGCGTTTGGTTAAGCGGTTTACCGATTAACAGCTCAAAACCTCAATACTTAAGCTTTTTCAAGCATAAGTGTCTAAAGAGGTACTTTTTCGCATTGTTTTTGAACCGTGAATCCGTAAAGCATTCCGTTTGTTCCCGAAAGTTTATGTAGGTATGTATGAGGTGCGTGTAAGGTTTCGTGGCGTTTGGTTAAGCGGTTTACCGATTAACTGCTCAAAACCTCAATACTTAAGCTTTTTCAAGCATAAGTGTCTAAAGAGGCACTTTTTCGCATTTTTTTTGAACCGTGAATCCGTAAAGCATTCTGTTAGTTCCCGCAAGTTTATGTAGGTATGTTTGAGGTGCGTGTAAGGTTTCGTGGCGTTTGGTTAAGCGGTTTACCGATTAACTCCTCAAATCCTCAATACTTAAGCTTTTTCAAGCATAAGTGTCTAAAGAGGCACTTTTTCGCTTTTTTTTTAAACAGTGAATCCGTAAAGCATTCCGTTAGTTTCCGCAAGTTTATGTAGGTATGTTTGAGGTGCGTGTAAGGTTTCGTGGCATTTGGTTAAGCGGTTTACCGATTAACTGCTCAAAACCTCAATACTTAAGCTTTTTCAAGCATAAGTGTCTAAAGAGGCACTTTTTCGCATTGTTTTTGAATCGTGAATCCGTAAAGCATTCCGTTAGTTCCCGCAAGTTTATGTAGGTATGTTTGAGGTACGTGTAAGGTTTCGTGGCGTTTGGTTAAGCGGTTTACCGATTAACTACTCAAAACCTCAATAACTAAGCTTTTTCAAGCATAAGTGTCTAAAGAGGCACTTTTTCGCATTTTTTTTGAACCGTGAATCCGTAAAGCATTCCGTTAGTTTCCACAAGTTTTATTTAGGTATGTTTGAGGTGCGTGTAAGGTTTCGTGGCAATTGGTTAAGCGGTTTACCGATTAACTACTCAAAACCTCAATACTTAAGCTTTTTCAAGCAAAAGTGTCTAAATAGGCACTTTTTCGCATTTTTTTTAACCGTGAATCTGTAAAGCATTCCGTTAGTTCCCGCAAGTTTATTTAGGTATGTTGGAGGTGCGTGTAAGGTTTCGTGGCGTTTGGTTAAGCCGTTTACCGATTAACTCCTCAAAACCTCAATACTTAATTTTTTTCAAGCATAAGTGTCTAAAGAGGCACTTTTTCGCATTTTTTTTTGAACCGTGAATCCATAAAGCATTCCGTTAGTTTCCGCAAATTTATTTAGGTATGTTTGATGTGCGTCTAAGGTTTCGTGGCGTTTGGTTAAGCGGTTTACCGATTAACTGCTCAAATCCTCAATACTTAAGCTTTTTCAAGCATAAGTGTCTAAAGAGGCACTTTTTCGCATTTTTTTGAACCGTGAATCCGTAAAGCATTCCGTTAGTTCCAGCAAGTTTATGTAGGTATGTATGAGGTACGTGTATGGTTTCGTGGCATTTGGTTAAGCGATTTACCGATTAACTGCTCAAAACCTCAATACTTAAGTTTTTTCAAGCATTAGTGTCTAAAGAGGCACTTTTTCGCATTTTTTTTGAACCGTGAATCCGTAAAGCATTCCGTTAGTTTCCGCAAGTTTATTTAGGTATGTTTGAGGTGCGTCTAAGGTTTCGTGGCGTTTGGTTAAGCGGTTTACCGATTAACTCCTCAAAACCTCAATACTTAAGCTTTTTCAAGCATAAGTGTATAAAGAGGAACTTTTTCGCATTTTTTTTTGAAACGTGAATCCGTAAAGCATTCCGTTAGTTTCCGCATGTTTATTTAGGTATGTTTGAGGTGCGTGTAATGTTTCGTGGTGTTTGGTTAAGCGGTTTACCGATTAACTGCTCAAAACCTCAATACTTAAGCTTTTTCAAGCATAAGTGTCTAAAGAGCCACTTTTTCGCATTTTTTTTGAACCGTGAATCCGTAAAAGATTCCGTTAGTTTCCGCAAGTTTATGTAGGTATGTTTGAGGTGCGTGTAAGGTTTCGTGGCATTTGGTTAAGCGGTTTACCGATTAACTCCTCAAAACCTCAATACTTAAGCTTTTTCAAGCATAAGTGTCTAAAGAGGCACTTTTTCGCATTGTTTTTGAACCGTGAATCCGTAAATCATTCCGTTAGTTCCCGCAAGTTTATGTAGGTATGTTTGAGGTACGTGTCAGGTTTCGTGGCGTTTGGTTAAGCGGTTTACCGATTAACTACTCAAAACCTCAAAACTTAAGCTTTTTCAAGCAAAAGTGTCTAAAGAGGCACTTTTTCGCATTTTTTTTGAACCGTGAATCCGTAAATCATTCCGTTAGTTCCATCAAGTTTATTTTGGTATGTTTGAGGTGCGTGTAAGGTTTCGTGGCATTTGGTTAAGCGGTTTACCGGTTAACTACTCAAAGCCTCAATACTTAAGCTTTTTCAAGCAAAAGTGTCTAAAGAGGCACTTTTTCGCATTTTTTTTGAACCGTGAATCCGTAAAGCATTCCGTTAGTTCACGCAAGTTTATTTAGGTATGTTTGAGGTGCATGTAAGGTTTTGTGGCGTTTGGTTAAGCGGTTTACCGATTAACTGATCAAAACCTCAATACTTAAGCTTTTTGAAGCATAAGTGTATGAAGAGGCACTTTTTCGCATTTTTTTTGAACCGTGAATCCGTAAAGCATTCCGTTAGTTCCCGCAAGTTTATGTAGGTATGTATGAGATGCGTGTTAGGTTTCGTGGCGTTTGGTTAAGCGGTTTACCGATTAACTGCTCAAAACCTCAATACTTAAGCTTTTTCAAGCATAAGTGTCTAAAGAGACACTTTTTCGCATTTTTTTTGAACCGTGAATCCGTAAAGCATTCTGTTAGTTCCCGCAAGTTTATGTAGGTATGTTTGAGGTGCGTTTAAGGTTTCGTGGCGTTTGGTTATGCGGTTTACCGATTAACTCCTCAAAACCTCAATACTTAAGCTTTTTCAAGCATAAGTGTCTAAAGAGGCACTTTTTCGCATTTTTTTTGAACCGTGAATCCGTAAAGCGTTCCGTTAGTTTCCGCAAGTTTGTTTAGGTATGTTTGAGGTACGTGTAAGGTTTCGTTGCGTTTGGTTAAGCGGTTTACCGATTAACTGCTCAAAATCTCAATACTTAAGCTTTTTCAAGCATAAGTGTCTAAAGAGGCACATTTTCGCATTTTTTTTGAACCATGAATCCGTAAAGCATTCTGTTAGTTTCCGCAAGTTTATGTAGGTATGTGTGAGGTGCGTGTAATGTTTCGTGGCGTTTGGTTAAGCGGTTTACCGATTAACTGCTCAAAACCTCAATACTTAAGCTTTTTCAAGCATAAGTGTCTAAAGAGGCACTTTTTCGCATTTTTTTTGAACCGTGAATCCGTAAAGCATTCTGTTAGTTCCCGCAAGTTTATGTAGGTATGTTTGAGGTGCGTGTAAGGTTTCGTGGCGTTTGGTTGAGCGGTTTACCGATTAACTCCTCAAATCCTCAATACTTAAGCTTTTTCAAGCATAAGTGTCTAAAGAGGCACTTTTTCGCTTTTTTTTTAAACAGTGAATCCGTAAAGCATTCCGTTAGTTTCCGCAAGTTTATGTAGGTATGTTTGAGGTGCGTGTAAGGTTTCGTGGCATTTGGTTAAGCGGTTTACCGATTAACTCCTCAAAACCTCAATACTTAAGCTTTTTCAAGCATAAGTGTCTAAAGAGGCACTTTTTCGCATTGTTTTTGAATCGTGAATCCGTAAAGCATTCCGTTAGTTCCCGCAAGTTTATGTAGGTATGTTTGAGGTACGTGTAAGGTTTCGTGGCGTTTGGTTAAGCGGTTTACCGATTAACTACTCAAAACCTCAAAACTTAAGCTTTTTCAAGCAAAAGTGTCTAAAGAGGCACTTTTTCGCATTTTTTTTGAACCGTGAATCCGTAAAGCATTCCGTTAGTTCCCTCAAGTTTATTTAGGTATGTTTGAGGTGCGTGTAAGGTTTCGTGGCGTTTGGTTAAGCGGTTTACCGATTAACTACTCAAAACCTCAATACTTAAGCTTTTTCAAGCAAAAGTGTCTAAAGAGGCACTTTTTCCCTTTTTTTTTTAACCGTGAATCTGTAAAGCATTCTATTAGTTCCCGCAAGTTTATTTAGGTATGTTAGAGATGTGTGTAACGTTTCGTGGCGTTTGGTTAAGCGGTTTACCGATTAACTACTCAAAACCTCAATAAATAAGCTTTTTCAAGCATAAGTGTCTAAAGAGGCACTTTTTCGCATTTTTTTTGAACCGTGAATCCGTAAAGCATTCCGTTAGTTTCCGAAAGTTTATTTAAGTATGCTTGAGCTACGTGTAAGGTTTCCTGGCGTTTGGTTAAGCGGTTTACCGATTAACTGCTCAAAACCTCAATACTTAAGCTTTTTCAAGCATAAGTGTCTAAAGAGGCACTTTTTCGCTTTTTTTTTTAACCGTGAATCCGTAAAGCATTCCGTTAGTTTCCGAAATTTTATGTAGGTATGTTTGAGGTGCATGTACGGTTTCGTGGCGTTTGGTTAAGCGGTTTACCGATTAACTCCTCAAAACCTCAATACTTAAGCTTTTTCAAGCATAAGTGTCTAAAGAGGCACTTTTTCGCATTGTTTTTGAATCGTGAATCCGTAAAGCATTCCGTTAGTTCCCGCAAGTTTATGTAGGTATGTTTGAGGTACGTGTAAGGTTTCGTGGCGTTTGGTTAAGCGGTTTACCGATTAACTACTCAAAACCTCAAAACTTAATCTTTTTCAAGCAAAAGTGTCTAAAGAGGCACTTTTTCGCATTTTTTTTGAACCGTGAATCCGTAAAGCATTCCGTTAGTTCCCACAAGTTTATTTAGGTATGTTTGAGGTGCGTGTAAGGTTTCGTGGCGTTTGGTTAAGCGGTTTACCGATTAACTACTCTATACTTAAGCTTTTTCAAGCAAAAGTGTCTAAAGAGGCACTTTTTCCCTTTTTTTTTTAACCGTGAATCTTTAAAGCATTCTGTTAGTTCCCGCAAGTTTATTTAGGTATGTTAGAGGTGCGTGTAACGTTTCGTGGCGTTTGGTTAAGCGGTTTACCGATTAACTACTCAAAATCTCAATAACTAAGCTTTTTCAAGCATAAGTGTCTAAAGAGGCACTTTTTCGCATTTTTTTTGAACCGTGAATCCGTAAAGCATTCCGTTAGTTTCCACAAGTTTTATTTAGGTATGTTTGAGGTGCGTGTAAGGTTTCGTGGCAATTGGTTAAGCGGTTTACCGATTAACTACTCAAAACCTCAATACTTAAGCTTTTTCAAGCAAAAGTGTCTAAATAGGCACTTTTTCGCATTTTTTTTAACCGTGAATCTGTAAAGCATTCTGTTAGTTCCCGCAAGTTTATTTAGGTATGTTGGAGGTGCGTGTAAGGTTTCGTGGCGTTTGGTTGAGCGGTTTACCGATTAACTCCTCAAAACCTCAATACTTAATTTTTTTCAAGCATAAGTGTCTAAAGAGGCACTTTTTCGCATTTTTTTTTGAACCGTGAATCCATAAAGCATTCCGTTAGTTTCCGCAAATTTATTTAGGTATGTTTGATGTGCGTCTAAGGTTTCGTGGCGTTTGGTTAAGCGGTTTACCGATTAACTCCTCAAATCCTCAATACTTAAGCTTTTTCAAGCATAAGTGTCTAAAGAGGCACTTTTTCGCATTTTTTTTTAACCGTGAATCCGTAAAGCATTCCGTTAGTTCCAGCAAGTTTATGTAGGTATGTATGAGGTACGTGTAAGGTTTCGTGGCATTTGGTTAAGCGGTTTACCGATTAACTGCTCAAAACCTCAATACTTAAGTTTTTTCAAGCATAAGTGTCTAAAGAGGCACTTTTTCGCATTTTTTTTGAACCGTGAATCCGTAAAGCATTCCGTTAGTTTCCGCAAGTTTATTTAGGTATGTTTGAGGTGCGTCTAAGGTTTCGTGGCGTTTGGTTAAGCGGTTTACCGATTAACTCCTCAAAACCTCAATACTTAAGCTTTTTCAAGCATAAGTGTATAAAGAGGCACTTTTTCGCATTTTTTTTGAAACGTGAATCCGTAAAGCATTCCGTTAGTTTCCGCATGTTTATTTAGGTATGTTTGAGGTGCGTGTAATGTTTCGTGGTGTTTGGTTAAGCGGTTTACCGATTAACTGCTCAAAACCTCAATACTTAAGCTTTTTCAAGCAAAAGTGTCTAAAGAGGCACTTTTTCGCATTTTTTTTGAACCGTGAATCCGTAAAGCATTCCGTTAGTTCACGCAAGTTTATTTAGGTGTGCTTGAGGTGCATGTACGGTTTTGTGGCGTTTGTTTAAGCGGTTTACCGATTCACTAGTGTGCATATAAATTTCTCAACCAGTGACACTCAATAAATTAAAACAGCCCATTGCAAATAGAAGAGGAGGTTATTGATGGTTGCTCATACCTTAAAAGCAGCAGCATAAGCCACTTGCAAATTAGACATTCCTTCAAATGGCAAGCAATTGGTTATTAATTTCCATAGGACAATGCCAAAGCTATAAACATCAACCTTCTTGTTGTAATGTTTCTTCTCACCCTGGTGCAATGTCACGGTGTTGTACAACTGCAAAATTATGTTCAAATTAACGGGGAAAAGGGTGACAATTAAGGGCAGTGGAAAAGTTGTTAGCATGCACGACCATACACGCATCCAAGAATGAGCATATCATCATCATCAACAACAATCTCCAGAGAAGTAACAAAAGAGAAATTTGATTAAGAAAGGGAAGAGAATGAACACAGACCTGTCATTGTGTTTCTAGAATTAGTGACTAGAGCTGCAACTTTGCAAAATGCAGATGAATGTAACTGTTGATGGCAAAGTGTGGAGCAAAAAATTGAGTTGTATTTATAAATCCACAATAGCAATTTTGACAAGTTAAACCACCAAAACTTAGTATAACAGTCAGCTAAATCCCAAAAGAAAACAAAGAAGTATTTCTGCAAGCTAATACTAACAGGGTACACACAAAACCGATGTTCGAACATTTAATTACTCTAATGCTTTGCTTGGTTTGCAGATTCATTGAAGGTAAAGGGGAAGGAACGCGGAGGAAAACTAGTTCCTTTAAACTTGTTTTAAAAAAAGCTGCAATAACCTTGCTAGTCGCAGCGGATGTTCACCTAGTAGAAAGTGCATCACTAATCTCCTCTTGTCCAAATGGTTTATAAATCATTCCACATGCACTTGTTGAGGCTATTGGGGCTATTTTCAACTCTATTTAGGGGTTAAAATTTTAGCAAACATTAAATTGAATTTCAGCAAAACATTACCAGCAAAGAAGGGATTGTTTGTGGCTGAAAATTTAGCAAAACAGGGGCTGTTTAAACTATAACTTAGGGACTGAAAATTCCTACAAAACAGGGGGTTTTGGGGGCTGTTTTCAGCTCTAATTAGGGGCTGACAAATTGAGAAGCCTGGGGCTATGTAAACATGATTATAGGCCCAGTCTTACCCATTCATAACGTCCCAGGAGGGGCAAATCGTTCACGATGTCAAAGTTGTTCCTGAAAAAATACTTACAAAATAAGAGCACAGACAAAAGAAATATATATTCATTAACACAAAGATATAAATAAACTACAAACTTACAAATATATCTTCTTTGTATACTGGTAGCTTACATTGTCCAATAGTATCTGCTACTTTGCTTTTAACAGAATACCCAAGTGACATGCAGTGTCACATCTTATTCGGATCCATCCCACCACCATTATCTTTTTGGAAAGAAAAAAAAAAACAAAACAAAAACACAATGAGAAAATGTGACCGAGAACTGATGCAAGTTTAAAGAAAATCCCAAACACAAATTTGCTTCCATGTACATTGTACACGTCCACCATGTGTCACATTAACCAATTAGACTAAAGTGTTCACTGAAAAGTAGACAAAATGATTATGAGCATCAATAGAAACCCTGACTTCAACTACAAATAGAATCACAAAAAACGAAGATGAATACAGTACCAAATGATAAAATCCCGACTTGAATACAGTACCAAATGATAAAATCCCGACTTCATTTTTAGCTTTAGAAATTGTTTCATTAATTTTTTCCATAGTCGATGTATCTGCAATAGTGTCTCCAATACCAATGCTAAAACCATTCTGCAAAAGCCAATGGTTTACAAGCCATTGGGTATGTATGTATAAACGATGGTAATACATACTCTATAATGTACAGAAACGAGTAAACAACATCTAAATGAATCATTCTGTATTTTTCTATTGTTGAAAAACATACCAAATGACATGAATAAGACTTCCCGTGGATGTGCCAAGAGTTTTCTTGCAAAGAGTACCAGAGATAACTTCCCCTTTTTCAATCTGAACTTGAGTATCTCTAGGAGTTATATGTCCAATTTCAGTTTCCATGTGCCAGGCTGATGTCCCCAGGGACCCAGACAATGTTAAATTGACTCGATTACGCATGTCAGGTATGGGATGTGCGTCTAGGTGTCTGATATCTCTAACTCCATATCTTACCATACATGGACCCGGCTTGAAATGCGTCTAAAAATTGGAACGAGTATGTAACATGCCCTAGACATAAATTTTTTTATATCTTATACATATTGGATTGCATGATGTTATCTTATTCAATAATATTCTTGTTCGAATATAGTTCAAGGGTTTTTATACCCTTCATAGGAAAAGCTGAAAATTTTACGTTGTAATCAATTATGAGCTTCTTCTTCCTTTTTCCAACATCATTACATGTGGAGGATCCATGTCCCATTTGAGTACAACATTGGATTCATCTTGTACCATACGGGTCTTACCCAATGTCATAACTTGGGACACTGGTAATTTGGACGCAATAGAATAGTCCATACAACATAAGGTCCCAACTCCCAAGGCCAAAAAAAGAAAAAAAACAAACAGCATGGAAGGGAAAAGGGAAGAAGGATGGGCAATACCTGATGGGTTTTACCAGTCAAAAGGTTGATTTTACACTCATATGCAAAATCTTTTGAAGGCCATCCACAATCCTCCATTCTATACATCTCTTCAGTTACAGAACCTGACCAGAGGACCTTCTTGCATTTCAAGACCTCCAGTTGGCACAAGTGCCACCCTTTGATGAAATCTGTGTTTCATAACAATTTTTCGGTTTAGCCAACCATTACAAAATAAACATTTTTTTTTCTCCCTCTGCATTGGGAAACAGGTTGGAGAATCAGTAAACACTACCATTATACCATATATCAGGTATCTGTTTACCTCAAAGCATGAACTCTCAAAAGGTTAAATCTAATGCATAGGATAACCACTGCTACCTTTAGAAACAAGCCTTGGAACAATATTAATTGGCCGCATGTAGTGGGTAATTACTCCAACTCGAATAGGAGCAGCAACAAGAGAAAGATAAAGCTTCTTCACCTTTTTCTCCTGATGACAAATACACACCTAGATTAATATTGAAAAGCTGAGACAAGCACTAATTAAGAAAATAGATCTCAATTCAGAATAAGCCAAAACCAAATAATCAAAATTCGATTTCATAATTAAAGTTTACACACGCATGGCGGTAGGAAAAACAACTATTTGACGAACAAATCATGAAGAATTTAACTGTACATTAGTCTAGACAAGAAACTAGAAAGGGAATTATGAACTTACCCTGATTTTTCCATGAAAATCTGAACAGTGCTCCTTTGTTCTAGCTAACACAACACTGCATGTAAATTTGAAGAAATCACTTACTTTCTAAACCAATCGCGAAAAACATACCTCCAAATATTAAAATAAAAATAAAAAATCAACTTCAATTACAATACCAGCCTTCAGTGCAATTATCAATCTGATGGGTAGTCTTTAATGGGGTTGTTAATCCCAAGGCACGAGTGGCAAAATGTAGCACAGCTTTCTTCTATGTTGTCCGTAGTTCCACCTACCTAACAGAGGTTGACACAGATGCAGTGACCAATCAATTGGCTTATATATTATGAACACATGTTAAAGCGCCAAAGTATGTTTTTTAGTGGAGAATATTTTCATGATTTGATTCTAGTCCATCAATGTATACACACGTGCGCACATAAACACGCAAAGAGTACTTGTAAGATAAAGGTAATATAGGATAAACATATTTCTTTTCTGAGTTTCTGACAAAACTTTACGACGCACATACAAGAATGGTAAGCATATTTTATTGTTCTAATTTGTTACTTGATGACCGTAAACACATTTTAAAGTTCTTCTAAGTATCATAGTAGCCAGAAACAACCATGAGTAGCCGAAGTTTCTCAAGCTCTGGAATTTCAAAAGTGGAATAATCAAGGGTAGTGCCTTCTCTAAAATCAAATTCTCATATATTCATTCAAGAGAAAAATGAAGAGATGTAAACATATCTGAATGTTATTCTGATAAAAAGAGGGGAAAAAGACCATCACAACAATTAGAAAATATACTATTTTTCTAAAGCAATGCATTACATTCAAATTATGCTCAAATATGTAGAAAGCCTAAATTCTGCCATAGATAAGGGAAATAGAAAAGGAACCACTGTTGAACATCGAAACAGAGAAGAGCCCACATTAAAGAATTCAAGTTCTCTATACATAACACACCATGTCACTAACAATTGATCATAACTATAATGTTGAAGTCTATGTTCTGCCTGTTTCATCATGTTCATTTTTTTAGAGAAGAGAATATATATATATGTGTGTGTAGACACCCAATTTTGACCACACTGATAGGATTTAGGGTGGACAACGTCTTGGAGGATTCGATGATGAAAAGTACCCCGTGGAAGGTACTGGATTCCACACAATCAGAAGATCGGACTTCGGAAAGTGACTTCAAGCTCAGAAAAGCCCTTTTCCATGGATAAATCCCGGTTTTGTCAAAATCATCTCTCAGAATTCATATTCTCTCAGGGTTATATGAACATTAAGTGTTCTAAACGCAGTATTCTAGGTATCCAGAGATTCAATTTTAAAGAAAAGTTCGAAATCGACGCACATTTGAAAGCAATTTTGGAAAAAACGTCATTTGATTTCAAAAAGACAACGAAAGTTCCGGAGGACTTCCGGACTTCAATTGGACTTCAATTCTCATTATAAAACCTCTGGAAATATTTTTATATTGAAATTCAACCTGACAGCTTTCCAACGGTACGTAAACGGACGATTTCGGACACCAAAAAGCATTTTTACAAAAATCTGGAAAAGCAGTGCACGTGATTTTTGAAACAGGGTTTGTGGGTGACCAGAGGAGCAAGAATAGTAAGTGGCGGTTTTGGGTATGGGGGTGGCGGGTCCCACCATAACCGCCACTTCCATTTGTGTCCTCCACGGAGCTTTTTGAGTTCCAGACCCTTCTAGAAGCTTCCCACTGCGAGGAAATTGCCTGGAAATTGCGTTTAAGCTCCGAAATGGCCATTTTAACCCTCTTTTAAGCTCTAAAAATCCTGTTTTAACCCTGAAACTTAAGAGCTAAGTCTTCAAAACTCTATATAAGATCTCATACATCTCATATGAGATCACATCTTAACACACTAGACACTTGGAAGAGATACACTTGAATATACTTGGAGATACAAACACACGTAGAAGCACATACAAGAGAGATAAGTATACTTTGAATATACTTTCAATTTAGGGGAATTCTAGAGAGAGAAAATTATGAATTGAATTTAGATTAACTTAGGCTAATTAGACCACAATTTGAACATCAATTGCCTCCCTCAACTTCCATGGATGAGTGCTTGAAGAACACTTGAATAACACTTGAAGAAGAAGATCTTCAAATCAATTTTGGTCTTGTAATTGAGAATCCTCCAAGAGGTAAACACTATAGTTCATCTCTAATTCCTACTTTGTATATATAGATCTATAAGATTTGGATCTAACTTAGTTCTATTTCTACTTATTAGAACACTCATCTTCTTCCTCTCATGTTCTTCACACACTCACATAGTTAGATCCAAATCTCTTTGATTTTTATTGATAATTTACAATTAGAGATTGTTTTTCACTTTGATTTTCAATTTTGGTTTCATTCTTCAATTTTAGTTTAGATTCATGCATACATGATTATATATATATACATATATCTATTTTGAATTCCATGATGGTTTGGAAATATGATCTATGAGAAGGATGATTTCTATGTTCATACCTATCTCTTGATTATTCCTATTACCTAGAATTCCTATTGAATTTCATCTCCAACATGATATTTATAAGTCCCTTTGATCCTTGATCTAAAAGTTCTTCATAGAACTTGAGGGCTAAATTGATTGGGAATCATGATAATTAAGTTGATCTATGAGTTTGATCTCTCTAATAAGCTTCAACTATCACTAAAATGTTTTCCTCACACTTTAAAATGAACTAGATAAAAATTCAGCAAAGCAGATTGGTTTTGTCCATTAGATTTGGTCCATCAAAACCCATAGTTTGATGGATTTCAAATTTTCTGGGTAAACTTTGATGAATTAGCTTTCATCCGGTCCGTTTTGAGAGCTTTTAGGATTCATATACTATTTTTAGAAATTGTTGAGAAATCGGTTGACAGATTTGAACATCGTCTCTTTGTGCTTGAATTTCAGAAAATCTATAATAGTTATCGACGTTCCGCTTTTTGGGGATGATTCCTAACTCATATATCTATATGCCGATGTAAAATCGTGAGCATACGATCGAGTTAGGATCGTTTTCTAAGCGTTTAAAGTTGATACAACTATTCTGGAATTTTCTAAGTTTAATTACAAATATGATTATGTATACAAAATGGTCATACCTTGATCACTCAACAACAATTGATGAATAAAACTTGGTTTAGAAATCACCTAGGATAAATGAATGAGAGATCAAAAGCTTAAATCAACTTGGTTAACATGATTCATGAACTTCTATTATACTTCTATTATGTTTTGCATTCATTTGTCAAATGATACCAAATTTCCAGAATAACAGAGTCTGTTTAAAACCCTTTTTCAGAAACCTTGTGATTACAGAATGTCCATGGGTTTATTTTTATCATATACTACAATGAAATAGCTTTCTTTTGACACCAAATAGAGCTTCATATGATTTTTGTAGATTTAATTATGATTTTTACAAGAACAGTGGACAGTCCTGATCCACTGTTCCCAAAACATTTATTTCTCAAACAATAAAATTGATATTGAGGTCCCACTTTTTGGAGAAGTTCCCTAAGACATGTATCTAACTTTCTGTAAAAGGGTTTTTATCCAGCTCATGTTTACGACCACTTTTGATAGGATTCATTAGAGGTTGCTGAATCTGGAAATTTGATTGATGACATGTTTCCTTTGTTTATCATGCATATCATTTGTTTGCTTGTATTTTTGCAATGCTTGGGTATTCTTTGGTGTATTAGTGCAGAGAATTAAGTGCCTCGGACCCGGACTTCGATTTGTGGTTTGCCTCGTCTACATGTGGCTTAGTGCCCATGTATCATGTACTATCTCTATCCTTTCTTTTAGAATTTTTCTAGGTTTACAACTTTGATTTCAACGACACATTTCCTTTAGGGTAGTCTCCGTTTATATGATTATTTGTTAGAGACATCTTATCTAGGATTGTTGCATGATTGCATTGCACGTTTCCATTCTTTTTGCTTTCGCGACTCCGCTTGAGTCAACCAATGTAAGTCTTCTCGTTCCCTTTGCATATCATGACATGTTTACTTTATTTGCATCGGTCCCGGGCGGGACTAGCCACTGTGAGTATACTTCTCCCTTGTGTTGCATGAGCATCCGCTTTCTACTTGATTTAGTCTCTTGAAATGATTTTCATTAGATGTTTCTTTTTGCCATGTATATACCTATCTAGTATGTTTGAGGAAACAACATCTATTATGAATTAATAACAAGGATATTTGAATCAAGGCCTACCATTCGGTAGGGCGAGGAGGGGGTGCTTTAGTCCTGCTTGGGCTCCTTCCCCTCTCGTACCAAGACCCCCGAACCTTGTTTCTGGTAATGAAGGGCGAGTAACCTTATTCAATTTTGGGCGAGTCAAACTTGGGTTTCCTAATTCCCGATAAAAATTAGGTGGCGACTCTTTGTCTCTAGGATCGCGTGAGGAAGTCCTAGTTTTCCCTGAAGTGTGCCCCTTGGGATCCGTCCCGGGACACTATCGAGGAAGAGCGTCAGGACCCGCTCCTCATTCGCAGTGGTCCACAATCTGGCGACTCCACTGGGGATTTGAACATGAAACCGATGGTTTCTTGTTCTTCGAGGGTTTGACTTGAACCAATGAATATCCTTGTTATTAATTCAATAATCATGTTGTTTCTGCCTGCATTTGCACTTGCATTGTTCTTTCACCGCGACTGCTTGAGATCATTGCCTTGAAGATAGAGGGTCCTCTTTCCTCTATTTGTCAAGAGTTTTGGTAGCATGTAGTCACCGTTAGCCTTGTACCGCGTGCGGTATATAGAGCCTATGTGTGAACGGCACGCCCTCGGGGAGGCGGTCAACCACACCGCTGAGCTTGCTAATGGACCCTTTATGAGACTAAAACCCGGCCTTTGCATATAGTTTCTATAGAACCCTTCAATTAGGATCTTGATTATCATCTTTGATTAGGACAATGTGATGAATTACTTGCGCTTGCCCGTAAGGGATTATGTGGATGATGAGGACGTGTATGCGAAGGCATCATCAAACCTTGTATGGTGGATTCCTCTAGGATAGTATGGTCTTTATCCGAACATCCAATCATTATTTGAGGACAATTTTGAAAATTTTTGAAACTATAAGCACTTCTTTGAAAAACCCCAAGTCTTTTGAAAATTCCAAGAATATCCCTTTTGAAAATTTGCTTTGAGATTCACTTTCACAAAATCTTTCCAAAATTCTCCTTAGATTTTAGAGAATTTCAAAATTCCTATTTCCAGAAATCATGATCACACTTTGATGATTCAATTTCAAATTCTCCTAGATTTTAGAGAATTTCAAAAAAAAAAATTTTACTTTGGTCTTCAAGAAATCATGATGATTCAATTTCAAAATCTTCCTCTCAGATCTTAGAATTTCAAAATTCCCACCTCAATTTTTAAGAATCATGATTTCTCACCACAAGCATTGATGGTTCAAAAATTCTTTTGAAAATTACAAATCTCCCCATCTCTTTCAAAGATTTTCATGAAAAATTTCAATTTTGAAAACATGAACCATCAAGAATTTCAAAACTCAAAATCCTTGGATAATGATTGGATTAGTAGGGTGATTAGCATACTCAAGGAATCTTATGTGCTTATATGCTGATGTGCTAGGTCTAAGCTAGATTAAGGTGCATTGCATTTAGATTAGATTGCATTTCATCTGCATTGCATGCACTACACGAGCATTGCATATACGACTCACGAGTGCGACGCCCCTAATATACTTTCAAAAAGAAAAGATTTGTTTTCCTCAGAATTTTGAAACTTGAAAAGGTTTCTTCAAGAAAAATGTTTTTGAAAAATGAAAAAGATTTTCCATCTTTGATTTTCTATTTTTGATTTTCATCCACTTTTTTATAAGATACCTGATTATTTGAAAAGCCTTAATAAATCAGAGTAGAAGGATTGAACTCCCTGAATTTGAGCAGAAAGAAGTAACATTGCGAACAAGATGGCTCCTCTTGATCCTCAGGCTTTGTTTTCATGGATGGATGAGGTCACCGGTATTGATCATCTACATTTCAGATATTTTGGCCTTAGTACTCTCTTTCAGCTGAGGAATGTGAAATTTGAAGAAGATATTATGCGTGCCGCCATTCGATGTTGGGATCCAGAATTCCATGTATTTCGATTTGGACATCAAGAGATCTCACCACTATTTGAAGAATTCAGTGCCATTCTCGATTTCAGCCCTTACTCCGATCTGATCCTTCCCACTATTCAGGCTGGATATGTAAAGAACCTATCATCACTTCTTGGTTGTTCTCCTTCTGTTGCTCGGTCCATGATTTCTGATCAGGAGGTTGATTTTCCCCGATTATTTGCTCGCTATTGTACTACCATGGGAGGACATTTTGATCATTCTGTATCTGGATGGGGTGCCTTGACATTGGCTATGATTTCGTACTTCCTGTTTTCTTCCTCATCTCATGCCCTCATACCAGTTGCTTGTGGACTCCGTTCCCGACAAAACCCTATGATTTTGGTCTTAGCAGAAACTCTAATGGGTTTAGATCAGGCACATACTGATGGGACAGTACTGCTTTCTGGTGCCCCTTTAGTGCTACAAACTTGGCTTCTTGAGCGACTCAGTTTATTAGTGTATCCTCGCGGTCTTTGCAGGATCCCTTCTTTAGATCAGAGGAAGGTACGAAGATTTTTCAGCAACTCTGAGGTTTGGTTTGTTTGGCTAAGCGGTCTCACCACTGAGGACATCCGTTGGGTCTGCGCCCGTTGGGATTATTGTTCAGTTACTGTTAGATTTCCAGGAAGGAGCGGGATATGGCTTCTTGGTTTACATGCTACCACTTTTTCCATCCCATACAGAGTAGCCAGGCAGTATGGCTATAGACAGGACACTTCTGAGGATGCCATCGGGGTTATAAGAGATTCAATTCTGCGGTCTTCATTGATTACTGCTTTCACTACTGCATGGCATGAGCGGATTGCGGCACCTTTTCCACGAATTCCCGCCTCCATCCAATTATCAATTGAGTATTTCCTAGAGATCCAGAGGGTGATTGAAAGGCAGAGCCAGATTCAGCAAAGACATTAGAAAAGGCACTTTAGAAGGTTTGAGGATTGGGTGATGATGTTTGGAATAGCTGTTTGTTGAAACCAAATGGATGTTTAAAAAAGGAAAAAGCAAGTCACTGTGACGCTCCACTTGAGATCGAGTTGAGTTCAGTCGAGTCTATTGTTTTTGTTGTCGAGTCTGTCCATCGTCAAGTTGTGTTTGAGTTTATGTCGAGTACTGTAATCCTTCTATTTCTAGTAATGAAATGAAAACTTGATTTGCTTGATTTAATGCGCCTAGTCATGAATGAATGAATCACTAAGCTGAAAGTGTAATTTCTCTGACTATTGTGGAAAAATACTCTGTTGATCAATTTTTGCATTGAAAAGAATCCTGAAAGGATCAAAGTTGATTTTGCGCTAATGCCAAAGAAAGCTAAGAATTGATTAGTTTTACTTTAAGAATCTTGAGATGCTTTTGCTCAAATCTTGAAAAAATATGCTTGATAGTAACTCGGGACTAGCTTAACTCCCTTTTCTCCCCACTTCAAAAATCTTGAGCCCAGAAAAATGGGTCATTCAAACCTGTCTAAACTGCAAGCCATGTACTCTTTGTCCTTGATGGTAGCCAAACATTTCAAATAAACTACTTCTCTCAAAAAGAAAAAATAAGCTCGCTGGGATGAAAACCCGAAAGGGCACCTAGACAAAAGTTAGAGCACAAAAAAAAAAAAAAAAAAAAAAAAAAAAAAAAAAAGAAGAAGCTCGCTAGGATGAAAACCCGAAAGGGCGCCTAGGCAAAAGTTAGAGCATAGAAGAAAAGAAAATTTTGCGCGTTGTTTTCAAGAACTTGATCCTAGCCAATCAAGACTTTAGAGAGAAAAGAAAAGAAAGAAGAGAAGAAAAAAAAAAAAAAAAAAAAAAAAAAAAAAAAAAAAAAGAAGAATGAAGAAGATTAAGAAATCGGGAACATAAATTGTCCCAAAACTTTGATTTGTAAATTCTTTGAGTAAGCCTAAAAGATTTGAAGGGCTAATCCTGCTGTATGATGAGTGATGTAAAATTGACTGGCTAGTGAAAAGGTGAAAAGAATCAACCGTCAAAGAAAAAAAAAAAAAAAAAAAAAAAAAAAAAAAAGGGGAGAGGTAGTTTAGTTTCTTTCAACGCTACCAAAAGTGACCTACTTCAAAAAAATCTGTCTGATGACATGGCTTGAAAAGCCCCCAATTCTTGAAATCCTTGCTCTTTTAAAACCTCCAGCCTTCGAGGAACTACGCTTGACCTGATTCCCACTTGGGGATACGTAGGCAACCTACTCGGTTCGGTCACTGCTCCTGAAACACTCAGCCACATCTCAAATACCTTCTTTCAAGACTTAGCCGAACTACTTTGGACCTGATTCCCACTTGGGGATAAGTAGGCGAGCTTCCCTGGTTCTCGGTCCCTGAACCTTGCAAACTAGGGGCAAACTTTCAAAGTTTGCCCAGAACCTCAAGATATCACTACCACACTAGGGGCAAACTGCGTTTGCCCAAGCTTTCATTTATCCCTGTCAACTAGGGGCAAACATCGTTTGCCAATACCCTTTCTACATTATAAGCGAATCCCAAGCCGTCAAGTATATCTTTGAAAACATTTGAAATGAATTGTCTCTTATTCTATAAGCTAAAGGCACTAATTCGAAGCACCTTTTTGGTAAAAGCAAAGGATTGATTGAGATCCATATGGAATATTTTCAAAGCATTATTTTATCAACTGAGTATTATCACAATAAAATGAGAAGAGCACATGAAAGCAAAGAGATACGTCAAACATGACAAATGCGCATTATGTAAATGGCAAAGTTGAGTTGTCTCCTCCAAACTTCTATTTCAGTGTCAAGTGTGTCATCTTCCTGTGTCAATGTTTGTCGTGGTCAAGTCTGTCGTCGTCTAGTTTGTGATCTCGAGTGTGTGGGTCCGAAGTGATCTATAATTGTAAAATTTTCAAAGCATCCGAAGGTGGATACAAGTAGAAGTTCCAAACATTGTTATTGCATCAATTAAACCTAGTCGAGATGAAGTGTCGATCAGAAGACCGGCCTTGGATGTTGAGTTGAGCTGTTATTGAGACAAGATCTGTATGCATTACATGAATATCTGCTAAAATTGATTTATGAAGCACGTCAAAGTCATCAGGTCTTTTGAGTACCTATCAGTCACGGATCAGAATTGAGATATCAGGAGACTTGAACAGCCTAAGAGTTAGGATTTGAGTTTTGCTTTAAGATTGGGATCTAGATGTATGAATTGCCAAGAAGGCCTGCCTCGTCAAGAAAGTTGGATTTAGATCAAACACTAATCATGCTCTGCATTTGACATGCACTTCAGCAGCATTTTCCGCATATTATTTGTGCCTTTGTTAAACCAGCTCTACTCTCTGCAAATTGACCCCACAATTTATTTTGACCACAGATTGGTCCAATCTTGATGCATAAAGAGTGCTCGAAACTTGTTGGAATTGGTCTAAAGGACCCATGGGAATTTGAATTTTGGTAAAAGCCGTTCAGAGTTGAAGAAAAGTCCCCCAGATGAGAAGAATCAAAGGCACCGCAGCCTGAAAGTGGCCGAGAAACGGCAAACTCCCGTCGTTTTGGGATTGATTATGAGTTGTCTTAGAAAATGGACTACTGTCGCTTGAGAATTACATCCAGAAAGGACTTTCAGAAGATGGGTCAGAATGCGAGATGTTCAGAAAGGGTTAGAGTAAGCCTGACGTGTTGCAAGAATGATTGCGTTGGTCGAAGCACCAATATGAGTCTCAGAAAGAATCAGCAGGGCCTCCAGAATATGTGCTCGCGTCCCAGAAACCTCAGATATCTCCTCAAGCAGAGAATTTCCAGATATTGTCAAGGTATACAGAATTCGTGCATCTCTCAGAATCATAGGATCTCCCCAGTAGAGAACTTTCAGAATTAAGTTTCTCGCAAGCATCATGTATCCACGGGTTGCCTCCAGATAAAGGGTATCTCTCAGAATTTGAGCATCAAAATCGCCTCCAGAATACAAGGTTTATGCCAAGCATCATGTATCCAGGGTTGCCTCCAGAATGTAGGGTTTCTCTCAGAATCGTGGGTTGCCTCCAGAATGTAGGGTTTCTCTCAGAATCAGAATCGTGGGTCGCCTCCAGAATACAAGGTTTATGCCAAGAATCGTGTATCCGTGGGTTGCTCTCAGAATGTAGGGTTTCTCTCAGAATCGTGGGTTGCCTCCAGAATGTAGGGTTTCTCTCAGAATCAGAATCGTGTATCCAGGGTTGCCTCCAGAATGTAGGGTTTCTCTCAGAATCATGTATTTCTCAGCATCGCATATCAGGGTTGCCTCCAGAATGTAGGGTTTCTCTCAGAATCAGAATCGTGTATCCGTGGGTTGCTCTCAGAAGAAGGGTCATCTCTCAGAATTTGTGTATCTCTCAGAATCCGTGCATCAGAACAGAAGATTTGTCCTCAGAAGAAGGGCCTGTTTCAGAAGAACAGAGGATTTGTCTCCGGCAGAGAGACCTGTTTCAGAAGATTTGTTTCTAGACCTGCCACAGAAGATTTGTCCCCAGAAGAAGGGCCTGTTTCAGAAGAACAGAGGATTTGTCTCCGGCAGAGAGACCTGTTTCAGAAGATTTGTTTCTAGACCTGCCACAGAAGATTTATCCTCGGAAAAAGGGCCTGTTTCAGAAGAACAGAAGATTTGTCTCCGGCAGAGAGACCTGTTTCAGAAGATTTGTTTCCAGACCTGTTACAGAAGATTTGTCTAGAAGAAGGACCTGTTTCAGAAGAGCAGAAGATTTGTCTCCGGCAGAGAGACCTGTTTCAGAAGATTTGTCCCCAGCAGAAGGACTCTACATCAACAATCGTCCCCAGCAAAAGGACTCTACATCAGCAATCGTCCCCAGCAGAAGGACTCTACACCAGCAATCGTCCCCAGCAAAAGGACTCTACATCAGCAAATCGTCCCCAGCAGAAGGACTCTACATCAGCAATCGTCCACAGAAGAAGGACCTATTTCAGCAATCGTCCCCAGCAGAAGGACTCTACATCAACAATCGTCCCCAGCAGAAGGACTCTACATCAGTAATCGTCCCCAGCAGAAGGACTCTACACCAGCAATCGTCCAGTTGTTTGACATGACTCAGAATTCATCCAAGATACTTCGCTATTTCAAGAGTCGTCCAGGATACAGATGACGCCTATGAGCCTTAAGATCAGAAGAATAACTTTGACAAAAACCTCGAGAATCATCCAAGATACCTTTAGCATATTCGACTGTGAGAGAGAGTCGTTGCATCCTTTGCATTAGATTTTGCATCTAGGGAACCCTTGAGGATGATTCCTCCAGCACTTTCACATTTCATGTTTTTATACTGCACCAGCATCCTAGGATAGGAGCATTTCATCCGCATTGTTGTTGTTTGTTTTCCGTTTTCCCGCGCGCTTGAACTACGCCCTGGTCTGATTCCTGGAAAGGATACGTAGGCAGCTCCAGCGGAGCACGACCAGCATCAGCTTCAAATTAGCCGCCTCTACCCAGCATTGCATTGCATTCTTGCATTCGTAATTTCTTGATTTTCTCTGATTTTGAATTTCTTGATTTTGCGAATTTTTTGTTTTTCCTAAAACCTCTCAGTATGGTTATTTGGGTGCCTTCAAGGCTTTGGCACTCACTTGCAGTTCACGTTGTTCACAACAAGCTCTGCCAAAGAGGGGCAAACTGTAGACACCCAATTTTGACCACACTGATAGGATTTAGGGTGGACAACGTCTTGGAGGATTCGATGATGAAAAGTACCCCGTGGAAGGTACTGGATTCCACACAATCAGAAGATCGGACTTCGGAAAGTGACTTCAAGCTCAGAAAAGCCCTTTTCCATGGATAAATCCCGGTTTTGTCAAAATCATCTCTCAGAATTCATATTCTCTCAGGGTTATATGAACATTAAGTGTTCTAAACTCAGTATTCTAGGTATCCAGAGATTCAATTTTAAAGAAAAGTTCGAAATCGACGCACATTTGAAAGCAATTTTGGAAAAAACGTCATTTGATTTCAAAAAGACAACGAAAGTTCCGGAGGACTTCCGGACTTCAATTGGACTTCAATTCTCATTATAAAACCTCTGGAAATATTTTTATATTGAAATTCAACCTGACAGCTTTCCAACGGTACGTAAACGGACGATTTCGGACACCAAAAAGCATTTTTACAAAAATCTGGAAAAGCAGTGCACGTGATTTTTGAAACAGGGTTTGTGGGTGACCAGAGGAGCAAGAATAGTAAGTGGCGGTTTTGGGTATGGGGGTGGCGGGTCCCACCATAACCGCCACTTCCATTTGTGTCCTCCACGGAGCTTTTTGAGTTCCAGACCCTTCTAGAAGCTTCCCACTGCGAGGAAATTGCCTGGAAATTGCGTTTAAGCTCCGAAATGGCCATTTTAACCCTCTTTTAAGCTCTAAAAATCCTGTTTTAACCCTGAAACTTAAGAGCTAAGTCTTCAAAACTCTATATAAGATCTCATACATCTCATATGAGATCACATCTTAACACACTAGACACTTGGAAGAGATACACTTGAATATACTTGGAGATACAAACACACGTAGAAGCACATACAAGAGAGATAAGTATACTTTGAATATACTTTCAATTTAGGGGAATTCTAGAGAGAGAAAATTATGAATTGAATTTAGATTAACTTAGGCTAATTAGACCACAATTTGAACATCAATTGCCTCCCTCAACTTCCATGGATGAGTGCTTGAAGAACACTTGAATAACACTTGAAGAAGAAGATCTTCAAATCAATTTTGGTCTTGTAATTGAGAATCCTCCAAGAGGTAAACACTATAGTTCATCTCTAATTCCTACTTTGTATATATAGATCTATAAGATTTGGATCTAACTTAGTTCTATTTCTACTTATTAGAACACTCATCTTCTTCCTCTCATGTTCTTCACACACTCACATAGTTAGATCCAAATCTCTTTGATTTTTATTGATAATTTACAATTAGAGATTGTTTTTCACTTTGATTTTCAATTTTGGTTTCATTCTTCAATTTTAGTTTAGATTCATGCATACATGATTATATATATATATACATATATCTATTTTGAATTCCATGATGGTTTGGAAATATGATCTATGAGAAGGATGATTTCTATGTTCATACCTATCTCTTGATTATTCCTATTACCTAGAATTCCTATTGAATTTCATCTCCAACATGATATTTATAAGTCCCTTTGATCCTTGATCTAAAAGTTCTTCATAGAACTTGAGGGCTAAATTGATTGGGAATCATGATAATTAAGTTGATCTATGAGTTTGATCTCTCTAATAAGCTTCAACTATCACTAAAATGTTTTCCTCACACTTTAAAATGAACTAGATAAAAATTCAGCAAAGCAGATTGGTTTTGTCCATTAGATTTGGTCCATCAAAACCCATAGTTTGATGGATTTCAAATTTTCTGGGTAAACTTTGATGAATTAGCTTTCATCCGGTCCGTTTTGAGAGCTTTTAGGATTCATATACTATTTTTAGAAATTGTTGAGAAATCGGTTGACAGATTTGAACATCGTCTCTTTGTGCTTGAATTTCAGAAAATCTATAATAGTTATCGACGTTCCGCTTTTTGGGGATGATTCCTAACTCATATATCTATATGCCGATGTAAAATCGTGAGCATACGATCGAGTTAGGATCGTTTTCTAAGCGTTTAAAGTTGATACAACTATTCTGGAATTTTCTAAGTTTAATTACAAATATGATTATGTATACAAAATGGTCATACCTTGATCACTCAACAACAATTGATGAATAAAACTTGGTTTAGAAATCACCTAGGATAAATGAATGAGAGATCAAAAGCTTAAATCAACTTGGTTAACATGATTCATGAACTTCTATTATACTTCTATTATGTTTTGCATTCATTTGTCAAATGATACCAAATTTCCAGAATAACAGAGTCTGTTTAAAACCCTTTTTCAGAAACCTTGTGATTACAGAATGTCCATGGGTTTATTTTTATCATATACTACAATGAAATAGCTTTCTTTTGACACCAAATAGAGCTTCATATGATTTTTGTAGATTTAATTATGATTTTTACAAGAACAGTGGACAGTCCTGATCCACTGTTCCCAAAACATTTATTTCTCAAACAATAAAATTGATATTGAGGTCCCACTTTTTGGAGAAGTTCCCTAAGACATGTATCTAACTTTCTGTAAAAGGGTTTTTATCCAGCTCATGTTTACGACCACTTTTGATAGGATTCATTAGAGGTTGCTGAATCTGGAAATTTGATTGATGACATGTTTCCTTTGTTTATCATGCATATCATTTGTTTGCTTGTATTTTTGCAATGCTTGGGTATTCTTTGGTGTATTAGTGCAGAGAATTAAGTGCCTCGGACCCGGACTTCGATTTGTGGTTTGCCTCGTCTACATGTGGCTTAGTGCCCATGTATCATGTACTATCTCTATCCTTTCTTTTAGAATTTTTCTAGGTTTACAACTTTGATTTCAACGACACATTTCCTTTAGGGTAGTCTCCGTTTATATGATTATTTGTTAGAGACATCTTATCTAGGATTGTTGCATGATTGCATTGCACGTTTCCATTCTTTTTGCTTTCGCGACTCCGCTTGAGTCAACCAATGTAAGTCTTCTCGTTCCCTTTGCATATCATGACATGTTTACTTTATTTGCATCGGTCCCGGGCGGGACTAGCCACTGTGAGTATACTTCTCCCTTGTGTTGCATGAGCATCCGCTTTCTACTTGATTTAGTCTCTTGAAATGATTTTCATTAGATGTTTCTTTTTGCCATGTATATACCTATCTAGTATGTTTGAGGAAACAACATCTATTATGAATTAATAACAAGGATATTTGAATCAAGGCCTACCATTCGGTAGGGCGAGGAGGGGGTGCTTTAGTCCTGCTTGGGCTCCTTCCCCTCTCGTACCAAGACCCCCGAACCTTGTTTCTGGTAATGAAGGGCGAGTAACCTTATTCAATTTTGGGCGAGTCAAACTTGGGTTTCCTAATTCCCGATAAAAATTAGGTGGCGACTCTTTGTCTCTAGGATCGCGTGAGGAAGTTCTAGTTTTCCCTGAAGTGTGCCCCTTGGGATCCGTCCCGGGACACTATCGAGGGAGAGCGTCAGGACCCGCTCCTCATTCGCAGTGGTCCACAGTGTGCAACTACACACAGAGATATAAATTCGTATATATATATATATGTATTGGAACCCTAGAAACTAACCTGGTTGTCTCAAGCACTACAGAATTTTATAGATCCTTTTGAGTGGAGATTCAAAGAACGACGACGCTGTGCAATCATAAACTTATGGTTCAGAGAGAGAGAGAGTGAGAGAGAGAGTCTTACCAGACAGAGATGCAGGCGGCGAGAGTCTTCCGAGACAGAGATGGCGATTGTCTCTCAGTGAGCTGAGGCTTGAAGCTGCTGAGAGATTGCAATTAGCGTGCATATACAAAATGTGTTTCCTCAATGGATTCAGTGAAAGAGAAGCTGGCCGGACCGAGAGAGAAGTTGACCTTGGAGAAGTCGGTGGCGGCCTGGAGTGGAGTGGTAGGCTCTTCTTCTCCAGTTTAGATTTAGGGCTCGACAAATTTGTGGAGGGAAATTTGGGCAAATTTGGGGAGGGAAATTTGCAAAATGTGACTAAGAGATCGAGAGCTATGGGACTAAAAAGAGCCAGCGCTGTTTCCGCGCGCATAAATTTTGTTTATGTCGCTTTTTTAAAAAATTAGATATTTATGTCACTTTTTATAAAAAGTGACATAAAAATGAAATCTTTTATTTACAAAAATGCCACCGCGTTTTTATTTATGTCGATTTTTAAAAAGTGACATAAATGATAGTGTATTTATGTCACTTTTTATAAAAGTGACTTAAATACTCTATTATTTATGTCACTTTTTTTAAAAGTGACATAAAAACCTAAAAAGTGACATAAAAAGCTAGGATGATAAATAATTATGTCACTCAAAATAAAAGTGACATAAATGCAATTTAAAAAGTGACATAAAAAGCAATTTTTCTTGTAGTAAAATTGGGCGGAGAACCTTCATATATTCTTTTTGTCCTTCTTTGAAGCTCCCTCGGGGTATTCTCCTTTCTTAATGAAGTTCCAAACATCCGTGTACCAAGGCAACTCACTTCCTTCCTCTATCATTGCGATCATTTCAAATGAAGGTTGGTTTTTTATTTCTATGGACAATGGTATCATGGTGACTCCTGAAGGGATTTGTATCATTGAGGCCAAGGTTGCTAGGGAATCGGGCAGCTGGTTCTCCTTATGGGGAAGGTAGTAGAATGATATCCTTTTGAATTGTGCTTTTAGGCTCTCTAGGTAGTCATGATAAGGCCTCAACTTCTCATGCTTCACCCTCCAATCACCTCGTACTTGGGATATGATCAGGTTAGAATCTCCGAAAATGTCGATCCTTCTGACATTTAGGGTTAAGGCAGCTTCTATCCAAATGATGCAAGCCTCGTACTCGGCCATGTTGTTGGTTGAATTATACTTAAGCTTGACGGTTAACGGGGTAGGTGTCCCATCAGGTGCCATAAGGATGATTCCATCCCAATAGCCTAGTTGGTTGGTGGCTCCATCGAAATACATCTTCCACAGATCCTCTTTCAACTCCATTACCCCTTCATCGGGAAACTTGAACTCCCCTTTCTCTTCAGATTTTATGACAAGGTCGGCTAGGTATTCAGCAACGGCTCTTCCCTTAACAGATTTGGAAGTGACATATCTGATATCGAATTCGGCCAGTATCATGGTCCAACGAGAAATTTTACTAGTCAAGACAGGCTTTTCGAACAGGTATTTGAGTGGGTCCATTCAGGAGATCAGGACAACGGGAAAGGCTAACATGTAATGCCTAAGACGACGGGTACACCAGACTAGGGCCCAACATGCTTTCTCTAAGGGAGAATACTTCAACTCATATCCGGTCATCCTTTTGCTCAAATAATAAATGGCTTTTTCTGCATATCCCTCTTCCCCTTCTTGGGCCAACATACATCCCATTGAATCCTCGGACACAGAAAGGTACAGCAGTAAAGGTCTCCTGGGTGAGGGTGGTGACAGGACAGGTGGGTTTTGGAGGTAGGTCTTGATCTTATCAAAGTCTTGCTGACACAGGGTATCCCATTCAAACTTTTCTCCTTTCCTGAGTAACCTAAACAGCGGGTCATAGGTTAAGGTGAGCTTCGAGATGAAATGGCTTATGAACTGTATTCTACCCAGAAATCCTCTTTACTCTTTTTCATTTTTGGGTGGCTGCATTTTGACTATGGCCTTTATCTTGGTTGGGTCCACCTCTATCCCTCTTTGAGTGATGAGAAACCCCAACAACTTTACAGTAGTGACTCCGAAGGTGCACTTCTGGGGGTTCAACCTCATTCTGAATTCCCTTAACCTTCCGAAAAATTTTCTCAGCGCCTCTAAATGTCCCCTTCTCTCTTTAGAGTTTACAATCATATCGCCCACATACACCTCTACCTTTTTATGGATCATGTCGTGCAATAATGTAGTAGCGGCCCGCTGATATGTCACCCCTACATTCTTAAGCCCAAATGACATCACCCTATAGCAATAAGTTCCCCACGGTGTGATAAAGGTGGTTTTCTCCCTATCCTCGGGGGCCATTAGAATCTGGTTGTACCCTGAGAATCCATCCATGAAGGACAGAAGTTCATGCCCGGGGGTGTTATCAACGAGGACGTCGATATGCGGTAAAGGGAAATCGTCTTTAGGGCTTGCTTTGTTTAGGTCACAAAAATCAACACAAACCCTAACACGACCATCCTTTTTTCGGACAGGCATTATATTGGCGATCCATTTTGGATACTCGGTGACCATCAAGAATCCGGCTCTTAACTGCTTTTCAACTTTCTCTTTGACTTTGAGTGCCCACTTAGGCCTCATTCGCCTCAACTTTTGTTTTACAGGTTTGGAATTGGGGAAGACGGGGATGTGGTGTTGGACTATTTCTGGATCAATGCCTGGCATATCATTATAAGACCATGCAAAAACGTCTTTGAATTCACTTAATAGTTTGATTAATTCTTTGCTTTCTTCTTTGCTAAGTGTAGAGCCAATAAAGACATTTTGAGGATTATTTTCATTTCCTAAATTAATTGTTAGAGTGTCCTCGATGATTTTACATATAGATTCTTTTTCTTTTTCAATTAATTTTTGCAATTCAATGGGTATTTCATGATCATCACATTCATTAAGCGCATTCGAGTAGGCAGAATTAGTCATGCTTTCATTGATTTTCTTTAGAGTGATTACAACAGTCGTGGAAATTGAAAGACGCCTCATTTGGGCCATTACAGACTCCGGGTGTGGGGGATACCTATCACTAGACTCAAAAACTCACTCTTTCTTGCTTTTCCCTCCCAGATCGGCGATGAAGCATTCTTCCAGATCCCCTGTCTTGGTAATTTCCTCCATCTCTTCTTTCCCGGGTCCTCCTTTGTCGGTCTTCTCTTGAACTTCCCAATTTTCCTCACTTTCAGTTGCCTCCTCAACCAGATCCTCAACGTATTCTTCTTTAGCCTTTCCATGACCCGCTTCCATAACTTCTGTGCTCCTTTCGCCTAGCAGGTCTTTCATGACCAAGCCATCTAGTGCACCAATCCAATCTTTGGCAGTAACTGACTTAACAGGCATCTGCAAGTATGGATCTTCATACGCAAAAAACTCATGGGGTAAGAAGATCTCAAACCCTGGCTTCAAACACTTATCTCTCTGATCCACCCATGGTTCTGGGAAGCCGCAAAAGGGGAAATCTTCTCCTTCCTTCACAAAGTATCCATTGAGTGTTTTTAGGTAAGGGTCCAACGGTGCATCAGTCACTTTCTTCTTCTCTCTCAGCTCTTTCTTTGACGGTTGATACCCCAGACCATAAGTGTGAGTCTGAGTGGCGATACTCGAAAATTCCGGCAGACCTTGATGATTCTTACCCAATCCCATGCCTGGAAAGAAACCCATCTTCTTCATGATCCCTGCGACCAACGGGCTTGCATACTGATCGAAGTAAAGTGGCAGGAACTCTTTTGGCTTCTCACCTTCCAACATATTAATGAATTCGAACCCTCCCAGACCTGTCTCTTCTTCTTGGATTTGTACCTCCAAAACCAGCACACTTGATGAAGCTTCAGACGGACGAACCCAACTATCCCCGAGAATATCACAGACTTTGCTCTTCCAGACACACTTAACTTTCAGATGAACCATAGATGGTATGGCACCCAAACTGTCTAGCCACGGCCTTCCCAGTAGTAAATTCAAAGAAGCAGGTATGTCGATGACCTAAAATTCGGCTTCCTTTTCCACAGGCCCGACAGCTAAGTGGAGGAGAATTATTCCCATGACCGTTCTCTGAGTGTTGTCGTATACCCTTACCTTCTGCTCGGATGGTACGAACGTTGTTTCATCCAAACCCATGCGTTTGGCTGTTCAGAACGGACACACGTTTAGAGCAGATCCATTGTCAATAAGGCGGGCAGGTACAGTGTTCCCCAGGCATTCAACAGTGACATACAATGGCTTATTGTGAGCAGGCCCTCCTGGAGGTAGGTCGTCTGATGAGAAGGTAATAGCCACAGTCGAAATTCTACTGATCATTCCCATAAGTTCTTCTGGTGTTGCATCGATGGAGATGTCGGATTGGTTCAAAGCATCCAAGAATGCCTGCCTGTGACGTTTTGAAGCAATCGGTAAGCCCCAAACAATGATGTTAGCATGAGTTTTCTTCAATTGTTTCAGGACCCTGTCTTCATCTACTTCCTCATCTATTTTTCCTTTTCCCTTGTCTAAATCCCTTCCTGGGTGATCTTCCTCCAGTTCATGCGGCTTGAAGTGTCTGCCTGATCGGGCTAGATGACTGACTTCTTCTATCATCCACAAATTGTCGGCCTTCGAAACTCTTCGCAAATTCTCATTTTCAGTTCCCACCTCTTCATCACTCTTGTACCATAAATCATCCTCTATCTGATCTATATTGCCCGTTTCCTGAACCCACCAATCCATCTGTTCTGCTCTTTCCTCTTCACATCCCTTTGAAGCACCCTCCAAGGTATAGATTGTCGGATTCTCCATTAGCTGATAAGGCCTTCTTGGTGTGCTAGCCCTAGTGATTAGCCTAGACGGATCAAAGATGGTTTCTTCTATCCCCAAGAAATAGAGGCCTTGCGGTGGTGGTACAACATGGTGGTTTGGTAGTGGATTTCTTGTGACATTCGGGGCTCTGGCGGGCAGTTTCGATATCACCTTATTATCGATTAGAACATGGATTTCATGCCTTAACCTCATGCACCAATCCGTTGAGTGGCCCTTCTGTTGGTGAAATTTACAAAAGAGATCCCCTTGAAAATTTGGCAGAGGCGGATTCGGTAGAGGTTGAGGTTCTAACTGATAGAGATGCCATTTTGCTAAAAATCTGTCGAGAGCGGTTGACAGTGACACTCCTAGATCTGAGAATTTTCTCGGTGCTTTGTCCCCCCCCCCCCCCTTCTCCTTGGTGTTATGTCAAATTTCCTCTCCAGCCCGTTCAGTGCGTTGAAATCGATGGGGCCAGAGTGACCCCCCGACTGTCCCCCGTTGGATCCATAGTTCGGCCTTCTATACCAATTTGGTTGTTCCTCTTTCTGTATCATTCCCTCTTGGATTGCATCTTCGATCCGAGTCCCTACATCAAATACTTCATCAAAAGTGTTGATCGACTGGAATCTCATTTTCTCTTGGTAAACAGGTTGGAGGTTCTTCATCAACATTCGGATCTGGTCTTTCTCGGATGGCCTCTGTATCATCTTAGCTGCTTTTCCTCTCCAACAGCTCAAGTATTCAGCGAAAGACTCTTCATTTCCCTATCTGGTAGTCTCCAGATCTCTGACGGTAACATCCAGGTCCTGATTGTACTCATATTGCGCCACGGGTCTTGCTTGGTTCGAGAGTGAGGTACCAGGATAAGGCAGCTCTGGTTAAAGTGTTTTGGAATAAGGCGGCCATCATAGTGGTGCTTAGTCCGCTTGGTTAGAGAGCCCCTATACACATCCTTACATAACTGTGAGGGTTTCCCGTTCCATCGAACTTATCAAAAACTGGCATCTTAAAGCCGGCCAGTAGCATTTCGTGGACTCCATCGTACAGACCTTCCAACTCCATCAGATAAGTGTCGACCCCTTGAGCCTATGCATCACCCTTTCCAGCTTCTCGATCTTCTAGGTCAGTAGCCTCTCTCTTTCAACTTTCTCCCTTTCCCTGTTGGCCTGCAGCGCATCAGTCCACTGTGCCTCCTGATCATTAAACCAATCTCCTTCCCCCTAGAGGTGGGTCCATAACCGGCGGAATTACATACGGTGGCCGGCGATTCAGTGCTTCTATCATTCCCATCATACGGTTCATATTTTTGGCTTGCCACCTCATTTTCTCTGCTTGTTGTTCTACCAGTGTCCTCAACCCGGCTACTTCTTCGTTATTCCTTGCTTCCATCATTTTAGCATCTTCTCTTCTTACTAACCTTGCTGTGGGATCCCTAAACCAGGCTTGATTTGAACTTGATGCTATTTTTACTCCTACAAAAAGGTTTAAATTTTCCCTTTAAAACTTTTATTCGCTTCTTTTTGTCACACACACACATATATATATATATATATAGTTTAAAAGACCCTTGGTAAAAACTCCTTTTTATACATCACACGGATGCAATGCATGTGTGTGTGTGTGTGCCAATTCTATATGCCAAACCAAACCAAACCAAACCAAACCAAGCCTTGTGTCCCAATCAATTGGGGTCGGCTTTATGAATCCTTTTTCTCCATTCTGCACGATCAAGAGCTATATGCTCATTTAAATTATATATATTCATATCTTGTTGCACCACATATTCCCAAGTCAGTCTAGGTCTGCCTCTCCCCCTAACCATTCCAGGCACTACGATCTTATCACTCTTTCGCACAGGTGCATCTACAGGTCTTCGTTGCACATGACCGAACCATCTAAGTCTATTCTCCCTCAACTTATCCTCAATATGTGTCACTCCTAAAGTCCCTCGGATGTACTCATTTCTAATTCTATCTTTCCTAGTCTTACCACACATCCATCTTAGCATCCTCATCTCCGCTACACTCACTTTGCTAATGTGTTGTTTCTTAGTTGCCCAACACTCTGTCCCGTAGAGCATAGCTGGCCTAATAGCTGTCCTATAAAATTTTCCTTTCAATTTTGTTGGTATTCTTCGATCACATAATACTCCAGAAGCACTCCTCCACTTAAGCCAGCCCACTTTAATTCTATGGGTCACGTCATCACCAATCTCTCCGTCTCTACTGATCATTAAACCTAGATAGCGAAAGTGTTCCCTCTTTGGGATCTCCTGATCTTCGATCTTCACTGCTCTGTTGTCTCTACTTCCACTGTTGCTAAAAGTACATTCCATGTATTCTGTTTTCGTCCTACTTATCTTTAGCCCCTCAGTCTCCAGTGCTTCTCTCCAAGCTTCTAATTTAGTGTTGAGTCCCCTTTTAGTCTCATCAACCAAGATAATATCATCTGTGAACAACATACACCATGGGACCTCATCTTGAATGTGTCTAGTCAATTCATCCATAATTAGGGCGAACAAATAAGAGCTCAAGGCCGACCCCTGGTGCAGGCCTACAGTAATTGGGAATTCGCTGGTTTCTCCGGCTGGTGATCTAATTGTAGTAACCGCTTCATCATACATATCCTTCACCACGTCAATATAACCCTTGGTCACTCCTTTCTTCTCTAGCACCCACCAAATTAAATCTCTAGGCACTCTATCATAAGCTTTCTCTAAATCAATAAAAACCATATCTAGATCTTTTTTCTTCTCTCTATACTTTTCCATTAGTCTTCTAAGTAAATAAATTGCTTCCATAGTTGATCTCCCAGGCATAAATCCAAACTGATTTTCTGACACTGATGTTCCGCCTCTTAAGCGATGCTCCATCACTCTCTCCCATAGCTTCATAGTATGGCTCATCAACTTAATACCTCTATAGTTGTTGCATTGTTGTACATCTCCTTTACTCTTATATATAGGCACTAGGATGCTCTTCCTCCACTCATCAGGCATTTTCTCTAAATCAATAAAAACCATATGTAGATCTTTTTTCTTCTCTCTATACTTTTCCATTAGTCTTCTAAGTAAATAAATTGCTTCCATAGTTGATCTCCCAGGCATAAATCCAAACTGATTTTGTGACACTGATGTTCCGCCTCTTAAGCGATGCTGCATCACAAAGAAAAGAAAATCCTAATCCTAACACATAAACACATAAGCACATAAGATCCTCACCCATGTCAATTGCACTAACTTCTCCTTTCATTGTGATCTTCACTATCCCTCAAAGGTTGGATATTCAAAAAATTTTGAAATTCATTTGAAAAGCATTTTTGAAATAATGAGATCTTTCAAAAACAATTCTCAAGGATTTTGAATCTTTTATTTAAAAATGAGGATGTGCAAACATTTCACAATAAAGATGATTGGATTGAAATGAGGATGTGAAATTCATTTGAAGAGCATTTCTTCCAAAAACAATTCCCAAAATTTTTGGATTTTTCCTTAGAAGATGATCATGTGAAAATATACCTTAACAGAGGTTAGTTTGGAGCTTTACTTGACCGAAAAACATTTTAGGATAAAGAATGGTGGTTTATCAAAATCTTGTTTGCTTTCAAAAGTGGATTTTAAAACTTTCGGGTAGAAGGATCACACGATCGGATTGTCAGTGTACTTTTCTTGAATTTGGATGCATACAAGATCAATGATGCTTAGCTAACATGATATAAGAAGTATAATCTTATAATCAAGGTTCGGCATGTTTTCCAAATGTCGTGGAACATGAGGAGAAATTGCTAAAAGGTGATTATCAGATTATACATCTTTCATCAAGCAAGTATCGTCATCATCTCAAGTAATCCCTTTCGGGCATACAAAACTTCATAGCACATAAATCCTAATCAAAAATTGATTTCCTAAGATTTGAAAGGTTCTATGGAAGCTACTATGCAAAAGCTGGATTTTGGTCAAATAAGGGACCATTGACACACACCCGATAGGATGCTTCATATACCAACACATGGTACGAAATCAAGGGTGATCACTCGTTCCTATGATGGCTTGACCGGCCGGGTTGGCCTGAGCCTCCAAGGTCATAGTTCTGTGCAATCGACTGGCTGGCCATGCAAGTGAAATGCAACAGGCACACTGTGGATACCGGGATTCCACCTCTTTGTTTGCTTTTGAAACTTGTTTAGTTTTGATCAAAGAAAGAGAAAAGGGTCTGTTGAAAATAGATACAGAGTCGCCACTTGGTCTTTAGGGAACCAAGAAACCCAAATTTGACTCACCCAAACGGATAAAGGACATCGGCCCTTCATAACCAAAGAACTTGGCTCGGGGTTTTGGTACGAGAGAGGAAGGAGCCTTTGTCGCGACTAAAACACCCTCAACTCGCCCCGTCTTTCGACGGGCCTCAATTAGCATCCAAATAATCATCTTATACTATGTTTGGTTCGACAAATAATACTATGATAGTGTATTACATCACATAAGAAAATTTGAAAATGGAAGATCTAAAGATAAGATATCATTCATAAGATCTAAGCCAAATATCACACAATGCAAAGTGAAAGATCACACAAATAAACCTAGGAAAAATCGTCTAATCATGTATCAAATAATCAAGACTTCCTAATCTAAAGGGGGGACATGAATTGTTATTGAAACAAATAAACAAAGAAATCAAAATATGCTTAGCAAGCTAGTATGATGTATGTTAATCTTTGAGAAAAGAAGACCTCTCAATCCCCGGGATGGATGAGAAAAGATGATTAGATCGGGGGAAGCATGAACGTGTGATCAAGTTCATTCCTTATAATCATCTTAGATTAGGAGCCATGAAGGCCCCAAATCTTGCATAGATGCAATGTATGTATCTAGAATGTGCCAAGGTTGTAGTGTGCTTTGTGTTCATGGATTCCTACAATGACTTAGAAGTCTATAATGTGTATGAATGAATGAATAAAATCATCATGGGATATGTACAAATGTAGTATGAACTACTTCCTAAGACATGAACTAATTTGGAAGGCATATAAGCATCAAATCAAAGAATGAAAGTTAAGATGTGCTTGCTGTGAATAGTGGACAGAATAGTAACATGATCTTCTGAAAATGGAAAAGAGGGGTTAGAAATGTTTTCAATGCATGATTTTTTATGGAGATCTTCCTTCTTGTTTCTAGAACACAACCCAAAAAGCCAATCCTTAATAACTATCACAGATTGAGAGAAATAATATAAACAATAGAGGTCACTCGGAAACAGAGTCCGTACTGTCGACTGAAATGTTAGAAAATCTTAGAAAATGAAAAGGAATGATTTAGAGGCCCATTTTATACAGAACGTTCCCTACGACATTTAAATTGAATGGAAAAATAAGTAATGACCACCTATTTTGGAAAAGGTTTCTGAAAAAGAAGTTGGAAGTTAGCTAAGCTGCTGTGACAGCAGAGGCAGAATGTCTGGAAGGAATGTTTGGGTCCAAATGGACCATTTTCAAGTACTTCCAAGTCAAACCAAAAATCATGGGTGTTCTCCAATGAGTTAGGAAGACTTTCCAAGTAGTCTTTCATCCATACATTGATTATTGAGCTCTAGAAAAATCTTTGAACTCAGATCACTCACTGTTTTGACTCACTGTTTTGAAGATTTTGGGAAAAACTAGAGTTTTCTTTCTTGAGATTAAAATGAGGGGTTTTAAGAGGGGTTTTGAAATAGAGGTTTTGAAAGTATATTTTCAACATCAAATGGAGATTATGACCTCTTGGAATATCAACATCAAACTCATCATCAAGAACCCCCAAGATTGTTGGAGAGATTTATTTTTATTTGAACATAACTTCAAGAATACCTTGGAGGTATTGAAGTTATAATCATCATCTATCAAACATGTTTTCGAGGTCAAGAGCTACTATCCATAAGGATTCACTCACCTCAAACTTCATGTCATCACTTAGATGATAATGAACTAGTAAGCAAATAAAGAAAATCAAAAAGAAATGAGGTGAGAAGAGATGAACATTATATAAACAAGCAAGCAAATAGATAGCAATCAATAGATGATATTCATGATGTATTGAACTTGTAGCTTGGTGTTTCACTCATAGATTTTGACATTTGGACATGGAAGTAGCTTCCTAACTCAAGAATGCTCAAGAATGGTGATTGGGGGTGTTTGGAATGTGAAATATGAGAAAGGTAATGGAAGAAAACAATATTAAAACTCACTTTCTATAGCAAAATAGTAGGAGGAAGCTCCTTTTCTCTCTTCTAAACCTATCTCTATCTCTCTTCTTCTCTACAACTTTTCAAGCTTTTGCATTTGGCCCCCCCAAAATGAAGAGCAATGGGGGGTTTAAATAGGCCAATTTGGGGTGGTTTTTCGGTTTTAGAAGTACTCGCATTGGTCTCAAACAACTGTGAACACAAAACTATGTCATTTTGGCTTTCAATTAATCAAATTGGACCCCCAAAAAAATTACAAAAATAGACTCTACGAGGGTTGAGTGCCGCGGTGGCACTGGGCCTATGCCGCGGCGGCAGTGGGCCAATGCCGCCGCGGCATAGCTCCTCAGATGCCCAAAAATTTACGTTTAGGCCCCCAGAGGTTCCGGTATTCGTGAAAAGGCCCTATTTCGTCCGAAATTCACAAAAAATGCATACGAACTCCAAATTGAGGTTGTGATATACCGTTGGAAAGGTAATGGAGTCTATTTTACATAAAAAATAGTTTAGAGATAGGTCACTTTGAAAGGTTTTGTGGTATTTGCGATAAAAGTCGATTTGATCACCTTTTTCGTCTTCGAAAATTCATAATAAACTCGTTTTAAATCCAAAAATTATGTGTGATATACCGTTGGAAAGCTATTGACCTTTAGTATCCATGAAAAATATTTGAAAATTATTCTGGTGCCCCGATTTCAAAGTCAAATCTTGGTCAAACTGGTCAAACCTGGGATTCCCGGGAAGTTTTGGGAACCTCCGGGAGCTCCCAAGAGCCGACGTTTTCGCTCGATTCTCTTTTAAAACTCATTTGAATATTTTTCTAATGATTTCGGTGAATTTGGACGATCTCGATCAAACTTGGTCAAACTTGGTCAAACTCTGGTCAAACCGGTCAACGGGGACTTTAGGGGAACTTCCGGGACTTCCGGGGATCTCTGGGAGCTGACGATTTCATCCGATTTTACTTAAAAGTTCAATTTATTGTTTTTCTTATGACGTAGCATGTTTCCAAAACTTTTGGTCCAAATCTGGGAGCTTCTGGGCTTTCAGGGGCATTTTGGTCATTCTGAGCATTCTGAGAGATAGAGCCGACTTCCAAGAGTCCTTTTGAGTCTTTTACGATCATTGTGAACCACCAAGCTATGGGTCTCTTAAATCTGATAGCCGACAAAATGGGGTGTCTACAGTTTGCCCCTCTTTGGCATGAACTTCCGAGGCAACGCATGTCGCAAGCGAGTGCCAAAGCTTTGAAGAGACAGGTCTTTTGGAGGCTATAGATTTAGGATAAAAATGTTGCAAAAGATGCAATGATGAAAAAAAGATGCTGAGGTCAGTGCTGGTCGTGCTCTGCGTGAGCTGCCTACGTATCCCAAGGGGAATCAGACCAGGACGTAGTTCAGGGCACAAAGGAGCAAATCACACATGCACAACGAGATAGGCAGATGCTATGCTATGAGGATGATATGCAATGCATGGATGTGATATGAATTGTGTCATGAGTCCTATCATGCCTGGTGTTCTAATCTTAGTATGAGATGGTGCTGTGGGGTGTACCACTCCGAGTGGACTTGTGTCGTGCTAGTGTTTCTAACTGTAATGCAGTTATTGACCCGAATAGGGATACCAAGGTGTGAAGACCCTGGGTCTTGGAGCAAACTTTTAAATTTTGGAAAGTGTACTTCACAAGTGAATGTAATCGAACATGGGGTCCCAGAGGACATTAATCAATGATGAAATTTGACAGATAACCGATGGACATGGAAATCCTGGACACAAAAATCCTAAGAATTCAAGTGATGAAAACCAGAGATGTCAAGCGACGGACACGGAAGCACCGTTAATGGACATGGAAGCCCAAGATTTTGAACGAGAATGATGAACACAATATATTTTGAATGAGAGTGATGGTAAACTAATGATGATTAATGAACTGACGATGTACTAATCGAGATGATGAGTCAATAGTGAACTACTGTGACTATGATGGATTGGATCAACAGTTGGACTAACCATGACCAGAAGAAGTGACGATGTACGAATCGAGATGATGAGTCAATAGTGAACTAATGTGACTATCATAGATTGGATCAACAGTTGGACTAACCGTGACCAGAAGAAGTGACGATGTACGAATCGAGATGATGAGTCGATAGTGAACTACTGTGACTGCCATGATCGAATGGATTGGATCAATAGTTGGACTAACCGTGACCAAAAGAAGTGACGATGTACAAATCGAGATGATGAGTCAATAGTGAACTAATGTGACTATCATGGATTGGATCAATAGTTGGACTAACCGTGACCAGAAGAAGTGACGATGTACGAATCGAGATGATGAGTCGACAATGAACTACTGTGACTATCATGATTGAACTGATGATGTACGAATCGATATGACAAGTCAACGGTGAACTACTGTGACTGTCATGGATTGAACTGACGATGTACGAATCGATATGACGAGTCGACAGTGAACTACTGTGACTGTCATGGATTGAACTGATGATGTACGAATCAATATGACGAGTCAACAGTGAGCTACTGTGACTGTTATGATTGAACTGACGATGTACGAATCGATATGACGAGTCAACGGTGAACTACTGTGACTGTCATGGATGAACTGACGATGTACGAATCGATATGACGTTGGGGATTAAACTGAATCTGCTGGGGATGAAGCGACTCTTTCTGGGATCTCTCTTCAACTACTCCTCTTGACCGGGAACCAGGATTCAAATTTGAATCTCTCATAGTTGATCAAATCTTGCTGGTCCAGAACCGGGATCCATCTCTGAATCTCTCGCGGTTGATCAAATCTTTGCGGTGCCCAATCCGAGATCAATCAACAGCCACTCATGGACTTATGTTGCTTGGAGATGAAGGAAAATCAACAGCCACTCATGGACTTATATTGCATGGACGAGGGAAGGTAATCAACAGCCACTCATGGACTTATGTTGCATGGACGAGGGAAGGTGATCAACAACCACTCATGGACTTATGTTGCATGAAGGAAGATCAACAGCCACTCATAGACTTATGTTGCAAGGAGATGATGGTCAACTTTCGATGGTTTGGAAAGGGATGAAATTCGCATTTGCCCTAAGTTTGGAAGCTTCTCATGCTGACGCCTTAACCGGTGCAGTAATGGTGTTTGGTACTCCTGCTTGTATTGGCATGCTCTTTATAACTTGATTTGAAAATTTTATTAGTCACTATTGACTTACACATTTGAGGCTACAACAGACTCAAAAACTTGACAGACATTGACGCACGAGGACGACACATTTGACACCAAAAATGAAACAAGCTCGTCCTGTCAAACCTTAATGTGCTTTTGTCATAGACGATGTACCATTTCTCTTTTGGTGTTCACCCCTCATCTTAACATGGTAGCACTTTGCTGATAAATCTGATTTTTGAAAATTCCTCCCTAGTGATCTAGTCAATTTTCTACTTCTCCCGGGAAGTTCTTTGAATTAGTGCCTTAGCTTTTAGAGTAAAAGATGCTCTATTTCAAAATTTTCAAAACAACTTGGTAACTTGAAAACTCGCCCTCGGTGTGAAGGGATTGTGTTAGGCAAACGGAGTTTGCCCCTCGTTTGAGGTGTGCAAAGTGGGATTCATAAGCAAACGAGGTGGATGACCGAAGTTTGCCCCTAGTTTGGATGATGGTTTGTTAAAGGTTTTGGGCAAACGAGGTAGGTGACCGAAGTTTTCCCCTTGTATGAAGGGTAGATAGTAAAAGTCAGGCAAACGAGGCGAGTAGCCAAAGTTTGCCCCTAGTGTGGAAGGTGATTTCTGGCTTGAGGCAAGGATCGTGACTTTAATCTCTCAAATGCTCATAACTTTTGCCTAGGCACCAGTGAGATGACCTAACGAGTTCTTTTCTCTCTTTTGTTATTGCTCACTTTGGATTTAGCTCTAATTTTTGCCTAGACGTCCTTTCAGATTTTCGACCTACAGAGCCATCCTTCCTTTTCTTTTTTGGAAGTCAGCCTACGTACCCCCAAGTGGGGATCAGGTCCAACGTAGTTCGGGCTATGGTCGAAAAGAAGTGGGTTGATTTTTAGGTAGGTGGGGTGACCGAACCGTTGTGGTTGCCTACGTATCCTCGAGCCGGAATCAGGTCGAACGTAGTTCAAAGCAAGGTCTTGAAAGAAATTGGATTGATTATGATGGTGTCGACCGAACTAATGTGGTTGCCTACGTATCCCCGAGTGGGAATCAGGTCAAGCCTAGTTCAAGGCAAGGTCTGAAATAAGGGGTTTGAGGTATGAGGGTTTTTCAAACCAATCGTCAAAGAAGTTCAAACTTGAGCCACTTGTGGTAGCTTTGAATAAAAGGATTTAGTTTTAATCTCCCTTTCTTTTCTTTTTCTTTTTCTTTTTCTTTTTGTTTTATTTTGAGGATTGATCCTTTACACTTTCGCCTAGCCAGTCAATTTTGCTTTTTAATGTAGTCGATTCTTGTGAAATCTTTCAATCGCGATCTCAGAATTTCAGAATGTGCATGTCAGCTCTCGGAATTTATTTGTGGTCATTTCGTGCCTTTTGACATGTGATCTTAACACGTTCTTAAGATGTATCTTGAAGCGTATGATTCTCTCATTTGTTTCATCAAAATTTTCTCCAACATTTTGACTGGCTAGGGTCAGATTTTGGAAATCAACACCTTTTCCAGCTCTAACTTTTGCCTAGGTGCCCTTTCGGGTTTTCAACCTAGCGAGCTTTTTCTTTGATTTTCTTTTTTTTTTCTTTCTTTACTTTTTTTTTGTTTTTTTTTTTAAAGTGGAGATGAAATTCACTGAAATGTTTGGCTACCATCAAGGGCTAAGTTTGCATTGCTTTCAATCGGACAGATTGCGCGGCTCCCAATTGGATTGGGCTTAAGGCTTCGAAATGGTGGAAAAAGGGTGTTGGGCAACCCCCAAGTCAGTTTCAAGTATGTCTTTTCAAGATTGAGGCAAGAGTATCTTTAAATTCTTAAAGTAAGACTATTCAATTCCCAGCTCTTCATCAGTGTCGGCGTGAAATCGACTTTAACCTTTCAGGATTCTTTTTTTTGCTTTGTTGTAGAGAAATTATTAGCAGAGTAATATCCATGGTAATTTGAAAAGTGACACTTCAGTTTAGTGATTCATGCATTTATGACTAGGCACATCAGATCAAGCAAAATGAGATTTCATTCCATCAATAGAGAAGGTTTACAGACTTATTAACAACTCGATGACAGACAGACTCGATCACCAGACTAGAATTGAAATGGACTCGGAACATAGAACAGACTCAACTTGACTCGACCCGGTCTCAAATGGAGTGTCTTTGCGACCCATTTATTATTCTTATTCATTTTTTTAGCAGAAGTTCCAAACACCATCACTTTATTGCGTAGCTTCAACATTCATTAGCATCGACGGAAGGGATCATTCAATCGGTTGGTCCAAGCCAAGATAGTGGATGGGATTAGGATAGGGGACATCTTCTATAAGGTTCTGAATGTCATGGCGGAGGCGGATGCACTGATCGGTGGTATGGCCTAGATTTTGGTGATAAGCACATCGTAGGCTCATATTGTAGTGGGAGGGTATAGGATCTGGTAGCGGCTTATGAGGGAGGAGCTGCAGGTGGCCCTTTTTGAGTAGGTGGTCCAAGGCTGTGGAAAGAGGAACATCAACTTTGGAGAATTCGCGAGGGCCTTTTGGGCGATTTGACGGAATGGACTGGTATGGACGAAGGGCGCAGGCCATTGATCGGTTGCTAAGTGCATTGATATCCGGGGAGTAGTTAGGTCTCTTGGACTGGTGTTGGGGTTCATCCTTTTTGAACTTTCCTTCTCTGATGGCATCCTCTATTCTGGTGCCTATTTCAAATAGCTCTTCGAATGTGGAGATGGATTGGTAGAATAGCTTGTCATGATATACTGGTTGCGTGTTCTTGACCAGCATACGTACTTGCTCTTTCTCAACAGGTCTGTGGATCATTTGAGCCACTTTATTCCTCCATCTGCTCAAGAACGCAGTGAAGGACTCATTGAAGTTCTGCCTGGTAGTCTCTAGATCCCGGATGGTGATATCAAACTCTTGGTTGTAAGAGTAGTGATCAATAAAAGTTCTAGCAACGTCTTCCCAGACTCGGGTCTTGGAGGCTTCAAGGGTTAGGAACCAGGATAGTGCGGCATTCTTAAGGGTTTGCGGGAACAGCATCGCAATGTGCTCATGAGTGCAGCCCATCGATTGGAAGATGCTCATGCACAACTTGATGTGACTTTTTGGATTCCTTGTTCCATCAAAACGGTCAATTTCAGGTATTTTGAAGTTCTCGGGCAGCCTTAGCTTGATGGGCTCAAAGAGGCCTTCCAGGTCTAACATGTAATCATCAACCCCTTTGCTCTTCCTCAACACATTTTCAAGCTTGTCAACTTTGTCCATTTCCTCCTGGAGCTTCTTCTCATATGCAAGCGGTGGGACCCCTTGAAACCAGTCTTCTTCCCCATTATTTTTGGGAGGCACTCCAAACCCAGGCGGTAGTGGTGGTATGAACCCTGGTTGTGGTGGGAAACCAGGTGGGTACTGTGGCTGCCGTTGTTTCAGTTCTTCCATAAAACTCAAAACTTGGGCCAGACGATCAGATTGCTGGCTTATGGTTGTTCCCAACACAGTGACCTTATTTTCCAATTCCTCTTGATTCATGCTGAAGTAACTTAGCGGGCAGATCTTGACCAAACGACTGTTTGAACTTCCAACCCAGGACGAGGATCCCAGTGGCTGACTTTGTAAATCTATACAAACCTACAGATTCGAGATGAGAAGTGTATCAGATTCTGTCAGAGGCAATCAGACAGACAATGACAGTGACAGGTATGGACAGACTTATGTACAGACTGACTGAGACAGTGCACAGAGACTGGTAGGAATTGTGTATGCATATGAGATAAGCATGCGGATGTAAGCCCTAATCTATATGATGCTCTTATTTCTAACAGATAGCAACTAAACAAATAAGGTCCTAGCCATACAAAGTGTGCTAACCTTACTTTCCAGTGTGATCACCAGGGGATAACAGGGATTTCCAAGATACTTCAGGAATTTTGGATAGAGTTTCTGGGAGAAACAGGGATTTGGAATATTCGGAGAAATTTCTAGAAGTCATTTGAGTTTCTAGGAGAAATAGGGATTTCTGGTTGATTTGGACTGAGCTTCTAGGAGAAATTGGGAAATCAGAATTTTTGGGAGAAATTGGTACATCTAGGCATTTTTGGGAAGTTTGGATGGAGTTGCTGGAATTTTTGGAAAATCTTGGAGATTTGGATAGAGCTTATGGGAAAACATGAAAATTTGGGTAAGTTGGATAGAGTTTCTGGGAGAAACAAGTATACCGGAGTTTCTGGGAGAATTGAGATTTCTAGGTAATCTGAGAGATTTGCACAGAGCTTGTGGGAAAATTGGTATAACTGGGTAAGTCGGATAGAGTTTCTGGGAGAAACAGGGATATCCTGATGAGTTCGGTAGAGTTTCTGGAAGAAATAGGGATATACGAAGGGAATAGGTGATGATGGTGATCATACTGTCTATCAAGTTTTCATACTCCTATGTCTTAGGACCAACAAACAAGGTTTGCGGTGTATATCTTTGTGAGCATGGAGCAGACATCTTTATCATGGTACCTAGGCGAGTCAACTCAATGTGATCACATGTGAGTGATTGCCTTGGGAATCATAAGAAAGATGTTCTGTTCTATGCCACATAAGCATCTACATCGCGCTGGTAATCCCGTCAGGGCATACAGTAGTTATATCACATTGTCTTATCTGAAAAGATAAATGAACAGTCCTATGAAAGGTTCTACAGGAATCTATATGCAAAGGTTGGGTTTAGTCAAAGAGGGTCCGTTGACGAGAGTTCCAATATACCGTCGGAGAGACAGTATAGAGGTTTTTACTCTTTTTGATATACCTTGGAAGGTACAGTATCAACGGTGACTTGTGCCCTGGCACAGCAAGACCTGAACAATGTCAGCGCCGCGTTTCAGACACAGTCGGAGGGGAAATGCAGAAGTGCAATGCGGTGAACCAAACACAGTAAAAAGATGATTTTAAGGATGCTTTTTATGAGTCAAACCTCTGTATTATTTTGTTTTAAAATAAAAATCCCCAGCAGAGTCGCCAGATTGTGGATACCGGGATTCCACCGCTTTGTTTGCTTTTGAAACTTGTTTGGTTTTGATCAAAGAAAGAGAAAAGGGTCTGTTGAAAACAGATACAAAGTCGCCACTTGGTCTTTAGGGAACCAAGAAACCTAAATTTGACTCACCCAAACGGATAAAGGGCACCGGCCCTTCATAACCAAAGAACTTGGCTCGGGATTTTGGTACGAGAGAGGAAGGAGCCTTTGTCGCGACTAAAACACCCTCAACTCGCCCCGTCTTTCGGCGGGCCTCAATTAGCATCCAAATAATCATCTTATACTATGTTTGGTTCGACAAATAATACTACGATAGTATATTACATCACATAAGAAAATTTGAAAATGGAAGATCTAAAGATAAGATATCATTCATAAGATCTAAGCCAAATATCACACAATGCAAAGTGAAAGATCACACAAATAAACCTAGAAAAAATCGTCTAATCATGTATCAAATAATCAAGACTTCCTTATCTAAAGGGGGGACATGAATTGTTATTGAAACAAATAAACAAAGAAATCAAAATATGCTTAGAAAGCTAGTATGATGCATGTTAATCTTTGAGAAAAGAAGACCTCTCAATCCCCGGGATGGATGAGAAAGGATGATTAGATCGGGGGAAGCATGAACGTGTGATCAAGTTCATTCCTTATAATCTTCGTAGATTAGGAGCCATGAAGGCCACAAATCTTGCATGGATGCAATGTATGTATCTAGAATGTGCCAAGGTTGTAGTGTGCTTTGTGTTCATGGATTCCTACAATGACTTAGAAGTCTATAATGTGTATGAATGAATGAATGAAATCATCATGGGATATGTACAAATGTAGTATGAACTACTTCCTAAGACATGAACTAATTTGGAAGGCATATAAGCATCAAATCAAAGAATGAAAGTTAAGATGTGCTTGCTGTGAATAGTGGACAGAATAGTAACATGATCTTGTGAAAACTATCACAGATTGAGAGAAATCATATAAACAATAGAGGTCACTCAGAAACAGAGTCCGTACTGTCGACTGAAATGTTAGAAAATCTTAGAAAATGAAAACGAATGATTTAGAGGCCCATTTTATACAGTAAATTCCCTAAGACATTTAAATTTAATGGAAAAATAAGTAATGGCCACCTCTTTTGGAAAAGTGTTCTGAAAAAGAAGTTGGAAGTTAGCTAAGCTGCTGTGACAGCAGAGGCAGAATGTCTGGAAGGAATGTTTGGGTCCAAATGGACCATTTTCAAGTACTTCCAAGTCAAACCAAAAATCATGGGTGTTCTCCAATGAGTTAGGAAGACTTTCCAAGTGGTCTTGCATCCATACATTGAGTATTGAGCTCTAGAAAAATCTTTGAACTCAGATCACTCACTGTTTTGACTCACTGTTTTGAAGATTTTGGGAAAAACTAGTGTTTTCTTTCTTGAGATTAAAATGAGGGGTTTTAAGAGGGGTTTTGAAATAGAGGTTTTGAAAGTATATTTTCAACATCAAATGGAGATTATGACCTCTTGGAATATCAACATCAAACTCATCATCAAGAACCCCCAAGATTGTTGGAGAGATTTATTTTTATTTGAATATAACTTCAAGAATACCTTGGAGGTATTGAAGTTATAATCATCATCTATCAAACATGTTTTTGAGGTCAAGTGCTACTATCCATAAGGATTCACTCACCTCAAACTTCATGTCATCACTTAGATAATGATGAACTAGTAAGTAAATAAAGAAAATCAAAAAGAAATAAGGTGAGAAGAGATGAACATTATATAAACAAGCAAGCAAATAGATAGCAATCAATAGATGATATTCATGATGTATTGAACTTGTAGCTTGGTGTTTCACTCATAGATTTTGACATTTGGACATGGAAGTAACTTCCTAACTCAAGAATGCTCAAGAATGGTGATTGGGGGTGTTTGAAATGTGAAGTATGAGAAAGGTAATGGAAGAAAACAATATTAAAACTCACTTTCTATAGCAAAATAGTTGGAGGAAGCTCTTTTTTTCTCTTCTAAACCTATCTCTATCTCTCTTCTTCTCTACAACTTTTCAAGCTTTTGCACTTGGCCCCCCCAAAATGAAGAGCAATGGGGGGTTTAAATAGGCCAATTTGGGGTAGTTTTGGGGTTTTAGAAGTACTCCCATTGGTCCCAAACAACTGTGAACACAAAACTATGTCATTTTGGCTTTCAATTAATCAAATTGGACCCCCAAAAAAATTACAAAAATAGACTCTGCGAGGGTTGAGTGCCGCGGCGGCACTGGGCCTGTGCCGCGGCGGCAGTGGACCAGTGTTACGGCGGCAGTGGGCCAGTGCCGCGGCGGCACTGCTTCTCAGACGCCCAAAAATTTACGTTTAGGCCCCCAGAGGTTCCGGTATTCGTGAAAAGGCCCTATTTCGTCCGAAATTCACAGAAAACGCATACGAACTCCAAATTGAGGTTGTGATATACCGTTGGAAAGGTAATGGAGTCTATTTTACATAAAAAAATAGTTCGGAGATAGGTCACTTTGAAAAGTTTTGCGGTATTTGTGATAAAAGCCGATTTGATCACCTTTTTCGTCTTCGGAAATTCATAATAAACTCGTTTTAAATCCAAAAATTATGTGTGATATACCGTTGGAAAGCTATTGACCTCTAGTATCCATGAAAAATATTTGAAAATTGTTCCGATGCCCCGATTCCAAAGTAAATCTTGGTCAAACTGGTCAAACCTGGGATTCGCGGGAAGTTCTAGGAACCTCCGGGAGCTCCCAGGAGCCGACGTTTCCGCTCGATTCTCTTTTAAAACTCATTTTAATATTTTTCTAATGATTCCGGTGAATTCGGACGATCTCATTCAAACTTGGTCAAACTTGGTCAAACTTGGTCAAACTCTGGTCAAACTCTGGTCAAACCTTGGTCAAACCGGTCAACGGGGACTTTCGGGGAACTTCCGGGACTTCCAGTGGTCTCTGGGAGCTGACGATTTCATCCGATTTTACTTAAAAGCTCAATTTATTGTTTTTCTTATGACATAGCATGTTTTCAGAACTTTTGGTCATTCTGAGCATTCTGAGAGATAAAGCCGACTTCCAAGAGTCCTTTTGAGTCTTTTACGACCATTGTGAACCACCAAGCTATGGGTCTCCTAAATCTGATAGCCGACAAAATGGGGTGTCTACACACACAAATATTGATTAATCTGATTAAAAGGATGCTTTCAAGTCTAATCCTCGAGTGAACCCAAAATCAGAAATTTATGGTCTGCGAAACCAGAGATTCTGGGTTCGATCCTCAGCAGAGTCACCAGATTGAGGATATCGTAATTTTTATCCACAGTTTCTGTTTGAAAACCTTTTTTAAATTCAAATTCAAAAACAAATGAGTCGCCACTTAATTTTTAAAAAGAAAATTAAGAAACCATTTTAAAGCAACTGATCTTTTGCGAAACCAAAGATTAAACTAGGTCCGGGGATTATGGAATGAGAAGGGAAGGAGCCCATCGGACTAAAACACCCATTCTCATCCTATCTCGTGATAGGCCTCTAATCAACATTCTTTTAATCGGATTAATTATCTAAGTATGTCCTCAACTAATACATATATATAGATATACATCACAAAAGCATGTCTAAAAGGGTGTAAGATTGCAAGTGATAAAATATCATTCAAAAACCACATAATTCAAGTAGCAGGCAATATGATATGCAAATAGAGAACTATAGAACTTACTCGGGATCCATGCCGCGAATATTAAACGGGCAATGCATACGAATAGAAAGTAAAACCTAAAAAAAAGGTCTCTAATCACATGTATTCACATAAGGCAAGATCCTAATTCTAATGTGTCACGCATGAGGTCATAAAATCAATAAAAAAAATCAAGGAATTAAGTAAACTAGAGAAAGGGGTTGAGAAGTTGTACCTCAAGCGCGCTGCAAAACAAGGGCTAGTCCACATACTTTAGGGAGAATGTATAATATCGGACAATTACTCCTAAATGTCTAGCTTAATTCTATCAAGTAGAGGGAATAACGCAATTATGAATTTTAATACCGATCTATATGGATGAATGTACAAGAATAAGCTATTGTATTATTCCTTAGTTTGGATCATTTAGCCTTTGTATTTAAGCTTAACTAATCATTATTAACACATGGTTTAAGCCCTAGGTCATGGAGAGATCATTTAGACTATTGTTTGCAAGATATATCCAAGTTGTGACAGAATTCTAAAAATTGCTGAGAGCAGATCAAAACTTCAAAGAAATAAACAACATACTTTCCGTGGTTTGATCTAGGTGATATTTGGACACAAGATGCCTCTGTGTGTCTAGTTTCTAACCCAAAAATAAAATCTAGGTTTCAACAGTTAGATCTCCGGGAATTGGACAAACACTAGACATCACTCAGAGACTTGCAACTCCCCGTCCAGAGATTTTGTATGATTTTCTAAAAATAGTAAAAAAATCAAAAATGCTTTGGTCTTTTTAGGGTAGCTTCCAAACACATTAAAATACTTAGAAAAATATTTTTTGGATCAAGAGTGCTTGATTAAGGTTCTAATTTGCTTATTTCAAAAGAGTGTTACTATTCTGAAACTCTGTATAGATTATAGTTGTTCTACAAAACCCTTGACCAAACCACTCCAAACATGAAACTACCTTAAAACAAAAATTCTAGTGGTAGAACTTTGAGTTATAAACACTTTTCCGATGGTTTCATTCATTTCCAACGGTTAGATTATCAACTAAAAATCTATGATCAAAAATAGATTTTGAGCTCGCTACATGATTTATCAAATACAACTTTTACTACTTAATTCTATTCATGAGCCATGGGGTTTGGCTTGAACCACACTACTTCTCCTACCATTTGATGGTCATGGGAGACTAAATACATTCACATCTTGAAAGTCTTAAGGGTATATGGAGGAATTCCATAAGACCTAAACATAACAAACCTAAACCATGAAAATAGATTTAGATTCATTAATCAAGTGTACTAATATCAACCTCAATCTTCTTGTAAATCAGGAGACTACAAAAAGAATCAAGGGATTTTAAGTCCAAGGATTCAAACAAGACATTGAGGGTCTTATGAATCTCAAAGACTAATAGAAAAGAAAAAAGACAATTCAAAGAGTCTAAGTATATTTATAATTAGAATATAATTAAGACTAAGTGACTTAGAGTTCTACCTCCAAAATATCCTCAACTTGTGGTGGTGAGGAACTTCCAAAGACTAATCAAGCTCTTCAACCTTTAATTCACACAACTCCTTTTTTAAACTCTTCTAAACTCACTCCTAATTGTGTTTTAAGAAGAATTTTGAGAATTAAGACAAGGAGAACACTAATACAACCTCTAGATTTCAAAGAAAATCCAATCTTAAAACCACCAATCAACCCTTTGCAAGAGGATATTCATCCTCTATTTATAGACAAATTTAAAGGGGTATTTCAGTCATTTCAGAACAAAAAACCCTAATTTAGGCATCCTTTTGATAGTACAAAATGTGATGTATAACAGCTGGCTGTTACAAAAATGCTGCACTCAATGGTGATGGAAGCGGCACTCAGTGAATGCCACAGCAGTAAATGCCGCTGTGGCATTCACTGAAAGCCGGCGCGGCATTCACTGATTACCAGAACGACATTCATTGAATGCCACAGACAACTTCAGGGACTGTCGTCTTTTCTGGGAATCCATTTTTTGCGGCATTTGATGTAAAAAGGTGGCAATTGGTGACTGTCGTTGCGGCTCTCATTGACTGCCGTTATGGCAGTTAGGAAGTGCCGCAGCAGTAACCCGTGACTGCCATAAAAGAGATCAAGCGCCGTTTTGGGCTCTATTTTCCATTTTCTCTTTTTGCTTTCTGTTTAAAGTTGGATAGTCCTTTGAAGAGCTTGATTAATCCTTGGTAGTTCTAAATAAGTTCGGACATTGTCATCATGGGATATGGAGGTAAAACTCTCCTTAACTTAACGTTTGGTCAAAATTGGGGTACGTCCAAGATCTAGTGGCTCTTCTTCATGTTTTTTGGGGTACTACCAGCTCTTTTGTTCATGACCGGCACATTGATTTTGATAGTCTCTCTTCCGTCTATGCTCCCGTCGAAAATCCGAATGACGAGGGTGATGGAAAAAATGGTTTAAGTTAAAAGTTTAAATGCGCACCGGAAAAAATAAGTTATAAAAACTTAATGGCAGCCCAGGATCTACTACTTGTTAATTCCATAGATGCGCACAAGAGGGGACAAGAGTTATACCTTATTGTCTTGAACCCAATTCTGATTTTCCTTTTCTTCCTTGGTGATGTAGCAGCCTCCACTAGGTTGTCTTCACCCTTATGTCTCCTTCGGATGCTTGCCAGAGAGACTAGAGATGGTGGATCTCTGATAGAGAGGATAAAGAAGGTTCGGGGCTCTAAAAACAGTTTCTACAGCTTCTGACGTTCTAAAACTGTGAACTCTTTTTCCAGAACGCAGCTGCCCTATTTATAGATTTCCAGAACTGACCTAGACTTCGAGCGATCGAAGATCTTCGATCGATCGAACCTTCGATCGATCGAACCATTCTCGATCGATCGAGCGAGACTGCCAAGACTTCAATCGATCGAACTTGTCTTGACAACTTCCTCATGTGTCTTTCCAAGTATCCTGGCAGAGCTAAGAGTGGGACCTCCTAGGCTCTTTATTGTTGGCTCAGACCAATTTGTTAATTACCGTGACCAAACTCTTTGATCAGCATACTAACTAACTGGTCAGTTACCGTTTACTCCACTATAAAACGATAACTGAACTCCAATGCAAAAGAACATATCCGAAGCGATAACTAGACTTGTATGTTGTACTAATGTCCCTCTACCTTCAGCAATCGTAATCATATTCAGGTAGTCGGATAACTGTTACTGTCAACCTGAATCATGATTACTTCTTGTATTCCTTGAGTCCCATTCACCTCTCATGATTACCAAATATGTTGATAACTCTTATCAACAAGACTGTAGTACTCAGTAATCGACTTGGTGACATTCTCAAGGGAATGCTTACTCTGATACAGAGGGTAGATTCTGTCTTGACAATATATGTTCACAACCTTATGAATATGACATACCCAAGATACCCAGGTGTTGATCTTCTATAGACCTCACTGATTGGTAAGTCAAAGCAGCCATATCCATAGTCTGTGTTCATAATCGTCTCAAGATTAAGGACACGTACCTTATACAAGTTATGAGTTCTTATTGACTGATTGACAGTCTTGAATGTCAATAGGAAAGCTCAGGTCCGTCAATGAACTATAAGCACTAGCATGTTAACTAAGAGTTAAACTCTAATGATTAAGATTAATCACTCCATCCAATGGTAGTTAATCATGCTATAGTGTAAACCTGATGAAATATCCAGTCTCATCATCCACTGTGACACATTTTAAGTAACAAAGAATAGTAATTCGTATCTCACTTGTATGTATCTCATACATACACGAATTACTTACTATGATACTTAAGGATAACAATCATCTCATGAAAGAAACATACATAACTATATGTAAAGCTGATATCCATATATTAAAATGTCAATGTCTCATATATAAAGTAATGGTTTGAGGGCACAAACCCAACAAACTCCCACTTGCACTCATAACCATTCAGAACTACATCTAAGACCTAGACTATCTAGATGACGATCAAAGACCTTCTGTGGCAAGGCCTTTGTAAACGGATCAGCAAGATTGTCAGCGGTGGCAATCTTGGTGACAGTCACATCTCCACGTTGAACAATATCTCGGATAAGATGATATTTCCGCTCTACGTGCTTTCCTTTCCCGTGGTTCCTTGGCTCCTTGGACTGAGCCACTGCCCCACTATTATCGCAGTAAAGTGTAATAGGTGACAATGACGCTGGTACCACCTCGAGCTCCATAAGGAACTTCTTGAGCCAAACAGCTTCCTTTGCGGCTTCACAAGCAGCCACATACTCAGCTTCTGTAGTTGAGTCTGCAATGCATTTTTGCTTAATGCTCCTCCAACTAACAGCACCACCTCCCAAGGTAGAGAGATGTTCGGATGTTGACTTCCTCGAATCTTTATCTGACATAAAGTCCGAGTCAGTATATCCTACTGGAATTAACTCACTACCGCCGTACATAAGCATGTAATCTTTAGTCCTTCTCAAGTACTTAAGAATGTGCTTAACGGCTGTCCAGTGCTCTAGACCTGGATTCGATTGATATCTGCTAACCATGCCAATGGCAAAACAGATATCTGGTCTAGTGCATAACATCGAATACATGAGACTTCCAACTGCCGAAGCATATGGAATTCCTGCCATACGATTCCTCTCCTCCTGTGTCTTAGGACACTGGTCCTTGGAGAACGCTAAACCATGCCTGAAAGGTAATAAACCTTTCTTCGAATTATCCATTGAAAACTTATTTAACACTTTATCGAATTATAACCAGCTTGAGATAATCCCATTATCTTTCGCTTATGATCCCGAAAGAGCTTTATCCCTAGAATATAGCTCGCCTCTCCTAGATCCTTCATATCGAAAGTACTAGCTAGCCAAACCTTGACCGTTGACAATGCCGCTACATCATTTCCAATGAGTAGAATGTCGTCAACGTAAAGTACAAGAAAAGCCACCACTTTTCCTTCACACTTCTTGTATACACAAGGTTCATCCAGATTTTGTTTAAAACCAAAGGACTTGACCACTTGGTCAAATCGGATGTTCCAACTTCTAGACGCCTGCTTAAGCCCATAAATGGACTTTTGCAACTTGCATACCAAGTTACCTTTCCGACCAGCTATGAACCCTTCTGGTTGTTGTATATAGATGTCCTCATCAAGATTGCCATTCAAGAATGCAGTCTTGACGTCCATCTGCCAGATCTCATAATCTAGGCATGCAATAATGGATAGGAGTATCCTGATGGACTTGAGCATGGCCACTGGCGAGAAGGTTTCCTCATAGTCAATGCCCTCCCTCTGAGTATAATCTTTCGCTACAAGCCTAGCCTTATAGGTCTCAACCTTTCCATCAGATGCTCTTTTCCTCTTGTAGACCCACTTACAATCAATGGGTTTAATATTGGCTGGAAGTTCTACAAGATCCCAGACCTGATTAGAATCCATAGATTCTAATTCAGCCTTCATAGCTTTAACCCAATGATCTGAATCAACATCAGCCATTGCCTCTTCATATGTGGCAGGATCAGATTCAGATTCTATGGAGACAGCTTCAAAAACTTCTCCTAAGAACATGTATCTATCAGGCTGGCTAATAATCCTCCCACTACGATGAGGTACCGGTGCGGAAATGGGTAAAGAAGTGGTATTTTCTTGATTTACATCGTTATTAACTGCGGGTTGGACTGAGGGCTCTCCTTCTATTTCTCTCAGATCTATCCTTCCCTTAGGTTTATGGTTCATGATATAATCATCCTCTAAGAAAACATCATCTGTACTAACAAACACTTTCTGTTCTCTTGGATCATAAAAATACCATCCATAAGTACCCTTTGGATACCCTACAAAATAACATACTTCTGATCTAGAATCCAACTTGCTCATCTTTCCTTTCAGCACATGTGCCGGACACCCCCATATCCGGAGATGTTGCAAAGAAGGCTTGCGCCCAATCCACATCTCCCGTTGTGTCCTGGGAATAGATTTGCTTGGTACTAGATTTAGTATGTATGCAGCGGTTTCCAAAACATAACCCCAAAGGAATAATGGCAACTCTGAATAACTCATCATTGACCTAGTCATGTCTAAAAGAGTCATGTTCTTTCTCTCCGCTACACCATTCTGCTGAGGCGTGCCAGGTGCAGTCAACTGTGACAGAATCCCATTCTGTACGAGGTGATCAATAAACTCATTAGAGAGGTACTCGCCACCTCGATCAGATCGAATGGCCTTGATATGTGAGCCCAATTGTTTCTCCACTTCAACCCTAAACTCTTTGAACTTTTCAAAGGTTTCAGACTTGTGCTGCATTAGGTACACATTTCCTTACCTAGAGTTGTCATTGGTAAATGTTATGAAATACTCATAACCACCCCTTGCTATAATATTTATTGGTCCACACACATCAGTATGAACTAATTCCAACAATGCATTGGTTCTATTGCCCTTTGCAGGAAAGGGCCTTTTGGTCATCTTACCCTCTAAACAAGACTCACAGACTTCCATTGGTTCGAGAACCAAATCACCTAAGACCCCTTCTTTGACTAGTCTGCCAATCCTATTTAGATTGATATGGCCAAGCCTCATATGCCAAAGCCTTGTTGGATTAGTGGAAGGTTCTTTTCTTATAGAAGGTATAGTTACCATTGAGTTATTAAGTGCCAAGCAAGAATCTTTAGAAATATTGGGAGTGATCACATGCAATCCATTTGATTTAACACCAGAACATATAAAAGAACTATTTCTTTTAATAACAACTTCAATTCCAAAATGAAAAGAATAACCACTATTCGATAAATTGGAAACTGAAATTAAATTACGTCTCATTGAAGGAACGTAAAGTACATCTGATAAAATCAAAACTTTATTGTCTAGAAATTCTAAAATTACGAATCCTATAGCAACTGCAGAAACGGTTTCACTAGAACCTAGAGTAAGTATGATTTTCCCATCATTGCATTTCCTAGTTGATCTGAACCCCTGTAATGAATTACAGATATAGTTAGTCGCACCAGAATCAATGCACCAAGTGTTTGAAGTATCCGTAATAAAACTTACTTCAATCACATGTGATTTAATCATACCTTGAACCCTTGTAGCTAAGAATTCTGGACAGTTCCTCTTCCAGTGGCCCTTCTCACCGCATTGGAAACACTTTCCTTTGCCTTGGTCACCCACCTTCCCTTTGCCCTTACCTTTTCCCTTAGATTTTGCAATCTTAGGGACCGGTCCAACACTTAGACCACCAGTGCCAGCCTTCTTCTTCCCTTTCTTTCCTTTCAGTGTAGATCGGGAAGAGGAAGTGCTTTTCTCAACGTTCAAGACGTTGACCCCAGGTTTGATCACCCCTTCCGCTGCCAAAAGAGAACTCATCAATTCGCTCATAGAAAAATTTATTTGATTCATATTTAGTTAAGTTTAAATTGAGCGAATGAAGGCGACAGCGAATTGAGGATCATATGAACTTGGGTCTGTGCATCGATGTTGGCACCTAGGGTCTCCAGCTCGTTTAAATAACCAATCATTTTTAAAACATGTTCCTTGACTGGAGTCCCTTCCGACATCTTTGCACTCATCATCTTTTGCATGGCTACCTGTCTAGCAGGCCTTCCATGCTCCCCGGACATCTTTTTCAGGGATATGATAATGTCACTGGTAGAATCATTCAATTGGAATTGGTGTTGCAACACACCAGCCATTGAGGCCAGAATATAGCAACAAGCCATTCCATTCGACTTCTTCCATTTGTCGAACTCGCGTCTGGCAGCTGCCGAAGCATTTGTCGCGGGTTCTTCTGGGCTTGGGGTGGTGAGGACATATATGTGATCCTTCGCAGTTAACACGATGTCAAGGTTACGTTTCCATTCAGTATAATTATTTCCAGTTAACTTGTTTTGAGTGAGTATGGTGGCAAGTGGACTAAATGTAGATCCTGACATTATGATTTACTGTAAAAATCAAAAGACAAAATAAATATGAATATCAGATTTGACAGTTTGAAATAAAAGAATCCTTAAAACTCTTATTTTAAAACAAAGTCGCCGGAATATCGAAATGAAAGAATAAAGCCTCCGTGTGGTGGTCAATGTTTGATCTTTCGATTAATCATGACTTGTCCGCTATGCAACTCTTGCAAAATAAGTTATGACTCCCGAACCCTTTTGATCTCTAAGTTTCTGAATAATGCCCTGTGTGGGATCCCTTATCCATAGCTTAGCTAGTGTGTACCATTAACTAGGATCCAATCACAACCGTCTCAAGTAGCGCCTCCGTGTGGTAGTCACCCTCTAACACGTCTGATTGATCCTATCAAAGGAAGTTCACATCTAGTAACCAATGAGTAATGCACCCTCTGTATGGAATGATCACCCCTGACGAGGTGACACAGAATGCACCACTCATCTTACAGTGAACCGTTAATGGAAGATCGTGGGTGTTTATAAATAAGACCCTCTCTAACTAGATTTAGAAATTAAGGATTTTGCTTTTAAAAAAGTTTTCACACATTACCCATAAACATCCAATGTTTACTAGTGCGTTGAAATGGTTTTTGAATTTTATTTTAGAAAACTTGTTTTACGTGCATGCAAGTAGTAACAATATAATTAAATGCCAATCACAAACCAAGCACATAAGACAAAAAACTAAAATTAAAAATAAAGACATCAAAACAATGCCTCTATCTCCCATGGCTCTATCTCCATAGAACCTCCTTTTGGTTTTATCGCCTCCAGCTCCATCTTCATGGACAACGGCTCCTTGCTCCATCTTCATGGATTTTCTAATTATATTACATTTGTCCTATGCTTCTTTCGAAGCTTACAATTTATCTAGAAATAGAAATAGCAACAACAAAATACAATAAAAGGCTAGGGAAACCGGTGCGACTTTCCTTTTCGTAGGATTGAAGTCGCAGCGCCCTTTACATATGCCTCAAAATCAAACCAAACTTAAATTACAACATGCACCAATCTCAAACAATTTAAATACAAAATATTCAAATGACTTGGTGCCATGGGAGATAACAACTAATCTAGCTGCAAAAGGGTTAGTCATACACGCATCCATACATACATAACAAATATATGTAACTCTTGGAACACTTAATTGATTCACACAGTATATAAACTCTTTACATACTGAATTAGAACTTAAAACAGCATCTTACTTCTCTGTGAAAATCTTACAAAATATTTTAAAATTAAAGTATTTAATTTCAAAAACACTTTAAAATGTGAAATAGAGAACCCGACAAAGAATCTATCTCGATCGATCTAACTCTATTCGATCGATCGAACACTAGAAGGTTTCGATCGATCGAAAGTTGTTCGATCGCTTGAGTACAGAGAATGTTCGATCGATCGAACCTACCTTGCATCCTATACAATCACAGATTTGTACTCTGCTGCGATGACACTGCAAAAATAGATCTGTGACGATGCAGTTTCAAAAATAGTTCTAAAATCAACATGCTAATCAAAATAGTGTTCCAAAAACGCATCTAATCCAAACGAGCGTGGCTCTGATACCAATTGATGGAAAAAACGGTTTAAGTTAAAAGTTTAAACGCGCAGCAGAAAAAACAAGTTATAAAACCTTAATGGCAGCCCAGGATCTACTACTCGTTAATTCCATAGATGCGCACATGAGGGGACAAGAGTTATACCATAGTGTCTTGAACCCAATTCTAATTTTCCTTTTCTTCCTTGGTGATGTAGCAGCCTCCACTAGGTTGTCTTCACCCTTATGTCTCCTGTGGATGCTTGCCGAAAAGACTAGAGATGGTGGGATCTCTGATAGAGAGGAAAAAGAAGGTTTGGGGCTCTAAAAATAGTTTCTGCAGCTTCTGACGTTCTAAGACGACGAACTCTTTTTCCAAAACGCAGCTGCCCTATTTATAGATTTCCAGAACCGACCTAGACTTCGAGCGATCGAAGATCTTCGATCGATCGAACCTTCGAGCGATCGAACCATTCTCGAACGATCGAGACTACCAAGACTTCAATCGATCGAACATACTTCAATCGATCGAACTTGTCTTGACAACTTTCTCATGTGTCTTTCCAAGTATCCTGGCGGAGCTAAGAGTGGGACCTCCTAGGCTCTTTCTTGTTGGCTCAGACCAGTTTGTTAATTACCGTGACCAAACTCTTTGATCAGCAAACTAACTAACTGGTCAGTTAACGTTTACTCCACTATAAAACGATAACTAAACTCCAACGCAAAAGAACATATCCGAAGCGATAACTAGACTTGTATGTTGTGCTAATGTCCCTCTACCTTCAGCATTCATAATCATATTCAGGTAGTCGGATAATTGTTACTGTCAACCTGAATCATGATTACTTCTTGTATTCCTTGAGTCCCATTCACCTCTCATGATTACCAAATATGTTGATAACTCTTATCAACAAGACTGCAGTACTCAGTAATCGACTTGGTGACATTCTCAAGGGAATGCTTACTCTGATACAGAGGATAGATTCTGTCTTGACAATATATGTTCACAACCCTATGAATATGATATACCCAAGATACCCAGGTGTTGATCTTCTATAGACCTCATTGATTGGTAAGTCAAAGTAGCCATATCCATAGTCTGTGTTCATAATCGTCTCAAGATTAAGAGCACGTACCTTATACAAGTTATGAGTTCCTATCGACTGATTGACAGTCTTGAGTGTCAATAGGAAAGCCCAGGTCCGTCAATGCACTATAAGCGCTAGCATGTTAACTAAGAGTTAAACTCTAGTGATTGAGATTAATCACTCCATCCAATGGTAGTTAATCATGCTACAGTGTAAACCTGATGAGATATCCAGTCTCATCATCCACTGTGACACATTTTAAGTAACAAGGAATAGTAATTCGTATCTCACTTGTATGTATCTCATACATACACGAATTACTTACTATGATACTTAAGGATAACAATCATCTCATAAAAGAAACATACATAACTAAATGTAAAGCTGATATCCATATATTAAAATGTCAATGTCTCATATATAAAGTAATGGTTTGAGGGCACAAACCCAACAGAGGGACTATCAAGTCATCAGGTGCAATGCTCTTTCCATAGCTATGCTTTCTCACTTCCTATTCCAGTCCTCCGCTGACATCCTTATCCCTATTGTTCGTGGTCTCTGAGAGATGAAGAGCATAGCCATGTTAGTTCTTGGGGAGACTCTACTTGATCTTGACCACGCTCATGCTACTAGGGCCATGCTTTCTTCCGGGGCTCCTCATGTTCTTCAGGTTTGGCTTTTGGAGCGTTTAGGTCTGTTCATTCATCCTTCTCATCCTGGGAGACAGATCCCTTATGACCATTTAGAGGTTCTTCACCCATTTCATTCTGCTGATGGTTGGTTCTCTTGGCTCCGGAGCCTTTATTATGAGGATATCTGCTGGGTCTGCCCACGATGGACTTATTGTTCCGCTATTGTGCGACTCCCTAGACGTCCTGGGATTTGGTTACTAGGCTTGCATGCTACCACTTTTTATGTCCCAGGCTGGGTGGTTCGCCAGTTTGGGTTTCTTCAGGATGTTCCAAATGCTATTTCTGCAGATTTTTTAAGGAGCTCCACCTTATACCCTTCTACCACGAGGCTCTTTGCTGAGGCTTGGCATGATAGAGTGTCTGCTCCCTTCTGGAGGGTTCCTGCTTCTATCGTTCCCACTATTGAGTATCTTTTCAAGATTCAGACTTTGGTCAGGAGATAGATTTATGACTATACAGACACAAGTAAAAAGAAGAAAAAGCAAACAAGATTCTACTTTCAAAATTCTTTGACAAATCCTGCTTACTCTTACCACACTTTATTTGAATCATGTGATGTATTTCCATTTTCAAAAAGACTTTTCCTTGTATTTAGAGAATGTCCTAATCATGTTAAATCGTAGTTTGCACTTTTCTAATTTTTTCAGGTTATGAAAATCTTTCCTCTTAATGTCTCTTTTAGCTTTTATTACTTTGCTTTGAGTTTTGCTTTAGAGCTTTAATCATTCTATACCATGAATCCTCCTTTGCTTCCATACAATACATATTTTGATAGCTAGTAAATCTAGAAATGGGTTTAGATATTATCTGGGTTCTTTAGTTTAGCAAATGAAGTTTGCTCCTAGTCTTGGGGCTTTGATTCTAGTTTCGGGCAAATGCAAGTTTGCCCCTAGTTTGGTATAGGGAAACTCAAGACATTGGGTTTTATTTGGATCAAGGGCCCTGTGAGCTCGCCTACCAATCCCTGAATGGGCATCAGGTCCGTAGTAGTTCAACCAAGGCTAGAAGGAAAGTGCCTTTCAGGCAAGATTTTATAACCGAACCGAGCAGGTTACCTACGTATCCCTTAGCGGGAATCAGGTTAAGCATAGTTCATCAAGGTAGGAAGTTTTAAAACACAAGGTTTCAAGCAAAATATTTCTTGAGGCGATCGAGGTTAATTGGGTGTTTAAATTCAACCCCATCTAGGTCCATAAGATAGGCAGCCCCTCTAGAGAGAAGTGTCTTTATGATGTATGGTCCGACCCAGTTGGGTATGAATTTTCCTCTAGGGTCATAAACAGGGGCTTTAAGTTCTTTAAGGACCAGGTCACCCTCAGCAAGCTTTCTTGGGCAAACCTTTTTGTTAAAGGCACGAGATCCTTTTATGATATCCTCGAGTGTGGTTTATTGCCGCCAGCCTCTTTTCATCTAGTAACATCAACTCTTCATATCTCCCTCGCAGCCATTCAAGTTCAGTTACTTCGCCTTCTGCCAAAACTCTCAAAGAGGGTATTTTTACTTCAATCAGTAGGAAAGCCTCCATTCCATAGACTAGTGAGTATGGTGTAGCTCCAGTCAAAACTCTCAAAGAGGGTATTTTTACTTCAATCAGTAGGACAACCTCCATTCCATAGACTAGTGAGTATGGTGTAGCTTCAGTCAAAGTTCTTACAGAAATTCGGTATCCCTATAATGCGAATGGTAATTTCTCATGCCAATCTCTGTATGTATCTATCATCTTTCCCAAAATTGCTTTAACATTCTTATTAGCTGCTTCGACCGCTCCATTTATTTGAAGTCTGTACGGGGAACATTGATGGTGGGTGATCCTATACTTCTCTAAGAGCGGGATAACTTCTCCTTGGAAATGGCTACCATGATCGGAAATGAATTTGTTCGGAACCCCATATCTGCGGATCATATTCTTCTCAATAAAACTCACCACGTCCTTGGCTTTCAGTGTTGCATATGAAGCTACTTCCACCCACTTGGTAAAATAATCTATTGCCACAATTATATATCGGTGTCCATTGGAGGCTTTCGAAACCACTTCACTAATGATATCAATACACCATACGGAGAATGGCCAAGGGGTGGTCATTTGGTAAAGTTGGGATAGTGGGGTATACATGAGATTTGCATGGATCTGACATTTATGGCATTTCCTAACATACTCACAACAATCCTTATCCAAAGTTTTCCAAAAGTATCCTTGTCGGATTATATTTTTGACTAACATATGTCCGCTTATGTGTGGCCCACAAACTCCCTCATGTATTTCTTCCATCATCCTTCTTGCTTCTCTCCCATGCAGGCATTCTAGGTTATAACCGGTATAAGACTTCTTCCACAACTTTCCCGCATAAATCACAAACTGAGTTGAAAACCTCCGAATTGCCTTTTTATCCTTCTCTGAAGCCCCTTCAGGGACTCTTTTTTTTTCAATAAAACTCCAAACATCCATATACTATGGCACTTCTGTCTCCTTTCCTTCTTCAATGGCTATGATTGTCTCGAATGAGGGCCGGGTTCTCTCTTCTATGGATAGAAGAATCATGGTAACTCCTATAGGGATTTGGATCATTGAGGCCAAGGTTGCTAAGGAATCGGCCAATTAGTTCTCGTCACGGGGAAGGTAATAGAACGAGATTTTCCTAAATTGCACTTTCAGGCTCTCTAGGTATTCATGGTAAGGTCTCAGTTTCTCATGTTTTATTCTCCTATCACCTCTCACTTGCGATATTATCGAATTAGAATCCCCGAAGACATCAATTTTCTCAACTTTCAAGGCTATGGCTGCTTCCATCCCAATTATGCATGCTTCATATTCTGCCGTATTATTGGTTGAATAGTACTTGATCTTGATAGCTAATGGGGTGGGGGCTTCACTAGGTGATATAAGGATGTTCCGACTCCATGACCTATCTAATTGGTAGCTCCATTAAAGTACATTCTCCATAAATCTTCCTTCACCTCCATTACTTCTTCATTAGGGAACTTAAACTCTCTATTCTCCTTGGATTCTATGGCAAGGTCAGCTAGATATTCGGCCACTGTTCTCCCCTTGACAGATTTGGAAGTGATATATCTTATATAAAATTCTACTAGTTAGGGCTGGTTTTTCGAATAGGTATTTCAGTGGGTCCATTCGGGTTATCAGGGTCACAGGAAAGGCTAGCATATAATGCCTGAGCTACCGGGTACACCATTCTAAGGCCCGATAGGCCTTCTTCAATGGTGAGTAATTCAGCTCATTCTCGGTCATTCTGTTACTTATATAGTATATTGCTCTCTCCACATGCCTTTCTTCTTCTTGGGCCAACATACACCGCATGGATTTTTCGGTCATAGATAGGTATAGCAGTAAGGGTTTTTTGAGTTTGGGAGGTGATAGGACAGATGGGTTTTGAAGGTAGATTTTGATCTTTTTGAAAGCTTTTTGACAATGGTCATCCCATTCAAACTTCTCCCCCTTCCTAAGCAATTTAAATAGTGGGTCATAGGTCGTGGTAAGTTTAGATATGAAGCGGATGATGAATTATACTCTACCTAGAAATCCCCTCAACTCCTTTTCATTTTTTTGGTGATGGCATTTCGGTTATGGCCTTAATTTTGGTCGGGTCTACCTCAATCCCTCTCTGTGTAATGAGGAATCCTAACTTCTATGTGGTAACTCTGAAAGTGCATTTTTGCGGGTGTAACCTCATTCTAAACCTCCTCAGCCTCTCAAAGAATTTCTTTAACGCTTCTGAATGCCCTCCCCTCTTCTTGGACTTTACTATCATGTCATCCACGTATATCTCTACTTCTTTGTGGATCATGTCATGCAATAATGTAGTGGTAGCCCTTTGATAAGTTGCACCTACGTTCTTAAGCCCAAAAGGCATAACCCTATTGCAATAAGTCCCCCAGGATGTGATAAAAGTAGCCTTCTCCCTATCCTCAGGTACCATTAAAATTTGATTATACCCTGAGAACCCATCCATGAAGGATAAGAGTTCGTGTCCCGCAGTATTGTCCACCAACACATCAATGTAGAGTAAAGGAAAATCGTCATGAGGGCTGGCTTTGTTTAAATCTCAGAAATCAACACAAACCCTAACACGACCGTCCTTTTTTGGGATCGGCACAATGTTAGTGACCCATTCTGGATACTCAGTGACAATCAAGAATCCAGGTCCTAACTGCTTTTCAACTTCCTCCTTTACTTTAAGCGCCCATTCAGGTCTCATTCGCCTCAACTTTTGTTTTATAGGTTTTGAGTTTGGGAAGATTGGGATATGATGTTGGACTATTTCTGGGTCAATTCTTGGCATATCATCATAGGACCATGCAAAGACATCTTTGAATTCATATAATAAATTGATTAACTCTTTGATTTCCTCATTACTAAGTGTGGAGCCAACAGAAACATTTTGTGGATTATCTTTATTCCCCAAATTAATTATTAAAGTGCTTTCAATGATTTTACATGCACACTCATTTTTTATTTCAATTAATTTTTGCAGTTCATCAGGTATTTCATCACATTCATGGCATGCATCACAGTTATTTTTATGCGCAGTCGAGTAAGCAGAATCAGTCATTTTTCATTGATTTTCTTGGGGGATATTACAACAGACATGAAAATTAAAAGACGCCTCACTGGGCCATTACAGACTCTAGGTGAAGGGGACACCTATCACTAGACTCGAACACCCATTCTTTCTTGCTTTATCCTCCCAGTTCAGCGATGAAGCAATCCTCTCGATCATCTGTCTTGGTAATCTTTTCCATTTTTTTGTCTCTGGCTCTTCTTCATGTTTTGGCTTCTTCCCCTCTACTTTATTCTCCTTGCTCCTTTCTTCATTTCGGTCTTTCCCATCTTCATTCATAATCTCTCCAAGATTACCCTTTCTAATTCCTCTGTGTTCTTCTTCTAACAGATCTTTCATCGCCAAGCCATCCAAAGCACAGACCCAATCTTGGGCAATAGTGGATTCTGCGGGCACTTGAAGGTAAGGATCTTCATAATTAGAGAAGTCATATGTAAAGAATATCTCAAACCTTGGCTTCACACGTTTATCCATACTATCTATCCACGACTCTGGGAAGCCGTAGAACAGAACATCTTCCCCTTCTTTGGCAAAATACCCATTGAGAGTGTTCAAATACGGCTCCATTGGCGCATCGACCGCTTTCTTCTTTTTCCTCATTTCTTCCTTTGTTAGTTGATATCCTAACCCGCGAGTCTGGGTTTGTGAGATGATGTTTGGAAATTCTGGCAACCCTTGGTGCTTCTTACCCAAACCCAACCTGGGAAGAACCCCATTTTTATCATAATTCCAGCTACCAATGGACTTGCATATTGGTTGAAATAAAGCGGCAGGAACTCCCTTGGTTTACTACCTTCAACCATATTAATGAATTCGAAATCACCCAAGCTCGCTTCATCTTCTTATATTTGTACTTCCAAGACTGGAGCACTAGATGATGGTTCAGATGTATGAGTCCAACTGTCTCCCAGAATCTCGCAAATTTATTTTTCCAAATGTACTTGACCTTTTGATGGACAGTCGATGGGATGGCACCCAAGCCATCTAGCCATAGCCTTCCTAGAAGCAAATTAAAGGATGCAGAATATCAATGATCTAAAATTATGTTCCCTTTCTGTTGCCCCGATGGAGAGATTTAAAAAGATAATCCCCATAACTGCTCGCTGAGTGTTGTTGTAGGCCATTACTTTTTGCTCTGATGGAATAAAGGTTGACTCATCAAGTCCCATTCTTCTGGCTGTTCAAAATGGGCATACATTAAGTGTAGACCCATTATCAATAAGGCAAGCGGGCAAAGAGTTCCCCAGACATTCAACCGTGATATGTAATGGTTTATTGTAGGCAGGCCCCTCGGGAGGCAGATCAGCTAGGGTAAATGAGATGGCAAGAATCAGGCTTTTGTTGATCATACGGATGAGATCCTCAGGAGTGATTTCTATGGAGACATCTGACTGATTGAGAGCGTCAATGACTGCCTGTCTATGATGCTTAGAAGCGATTAGTAACCCCTAAATAGTGATATTTGCATGTGTCTTTTTCATCTATTTTAAGACCCTATCTTCATCCTCTTCTTCTTCCAACTTGCCTTTTCCTCTTCCCAAATCTTGACCCGGATGGTCTTCTTCCAACTCATGCGACTTAAAGTGTCCTCCAAACCGAGTCAAATGACTGATTCCTCCTTTTACCCACAAGTTATCTTGTTCCCCAGTTTCTTCCGAGCCCTTTTTTCTCCTTTGTCACTATCATACCATAAGTCTTCTGTTTGATTGATGCTCTGATCATCTTCGCACCAGATCAAATTATCCGTCTTTGAGGCCCACCATTCCCAAGCAGAATCTTTCCCTGATAGTTTCCCAATCATGCAAACTGACAAATTTTTTAGCGACTGATATGATTTCCTTGGTTCTCCAATTTTGGTAATCAAAATGGACAGGTCAAACAAAACCTCCTCTATCTCTAAGAAATAAATGCCTGATGGTGGTGGTACTGCATGGTGATTCGGTAGCGGGTTCTTGGTGACATTTGGCGGGTTGGCTGGAGGCTTAGATATTATTTTCTTGTCTATTAGATTTTGAATTTCCTGCCTCAACCTCAAGCATCGATTAGTGGAATGCCCTTGCTCTTGATGGAACTTATAGTATAGATCAGTTTTGAAGTTCGGAGGGAGTGGGTTTGGCCTCGGCCGTGGTTCCAACAAGTGAAGATGCCCCTTAGCCAATAGCCTATCAAGAGCTGTAGATAGCGATACCCCTAGCTCTGAAAACTTTCTTAATGGCTTATCCCCCCTCTTCTCGGGTAGCTTTTTGTTACATCGAACTTCTTCTCTAGTTCACTTAACGCATTCATATCTGTTGCTACTTGATGCCCAGCATTTCCTCCGTAGAACGGTCTCCTAGAGCGGTACCCCTGAGATTCTTCTTTCTTGATCCTCCCATCTTTGATTATATCTTCTATTCTGGTTCCAATCTCAAAAAATTCTACAAATGTATTAATGCACTAGTACATGAGTTTCTCATGATAAACACTCTGCAGATTCTTGACCATAATTCAAATTTGTTCTTTCTCTTAAGGCCGTTGTGTCATTTTAGCGGCCTTTCCTCTCCAACGTGCCAAACACTCGGCAAACGATTCTTTATTCTCTTGCATGGTCGTCTCTAGATCCCTTACAGTCACATCGAGTTCCTGATTGTACTCGTACTGGGTAACAATAGCATTTACCACTTCTTCCCATACACGACTTTTGCTTGGCTCCATCGTGAAGTACCAGGATAAGGCTGCCCCAGTCAAAGTCTCCTGAAATAGCATGGCCATCATAGCAGGGCTTAGGCCACTTGGTTGAAAAGCCCCAATCCACATTCTCACATAATTTCTGGGATTACCAGAGCTATCAAATTTGTCAATCTCTGGCATCTTAAATCCGATTAGTAACTTTTCCTGAGCTCCTTCAAACAGACCCTCCAACTCTAACAGATAACTGTCAACCCCATTGAACTTGCAGACGACTTTTTCTAACTTTTCCACTTTTCTTTCATCTCATTATGCTCTTTCTCAGCCTTTCTGTAGGGTTTATGCCCTCAAACCATTACTTTATATATGGCATTAGCATTTTAATATATAGATATAAGTTTTACATTTCAGTATGTATGTTTTTTTCATGAGATGATTTTCATCCTTAAGTGTCATAGTAGGTAATTCGTGTGTGTATGAGATACATACAAGTGAGATATGAATTACCATCCTTCGATACTTAAAGCTTGTCACAGTGGATGATGAGACTGGATATCTCATCAGGTATACACTGTAGCATAATTAACTACCATTGGATGGAGTGATTAATCTCAATCACTAGAGTGTCACTCTCAGTTAATATGCTAGTGCTTATAGTGCATTGACGGACCTGAGCATTCCTATTGACACTTATTGCTGTCAAACAGTCAATAGGAACTCATAACTTGTATAAGGTACGTGTTCTCAATCTTGCGATGATTATGAACAAAGACTGTGGATATGGTTGCTTTGACTTACCAATCAGTGAGGTCTATAGAAGATCAACACTTGGGTATCTTGGGTTTGTCATGTTCATAGGGTTGTGAACATATATTGTCAAGATAGAATCTACCCTCTGTTTCAGAGTAAGCATTCCCTTGAAAATGTCACCAAGTCGATTACTGCGTACTGCATTCTTGTTGATAAGAGTTATCAACATATTTGGTAATCATGAGAGGTGAATGGGACTCAAGGAATACAAGAAGTAATCATGATTTAGGTTGACAGTAACAGTTATCCGACTACTGGAATATGATTATGAATGCTAAAGGTAGAGGGACATTAGTACAACATACAAGTCTAGTTATCGCTTCGGATATATTCTTTTGCGTTGAAGTTCAATTATCATTTTATAGTGGAGTAAACGTTAATTGACCAGTTAGTTAGTTTGTTGATCAAAGAGTTTGGTCATGATGATTAACAAACTGGTCTGAGCCAACAATAAAGAGCCTAGGAGGTCCCACTCTTAGCTCCGCTAGGAAGCTTGGAAGGCCACATGAGGATAATGTCAAGGCAGGTTCGATCGATCACAGGAGTTTCGATCGATTGAAGTCTAGGCAGGTTCGATCGCTCGAGGGTTGTTCGATTGCTCAAAGGTTAGGTCGGTTCTGGGAATCTATAAATAGGGCAACTGCATACTGAATGTTTTTAATCGTCGTTTTCATATGTAGAAGTTTCAGAAACTATTAGCGTTTCCCTAAACCTTCCCTATCCTCCCTATTAGGGTTCCCACCAACCATATTCCTTCTGCAGGCATCCGCAGGAGTCGTAAGAGTGAAGACAGCCTAGTGGAAGTTGCTGCACCATCAAGAAGAAAGAAGTTTTTAGAATTGAGTTCAAGACCTGAGGTATGTTTCCTTTCCCTCTTGTTAGTACGCATCTATGGAATTGACGGGTAGTAGGTCCTGGGCTACCAATAAGTTTTTCATAACTTGACTTTTTCCGCTGCGCTTTTAAACTTTCAATTTAAACCATTTTTTCCATCACTTTCAACTTTCTCTCTTTCTACCCTATTTACGCCAGCTCTGGGTTGTTCCAAATCGTTATACCAATCATCTTTCCTATTTCAAGTAACCGATAGAGGATCAATTATTGGTGGATCAACTTCAGGCCTTTGGCGGGTCAGTGTTTCAAGCATTGTCATCATTTGATCCATTCACTCTTTAAGCTATGTTATTCCTGTGGCGTGTTGTCCTTGATCCATTTCTTTCTCTGGCTCCCTTCTCACTAATCTCGCACTTGAATCCCTAACCCAAACTGTGCTTCTTGCTAGTTCTATCTTTCACCTACAACTATATTTCATTTTTAAATGACTGAACTAAACGACCTTATTCTTCATTTGTTATATTTATTCTGAAAAGGCTTGATAGAATGCTCCTGAATGATTCATATGTCACATGGATGTAATGCAAGTATGTGTGTACCTATTCTATATGCTAAAGAAAAGAAAATCCTAGTCCTAATATATAAACACGTAAGCACATAAAATCCTTACTCATGTTAAATGTGCCAATTTCACCACTCATTGCAATCATCACTACTTTATCAAAGGTTGGGTATTTAATTTTTTTTTTCGAAATTCATTTGAAAAGCATTTCTCTAGATGATGAGATCTTTCAAAAACAATTCTCAAGAATTTTGAGTCTTTTATTTGAAAATGACGATGTGAAAATATTTCTCAATAAAAGATGATTGAGTTTCAACTTTACTTGATTAAAAGGTAAACCTTGGACCTTTTATTTGAAAGAGTGATAGAGCATTTTTGGATAAAAGATGATGAATAATCAAAGCCTGTCATTAATAGTGAACTTTGAATTCTTGGATAGGAATATCACATGATTGGGTAATTATCGCACTTTTCATGAATTCGGATGCATACAAGGTCAATGATGCTTAGCTAATGAGATATAAGGAGTGAAATCTTATAATCAATATTTGGCATGTTCCCCAAATGTCATGGAACATGAAGAGGAATTGCTCAAAAGTGATTAAGAGGTTACATATCTTTCATCAAGCAAGTATCGTCATCATCTCAAGTAATCCCTTCCTAGCATACAAAACTCCTTAGCATATAATCCTAATCAAGAATTGATTTCCTAAGATTGAAGGGTTCTATAGAAGCTATCATGAAAAGCCCGGGTTTTGGTCAAAATAAGGGACCCTTGACTGATTTATATACCAACACATGGTACGAGATCAAGGGTGATCACACAGTCCCATGATGGCTTGACCGACCGGGTTGCCCCGAGCCTCCAAGGTCATAGCTCCGTGCAATCAACTGGCGAAACATACAAGTGCAATGCAACGGGCATACAAAAATTAATTAATTTGATTAAAAGGATGCTTTCAAGACTAATCCTCGAGTGAACCCAAAATCAGAATTATGGTATTCAAAACCAGAGATTCTAGTCGATCTTCAGCAGAGACGCCAGATTGTGGATACCGGAATTTGGGCCCACTTTTTATTTTAAAATAATTTTCAAATTCAAAGACAAAGAGTCGCCACTTAATTTTTAAAAGGAAAATTAAGAAACCATTATAAAAGCAAACCGATCTTTGGCGAAACCAAAGATATACTGGGTCCGGGGATTATGGAATGAAAGGGGAAGGAGCTCGGCGGACTAAAACACCCCCTTTCATCCTATCTCGTGATAGGCCTCTACTCAACATCCTTTTTAATCGAATTATTAATCTAAGCATGCCCTCAACTAATACATATGTATATATACATTACAAAAGCATGTCAAAAAGGGTGCAAGATTGCTAACGATAAAATAACATCCAAAACCATGTAATTCAATTAGCAAGCAATATGATATGCAATAGGGAACTAGAGAACTTACCCGGGATCCAGCCGCAAAATTGGAAACGTGCAATGCACACAAAATAGAAATCCTAAGAAAAGGGTCTCTAATAACATATATACACATAAGCAAGACCTAATTCTAAGGTGTCTCACATAGAGTCGAAAATCAATAAAATCAGAGAATAAAATAACCAGAGTGGAGTCAAGAAATTGTACCTTGAAAGCACTACAAACCAAAGGGTTAGTTCATATGCCTTAGACAAGATGTATAATATCAAATAATCATTCCTAAAAACGTCTAGCTTAAATCTAACAAGTAGAAAAAGAATTGGCATAACTATGAGTTCCTTTTAACTAGTTGGAAACATAGCACCTCTATAGATATACAAATCTCAACTAGGAACCAATGCAATGTCCATATAGGGACGCTATAATCCTAACATGATCATAAGGAACCCATGGTTATGTTCAATTAGCTTCAACTAAATCCAACTTTATCCAAGAACTAGTTCTAATCACAAGCATCAACATACATGAATGAATGCTTAGACATGAACAAGAATGAGATATGAACTTATTCATTATTTTGAATCATTCAGCCTCTGAATCTCAGCTTAATTGACATTATTTAAAACATGGTTTAAATCTTAGGACATTAGGAATCCATTAGATTAGAGTTATTCAAGTTTTATCAAAACAATGACAGAATTGTAAGAATTATAGAGAGTAGACCAGACTTTCAAAAATAGAAATAAAATATATTCAACTATTGGATATTAATGACTTTTGAGTATGTTATGCCTCTGTGAGTCTAGTTTCTAACCCAAAAGAAATTAAAGATCCAACGGTTGAATCTCTGGGAATAGGGTCATAACCAGACATCACTCATGAATCTGCAACTCTTTGTCCATAGTTTTTGTATGATTTTCTAAAAATAGTAGAAAAATCAGACACACTTTGATCTTTTTAGGGTATCTTCCTAACACATTGAAATGCCTAGAAAAATTTATTTGACGTTAAGAAAACTTGATTAAGGCTCTGATTTACTCATTTTAAAATGAGCTTACTGTTCTGAAATTTTAGACAGAGAGCAACCTACTCACAAATCATAAGGTCAAACCCTCCTAGGTATAAAATTTCATCAAAACAAACATTCTAATGGTACATATATGGGTTATGAACACTCTCCGATTGGTCTCATTCAATTCCAACATGCCATGATTTAATTAAAAATCTTTGATCATTGTTGGTTAGTGAACTCACTGCACCATTGTTGAATTAGTGTTCATAGTTTGAATCAATCTTGATCCATGATTCTAAAGAGAATTAAGATCAAGTATGATTATGGTCATTCAAAAGTATAATGAAGTGTAAAAGAGATTCATGGACTTAGCCTTAGATCTCCCTCACAGTCCTCATGTTGAGGATCTAGTAAGAGAACTTCTAGGTCTTACTCAATCCTATGAACTTTGAATACTTAAAATATGGAATTAAATTGATCCTACATTTAATTCCTCTCTTAAACATATGATCCTTGAGGAATATAGATTTAATCCTCCTCTCAAATTAATGGTACTTGGAGATTGTATATGATCAAAACCCATGTGAACCTCATAGAATATGGAAGCTAATCTATGAGACTCAATTTAGAGGACTCAAGCCATGGACCAAGACTTCAACGCAACAACTAACATATGAATATAACCATGACCCAACCTTAATCTCCTCATTAAACCATAGATTATGGGAGACTAAGAGATCAACCCCAAAGAAATCTCATGAGACGTTAGAGATCCCATAGATTTCCAAAGGAAGAATTAACAAGAATGAAATAAAATCAAAGTTTATAAAATCTCCTCATGAACTAGTTCTTGTTTGAAACCCAAGGCTAATTTAAATCAAAACCAATGAACAATTATTAAATTCAATCACAAATTCTATGTGGTGTATAATGAAATGGGGTAGAAGAGAAGTTTTGAAAATATGTAAAGATCCTAGAACTATGAATTTGTGATTGAATTAGCCTAATTTTGTACAAGATTGGGAGGTTACCTCTTATAACCTCAGGGAATTCTTAATTATTGGATGAAGATCTTCCAAATTCTTCAATCTCTTCTTCAAATTCTTCAAAGTTTTCTTCAAGAACTCCTTGTTTTTCTCTCAATTCTCTCTCTAAATTTAATATATGTATCAATGGAGGATGGTGGAAGAAGAAGATCTCCCTCTAATAGAGGTGAAAACCTCCTTATATAGACCTTTCTCATAGGGTTAATTGGCTAAATTCGGATGGAAACTCATGTGCAAAGATTTCTTCTAGAACATGTGAGAAAAATAGACTATTATATCATGCGTCACTCAAAGAGTTGGTTGCGGCACTCACGGAATGCCATTCTAGCACTTACTGAGTGACGAGCGGCACTCAGTGAATGCCGGCGCGACACTCTCTGAGTGCCGAGTGCCGCCGGCTTTATCGCGTGCCGCGGGTAACTGAATCCCCTTTCTTTTTTATTTTCAAAATGTATATTAACTAAATACTAATATACTTTAGTAAAATATACTAATATGCTAATATACTTTATATACTATACTAGTATACTAAGATACTAGCATATGCTTAAAAGATTGTACATATACATATTTTCTTCTTTTCTTTCCTTCTTCTTCTTTTTTTTTTCAAAATACATATATACTTTCATTTTGGAATTAATTTTCAGGCCGTCTCTCTCACATGTGCCCGGGTCTTTCCGAACATCCAGTTCTCCTCTTTTCCCCTTATTTTTTAAAACGTAATTTGAAGAATCTTCGAAGGGCTTGAATTCTTTGGAAAAATCTTCAAATTTCACCGGTCATTGTCGTCATCGGTCTTCAGAGATAACCAACCCTAGATTCAATGGTTGGTCAAAATTGGGGTGTCTACATCCCTCTAGATATAATCCTTCAGGCTGGTCCATATAGAGATATCCATTTAAAAAGTTTATCTTACATTCAACTACCAAATCTCATAGTCATAATATGCAGCAATTACCAATAAAATTCTGATAGACTTAAGCATTGCTACTGGTGTAAAAGTCTCTTCATAATCAATTCCTTCCTTCTGACTATAGCCTTTTGCAACCAATCTTGCTTTATAGGTTTCAACATTTCCATCTGGACCTCTTTTCCTCTTGTAAATCCATTTGTAACCAATCCAATAGTTGGAACTCTATTTAATAGATAAATTGATGTCTCTAATGCATAACCCCAAAAGGATAAAGGTAGATATGTCACACTTCATCATAGATCACACCATATATAATAAAGTACGATTTCTTCTTTCTGAAACTCCATTGTGTTATGGTGTTCCTGGAGGGGTAAGTTGAGACAAAATCCATTATTCCTTAAGTAGTCCTTAAACTCATCTAAGAAGTATTCTCATCCTTTATCAATGCGAAAAGATTTGATACTTCTACCCTTTTGCTTTTCAATTCCATTTCTCAATTCCATCAATTTTTCAAAAGATTTCGATTTGTGTTTCATTATGCAAACATATCCATAGCGAGAAAAATCATCAGTGAAAGTTATAAAATAACAAAAGCCACCTCTCACTGTATGACTTATAGGACCACATACATCTGTATGTATCAAATCTAAGGTACCTTTAGCTCTTCCTTATTTACCTTTAAAATGTAGTTTGGTCATCTTTCTTTATAAACAAAACTAACAAATTTGATAAGATTCCACTTTTAGAAAATCTAAAGGACCATCCTTAACTAATCTATTTATTCTATCGACATTGATATGACCTAATTGCATATGCCAAATGTAAGTAGGAGTAATAGGTTATCTTTTTCTCTTTATTGAACTAAAATTTTAAAATATTATATTTTCAACATATGCAACACTATTACAAGGAAGATCAAGAATATAAAGACCATTTTCTTTAAAACTAGAAATAATATATTTATTGTAAAGCTTAATTGTAGATTTTACACCAAACAAAATAGAATATCCAGATTCAATTAATTTTGAAACAGATATTAAATTTCTTCTAATCTGCGGTACACAAAGGCAGTTTTTTAAAGACAAAACATTTTCTCCTAGTAAAGTGTTAAAAGGTCCTATAGATACTGCTACAACTCTTGCTTCTATTCCCATAAGCAATATGACTTCCTCTTCATTCAGCCTCCTGCTTTCCTGAAACCCAGTAATGTGTTATAAACATTAGAGGTTACCCCGGAGTCAATACACCTAGACCCAACAGAATTAATCAACAAATTGGTTTCAATTATGAGCATAGTAGATGTACCTTCTAAAGGTTTATCTTTCTTAAGTGAAGCAACGTATTGGAAATAATTCTTCTTCCAAAGTCCTGGTTTTTCACAGTATCGACAAGCACATCCTCTAATTTATCAGTCTTCACTGTTTTACTATTGTTAGCTTGACCTTGCTTTGGACCCTTTTTATTTCCAAATTTCCTTATCTTTTTCTTAAAATTTGATTTGGAAGACTTTCCTCCTTCAGACATTAAGACAATTGGTTTGTCTTTCTGGATCAATTCCTCAACTCTTTGTAACATATTGCGAAGCTCCGAAAGTCTCACTACCATTTTATTCATATTGAAACTCAATATAAATTGATTGAACGATTCTGGTAGAGATTATAGAATCGCGACCACTTTTGTCTCATTTCCATCTCAGACCTAAAATACTCCAATTCGTTTATAAATCCTGTCATCTTCATGGCATGATCATGAATTGGTGCACCCTCAGACATCTTAGTGGACATTAGTCCTTTCATACATTTCTGTTTTGCAGAACGATTCTTCTATCCAAACATTTCTTTTAAGCTTTCCATGGTATCCTTAGTAGTAGCAGATTTTCATGTTGTTTCTGAAGCCTATTTTCAAGTGAGGCTAACATTTAGCTAAGGAATCATGCTCATGCCATTTGGTATAAGCATCATGGATATCCTGAGAGGCATCAACTCCAAGCATTGCTGGTGGATCCTCGTTCAAAACGAGGATCAAATTTTCAGCAGTGAGCACAATAGTTAAGTTCCTTTTCAAATCACCATAATTAGAACCTTTAAGACGATAATCATCAAATATTTTCATTAACGAGCTATAGTTGGCCATTCTACACAATAGAAAGAAAAGAAAAGAAAAACCAAAAAAAAAAAAAAACAACAACAACATAAGGAAAAAATAACAATCTATTTATTACATGCAACTGACCATTGAATTAAGACTTTTATTACAATGGTAATACCCACTAGTTTGTCAAGTATAACGTTTCCCTTATACATTAAACTTGAAAAATACATAGCCTTTATGTATTTCTATTGAGGGACAAGAACTTTATTTAGTCAACTCAATAATTCCTTTCAGAATATACCAAGTACTTCCTAAAGCAGATACACCTTTTCTATCCCTTAACATGTAAGAAATTCTTGTTTTAATTTTGCCCTCCATATAATTCATATCAGCCACCTGTTTCAGGTCAACATGGATTATTGGTCAAATGTATGCCCATTGTTTAAATACATCATGTACTGTAAGTAGCATCCCCATTTTAGTTAATGCTCTCACTAGCCATGACATATCTATCATCACTATGAAGTAAATAACAATAGTAAATAATTAACAAACATGTCTTATCATTTTAGCATCAACTAGTTTGAAAAACTATTATCATTATCTACTAACAATGGAAGGCCTTTAGAGAATATTTGTTAAAATCAGTCTCTATCTTTCACATTCGATGTACTATTTTAAAGGGTACACATGCATATATGTCAACACACATATAAAAAAGACAAAATAAAATACGTAAAAGAACTCTCACTAACTCTTTTGTTATCTTCTATTTGAAGAGTTTTAAGCTCATTGTATGAAAAACATAACATGTCTTTTTGGCATTCCATGAAACATATATTCCTAAATATAAAATATTACATATAAATTGCACATAAGACAAGTATATGATATCTCCTCCAAAATGAGAAGAAATAAACATTACACTAACATATTTGTAAACATGAGTCTAACCCTTTGATCAACTAAGAAAATGAAGATATAAATCTTGATACATGTAAAAAAAAAAAAAAACATGTGGTAGGCTCTGATACCACTGAAAGGAAAAATAAAACTCAAATCAAATATGAGGGAATATTTTCCTTTTTATTTTATTTAACAATAACTACTTCAAGAACTATCCACGTGATTTACATAGATCCATGACAAGAAACTTACCTCACAAGATTTCACGTGCAAGTCCTCTTAATGTTACCAAATCTTGGTCTTCTTTTGTCTCCAAACAAACTCACTAGATTTCACGAGTGCAAAGTCCTCCTAAGTCTCAAATGCTTATACTTCTTTTTCTCCTAAGCCCTTGCGAATGTTTGACAAATGTTCAACTTGGCTCATCTCATTTATTAAACAAACCAAGCTCAAGCCTAGATTTCAAGTTTGTTTAATAAACGAGCTAAGCTCAAACACAGATGAGCTTGCATCGATAGAGATGCTAAACAAGTTTGAATAAGGCTTGTTAGTAGGCTTGTGAAAAAGCTAGTGAATAGGCTTGATAAATGACTTGTATACTTACTTGTACATATAAATCTATTACAAAACTACGTAGACATGAGCCAAGCTCGTTTAAAGGGTTTGAATTTTGACTTGTTAGTAGGCTCGTAAAAAGCTTGTAACTATGCTTGATTAAGGGCTTGAATTTCATTCTCGTATAATTACCAAGCTAAGCTGAAGCATACATAAGCTCAGCTTGGGCTCAGCTCGATTACTAAACAAGCCAAACTAAAGCCTATATTTCAGGCTCCTTAAACATTCATGAGCTTAACTCGTATACACCCCTAGTTTTGTCCTATAATGCGGACACGAGAGCAGTCTACTATTAAGGTCAAAGATACATTCTTGTCTTTTGGCGATTGAACTTTGAACGCGTGAAACTTGCGATGGCCAGAAGCTGCTATCTGGCTACTTAAGCCGAATCATTGGAATTTGCAACCTGCCCACAAACAGCTTATGCGACTGGGCTACACCAAACGGCCTGGCGATTGTGATGGTAGCCCAAAAGCTTAGCTCAAACAGCCTCTAGATTTGAGTTGATTAGATTTAAGGGTCCTTATTGTAATATTGCGGTTTTTGGTTTCCGTCTTTTGCTTTTATTTGTTGTTCTTAAAAGTGTCGAGACCTCACTCAAAAATCACGGTCAGTTTGAGTGAACAAGTGTGACCCACTACTTTTTTATGGGTAAAATTAAGGGTGTCAACGGTTTGGTTCGAGCATGCAATTTTTTAAGCAAACTGATCGGTTTTGATTCAATATATTGGATGAATAATTTGAAAATCGACCAAATTGGACCGAACCGGTCGATTCGGTCGGTACATCGATTTTATTGACACCCCTAGGTAAACAGGTATGGGTAAACCAGGGGTGTTCATAAAAAAACCAATCCCGAAATTGACCGACCAAACCGAGCTCATTTAACTGGGTTTTCAAGCATATGAAAACCAAACCAACCGACCGAACCACCCCAAAAATCCGACCGAACCGCGCCTATTTGTCAATTTTTCATGTGTCAAAACCCAAAAAAAAAATGGATAAAATATGGAAAGTAACTAGTGTCACTTGCACATCACTAGGGTGAGCAAATTTGTATCATCCTCATCAACCCATCGGGTCCAACCCGACAGCCCTCGAACTTCCCCTATGACTAAACCCTAATTCAGTCCTTTGACTAGTAATATAAATGCGTTAATGATTTCAATTAAACAATTTTCTCTCCAAGACCTCCCAAAAGCTAGGTTTTTCCAGCTGCAGATATGGTACTCTCTCTCTCTCTCTCTCCGTCTCGCCTTCGATCTGCTAAAGAACTTGGATATCATTCAGAATTTTTGTGTATTTATGTATGTACTTATGGATTAGCTGAATTGTTGTAGGGAAAAGGAACTGGAAGCTTCGGTAAGAGGAGGAACAAGACTCACACACTGTGTGTCAGATGCGGCCGCCGTAGCTTCCACCTTCAGAAGAGCCGTTGCTCCGCTTGTGCCTATCCGGCGGCCCGGGTTAGGAAATGTGAGCTCCGTTCCTCTCTCTCTCTCTCTCTCTCATCTTGTTCTCGTTCTACTTTTCATTCAATTTTTGACTTTTTGCTGGTTTATTAGTCTTTGATTTTCAAAATATTTTTTATGCGATTTGATATATAGATTCAATTTTTTTTTTTTCTCTGGGTATTGAGCAATTTGAAGTAATGTTTTATGTGATTACTATGGAAATGTTAGAAAAATGGAGAGAATAAAAATATAGCAGACGGCACACTAGTTTTTAATTTTTGTTTTTGTTGAACCCAAAATGATAAATTCAAGTCTTCGATTTTCATTTTTTATTTGACGCGATTTGCTGTATAGATTCAATTTTTTTTTTCCTGGGTCTTCGGCAATTTGAAGTAAGGATTTTATTTGATGACTGAAAATGTTCGAAAAAATGAAGAGAATTAAACATTTCATATAGCATGACTCGTTTATTACTTGTGATTTAGACACAGACAGCACACTTGCTTTTCATTTTTGTTTTGTTGAATTCAAAAGGACAAAATTCACCAAAAAAAAAAAAGAGAAGCTAGTTCTTCTTTATTTTCCTACACTCCCTCGGGAACATAACGGACATTAACTTCTTTAATCGGTAGATGTCAGTTGCATTTGACCAAGGACTTTTCCTTTCTTGATTACAAGTTCTTATTTTCATTTAGCATTTCATCTGGATCATGAACTTTTGAGTTACGTGAAAGCCTCAAAGCGTTCACTAGTCCTACGTGTTGCTTAATTCTTATTTGTTTTGAAGTTATAAGCCGTTTTAGCTACTTTTTGATTCTATACTGTACTTGTGATTTTGTATTCATGAATTTCATTTTTATTCAGTACCAATCAGCTGCCATGATGCAATGTTCTGTTTGGATACGTGAATAGTCTGTTGTTATATTTCTTCTTGCCCATCCTTCTTAATTCTTGCAATTTACTGACCAGGATTATGATCTCTGGTTTCACCTTTTTATTTATTTATTTTTGAATTTTTATTTTAGGTGTTCGGAAGGGAGGGAGGAATAATTTTAGTCTTTGCAATTTTTTCTTATGTGTTGACTTGAATTTCAGATAATTGGAGTGTGAAGGCAATTCGGAGGAAGACCACTGGAACTGGTCGCATGAAGTATCTCCGTCATGTGCCCCGTAGGTTCAAGAGTAACTTCCGCGAAGGTAAACCATTTCTGTTTCTGTATTTGCAGGCTATTTGTCTAGTATTTTATTTTTGGTCATTCTTGTTTATGTATATCAATGGTTTATTATGCTTTCTTTTTTTCTTTTCTTTATTATTATTATTATTATTATTATTATTTTTTTTTGATTTTTTATGTTGGGTCATTCTTATGCAAGCATAGTTAATGGTTTGTTATGCTTTTATTTTGTTAGGCACTCAGGCAGCACCAAGGACGAAGGGAGCTGCTGCAGCCTCGTAAGGTTTTGATAGGGCAATTATAATTTCAGCTTGTTTTAGTTTCTATTTTCACGAATTTTGAAAGATAAACAAGTTTTGTTCTTGTTGATTGTTTAAGAGTTTTGCTTCTTGTCACTCGCTGTATGGTGGTTATTTTGAAGAGATTATTGGCTTATTTTGATAATGGTGGTAGTTGCTTTTGTTTATCAGCCCTGCTCAATGGTTTCTATAGTATCTTAACTGTCATTCGTTTTGACTGTTGAGCAATAAGTTGTAAATGGTGTTATGGTAGCCCCTTAAACGCAGGTTTTTCTTGCATTGTTTTGTCATCTTGGTGGGTCATTTCCAGACATGTAGTCTATGTTTAGTCCCCTGATCCCCAAAAAACTAAAAAAAAAAATAAATAAATAATTGCTACCATTTGTATATATTACTTGGTTTGGCCATTTCTTTCGATTTGGTCCATGATATAGGGAGTTCTTTGACCTTTAAATGATCGAGTAACCTTTGAATGATGGCAATTTTTATGTAGGAACATAGTTCACTTGTAATCAAAACTGAAATGTTTGTCTTAATATAGGGATATCTACATGTATGAGAATTTGATCATGCTCTACTCAATTTCCTAAATCGAGAGAAAGGACAAAGAGAACATGAAGATGAGGCAAAAGATAAGAGATTTTTCAGAATTTTGCCAAAAATAAATCTTAAATGCTTTTGATCTTTTAAAAAATACTATTGCCATCATTTCCCCATTTAAAACCCTTGATTTGGATTACACGTTATGTATTGGTGAGGTCAATTTCAGTAGTATTTGGTGGCCTCACACATGACATCACGTTGCATGCAAATTCGTGGTGGGGAATGTGGCTGAGAGGGCTGCCGTTGCAAGCCATATTTGAAGCGGTACTAAACAAAGAAATGGAGGTTAGAACTTAGAAGTTATAGAGAGTTGACATTGGAATATACAAATATTTGGGTGGACTGGTCTCAAACCTTGGTGTTGCCACAAACGTATGTGTTTCAGTTTATGATCTCTCCATCTTGAAAGGTGAGTAAATACATCCAAGTATATCCTATATAGAATTTTATCTGCAAAACCTAGTTTAGATGTGATGTGCTTATGTGCATTTTTGGTCTTATTTAAGTGTGCTTTAGAAGGTGCTTGTGTAGAAGAAACAGAATGTCTGATGAAGTAATAAGGAAATGGAAAAAGCAATGATATGTGGATCCGTGTTACACTAATTAATGTGGTGAATGTTTCCTTGCTTGCCCACATATAATGTTTGTAGCAAGAGTGATATAACCTAAGGTTTCTGTCTATTGTTTAATGTTTGAGTTTTAACGTGTCGAGTCTGTAGACATGAACGTTATTTTCTTTTATTTGGTTATGTTTGTTTTTGTTTTGTATTTTCACCTTAAGATGTGGGTGTCACATTACTAGTTGGTACATACATTCATGCAAGCCACATGATATCTTGAGTGACATACATGTGCTGCTAGCTAAGGGAAAAGCTGGGGGGGATATATAGACGTAGATTTTATAAACAAAAGATAAGAAGAAGTAGCTGTAGTAGTAGAAGTAGAAGTAGATAGACCTGGATAGTAGAAGACCAATAGACGAAGGAGGACGTCCTTCTTGAGGAAATTTTTGAGTGACCAGCCGTAGGGTTTCAAAAGAACTCCCCCATTTGGTTGTCAAAGCCAACATGTCTATGGCCACTTAAGATATCATATGACTTGCATGTGACAACTGGTGATGTGGACAGACCCACATCTTAAGGTTATAATATAAATAGAAAACAAAAATTTTGTTTAAACTAAATAAAAGAATTTTATTAACGTCTATAGCATTAAAAAGTCACAAAATAATAGATGGGCACCTAGGTTACATTAACTTTTCCCACCTTGGTTACATTAACTTTTCCGTGGTGGGAAGAACTCAACTCCGTCAAGAATGCCTTGGCAAGTCTTTGGAATAAATCCTCATGATGATATCTCACCCTGTCAATCCATGAACAAGATGTCAATTGTCGGTTCCTCCAATGAACTATAGCTACCTTCACAATATGTCTTCTCGTGTCATGCTGGTCTTGATATCAACAATGTCCTCAAGGAAAAATCTCCACTGCCTTAGCATCATCTGCAAAGGAATTCCGACAATATTTGTTGCTTTAGGTAGACCTTTGGTCCTTCACGGAAGATAAATATGTCTACTGCATTGAAAACTGAAGAAGTGGGCAAATCATTAGGAAGTTGTAGAAGATAGGCATTGCTGCCTAACAGCTAAACAATGGGTAAATTTTCGTCTACTCAACTTGCCATAATGACTCCACTAGAAAAAGATAGTTTCCTATGTTGATTGACTGCCTCGTTATAATTTGAATTGGAAACTCGTAGATTCTCAAGCACTTCTTGTTGCACAATCCTTACATGTACGCCACGGCAGGGAACAGACAACCCTCAAGAATATGGGGAGTTGGAAAACCTTAAAAAATTTCAAAAAGAGTTTTTCCAATTGGTCTATTTAGCTAACTGTCAGAGGCAAATTCCACCTTGTGGTCAAACTACGTCCCATTGATATGGCAATCGCCCAACCAAGCATCTAAGAAAATTAATTGGGCTGCAATTAACTGCATCTCGTTGGCCTTTCGTTCGAGGATAACAAACACAACCGAAATGAAGGTTAGTCCCAAGCGTACTCCATAAAGTTATCCAAAAGTGGCTCGAGGGTTTAGGCTTAGTTTGACCTCCATTTTGGTGGTGCTCCTTTTTTAAAGCACAATTTTATGTTAATTCATTTGGTAACTAGTTTATGAGCTTTGCAAAATTGAATTCGGGGCTTTTTTGGGGGAAGTTTTTAGAAGCTCAAGAATGGAGCTTTTTTGGTTTTATGAAGTTTTTTTGAAGAGTAATGTGTCACTTGTACAAAATTATCAAAACAATTTAATAATAAATTTCATAGCCTACTTTTAAAAGTCATGTGGGGGTCAAACTAAGCCTTAGTGCCCCAGTTTGGAGTAAATGATCTAGGTAGGGACGATCTCCTTAAAAATTCCTGAGCTATATGAGATGCATTAGGTGCTTTTTGACATGGTATGAAATGAGCCATCTTTGAAAGTCCACCACCACAAACACCGAATATATGCATAAAGTAAAATTTGTACTAACATCTTCACAAACCAACTAGGTGTAGGCGGTGGAGTGTATAACCAGGGGGGATGGTAGAGAGGGTTGGAACTTTGGGTTGTCCAAGGCAGACAACCCGAAAAACAATCTTCCTCTTCCTCTCTTCCTGCTACTGCAGGTTCTCCTATTGTCATTGCCTTTGGTTTTTTCCTTTCTCATTGTTAATGCCCTCTCTGGTTGTCATTATTTCTCGTCTTCCTCCCTAGAATCTGCTTCCTCGGATTAGAGATGATTTTGTTTGGATTTTCTTTCGTGTTTAGTGACTGTTAGTAAATTATGTTGTATCAATTTGAAATATTTCCGCTGGTTACTACCTTATTGTTCATCTTGGAAGCTAAATTGTGTTTTTTTTTTTTTTTTCTGTTCACTTGGCTCACATAAAAGGTTTTCCACCTTATATGTACAACCTAGGATTGCATCAAGAAGTGATAACACTTCACGTAATAAGCTTATAAACGTGACTGGGGTAAGAGATGGGACCAGAACTACATTTACCTCTTAGGAAATAGGTCTGGAGCCGTCTGTTTTAATTTTTTATTATTGCCCTTTTTCTAACTTGTTTAGGTAATTTGAGAACAGCCCAGGGCATATTCTTGGGGAGGTTTATTAGTGAATTTAGATTTGTCTAATTCCCTACTAATAAGTTTCATCGGTGTATATACTGGAACTCACTAAAAGGGCATTGCAAAGCCATGCTTTCATAATTGGGAGTACTATCCAGCTGTAAGAAGAGTGCAATGAGTTCTGCAGCAGCTATCCCCTATCACTGAACTTTTAATCCTTGCATCTTTTGTTTATGTTTTCTCATATCAGCATCTAATTTTTCAAGCGAGAATTAATTAGAAGTCCCTAACAGGACTAATCCAAGAACGGTGCGCCACTCCCCCCACACCCCCACACCCGCACCCGCACCCACCGTTGTTTTTTTTTTGTTTTTTTTGTTCAAGAGATAAGGATACGCTTTTTTGAATTTTGGCCTTAAAGTTCATTTTTTAAACTGAAAATACGATTATTGACAAATTTGCATATTTCATACACGTAGAGAATGATGTTTTGCCTACCGAACACGTTTTTTTTTTCAAACATTAAACTGTCATAACTTTTATACCATAACTCCATTTTGAATAAAAATTATGTATTTGTAATTTAGAATAAAATATCTATTAAAGTAATGATATGCTTCCCAAATCTTAATTTTAAATTTTCATCTAAAATGATGTGACAATGAGTTTACTGGATTTTGATTGAATATTGTTGAAGTGGTTCCATCATTATTGCTAGTGGGGTCCAACTATCACTTCATGAGAATTTGAAAAGCATAGCATTACTCTTATCTATCAAACAAGATCTATAGTGATTGAAAAAATGAAAAAAAATTAATAAATAATAAATAAATAAATAAATAACTCATTTCATTGTTGTACTAATATAACGTAATGTCATTGTCTTTGCGACAGTAACTTTTTATTATCTTTGAAATTTTTTTTCTTTGATATGTTACTGTCTTTACTTGGACAGTATTGTAAATGCAGTAACATCTTTTAAATTGGTCGTAGTTTTTCGATGATCTAGTCAATTTGAAGCAATGTTGCTGTCGACGACATGTTACTGTCTTTTTTGTACAATACAATTTCACTAATCTTTGATGATATTTTACTGTTTTTACTTGAGCAGTAATGTAAAGGAGGTAACATCTTAAAATTGGCTATAATTTTGCAATTTTTTGCGACAGTGACGTGTTACTATCATTCAAAACAACGTTTTGTATTTGATGCTAGCTACTATCTTTACCCTGGGAAGTATTGTAAAGGCAGTAATATCTGTAAATTGACCAAAATTTTGCTATTATTAAGAAATCACTATCTTTACCTGGCAATACTATAAAGACAATATCATCTGCTAAAATGACCATAACTTTGGGATTCTTTAGCCGTTTTGGATACTTTTGTCTTTTTATTCGGGATAATTTTTCGAGATATACGCAATAGAAGTGTCGATTTTACAAAATTTTATTTTCGATATTCATTTTTGAGCTACAAAATTCTGAATTTTTATTTTTATTTTTATGTTTTTGAAGAATTTAATAGTCAATATGTATCTTGTTTTGTAGATATTGTTTTTTAGATCACAGATATATTATTTTTATTTTTATTTTTATTTTTATTTTGTTTTTTGGCTTAGATCATTTTTAAGGGTTCATGGCACATCATTCATCATTAGCTTAAGAGTTTGGTGAGCAGGGGTCTCAACAAAATTACTGGACCGAATTGATCGGTTTTCAATAAAATAGTGCTGTGAAAAATTTGAACCAAAAAATACACCCCAAAATCGATGAAATTGACCGAACTGAAACTATTAAGTTAGATTTGAACCTCCCAATAATCAACCGAACCGATGACACCCTTATTGGTAAGTGACCTCTTATGGTACTTTGGGGTGCAGACATGAATTTTGATTTGGCAACATTAACTAATCTCAAAAATTGTAGGCTTCTGTGTAATTGACAATTTATGAGCACAGCATAATTGTTGTATTATTTATGAGTAATGCCATGACTTTTAAATTCTAATCTCAAATCTCTATTTCAAATGATGTGGTAGTGGGCCCCCAATCAAAATTTAGTGGGCTTACTGTCACATCATTTGGAATGGAAATTTTAGAAGCATAACATTACTCATTATAGTGTGTGGTTTTCTTTTTCAGGAATAGTTTTATGAGACTTGTTTGGCTGGCTTTTTGTTTATTGTTGATGAAACAAGAAGTCCACGTTGTTGAATTAGAATGATAATCAGTTATTATGAAGAAATTATATCTTATATATATATATGCATATATTTTTCGATGAGGACATTTTTGCTTATTTATTTTTGGTCTATCATTGCTCACACGGGCTTCATTAGGTGGTACATGTCCCATGTCATTCGAATTTTACCCCTATACTATCAACATAATAACTGAAATGGGACATGTGTCACCCAGTGAAGATCTGAGTAGACAATAATAGACCAAAAATAGGTAAGCAAAAATACTCTCATTTTTCCATCTCTTTACATGGATATATATTTTGTTAATCATATAATTCTATGGGATTTGCACTTTAATTATCTCAACTAGGTTTGACCCATAATGAATTGGAACACAAAACTTAGAGATTGGGGATATGTTGGTCTTCATGGTGTTGGTAGTGATTTGGGAGGATTCTCCATTGGTAGTGGTTTGGGAGGATTCTCCCATTGGTAGTGATTTGGAATGGTTTGGGTGGAACGATAGGGTTATGAGTGGAGAATGATGTGGTCATTGTGGTGTTCATGGTGGTTTGAATTGGTGGGAGTAGGAGTAATGTGCATGGTGGTACATATTAGTAACTTAGTATGATGGTGGGTCTATGGTGGGGCAAGAGAGGGGTCAGCTGTTAGTAGGAGAGGGGTCAGTTATGAGTGGAGGAATGATGTGGTCATTGTGGTGTTCATGGTGGTTTGAAGTGGTGGGAGTAAGAGTAGTGTGCATGGTGGTACATATTAGTAACTTAGTATGGTGGTGGGTCTATGGTGGGGCCGGAGAGGGGTCAGCTGTGAGTAGTAGTATGTCCTGAAAGTCAATTAGATTGGAGTAGTATTTTAGGAAAATTACATTATAATAACAGTTTCATATTAATAAAGGGCAAGTTTATTATTTATCATTATTGCTGTTTAACTTTGATATGATAAGTTCATAGAATTAAAGTTGAGAAGGTATGCACTTAAAGGGTTAAGGAACAAGACCATATACTTCTCAGTTGCTTTTATTCTAAAATTATTCTTAGTCGTAGGATTATTAAATTGGGCATTAGATAATCCGGTTAGACTAACATGTGTCATGTTTATTTTATTTGATAAAATGTGACTAGTCTTAAGCCATCAGTGTGGGGACACTAGAACAGACATATGGATGCTTGTTATAGAACAAGTTATAACACCCGTATTTGTATTATTGCTTTTGCATTACATTGTCATGCATGATAATGTGATGTGGCATGTGTTATGACACATGTTTGAGTGAGTTTTGACTCACGAGTTGATTTGGGTGTCTGTATTAGAGAACCCTTTAAAACTGTAGTGATTGAGGATTTGTTGTTGCGACATCTCTCTGAATGTGAGACGGTCACTGTGGAATACTTTAAATGTTTGTCTGAAAATAAATATTTACCTGTGTATTTCAATATCTGTATTAATTTCTATTTTAGAATTTATATATGTTGTTAGTTTTAGTATCCTGGTGAGAACGAATTAACACACTATTAATTTGGTAGGTCGAAAACTTTTATAATTTTGAGGTTTCACTTATAAAGTTATGAATAAGCTGTATAGAAAGTTTCAGAGACTGATTAGGAGTTTTGAAAACTCGTGGGGAGGTAAACGTAATTCTCGATAGTTTTGCCTATGTATAGGAAGTGATGACTTTTATAATTTTCACAAGTCTTAACCTACATTCCAAAAAGAGGGCCATAGGGAGATTTTGGAGCTTAGAGCTTTGCGACGCCAAACGACGACCTTCCGTCAGTTTGTTTTCTCCCATATTTCATATTCTAGCTCCTCGAGGTAAGAGCTTCGTTTTGATATATGTTAGGGCTTGTTTGGCCAAGTGTTCCGAAAAATTGTTTTCTAGAATTTTTCATAAAAGTTGATAAATGGAATTTTGATCCATAGGAATTTTACTAGACGGACTTCTACACGTTCTTTGTACACGGGTTTTCTTTGGATCGAAGTTTAAGAGCGTAAATCGGAGGTGAGTGATCCAACTATGTTTTGAAATGATTTCTTGAAACGTGTATTCATGTTATGTTTGAATAGCGTGTATTAATTCATAGATATATACTGTGTAGTTCATTTTGGGCATTTGTATTGATAAGTAGGCCCAATAGCACGATGAAATGTTTGATTTCCGCGAGCATGGTGATATGTATTGAGCATGTTAAGTTGCTTATGTGGGTCAGAAGGAGCACGTGGTCACCGTGTCATTTTGTGGAGCCGATATAGGCATTAAGGTCGCACGATTGAAGAGAAGAATCGTGGGTCTTACCCTTTCGCGTGGACTTATTGGCGAGGAGTCGCGGATTGGGAGTATGGACGGGCACGTGAGTCTCCCGCGACTAGTATGAAATTTAGAGATATGAATGCGGAGATGTTTATCATTCATGTGCATATGTTGTTTTATTCACTAACCGTTATCTTAAACAAATCAAATATCTGTGGTTATTCAAATAACCATTTCAGGCGTAAATTCTGGCGAGGAAGGAGAAGTGAGCGCGTGGGTTTAGAGTTCGCTTTGAAGGAAACCTGAATGTTGATCTTGTAGTTTTGGAACAATAGGAATGTTGTAATAAAGATTTGAATGTTTTAACTTATGTTTAACTTAGTATGTTAGAATGGACCTAAAGCATGGTAATAGTTAGTAACATGTTGTAATTATACTTTGGTAATGTTTTAATACAGCTAGGATTACTTTGATGTGAGGTTGGAGTGTGTGGTTAACACTTGGTTGTTTTAAAAAGCTTTTGAAACTTGTTTTTCTGCAGATTGGGCTGCTGCCAGGGGATTCGACTGGCCCAGTGTTCAGTCGACTGGACCCTTGTGCCTGCTAGCTATTGCTTTTTAATATAGCAAAAGCAGTCGACTGGACCACTGAAGGTTAATGTGATTTTTTTTGTTCTGGTTACTTCAGTCGACTGGACCCCATCCTCAGTCGACTGGAAGGGCTGTAAACATCTTTTGAAAACTCTCTACTCTCTTCAGTCGACTGAGGTCCCGACCCAGTTGACTGGACCCCTAGTTTTAAAATGTGTTTTATTTTTCCGCTGCATGTGTTCTTCAAACTAAATTTTGAGAACGTTAATAAATTGGTTTAGCCTCGGTGGCGTGCCACAGGCTCCGGTTCTGCTATTGTGGGATCGGGCTGTGACATTTAGTGGTATCAGAGCATACGTTTAGAGCCTTGGGAACGAGTGATGTTAGATAGATGCTGAGTGACGTCGAGTGGAGTGTGTAATTGTGAAGATAATTTTTATCATTGTAGAAATGCTTCATGTGTTAGCATTTGTTGATCGTGATGAACTGTGCACATATATCTATATTGTGACATAGCATGCATGGTCATTATGCATTGAACTCAACAGGGGAATATTTGAAACATTATGGCTGATCCGCCGAAAGAATTGTCACCGCATTCACGGATGGACCAAATAGTGAATATGGTGGGAAATTTCATACAAGCGGTAAGTGAAAGAGAACAGATGAATGTTCAGCCTCCACCGGCACCGCGACCTCAACACACAATCGTGGAACAGTTTCATAAGTGAAAACCGACCTTGTATTATGGACAAGTTGACATAGACTTGGACGATCATTGGATGATGGACATGGAAAGACATTTCCATCAGGTAATATGTTTTGATGAGAAGAAAATTTTATGCGCATCCAATACGTTGATGGGCGAAGCATTGGATTGGTGGAACAGCGTACTTGAACAAGGGAAGCCGACCACATGGGAAGCATTTAAAGAAGAATTCAACAAACGTTTCTTTCAGCAATCTGCTTATACTCAGAAACGCCAAGAGTTTACAAGTCTGGTTCAGGGAGACATGACTGTGAGTAAGTATGTATCCCATTACAATGCCTTATTACAATTTGGGAAGACTACCGTTCCGACTGATAGGGATAAAGCTCGTAAGTTTGAGGAAGGACTTAGGGAGAATATCCGTGGCCGTGTGGATATGTTACAACATCCGACCATTTCTTTCGTTGAGGAAGCTGCTTGTATTGCTGAGAAAAGTGTCGACAGATATCGACAGGGACAACAAGGGAAGAGAGCAAATGACAGTCGGGGTAAGAGTCAAAGAAATGATAAGAAACCGTTTACGCAAGGTTCGAGATCGCATGTGGGTGACCAAGGAGGAAGTACATTCACGGGAGATTTGAGACCGTTCTGCCCGACATGTAACCTACGACATAGAGGAACCTGCTATCAATTGACCACTTGCTACCTTTGCAAGAAATTGGGACACGTATCTAGGAATTGTCCTTTGAATGCGATTGTGACTACACCGAACACTACCTCGAACACAAAGAGTTACAACCCAGAGATGACGGGAAAATATTTTGAATGTGGACAACCGGGACACATAGTGAAGAACTGCCCGAGTAAGAGACAACCGGGAATGAGTACCGGGGCAACGAGTGTGCCAAGCGGATCAAGCGTAGAACCTCGAGTGGATAAAGGGAAAGGAGTCATGCAACAATAAGGACGATACTTCCAGCTCAGGCCGAGGAATACGAATGATACCGTCGTATCAGGTATTCTTCCTATTTGTTCGTATCCTGCACGTATACTTATGGATTCTGGTTCAACGCATTCATTCGTATCACGTGATTTTGTTAAGCATTTAACTGTTAAGTCAGAACCGCTAGGATATGACTTGTGTGTATCATTGCCTAGTAGTGAACCGCTAGTTACTTTTTCGATATTCAAGTTATGTGGGATCAAGATAGGTGGCAAAGTCTTGAGCATTGATTTGATTCCGTTGACGGTGAACTACTTTGATGTTATCTTGGGTATGGATTGGTTGTCCGTTAATCAAGCCAGAATCGATTATGAACAGAAACGGGTTAGTTTCTATCCGTCAGGGCGAGAAGGGTTTACTTATCAGGGTAAGGGAGTTATCGTACCGCCGTATTTGATATCGGCGATTCAAGCAAGTAAGATGTTGAGGAAGGGTTGTTCGGGTTTCTTATGTATAATTGTCGACACGCGAGTTCTTAGACCACCAATAGAAGACATTTCAGTAGTTCGAGAATTTTCAGATGTTTTTCCCAATGAGTTACCCGACGTATTGATTGAAAGAGAACTTGAGTTCACAATAGAAATAGTACCAGGGTCACAACCGATATCTAAAGTGCTGTACCAAATGGCACCGATAGAGTTGAAAGAATTGAAGGTTCAGTTACAAGAACTACTTGAGAAGGGTTTTATCCGACTGAGTGTTTCGCCGTGGGGAGCTCCAATCTTGTTTGTAAAGAAGAAAGATGGAACAATGCGTATGACCGTCAAGAACAAGTATCCGTTGCCGCGAATAGATGAGTTGTTTGATTAGTTACAAGGGGCCCAGGTATTTTCGAAGACCGACTTGAGATCCGGTTACCATCAGTTGAAAGTCATAGAGGAAGATGTTGAGAAGACAGCTTTCAAGACTCGATATGGTCATTTTGAATTTTTGGTTATGCCATTTGGAGTGACTAATGCACCAGCTGCTTTCATGGACTTGATGAATCGTGTTTTCAAGGATTATTTAGATGAGTTCGTTATCGTGTTCATATATGACATCCTAATCTACTCCAAAAGCGTTGAAGATCACGAGCATCATTTGTGATTAGCTTTACAATGATTGCGTGAAAAGAGATTATTCGACAAATTGAAGAAGTGTGAGTTTTGGTTGACTGAGATATCTTTCCTTGGACATATAGTGTCGGCAAAGGGAATTTCTGTAGACCCTCAGAAGATAGAAGCAGTTACTAACCAGGTGAGACCAACGAATGTGACAGACATCCGAAGTTTCCTAGGATTAGCTGGGTATTATCGGAGATTTGTAAAAGATTTTTCGCGTATAGCAATACCGATGACACAGTTAATGAGGAAAGATATTGCTTTTGTTTGGAGTCCAGAATGTGAATAAAGTTTTCAAGAGTTGAAGAGCCGTCTAGTGAAAGCACCAATTTTAGCCATTCCTTCAGGGAATGAAGGGTTTATTATCTACAGTGATGCTTCATATAGAGATTTAGGTTGCGTTCTTATGCAAAGTGATAAGGTTATTGCATATGCGTCAAGACAACTTAAACCGCACGAGAAGAATTATCCAACACATGATCTATAATTGGCCGCCGTGATTTTTGCATTGAAGATTTGGCGTCATTACCTATACGGGGAGAAATGTGAGAACTATACGGATCACAAGAGTTTGAAGTACCTGTTTACACAACGAGATTTGAACATGAGGCAAAGTAGATGGTTAGAGTTGATGAAGAACTACGACTTGTCAATTCAGTATCATCCGAGCAAGGCGAATGTCGTCGCCGATGCTCTTAGTCGCAAAGTACCAACCAACACCGCATCAGATTTGACTTCTCAGAAAGAATTGATACGAGATATGGAGAATTTGGAGCTTAAAGTGATACTGAGGATTGAAAGTGGCTTGATGTCGACGATGGTGGCACAACCACTCTTGATTCACGAGATCGCAGAGAAACAACTTCAAGATGTGGCTTTGAAGAAGATTTGTGATGAGATTTCGATGGGCAAACAACCAGGATTTACTTTTGAGAATGACATTTTGATATTGAGGGGTAGAATTTGTGTGCCTAACGAGAAGGAGTTGAAACGGAACATCCTAGAGGAAGTACACAATACAAAGTATACCGTTCATCCGGGAAGTACCAAGATGTATAGAGATTTGAGACATGTTTATTGGTGGCCAAGAATGAAGAGAGAGATAGCACGTTATGTTTCGCATTGTACTAGTTGTCAACAAGTAAATGCCGAACGCCAAGTATCCTCAGGATTGTTACAACCGTTACCAATAGCCGAGTAAAAATGGGAGCACATAACAATGGATTTTGTTAGCGGATTTCCGAGGTCGAAGAGATCGAACACTATTATTTGGCTGATCGTTGATCGTTTGACGAAGTCGTCGCACTTCCTACCAATCCGAACAACTAAGCCAATGACGTTAGCTAATTTGTATATTCGCGAAATTGTGAGACTACATGGTATCCCAGTTTCTATCGTTTTAGATAGGAATAGTAGTTTTACATCAAAGTTTTGGAGAGCCTTGCAGAAGTAATGGGTACCAAATTACACTTTAGCACCGATTTTCATCCTCAGACCGACGGCCAATCAGAGAGAGTAATCCTTATTTTTGAAGACATGCTTCGATTATGTGTACTTGATTTCCAGGGTGATTGGGAAGACCACCTACCATTAATTGAGTTCACATATAACAACAGTTTTCAGTCGAGTATTGGAATGGCTCCTTATGAACTTTATATGGTCGTGTATGTCGTTCACCGATCAGTTGGACAGAGGTGGGAGAAAGAATGATTGAAGGGCCGAAAATTGTAAAGGAAACGACGGATAAGATAAAGGTAATTAGACAACGGTTACTGACAGCCCAGAGTAGGTATAAGAGTTATGCTGACAAGCGCAGACGGCCGTTGGAATTCGATGTAGGAGACTTGGTATTTTTGAAGGTGTCACCTTCAAAGCGAATAACCAGATTTGGTAGATACGGGAAACTCAACCCGATGAATGTAGGATCTTTTGAGATTATTGGGAGAGTTGGATCCGTAGCTTATCGTTTAAAATTGCCCAGTGAGTATACTCAAGTGCATAACGTGTTTCACGTCTCATTATTACGTAAACACTTAGTGGAGGATAGAGATCAAGTTATGACTCCGATATCAAATGAGATTCAGAGTGATATGAAATATGTTGCGTATCCGGTAGAGATCTTGGATCGGAAGGATCAAGTCTTACGGAACAAAGTAATATCGAAAGTGAAAGTGTTATGCCGTAGCCAAACTACAGAAGAGATGACGTGGGAAATAGAAGATGATATGTGTACCCAGTATCTGCACCTTTTTGAGACATGAGGTACAAGCTTGGGGACAAACTTCTTTTAAGGGGGAGAGTATTATAACACCCGTATTTGTGTTATTGCTTTTGCATTACATTGTCATGCATGATAATGTGATGTGGCGTGTCTTATGACACATGTTTAGGTGAGTTTTGACTCACGAGTTGATTTGGGTGTCTGTAGTAGAGAACCCTTTGAAACTGTAGTGATTGAGGATTTGTTGTTGCGACATCTCTCCGAATGTGAGACGGTCACTATGAAATACTTTAAATGTTTATCTGAAAATAAATGTTTACCTGTGTATTTCAATATCTGTATTAATTTCTGTTTTAGAATTTATATCTGTTGTTAGTTTTAGTATCCTAGTGAGAACGAATTAACACGCTATTAATTTGATAGGCTAACTAGCAACTTCGGAAACATCATATAGAAATTCGCGTTTTAGCGACCAAACGAAACTTAGTCGAAAACTTTTATAATTTTGAGGTTTCACTTATAAAGCTATGAATAAGCTGTATAGAAAGTTTCAGAGACTGATTAGGAGTTTTAAAAACTCATGGGGAGGTAAAAATAATTCTCAATAGTTTTGCCTATATATAGGAAGTGATGACTTTCATAATTTTCACAAGTCTTAACCTATATTCCAAAAAAGGGGCCATAGGGAGATTTTGGAGCTTAGAGCTTTGCGACGCCAAACAACGACCTTCTGTCAGTTTGTTTTCTCCCATATTTCATATTCGAGCTACTCGAGGTAAGAGCTTCGTTTTGATATATGTTATGGCTTGTTTGGCCAAGTTTTCCGAAAAGTTATTTTCTAGAATTTTTCATAAAAGTTGATAAATAGAATTTTGATCCATAGGAATTTTACTAGACGGACTTCTACACGTTCTTTATACACGGGTTTTCTTTGGATCGAAGTTTAAGAGCGTAAATCGGAGGTGAGTGATCCAACTATGTTTTGGAATGATTTCTTGATGTGTATTCATGTTATGTTTGAATAGCATGTATTAATTCATAGATATATACTGTCTAGTTCATATTGGGCATTTGTATTGATAAGTAGGCCCAATAGCACGATGAAATGTTTGATTTTCGTGAGCATGGTGATATGTATTGAGCATTTTACGTTGCTTATGTGGGTCAGAAGGAGCATGTGGTCACCATGCCATTTTGTGGAGCCGATATAGGCATTAAGGTCGCACGATTGAAGAGAAGAATCGTGGATCTTATCCTTTCGCGTGGACTTATTGGCGAGGAGTCGCAGATTGGGAGTATGGACGGGCACGTGAGTCTCCCGCCACTAGTACGAAATGTAGAGATGTGAATGCGGACATGTTTATCATTCATGTGCATATGTTGTTTTATTCACTAAGTGTTAGCCTAAACAAATCAAACATCTGTGGTTATTCAAAAAACTATTTCAGGTGTAAATGCTGGCGAGGAATCGGAGAAGTGAGCACGTGGGTTTAGAGTTCGCTTTGAAGGCAACCTGAATGTTGATCTTGTAGTTTTGGAACAATAGGAATGTTGTAATAATGATTTGAATGTTTTAACTTATGTTTAACTTAGTATGTTAGAATGGATCTAAAGCATGGTAATAGTTAGTAACATGTTGTAATTATACTTTGGTAATGTTTTAATACAGCTAGGATTACTTTGATGTGAGGTTGGAGTGTGTGGTTAACACTTGGTTGTTTTTAAAAGCTTTTGAAACTTGTTTTTCTGCAAATTGGGCTGCTGCCAGGGGAGCAGTCGACTGGCCCAGTGTTCAGTCGACTGGACCCCTGTGCCTGCTAGCTGCTGCTTTTTAATATGGCAAAAGTAGTCGATTGGGCCCTTCCTCAGTCGACTGGACCACTGAAGGCTAATGTGATTTTTTTTGTTCTGCTTACTTCAGTCGACTGGACCCCACAGCCTCAGTCGACTGGAAGGGCTGTAAACATCTTTTGAAAACTCTCTGCTCTCTTCAGTCGACGGAGGTCCCGACCCAGACAACTGGACCCCTAGTTTTAAAATGTGTTTTGTTTTTCCGTTGCGTGTATTCTTCAAACTAAATTTCGAGAACATTAATGAATTGGTTTAGCCTCGGTGGCGTGCCACGGGCTCCGGTTCCGCTATTGTGGGATCGGGCTGTGACACAAGTTCACTGAACGTGATCAACTATTAGGAATATCCAAATAGAGTTTTACTTATCTATCAATGGATTGTTCTTAGTGACAGTGGTACAAGTAATCCTTAGACCTAAGACATTAGTGTTGTCTTGTGTGTGAATTGTTATGCTTTAACGTGCACGGTGTTTATGTTTTAATCAAAGGTATATCATGCACTATTGGGTATAATAAGTCATACATGGAGACATGTAAATGTACAACAAGGAATCTATCACTCTCAAGTGAAAGAGTGAATGTCCTATGTGATCTTCTATAATATATCTCAAGTATAGCTCCTTGACCAGGGCAGGGTGAGAATTAGAATAGTTTTCTAATTTTACCAAATAGAGAAATATTAAATAGGTTGAGAACATATAATTAAATCGGGGTTTGATAAATATGTCTATTATCCAAAAGATTTAATTAGGACATGCTGTGATAGAAGGATTGAATTGTACGGTAATTGTTAACGGAAAGGTTTACTATTTTTCAGACTGTCTGGGGTGTGTCATGATACACTGCTAGGTGTCACTAGGGGTATGCATTCGGTCGGTTCGGTTCGGTTTTGACAAATTCGGTTCGATTTTGTTCGATTCGGTTTAGAAAAATAGGAATTGAAACTGAACTGAATTATAAATCGGTTTTTTTCGGTTCGGTGACTGAAATTATCAGTTCGGTTCGGGTTTTTAATTCAGTTAACAAAATTTTTTTACACTTTCCCTTATCTATCCTCATCTCACAAGTTCTGAAGTTCACATGATGTACCATGAAAATTGAAAACCCACCTCTTGAAACAATCCATTTGGGGATCTATATCTATATATCTATAAACTATTAAACGAAAATACACAATTGTGTATCTATAATGAAACCTATCTGAATCATCACTTCTCAAAATTCAAAATATCAAATAAGGGTTTCAGTAACAAGTCATCAGATCAAATGAGGGTTTTCAATTAACAAATCAAATTAACTTTTGAAGTTATGCCTTGAATTAACTTACAGATAAAGATGGAGTAGAGACTAGAGAGAGAAAAGTAGAGATCTCAAACATGCAGAGAGAGAAAGTGTGGTCGGAGAGAGTGTATGATGCTCTTTGAAGCTCTTGACCTCGTGCTCGTCGCCGTTGGCCTCATCTCTCACTGATCTCTTCACACTCAAACTCGAGATAGTGCTATTCGGCGAAGAGGAGACAGGACTGAGGTCAGAGGGAGAAGGGGTCGCGGCTCACGGTGAGGAGGGAGAGGAGAGGAAGGAGGGTCCGAGAGGAGGAGGTCGCCGTGAGAGGCCGGAGGCGTGAGGAGGTGCCGAGGCAAAGGTGTGGCGGTTGGGAATCTTATAAGATGAGCTCTTTGAGTAATTAACAATTTCGCCTACATCTCATGTCTTACGAAACAATAGCATTCAATACTTTCTCATTTAATTGACTCAAAACCAGAGCAACTCCGTCAAGACCCTTGTGGTCTAGTGGTATCACTCACCCTCTCTCAAGTGGGAGGTTGAGGGTTCCATTCCCTTTAGGGGAAGTGGTTTGAGAGCTCAAGTATGCTATATGAGCTTGCTTTCGTAAGTCCTAGTTCATGGGGTTTGCATGGATGCGTGTGTTCTTGCATAACGTCAAAAAAAAAAAAAAAAAAAAAAAAAAAAAAACCAGAGCAGCTACAAATGACAAAGGCTCACCAACAACAGGAGTAAATTACAAATATACACACCAAAGAGTAGCGTATAAATGTTAGATTTTTCTCTTACTATAAATTTTACTGTTGTAGGCATTAGGTTTTTCTCTTATTATAAATTTCACTGTTGTAGGCATTGACATGTAAAATGGGATAGTATCTTTAATCTTGTCCGATTAATCTGTACTTAAAAAACAAAGAAGAGATGTACTGTGCTCTCCAAGTGTGCTAGTTTTCTTGATAGATGGCCTACTGTTTGCTATATTTTCTGGTTCGGGCGTGCCAGAGCCAAACGGGCTCGGTGTGTGTGTGTGCAAACTAATTTCCTATTACGCTTGAGTGAGTAATACTCAAGACTTTCTAGATCTGACTTCTAAACAGAGTGATTGTATATGATGAGTACTAAAGTACTGTGGACACGCGGCGTTCCACCACTTTATTTGTTTTTGTTTGAAATTTGATTTTGAAAAGAGAGAGAAAAGGTTTGTTGAAAATAGATACAGAGTCGCCACTTGGTCTTTAAGGAACCAAAAAACCTAATTTTGACTCACCCAAATGGATAAAGGGCACCGACCCTTCATAACCAAAGAACTTGGCTCGGGGTTTTGGTACGAGGGAGGAAGGAGCCTTTGTCGCGACTAAAATACCCTCAACTCGCCCCGTCTTTCGACGGGCCTCAATTAGCATCCAAATAATCATCTTATACTATGTATGGTTCGACAATTAATACTATGATAGTATATTACATCACATAAGAAGATTTGAAATGGAAGATCTAAAGATAAGATATCATTCATAAGATCTAAGTCAAATATCATACAATGTAAAGTGAAAAATCTCACAAATAAATCTAGGAAAAATCGTTTAATCATGTATCAAGTAATAAAGTTTCTATAATCTAAAGGGGACATGAATTATTCTTCAAACAAATAAATCAAAGAAAACAAGGATGCTTAGCAAGCTAGAATGATGCATGTTAATCTTTGAGAAGAGAAGATCGCTCAATTTCCGGGACGGATGAGAAAGGATGATTAGATCGAGGGAAAGCATGAACATGTGATCAAGTTCATTCCTTATAATCTTCTTAGATTAGGGGTCATAAAAGCCCCAAATCTTTGCATGGATGCAATGTATGTATCTAGAATGTGCCAAGGTTGTAGTGTGCTTTATGTTCATGGATTCCTAGAATGACTTAGAAGTCTAGAATGTGTATGAATGAATGAAGGAAATTATCATGGGATATGCACAAATGTAGTATGAACTACTTCCTAAGACATGAACTAATTTGGAGTGCATGTAAGCATCAAATCAAAGGATGGAAGTAAAAATATGCTTACTGGGAATAGTGGACAGAACAGTAACATGATCTTTTGAAATTTGAAAAGAGGGGTTAGGGATGTTTTCAGGGCATGATTTTTTATGGAGATCTTCCTTATTGTGTCTAGAACACAACCCAAAAATCCAATATTTAATAACTATCACAGATTGAGAGAAATCATAAAAACAATGGAGATCACTCAAAAACAGAGTCCGTACTGTTGACTGAAATGTTAGAAAATATTAGAAAATGAAAACAAATAATCTAGAGGCCCATTTGATACAGAAAGTTCCCTAAGACATTGAAGTTCAAGGGAAAAATAAGTTGAGACCACACTTTTTTGGAAAAGGTTTCTATAAAAACAAGTTGAAAGTAGACCAAGCTGCTGTGACAGCAAAGACAGAATATCTGGAGAGAATGCTTGGGTCCAAATGGACCATTTTCAAGTATTTCCAAGTGAAACCAAAAATCATGGGTGTTCTCTAATGAGTTAGGAAGAATTTCCAAGTGGTCTTGCATCCATACATTGAGTATTGAGTTCTAAAGAAATCTTTGAACTCAGATCACTCACTGTTTTGACTCACTATTTTGAAGATTTTGGGAAAAACTTGAGTTTTCTTTCTTGAAATCAAAATGAGAGGGATTGAGAGGGGTTTTGAAATAGAGGTTTTGAAAGTATATTTTCAACATCAAATGGAGATTATAACCTCTTGGAATATCAACATCAAACTCATCATCATGAACCTCCAAGATTGTTGGAGAGATTTATTTTCATTTTAACATAACTTCAAGGATACCTTGGGGATATTGAAGTTATAATCATCTTCTATCAAACATGTTTTTGAGGTCAAGAGCTACTATCCATAAGGATTCACTCACCTCAAACTTTATGCCATCATTTAGAGGATGATGAACAAGTAAGTAAATAAAGAAATATAAAAAGAAATGAGGTTAGGAAGAGACAAACATAATATGAACAAGTAAGTACATAACAATCAATAGATGATAATCAATGTGATTTTGGACTTGCAGCTTAGTGTTTCACTCATAGATACAGACATTTGGACATGGAAGTAGCTTCCTAACTCAAAAATGCTTAGAGAAATGGTGATTGGGTGTATTGATAATGAATTATATAGAAGAATGGTGGAGGAAAACAAGATTCGAACTCACTTTCTATAGAAAAATAGTAGGAGGAAGCTCCTTTCTCACTTCTAAATCTATCTCTATCTCTCTTTCTCTCTACAACTTCTATGGACTTTGCACTTGGCTCCCCCCAAAATGAAGAGCAATGGGGGGTTTATATAGGCTAATTTGGGGTGGTTTTGGGATTTTAGAAGTACTCCCATTGGTCCCAAACAACTGAAAACATAGAGCTACGTCATTTTGGTTTCCAATTAATCAAAATGGACCCCCAAAAGAAATTGCAAAAATGGATTGTTCTGGAGGAGAGTGCCGCCGCGTCACTGGCCATGTGCCGCCGCTGCAGTGGCCCAGTGCAGCCGCGGCACTGCTCCTCAGATGCCTAGAAAATTATGTTTAGGCCCCCAGAGGTTCCGGTATTCGCGAAAAGGCCCTATTTCGTCCGAAATTCACAGAAAATGCATATGAACTCCAAATTGAGATTGTGATATACCGTTGAAAAGGTAATGGAGTCTACTTTACATAAAAATAGTTCAAAGATAGGTTACTTTGAAAAATTTTGCTGTATTTGAGAGAAAAACTGATTTGATCGCCTTTTTCGCCTTCAGAAATTCACAGTAAACTCGTTTTAAATTCAAAAATTATGTGCGATATACCATTGGAAAGCTATTGACCTCTAGTATCCATGAAAAATATTTGAAAATTGTTAAGGTGCTCCAGTTCTAAAGTCAAATTTTGGTCAAACTGGTCAATTCTGAGATTCCCGGGAAGTTCTAGAAATCTCTGGGAGCTCCCAGGAGCTGACGTTTTAGCTCGATTTTCTTTTAAAACTCATTTTAATACTTTTCACATGATCTAGAATGATCCCGGCGAATTTGGACGATTTTGGTCAAACTTGGTCAAACTTGGTCAAACCGGTCAACGGAGACTTTCTGGGAACTTCTGGGACTTCCGGGGGTCTCTGGGAGCTGACGACTTCATCCGACATTACTTAAAAAGTCATTTTATCACTTTTATTACGACATAGCATATTTTCAGAACTTTTGGTCCAAATCTGGGAGTTTTCGGGCTTTTAGGGGCATTTTGGTCATTCTGAGCATTTTGGGAAATAGAATTAACTTCCAGGAGTCCTTCTGATTCTTTTTCGATCATTGTGAACCACCAAGCTATGGGTCTCCTAAATCTGATAGCCGAAAAAATGGGGTGTCTACAAGTACCCTCATCAAAAATCCATTGACAACACTGAAGCGCACAAGCCAAATAGTGCTGAGTTTACTAGGTAAACAATCACAAACAGTTTAATAAAATATGAAAATATTTTATTGAATGTTTGGAAAAATAAAACTTAAGACGAAAGAACAAGACCAGAACATGCTCTAATTGTTCAAAGAATGAAAAAGTAAAATAACAAAAGGACAGACCTATTTGCTATGGATGCAGGGCAACGAGAACATAAATGTTTGAATGCTTTGAATGTTGTGTTGAATGCTATTTTTCGAGACGACGCAGAGTCCTTTGCACGATTGGCCTTTTTATACATTTATAGCTGCCTTGGCCAATTTTGATAAGGTAAGGATTCCTTGACTTGGCTCCAAGGAGGTTGATTGATTGTAGAACCCTTCCTAATCTCTAATCCCTACCTTATCTGAACCCTGATTGAATCAATCCCTATATTTTAGGGATTAATCTCCCATTTCCAGCTGGGTGTGATTAGATTCCTTTCCCAAATGGACTCTATTTATTTTAAAATTAGAATGATGTCATTATGATAGCTAAGAGTGAAACCCCATCCATGTTTAGCTCATAGGGCTCACCTCGTCACATCTTTAGCCAGATCGGGCTCGTAGCTCCAAATTGTCCATTACGCTTCCTGACTTCCATGCCCGATGGCATTCTTGCGAATGCTTACAGATCACTCGGGCTTACGTAACCAGCCTTTACCATTTATCCCTAGCAAGGTGTCCAATCGTCATGCCTGTCACTAATATTATCCATCAGGCTCTAGCCTTGCTATTACCCGTTTACGATAGTGCCCAATTGAACATTACATGACTGACTTCACCAATTGGGATGCCAAACTTAGGACAACATCCTTGTCCTTTTGAACCACGTGATGTTCACCTCTTGAGCCCGATGGGCCATTGCAATCCCTGGGCCAGCCTCTCCTAAACCTATTCCACATTCCATTCGGGCTCGAAAACCTTTGGCGGTTTTTGGGTGCAAACAATTGCCCCCAAAAGGTCATATCAAACGTCCCGCCCTTGGTTGATGTGATGTTTTGAATTTGAACATGCCACGTGTCCACCATGCAGAGACTGTCAGATCCTCGAGAATTCCACCAGTCACTTCACATTAAATCCAAACCGTATAAAGTAAAGAAATTTTCAAAAATCTCTTCACCTTCCTCATTTGCATTTTTATCACACACTCTCTCTAGAACCTGCATCTCAGAGCTTCTCTCTCTAAACTCCATTCTTTCCTGCGAAGAAAACCTCCATCTCCTCTACCGAAAATGGGTCCCAAAACTGCTTCGGCTACCACGTCTAAGGGTAAAAACACTTTCCTGGATGCTCCCCCTCCACAAAATCGCTACAAAGAAGTCAGGGCATTAGCCAAATCCCATGCTTCAGAAATCACCACCGAAAACTTCACCCCCTATAGCACTTCTGACAGCACCCCGGCGGTGCCGGGGCTTGGCACGGCGATCCGCGGTGACCCTCCGGCAGCCTTCAACTCCTATTTTCCACCGGTGGAGAACGAACCATTCTTCCAATTACCTGCCAACTAGAATAAGGCCTGGACTACTACCCATCCCATTAGGGCTGGCCCTTCTGTAGATTGGGACAAATGGGTACCCAAGGTGTCGGCCTCTAAGGCTGATGTTTGGAAGCGAACGGGCATCTATGATGCCATCATGCTTAGCCGTTCAAGACTAGAGATAGATCGACCTCTCTTCTTCTCAGCCCTTCTATTCTGCTCCTCTTCAAGCAACGGGTTTTTTTCCGTTGTTGCCCGATGGCATCAACTGTGAAAGATGTGAGCTATATGCTCGAGCACCACCCCCATGGACAAGAGATTATTGCTGGCCTGGACGTTGGAACGGCCAGTTTCTCCTACCCTCAACAAGAATCAGTCAGAGACGAAGCCATGTCATATTGGTCTATTACAGATTTTGGCAGTTTCTTGACCGCTTGCATGGGCAAGGAAGGGGCTGAGGTGACCGATGCTGAACATATTGCCTTCCTCATCTACTGATTGAACAGGTATCTCTTTTGTTCAGCCAGTCAGGCCATAACTAAAGAATACACCACTTCAGCTTTGGCATCTATCCCTCACCACTCTTGTCTGGGCACATCTAGTCCGTGGTGTGACCGACTTTGTCCAATGGGGCTTTAGTGTAGGGGGAGCCCAATCTAGATCCTTTAACTCTGGCAGTATTCTTACTTTCAACATTACAGGCTAACTGCCCGTCAATTGGCGGCCATTCCTAATTTTGCCGTCCATTTCATAGACGTTAATCCTTCTTCCCACTCCTTTGAGGAGTGCTTTCATTCTTTTATGAGGGGTGTGCTAATCGGACTACTCCTCTTTTTACCCCCTTTTCTTCTCTTCATTTTCCTTTATTTCTACAACTTCCAAATAATCCTTCCAACTGGGTCCCGGGCACCCAGTCCTCTTATAATGATTTCTTCTCTAGCTACTTGGTAGCTAGGGACATTATCTTCAACCCAAGCATCCCCTCTGCCAACAACAAGTGTGGGGCCGAGTACTACTTCACTTCAGTTTATGCCCTTCAGTTCAGGCTTTCTCAGCTGGTGCCCGTTCCACTAGCCATAACTGTAAATGTCAATTGGGTGGAATGCGGCCTCATCATGAACGACGGGTAGGTGAAGAAAATCAAGGAAACTTCGGACAAATTGAAGGCCACATTCAAGTTTACTCCTTTATCAACCTGTCTTGTTGTCTCTGAGGAGTTCAATAAATGGTGGTCTGATAGGGCCTCCCAAATTTTCACGGGCACCGCTACAGAGGCCCTTCTTCAATTTGTAGTGTCATCGACCACGGAGGCCGATGTACCAGTTGTTGCACCGGTGCCTGTCCGACGAAAACAAGTAGCCAAATGGCCAGCTCGTAAGCAAGCACCGGGGCAAGGACCAAAGAAGAAGTAAAAACAAGCCTCAGCCCCAACCCAGGTATTACTCTATTTTTTCCTTGCTTTGTAGCCCGACTACACTCATAACACTTCTAATCCCCCCCCCCCCCCCACCCTTTTTTCTTTCTATTTTAGCTATGGACGAGGATTCAGGGGAGGACCTGACCGAGCAGGGTACACAGTCACAAATAGCTCCTTTCTCCGGCCTTCCCGCCAATCTCCCCTCCTATCCTACTCAGGCAGCAACCTACCTCGAGCATGTTGTAGTGAGGGTTGCGCATATTCATATCCTACCACCTCTGACCCCATCGGACGGGGACGAGCATGTTGATCCTGCTAGAGGCAGCATCCCAGAGTAGGTAGTCATTTCCTCCAGCAGTGAGGGTGTGCTCAGGGGCGATTCTACCATGGAGGCCACCGAAGAAGTTGACCGAATGGTTAAACTGGCAGAAGAAAGAACTGACGCTAATACATCTGGTCAGGCTAGTTCCCCAGTTGCAGAATCGGGCACTGAACCCATGGAAGGAACAACTGAGGCCATTCTTCCAACTTCTTCCACATCTGCCGGAGCGATACCCACTGTAGACACCCCATTTTGTCGGCTATCAGATTTAGGAGACCCATAGCTTGGTAATTCACAATGATCGTAAAAGACTCAAAAGGACTCTTGGAAGTCAGCTCTATCTCTCAGACTGCTCAGAATGACCAAAATACCCCTGAAAGCCCAAAAACTCCCAGATTTGGTCCCAAAGTTCTGGAAACATGCTATGTCATAAGAAAAGTGATAAAATGAGTTTTTAAGAGAAATTAGATGAAATCGTCAGCTCCCAGAGACCCCCGAAAGTCCCGGAAGTTCCCGGAAAGTCCCCGTTGACTGGTTTGACCAAGGTTTGAATAGGTTTGACCAAAGTTTGACTAAGTTTGACCAAGTTTGACCAAAATCATCCGAATTCACCGGAATCATTCTAGATCATGAGAAAAGTATTAAAATGAGTTTTAAAAAGAAAATCGAGCGAAAACGTCAGCTCTTGGGAACTCCCAGAAGTTTCCAGAACTTCCCGGGAATCCCAGGTTTGACCAGTTTGACCAGAATTTGACTTTAAAACCGGGGAACCGTAACAATTTTTAAATATTTTTCATGAATACTAGAGGTCAATAGCTTTCCAACGGTATATCGCACATAATTTTTGAATTTAAAACGAGTCTATTATAAATTTTCGAAGGCGAAAAAGACGATCAAATCGGCTTTTATCGCAAATACCGCAAAAATTTTCAAAGTGACCTATCCCTAAACTATTTTTTATGTAAAGTAGACTCCATTACCTTTCCAACGGTATATCCCAACTTCAATTTGGAGTTCGTACGCATTTTCAGTGAATTTCGGACGAAATAGGGCCTTTTCGCGAATACCGGAACCTCTGGGGGCCTAAACAGCATTATCTGAACGAAGGAAGAGCAGTGCCGCAACGGAGGCCCACTGCCGCCGTGGCACTCTCCTCCAGAATAGTGTATTTTTGTAATTTTTCTTGGGGGTTCATTTTGATTAATTGAAAACCAAAACGACGTAGTTCTATGATTTCAGATGTTTGGGACCAATGGGAACACTTCTAAAACCCCAAAACCACCCCAAATTGGCCCATTTAAACCCCCCATTGCTCTTCATTTTGGGGGGTGTCAAATGAAAGCTTAGAAAAAATTTGGGAGAGAAAGTTGTAGAGATAAGGTTAGAATAGAGAGAAGAAGCTTCCTTCTTTGATTTTCAAAACAAAAGTGATTTCTAAACTTTGTTTTTACTTCATTACTCCCATTTACTTTAACATTCAATACACCCAACCACCATTTTAGTGAGCATTTAAGAGAGTGGAAGCTTCTTCCATGTCCAATGTCATTACATATGAGTGAAATACCAAACTACAAGTTCTATACATCATGAATATCATCTATTGATTGCTATCTATTTACTTGTTTGCTTATATAATGTTCATCTCTTCTCATCTCACTTCTTTTTGGTTTTTCTTTATTTACTTACTAGTTCATTATCATCTAGATGATGACATGGAGTTTGAGGTGAGTGAATCCTTATGGATAGTAGCTCTTGACCTCAAAAACATGTTTGATAGATGATGATCATAACTTCAATGCCTCCAGGTATCTTTGAAGTTATGTTCAAATTAAAATAAATCTCTCCAACAATCTTGGAGGTTCTTGATGATGAGTTTGATGTTGATTTTTAAGTGGCTATAATATTTATTGAGTATTGAAAATATGCTTTCAAAACCTCTACTTCAAAACCCCTCTTAATACCCCTCATTCTGATCTCAAGAAAGAAAACTCTAGTTTTTCCCAAAATCTTCAAAACAGTGAGTCAAAACAGTGAGTGATCTGAGTTCAAAGATTTTTCTAGAACTCAATACTCAATATATGGATGCAAGACTGTTTGGAAAGTCTTCCTAACTCATTAGAGAACACCTATGATTTTTGGTTTGACTTGGAAATATTTGAAAGTGGTCCATTTGGATCCAAACATTTCTTCCAGACATTCCTCCTCTGCTGTCATAGCAGCTTGTCTGACTTGCAACTTCTTTTTCAGAATGGTTTTCCAAAAGGGGTGGTCCTAACTTATTTGTCCCCTAAACTTCCATGTCTTAGGGAACGTTCTGTATAAAATGGGCCTCTAGATCATTTGTTTTCATTTTCTAAGATTTTTCAACATTTCTGTCGACAGTACGGACTCTGTTTCTGAGTGACCTCTATTGCTTATATGATTTCTCTCAATCTGTGATAGTTATTAAAGATTGGATTTTTGGGTTATGTTCTAGACACAATAAGGAAAATCTCCATAAAAAATCATGCATTGAAAACATTTCTAACCCCTCTTTTCAATTTCCAAAAGATCATGTTACTGTTCTGTCCACTATTCACAGCAAGCACATTTTAACTTTCATTCTTTGATTTGATGCCTACATGCACTCCAAATTAGTTCATGTCTTAGGAAGTAGTTTATACTACATTTGTTCATATCCCATGATGATTTCCTTCATACATTCATACATATTCTAGACTTCTATGTCATTCTAGGAATCCATGAACACAAAGCACACTACAACCTTTACACATTCTAGATACATACATTGCATCCATGCAAAGATTTGGGGTTTTTGTAACTCCTAATCTAAGAAGATTATAAGGAATGATCATGATCACACATTCATGCTTCCCCTCGATCTAATCATCCATTCTCATCCGTCCCGAGGATTGAGAGATCTTCTTTTCCCAAAGATTAGCATGCATCATTCTAGTTTGCTAAGCATATTTTGATTTCTTTGTTTATTTGTTTCAATAACAATTCATGTCCCCCTTTAGATTAGGAAGTCCTGATTATTTGATACATGATTAGACGATTTTTCCTAGGTTTATTTGTGTGATCTTTCATTTTGCATTGTGTGATATTTAGCTTAGATCTTATGAATGATATCTTATCTTTAGATCTTCCATTTCAAATTTTCTTATGTGATGTAATATACTATCATAGTATTAATTGTCGAACCATACATAGTATAAGATGATTATTTGGATGCTAATTGAGGCCCGTCGAAAGACAGGGCGAGATGCGGGTGTTTTAGTCGCGACAAAGGCTCCTTCCTCTCTTGTACCAAAACCCCGAGCTAAGTTCTTTGGTTATGAAGGGCCGGTGCCCTTTATCCGTTTGGGTGAGTCAAAATTAGGTTTCTTGGTTCCTTGAAGACCAAGTGGCGACTCTGTATCTGTTTTCAATAGACCTATTTTTTCTTTCTTTGATCAAAATTAATTCCAAACAAACAAAGCAAAAAGAGGTGGAATCCCTCGTGTCCACAATCTGGCGACTTTGCTGGGGATATTTTTATTTTAAAACAAAATAATATAGAGGTTTGACTCATAAGAAGCATCCTTAAAATCATCTTTTTACTGTGTCTGGTTCACCGCATTACACTCTTGCATTTCTCCCCCCCCCCCTAGGACTGTGTCTGAAATGCGGCGCTGACATTGTTCAGGTCTTGCTGTGCCAGGGCACAAGTCACCTTTGATACTGTACCTTCCAAGGTATATCAAAAAGAGTAAAAACCTCCGTACTGTCTCCCTGACGGTATATTGAAACTCTCGTCAACGGACCCTTTTTGACTAAATCCAGCCTTTGCATATACATTCCTGTAGAACCTTTCATAGGACTGTTCATTTATCTTTTCAGATAGGACAATATGATATACCTGCTGTATGCCCTGATGGGATTACCTGAGCGGTGTAGACGCTTATGTGGCATAGAATAGAACCTCTTTCTTATAATCCTCAAGGCAATCGCTCACATGTGATCATATCGAGTTGACCTGCCTAGGCACCATGACAAGGATGTCTGCTCCATGCTCACAAAGATATACACCGCAAACCATGTTTGTCGGTCCTAAGACATAGGAGTATGAAAACCTGCTAGACAGTATGATCACTATAACCATATTAACCAGTTTTTTCCAGAAACTCTGTCCAGATATCACAGATATAACCATACTAACCAGTTTTTCCCAAAAACTCTATCCAAATATCCCAGATATAACCATACTAACCAGTCTTTCCCAGAAACTCTGTCCAGATATCCCAGATATAACCATACTAACTAGTTTTTCCCAGAAACTCTGTCCAGATATCCCAGATATAACCATACTAACCAGTTTTTCCCAGAAACTCTGTCCAGATATCCCAGATATAACCATATTAACTAGTTTTTCCCGAAAACTCTGTCCAGATATCCCAGATATAACCGTATTAACCTGTTTTTATAAGAAACTCTGTCTAAATCTCCCAGATTCCCCAAATATACCAGTTTCTCCCAGAAAATTTATCCAAATTTCCTAAAAATACCCAAAGTCCCCGTTTCTCCCAGAAGCTCTGTCCAAAATTCCAGAAGTATCCCCTGAAATCTCTGTTATCCCTTGGTGATCATACTGGAAAGTAAGATTTGCACACTCTGTATAGCTAGGACCTTATTTGTTTAACTGCTATCTGTTAGAAATAGGAGTATCATATAGATTAGGGCTTACATCCGCATACTTGTCTCATTTGCATACACCTTTCCCATCAATCTGCACGTACTGTCTCGACCATTCTTACACAAGTCAGTCCACGTTTGTTAAACATCATTGTCTTTGTCCGTCTAAAACCATCACTGTCAAAATCTGATCTAGTCCTCTCAAAATCTGTCAGGTCAGTATAGATTCCTGGATTCAGCAGCTAGGATCCTCGTCTTGGGTCAGAAGTTCAGATAACCGTTTGGTCAGAATCAGTCCGACAGCTTACTTCAACATGAATCGAGAAGAGTTGGAAAACAAGGTTACCGAGTTGGGAGCAACCATAAGCCAGCAGTCCGACAGCCTAGCCCAAGTTTTGAAGTTCATGGAAGAATTGAAGCAGCGGCGGCCACAACCTCCGCCCGGGTTTCCACCACCAGAGTTTGAACCACCCCCACCTGAGAATAATGGGGAAGAAGACTGGTTTCAAGGGGTCCCACCGTTTGCATATGAGAAGAAGCTTCAAGAGAAAATGGATAAGGTTGACAAGTTAGAAAGCGTACTGAGTAAAAGCAAGGGGGTCGATGATTACATGCTAGACCTGGAAGGCCTCTTTGAGCCTGTTAAGGTGAAACTGTCAGAGAATTTCAAGATGCCTACCATCGACCGTTTTGACGGAACTGGAAATTCGAAAAGTCATATGAAGCTATGTATGAGTATCTTCCAGTCCATGTGTTATACCCACGAGCACATTGCGATGTTGTTCCCGCAAACTCTTGCAAAGTCTGCACTATCATGGTTCCTAACCTTGGAAGCCTCCAAAATCCTGGCATAGGAAGACATTGTTCGAGTCTTCGTCGATCATTACTCCTATAATCAAGAGCTGGATGTCACTATCAGGAATTTGGAGACTACTCGACAGAATAGCAATGAATCCTTCGCTGCATTTCTGAGCAGATGGAGGAACAAGGTAGCTCAAATGACCTACCGGCCGATTGAGAAGGAACAAGTGAGGATGCTAATCCGAAATCTGCAACCGCTCTGCCATGAAAAGCTGTTTTACCAGTCCATCTCTACTTTCGAAGAGCTGTTTGAAGTTGGAACTCGAATTGAAGATGCTATCAGGGAAGGAAAGATAAAAAAGGAAGAGCCTCCGAGTCAGTTAAGAAGGCCCAACTACTCCCGGAACCCCCCAGAAGTCAATGCTCTTAGCAGCCAACCCATGGCGTACCCTCCTAGGCCATACCAACCCTCCAACCAGACAAATTCCTCTAATCACCCTTTTCAGAAAAAGCCTCCTCACAACTTCGCCAAGTTAGAAATCTCTCTCTCCTCAGCCTTAGACCGCCTCCTCAAAAAGGGCCATCTCTAACTACTCCAGCCTCGGAATACCCCGCCCCCGCCTAACTGCGATATGTCCAAGCGATGTACCTACCACCAAACCCCTGGCCACAACACTGATGATTACATGTGCCTCCGCCATGATATCCAGGACCTCATTGACCAGAATATCATTAAGCCGCCTCCGAAGCAGCCCCATATCACTCAAAAATCCTCTACCAAACCACCAAAATGTCAGCCTCATCGAGTCCAACCCTGTATCCTTTAACCCTGCTACCTATATCACCCCCTAGGACAACCTTTACCCCTCATTGACATCTCGGACTCTATGAGGATTCATCTGATTGAAGGGGAGAATGACGAGTGGCAGCAACAGCTAGATGATGAGCAAGACTTGTTCTTTCTGGAAGAGCATGATCTAGGGGTGGTAGACCTCAAATGGTATGATCCCAACAATGAAAGTGATGCTTCTATCTGGGACGAGCCCGAAAAACCATTTGTGAGAGTAGATTGTGACTGGTTCAAAGAAGATGGGACTGCAGAAGGGCCTACTCCTGCCGAGATTGATCATTTGACCAGGTCAGGATGTCATTATCAGCCTCCACAGCCTACCACTGAAGCAACCGAGAAAGGTCCGGTCAAAGACAAGGGGAAGGGTAAGATGGATGAGTTCATCGAAGAAGATAATGAGTTGATAAAACAGCTAAAGAAAACCCAAGCACATCTCTCGATGTGGGACATCATGGTAACATCCTACAAGCATAGGCAAGCCGTGTTGAATGCCTTGGCTGGAATTGAAGTCCCCATTGATGCCGCACCGAAAGACATGGTGGCTTTCTTGGGCGCACTTACCCCTGACCCGATCATTACATTTTCTGATGAAGACCTGCCACCGGAAGGATCTGCGCATAACAAAGCACTGTACATCACTGTTGGATGTAAGGGACAACAGGTGCCATTTTATCTGGTCGATACAGGTTCTGCCTTAAATGTTTATGCCCTAAGGACTGCCACCGCCTTGGGGGTCGATGTCCTTGACATCACGCCATCTGTGCAATCCGTGAGGGTCTACGATAACACCAAGAGGAATGTGATGGGAACTGTGTCTCTACAAATTCGGGTAGGATCTTTGGTAAGCACTGAAATCTTTCAAGTCATGGACATATCTGCCTCATTCAACTTGCTGATCGAAAGGCCTTGGCTGCATGTCAACAAAGCTGTATCATCCACTGTGCATCAAATGATCAAGTACATTCATGAGAAGGAAGTGAAAATCATTCTCGGTAATAGCTGGGGTAATGAAGCTTTCCCGAACTACACTCCCATTTTCGAAATCCAAATACTTGAGCTAGAAGAAGGAGAGATCGGGGGATTCTTTATGGAAGAAGTCCACATAATCAATGACGAAGACAGGTTCCCCGAGGTCCACTCCGCAGTTGTCAACATTGTCCGTAAAATGAACTACTTCCCCGGAATGGGATTGGGCTGACGTCAGCAAGGGATTCGTGAGTTCCCTCAGATCAAAGGGCAACAAGGCACTTTTGGGTTGGGGTACAAGCCCACTGAAGAAGACGCCGAGCTACAGAGGCCATGGAAGAAAAGGGTAAAGGGTCTCCCACCATACTGCAAAACCTTGAATGAACAATTCATCAAAGAAGGGGATGATTTCCCCTACTTCGGATTCCCTGAACCCTGGATCCATCAAACCACTGGGAAAAGGCACCCCGGGCTTGAAATCTTCGCTGACTGCGAAAGGCCCCCTTATCAAGATCCGTTCTATCTCGAAGAAGTTGTGAAAACCCCAGTGGAAGACTGGTTGAAATACCTAGACACTGAAGCCATCGAGAAAATGTGGGAGGAATTCGTTGAAAAGAAGGAAGAAAAGAGGGCCAAGAGCCAAGATGATCAGATCAAGCCAACTGAGGAGGGTCTGAGCAACCAGGCTGTAGAGTCATCTGTCTGCGTCTCCCTATCCCCTGTTCCCCCAGAGTCTGTACTGCCAATTATCGAGTCTGTACCAGAGTCAGCTGCTGTAAGCCCACCACTGTCCAATGTAATCACTTCACCTGTCATGAATGAAATGAAAGACGAGTCTGCTTACTCCTCTGTGTCTAATAATTGTGAATGCACAGATCCCTCCGAGGATCTCCCAATCGAACTTAAGCAACTAATTGAAAAACCACCTATTTATGAAATAATCGAAGATACTTTAGCAATTAACCTGGGTGAAATAGATAATCCACAAATCGTGCAAATTGGCTTAACTCTTAATAAAGAAGAAAAAGAAAAATTAACCCTCTTGCTAAGAGAATTCAAAGATGTTTTTGCTTGGTCTTACGAAGACATGCCTGGGGTCAATCCCGACATTGTCCAACATCATATTCCCCTCCTCCCCAATTCTAAACTGGTCAAGCAGAAACTGAGTCGCATGAAGCCAGAATGGGCACTCAAGGTTAAAGAAAAAGTGGAGAAGCAATTCAAGGCAGGGTTCATCATCGTCACTGAGTATCCGGAATGGGTTGCCAATATCGTGCCAGTCCCCAAGAAAGATGGAAAAGTTTGTGTGTGCGTTGACTTCCGTGATCTAAACAAAGCCAGTCCCAAGGATGACTTCCCGCTTTCCCACATTGATGTCCTGGTGGACAACACCGCTGGACATGAGCTACTTTCATTCATGGATGGCTTCTCAGGATACAATCAGATTCTAATGGCGCCAGAAGATCGGGAAAAGATGACATTCACCACCCCTTGGGGAACCTACTGTTATAGAGTAATGCCTTTCGGACTCAAGAATGCTGGGGCTACCTACCAAAGAGCCGCCACCACTCTGCTGCATGACATGATTCACAAGGAAGTAGAAGTGTATGTAGATGACATGATCGTGAAGTCCAAGGACAGAGAAGGACACCTGGTAGCACTTGAAAAGTTTTTCGAAAGGTTGCGCAAATACAAGATGAGGTTGAATCCAAAGAAATGCACTTTGGTGTGACCTCCGATAAACTCCTGGGTTTTCTCATATCACAAAGGGGGATAGAGGTGGATCCCTCTAAAATCAAGGCAATCCTAGAAATGGCCCTACCGCGGAGTGAAAAGGAAGTGAGAGGATTTCTCGGAAGAATTTAGTTTATCAGCCGCTTCATTTCTAAGCTCACAACTACATGCGATCCTTTGTTCCGATTGTTGAGAAAAGGAGAAAAGTTCCAATGGGATGACCAATGCCAGGCCGCTTTTGACAAAATAAAGGCCTACCTTCAAAATCCGCCTGTCCTTTCGCCACCCACTCCCCATAAGCCTTTATTCCTTTACCTATCTATCTCTGAAAATGCCATGGGTTGCATGCTAGCCCAAGAAGGAGAAGAAAGCCACTCTGAAAAAGCCATATACTACCTTAGCAAGAGGATGACTGGGTATGAGCTCAACTACTCTACCCTCGAGAAAACATGTTGGGCCTTGGTTTGGTGCACCCTCCGACTGAGGCACCACATGCTGGCCTTCCCAGTTGTGCTCATATCCCGTATGGATCCTCTAAAATACCTTCTCGAAAAACCCACCCTGACCGGTCGTATATCCCGTTGGTTACTCCTACTATCTGAATTCGATATCAAGTATGTTACAAGCAAGTCGGTAAAAGGGAGAACCATAGCTGAGCATCTTACGGAGCACGCTGTTAACTCCGAAGAAAGTGGGGACTTTCCATTTCCGGACGAGAATATCATGGAAATCAAGGAAGAACAGTGGAAGTTGTACTTTGATGGAGCAGCCAACATGAAAGGATACGGAGTAGGAATGATCCTAGTATCACCAAGTGGGGACCATACTCCGTTGGCAGTCAAGCTCAATTATAACTCCACCAACAACACTGCTGAATACGAAGCATGCATTCTGGAAATGGAAGCAGCCCTAGAATTGAAAGTTCAGAAGTTGGATGTCTTTGGGGATTCAAACCTCATTATATCACAAGTTAGAGGGGAATGGAAAGTAAAAGAAGAAAGGTTGAAGCCCTATCATGATCATCTCGATCAACTCAAGAGGCAGTTCGAGAATATCACATTCCTCTACTTGCCCAGGGAAGAAAACCAGCTAGCAGATTCATTGGCTACCTTAGCCTCCATGATCAAGATTCCTGTGGGAATCAAGATGATGCCTTTGGAAATTTAGCAAAAGTACGAGCCTTCGTTCAACATAATCGCCACAATTGAAGAAGAAGAGAATGGAACACCATGGTATCAGGATGTCTGGGATTTCATAGAAAAGGGGACATACCCCCAAGAATCTACCGAGAAAGACAAAAGGGCCATTCGAAGATTCGCAGCACAATTCATCATTTGCGGTGGGAAACTGCTGAAGAAAGGATACAACGATCACAACCTGACTTGCTTGTTTGGAAAGAGCTCCAGAAGAATGATGGAGGAAATGCACAAGGGTGTATGCGGTCCACACATGAACGGTCACATGTTGGCCAAGAAAATCATAAGACAAGGGTACTACTGGACAACTTTGGAGAAAGATTGTTGCGAATACGTAAGGAGGTGTCACAAGTGCCAGATCCATGCAAACATGATGCATACACCACCATCCCTTCTGTACAGCATGACCTTACCTTGGCCATTCTCAACCTGGGGAATCGATATCATCGGTGAAATCATTCCGAAAGGCTCGAACGGAAATCGGTATATTTTGGTGGCTATCGACTACTTCACAAAATGGGTAGAAGCCGCATCTTACAGCAAGTTGGGGGCCAAGGAAGTGGCCAAATTCATCAAGAGAAAACTCATCTGCCGTTATGGAGTCCCCCATGAGATTATTTCGGACAATGGGAGTCATTTCAAAGCAGAAGTCAGGGATCTATTCGAGGAATACAAAATCACTTATCACAAGTCATCGCCGTACATACCACAAACTAATGAGGCAGTCGAAGCTGCAAATAAGAATGTCAAGGCTGTACTATAAAAATCGGTCGATACCTACATAGACTGGCATGAAAAGCTACCATTCGCACTTTGGGGATACTGAACATCGATAAGGACGTCCACAGGAGCAACTACTTACTCACTAGTGTATGGGATGGAAGCAGTACTTCTAGTCGAAATAGAACTACCGTCCTTGCGCGTGATGGCAGAATGTGAAATTTCGGAATCAGATTGGTTGAGGGAGAGATACGAAGAATTGGCCCTCATAGATGAAAAGCGCCTAGCGGCAGTCGACCATGTTCGAATCTATCAAAAGAGGATAGCCCGTGCTTTCAACAAAAGGGTTCGTCCGAGGAAGATTGTCAAGGGCGACCTTGTCCTTAAGGAATTGCGAGCTCCGATCTTTGATCCTCGTGGGAAGTTTAAACCTAAATGGGTCGGCCCTTACATCGTCAAGACCATTCTTTCTGGAGGAGCAACTTATCTCATGGACCTCGATGGTGTCGAATTCAAAGAACCAATCAACATGGATCGCCTAAAAAAGTACTATGCTTGACCATTCCCTAACCGTTTTTTTTCTTTTAAGCTTTGGCCTGAACTATGCTCGACCTGATTCTCACTCGGGGATACGTAGGCAACCACATCGGTTCGGTCGTTCCACTCACAAAAAATAACCGATTTCTTTCAAGCTTTGGCCTAAACTACGCTCGACCTGATTCCCACTCGGGGATACGTAGGCAACCACATCGGTTCGATCGCTCCACTCACAAAAAATAACCAATTTCTTTCAAGCTTTGGCCTGAACTACGCTCGAGCTGATTCCCACTCGGGAATACGTAGGCAACCACATCGGTCCGGTCGCTCCACTCACAAAAAATAACCGATTTCTTTCAAGTTTTGGCCTGAACTACACTCGACCTGATTCCCACTTGGGGATACGTAGGCAATCACATCGGTTCGGTCGCCCCACTCACAAAAAATAATCAATTTCTTTCAAGCTTTGGCCCGAACTACGTTGGACCTGATCCCCGTTCGGGGGTACATAGGCAGACTTAAAAAAAAAAGAGAGGGACGGCTCGCTAGGTTGAAAATCCGAAAGGACGCCTAGGCAAAAGTTAGAGCTAAATCCAAGGTGAGCAATAACAAAAGAGAGAAAAGAGCTCGCTAGGTCACCTCACTGGTGCCTAGGCAAAAGTTATAAGCATTTGAGAGAATAAAGTCGTGGTCCTTACCATAACCCAGAAATCACCCTCCACACTAGGGGTAAACTCGACCACTCGCCTCGTTCGCCTGAACCTCTTCTAAATTAGGGTCAAACATCGGTCATCTACCTCGTTTGCCTCACAACCATATATATCCCAAACTAGGGGCAAACTTCGGCCACCCGCCACGTTTGCCTCTAATCGTCCTAGTATGCCCAAGCAAGTACCAAAAGAAACATCTAATTGAATTCTCGGTTACAAAATGTTTTTAGAAAGCTAAAATGCATAGAATGAGATTCCCAAAGTAACCAAGGTTCACCGATAAACAATCTCTGAATATTACATAAGCAGGAAAGATCAAAAAATAAAAGTCTTTCAAAAAGCAATCACACATGTTCAAAGACACTTGGAGGAATGAGCAGAATCAGTCAGGTCTAGTTTTATCTTTGTGTCATTTATTTCTTCAAAGGTCTTTAGAAATAGGCTCTTGCTCGACTGGCCCAGCCCCTGATGAAAGCAGCGATGGTAGTGGCTCTGACTCTGGAAGCAAAGACCCTCTCAGTAAACCCCCGGGCGACCTCTCAGTCTGGCCAATCGACAAGGATAATAGAAGGAGGTCTCTCTCAGTCCCATCAGCCACACTCTCTGGAAATCCCCAAGACTAGTGGTCACAGCATAAAGGCCCCAACGCCTCACGATCCAGCAAATGTCAGCCTCAGATAAGGCGCCCATCATACCCACCAAATCGGCAGAAGTAAAATAAGTATGAAGCACAGCTCTGCGAAAATAAACTGGCTGCACATTACCTGTCCATAACTGAAGACGCTCGTAGAGCCAAGCCTGTAACACCAAAGGCGCCCCAGAAAGTAGAAGCGTTCCCTGACTTGAAGCGCGATCGAAACCATTCAGGGTTTCAGCCAGAACCATGGCCATAGGGTTCTTACCTGCCTTCAGTCCGAGACATACATGCACTAAGTCGCTAGAAGTACTCAAGAACAAGAAGTGCGAAGTCATACACGGAATCAGAGCAGCCCCACGAGTAGCATCATATAAGCTAGGATTCTCAGGACTGGCATATTGAGCAATTATGGAAGCAATGTCAAGAACCTCACCTTGGATCAGCTGCCGGGAAATAGTGATGGAACAATTCAGATATTCAGCCAAGCCTCGCGTAGGACTGAGGGTATCAGCAGAAGGGAGAATCAGGTCAGAGTCAAAATCATAACCAAGAATAGCACAGAACTCCTCAAATAGGGGGCATATCTCCAGGCCATTGAAATTGAAGACATGGTTCACCGAGTCCCAGTGGGCAATAGCAGCACGCAAGAACTCAGTGTTCAGGGTCATCTGGCAAAGAGAGAATAGCTCGGTCAAGTCGTAGCTAAAGAGGTTGATCCGTTCCACACCATCCGTGATGTTTAGCCAAGCTGTGAGTTGAGCGGGATCATACAAAGCCATATTTTCGGTCACGGCTCTAGAAAAATTCAAAATTCTGGCAGCACCTCCTCATTTCACGGACTATCCCACCTGCAAGGTAAAAACACTCACTATCACAAAACTGCCTATCGCAGTAACACCCAACAATCATAGTGCACATGTATCATCATACGATTATCAACTAAAACAAGCACACAACTGCGCCTCCAAACCGGAAGCTATCCGGCCTAAAAGGCAAAACATCATAATAATTTGTCAAAGGTCACAAACTGTTACACACATCATCCTACACTGTCCAAATAGTCACATCACCAGTACAACCCAATTGAAAACATAAAAAGAAAATAAAACAAGATTCCCATTTAAGAGGCCTCAGTCCTCCTCTTCTTCGTCCTGTGTCGGACCACCCGGAGTGTATGTCGGCGACGGCCTCCTCCTACCACCTCTGCACCTCGGACCGGTCCTCGATGAGCCAGCCCCACCCCCATGGTACTGCACACATAAATAAAATGAAAGCAATCAGTAGGAAAACAACAAAAAGTACAAAAACAATGTCGAGTCAGAAACCTACCAAGGACACCATCTGATTGGCAGCAAATTGCCGCATACCATCCATCTGTCAAGGGCAAAATCAGGATTAGAACATCATAACCTTGAGGAGCACAAAATAAGAAGCATACCCGGTGGTCTCGTGTGAGGACCAAGGACCGTAAGCTAGCCGCCAAGGCGTGACTCTCCTCAGCGTAACTCCAAGGAACGTTGAGGATGCCCGTTGGCTGAGTAGGGTACCCGCATGTGACTCGTGGCACCTCCATCACTTGGGCAGTGCCATCAGCGCCTAGAACATTGACGGTCTAATCCCAAGGAGGGATAGGATCGGAAGCCGGAGGAGCCTGTCTCCTGTACATCTCGCGAAGCTGTAGGCACAAAATAAGTTAGGAAAAAGATGAGTAAAAAACATAGGCATTGGATAGAGACAAAAACGTAAAGGAAACTCACCTCCAAGAGTGGGAAGTTGGGCATCAGAAAGCGGCCGCGGTAAGCCTCATAGCCAGTCTCAGAGATAAAATGATCCCAAACGTCGGTGCCAGCTAAGGCTGCCAGCAAAGCATCACCAGAAAGGTCACTAGCATCCATCGTAGGGGGATTATGAGGGACGCGATACCTGGAACCGCCAACCACCTGCCGAGACACTCGCTCGCCAAGGAACCATTGCCTGCATTCGGTACTCTCCATCAGAAGTCGGCAAGAGGAAAGAGGTTTGACCGCTTGTATCTCCTCTGGGGCAGCATAGGCGACACGCTCCCAAGGCGTCCAATCAACACTAGCAGCTGTCAGCTCGATTAAGAAGTTCCTGAGCAAAACAATCCAGTGGGCCCCATTCTTTACCCCAACAACATCCCTCCACCATCTCAAGCCTCGTGGAAACAGAGGCACGGGAGCCATGCCATCCTCGTCTTCACCTGATTCATCCGCAGGGGAGGGAGCTAACATCTTCAGGTACTCGAAGCTCCAAAGCTGCACAGACAAAGAAGAAAATCAGAAAGGGTACAAAAATCGAAAATCCGGAAGATAAAAAAAGATACAGTACATACCTCCCAAGCTCGCCAAAATCCCCATGTCGATTTAACATCAACCCGGAAAACCTCACCCATGTGCTTGTAAAGATGGGCCAAGGCAGCACCACCCCAGTCGTAGGAGGGGATCTCATCAATGGTCGCCAGGCAAGAAAGGAGTCTCAGGCTCACCCGATCATTCCGTGTCGCAAAGATCGAGTAACCAAGGACATACAGAAGATACACCCTCAAAAGTTGGGAATTGTTCAGGTTGTGATTCCCTCTGCCATAGGCCCGGTAAAGCCAGCCACAAGGAAACCAGTGCCTCTCCAGATTAGGGGGAACAGCCCCAATCAACATCTCTACGGCCTCCGGGTCAATCTCATAAAAGTAGTCCAAAATCAGCCGCTTCCCGCCAACCCTCAAGCCGGTAATCATGGAGAAGTCAAAGGGCGTCATGGTCATCTCACCAAATGGCAGGTGAAAAGTATTGGTGGTGTTCCACCATCTCTCAGCCAGAGCATAAAAATGTGCCAAATCGTTGCTGCTCTTTGAAACCAGACGGACAAAGCCTCCAAACCCGGCATCGTCTACCATCCTCTTGACGGTGGGCGAGAGTTGAGTATACCATAGAAAAGCGTGAGCGAGGCTACCGTGGCCCTTCAATGTCACTTCCAACACCTACACACACCAAAGACAACAAAGATGATGCACAAAATCACTATTCACGACCCGAGGTCCAAATTTACAAAATCAACATTTGAGCACAAATTGGACTTCTAACGATCTCTAGGTGCATACTACGGCTCACAAAACTAGCACAATACATGAAAATAGTCCTAAAATGTCGAAAGTTTCACATACCAAGCTCGCTAGAGCCGCGGCCAAAAGATGACATTGGGGGTCCCGTAAAATCAAGTCCGGGGTTTGTATCTCGGCCTTCATCCGTTCCTTAGCCTTCTTAGACGGTCTCCTCGAGCTCGAAGCCATGGATCTACAAAGAAAATGAAAGTCAAAGTTTAACTTTCTTTTTAAAAATTTGAGCAAACCAAAACGCCAATCAAAATTCTAACTATGAGGAAAGATTACTCACCTGAGCCCGCACAAGCTGCATTTTAGCAAATTTTTGCTCCAAAACACCCCAAAATGGCCAAGAATGAGCTTGAAAAGCTCAAAAACCCGAGATATACAAAAATGGAGTCCGGCCACCCAGTGCCGCTGTGGCATTGCTCCCTGCGGGCCCCGCTTCGCTCCATTTTGCTCCATTTTGACCCGTTTTGGCCTTTTTCAACCCATCTTTGGCCCCGATCAGCCCCGGTGGCCCATTTCGGTCAAGATTTATGGGGTTTTGCCCCGAACAGTCCAAAAGTTGTCAGGGCTACATCTAATAGGCAGAAACTGAGAAAAACTGACTCCCGAAGACCCGAATCGGCTGTTTCAAGACAACCGTCGCAAATTTTGATTAAACACGAGAGTTCTGATAACGAATCCTGGATTTTGGTTGATGCACCGAAACAAAAGAGATTCTCCGAGAACCCTACATCATCTCCCGAGGACAGAAACAGACAGATACCAGCTCCCGGAGGCTCCAACCGGCCCTCTTGGATTGAGCGCCGAAAGATTTGATCAACCGTGAGAGATTCAGAGATGGGTCCTGGTTCCCGATCAAGAAAAGAGATTCTCCGAGAATCCTACATCATCCCCCGAGGACAGAAACAGACAGATACCAGCTCCCAGTGGCCCCGACCGGCCCTCTTGGATTGAGCGCCGAAAGATTTGATCAACCGTGAGAGATTCATAGATGGGTCCTGGTTTTCGATCAAGAAAAGAGATTCACCGAGAACCCTACATCATCCCCTGAGGACAGAAACAGACAGATACCAGCTCCCGGAGGCCCCGATCGGCCCTCTTGGATTGAGCGCCGAAAGATTTGATCAACCGTGAAAGATTCAGAGAGGGGTCCTGGTTCCCGATCAAGAAAAGAGATTTTCTGAGAACCCTACATCATCTCCCGAGGACAGAAACAGACAGATACCAGCTCCCGGAAGCCCCGATCGGCCTTCTTGGATTGCGCGCCGATAGATTTGATCAACCGTGAGAGATTCAGAGATGGGTCTTGGTTCCCGATCAAGAAAAGAGATTCTCCGAGAACCCTACATCATCCCCCGAGGACAGAAACAGACAGATACCAGCTCCCGGAGGCCCCGACCGGCCCTCTTGGATTGAGCGCCGAAAGATTTTGATCAACTGTGAGAGATTCAGAGAGCGGTCCTAGTTCCTGATCAAGAAAAGAGATTCTGCAAGAACCCTACATCATCCCCCGAGGACAGAAACAGACAGATACCAGCTCCCAGAGGCCCCGACCGGCCCTCTTGGATTGAGCGCCGAAAGATTTGATCAACTGTGAGAGATTCAGAGATGGGTCCTGGTTCCCAAAGAGATTCTCCGAGAACCCTACATCATCCCCCGAGGACAGAAACCAAGATACCAGCTCCCGGAGGCCCCGACCGGCCCTCTTGGGTTGAGCACCAAAAGATTTTGATGGATTCGAATCCCGACCAAGAGAAGTAGTTGAAGAGAGATCCCAGAAAGAGTCGCTTCATCCCCAGTAGATTCAGTTTAATCCCCAGCAGACATATCGATTCGTACACTGTCAGTTCAATCATGATTGTCATAGTAGTTCACTGTTGACTGATCATCTCGATGCGTGCATCGACACTTCTTCCGATCACGGTTAGCCCAACTATTTGATCCGATCCATGATAGTCACAGTAGTCCATTGTCGACTCATCATCTCGATTCGTACATCGTCGGTTCATTAATCATCATTAGTTTACCATCGCTCTCATTCAAAATATGCCGTGTTCATTCAAAATCTTAGGCTTCTATTTCCATTAATGGGGCTTCCATGTTCATCCCTTGACATCTCGGGATTTCATGTCCATCACTTGACTTCTGTGTCCGTCTCTTAATTTCCAGGGCTTCTGTGTCCATTGGTTAACTGTCAAACGGCATCTCCGATTATAGTCCTCCGGGACCCCACATCCAATTACATTCTCTTACGAAGCACACTTCCCAAAATTCATAAGTTTGCCCCTAGATCCGGAGCCTTCTAAACCTTGGTGTCCTCATCCGAGTCATCCACATCACAATCACCAGCACAACACCAGCCCACTCGGAGTGGCACACCCTACAACACCTGCTCATACTAGGATCATAACAATAGACATACTAGGACTCATGACACAATTCATCCATGCATCGCATATCCTCCTCATAACATAGCATATGCCTGTCTCGTTGTGCATATGTGATTTGCCCCTTTGTGCCTGAACTACGCCCTGGTCTGATTCCCTCTGGGATACGTAGGCAGCTCACACAGAGTACGACCAGCACTAGACCTCAGCATCATTGCATCTTTTGCATCGCTTTTATCCTAAATCTATAGCCTCCAAAAAGTCCTATCTCTTCAAAACTTTGGCACTCGCTTGCGACATGCGTTACCTGCAAGTTCATGCCAAAGAGGGGCAAACTGTAGACACCCTGTTTTGTCGGCTATCAGATTTAGGAGACCCATAGCTTGGTGGTTCACAATGATCGTAAAAGACTCAAAAGGACTCTTGGAAGTCAGCTCTATCTCTCAGAATGACAAAAATGCCCCTGAAAGCCCGAAAACTCCCAGATTTGGTCCCAAAGTTCAAGAAACATGCTACATCATAAGAAAAGTGATAAAATGAGTTTTTAAAAGAAATTGGATGAAATAGTTAGCTCCCAGAAAACCCCCGGAAGTCCCGGAAGTTCCCGGAAAGTCCCCGTTGACCGGTTTGACCAAGATTTACCAGGTTTGACCAAAGTTTGACCAAGTTTGATCGAAATCGTCTGAATTCACCGGAATCATTCTAGATCATGAGAAAAGTATTAAAATGAGTTTTAAAAGAAAATCGAGCGAAAACGTCAGCTCCTGGGAACTCCCAGAAGTTTCCAGAACTTCCTGGGAATCCCAGGTTTGACCAGTTTGACCAGAATTTGACTTTAAAATTGGGGCATTGTAACAATTTTCAAAATTTTTTCATGGATACTAGAGGTCAATAGCTTTCCAATGGTATATCGCACATAATTTTCGGATTTAAAACGGGTCTATTATGAATTTCCGAAAGCGAAAAAGGCGATCAAATCGGCTTTTATCGCAAATATCACAAAACTTTTTAAATTGACCTATCCCCGAACTATTTTTTTATGTAAAGTAGACTCTATTAACTTTCCAACGGTATATCACAACTTCAATTTGGAGTTCGTACGCATTTTTTGTGAATTTCGGACGAAATAGGGCCTTTTCACGAATACCGGAACCTCTGGGGGCCTAAACAGCGTTATTTGAACGAAGGAAGAGCAGTGCCGCCGCGGCACTCTCCTCCAGAATAGTGTATTTTTGTAATTTTTCTTGGGAGTTCATTTTGATTAATTAAAAACCAAAACGACATAGTTCTATGATTTCAGATGTTTGGGACCAATGGCAACACTTCTAAAACCCCAAAACCACCCCAAATTGGCCTATTTAAACCCCCCATTGCTCTTCATTTTGGAGGGTGTCAAATGAAAGCTTAGAAAAAGTTTAGGAGAGAAAGTTGTAGAGATAAGGTTAGAATAGAGAGAAAAGAAGCTTCCTTCTTTGATTTTCAAAACAAAAGTGAGTTCAAAACTTTGTTTTTACTTCATTACTCCCATTTACTTCAACATTCAATACACCCAACCACCATTTTAGTGAGCATTTAAGAGAGTGGAAGCTTCTTCCATGTCCAATGTCATTACATATGAGTGAAACAACAAACTACAAGTTCTATACATCATGAATATCATCTATTGATTGCTATCTATTTACTTGTTTGCTTATATAATGTTCATCTCTTCTAATCTCACTTCTTTTTGGCTTTTCTTTATTTACTTACTAGTTCATCATCATCTAGATGATGACATGAAGTTTGAGGTGAGTGAATCCTTATGGATAGTAGCTCTTGACCTCAAAAAGATGTTTGATAGATGATGATCATAACTTCAATACCTCCAAGGTATCTTTGAAGTTATGTTAAAAAAAAAATAAATCTCTCCAACAATCTTGGAGGTTCTTGATGATGAGTTTGATGTTGACATTTTAAGTGGCTATAATCTTTATTGAGTATTGAAAATATGCTTTCAAAACCTCTACTTCAAAACCCCTCTTAAAACCCCTCATTTTGATCTCAAAAAAGAAAACTCTAGTTTTTCCCAAAATCTTCAAAACAGTGAGTCAAAACAGTGAGTGATCTGAGTTCAAAGATTTTTGTAGAACTCAATACTCAATGTATGGATGCAAGACCACTTGGAAAGTCTTCTTAACTCATTAGAGAACACCTGTGATTTTTCGTTTGACTTGGAAATATTTGAAAGTGGTCCATTTGGATCCAAACATTCCTTCCAGACATTCTACCTCTTCTATCACAGCAGCTTGTCTGACTTCCAACTTCTTTTTTAGAAATGTTTTCCAAAGTGGGTGGTTCTAACTTATTTTTCCCCTAAACTTCAATGTCTCAGGGAACCTTCTGATTAAAATGGGCCTCTAGATCATCTGTTTTCATTTTCTAAGATTTTTCAACATTTCAGTCGATAATACAAACTCTGTTTCTGAGTGACCTCTATTGTTTATATGATTTCTCTCAATCTGTGATAGTTATTAAAGATTGGCTTTTTGGGTTGTGTTCTAGACACAATAAGGAAGATCGCCATAAAAAATCATGTATTGAGAACATTTCTAGCCCCTCTTTTCAATTTCCAAAAGATCATGTTACTGTTCTGTCCACTATTCACAGCAAGCACATTTTAACTTTCATTCTTTGATTTGATGCCTACATGCACTCCAAATTAGCTCATGTCTTAGGAAGTAGTTCATAATAAATTTTTACATATCCCATGATGATTTCCTTCATACATTCATACATATTCTAGACTTCTATGTCATTCTAGGAATCCATGAACACAAAGCACACTACAACCTTTACACATTCTAGATACATACATTGCATCCATGCAAAGATTTGGGGTTTTTGTAACTCCTAATCTAAGAAGATTATAAGGAATGATCATGATCACACATTCATGCTTCCCCTCGATCTAATCATCCATTCTCATCCGTCCCAGGGATTGAGAGATCTTCATTTCCCAAAGATTAGCATGCATCATTCTAGTTTGCTAAGTATATTTTGATTTCTTTGTTTATTTGTTTCAATAACAATTCATGTCCCCCTTTAGATTAGGAAGTCCTGATTATTTGATACATGATTAGACGATTTTTCCTAGGTTTATTTGTGTGATCTTTCATTTTGCATTGTGTGATATTTGGCTTAGATCTTATGAATGATATCTTATCTTTAGATCTTCCATTTCAAATTTTCTTATGTGATGTAATATACTATCATAGTATTAATTGTCGAACCATACATAGTATAAGATGATTATTTGGATGCTAATTGGGGCCCATCGAAAGACAGGGCGAGTTGAGGGTGTTTTAGTCGCGACAAAGGCTCCTTCCTCTCTCCTACCAAAACCCCGAGCCAAGTTCTTTGGTTATGAAGGGCCGGTGTCCTTTATCCATTTGGGTGAGTCAAAATTAGGTTTCTTGGTTCCTCAAAGACCAAGTGGTGACTCTGTATCTGTTTTTAACAGACCTATTTTCTCTTTGTTTGATCAAAATTAATTCCAAACAAACAAAGCAAAAAGAGGTGGAATCCCGCGTGTCCTCACCCACCAGCAAGGAGGATCGGGCGGCAGTGGAAACATCGGCTGTCATAGAAACTACTCCAACCATGGGTGAAGAAACGGGCATCCACATGGAGAAAATTACATCCCCCCCTTCAGTGCCAGACCAACAGCCATCCAACCACCAACTTCCCAAGCAAGTGTCGAGGCCTTTCAAGACACATCAGTGCCATCAGTACCCATCCAAGTATCATCATGCTTTGCATTCGAGTCTACTATTTTGATAATACATTAGTCCCTTTTAACTTTAAACTTTTGAACATGCCGTTCCTCTGGGTCCAGAGCCGTTTTGTCCCATTTGACGATTTTTTCAGCAGCCTGGACCTTGGGGCATTTGACTTGGGTTCATTGGAGCCTGAAACAGCCTTCCCCACTAGTATTCAACGGTCAAAGGATCTCCTCCTTGGACTGGTTACCCAAGACCTTACCAACCTCCCCCTACTGCTGATGTGGATGCTGCCCTGAGCGCACTCCTAGCCGATCGTTCACTGTCAGACGGATAACTTTTACTAATAAGGGAAATACAAGACAGACTCCCCAGCTGTCGTCTCCTGGAGTGATCGGCCAACACTATTCAAGCTGAAGCTGAGGCTGAGGCTCATCTCGGTGCGCGATAAAAAGCAGTACAGTTTCTTTTGGCAACCAAGACCAAGTATGAAGCCGGAAAAACCACTCAGGCCCAAGTGATTGCTCGGGACACTTGGCTGCAGGCCACATTGCTACTCTTAAGGTGCAATTAGAACAATGCCAAACCGAGGTCATCACAAATGATGTAGCACTGGCAAAAGTGGACGGGGTTTTGGCCCAATAGGGGGAAGACGCTCAGAAGTGTAGTGACCAGCTATAAGCTAGTCTTCCCATTTCCTGAGCCTGGTCTCAAAAACTTGGGAAGGCCAAGCAAGATCAGACTGGAGCTCAGAAGACCTGGGACAATCTGAAAAGAAAACTTAAGAATTTTGAATCGGCTTAGAGGCCGATTCCTAGCTTTTGTACTTGTAGATATATGTTTCCTCTTTTTGTACTGAACATTTATAGGTAAGCTGTGCCTAGCATTTATTTAATACTATTATGGATTTTTGATTATTCGCCCTCAGGCTCATAATTAATAAGTAGACCATACTCTAACCCTGGACTCGGTCTATATTCCAAATCAATAGTTTCCCACAAAGTAGGATAATAAGACTTTAAATACTAACCATTTATCAATCTGGTATTGACCGTTCCATCGATATCGCCCAGCCTGTATACTACACCTCTCTTGACTTGATGGACTATGAAAGGGCCTTCCCAATTGACCGACCATTTGCTATACCAGTTGTCCTTGTCCATGATAAGTAAGACGGCCTTCCAAACCAAGTCTTCTGTACAAAAAAACTTATCTTTCACCCTCTTGTTGTATGCTTGGGCTGCACATAGCTTTTGAACCTTTAACGAATCTAGAGCTGCTAATCTTGTTTCATCAAGCCCTTCTAACTCAGCTATCATAGCCTCTGTGTATTCAGCGGGCTCAAGTTGATTTTGTAATGCCCTCCTAGCCGATCAGACTGTGACCTCCATAGGTAGTATAGCATCATGTCCATAGGTCAGCATGAATGGAGTTACCCCCATGCTAGACCTCTTGGATGTTCGATAAGCCCAAAGAGCTTCGAACAGTAACTTAACCCATTCCCTCGGGTTTTCATTTATCATTTTTTAGATGATCCCCTTGAGGATCTTGTTTGTTGACTCGGCCTGACCGTTGGCCTGAGCATAGTAAGGAGTAGAATTGAGGATGGTGATTCCTCTACTTTCTGCAAAGGCCATGGTTTCCATGCCTATAAACACATATCCCTGATCGACCGTTATGGTCTATGGTAGGCCGAACCAGTGTATAATATGTTTCTCAATGAATTTGATTACGGTGGCCTAAGTCACCGTCCTACATGGTATTGCCTCAGCCCACTTAGTGAAGTAGTCCGTAGCTGCTATAATAAAGCAGTGTTGGCCCAATGAAGGCGGGAGAACCTTGCTAATCAAATCCATGGCCCATCCTCTAAAAGACCATGACTTGATGATAGGTTGGAGGAATTTGGCTAGCACTCTCTAAATCCGGCCATGCTTTTGACAAGCCTGACACCCCATGGCACAACTGATGCAGTCCTTTAATATGCCCGGCCAATAATAATTGTATCTTCATAAGAATCATTTCATCTTGGTACCGGCCTGATGAGCTCCACATATTCCCTTATGCACTTTGGCCATTACCTGCATTGCTTGTTCTTCCCGAGGCACTTTAAGATTACGCATCACCAATGGGTTTTTTGAATAGCTCCCCATCTAGAACCATAAATTAGACCATGAATAATCTGACTTTTTGGTCCACCCTAACATTTGGGTGCTTTAAATATTCGATGATTGGTACTCTCCAATCGTCGTCCTCCATCAAGACCGAATTAGTTGTAGTATACCAGCTTCTCTTTGCTACGGGTGGCAACGATCGGACTTATATCGTAATAGCTTGATCCTCTAGACCCGTTTTTTCTGACGAGGTCAATCCCATTTTTGCTAGCTTATCGGCCTCCGTATTTGTTGACCCGGGGATGTAACTTACACTTATATCATCAAATGAATCCATAAGATGGATAACATAGCTCCTAGCTCTTTATAGAATTCACCTGATATCTGTCTGATCACCAGCCCCTGAGTCTCCTTATATATGTACAGATGATGCCCCCATTTCAAGGAGTATCTTAAGCTCGATTATAAGAGCTTCATATTTGTCCTGATTATTAGTACATTTGAAATCGAGTTGAAATGACATCTTTGTCTTTTTATACTTGGGTGATACAAGGACCATTCCTGCTCTAGCACCTCCTGTATTCTTAGATCCATCAAAGATTAATGTCCATGGGACTAAGGATGTACTTAGTTCCTTTAGTGCTAGTGACAGATCTCCCAGATTGGTAGGGTCTGGGTGATCAGCCAGAAATTTAGCTATGGCCTGGCCTTTGACCGATTGCTGTGATCGATATTGAATGGCAAATTCCATCAAGGCCAAGGTCCATTTCCCTATTCGACCTCTCATAATAGGTCTTGACAACATATATTTAATTACATCAGTTTGACATATGATATAAGTAGAAACAGGCAACATATAGGTCCTTAACTTTTGTGATAAAAAATACAATGACAATCATAACTTCTCAATCGGCGCACAGCGGTGCTTGATTGGAGTTAAAATTCTACTCAAGTAATAAATGGCCTGCTCATTACCTTGCTCATTATCTTGAGCTAACATACTGCCTATTGAGCAATCAGAGGCCGATATATACAGTTTAAGGTACCTACCCTTCTTGGGTGGCATTAACACTAGAGGAGTAGTCAAGTATTGTTTTATCCCTTCAAAGGCATGTTGATGGTTGTCTTTCTACTTGAATTCTTCATTGGTCTTGATCTTCAATTGTGGGATCAATACTTGAGTCTTTTCGACATAGTTGGATTTGAACCTTCCCAGGAAATTTGTAATTCTTTCTTATTGGCTGGGGGCTTTGCTGCTTGGATAGCCCTAGCATTGTTCTTTTCTATCTCTATCCCTCATAGGTGTACTAGAAAACCTATAAAGTTCCTTGCTGAAATGCTGAATGCACATTTAAGGGGATTCATCTTCAACTTGTGAGCCCGCATTCTTTCGAACGCCATTTCCATGTCCCTCAAGTGATCAGTGTTGTCACCAGATTTTATCGCCACATCGTCATTATAGACTTCCATGAATCATCCAATCATGTTATAGAAGATTGAATTCATTGCCCGTTGATAGGTGGTTCCTACATTCTTCAACCTGAAAGGCATAACAACCCACTCAAAGGTTCCAATTGCCCTCGGGCACCAAAAAGCTGTCTTCGGGACATCCTCCTCAGCGATATAAATTTGGTTGTATCCTGATTGCCCATCCATAAAGGATAAGATCTTGTGCTTGGCAACCGAGTCAATTAGCCGATCAGCCACATGTATTGGGTATTTGTCAATTAGTCGTCCCTTTTGTAGTAGCCAAGTTTAGGTTTCTGAAGTCAATGCAAACTCTTAGCTTCCCATTTTCTTTACCACAGGGACCACGTTCGAGACCCACTCCACATACCTGGTGGTCCAAATGAATCCAGCCCCAATAAGTCTCTCAATTTCCTATTTAACTTTTAGTGTTACTTCTGGTGACATACACCTAGGTAGCTATTTGAACGGCCTGAACCCCGATTCAATTGGTAATCGGTGTTCCACCAGTTCCCTATATAGCTCTGGCATTTCATCGTAATCCCAGGTGAAACAATCTTTGTACTTATGTAACATAGCTATTATCTAGGCCTGAAACTGGGATTCTAGCATCTGGCTTACATAAGTTGGTTTATGTTCTCCTCCTTTGCCCAAGTTGACTTCCAACAGGGGATCTTGGATGTCGGCCTTCAGATCGTCTAACTTTACAATGGCCATTTTTAGTTTATCCATTTGAATTTCTTCCTCCCTTGGTAGTTCTTCCTCATATATACAATCGGCGAGGTTAACCATACCATTAATTGGGCCGAACTCTAATCTTCTATCGGCCAGATATGCACACCATCTGGCCATGCTGGCCTTTAAGGCCAGCTGTCTCCGAATCTTAATTGGCTGTTGATTTATTGATGATATCTTCTTCTTTGAGTTCAACAGGCCTAACTTCTTCCGTCAGATTGAGTTGAGGGCAACACTTCATGTTTTCCTTGATAAATGTGGTTGCATTTGGTTTGCCCATCTTTCCACATCCTAGTAGGTTTACAGGTTCGATGTTGTCTTTATACAACAACGCATCGGCCGTTTGAATACGTACCACAAATGGCTTTATATTGGCCCCCACCACTTCTACCTCATCTCCCTTCTAGAAGATCAATAACTGATGTAAAGTATAAGGGATACAGTAATTGGGATGTATCCAATCTCAGCCTAACAACGCATTATAAGTAGCCGATGTTTCAACGATGAAGAAGGCAGTCATTGCTATCTTGCTTCCTATGGTCAGTTCCAAGGGCAGGATGCCTTTGGTCCTTGACGGTGCTCTTGTAAAACTCTGGACATTCATTTCGGTAGGGATCAACTCTGATTCGGACTTCTGCAGCACCCTTAGTATGATTTGGGGCATGATATTGATGGTGGATCCCCCATCAATGAGAATCCTGTTCATGGGAACTCCTTCAATGTGCCCTTTCACATACAGTGGTTTCAAGTGCAAAAACCACTTTAACAGGCCCTCTTGACCTTTGTCCTTCCTCAGTCTGTTGCCATTTTGGCCTTAAGATGGTTATCTTCGGCCAATCGGACTGTTGTTCCATTGCATCCACATTTTTACTCATGGTTTCAACCACCTCGGGCTTGACGGTCTCCCCTCCACTCCAGAACATGTCCTCTATAGTGGCTGACTCTTTGGTCAGGCCCTCCATCACGTCTCCTTCTATGGCCGTTGGCTGGTCTGGCTATGCCATGCATGACATAGGCAAGGTGAACACCATGTTTGACGTCAGGCTCGAAGGTATAGTCCCGAATTGAATCGGTGAATCATCAGAATCTCCAAATCATCAATCTCCTCCATTAGACCAGTTTTAGGTTTGTACTCTTCTTTTAGCTTTTCCTGCCTAAAAATTTCCTTCAGGTGCTCCATGGTGTGCATCATTCTTTTCCCCGCTTTCTTGTCGAAAATGGGCTCTCCTTCTTGGGAATCAGGCAAGATAGGTGAACTGGGTTTAGGATATCTATGAGCCTGATTCTCCTAATATTCCCTTTCTTATTTAGCTTGTCTCGCACGTTGATACCTCATTTTTTGAGATTTACTATATTTAGGAGCCGCCAGGAATTTCGGGTGTTCCAGCCTATACCACCTTCCTTCATCCACTCTGGGTGGTAGTATCATCCTTGAACATGTGTAAGAGGTTGGGCCTTTTGTCTACACATTTTGTCCAGAGAATTGATAACGCCTTATCTCCAATTGGCCCGAGTCTCTTGGGCCAGTCCAGGAGGCTAGTGATGTCTTAAGTGTACATTTGGGCTTACCCTGGATCTACTGTGGTAATGATAGACTTTCGTGCACGGACCTACTTGGGCTGCGCTCTTTATACTCATTTGTCCTAGGCCTCTTGCTCGGGCTAGAGGCCTTTTTCCTGACATCGACCTTATACCTTGGACATAGGCCTTGTTCTATCAGGTTAAGTTGGTGTTACACATCAGCTATTAAGTTATCAGTGGTTGATCTGGCCATTTCAACCTCAGCCTTGCGCTCCTTTTCCTTACGCCGCTCATAAGTCTTCTAGAGCTCATGTATTGTCACCTTCGGCCCATCAGTGGTCGAAATGACAATCTGTTTTCCTTCTCTTTGCCATAGCAATTCATCTTTGTTAGTCAGGTCCACCTTTGGTCTAGGCTTGGTTAGCTTGGTCAAATCGGGCGTTACCATATTAGCGCCGGTGATTTGAGGAAAAGGGTTAGCATCAATTCCCATGGCTTTGTCTGAGAATTTGAACACTCCTTTCTCCACGTTCTCCTGTATAACATTACGAAAAATAGCACAATTATTAGTAGAATGCTTCCAGGAATTATGCCATTTACAATATTCTTTATTTTTTTAGGTCATCGGCTTTAGGGATCCGATGACCTTCACTAAGCTTGATCACTTTATCGGCCAGCAGGGCATCAAAAATCTATTCAGCCATAGTTATATCAAAAGTGTAGTTTTCTCCCACCTCAAATGCCATCTTTTTTCTAGTAGCATTATTGTTGATGGGTTTGCTTAAGGTGTTACATTCAATTGGCCGTTTACAGATTAACTCGACCATATCGCTTTCCGTTTCGAGGTCACAGTCCGCTAAATGGACCTCGTAATTAGGATCTTTGTAATACGTTCCCTTGGACAAGTTCTTTTTCTCCTGCTTATCCAAGAGGATACGCTCGTAACAAGCTGCCCGCTTGGCCAGCTCGAATAAATCACGAAAGTCGGTTCCTTTAAACCTCTTACGAAGTTCAAAGGACATTCCCCTATGGCCATCTTAACGTACTTTTCTTCGGGCAAGACAATCTTACACCTATATTTTGCCTTTCAGAAATGGGCTATATAAGTCTCAACGGTCTCTCCGACTAACTGCAACATCCTGGACAAATCTGTCAGTGATGTTTTGGTCTCAGTCCTATAAAACTGGCCGTGGAATAATTCTTCCATCCCCTGCCAATTCTACACGGAGTTGGCTAGAAGATTAATATACCATAAAAATGCTATTCTCGTGAGCGAGTTTGGAAACAGCCTAAGTTTTAACGGGTTATTACTATCCACATGATCGCATTGAACGATAAAATAACTAATATGTTCCACCGATCTGCTCACTTTCCTAAAAAAAAATAGAGTGAAGTTTGGAACTTTGTACCCTTGGAAAAAGTTGACCTGGTCGATTTCAGGTGTGTATGGCCATCTATAAGTTGGCCTCTCCACCCTTCTCATAAAAGGCTAATACTCTTCGTGTATGGCCGCCACCAACTCCTCCCTATTGATGGGTTGTGGAACGACGGGCTGAGCCACCACCACAGGGGGTACTATCGGAGGTAGTAATTAGTGTTGGTTGTTGTTAGCCTAATGGGTCCAAAAATCGCCATTGGTCCTTTGACCCCATGCAGTGTGGACAGGGAGGGTGTGTGGCCGATTAGATCTCCGTTACGGCCTAATGGTCGAACAAAAACTGGTGTCGCTGATCCATTAGGATCGGTGATCACTGAACTGCTAGCTTTTTTGGTTTGTGATTCAGATTGTTTGCCTAAACCATTAGTCTCCCTAAGATTTGTGATTACATAAGGCAGATCCTTTGGTTTATCGAACATCTGTAATGCACTAGAGTCCAACCCAGTAACTTGCTCTTTGTTGATCTTGGCCTCGTACACAGTTACGAGTTGGCTATCATATCTATTAGGCCATCCAACGTTGAGTGTATGGTCCTAGTAGACGTGATGAGGTCAATCTGACCCCGATGATTTCGGCCGTTTGGCCGATTAATTCTTTGAAGTTACCCATCGATACAATCAAGGTGTTGCAGTCATGCCTCATAGGCTCAACGTTCATTCTCAGGATTTCTGAAATTGCCTCCATAGTCACGTCGCTCTCGTAAGGAGAATGACCGTTACTCTCTTCAACAGCTGGGTCAACGGAAGGATCATCCTGTTTGTTTTTTCCGGTCTGTTTGTCTTTTTTTGGAGGCATGTCTTGACACTATGGGTCCCGCTTTACATGCCAAATTGTTTGCTATATTTTCTGGTTCGGGTGTGCCAGAGCTAAACGGGCTCGCTCTATGTGTGTGTGTGTGTGCTCAAACTAATTTTCTATTACGCTTGAGTGAGTAATACTCAAGGCTTTCTAGATCTGACTTTTAAACAGAGTGATTGTGTATGATGAGTAGAAAAGTACCCTCATCAAAAACCCCTTGGTAGTACTGAAGTGCACAAGCCAAATAGTGCTGAGTTTACTAGGTAAACAATCACAAACAGTTTAATAAAATATGAAGATATTTTATTGAATCTTTGGAAAAATAAAACTTACGATGAAAGAACAAGACCAGAACATGCTCTGATTGTTCAAAGAATGAAAAAGTAAAATAACAAAAGGATAGACCTATTTGCTATAGATGCAGGACAATAAGAACATAAAGGTTTGAATGCTTCGAATGTTGTGTTGAATGCTATTTTTTGAGATGACGTAGAGTCCTTTACACGGTTGACCTTTTTATACATTTATAGCTGCCCTGACCAATTTTGATAAGGTAAGGATTCCTTGACTTGCGCTCCAAGGAGGTTGATTGATTGTAATCTCCAATCCCTACCTTATTTGAACCCTGATTGAATCAATCCCTATATTTTAGGGATTAATCTCCCATATCCAGCTGGGCGTGATTAGATTCCTTTTCCAAATGGAATCTGTTTATTTTAAAATTAGAATGATGTCATTATGATAGCTAAGAGTGAAACCCCTTCCATGTTTAGCTCATCGGGCTCACCTCATCACATCTTTAGCCAAATTGGGCTCGTAGCTCCCAACTGTCCATTACGCTTCCTAACTTCCATGCTCGATGGCATTCTTACGAACGCTTACAGATCACTCGGGCATACGTAACTGGCCTTTACCATTTATCCCTAGCAAGGTGTCCAGTCATCATGCCTGTCACTAATATTATCCATCGGGCTCCAGGCTTGGTATTAGCCGTTTACGATAGTGCTCGATTGAATAATACATGACTAACTTCACCAATCGGGCTGCCAAACTTAGGACAACAGCCTTGTCCTTTTGAACCACGTGATGTTCACCTCTTGATCCTGATGGGCCATTGCAATCCCTGGGCTGACCTCTCCTAAATCTATTCCATATTCCATTTGGGCTCGAAAACCTTTGGTGGTTTTTGGGTGCAAACACCTACCAAATGTAGAAAATAGAACGAGCAAGCCATTCAGTTTACTTTAAAAATTAACTCACATTTTCATAAATAAAATTAGGAATGCTCTTTACCCATTCAGTGACTTTGGCACTGGACATTCCCCAAATGGGTACTATCGGGTTGGATGAATCATAAGTCGCTTGATGGCTTTCCATCCTTCCTTCTCCTTTCAGGGCCTATCACTATGGGTTTTTAAGAATCTTAGCTCTTACAAACATGAAGAAGAAGTTTGACCTCGAAGAAACTATATAATATATTAAGTAGAATGATGTTTAGTAATTCAGAATACTGAATATCCTCGTGATTCAATCAACACGCAAGTACAGAAAAATGTGGACATGGTCAAATAACTAACTCACTCGGTTCAGAGGTAAAGTTGAAAGGTTAATATGGACCTCTTCTTGATTTTATGCTTTTTCTTGGTCTGGGGTCTGAAGGCAACAACTGAACCTGAGCAATAGCTCTCCACTTCATAAAGTTTGTGGCCGGCTTCATCACGTTCTTCCGGAGATCCTTTTTGTAGGAAATATTGTGGGTCGAGCCATCCACATACATTGGACTTGGGGGTCCATTGCGCTTTACATGACCTGTAGACCTAGTAGGGTTATACTACTACATGTATATATGTGTGTTGTATATACACACACATAAGACATGCCCCAAAGGACTCTATCTCTCGCTCTAAGCCAAATCTCTTTTTCTCTAGATTTCTCTCTGTCTCTCTCTCTCTCTCTCTCTCTCTCTCTCTCTCTCTAGCCTAATCATATTAGAGGCTTAGGATTTAGCACTTGAACCAAGGGCACTACGCTCATGACCGTAGCGAAGTACAAGACGTACACGGAGGCTAGGCATTCTCGGTTGGAGGATTCAAAGGTGTGGGCTCGTTACAACGCTGTTCTTGATTTGATCAGGCTATTCCGCTAGGTAACGAACCTAAACCCGATCCTTGTGTTTGTGTGCATGTTTTTCTTACATTAGTATCAGAGCTATTAGGTTGTTGATTCGCCCATTTATACGCCCAGAAACAAATTTGTCATTGATGGATTTGAAGCTTTTTCATAAAAAAACTTCAAATATGAATTTCTCAATGGTCCACAAAAAAGTTTTGTTCTTTCATAAAAAACTTCAAATATGAATTTCTCAATAGTCCACGAAAAAGTTTTGTTCTTTCAATTCATGTAGCATGGATGTGTTCCTGCACATTATTAGACCCTCCCCCATGACGTTTTATGCAATACAAACGTGTATTTTGCAAGAAAACTAAAACCCTAGTTTTTGGGTCCACAAAACCAAAATTTTCTTTAAACTTTATGCTCGTTTTTTAATCAATTTTTTTGTTTAAAATTTTTGTCCTTTTTTTTATAAATATATTGATTCTATGCCGCATGGTCTTTGTGTCATGATTTACAGATTGTGGGAATAAAGTGTTACTGATTTTTGTTAACTCATATTAGTTGTAACTAATTGGACATGTGTCAAATTCTCATTGGTAGGAGCAAATTCTTGGTTAATTCGGTTTTACAAAGGAGGTACTGTTAAATAGGCTGAAATGTATCATTGTAGGTTTATGCATTTTTTTGGATAATGAAAATCTGTTTTTCTCTCTCTACTTCTCCTCTGCCTTCTCTCTACATTCTTCTCAATTCTTCTTCCCTAATCTCTCTGAAACTCACCATCTTCTTCATTCTAATTTCTGTAATTCCTTCAATTGTTGTCAGTAAGGGTTAATTCCTTACAATTGGTATCAAAGCATGATCTTGACGCTTGATTTTTCTATCTTCTTCTCTCTTCTACCTCTGATTCTTCTTTTCTCTTTTGAGTCCTGTAATTCTCTTCATCTTCTTCTTTAATTCAACTCCTTTATTCTCTCTCTATTTCTGTTACAAGTTTTGGCATTACGGGTGTTTGATAAAATGTCAGTGAGAGAACTTCCTTGGGAAATTTCGCCTGCCAGGGATCCAAAGAATTTTGACACATTCGATAGTATCTCAGCCAAGTTGGAGTACATGCTGTGGTGCCTTCAGAATAAATTCTTGGACAAAGAACAAGAGACCGTGGTCAAGCCCAAAATTGTGTCACAAGGGGCTGAGTCTGTGCATAAGTATGTAGCCAGATTTGAGGAATGGAAACCAAGGGTTTGGGCGAGAGAATTGGGTGTTCCTGAGAGTTACTTTGTATCAGTTTTCATTAGTGGGTTGAGGGAAGAAATTAGAGTCTTTGTACAAGTATTAGAGCCCCAAAGCGTGTCACATGCATGGGCCATAGCTGCGCTACAAGAGACCAATCTTCAGTCCATTCACAAGAAACCAAAGGTTGGGTTAATACCCTCTTCAACTGAGAAGAATTCATCCATTTCTCTGCAAAATTGTGACCTTAGTGGCCAGAAATGGAAGGAGAAAGTGGCTCCAGAAAATGGGTTGCTGAGGCCTACTGATTATTTCTCTCGAGAAAACCAAGAAACTGGGCCTCAAATTGGGATAAACTTGGAGGAAAACGTGGTACTAGATAAGGAAGAACTCAACAACAGTTGGGCTACAGAAATTGATGCCGTTCAAGTCACTCAAAAGAACCAAGAAAGGGTACTCGAAAAGGATCAAGGGTACTCCTTAAATTCTGGACAGCAAAGGAGCCAAATTGAGGTATATTTTAGTGCGGAATTAGCACCAGCAATTTCTGAAGTTAAGACCTTGGTGTTAAGGATCACTAATTGGGTTGGTAACAAGATCAATGAAGACCATGAGTTTTCTTCAAAATTTGTAAAATGTGAACTTGTGGCAAGTGCAGATGATCAGGAAAATAGTACAATAAAATTGGCTAGTATGCAATGCTTCATTGAAGAGTTAAAGTTCATCATCAAGAGGCCTGACCCAGGTGGTACCATTTGGGTTCTTCTTACTACTCTCCCACTTCATCCTTGAGGACAAGGATGTTTTCCACGGGGGTGTATTGTCATGATTTACAGATTGTGGGAATAAAGTGTTACTGATTTTTGTTAACTCATATTAGTTGTAACTAATTGGACATGTGTCAAATTCTCATTGGTAGGAGCAAATTCTTGGTTAATTCGGTTTTACAAAGGAGGTACTGTTAAATAGGCTGAAATGTATCATTGTAGGTTTATGCATTTTTTTGAATAATGAAAATCTGTTTTTCTCTCTCTACTTCTCCTCTGCCTTCTCTCTACATTCTTCTCAATTCTTCTTCCCTAATCTCTCTGAAACTCACCATCTTCTTCATTCTAATTTCTGTAATTCCTTCAATTGTTGTCAGTAAGGGTTAATTCCTTACACTTTGCAACGATATATAGTTAATAGTTTTTCAATCTAAAATGAGGAAAATATGAAATGTCAAAGCTGTGTCGCGCCTACAGAAGGCTGCTGTTGCGCATAGGGTTTTCCCTTGAAGAGAACAGTGTTGGGCCAGGCCCAGTCCCAGCCAAAGGCACTTACCGCTCACGCATATATGGGGTTAGGGCATAGCAACACCCAGTCACACCAATGGCCAGTGAGGCCCACTCATGTAATATATATGTTCTGTACACATGATCAATGAGTTCAATTTGTCCATTAAGGGCTTGTTTGGCTAGTTTGGCCAATGATAACCTTGGATCTAACGACATTGCCAAACAACCCTTACAAAGTGATTCAAAAAATTATTTCTATGCAACTGTTCACTCCTATAAATATTTTTTATTACAGATTCTGGATTTTTCTATAATTTTTGTCTTTTACAAAGCAACCCCTATTTTTTGATTATTTATTTTAAAGCCCAAAGTTTATTTTAAAAACAAAAGTTTCAATTAGTTTGAAATCCAAAAAATTAATTTTTCTTAAATATTATTATTTTGTGGTGTTTAGCACTATTAAGCGGGCAGGGGTAATTATTTTTTTTTTAAATTATGTGTGTGGACACTTTTGGTGTATAAATTATGCATTTATTCAAAATTTTAAATTAGTTTAAAAATTCCAAAACATAGCATTTTTGTAGTGTTATTTCTTTTCAATGTTATGTACATTAGGTGGGAGTGGGACATTGGGAACCATAGATAACTTTTGAGTAATTATCTAATTGTGTGGAATATTTTAGAGTATGTAATTGTGTGTTTTGTACACGTAATAAATTGCTTAAAATATTTTTTATTGATTATTAATTTATAGAATTAACACAAGGAGGTTTTTTTTTTTTTTTTGAAAAATGAACACAAGGTGTTTTGTACATTGCTGGCAGCTTGAGGAAATTATTTGGTGAATTTTCTCAATTTTTGGGATTTATTTTGGAACATATATTGTGTTATGTACACAATAGTAATTGCTTAAAATATGAAAAATAAAATTGTTACCTCTTGAAATTAACAACTAGTGTTTTGTACACTGGTTAGAGACTTGAGAAAATTTTTAGTAAATTATCTCATATTTTTGGTATTTTGGAGCATAAAATTTATGCTTATCGGCATTTTTTAAATTGCTTAAAATAGACAAAATTGGTTATCAATTTTGTGAAATTAACATGGGGTGCTTAGAACACCATATTAGACCATTGAAATCTCTTGTAGTTTAATTCTTTTAAAGTTTTTTTTTTTTTTGAGAAATAACGTGTAATAGTTAAATATACTTAGCTAGATCAATTAAATTTCTTCAATTGATTGATAATTGTTTTTGGGGATCCCATAAAATTCTGGAAATTTTTATTTATAATTTAATCAAAAAATTAGTTTTTCAGTTATTTAAATTTTCCATGAGTTTTTCAATTATTGTGTTTAATTTATTAGCCCTAATTTAATTGGTTTTAGATATGTTTTAAAGCCTAAAAATGTTTTAAAATTAGTGAAAAATTCGAGATTTTTTTATTGAACCTTTTTTTAGCTTTTGGGAGCTATCCGGGCTTAGTAATGAATTAGTTCATTATATTTTATTATTTTAGAGATTCACTGCATTATTGGTCATGTTTAAATTACTATTGTTTGTGATTGAATTACCTTGAGACCTCTTGTCCTCCTCCTTAAATAGAGAGATTGATGAGTCCATTCGTTCTTATAATAAAGACCGGATAAGTGCTTGTCGTGTGTGATTAATTAATTAATCTAAATTGCATCAAATGGACAAATAAAATTGACAATTCATTTTGAGTTTATATTGCCATAATGTATGTTCTAAGTTTGTTTCTATATATATGTCAAAAACAAAGCATCCCTATTTTTATGGCCATAAATGTAAAGTGAAGATGAGTATTTTATTTTATGTTTTGGAAAAGCCTATTTGTAAATGGATGAATTTTTTTATTTTCACAATATATGCATTAATTACTTTAGCATGAGCTCTAGATTGTCAATTTGGGCCTATGCTCATTTATGTATGTATGACCCATTATATTATTATTGTGGATGATGCTAAATAGATTACGTACCATCTATGCATGTTTGTTTAGAAAAATTAATTAAAAAATATTTTCTTAAAGTGATGACTACGAGCCTAGCAAATTTTCGATCTTGAAATTGTGATAAGGGAAGATATTTTGATAACTGGATTCTAAAACAAACATTTATAGAAATGTGCAAATAATAATGTCATAACCCGTGCATATCTTTTAGAATGTAGAGATTGTTAGGAAACTGTGTTCCCGGAATCCATTGACAGCGCGTATAAGTTGGTACTGCAAAAAATTACGTGAAAACTACAATAACCCTACAAGGGCGGAACTAGGGTTACCTTAAACTGCTAAAACGGATTGCTGTAGTAGACGAATCGAGAACACGGGCTCGATAACAGCTCACAATCTTCTACCGTATTCCTTTGCTGCCAGAATATCGAACTGAGTGTGGGCTCTTTCGAAATCCTTTCTGTTTTCTGCTCTCCCTCTTTTACGCTCTCTTTTCTATTCCGAGTTATAATTCTCTATATAGAAAAACGCTAACTGAGGAGAGAGCCAAAGCAGCATATATATAGGCTACGATAGGGACCATAAGAAGTCAATAAGGAATATGCTTACTTATGGAATTACAAAACCCTAATTCGAACTGAATCAGATTCCTATTTCCATAAATTATAATTCATACCACTAAAGAATTATAATTGCACTCCTACCCTTATCTCAAAAATATATTTCGAGCTCCATGTTATTAAATGCTTATTATCTCCCCATGTTAAGATTACATATATCCATTAATTAAATATAATCACTGACAATCATATTTAATTAATTTCTTAAAATTCCTTGAGATCCTCTGCTTAACTTATCTGATATGTCGGATACAAAATTCACCTGCAGGGTTTGACATAATCAAAACTTATAAGCTTTCTCAAGGGGATATCATCAATCTCAAAATTGAGACATGGATTCCATCATTAATTAATAGCCACCACACAATTAATATTGCCACCCAATCCAATGAGATATTGACCCATTTAAAGATCTCACCCTTTTTAGGGATCAAAGTGTAAATATCAAATGTACGTGTCTACAAATTAACTTAGGATTTAGAGAATAAGTACTCATAATAGCCATGAGGTATTAATTATCTTATAAGTCAGTATAAAGATAATTACCCCAAGTCAGTCCCGTTTAATACACAAAGTGTAGCAGCATAGTGAGTTGAAACTATACCGTTTTTCGTAGACAAGACAAACCTACTACAACACCATGCTGCAGTCCTACCGATGGTGTGTCCAATCCCATCTAAAACTGTAAACCAAAATCTTACATTCTACAATATCTGATGGCCTGATCTTCCGTGTGTAAGCCGAACTCTACACACCAAACCACCTACTATATAGAATGAGAGACATACATGCATAATATTAAATAAATAATATAATACCAACATTGCCCACACAGATTCTCATAAAAAAATGAATTAACTAATTTTATTAAATGAATAATAAATCAACTACATAAAGCATGGCTTTTAATATATATCCCTAACAATCTCCCACTTAGACTCAAAGCCATGATGCGACACACCTCACTCCTATCCCATCTACATGACTGTCAAAAGTCTTGGCCAGTAAGCTCTTGGTGAAAAGATCTGCCAGGTTATTTGCTGATCCTATCTTGGTCACTTCAACATCACCTCTTTGCTTGATCTCTCGTATCAGGTGATACTTACGCTCAATGTGTTTTCCCTTCTTATGGGCCCTTGGTTTCTTTGAGTTAGCAACTGCTGCGCTATTATGGCAATAAAGGGTAATAGCTGATTGTACCGCAGGTACTACTCTTAGATCCATAAGGAAGTTTCTGAGCCAAACGGCCTCCTTAGTAGCTTCCGAAGCAGCCACATACTCGACTTCCATGGTGGAATCAGCAATACATGACTGCTTGATACTCCTCCAAGTAATGGCTCCACCTCGTAGGGTAAACACATATCCTGAGGTAGACTTTCTGGAATCCCTATCTGACATGAAATCAGAATCTGTGTACCCAATGGGTACAAGACTGTCTGCTTGGTAAACTAACATATAGTCTCGAGTCCTTTTCAGGTACTTGATAATATTTTTCACCGCAGTCCAATATTCTTGCCCTGAATTAGACTGATATCTACTAACCATGCCAACAGCAAAGCAGATGTCAGGTCTAGTACATAGCATAGCATACATTAGGCTTCCTACTGCCGAGGCATAAGGAACTGCATTCATCTTCTTTATCTCATCAGGTGTCTTAGGACACTGATCCTTAGATAGAATAATTCCGTGTCTGAAGAGAAGGAATCCCTTCTTGGAATCTTGCATGCTAAACCTTGCAAGAATATTGCCAATATAAGTGCTTTGTGACAAGCCCAACATCCTATTCTTACGATCTCGCATAAGCTTGATCCCTAGGATGTGACCGGCTTCTCCCAAGTCCTTCATATCGAATTGACTGGACAACCATACCCTTACAGGAGATAATACCCCCACATCATTTCCGATTAACAAGATATCATCCACATATAGTACTAAGAACACCACCACTCTTCCATCATGTTTCTTGTACACACAAGATTCATCCGCACATTGATCAAAACCACAGGACTTGATTGCTTGATCAAAGCGGATATTCCAAGACCTAGATGCCTGCTTAAGTCCATAAATGGACTTCTTAAGCTTGTACAACATGTGTTCTTGGCCCTTTGCAATGAACCCGTCTGGTTGTATCATATAGATGCACTCATCAAGATTCCCATTTAGAAATGCTGTCTTGACATCCATTTGCCAAATTTCATAATCAAAATGTGCAACAATGGATAAGAGAATCCGGATAGACTTTAGCATGGCCACCGGCGAAAAAGTTTCCTCATAATCGATTCCCTCTTTTTGAGTGAACCCTTTCGCAACAAGCCTTGCTTTAAAGGTTTCCACCTTACCGTCTGCTTCTCTCTTCTTCTTATAGATCCACTTACATCCAATGTGTTTTATTTCATTGGGTGGTTCTACCAGATCCTAGACTTGATTGGAGTACATAGACTCCATTTCAGATTTCATAGCCTTTTGCCAAAGATTTGCATCTTTATCTTGGAGTGATTCATTGTAGTTACAGGGGTCGGTACCTTGTTCATCAGGGACCCGGTCATAAGACTCTCCAAAGAACATATACCAGTCAGGTTGAATAATAACCCTCCCACTACGACGAGGCACAACCCGTGTCTGTGTATCACTGATATTTTATTGTGAAGATTCTGAACTTAATACACCATTATCTGCACGTTGCACTGGTTCAGGAATCCGCGTGTTAATGGTTGGTTTGGGATCTACACGAGTTTCGATAATCCTCCCACTACGACGAGGTAATGGAATATCGATAACTCTTTCTTGTGGTGTTTCTTCTCGTACCATTGGTATTGAAGAAGTATGTCTCGGTGTCTCTCCTCTCATTTCCTCTAGAACAATACGGCTTCTGGGCTTATGGTCCATAACATAGTCCTCTTCTAAAAATGTGGCATTGGTGCTAACAATAACCTTCTGATCCTTAGGACTATAAAACAGACCACCTTTAGTTCCTCTTGGATACCCAACAAAGAAACATACTTCTGTTCTTGATTTCAACTTTTCTGCATTCCCTTTCAGCACATGTGCTGGACTACCCCAGATCCGAACATGCCGCAGACTAGGCTTTCGCCCAGTCCACAATTTCGTGGGAGTAGTAGGTACTGACTTAGATGGTACCAAGTTTAGAATGTATGCAGCTGTCTCTAATGCTTGTTCCCAAAAGGAAATTGGTAAATCTGAGTAACTCATCATAGATCATACCATATCCATGAGAGTCCTATTCCTTCTTTCTGCTACACCGTTCTACTGAGGCATACGAGGTGCAGATAATTAGGATGTAATCCTTTGCTCTAATAAGTATTCCCTAAACTCTCCCAAGAGGTACTCTCCACCACGATCAGATCGTAGTGTCTTGATACATTTACCTAGAAGCTTCTCCGTTTCAGCCTTGAAGTCTTTGAATTTCTCAAAGCATTCAGACTTACGTCGCATCAAATAAATGTAGCCATACCTTGAGTAATCATCGATGAAAGTGACAAAGTACTCAAATCCCCCTCTTGCTTGGACAGTCATAGGACCACACAAATTAGAGTGAATCAGTTCCAACGGCTCTTTTGCTCTATAGCCCCTGGCCGAGAATGGCCTCTTGGCCATTTTACCTTCCAAGCAGGATTCACAAACTGGAAGTGCCTCCACTTTCAATGAGCCTAATGGCCCATTTTGAACCAGTCTTTGAATCCTTTTGAAATTAATATGACCAAGGCGTAAGTGCCAAAGATACGTTTGGTTCATCCTCGAAGGTTCTTTTCTCTTAAATGGCAAACTATTTGTGTTATTCAATTCATTAAGTTACAGTATAGGAGAGATAAGATTTATAATATAAAGATCATCCACCAATTGACCAGAATAAATAAAACGTTAATTTTCTTTAATAACTACTACTTTATTAAAATGAACTGAATATCCATTCTTTACTAAACTAGAAACTAAAACTAAATTCCTTCTAATAGAAGGTACATAAAAGCAATTTCTTAATATTAAAATCCTATCTCTGCCAAAACTAAGATGTAGATCTCCTACTGCGATTGCTGCTACTCTCGTAGCATTTCCCATATATAGATAAATCTCTCCATCACTACGCTTCCTGGTTCCCTGGAACCCCTGCAAAGAATTGTATACATGATCAGTGGCTCCCGTATCTACACACCAGGTACCGGTAGATCGGACCGCTAAACACGATTCAACAACTAGTAAATGAGATTTACCTTGATTGTTCTGTCTGGCGAGATAAACTGTACATTGCTTCTTTCAGTGTCCTGGCTGCTTGCAAACAAAACATTTGCCTTTAGGCTTTCCCGGTTGTCCTCGTGGCCTTTGGATTGGTGGAGGACCCGCGGCCTTCTTTTGAGCCTTTTTCAGTTTCTTCTTATCTTTCGGCTTTGAAGCAGAACCTTTCTCAAACACAAGAGCACTCCCTAACTTTCTGTTGAGACCCTCAACTGCCTGGAGTTCTTTAAGCAGCTCCGCCAAAGTATATTTAAATTTATTCATGTTGTAATTAAGGCGGAATTGCTTAAAAGACTCTGGCAGTGACTGGAGTATGATATCGACCTGGGTTTCCCCGTCGATTATAGCTCCAAGGATCTCTAGTTCATTAAGAAGAGATATCATCTTAAGAACATGATCCCTTACAAGCGTCCCCTCAGCCATGGTTGTGTTCATCAAGTCTTTCATGGCAACCTGCCTAGCAGCACGACTTTGATCCCCGAATATCTCTCGGAGGCTCTCCATCATGTCATAGGTGCTGGCCATTGATTGATACTGATGTTGCAGCACATTTGACATGGATGACAAAATGTAACACCGCGCCATCTCATCAGCCTTGACCCATTTCTTGTGAGCCTGGGTTTCCTCAGCGGTTGCCCCCTCACCAGGTTGCTCAGGACATTCTTGAGTAAGCACAAACTTGTACTCTTTAGCAGTTAACACAATATCCAAATTCCTTTTTCAATCTATATAGTTTGGTCCAGTAAGTTTGTTTTCTTTAAGTACAACAGCAAGTGGATTGAAAGTACCCATTTAAAAGCCTTAGAATCACATAACATAAATAATTACGTTTGGGCAAAAATTACTATGGGTTCGAGTTGAAAATATTGGTTCCCTCTACCATATTTGAAAGAAATCCGCCAGCAACTTGATACATCGTGAATAGTATGACTCGATGGGAAGCCATATACTATCCATCATTTGTTCAGATAGACAATTGCCTTTTAATTTTACTATCCAGGCAATGTACTTTGCCTAATAAAATTAAACTGCTGACTTGCTTTGGTCCTATATATAATAACAGTGACTCAGATGGAGAGGATATTATTATTTATCGCTAAGTGTATACCATCACTTAATTCTAGGTCAAGAGTTCCATGAGGAACACCTCTGATGGAGAGGTGACCCACACCAACAATCACCCAAAACATTCTTTTAAAGAAGTTTGTACTAATGATTCCATGATCAACTACATCCGATAGGGAGGATGACACTAGAGCCATCACATAAAATTAATCATATCATCTACAAACCAGTGATGGAGTGTTGGGTTTGTGCCCTCAAACCATTACTTTATGTATTAGACATTGACTTTTTAATATATGGATATCAGCTTTACATTTCATTATGTATGTTTCTTTCATGAGATGATTGTTTAATCCATAAGTATCATAGTAAGTATTTCGTGTGTGTATGAGATACATACAATGAGATACGAATTACTATTCTTTGATACTTAAAGCTTGTCACAGTGGATGATGAGACTGGATATCTCATCAGGTATACACTGTAGCATCATTAACTACCATTGGATGGAGTGATAAATCTCGATCACTAGAGTGTGACTCTTGGTTAATATGCTAGTGCTTATAGTGCATTGACGGACCTGAGTTTCCTATTGACGCTCAATGCTGTCAACAGTCAATAGGAACTCATAACTTGTATAAGGTATGTGTTCTCAATCTTGAGACGATTATGAACACAGACTGTGGATATGGCTGCTTTGACTTACCAATCAGTGAGGTCTATAAAAGATCAACACCTGGGTATCTTGGGTATGTCATATTCATAGGGTTGTGAACATATATTGTCAAGATAGAATCTACCCTCTGTTTCAGAGTAAGCATTCCCTTGAGAATGTCACCATGTCGATTACTGAGTACTGCAGTCTTGTTGATAAGAGTTATCAACATGTTTGGTAATCATGAGTAGTGAATGGGACTCAAGGAATACAAGAAGTAATCATGATTCAGGTTGACAGTAACAGTTATCCGACTACCTGAATATGATTACGAATGCTGACGGTAGAGGGACATTAGTACAACATACAAGTCTAGTTATCGCTTCGGATATGTTCTTTTGCGTTGGAGTTCAGTTATCGTTTTATAGTGGAGTAAACGTTAACTGACCAGTTGGTTAGTTTGCTGATCAAAGAGTTTGGTCATGGTAATTAATAAATTGGTCTGAGCCAACAATAAAGAGCCTAGGAGGTCCCACTCTTAGCTCCGCCAGGATGCTTGAAAAGATGCTTGAAGATGATGTCCAGACAGGTTCGATCGATCGAAGATATCTCGATCGATTGAAGTCTGCAGGTTCGATCGATCGAAGATGGTTCGATCGATCGAATGTTCGATCGATCGAAGGCACTTCGATCGCTCGAAGTCTAGGTCGGTTCTGGGAATCTATAAATAGGGCAGCTGCGTTCTGGAAAAAGTTGTTCGTCGTTTTGAACGTCAGAAGCTGCAGAAACTGTTTTGGAGTCCCAAAACCTTCTCTATCCTCTCCATTAGGGTTCCCACCAACCCTAGTCTTTCTGGCAAGCATCCGCAGGAGTCATAAGGGTGAAGATCATCTAGTGGAGGCTGCTGGAAGTTGAAGATCAGAATTGGGTTCAAGACATTAAGGTATAACTCGTGTCCCCTCTTGTGCGCATCTGTAGAATTGACGAGTAGTAGATCCGGGCATGCCAATAAAGTTTCATAACTTGATTTTTCCGCTGCGCGTTTAAACTTTCCATTTAAACCTGTTTTTCCAACAATTGGTATCAGAGCCAGGCTCGTTTGGATCCATAGATGCGTTTTTTGGAACACTATTTTGATTTGCATGTTGATTTTAGAACTGCTTTCGAAACTGCATCGTCACAGATCTGTTTCTGCAGTGTTATCGCAGCAGTATACAAATCTGTGATTGCATTGGATGCAAGATGGGTTCGATCGATCGAAGTAGTCTCGATCGATCGAACGCTCTGTACTCGAGCGATCGAACAGGTTTCGATCGATCGAAACCTTCTGTTGTTCGAGCGATCGAACAGAGTTCGATCGATCGAGACAGACTCTTTGTCAGGATCTTTGTTTCACAGTTTTAAAAGTATTTTGAAATTAAAAGTTTAATTTTAACGTATTCTGCAAAATTTTTAATCATTCTGTGAAATAGAATGTTCAAGCGATTGAACAATGTTCAATCGATCGAAGGTTCGAGCGATCGAACGGGCTTCGATCGATCGAACTGTGACAGAGAAGTTAGATGCTGTTTTTTTGAGTTCTGATTCAGTATGTAAAGAGTTTATATACTGTGTGAATCAATTGAGAGTTCCAATAGTTATATTTTGTTATATATATATGCGTGGATGTGTGTTCAACTAACCTTTTGCAGCAAAAGTTAGTCGCTATCTCCCATGTCGCCAAGAGCATTTAATTTTGTGTTTGAATGTTTTAGATTGGTGTGTTGTTTTAAGTTTGGTTTGGTTTTAAGGCATATGTAAAGGGCGCTGCGACTTCAATCCTACGAAAAGGAAAGTCGCACCGGTTTCCCTAGCCTTTTATTTTGTTGTTGCTATTTCTATTTCTAGATAAATTGTAAGCTTCAAAAGAGGCATAGGTTCAATGTAATAGAATTAGAATATCCATGAAGATGGAGCAAGGAGCCGTTGTCCATGAAGATGGAGCTGGAGGCGATCAAACCAAAAGCAGGTTCTATGGAGATAGAGCCATGGGAGATAGAGGCATCGTTTAGATGTCTTTTATTTCATTTTAGTTTTTTGTTTTATGTGCTTTGTTTGTGATTGGCGTATAATACATTGTTGCATGCACGCAAAACAAGTTTTCTAAAATAAAATTCAAAAACCGTTTTCAACACATTAGTAAACATTAGATGTTTATGGGAAGTGTGTAGAAACAGATTTTCTCAAAAAGCAAAATCCTTTTTTTACTAAATCTAGTGGGAGAGGGTCTTATCAAATAACACCCACGATCTTCCATTAACGGTTCATTGTAAGATGAGTAGTGTATTCTGTGTCACCTCGCCAGGGGTGATCATTCCATACAGAGGGTACACTGCTCATTGGTTACTAGATGTGAACTTCCTATGGATAGGATCAATCAGACGTGTTAGAGGGTGACCACCACACGGAGGCGCTACTTGAGACGGTTGTGATTGGATCTTAGTTAATGGTATACACTAGCTAAGCTATGGATAAGGGATCCCACACGGGGCATTATTCAGAAACTTAGAGATCAAAAAGGTTCGGGAGTCATAACTTGTTTTGCAAGAGTTGCATAGCGGACAAGTCATGATTAATCGAAAGATTGAACATTGACCACCACACGGAGGCTTTATTCTTTCGTTTCAATATTCCGGCGACTTTGTTTTAAAATAAGAGTTTTAAAAGGATTCTTTTATTTCAAACTGTCAAATTCTGATATCCATATTTATTTTGTTTGTTTGATTTTCAGTAATCATAATGTCTGGATCTGCATTTAGTCCACTTGCCACCATACTCACTCAAAACAAGTTAACTGGAAACAACTACACTGAATGGAAACGTAACCTTGACATCGTATTAACTGCGGAGGATCACATATATGTCCTCACCACCCCATGCCCCGAAGAACCCGCAGCAAATGCTTCGGCAGCTGCCAGACGCGAGTTCGACAAATGGAAGAAGTCGAATGGAATGGCTCATTGCTATATTCTGGCCTCAATGGCTGGTGTGTTACAACATCAATTCCAATCGAATGATTCTGCCAGTGACATTATCACATCCCTGAAAAAGATGTTTGGGGAGCATGGCAGGCCTGCCAGACAGGTAGCTATGCAGAAGATAATGAGTGCTAAGATGTCGGAAGGGACTCCAGTCAAAGAACATGTTTTGAAAATGATTGGTTATTTAAACGAGCTGGAGACCCTAGGTGCCAACATCGATGCACAGACCCAAGTTGATATGATCCTCAATACGCTGTCGCCATCATTCGCTCAATTTAAACTGAATTATAATATGAATAAAATGGATTTTTCAATGAGCGAATTGATGAGCTCTTTATTGGCAGCGGAAGGGGTGATCAAACCTGGGGGCAGCGTTTTAAACGTTGAGAAAAGCGCTTCCTTTTCCCGATCTGTGCCGAAAGGAAAGAAAGGGAAGAAGAAGGCTAGCACTGGAGGTTCAAGTGTTGGACCGGTCCCTAAGATTGCAAAATCTAAGGGAAAAGGTAAGGGCAAAGGGAAGGTGGGTGGCCAAAGCAAAGGAAAGTGTTTCCAATGCGGTGAGAAGGGCCACTGGAAGAGGAACTGTCCAGAATTCTTAGCTACAAGAGTTCAAGGTATGATTGAATCACATGTGATTGAAGTAAGTTTTATAACGGATACTTCAAACACTTGGTGCATTGATTCTGGTGCGACTAACCATATCTGTAATTCATTGCAGGGGTTCAGATCAACCAGGAAGTGCAGTGATGGGGAAATCGTACTTACTCTAGGTTCTAGCGCAACCGTTTCTGCGGTTGCTATAGGAGTCGTAGTTTTAGAATTTCTAGACAATAAAATTTTGATTTTATCAGATGTACTTTACGTCCCTTCAATGAGACGTAATTTAATTTCAGTTTCTAATTTATCGAATAATGGTTATTCTTTTCATTTTGGAACTGAAGTTGTGATTAAAAGAAATAGTTCTTTTATATGTTCTGGTGTTAAATCAAATGGTTTGTATGTGATTACTCCCAATATTTCTAAAGATTCTGGTTTGGAACTTAATAACTCAGTGGTAACTTTACCATCTAAAAGAAAGGAACCTTCCACTAATCCAACAAGGCTTTGGCATATGAGGCTTGGCCATATCAATCTGAATAGGATTGGCAGACTAGTCAAAGAAGGGGTCTTAGGCGATTTGGTTCTCGAACCAATGGAAGTCTGCGAGTCTTGTTTGGAGGGTAAGATGACCAAAAGGCCCTTTCCTGCAAAGGGCAATAGGATCAATGCATTGTTGGAATTAGTTCATACTGATGTGTGTGGACCAATAAATATTAGAGCAAGGGGTGGTTATGAGTATTTCATAACATTTACCGATGACCACTCCAGGTATGGATATGTGTACCTAATGCAGCACAAGTCTGAAGCCTTTGAAAAGTTCAAAGAGTTTAGGGCTGAAGTGGAGAAGCAATTGGGCACACATATCAAGGCCATTCGATCTGATCGAGGTGGCGAGTATCTCTCTAATGAATTTATTGATCACCTCGTACAGAATGGGATTCTGTCACAGTTGACTGCACCTGGTACGCCTCAGCAGAACGGTGTAGCGGAGAGAAGGAATCGGACTCTTTTAGACATGACTAGGTCAATGATGAGTTATTCTGAGTTACCTTTATTTCTTTGGGGTTATGCTTTGGAAACCGCTGCTTACATACTAAATCTAGTACCAAGCAAATCTGTTCCCAGGACACCACGAGAGATGTGGATTGGGCGCAAGCCTTCTTTGCAACATCTCCGGATATGGGGATGTCCGGCACATGTGCTAAAAGGAAAGATGAGCAAGTTGGATTCTAGATCGGAAGTATGTTACTTCGTGGGGTATCCAAAGGGTACTTATGGATGGTATTTTTATGATCCAAGAGAACAGAAGGTGTTCGTCAGTACGAATGCTATTTTCTTGGAGGATGATTATATCATGAACCATAAACCTAAGGGAAGGATAGATCTTAGAGAGATAGAAGGAGAGCCCTCAGTCCAACCCGTAGTTAATAACGATGTAAATCAGGAAAACACCACTTCTTCACCTATTTCCGCACCAGTACCTCGTCGTAGTGGGAGGATTATCAGCCAGCCTGATAGATACATGTTCTTAGGAGAAGTTTTTGAAGCTGTCTCCATAGAATCTGAATCTGATCCTACCACATACGAAGAGGCAATGGTTGATGTTGATTCAGCTCATTGGGTTAAAGCTATGAAGGCTGAATTGGAATCTATGGATTCCAATCAGGTATGGGATCTTGTAGAGCTTCTAGCCAATATTAAACCCATTGGCTGCAAGTGGGTCTACAAGAGGAAAAGAGGATCTGATGGAAAGGTTGAGACCTTTAAGGCTAGGCTTGTAGCGAAAGGTTATACTCAGAGGGAGGGCATTGACTATGAGGAAACCTTTTCGCCGGTAGCCATGCTCAAGTCCATCAGAATACTCTTATCTATTGCTGCATGCCTAGATTTTGAAATCTGGCAGATGGACGTCAAGACTGCATTCTTGAATGGCAATCTTGAGGAGGACATCTATATGCAACAACCAGAAGGGTTCATAGCTGGTCGGAAAGGTAACTTGGTATGCAAGTTGCAAAAGTCCATTTATGGGCTTAAGCAGGCATCCAGAAGTTGGAACATACGATTTGACCAAGCGGTCAAATCGTTTGGTTTCATACAGAATCTGGATGAACCTTGTGTATACAAGAAGAGTGAAGGAAAAGTGGTGGCTTTTCTTGTGCTTTACGTTGACGACATTCTACTCATTGGAAATGATGTAGCGGCATTGTCAACGGTCAAGGTTTGGCTAGCTAGTACTTTCGATATGAAGGATCTAGGAGAGGCGAGCTATATTCTTGGAATAAAGCTCTTTCGGGATCGTAAGCGAAAGATAATGGGATTATCTCAAGCTGGTTATATCGATAAAGTGCTAACTAGGTTTTCAATGGATAATTCGAAGAAAGGTTTGTTACCTTTCAGGCATGGTTTAGCGTTCTCCAAGGACCAGTGTCCAAAGACACAGGAGGAGAGGAATCGCATGATAGGAGTTCCCTATGCTTCGGCAGTGGGAAGTCTCATGTATGCGATGTTATGCACTAGACCAGATGTCTGCTTTGCCGTTGGCATGGTTAGCAGATATCAGTCGAATCCGGGTCCAGAGCACTGGACAGCCGTTAAGCACATTCTTAAGTACTTGAGAAGGACTAAAGATTACATGCTTATGTACGGTGGTAGTGAGTTAATTCCAGTAGGATACACTGACTCAGACTTTTTGATCGTCATCTAGATAGTCTAGGTCTCAGATGTAGTTCTGAATGGTTATGAGTGCAAGTGGGAGTTTGTTGGGTTTGTGCCCTCAAACCATTACTTTATGTATTAGACATTGACTTTTTAATATATGGATATCAGCTTTACATTTCATTATGTATGTTTCTTTCATGAGATGATTGTTTAATCCATAAGTATCATAGTAAGTATTTCGTGTGTGTATGAGATACATACAATGAGATACGAATTACTATTCTTTGATACTTAAAGCTTGTCACAGTGGATGATGAGACTGGATATCTCATCAGGTATACACTGTAGCATCATTAACTACCATTGGATGGAGTGATAAATCTCGATCACTAGAGTGTGACTCTTGGTTAATATGCTAGTGCTTATAGTGCATTGACGGACCTGAGTTTCCTATTGACGCTCAATGCTGTCAACAGTCAATAGGAACTCATAACTTGTATAAGGTATGTGTTCTCAATCTTGAGACGATTATGAACACAGACTGTGGATATGGCTGCTTTGACTTACCAATCAATGAGGTCTATAAAAGATCAACACCTGGGTATCTTGGGTATGTCATATTCATAGGGTTGTGAACATATATTGTCAAGATAGAATCTACCCTCTGTTTCAGAGTAAGCATTCCCTTGAGAATGTCACCATGTCGATTACTGAGTACTGCAGTCTTGTTGATAAGAGTTATCAACATGTTTGGTAATCATGAGTAGTGAATGGGACTCAAGGAATACAAGAAGTAATCATGATTCAGGTTGACAGTAACAGTTATCCGACTACCTGAATATGATTACGAATGCTGACGGTAGAGGGACATTAGTACAACATACAAGTCTAGTTATCGCTTCGGATATGTTCTTTTGCGTTGGAGTTCAGTTATCGTTTTATAGTGGAGTAAACGTTAACTGACCAGTTGGTTAGTTTGCTGATCAAAGAGTTTGGTCATGGTAATTAATAAATTGGTCTGAGCCAACAATAAAGAGCCTAGGAGGTCCCACTCTTAGCTCCGCCAGGATGCTTGGAAAGATGCTTGAGGATGATGTCCAAACAGGTTCGATCGATCGAAGATATCTCGATCGATTGAAGTCTGCAGGTTCGATCGATCGAAGATGGTTCGATCGATCGAATGTTCGATCGATCGAAGGCACTTCGATCGCTCGAAGTCTAGGTCGGTTCTGGGAATCTATAAATAGGGTAGCTGCGTTCTGGAAAAAGTTGTTCGTCGTTTTGAACGTTAGAAGCTGCAGAAACTGTTTTGGAGTCCCAAAACCTTCTCTATCCTCTCCATTAGGGTTCCCACCAACCCTAGTCTTTCTGGCAAGTATCCGCAGGAGTCATAAGGGTGAAGATCATCTAGTGGAGGCTGCTGGAAGTTGAAGATCAGAATTGGGTTCAAGACATTAAGGTATAACTTGTGTCCCCTCTTGTGCGCATCTGTAGAATTGACGAGTAGTAGATCCGGGCATGCCAATAAAGTTTCATAACTTGATTTTTCCGCTGCGCATTTAAACTTTCCATTTAAACCTGTTTTTCCAACATGGAGACCATGGGATTTATACTTGATAAATTCCCTCTCCCACTTAGAATTTTAAAAAAAATTTCAGGGTTATAATTTTTTAGAAAAACTTTTAATTTAATTAATAAAAAATAATGGAATACTTGACAAGGATTAATTCATCCTTACTTGTGAAACCCACATGTGTAGATAATAAAATTATTCTATTCTCATGATTTTAGAAAATAAGTACTTATGCTTTCAAATTATGGAATTAGTTTTATGTCTAAATACACATGTAGTTGTCCATCATTTTAAATTAATATAAATTAAACATGCAGCTAGACATCTGAAATAGGTCTAGGAACAATCATCCATGTTGTCCTATTCATTAAACATGAAACAATAATAATCATTCAATCACACATAAATAAGGAAACCACAATAAAATAGGAATCCCACTATTATGGTCAAGCTGCAACTCTTGTGAAGAAATCTTCATTGAACCCGATTAGCTCTATGTCGCCACTACGCAACGGGGTTCGAGTTGCCCGGTCAGCTCGCGGGGATCGAGCTGCCCGGTCAGCTCGCGGAGGTCGAGAGGACAGCGCCCCGGAAGCTAAATCCGATTTACCATCAGCAACTGCCTTCCAGAACTATTTTCTTAAACAGCCTTCAGAAATTGCCTCCAGATTACTTTCTGAAACTGCTTGTAAACTGTCTTCAGGAACTGTCTTCACAGATTTACTTGAGATATATTACACAAACCCTATGCCTCCATAAAGGAGTTCACATGCTATTTCTTTGCAGTAAATTAACCACACATCAATCAATCGTGGGATTAAATACACACAAATCCTATGCCTCCATAAAAGAGTTCACATGCTATATTAAAACAGCAAAATTAACCACGGATAAAACTATCGTGGGATCCAATCACACAAAATTAGTGACCATAATAGTGGAATAAGAACGCTGCAAAACAAGGGTTAGCACAGTTCTACGTTCTATCCATCAATCAAAACACGCATAAGATCTGTTTTATTGGACAACATGGTTGCGTCCAACCCATACGCAGAATCAACGTTGCTCTGATACCATTATTAGGAAACTGTGTTCCCAGAATACATTGACAGCGCGTATAAGTTGGTACTACAAAAAAATTACGTGAAAACTACAATAACCCTACAAGGGCGGAACTTGGGTTACCTTAAACTGCTAAAACGGATTGCTGTAGTAGACTAATCGAGAACACGGGCTCGATAACAGCTCACAATCTTCTACCATATTCCTTTGCTGCCAGAATATCGAACTGAGTGTGAGCTCTTTCGAAATCCTTTCTGTTTTCTGCTCTCCCTCTTTTACGCTCTCTTTTCTATTCCAAGTTTTAATTCTCTATATAGAAAAACGCTAACTGAGGAGAGAGCCAAAGCAACATATATATAGGCTACGATAGGGACCATAAGAAGTCAATAAGGAATAGGCTTCCTTATGGAATTAGGAAACCCTAATTCGAACTGAATCAGATTCCTATTTCCATAAAAAATAATTCATACCACTAAAGAATTATAATTGCACTCCTACCCTTATCTCAAAAATTTATTTCGAGCTCCATGTTATTAAATGCTTATTATCTCCCCATGTTAAGATTACAGATATCCATTAATTAAATATAATCACTGACAATCATATTTAATTAATTTCTTAAAATTCCTTTAGATCCTCTGCTTAACTTATCTGATATGTCGGATACAAAATCCACCTACAGGGTTTGACATAATCAAAACTTATAAGCTTTCTCAAGGGGATATCATCAATCCCAAAATTGAGACATGGATTCCATCATTAATTAATATCCACCACACAATTAATATTGCCACCCAATCCAATGAGATATTGACCCATTTAAGGATCTCACTCTTTTAGGGATCAAAGTGTAAATATCAAATGTACGTGTCTACAAATTAACTTAGGATTTAGAGCATAAGCATTCATAATAGTCATGAGGTATTAATTATCTTATAAGTCAGTATAAAGATAATTACCCCAAGTCAGTCCCGTTTAATACACAAAGTGTAGCAGCATAGTGAGTTGAAACTATACCATTTTCCGTAGTCAAGACAAACCTACTACAACACCATGCTGCAGTCCTACCGATGGTGTGTCCAATCCCATCTAAAACTATAAATCAAAATCTTACATTCTACAATATCTGATGGCCTGCTCTTCCGTGTGTAAGCCGAACTCTACACACCAAACCACCTACTATATAGAATGAGAGACACACATGCATAATATTAAATAAATAATATAATACAAACATTGCCCACACAGATTCTCATAAAAAAATGGATTAACTGATTTTATTAAATGAATAATAAATCAACTACATAAAGCATGGCTTTTAGTATATATCCCTAACAGAGATGACTTCAAACTCCAAAATTAATTGATCTTAGAAAAGACAATTAGTTGAATAGGGAAAAACTATGTAAATTGGCACCACAAAGTAACATATACGTTTGAATGAGTAACGATCTCATGGAGAACTTATCTCAATCAATAATCCATCCCATTGATCCCAAAATGGACCGATGGCCCAATGTTGCCAGAGACCTTAAGTGCCTATAGAATTTAATTCTAGAAAGATCATATATGCGCTTTATTTTGATAAAGCAGCATGTACAATGATCTAATTTGGGTATATAACAACTACCTAATGACCTATGAATATGGAATAAGCACGAATTTGTTTTAGAGCACATCCACTACTAGATTGAATAATCTGGTACTGAAGTTTGAAGTGAACTGGAAAGATCCCAAACACTTGATGACCAAGAATCTAAGGTTGAAATCCGGTATGATTCAAGTTCTATTAGGTTTTTGGGACTACCTGTACTGGCAAACATCAAGTTCAGGTTATGTTTTCAGCCTGACTCATGGATACATATGAAATAGGTCATAACATAGAATGGGAAAATTAAGATTTGTTCTGATTATTCTTGACATGTTTACTTGGCAATAGACCACCATAAGGGAAGTCGTATGCATGACCAATATTTCCATAAGTGGAAGAATGGGAAAGGCCGGTGGGCCGATGTACATTAAGTAGGCTAAGAGGCAGGGTGAGACTGATAATAAGAAGGCTATTATGCTACATAGTACGATTTTTTTGGTCATAGTTATTTACATAATAATTTCTTAAGAGTTAAAATGTTAAATCTACTTCCTCTGTTTCTTAAGTTACTGAATCATTTATTGATTCTATGATGTGGCATGCTAAACTCAAAGACGTAGGACGAGAAAAGGATGACTCGATTAGCTTGTAGAGGCTTGTGGGCCGAGTCGCTAAAGTTTACTTGCCTACACGTGAGTCTTGCTTAGGTGGTGAAACATACCGAAAGCCTTTCAGGTAAGGTTGTAAGAGATAATCAACCTTTAGAGCTAGTTCACTCACACCTTGGACCTATGTTTGTAAAGACATGTTATAGTAACTCCAATTTTCTCACCTTGTCATCTCACCGCTATAAAACACTAGATTGCATCAAATGTTTTGCAGCTGAGGTTGAGAATCAGATTCAAGAAGATTTTGGAGTCATCTCGTACGCCAGCATTTCTCTAATTAGTTTAAGGAACTGTGTGAGGACAAAGGGGGCACATTTATAACTTTTTGTTCTAGAAAATTCTACAATAAAATGTTATTGTAAGAGGAAGGAATAAAATACTTCTGGATAAGTCTGATCATTGACGGTGCAGCTAGCCTTCCAATTTGGAAGGAAGTACTCTTAGCTTCTGCCCACATATGCAAAATTGTGCCTTTATAGCCTGTTGCTTCCAATCTTTATGAGCCAAGAATAGGAAAAAAGCCCAATTATGGAGTTTTTATGCCCAAAAGGCTCAATTGGCCATGTTCATAATACTTTCCGTATAGTATAGGAAACTGGGCCCAAAAGCTAAAAAGCTTATCTTTAAAGATATTCTGATTGCTCAAAGGTCCTGTTATGTATAGTAAACAACTAGATGTTGGAAATTGCTTGTTTGGAAATGTTTTCCCAGTATTGATGTTGCTAAAAGAATCTTGACCTTTATGTGTTGGAGGAAATTATAGACAACATACCATCTTTAAGTGAGGGTGGGGAGATATTGAGACTCAACATACACATCCAGTAGTCACTGAAAATGGTACTAGTCTGGCAGCCAAGTGGGATTATACTGCTAGACGCTAGTGGAAGTGTGCTAAACAATAGGAGTGCACCACTGGTTACTCAAGATTCTTAGATAGCATAGTGCAGTTTACGAGGATGAGTTCTCTGTGGTGTTTTGAAATCTGTGGGAGATATTTTCTTATGTGCATTAGTAGATGATGTCGTGACAACTTCTTATGTAGAAGCGCTTTGTTCATGTGCTAAAGTTGAGTGAATAGTTGCTATGAAGGATGATATGAGCTCTATGGACAAAGAATAAGGTCTAGGAGTCAGTTGATATTCCGTCCGATTGTAAAACTATTGGAAACAAGCGGGTTTTCAAGGTTAGACTCAAGGCGGATGGTTCAATTGACAAGAATAAAGGCGTACCTTAGGGTAAAAGGTCAAACCCAAGAGTGGTTGTAGACCTAGGAGACATAATCTTACTAGTGGTGAGATTTGCATTCATCTACCTTATCTTAGCGATTCTCACACATTTAGTCTTAGAACCTTTTTTCAAATGGATGTTGAAATTGATTTTCTCAATGGAGATCCAAATGAAGTGATCTACATGGACCAACCTATTGATTTTTACGACTGATGGGAATGAGCCAAACTGTGGCATCTCAATCGATCTGTTTACGATCTCGAGCAATCATTTAGGCAATGGCACTTGAGTTTTCATGATTTGATTGATCTCTTTCTATTAAGATCATTAAAGAGGACCAGTGTGTGTATAATGAACAGTCCATAAAAGGTGTTCTAACTCTTACATTAAATGACAACAATATCCTTTTCATTTAGATAAAAAGGCATGGGTCAAACCAACTATTTGTTGGGAGTTAAGGTTGTGGGAATCATTCATAGACATATATTGTTTGTCTCTAGAGACTTACATAATAGATTTTGAACACTCTCGCTTGCAGTACTCGAAAATTATAGATGCCCCAGTTGGAAAGGGAGTACCCTTAACCCTACGTTAATGCCCAGAGAATGACGAGGAAGCAAATGTCTAAAGTGCCATAAGCATCCGCAATAGGAAGCATGGCGAATACTATGTTGTATTCTTGATCAGACATTTACTATGCGGTTGTTTTAAGTAGTCGTTACAAGAATAACCCTGGTCTAGTTCACTAGAGAGTAGTGAAGAGTGTTCTGCGATATGTTTGCATAACTGTGGATCTTGCCTTCTGGATGGTGGAGTTTTGAAGTCTCGAAGACGATGCGGCGCTCATTGGTTCAACGGTTGAGACGAGCGCATGTCTATGTCTATCTACACATTCACATTAGTTGGTGAAGCGGTCACTTATTGTAGCGAGAAGAAGACTTGCATCGCATTGTCCACAATGGAAGCTAAGTATATAACTTGTCCTGCAGTTGTTCAAGAGGCTGTGTGGTTAAAGAGGTTATTCTATAACGTAAGCTTCTTGCCTTAGAGTGATGAAGCAGTGTTGGTATATTATGACAGCACGTCGGCTCTAGCATATGCAATGTAGCGCCTTGCCCGGCAACGAGTCCCGATGACAGGGTGTCAGTAAAAATAAGATAATAGAGCGGAAGAACTAAATATACTCATAATGCTCCAAGTACAAGACCTAAAGTTTACATGAAAAACTCTCTTTTAGAAAAACCAACGTTTAAACTTTAAAATCATTTAAAGTCCAAAGCTCTGAAACATTTAAACTTTGAAACCTCAAAACTTTGATACCATTTTACAATGCCCTGAGTCCTAGACTCCCAGGGTTGCTATGGAAGCATAGTATAGCCTTTCAAAATCTTTGATGGAAAATCAAAATCCTTATAGACTAATGAATTTGAGTAAAATGATCGCAAAAGCATTAAACTAATCTTTAGAAAAGCTTTGCTTATCAATTTAAAAGACATTAACATAAAATCTTTATCGGTTCATCAAATGAACAACAGTGCATCGGAAAGCATACAAATCTGATAAACATTTATCATATTCCTTCTCAAACTTTATAATACAACTATTAAATAGAAACTCAAGTTTGGTTTCACATATCAAAAAGTAATACAATGATCTACTTTCTTTTTTTCAAGTTTCAGAAACTCTTAAAATCAAAACCCAATGTTTTTATTAATGTTCTACAATCAATACAAAGTATCACGATCTCACAATTTCTTCCCCAAATGGGGTAATCACGAGTAACTCTACTCCGGCCTTGCCTTAACTCAAGTCACAAAGGGATTTACATAGTCCATAAGTCATGGAGGCTCATATAGTCATATCACCTCACAATAACATTTTTTATATAGTATGCATGAGTTTAATGAATGCTAATTTTATGCATAAAAACCATTTTCATGCCCTTTTCAAACACTCACTCTCGATCATCAATATCGTTACCCAGACAATGGGCTTCCTGTCCATGGTGGCCTAGCCTTCGACATGCAGGACTTTGGGCCTTACGAATTTCACAGAGGCCTAGCCTTCAATGTTACAGGGGTTTCTTGACACATCTCGCAATTCGAGTTCCTAGCGGTACCAATCTCACACGCCTACCCACAAATTTGGGATTTCTATCTTTTTAAATCAAAATCCCTCCTAGAGGGTTTTATGCACGGAAGTCTCTACGGTCTTCCCTTTTTAAAACCTGGAAACCTATAAGGTCTTTTGTTTCAAAAATCGAAAGCCTCCAAGGTCTTTCATCCCAAAACCATTTCATGATTTTCGTATTCATGCTCATACTCATGAAATGCTATAACATATGTGAGCTCTAAGCATCCAGAAATATTCAATATTTCATAAGATAGATTATCAAGGCATGCTTTTAAGCCAGTTTAAAAATGACGAGCTGGAATTAGGGGTGTGTTTCAGCTGAAACGGAATGAAACGAAGAGCATCGGAAAAAATTCCAAAATTTTCAGAATTCCAAATGGTGTTCCGATTCTGATTCCGAAATTTCAGAATTTTCATTTTTCATTCCGATTTCGAAAATTCGGATATTTCAAAATTTCATTTTTCATTCCGATTTTCAAAATTTCAGAATCGGAAATTTTCGAAGCATTTCGAAATAATTTTGGAATTTTCAGAATTTCCTGCCAAAAAATTTTAAAAAACTGCATACATTACAATTATGAAAAAGAAAACAAGGCAACTACCAATCACATGGACCACAACTCCTGGTACATAATTATTTATCACATCACACAACACCTGTTAGGCTATTACATAATTAATCTGAATCACATCACATCTACAAGAGGACACTCACAATCCGGAAGAAAAAAAAAAAGATACCAAATTCAAATTACATAATATGTTTGTCAAACATAACTTAAAAAATTTGAAAATATAACACTCATAGCCCATTCCATTGTAGCAACAAGACCTTAACTCTGCACTCCACTGGGACCACTCCCAACCGATAAGGCTCCCAACTCTTGGGCTATAGATAAAATGAACAAACACACAAAAATTCATGTATGTATTAACCTTTCCATTAAAAACAAATGAAAGGAAAATATTAAAAAAAAAAAAAGTCTTATACAAATTACAATGTACATTTTCCAATTTCCTCAAGTTCCTCAAGTTTTTCTTCAATGATAACCAATTGTGTTAGAGTTTGTAGCAAATCTTAGGTGCACACCAAACACTCCACAATATTAGGTGTCAAGGAAATTCGGAATAGATCAAGTACTCGACCCGCCGTACTTAAAGCACACTCGGAAGCAACCGATGTAATAGGAATTGATAATATGTCCTGGGCCATGATTGCAAATGTGCGGTATATTGCAAGCTTCCCTTTCCACCAAGCCAATACGTCGAAGTGAGGATCTTCCTCCTTTATCCCTTCTGACAAATATTTATCCAAGTCATTCATGGAATCGAGTTGGTCCTTCCTCTTTAAATTAGCCCTAAACTTATCCTTCTATTAGAGCGTTCGTTAGTTTTGTCACTTGCAACGGAATAATCACTATCCAACTTATTGCTTGAAGCAATATTAACAAAAGATGTACCTTCTGCCTTATTCATGAAATAAAGGCATGACATCGATGCAGTTAAACTAGCAATAAAACTTTTAAAATTTTTGCTGTCTCTTCGGAAAGAAAATGATCCTCACCCAAAAATTTGCTATACGAAAAGACCATATAATCAAGTTTATAATGTGGATCTAATACTATTGAAATAATCAAAATTGGATTAAGAGATTCCATGTTACAATACTTATCAAATTTCGCAATCATTTTGGTCGCCATGGTACAACGATAAACATCACCACTATTTAACTCGCGTACGAGAATTCTTTAGCTTATGCTGCCTCATCAAAGTAAGTTTTGGATGTCACATAATGGGAACCCGATATGCGGTTAATTAGGAGATAAAAGTCTTCTAAAAATGAATGTAAACTCTTCAACTTTACCCAATCAATATCTTCCATTACGCCCACCCCTTCACACGCCCTTTTATAGCTCGAATCTTACTCCTCTAATCTATCAAAAGCTTTCTCAAACTCTATCGCTGCATCTATCATGAGGTAGGTTGAATTCCATCTAGTCTTTACATCTAAGAACACAACCTATTTACTGACTATACTTTCCTCTAAGGCACATTTTTTAAACAATTACAAGCATGATGGACTACTCCTCACATATTTAACACTTTGACGTAGGCGTTTGATAGTTGATTTAACCTCTTCAATTCCCTCGCTCACAACAAGGTTAATGATGTGTGCAAAACATCGCACATGAAATAACTCACCTCCCAACAACATCATATTTTTTTATTCAATCTTCTCTTTAAGTCTACTATGCAAGTGTCATTATTCTTAGCATTGTCAAGGGTGATAGTCATAACATGGTCTATACCCCATTCCAACAATCAACACTCCATGGCCTTTGAAATTGCCTCACCATTGTGTGGATGTGGAAGGACATGAATTTAATGATTTTCTTTTGTAATTTCCAGTCTCTGTCAACAAAGTGTGCTGTGAGTACTATATACTGATCTTGTCAGAATCAAGATATAAAAGTATTCTTTACTTTTCAAAAGATTTGCAGTGTGGAAGTAAAGGTCGAACCCACAGAGATTGATTACTACAGCGACTTAATTTTAAAACCTAAGTCTAGTTAATTAGGAAAAACAGGTTTTGATCTGGATTTAATTAAACTAATAACAATAAAAATAAATCTAAACTATGAAAGCAATTAAAAGTGTTTTAAATAATGTTTAAGGGAACCTAGGATTGCAAATCCACCACTAGCTTCATAATAGGAATATTTATGAATTACTTTAGCTTATTACATTGGATGAATATGGGGAATTGTAGCTACAAGCCCAATTCCTCCGACAAGAAGATAATCATGGTTCAAGCACCAACATAATCCATCTGCGGATAGCACGAATTATCTCACACTAAACTAGGGTTGTGATCTAATCCGTCTAACCTAGGCATGGACTATTCGGATACTTGATAGCACGAATCAATAAAGCACCATCACATGTAAACAACCTAAACAAGCACAGCAAGAATAGATCGTTGAGCACATCACAGTCAAAATAGATCTAAGACAAGAATAAACTTTGAAAGCAATGATTTAATCAATAGTAGTACGATTTATTTATAAAAATCCTCTAAACATGTGACTGTCATCCATACATAATACAACTAAAATAAAAGCATAAATAAAACCCTATTACTCATCTAGGGCTTCATTGAAACCCTAGATCGATGATCTAAGCTGCCATAGGAGTAGAGATCGGCAAGAGGTTGATGGAGGAGGCCATGGAAATCCTTGGTCTTCTTCTTCTTTTCCTTGCTTCTCCCTCTTCAAGGGCTGGAAGTGTGTGTATATGGCTGTATATAATGATGTGTATAATAGTTGCCAACCCCATAATTGAGTAAAAATAGAGTTTATATAGAGTTTGTACAAGCTTTGGAAGGCTTCCTAACCCGAAACGAACTGAAACGCATGTAATTTACAGTCTGAACGTCGTTTAGCAGTCTCGTTTGCACAGGAGTCTTCAGTATACTGAAATACGCAACTTTGGTTTTTGGGCATATCGCGCGAGCGGGTCGCGCGAGCGCGACTTTTGGTACCTCGCGCGCGCGGATCGCGCGAGCGATTTATTGGGGGTCTCGCGCGAGCGGATCGCGCGCGCGACTTCTGGCTTCTCGCGGGCGCGGACCGCGCGCGCGATATGGATTTTTCAGCTTCTTTCTTGATACTATTTCACCCTGTTTAGCCTGGTTTAGTTGATTTCTTCCAAAACCTGTCAGAAACTAGAAAACGAAGTAAAAATATACAAAAACAGGATAAAAAGGCACTAACAAATGCACGTTAAAGCGTATAATTAGGATTAGTTCTCTCCCGATCATATACCCAAGATTTTGAATGGAAGTCCACATATCAATTGTGATGCACACACGAGAGGAATTGTTCTTAAAATAGTCTTTTAATTTATTTTTTTCCTTGTGAAACATTTGCATGCAATCCTTAGTTACTATAGTTCTAGAATACACATAAAAACTTGGGGTTCACGTCTTGGAGAAACAACCTAAGCCTTTCCTTTTCTACAAGACTAAATGGAAGTTTGCAACAAATTATCATTCTTGTGAAAGACTTTCGACATCTCTCTTGGTCAAATTTCCAATTGGCAAGAAATGAGTGACTGTGATTTCTCCTCTTTGTCATGGGGAATTTTTTTAAAACGCTTAACATGAGACCACAATTTGTTGGTTCCAGCTGAGGACAGTGCAATAATTTTTGTATTACAAAACTTACACTCGACTGATCCATTATGTTTTCCATTTTCATCTAAAAACCTATTAAAGTAACCCTATACCTCAAACATTCCATGGTTTCCAGATAGACCTGACTTTTGACCTATCTTTCACCTCTTTTGAGTGACTTCCATGCTAATGGCAGGAGTAGTACTTTCATCCATACTTGAAAAACACCTGCAAAGTGGCAATTGGCAAACCCTATGCCATCAAAACAAGAAACAAGACACATCAATTTGTAATAACATAGTGCTCACATTTCAATCTACCGAAAATTCTCAATTAAAACCCAAATGTCTGAGAGAAAGAAATACCTAGAGTAGTCGCGACGGTGACAAGAGGCAAAGGGCTAGAGGGTTGAGTTGTAAGTTTGTGACTGTCAGATCAAAAGATATACTCATATACACATGGTTATAATGAAGAAAATTGCTAGTGCCCTTTAAAAATGAAGAAAATTGCTTAAGAATTTCGGGGAAAAAAAAACACGAGGGATCACAAAAATATCTTTCAGGAATTTGGGAACTTTTTACACTTTCAAGACATGGTTATAATTTACACCTCATATTTTTTATAGCCAATGTCAGTGGTCATATTAATGACAACAAAATTGTGATGCTATATATAATCAGTTAATAGAATTAATAACAAGAAAATACAAACATTCTAGTTAAGCACAAGGACATAGGAGTCATGTGAATGATATATAAAAGAACATAATTTCATAAGTAAACCATGATTCAAAACCTAATAAAAGAGGACAAGAAAAATAGCAAAAAAGACAAGAAAAATCTCACATAACAAGATTTACAGAGAGCTAAGTGAAGATTGCAAACAAGAAAATAAACTCAGAGAAAATTCGTACCAATAGATGATAAAATAAAGTGCAGACCAAATAGTTTGCTATTATCTATTGAATTATTGATCATCCATATGTGAGGCAAGTTTGATATGAGAGAAAGAGAGAGAGAGAGAGAGAGAGAGAGAGAGAGAGAGAGAGAAAGAGAGAGAGAGAGATATATAAAGATAGAGAGAGAGAGAGAGAGAGAGAGAGAGAGAGAGAGAGAGAGAGAGAGAGAGAGAGAGAGAGACGAACCTGTGATGAAAGAGCAGCGATCGTGATACTGATGAGAGAGCACAGCGGCGGTGTGAGTCTTTGAGAGAACTTTGAAACCCTAAAGAACCTAATGAATGATATATGAATGAGATTCTAAAGACTAAAGACTAGAAAACCTAATATGAACGGGTATCTTTTAATTTTAGAACACAATTTTTGCCAAATTATAATAAGACCCCTTACTTTTTTACAATAGTACAATACTATTGTATGTATATTATAAGTACTAAATACATATATATATTCAAAAATATCTCAAAATTATTTCGGAATATTTTTGTAATTTTCGGAACAAAATTTTCATAATTTTCGAAATGGAATTTTTAGAATTTTAAAAACGTTTCCAATTCCATTCCAATTTTTTTGGAAATTTTTAGAATCGAAAATTTTGGAATTTGGAAATATTTTTTTGTAGCTAAATTTGGAATTTTTTGGCTCGGAATCGGAATTTTCGTTCCAAACTGTACCCCTAGCTGGAATCATCTGACTCAAGTAACCACTTAAGGCATATCAGCTCAAGTAAATACTTAAAGCATCATAGTTCATGTAACACATGTAAGTACACTATTAACATGTTATACAACTTTACTGAGGGTTATATGGTACTGTCGTTCACCGATGATAAAATAAGCACTCGAAAAAATAATCCAGAATTGTCCAATCTGTTATAAATCTTGATATATAGTAATGCACATATATTACTAAGGTACAACACTTCTAAGCACAAGTACAACTACTATTAGAGTAAAGTATAACTCACGAAGCTTAGGGTACAAGGCCCCTTAGCACAGTTCTGACTAAAGTATAAGAAAGCAGAAGTTTTTACCAAACTGCCCCAGGTCACTTTCGTGGGCCGCTCGGGCGACTTCTATTCTGAAAGGCCACTGGTTCATTTTAAAACAGTTTTTTTTTAAAAAATGCCTGGTTGCGCACGTGGGCTGCTCGCGCGAGTCACACGTACGAGCTGCGAACTAGACTGCCATTGATGCTTCTTTGTTGGGTCTGTAAAAATATGATTTTCAAAACTTAACCCAAACAGACCTTCGAATATATGAAATTCTTCATTTTTCCACGTAGATTTCAAATATGAAATCGGAATTTCATGAATCAAATCCTAGCTCTCAGTTTAATCAAAAAATTGAAAGACGACAAAACTTAAATTCGATCATTCGTCGTGCTCGTTGCGAATTAGCTTCTGAAATTTGAAATTGAGCCTTAACGGATCAAGACCTTTCATTTGATATAAACAAATCATGTTTTTGTTACAGGTTTTCATATTGTTATTTTCGGACCCGTAAACATTAGAAAAAAGTACAAAAGCTTACCAATTCGGATTACAGAGAGGTATACAGAGAATACCAATCAAAGCCTTTGAATTCATTTTACTACTTTATTTCTCTCTCTCTCTCTCTCTATATATATGTGTGTATGTGTGTGTGTGTGTATGTGTATGTGTGTGTGTGAAGCCAAGAGAGAGAAAGAGATGGCAGAGAGTTGTGTGAGCTTGTGTGATGTGTTGGGGTGGGGTGGGGTGGGGTGGGGTGGGGTAGGAGGGGGTAGTATATATAGGAATTTATTGTCTGGCCACCAAGTGGCTTCAAACTTAAGCCCTCCACACACACAAACACACACACATACACATACACAAACACATACTGCACTATCCAACTAATTTGGCTCCAAGTTCCACATGGGAGTCTATCTCATGTGGTTGAGCTCACACGATGTTGCACACACAAAGGTAAATTTATACTGCAAAATTTCAAAAATTGGCATTTTTCTTTGACGAAAATAAAATAAAATGCTTTAAATTTTTGGGTCATTACATGCAAAGGACTCTAAGTACCATGGGAAGTTCAAGCACATAGACATCCGCCACCACTACATTCGAGATATGGTTGCATAAGAGGAGGTTGTTTTAAAGCACATCTCTACTGGCGATATGATGATGATCCTTTGACCAAGCCAATTGCAGAGATTCATTCTTGTCCCACATTAGTAGTATGGGACTCCGTCAGTTCTGATGTACTTAAACAACATTATTCTTGACATTATTATTACTAGATACTTATTATTATAATAAGATCAATGGTTTTCCAAATTCATTAGTTGTTAAGTGGATGAATGCACATTTTTCTTTAAAGTGTCACCAGGTTTGAATCAACCTACTTATTTGGGTGATTCACCTTAGCGCCAAGATAGCCGACTATGAACAAATGTGTTTTTAGTGCTTGAGTGACACGCAAGATGAGACATTTGTGTTCATGACACTAAGAGAGCGAGCTAGAACACCTATATCTGTGTGGCATAAGATAGACACTATTACTTATATGTCGCCATAGATAAGTTCTAAGATGAGACCAATATCTCTATATTGAGTTGAACATAGAGATTACCCACGTCTCTATGTAGCTTGTTTATAGCTGAATGTGAGATTTCAATTAGGTGCCAGGAGGGACGACTGTGCTGAAAATCTTAGGTTAGACGTTTGTGTAATGTCTAGACTAAGAATTGTATGGCGTTACTATCACCATATAGTGACATGCCCATTCTTATGGAAGAATGCTATAATGTACATATCATACTGTATGTGCTACTTAACGATCATATTGTGGAGAAATGGATTAATCCTTATTTTATTGTTGTGTGAGCCATGTAGTCTCCCTGTAATGGGTATTCTACACCATTTTCCTTATGACCTACGATTGTGTCATGAAGAGAACATTTGATGGCACAACTTTAGCATACCTCCTAGGGGCAAAGAGGTAAATTCCATTCTATGGGGTATGTCTAGGAAAGTGGTCAAGTTAGTTGAATTGACATTAGTAGGCAGGGAAGACTAATTCGAGAACACACCATGTTCTTTGACTCATAAACTGGCCAGCGACTATCGTATATATACTAATTATCATGGGCACATTATATAATTGGGTTTAGCACTGTTTTTTGAGGAATTAAAAGTGCTAGATCAGGTGTGGTTGAATAAGTCTGGGTAAATACTCGACAAGCTTTTGAGTGATGTGTTTTGCTAGTTTAGTGATTGCCTTAGCATCTCAGCTCCAGTTGTTATATGTTCTTTTCGTGAGGTTGCACGTTCCATTTTTCGTATGAAGAGATAATGAAAGTTGAAGTCTAAGAGATTTTGTTTTAGACGAAGCCCTATATAGGTAAGTGGGAGGCGTAGGAAATATTGTGGGTCGAGCCATCCACCTTGAAAAATCGATTTGAAAATTTCTCTTCCCTTCTCTCTTTTACATAATTGCTTGTGATTGTGTTAATATGCTATCAAGTTTTTCTAAAGGTTAATTTCTGCTAAAACCTTATTCACCCCCCTCTCAGGTTTCCATATTTGGGCCAACAATTGGTATCAGAGCTTCGACTCTTCTATTTTCAAAATATTTTGAAAATTTTGAGTTAAGATCCAATGGAAACCGACTCTTCTTACATTTATTATTGTGAGGGTCAATCGACATTAAGACCACCATGTTTTAATGGCTCAAACTATGCCTATTGGAAAAATAGAATGAGAATCTATATGATTTCTCAAGATTTTGATTTATGGCAAATTGTGGTCAAAGGGCCTCATCTACCTACAAAAATTGAAAATGGTTTTTCTATTCCAAAGACGGTAGATGAATATAATGATGCCGATAAGAAACTCATAAAAATAAATGCTATGGCAATGAATTTATTATATTGTGGTTTAGACCCAAATGAATACAATAGAATTTCATCTTGCGAATCCGCAAAAGAAATTTGGGATAAACTTGAAAATGCTCATGAGGGAACAAGCCAAGTTAAAAAGTCTAAAATCAATTTGCTTGTTCAAACTTATGAAATGTTTAAAATGTTGCCATATGAATCTATTGGAGATATGTTTTCTCGTTTTACTATTCTTATTAATAACTTGAAAAACCTTGGTAAAGTTTATACTAATGAAGAAATGATTGAGAAAGTGCTTAGGTCTTTACCAAAGGATTGGCAACCAAAGGTCACGGCAGTTCGTGAAGTAAAGGAGCTTTCAACACTCTCCTTGGAACAACTCATGGGTTCTCTCATAACTCATGAAATGGAATTGGCCATCTTCGAAAGTGAAGACAAGAAATTGGAAGTGAAAGAGGTCAAAAGGGGAGACATGGCTTTAAAATCCTCAAGCTCAAAGAAAAAGAGGAAAGATGTTGAGAGTGATGAGGATGAGGAAATGACAAAGATCACCCAAAAATTTACAAAGTTTCTAAAGAAAGAAAAATCGGGAAAGAAGTCACCCAAGGATGAAAAGCACAAAAAGAAGACAATCAAGGCCACTAATAGTAGTTCCGAGAGCGAATCATCGGACGACGACTGAAATAGTGAAGAGATTGTCAATCTTTGCCTCGTGACATTGGAAAGGGCCTCTCCTACATTCTCAGCAAATGGAGCATCCAAGAAATGCTTGGACAAAGGTTAAGTATTGATTTAATAATGGTAGGTTAGTAGGTAAATTTGTTTTGATTTGTTTTCATCATCTTACTTAATTTTGTTTTAATTGATTTCATATCATACTCTTATTTGTTTCAAATCATCATGCTCTTGATATTGTTTATTTGAAAAATGATGATATGCTTTTGTTTGATTTGACAAAGTTGTAAGAATGATTAGACCAAATGATGTTCTGTGAATCTTTCAAAATTTTGCTGCTGAACTGTCTTTTTATGAACTGCTGAAAAAAGCAGTCGACTGGTACCCCGACACAGTCGACTGATTCAGCTGTGAGGCTTTGAATTTTTTGATTCTGCATTGTTAAGTCGACTGAGGCGTCGACTGTTTTTACACAACTTAATCCCTGCCCACTTCCGTCGACTGACCCGACTGGATATTTATTTTTTTTTATTGATTTTGAGTTCTCCATCTTTATTGTTGATATCTTTTGGGAGAACATGCTCTCTATTCATATCTTTTGGTATCTTTTATCATTACACAAGCTTAGGGGGAGCACTTTCATGTATTCATGTTCTCCCATATTGTTATATTTGTTTATTTTTGGTATCATTTTGGCCTTTTGTTTTGTATGCCTATTGTGAGGGGGAGCTTTGTGTTTTATCCCCAAATCTTTTTGATAATGTCAAAGGGGGAGAAATATGAGAAGTATTGAGGAGAAGTAATTGGGTAATTATCATTCATGTTCTTTAACATTTGATATCCATTACGAATGATAATATGAAAATGACCAAATTGTGCTTATATTGGCATATCCTTCATTGGTTGTTTGCCATCATCAAAAAGGGGGAGATTGTTAGCCTTAAGGTATATTAAGGCATATTTAATTATGTTTTGATGATGTCAAATATGCTATGATAATTACATGATTCATATTGAATCATTCTTTGTTATTATCATAGTCATTTTTATGCTCATATATAATCTCATGTTTTAATATTGTATCAATGTTTTAACATCTTTGTGTGCATGAGATTTAATTGATGTAGATCAAGATTAGAAGGAGCTCAACAAGGATCAAGCTTGAAGACTTGAAGATATTTCATCCTTGGTTGAAGTCTAGGACCATCATTGTAAGGCATCTTGATCTCACACTCTTAGGGGCTCAAACAAATGCTAAAAGTTAAAGTTTTGGAAATAAATTTTAAATGGGTCATCTTTAAAGCAATGCCCCAACCAATTGAAGAATAATTAGATGTTAAGTTTTATATGGTTGGAAAGGTATTTGAATCTAGTTTCCAAAACATCAAACGGATCGCAAATCTGATTTTTGTAGAGGAAGTTATGGCCTTTTTAGTAGAGATGTGTCAGGCTGTCAAACAGGGGGGGCAGTCGACTGAAGGCCCGATGCAGTCGACCGAACTGAGCAGAATGCAAACAGAACCCTCTGTAAACACATCTCAGTCGACTGCTTCAAGGACCAGTCGACTGCTTCATGTTCCAGTCGACTGAAGCGCCCTGAAAAGGCATAACGACTAGTTTTTAAAGGGGCTTTTAATTACCAAACTTGCCACCAACGGCTATAATCTTTCTTGGCCTATAAATACATGTTTTCCCACACCATTTTATGTTGATCAATCAATTGGAAAACATCTATTTCAATCACACAACTTGTTAATTCTTAATCATTCACAATTGAGCTCTAGTTGTGTGAGTTTATCAATTTGCTCTAGCTTTCAATTGTAATCTTTGAGAGAGTGAATTGTAGTGAGCTTCAATTGTATTATCCACTCTATAAAGAGAGTTCAATTTGTATCAAATCAATTGTAAAGGTTGAGGGTTAGTAACCTTTGTGTGCAAAGAAGAGGTGTTCTTCTTTGGGAGAGATCATAGGCTCTTGTAACGGTTTGGTGCACACCCGTAAGTGCTCCGGGAAACGGTTTGGTCTACACCCGTAAGTAGATCGGATTAAAGGAATCCTCAAGAGGTGTTCTTGAAGGGTGGACGTAGGCCGCGGGGTGCGATTGCCGAACCACTTGAAAAATACATACATGGCACATGGGCGACAACTGGGCTTTACTTATTTTCCAAGGAGCCCATGACTAGGAGACCTAGTAGGGTTATACTACTACATGTATATATATGTGTGTGTTATATATACACATAAGACACGCCCCAAGGGGCCCTCTCTCTCCCTCTCAGCCGAATCTCTCTGTAGCCTAATCTAGGGGATTGCTCTAGTAATCGTTCTCATGACCGTAGCAAAGTACAAGATGTAAACAGAGGCTTGACTTTCTTGGTTGGAGAATTCAAATGTGTGGGCTTATAACAACACCGTTCTCGATCCGATCGGGCTATTCCGCTAGGTAATGAACCTAAACCCAATCCTTCTTCTTGTGTGTATGTTTTTCTTATACTTTTTAATGTCAAATCCTTTTCCTGTGGCAATTCATTTCCCTAAAATGTTGCTTTATGTCATCATCAACCTTGCTGGGCACTCTGGGGTCATATGAGTAGTCTATTTCCTCCTCCTATAAATCAAAGTTTGAGAGTGGCCAAATTTGGCCAAGAACAACTTTCAGTGCCTAAATGAAAGGAAAAAAGAAGAAAAGAAGAAGAAGAAAAAGTCTACATGCTTAACAGGATTCAGAGAAGTAATTCCATGGAACCGTCATACCACATCATTACGTTGACATGGTGTGAAGCTAAAATATGTGACTCATTATATATAGAACATCTTTTTTTTTCGAGTCATAAATTTTGATTTCATTCATTCTCTTGGAAACAAAAATGATCAAAAGGAAGAGCCAAAGAACATACTGATCCATAACATAGCACATAGCACACAGTTTCACAAGAACCTGCATGGTTATTTTTCAAGGAGAAGAAAAGAAAATTAGTGATAAGATACACCATAAACAATTAGATGGGTATTCTACAACCTATATGAAAAGTATGTACCCAAACGAACCACCTAATTCTCCACAAGAGATTGAGGACTGTTAGATAGCCATCCTAGCTCTATGTACGTGCATTATTTCTTTAGAACTCATAACAAAATGTAACCATTCTAGGTGAAATTATCTATGATATTGTCCTCTAATTATGCAAATAAAAATAACACAATACTTATTTAGGTAATATGGAAGCAATTCCAATTTATGACACTTTCCCATTCATAGCAGCTCTTACTGGAAAGAAGAATATGTAAAAGGTAAGAAAAACATTACTCAGTTATCAAAAACTATGAACTAGAAAAACAATTGCCTTTGCCAATTTGTTCTCAAATTGTTAATCCTCCACCAATAATTCATATCCAAGTAGTCGGTCGATATCCATGACCACTTTATCAATAGCGCTACATCTCATACTTGTGAAAAGAAAATCAGTGAAACCCTGTGCAGGTTAATCCATGACCACTTTATCAATAGCGCTACATCTCATACTTCCAATCCTTCTTGCTTATTGTCTTTCCACTGTCATGATACCCATTATTCCCATCCATGCCTCTACGTTTGATGTAATGATTTTGTGGATCCGAGTTTTCCCTCCACTCTCATCACCATAATCTTTTGAGGTTTTGCATGAGAGTGGTCCTCAAGTGGGACATCTAGAAAATACTCTAAAACATGATGGTGGTATATCTCCTCTGTATATGCTAGCTCCACTTGAAGTTGCATATACAAACCATGAACATAATGATGACTATCTTACTCCAACCTTTACGACATATGTTCTTCTATTCGGACTTTATTTTTATTTAATCTTGTTGCTCATTTTGGAATTCTATTTTGGTATTTCTATCGATTAAATAGGCTACACTAATGCTAAATATTTAAATTCATATATAAATTGTAACCGACACTCACCAAATTTGATATTATTGATGTAATTGCAACTTGAAGAGATTGTTGAGAGTCAAGCTCAGATTTGCTATAGCATTCCTTCTGTGCTGATCAAAGCTTGAGTCTGGCTCCAAGTGCTTTTAACATTTTAACACTTCTGAATTTAATAGAAGAATAGGAACTTATAAATCTTGGTGGTATAAAGTTTTGTCCTTAGATATCAGTAAGAGACTTCGGCTAATTCTTGAAAACTAAGACAGGTTTGTGAAGTTTCATGATTATACGAATGATAACGCAAAGTAAGTCACTGATGGTTATAAAGAGCTTTTAGAGTTAGTGTGATTCATTAGGAATGTTATTATTTTCTGCATTGACAATTGAAATGTGGATGTTGGTTTTGTGTGTAATGTAGAAATTTTTTTTTGATCATTTCTTTTTTTTATTTTTTTTTTATTTTAAAATTTATGTTCCACGTAAGTCTTTGACAGATGAGGATTATGTGTAAGGAGCTGAATGAATTATTCCCCGGTGCTTGTTATGTAGTACGTCGAGTTATGACGGATTGTATCAATTTCTATGGCATATTTAGATATTCAAAAGTCAGTAATATAAAGGCAAACATACACTATTTTTAAATAGAATTATATACTCTAAAATGGATACAACAAAAACATGATAGTTGTAAATCCTCACTACAATAGTAACATAGAAGGTTTTCTTTTAGATGGTTACAAGCAATAATATCAATTCATTATATCCAGGTTATATATCTATTGTGCATGCAAACAAACTCATCAAGGACTTTTTAACCATCTCGATGTAGAAACTAACTGTGATTGAGATAGAGAAGATCTTATAGCAATTTTTGGTGGTATGGTTGTGGGTGTGGATGGGTGAGTGGGTTAGGCTTCATTTCGGCATTATCACAGTTGTAGAGGGAGGGTCAGAATTTTTTAATAACTAAATATGTTATAGAAATTGATACAATCTACCATAGCTCGACATACTACATAACAAACACCAGAGAATAAATCATTCAATTCCTTACATATATCCTCATTTGTCAAAGACTCTTGTGGAATAGAAATTTTAAAATCTGAAAGAAAAAAAAATATCAAAAAAATAATTCTGTAGTAGAACACAAAACCAACATCCACATATCAATTGTCATTGTAGTGAATAATAGCATTCCTAAAGAATCGCACTAACTCTAAAGGCTCTTTATAACCATCAATGACTTGCTTTGCGTTATCATTTGTATAATCATGAAACTTCACAAATTCATCCTAGTTTTCAAGAATTTTCCGAAGTCTCTTACTGATATCTAAGGATAAAACTTTTTTCCACCAAGATTTTTTAATTTGCATGTTCTGTTAAATTCACAAGTGTTATGTCAAAAGTACTTGGAGCCAAACATAAGCTTTGATTAGCACGAAAGCAATGCTTCAGGAAAGTGCTTAACCATCAGCAATCTCTCTAAGTTACAATTCTAGGCTTGACCCTCAGCAATCTCTCCAAGTTATATATAGATATGTATATATGTATATATACACACACAGAGAGAGAGAGAGAGAGAGAGAGAGAGAGAGAGAGTAAGGAAGGATGAGGAGTAGAAATAGCTTAGAGACGGTTGACTATTGAGATATGGGACTCATAGTTGAGCACTATATATATTAGATGTAATGTGAGATCTTGAATCAAACTGTGAAAGTTAATGGTTGGATTTTGGCCAAAGAAAAAGTTGTGATCATTCTTGTATCTTCCAAAGCACTAATGCAATATGGAAGATTCTATACTTTTGGTTTAGTTGTTGTCGATTTATGACACTTGGATGAATTTACTCTGTATATTCGGTTATGGGTTGGATTTCATAAATGGTCGTATGCTTGTTTAGTAACCAATTAGATTTGAGATTAAGAAAAAAATTGAGTTCATTTTGCAAATAAATTTTTACGACTTTTTCAAAACCAAAAGGAATTATTTTAAGTGCAATAAATTAAAGCTTTTTGAAACACTAAAAATTTCTAATTCCCACAATACCACCAAATGCTAAACAACTTTATATAAAAATTACAAAAAAAAAAAATTTGTTATAAAAAATCTCATATTCCTTGTAGATATCCCAAATGGGCCCTTAGTTGTTTTGATATATTGTGTATGCTTTTTGAGTATTGGTTGCAGAGATTTTAAGTGAGAATTGGATGATATAGCTTATTCAATTGTAGGTACTACCCGTGCCTAAGGCACTACCGATCAATTATTTGTTCATTTGGCTAGTAATTACTCCATGTGGCTTCGACCCAAAAGACGATTTCAATTGTATTTGAACAACAAAGAATGAATAGTATGATCTACTAAAATTCCAAAGTACAAAAGTTTGTAAATGCAGTAGAAATAAAACATTACAGGCTGATGTGATCCTCTAAAATCCCGCAATACCACGCGCATTTTTTTAGGTTATTTGATTTCAGATTATAGAGAAAGCATTTTATAGGTAGGAGAAAGGGCGCAAGATGTAATATTGAACAAATCTTTTTTCCAACTTCAAAGCTCATAGTTAAAAGATAAAAAAAAAATCACCAAAATGAAATGCATTCTATACCAACTTATGCATAATTGTGCATTTTTAATTTGCTATAAAACCAAGATGTAGACAATTACCATATATCCATGCATTACATACCAGTAAAAAACCTGAAGTAAATATAGGAAGGTGAGTTAGTACGTCGCTTAAGGTTAATTTTGTTTAAAATCTGAGATACATAATTGGGAAGGTAAGTCACTCATTTTGTAGTTTTGTACAAAAATTGTAGAGAGGTCTAAGGACCACATTAAGATATGGGGAGATCAATTTGGCTTAAATTTGGAGAAATAAGTGGAAAGGAAAGAGTAAAACACATTTGAGAAGTTATTCACTCACACCACGTCATCATGCTAATGTGGTGTGACGGTTTAATGGTATGTTGACATGTGACTTTTTTAAAAATGTAGAGATGACAAGTAGGAAAGTCGTGCCCCTAGAAATAGGGTGCATGACTATTTAAAAATCTATAAGAAAACATATCATGTCCACATTCTTTCAAATGTTACATGTCACCAAGGATATACAAATATAGATATAGATATACGAATATGTAAATCATTATATATATCTATATAGCTATACGAATATACATGTATATCAGTATATATCCATGTGACTAAGGGTACTTTTGACACTAAAAAAAAATTCAATTAGGCAAAAGGAGCTATTTCTAATTAAGATGCCTAGTCAAGGATCTATTTCTAATTAAGATGCCCAGTAAAGGATCTATTTCTAGGTCTTATGTTGGATTAATTTCTAATGAAATGAATGGAGAATGACTAATTCTTATATTTCTATAAGATATATGTATATTACGAATTTTGAATTCAATTAGATCAGAGACAATTTAACCTACTCATGTATTAATGAACTTCACTTTGATTTGCCCATATCTCTCTCTGGTGTCAACCAAAGATCATGCTCAAACACACACACACACATATACACACACACACACATACACACACATTCTCTCTCTCTCTCTCTCTCTCTCTCTCTCTCTCTCTCCCCTCCAAAGATCATGCCAAAACTCTCCCCAACTCTCTCTCTCTCTCTCCCCCTCTCTCTCTCTCTTACTATTATAGAGATGTGCATGTTCAAAATGGTTCTGTAGTTACCAAACTAAGTGCACATATCACGGCCCAGGTAATCACACAATGAATGTCTCTAATTTAATAAGCCTTTACTCAAATCAAATTGTGACCAAAAAAATATAAGATGGGTAATTTATATATAGTCTATAAAACCAAGATGTAATGTCTCTAATTTAATAAGCCTTTACTCAAATCAAATTGTGACCAAAAAAATATAAGATGGGTAATTTATATATAGTCTATAAAACCAAGATGTAGACAATTCCCATAAAATCATGCATTACATACGACTAAACAACTGAGATAAATATAGGAAATTGAGTTTGTCACTTAAGGTTAATTTTGCTTAAAATCTGAGATACATATTTGGGAAGGTAAGTCACTCACATTTTAGTTTGTGCAAAAATTATAGAGAGGTTAAAGGAAGACGACAATAAGATATGGGGGGATCAATTTGGCTGGAATTTGGGAGAAATAAGTAGAAGGGTAAGAGTAAAACATGGGATATAGGAGAAGTTATTCAGTGAGCCCGTCACACCACGTCATCATGCTGAAGTGGTATGATGATTTAATGGTATTTTAACATGTGGCTTTTTTTAAAAAAATGTAGAGATGACATGCAGGAAAGTCGTGCCCCTGGAAATAGGGGGCATGATTATTTGTCATGTCCACATTCTTTCAAATGTCACATCTCACCTAAGGTATACAAATATAGATATAGATATACGAATATAGAAATCAAAATCTATATATATCTATATAGATATACGAATATATATATGTATATCACTATCCATGTGACTAAGGGTACTTTTGATATTAAGAAAGTTAAATTGGGCAAAAGGATCTATTTCTATTAAGATTCCTAATCAAGGATCTATTTCTAATCTAGATCTTGTGTTGGATTAATTTCTTATAAACTGGCTGGGGAAGGACTAATACTTATATTTCTAATAAAAGTAAAACACAAAGGGAACTAAAAAACAAAGGTTTATCTATTATGATGGGGAGTTTTATCTGTTCCAATGTGTCACTAGAATCCAAAGAGATGGAGGATTGTAAACTGATATTTTTTTTCAATTTAATAAGTACAAGTAATTGTTAGGACAATTTATTTGTAATTGTCTTTTGTCAATTATTTGTCACATAAATATTGTATATTTAATTTATAGGGTAAAATATATAGACACCCCCTCATGTATAACACATTTTTACCAACACCCTTAAACTAAAAAAACTCAACAAATTTACCCCCTCAACTATTTGGAGGGGGTATTTGAGAAGGTCAATTAGAGAAGACAATAATAGTTTAGGGGGTGTTAGTGAAAAGGGACAATAAGTGAAGGGGTGTCTATATAATTTTTGTGTTTTATACTAAGTCTTTGAATCATCTAAGCCTACTGAAGACTCAAGCTTCACATTGAAAAACATGAAGCTTGGAGTCATCTCTACACAGATGTTTCGTAAAAAGATTTGGATACCTTGTCCTAGGTTCGCTCACACACTCATAAAATATATTTTCATATATTTATTGAGTGAAACTATAATTTTCTATATATTAAATGTGATTAAAAAAAACAATTTTGGACATAGGCATCCGGACGGTACAACCTTCCAGATGGTCGGACTTATTTTTATTAGTGGTGTTGATAATGTAATACTCGTAATTTTTGCAGCACTTCTGTATGTCTGCATATATAAACCCTTATGTTTTCCTTGTCTTTGATGGATTTGAGATCCCAATCGATTTCCAGTTGCCACCTACTCCCAACTGATTGGACTATATACCAATTGATTATCCTTTGTCACCTAACACCAATCAATTGCCAACTATCTGAATCGATTGGTGGCAGCTGAACTTGGTCACCACGTTTGGATTGTGTGGCCATTGTTCAACCCCCTCCCCTACATATACGCCCCTCATATATACATATAGATGTTTGGTCTCTATGTGTGTTTGAGAGAGGAAGAGATATACACCCCTACCTACACATATATACACATTCATATACCGTATATATATACATATACACATACACTCTCGGGCAAGGAAAAGAGAGGAGATGACAAAAGAGGAACAAGAAGAAGAAAGAGAGATAGAAGAAGAGAAAGAAAGCTCACCGAACCACCCGAGCTCCACCGAGGATCCTTACCACAACTAGGACCCTCCGGTGAGTTCTAAACTCACTTATCAGCATTATAAGGATGTTATACATGTTTCAAAAGAATGAAAGATGCCTTAAACGCCTCTCCCATAATTCTATTCTAAACTGCACATCTATGGGAAGAAGACGTAGTCCTAATCAATTTTTTCCTTATCGATTGGTAATATTGTGAACCCATCGACTGGTATTTTATTCAATCGATTGGCAATAGTTGTTAACAATCAATTGGCCTTTTGTGCAATTGATTGGTATTATTTGGGACCCAATCGATTGGTAAATTTTCCAATCGATTGTTACTACTTTTACCCCAATTGATTGAACCCCGAACCCAATCGATTGGTAATTGCATAATGTGGCTATTTCCTGTTATTTATATCATGAAATGTTTAGTTGTTTATTTACTGTACAGAAACCCTGGCATGGAATACTGTAGTAATAATGGAAGAGATAATTATACACCATTGCATAGTAACATTGAGAATAATGCATTGCTGATAATAATGTTAGCGAACGTATCAGTTGTGAATCGAATCGGTCTCCTTTTAGTGTATCCTGGTGAGTTGGCCACATGGGAGGGTCAAGAGTCAGTTTGGCTACGGGACGAAATAAGTTTGGTACAGGTGACACTTTGTGCGTGGACGAGCATTAATTGACGGTGTCCTAAAGTATGTGGACTGCGATCATTGACCCGCATGATTAACTATGTAAGTCGTGGCATAGGGTGTTATTTATTGGTTGACAGTGTCCTAAAGGATGTGGAATATAATCTGTCACGCCCCGGAGCAGCATAAATAGAGAAAAATAAATTTCCTTTATGGGTCCATAGGGAATGACGGGTGAATAACCGCGTTGTCATCTACTCAAACCAATAAACACCACGATAGGGAGGATGCTATTCATAGAACATATCTTATTAACATTAATCAGAGGCTACAGCGGAAACTATAAAAGGTATGAAAGCAACAGATGCCCAAGTACCAATTATAAAAGTCTACTAAAACTATTACAACAGCTGGCTTATAGTCTCAGGCCTATAACAATAACAACAACAGATATACAAACTAACTATATAAAGCAGCACATCTTCGTCTTCCAGCCTTCAACTCCAAGTCTGGCAGAACTATCAGTCTTCAGTCCTCAAGACCTACAAATCCCTAGACATTGGAATGTCCAGGGCATAAACGCCATCAGCTTTGAATACAAAGCTGAGTGAGTACATTAAACAACACTCCTCACCGCTATTGTTCAGCATCTTAAAATGCGGTTAATCTCTTAACAATGGCGTCTCTCACGGACATAGCAAAGGTCTCATTAAACTATGCATTAATCAATAATAACAGAAATCATATTAAGTAATGACAAGGATAAACATCATGGTATAACATATCTCATCACGTATTCACCAAATCCATGCATGTAACCATGCAACCACCCATGCATCTACCTTTACGTCGGGACGCTGAATCCACGACTGAACCCTTATCTCATCATATCCGTACTCATATTCATATCTCTATCCATCTCTGTATCCATACGTCAATCCCATTATTACAAATCTGTAAACCATTCGTCGATACAGTAATGCCAATCGGAATCACCCGACTAGGCAATAGATCCCAAAATCCCTTGATAGGGTTACCGGTCGTCTACACGGTACCACCTATCTGTAAACGATAGAACGGCACATCGGACGTCTTCAACGATGCGTATACCCTCACTGGTCGTCTACACAGCTGAGAATACATTAAAGCACTAGCCGGACGTCTTCAACGGTACACTGGACGTCTTCAACAGTGCATACGCATCACTGGACGTCTTCAACAGTGAGAGGCGCACTAGGAACTCTAACCATCCCACGTCCACCCGACTCGTCAGCCGTTGATCCCACGGGTCCCAAAGTACACATATCTCATTATTCCATATAAATCACATATCCCATTTCTCATCAGATTCTCTTGCCTCTTCACATCACTATCCCATGCATGCTGACACATGTTGTGAAATGCTCATATACTAAGTACTGGAAATACCACATGCTCTGTATTAATCATATCTACTCATTTCTGATTATTAACATGCTGTCGTGTTCCATTCTACTAACAGTTCAGCAATATTATTATGTAACAGTTCATCTCACAACAGTGTTGCATTATCTCTTAAATTAACAATATCACATATTAAAGCATGGATCAACATTTAATCAACTAAACAGTTCATATAATAAACAACAGGAATTAATCATGTTCTGCAAGGTTCGATCGATTGAGGTCCTCTCGATCGATTGAAGTCAAACGAAGTTCGATTGATCGAAGTCAGTTCGATCGCTCGAGGAAAAGTCGTTTCGATCGATCGAAGTTCCTTCGATCGATTGAGGAAGCGGTAAGTTCGATCGATCGAGAATAGTTCGATCGCTCGAACATCATCTTCTATCCAGAAACTGGGCAGCGATGAACAAAGATCTCGGGGTCACAATATACACGTTCTAAACTGCATATAAACATACTAAAGTCATCCCTTGAGTGAGTTAATGAACTCACCTCTCTCCGGTGGTCCAACGGCGGTGTTCCGAGCTCCACGGCGGCGACGACGACTATGGTGGTGGCGAGCTTCCTCTGTCTTCTCTGTTCTCTTCTCTTATCTGATCTCTTTCTCTTCTCCTTCTTCCTCTTCTTGTTCTCCTCTTCTTGCTCTAGCATATATATATATCACACACACACAAGGGGTTATATATATATATATGTATAGAACACACATACACACACAAGCTCTCTCTCTCAAACTCTAAACTGCCAAAACACCACAACACACAAAACATACATATATATATAAGGAGGCAAGAGGGCAGGTGGCAGAATGCGTAAACTGGAATTACAACGTTCGATCGATCGAAGTGAGTTCGATCGATTGAGACCAGGTCGGTTAAGGTTCGATCGGTTGAAAGGAGTTCAATCGCTCAAGAAAGGTTCCACGTCACAGAATCAGGTCGACAGGGTTTCGATCGCTCGAAGTATGTTCGATCGATTGAAAGCACAAGGTTCAATCGCTTGAGAAGACTTAGATCGATCGAAACCAAAATAAGGTCAATCGATCGGGAAGAGTTCGATCAATCGAGAATGACGGAAGTTCAATCGCTCGAGAAGAGTTCGATCGATCGAGAAAGGTTCTTCACCAAGGTTTCACACAAGCATACAGGGTCTTATTTATATAACCATGTATCCGAAAATACAGGGTATTACATTATCCACCACTCAACAAAAGATTTCGTCCTCGAAATCTAAAGCAGTAGCCCCTAAAATAAAAGAAAACCATCTCGGAAGACATACTCTAAAATGCTCAAGTTCTCGTTTTACATAAACGATTACTTCAGCGGCCAAAGGTTTAAGTTCTAAACACACGATACGAAGATATCACTGATCTACGAATACTAGGGTGACAACTATCAATCCTCGGGTTAGCTATTTGAAATTCGTATGTCAAACTTCGGGAAAAGGTTCTAGGTAGCACAATCTAATCATCTTACAAAATCTGAAACGGCTAGTCTCCAAACACAGAAGGTTCCTTCCTCAGGTCAAACTCTACAATGTGAGGGTTTTATCGATCAAGTGTTCTAATCTCGTCTAAGTCTTAGCAAAGCGTTGCTGTCTACTCTCGTCTCTGAAGATGCTTCATACTGTGCTGACGATGTCTTCACTATATCATCAGTTGACTGTCTTCTTATCTCTGGACTTCTCGTTACGATCGTCAACGTTATTAGTCAACCTCGTGTTGCACACGACATCCTTGTTAACTCCCGTGTTGTTGTCATCCTTCATCCTCCAATATGTTGACTTAAAAGTATTGTGACTCTAGCATCGTCATTTGATAACTCAAATTTTCTCATGGCTCTCCAAATTCCCACGTACTATTGATATAATCATCTCTTTGAGGTCGTTCAATCCATTGAATACTCGTTCTGTTTCCACGTATTACCTAAATAGGTTAGGCAGAGCTACATACTGATTTTCATGAGTCGATCTATTGTATAACTTCTTGACTGGATGAAAGCAACAGGCGATCGGTGTTGAAAACATTCTTCTGCGATACTCTTTTGAAAGTTCTGGTGTTGTTTCTGCGTTACTCGTATCTCTTCTCGTATACTCGCAATCTTCTAGTTCATCCTCTCTTGTTAAGCTACATCTAACGAAAATTGAGATTCTTCATCTCTAATCTCTGTCCAACTTACCAACGGTTGGCGTAGTTTTTCGATAGGGAGGCAATTGACGTCATATAAGGATGCAATTGATGTCTTATGGGGATGCAATAGATGTTATACATGGATGCAAATGATGTTATATCCATACTTGAACTACTGTCGATCAGTGTCAAACGAGTTGTTCCGGTAACTACAATTTACGGTGTAGGCTAATCCTCTTACAATCAAATCAAACGGGTGCAAAGCTTCCTACAATATTGGGATCATATGTAATACATGATGTAGGTGATGAGTATTGTACCTTCTGTCTATCGTCCTTGTCTAAGTTGAGATCAATCATTTGTTCGACAGGTTCGTCCTCTTGGTACTTGTTGCGACGGAACATTGTATTGCATCTCTAGTGCTGGACAAAACTTACGGACATGACCAACTTTACCGCAGTTAAAGCATCGTATCCCTCGTCCATTAGATTTCCTTAACGCTCTGCATTCTTGGGAATGGTGTCCCGGTACTCCACAATTGTAGCAGATATCTCGTTCTCTGTGCTGTGTTGGGGTCGTCACGGGTTTTGATTCGTTCTTGTCATTCTCAAATCTCTTGCGCTTCTGGCGGTTGCCTATGTAATTTCTTTCTATGTTTCCTTGTTGAACTTGGTTAGTGGCCAACACAACCTGACTATCTCTTCCTCTCTGATCTGTTAAGAAAAATTGATCGTTCTCTGGAATTGCTTGATCAAAGTGTTGTCCTTCACTAATCTGACTGTCGTCTTCTAGCTTCGTTGCCATTTCTACCAGAGCTTCAAAAGATTGGTTTAAATGTCCTATAGTCATATGTCGAATATGCGGAACTAGTCCCTGATGATATCTTTTGATCTTTCTTCTTGGCGTATCGATCATATGCGGTGCAAATCGTGACAGCCTCTCGAATTGAGTTGTATATTCGGGCACTGTAAAATAACCTTGAACTAATTGGATGAACTCCATTTCCCTTTTGTTCTTCTCAGATTCTGGAAAGTACTTCTCTAGAAATCGAGTCTTGAATGATTCCCAAGTCATCCTTCCTACAGCTTCTTCACCTATCGTAGCTTTCACTGCGTCCCACCAATCTGCTGCTGAGAACGTCAGTTGAAATACTGCCAAATGTCTTTTCTCAGTGTCAGTACATTCAAGTGTCTCAAATATCAATTCTATCTGGCGAAGCTCAGCTTGCCATGCTCCCGCTAATCCGGTAAAGGTCTCTGGTTGAAGAGCACGAAATTCCTTTAGCAACTTGACTCTTGTCTGACGTACTGGTGCTTCATTGCCGATGACGTGATCCGCACGATTGATAACTTGTTCCATGCGACGAATGAAAACTCCAATCATTCCTGTTGGATCTATCTCAGGAGATACTAATTCAGGTACTCCATTCAGCTGGCCCTGGTTTCCTCGAGTCGTCCTAACCATAGCGAGTACTGGTAGTGTTCGGTGTCGCTACCTACAATGAAAATCTATTCGGTCAGACGCATTCTATCTTACAGCTCAGGTAAGAACAAAACATGTGGTAACCAATATATAGTACCACTATATAGTACGATCACATCAAGCAATACGGATACCTCACATAAATAATAATAACCACAAGGTCAGTCTATCTACCAGGTGTACTCCAATATATCTATGCTCAAAACACGGGTTACGAAACTATAGGTTCTACACGCAACGTCAAATCTAAACATTCTATTTCTATTCTCAGGTTCCAGACTACGAGTACTGCTCAACTAACATGTGGCTCAAGGTAACAGGATAATCTTATCCTTAACCTCTTTCTATTTCTAGGACATACTGACTGTTCCGAGATTGCTCAGGAATTCGTCAGCGTCTAACATCCAACGGCTCTATATTTATAGGATCTCCACAACCACAACTAATTCTCAGTGCCTGTTCTCCGCTAACTCAGCTATCCACATCCTTATTGGTTCCAACAATTACTATCTTCCAAAGAAACATCCTCAGACAGATTCTTCCAACCTCTTATCTGTGTGACAAGATAACAGTTCTATCTCATCTCAGCTAATCCTCATGCTACCGATATTAACTTAGAATTCAGGTTCGAACACCAAAGACAAGCGGTTAACAACTAAAACCTAGGCTCTGATACCAAAAATCTTGTCACGCCCCGGAGCAGCATAAATAGAGAAAAATAAATTTCCTTTATGGGTCCATAGGGAATGACGGGTGAATAACCGCGTTGTCATCTACTCAAACCAATAAACACCACGATAGGGAAGATGCTATTCATAGAACATATCTTATTAACATTAATCAGAGGCTACAGCGGAAACTATAAAAGGTATGAAAGCAACAGATGCCCAAGTACCAATTATAAAAGTCTACTAAAACTATTACAACAGCTGGCTTATAGTCTCAGGCCTATAACAATAACAACAACAGATATACAAACTAACTATATAAAGCAGCACATCTTCGTCTTCCAGCCTTCAGCTCCAAGTCTGGCAGAACTATCAGTCTTCAGTCCTCAAGACCTACAAATCCCTAGACATTGGAATGTCCAGGGCATAAACGCCATCAGCTTTGAATACAAAGCTGAGTGAGTACATTAAACAACACTCCTCACCGCTATTGTTCAGCATCTTAAAATGCGGTTAATCTCTTAACAATGGCGTCTCTCACGGACATAGCAAAGGTCTCATTAAACTATGCATTAATCAATAATAACAGAAATCATATTAAGTAATGACAAGGATAAACATCATGGTATAACATATCTCATCACGTATTCACCAAATCCATGCATGTAACCATGCAACCACCCATGCATCTACCTTTACGTCGGGACGCTGAATCCACGACTGAACCCTTATCTCATCATATCCGTACTCATATTCATATCTCTATCCATCTCTGTATCCATACGTCAATCCCATTATTACAAATCTGTAAACCATTCGTCGATACAGTAATGCCAATCGGAATCACCTGACTAGGCAATAGATCCCAAAATCCCTTGATAGGGTTACCGGTCGTCTACACGGTACCACCTATCTGTAAACGATAGAACGGCACATCGGACGTCTTCAACGATGCGTATACCCTCACTGGTCGTCTACACAGCTGAGAATACATTAGAGCACTAGCCGGACGTCTTCAACGGTACACTGGACGTCTTCAACAGTGCATACGCATCACTGGACGTCTTCAACAGTGAGAGGCGCACTAGGAACTCTAACCATCCCACGTCCACCCGACTCGTCAGCCGTTGATCCCACGGGTCCCAAAGTACACATATCTCATTATTCCATATAAATCACATATCCCATTTCTCATCAGATTCTCTTGCCTCTTCACATCACTATCCCATGCATGCTGACACATGTTGTGAAATGCTCATATACTAAGTACTGGAAATACCACATGCTTTGTATTAATCATATCTACTCATTTCTGATTATTAACATGCTGTCGTGTTCCATTCTACTAACAGTTCAGCAATATTATTATGTAACAGTTCATCTCACAACAGTGTTGAATTATCTCTTAAATTAACAATATCGCATATTAAAGCATGGATCAACATTTAATCAACTAAACAGTTCGTATAATAAACAACAGGAATTAATCATGTTAGTAAGGTTCGATCGATTGAGGTCCTCTCGATCGATTGAAGTCAAACGAAGTTCGATTGATCGAAGTCAGTTCGATCGCTCGAGGAAAAGTCGTTTCGATCGATCGAAGTTCCTTCGATCGATTGAGGAAGCGGTAAGTTCGATCGCTCGAGAATAGTTCGATCGCTCGAACATCATCTTCTATCCAGAAATTGGGCAGCGATGAACAAAGATCTCGGGGTCACAATATACACGTTCTAAACTGCATATAAACATACTAAAGTCATCCCTTGAGTGAGTTAATGAACTCACCTCTCTCCGGTGGTCCAACGGCGGTGTTCCGAGCTCCACGGCGGCGACGACGACTATGGTGGTGGCGAGCTTCCTCTGTCTTCTCTGTTCTCTTCTCTTATCTGATCTCTTTCTCTTCTCCTTCTTCCTCTTCTTGTTCTCCTCTTCTTGCTCTAGCATATATATATATATCACACACACACAAGGGGTTATATATATATATGTATAGAACACACATACACACACAAGCTCTCTCTCTCAAACTCTAAACTGCCAAAACACCACAACACACAAAACATACATATATATGTAAGGAGGCAAGAGGGCAGGTGGCAGAATGCGTAAACTGGAATTACAACGTTCGATCGATCGAAGTGAGTTCGATCGATTGAGACCAGGTCGGTTAAGGTTCGATCGGTTGAAAGGAGTTCAATCGCTCAAGAAAGGTTCCACGTCACAGAATCAGGTCGACAGGGTTTCGATCGCTCGAAGTATGTTCGATCGATTGAAAGCACAAGGTTCAATCGCTTGAGAAGACTTAGATCGATCGAAACCAAAATAAGGTCAATCGATCGGGAAGAGTTCGATCGATCGAGAATGACGGAAGTTCAATCGCTCGAGAAGAGTTCGATCGATCGAGAAAGGTTCTTCACCAAGGTTTCACACAAGCATGCAGGGTCTTATTTATATAACCATGTATCCGAAAATACAGGGTATTACATAATCAGTGGTATATCCATGGTGTATATTGGTTGACTGTGTCCTAAAGGATGTGGACTGCAATCAAAGGTACATCCACATTGTGATTGAGGGAGATGTATATTGATTGATGTTGTCCTAAAGGATGTGGACTGCGATCAATTATACGTCCCTTGTACAACATGGATTAATATAATCCAATCAACGGTGCCCTAAAGTATATGGACTATGGTCAAGGGTGCAATCCAGATAATCACATGTCAAGTTGTTCATCAAATCTTAGAGTATGCTTGTCTTTACGTAATAAGATGATTAATAAGCTGATTATTGGTTGATTTATGTAGAGATTAAATAAAGAGAAGATACTATTAGTAGAACTTAATCTATATAGTTTCAATAACTTGTAATAAATTCCTAATTGTGATACCTCGTTAGTATTTTACTCACTCTGCTTTCAGTAGCTAATGGCATTTATGCCCTTGGACATTCCTACTTTCCAACGTATCCTGTCTATGATTATACAGGGGAAGGACCCAACAACGAAGGCTTTTACCCTGAGTGAGACTAGGTAGAGGACGGTTCCGCTGAAGCTGATTATGCCGGAGAGGACTACTATATTGTCGACCGCATCTATGCTAGCTGAAGACTTGGAGTAGACCGTGGTTTTTTTTTATGTTTTTATGTGTTAGATATTTAGTATTTCTATACTCGACATCGTTTGCCTTAAGACCTTAGCTCTCTTATGTTTTACCAGACTCTGATTGTAATAAGTTTAGTAACTTTATATTATATGCAATGTTGAACTTTGAATACATATTACTGCGTTCTTAATTGTTCTGTTGTTTAGAACTATGTGGTGTGGACAATCATATGACTTCACTAGTCATGGCCTACTTACCCAAAAAGGAAATTTTTTTCTCTATTTTTGGTATCCGAGCCTAAGTTTGTTATGTATTTGACGTGCTCACTGATTGCCCTACACATTTAGACTTTGAACCTTAAGATTCATTGAGATGAGTTTTGACTTTTAGTAGATGTTTTGTAGTTATCCGTATTAGAATTTGTTTTACTAGTAATGGATAACACTTATAGTTCCTATATCGAGGTTGTGATTCTGCTATACTCATACTATTCTATTTATATATACATCTATAAGTAGCGATGGTGCCTAATCGATAGATATTTTTAGATATATAGCACATGGAACACATGGTGGGACCTACAAGACAGCAAGCACGACTAAAAGTACATATTCATTAAGGCATGGACCTGATCGGAGCATTTGAAGCATTTATGCAATGCATGTAGCATATCGGCAATACTGACAACCATGCTACTCATAATGCTGATAACAACAATGATCACGACAACAACTACAGGGAACTCCAAAGGCAGACAGGAGATAAATTGCTTAAGCACTTCCATGCTCTACGTCCAAAGAAGTTCAATGGCATGATCGAGCCATGGAAAGTGGAACAGTGGCTTTGGGAGATGGAGCTAATCTTCAAAGCTATCGAGTGCAATGAGCTGGACAAGCGACATCTAGTTCCATATTAGTTGACCTACTGCTGATTGGTTGGAAGATGAGAGAGCTACCATTGGAGTTGAAATTTTTAGGAGAATGCCCTGGGAGACATTTAAAGGCAGATTTTTGGAGAAGTACTTTCCAGAAGATGAGAAAGATCAGCAAGAGAAGAACTTCCTAAACTTGGTCCAAGGAAACTAGATAGTGAGGGAGTATACATCGTAATTAGAGCGCCACTCCCATTTTGCTCACTATATGGTAGACATACCTGATAAGAAGTTTAAGAGATTTCATCAAGGACTCAGCCTTCATTTTCAGCATATAACAATCGGCCACCTGGACCAATATTTTAAAAAATTAGTGAGGTTAGCAACCAATATGTAGAAGAATACCTATCCAGTTCAGAGACCACAGATGAATCACCCGCTGCCATTAAGGATCTTTCCGTAAGGAGATTTCCTAGCCCCAGAACCAAGGCATGTACAAGAATTGAGACCCCTGATTTATTTCCAAGTGAACAGGCGTACGTATGATGGAATAAGGATGCCTCAGTCTATATTTCCTCAACTTCAACAAGTGCAATAGCAAGGACTATTCCCTCAGGCACTACCTGCTGCCCCGTATCAAAACCCTGATGGATGTTCTAACTATGGAGTACCCGGTCATGTTGCTCAGTACTACCCAGCTCTCAGAATTTACCACTGGATGAACTGCTCTTACCACAACTATGGAAGATGAGATCACTTGAGTAAGGACTGTAGATTACCTCATGGAGGATATTATGGACCGTCAACTTAGAGGTTCCTAGAACAAGTTTAGATGAATGCCATCATCCCCTAGAAAGCAGGATTTGATGCGGAAGAGCAACAGAATCTAGAAGGTATACTTGTGTTATCTGATTATTAAATTAGAACTTTATTCGATGCTGACACTATCTATTTATTGTCTCTATAAAGATTTTGTTGATCTAGGTTAGTACTAATATTAAGTCATCTAATTCATGCTAGTATGATATGCAAATCATACATAGATTATCTACCACCCTTAGATGGATCCATTAGAAAGAGTGATGAGTCAGCAAGGATCCGCTGCAGACAATAAAATAGTAGCAAGCCTTACCGTAGAAATCATGGACGAGGACCGTATTAAGTAATTGTATCCTTCATCCTAATTCAACTCTTTATGAGCAAATCTATGCCTTCTCTTATCAATTTCTTGTGAAAAAGGTAACCATGTATTCAGTAAATTGGTTCCAGTACCACTAATAGTTATTATGATACCATTCCTAGTAAGAAATTCAAATCCCTTGAACTTTGGACAATTTTTTCTGTCATTTGAGAATACACGTGATCATCCTAATTATTGATAAGTCCATTTGGAAACGAATTTTAATTGCGAGTGTTGTAAGTCATTCGTTTGGATTTATTATCCATTGAACAAATGATTGCATGTTCATTATATTTGAAATATTTCTAAAAGTGTTCTCAGTCTTCATACATATTACGAACTCAAAAACTTGGTACTCCCTATGCCTTGATCCCGCATTGTTCTCTCTCATTTGCTACCTTATTCCTTATCTATAAGGTTTCGTTCGGACTATTTTACTTATAAAATACTTGGTTATTATTTCACATATTGAAAGCCTTACTCGATCAGCTACTTTCATTACCTGTTAATCTTGAAATGTTATAATCGCTTCCATTGTAATCAGTGGTTCAATCATTGTTAGATTCACATTCTATACCTGAATGGGTCATATCCTTTCTATTATTGTACTTATGTTTGTGGGTGTTCATATGCCTTTTCAAATTTAACTTCATTCTTTTATTAAGGTCTCATTTGGATTATTTCACTTATGAAATAATTTATTTCTTGTTTTTTTTATGAGGACTTGCAATGTTTGGTTAGCTTTGTACTAACAGTTATTCTTGAAATCCATCTCAGACGATTTGTCACTAAGCCTCATGCTAATTTAGTAGACTCATGGTCCGAGACCTAGAGATAGAAGATAGTGAGATTTAACTATACGTGATGCGTGATGTTTCAAGACGTGCACAAGGCATTGTAGACATCCCATCTTGTCGGCTATCAGATTTAGGAGACCCATTACTTGATGATTCACAATGATTGAAAAAGACTCGAAAAGGACTCTCGAAAGATAGTTCTATCTCTTAAAATATTCAAAAAGTGGCACAAATGACTAAAATACCTGTAAAAGCCTAAACGCCCCCATATTCAAACTGAAAGTTCTAGAAACATACTATGTCATAGGAAAAGTAATAAAATGAGTTTTAAAGCAAAATCAAATGAAATTGTCAGCTCCTAGAAGTCTCGGAAGTTCCCAAGCAGTCCCTGTTGACCAGTTTAACCAGGGTTTCACCAAAATCGTCCGAATTGGCCCAAAAGTTTCGAGATCACCCCAGATCATGTGAAAAGTACTAAAACAAGTTTTAAAATAAAATGGAACAAAAAGTTTGCTCCTGAGAGCTCCCAGAGGTTCCCAGAACTTCCTAGAGATCCCCGGTTTGACTGATTTGACCTGAAGTTGACTCAGAGACCGGAGCACCGTATCATTTTTCAAATTTTTTTCATGGACACTAGAGGTCAATAGCTTTCTAATGGTATATTTTATATAATTTTTGGATCTAAAACGAATTTATTATGAATTTTTTAGGGTGAAAAAGGCTATCAAATCGACTTTTATCGTGAATACAGAAAACTTTTCAAAGTGACTTAACTATGACCTATTTTTTATGGGAAGTAGACACCATTAGATTTCCAACAGTATATCACAAGCTCAATTTGGAGTTCATACGCATTTTCTATAAATTTCTAACGAAAAAAGACTTTTTTGCGAATGCCACAACCTCTGGGGATTAAATATAAATAAAAAATGTCTGAGGAGCAGTGCCACTGTAGCACTAGACTTATGCCGCTGCGGCAGTCTCCCCCACATGGGTCTATTTTTGTAATTTTAATTTGGGGTCAATTTGGAATAATTGAAACCCAAAACGACATAGTTACTTGTTTATAGAAGTTTAGGACCAATGGGAGCAATTTTTAAATCCCAAACTCCCCCCAATTTGTTGTACATAAATCCCCCTTGACTCCTCATTTTGGGGTGGTAAGTGCAAAGCTTAGAGGATAGAGAGATAGAGATAGAGATAAGGTTTAGAAGAGAGAAAGAGCTTCTTCCTACTGTTTTTTATTTATTTATAGAAAAGTGAGTTCCAAACTTGTTTTCTTTCATTACTCTTCTTTATATTTCACATTCAATACTCCCAAATACTACCTTTGAGTATTTATGAGCAAGGAATCTTCTTCCATGTCCAAATGTCACCACATATGTGTTAAACACTAAGCCACAAGTCCAAATATCTCATTGATTATCACTATTGATTACTATTGATTACTATTGATTGCTTGTGTTACATTGATGTTCATCTCCTATTGACTCATTTCTTTTTTATTTTTCTTTGGTTACTTACTTGTTCATCATCATCCAGATGTGACATGGTGTTTGAGGAGGGTGAATCCTTATGGATAGTAACTCTTAACCTCAAAAACTTGTTTGATAGATGGTGATTCTAACTTCAATACTTTCCCAAGTATTCTTGAAATTATGTTCAAAATAAAACAATGTTTTGCATATAATTTTGGAAGTTCTTGAAATGAGTTTGAAGTTGATATTCCAAGTGGTTATAATCTCTATTTAGTGTTGGAAATACACCCCCAAAAACCCCATTTAAAAACCCCTCTTTTTCCCCCACTCTGATTCTAAAAGAATAAGTACCAGTTTCGTCAAAAAAACAAAAAAAAAAAAAAAAACCCAAAACTGTGAGTTATTCAACTTAAAAATATCATTTTGAGTTCAATACTTAATGGATAATTGTGATACCACTTGGAAAGTCTTCCTAACTCATTAGAGAATGTCCATGGGTTTTGGTGGAATTTTAAAAAACTTGGAAGAGTTCCATTTTATCCCAAACATTCTTCCAAAACATTCTATTTTTTTGTCACAGCAACTTTAGTTGAATTTCAACTTTTTTTCCAAAAAAGCTTTCCAAAAAGAGTTGTCCCAAATTATTTGTTTCATAAACTTTAGTGTGTTAGGGGACTTTCTGTAAATCATGAGCCTCCAAATGCTTTGTTTCCATTTTCAAATATTGTTCTGTATTTCAGTCGATAGTATAGATTTTGTTTCTGGGTAACCTCTCTTGTTTATATAATTTCTCTCAATATATAACTTCAATCCTGATTTGGATTTTTCCTATGTGTTCTAGACGTATTAGGGATGATCTCCATAAACTTCTATGATTTTAACATGCTCCTAACCTCACTTTTCCAATTTTGCAAGATGGTTTAAATAATTTATCCAGTATTCACAGCATACTAACTTTGATTTCTACTTCTTGATTAGATGACCACATGCATTCTAAATTAGTTCATGTCTTAGGAAGTTGTTCATATCACTTTTGTACATATCCTACAATAACATTCTTCATACATTCATTCATATTCTATACTTGTCATAATTCAAAATTTAAATACGGTTAATTTGATTTCAATTGACTTTAATGCTTTAAATGCTTATGTGTGTGCCCGGATTTAATTTCTGTATAGTTCTTAAATTAAATGTTAACATGTGTTAGTGTACCTTTTTAAACTGTTAACTTAGTACATTTTAGGGCACATGCATTTAAATGAGGGAGAAAAATACCGCACACACACATACATGCTTAATGTCATACATATCTACCAAAAAGTCAAGAGGAGACAAGATGGTGGGACCCACCTTTGTCCCCCCCAAAGTGGCCGGATTTCCTCTCTCTCTCTCTTCACTTTCTTTTTCTTCTTCTCTCTTCTTCTCCTTCTTCCTTATCTCTAAGCCCCAAAAACCCACCATTGCTACAACCTTGAAGCTTCTATATAACCACCTTAGGGAGAGTTTGGTGAGATTTGTTCTATATAAACTAGCCCTAAAATCTTGAGAGCTTTCTATTGATACCCATGAAAGTCACCTATTTAACCTCTTTAATAGCTTACCCAAAATCCATAGAGTTGGGATTTTCAAGCTTCCATCCATGGTGATTTCTTGAAGGTTCATTACTTGTAGGGTGTTCTTGGGTCCCCTAGGACTACTCTTATCATCTTCTTGAAGCCTTTTTGGAGATCTTGGATTTTCTTGCATTTCTTGGGTTTTCCATTTATTTTGGAAAAATTACATTGAGGTAGATGTTATTGCTTTAATTCAATATGTTATTTATAGTTAAGGTGATTTGTGATCTCTAATTTGTTAGGAGAACAACTTAGACACATGATTTAGGATTTCCCCCAAAGTTGTAAATTTAGGGCTAATTACCTAAATATGAAATTATGTGTTTTGTTGAGGTTGAATCCAATTATGTGATGTTAGACATGCTTAGGATGCTCCCTTTATGTGATAACCACGTTAGGACGCTAGTTGGAAATTTTCTGAAATTCTATGTAAAATGTATGTATTGGTGGATTTTGCTTGAAATTGAATTATGCCATGAATATGTTGGTTTATCATATTGTCATAGCATACATGAGCATTTGAAGCCGAATTGGCAAATCATAGCATCGGCATGACATTCAAAAATTTTGATTTTTGAAAGAAGGAAAAACCCCTTGTGTGGGAATTTGACTTAAGAAATCCGGATATGGGTTGTGATGTGAGACAGGGAGAATGACCCTTAGAACATTCAAACTCCGACTGTATTCCGGGTAGCTCCCGGAGGTTGGTATGCTACATCCCTTGGGTGGGTGGCTCATAGTCCGGTGATGAGAGGAGTGCACATATCATGCAAAGCCCTTTAAGGCACACGTCATTCCCATCTTTGCCACGGCGGCATTGCATTGCACTTGCACCGCATCTCATACTTAATTATGGATTGCATATTGTTTTCTTGCAATATTTCCTACTAGGCCGTCGCGCCTAATGAAACTACAAAAACATCTTTTTCAGGTGATATTGATAAGGGGAAAGGGCACATGTGAACCCGACGCGTAGACGTCGTCGTGAAATCTTTTTGAAGGCTAAGCCTTAACATTATGGATATATATAGCTTCCAATGTATTTGTTGTTGTAGGAGTTTGTAATAGCTTAATTCTATGAAAGTTATTGTATTATGTAGTTACAAAACTCCTTGATCTCCTAATTCTTGATTTTTGTCATTGGAAGACTTATAGTGAATTTTATGGACAAGTGTTAGTCCTTACACTTCCTTTTTGAAAAACCAACTTGTAATTTATATTTAGAGATCGTTGTATCTCTTACTTAACTCATGCTTTGCTAGTTATTTATACTTTGTCGATCCTAGCCGGATCTCATTTTGTGTTTGCCATCCTTGTCGGATTTGTTTATATGTTTGTAATCCTTGTCGGATTCATTTAATTTGGACAGGTAGGCATCTTTACGTCGACATGCCGTCGACATTTTTCTTGTTAAAAACACCTTGTTAATGTTTCAAAACATTCCCACGAAGTCCCAAAACGAAACCGAGCAAAGCAACCATTTTGGGGGATGAATAGTAAAAACTGCTCACATTATTTTTGGGATGAATAGTGTTTTTCAAGGCTGCCCGTGAATAGTGATTTTGGCCTGCAGCACCCTTTTTCGGACCTCGATAGAAGTGCTAATTAAAACCCAAGTGTCCTCATATGATTCTAAGATACTGTGTCAAAAAAAAAAACGGGGTATCTTTTGGGGAATTTTTCGGACGATGAATAGTGTTTTCCGAACTAAAATTTTTATTTTTATATTTTCTTTTGGTTTGGCCTTAGGTTTGGATCCCCATTGCCCACCTTTGTTATTGAATTATTGTAGGTGTGTATTCTTTCAAAACCTCTTATGATTCGCCTTCAAACATTAAATTTTCAAGGTATTTTCCATTGTAGTTTTCAAGTTCCAATAAGTGCTTGAGTTCTTTTAAACTTGGTATGTCATGGTCGCTTCCGTGTTGTGTGTACGTTTAACATTGTTTTATCTCTTTTCCTTTCCGTTCACGTGTTCCGTTTTCGGGGCGTGACAATACTCTCAAGTCACTTTAGAAAATTCATGAATAAGTACACTACTACTTTACACACTCTAGGAGCATGCATTGCATCCATACAAGATTTGGAAATTTTGTGACTCCTAATCTAGGAAAATTATAAGGAATGAAGTTGATCACACATTCATGCTTCCCCTCGATCAAATAATTCTTTCTCATCCATCCTGGGGATTGAGAGGTCTTCTATTCTCAAGAATCAACATGCATACGTACTAGTTTGCCAAGCATATTTTCTTTAATTTTTTATTTCAAGAACAACTCATATCCCCCCTCTTAGACTAGGAAAACTTGATTACTTGATATGTGATTAGACATTTTCCTAAGTTTGTTTTGTGTGGTCTTTCACTTTGCATTGTGTGATATTTGGCTTAGATCAAATGAATGATATCTTATCTTTTGATCTTCTATTTCAAGATTCTTGTGTAATGTAATATACTTATCATAATATTAAATGTCGAACCATACATAGTATAAGATGATTATTTGGATACTATTGAGGCCCGTCGAAAGATGGGGCAAGTTGTGGGTGTTTTGGTCTTTGCGAAGGCTCCTTCCTCTCTCATACCAAAACTACGAGCCAAGTTCTTCGGTTATGGAGGGTCGGTGCCCTTTATCCACTTGGGTGAGTCAAATTGGGTATATTGGTTCCTAAAGACCAAGTGGCGACTCAATATCTATTTTTACAGACTCTTAAAGAAATTTTAAAATCAATTCTTCCAGAACAAAATGGAGTGGACCTCTTAGAGTGCGTGTCCATAGCCACCTAAGGATCTTCTCAACTTCTGCAATAATGGAATCACCACCAGCAATCACGAGTTAGGAAAGAGGGCCAATCAACATAATATCTTCAGGATTCCAACCTACCAGTGTAAAGAAAGCAACAATCCAAAACTTGTGGAAAGCCATAAGCAAATAGCCCAGACGTGTAGATCTAGTAATGGAAGAGCACGTGGAGAAGCTTATGTCATCAACTATAAAGGCTCACAAGCATAGTAAGAGAAGAAGCACATGGGACCTTGTGTATAATCGACAATCGCCTACTACAATAAAGACAAGTATAGGCACAACATCATTCGAAGCTCTATACGGAAGATTGGGCCAATCATCAATATGCCAAGTAATGATTGAAGATGAAGAATTCCTTGGACTCAACCTTGTCCAAGAACCAGCAAAATGATTCAAGTTGTGAGAGAGAAGATGAGGACAGCACAGACCTGACATATGAAGTAATGTAGATCAACGAAGCTAGGACTTCGAGTTCACAATTGGAAATTGAGTACTACTCAAGTTTCACCAGCTCAAGATCCTGGAGTGTATAGAAGAAGTCGCCTATAGACCTTATATTACCACCAAAGATATCAAGAGTGCACAACGTGTTCCACATCAACATGATTGGGGGAGTGTTCCCATAACCCAGCGTACAAGATTGACTTTGAAGTCATTAAGGCAAAATGACAATGTGACTATAATACCTTGTATTTTCATTTCACTTTTATACCTCTTATTATATTAATAAGATTCAATATGTTGATAGTACATTTCTTGTAATTTCAGTTTCAATCGATCGAGCAAGCTTCAACGATTGAGAGATTCATTTCTCAATCAATCGGACCTACTTCGATCGCTTGAACCTCTACAATCCTGGATTATGACATAGATCCTTTTCTCAAGTGATTGAACCCATCTCAATCGATCAAACCCTGACTGGCCTGTTCTCAAAACTCACTTCAATTGATAGAGCTTGGTATTATCTGTATACATAGAGCTGCCATCTGCACCCCCCCTCCCTATATATATTGGTTTGCTCTGTGTATATGTAAGGGTTGTAAATTTTGGGAGAGTTAGAGAGGGAGATATATAAGATATTATATATACATACTCATATTATATATATCACCCATATATATCTAGATACATAAACACACACACTCTCAAAGAAAGAGAAAAAGAAGAAGAAGTAGAAGGATGAGAGAAAGAGAAGAGACAGAAAAAGAATAAGAAAGAGAAAGAAGAGAGAGAGGAGAGGGACCCGCGACCACCCCGAGCTCGTTGACGTCACTGACGTTAACGGTGAGTGCCTATACTTACCTAGTAGTGTATATATATATGTATATGGCAAGCTAGAATGGACCCTAAACGTACACGCGAAGTCCAGTTTAGTTTGGGAAGAAAACCAACGTTCAATCGATCGAACTACTTTTGAGCGATTGAACATAGACCAATCTCAATCAATTAAACTTAGTTCAATTGATCAAACTTTAATATTCTCAATCGATCAAACTTAGTTCAATCGATCGACCTTTACTTTTGTCAATCGATTGAAGTTACTTCAATTGATAGAACTTAACAGAATGTTAAATGTTTAGTTTGTTTATATCTAATAAACTGTTAAGCTGTATATTATCATGCATTGATTTGGTAGAAGCTATATGAAATAATGCACACGTAGAATAATGGACTTAATGCATTGAAATAGTGGAACCAATTACATAATGATGGTATAATGTTACAAATTAGAATGAGAAACTGACGTGCATACTAGAGCTCTGTCGACTGTATAGGTCGATACTAGTTATGATTGTGCATGTGAATGCAGTCACTGAGATCTTATAATGTCGGGTATAGGATCCTAAGGTGGAGGAATAGGATCGGGACTATGTGTCAGTTTCTACGTATGATAGAGTTGGACTGTGTGTCAGATTTGGTATGTTATGTGATATAGGACTTTGTGTCGAGTTTAATGTATTAGGGTTGGAGGCCGAAATGTTTTGGGGCTAGAGTGCCATAGTTATATACCAGGGGCTACGTGTCGTAGTAGCATATTGGGGGCTACGTGTCGGGGCTATGAGCCGTAGTAGCATATCGGGTTTGCGTGCCATAATAGTATTATAAAGCTAGAGGCTATGGTAATTGCTAAGTGTTGTGGTAATTGCTAAGTGCTGTGGTATTTGCTAAGTGCTATGATATTGCTGAGTGATGTGATATTGTAGAGCTAAGTGTTGTGAGATTATAGAGATGCGTGCGGTAGCATTTTGGAGCTGAGTGATGTGGTATAGCTGAGCTGCATGCTGTACTATATTACGGTTACATATCATAGTAATATATCAGGGTGGGTTGGTCAGAACATTATACTATGTGTTAGGATTTGATAGCTCGTGTGATATAGGACTACGTGTCTGATTTATGTGTTAAAGCGTGGGACTTCATGTTAGGTGTGACAGACTGTGGGTATGGGACTACATGTCTGATTAATATGGCAAGAGTCTTATATTATGTTTGGGATGGATTGGGACGATGTCCGTTGAGATATATATTGAGTTGGTTCATTCATGAACATGAACGATGAGATGATTATTAATGATGTTGTTGCTTATATATGCTACATATCTATAGATACTCTGTTAGTAATTGCATTCACTCAGCTTTCGTAGCTAACGACATTTTATGCCATTGGATATTTGACGTCCAACTGGCCTGGGTTATGAGTATGCAGGAGATACATACATAGATAGGGACTATAAGGATGGAACCTACGATGACGGAGGCTATGCTAGTGCTGACTACTATATAAGCTAAAGATTTGAAGCTTCGTCATAGTTAGTTTATGTTTATGTTATTAGAGACTTGGTAGTAGTTACGTTTATATTGTCGTATGTTACCGAAATACTTTAATTTCATTTCTACTAATACTTAGGATTTGTAATAGTTTAGTATTAAGCTTTGATTTTCTATCTCGACCTTAGAACTTTCCAATGCGTGGTTTGAATCATTACTCTGATGGTTTGACTTTGGTTATGGACAATATGGTGACTTTCAACTGTCATGGCCTCGGGTCCAAAAAGGAATTTATTTTCTCTATTTTTTCTACTGTGGGGCATGATAGGATTTTTGGCATTAGAGCCTAGGTTTAGTAGTCGCGCTCACCAATTGTCTAGCATTTCTTGAGTTTTGAACCATAAGATTCTTTGAGATAGGGGTTTGACTCTAGTCTTGTGCTATAGAGATCGTCTCTATGGAGTTCTTCATGCTATTAATGTGATAATAGTTATAACTATTATGTTTACTATGGAGTTCTTCGTGCTAATAATGTGATAATAGTTATACTATTATGTTTAGTTGGGAATTACTTTATGTGGCTATTTTTGGATTGAAGACTAACTGATAGACATCTGTATAGGTACCCAACCCTACTACATCGATGGTAGGAATGCCTACTCGGAATCATCCTGCACAGATTGAGGATGTACCCCTAGCACCCCAGGCTGTGGATCCGACTAGATTGTTCGAGGTCTTTGTTTAGAGAATGGAATGAATTAATAATCCAAATGTAAACAATGGTAATAATCATGGACCACCTCTGATGCCAGTTGAGGACAGGATAGTGGATCACTTTCGTCATTTTTATCTTAAAAATTTGACGGGAATATTAAGCTGTGGCAAGCGGAACAGTAGCTCCGAGAGATGGAAGCAATCCTTAATACCCTGGAATGTAACGAGATCGAGAAGCATTGTGTGGCGACATTTCAGTTGACTTATACGACTACTGATTGGTGGGAATCAGAGAAGGTGATTGTAGAAGAAGATGCAGTAGGACAGACGCCCTAGATCACATTTAAAGGGTTATTTTTGGAGAACTACTTTCCTCAAATGGCAAGGAATAAGAAAAAGAGAGAATTCATTGAGCTAAGGCAAGGGAACCTTACCGTTAGGGAGTGTACGATGCAGTTTAAACGATTATCCCATTTTGCTCTTCATATGATCGATACCCAGAGAAGAAGAACCGGCAGTATCATCAAGGTCTTTCGCTGCCACTACAACGGATAATCTGAATCATCAAGGTCAAACCTTCAAAGATATGGTAGGAATGTTATTCTGTCATAAGGATATTAGTGGTCGAGAGCAAGGATGCTTCGAAAAATAGACCACCACCCAGGAATGACCAAGGGCCGAGACCTCAAATGCAGTTCCAAGGGAATAAGTGCAACTAGACTGGTGAAAGGAAGCAACAACCTGCGTTTCCTCAGAATCGCTATGCTTCAAACCAAGCACCTCCCCTATAAGGACTCCCTGCTGCTACTGAAAGCAATACAAGTGGATACTTCAACTGTGGAAAGCCAGGCCATGTGGCCAAGGATTGCCGAGCTCCTAAGAACTATAACCGATCGGGCATTACCTGTTATAGTTGTGGTAGTCATGGCCATATCAACAAGGATTGTAGAGCATCCCGTATGGCATACAATAGACCAGCTGCTCAAGGCTAAGTTGGACAGGCTTGTATGAATGCTATCCTCCCAGAGAATATAGGATTTGATGAGGCTGAATAGCAAAACATAGAAGGTACTCTTATGTTATTCAGTACTCGAGTTAAAGTTTTATTAGACACTAGTGCTTCAAATTCGTTTACTTCAATTAGAATTGTTAAACTATTAGGTTTAGTACCCCCAGGCGCTTAATGTAGCCTGAATGTGGTATCACCTTTGGGAGTGACCATAAGGTTAGGAAAAGTATGCAAGGACTGTGCCTTAACCCTTGAGGATAGGATTCTTCCTGTAGATCTATTTATTTTGTCAATGAAGGAATTTGACATCATTTTAGGATTTGATTTGATCACGAAGTATCGTGCTAAGTTGGATTATGCCAATACGATGATTACATTTCTACTACCGAGAAGTAAACCTTTTGATTTTCAGTGCAACCCCTCTAGCGATGCTTTTCTTACCCAACATCTAGCAGCTATTAAGAGCTTGAGTTTGGAACTCATTATTGCACAGATTCCTATAGTCTGAGAGTTTGAGGATATGTTTCAGAATATTTTAGGACTTCCACCTAAGCGAGAGATTGACTTCTGTATTGAATTAGTCCTTGGTACTTTACCACAATTGAAGGCTCCTTATCGGATGGCACCAATAGAGATGCAAGAACTGAATAAGCAATTATAGGAGTTAGAAGATCTTGAGTTTGTTCAACCCAGCACGTTGCCTTGGGGAGCACCAGTGCTATTCATTAAGAAGAAGTATGGAACTCAATGACTTTATGTTGACTATAGGGAGCTCAACAAGGTCACGATTAAGAATAAGTACTCACTCCCTAGAATCGATGATATGTTTAATCAGCTGTAAGGTGCGATGACTTTCTCAAATATTGATTTACGATCCGAATATCACCAATTGTTGGTTTAACCTGAAGATATTTCAAAGACTACTTTCAAGATGAGGTATGGGCATTATGAATTCTTGGTTATGTCTTTTGGATTAACCAATGCCCCAACAGTATTCATGGACCTAATGAATAGAGTATTTAGACCCTACCTGGACTAGTTCATTATCGTGTTCATAGATGATATTCTAATCTACTCAAAGACCGAGGAAGAACATATAAGGATCGTACTACAAACTCTCTGAGATAACCAATTATATGCAAAGCTCAATAGGTACGAGTTCTGGCTGAAAGAGCCATAGATTCATTAAAGATAGACGCAGTGTTGGATTAGAATATACTAACCACCACAACGGAAGTCAAAAGTTTTCTTGGTTTTGCTAGATACTATCGGAGATTTGTGGAAGGATTCTCTAAGTTCGCAGCTCCTCTTATCGGACTAACAAAGAAGGATTTAAAGTATGAATGGAGTAAGAAGCATGCATCCGTATTCCAAGAAATTAAAAAAAGATTGACTACAGTGCTAGTACTGGCGATACCCAAGAGTGGTGAGCGGTTCACCATCTATAGTGACTTATCACACCAAGTACTTGGATGTGTTCTGATGCAAGATGGGAAGGTAATCGTATATGAATTGTGATAATTAAAGCCTCATGAGTTGAATTATCTAACACATAACCTCGAGCTAGTCGTGATTGTGTTTACACTCAAGATTTGGAGGCATTATCTCTATGGTGAGAAGTTCAATCTATTTTCAGATCACAAGAGTCTGAGATACTTATTCTCTCAAAGAGAGTTAAACATAAGACAGTGATGTTGGATGGAATTATTGAAAGACTATGATTTCATGTTGAAGTATCACCCTAGAAAGGCGAATGTAGTAGTCGATGCATTGAGTTGAAAAGCCTGGAAGATAGCAGTAGCTTCTCTTATGGTCAAAGAGTGGGAAATACTAGAAACCTTGGTTAAATTTGGTATTCAGACCTCAAATCCAAGTGAAGGATAACACTTTGGATGTCTTATTGTGCAACTAACACTCATCAGTCATATTTTGGAGGCACAGAAGAAGAATTAAGGACTTCAAGAGTGCTTCGTAAGTAATGCAATAAAAGAACTAGAGAATTGGAGTATTGGTGTAGATGGAGCACTCACATGTAGAGGCAGACTTTGTGTGCCGGATGAAGGTGATCTTAGAAAAGATGTACTGGATGAAGATCACAAGTTGCGAATGACTATCCACCCAGGAGGTACAAAGATGTACAAGGATTTGAAGAGAAACTTCTGGTGAAAAGGAATGAAGCGAGAAGTTGCTAAACACGTATCTCAATGTCTTATGTGTAATCAGGTGAAAGTAGAACATCAGAAACCACCCGAACTTGTACAATCGTTACCAGTTCTCGGATGGAAGGGGAAACATATACCTATGGACTTCATGGTAGGATTTTCGAGGTCTCAACAAAATCACGACGCTATTTGGCTAGTTGTGGATCGACTTACCAAATCGGCGCATTTCATAGCTTATAGTATGTCGTACCTAGTAGAACATTTGAGTCGTATGTATATATAACAAGTCATATAATTACACGGTGTATTTGTCTCTATCATATCCAACTGTGATTCGAGATTCACTGCAGAGTTCTAGAAGAGCTTATAAACAACTTTGGGGACTTCATTAAGCTTGAGCACCGCCATTCACCCATAGACTAATAGACAAACTGAACGAGTTAACCAGGTGATGGAGGACATGCTATGAGTGTGATATTGATTTTGAGAGCTCATGGGAGACTCACCTACCATTGATAGAATTTGCATACAATAATAGCCACCATTCGAGCATAAGAATGGCACCCTTTGAGGCATTGTATAGAAGACCGTGCCAATCACCTTTGTGTTGGGCAGAGGTTGGAGACAATCAACTGCTTGGACCCAAATTAGTTAACGAGAAGATCTAGATTGTGAAAAAAAGGATTTGAATAGCGTAAAGTAGACACAAGAGTTACGCAGATAAGCGTCGATGAAGTTTGGAATTCAGTGTTGGAGATCACGTTCTACTTAAAGTATCTCCGGTGCAAGGAATTGTCAGATTTGGATAGAAAAGAAGAAAGCTGGCACTGATTTCATTAGACCGTTTGAGATTCTTGAGAGTGTAGGAAAGGTTTCCTACAGACTTGCATTGCCTCCTAAGATGTCGGGAGTACACAACGTATTTCACATCAGTATGCTGAGAAAGTGTGCTCACAATCTAGGCCATGAGATTAATTTTGAAGATATTGAGGTTAATGTCACAACCGTCCCAAAAAATCTAAATGTTTTAAAATGCAAAAATAATTTTTGAGAATTATCAATGTTATTTGATAATTGTGAAAGTGGTTGACTGTGGTCAACAAAAGGTGCCAAGTGAGGACACGATAATCTAACATTCGATGAGGCATTGACATGACTTAAATGACATTTATGTGATTAAATGTTATTTGATGTAATCTGGTATATGTGAATAGTGATTTTACTTGTATAGTGTAATTTCTAATAGTTTTGATCTTTTTTAAGATCATTTTGATTGGTTTATTGATAACTTAAGTGATATGTTGCATAACAGGTAGGTTATCTAGAAATTCCATGAAACTATTTTTCGGAACGTAATTGGCGACAAACGGAACTTAGTCGGAAACTTTTATAATTTATAGTTTACACATGTGAAGCAATGAATTATATGTGTAAGACGTTTCGAGAGATAATTAGAAGTTTTGAGAACTCGTGGGGAGGTAAACATAATTTTTCAGAGTCGTGCATATAAATAGAGGAGGCAAGATATTTTTCATTCACAACTTTTCTTAAATTGAAATCAAAAGGGAGATTTGGGGATTTTGGAAACTTAGAGTTTGCTGACACAAATCGACGGACTTCTAGTCGTTTATTTTCTTCCCAATTTCATATTCGAACTCCTCGAGGTAAGAGCTACATTTTGATACCACTTAGGCCTCATTTGGCTAAGTTTTTTGAAAAATCTAATTTATGGAAATTTGAGAAAAACATGTAAATACTTGTAGGAATTGGGCTACTAGTGCTTTCCTTAAAGTTACAGGGCTATTGCTTGAGGTATGCATTTCGAACTTTTGTTACATAGATAATTTTGGATGCTTTGGATATTGTGTATGAAATTGTGATTCGGACAAAACTCATGTATTAATTTAGGCCCATTAAATCCAGCTAGTACGTATGAATAGCATGATTATATGACTATGTGAGCATGCTAAATGACTATGTGGGTCAAAGGGGATTGATACAAGTTCATGTCCGGGTACGCCTCTCGGTGTTTGAGAGTTATAGTAGTGACGACTACTTGCTTAGTGTGGTAACCGGCTCAGCCAGAGCAGTTGGATGTAATGGTTGAGTGATCTTTGGCTAGCCATTGGCATCGTAGTTTAAGATTTAAGACTTGTCGATATACCGAATAAATGCATGTCTCTCTCCCTAAAGACTTAATTATGTGATTTAGATGTTTAAAGCATGAATTGTCTCATATGCATATGTTTAGAATTAAAACACTCAGCATATAGCTGAGCAATGGAGATTTACTCCATTACAAGCATGAAGAAAGGAAAGAAGAATGCGAAGAGTGAGGTCGTTGGGATCACCCGGGACAAATCTCTCCCATTGAGATGTGGTAGTATCATTTCTATGTTGAAACGTGTATTTTGGAAGTTAGAACCATGTTTGGTAATTGTAAGGATTGGGGACGATTCTTTAATGATGTAAATTGTTGTAAAACCTCTTTTAGTTAAGTTTGAATGAATCCAAACTCATGGATTCGTGTTTGGAAGCTTTACTTGTCAAATTCAGTTTTTGAAGGAATGTTGTTAATGTTTTATCAATTGAGCCAAACAGACCTTAACTTGTTTGAATTCAGTTTTCTTTCCAATGTTTAGCAAGAGTTATGTTAGTCCTTATAGTTGTTATGGTTCCAAAGTTTGGATTAAAGTGTTACTGTTGAGAGGTTTACAAATGGGTGAAGGTTGAACTAATCCTTAGCAAAATTTTGCTGCTAGAAGGAATTCTGCTAAAGGGTCATTCGACCAGTCGAAATGACCCCTGCATAAAACCTTTTTCTACTCCTTTCAGAAATTATTTACATATTTTGATTGGCTCTTAGGGTACCTTTGGGACCCCTTCAAAATAACTTGATTCATTTTGAAATATAATTACGTTTTCAGTTTTATACGTATTTTACAACTCGGAGGGTGTGGTTTCCAAATGTTTTGAATACTCAATGTTGTTTTAAAGTTCTTTTTCTACTGCTATAAGCTTTAAATGAATTGAATGAGCCTTGGTGGCGTGCCATGTGTCCTATTTCTGCCCGTAGCGAGATGGTGTGGATATCACAATTTTTCTTACCCACAGCTTTTTTACTTAAAACATTTTCAATTTTAAAACATAAAGAGTCACCACTTAATTTTTTTAAAGGAAAATTTAGAAACCATTTTAAGACTAACTGATCTTTTGTGAAACTAAAGATAAACTGGGTTCAGGGTTTATAGAATGAGAGAGGAAGGAGTCCGACAGACTAAAACACTCTCTCTCATCCTATCTCGCGATAGACCTCTACTTAACATCCTTTTAATCAAACCATTATTCCAAGCATGCCCTCAACTAATACATAAGTATAAATGTACATTGCACAAGCATGTCAAAATGGTGTAAAATTGCTAACGACAAAATATCATTCAAAACCAAGTAGTTCATTTAGCAACCAATATAATATGCAAATGAAGAACTAGAGAACTTACCCGGGGTCCAGCGGTGAAATAAACGTGCAATGCGTTCAAAGGTTGAAATCCTAATGAAAGGGTCTCTAATACACATATATACAAATAAAGGCAAGGCCTATTTCTAAGGTGTCATGCATGGAGTTGGAAAATCGATAAAATTAAGGAATAATTAAACTAAGGAAGAGTCAAAGGACCATACCTCATCGGCGCTACAAAACAAGGGTTAGTACACATGATATACAAGATCTAAAGTTAGATGATGATCCTAAACTTCTAGCTTAAACATATCAAATGTAATTAAATCTAGAACAAACAAATCCTAATTAAAAGCGTCAAACCGCATGGATGACTGTGTACATGAACAAGAGAAAATTATTGAAGTACTCATTAATTTTAATCACTTAAACTTTGGATTCAAGCTTAACTAATCATTATCGAAGCATGGTTTAAACCCTAACTCATGAAAATATCATTTGAGCCATTATTCACAAGATTTGCCAAAGTTGTGATAGGATTCTAAAAATTGCTGAGAACGGATCAGAACTTCAAAGAAATTAAAGGCATGGTTTCTATGGTTTGATCTTGATGATTTTTGGACACTAGATGCCTCTGTGAGTCTAGTTTTTAATCCAAAAAGAAAAATCAAGGTTTCAACGGTTAGATCTCTGGGAATCAGACAAATACTAGACGTCACTCAAGACTTCATAACTCTCTATCCAGAGTTTTTGTATGATTTTCTAAAAATAGTAAAAAAAAATCAGAAACACATAGATCTTTTTAGGGGACCTCACTAACACATTAAACATTATATAAAAAATTATTTGGGGTAAAAAATGTTTGATTAAAGTTCTAATTTACTCATTTCAAAAAGGTGTTGCTGTTCTGAAACTCTGGACAGATTATTATTATTTCCTAAAACTCATGACCAAACCACTTGAAACATGAAATCTCACTAAAACAAAAATTACAGTGGTATAACTTTGAGTTATAAACACTTTCCCATTGGTTTCATTCAGTTCAAACAGCTCGATGTTTAACTAAAAATCTTTGATGAAAAGTGGTCAATGAACTCACTATATCTTTATCTAGTTCATCTTTCATTTACTAATTTTAACTACAAAGCCATTAAACTTGGCCTTAGTTAAACTAATCCTCCTACCCTTTGATGGTCATGGGAGATTAATGACTCTCATAATTGATAGACTTCAATGAAGTATGGAGAACCTTCATGAAGTCCTAGAATAACAAAATCAAACCATGGAGATGGGTTTGAACTTGTCAACCGAAATGCTCATTGTCAATCCTAATCTTCTTTAAACTATGAACTTATAAGAAGACCAAGAGATTTCAAATCAAAGGATTTGAATGGGACATTGAAAGTCTCATAAATCCCAAGAGATGAACACAACCAAAAGTAGAGACTCAACATTAAAACATTAGCTAAGTTAACATGTATTTAAAGGACGATTTAGTCTAGAGTCTACCTCTAAATATCCTCAACTTGGTGATTTGGAGGAATTCCATAAGTTAATCAAGCTCTTCAACTATAACTCACACACAAACTTCTTTTTCCAAACTACAAAAGCAACTCTTAAGTATATTTAGAAAATTTTCTAGAGGTTTAAGAGAAGGAGAATCAAGATAAGGTTGGAAGATTCAAAAAGCTCATCCCTTATAATGGGATATTTACTCCTTATATATAGGCAATTTTAAAAGGGTATCTCAGTCATTTCAGGGGCAAAAACACTGATTTCGTATGTCCTTTTGGTGGTTCAAATTGTGCTATATTACAGCTGTCTACCCAAAAATACGACACTCACTGGAGATGGAAGCGACACTTGGTGAGTGCCGGAACGGCACTTGATGAATGTCGTCGCGACATTCATTGATTGTCGCACCGGCATTCAGAGAATGGCGTGGACAACTCCAAGGACTGCCATTTTTTTTTTCGAAATCCATTTTTTCACGGCATTTAGTTAAATTTACGGCATTCATTGAATGCCGCTCCGACACTTAAGGAAGTGCCGTACGACAACCCATGACTGCCGTAAATCAAACTAAGGGACGCTCTCCTCTGTTTTCCCTTTCTCTCTCTTTTTCTTTTTTGTCTTGAATTAGAAGAGCAATCGGAAGAGCTTGAATCACCTTTGGAAGTCCTAAATTAATCAGACATTGTTATCATCGGATCTTAGAGGTAATACTCCCCTTAACCCGACGTTTGGTCAAAATTGGGGTGTCCACAGATGGGTCGTGACATTTATTGGTATCAGAGCTATAGGTAACAAAATTTTTGGAATGTTTGACGTCGAGTAGAGTGTTGAGTGAATTGGTACATATTCTAGGATGCATCCATATATTGTAGAGATGTTGGATGCATATGGTATGTTTGTTATACATACATGATTATGTTATTTTTATACATGCATAGTATTTATGCATTCGCGAATCGGTGGAATCATGTTGATGTAGAGCTGTGTGATGAGATAAGGCTTACCGTGTGTTATTATAGACCTTGCGTAGGGACATGAGGGCAGTTGATATATTGGTGGTGAGGAATCATTGCATTTCTAAATGAAAACCAAATAAATTTTGATCGAACCGATGCATGTTGTAAATGATGGTAATGAGTACTCTTTGAGGGAGTTAACCGAGAACGGAGTTTGAGTAGTGAGCGTCAAAGGAGATTTCCTTATAGTTTACATAGAGAATGAAAGTGATGGTTCGTAGTTGAGTTTGGGATTAGAATTGACCGATTAGAGTTCTATTTCAGACATGGATTAATAGTCAGAACGTGAGAAATTAGAGATGTACAGTTGGGTGTTATGATAGAAAGATAGTCCAGCAGCATGTATTGCTCGTGTATGAGGTAGGTGAGGAATCTCTTAACTTATCTTACGGTGTTCGTACGGGGTTATCTTATGGTGTTGACTTACGGTATATATGGTGTATGCCAGGTAGTTGAAGAACCTTTCAACTTATTGTACTATATTGAGATGATTGGATGGTTGAGGAATCTCTCAACCAATCTTACGGTATGTATTGGATGGTTGATGAATCTCTTATCCTATCTTACGGTATGTATTGGGGGTCGAGGAATATCTCAATGGGTTATAAGTATTGTGGCTGTTGAGGAATCACTCAGTAGAACCTGGTTTCGAATGGTCGTGGTACCATAGTGGATTCAAATATAGTATAAGGATTAGTAACAAAAGTCATCGGATTAATTGTGTAAGTGGAAAGTGGTATTTAAGGATTAACCTAAGACGAGGTGAGAATGGAAATGATAAAGAATGCTTGGATAGTTGAAACTACGTTGGTGGAAGCTTAGGCAATGGTAGACTTCTGAAGCAGTTGCGTAAACTTGATAATTATGTGTGTATGAATGTGTTGATAAGGATTGAAGAATGACATAGGTCGGGAAGATATTGTAGACTTGCTTTATGGAGGATAAATGAATGGAAATGAATGGTAATAAGATTTCCTTGGTGTTTGAGGTGGTGTGTCAAAGGAAGTAGAATAAAGAACATAAGAATATTGGACATAAGGTGAAAGATACGAGTGAGTGATTGAACGTGATAAGAGATTCGGATAAATCATATTGATATTGGATATGATAAAGATAAGGGGATCTTGGTAGGGAATCCTATAGAGAAGGTTTTTATTACAATGAGTTGAAGTGCAAATAACAATGAGCCTTGCGTGGTTCAATGAGTTTTTGATGTTTTCAAGCACTTTTTGGTGGTTCTAAAATGGTTGGGAAGTAGTCCCAAATGCCTTGTGAGTTTAGGGACTTGTAAGGATGTTTAATGGAGAAAAATATGGTCCAGGGGGTACTTGGACTAGTCGAAAAGGGGCAGTTCGACTGGTTGAACACCCCTCTGCACAGCCAAACTAGTGGTTTTGAAAACATTTTTCATCGAGTTTTACAAAAACAGGCATATCTCTCCCTAGAAAATTTGGTTTCGTGCGCTATTTTTTGCATTGTAACCAGGACTTAGAGCTATCTTTTGATATAAAATTTAACCATATTTTGTAAATGAGCATTTTTCCCCTGGTCTATTTTGTCACAAAAAAATTCTTTTAAGATGTCTAATCCATGCCTTCCTTGCTAATTAGTGTATTTCAAATAAAATGAAAATCTTTTAATACTTTTAAAATATCGTGGAGTGTTTGAAGCCAGTTGTTGTCAATGGGAAGTTGGAGTACGATAGGTATTACGATACTGAACGAGGGTGGTGGTGAAAATGGATAGAAGAGCAAGGAGACTTTAGGTAAGTTAAGTTAGAGAGTTGAAAATGTAAATTGGGAAGATGAATCTTTGATGAGAAAGTGAACAGGAACGGTAAGAGTGGGATGAAGACTTAGTATTACATTGAGTACATTATCGGATATGATGGTAGGAATGTAAAACGGTTAGAGGACAAAGGTGGATAAAATGGAATGTTATTTCAGTTGTCCTAGATTCCAACGAGGTTGGAGTGTTTTGGGAATGTCGAATTTCATCCTAGGGAAAATTTTAAACTGCTTAAAATGTTTTAAAATATAACTTTTGTTTGAATAAGAAAAGTGGTATTAATTTATTGGGATAAGGTATCATGTAGACTTTGGGAGTTGGATATCGTGAAATGATATAGTATGCTTAGTGCTTGGGGGTGCAATTGTGTTTATCGAACAAATGAGTTCTACGAGAGCAAATTGTGAACTTAGGAATTCTAAAGGAGTTGGTGAAATGTCGTGTACCTGAATTTAGTTAATTGGAAGTTATAACCTGAAAGGAATGTCGTGAGTATTGTTCCAAAGGGAACTCGATTTTGATTTAAGCATTGGAATAACCTGAGGTAATGAATGATTTGAGGCTTTGATCAATCAGGAACTTGATGAGATCCGCAAAGTGTGAAGCACTTGAAAGATGACAGTTAGAAATCAGTTGGCATTGGTGACCAGAGTGAGAATTAACCTTGGGATATTGTTGCAAGAGTAATGTGAATTGGAAGTTGATATGGAATTTATTGAATACAATGAGACTATAGTACTTAATGGGAAGATTTAAGTACCGGATTATCCTCAAATTGTACATGGGGATTATATGAAAGCTGTGAGCAATAGGTTATTCAGGAATAATGGATTGGGATTCGAATAGGATAAATAAAGGATTGGAGAGTTTGAATTAGAGTTGAGTCAGCACCTACTACTGTTAAGACCCAATGAATATTGGAACAAGGTATAGTGCTTTGAGATGTTAAACGAAGAGTATACACTTAGAATGAAGGTTGTCAATGTTGGGTTTATGCCCTCAAACCATTACTCTATATATAAGACATTGATATTTTAATATATGGATATCAACTTTACATTTTATTGTGTATATTCCTTTCATGAGATGATTGTTAATCCTTAAGTATCATAGTAAGTAATTCGCGTATGTATGAGATACATACAAGTGAGATATGAATTACTATTCTTCGATACTTTGAACTTGTCACAGTGGATGATGAGATTGGATACCTCATCAGGTCTACACTGTAGCATGATTGACTACCATTGGATGGATTGATTAATCTCAATCACTAGAGTGTTACTCTTAGTTAATATGCTAGTGCTTATAGTGCATTGACGGACCTAAGCTTTCCTATTGACACTCTAGACTGTCAACAGTCGATAGGAACTCATAACTTGTATAAGGTACGTGTTCTCAATCTTGAAACGATTATGAACACAAACTGTGGATATGGCTACTTTGACTTACCAATCAGTGAGGTCTATAGAAGATCAACATCTGGGTATCTTGGGTATGTCATGTTCACAAGATTATGAACATATATTGTCAAGATAGAATCTACCCTCTGATAGAGAGTAAGCATTCCCTTGAGAATGTCACCAAGTTGATTACTGAGGACTGTAGTCTTGTTGATAAGTAGTTATCAACATGTTTGGTAATCATGAGAGGTGAATGGGACTCAAGGAATACAAGAAGTAATCATGATTCAGATTAACAGTAATCGTTTATCTGACTACCTGAATATGATTGCGAATGCTGAAGGTAGAGGGACATTAATACAACATACAAGTCTAGTTATAGCTTCGGATATGTTCTTTTGCGTTGGAGTTCAGTTATCCCACTCTTAGCTCCACTAGGATGCTTGGAAAGGCACATGAGGATCTTGTCAAGGCGGGTTCGATCGATTGAAGGTGTCTCGATCGATTGAAGTCTTGGCAGGTTCGATCGCTCAAAGGTGGTTTGATCGATCGAAGGCTAGATCAATCGAAGCCACTTCGATCGCTCGAACATTAGGTCGGTTCTAGGAATCTATAAATAGGGCAGCTGCGTCCAGAAAAAAGAGTTCATCGTTTAATATGCCAAAAGCTGCAGAAACCTTTTTTAGAGCTCCCAAACCTTCACTATCCTCTCTATTACCACAAACCTTAGTCTTTCCGGCAGGCATTCGTAGGAGTCATAAAGGTGAAGACAACCTAGTGGAGGTTGCTGCACCATCAAGGAGAAAGAAAATCAGAATTGGGTTCAAGACCTGAGGTATGATTTCTTGTTCCCCTGTTTTGTACGCATCTATGGATTGACGAGTAGTAGATCCTGGGCTACCAATAAGTTTTTATAACTCAATATATCCACTGCGCATTTCAAAATTTATTTTAAATCTATTTTTCCTTCATTTGGTATCAGAGCCACACTTGTTTGGATCTATAGATACGTTTTGGAACACGAGTTTTGATTTGCATGTTGATTTTAGGACTATTTTTGAAACTGCATCGTCATAGATCTATTTCTGTAATATTTTCGTAGTTGATTAAAAATCTATGAATGCATGGGATGCATGATGGGTTCGATCGATCGAAGTAGGTTCGATCAATCGAGACCCTTCTGTTCTCAAGCGATCGAAGGACCTTCGATCGATCGAACCTGATTTTGTTCGATCGATTGAACTATGTTCGATCGATCGAGAATGTTTTTCTGTCCAGGTGTACTTTTCACAGAATAAAAGGTTTTTAAAATTATACGTTTTAAATTTTAAATTATTCTGAAATTTTCTCAAATTATTCTATGAAATTGAATGTTCAAGCGATTGAACAATATTCAATCGATCGAAGGTTCGAGCGATCGAACGGTCTTCGATCGATCAAAGTGTGACAGAGAAGTTAGATGCTATTTTAATGTTCTAAATCAGTGCGTAAAGAGTTTATGTACTGTGTAAATCAATTAAGGGTTTCAATGGATTATATATATTTGTTATATATGTAGATGTGTGTACGACTAACCTTCTTGCAGCAAGATTAGTCCGCTATCTCCCATGGCACCAAGATCAATTATAAAATATTGTATTATTTGAGATTGGTGCATGCTGTATTTAATTTTGGTTTGATTTTAAGGCATGTGTAAAGGGCGCTGCGACTTCAATCCTATGCAAAGGAAAGTTGCACCGATTTTCCTAGCCTTCTTTATTTTCTTGTTGTTAATTTCTATTTCTAGATAAATTGTATGCTTCGAAAGAAGCATAGGAGCAATGTAATAGAATTAGAATATACATGAAGATGGAGGAGCAAACCGTTGTCCATGAAGATGGACCTGGAGATGATTAAACCAAGGAAGAAGTTCTATAGAGATAGAACCATGGGAGACAGAGGCATATAAATGCCTTTGTTTCAATTTTAGTTTTTTATTTTATGTGCTTGGTTGTGATTGGCATTTAATTATATTGTTACTACTTGCATGCACGTAAAACAAGTTTTCTAAAATAAAATTCAAAAATTGTTTTCAACATATTAGTAAAACATTAGATGTTTATGGGTAATGTGTAGAAGCATTTTTTCCAAAAGCAAAATCCTTTTCTATCAAATCTGGTGGGAGAGGATCTTATTATAACACCCACGATCTTTTATTAATTGTTCATTGTAAAGATGAGTAGTGCATTCTGTGTCACCTCGCCAATGGTGATCATTCCATACGGAGGGTACACTACTCATTGGTTACTAAATGTGACTTTCCTTTGGATAGGATCAGTCAGACGTGTTAGAGGGTGACTACCACATGGAGGCACTACTTGAAACAGTTGTGATTGGATCCTAGTTAATGGTACACACTAGCTAAGCTATGGATAAGGGATCCCACATGAGGCATTATTTAGAAACTTAGAGATGAAAAGAGTTCGGGATTCATAACTTGTTTTGCAAGAGTTGCATAGCGGACAAGTCATGATTAATCGAAAGATCGAACATTGACCACCACACGGAGGCTTTATTCTTTCGTTTCGATATTCCGGCGACTTTGTTTTAAAATAAGAGTTTTTAAGGATTCTTTTATTTCAAACTATCAAATTTTGATATCCATATTTAGTTTGTCTGTTTGATTTTTCAGTAAATCATAATGTCTGGATCTACATTTAGTCCACTTGCCACCATACTCACTCAAAACAAGTTAATTGGAAATAACTACACAGAATGGAAAAGAAACCTTGATATCATATTAACTATGGAGGATTACATATATGTCCTCACCACCCCATGCCCCGAAGAACTCGCAACAAATGCTTCGGTAGCTGCCAGACACGAGTTCGATAAATGGAAAAAGTCAAATGGAATAGACCATTGCTACATTCAGGCCTCAGTGGCTGGTGTGTTGCAACACCAATTCTAGTTGAACAATTCTACTAGTGACATTATCGAATCCATGAAAAAGATGTTTGGGGAGCATGGCAGGCCTGCCAGGCATTAGCTATGCAGAAGATAATGAGTGCAAACATGTCGGAAGGGACTCCAGTCAAAGAACATGTTATAAAAATGATTAGTTATTTAAACGAACTAGAGACCTTGGGAGCCAACATCAATGCACACACCCAAGTTGATATGATCCTTAATACGATGTTGCCATCATTCGCTCAATTTAAACTGAATTATAATAAGAATAAAATAGATTTCTGAATGAGCGAATTAATGAGTTCTATACTGGCAGTGGAAGGGGTGATCAAACCTGGGGGCAACATTCTGAACGTTGAGAAAAGTTCTTCTTCCTCTCAATCTACACTGAAAGGAAAGAAAGTGAAGAAGAAGGCTGGCACTAATGCTCCAAGTGTTGAACCAGTCCCTAAGATTGCAAAAGCTAAGGGAAAAGGTAAGGGCAAAGGGAATGTGTATGGCCAAGGCAAAGGAAAGTGTTTCCAATGCGGTGAGAAGGGCCACTGGAAGAGGAACTGTCCAGAATTCTTAGCTACAAGAGTTCAAGGTATGATTGAATCACATATAAACCATTATTCTTTTCATTTTGGAACAGAAGTTGTCATTAAAAGAAACAGTTCTTTTATATTTTCTGGTGCTAAAACTAATGGCTTATATGTGATTACTCCCAATATTTGTAAAGACTCTTGTATAGAACTTAATAACTTAGTGATAACTGTACCATCTAAAAGAAAAGAGCCTTCCACTAATCAAACTAGGCTTTGGTATATGAGGCTTGGCCATATCACTCTAAATAGGATTGGCAGACTAGTCAAAGAAGGGGTCTTAGGCAATTTGGTTCTTAAACCAATAGAGGTCTACGAGTCTTGTTTAGAGGGTAAGATGACCAAAAGGTCGTTTCCCGCAAAGGGCAACAGGACCAATGCATTGTTGAAATTAGTTTATACTGATGTGTGTAGGCCAATAAATATTATAGCACAGAGTGGTTATGAGTATTTCATAACATTTACTGATGACCACTCTAGGTATGGATATGTGTACTTAATGCAGCACCAGTCTGAAGCCTTTGAAAAGTTCAAAGAGTTTAGGGCTGAAGTGGAGAAACAATTAGGAACACATGTCAAGGCCATTCGATTTAATCGAGGTGGCGAGTACCTCTCTAATGAGTTTATTGATCACCTCGTACAGAATGGGATTCTGTCACAGTTGATTGCACCTGGTACGCCTCAACAGAATTGTGTAGCGGAGAGAAGGAATCGGACTCTTTTAGACATGACTAGGTCAATGATGAGTTATTCAGAGTTACCTTTATTCCTTTGGGGTCACGCTTTGGAAACCGCTGAATATATACTAAATTTAGTACCAAGCAAATCTGTTCCCAGGACACCATGAGAGATGTGGACTGGGTGCAAGCCTTCTTTGGAAGATCTCCGGATATGGGGGTGTCCAGCACATGTGCTGAAAGGAAAGATGAGTAAGCTGGATTCTAGATCGGAAGTATGTTACTTCATAGGATATCTAAAGGGTACTTATGGATGGTATTTTTATGATCCAAGAGAATAGAAAGTGTTTGTTCGTACAAATGTTATTTTCTTGGAGGATGATTATATCATGAACCATAAACCTAAGGGAAAAATAGATCTGAGAGAGATAGAGGGAGAACCCTCAGTCTAACCCGCAGTTAATAATGATGTAAATCAAGAAAATACCACTTTTTCACTCATTTCCGCACCAGTACCTCATCGTAGTGGGAGGATTATCAGTTAGTCTGATAGAAACATGTTCTTAGGAGAAGTTTTTGAAGTTGTCTCTATAGAATCTGAATCTGATCCTACCATATATGAAGAGGCAATGGCTGATGTAGACTCAGCTCATCGGGTCAAAGCTATGAAGGCTAAATTAGAATCTATGGATTCCAATCACGTCTGGGATCTTGTAGAACTTCTAGCCAATATTAAACCCATTGGCTGCAAGTGGGTCTAGAAGAAGAAAAGAGGATATGATGGAAAGGTTAAGACCTTTAAGGCTAGGCTTGTAGCAAAATGTTACACTCAGAGGGAGGGCATTGACAATGAGGAAACCTTCTCACCGGTAGCCATGCTCAAGTCCATCAGAATACTCTTATCCATTGCTGCATGCCTAGATTATCAGATCTGGCAGATGGACGTCAAGACTGCATTCTTGAATGGAAATCTTGAGGAGGACATATATATGCAACAAACAGAAGGATTCATAGCTAGTGGGAAAGGTAACTTGGTATGCAAGTTGCAAAAGTCCATTTATGGGATTAAGCAGGCATCCAGGAGTTGGAACATACTTTTTGACCAAGCGGTCAAGTCGTTTGGTTTCATACAGAATCTGGATGAACCTTGTGTATACAAGTAGTGTGAAGGAAAAGTGGTCGCTTTTCTTGTGCTTTACATTTACGACATTCTACTCATTGGGAATGATGTAGCGGCGTTGTCAATGATTAAGGTTTGGCTTGCTAGTACTTTTGATATAAAGGATCTACTAGAGGCGAGCTATATTCTTGGGATAAATCTCTTTCAGGATAGTAAGCGAAAGATAATGGGATTATCTCAACTGGTTATATCAATAAGGTGCTAACTAGGTTTTCAATGGATAATTCAAAGAAAGGTTTGTTACCTTTCAAGCACGGTTTAGAGTTCTCCAAGGACCAGTGTCCAAAAACACAGAAGAGAGGAATCGCATGGCAGGAGTTCCCTATGCTTCAGCAGTGGGAAGTCTCTGTGAACCAATGCTCATGCCGGAGTATCCTGGCATTTTCCCTCGATAGTGACCCGAGATGGATCCCAAGGAGCACACTTCAAGAAAAACTAGGACTTCCTCACGCGATCCTAGAGATAAAAGAGTCACCACCTAATTTTTATCAGGAATTAGGAAACCTAAGTTTGACTCGCCCAAAATTGAATAAGGTTACTCGCCCTTCATTACCAGAAATTAGGTTTGGGGGTCTTGGTACGAGAGGAGAAGGAGCCCAAGTAAGACTAAAGCATCCCCTTCTCGCCCTACCGAACGATAGGCCTTGATTCAAATATCATTGTTTTTTATTCATAATTGGTATTGTTTCCTCAAACATACTAGACAATATATACATGTCAAAAGGGGACATCTAAGAAAAATTATGTCAAGAGATTAAATCAAGTAGAAGTCGGATGCACGTGCAATACAAGAGAGAGGTACACTTATAGTGGCTAGTCCCGCCCGGGACTGATGCAAGTAAAGGAAACATGTCATGATATGCAAAAGGGAACGAGAAGACTTACATTGGGTTGACTCAAGCGGAGTCGCAAAAAGCAAAAAGGAAGGAAACGTGTAATGCAATCATGCAACAATCTTATATAAGAAGTCTCTAACACATAAGCATATAAACGAGGACTATCCTAAAGGAAATGTGTCGTTGAAAACAAAGTTGTAAACTTAGAAAAATTCTAAGACGAAGGATAGAGATAGTATACGATACATGTGTACTAAGCCACATGTGGACGAGGTAAACTCACAAGTCGAAGTCCGGATCCACGGCACTCAATTTTTTGCACTAAGACACCAGGAAATACCCTTTTATACATAGTTAGATACATTTCTTAGGTAACTTCTCCAAAACGTAGAACCTCTTTACCATTTTTAAAGTTTGAGAAATAAGAGTTTTGGGAACAGTGGACCAAGACTGTCCACTATTCTTGTAAAAATTATAATTAATTCTAAAACGTCATGTGAAGCTCTATTTGGTGTCAAAAGAAAGCTATTTTCTTTTAGTTTATGAAAAAAATAATACCATAGACATGTCATGATCTTAAGATTTCTGAAAAGCTGTTTTAAACAGACTCTATTATTCTGGAAGTTTGGTATCATTTGACAAAGGAACATAAAACATAATAGAAGCTCATGAATCATGTTAATAAAGTTAATCTAAGCTTTTGGTCTGTCATCAATTTATCCTAGATGATTTCTAAACCAAGTTTTATTCATCAATTATTGTTAAGTGATCAAGGCATGACCATTTTGTATACATAATCATGTTTGTAGTTAAACTTAGAAAATTCTAGAATAGTTGTATCAACTTCAAACGCTTAGAAAACGATTTTAACTCTATTGTATGCTCACAATTTTACATTGGCATATAGATATATGAGTTAGGAATCATCCCCAAAAAATCGAATATTGATGACTATTGATGATTCCAGAATTCGGTAAGAGTAAAGTAAAGCAATTTAAGGAGAGAGAGAGAGTGAGAGACTATTTTTTGTATGTGGTTCGGCCCTGTTAATGAAGGTACCTACGTCCACGTGTGTGTCTGAGCACGTTCACTAGCAGATCACCGGCGGGCCTTGTGAGCCAACAAAGGGGGGTGGCACTACCAGTAATACCGGCCGGGTGTATGCATATAATGGTGAATTTATAGAGGTCCTGTGTAGACTAGAGAGTTGGCGGCCCCTTCAATGGGGGGTGAGAGGTCTCTTTTATAGATGTAAGAGACCTACTCATACATGGATATAATCCTATTGATATAGATTGGTATTAATTATGGGGATTTCCTAATTGGATTAGGACATAGTGTGCACTTTCCATTAGTCTTCTAGCTTGAGTAGGAAACTGCCCGTAATGCTCGGGATCACGCCTGTGGGCCCGGATCAGCTGTTCCCGTGGCGGGATGTGCATGTGCGGTTTTTCCGACCTGCTGGCCGGGTCGTGAATGAACCGCTCGGGCTGATGCTTCTGAGGAGTTGTGCATGATTTTCCCGGGGCATGGACTAGCTACTAATTTGAACTGCTCGGTCATAAGATAGAGCCAATTTTGGGCGTATCAACTATTATAGATTTTCTAAATTTCAAGCACAAAGAGACTATGTTCAAATTTATTAACCGATTTTTCAACAATTTCTAAAAATAGTATATGGATCCTAAAGGTTCTCAAAATGGATCGAATGAAAGCTAATTCATCAAAGTTTACCCAGAAAATTTGAAATCCATCAAACTATGGGTTTTGGTGGACCAAATCTTATGAACAAAACCAATCTGTTTTGTTGAATTTTAACTAGTTCATTTTAAAGTATGAGAAAAAAACATCTTAGGTCTTCTTCTTCAAGTGTTCTTCAAACTCTTCAACCACTCATCCATGGAAGTTTAATGGAGGCAATTGATGTCAAAACTCTCTTTAATTATCTTATCTAATTATCTTAAAGTTCATTTTAGAAGAAATCAATTCATGATTCACTATTCTCTCCCTAGAATTCTCTCAAAATTCAAAGTGCAAGTGGTTGTATCTTCAAGTATATTCACTTGTTTACTCTCTTGTGTATTGTTGTATGTACTTGTGTGTGAAAGATGATCTCATATGGATCTATATATAGAGTTTTGAAAACTTAACTCTTAAGTTAAAATAGGATTTTCAGAGAGCAGAAAAGGGTTAAAATGGCCATTTCGGTGCCTAAACGCAGTTTCCAGGCAATTTTCTCGTAGCGAAAGGCTTCTAGAAGGGTTTGAAACTCAAAAAGCTCGATAGAGGGGGCAACTATGAGGTGAACTGTTTAAAATATTAGGTGCACTGCTTTTCCAGATTTTTGTAAAAATGCTTTTTTGGTGTCCAAAATTGTTCGTTTACGTATCATTGGAAAGCTGTCGAGTTGAATTTCAGTATAAAATATTTCAGGGAGTTTTAAAATGAAAATTAAAGTCCAATTGAAGTTCGGAAGTCCTCTGAAACTTTCGTCATCTTTTAGAAACCAAACTTTTTTCAAAATTGCTTTTCAATGTGCGTCGAGTTTGAACTTTTTTTAAAATTGAATCTCTGGATACATAGAATACTGCATTTAGAACAGTTTGTGTGCATATAACCTTTAGTGAATATGAATCCTAAGAGATGATTTTGACAAAATCGGGATTTATTCATGGAAAAGGGCTTTTCTGAGCTTGAAGTCACTTTCGGATGTTCGATCTTTTGATTGTGTGGAATCCAGTACCTTCCACGGGGTACTTTTCATCATCGAATCCTCTAAGACGTTGTCCACCCTAAATCCTATCAGTATGGTCAAAATTAGGTGTCTACAGTTTGCCCATCTTTGGCAGAGCTTGTTGTGAACAACGTGAACTACAAGTGAGTGCCAAAGCTAGAAGACACCCAATAACCATACTGAGAGGTTTTAGGAAAAACAAAAATTTGCAGAAATCAAGAAATTGAAAATCTAAGAAAATCAAGAAATCACGAATGCAATGTAATGCTGGCTAGAGGTTGCTAAATCTAAGCCGCTGCTGGTCGCGCTCCATTGAAGCTGCCTACGTATCCCTTCCAGGAATCAAACCAGGGCATTGTTCAAGTACGCGAAAGGATAGAGAACACATACACAACAACACGGATGAAATGCTCCTATCCTAGGATGCTGATGCAGTATGAAAACGTGAATGTGCAACTGTTGGAGGAATCGTCCTCAAGGGTTCCCTACATGCAAAATCTAATGCAAGGGATGCAACGTCTAATTCTCACAATTGAAAATGTGTAAAGATAAGTATGCCATCTATATCTTGGATGATTCTTGGAGTCTTGTTGGAGTCTTTCTTCTGAGCTTGAAGCTTATAGGTGTCATTTGTATCTCAGACGACTGCTGAGTATCCTGAATGAATTCTGAATCATGTCCAAACAACTTCTGATAAAAAAGTGTCCTAATCCCTAGAAAATTGTTGATATGGAGTCCTTCTACTGGGGACGATTACTGATGTAGAGTCCTTCTGCTAGGGATGATTATTGAGGTAGAGTCCTTCTGCTGGGGATGATTTGCTAAAGTAGAGCCCTTCCGTTGGGGGCGATTGTTGATGCAGAGTCCTTCTGTTGGGGACGATTGTTGATGCAGAGTCCTTCTGCTGAGGACGACTTGCTGATGTAGAGTCCTTCTACTGGGGACGATATGCTAAGAACTCCTGAAACAGGTCCTTCTTTTGGGAACAAATCTTCTGTGCTTTTGAAACAGGTCCTTCTACTGGGGACAAATCTTCTGTGCTTTTGTAACAAGTCTGGAGATAAATATTCTGAAACAAGTCCTTTTGGAGACAATTCTTCTGTTCTTCTAAAATAGGTCCTTCTGCTGGGGACAAATCTTCTGTTCTGATGCATGAATTCTAAGAGAAACACTGATTCTGAGACATATCCTACTTCTGGAGGCAATCCCGATACATGATTCTAAGATGTGCATGATTCTGAGAGATACCCTATATCTGGAGGCAACACGATGCTGAGAGATACCCTATATCTGGAGGTAACATGATACTAAAAGAAACCCTATATTTGGAGGCAACCCCGATACTCGATTCTGAGATACACACGATTCTAGCAATTTTGATACACAAATTCTGAGAGATACCCTTTATTTGGAGGCAGTCCTGATACATGATGCTGAGAAAATACCCTATATCTGGAGGTAATTCTGATACATACAGCTAAGAAAATACCCTATATCTGGAGGTAACCCTGATACACAAAGCTAAGAAATACCCAATACCTGGAGGTAACCCTGATACACGATACTGAGAGAAATACCCTTCATTCTGGGGCAATACGAATTCTAAAAATTCTCTGCTGGGGAGTTTCTACGATTCTGATTTCACGAATTTGCTGAAGTATACCTTTCTTCTGGAGGTGATTCTAATGGTATCTGAAATTCCTCTGCTTAGGGAGATATTAGAGATTTCTAAGATGTGAATAAAAGGCTAATATTCTGGAGGTTCTACTAAGACTCATATTGGTGTTTCAACCATTTCAAACATTCTTGCAACACGTCGGGCTTATTTTGACCCTTTCTGAATATCTTACTCATGGTTCGAAGATCTTGTATTCTAATCTATCCTCTGCAAATCCATTCTGGATGTAATTCTTGAGAGACAGTAGAGCCAAATGTCTATTTTCTAAGACAACACATAATCAATCCCAAAATAACAAGAGTTTGCTGCAGATCACTTCTCGACTATTTTCAAGCTGCGGTGCCCTTGATTTTTCGTGTCTAAGGACTTTTCTTTAACTCTGAACAATTTTTAACCAAGATTCAAATTCCTAAGGGTCCTTCAGACCAATTCCAACAAGTTTCAGGCACTCTTAAGGCTTATATATCAAGATTATGCCAATCCAGGGTTAAAACAAAGTTCCCAATATCACAATTCTGATTCATAATTGATAAGTACTCAAAAGACCTGATGATTTCAGCATGACTTTAACATTTTTCACAAATCTTCAATCAACTTTAGTAGATATTCATGCAAGGCATACTAATCTGTTTCAACAACGGCTTAACTCATCATCCAAGGTCGGTCTTCTGATTAACATTTTTCTATCAACCACTCGAGCTTCATCTTGACTAGGATTAAACAATGCAATAACAGTGTTTGGAAATTCTGCTTGTATCCACCTTTGGATGCTTTTAAAGCTTTACAAACGTAGATCACTTCGAACCCACAAACTCAAGAGCACGACAGACTAGACGATGACAGACATAACCACAACCACAACAGAGGTTGATAGACATTGACACGAGAAGATGATACTCTTGACACTGAAATATAAGTTTGGAGGATAAAACCTAATTTTCCTTAATCTTAATGCGTGTTTGTCATGTTTGACTTATCTCTTTGCTTTCATATGCATTTCTCATTTTATTGTGATAATATTCAATTGATAAAGTAATGCCTTGAAAAAAACTTCATATGGATCTCAATCAATCCTTTGCTTTTTCTGAAATGTGCTTTGAATTAGTGCCTTATCTTATAGAATAAGAGACAATTCATTTCAAATGTTTTCAATGATATACTTAGCGACTTAGGATTCTCTTTTTAGGTGATAGGGGGTACAGGCGAACGATATTTTCCCCTAGTTGACGAGGATAAATGGAAGTTTGGGCAAATAAAGTTTGCCCCTAGTGTGATAGTGATATCTTAAGGCTCTGGGCAAACTTAAAAGTTTGCCCCTAGTTTGCAAGGTTCAAGGACCGAGAGCTAGGGAAGCTCGTCTACTTATCCCCAAGTGGGAATCAGGTCCAAAGTAGTTCGACTGAGGTTTGAAGGAAGGTATTCAAGATGTGGCTGAGCATTTTAGGAGCAGTGACCGAACCGAGTAGGCTGCCTACATATTCCCAAGTGGGAATTAGGTCAAGTGTAGTTCCTCGAAGGCTGGATGTTTTGAAAGAACAAGGATTCAAGAATTGGGGGACTTTTCAAGCCATGTCATCAGACAGATTTTCTAAAGTAGGTCACTTGTGGTAGCGTTGAAAGAAATTAAACTACCTCTCCTTTTTCTTTTCTTTTCCTTTCCTTTCTCTTTGTGTTTTTGACAGTTGATTCTTTCCACCTTTTCACTAGCCAGCCAGTTTTTCATTTGTCATTATACATCATACATGTTTTCGGAACAAGATTAGACCTTCATATCTTTTGAGCTTATTCAAAGAGATTATAATTCAAAGCTTTGGGACAGTTCATGTTCCCGATTTCTCGATCTTCTTTATTCTTCTCCATCTTCTTTATTTTATTTTCTTTTTTTCTCTAAAGTTTCGACTAGCTAGGATCAAGTTCTTGAAAACTACACGCAAAATTTTCTTTTTATTTTATTCTCTAACTTTTGTCTAGGCTCCCTTTTGGGTTTTCATCCTAGCAAGCTTCTTCTTTTTCTTTTTTTCTTCTTTCTTTTTGAGAGAAGTAGTTCATTTGAAATGTTTGGCTACCATCAAGGACAAAGTGTACATAGTTCGTAGGTTAGACAGGTTTGAATGGCTCATTTTTCTGGGCTCAAGATTTTGAAATGGGAAGATCGGGGATTTAAGCTGGTCTCGAGTCATTATCAAGTGTATCTTTTCAAGATTTAAGCAAAAGCATCTCAAGATTCTTAAAGTAAAACTAATCAATTCTTAGCTTTCTTCAGCGTCAGCGAAAAATCAACTTTGATCCTTTCAGGATTCTTTTCAATGCACAAAATTATCAACAGTGTATTTTTCATAATAATCAGAGAAATGACATTTTCAAATTAGTAATTCATTCATTCATGACAAGGCGCATTAGATCAAGAAAATGAAGATTTTATTTCATTACTTCGAAAGAGAAGGATTACAGTATTCGACATAGACTCAAAACACAACTTGACGATAGATGGACTTGACAACAAGACTCAAAACTGACTCGACTCGATCTCAAGTGGAGCGTCACTATGATTTGCTTATTCCTCTCAAGCATCCATTTGGCTTCAACAAGCAGCTGTTTCCAAACATCATCATTTCATCACTTTCTTGAGCTTGCCATTCTCCACTAAAGGCTCAAGCTCCTCGGTTAACCCTTTAGGCCTATACTCCTTGTCTTTGAGGCACCAATCATCTTCCTTGGTAGATTACATCCAATTCATTTCCATAGCATTAGGCAAAATTGTGTGGGGCATTGCCTGCCCTAAAGCTAAGATATAAATTGTCGGGTCATAGCATGCAAGATTTTATCTTAAGAGAATTGACATTCTGTGGTGGCTAAGCCTCTTGATAATTTGGAAGTGGATTCCTATTGCCATTTGGCTGTGTAGGGGGGGGGGGCGATGATCCCCTTATCAATTAGATATTGAATATCATGTCTGAACCTCTAGCATTTATCAGTGCTATGTCCATGCCCTTGATGAAATTTGCAGTACAAATGATTCCTAATTGAAGGGTTCTGTAGAAACTATAAGCAAAGGCCCAGTTTTAGTCTCATAAAGAGTCCATTAGCAAGCTGAGCGGTGTAGGTGACCGCCACCCCGAGGGCGTATCGTTCACACATGGGCTCTATATATTGCACATGGTACAAGGCTAATGGTGACTACATGTTACCAAAGTCTCTTGACAAATGGAGGAAAGAGAGCCCTCTACCCATAAGGCAATGGTCTCAAGCAGTCGTGGTGAAACAACAATGCAAGTACAAATGTAGGCAGAAACAATGCGATTATTGAATTAATAACAAGAATATTTATTGGCTCAAGTCAAACCCTCAAAGAACAAGAAACCATCGGTTTCATATTCAAATCCCCAGTGGAGTCGCCAAATTATGGACCAATACGCATGCGGGAGTGTCTTGGTGTTTTCCCTCGATAGTGTCCCAGGACGGATCCTAAGGAGCACACTTTAGGGAAAACTAGGACTTCTTCACGCAATCCTAGAGACAAAGAGTCGCCACCTAATTTTTATCGAGAATTAGGAAACCCAAGTTTGACTCGCCCAAAATTAAATAAGGTTATTTACCCTTCATTACCAGAAACTAGGTTCGAGGGTCTTGGTACGAGAGGGGAAGAAGCCCAAGCAGGACTAAAGCACCCCCTTCTCGTGCTACCGAACGGTAGGCCTTGATTCAAATATCCTTATTTTTTATTCATAATTGATATTGTTTCCTCAAACATACTAGATAATATATACATGTCAAAAAGGAAGATCTAAGGAAAATCATGTCAAGAGATTAAATCAAGTACAAATTAGATGCATATGCAATACAAGAGAGAGGTAAACTTGCAGTGGCTAGTCCCACCCGGGACCGATGTAAGTAAAGGAAACATGTCATGATATGAAAAAGGGAACGAGAAAACTTACATTGGATTTACTCAAGAGGAGTCACAAAAAGCAAAAAGGAAGGAAACATGTAATGCAATCATGCAAGAATTCTAGATAAGATGTCTCTAACACATAAGCATACAAACGAGGACTATCCTAAAGGAAATGTGTCGCTGAAAACAAAGTTGCAAACCTAAAAAAATTCTAAGAGGAAGGATAGAGATAGTACATGATACATGGGCACTAAGCCACATGTAGACAAGACAAACCCAAAAGTCGAAGTCCGGAGCCACGACATTCAATTCTCTGCACTAAGACACCGAGAAATACCCAAGCATTGGAAAAATACAAACAAGAAAATGATATGCATGATAAACAAAGAAAATATGTCAGCAATCAAATTTCCAGATTCAGCAACCTCTAATGAATCCTATCAAAAGTTGTCATAAACATGAACTGGGTTAAAACCCTTTTATAGAAAGTTAGATACATATCTTAGGGAACTTCTCCAAAATGTAGAACCTCTTTACCATTTTTAAAGTTTGAGAAATAAGAGTTTTGAGAATAATGGACCAGGACTGTCCATTATTCTTGTAAAAATCATAATTAATTCTACAAAAATCTTGTGAAGCTTTAGTTGGTGTCAAAAGAAATCTATTTCATTGTAGTTTATGAAACAAATAATACCATAGACATGTCATGATATTAAGGTTTCTGAAAAGCTATTTTAAACAGACTCTGTTATTCTGGAAGTTTGGTATCATTTGACAAAGGAACATAAAACATAATAAAAGTTCATGAATCATGTTAATCAAGGTAATCTAAGCTTTTGGTCTCTTATCAATTTATCCTAGATGATTTCTAAACCAAGTTTTATTCATCAATTGTTGTCGAGTGATCAAGGCATGACCATTTTGTATACATAATCATGTTTGTAGTTAAACTTAGAAAATTCCAGAATAGTTGTATCAACTTCAAATGCTTAGAAAACAATCTTAACTCGATCGTATGCTCACAATTTTACATCGGCATATAGATATATGAGTTAGGAATCATCCCCAAAAAGTATAATATCGATAATTATTATAGATTTTCTGAATTTTAAGCACAAAGAGACTATTGGAAGTGCTTTAAGAAGTCATTGTGATTTGGTGAGATGGTATAAGTTTGGGGACAAACTTCCTTTTTAGAGGTGAGAGTTGGCACACCCGCCTTGGAAAATCAAAATGTTTTAAATTGCAAAAATTAGTTTTTGAGAATTATCAATGTTATTTGATAATTGTGAAAGTGGCTGACAGAGTGGTCAACGAAAGGCATCAAGTGAGGACACGATAATCTAACATTCGATGAGGCATTGACATGACTTGAATGACATTTATGTGATTAAATGTTATTTAACGTTATCTGGTATATGTGAATAGTGATTTTACTTATGTAGTATAATTTTTTATAGTTTTGATCTTGTTTAAGATCATTTTGATTGGTTTATTGATAGCATAAGTAATATGTTTAATAAAAGGTAGGTTATCTAGAAATTCCACAAAAATAGTTTTCAGAATGTAACTACGGCGACAAACCGAACTTAGTCAGAAACTTTTATAATTTCTAGTTTACATTCGTGAAGTAATACATTAGACATGCAAGACGTTTTGAGAGATAATTAGAAGTTTTGAGAACTCGTGAGGAGGTAAACATAATTTCTGGGAGTCCTGGCTATAAATAGAGGAGGCAATATATTTTTCATTCATAACTTTTCTTAAATTGAAAATCAAAAGGGAGATTTGCCGACGCCAATCGATGAACTTCTAGCCATTTATTTTCTTCCAAATTTCATATTCGAGCTCCACGACGTAAGAGCTACATTTTGATACCACTTAGGCCACGTTTGGCTAAGTTTTTTGAAATATCCAATTTATGGAAATTTGGTAAAAACATGTAAATACTTATAGGAATCACTTCTAATCAGAGATCCGACGTTTAATCGGGCCACTAGTGCTTTCCTTAACATTATAGGGCGATTGCTTGAGGTATGAATTCTGAACTTGTGCTATATAGACAATTTTGGATGCTTTGGATTTTGTGTATGAAATTGTGATTCAGGCAAAACTCATATGTTAATTTAAGCTTGTTAAATTCAGCGAGTACGTATGAATAGTAAGATGGTATGACTATGTGAGCATACTACATGACTATGTGGGTCAAAGGGGAGTTTGATAAAGTTCATGCCGGGTTATGCCTCTCGGTGTTTGAGTGTTATAGTAGTGACGACTACTTGCTTAGTGTGGGAACCGGCCCAGTCAGAGCAGTTGGATGCAATGATTGAGTGATCTTTGGCTAGCCATTAGAATGGTGGCTTAAGATTTAAGACTTGCCGATATACCGGATGGATGCATATCTCTCTCCCTAAAGACTAAATTATGTGATGTAGATGTTCAAAGCATGAATTGTCTCATATGCATATATTTAGAATTATACACTCAACATATAGCTAAGCAATGGAGATTTACTCCATTGCAGGTATGAAGAAAGGAAAGAAGAATGCGAAGAGTGAGGCCATAGGGATCACCCAGGACAAATGTCTATGTTGAAATGTGTATTTTGGAAGTTAAAACCATGTTTTGTAATTATAAGGATTGGGGACGATTCCTTAATGATGTAAATTGTTGTAAAACATCTTGTAGTTAAGTTTGAATGAATCCGAACTCATGGATTTGTGTTTGGAAGCTTTACTTGTCAAATTCAGTTTTTGAAGGAATATTGTTGATGTTTTATGAATCGAGCCAAACGGACCTTGACTTGTTTCAATTTGGTTTTCTTTCCAATGTTTAGCAAGAGTTATGTTAGTCCTTATAGCCATGTTATGGTTCCAAAGTTTGGATTAAGTATGAGTGTTGAGAGGTTTACAAATGGGTGAAGGTTGAATTGATCCTTTGCAAAATTCTACTGCTAGAAGGAATTTCGCGAAAGGGTCATTCGACCGGTCAAAAGGGGTTGTTCGATTAGTCGAAATGGCCCCGGCATGAAACCTTTTTCTACTCATTTCGCAAATTATTTAATTGTTTTAATTGGTTCATAGGGTAGCTTTGGGACCCCTTTCAACATAAATTCATTCATTTTGAAATATAATTATGTTTTCAATTTTATACGAATTTTACAACTCAGAAGGTGTGGTTTCCAAATGTTTTGAATACTCGATGTTGTTTTTAAGTTCTTTTCTACTGCTATAATATTTAAATGAATTGGATGAACCTTGGTGGCGTGCCACGTGTCCTATTTCTGCCGTAGCGGGATGGGTCGTGACAATTACAACAATGTATCATTCCATGAAGGACCAGTACAAATTCTAGATCGAGGAGTTAAGAAGCTGAGGAATAAAGAAATTCCGTCAGTAAAGATCCAATGGAAGTTTCAAGACGAAGGAGAAGCTTCTTGGGAATTGGAGTCAGAGATGAGGGAGAAGTATCCAGATTTATTTATCGACGCTTAGTTTGGATTTCGGGGATGAAATCTTTATTTAAAGGGGGATGATGTAATACCCTATATTTTCATTATACTTTTATACCTATTTTTATATAAATAAGATTCAATATGTTGATATTTACATTTCCTGTAATTTCAATTTCAATAGATCGAGCAAGCTTCAAGCGATTGAGAGTTTCATTTCTCAATCGATTGAACCGACTTCGATTGCTTGAACCTCTGCCAACCTGAATTATGAGGTGGATTCTTTTCTCAAGCAATTAAACCCATCTAAATCGATCGAACCCTGACCGTCCTATTCTCAATCGATCGAACTTGGTATTATCAGCATACGCAGAGCTGCCACCAGCACCCTCTCCCTCCCTATATATATATATATATATGTTGGTTTGGTGTGTGTGTAAGGGTTCTGAATTTTGGGAAAGTTAGAGAGGGAGAGATATAAGATATTATATATACACACTCATATTATATATGTCATGTCCCGGAGCAGTAAAAATAGAGGAAAATAAATTATCTTTTTGGGTCCATAGGGAATGACGGTAAAAAGTCACTAATTATCCACACCACATAGTACTAGCCCAGAAACAAGAATAGTAATATAACTAACTGAACCCAGAAACTACAATGGTTCCATTCATTACAAAATCAAAGTTGGTCTATAGGAACATAACAGGTCTGGAGACAACATATGCCCAAGTACCCATTTCAAATAAACATAATAAAGTTAAATGGAATTATGAAACCTAATTATCAATCTTCATTCCCTAGCTGGTGTAGGGGTAGTCATCGGCGTAGTAATCCTCAGCAGGACCACCCTTAGCATAGCTCTCCTCTGGATAGTAGCCGTCATTGTACTAACCATCACCTGCGGTATCATAAATGGAATAGGCTAGAAGGAGAATGTCCAGACAATAAAGACCATCAGCTTACTGAGAGCTGAGTGAATATAAACTCATAGCCCACCTATTATAAGAAATAACACAAACTTATGAAGACACAAGTTAAGTTCTACTATAATAATATCTTGTCCCTTTTTACTCTATGTCGGTAACCAATCTTGTCATCTTGTTACTCGAATCTATACTCCACATACCCTTGATTGGATGAACAAACTCCATCGTTTAACTCTAGGGATACACCCTTATTCCGTCCATCGCTTTTAAGAGCATATTCACATCTCTCCGCATGTCATGGACTCCACGTCAGTCCATCCCCAGCTTTTAAGAACGTATGCACAACTCATCGCACTTCAGGGACATAATGTTTCGAACAAGGTATATCAATATATTTCCACGACTCAGCGCCATCTACCAAAGATACCACCTCACCACCTTTTAAGAACATATTAACAAATCACTGCCTTAATCATGAATCATCTGGTCTATCTTAGGACTACTTTCTCCAGCTCACCGCTTTTAAGAGCGTATACACAGCTCACCGCTTTTAAGAGCATATAATGACCAAACGTCCGTCCACGTACTATTCCCAGAGCTTACCAAACCTACCTAAGTTATGTTCTAATATTGACAGATGACTATCCCCATTTGTGGCCCGACTACTTAGAGTAAAATGAACAAATATTGAACTCGTACATGAATTGCATAGTATCTAATGTCGTCATGTTAATCCATTAGTCTTAATCATTACTTATCTTTATTGTCTCATTCTCCCTGATCAATCCACAATCGCATATTAGAAGTCTAAATTGAAAATCGAACAACTGAACCTCATATATAATAAACCAAAGAAACAATCCATGTTCTGTAAAGTTTGATCGATTGAAATCATTTCGATCGATTTAGAAAAAAATGTTCAAGAGATCGAAGTCTGTTCGATCGATTGAATCTTCGATCGATTGAACTCAATTCAATCGCTCGAGAGTCGTCTTCTCCAAAGGTTCTTAACAGTGAATGTGTAAGGTCTTACAGCGTGTTTGGGTCCATTTATTCACGTCAAAACTCGTAAAACATCATATAAAATGTACCAAGTGAGTTTAAAACTCACCGAACTTGTTAAGGGTGCATTTTGCAAGCTTGAGCTTCAATGGCCTCCAATGGTGGCCTCTCTCTTCTTCTCTCTCTCTCTCTCTCTCTCTCTCTCTCTCTCTCTCTCTCTCTCTTTCTCTTCAACTCGTTTGTCTCTCTCTCTCTCTCTAACTGAGTGTATATATGCTATATGTGTATATGTGTGTGTATATATATATCTATGGATATTTGTATGAATATATAACCACAAGCCCACAATCTCTCGCTAAGATCTCTTGCTTCAGCAACCACATCCCATACACAAACATAACGTATATATAGGAGAGGAAAAGGTGTAGGTGGTTTTGTTTGCACAGAAACTGGGAATCCTGATGATTACAAGTTTGATCGATTGAGACTTGTTCGTTCGATCGATCGAAAGCAAGTCGGCCAGTTTGATTGATTGAAAAAAAGGTTTGATCAATTGAAGTAAGGACCACATCATAAATTCATGTTGGTAGGGTTATAATCGCTTGAACATAGTTAGATCAATTGAGGAAAGAAATCCTCGATCACTTAAAAGAGGTTCGATTGATTGAACATTGAAATTCTAGATCGCTCAAAATAACTTCGATCGATTGAAATTGAATCTTCAGATATGATCAAAGGAAGTATATAAAATCCCTTTGTATTAAATAATTACTAAAAATGCATGGTATTACATCATCCACCACTCATTAAAAGATTTCTTCCTCGAAATTGAAAATGATCAAGGTCTAAAACAAAAATAGAAACTTCTTATGCATTTTTGACTCTAGCTCCCATGAAGCTTCTCCTTTGTCATGATGCTTCCACTGAATCTTTACTAATGGGATCTCCTTATTTTTTAGTTTCTTGATTCCATGATCTAGGATCCGCACTGGTCCTTCGTTGAATGTAACATTGTCGTTGACTTCAATATCTTCGAAGTTGATCTCATGCACTAGGTTGTGAGCACACTTCCTCAACATACTAATGAAGAATACGTTGTACACTCTTGACATCTTCGGTGGCAATGCAAGTTGATAAGAAACCTTCCTAACACATTTTAGAAACTCGAATGGTCTAAGAAATTGCGGCAATAGCTTGCCTCTCTTCTGACCAAATCGGACTATTCCTTGAACAGGTGAAACCTTGAGTAGAACGTGGTCTGCAACAACAAACTCCAAGTCTTTGCGTCGCTTGTCAGCATCGCTCTTGTGTCTAGTCTGAGCTATCTTTATCTTCTCACGTACAATATGAATCTTCTTGCTTGTTTCTCGTACCATCTCTGGCCTAAAAAGTTGAGTATCTCTGACTTCGGGCCAATATAGCAGCAATCGGCAAGGTTTTTTGGTTCAGAGCTTCAAACAGTATGATTCCTATACTCTTATGGTAGCTATTGTTGTAGGAAAACTTGATCAACGGCAGGTTCATCTCCCAAGAACTCTCAAAATCTATAACGCAAGCGCATAGCATGTCCTCCATTACTTGGTTAACTCGTTTTATCTATCCATCAGTCTGCGGATGAAAGGATGAACTCAAGTTCAGTGTTGTTCCTATTGCTGTTTGGAGACTCTTCCAAAATTTTATAGTCAAGCACAAATCTCAATTTGACACAATTAAAACCGATACACTTTGTAGCCATACAATGTGTTGGATATACATCCATCTCAAACGTTCCACTGGATACGTCATATTGTAGGCAATGACATGTGCCATCTTCGTAAGTTGATCCATGATTACCCAAATGGCATCATGGTTGTGTTGTAACTTCGGCAATCCTACCATAAAATCCATGGTTACGTGTTTCCATTTCCATTAGGGAATCGGTAATGGTTGTAGAAGTCCAGGTGGTTTCTGATGTTCTGCCTTCACTTGGTTACAAGTAAGACATTGAGATACATACTCAACTACTTCTCATTTCATTCCTTCCCAACAGAAATTTCTCTTCAAATCCTTATACATCATCGTATCTCCTGAATGTATAGTCATTCGTGTCTTATGTGGTTCATCCAGTATTTTTTTTTAGAGATTTTCTTCGTCAGGTGCACAAAGTCTACCTTTACATTGCAAGGCTCCGTCTGTACCAATACTCTAGACCTTTGGTTTTTTTGCTGACATCTTGGCGAACCATAACTTCAAATCTTCTGTCAACTATTTAGCTTCTATGATATGGCTGATCAAAGTTAGTTGTACCAAAGACATCCAAAATGTTGTCCTTCCATTGGTTCCACTCGCTGAAGATTGAATTCAGCTAAAACTTAAAATGCTTTCCATTCTCGAATTAGTAATGCAATGATCACTAGTCGAGGTTTATGACTCAAAGCGTCTTCTACGATATTTCCTTTACCTGGATGGCATTATAATGAAAAGTCATAGTCCTTGAGCAACTCCATCCATCTTCGTTGTCATATGTTTGACTCCTTCTGAGAGAACAGATGGTCAAACATTTCTCCATAGAGATAGTGTCTCTAATTCTTTAATGCAAACATTATTGCTGCCAATTCCAAATCATGCGTAGGATAATTCTTCTCATCTACCTTCAACTGTCTGGATCCATATGCAATGACATTCCCGTCCTGCTTAAGCATACAACTATGTCCTTGGTGTGATGCATCACTTTAGATTATATACCTTTCTCCACTTCTAGGTATCACGAGTATAGTGCAGAAGTCAATCTTTCCTTTTAACTCCTAAAATGCACCCTCATGCTTGTCTATCCATTCATATTTTATCTCATTTCTCGTCAAATTCATCAAAGGTCCTGAAATCTTGGAAAATCCTTCTACAAAACTTTGATAATATACTACTAGACCAAGAAAACTTCTAACTTCTGTCGAACTAGTTGGTCTGTCCCAGCTTAAGACTGCATCAATCTTAAATGAGTCCACAAAGATACCATCTTGAGATATAACATGTCCCAAGAATTTGACCTCTTGTAGCCAAAATTTGCATTTGCAAAACTTTGCAAACAACTTGCTATCTCGAAGTGTCTGTAAAGCAATCTGTACGTGTTCATTATGATCTTCCTCTGTCTTTGAGTAGATCAAGGTGTCATCGATGAACACGATACTGAATCGATCCAAATATGGTCTAAATACTCTATTCATCAAGTCCATAAATACTGCTGGTGTATTCGTCAATCCAAAAGGCATAACTAGAAACTCATAATGCTCGTATCTCGTCATGAATGCAGTATTCATCACATCCTCTGGTCGAACCAATTGTTGATGATATCCCGAACGTAGGTCGATCTTTGAAAAGATAATTGATCCTTGTAACTAGATGAATAGATCATCTATCCAAGTAAGTGGATACCTATTCTTAATCATAACTTTGTTCAACTCCCTGTAGTTTATGCAAAGTTGAAGTGTTCCGTCCTTCTTCTTCATAAATAGAACTGGTGCTCCCTAAGGTGATGTACTCGAGCGAACAAAACCTAGATCTTCAAGCTCCTGAACTTACTTTTTCAATTCTAATATCTCATTTGGTGCCATCCTATACGGAGTCTTAGATATCGGTAATGTGCCATGTATTAGTTCCACATAGAAGTCTATTTCTCTTTTTGGTAGAAGTCCTTTAATATCTTGGAAAACATCTTGAAAGTCTTGCATGGTAGGAATCTGATCCATCGTGAGTTTCGTACTTATAGTTGTACCTCTGACTGTAGCTAAACCACTTGTTAGAAACATGTCGCTCATTGGCTGACACTGAAATCTGATCGTTGGTCATCCAGGTATTGGGAATATAATTGTCCGGGTAGGGCAATCCAAATTGGCACCATAATTTGTCAACTAATCCATCCCTAGGATAATTTCAAACTCTAACATCAACAGAACTACCAAGTCAGCCAGAAGTTTCTGGTCTTCTAGAGTTAGTGGGCAATCCTTGCTCACTTTACCCAACTTAACAGTCACTCCTAACGGTGACACTGTTAGGAAACTGCGTTCCCAGAATCTGTTGACAGCGCGTATAAGTTGGTACTGCAAAAATTACTTGAAAACTACAATAACCATATAAGGGTGGAACTAGGGTTACCTTAATCTGCTAAAATGGATTGCTGTAGTAGACGAATTGAGAACACGGTCTCGATAACAGCTCACAATCTTCTACCGTATTCCTTTGCTGCTAGAATATCGAACAAAGTGTGGGCTCCTTCGAAATACTTTATGTTTTTACTCTCTCTTTTTACGCTCTCTTTTCTATTCTGAGTTATAATGCTCTTGATGGAAAAACGCAAACTAAGGAGAGAGCCAAAGAAGCATATATATATATATAGGCTACGATAGGGACCATAAGAATTCAATAAGGAATAGGCTTCTTTATGGAATTAAGAAACCCTAATTCGAACTGAATCAGATTCCTATTTCCATAAATCATAATTCATACCACTAAAGAATTATAATTGCACTCCTACCCTTATCTCAAAAATATATTTCGAGCTCTATGTTATTAAATGCTTATTATCTCCTCATATTAAGATTACAGATATCCATTAATTAAATATAATTAATCTCTTAAAATTCCTTGAGATCCTCTGCCTAACTTATCTAATATGTCGGATTCAAAATCCACCTGCAGGGTTTGACATAATCAAAACTTATAAGTTTTCTCAAGGGGATATCATCAATCCCAAAATTGAGACATGGATTCCATCATTAATTAATATCCACCACACAATTAATATTGTCACCCAATCTAATGAGATATTGACCCATTTAAGGATCTCACCCTTGTAGGGATCAAAGTGTAAATATCAAATGTGCGTGTCTATAAATTAACTTAGGATTTAGAGCATAAGCACTCATAATAGTCATGAGGTATTAATTATCTTATAAGTCAGTATAAATATAATTACCCCAAGTCGGTCCCATTTAATACACAAAGTGTACCAACATGTTGAGTTGAAACTATACTATTTTCCGCATTCAAGACAAACCTACTACAACACCATGCTGCAGTCTTATCGATGGTGTGTCCAATCCATCTAAGACTGTAAACCAAAATCTTACATTCTATAAGATCCGGTGGTCATATCTTCCATATGTAAGCCAAACTCTACACACCAAACCACCTACTATGTAGAATGAAAGACACACATGCATAATATTAAATAAACAATATAATACAAATAATACAAATATTGCCCACATAGATTCTCATAAAAATGGATTAACTGATTTTATTAAATGAATAATAAATCAACTACATAAAGCATGGCTTTTAGTATATATCCCTAACAATCTCCCACTTAGACTTAAAGCCATGATGCGACACACCTCACTCCTATCCCTTTTATATGACTATCAAAAGTCTTGGCCGGTCAGCTCTTGGTGAAAGGATGTGCCAGGTTATTTGCTGATGCTATCTTGGTCACTTCAACATCACCTCTTTGCATGATCTCTCGTATCAGGTGATACTTACGCTCAATGTGTTTTCCCTTCTTATGTGCCCTTGGTTTCTTTGAGTTAGCAATCGCTCCGCTATTATCACAATAAAGGGTAATAGCCGATTGTACCGCAGGTACTACTCTTAGATCCATAAGGACGTTTTTGAGCCAAACGGCCTCCTTAGTAGCTTCCGAAACAGCCACATACTCAGCTTCCATGGTGGAATCAGCAATACACGACTGCTTGATACTCGTCCAACTAATGGCTCCACCTCCTAGGGTAAACACATATCCTGAGGTAAACTTTCTGGAATCCCTATTTGACATGAAATCAGAATCTATGTACCCAATGGGTAAAAGACTGTCTGCTTGGTAAACTAACATATAGTCTCGAGTCCTTTTCAGGTACTTAAGAATATTTTTTACCACAGTCCATTGTTCTTGCCCTAGATTAGACTGATATATACTAACCATGCCAATGGCAAAGCAGATGTCACGTCTAGTACATAGCATAGCATACATTAGGCTTCCTACTGCTGAGGCATAATGAACTACCTTCATCTTTTCTATCTCATCAGGTGTCTTAGGACACTGATCCTTAGATAGAGTACTTCCATGTCTAAAGGGAAGGAATCCCTTCTTGAAATCTTGCATGCTAAAATTTACAAGAATATTGTCAATATAAGTGCCTTGTGACAAGCCCAACATCCTATTCTTGCGATCTCGCATAAGCTTGATCCCTAGGATGTGACCGGTTTCTCCCAACTCCTTCATATTGAATTGATTGGACAACCATACCCTTACAGAATACCCCCCACATTGTTTCCGATTAGCAAGATATCATCCACATATAGTACAAAGAACACCACCACGCTTCCATCATATTTTTTGTACACACAAGATTTTTCCACACATTAATCAAAACCAAAATACTTGATTGCTTAATCAAAGCAGATATTCCAAGACCTAGATGCCTGCTTAAGTCCATAAATAGACTTCTTAAGCTTGTACAACATGTGTTCTTGGCCCTTCGCTATGAACCCGTCTGGTTGTATCATATAGATGCACTCGTCAAGATTCCCATTAAGAAATGTTGTCTTGACATCCATGAGCCAAATTTTATAATCGAAATGTGCAGCAATGGATAAGAGAATCCAGATAGATTTTAGCATGGCCACCGGCGAAAAAGGTTTCCTCATAATTGATTCCCTCTTTTTGAGTGAACCCTTTCACAACAAGCCTTGCTTTAAAGGTTTCCACCTTACCGACTGCTCCTCTCTTCTTCTTATAGACCCACTTACATCTAATGGGTTTTATTTCATTGGGTGGTTCTACAAGATTCCAAACTTGATTGGAGTACATAGACTCCATTTTAGACTTCATAGCCTTTTGCCAAAGATCTGCATCTTTATCTTGGAGTGCTTCATTGTAGTTACAGAGATCGGTAACTTGGTCATTAGGGACCCAGTCATAAGACTCTCCCAAGAACATATACCGGTCAAGTTGAATAATAACCCTCCAACTACGATGAGGCACAACCCGTGTCTGTGTATCACTGATATTTCGTTCTGAAGATTCTGAACCTAATACCCCATTATCTACACACTATACTGGTTCAGGAACCTACGTGTTAATGGTTGGTTTGGGATGTACACGAGTTTCGATAATCCTCCCACTAAGACGCGATAATGGAATATTGATAACTCTATCTTGTGATGTTTCTTCTCGTACTGATGGTATCGAAGAAGTATGTGTCGGTGTCTCTCCTCTCATTTCCTCTAGAATAATACGGCTTCTGGGCTTGTGGTCCATAACATAGTCCACTTCTAAGAATGTGGCATTGGTGCTAACAATAACCTTCTGATCCTTAGGACTATAAAATAGACCACCTTTAGTTCTTCTTGGATACCCAATAAAGAAACATACTTCTGTTCTTTATTCCAACTTTTCTGCGTTCCCTTTCAGCACATGTGTTGGACTACCCCAGATCCGAACATGCCATAGACTAGGCTTTTTCCCAGTCCATAATTCTGTGGGAGTATTAGGTACTGACTTAGATGGTACCAAGTTTAGAATGTATGCAGTTGTCACTAATGCATGTCCCCAAAAGGAAATTAGTAAATCCAAATAACTCATCATAGATCTTACCATGTCCATGAGAGTCCTGTTTCTTCTTTCTGCTACACCATTCTGCTAACGCATACGGGGTGCAGACAACAGGGTTGCTCCAATAAGTATTCCCTAAACTCTTCTAAGAGGTACTCTCCACCACAATCAGATCGTAGTGTCTTGATACATTTACCCAGACGCTTCTCCGTTTCAGCCTTAAAGTCTTTGAATTTCTCAAAGCATTCAGACTTACGCCGCATCAAATAAATGTACCCATATCTTGAGTAATCATCGATGAAAGTGACAAAGTACTCAAATCCCCCTCTTGCTTGGACAGTCATAGGACCACACAAATCAGAGTGAACCAATTCCAATGACTCTTTTGCTCTATAGCCCTTGGCCGAGAATGGCCTCTTGGGCATTTTACCTTCCAAACAGGATTCACAGACTGGAAGTGCCTTCACTTCCAATGAGCCTAATGGCCCATTTTTAACCAGTCTTTGAATCCTTTTCAAATTAACATGACCAAGGCGTAAGTGCTAAAGATGTGTTTGGTTCATCCTCGAAGGTTCTTTTCTCTTAAATGGCAAACTATTTGTGTTATTCAATTCATTAAGTTACAGTATAGGAGAGACAGGATTTATAATATAAAGATCATCCACCAATTGACCAGAATAAATAAAATGTTTATTTTCTTTAATAACTACTACTTTATTAAAATGAACTGAATATCTATTCTTTACTAAACTAGAATCTGAAACTAAATTCCTTCTAATAGAAGGTACATAAAGGCAATTTCTTAATATTAAAATCCTATCTCTACCAAAACTAAGACGTAGATCTCCTACTGCAACTGCTGCTACTCTCGTAGCATTTCCCATATATAGATAAATATCTCCATCACTAAGCTGCCTGGTTCCTTGGAACCCCTGTAAAGAATTGCATACATGATCAGTGGCTCCTGTATCCACATACCAGGTACCGGTAGATCGGACTGCTAAACATGATTCAACAACTAGTAAATGAGATTTACCTTGATTGTTCTGTCTGGCAAGATAAACCGGACATTGCTTCTTCCAGTGTCCTGCCTACTTATAAACAAAACATTTTCCTTTAGGCTTTCCCGATTGTCCTCTTGACCTTTGGATTAGCGGAGGACCCGCGGCCTTCTTTTGAGCCTTTTTCATTTTCTTCTTGCCTTTCAGCTTTGAAGCAGAACCTTTCTCAAACACAAGAGCACTCCCTGACTTTCCGTTGAGGCCCTCAGCTGCCTGGAGTTCTTTAAGTAGCTCCGCCAAGGTATATTTAAATTTATTCATGTTGCAATTGAGGAAGAATTGCTTAAAAGACTCTGGCAGTGACTGGAGTACGATTTCGACCTGGGTTTCCCCGTCGATTTCAGCTCCTAGGATCTCGAGTTCATTAAGAAGAGATATCATCTTAAGAACATGATCCCTTACAGGCGTCCCCTCAGCTATACTTGTGTTCATCAAGTCTTTCATAGAAACCTGGCTAACAGCAATTTGATCCCCGAACATCTCTCAGAGGCTCTCCATCATGTCATAGGCGCTGGCCATTGACTGATGTTGATGTTGCAGCACATTTAACATGGATGCCAAAATGTATCACCACGTCATCTCATCAGCCTTGACCCATTTCTTGTGAGCCTGGATTTTCTCAGCGGTTGCCCCCTCACCAGTTTGCTCAGGACATTCTTGAGTAAGCACAAACTTGTACTCTTCAGCAGTTAACACAATATCCAAATTCCTTTTCCAGTATATATAGTTTGGTCCAGTAAGTTTGTTTTCTTTAAGTATAACAGTGAGTGGATTGAAAGAACCCATTTAAAAGCCTGAGAATCACATAATATAAATAATTACATCTAGGCAAAAAATTACTATGGATTCGAGTTGAAAATATTGGTTCCCTCTACCATATTTGAAAAGAATCCACCAGTAACCTGATACACAGTGATAGTATGACTCGATGGGAAGCCATATACTATCCATCATTTGTTCAGATAAGTAATTGCCTTTTAATTTTACTATCCAGGCAATGTACCTTGCCTAGTAAAATTAAACTGCTGACTTGCTTTGATCCTATAAATAACAATAGTGACTCAGATGTAGAGGATATTATTATTTATAGCTAAGTGTATACCATCACTTAATTCTAGCTAAGTGTACTGATGATTCCATGATCAACTACATCCCGAGGTTTCCGAGGCAGTGCCTCGGAAGCTAAATCCGATTTACCATCAGCAACTGCCTTCCAGAACTGTTTTCTGAAATAGCCTTCTAAAACTGCCTTCTGAAACTGCTTCCAGATTGCTTTCTGAATTGCTTGTAAACTGTCTTCATGGATTTACTTGAGATATTTTACATAAACCCTATGCCTCCATGAAGGAGTTCATATGCTATTTCTTTGCAATAAATTAACCACACATCAATCAAGTGTGGGATCCAATACATACAAATCCTATGCCTCCATAAAGGAGTTCACATGCTATATTAAAGCAACAATATTAATCATGGATAAAACCATCGTGGGATCCAATCACACAAAATCACTAACCATAATAGTAGAGTAATAATGCTATAAAACAAGGGATAGTACAGTTCTACGTTCTATCCATCCATCAAAACACGCATAACATCTGTTTTACTGGACAGCATGGTTGCGCCCAACTCATACGCAGAATCAACGTTGCTCTGATACCACTGTTAGGAAACTACATTCCCAGAATCGGTTAACAGTGCGCATAAGTTGGTACTGTAAAAATTACGTAAAAACTACAATAACCCTATAAGGGCAAAACTAGGGTTACCTTAAACTGCTAAAACGGATTGCTGTAGTTGATGAATCGAGAACACGAGTTCGATAACAGCTCACGATCTTCTACCATATTCCTTTGCTGCCAGAATATCGAACTGAGTGTGGATTCCTTTGAAATCCTTTATGTTTCTGCTCTCTCTTACACTCTCTTTTCGATTCCTAGTTATAATGCTCTTGATGGAAAAACACAAACTGAGGAGAGAGCCAAAGCAGCATATATATAGGCTATGATAGGGACCATAAGAAGTCAATAAGGAATAGACTTCCTTATAGAATTAGGAAACCCTAATTCGAACTGAATCAGATTCCTATTTCCATAAATCATAATTCATACCACTAAAGAATTATAATTGCACTCCTACCCTTATCACAAAAATATATTTCGAGCTCCATGTTATTAAATGCTTATTATCTCCCCATGTTAAGATTACAGATATCCATTAATTAAATATAATTACTGATAATCATATTTAATTAATCTCTTAAAATTCCTTGAGATCCTCTGCTTAACTTATCTGATATGTCGGATACAAAATCCACCTGTAGGGTTTGACATAATCAAAACTTATAAGCTTTCTCAAGGGGATATCATCAATCCCAAAATTGAGACATGGATTCCATCATTAATTAATATCCACCACACAATTAATATTGTCACCCAATTCAATGAGATATTGACCCATTTAAGGATCTCACCCTTTTAGGGATCAAAGTGTAAATATCAAATGTATGTGTATAAATTAACTTAGGATTTAGAGCATAAGCACTCATAATAGTCATGAGGTATTAATGATCTTATAAGTCAGTATAAAGATAATTACCCCAAGTCGGTCCCGTTTAATACACAAAGTGTACCAGCATGGTGAGTTGAAACTATACCGTTTTCCACAGTCAAGACAAACCTACTACAACACCATATTGCAGTCCTATCAATGGTGTGTCCAATCCATCTAACACTGTAAACCAAAATCTTACATTCTACAAGATCCGGAGGTCTGATCTTCCGTGTGTAAGCCGAACTCTACACACCAAACCACCTACTATGTAGAATAAAAGACACACATGCATAACATTAAATCAATAATATAATACAAATATTGCCCACACAGATTCTCATAAAAATGGATTAACTGATTTTATTAAATGAATAATAAATCAACTTCATAAAGCATGGCTTTTAGTATATATCCCTAACAGACACAGCATTACCTGCTAGCTTAAGTGTTTGGGGTTCTAAACCCAATTGATGCACAATATTAACAGTGATAAATGAACATGTGACGCCAATATCAAATACAGCTTTAACTTGACTGTAAAAGAGTCAAAGTGTACCTTCTAGATGTTGTTGTTCATCAATATTAAAGCCTGCTTCCCCTGGGATTATAGCATTTACTCGAGTCTGATCTAGGGGTCCTTGTATTCCTTGAACTAATGCCTTATAGTATCCTCCTTGCGGTACACGATAATCCTTGCTCAAATGCCCTAGCTTGTTGCAATTACGCCTGACACGTGAAAAATCTTGTGCGCTCTTGTGCAATACCCAAGTGTAGGTAGACGTGCAAGTAGTAACTGGTAAGACCAGGTCGATCCCACAGGGAAGGTGTTGACCTATTGAATTAGACTATCCTCAAAGAAAAAAAAATAAAATGAATAAGATTGAACGATGGTGCAGAATACAAAGTTCCACAGCTAAGATTACTAATGAAAATAATTAAGATTAAATTGACGATCTAACTAGCTAATTAAAACAGTACTCTAAATTAGGATGTTTAACTTTAAGAAGAAAGTGTTGGGATTACACGAATCCGCAGTAATCTAACCATCTACCATGCATTTGTCTTGAAGCACAACGGAGTACATCACCCACAGTTTTCCGTATTCCTCTAAAGATGGAGAATCCATGGCCCTTTCATGACCGGGACCATATCATCACAATTAAATTAAAATACGTAAAAGCGGTTTAATCCAATAGTTAAGACTCGCATCCTCAATGGTGTTAGCATTGAAGATGGTTTGCAAAATGTATTGAAAGAAAATGCCTTAGGGCCTTAGTTTTAAAAGCTGTTTTGACAAACTGAGCATTTTCGGGACAGAATGATAACAAATCTTAAAACAAAAGGTCCTGGAATACTGCAGGGAACATCCTCAAGAATCAGGGAGTTCGATCGATCGACGCGCTTTCGATCGATCGAAGACCTTCATCCCTCAATCGATCGAACTGACTTCGATCGCTTGACTGTCTCTGGTTCGATCGATCGAACTAACTTCGATCGATCGAACACAGCGATTATTCTGCTGCATGGCAGAGACTGGAGATCACTGTTTCATCGTGTTCTCCCAACCTGGGACTACTCAGACATCGTTTGGAGTGTCACAGATTGATATTTAACGTAAGAAAACATTAAAACCTTGTTTGGTTGCGAGTTTTTCATGAAAAATATAAAAACTATGGATTTGAGAATATCTAGCATACAATACCACGAGATGAACGATTAAACTACGACTACGAAGTGCAGAATGTAAATGAGCAATATATAAATAACCTGGAACGAAGAGTACTAGTATTAACTTAGTGAAATCCGGTTCACAATGCAAAAACTCAATGAAAACCTACAAAACACAAGCAAACTCTCTATCTCTCTCTCTAAAAGTGTAAAAAAATGTAATGTGGGCGTCCCTCTGGACGTATACAATACACATATATATAAGAAAACCAAAGAACTAGGGTTACAAATCCGCATCTGCTGCGCACACGAATGTTACTGGAAATACCCCGTTCGATCGATCGAACTTCTCTCGATCGATCAAACCTGTAAGCCTCAAGCGCTTTAACACTCTTCAAGCGATCGAACGCTCGATCGATCGAACTATGTTAGATCGATCGAACATCAAATTTCAGCTTTGACTTTTCTTGTTTTCATTCCAGCATTCCATTTATCCTGATGTTCATCTGTTTAGTCCACACAGCAGTGATCTGCACAAACAACAGCTAAAACAATACAACTTATCATAGATTAATCATATTGTATAAAAATTAGCCTTGTAATGCAAATTGCAGACAAAACGGGAGGTTATGATAAAAACTAATACAATTCTTCCTTTTAGCGCAGTTGTATTTTACAAATACCCCCGCTTTGCACAACCCCCAACTAGCTTATTGCTAGTCCCTAGCGATAAAGCGAAAATAAAACAAATTACAAACTCCTAAACTAATACTACCATAACTAAGAAAACAAAGGAAAACTAAAAACAACCTAAACTAAGATAGAAAGAAAGATCCTAACTCACTTTCGCAGGAATCGCGGTTGCATTTAGCAAATGCAACAAGCCGTTAAACCCCTAGGTTCCCCCTAGTGGACGAGTGTTGTCTCGTGAGGGTTTGCAGTGAATATACCCACAAAATTCTCCAATTTTAAGCTCAAAAAGATTTAGAATAACTTGTAGAATTCCCCCTTCCATTCAATTGTTAATTAAGCTCCGCAATAATATACTATCCTCTATCAACCCATGAAAGAGACCCACATGCTCCCCTATATCACCAAGTAAAATATAACAAATGTATCACCATCATGCACCCGTGTGTGTGTGAATTTAACAACTATGCGTCCAACCCTATGAAGAGTTATCTAGACTATTGTACTTTGGGAAACTTGCAGTTTTAGCTCAATTCTCACATTGGTCACACTAAAAAAGAACGTCTCTCAGAAACTTGCTTTACAATGATCGCACATCGTATGAAAGCTCTGATAAGGATGATATTCTAAGTGCTTATGCTTTCATGCTTGACTCTATGAAAAACGGACATTTCAGAGTGTATAGTCTCAGGAATGGAACACTACTTACTGGAGGAGCGAAATACCGTGGATAACTCAACTCACACTTCCATGTTCAAATCAATTGTTGAGAATCTTCAAGACTTTGAATTGCGGCTTTTATTTAGTAGGTGGGAGTGTTGTAGAGAAGAGTGTGCCTTTTAGTATGTGATGGAATTTCAACTTCTCTTTTTATTCTTTATTCTTTTCTCCACCCAATCTCCCATTCATTTCATATGCTCTTTTTCTATTCTCCTTCATTCATCATATTTTTTTTTTCATCTGAACGTCCCACAACTACTTCCTTCCATTTCACATACTTTGATGACTCATTCTCAACAAATATATCAAACGGCTCAATGAGGTCAAGGTATAGATCAAGGGTATGGATTCTTGTAATTACATTGGAAATATTTAATTGGTGTGGGATCAGGGATGAAACAATTCAATGAATGTAAGTGAAAATTATATCAGGTAATAGAATGGGTAAACGATGGCTTGAATCATTTTCTCAACTTTCAATTTTTAGCACTTAAGTGTTCATTGAGTGTAATTGGTAAATCCTGAACGTTCTCCTCTAACAAACAGTCAAAACTTTTAAAGAAAACTGAGACTTAACAACGAATTCACCAAGTATATGCAAGAAAGACCATTCGACAATATATGAGAATCCCCTCAGAAATGACGATTGGCTCAATAGCTCACAAAGGGTTATTAGCTTCCACTACTTGTTCTTTTCGCACAATATTCATATTAACTCAATTTTCAGGTTTTCTACATAGCTGCCAATTAGTGTGCAAAAGTGTTGGGTACATAATAGCTTCACAAATGCAATTCATTTCAGTAATACAGAAAAATGCGTGGATTTAATCCATGAAAAGATGAGAATACTACAAATGTGTCCTTGTCTAATTAACAAGCAGGAGAGATTATTCAGAGTTATTCTATCAATACAACTCAATAATAAAAAAAAAATTTCAAAATTTTTAACAGACTGTGCTCTCATTAAATTTAAAACATATCCAAGTGCAAAACCTATCTATTACGGGTGTATACCTATCTATTATCTCCTACCCCCAACTGAAAACAACAAAGTCCCCAGAAGTTGATTTTCAACAAATAAAAGAGATGGGTATCACCTGTATGGAGCAAATTGATGATAGCAAGCATAGCAACCTAGCATAGAAAAACAGAACACAATCTCCAAAACAAACAGGATCAATAGATAAAAGTAACACGATAAAAATCATGATCCAAACAAGCTAAACCATTGTAATATGAACTGAATAAAATACAAGCAGTGAGAAATAATGTCCATACAGAACCAACCAACCAAATAATCCAACCAAAACCACCATCATATCCAACCAACCAAAATCAGTACAAGAACTAACCAAAAATACATAAACACCACCTCCCCATCGAAAACTAATCGACACCGGACGGTGCATCATCAGCTACATCAGAAGGGATATCAATGGGAGCAGGCGGCAACGAGGTAGTAGTAGGGGCAGCAGTAGATGGATTGGCAAGTGGTGGATCGGCTGTAGCAGAAGAAGTGGATGGACCTGTAGTAGTAGGAGTAGCAACATATGATGGATCGGCAGCAGGCGGAGCAGACGGGGCCATCGATGGATGCTAAGTAGAGTGAACAGCCTGATCAACCCCAATCTGAATCAATATGGACTCTAGCAAGGTCTGCAGATGGTCCATTCGGCCCTCAAGTCTAATCCTGGCCTCTCTCTCCTCCAATAGTAGCTCGTGAACTGTCGGGAGAGGCACAGAAGAAGAAGACTCTCCCTGGGCCTGAGTCTGCGACCGCTGTCGCAGCTCAAACTGCCGAACCGCCGCAACCGGATCATCGTCATCATCATCGAAATCAAGCTCCTCCACCTCGGTGGGTGTCCCTGAAGCTCCCGCCTCCGTGTCCGTCCCACCACGCCTCTTCTTCTTCCCCCTCACCTTCGCTTTCCCTTTCCCCTTTCGCTTCCTCTTCTGGGCATCAGAGCGGCGAGCCGCCGCCTCGCTGAAACGGCGGGGAGAAGGGCGAACATCATCTCCAGCAAGCACGGGGAAACCGGCATCAGCCATAACCCTCTGAATAGCCCAAGCACCCTTCAGGTGCTTCTTAGACGAGATAAAATGGGTGGGGTGGACCATAAAGTCAATATAGAGGCGTGGGATGCAAACTGGCTGTCCCGTCCCCACTGCATATAAGACTCGCGCATACCAAGCCGCGATCTTCTCTCGATAGGAAGTCACTAAGAGGCAGTTGCTGAGGACCAGGTGGATCATGTGGTAGCCATCAGTGAGAAAGTGGTCCTCAATCAAAGCTTCGCCATCCCAAGACGGAACGGCGCCTCCAGTGAGCTCACGGATAATAGTGGATGGTGGGGTCACTGGTGCATCAGGCCGGTGGGGGCAAACATAATCAGGTACCTCTGTTACCCCCAACGCGGAGGAAACGGTAGCGGGACTGATGATGAACGGACGACTCCGGAAGAAGGCATGGTAGGTGAATGGTGCAACCGGGTCGCGGATCATAGTCGCACATGCACCTCGAATCCAGGACAGATTGACACTCTTGGCCAATGAAAGGAGATGGAACCAGTGAGGCATAGAACGGATCCGTGTCAGGAACCACGGGCTCTCCGACCAGATGTGCTCAATAGGGCGCACGATCATCACCATCCGTGCCTGAAAATGCCGCTCATACCATAACCTGTCCTCGTCATTCCGGAACCCATGTGCGGGTACCGGATCTGGTATAATAAGGCTGAGGGGCTTGGACTTATGATAGCCCATCACTGGATTCATGTGGTAGCCCTGAAAAATAAACATGACATGACACCAATTAGAACAGAAGAAAAGAAGAAAGAAGCTGCCACTGCTAGAGTTCGATCGATCTAAGTGAGTTCGATCGATTAAACTAGAGTAGGCTTCGATCGCTTGAACATTGTTCGATCGCTCGAACAGTTCCCCTTCGATCGCTCGAAACCAGTTCAAGCGATCGAACACAGCGATGTGCAGCGATCGCTGAAACGCAAAGGAAACGAGAAGTACACAAACAATGAACTATTAAAAGGAAATCCTAAGACCAAGGGAACACCCCCTTGGGATTTTCTAACACAATCATTAAGGAAATGTAAGACAAAAACAAGTGGAGCCTACCTTGGTGTAGAAATACATAGTGGAGGTAGAGGGGATGATGAGATGATTAGAGGGGTGATCTGGGCGTCTTATTGAGTGCAAGGACACGAAAATTGCCGAGTCGCCCACCCCTCTGTGCTCGAGCGCTTGAGTGTGTATAACTGAGGGAAATGAAGAGGTGTTCTGAAGACGCCTCGTTTAGATGCTGAGTTCGATCGATCGAACTATGGTCGAGCGATCGAAAACAAATCCCGCAATCGATTGAAAAGAAAATGCAAGCGCTTGAACATCTAGGTTTCGATCGATCGAAATGGGTTCGATCGATCGAACACAAAAATTTCTGAATTCAATGGGAAACATGAACCACATCACACCCAACTATCAGAAACAGTTTTGGACATGCAGAGAGACTGAAAAGCAGTTGAATTACAGGCATGTAGAATAAAAATTCATCCTCAGAATAGAAAATTGCAATTTATATAGAAATAACACTTTATGATTGCATCCAAATTGCAACATTATTATCCCCAACTGTGTTTAAGACCTTATTCAACTAAAGAAGACCAAAAATAAAACTAAAACCAATAAAATTCTGTCAAGGATTACACTTCAGTTGATAAACAAAAGATGAAATGAACGGGAACAACTGAAATGCAGCACTAATCTTCGAGTATAAAGATTTCCTCTTCCACAATCTCTTCATAACCCGCCGAATTCTCAGAAGTGAAGTCCAAACTCGATGATTCCCTTTCCCAGAACAATCGAAAAGCAGCAAGGATATCATCAAACAAGTCTGGCATCTCCAAAGAATTGAAAGTCCATGCAAGAGGTGATCCGGATGGAGACATGGATAAAGGGGTATAATTTCGCAACAGACTGTCCTCTCGCGGCGGAGTGTGTGGGGGCCTTATGTAGGGCCCAAGACCATGAATCAGTTGATGTGGGAGGAATACCGGAATACCATTTAGAAACATATTGACAATCCTGGACAAAAGACAACAAACCGAAATTAACATAACAAAACACAAGCAGCACGGATTAACACGAAAAGAAAAACAATGAACAGAAACAAAAATACAAAGAAATGTGACAAGTTCCAACCTCACTATTGGCATAGGTTCCCAAAATGCACTGGCTGGTAAGGGGCATTGGAGCCTGAATAGCAGGAAGCTCAGGTGTACATAGCGGTATGGGACCAACTCAGGAACAAGGAAATCATCCACTAAAACAAAGACGGCATTGTGGCGATCTGGGACGACATCCTGGAGGTCATGATCTTCCCATGGCTCCCACATATCATCATTTTCCTATTGGGCCATGAGTGCATCATCCACCATTCGTCCCATGTACAGGTCTTCTTCCTCCTCCACATCATCGTCATCCTGAAATCCCATATTTTCATATGGATTGATGTCCAGGAGGGCTGGTGGATATGAAATGTACCCTTGAGCAGCATCAATGAGAGAATGAGCTTCAGGATCTTGATGGAGCAAGGGGCATGGTGTGAGTTCACCCTCAGTCCAGGTGCCACAACGACATTCTGAATCAGCCCAAGAACCGACAGAATGAACATCATCCCCTCGCATCTATGCACCTGCAACAGAGTGGTTTAAAGTATAATGGATTAGAACTAGATCACAAACACGAAATAAATAACGAAAACCAAAAAAAAAACAAAAGAGAGAAACTAAAATGCAAAGAAAGAAAAGAAATACAACAACAATTTGGAACCAGGATTTTAAGTATGAGAATAGCTGGGCTCATCCAGCTGGATGTGCTCAACTTCAGTGTGGAAGTTCTCCAAGAACGGTTTCAATCTTTGGCCATTGACCTTGAAATAATCATCGTTCTTTGGATTAACAATCTCAACCGCCCCATGTGGAAAAATAGTTTTTACGATGAACGGGCCTGTCCAACGGGAACGGAGCTTTCCTGGGAAAAGGTGGAGGCGAGAGTCATACAGCAAAACTTTTTGCCCCGGCTCAAATGATTTACGACAAATCGTACGATCATGGCGAGCCTTCAACTTTTCCTTATGCAACTTTGCAGAGTCATACGCATCTCGTCGTATTTCCTCTAGCTCTACAAGCTGAAGCTTGCGTAGCTGACCTCCCTCTTAAATATCAAAGTTCAATGAGCGTGTTGCCCAGTAAGCTTTATGTTCAATTTCAACAGGGAGATGGCAAGCTTTCCCGTAAACCAATCTATACGGGGACATACCAAGATTCGTCTTATAAGCAGTACGGTATGCCCATAACGCGTCAGTCAATTTGTATGCCCAGTCCTTTCGATTTGAGCTAACCGTCTTTTCGAGAATGTGCTTGATTTCTCGGTTAGCCAATTCTGCTTGCCCATTAGACTGTGGATGATAGGCAAGAACGATTTTATGATGGACTCCGTATTTCTTGAGAAGTGACTCCAAGGGCCTATTGCAGAAATGCTTGCCTTGGTCACTTAGTAAAGCTTTCGGAGTACCAAAACGAGACAAGATATGCTCTCTTAGAAATGACATGACCGTTCTGTGGTCATTTCATCTCGTTGGTATCGCTTCTACCCATTTCGATACATACTCTACAGCAAGGAGTATGTATTCACAGTTATTAGACTTGGGAAATGGACCCATAAAATCTATGCCCCAACAATCAAATATCTCAATTGTGATGATAGGGGTTAAAGGCATAGAATTCCTTTTAGAAATCGTTCCAAGCTTTTGACAGCGTTGGCATGTCTTGCAAAAGGAATAAGCATCTTTGAAGACTGTGGGCCAGTAAAAACCGCTTTGTAGTACTTTTTGTGCGGTCTTCTGTGACGCGAAGTGGCCACCACATGCCTCAGAATGGCATAACGCTAATATTACGGTTATATCCTCATTGGGGATGCAGCGCCGGATAACCTGATCAGCACAGTACTTGAAAAGGTATGGGTCATCAAAGAAGAAATGGCGCGCGAATGAGAGAAACCTTTTCCTATCTTGGTTCGACCAATGAGTTGGTGTTTCACCCGTGACGAGGTAGTTTACAATATCAGCATACCAAGGCAGACTACTTACTGCCAGTAGCTGTTCGTCTGGGAACTCATCCTTAATGGATTGGGATTCAGTATTGTCGATAAAAGTCAACTGGGACAAATGATCCGCAACCACATTCTCTACTCCTTTCTTATCTTTGATTGTTAAATCAAACTCTTGGAGTAAGAGTATCCAGCGAATAAGCCGTTGTTTAGCGTCTTTCTTTGATAAAAGAAACTTGATGGCCGAATGATCTGTAAAACAGACGATTGGTGACCCTATCAAATAAGACCTAAACTTATCCAGGGCGAATACTACTGCCAGCAGCTCCTTTTCAGTAGTAGTGTAATTCATTTGAGCTTCATTTAAAGTTCGGCTGGCATAGTATATCACATATGGCTTATTATCCTTTCTCTGGCCTAGGACCGCGCCAATGGCGTAATCACTAGCATCGCACATTAATTCAAAAGGCAAACTCCAGTCGGGTACCTGTATTATAGGTGCGGAGGTGAGGAGCTCTTTTAGATCCTCAAAGGCCTTTTGGCAACTCTCTGACCACTCGAAGGGTGCGTCTTTGACAAGAAGTTGACAAAGGGGTCGAGAGATTGCACTGAAGTTCTGGATAAATCGACGATAAAAACCTGCATGCCCCAAGAATGAACGGATGTCCCTTACTGTACGGGGAACAGGTAGATTTGAGATTATGTCGATCTTTGCCTTATCCACTTGGATTCCTTCATCGGATATTATGTGGCCGAGGACTATTCCCTTGGTCACCATAAAGTGACACTTCTCCCAATTCAAAACTAGGTGTTTGTCCTCACACCGCATTAAAACTTGCTCGAGATTGCTGAGGCAATCTTCAAAGCTATGGCCAAATACTGAAAAATCATCCATGAATACTTCAAGGATGTTTTCGACCATGTCACTGAATATGCTTAGCATGCACCGCTGAAATGTAGCCGGTGCATTACATAAGCCAAACGGCATTCGTCGGTAGGCAAAAGTACCGAATGGACAAGTGAAGGTGGTTTTCTCCTGATCTTCAGGAGCAATTTCAATTTGATTATATCCACTGTATCCATCCAAGAAGCAGTAATACTTGTGACCCGCCACACGTTCTAGCATTTGATCCATGAATGGCAAAGGAAAATGGTCCTTTCGGGTCACAGTATTTAACTTCCTGTAGTCAATACACATCCTCCATCCAGTGGGGATACGTGTTGGTACCAATTCACCATCTTTGTTCGGGATGACCGTTATGCCGGCTTTCTTTGGTACTACTTGGGTAGGACTAACCCAAGGACTATCAGATATCGGATATATCATCCCAACATCAAGTAGCTTGAGTACTTCCTTTTTAACTACTTCTTGCATGTTGGGATTCAGACGCCTTTGCATTTGCCTTGAGGGTTTAGCGTCTTCCTCCAGATATATCTTATGCGTGCATATGGATGGGCTTATGCCTTTGAGGTCAGCAATTGTCCATCCCATAGCATCCTTATGCTTGGTCAGCATTTCCACTAGCTTACTTTCCTGTTCATGAGTTAAAGCAGATGAAATGATCATAGGATAAGTTTTTCCAGTCCCTAGGAATGCATATTTTAGCTCCTTGGGAAGCTCCTTCAATTCTAACTCCGGAAACTGGAAACTAGAGGGCATTACCAACTTGGTTTTAGGAGGCAGTTGTTCATATGGCATTACCCACATGCAATCGGCTCTATCCTCCTCTATCGTATCCATCATAAGACACGTCTGGTTCAGGTCAGCATCCAATGGGGTGGACTCCGCAGGTTGATAGATATCGCCAAATTGCGTCATCACAACTTCCAAAGGATCTTTGTAGTCGACCAAGTCAACTTCATCTTCAATGACCGTGTCTATGTAATGGATTTCTTCCTCATCATCGTATTCTTCAGGTCGGGGATTAGAAAAGATCTTGACATTCAATGTCATGTTCCTGAATACGATAGTCATGATACCACTTCTAATCTTGATTGTGGCATCAATGGTGTTGAGGAATGGACGTCCAAAAATAACCGGGATATGTGCACCAGGATTAGACACAGGTTCTGTGTCTAATATCACGAAACCAACCGGAAAGACAAAAGAGTCTATTTGGACAAGGACGTCCTCCAACACCCCTCTAGGGTACTTCACAGATCTGTCTGCCAATTGCAAAGCAACTCGAGTGGGTTTGAGTTCACCTAACCCTAGCTGTTTATAGACTGAATAAGGCAGCAGGTTCACGCTTGCTCCTAGATCGAGGAGTGCGTTATCTATCCTTTGATTCCCAATTCTACATGAGACAGTAGGTGTACCGGGATCTTTGAGTTTTGGGGGCAACTCATTTTGAATGATCGCACTGGCTTGGCACGCGACATACGCATGTTTCTTCACGCTTTGCCTCCTCTTGACCGTGCATAGATCTTTGAGATACTTAGCATAGGCCGGCACTTGCATGATAGCATCTAGGAGTGGAAGGTTAATTTTAACTTGCTTAAACAATTCCAGAAACTCCTGATTCTTTGTCTCATTCTTGGGTTTCTTCAACCGTTGAGGATAAGGTGCAGGAAAGGGGCATTTTGGTTGTTCCTCCTTAACAGACTCCTTTTCAGGCCTTCGCTCAACTTCTTCCTCTACTTTAGGAGCTTCAATGTTTGCCTTTATTGCCTCGTCATTAGTAGACGGCTCCTCCTCTTGAGTAGATGGTAGCTCAACTTCTTCATCCACCACTTCCTCCTCTTTGTACACTTCAGGAGTGGACAGAGGCATGCTTTTCTCTATGATTTTTCCACTTCTCAATGTAGTCACAGCTTTAGCATGTTCTTGATGGTTAGGACCGTTGTTATGTCCCTTGGGGTTCGGAAGTGGTTGGGCAGGGAATGTTCCTCCTGAGCCTTCTTGCCGTGCATCTATCCTCTCTAACGTGGCAGACATTCTACTCATCATCTGTATGAGTTGCTGCGTTAGATTGGCATTAACAAGTGGCTCTTCTTCTTGTACCTTCTTGTGCGGTGGGACATAGGTATTGGTCTGTGGTGCATTCGAGGGTTGAGCTTGGTTATAATTATTGGTTCTGTTTTGATTGTATTGCTGGAACGGCCTATTGTTTTGCCCTTGATATTGATTATTGTTGTAGGGCTGCTGTTGATATTGATTTTGGGCCCCAGCATTATTTCTCCAATCAAAACCGGGGTGATTCCATCTATTGTTACTTTGAAAGTTATTGTTGGAATTCCCCGCCCCTCGAAAACCTTGCATGGCATTCATCTCTATGGGGGCTTGCTCTTGAAAATATGGCACATTAGGACAATATTGAGTTGTATGTCCCAACATGTTGCATGTGCCACATGGTTCTTCAGGCATGACTTGCCTAGAGCTCTCTCCTTTCATGATTAATGCCTCTACCTTCTTTGCTAGCTCTGCATACTTAGTCATAAGGTGATCTTCACTGGTTAGCTGGTATAGGCTTTTCTCTTCTACACAGGATATCTGTGAGCGTGAGACATTGTCAGAATTTGACCATTCATGAGCGTATTCAGCTAACCATTCGAAATGAGCCTCGGCCTCTTCGGTGTTTTTACGCAGAAATGGTCCAGAGCTCATCGTTTCCACCAACTTCTTTGTTTCACCATTCAATCCTTGATAAAAGAAGCTGATAGTTCGCCATTTCTCAAACCCATGGTGTGGGCATGAGAGAAGCAAATCTTTGAAACGCTCCCACGCTTGTGTGAAGGTTTCATTGCTCTTTTGTTTATAGGAATTGATTTGACGCTGAAGGTCTGTGGTCATGCGAGTAGGATAGAATTTCTTTAGAAACGCGGTGCTCATCGCATGCCAGGTGAAAATTGAATTAGGTTTTAGGGAGTGGAGCCACGCCTTCGCTTTATCTTTCAAAGTGAAGGGAAATAGCATTAGATGCGTCACCTCCCTAGGACAATTTTGCGAGAATGTTTTGCAAACATCCTCGAAGTCAGTGACATGTAAATACGCCTTCTCACTTTCCATCCCATGAAAAGTGGGAAGCAGTTGAATCATCCCAATGTGAAACTGAAATTCGCCATTATGCGGTGGGATTTGAATGCAAGAGGGCGTAGGTGCATGTTCTGGTTGCATGAGATCGCAAAGAGGACGGAGTGCCTCATCAATTGGTACCACAACATTGTCACCATTTTCACTCTGATGATCATCCATTGATGCAGTTGGAGTGGCTATCGGGTTGATGGAACTATCAGAGTCAGAGCGGTAGAATGGATTTCCAAAAATTCCTTCAATAGAATTCTTGGACATGAACTGGGAGAGTCCCTAGAGTGAGTGTTTACCAAAAGAACTGAAAAGAAGAGAAAGTAAAAACAGAAAGAGATGAAGAGAGACTGAGGTAATCTAAGGAATTGATCGTCGCCTTCCCCGGCAGCGGCGCCAAAAACTTGACACGTGAAAAATCTTGTGCGCTCTTGTGCAATACCTAAGTGTAGGTAGACGTGCAAGTAGTAACTGGTAAGACCAGGTCGATTCCACAGGGAAGGTGTTGACCTATTGAATTAGACTATCCTCAAAGAAAACAAAATAAAATGAATAAGATTGAACGATGGTGCAGAACACAAAGTTCCACAGCTAAGATTACTAATGAAAATAATTAAGATTAAATTGACGATCTAACTAGCTAATTAAAACAGTACTCTAAATTAGGATGTTTAACTTTAAGAAGAAAGTGTTGGGCTTACACGAATCCGCAGTAATCTAACCATCTACCATGCATTTTTCTTGAAGCACAACGGAGTACATCACCCACAGTTTTCCGTATTCCTCTAAAGATGGAGAATCCATGGCCCTTTCATGACCGGGACCATATCATCACAATTAAATTAAAATACGTAAAAGCGGTTTAATCCAATAGTTAAGACTCGCATCCTCAATGGTGTTAGCATTGAAGATGGTTTGCAAAATGTATTGAAAGAAAATGCCTTAGGGCCTTAGTTTTAAAAGCTGTTTTGACAAACTGAGCATTTTCGGGACAGAATGATAACAAATCTTAAAACAAAAGGTCCTGGAATACTGCAGGGAACATCCTCAAGAATCAGGGAGTTCGATCGATCGATGCGCTTTCGATCGATCGAAGACCTTCATCCCTCAATCGATCGAACTGACTTCGATCGCTTGACTGTCTCTGGTTCGATCGATCGAACTAACTTCGATCGATCGAACACAGCGATTATTCTGCTGCATGGCAGAGGCTGGAGATCACTGTTTCATCGTGTTCTCCCAACCTGGGACTACTCAGACATCGTCTGGAATGTCACAGATTGATATTTAACGTAAGAAAACATTAAAACCTTGTTTGGTTGCGAGTTTTTCATGAAAAATATAAAAACTATGGATTTGAGAATATCTAGCATACAATACCACGAGATGAACGATTAAACTACGACTACGAAGTGCAGAATGTAAATGAGCAATATATAAATAACCTAGAACGAAGAGTACTAGTATTAACTTAGTGAAATCCGGTTCACAATGCAAAAACTCAATGAAAACCTACAAAACACAAGCAAACTCTCTATCTCTCTCTCTAAAACTGTAAAAAAATGTAATGTGGGCGTCCCTCTGGACGTATACAATACACATATATATAAGAAAACCAAAGAACTAGGGTTACAAATCCGCATCTGCTGCGCACACGAATGTTACTGGAAATACCCCGTTCGATCGATCGAACTTCTCTCGATCGATCGAACCCGTAAGCCTCAAGCGCTTTAACACTCTTCAAGCGATCGAACGCTCGATCGATCGAACTATGTTAGATCGATCGAACATCAAATTTCAACTTTGACTTTTCTTGTTTTCATTCCAGCATTCCATTTATCCTGATGTTCATCTGTTTAGTCCACACAGCAGTGATTTGCACAAACAACAGCTAAAACAATACAACTTATCATAGATTAATCATATTGTATAAAAATTAGCCTTGTAATGCAAATTGCAGACAAAACGGGAGGTTATGATAAAAACTAATACAATTCTTCCTTTTAGCGCGGTTGTATTTTACAAATACCCCCGCTTTGCAACGCCAGACGATGCCTAGCTTGCAGTTAAGTCTGGGGACGGTACAATTCCTTGCAATGTATCCCAGCTTTCCACAGTTAAAACATCCTCTGTTATTTGGTGGCAGAGTTGTAAGAAGTGCCTGAGGTAGTCGTCCTTGCTATTGATATGGCTGGGGTCGAAGATAACTATACTCGGTCTTCCTAGTTCCTTCCCAGGTTCTCTTATTGCCTTGAAAATTTCCCTGAGGTCCCACCCTTGAGTATTCCTTGGCTACTGGGTTTGGAAATTCCTTTGCTGAAAATTTCTCAATGGCTGGGGTCTATTCATCTATGATCATTGTACTGGATATGCATCCTTCTACAGACTTACAACAAGCCTGACCAGTCCTTCAAAACTCTGGTTCATGTGACCAATCATCGTATGGCGAAGATGGGGTTTCAGGCCTTGGTGAAATCTCTTCACCTTCTTTAGTGCGGTGTCAATCATATGGGAAGTGAACCTCGACAACCCTGTGTGGTGTATTCCCGTACCGTCCATCCTCCTTGGACCAAGCTCAAAAAACTCTTTTCATGTTGTTCCTTTTCATCTTCTAGAAAGTATTTCTCTAAAAATCTTCCCTTGAACGTTTCCCAAGGCATCGCTCTTGCAACGTTCATCCCTACAGTGGCTCGCTCAGCCTCCCACCAATCTGTGGTCATGTAGGTGAGCTGAAACGTAGCAAGACGACACTTCTCTTGTTCACTGCTGTCACGCCCCGGAACGGCAAAAATAGAGAAAAATAAATTTCCTTTTTGGGTCCAAAGGCAGCGACAGGTGAAGTCACATGATTGTCCACACAACGCAGCACTAAGCAACAAGAAGTAATAGTGTAACAACAATGAAATCTAGGTTCTGATCATAATGTAACATAAAGTCAACAGAGGTTACTAACTATTACACATCAGAGTCTCGAATCAAATATAAGGCAGCGGAAGTACAAATGCCAAGGCAACATATGCCTGACTACGAAAAAAGATTCTAAAACGGTAAAGACAATTAGCTACAATTCTAGTCTAGTCTTCAGTTGGCATAAAGGTAGTCCTCGGCGTAGTAGTCTTCTTCGGTCTGACCTCCGTCGGGGAAATCCTCCACAGGGACTCCGTCACCGGCATAGTAGTCCTCTCCTGCAGGCCCTTCACCTGTATAGTCATAACCAGGGTGCGCTGGAACGTAGAAATGTCCAGCGGCATAAACGCCGTCAGCTTAATGAAAGCCGAGAGAGTTAAATACTAACAGGGTATCGACTATTGATATTTTCACAAGTTATAAATAGTAACCAAATTAGAATTCAGTAACGGTAACTCCTTTAATCAAACCAATGATCCGATTACTGACGTCCTATTCATTTTAAGATCGACAACGCGACATGATAGGGGAACAGACTCGACAGTAGTTCAACTCTATAACACACCATTGCTCATCCACCGGTTTTAAGAACATATGCACAGTTCACCGCATGTCATGGATACCACGTTAGTCCATCCCCCGCTTTCAAGAACATATGCACAGTCCACCGCATGTCAGGGATATAACGCTTTAAACAACAGTACATCATTCTATGCCACGACTTAGCGACGTCTACCAGTGATCACGGTCCACCGTATGTCATAGACACCTTCGTCTGTCTACCGCTTTTAAGAACATATGATTAGATCATCTGGCTATCTTAGGGCAAATGGTCTGGTTCACCACAAGTCATAGACACCTTCGTCTGTCTACCGCTTTTAAGAACATATGATCGACCAAAGCCCGCCCACGCAAATTTCCCGAATCTTAGCAAACCTACTTAAGTTCAACTCTATCACCGATACATGACAATCCTAATGTGGCCCGACTACTCTGAATGAAATGAACGTTAACTCCAAAGGATTCACGACTATTCTGTTATCTAACATTATAAACATTATCCATTAATCTTGTTATTACTACGATCCTACGCCGCATTAACTCGTTATCATGTCTGTATTACAATAATAAAGCATACTGGGAAATACTGAACAGTAAATAAACAACTAAACAATTATTATAAGAAAATAGTATTTTGAAACTTCCAATCGATTGGCATAGAGGTCAATCGATTGGTATAAAAGTGGCATCAATCGATTGGAAGAAGGTTCAATCGATTGGTATAAAAGTAGTGTCAATCGATTGATAAAAAGTTCAATCGATTGGATCACAATCCATGTCAATCGATTGGGACCTGAAAGATGTCAATCGATTGGTAAGAGTACTAATCGATTGATACTTCGTCTTCTTCACAGAGAAGACTGTCCAGCAACAAATAATGGGAATACGTGGTTTCTTCTCCATTTCTTCATTCAAGCATGTTCTAACACCAATATAAAGCTACCAAGTGAGTTTAAAACTCACCTTAGACGTTAAGGGCGTGTTTGGGAATGTGTTTTGAAGCTTGGAGCTCCAATGGTGCTCTCCCTCTCTTTCCTCTGCTGTGTCTCTCCTCTGTCTTCTTCTTTCTTCTTCTTCTTTCTTCTCTGGTCTTCTTCTCTCTCTCAATCCATCTCTGTGTGTGTGAGTGTATGAATATATGTATATATGTGTGTAATATATATAAGTGTTTATATATACATAACACACACACAAACACTCCCTCTCACTCTCTCTGATTTTTCTAAAAAGAAAAACGCAGGAAAAGGGCTCATATATATAGGGAGAGAGTGTTCACGTGGCCTTTCCCCAGCCAGAGCAAAAGAATCTGCCCAGCTGCCTTCAATCGATTGGCATAAGTGTTAATCGATTGATACAATCAATCAATTGGTATAAAGTTCAATCGATTGGTATCCAAAGCAAGGCAATCGATTGGAAAACTTATCAATCGATTGGTATCCAAATTATACCAAGGGTAAGGCCAAGCTCATACAAGTATAAAAACATACAAGGTCTAGTTTATATAATCACTTTACAAAAAAATACAGGGTATTATATCATCCACCACTCATGAAAGATTTCGTCCCCGAAATCCAAAATAAACTGGGTTAAAACAAAAATGGAAACTTCTCTTGCATCTCCGACTCCAATTCCCATGAAGCTTCTCCTTCGTCGTGGTGCTTCCACTGAACCTTCACTAGCGGAATATCCTTGTTTCTGAGCTTCTTCACTCCTCGGTCTAGAATACGCACTGGTCCTTCATTGTAGGTCACGTTCTCGTTCACCTCGATATCTTCAAAACTGATCTCGTGCGTTGGGTTGTGGGCACATTTCCTCAACATGCTGATGTGGAAAAATGTTGCGCACTCCTGACATCTTTGGCGGCAATGCAAGTCGATAAGCAACCTTCCCAACACGTTCTAGGATCTCGAACGGTCCGATGAATCACGGCGATAGCTTGCCCTTCTTCTGTCCGAATCTGACGATACCTCGAACTGGCGAGACTTTAAGTAGCACATGATCTCCAACTGCAAACTCTAGATCTTTCCGTCGCTTGTCGGCATAGCTCTTGTGTCTGGATTGCGCTGTCTTCATCTTCTCTTGTACAATCTGGATCTTTTCGCTGGTTTCTCGAATCATCTCAGGCCCAAGTAGTTGAGTATCTCCGACTTCAGCCCAACATAGCGGCGATCGGCAAGGTCTTCCATACAAGGCTTCAAACGGCGCCATCCCTATGCTCGTGTGGTAGCTGTTGTTGTAGGAAAACTCGATCAAAGGTAGATGCGTCTCCCATGAACTCTCAAATTCAATGACACAGGCTCGCAACATATCCTCCATCACTTGATTGACTCGTTCGGTCTGACCGTCTGTCTGTGGGTGAAAGGCTGAACTCAAATTCAATGAAGTTCCCATTGCTGTTTGAAGGCTCTTCCAGAATTCTGCGGTAAAGCGTGAATCTCGATCTGAAACTATTGAGACAGGTACACCGTGCAGTCGCACTACTTGCTGTAGATACATCCGGCTCAATCTTTCAACAGGGTGCGTCATGCTATAGGCGATAAAATGTGCTGACTTGGTGAGTCGATCCACTATTACCCAAATAGCGTCGTAGTTTTGTTGAGACTTCGGCAATCCAACCACAAAATCCATGGTGATGTACTCCCATTTCCATTGGGGAATCGGTAGCGGTTGTAGGAGTCCATGTGGTTTCTGATGCTCTGCCTTCACTTGTTTGCAAATAAGACATTGCGATACATACTCGGCCACTTCTCGCTTCATTCCTTGCCACCAAAAGTTTCTCTTTAAGTCCTTATACATCTTGTTTCCTCCTGGGTGGATAGTTATCCTTGACTTGTGTGCTTCGTCCAGAATGTTCTTCCTGAGACCATCGTCATTTGGCATACAGAGTCTGCCTTTGCATCTCAGTGCTCCGTCCGTACTAATACTCCATATCTCTGGTTCCTTTGCGGACATCTTGGCAAACCATAACTTGAAATCCTCGTTCGACTGTTGAGCTTCCAAGATGCGGCTGATGAGAGTCGGTTGTACAACAAGACATCCAAGGTGTTGTCCTTCTCCTAATTCCACTGGTCGAAGGTCGAATTCGGCTAACGTCTCCATTGCTCGCCATTCTCTAATCAAAATCGAAGCAACCAAAAGGCGTGGCCTCCGGCTCAGAGCGTCGGCTACAACATTTGCTTTACCCGGGTGGTATTATAAAGAGAAGTCGTAGTCCTTGAGTAGTTCCATCCATCTCCGTTGTCGCATGTTCAACTCCTTCTGAGAGAACAGGTACCTTAAACTCTTGTGATCTGAGAACAAGTCAAACTTTTCTCCATACAAATAGTTTCTCCAAATCTTCAGGGCGAACACGATTGCGGCTAGCTCTAAGTCATGCGTCGGATAGTTCTTCTCATGCGGCTTCAATTGTCTTGATCCGTATGCGATGACATTCCCCTCTTGCATTAGTACACAACCAAGTCCTTGGTGTGATGCATCACTATAGATTATGAATTGTTCACCACTCTTAGGTATCGCAAGCACGGGTGCTGAGGTTAGTCTTTCTTTCAATTCCCGAAATGCATCCTCATGTTTCTCAGTCCATTCGTACTTCATCTCCTTCCTAGTCAGGCTTGTCAACGGTCCTGCGATTCTAGAGAATCCTTCCACAAATTTTCGGTAATACCCAGCCAATCTAAGAAAACTCCTAACTTCGGTCGCGTTGGTTGGCTTGTTCCAGCTCAAGACTGCATCGATCTTAGATGAGTCTACAGAAATCCCATCCTGTGATATCACATATCCCAGGAATTTAACTTCCTGAAGCCAGAATTCACATTTGCTGAATTTCGCATACAGACTATTGTCTCTGAGAGTCTGTAGAGCAATTTGTAGATGCTTCTTATGTTCTTCTTCCGTCCTTGAATAAATTAGAATGTCGTCAATGAATACTATAATGAATTGATCCAGATAGGGTCTGAAATACTCTATTCATTAGGTCCATGAATACGGCCGGGGCATTAGTCAATCCAAAAGACATCACTAGAAATTCGTAGTGCCCATATCTCGTCCTGAAGGCAGTTTTTGGTATATCTTTCGACCGAACTAGTAATTGATGGTATCCTGAACGCAAATCGATTTTTGAGAATATCCTTGATCCTTGTAGTTGATCGGACAGGTCGCCTATCCGGGGAAGTGGATACCTATTCTTGATAGTGACCTTATTCAGCTCCCTGTAGTCGATACAGAGTCGTAGCTCTCCGTCCTTCTTTTTCACAAATAAAACTAGTGCTCCCCAAGGTGATGTACTCGGGCGAACAAAACCTAAATCTTCAAGTTCCTGAACTTGCTTCTTCAATTCTAGCATTTCTATTGGCGCCATCCGATACGGGGTCTTGGAAATCGGCAACGTTCCGGGTGCTAACTCAAAGCAGAAGTCTATCTCTCTCTCTGGCAGAAGTCCTGAGATACTTCGGAACACATCTTCAAAGTCTTGAATAACGGGGATCTGCTTGATAGTAAGCTCCGTGCTTGAAGTCTTAATCGTGGCTAGGCAGCTCGTGATAAACATGTCGCTCAACGGTTGGCACTGAAATCTGATCTGCGGGCAACCAGGCGTCGAAAAGACAATGGTCCGACTAACACAATCCAGGTTAGCGCCATACTTAGTAAGCCAATCCATTCCTAGGATCACGTCGAACTTAGACATTGACAGGACTATCAAGTCTGCTGGGAGATTCCTATCCTCTAGTGTCAAGGGACAATCCTTGCACACCTTACCTAACTTAACGGATACTCCTAAGGGCGAAACGGCATTAAGGGTCGGCTCAAGTGCTAGGGGTGACAAACCCAAATCACGCACCATCTTAATAGCTATGAAAGAACGGGCGGCACCGGTATCAAACAAAGCTCTAACTTAACAGTGAAATAAAATGAGTGTACCTTCCAAGTTTTGCTGTTCCTCCGCATTATACCCTGCATTGTCAGGGATGATGGCATTCACCCTAACTTGTCCTTGCTGTCCTTGAGCAGGCGCTCCATAGTAGCCTCCACGTGGTGCTCGACAATCCTTGCTTATGTGACCAGGCTTGTTACAGTTGCGGCAGACGAGGTCATTACGGCGGTTGGTCTTGGGGGCTGTGCAATACTTTGCAATATGTCCGGGCACTCCACAGTTGAAACATCCATCAGTGTTCTGTCACTGGGCGACGGGCTGTGCCTGAGGTGGTCCTCACTGTTCATTCTGTTGTCGAGGAAAATTAGCTTGGGGCTTCTTTGTCCCATCCCATGTGCGTTTGGTTCCCTGGTAGTTGTTGGTCTGGGGTTTCCATCCTTGATTGTTCCTTGATGATTGTGCGGAAAAGTTCCCTGGTTGGAAGGTCCTGGGTGGAGGTCGATTCGCTTGTGGTCCTTGCACAGGGTAAGCATCCTTTTCCAAACTTGAAGCAAGACGGACAATCCCTTCAAATGGCTGGCCCAGATGGCCTATCATCATGTGCCGGAGGTGTGGGTTGAGTCCTTGGTGGAATCGCTTGACCTTCTTGTCGGAGGTGTCTATCATATGCGGAGCGAAACGGGAAAGTCGCTCAAATTGTGTAGTATACTCCCTGACTGTCCAGTTTCCTTGGGTTAGACTCAGGAAATTCCTCTCTTGTTGGTCTCTTTCGTCCTCAGGGAAATACTTCTCGAGAAATCGAGTCTTAAATGCTTCCCAAGGCATTCTCCTTGCAGCGTCAATCCCAATCGTGGCTCTCTCGGCCTCCCACCAGTCCGCGGCGGAGTAAGTTAGTTGAAACGCGGCTAGACGTCTCTTGTCAAGCTCACTACACTCCAGGGCTTCAAAGATTAGCTCCAACTCTCGTATCCATTGCTCTGCCTTCCAGGACTCTGGCATGCCGTCGAACTTTTCGGGTCGCAGGCCACGAAATCGTTCCAACAGTTTATCGCCTACCTGCCTTGGAGGGACAAAGTGGTTGTTGCCATTGTTGTTTGTGGCATGATTGTAGGTATCGCCGATGTGTTCCATCCGTTGCATGAAAGCTTCGAAGACTCCAGTTGGGTCCATACCCTCAAGAATGGGTGCTCCCAGTCGTGCTTGGTTCCTTGTGGGTCCCACCATAGTGATTCGTGTGAGGTGTACCTATGAAGGACCTAACGATTAGCTGACAATCTCTTCGGGGAAATGATCATACTTAAGTAACAGAAAGCATAACATGAATCAAAATCACAACCATAACATAATAATGAGATGATAACAGAAATAACCAAGAGAAACGATCTGCCATATATATACCCAAAAGATGTACATCGGAGTACACAATAGATCATCTGTGTACCACGTAGTACATGATCCTATACAAGATCTAAACAAAAGAAAAATATATACAAAACCACTACTGGTGGCTACCTATACAAAAAGGCTATGGTCAATAGCTGTCTATGTAAGCGTCAAAAGTAAGCGGATAACATGTCCTAAAGTCAGACGTAAAAAGTCTAAGTCCTAAAGGTACTGGACTCAAAAGTTGTCCACATCGGATCCATAGATGGAAGCCTCGTCCTCTGGGGCAACCTCAGATAAAACATCATCCTCATCCATATCATCGTCATCCATCATGTCCTCATCCTCTATCACAACATCCTCGATCAGCTCGGGTCCATCATGTTCCACAATAGCTCCCAAATCTCCTGCATCAGCGGCCATGTCAGCCTGGGCTGCATCAAATGCAACCGCAAGTGCCTCAGCCTGTATCATAGCCTGTGCCAACTCCGGTGCTCCAATCTCAAATCCATAGGGATGTGCAGCCATCTCTACGGCCCACTCAGCTGCCAGCTGTGCTATAACTCCTCCTGGTAAGACTGGTACTACTGCATCATCACCTGCATCATCGTCTGCGGCTACCCCTTCTTCCTCTATCGGATAACCCTCTGCAACTACAATATCTACGCCAACTGGCACGTCCATACCGGATGGGTCCACGGGGTCCTCCTCCTCTGGATCGTACTCCGGCTCCTCGTCATCGGTGTCCTCGTCCTCCTCATCCTCCATCTCCTCATCGTCATCCTCTGGCTCATCGTTGCCATCGCTCTCATCACCACCCTCCGGATCCTCATCTACTGGGGGTGCATCAGCCATATCCTCTTCTGGTGGGGGTGGAGGTTCTGCTCTAACCTCTGCAAGTAGAACCTGGTATGAAGAACGGTCTCGTAACATCAGTAGAGAATCCTCCTCGATGCGTTTGAAGGTCTCCTTGCGGTAGATCATCTCCCGACGCATCACTTCTGGGTCATGGGTCCCAAATCTCTGCTGCTCGATCTGCATGTCTCACTCTGTCTCTGCAATAGCTCTCTGTCTAACCTTCCAGGCATAGTACTCTGGATCTGCTGGCGCAATACTCCTCTCATACACATAGTGTCCTCCGAACTCGTCTGGAACGAACAGCGGCGGTGCCATGCTACCTGAAAAGGGACTATCTTAAGTCAGAACTAATCTTAATACTCATCTATAGAATCTCAAGGTTCTAGGACCAGATGGTGTGGGACAATCTGTGAGCGAAAAAGGTATAAAACCTAGGCTCTGATACCAAAAATCCTATCACGCCCCGGAACGGCAAAAATAGAGAAAAATAAATTTCCTTTTTGGGTCCAAAGGCAGCGACAGGTGAAGTCACATGATTGTCCACACCACGCAGCACTAAGCAACAAGAAGTAATAGTGTAACAACAATGAAATCTAGGTTCTGGTCATAATGTAACATAAAGTCAATAGAGGTTACTAACTATTACACATCAGAGTCTCGAATCAAATATAAGGCAGCGGAAGTACAAATGCCAAGGCAACATATGCCTGCCTACGAAAAAAGATTCTAAAACGGTAAAGACAATTAGCTACAATTCTAGTCTAGTCTTCAGTTGGCATAAAGGTAGTCTTCGGCGTGGTAGTCTTCTTCGGTCTGACCTCCGTCGGGGAAATCCTCCACAGGGACTCCGTCACCGGCATAGTAATCCTCTCCTGCAGGCCCTTCACCTATATAGTCATAACCAGGGTGCGCTGGAACGTAGAAATGTCCAGCGGCATAAACGCCGTCAGCTTAATGAAAGCCGAGAGAGTTAAATACTAACAGGGTATCGACTATTGATATTTTCACAAGTTATAAATAGTAACCAAATTCGAATTCAGTAAGGGTAACTCCTTTAATCAAACCAATGATCCGATTACTGACGTCCTATTCATTTTAAGATCGACAATGCGACATGATAGGGGAACAGACTCGACAGTAGTTCAACTCTATAACACATCATTGCTCATCCACCGCTTTTAAGAACATATGCACAGTTCACCGCATGTCATGGATACCACGTTAGTCCATCCCCCGCTTTTAAGAACATATGCACAGTCCACCGCATGTCAGGGATATAATGCTTTAAACAACAGTACATCATTCTATGCCACGACTTAGTGACGTCTACCAGTGATCACGGTCCACCGCATGTCATAGACACCTTCGTCTGTCTACCGCTTTTAAGAACATATGATTAGATCATCTGGCTATCTTAGGGCAAATGGTCCAGTTCACCGCAAGTCATAGACACCTTCGTCTGTCTACCGCTTTTAAGAACATATGATCGACCAAAGCCCACCCACGCAAATTTCCTGAATCTTAGCAAACCTACTTAAGTTCAACTCTATCACCGATACATGACAATCCCAATGTGGCCCGACTACTCTGAATGAAATGAACGTTAACTCCAAAGGATTCACGACTATTTCGTTATCTAACATTATAAACATTATCCATTAATCTTGTTATTACTATGATCCTACGCCGCATTAACTCGTTATCATGTCTGTATTACAATAATAAAGCATACTGGGAAATACTGAACAGTACATAAACAACTAAACAGTTATTATAAGAAAACAGTATTCTGAAACTTCCAATCGATTGGCATAGAGGTCAATCGATTGGTATAAAAGTGGCATCAATCGATTGGAAGAAGATTCAATCGATTGGTATAAAAGTAGTGTCAATCGATTGATAAAAAGTTCAATCGATTGGATCACAATCCATGTCAATCGATTGCACAAAATGTGAATCGATTAGGACCTAAAAGATGTCAATCGATTGGTAAGAGTACCAATCGATTGATACTTCGTCTTCTTCACAGAGAAGACTGTCCAGCAACAAATAATGGGAATACGTGGTTTCTTCTCCATTTCTTCATTCAAGCATGTTCTAACACCAATATAAAGCTACCAAGTGAGTTTAAAACTCACCTTAGACGTTAAGGGCGTGTTTGGGAATGTGTTTTGAAGCTTGGAGCTCCAATGGTGCTCTCCCTCTCTTTCCTCTACTGTGTCTCTCCTCTGTCTTCTTCTTTCTTCTTTTTCTTTCTTCTCTGGTCTTCTTCTCTCTCTCAATCCATCTCTGTGTGTGTGTGAGTGTATGAATAAATGTATATATGTGTGTATATATATATAAGTGTTTATATATACATAACACACACACAAACACTCCCTCTCACTCTCTCTGATTTTTCTAAAAAGAAAAACGCAAGAAAAGGGCTCATATATATAGGGAGAGAGTTTTCACGTGGCCTTTTCCCAGCCAGAGCAAAAGAATCTGCCCAGCTGCCTTCAATCGATTGGCATAAGTGTCAATCGATTGATACAATCAATCAATTGGTATAAAGTTCAATCGATTGGTATCCAAAGCAAGGCAATCGATTGGAAAACTTATCAATCGATTGGTATCCAAATTATACCAAGGGTAAGGCCAAGCTCATACAAGTATAAAAACATACAAGGTCTAGTTTATATAATCACTTTACAAAAAAATACAGGGTATTACAACTGCATTCTAACGCTTCAAAGATTAACTCCATTTCTATTATCCACTGCTCGGCTTTCCATTGTTTTGTTAACCATCGAACTTTTCAGGATGGAGTCCACAAAAATTTGCTAGTAATTTATCTCTGGTTTGTCTTTGCTAAAATGGTGCAACTAGGGTTGGATAGGTCATTGATTGGTAGCATGGTTGTAGGTGTCACCTACATGTTCCATTCTCTGCATAAAAGCTTCAAAAACTCCAGATGGGTCCATTCCCTCTGGAATAGGTGCTCCAATTTGCACTTGATGGTTTCTCAAGGATCCTACCAGAATGTGCTAGGGATGCATACCTATAAGATACCTATCGATTACCTGAAGGTCTTCACGAAGAAATGAAATCAAGATAGAGCGATAAACAGCAAGAACTAATAGTTCTACTAATTAGCACATATCATTCCAACATGCCATCAATATCAAAACTACTATTCGCATATATATATATCAAAAGATGTACCGAATAGTATACACTTGTCAAATTGTGTACCACGTGGGACATAGGCTAAAATAGTACTAAGATCAGTTATTTACAATGCTACTACTGATAATATCTATACAAAACTATGGTCAAATAGCTATCGCTCAAGCTCCCAAAAATCATGTGGACAACATGTCCTAATATAAAAGTAGCAAAAACTGAGCTATATAGATCCTGACTCAAAAATCGTCAGCATCTGATCCTGCTGGTAGTGCCTCACCCTCTAGTACAATGTCCATCTCTACAGGTAGATCGACCTCCATTAGCGCAGTAAGTCCTCCAACCACTACTCATATATCTCATTCCTCAATGATTATCTCGTCAACATTCATATCCTAGACACCAAATGCTGGATCAGTAATGTCAATGATCATCTCAGCAAAATCCTCAACTATATCCATAGCTCTTGCTAATGCAGCCTCTCCTATTAAAAGTCCATCTGGCTGTGCAACCATCCCTACTACCCACTCGGCTGCCATGTTGGCAATGGCTACCATATGTAATATAGATCCTACTGGTAACCCTGGCATAACAAGTATCTCTGGTATGACTACCTCTTCTATCTCAGGAATATCCTCTACTGCTATCTCCAAAATCTCAACTCCCTCCATCTCTGCGTCTTCCTCTCCAGATATAACATCCTCATTAACTAACTTTGGGTCCTCCTCTAGATCCTCTTTTGGCTCCTCGTCATACTCGATGGGCTCAATGTCCTCAGCGGGATCCTCCTTTGGGTCAGCATCTATTATTGGCTCGGCCTCCAGCAACTCTAGAATAGGTACCTCGGGTACTGGTGTCAGTGGTGCTACTACCGGTGCTGCCTCAATAGGTTCCCCAAGAATAGCTCGTAGCTCTATCGCGTCCATCTCCAGCTTACTCTGGATCAAACGTAGAATCTCCTGAAAAATATCCCTACCAATCCTCGTAGAATGATAAGCATCCATACGCATCTCCATAGGGTGTGACTTCACGGTCACATAGAGAGCTGTGGATATGCGACTGAGGGGGGTCCTAGTATTCCTTGACAGTGTCCCAGGATGGGTCTAAAGAGCATACTTCAAGGAAATAGAACTCCTTACGTGATCCTAGAGACAAATAGTCACCACCTAATTTTTATCAAAAAATAGGAAACCCAAGTTTGACTCGCCCAAAATTGAATAAGGTCACTCGCCCTTCATTACCAGAAACTAGGTTCGGGGGTCTTGGTATGAGAGGGAAAGTGTCTCAAGTAGGACTAAAGTACCCCCTCCTCTCCCTATCGAATGGTAGGCCTTGATTCAAATATCCTTGTTCTTAATTCATAATTGGTGTTGTTTTCTCAAATATACTAGATAATATATATACATATCAAAAGGGAACATCTAATAAAAATCATTTTAAGAGATTAAATCAAATAGCAGTTGGATGCATATACAATACAAGAGAGAGGTATACTCACAGTGGCTAGTCCCACCCGGGATTGATGCAAATAAAGGAAACATGTTATGATATGCAAGAGGGAACGAGAAGACTTAATCAAAAGGGAACATCTAATGAAAATCATTTCAAGAGATTAAATCAAATAGCAGTCGAATGCATATGCAATACAAGGGAGAGGTATACTCACAGTGGCTAGTCCCACCTGGGATCGATGCAAATAAAGGAAACATGTCATGATATACAAGAGGGAACGAGAAAACTTACATTGGGTTGACTCAAGTGGAGTCGCAAAAAGCAAAAAGAAAGGAAATGTGTAATGCAATCCTAGATAAGATGTCTCTAACATATAAGTATATAAACGGATACTATCCTAAAGGAATTGTGTCGTTGAAAACTAAGTTGTAAACCTAGAAAATTTCTAAAAGAAAAGGATAGAGATAGTACACGAGCAAACAAATGATATGCATGAAAAATAAGAAGGAGACGTCATCAATCAAATTTCCAGATTCTGCAACATCTAATGAATCCTATCAAAAGTAGTCTTAAACATGAGCTGGGTTAACACCATTTTACAGAAAGTTAGATACATGTTAGGGAACTTTTCCAAAAAGTGGGACCTCATTACCATTTTTGAAGTTTGAGAAATAAGAGTTTTGGGAATAGTGGATCATGACTGTCCACTGTTCTTGTAAAAATCATAATTAATTCTACAAAAATCATGTAAAGCTCTACTTGGTGTCAAAAGAAAGCTATTCCATTATAGTTTATGAAAAAAATAATCCCATATATATGTCATGATAGTAAGGTCTCTGAAAAGCTGTTTTAAACAGACTCTGTTATTTTGGAAATTTGGTATCATTTGACAAAGGAATGCAAAAGATAATAGAACTTCATGAATCATGTTAATCAAGTTAATCTAAGCTTTTGATCTCTCATCAATTACCTAGATGATTTCTAAACCAAGTTTTATTCATCAATTGTTGTTGAGTGATCAAGGTACTACCATTTTGTATGCATAATCATAATTGTAGTTAAACTTAGAAAATTCCAAAATAGTTGTATCAACTTCATAACCTTAGAAAATGATCTTAACTCGATCGTATGCTCACGATTTTACATCGGCATATAGATACATGAGTTAGGAATCATCCCCAAAAAGCGAATCATCGATAACGATTATAGATTTTCTAAAATTTAAGTAAAAGTGACTATGTTCAAATCTATCGACTGATTTCTCAACAATTTCTTAAAATAGCATATGGATCCTAAGGGTTCTCAAAACAGATCAAATTAAAGCTAATTCATCAAAGTTTACCCAAAATTTTTGAAATTCATCAAACTATGGGTTTTGGTGGGCCAAATCTTATAGACAAAACCAATCTGTTTTACTGAATTTTGACTAGTTCATTTCAAAGTATGAGAGAAACATCTTAGATAATGATTGAAGCTTATTAGAGAGATCAAACTCATAGACCAACTTAATTATCATAATTCCCAATCAATATGTCCCTCAAGTTTTATGAAGAACTATAGATCATGGATCAAAGGGACTTACAAATATCCTATTAGAGATGAAATTCAATACGAATTCTAGGTCATAGGAATGATCAAGAGAAAAGTATGAACATAGGAATCATCCTTCTCATAGATCATACTTCCAAACGATCATAGAATTCAAAATAGACTCATATATACAATCATGTATGTATGGATCTAAACTAAAATAGAAGAATGAAATCAAAATTAAAAATCAAAAGTTAAAATCAATCTCTAATTAAGAATTATCAACATAATCAAAAGAGACTTGGATCTAGCTATGTGACTGTGTGAAGAACAAGAGAGGAAGAAGATGAGTGTTCTAACAAATAAAACAAAAATAAATTAGATCCAAGTCTTATAGATCTATATATAAAAGTAGGAATTAGGTATGAATTGCAATGTCTACCTCTTGGAGGATTCTCAATTATGCAATCAAAGTTGAATTGAAGAGTCTTCTTCTTCAAGTGTTCTTCAAGTTCTTCAAGCACTCATCCATGGAAGTCAAGGGAGGCAATTTGAAGTCCAATTCTCTAATTCTCTAATCCAATTATCTTGAGATTAGTTTAGAAAATTTAAATTCATAATTCACTCTCAAGAAATCTCTTAAATTGAAAGTATATGTATGTATATCTTCAAGTATATTCAAGGTGTACTTAAAGCTTCTTCAAGAAGATCTCTAGATATTCTAAGATAATCTCATATGAGATGCATGGGATCTATATATAGATTTTTGAAAACTTAACTCTTAAGTTAGGATTAAAATAGAGATTTTAGAGGTTAGAAAAGGGTTAAAATGGCCATTTCAATGCCTAACGCAGTTTCCAGGTAATTTTCTCGCAGTGGGAGGCCTTTGGAAGGGTCTGGATCTCAAAAAGCTTTATAAAGGGGGCACACGTGAGGTGGAGGCTTAGGTGGGACCCACCACCCCCTTTGTGGGACCCGCCATTTACTATTTGTGCTCCCCTGGTTGCCCTTATATCCTGTTTCAAATATTACGTGCACTGCTTTTCCAGATTTTCGTAAAAATACTTTTTGGTGTCCAAAATTGTCTGTTTATGTACCATTAGAAAGTTGCTAAGTTTAATTTCAATATAAAAATATACCAAGAGATTTTGAAATGAAAATTGAAGTTCAATTGACGTTCGAAATTCCTCCGAAACTTTCGTCGTCTTTTTGAAATCAAACTTCTTTTTCAAAATTACTTTTCAATGTGCATTGATTTCAAACTTTTCTGTAAACTTGAATCTCTGGATACCTAGACTACTACATTGAGAACACTTCATGTTCATATAACCCTAAGTGAATATGAATTTTGAGAGACAATTTTGACAAAATCGTGATTTATGCATGGAAAAGGGCTTTTCTGAACTTGAAGTCACTTTGTGAAGTTTGATCTTTCAATTATGTGGAATCTAGTACCTTCCACATGGTACTTTTCATCATTGAATCCTCCAAGACATTATCCATCCTAAATCCTATCAGTGTGGTCAAAATTTGGTGTCTACAGTTTGCCCCTCTTTGGCAGAGCTTGTTGTGAACACTGTGAACTGTAAGTGAGTGCCAAAGCTAGAAGGCACCCAATAGCCATGCTAAGAGGTTTTAGGAAAAACAAAAAATTGCAAAAATCAAGAAATTCAAAATTTAATAAATCAAGAAATAAAAAATACAAGAATGCAGTGCAATGTTGGGTAGAGGTTGCTAAATCAAAGCTGTTACTGATCATGCTCTGTTGAAGCTACCTCTATATCCTTTCCAAGAATCGGACTAGGGCATAGTTTAAGCACGCGAGAGGACAGAGAACACAGACCAACAATAATATGGATAAAATGCTCCTATCCTAGGATGTTGATGTAGTATGAAAACATGAATGTGCACGTGCTAGAGGAATCATCCTCAATGGTTCCCTAGATGCAAAATCTAATGCAAGGGATGCAACGTCTCATTCTAACAGTCAAATATGTCTAAAGATAAGTATGATATCTATATCTTGGATGATTTTTGAAGTCTTGTTAGAGTCTTTCTTTTGAGTTTGAGCCTTGTAGGTGTCATTGATATCTCAGACGACTGCTGAAATTGCAAAATATCTTGGATAAATTCTGAATCATGTCCAACAACTTCTAATGGAAGGTATCCTTAAGCTTGGACGATCTCTGAAATAATGCCACCTTAGACCCGGGTGACTTGATATAGAGTCCTAACCCCTTGGACGATTACTGATCTAGAGTCCTAACCCCTGGATGGTCGCTGATGTAGAGTCCTAACCCCTGGATAGTCACTGGTATAGAGTTCTAACCCCTGGAGGATTACTGATGTAGAGTCTTAACCCCTGGACAGTTGCTTATGTAGAGTCCTAACCCTTGGATGGTCGCTGATGTAGAGTCCTAACCCCTGGACGGTTGCTAATATAGAGTCCTAATCCCTGGACAATTACTAATGAAGAGTCCTAACCCCTGGACGGTTGTTGATGTAGAGTCCTAACCCTTGGATGGTCGCTGATGTAGAGTCCTAACCCCTGGACGGTTGCTAATATAGAGTCCTAATCTCTGGACAATTACTGATGAAGAGTCCTAACCCCTGGATGGTTGTTGATGTAGAGTCCTAACCCCTGGACAGTCACTGGTATAGAGTTCTAACCCCTGGACGATTACTGATGTAGAGTCTTAACCCCTGGACAGTTGCTGATGTAGAGTCCTAACCCTTGGATAGTCGCTGATGTAGAGTCCTAACCCCTGGACGGTTGCTAATATAGAGTCCTAATCCCTGGACAATTACTGATGAAGAGTCCTAACCCCTAGACGGTTGTTGATGTAGAGTCCTAACCCCTAGACAGTTGTTGATGTAGAGTCTTAACCCCTGGACGATTACTGATGTAGAGTCCTTCTACTAGGGACAGTTCACTGATGTAGAGTCCTTCTACTAGGGACGAATCTTCTGTACTCCTGAAATAGGTCCTTCTTCTGGGGACAAATCTTCTGTACTTCTGAAACAGGTCCTTCTTCTGGGGACAAATCTTTTGTACTTCTGAAATAGGTCCTTCTGTTGGGGACTAATCTTCTGTACTTCTAGAACAGGTCATTCTAATGAGGACAAATCTTCTGTAACAAGTCTGGAGACAAATAAATAGGTCCTTCTTCTGGAGATAATTCATCTGTTCTTCTAAAATAGGTCCTTCTATTGGGGAAAAATCTTATGTTCTTATGCTTCTGAGAGATATATGAATTCTGAGAGATACCCTACTTCTGAAGGCAATTCTGATACAAATGTTGAGATATACCCTACTTTTGGAGGTAACCTTGATACTCAATTCTGAGATACTCATAATTTTGAGAGATACCCTTCCTTTTGTGGGCAATTCTAATACACGATGCTGAGAGAAACCTATATCTGGAGGCAAACTACATACACGATTCTGAGAGATACCCTTTATCTAGAGGCAACCCTGATGCTGAGAGATACATAGTTCTGAGAGAAACCCAATATCCAGAGGTAACCCTATTACTCGATGCTAAGAGATACCCTTCATCTGGGGGCAATATGAATTCTAAAAGTTCTCAGCTAGGGAGATTCTATGATTCTGAGAGATGTATGGGTTCTGATTTCACGAATTTGCTAAAGTATACCTTTCTTCTAGAGGTAATTCTGACGAAATTTGAGAGTTCTTTACTTGGGGAGACATCTGAGACTTTTGAGATGTGAGTAAAAGGCTCATATTCTGGAGGTCCTACTGATTCTATCTGATACTCATGTTGCTACTTCGCCCAGCTCAAACATTCTTATAATACGTTGGGTTACTCTGACCCTTTCTCAAATATCTTGCTTATGGTTTGAAGATCTTGTATTCTGATCCAACAAATCCTTTTTGGATGTAATTCTAGAGCGATAGTAGACCCAAATGTCCATTTTCTAAGATAACACACAATCAGCCCCAAAACAATGGGAGTTCGCTTCAAGTCATCAATTCTTAGCCATTTTCAAGCTACCATGCCCTCAATTCTTTATATCTAGAGACTTTTCTTCAACTGTGGACAGTTTTCAACAAGTTTCAAGCACTCTTTGAGGCTTATATATCAAGATTAGACCAATCTGGGTTCAAAACAAAGCTAATTCTAATTCACATTTGACAGGTACTCAAAAGACCTGATGATTTTGGCATAACTTTGACATACTTCATAAATCTTCAGTCAATTTTACCAGATATTCATGCAAGGCACATTAATCTTGTTTCAACAACGGTTTAACTCAACATCCAAGGCCGGTCTTCTGATTAACATTTTTTTTATCAACCACTCGACACCTCATCTTGACTAGGATTAATTGATGCAATAACAATGTTTGGAAGTTTTGCTTGTATCCACCTTTAGATGCTCGTAGATTTTTACAATTGATTACGGATCACTCTAGACCCACACACTTGAGATCATGACAGAATAGACAATGATAGACCAGACCATGACAGAGGTTGACAGACATTGACATAAGAAGATGATACTCTTGACACTGAAATAGAAGTTTGGAGGAAAAAATCTAATTTTCCTTAATCTTAATGCGTGTTTGTCATTTTTGATGTATCTCTTTGCTTTCATGTGCACTTCTCATCTTAGTGTGATAATACTCAGATGATAAAGTAATGCCTTGAAAATATTCCATATGGATCTCAATCAATCCTTTACTTTTTCTGAAATGTTCTTTGAATTAGTGCCTTAGCTTATAGAATAAGAGACAATTCATTTCAAAGATATACTTGACGGCTTAGGATTTGCTTATAATGTGAAAGGGGGTATAGGTGAATGATGTTTGCCCCTAGTTGACAGGGATAAATGGAAGTTTGGACAAATGCTATTTGCCCCTAGCTAGTGCAATAGTGATATCTTGAGGCTCTGGGACAAACTTGAAAGTTTGCCCGTAGTTTGCAAGGGTCAAGGACCAAGAGCCAGAAAATCTCACCTACGTATCCCCAAGTGGTAGTCAGGTTCAAATTAGTTCGGCCAAGTCTTCAAAGAAGGTATATAAGATGTGGCTGAGTGTTTTAGGAGCAGTGACCGAACCGAGTAGGTTGCCTACGTATCCCCGAGTGGGAATCAGGTCAAGCGTAGTTCCTCGAAGGCTGGAGGTTTTGAAAGAGCAAGGATTCAAGAATTGGGGGACTTTTCAAGTCATGTCATTAGACATATTTTCTGAAGTAGGTCACTTGTGGTAGCATTAAAAGAAATTGAACTATCTCTCCTTTTCTTTTCTTTTCTTTTCTTTTTCTTCTTTTCTTTTCCTTTGACGCTTGATTCTTTTCACCTTTTCACTAGCCAGTCAATTTTACATTTCTCATCATACATCATACATGTTTTCAGAGTAAGATTAGCCCTTTAAATCTTTGGGCTTACTTAAAGAAATTACAAATCAAAGCTTTGGGATAATTCATGTTCCCGATTTCTCGATCTTCTACATTTTTTTCTCTTCTTTCTTTTCTTTTCTCTCCAAAGTTTTGACTGGCTAGGATCGGGTTCTTGAAAACAACACGCAAAATTTTTCTTTTTTTTCATGCTCTAACTTTTTCCTAGGCACCCTTTCAGGTTTTATCCTAGCGAGCTTCTTTTTTTTTTTATAGAAGTATCTCATTTGAAATGTTTGTCTACCATCAAGGACGAAGTGCTCATAGCTTGTAGGTTAGACAGGTTTGAATGGCTCATTCTTCTGGGCTCAACATTTTGAAATGGGAAGATCAAGGTATTAAGCTAGTCCCGAGTTACTATCAAGCATATCTTTTCAAGATTTAAGCAAAAGCATCTCAAGATTGTTAAAGTAAAACTAATCAATTCTTAGCTTTCTTTAGTGTTAGCACAAAATAAACTTTGATTCTTTCAGGATTCTTTTGAATGCACAAAATTATCAACAGTGTATTTTTCACAGTAATCAGAGAAATGACACTTTTAGCTTAGTGATTCATTCATTCATGACCAAGTGCATTGAATTAAGCAAATCAAGATTTTATTTCATTACTTTTGAAAGAGAAGGATTATAATACTCAACATAGACTTAAACACAACTTGACGTTAGACAGACTCGACAATAAGACTCAAAACTGACTTGATTAGACTCGACCTGATCTCAAGTAGAGCGTCCCTGTGATTTGCTTATTCCTCTTAAGCATCCATTTGGCTTCAACAAGCAACCACTTTCAAACATCATCATTCAATTATTTATTTCTAAGCCTCAGGCTTTATGTAATGCCCTTTCTAATGTCTCTGCTGGATCCAGCTCTACCTTTCAATCACCCTCTGGATCTCTAGAAAATACTCAACTGATAATTGGATGGAGGCGGGAATTCATGGAAAAGGTGTCGCAATCTGCTCATGTCATGCAGTGGTGAAAGCGATAATCGATGAAGATCGCATAATTGAATCTCTTATAACCCCAATGGCATCCTCAGAAGTATCCTGTCTATAGCCATATTACTTAGCTACTCTGTATGGGGTGGAAAAAGTGGTAACATGTAAATTAAGAAGCCATATCCCGCTTCGCCCTAGAAATCTAACAGTAACTGAAAAGTAATCCCAACGGGCACAGACCCAACGGATGTCCTCAGTGGTGAGATCGCTTAGCCAAATGAACCAAACCTCAGGATATACCAATAAACTGTGTTGCTCAAGAAGCCAAGTTTGTAGCACTAAAGGCGCACCAAAAAGGAGTACTATCCCATCATCATGTGCCTGACCTAAACCCATTAGAGTTTCTGCTTAGACTAACATCATAGGGTTTCGTCGAGAACGTAGCCCACAAACAACTGGTATGAGGGCATGAGATGAAGAAGAAAATAGGAAGTGTGAAATCATAACCAATGTTAAGGCACCCATCCAGATATGGAATGATCGAAATGTCCTCCCATGTAGTGCAATAGCAAGCAAATAGGCGAGAAAAATCAATCTCCTGATCAGAAATTATAGACCGGGCAACAGAAGGAGAACAACTGAGGAGTGATGTTAGGCTCTTTACATATACAACCTGAATGGTGGGAAGGATCAGATTAGAGTAGGGGTTGAAATCGAGAATGGCACTGAATTCTTCAAATAGTGGTGAGATCTCTTGATGTTTGAACCGAAATACATGGAATTCTGGATCCCAACATCGAATGGTGGCACGCATAATATCTTCTTCAAATTTCATATTTCTGAGCTAAAAAAGTGTGCTAAGGCAAAATATCTTAAATGTAGATGATCAATACCGATGACCTCATCCATCCATGAAAAAAAAGCCTGAAAATCAAGATGAGCCATCTATCCGCCACATTACTTCTTTCTCTCTGAAATTCAGGGAGTCAATCCTTAGATCCCAATCTTCTTTTCTGGTTTATTAGGAATTTTCAAATAATCAATATCTTTATTGTGAAAGAATTTTCATAGAATGATATTTACAAAATATGGAAAATCAAAGATGGAAAATCATTTCCTTTTTCAAAAACATTTTCTAAAAAATCAAAGAAATATTTTTTTTAAAATTCTGAGGAAAACAAATATTTTCTTTTCAAAAGTATAGTAGAGGCGTCGCACTCGTGAGTCGTATATGCAATGCTCGTGTAGTGTATGCAATGAAGATGAAATGCAATCAATGCATCTTACCTTGGCTTAGCCCTAACATATCAGCACATAAACACAAAAGATTCCTTGAGTATGCTTATCACCTTACTAATCCAATCATTATCCAAGGATTTTTAGCTTTGAAATTCTTGATGGCTCAGGTTTACAAATTTGAATTTTTCATAAAAATCTTAAAAAAGAGGTGGGGGATTTATAATTAAAAAAAAAAGCACTTTTTGAACCATCAATGCTTGTGGTGTGAAATCATGATTTTTGAAAATTGAGGTAGAAATTTGAATTTCTAAAATCTAAGAGGAAAAAATTGAAATTGAATCATCAAAGCGCGAAATCATGATCTTTAAAAACCAAGGTAGGAATTTTGAAATCTTCTAAAACCTGAGGAGAATTGAAATTGAATCATCAAAGTAGGAATTTTGAAATTCTCTGAAATCTAGGGAGAGCTTTGGAAGGATTTTGCAAAAGTGAATTTCAAAGCAAATTTTCAAAAGGAATATTCTCAGAATTTTCAAAAGACTCTGGATTTTTGAAAGAAGTGTTTGTAACTTCAAAATTCTCAAATATTATCCTCGAGTAATGATTGGATGTTGAGATAAAGACCATACTACCCTAAAGGAATCTACCATACAAGGTTTAATGATACCTTCACATACACATCCTCATCATCCACATAATCCCTTACGGGCAAATGCAAATAATTCATCACATTGTCCTAATCAAAGATGATAATCAAGATCCTAATTCAAGGGTTCTAAAGAAACTATATGCAAAGGCCGGGTTTTATTTGTTGGGTTAGTGTCCTCAAACCATTACTTTATGTATTAGACATTGGCATTTAATATATGGATATCAGCTTTACATTTCATTATGTATGTTTCTTACATGAGATGATTGTTAATCCTTAAGTATCATAGTAAGTAATTCGTGTATGTATGAGATACATACAAGTCAAATATGAATTACTATTCTTTGATACTTAAAACTTGTCACAGTGGATGATGAGACTGGATATCTCATCAGGTTTACATTATAGCATGATTAACTACCATTGGATGAAGTGATAAATCTTAATCACTAGAGTTTAGCTCTTAGTTAATATGCAAGTGCTTATAGTGCATTGACGGATCTGAGCTTTCCTATTGACACTCAACGTTGTCAATAGTCAATAGGAATTCATAACTTGTATAAGGTACGTGTTCTTAATCTTGAGACGATTATGAACACAGACTGTGGATATGGATGCTTTGACTTACCAATCAGTGAGGTCTATAGAAGATCAACACCTGGGTATCTTGGGTATGTCATGTTCATAGGGTTGTGAACATATATTGTCAAGATAAAATCTACCCTCTGATAAAGAGTAAGCATTCCCTTACGAATGTCACCAAGTTGATTACTGAGAATTGCAGTCTTGTTGATAAGTATTTATCAACATGTTTGGTAATCATGAAAGGTGAATGGGACTCAAGGAATACAAGAAGTAATCATGATTCAGGTTGACAGTAACAGTTATCTGACTACCTGAATATGATTATGAATGTTGACGGTAGAGGGACATTAGTACACCATACAAGTCTAGTTATCGCTTCGAATATGTTCTTTTGCGTTGGAGTTCAGTTATCATTTTATAGTGGAGTAAACGATAATTGACCTGTTGGTTAGCTTGCTAATCAAAGAGTTTGATCATGGTAATTAACTACTGGTCTGAGCCAACAATAAAGAGCTTAGGAGGTCCCACTCTTCGCTCCGCTAGGATACTTGGAAAGGCACATGAGGATCTTGTCAAGGCAAGTTCGATCGATCAAAGTTGGTTTGATAGATCGAAGTCATGGCAGGTTGGATCTCTTCAACATAGTTCGATCGATCAATCGTTCGATCGATCGATGACACTTCGATCGGTCAAACATTAGGTCGGTTTTGGGAATCTATAAATAGGGCAGCTGCGTTCTGGAAAAGGAGTTCATCATTTTTATTAACCAGAAACTGTAGATACCGTTTTAGAGTTCCAAACCTTCTCCTTCCTCTCTATTAGAGATCCCACCATCTCTAGTCTCTCCGGGAAGCATTCGCAGGAGACATAAAGGTGAAGACAACCTAGTAGAGGCTACTGCATCACCAAGGAAAAAGAAAATCAAAATTGGGTTCAAGAACTGAGGTATATTTCTTATCCCCGCTGCTTAGTACGCATCTATAGAATTGACAAGCAGTAGATCCTGGGCTACCAATAAGTTTTTTTAACTTCATATTTTTTGCTCCGCATTTAACAATTAACTTTAAACTAGTTTTTTTCCTTCAATTGGTATCAGAGCCACGCTTATTTGGATCTATAGATGCGTTTTGGAACACTAGTTTTGATTTGCATGCTGATTTATGACTATTTTCAAAACTACATCGTCACAAATTTGTTTCTATAGTGTTTACGCAGCAGAATACAAATTTGTGATTACATTGGATGCATGATGGATTCGATCGATCAAAGTAGTCTCGATCACTTGAGAATAGATTAAACTTCTTCTGTTCTCAAGCGATCGAACTAGTTTCGATCGATCGAGAGTGGTTCTCTGTCCAGGTGTTCAGTTTATAGTTTTAAAGATTTTAAAATATTTACTTTAATTTTTTAATTATTCTGTAAAGATTTTCAAACCTTTCTGTGAAACTGAAAGTTCAATCGATTGAACTATGTTCAATCGATCGAAGGGTCGATCGATCAAACCTTTGTCGATCGATCAAAGTGTGACAGAGAAGTGAGATGCTGTTTTGAGTTCTAATTTAGTGCATAAAGAGTTTATGTACTGTGTGAATCAATTAGGGGTTCCAATAGTTACACATATTTGTTATATATGCATGGATGTGTGCACGACTAACCCTTTTGCAGCAAAGTTAGTCCCCTATCTCCCATGGCACCAAGATCAAAGTTTCAATTTTGTATTAAGATGTTTGTGATTGGTGGATGATTGTAAATTGTATTTATTGTTGCTTTGGTTTTAAGGCATGTGTAAAGGGCGCTGCGACTTCAATCCTACAAAAAGGAAAGTAGCACAAGTTTCCCTAGCCTTCTTTATTTTCTTGTTGTTAATTTCTATTTCTAGATAAATTATAAGCTTCAAAAGAAGCATAAGAGCAATGTAATAGAATTAGAATATACATGAAGATGGAGGAGTGAGCCATTGTCCATGAACATGAAGCAGGAGGCGATCAAACCAAGGAGGAGGTTCTATGGAGTAGAGCCATGGGAGATAAAGGCATATGAATGCCTTTGTTTCATTTTTACTTTTTATTTTATGTGCTTAGTTATGATTGGCATTTAATTATATTATTACTACTTGCATGCACATAAAATAAGTTTTCTAAAATAAAATTCAAAAACCATTTTCAATGCATTAGTAAACATTGGATGTTTATGGGTAATGTGTAGAAACAATTTTTCCTAAAAAGCAAAATCCTTATTTACTAAAACTAGTAGGAGAGAGTCTTATTATAGCATCCACAATCTTCCATTAACGGTTCATTGTAAGATGAGTAGTGCATTCTGTGTCACATCGTCAGGGGTGATCATTCCATATGGAGGGTACACTATTCATTGGTTACTAGATGTGAACTTCTTAAGGATAGGATCAATCAGACGTATTAGAGGGTGACCACCACACGGAGGCGCTACTTGAGGCGGTTATGATTGGATCCTAGTTAATGGTATACACTAGCTAAGCTATGGATAAGGGATCTCACACGGGGCATTATTCAGAAACTTAGAGATCAAATAGGCTCGAGAGTCATAACTTGTTTTACAAGAGTTGCATAGCGGACAAGTTATGATTAATCGAAAGATCGAATAATGACCGCCACACGGAGGCTTTATTCTTTCATTTCGATATTCCGACGACTTTGTTTTAAAATAAGAGTTTTAAGGATTCTTTTATTTCAAATTGTCAAAATCTGACATCCATATTTACTTTGTCTTTTAATTTTTTTTTCAGTAAATCATAATGTCTAGATCTACATTTAGTCCACTTGCCACCATACTCACTCAAAACAAGTTAACTGGAAATAACTACGCAGAATGGAAATTAAACCTTGACATCGTTTTAACTGCGGAGGATCATATATATGTCTTCACTACCCCATGCCCCGAAGAACCTGCGATAAATGCTTCAGGAGCTGCCAAACGCGAGTTCGATGAATGGAAGAAGTCGAATGGAATGGCTCGTTCCTACATTCTGGCATCAATGGCTAGTGTGTTGCAACACCAATTCCAGTCGAATAATTCTGCCAGTGACGTTGTCGAATCCCTGAAAAAGATGTTTGGGGAGCATGACAGGCCTGCCAGGCAGGTAGCTATGCAGAAGATAGTGAGTGCTAAGATATCGGAAGAGACTCCAGTCAAAGAACATCTTTTAAAAATGACTGGTTATTTAAACGAGCTGGAGATCCTAGGTGCCAACATCGATGCACAACCCAAGTTGATATGATCCTCAATACGCTGTCACCATCATTCACTCAATTTAAACCGAATTACAACATGAATAAAATGAAATTTTTAATGAGCGAATTAGTGAGTTCTTTATTGGCAGCAGAAGGGGTGATCAAACCTGGGGGCAACGTTCTGAACGTTGACAAAAGCTCTTCTTCTTCCTGATCTACGCCGAAAGGTAAGAAAGGAAAGAAGAAGGTTGGTACTGGTTGTTTAAGTATTGGACCAGTCCCTAAGATTGCAAAATCTAAGGTAAAAGGTAAAGGCAAAGGGAAGGTGGGAGGCCAAGGCAAAGGAAAGTGTTTTCAATGCGGTGAGAAGGGCCACTGGAAGAGGAATTGTCCAAAATTCTTAGCTACAAGAGTTCATGGTATGATTGAATCACATGTGATTGAAGTAAGTTTTATAACGGATACTTCAAACACTTGTTGCATTGATTCTGGTGCGACTAACCATATCTGAAATTCATTGCAGGGGTTCAGATCAACCAGGAAATGCAGTGATGGGGAGATTGTGCTGACTCTGGGTTCTAGCGCAACCGTTTTCGCGGTTGCTATAGGAGTAGTAGTTTTAGAGTTTTTGGACAATAAGACAATAGTTTTATCAGATGTACTTTACGTCCTTTTACTGAGACGTAATTTAATTTCAATTTCAAATTTATCGAATAATGGTTACTCCTGTCTTTTTGGAACAGAAGTTGTTATTAAAAGAAATAGTTCTTTTATATGTTCTGGTGTTAAAACTAATGGCTTGTACCTGATTACTCTTAATATTTCTAAAGATTCTTGTATGGAACTTAATAACTTAGTGGTAACTGTACCATCTAAAAGAAAAGAACCTTCCACTAATCCAACAAGGTTTTGGCATATGAGGCTTGGGCATATCAATCTAAATAGGATTAACAGACTAGTCAAAGAAGGGGTCTTAGGCGATTTGGTTCTCGAACCAATGGAAGTCTGCGAGTCTTGTTTAGAGGGTAAGATGACCAAAAGGCCCTTTCCCACAAAGGGCAATAGGACCAACGCTTTGTTGGAATTAGTTCATACTGATGTGTGTGGACCAATAAATATTAGAGCAAGGGGTGGTTATGAGTATTTCATTACATTTAGCAATGACCACTCTAGGTATGAATATATGTACCTAATGCAGCACAAGTCTGAAACTTTTGAAAAGTTCAAAGAGTTTAGGGCTGAAGTGGAGAAGCAATTAGGCACAAATATCAATGTCATTCTATCTGATCGAGGTGGCAGTACCTCTCTAATGAGTTTACTGAACACCTCGTATAGAATGGGATTCTGTCACAATTGACTGTACCTGGTACGCCTCAACAGAACGGTCTAGCGGAGAGAAGGAACTGGACTCTTTTAGACATAGCTAGGTTGATGATGAGCTATTCGGAGTTACCTTTATTCCTTTGGGGTTATGCTTTGGAAACCGCTGCGTACATACTAAATCTAGTACCAAGCAAATTTGTTCCCAAGACATCACGGGAGATGTGGATTGGGCGCAAGCCTTCTTTGCAACATCTCTGGATATGGGGGTGTCCGGCATATGTGCTAAAAGAAAAGATGAGCAAGTTAGATTCTAGATCAAAAGTATGTTACTTCGTAGGGTACCCAAAGGGTACTTATGGATGGTATTTTTATGATCCAAGAGAACATAAAGTGTTTGTTAGTATGAATGATGTTTTCTTGGAGGATGATTATATCATGAACCATAAACCTAAGGGAACTATAGATCTAAGAGAGATAGAAGGAGAGCCCTCAGTCCAACCCGTAGTTGATAACGATGTAAATCAAGAAAATACCACTTCTTCACCCAATTTTGCACCGGTACCTCGTCGTAGTGGGAGGATTATCAGCCAGCCTGATAGATAGATGTTCTTAGGAGAAGTTTTTGAAACTGTCTCCGTAGAGTCTGAATCTGATCCTGCCATGTATGAAGAGATAATGGCTGATGTAGACTCAACAATATTAAACCCATTGGCTGTAAGTAGGTCTACAAGAGGAAAAGAGGATCTGATGGAAAGGTTGAGACCTTTAAGGCTAGGCTTGTAGCAAAAGGTTATACTCAGAGGGAGGGCATTGACTATGAGAAAACCTTCTCGCCAGTTGCCATGCTTAAGTCCATCAGGATACTCTTATCCATTGCTGCATGCCTAGATTATGAGATCTGGCAGATGGACATCAAGACTGCATTCTTGAATGGCGATCTTGAGGAGGACATCTATATGCAGCAACCAGAAGGGTTCATAGCTGGTCGAAAGGGTAACTTGGTATGCAAGTTGCAAAAGTCTATTTATGGGCTTAAGCAGGCATCTAGGTGTTGGAACATCCGATTTGACCAAGCATTCAAGTCATTTGGTTTCATACAGAATCTGGATGAACCTTGTGTATACAAGAAGTGTGAAGGGAAAGTGGTAGCCTTTCTTGTGCTTTACGTTGACGACATTTTACTCATTGGAAATGACATAGCGGTATTGTCAATAGTTAAGGTTTGGCTAGCTAATACTTTCGATATGAAGGATCTAGGAAAGGCAAGCTATATTCTTGGGATAAAAGCTCTTTCGGGATCGTAAGTGAAGGATAATGGGATTATCTTAAGTTGGTTATATCGAGAAAGTGCTAACTAGGTTTTTTATGGATAATTCGAAGAAACTTTTGTTACCTTTAAGGCATGATTTTGCATTCTCCAAAGATTAGTGTCCAAAGACACAGGAGGAGAGGAATCGCATGGCAAGAATTCCCTATGCTTCAGCAGTAGGAAGTCTCATGTATGAGATGTTATGCACTAGAGCAGATATCTATTTTTCCGTTGGCATGGTTAGTAGATATCAATCGAATCTAGGTCCAGAGCACTGGACAACCGTTAAGCACATTCTTAAGTACTTGAGAAGGACTAAAGATTACATGCTTATGTATGGTGGTAGTGAGTTAATTCCAGTGGGATACACTGACTCGAACTTTATGTCAGATAAAGATTCGAGGAAGTCGATGTTCGGTCATCTTTTTACCTTGGGAGGTGATGCTGTTAATTGGAGGAGCATTAAGCAGAAATGCATTATAGACTCAACTACAGAAGCTGAGTATGTGGCTACTTGTGAAGTTGCAAAGGACGCTATTTGGCTCAAGAAGTTCCTTATAGAGCTCGAGGTGGTACTAGCATCGCTGTCACCTAATACACTTTATTATGATAATAGTGGGGTAGTAGCTCAGTCCAAGGAGCCAAGGAACCACGAAAAGGGAAAGCACGTAAAGCGAAAATATCATCTTATTCTAGATATTGTTCAACATAGAGATGTGACTGTCACCAAGATTGCCACCTCTGACAATCTTGCGGATCCGTTTACAAAGGCCTTGCCACAGAAGGTCTTTGATCGTCATCTAGATAGTCTAGATCTCAGATGTAATCCTGTATGGTTGTGAGTGCAAGTGGGTGTATGTTGGGTTTGTGCCCTCAAACCATTCTTTATGTATTAGACATTAGCATTTAATATATGGATATCAGCTTTACATTTCATTATGTATGTTTCTTTCATGAGATGATTGTTAATCCTTAAGCAGAAACTTATTTTACGTTTTATAAAAGAAAGATTTCTAGGTCCCCAGATCGCGCGAGCGGGCCACTCGAGCGACCTCCTCGCGCTCGTGAATTCCTCTGCGAGGTAAACTTGAGGCATGTTATTATTTTATTTAGAAAATTTTCTAAGTGCCAGAATCGCGCGAGCGAACCCCCCGCGTGCGTGATTCTAGGCGCGAGATGTAACAGAGAGCTCACATAATAAAAAGTTGAAAATTTTTTGTCTAAGGGAGAATATCGCGCGGGCGGGCCACGCAAGCGATGCATCGCGCGAAATAAAGCTTGGGTTGCCTCCCATGAAGCGCAATCTTTTAAGTCTTTAGCTAGACCATTCTAGCTCAGGACTTATGGAGGCTAAAAATTAGACTTTGTAACCCTAAGGATATTAGGAAGAGCTCGGTGATAAGCAGAAATAACGTCGCTTTAAATTAATTCGACCGACGGTTCTCCCGAATTATGTTCAAATCGATTTCTTACCTTTCAAGTAAATTCATCATTTGGGTCTTGGTTGTCAGGATTCATCCACTCATTACGAATTATATTATTTTTCTCACCCATATTCAGTTCTTTGTTAGGCTCCATATTCCGCCTCACATAGGTAATCTTCGTCTTTAGGAGGTTGATCCATAGCATTAAAAAAGTTTAATTTTAAGTTCATGTTCCCAAATGAAACCTTCATTACTCTCATCTGACAGTTAACACGAGCATTAGTGGTTGCTAAGAATGAACGGCCTAAGCTGACAAGATTATGTTTCCTAGCATCTAGCACGGGTTAGTGTCAAGGACCATGAAGTGATTGAAGCCAATACTTCACTTTATCCCTTAAAGAGAATGGGAAGAGACGCAGTTTTAATTCGTCATCAGTAAAATTTTTTATTTTTAACGTAGAGCAAATATCTTGAAAATCTCCTCAGTGTTGATATGGATCTTCATTAAACGGCCATGGAATGAAGGAAGTAGTGAGATGGTAGACGACTTTATCTCAAAGTGAGATGTCGTCGCCTCTGGTAATTTGATACCAGCTTGAGGCATGTAAGTCATAGGAATAAAAAAATCTTTAAGTGGAGGAGGTGGAGGTATATTAGGGTTATTTCCATTATTTTCGTTATTTACAATGTCGGCCATTGGAATAGGTTTTATTTTAAAATTTTGAGTTTTTCTTAACCTTTTAAGTGTACTTTGAATTTCGGCCTGAAATAGAGACGATGGTACTGGAGTCGATTCTTCGCCTAGCAATCGAGCTCTAGACGCTTGGGTTGAAGATCTATTAATTCTTAATGTACGCTCAAGTTCAGTATCAAAAGTTTGTAATTCGGGTTTACTAGAATGTGTACCAAACATAAACTAAAAAGAAAATAGCGACACTAAGACAAAAACTGACTCCACAAATATAAGACGAAATCACGCAAATAAGGCAACAGGCATACAACTACTATGCTGCATGAATATTATCCTATAATGCAATGACCGCATCAAACCCCAACGCCCCGGGTTTCCTAGCTAATGCACGTGAACAATCACTTCTAAACAAATGAAAATAGTGCGTCTCAGCGCCCTGACTTACAGTGGTTGGAAGCAATTTTCAAAGGAAGCGATTTAGTTTATTTATTATTTTTTATTTTTACGTAAGCTCCTTTGACGTGCACAGCTGCTCCACTCAAAACGCTAGAATTTGATTACTTTGAGAAACTACAAAACAAAAAAGAAAAGTTAGTAACTTAAAACAAAAACGAAAAATAAGAAAAAAAAATAAAACCTAATATAGTATTTACAAATTAAATAAACTAAGATTCTAAAACTGAAGGTAGTAATTTGCAATCCCAGCAACGGTGCCAAAAATTGATCTTGTCAAAATCAAGATATAAAAGTATGCTTAACTTATTCTTTACTTTCAAAAGATTTGCAGTGTGGAAGTAAATGTCAAACCCACAGAGATTAAATACTACGCACTTTAATTTTGGAAACCTAAATTTAGTTAATTAAGAAAAACGGATTTTGGATTTAATTTGAATTAAACTAATAACAATAGAAGTAAATCTAAATTATGAATGCAATTACTGTAAATTTTTATTTTTATAATAAGTTTAAGGAATCTAGGATTGCAAATCCACCACTAGCTTCATAATAAGGGTATTTACGAATTACTTTAGCTTATTAAGTTGGATGATAATGGGGAATGGTAGCTACAAGCCCAATTCCTCCTTCAAGAAAATAATTATGGTTTAAGCACCAACATAATTCATCTTCTGTTAGCACGAATTATCCAACACTAAACTAGGGTTGTGGTATAATCCGTCCAATCTAGGCATGGACTATTTGTATACTTGATAGCACAATTCAATTTAAGTACTATTACATGTAAATAATCTAAACAAGCACAGCAAGCATTGATCATTGAGCACACTACCATCAAAATAGATCTAAGACAAGAGTAAACTATGAAAGTAACAATTTAATCAATAAAAGCACGATTTATTTATCAATATCCTCGGAACATGTAACTATCATCCATACGTAATAAAACTAAAATAAAAACATAAAGTACACCCTATTACTTGGCTAGGGTTTCATTGAAACCCTATATCTTGAGTTTAGTTGGTCATAGAAATGATGAACAGCAAGAGGTTGATGGAGGAGGCCATGGGAATCCTTGGTCTTCTTCTTCTTCTCCTTGCTTTCCTCTCTTCAATGGCTGAAGTTTTAGTTGTATATGGAATTATCTAATGTTGTGTAATGATGTGTAACTACAAAATTGATTTATAATAGGATTTATATAGATCTTGGAAGGATTTACGAAGCTTTCCTAAGCCAAATCATGCTAAAACTGCTATATTTAGCTTTCCAAACGTAATTAGGTAGTTTCGTTCGCGTAGGATTCTTCAATACACTGAAATACGCGTTTTCACTTTTTTGCATATGTCGCGCGAGCGCGATTCTGGGAGGTCGCGTGAGCAATTTCCTGGGCTTTGCGCGAGCGGGCCACGCGCGCGAGGTGGCTTTTTCTGCTTCTTTTCTTCTACTTTTTCACCCCATTTTACTTAAAATCCTTACTTTTCTCCAAATCCTGACAGAAAATAGAAAACGAAGTAAAAATATACAAAAATAGGATAAAAAAGTACTAACAAATGTGAATTAAGGCGTATAATTAGGATTTGTTCTCTCCCGATCACACTCCCAAACCTACATTTTACGAGTGCTCGAGCAAAAAGAACATAAAAATTAAACTACTAATAAAAAATACTACTCCATTTTTGAATGGATCACAATTGCATTTAGCGTATGCAACAAGCCTTTTAAACCTCTAGGTGTCCCTAGTCGGACGAGTGAAGTCTCGTGAGGGTTCTCATCAACAAGTCACCTACAACCATCTTCATTAACTTATAAATTTAAAAAGTTTTATTCAAACGAAAAACAAAACAATCAATACTCCTTATCATAGAACGATGATTTGAAATTGAATAACGAACAAGAAGAAACGGAATCAAACGTCTACCTACGTCATGAAAAAAAATCTCAAGCACATGCATCGTATAAATCAATAGAGTTTCTCATAAAATTGCACGTGTGTGATATGGTAGTCAAATGAACACGCGCATGTCATGAACTTAGAATATAACTCGGATGACCATCTAACTATGCTTTGACTACGAATCTCACAATGTTAATTACACTCTCAAATGAAACACTTAGAAACAGGTGTAATTTTTCTAAAATATGTGAGTAAAGGAAATATATTTTTAAAACAAGAAACCACTCACATATAACTCAGAAAAGACGCATGACATGAAAGAATAGTAGTCTCATGGATAGGACGCCAACAGTTAAGAAAATTTAATCATTACCATGTTTTAATCCCCCTCCCATCGTTTTCATATCCGAACCATGTTTCCTAGGATCAAATAGGACTTTTCAAAGGTTATAACGTGGCTCCGGCAATGAAAAAGGATAGAAAGGATTTGTTAGGTAGTTTTAGAGTGGCACTGTAAGGCATGTACGATTTCTTTCATTCTCTCTTCCACCAACTTCATCATTTCATTCTCTTCTTTTCATTCCTTTCAATTTTTTCTCCTTCTGTTTCTTTTTCTTTTTTTTTCTTTTCTTTTTCTCTATTCTTTTCCTCCTCATTGATTTTGAAACGAATATTCAATAAATAACAAGGCAACCACCCCAAACATCATCTTATTTTCTTCTTCTTCTCAATCAAACATCGCCTTAACACCACTAAAAATTGATCAATCTTTCATGGGTGAACTCTAAGTTGGCCAAATTGGAGCAAAAATAGGATAATGGTGATTAAAGAAAAAGACATTTTAATGGCGCAAAGGGCGAACAAAGGAAATTTTTCATTTAACTGGATAGGACATTTCACGCCCCGACGTAGCATAATACAGGAAAGTATTTAATTTCCTTTATGGACTCGTAGGTCGTGACAAGTGAGTATGACCAATTATCCCTGCAACAAATAACTTAACAACATTTCTAAAGGAAAGGATACTAATAAACATAAGCTCCGAAATTAAAACTTACTAAACTATTACATGAGTCCAGGTTTTAGGCACAAAACGCCCTTATTCAAATGCCTAAAACTAGATTATTACAACTCGAAATTAAAAAGACATAGGAAATAAAAAGCAGCCTCCTGGAAAGTCCCCTGCCTCTAACTAGCATAGTCGAAATACCCTGGCTGTTCCTGACCCTGAAAATCTGGACATAGAGTCCAGGACGCATCAACGCCGTCAGCTTATGAAAGCTGGTGAGCAAAATAAACAAGTGCTCGCAATGTATATATAAGCAAATAAACAACAGTGCAATTTAACTTTAAAAGAAGTAGATTCAAGATTCCAATTCCAACATAAGTCACAAGGGAATAAAGTAAGCAATAAATATGCGACCGTGCATGAACAATGTAACATTTCATCTTTCTGACTCTTTTCTGTCAACAAAACTCGACTCAACCAAACCATTACCTCAGATACCAGGAATAATATCCGATCGATATCCAAACCGCACACCATACCATCGCTTCAGATACTAGGAATAATATCCGATCGATATCCAAAACGTGCGCCATAGATACCAGGAATAATATCCGATCGATATCTAAGTCGTACACAACACTGTCGCCTCCAATACCAGGAATAATATCCGATCGATATTGAGGTCGCACACCACGCTATTGCCTCAGATACCAGGAATAATATCCGATCGATATCTGGGTCGATCACGACCAACCATCACTTCGGATACCAGGAATAATATCCGATCGATATCCAAAACGCGCGCCTTAGATACCAGGAATAATATCCGATCGATATCTAAGTCATACACAACACTGTTACCTCCAATACTAGGAATAATATCTGATCGATATTGAGGTCGCACACCAGACCGCCACTCTTTACTCTTTTCACGCTTTCTCACACACATGTATGTTGACACAACCTCGACCCTAATATGTATTTCAATGTTCACAGTTTGTAGTAACAGTTATTAATCTCAAAGCTGGATATTCTTTCAACATAGATCTCGGCCTTAATTGCTTCTTATAAGTCCAATTTCTAACAGTGAGCCTTTAAAATAGAATATTTGTCAAACAGTTCTTTAAAAACTTTCAAAACCTTTTCCAAATTTTCCCTTATACAAAATACAAAAACTGCTCAAAAATGCCTAGGTCGCGCGAGTGGGTCGCGCGAGCGAAGGGGGATGGGTCGCGCGAGCGGGTCGCGCGCGCGATTAGGCCATTTTTGTAAATTCTTTTAAAATTTCCTTTCTGCCCAAAACAACGCAGGTTGCGCGAGCGAGCCTCGCGCGAGCGGGTCGCGCCTGCGAGTTGTTGCAGAACTTCATCTTCTTCGTGTTTCCCCTGTATTCAATTTTCCAAACTATTATATACCCATTTTCAAATTCTGTTTCAACCATATCATGCCATATATGGATTTCTCTAGTTTTCCGCGTAGATTACAAATATGTGATCAATTTAAACTAATACAGATTGTATCTCTTTATTCTTGCGATTAAAGTTAGAGTGACAAAACTTTAATTCAACGATACGTCACCATATGAGTGAATTAACCCGTAGGATTTGAACTGTAGTTTATTGGGACTAAGAACTTTCATTCCCAATTCACGGATTTCATGTTGGTTAAGTTTCATAAAACTCCAACTTTCAAGCTTTAATGGTGTATATATATACACATATACACACAAATATACACTGAAATAGACTTATATAAACATGGTGAGTGAGTTTAAATTTCTCACAGAGGGTGATTAGACTGAGAATTTGAGACCGATAATTTCCGCCGTCGATTCCGTCGTTCGAATTCTCCTCCATTCTTGAAATATATATATCTGTATGTATTTGTATGTGTATCTATATGTATATAATCTGAATATGTGTATGTGTGTGTGTGTTTTGTTCTTGAGAGAGGGAGAGAAAGTTGAAAGTGATTGAGAGTTACAGAGAGTTGAGAGATGAGAGACTGTGAGATTGAGAGATACACACACAAATATATACACTGGGAAATTTTGGGCTCTAAGAAAGCAACGGTAATCGCACGGTGTGGTGGAGCTCACGTGCTCCCACACCCAAGTCACGGTATAGACGCAGTTTAAAACAAAAACTGGTATTTTAGGGTTGAAATAAAAATACAGAAAACCATATTAATGTAGGAATTAAATCCCGGGTTGTACAAAAGTATAGATATAGTTTTCAAATCCTTAGAAAGTATTTTCTATATTTATGAAAATTATAGTTTGACCCCAAATAAATATTTATAAATAGAATTAAAATGAAATACTTATTTATTAATGAAAATAAAAATACAGGGTGTTACACTCTACCCACCTTAATAGAGATTTCGCCCCGAAATCTGAGCTAACTAATCCTAAAACAACTCGGGGCATCTAGTCCTCATGTCTGACTCTAACTCCCATGATGCTTCTCCCTCGTCATGATGCCTCCACTGAACCTTAACCAAAGGGACGTCTCTTCTTCTCAGCCTCTTGATACTCTGGTCAAGAATCCTCACAAGTTTATCCTTATAGACAACATTCTGACTCATCTCAATATCATCAAAATTAACCACATGTGAAGGGTCCCGTATGTATTTCCTTAACATACTAACATGGAACACGTTATGAACACCAGACATCTTTGGTGGCAACGCGAGTCGATAAGCCACTTTTCCAATACGCTCCAAAACCTCGAATGGTTTGATGAAACGAGGTGCCAACTTCCCTCTTTTCTGACCAAAACGTACTACTCCCCGAATAGGTAAAACTTTAAGGAGGACGTGATCACCAATACAGAACTCCAAATCCTTTCGACGTCGATCCGCATAACTCATGTGTCTACTCTGCGTAGTCTCACCAACTCTGGTCCCAACAATTCTGTGTCTCCCACTTCAGCCCAACACAACGGAGATCGACATGGTCGTCCGTACAAGGCTTCGAATGGTGCCATCCCAATACTCGAGTGATAACTGTTGTTATACGCAAATTCGACCAATGGTAAGTGAGTCTCCCAAGATCCTTCAAAATCGAAGCTCTCAGCATATCTTCCATAATCTGATTAACACGCTCGATCTGTCCATCAGTCTGAGGATGGAAAGCAGTACTCATCTTGAGCGAAGTCCCCATAGCCTTCTGCAGACTTTCCCAAAATCCCGAGGTAAAACGTGTATCGCGATCTGATACAATCGACATAGGCGCACCGTGCAGTCGCACCACTTGCTGTAGGTACATTCGACTCATCCTTTCTACTGGGTAAGTCATATTGTACGCGATGAAGTATGCAAACTTCATTAGATGATCCACAATTACCCAAATCGCATCATGAGTCTGTTGTGATCGGGGTAGTCCAACCACGAAATCCATAGTTATGTGTTCCCACTTCCATCCTGGAACAGGTAAGGGTTGCAACAATCCCGAGGGTCTCTAATGTTCGGCCTTCACTTGTTGACAAGTCAAACATTTAGACACAAACTCAGCTACTTCTCGTTTCATCCCTTCCCACCAGAAGTTTCTCTTCAAATCTTTATACATCTTTGTTCCTCCTGGGAGTACTGTCAGTCTCGATTTATGTGCTTCTTCGAGAATATCTTTTCTCAAATCTCCTGAATCTGGCACACACAATCTGTCTCGACATCGGTATCCTCCATCGATCCCAACCTTCCATTCTGCAGGGTCCTTATCTGACATCTTGGCGAACCATACTTGAAACTTCTCGTCTTTCTTTTGGGCCTCGATGATTCGACTCACAAGTGTTGGTTGTACCATGATGCATCCAAAGTGTTGCCCGACACTTCCCTCAGAAATCTGCATATCAAATTCTGCGATTATCTCCAAGGCTTTCTATTCCCTCAACATCAATGAAGCAATCATTCCTTGAGGTTTCCGACTTAGGGTGTCAGCGACTACATTAGCCTTACCAGGGTGGTACTCTAATGTAAAGTCATAGTCCTTGATCAGTTTCATCCACCGACGTTGCCTCATATTTAGCTCTTTCTGAGTAAATAAATACTTGAGGCTCTTGTGGTCTGAGAATAAATCAAACTTCTCCCCGTAGAGGTAGTGTCTCCAGATCTTAAGTGCGAACACGACTGCTACTAGCTCCAAATCATGAGTTGGGTAATTTGATTCATTTGGCTTCAACTGTCGTGAACCATATGCGATAACCTTACCATCTTGCATAAAGACACATCACAATCCTTGAAAAGAGGCATCACTAAAAATAGTGAACTTCTCACCATCCTTTGGTATCGCAAGTACTGGCGCTGTTGTCAATCTCTCTTTCAATTCCAGAAAAGCGCGTTCATGCTTATCAGTCCATTCAAACTTCAAATCTTTCTTAATCAAACCAGTTAACGGGGCTGTTATCTTTGAGAAACCCTCTACAAATCTCTGATAGTAACCAGCGAGTCCCAAAAAACTTCTGACTTCTGTAGAATTGGTTGGCCGAGTCCAATTCACCACAACATCGGTCTTTGAGGAGTCAACCGCGATTCCTTGTTGAGAGATCATATGCCCGAGAAACTTAACTTCCTGAAGCCAGAATTCACACTTGCTGGATTTAGCATTCAGGCGATGATCCTTGAGAGTCTGTAACGCAATCCGTAGATGTTGTTCATGCTCTTCCTCTGACTTGGAATAGATCAAAATATCGTCGATGAAGACAATAACGAATTGATCTAAGTATGGGTTGAATACTCTATTCATCAAGTCCATAAACACAGTCGGAGCATTCGTCATCCCAAACGGCATCACTAAGAACTCATAGTGTCCATACCTCGTCCTGAAAGCAGTTTTAGGTATGTCTTCCTTCCGCACCCTCAACTAATGATACCCTGACCGTAGATCAATCTTAGAAAAGGTCGTGCCTCCTTGCAACTGATCAAACAGATCGTCTATCCAAGGTAAAGGATACTAATTCTTGATAGTAACCTTATTCAATTCTCGGTAGTCAATACACAATCGCATGGTTCCATCCTTCTTCTTCACAAATAACACCGGTTCTCCCCAGGGTGAAGTACTTGGATGAACAAAACCCAACTTCTCAAGTTCTTGAACTTGTTCCTTCAGCTCCAATAACTCTGTAGGGGCATCCTGTAGGGAACCTTGGTTATAGGTCGAGTGCCTGGTACCAGTTCTACATAGAATTCTATGTCCCTCTCAGGTGGTAATCCAGAAATATCTCGGAATACTTCCTCGAACTCTTTGATCACTGGTTTAATGACACTATCACCTCTGCACTGACAATCTCAATGTTTGCTAGGCATCTGGTGAGGAACATATCACCCAAAGGGTTATATTGGAAATCGAAGAGCCAATTCCCATTGTCCGCAACTGTGATCCTCTTCCTTGCACAATCCAACTTTGTATGATTCTTCTCGAGCCAATCCATTCCCAGGATTATATCGAACTCTTTCATTGACAGAACCACCAAACTTGCCAAAAGTTCACGGTCTCCTAACCGTAGAGGACAATCCTTACATACATATAATAACTTGACGGTGGTCCCTAAGGGTGAGATAGCACTCAAAGCTTCATCTAAATGTTGCGGTACTATACCCAACTTTCGAACAGTCTTAACAGATATAAAGGAATGTGTAGCACCCGTGTCAAATAAAACTTTAACATGAGAGTTAAACAAGGTTAGAGTACCTTCCACTGTCTGTTGCTTGGGCAGTCCTTCCTTATAAGTACCTTCTTCGTACTCTGTTTCTTTATAACCAGCAGCCTCAGGGATAACAGCATTCAGGCGGACATGTCCTTGCTGACCATGATTTCCTCTTCTAGGAGCCTTGCAGTCTGGACTTATGTGACCTGGCATGCCACAATTATAGCACACAACTCATAGACGATTAGCATACCTAGTTACTCTATAATCTTTAGCTCGGTGACCGGGATTACCACAATTGAAGAAGTTATTGTTGTTGTTCCCTCCTGTTGCTCGAGGCAGATACTGATGTACTGCTTGTGTCTATTGAGGTTTCTTCCCTCCATCCTAAGTCCTTTTTTGTCCCTGAGGGTACCCTAGTTTTTGTCTAGAATAACCCTTCTGCGGAGGTCGATTTCCAAATGGCTTCGAATTCTGACAACCATCATTCTCTATCCCGTAGCCAATCTCACCAGAGCTTCAAATGACTGGCCCAGATGTCCCATAGTCAGATGTCGGAGAGACAAGTTGAGCCCCGGTGATACTTCTTGATTTTCCTCTGGGGTGTGTCCACCAAAAGTGGAGCAAAGCGAGGCAACCGTTCAAACCGAGTAGTGTACTCACGGACAGTCAGATTCCCTTGAGTCAATCCCATAAACTCTTTCTCTTCCTTGTCCTTCTCTTCTTCAGGAAAATACTTCTCGAGAAATCTTTCCTTGAACACCACCCACGGCATTCTCCTTACAGCTTCTTCTCCTATGGTTGCCTTTTCAGCATCTCACCAATCAGTTGCTGCATATGACAGTTGAAAGATAGCCAGATGCTTCTTCTCCAGATCCGTGCACTCTATGGTCTCAAAGATACGCTCCATCTGGCGTATCCACTATTCCACTTTCCAGGGTTCATCAGTCCCAGCAAAATACTCAGGTCGCAGAGCGCGGAACTCCTTGAGAAGGTTGTCTCCAGTCTGGTGCGCTTGCCTTCCATTCCCGTTATGATTCCCATTCTGATTATTGTTCATTGTGTTCTGATCGCTAACCCTCTCCAATCTCCTTACAAAAGCCTCAAACATTCTGGTTGGGTCTACTACCGGGGGTACAGCTTCAATAGCGAGACGATTCTTGAGATTTCTTCCAGCCATATAATCGAGAGGACGGTACCTAACCATTGATCAACAAGAATTCGGTCAATCTCTCGAGAAGAAAGAAAATTCTCAACGATAGAAAGAGACTAAACATGAAATGAAGTCGAACTATCTTATCTTAATTCTATCTTAACGGGAGATCCTATGTGTTCTGGACAATTGGTCGAACCATAACCTAGCTCTGATACCAAAAAGCGTGTCACGCCCCAACGTAGCATAATACAGGAAAGCATTTAATTTCCTTTATGGACTCGTAGGTTGTGACAAATAAGTATGACCAATTGTCCCTGCAACAAATAACTTAACAACATTTCTAAAGGAAAGAATACTAATAAACATAAGCTCCAAAATTAAAACTTACTAAACTATTACATGAGTCCAGGTTTTAGGCACAAAACGCCCTTATTCAAATGCCTAAAACGAGTTTATTATAACCCAAAATTAAAAAGACATAGGAAATAAAAAGCAGCCTCCTGGAAAGTCCCCTGCCTCTAACTAGCATAGTCAAAATACCCAGGCTGCACCTGACCCTGAAAATCTGGACATAGAGTCCAGGACGCATCAACGCCGTCAGCTTATGAAAGCTGGTGAGCAAAATAAACAAGTGCTCGCAATGTATATATAAGCAAATAAACAACGGTGCAATTTAACTTTAAAAGCAGTAGATTCAAGGTTCCAACTCCAACATAAGTCACGGGGGAATAAAGTAAGCAATAAATATGCGATCGTGCATGAATAATGTAACATCTCATCTTTCTGACTCTTTTCTCTCAACAAAACTCGACTCAACCAAACCATTACCTCATATACCAGGAATAATATCCGATCGATATCCAAACCGCACACCATACCATCACTTCGGATACCAGGAATAAAATCCGATCGATATCTGAAACGCGCGCCTTAGATACCAGGAATAATATCCAATCGATATCTAAGTCATACACAACACTGTCGCCTCCAATACCAGAAATAATATCCGATCGATATTGAGGTTGCACACCACGCTATCGCCTCAGATACCAAGAATAATATCCGATCGATATCTGGGTCGATCACGACCAACACCATCGCTTCGGATACCAGGAATAATATCCGATCGATATCCGAAACACGAGCCTTAGATACCAGGAATAATATCCGGTCGATATCTAAATCGTACACAACACTGTCACCTCCAATACCAGGAATAATATCCGATCGATATTGAGGTCGCACACCAGACCGCCACTCTTTACTCTTTTCACGCTTTCTTATACACATGTATGTTGACACAACCTCGACCCTAATATGTATGTCAATGTTTATAGTTTGTAATAACAGTTATTAATCTCAAAGCTGGATATTCTTTCAACATAGATCTCGGCCTTAATTGCTTCTTATAAGTCCAATTCCTAACAGTGAGCCTTTAAAACAGTATATTTGTCAAATAGTTCATTAAAAACTTTCAAAACCTTTTCCAAATAGTCCCTTATACAAAATACAAAAACTGCTCAAAAATGCCCAGGCACGCGAGCGGGTCACGCGCGCAATTAGGCCATTTTCGTAAATTCTTTTAAAATTTCCTTTCTGCCCAAAACAACGCAGGTCACGCGAGCGAGCCTCGCGAGAGCGGGTCGCGCGCGCGAGTTGTTGTAGAACTTTATCTTCTTCGTTTTTCCCTTATTTTCAATTTTCCAAACTGTTATATACCCATTTTCAAATTCTGTTTCAACCATATCATGCCATATATGGATTTCTCTGGTTTTCCGGGTAGATTACGAATATGTGATCAATTTAAACTAATACAGATTGTATCTCTCGATTCTTGTGATTAAAGTTAGGGTGACAAAACTTTAATTCAATGATACGTTACCATATGAGTGAATTAACCCGTAGGATTTGAACTGCAGCTTATTGGGACTAAGATCTTTCATTCCTAATTCACGGATTTCATTTTGGTTAAGTTTCATAAACCTCCAACTTTCAAGCTTTAATGGTGTATATATTATACACATATACACAAATATACATTGAAATACACTTATATAAACATGGTGAGTGAGTTTAAATTGCTCATAGAGGGTGATTAGACTGAGAATTTGAGATCGATAATTTCTGCCGTCGATTTCGTCGTTCGAATTCTCCTCCGTTCTTGAAATATATATATAAATATATATAGATATATGTATGTATTTATATGTGTATCTATATGTATATAATCTGAATATGTGTGTGTATGTGTGTGTGTGTGTTGTTCTTGAGAGAGGGAGAGAAAGTGGAGAGGGATTGAGAGTTACAGAGAGTTGAGAGATGAGAGACTGTGAGATTGAGAGATACACACACAAATATATACTGGGAAATTTTGGGCTCCAAGAAAGCCACGGGAATCGCACAGTGTGGTTGAGCTCACGTGCTCCCACACCCAAGTCACGGTATAGACGCAGTTTAAAACAAAAACTGGTATTTTAGGGTTGAAATAAAAATACAGAAAACCATATTAATGTAGGAATTAAATCCCGGGTTGTACAAAAGTATAGATATAGTTTTCAAATCCTTAAAAAGTATTTTCTATATTTATAGAAAGTACAGTTTGACCCCAAACATATGTTTATAAATAGAATTAAAATGAAATATTTATTTTTTAATGAAAATAAAAATACAGGGTGTTACAGGACAAAGGTCAAAAGGGTGGAAAACAAAGAAGGCCTAAAATCGTGTCCTAGGGTGATACGATTTTTCAACGTTTACGACGGAAGATTATTTAGCATGGTAACAAATATTTTAACTTGACTATCAACCAAAACAAGAATAATGAGACTAAACAACAAGTTAATACGCTATTTCCATGAAATTCGACAAACACAAAAACGCATTTATAACCCTCTATAAAGAAAAGATAGGCTCAAAAGCTCACCGGGTTTAGTCTCACTATGTATTATCTAGAAATCCGAATCATATTATAGTTCACATCAAACATGTATTCAAGCGACTACGTGCAATGCATAGGTTTGTGTGCAAATCTATGATATAAGACTACGATTCAAACGATACATGACCTAAAACTTTTCAACATGACATCAGCCAATGTTTAACCACATCTTCTCTTATTTACCATTCTATAACAATCATAGTTACGTAACAAGAAGTATCGAATCAAGATTGCAAAAACATAGGTGACATCATTTATTTAAGCACAAGTATCGAAAAAAATTTCAAAATTTTGGTGTATATAATAATGTGCATGTGTGTGCATACCCCCAAACCTAAACCTTTCATTGCCCCCAATGAAACAATAAAACGAAAGAAAGGAAAGTACGTAAAGAAGGAACGATAGTACCTCAATTTTGACAACCACAAACCAGGTGAACATATATAAATATAGCAATACAGTTCAAATGCTCCAAATGGAGACACTAAATCAACTGGCAATACTTAACAAACGAAAATTAAACAAACAAATAAATAACAAAAGCTAATATATAATACATATGTTTTTTTCTTCTTTTTATTTTGTTATTGATTTTTTTATATTTTTTTTGTAAACAACTGAAACTAAACTAGAATTAAAAGAACGTAAAGGAAATAAAGAAAAACAAAATTAAAACTATGGAAACAAAGATAAACTTAAACGAAAAGAACTGAAAATAACAAACAGAAATGAAAAACAATTAGATAGGTTTGGGAAATAGAAGGTCAAAGAACAAAGAGAAAAATTGAAAAATCCCCACCTCGGGCGAGCGGACCGCGCGAGCTACCCTTGCTCGCGCGAATTCCTCCGCGAGTTTAAGCAGAAGCTTATTTTACATTTTATAAAAGAAAGATGTCTAAGTCCCCAGATCGCGCGAGCGGGCCGCTCGAGCGACCTCCTTGCACGCGCGAATTCCTCCGCGAGGTAAACCTGAGGCCTGTTATTATTTTATTTAGAAAAATTTCTAAGTGCAAGAATCATACGAGCAGGCTGCGCGAGCGAACCCCTTGCTCGCGCGATTCTAGGCACGAGATGTAACAGAGACCTCACATAATAAAAAGTTGAAAAAATTTTGTCTAAGGGACAATATCGCGCGAGCAGGCCGCGCGAGCAGACCGCGCGTGATGTGGTCTTTTTCCCTTGTTTCTTTATTTTAAGGTAAATAAGTTCAAAATAAGGTTATCCCGACCCCTAAACCTGTCCAGAATATCCAAAATAGAATCAAAAGAACTCAAAAATGACTAAAAATAAGGAAAACGAACAAAATAAATCTTGGGTTGCCTCCCATGAAGCGCAATCTTTTACGTCTTTAGCTAGACCATTCTAGCTTAGGACTTATGGAGGCTGAAAATCGGACTTTGTACCCCTAAGGATATCAGGAAGAGCCCGGTGATAAGCAAAAATAACGTCGCTTTGAATTAATTCGACCGACGGTTCTCCCGAATTATGTTTAAATCTATTTCTTACCTTTCGAGTAAATTCATCATTCGGGTCTTGGTTGTCATTCATCCGCTCATTACGAATTATATTATTTTTCTCACCCATATTTAGTTCTTTGTTAGGCTCAATATTCCATCTTACCTCACATTCTGCCTCACATAGGTAATCGTCGTCTTTAGGAGGTTGATCCATAGCATTAAAGACGTTTAATTTTAAGTTCATGTTCCCAAATGACACCTTCATTACCCCCGTCCAACAGTTAACACAAGCATTAGCGGTTGCTAAGAATGGACGGCCTAAGATAACAAGAGTATGTTTCCTAGCATCTAGCACGGGTTAGTGTCAAGGACCATGAAGTCGACAGGATAATAGCATTTATCAACTTTAACCAAGACGTCCTCGATGATTCCTCTAGGTGTTTTAATAGAACGATCCGCTAATTGTATGGTAGCGGTCGTAGGCTTAAGTTCACCTAGTCTTAGTTGTTTATAGACGTGATAAGGTAAGAGATTAATGCTAGCTCCTAAGTCAAGGAGAGCCCGATGAATGATAGTGTCACCTATGACACATGAAATCATAGGCGTACCTGGATCTTTATATTTTGGAGTAGCATGTTGGCATATTGAGCTAACCTTTTCCGTGAGAAAGACCTTTTTTGGTATATGACTGCGCAACTTGCGCTTTTGAGAACAAAGGTCTTTTAAACATTTTTCATAAGCGGATATTTGTTTTATAGCATCGAGGAATGGAATATTAATTTTTGCTTATTTTAATACCTCGAGTATATCTTCAGTTTTTGACATTTTCTTTGAAAAATTTGACGATTTGTCGACATTTGGTGGAAAAGGTAGTTTTGGAATATACGTCGTCGGGGTTGTTACATTTTCTTTCCTATTTCTACTCATTTCTCTACCCTTTTCTTTATTAGAGTTAATGTTCCCTTCTTTCTCATTTTCATATGCCGTCAATAACTTCCTCTTCTCGAATAGTCATCCAAGTCGAGACGGCGTTTACTTGTTCATTCGAACCCCCATTCCCACATTGTCCCTTAAGATTTTCAATAGTTTGACTAGGCAACTTACCCTCGTTTCTAAGACTCATAGCATTAGCTATTTGTCCCATTTGGGATTCAAGCTTCGCAATGGATTGTGTGTGTGAGTGCACTATCTGTGCTTGTGCTTATACTTGTGTTTCGATATTCTTAAGGGATGCCAACACTGTCTCCTCAAAAACATTAACCCTTGGAGGGTTAGGATTAGGAGGTAGGTGTTGGTATTGAGTTTGTTGAAATTGGGGTCAATAAGTATTAGGAAAATTAGTCGCCTCATTATCATTGTGATTATTATTATTATTCAATGAATAATTAGGATGATTTCTGTCACGCCCCGGAGCAGCATAAATAGAGAAAAATAAATTTCCTTTATGGGTCCATAGGGAATGACGGGTGAATAACCGCGTTGTCATCTAATCAACCAACAAACACCACGATAGGGAGGATGCTATTCATAGAACATATCTTATTAACATAATCAGAGGCTACAGCGGAAACTATAAAAGGTATGAAAGCAACAGATGCCCAAGTACCAATTATAAAAGTCTACTAACACTATTACAACAGCTGGCTTAGAGTCTGAAGCCTATAACAAACATTAACAGAAGTACAACAGTTAAGAACCAACTAATATAAAGCAGCACATCTTCGTCTTCCAGCCTTCAGCTCCAAGTCTGGCAGAACTATAAGTCTTCAGTCCTCAAGACCTACAAATCCCTAGACATTGGAATGTCCAGGGCATAAACGCCATCAGCTTTGAATACAAAGCTGAGTGAGTACATTAAACAACACTCCTCACCGCTATTGTTCAGCATCTTAAAATGCGGTTAATCTCTTAACAATGGCGTCTCTCACGGACATAGCAAAGGTCTCATTAAACTATGCATGAATCAATAATAACAGAAATCATATTAAGTAATGACAAGGATAAACATCATGGTATAACATATCTCATCACGTATTCACCAAATCCATGCGTGTAACCGTGCAACCACCCATGCATCTACCTTTACGTCGGGACGCTGAATCCACGACTGAACCTTTATCTCATCATATCCGTACTCATATTCATATCTTTATCCATCTCTGTATCCATACATTGATACCATAATACCAATCTGAAAACCATTCGTCGATACAGTAATGCCAATCGGAATCACCCGACTAAGCAATAGATCCCACAATCCCTTGATAGGGTTACCGGTCGTCTACACGGTACCACCTATCTGTAAACAATAGAACGGCACATCGGACGTCTTCAACGATGCGTATACCCTCACTGGTCGTCTACACAGCTGAGAATACATTAGAGCACTAGCCGGACGTCTTCAACAGTGCATACGCATCACTGGACGTCTTCAACAGCGAGAGGCGCACTAGGAACTCTAACCATCCCACGTCCACCCGACTCGTCAGCCATTGATCCCACGGATCCCAAAGTACACATATCTCATTATTCCATATAAATCACATATCCCATTTCTCATCATATCTTCTCATCTCTTCATATCAATATCCCATTTCTCATCAGATTCTCTTACCTCGTCACATCACTATCCCATGCATGCTGACACATGTTGTGAAATGCTCATATACTAAGTACAGGAAATACCACATGCTCTGTATTCAACATATCTATCGTTACTGATTATTAACATGCTGTCGTGTTCCATTCTACTATTCAGTTACATATGACAGTCCAATAATTCATCTCATATCGACAGTTAATAATAAACAGTTCAGCTTGTAACTTTAACATAAACATCATATAAGGCTTACGTAGTATCATGTTGACTAAGCACATATCCAATATCACATATGGTACAGCCATTAACAGCTTGGGTACATTATAATCAGCTCATAACATATAATAATAGATAAACAACATTCTGCTCTTACTCAATCGATTGGAAATAATGTCAATCGATTGGACTTATGTCAATCGATTGAAATAATGTCAATCGATTGAACTGATGTCAATCGATTGATATATCAATCGATTGAACTCTATTGTCAATCGATTGAACTCTGTCTTCTTCCTCAAAACTGCTGGTTTTATTATAAAAATGTTGGAGTTCTCTTTCCTCCTCATGCACGTTATTATACACACATAAACATCACAAAACAAACCTCTTTGAGTGAGTTAATAAACTCACCTCTCCCGGCGTTCCGTTGACGGCGTCCCGAGCTCCACGGCGGCGGTTATGGTGAGTTATCTCTCTCTCTTTCTTCTCTGCCCTTCTCTCCTTCTCTCTGTGTTCTTCTCCTCTTCCTTTTTCTTCTTCTTCTTCTCTTCTTCTTCTCTAACCCGAGAGTGTGTGTGTGTGGTATATATATACAATATATATGTATATATATGTGTGTATATATATATAAGAGAGTATGAAGCTCTCTCCCTCCCAAGGCTGCCAAAACTTGGCCCAAGGCCACAAATGAGCAAGTATATATAAGGGTTAAGTGTGCCACACGTTCAAAGCTGAAGGAAAGAAGAAAATGTTTCTCAGCTTATGTCAATCGATTGGACTCTATGTCAATCGATTGAAGACAGATATTTGATGTCAATCGATTGAAGAAGATGGCAATCGATTGGGATGTTGACACGTCATCACTTTTAGTCGGTAGAATGTCAATCGATTGGGAACATGTCAATCGATTGGTATCTGAAAAGTGTCAATCGATTGGGAAAACTAATCAATCGATTGGTATCAAAATTCACCAAAAGGGAGAGAAAGTTTATACGAGTATAGAAATGAAATACCAGGTCTTATTAATATACAAAAATACAGGGTATTACATCATCCACCACTCATCAAAAGATTTCGTCCTCGAAATCTGAAGCAGTAGGCCCTCAAATAAACACACAAATCATCTCGGAAGACATACTCTAAAATGCTCAAGTTCTCGTTTTACATAAACGATCACATTAGCGGCCAAAGGTTTAAGTTCTAAACACGCGATGCAAAGTTATCAACGATCTATAAGTGCTATGGTAACAACTATCAATCCTCGGGTTAGCTATATGAAAATTCGTATGTCGAACTTCGAGAAAAGTTCTAGGTAGCACAATCTAATCATCTCACGAATCTGAAACAGCAAATCTCTAAACACACAAGATTCCTTACTCGTGCCAAACTCTACGGTGTAAGGGTTCTATCGATCAAGTGTTCTAATACCGTCTAAGTTGTAGCGAAGCGTTGCCGTCTACTCTGGTTTCGAAGATGCTTCACACTGTGTTGACAATGTCTCTACTGCGTCATCAGTTGACTGTCTTCTTATCTCTAGACTTCTCGTTACGATCGTAAACGTTATTAGTCAACCTCGTGTTGCACATGACGTCCTTGTTAACTCCCGTGTTGTTGTCGTCCTTCATCCTCCAATATGTTGACTTGAAAGTATTGTGACTCTAGCATCGTCATTTGATAACTCAAATTCCCTCATGGCTCTCCAAATTCCCACGTACTATTGATATAATCATCTCTTTGAGGTCGTTCAATCCATTGAATACTCGTTCTGCTTCCACGTACTAATCAAATAGGTTAGGCAGGACTACGTACTAGTTACATAGGTGAGGCTGGGCTATACACTGATATTGTGAGTCGATCTATTGTATAACATCTTGACCAGATGAAAGCAACAGACGATCGATGTCGAAAACATTCTTCTGCGATACTCTTTTGAAGTTCTGGTGTTGTCTCAGCGTCACTAGTATCTCTCTCATATACTCGCAATCTTCTAGTTCCTCTTTTCTTGTCAAAGCTACATCTAAAGCAAATTTAGATTCCTCATCTCTAGTCTCTGTCCAACATACCAATGGTTGGCGTAGTCTTTCAATAGGGAGGCAATTGACGTCATATAAGGATGCATTTGAAGTCTTATAGGGATGCAATAGATGTTATACAGGGATGCAAATGATGTTATATCCATACTTGGATAACTACTGTTGATCAGTGTCAAATGAATTGTTCCGGTAACTACAATTTACGGTGTAGGCTAATCCTCTTACAATCAAATTAAACAAATACCCAACTTCCTGCAATATCGGGATCATATATAATACATGATGTAGGTGTTGAGTGTTGTACCTTCTGTCTATCGTCCTTGTCTAAGTCGAGACCAATTATTTGTATGGTGAGTCTGCCCTTGTGATACTTGTTGCGATGGAACATTGTGTTGCATCTCTAGTGCTGGACAAAACTTACGGACATGACCAAATTTACCACAGTTGAAACATCGTATTCCCCGTCCATTAGATTTCCTTGCTGCTCTGCATTCTTGGGAATGGTGTCCTAGTACTCCACAATTGTAGCAGATATCTCGTTCTCTGTGCTGTGTTGGAGTCGTCACTGGTTTTGATTCTTTCTTGTCATTCTCTATCCTTTTACGCTTCTGGCGGTTGCTTATGTAACTTCTCTCTGTGTTTCCTTGTTGAACTTGGTTAGCTGCCAACACAACCTGACTGTCCCTTCCTCTCTGATCCGTTAGGAGAAACTGATCGTACTCTGGAAATGTTTTATCAAAGTGTTGTCCTTCACTAATCTGAGTATCGTCTTCTAGCTTCGTTGCCATTTCTACCAGAGCTTCGAAAGATTGATCTAAATGTCCTATAGTCATATGACGGATATGTGGAACTAGTCCCTGATGATATCTTTTGATCTTCCTTCTTGGTGTATCGATCATATGCGGTGCAAATCGTGATAGCCTCTCGAATTGAGTTGTATATTCTGGCACTGTAAAACTACCTTGGATTAATTGTATGAATTCCATTTCCCTTTTGTTCTTCTCAGATTCTGGAAAGTACTTTTCTAGAAATCGAGTCTTGAATGATTCCCAAGTCATCCTTCCTACAGCTTCTTCACCTATCGTAGCTTTCACTGCGTCCCACCAATCTGCTGCTGAGAACGTCAGTTGAAATACTGCCAAATGTCTTTTCTCAGTGTCAGTACATTCAAGTGTCTCAAATATCAATTCTATCTGGCGAATCCATTGCTCAGCTTGCCATGCTCCTGTTAATCCGGTAAAGGTCTCTGGTTGAAGAGCACGAAATTCCTTTAGCAGCTTGACTCTTGTCTGACGTACTGGTGCTTCATTGCCGATGACGTGATCCGCACGATTGATAACTTGTTCCATGCGACGAATGAAAACTCCGACCATTCCTGTTGGATCTATCTCAGGAGGTACTAATTCAGGTACTCCATTCAGCTGGCCCTGGTTTCCTCGAGTCGTCCTAACCATAGCGAGTACTGGTAGTGTTCGGTGTCGCTACCTACAATGAAAATCTATTCGGTCAGACGCATTCTATCTTACAGCTCAGGTAAGAACAAAACATGTGGTAACCAATATATAGTACCACTATATAGTACGATCACATCAAGCAATACGGATACCTCACATAAATAATAATAACCACAAGGTCAGTCTATCTACCAGGTGTACTCCAATATATCTATGCTCAAAACACGGGTTACGAAACTATAGGTTCTACACGTAACGTCAAATCTAAACATTCTATTTCTATTCTCAGGTTCCAAGCTACAAGTACTGCTCAACTAACATGTGAGACCACTCAACTAACATGAGGCTTAAGGTAACAGGATAATCTTATCCTTAACTTCTTTCTACTTCTAGGACATACTGACTGTTCCGACATCGCTCAGGAATTTGTCAGTGTCTAACATCCAACGGCTCTATATATATAGGATCTCCACCACCACAACTAACTCTCGATGCCTGTTCTTCGTGAACTCAGCTATCCACATCCGTATTGGTTCCAACAGTTACTATCTTCCAAAGAAACATCCTCAGATGGATTCTTCTAACCTCTTATCTGTGTGACAAGACAATAGTTCTATCTCATCTCAGCTAATCCTCATGCTACCGATATTAACTTAGAATTCAGGTTCTAATCACAAAAGACAAGCGGTTAACAACTGAAACCTAGGCTCTGATACCAAAAATCCTGTCACGCCCCGGAGCATCATAAATAGAGAAAAATAAATTTCCTTTATGGGTCCATAGGGAATGACGGGTGAATAACCGCGTTGTCATCTAATCAACCAACAAACACCACGATAGGGAGGATGCTATTCATAGAACATATCTTATTAACATAATCAGAGGCTACAGCGGAAACTATAAAAGGTATGAAAGCAACAGATGCCCAAGTACCAATTATAAAAGTCTACTAACACTATTACAACAGCTGGCTTAGAGTCTGAAGCCTATAACAAACATTAACAGAAGTACAACAGTTAAGAACCAACTAATATAAAGCAGCACATCTTCGTCTTCCAGCCTTCAGCTCCAAGTCTGGCAGAACTATAAGTCTTCAGTCCTCAAGATCTACAAATCCCTAGACATTGGAATGTCCAGGGCATAAATGCCATCAGCTTTGAATACAAAGCTGAGTGAGTACATTAAACAACACTCCTCACCGCTATTGTTCAGCATCTTAAAATGCGGTTAATCTCTTAACAATGGCGTCTCTCACGGACATAGCAAAGGTCTCATTAAACTATGCATGAATCAATAATAACAGAAATCATATTAAGTAATGACAAGGATAAACATCATGGTATAACATATCTCATCACGTATTCACCAAATCCATGCGTGTAACCGTGCAACCACCCATGCATCTACCTTTACGTCGGGACGCTGAATCCACGACTGAACCTTTATCTCATCATATCCGTACTCATATTCATATCTTTATCCATCTCTGTATCCATACATTGATACCATAATACCAATCTGAAAACCATTCGTCGATACAGTAATGACAATCGGAATCACCCGACTAAGCAATAGATCCCACAATCCCTTGATAGGGTTACCGGTCGTCTACACGGTACCACCTATCTGTAAACAATAGAACGGCACATCGGACGTCTTCAACGATGCGTATACCCTCACTGGTCGTCTACACAGCTGAGAATACATTAGAGCACTAGCCGGACGTCTTCAACAGTGCATACGCATCACTGGACGTCTTCAACAGCGAGAGGCGCACTAGGAACTCTAACCATCCCACGTCCACCCGACTCGTCAGCCGTTGATCCCACGGATCCCAAAGTACACATATCTCATTATTCCATATAAATCACATATCCCATTTCTCATCATATCTTCTCATCTCTTCATATCAATATCCCATTTCTCATCAGATTCTCTTACCTCGTCACATCACTATCCCATGCATGCTGACACATGTTGTGAAATGCTCATATACTAAGTACAGGAAATACCACATGCTCTGTATTCAACATATCTATCGTTACTGATTATTAACATGCTGTCGTGTTCCATTCTACTATTCAGTTACATATGACAGTCCAATAATTCATCTCATATCGACAGTTAATAATAAACAGTTCATCTTGTAACTTTAACATAAACATCATATAAGGCTTACGTAGTATCATGTTGACTAAGCACATATCCAATATCACATATGGTACAGCCATTAACAGCTTGGGTACATTACAATCAGCTCATAACATATAATAATAGATAAACAACATTCTGCTCTTACTCAATCGATTGGAAATAATGTCAATCGATTGGACTTATGTCAATCGATTGAAATAATGTCAATCGATTGAACTGATGTCAATCGATTGATATATCAATCGATTGAACTCTATTGTCAATCGATTGAACTCTGTCTTCTTCCTCAAAACTGCTGGTTTTATTATAAAAACGTTGGAGTTCTCTTTCCTCCTCATGCACGTTATTATACACACATAAACATCACAAAACAAACCTCTTTGAGTGAGTTAATAAACTCACCTCTCCCGGCGTTCCGTTGACGGCGTCCCGAGCTCCGCGGCGGCGGTTATGGTGAGTTCTCTCTCTCTCTTTCTTCTCTGCCCTTCTCTCCTTCTCTCTGTGTTCTTCTCCTCTTCCTTTTTCTTCTTCTTCTTCTCTTCTTCTTCTCTAACCCGAGAGTGTGTGTGTGTGGTATATATATACAATATATATGTATATATATGTGTGTATATATATATAAGAGAGTATGAAGCTCTCTCCCTCCCAAGGCTGCCAAAACTTGGCCCAAGGCCACAAATGAGCAAGTATATATAAGGGTTAAGTGTGCCACACGTTCAAAGCTGAAGGAAAGAAGAAAATGTTTCTCAGCTTATGTCAATCGATTGGACTCTATGTCAATCGATTGAAGACAGATATTTGATGTCAATCGATTGAAGAAGATGGCAATCGATTGGGATATTGACACGTCATCACTTTTAGTCGGTAGAATGTCAATCGATTGGGAATATGTCAATCAATTGGTATCTGAAAAGTGTCAATCGATTGGGAAAACTAATCAATCGATTGGTATCAAAATTCACCAAAAGGGAGAGAAAGTTTATACGAGTATAGAAATGAAATACCAGGTCTTATTAATATACAAAAATACAGGGTATTACAATTTCACCATGGCATGTCCGGATCATTAGTCATTGGATTAAAATTATTTCGTGGGAATTATTGAATAGAATTAATGGGTTGCTCCACGAAATCCAAAAATTGAGACGCTGATGGGCATGCAAGTATAGAATGTGAAGGATCGGAACATAATGCACAACTTTCATGAGCGGGTGGGGCTACGTTTGGTTTATTATCAAAAGTCGGTCAAGTTTTTAGATAGTTCCTGAAATTCAATTGAATGACTTGACTCGAACTTTACCTCACGTTTAGGTTGCGAAAGATATCCCTCAGAATGTACCAACACACCCGGATGCATCGAGTTCTCGCTTAATGTTTCAAAAAAAATTTAGACCTCGTCGGCGCTTTTGTGTAGGAATGTACCCGCACGAATAGCGTCAATAGTATTACAAACAGAGGGAATAAGTCCCTCGTAAAAGACTTGAACTAATTGCCACTTAGGAACCTAATGATGTGGGCATGAGCGTAATAATTCTTTAAACTTTTCCCAAGTATCATAAAGCGTTTCCCCATCTTGCATCACAAAGTTTGTTATCGATTTTCTTATTTGATTTGTTCTTGTGATTGGGAAAAACTTTTGTAAAAATGCAGTGTGTAAGGCTTCCCAGGTTTTAATTGTATTCGGCTCAAGTGATTGAAGTCAATACTTCGCTTTATCTCTTAAAGAGAATGGGAAGAGACGCACTTTTAATTCGTCATCAGTGAAATTTTAGATTTTTAACGTAGAGCAAATATCTTGAAAATCTCCTAAGTGTTGATATGGATCTGCATTTAAAGGGCCATGGAATGAAGGAAGTAGCGAGATGGTAGACGACTTTATCTCAAAGTGAGATGTCATCGCCTCCGGTAATTCGATACCAGCTTGAGGCATGTAAGTTATAGAAATAAAATAAACTTTAAGCGGAGGAGGTGGAGGTATATTAGGGTTATGTCCATTATTTTCATTATTTCCAATGTCGACCATTGGAATAGGTTTTATTTTAAAAATTAGAGTTTTTCTTAACCTTTTAAGTGTACTTTGAATTTCGGCCTGAAATAGAGACGATGGTTCTGGAGTCGATTCGTCATCCAGCAACCGAGCTCTAGAAGCTTGGGTTGAAGATCTATTATTCTTAATGTACGCTCAAGTTCAGGATCAAAAGATTGTAATTCAGGTTTACTAGAACGTGTACCAAACATAAACTAAAAAGAAAATAGCGACACTAAGACAAAAACTGACTCCACAAAAATAAGATGAAATCACGCAAACAAGGCAACAGGCACACAACTACTATGATGCATGAATATTATCATGTAATGCAATGACCACGTCAAGTCCAGCGCCCCGGGTTTCCTAGCTAATGTACGTGAACAATCACACCTAAACTAATGCAAATAGTGCGTCTCAGTGCCCTGACTTACAGTGGTTGGAAGCAAATTTCAAATGAAGCGATTTAGTTTATTTATTATTTTTTTATTTCGCGTAAGCTCCTTTGACGTGCACAGCTACTCCACTCAAAACGCTAGAATTTGATTACTTTGAGAAACTACAAAACAAAAAGAAAAGTTAGTAACTTAAAACAAAAACGAAAAATAAGGAAAAAAAAATAAAACCTAAACTAGTGTTTACTAATTAACTAAACTAAGATTCTAAAACTAAAGGTAGTAATTTGCAATCCCGACAACGACACCAAAAATTGATCTTGTCAAAATCAAGATATAAAAGTATGCTTAACTTTCAAAAGATTTGCAGTGTGGAAGTAAAGGTCGAACCCACAGAGATTGAATACTACGCACTTTAATATTGAAAACCTAAATTTAGTTAATTAAGAAAAATGGATTTTGGATTTAATTTGAATTAAACTAATAACAATAGAAGTAAATCTAAAGTATGAAAGTAATTAAATATTTATTTTTAGAATAAGTTTAAGGAACCTAGGATTGCAAATCCACCACTAGCTTCATAATAAGGGTATTTACGAATTACTTTAGCTTAGTAAGTTAGATGATAATGGGGAATGGTAGCTACAAGCCCAATTCCTCCTTCAAGAAAATAATTATGGTTCAAGCACCAACATAATCCATCTTCGGTTAGCACGAATTATCCCACACTAAACTAGGGTTGTGCTATAATCCGTCTAATCTAGGCATGGACTATTCGGATACTTGATAGAACAATTCAATTTAAGCACCATTACATGTAAATAACCTAAACATGCACAGCAAGCATAGATCATTGAGCACACTACCATCAAAATAGATCTAAGACAAGAGTAAACTTTGAAAGTAACGATTTAATCAATAAATGCACGATTTATTTATAAAAATCCTCGGAACATGTAACTGTCATCCATACATAATAAAACTAAAATAAAACATTTAATACACCCTATTACTTGGCTAGGGTTTCATTGAAACCCTAGATCTTGAGTTTAGTTGGCCATAGAATTGATGAACAGCAAGAGGTTGATGGAGGAGGCCATGGGAATCCTTGGTCTTCATCTTCTTCTCCTTGCTTTCCTCTCTTCAATGGCTGAAGTTTTAGTTATATATGGATGTATCTAATGTTGTGTAATGATGTGTAACCACAAAATTGATTTAGAATAGGATTTATATAGAGTTTGGAAGGATTTAGGAAGCTTTACTAAGCCAAATCATACTAAAACTGCTGTAATTAGCTTTCCAAACGTAATTAGGTAGTTTCGTTAGCGTAGAATTCTTCAATACACTGAAATATACGTTTTCACTTTTTTGCATAGGTCGCGCGAGCGGGCCGCGCGAGCGCGATTCTGGGAGGTCGCGCGAGCGATTTCCTGGGTTTCGCTCGAGCGGGCCCCTCACGCGAGGTGGCTTTTTTTGCTTCTTTTCTTCTACTTTTTGACCCCATTTAACTTGAAATCCTTACTTTTCTCTAAATCCTGATAGAAAATAGAAAACGAAGTAAAAATATACAAAAATAGGATTAAAAAAGTACTAACAAATGTGAATTAAGGCGTATAATTAGGATTTGTTCTCTCCCGATCACATCCCCAAACCTACATTTTTGCATGGATCACGATTGCATTTAGCATATGCAACAAGCCTTTTAAACCTCTAGGTGTCCCTAGTCGGACGAGTGAAGTCTCGTGAGAGCTCTCATCAACAAGTCACCCACAACCATCTTTATTAACTTACAAATTTAAAAAGTTTTATTCAAACGAAAAACAAAACAATCAATACTCCTTATCATAGAACGATGATTTGAAATAGAATAACGAACAAGAAGAAATGGAATCAAACGTCTACCTACGTCATGAAAAATAATCTCAAGCACATGCATCGTATAAATCAATAGAGTTTCTCATAAAATTGCACATGTGTGATATGGTAGTCAAATGAACACGCGCATGTCATGAACTTGGAATATAACTCGGATGACCATCTAACTATGCTTCGACTACGAATCTCACAATGTTAATTACACTCTCAAATGAAACACTCGAAAACAGGTGTAATTTTTCTAAAATATGTGAGTAAAGGAAATATATTTTCAAAACAAGAAACCGCTCACATATAACTCAGAAAATACGCATGACATGAAAGAATAGTAGTCTCATGAATAGGACGCCAACAGTTAAGAAAAATTAATCATTACCATGTTTTAATCCCCTCCCATCGTTTTTATATCCGAACCATGTTTCCTAGGATCAAATAGGACTTTTCAAAGGTTGTAACGTGGCTCAGGCAATGAAAAATGATAGAAAGGATTTGTTAGGTAGTTTTAGAGTGGCACTGTAAGGTATGTACGATTTCTTTCATTCTCTCTTCCACCAACTTCTTCATTTCATTCTCTTATTTTCATTCCTTTCAATTTTTTCTCCTTCTGTTTCCTTTTTTTTTCAACCTTATTCTTTTTTTTTCTTTTCTTTTTCTTTTCTTTTTCTCTATTCTTTTCCTCCTCGTTGATTTTGAAACTAATTTTCAATAAATAACAAGGCAACCACCCCAATCACACATCGCACATCGCCTTAACACCACTAAAAATTGATCATCTTTCATGGGTGAACTCCAAGTTGGCCAAATTGGAGCAAAAATAGGATAATGGTGATTAAATAAAAAGGCATTTTAATGACTCAAAGGGCGAACTAAGGAAATTTATCATTTAACTGGATAGGACAAAGGTCAAAAGGGTGGAAAACAAAGAAGGCCTAAAATCATGTCCTAGGGTGATACGATTTTTCAACCTTTACGACGGAAGATTATTTAGCATGGTAACAAATATTTCAACTTGACTATCAACCAAAACAAGAATAATGAGACTAAGCAACAAGTAAATGCGCTATTTCAATGAAATTCAACAAACACAAAATGCATTTATAACCCTCTATAAAGAAAATATTGTCTCAAAAGCTCATCGGGTTTAGTCTCACCATGTGTTTTCTAGAAATCTGAATCATATTATAATTCACATCAAACATGTATTCAAGCGACTATGTGCAGTGCATAGGTTTATGTGCAAATCTATGATATAAAACTACGATTCAAATGATACATGACCTAAAACGTTTCAACATGACATCAACAAATGTTTAACCACATCTTCTCTTTGTAGACACCCCATTTTGTCAGCTATCAGATTTAGGACACCCATAGCTTGGTGGTTCACAATGATCGTAAAAGACTCAAAAGGACTCCTGGAAGTCAGCTCTATCTCTCAAAATGCTTAGATTGACCAAAATGCCCCTCAAAGCCCGAAGACTCCCAGATTTGGTCCCGAAGTTCTAAAAACATGCTATGTCATAAGAAAAATGATAAAATGAGTTTTTAAGTAAAATCGGAAGAAATCGTCAGCTCCCAGAGACCCCCGGAAGTTCCCCGAAAGTCCCCGTTGACCGGTTTGACCAAGGTTTGACCAGGTTTGACCAGAGTTTGACCAAGTTTGACCAGAATCATCCGAATTCACCAAAATCATTAAAAAAATATTAAAATGAGTTTTAAAAGAGAATCGAGCGAAAACGTCGGCTCCTGGGAGCTCCCGGAGGTTCCCAGAACTTCCCGGGAATCCCAGATTTGACCAGTTTGACCAAGATTTGACATTGAAATTGGGGCACCAAAATAATTTTTAAATATTTTTCATGAATACTAGAGGTCAATAGCTTTCCAATGGTATATCACACATAATTTTTGGATTTAAAACGAATTTATTTTGAATTTTCGAAGGCGAAAAAGGCGATCAAATCGGCTTTTATCGCGAATATCGCAAAACTTTTCAATGTGACCTATCCCCAAACTATTTTTTATGTAAAGTAGACTCCATTACCTTTCCAACGGTATATCACAATCTCAATTTGGAGTTGATATGCATTTTCTGTGAATTTCGGACGAAATAGGGCCTTTTCGCGAATACTGGAACCTCTGGGGGTCTAAACAGCATTATCTGGACGAGGGAGGAGCAGTGCCCCCACGGCACTGGCCCAGTGCCGCCACGGCACTCTCCCCCAGAATAGTGTGTTTTTGTAATTTCTTTTTTGATCCCATTTTGATTATTTTAAAACCAAAACGACGTAGTTTCATGATTTCAGATGTTTGTGACCAATGGAAATACTTCTAAAACCCCAAAACCACCCCAAGTTGGCCTATATAAACCCCCCATTGCTCTTCATTTTGGGGGAGTCAAATGCAAGTTTAGAAAAAGTTTGGGAGAGAAAGTTGTAGAGATAAGGTTAGAATAGAGAGAAAAGAAGCTTTCTTCTTCGATTTTCAAAACAAAAGTGAGTTCTAAACTTTGTTTTTACTTCATTACTCCCATTTGCTTCAACATTCAATACACCCAACCATCATTTTAATGATCATTTAAGAGAGTGGAAGTTTCTTCCATGTCCAATGTCATTACATATGAGTGAAACAGCAATCTACAAGTTCAATACTTCATGAATATCATCTATTGATCATTGTCTACTTGCTTGTTTATTCATTGTTTATCTCTTCTCACCTCATTTCTTTTTTATTTTCTTTATTTACTTGCTAGTTCATCATCATCTAAATGATGACATGAAGTTTGGGGTGAGTGAATCCTTATGGATAGTAGCTCTTGACCTCAAAAACATGTTTGATAGATGATGATCATAACTTCAACACCTCCAAGGTATCCTTGAAGTGTATTGAAGTTATGCTCAAATAAAAATGACTCTCTCCAACAATCTTGGAGGTTCTTGATGATGAGTTGAATGTTGGAATTTTAAGTGGTCATAATCTTTATTGAGTATTAAAAATACACTTTCAAAACCTCTATTTCAAAACCCCCCTCAATCCCTCTCATTTTGATTTCAAGAAAGAAAACCTTATTTTCCCCAAAATCTTCAAACAGTGAGTCAAAACAGTGAGTGAGCTGAGTTCAAAGATTTCTCTAGAACTCAATACTCAACACATAGATGCAAGGCCACTTGGAAAGTCTTCCTAACTCATTGGAGAACACCCATGATTTTTGGTTTGACTTGGAAGTACTTGAAAATGGTCCATTTGGACCCAAGCATTCCTTCCAGACATTCTGCCTCTGCTGTCACAGCAGCTTGACTAACTTCCAACTTCTTTTTCAGAAATATTTTCCAAAAGGGGTGGTCCCAACTTATTTTTCCCTTACACTTCAATGTCTTAGGGAACTTCCTGTATAAAATGGGCCTCTAGATCACTCGTTTTCATTTTTTAAGAATTTTCAACATTTCAGTCGACAGTACGGACTCTGTTTCTGAGTGACCTCTGTTGTTCATATGATTTCTCTCAATCTGTGATAGTTATTAAAGATTGGCTTTTTGGTTTGTGTTCTAGACACAATAAGGAAAATCTCCATAAAAAATCATTCATTGAAAACATTCCTAACCCCTCATTTCCATTTTTATAATATCATGTTACTGTTCTGTCCACTATTCATAGCAAGCACCTTTTAACTTTCATTCTTTGATTTGATGCTTATATGTCTTCCAAATTAGTTCATATTTTAGGAAGTAGTTCATACTACATTTGTACATATCCCATGATGATTTCATTCATTCATTCATACACATTATAGACTTCTAAGTCATTCTAGGAATCCATGAACACAAAAGCACACTACAACCTTGGCACATTCTAGATACATACATTGCATCCACGCAAAGATTTGGGGCCTTCATGGCTCCTAATCTAAGAAGATCATAAGGAATGAACTTGATCACACGTTCATGCTTCCTCCGATCTAATCATCCTTTCTCATCCATCCTGGGGATTGAGAGGTCTTCTTTTTCTCAAAGATTAACATGCACCATACTAGCTTGCTAAGCATATTTTGATTTCTTTGTTTATTTGTTTTAATAACAATTCATGTCCCCCTTTAGATTAGGAAGTCTTGATTATTAGATACATGATTAGACGATTTTTTCTAGGTTTATTTGTGTGATCTTTCACTTTGCATTGTGTGATATTTGGCTTAGATCTTATGAATGATATCTTATCTTTAGATCTTCCATTTTCAAATTTTCGTATGTGATGTAATATACTATCATAGTATTATTTGTCGAACCAAACGTAGTATAAGATGATTATTTGGATGCTAATTGAGGCCCATCGAAAGACGGGGCGAGTTGAGGGTGTTTTAGTCGCGACAAAGGCTCCTTCCTCTCTCGTACCAAAACCCAGAGCCAAGTTCGTTGGTTATGAAGGACCGGTGCCCTTTATCCGTTTGGGTGAGTCAAATTTGGGTTTCTTGGTTCCCTAAAGACCAAGTGGCGACTCTGTATCTGTTTTCAACAGACCCTTTCCTCTTTCTTTGATCAAAACCAAACGAGTTTCAAAAGTAAACAAAGTGGTGGAATCCCGGTATCCACAATCTGGCGACTCCACTGGGGATTTTTATTTTAAAAGAAAATAATACAGAGGTTTGACTCATAAGAAGCATCCTTAAAATCATCTTTTTACTGTGTTTGGTTCACCGCATTGCACTTTTGCATTTTCCCCTCCGACTGTGTCTGAAACGCGGCGCTGACATTGTTCAGGTCTTGCTGTGTCAGGGCACAAGTCACCGTTGATACTGTACCTTCCAAGGTATATCAAAAAGAGTAAAAACCTCCGTACTGTCTCTCTGACGGAATATTGGAACTCTCGTCAACGGACCCTCTTTGACTAAACCCAGCCTTTGCATATAGATTCCTGTAGAACCTTTCATAGGACTGTTCATTTATCTTTTCAGATAGGACAATGTGATATAACTGCTGTATGCCCTGATAGGATTACCTGAGCGGTGTAGACGCTTATGTAGCATAGAATAGAACCTCTTTCTTATGATTCCCAAGGCAATCACTCACATGTGATTACATTGAGTTGACCTGCCTAGGCACCATGACAAGGATGTCTGCTCCATGCTCACAAAGATATACACCGCAAACCTTGTTTATCGGTCCTAAGATATAGGAGTATGAAAACCTGCTAGACAGTATGATCACTATCACTACATGTTAACCTGTTTCTCCCAGAAACTCTGTCCAGATATCCCAGATATAACCATATTAACCTGTTTCTCCCAGAAACTCTGTCCAGATATCCCAGATATAACCATGTTAACTAGTTTCTCCTAGAAACTCTGTCCAGATATCCCAGATATAACCATGTTAACCAGTTTCTCCCAGAAACTCTGTCCAGATATCCCAAATATAACCACATATTAACCTGTTTCTCCCAGAAACTCTATCCAGATATCCCGGATATAACCATGTTAACCAGTTTCTCCCAAAAACTCTGTCTATATATCCCAGATATAACCATGTTAACCAGTTTCTCCCAGAAACTCTCCCAGAAACTCTGTCCAAAATTACCCGAAGTATCCCAGAAATCCATGTTATCCCTTGGTGGTCATACTGGAAAGTAAGGTTAGCATACTCTGTATGGTTAGGACCTTATTTGTTTAACTGCTATCTGTTAGAAATAGAAGCATCATATAGATTAGGGCTTACATCCGCATGCTTGTCCCATTTGCATGCACCATTCCCCATCAATCTGCACGCACTGTCTCGAGTCGGTCCACATCACTGTCTTTGTCTGTCTAAAGTCACCACTATCAAGATCTAATCTAGTCCTCTCAAAATCTGTCAGGTCAGTATAGATTCCCAAGGTCAGCAGTCAGGGTCCTCTTTGTGGGTCAGGAGTTCGGATAATCGATTGATCAGAATCAGTCCGACAGCTTACTTCAGCATGAATAGGGAAGAGTTGGAAAACAAGGTTACTGAATTGGGAGCGACCATAAGCCAGTAATCCGACAGCCTAGCCCAAGTTCTGAAGTTCATGGAAGAATTGAAGCAGCGGCAGCCGCAACCTCCTCCCGGGTTTCCACCACCGGAGTTTGAACCACCCTCACCTGAGAATAATGGGGAAGAAGACAGGTTTCAAGGGGTCCCGCCGTTCGCGTACGAGAAAAAGCTCTAACAGAAAATGGACAAGGTCGACAAGCTAGAAAGCGTACTGAGAAAAAGCAAAGGGGTCGATGATTACATGCTAGACCTGGAAGGCCTCTTCGAGCCTGTCAAGCTAAAACTGTCAGAGAATTTCAAGATGCTTGCCATCGACCGTTTTGACGGAACTGGGAATCCGAAAAGTCATGTGAAGCTATGTATGAGTATCTTTCAGTCCATGGGTTGTACCCACGAGCACATTGCGATGCTGTTCCCGCAAACTCTTGCAAAGTCTGCACTATCGTGGTTCCTAACCTTGGAAGCCTCCAAAACCCGGGCCTGGGAAGACATCGTTCGAGTCTTCGTCGATCATTACTCCTACAATCAAGAGCTGGATGTCACCATCAGGGACTTGGAAACAACCCGGCAAAACCACAATGAATCCTTCGCTACATTTCTAAGCAGATGAAGGAACAAGGTAGCCTAAATGACCCACCGGTCGATTGAAAAAGAACAGGTAAGGATGCTCATCCGGAATCTGCAGCCCCTCTACCATGAGAAGTTATTCTACCAGTCCATCTCCACCTTTGAGGAGTTGTTTGAAGTCGGAACCAGAATTGAAGACGCTATCAGAGAAGGAAAGATAAAAAAAAGGAAGAGCCCCCGAGTCAGTCCAGAAGGCCTAACTACTCCCGGAATCCCCCGGATGTCAATGCCCTTAGCAGCCAGCCCATGGCGTACCCTCTTAGGTCGTACCAACCCTCTAGCCAGGCAAATCCCTCCAATCGCCCCTTCCAGAAAAAGCCCCCTCGCAACTTCGCCAAGCTAGAGATCTCCCTCTCCTCAGCCTTAGATCGCCTCCTCAAGAAGGGCCATCTCCAGCTACTCCAAACCCGAAATACCCCTCTCCCGCCAAACTGCGATATGTCCAAACAGTGCACCTACCACCAAGCCCCGGGCCACAACACTGATGATTGCGTGCGCCTCCTCCATGACATTCAAGACCTCATTGACTAGAACATCATCGAACCGCCACCAAAGCAGCCCCATGTCACCCAAAATCCTCTATCAAACCACCAAAATGTCAACCTCGTTGAGTCCGACCCTGTATCCTTCAACCCTGCTACATATATCACCCCCCTAGGACAACCCTTGCCTTTCATTGACATCCCGAATTCTGCGGGAATTCATCTGATTGAAGGAGAGAATGACGAGTGGCAGCAATAGCTAGACGATGAGCAAGACTTGTTCTTTCTGGAAGAGCACGATCTGGGGGTGGTAGACCTCAAATGGTATGATCCCAATAATGAAAGTGATGCTTCTATCTGGGACGAGCTGGAGAAACCATTCATGGGAACGGATTGTGATTGGTTCAAAAAGGATGGGACTGTAGAAGGGCCTACTCTTGCTGAAATTGACCATCTGACCAGGTCAGGCCGTCACTACCAGCCTCTGCAGCCTACTACTGAAACTGTCGAGAAAGGCCCGGTAAAAGACAAGGGGAAGGGTAAGATGGATGAGATCATTGAAGAAGATAACGAGTTGATAAAGCATCTAAAGAAGACCCAAGCGCGTCTCTCGATGTGGGACATTATGGTGACATCCTATAAGCATAGGCAAGCCGTGTTGAATGCCTTGGCTGGAATTGAAGCCCCTATCGACACTGCACCGGAGGATATGGTGGCTTTTTTGGGCGCACTTACCCCTGACCTAATCATTACATTTTTCGATGAGGAGCTGCCACCAGAAGGATCCACACATAATAAGGCATTGTATATCACTGTGGGATGTAAGGGACAACAGGTGCCGTTCTGTCTAGTCGATACGGGCTCTGCTTTAAATGTCTGTGCCCTAAGGATTGCCACCGCCTTGGGGGGTCAATGTCCTTGACATCACACCATCCGTGCTATCTGTGAGGGCCTATGATAACACCAGGAGAAATGTGATGGGAACCGTTTCTCTCCAAATCTGGGTAGGATCTTTGGTGAGCACCGAAGTCTTTCAAGTCATGGACATACCTGCTTCTTTCAACTTGCTGATCGGAAGGCCCTGGTTGCATGTCAACAAAGCTGTATCGTCCACTGTGCATCAAATGATCAAATACATCCATGAGAAGGAAGTGAAAATCATCCTCAGTAATAGTTGGGGTAATGAAGCTTTCCCAAACTACGCTCCCGTCTTTGAAATCCAAATACTTGAGTTAGAAGAAGGAGAAATTAGGGGATTCTTCATGGAAGAAGTCCACATGATCAATGATGAAGACAGGCTCCCTGAGATCCACTCTGCGGTTGTCAACATCGTCCGTAAAATGAACTACTTCCCTAGAATAGGACTGGGCCGACGCCAGCAAGGGATTCGAGAGTTCCCTCAGATCAAAGGACAGCAAGGTACTTTTGGGCTAGGATACAAGCCCACTGAAGAAGACATCGAGCTACAGAGGCTATGGAAGAAAAGGGTAAGGGGTCCCCCACCATACCGCAAGACCTTGAATGGACAATTCATCAAAGAGGGGGATGACTTCTCTTACTTCGGGTTCCCCGAACCCTGGATCCATCAAATTACCGGGAAAAGGCACCCCGGACTTGAAATCTTCGCTGACTGCGAGAGGCCTCCATATCAAGATCCGTTCTATCCCGAAGAAATTGAGAAAACCCCAGAGGAAGACTGGTTGAAATACCTTGACACTGAAGCCATCGAGAAAATGTGGGAGGAATCCGCTGAGAAGAAGGAAGAAAAGAGGGCCAAGAGCCAAGATGATCAGATCAAGCCAACTGAGGAGGGTCTGAGCAACCAGGCTGTAGAGTCATCTGTCTGTGTCTCCCTATCCCCTGTTCCGCCAGAGTCTGTACTACCGATTATCGAGTTTGTACCAGAGTCGGCTGCTGTAAGCCTACCACTGTCCAATGTAATCACTTCACCTATCATGAATGAAATGAAAGACGATTCTGCTTACTCCTCTGTGTCTAAGACTTGTGAATGCATAGATCCCTCCGAGGATCTCCCAATTGAACTTAAGCAACTAATTGAAAAACCACCTGCTTATGAAATAATCGAAGATACTTTATCAGTTAACCTAGGTGGAATAGATAATCCCCAAATTGTGCAAATTGGCTCAACTCTTAATAAAGAAGAAAAAGAAAAATTAACCCTCTTGCTAAAAGAATTCAAAGATGTTTTCGCTTGGTCGTACGAAGACATGCCTGGGGTCGATCCCGACATTGTCCAACATCATATTCCCCTCCTCCCTAATTCTAAACCTGTCAAGCAGAAACTGAGGCGCATGAGGCCGGAGTGGGCACTCAAGGTTAAGGAAGAAGTGGAGAAGCAATTTAAGGCAGGATTCATCATTGTCACCGAATATCCGGAATGGGTTGCCAATATCGTGCCAGTCCCGAAGAAGGATGGAAAAGTTCGTGTGTGCGTCGACTTCCGTGATCTAAACAAGGTCAGTCCCAAGGATGACTTCTCGCTTCCCCACATTGACGTTTTGGTAGATAACACCGCAAGACATGAACTACTATCATTCATGGATGGTTTCTCAGGGTATAATCAGATTCTTATGGCGCCAGAAGATCAGGAAAAGACGACATTCACCACCCTTTGGGGGACCTACTATTATAGAGTAATGCCTTTCGGACTCAAGAATGCTGGGGCAACCTACCAAAGAGCTGCCACCACTCTGCTACATGATATGATTCACAAGGAAGTAGAAGTATACGTAGACAACATGATCGTGAAGTCCAAGGATAGAGAAGGACACCTAGTGGCACTAGAAAAGTTTTTTGAAAGGTTGCGTAAGTACAAGATGAGGTTGAATCCAAAGAAATGCACTTTCGGTGTGACCTCCGGTAAACTCCTCAGTTTTCTCATCACACAAAGGGGGATAGAGGTGGATCCCTCCAAGATCAAGGCAATCCTAGAAATGACACCACCACGGAATGAAAAAGAGGTAAGGGGGTTTCTCGGAAGAATCCAATTTATCGGCCGCTTCATTTCCAAGCTTACAACTACATGCGATCCTTTGTTCCGATTGCTGAGAAAAGGAGAGAAGTTCCAATGGGATGACCAATGCCAAGCCGCTTTCGATAAAATAAAAGCTTACCTTCAAAATCCGCCTGTCCTTTCACCACCAACGCCTCATAAGCCCTTATTCCTTTACCTATCCGTCTCCGAAAATGCCATGGGTTGCATGCTAGCCCAAGAAGGAGAAGAAAGCCACTCTGAAAAAGCCATATATTACCTCAGCAAGAGGATGACTGGGTATGAGCTCAACTACTCTACCCTCGAAAAAACATGTTGGGCCTTGGTTTGGTGCACCCGCCGACTGAGACACTACATGCTAGCCTTCCCAGTTGTGCTCATATCCCGCATAGATCCTCTAAAATACCTCCTCGAAAAAACCGCCCTGACCGGTCGTATATCCCGTTGGTTACTTCTACTATCCGAATTCGATATCAAGTATGTTACAAGCAAATCGATTAAAGGGAGAACCGTGGCTGAGCATCTTGCGGAACACGCCATTGACTCCGAAGAAAGTGGAGATTTCCTATTCCTGGACGAAAATATCATGGAAATCAGGGAAGAACAATAGAAGTTGTACTTTGATGGAGCAGCCAACATGAAAGGCTACGGAGTAGGAATAATTCTAATATCACCAAGCGGGGACCACACCCCACTGGCTGTCAAGATCAATTATAACACCACCAACAACACTGCTGAATATGAAGCGTGCATTCTGGGGATGAAAGCAGCCATAGAATTGAGAATTCAAAAGCTAGATGTCTTCGGAGATTCGAATCTCATCGTATCACAAGCCAGAGGGGAATGGAAGGTGAAGGAAGAGAGGTTGAAGCCCTACCATGACCATCTCGATGGACTCAAGAAGCACTTTAAGAGCATAACGTTCTTCTACTTGCCTAGGGAAGAGAACCAGCTAGCTGATTCGTTGGGTACCTTAGTCTCCATGATCAAAATTCTTGTGGGAGTCAGGATGATGCCTTTGGTAATTGAGTAAAGGTATGAGCCTTCGTTCAACATGATCGCCGCAATCGAAGCAGAAGAGAATGAAACACCGTGGTATCAGGATGTCTGGAACTTCATAGAAAATGGAACGTACCCCCAAGAATCTACCGGAAAAGACAAAAGGGCCATTCAAAGATTCGCAGCGCAATTCATTATTTGCGGTGGGAAACTGTTGAAGAATGGATGCAACGGTCATAACCTGACTTGCTTGTTTGGGAAAAGCTCCAGAAGAATGATGGAGGAAATACACGAGGGGGTATGCGGCCCGCACATGAACGGTCACATGCTGGTCAAGAAAATCGTAAGACAATGGTACTACTGGATAACATTGGAAAAAGATTGTTGCGAATACGTGAGAAAGTGTCACAAGTGCCAGATCCATGCAAACATGATGCATGTACCACCATCCCTTCTATACAGCATGACCTCACCTTGGCCATTCTCCACCTGAGGAATCGATATTATCGGTGAAATCATTCTGAAAGCTTCAAATGGAAATCGGTACATTCTGGTGGCTATAGACTACTTCACAAAATGGGTAGAAGCTGCATGCTACACCAAGTTGGGAGCCAAGGAAGTGGCCAAATTCATCAAGAGAAATCTTATCTGCCGTTATGGAATTCCCTATGAGATTATTTCAGATAACGGAAGTCATTTCAAGGCAGAAGTCAGGGATCTGTTCGAGGAATACAAAATCACTTACCACAAGTCATCATCGTACAGACTGTAAACTAATGGGGCAGTCGAGGCTGCAAACAAGAATGTTAAGGCCATATTGCAGAAATCAGCCGATACTTACAAAGACTGGCATGAAAAGCTACCGTTCGCACTTTGGGGATACAGAAACTCGATAAGGACGTCCACAGGAGCAACTCCTTACTCACTAGTGTATGGGATGGAAGCGGTACTTCCGGTCGAGATAGAATTACCGTCCCTACGCGTGATGGCAGAATGTGAAATTTCAGAGTCTGATTGGTTAAGGGAAAGATACGAAGAATTGGCCCTCATAGATGAAAAGCGCCTAGCGGCAGTCGACCATGTTCGAATCTATCAAAAGAGGATAGCCCGTGCTTTCAACAAAAAGGCTCGTCCGAGGAAGATTGTCAAGGGTAACCTTGTCCTTAAGGAGTTGGGAGCTCCGATCTTTGATCTCCGTGGGAAGTTTAAACCCAAATGGGTCGGCCCTTACATCGTCAAGACTGTTCTTTCCGGAGGAACAACTTATCTCATGGACCTTGATGGTGTCGAATTCAAAGAACCAATCAACATGGATCGTCTCAAAAAGTACTATACTTGACTATTCAATAACCTTTTCTTTTAAGCTTTGCCCCGAACTACGCTTAACCTGATTCCCACTCGGGGATACGTAGGCAACCACATCGGTTCGGTCATTCCACCCACAAAAATAGCCCAATTTTTTTCCAACCTTGGCCTGAACTACGTTGGACCTGATCCCCGCTCGGGGGTACGTAGGCAGACTTCATAAAAATAAAAAAAAAAAAAGGATGGTTCGCTGGGTTGAAAATCCGAAAGGACGCCTAGGCAAAAGTTAGAGCTAAATCCAAGGTGAGCAATAACAAAAGAGAGAAAAGAGCTCGCTAGGTCATGACCTCACTGGTGCCTAGGCAAAAGTTATGAGCATTTGAGAGAATAAAGTCGCGGTCCTTACCATAACTCCAAAATAACCCTCCACACTAGGGGCAAACTCGGCAACTCGCCTCGTTCACCTGAACCTCTTCTAAACTAGGGGCAAACGTAGGTCATCTATCTCGCTTGCCTCACAACCATATATGTCCCAAACTAGGGGCAAACTTTGGCCATCCGCCTCGTTTGCCTCTAATCGTCCTAGCATGCCCAAGCAAGAACCAAAAGCAACATCTAATTGAAATCTTGATTACAAAATATTTTTAAAGCTAAAATGCATAGAATGAGATTCCCAAAGTAACCAAGGTTCACCGATAAACAAACTCTGAATATTACATAAGCAGGAAAGATCAAAAATAAAAGTCTTTCGAAAAGCAATCACACATGTTCAAAGACACTGGGAGGAATTAGCAGAATCAGTCAGGTTTAGTTTTATCATTATGTCTTTTATTTCTTCAAAGGTCTTTAGAAATAGGCCCTTGCTCGGCTAGCCCAGCCCTTGATGAAAGCAACAATGGTAGTGGCTCTGACTCTGGAAGCAAAGACCCTCTCAGTAAACCCCCGGGGGACCTCTTGAACTTGCCCTTACTATCTGGCCAATCGACGAGGATGATAGAAGGAGGTCTCTCTCAGTTCCATCAGCCACACCCTCTGGAAATCCCCAAGACTAGTGGTCACAGCATAAAGGCCCCAACGCTTCACGATCCAGCAAATGTCAGTCTTAGATAAGGTGCCCATCATACCCACCCAATTGGCAGAAGTAAAATGAGTATGAAGCACAGCTCTGCGAAAATAAACTGGCGGCACATTACCGGTCCATAACTGAAGACGCTCGTAGAGCCAAGCATGTAACACCAAAGGCGCCCTAGAAAGTAGAAGCATTCCCTGACTTGAAGCGCGATCCAAACCATTCAGGGACTCGGCCAGAACCATGGCCATGGGGTTCTTACCTGCCTTTAGCCCGAGACATACATGCACTAAGTCGCTAGAAGCGCTCAAGAACAAGAAGTGTGAAGTCATACACAGAATCAGAGCAGCCCCACGAGTGGCATCATACACGCTGGGATTCCCAGGACTGGCATATCGAGCAATTATGGAAGCAATGTCAAGAACCTCACCTTGAAGCAGCCGGCGGGAAATAGTGACGGAATAATTCAGATATTCAGCCAAGCCTCGCATAGGACTCAGGGTATCAGTAGAAGGGAGAATCAGGTCCAAATCAGAATCATAGCCAATGATGGCGCAGAACTCCTCAAAAAAGGGGCATATCTCCAAGCCATTGAAATTGAAGACATGGTTCACCGAGTCCCAGTGAGCAATAGCAGCGCGTAAGAACTCAGTGTTCAGGGTCATCTGGCAAAGGGAGAATAGCTTGGTCAAGCCGTAGCTAAAGAGGTTGATCCGCTCCACACCATCCGTGATGTTCAGCCAAGCCGTGAGTTGAGCAGGATCGTACAAAGCCATGTTTTCGGTCGCGGCTCTCGGGAAATTCAAAATTTCGGCAGCACCTCCCCGTTTCACGGACTATCCCACCTGCAAGGCAAAAACACTCACTATTACAAAACTGCCCATCGCAGTAACACCCAACAATCACAATGCACATGCATCTTCATCAAATAAAACAAGCACACAACAGCGCCTCCAAACCGAAAGCTATCCAGCCTAAAAGGCAAAACATCATAATAATTTGTTAAAGGTCACAAACTGTTCCACACATCATCCTACACTGCCAAAATAGTCGCATCACCAGTACAACCCGATCAAAAACATAAAAAAAAAATAGAATAAAATTCCCGCTTGGGGGGGGGGGGGGGGGGCCTCAGTCCTCCTCTTCTTCGTCCTCTATCGGACCGCCCGGAGTGTATGTCGGCGATGGTCTCCTCCTACCACCTCTGTACCTCGGACCGGTCCTCGATGAGCCAGCTCCGCCTCCACGGTACTGCACACACCAATAAAATAAAGGCAATCAGTAGGAAAATAACAAAAAATACAAAAATAGAGTAAAGACGGAAACCTACCAACGACGCCATCTGATTGGCAGCAAACTGCCGCATGCCATACATCTGTCAAGGGCAAAATTCAGGTTTAGAACCTCATAACCTTAAGGAGTGCAAGAATTAAAGACATACTCGGTGGTCTCGTGTGAGGACCAAGGACCATAGGCTAGCCGCCAAGGCGTGACCCTCCTCAGCGTAACTCCAAGGAACGTTGAGGACGCCCGCTGGCTGAGTAGGGTACCCGCATGTGACTCGCGACACCTCCATCACTTGGGGAGTGCCATCACTGCCTAGAACATTGACGGTCCAATTTCAAGGAGGGATAGGATCAGAAGCCGGAGGAGCCTGCCTCCTGTACATCTCGCGGAGCTGTAGGCACAAAACAAGTTAAGAAAAGATAAATCAAAAACATAGGCAACGAATAAAAACAAAAACATAAACTCACCTCCAGGAGTGGGAAGTTGGGCATCAGGAAACGGCCACGGTAAGCCTCGTAACCGGTCTCAGAGAGGAAATGGTCCCAAACATCGGTGCCAGCCAAGGCCGCCATCAGAGCATCACCAGAAAGGTCACTAACATCCATCGCATGGGGGATTATGAGGGACCCAATACCTGGAACCACCAACCACATGCCGAGACACTCGCTCACCAAGGAACCACTACCTGCACTCGGTACTCTCCATCAAAAATTGTTTGACCGCTTGTATCTCCTCAGGGGCGGCATAGGCAACGCGCTCCCAAGGCGTCCAATCAACATTAGCAGCCGTCAGTTCGGTTAGGAAGTTTCTGAGCAAAACAATCCTGTGGGCCGCACTCTTCACCTCGACAACATCCCTCAGCCATCTCAAGCCTCATGGGAACAAAGGCACAGGAGCCATGCCATCCTCGTCTTCGCCTGATTCATCCGCAGGGGAGGGAGCCAACATCTTCAGGTACTCGAAGCTCCAAAGCTGCACAGATAAAGTAAAAAATCAGAAAAAGTACAGAAAAGTCAGAATATAAAGCAAGATGCAGCACATACCTCCCAAGCTCGCCAAAATCCCCTTGTCGATTTAACATCACCTCGGGAAACCTCACCCATGTGCTTGTAAAGATGGGCCAAGGCAGCACCGCCCCAGTCGTAAGAAGGGATCTCATCGATGGTCGCTAGGCAAGAAAGAAGTCTCAAGTTCACCCGGTTGTTCCGCGTCGCAAAGATCGAGCAGCCAAGGACATACAAAAGATACACCCTCAAAAGCTGAGAATTGTTCAGGTTATGATTCCCTCTTCCATAAGCCCGGTAAAGCCATCCACAAGGAAACCAGTGTCTCTCCAAATTGGGGGGAACAGCCCCAATCAACATCTCTACAGCCTCAGGGTCGATCTCATAGAAATAATCCAGAATCAGGCGTTTCCCGCCTACCCTCAAACCAGTGATCATAGAGAAGTCGAAGGGCGTCATGGTCATCTCGCCGAACGGCAGGTGGAAAGTATTGGTGGTGTCCCACCACCTCTCGGCCAAAGCATAAAAGTGTGCCAAATCATTGCTGCTCTTCGAAACCAGACGGACAAAGCCTCCGAACCCGGCATCATCAACCATCCTCTTGACGGTGGGCGAGAGTTGAGTATACCACAGGAAAGCATGAGCGAGGCTACTGTGACCCTTCAATGCTACTTCCAGCACCTGCACATACCAGAGACGACAAAAGCGATGCACAAAATCACTATTCATGACCCGAGGTCCAATTTCACAAAATCAGCATTTGAGCACAAATCGAACTTCTAATAATCTCTAGGTGCACACTACGGCTCACAGAACTAGCACAATACATGGAAATAGTCCTAAAATGTCGAAGGTTTCACATACCAAGCTCGCTAAAGCCGCGGCCGAAAGATGATGTTGGGGGTCCCGTAAAATCAAGTCCGGGGTTTGCATCTCGGCTTTCATTCGTTCCTTGGCCTTCTTAGACGGTCTCCTCGAGCTCGAAGCCATGGATCTACAAAGAAAATGGAAGTCAAACTCAAACTTTCTTCTTACAAAATTGAGCAAACCAAAACACCAATCAAAATTCCAACTACGGGGTAGGATTACTCACCTGAGCGCGCACAAGCTGCGTTTTGACATTTTTTGGCTCCAAAAACACCCCAAAATGGCCAAGAATGAGCTTCAAAAGCTCAAAAACCCAAAATATACAAAAATGGAGTCCGGCCACCAAGTACCGCCGCGACACTGCTCCCCGCGGGCCCCACTTCACTCCATTTTGCTCCGTTTCGCTCCGTTTTCACCTGTTTTGGTCTTTTTCAGCCTATTTTTGGCCCCGATTAGCCCTGGTGGCCCACTCCGGTCAAGATTTATAAGGTTTTACCCTAAGCAGGCTAAAAGTTGTCAGAACTACCTCCTCTAGGCAGAAACTGGGAAAAATCGACTCCCGAGGACCCGAATCGGCTATTTCAGAACAACCATCGTAAATTTTGATCAAACACGAGAGTTCCGAGATCGAATCCTGGATTTTGGCTAAGGCACCGAAAAATAGAAAAAGAGATTCCCCGAGAACCTTGCATTATCCCCCGAGGACAAAAGCAGAAAGATGCTAGCTCCCAGAGGCCCCGACCGGCCCTCTTGGATTGAGCACCGCAAGATGTGATCAACCGTGAGAGATTCAGAGATGGGTCCTGGTTCCCGATCAAGAAGAGAGATTCCCCGAGAACCCCGCATCATCCCCCGAGGATAGAAGCGGAAAGATACCAGCTCCCGGAGGCCCTGACCGAGCCTCTTGGATTGAGCGCCGACACATTTTGATCAACCGTGAGAGATTCAGAGATGGGTCCTAGTTCCCGATCAAGAAAAGAGATTCCCCAAGAACCCTGCATCATCCCCCGAGGACAGAAGCGGAAAGATACCAGCTCCCGAAGGCCCCAACCGGCCCTCTTGGATTGAGTACCGCAAGATTTGATCAACCATGAGAGATTCAGAGATGGGTCCTCCTGGTTCCCGATCAAGAAAAGAGATTCCCCGAGAACCCCGCATCATCCCCCGAGGACAGAAGCGGAAAGATACCAGCTCCCAGAGGCCCCGACCGACCCTCTTGGATTGAGCACCGCAAGATTTGATCAACCGTGAGAGATTCCCCGAGAACCCCGCATCATCGCCCAAGGACAGAAGCAGAAAGATACCAACTCCCGGAGGCCTCGACCGGCCCTCTTAGATTGAGCACCGAAAGATCTTGATGAAATCAAATTTCGATCAAGAGAAGCAGTTGAAGAGAGATCCCAGAAAGAGTTGCTCCATCCCCAGCAGATTCAGATTAATCCTCAGCAGATTCGTACACCGTCAGTTCAATAACAGTAGTCCATTGTCGACTCATCATCTCGATTCAAACATCGTCGGTTCATTAATCATCATCGCTCTCATTCAAAATATGCCTTGGCTTCTATCAATGGGGCTTCCATGTTCATCACGTGACATCTCAGGATTTCATGATCATCTCTTGACTTCTGTGTTCGTCTCTTAATTTCCAGGGCTCCCGTGTCCGTCGATTATTTGCCAAAAGGCATCTTCGATTATAGTCCTCTGAGACCCCACACCCAATTACGTTCGCTTACGAAGCACACTTCCCAAAATTTAGAAGTTTGCCCCTAGACCCAGAGTCTTCTAAACCTTGATGTCCTTATCCGAGTCATCTACCACATCACAGTCACAAACACTAGCACAACACCAGCCCACTCGGAGTGGCACACCCCACAGCACCTGCTCATACTAGGATCATAACACTAGACATGATAGGACTCATGACATAATTCATATCACATCCATGCATTGCATATCATCCTCATAGCATAGCATCCGCATGTTTTGTTGTGTACATGCGTGTTTGATTTATTCCTTGTGCCCTGAACTACGTCCTGGTCTGATTTTCCTTGGGATACGTAGGCAGCTCATACAGAGCACGACCAGCATTAGCCTCAGCATCATTTCATCTTTTGCAATGCTTTTTATCCTAAATCTGTAGCCTCCAAAAAGTCCTGTCTCTTCAAAAACTTTGGCACTCGCTTGCGACATGCGTTGCCTCGCAAGTTCCTGCCAAAGAGGGGCAAACTGTAGACACTCCATTTTGTCGACTATCAGATTTAGGACACCCATAGCTTGGTGGTTCACAATGATCGTAAAAGACTCAAAAGAACTCCTGGAAGTCAGCTCTATCTCTCAGAATGCTCAGATTGACCAAAATGCCCCTAAAAGCCCGAAGACTCCCAGATTTGGTCCTAAAGTTCTGAAAACATGCTATGTCATAAGAAAAATGATAAAATGAGTTTTAAAGTAAAACTGGAAGAAATCGTCAGCTCCCAGAGACCCCCGGAAGTCCCGGAAGTTCCCCGAAAGTCCCCGTTGACCGGTTTGACCAAGGTTTGACCAGGTTTGATCAAGTTTGACCAAAATCATCCGAATTCACTAAAATCATTAGAAAAGTATTAAAATAAGTTTTAAAAGAGAATCGAGCGAAAACATCGGCTCCTGGGAGCTCCTAGAGGTTCCCAGAACTTCCCGGGAATCTCATATTTGACCAGTTTGACTAAGATTTGACTTTGGAATTGGGGCACCGAAACAATTTTCAAATATTTTTCATGGATACTAGAGGTCAATAGCTTTCCAACGGTATATCACACATAATTTCTGGATTTAAAATGAATTTATTTTGAATTTCCGAAGGCAGAAAAGGCGATCAAATTGTCTTTTATCGTGAATACTGCAAAACCTTTCAAAGTGGCCTATCCCCGAACTATTTTTAATGTAAAGTAGACTCCATTACCTTTCCAACGGTATATCACAATCTTAATTTGGAGTTTGTATGCATTTTCTGTGAATTTCGGACGAAATAGGGTCTTTTCGCAAATATCGAAACCTCTGGGGGCCTAAACAGCATTATCTGGACGAGGGAGGAGCAGTGCCGCCGCGGCACTGGCCCAGTGCCGCCGTGGCACTCTTTCCCAGAACAGTATATTTTTGTAATTTCTTTTGTGGTCCCATTTTGATTATTTTAAAACCAAAACGACGTAGTTTCATGATTTCAGATGTTTGGGACCAATGGGAATACTTCTAAAACCCCAAAACCACCCCAAGTTGGCCTATATAAACCCCCCATTGGTCTTCATTTTGGGGGAGTCATATGCAAGTTTAGAAAAAGTTTGGGAGAGAAAGTTGTAGAGATAAGGTTAGAATAGAGAGAAAAGAAGCTTTCTTCTTCGATTTTCAAAACAAAAGTGAGTTCTAAACTTTGTTTTTACTTCATTACTCCCATTTGCTTCAACATTCAATACACCCAACCATTATTTTAATGAGCATTTAAGAGAGTGGAATCTTCTTCCATGTCCAATGTCATTACATATGAGTGAAACACCAATCTACAAGTTCAATACTTCATGAATATCATCTATTGATCATTATCTACTTGCTTGTTTATTCATTGTTTATCTCTTCTCACCTCATTTCTTTTTTATTTTCTTTATTTACTTACTAGTTCATCATCATCTAAATGATGACATGAAGTTTGGGGTGAGTGAATCCTTATGGATTGTAGCTCTTGACCTCAAAAACATGTTTGATAGATGATGATCATAACTTCAATACCTCCAAGGTATCCTTGAAGTGTATTGAAGTTATGCTCAAATAAAAATGAGTCTCTCCAACAATCTTGGAGGTTCTTGATGATGAGTTGAATGTTGGCATTTTAAGTGGTCATAATCTTTATTGAGTATTAAAAATACACTTTCAAAATCTCTATTTCAAAACCCCCCTCAATCCCTCTCATTTTGATTTCAAGAAAGAAAACCTTATTTTCCCCAAAATCTTCAAAACAGTGAGTCAAAACAGTGAGTGAGCTGAGTTCAAAGATTTCTCTAGAACTCAATACTCAACACATAGATGCAAGGTCACTTGGAAAGTCTTCCTAACTCATTGGAGAACACCCATGATTTTTGGTTTGACTTGGAAGTACTTGAAAATGGTCCATTTGGACCCAAACATTCCTTCCAGACATTCTGCCTCTGCTGTCACAGCAGCTTGACTAACTTCCAACTTCTTTTTCAGAAATATTTTCCAAACGGGGTGGTCCCAACTTATTTTTTCCTTAAACTTCAATGTCTTAGGGAACTTTCTGTATAAAATGGGCCTCTAGATCACTCGTTTTCATTTTTTAAGATTTTTCAATATTTCCGTCGATAGTACGGACTCTGTTTCTGAGTGACCTCTGTTGTTCATATGATTTCTCTCAATCTGTGATAGTTATTAAAGATTGGATTTTTGGGTTGTGTTCTAGACAAAATAAGGAAAATCTCAATAAAAAATCATGCATTGAAAACATTCCTAACCCCTCATTTCCATTTTTACAAGATCATGTTACTGTTCTGTCCACTATTCACAGCAAGCACCTTTTAACTTTCATTCTTTGATTTGATGCTTATATGTCTTCCAAATTAGTTCATATTTTAGGAAGTAGTTCATACTACATTTGTACATATCCCATGATGATTTCATTCATTCATTCATACACATTATAGACTTCTAAGTCATTCTAGGAATCCATGAACACAAAAGCACACTACAACCTTGGCACATTCTAGATACATACATTGCATCCACGCAAAGATTTGGGGCCTTCATGGCTCCTAATCTAAGAAAATCACAAGGACTGAACTTGATCACACGTTCATGCTTCCCCCGATCTAATCATCCTTTCTCATACATCCCGAGGATTGAGAGGTCTTCTTTTTCTCAAAGATTAACATGCACCATACTAGCTTGCTAAGCATATTTTGAATTCTTTGTCTATTTGTTTCAATAACAATTCATGTCCCCCTTTAGATTAGGAAGTCTTGATTATTTGATACATGATTAGACGATTTTTCCTAGGTTTATTTGTGTGATCTTTCACTTTGCATTGTGTGATATTTGGCTTAGATCTTATGAATGATATCTTATCTTTAGATCTTCCATTTTCAAATTTTCTGATGTGATGTAATATACTGTCATAGTATTATTTGTCGAACCAAACATAGTATAAGATGATTATTTGGATGCTAATTGAGGCCCGTCGAAAGACAGGGCGAGTTTAGGGTATTTTAGTCGCGACAAAGGCTCCTTCCTCTCTCGTACCAAAACCCCGAGCCAAGTTCTTTGGTTATGAATTGGGTGAGTCAAATTTGGGTTTCTTGGTTCCCTAATGACCAAGTGACGACTCTGTATCTGTTTTCAACAGACCCTTTCCCCTTTCCTCTTTCTTTGATCAAAACCAAACGAGTTTTAAAAGCAAACAAAGTGGTGGAATCCCGGTATCCACACTCTTGTTTACCATTCTATAACAATCATAGTTACATAACAAGAAGTATCGAATCAAGATTGCAAAAACATAGGTGACATCGTTTATTTAAGCACAAGTATCGTAAAAATTTCAAAATTTTGGTGTATATAATAATATGTATGTGTGTGCATACCCCCAAACCTAAACCTTTCATTGCCCCCAATGAAACAATTAAACAAAAGAAAGGAAAGTACGTAGAGAAAGAACGATAGTACCTCGATTTTGACAACCACAAACCAGGTGAACATATATAAATATAGCAATACAGTTTAAATGCTCCAAATGGAGACAGTAATTCACCTGGCAATACTTAACAAATGAAAATTAAACAAACAAATAAATAATAAAAGCTAATATATAATTCATATATTTTTTTCTTCTTTTTATTTTGTTATTTATTTTTATTTTTTTTTGTAAACAATAGAAACTAAACTAGAATTAAAATAACGTAAAGGAAATAAAGAAAAAATAAAATTAGAACTATGGAAACAAAGATAAACTTAAACGAAAAGAACTGAAAATAACAAACAGAAATGAAAAACAACTAGATAGGTTTGGGAAGCAGAAGGTCAAAGAACAAAGAGAAAAATTGAGAAATCCCCACCTTGCGCAAGCGGACCACGCCAGCGACCCTCGCTCACGCGAATTCCTCCGCGAGTTTAAGCGGAAGCTTATTTTACGTTTTATAAAAGAAAGATTTCTAAGTCCCCCAATCGCGCGAGCAGGCCGCTCGAGCGACCTCCTAGCGCGCGCGAATTCCTCTGCGAGGTAAACCTGAGGCTTGTTATTATTTTATTTAAAAAAAATTCTAAGTGCCAGAATTACGCAAGCGGGCCGCGTGAACGAACCCCTCGCGTGCGCGATTCTAGGCGCGAGATGTAATAGAGAGCTCACATAATAAAAAGTTAAAAAAAATTTGTCTAAGGGAGAATATCGCGCGGGCGGGCCGCGCGAGCGATGCATCCCGATCCCTAAACCCTAAAGGGATCTCTATTATTTACCTTGTTTTTTTATTTCAAGGTAAATAAGTTCAAAATAAGGTTATCCCGATCCCTAAACCTATCCAAAATGTCCAAAACAGACTCAAAAGTACTCAAAAATGACTAAAAATAAGGAAAACGAACGAAATAAAGCTTGGGTTGCCTCCCATGAAGCGCTATCTTTTACGTATTTAGCTAGAACATTCTAGCTCAGGACTTATGGAGGCTGAAAATCGGACTTTGTACCCCTAAGGATATCAGGAAGAGCCCGGTGATTAGCAAAAATAACGTCGCTTTGAATTAATTCGACCGACGGTTCTCCCGAATTATGTTCAAATCGATTTCTTACCTTTCGAGTAAATTCATAATTCGGGTCTTGGTTGTCAGGATTCATCCACTCATTACGAATTATATTATTTTCCTCACTCATATCCAGTTCTTTGTTACGTGACACGAGAATTTTTCTGTGTGCGCTAGTGTGCTATACCCAAGTGTAGGTAATTGTGCAAGTAGTAGTCTGGTTAAGTACAGGTCGATACCACAGAGAAGGTGTTAAACTAATTACTTAGATTAATCTCAAACAAGAAAATAAAAATCAATATTTTAATAATGCAGAACACAAAGTCCCACAATTCATCAACTACTAAAAAGATTAAAACAATTAAACTAAATTAAACTAATTACCAACTAATCAGCTTAAGCGATGATTTGAAATGTGTTTTTCTTAATTGAAAAGGAATGTTGGGATTACACGAATCCACCGCAACCTAGCCATCTACCATGCAGTTACATTGAAGCTCAATGGAGTACATTCTCTACAGTATTCCGTATTTTTCTTAGGATAAAGAATCTATAGTCCTTTCATGACCGGGACTATATCATCACAATTAAGTTTGAAATACACAAAAATGGTTTAAAACAATAGTTAAAACTCTCACCTACAATGGTATTAGCATTAAGGATGGTTTGCAAAAGTTATTGAAGAAAAATGGTCAAAGCTTAAAGTTCACAGACTGTTTTGACAAACTGAGCATTTGGGGACAATTTGACAACAATCCAGTAAAATAGAAAGTCTAGGAATACTGCATAGAATGTCCTCAAGAATCAGAGCGTTCGATCGATCGACATGCTTTCGATCGGTCGAACATCTTCTTCTCTCGATTGATCGAACTGTTCTCGATCGCTCGACTGTGTCTCTGGTCCGATCGATCGAACTACCTTTGATCGATCGAATACAGAAATTAATCTGCTGCATGGTAGAGGCCTGAGATCACGGTTTCATCGTGATCTCCCAACTCGAGAACTACTCAGACATAGTCTGGAGTGTCACGGATTTATTCTTAATGTAAGTACTCATTAAAGTTGCGTTTGGTTGAGATTTAAACATGCAATCAATGAGAAACTATGATTTAAACGCTACCAACAAGCAAAACTACGATCTACTCAGATTTAAACTATGTATGCTACTAAACGAATGCAAACAAAATTGATATAACAAAACCTGGAACGAAGAAGCTATTAATAAACTTAAAACTTCCACTGAATTCAATATCCAATCAACAAACCTACAAAAATCAAAGTAGAACACTCCCTCTCTATGTAAAAATGATAAAAAAACTAAATTGGACGTCCCCATGGACGTACACAATACGAGTATATATAGTAAAACCTAATGCTTAGGGTTAAAACCCCGTTAACTGATGCGTGCGTGTATATTCTGATAAAAGCCATGTTCGATCAATCGAACATATCTCAATCAATTGAACTCTAAAATCTTCGAGCGCTTGAGCTTCTCTCGATCGATCAAACATTCAATCGATCGAATGGTCTTCAATCGATCGAGCTTTGTATTTCAGCTTTTGATTATCTTCATTAGAATTCAGCACTTCCTTTTATCGTTATCTTTCAATCCTTCACACAGCAACTGTAGTCTGCACAAATTACAGCTAAAACACATAACTTATCATAGTTTAATCAAATTGTGTATAAACTGGCATTATAATTCAAATTACAGATAAACAAGGGAGTTATAGACTAAACAAGTGTATTTTCTTCTTTTAGCGCGGTTGTATTTTACAAATACTCCCGCTTGTCACAACCCCCAACTAGCGATTTGCTAGTCCTTAGCAATAGAGCAAAAATAAAAACAAGCTAAACTACACTACAATGTTTAAAATAAAATAACAAAAACTAAGGTAAAATAAACGAAGAAGAAACTACCTACTCACTTTCGCAGGAATCGCGGTTGCATTTAGCAATTACAACAAGCCGTTAAACCCTTAGGTTTCCCCTAGTGGACGAGTGTTTTCTCGTGAGGGTTTGCAGTGAATATACCCACAAAATTCTCTGATTTAGCTCAAAAAGATATAGAATAACTTTTAAACATTCCCTTTTCATTCAACTATTGATTTAGCTCTACAAACATATCATCCTCAGTCAAACCATGAAAGAAATGCACATGTTCCTCATGTCACCAAGATAAAAATAACATAAGCGTCACATCCATGTATCCGTGTGTGTATGAAATTAACAGCTATACATTGAACTTTATTTAGAGTTGTTTAAACTATCATACTCTCAGAACTGGTAGTTTCAACTCAATCCTCACATAGTTATTACACTCAAAAATGAACATCCCACAGAAACTTGGCTAATAATGATCGCACATGGTACGAAAGCTTTTATAGGAGTGATTTTTCGGATACTAATGCTTTCATACTCAACTCTATAAAAGACGAACATTTAGAGTGTATAGTCTCATGAAAGGAATACTACTAACTAGAGGAGCGAAATACCGTGGATAACTCAACTTACACTTTTATGTTTAAACTAAGTTGTTGAAAATCATTAAGACTTTGGATTGACAGTTTTTATTTAGTAGGGTAGAAATTAGAGGGGTAAGAAATTGCACATCTTCAGCATGTGGCTGTATTCAGTAATTTCTTCACGTTATTACAACCATCCTCTTCATACATATCATCCTTCATTTCATTTTTTTTTTAACTACTTCTCATTTTCTCACTTTTTTTTTTAACAAAATATATATAAACATTCATTCTCACCACTATTCTCTCCTTATACTGCAACAACTCAATCACATTGAGTGTGCAATGGGGTATATTTAGGTCAAGGTATAAAGTCAAGAATTTCGAATTTCATAATGGATTTGACAGTATTTACTAGGAGTGGGGTTAAGAACAACACATATTCAGAGATGTCGATATAGGTAAATGGAAAAGGTAGGGAGCAAAAATGATGGCTTAAATCATTTTCTCAACTTCTTAATTTTTACACTTAAATGTTCATTGAGTTTAATTGGTAAATCCTGAATGTTCTCCTCTAATAAGCAGCCAACATGAAAAAATAGAGACTAGTCAACAAATTTAATCTGCATATCAATAAGAACAATTCGAATTTAATGTGATAGTTCCCTCAAAAGTAAATATTGGATTCAATGGCTCACTGAGGGTAACTAGTTTCCACTACTCATTCCTTAAAGTATAATAGCCGTATTTACTCTTATTTTAAGTTTTCTGCATAGCTATTAATACGTGCAATAGATTTGGATACAGAAATGATCAACATATGCATTCATCCTAGAGAAACTAGAAAAATGCGTGAACTTAATTCATAAAAGGATGAGAATAAAATGGTTGTGTCATTGCTTGATAACAGCTAAACAGAAGTGAATTTTCAAAATAATTCTACCAATTTAATTCAAAAATTAAAATTTAGGAAATTTTAAAATTTTAAGTTAATTCTAACTTCGAATGGAGATTGTATAACATTAGCAATAGATAGAGTGGTCCAGATTGTTAGGTAACTAATATGCACAGATGATTATCTATCTACATCCCAGCCTCAACTGAAAATTGCAATGTCCTCAGTAGACGATTTTCAAAGATAGATAGAGAGATATCACCTGATATATATTTGTAGGAAAAACAGGTTTAAAATTAAATCTAAACGCGCAGCGGAAAACAAAGTTCAAAACTTTTATTGGTAGCCTTGGATCTACTACTTATTAACTCTATAGATGCGCATAACAAGATGGAGAAGATTCTATACCTTAGGTCTTGAACCCAATTCTGATTTTTTTCCTTCTCCTTGTGTGTGCAGCAGCAACCTCTAGGAAATCTTCACCCTTATGTCTCCTCGAATGCTCCCAGAGTGGCTAGGGTTGGTGGGAACCCTAATAGTGAGAATAGGGAAGGTTTGGGAACTCTAAACAGGTTTTGCAGCAACTGGTACGTCAAAACGACGAACTTCTAATTTCTGGACGTAGCTGCCCTATTTATAGATTCCCAGAACCGACCTAACTTTCGATCGATCGAAGTGACTTCGATCGATCGAACTGTCGATCGATCGAACCTCGTTCGATCGATCGAACCTGTCTAGACTTCAATCGATCGAAACAACTTCGATCGATCGAACCAGTCTTGACAGCATTCTCATTTGCCTTTCCAAGCATTCTGGCGGAGCTAAGAGTGGGACCTCCTAGGTTCTTAATTACTGGCTCCGATTAATTATTATTCCATCTAGTCAGTACTCTTGACTAAGGAATCAATAATTAATCAATTATCATTAATGCCACTATAAAATGATAATTGCACTCCAGTGCATAAGAACATAATCACACATACATAAGTGATTGCTAGACTTGTATAATATGATACGCATGTCCCTCTACCAGGCAGTATTCGTATCTATCATTGGGATGTATGTCTTAAGATACTGTCGACCCAATAGATAGTACATCTTATATTCCTCAAGTATCATTCACTACTCTTGGATTACTAAACATGTCAACAACAACACTTTGTTGACAAGGCTGGCCAGCTCTCAGTAATCACTCCTAGTGACATTCTCGAGGGAATACTTACTCTTCGTTTTATTGAAGAGGGTAGAATTCCATCTTGACAATATATGTTCCCAACGTTGCATACTTGATTTACCCAAGATACCCAGGTGTTGATCTTGCAAGACCTCACTGATTGGTAAGTCAAAGCAACCAAGCATACAACTTGCGTCCATAACTGTCTCAGGATTAAGGACATGTATCCCTATACAAGTTTTGAGTTCCTATTGACGGTGACAGCGTTTAGGTGTCAATAGGTTTAACTCAGGTCCGTCAATGCACCGAGTGCACTAGCATATTAACCAAGAGTCAAAGACTCTTATGAATGAAATTCATCATTCTACCCCGTAGACGTTAATCATGCTACAGTGTATACCTGATAAGTTATCCAGACTTATCATCCACTGTGACTTATTTGAAACAACAAGGATTTGTGATTCATATCTCACATGTGTAATCACATACACAAATGAACCACATACAATGTTGTTTAAGGATTCCAGTCTAATATTCATCTCATGAACTAACATGCATAAATGCATTATGATATTCCATTGTCCAACTAACTGGTTTGAGGGCATATTCCCAACAATATTATCATAAGAATCAGAAGTGTAACAACCTGTACAGAAGGCATACAAACTCCAAACAGAAAAAAGGCAAACAGGAATTAACTATAAAGTAAGGGATCCATGCATAACACATAACGCATCACTGGACAGATAATAAGATGAAAGAACAGAACAGTGATAATATACATCATACAAACTAAAATCCAAAATATATACACCACCCACCAATAATACAGAATATCCAAAAATATATCCAATCAACCAACCAACACCTCCAAATCTAACCACAAGAACCAAAATACACAAACAATCAATAATAACCATCCCCCAGGACTAGACATCATCGGCGACATCCGATAATATCTCAACAAAAATATCAGGAGCAACCCCACCGCCACCCTCAGCAACAGTCGGTGTTGCTGGGTCACTCGTAGTCGTGGCAGCTGGAATAGATAAGGGTGTATCGGCCACGACAAGAGGAGGTGGAAGTGGTATCTCCATAACAAGCGGTGACGCTGATAATATAGAAGCAACAGGATTAAGCAGGGAAGATGGATCGGTGGTGGATGGTGGAACAACAGATGTAGTCGGTGGGACGGTGGAAACGGCAGGAGCAACAGTAGGTGGATCGCTGGGTGATGGTGCAGCAGCTGCATGAGCTGCCTGGTCGACACCGATCTGTATCAAGATCGCCTCCAGCAGAGTAGTCATCACATCCACCTTACCCTCAAGTCTAATCCTGACCTCTCGCTCCTCCAATAATAACTCATGAATAGTCGGGAGAGTCGCAGAAGAAGACTCTCCCTAGGTACGAGCCTGAGATCTCTGTCTCAGCTCAAATCTGGCAACCTCCGCTACGGGATCATCCTCCTCATCAGAATCACACTCTTCAGCCTCAGTAGGCGTCCCAAAAGCAGCACCCTCAGTGTCGGTGCCTCCTACTCTCCTCCTCTTCTCTCCAACTTTTGCCTTACCCTTGCCCCTCCTCTTTCTCTTCTGCACCTCAGACCTGCGAGGAGCAGTCTCTCCAAAACCGCTGCGAGACTAAGCAGTCGTATCACCCGCCAAAGGAATGAGACCTGCATGCTCAATCACCCTATGAATAGCCCAAGCACCCTTCAGGTGCTTCTTGGCCTGAATGTAGCGAGTAGGGTGCCGCATGAAATCAATGTAGAGGCGAGGCAAACAGATGGGCTGCCTGGTCCCTATCGTATATAATACCCGAGCATACCACGCTACAATCTTCTCCCAATAGGATGTCACTAGGAGGCAGTTACTGAGGGCGAGGTGCGGCATATGGTAATTATCTGTAAGGAAAACATCAGGAATAAGAGCCTCGCTATCCCAGCTCGGGAGAGCACCCCCAGTGATCTCTCTGATAATAGTGGTTGGGGAGAGCAACGGAGTGTCGGGGCGATGCGGACAAACACAATCAGGTACCTCAGGTACCCCAATAGCAGCAGAGATGGTGGCCGAACTAAAAATGATCTCCCGGCCACGGAAGAAAGAACGGAGAGTGAACGGAGCAACTGGATCCCTGATCATTGTAGCACACGCCTCCCGGATCCAGGACAGATTAACGAGCTTAGGCTGGGAGAAGAGCGTGTACCACTGTGGCATGGCGTGTATCCGTGCAAGATAGCAGGGAGTAGCCAGCCAAAGAGTCTCAAGGGGTTGCTCAAGCATGACCTTGTGTGACTGGAAATATCTGGTGATCTTAACACAGTCTTCCTCGTTTCTGAACCCGTGGTGTGGAACTGGGTTGGGTATAGTGAGGTTGAACGGCTTGGCTTTGTGATACCCAGTGATTGGATTCATTTTTAGCCCTAAAATATAAGAGATAAACAAAGAAACATTAAAAACAGGAAACCATAAAAAGAAATAAAACTGTCTCACTTCGATCGATCGAAGCCTGTTCAATCGATTGAGAATATTCCAGGTTTAATCGCTCGAGAAAGTTTGATCGATCGAACAGATGATGGGTTCGATCGCTCGAAACCAGTTCGATCGATCGAACACAGCGAAGAGGCAGTATCAACGATCGAGAATGGGAAGAGCCCGAAAACAACAATTATAATAAGAAAACTTAATAAAAGGGGTTAACTAACCAATGGGGGGCACCCCCATACAAAATGAAATGAAAAAAAAAATGAGGGGGTTCTCGGGCCGCACCTCGAGAGACGCGCCGAGAGAAGGATGACAGTGATGAAGATGGTGACCAGGGAGAACGATTGCTCCGCAATGGGTGTGGTTGGAAGTGAGGTCCAAAAAAAAATCCGCGTGAGTCGCCTCTGTGCTCAATCGCCCGAGGGAGTGAGGGAAAGAGAGAAACTGATGAAGTATCTCGGCGACGCCTCGTTTAAATACAGGGTTCGATCGCTCGAGATGTTTCGATCGATCGAACATTCGATCGATCGAGCCCTCCTCAAGCGCTCGAGGTTCCAATAATCTCGATCGATCGAGATATGTTCGATCGATCAAACAAAGAAATTCTAAAATAACCCTGATTTGAGAAATTAAACACCCCCAACTAACCAACACTGGTCTGGACATACAGAATAGTGATAAAATAGTGCATTGACAGAACTTGTAAGCCAAAAACATCATCCTCATAGTAGAAATTTGCAAATTTATATAGATAAATCCTTAAAATAGCATCCTCTTGCAATATTATTACCCCCAACATGGTTGTTAAAACCTTATTGAAAAAGAAAAACTAGAATAAACTGGAATTACAAAACCTTGTCCAAGAATACACTCCAATAAATGAAAAAATTCATGAAATGACATAAAACAATTGGAGTGAAACACTAATCTTCAAGCGGAAAGATTCCTTCTTCCACAACTTCCTTCTCTACCGGAACTTTAAATGGAGAGTCTGAACTTAATGATTCCCTTTCCCAGAACAAGCGAAAAGAAGTGAGGACATCATCGAGCAAGTCCGAACTCTCTAAGGAATTGATTCCACCAACAATAGGTGATCCGGATGGAGACAAGGATAACGGAGTGTAATTTTGCATCGGATGTTCCTCTTACGGCGGGATTCTCGGGGACCTTATGTATGGTCCAAATTCATGAAAGAGTTGATGGGGAAGGTACAACGGTGAAAATGGTGGATTCATAGTGATATTCCTGACAAAGGAAAACAAACAGAAATGAAGAAAATAAATGAACTAGAGCAAAAGAAAAAAAAATCAAACAGGAAGAATTAAATAAAGCAAACCGAAAGGAGTGTGACCCAGAATTAACCTCACTATTGGCTAGATATCCCCAGGTGCACTAGCAGGTAGAGGGCATTGAAGACGGAACAACAAATAGCTCAAATGGACATAAATATAGGGAACCACTTGGACGACCAGGAAGTCGTCAACATATGTGAAAACGGCATTGTGGCATTCTGGCACCACATCTTGTAAGTCCTCTTCTTCCCATGGCTCCCACATTGAGTCATTTTTCCATTGTTCCATCAAAGCGTCATCGACTTCCCACACAGCATATCCTTCTGGCTCTCCCTCCTCTTCAGGGAGTTCCACGTGCGCAAATGGGTTGATCTGAAGGAGCGCAGGATCATACGGGATGTATCCATGGGTTAAGTCAACGATGTCATCGTCTCCTAGCCCTTGGTATGGAGATAAGCAAAATGCTATTTCATCAGCAGTCCAATGTAGGTTCTGATACTCTGAATCAGCCCATGACCCTATCGAGTGAATATCGTCATCTCTCATGGTGGACAGCCTGCACGAGATAAAATTGGAATAGCAGATTATGATCAAGATCACACTAAAAAAGAAATAGATAAACAAAAGAACAAAACAAAGCGAGAAATAGCAAAAGAGAAAGTACAACAACATTGATAAAACGCACTTGAGCGTTCTAGGTGGAGGCATAGTCGGGCTCATCCAGTTGGATGTGCTCGACCTCGGGTTGGAAATCTTCTAAGAACGGTTTCAACCTTTGACCGTTGACCTTGAAACTTCCATCGTTCTTAGGATTAAATAACTCCATAGCCCCATGTGGAAAGACAGATTTGACTGTGAAGGGTCCTGTCCACCGGGATCGGAGTTTTCCTGGGAAGAGATGAAGGCGCGAATCGTATAGTAGAACTTTTTGTCTAGGCTCGAAAGATTTTTGAAAAATCATTCTGTCATGGCGAGCCTTCAATCGTTCCTTGTGGAGTTTGGCATTGTCATATGCATCTCATCGAACTTCTTCTAGTTCTGCCAACTGCAGTTTCTGGAGATGTCCTCCTTCTTTAATGTCAAAGTTTAATGAGCGTGTCGCCCAATGTGCTTTGTGTTCTATTTCGACAGGAAGGTGACATGCCTTACCATACACTAGCCTATATGGAGACATTCCCAGATTTGTCTTAAAGGTCGTACGGTATGCCCATAAAGCATTAGTCAGTTTGTATGCCCAGTCTTTTCTGTTGAAGTTAACCGTATTTTCTAGTATATGCTTGATTTCATGGTTAGCCAATTCTGCCTGCCCATTCATTTGTGGGTGGTAGGCTAGAGCGATCTTGTGGTGTACCCCATATTTCTTGAGTAGTGCTTCCAAAGGCATATTGCAGAAATGCTTACCTTGGTCACTTATTAATGCTTTTGGGGTTTCAAAATGCGATAAGATATTTTCCTTAAGAAAGGACATGACAGTTTTGTGGTCATTGCGTCTCGTTGGTATCGCTTCCACCCATTTTGATACGTACTCCACAGCAAGGAGTATGTATTCACAGTTATTAGATTTAGAAAATGAGCCCATGAAGTCTATGCCCCAATAATCGAATATTTCAATTATAATGATGGGAGTTAAGGGCATCGAATTCCTTTTCGAAAGTGTACCAAGCTTTTGACATCGTTGGCACAATTTACAAAAAGCATAGGCATCTTTGAACACGGTGGGCCAGTAGAAACCGTTGTGTAATACTTTGTGTGCGGTCTTTTGGGAAGAAAAATGGCCACCACAAGCTTCAGAGTGGCATAAGGCTAGAATTACGGTTATATCCTCATTAGGGACGCAACGCCTGATGACCTGATCAGCACAATACTTGAATAAGGAAGGGTCATCGAAGAAGAAATGGCGTGCGAATGAAAAGAACCTTTTCTTGTCCTAATTTGACCAATGGCTCGAGGTCTCTCCTGTAACGAGGTAATTAATTATATCCGCGTACCAAGGCAAATTGGAGACAGCCATCGGTCACTCATCTGGGAATTCATCTTTTATAGGTACTGGCTCAGTGTTTTCTGTGAATGTCAACCGAGATAAATGGTCAGCAACCACATTTTCTACCCCCTTTTTATCCTTAATAGTGATATCAAATTCCTGGAGTAGGAGTATCCAGCGGATAAGCCTCTGTTTCGCATCTTTCTTAGATAACAGGTACTTGAGGGCCGAATGGTCTATAAAACAGACAATTGGGGACCCTATCAGATAAGACCTGAATTTGTCTGGAGCGAATACTATTGCCAGTAGCTCTTTCTCAGTAGTCGTATAATTCATTTGAGCTTCGTTCAGCGTTCGACTGGCATAGTAAATTACATATGGCTTGTTATCCTTCCTCGGTCCTAGAACTGCACCAATGGCGTAGTCGCTAGCGTCGCACATTAACTCAAACGACAAACTCCAGTCGAGTGCCTGTATTATCGGTGCTGAGGTAAGGTGATCTTTTAGTGCATCAAAAGATATTTGACAGTTTTTCGACCATTCGAAAGGTGCATCTTAGACGAGTAGTTGGCACAGTGGTCGAGAGATTGCACTAAAATTTTGGATAAAGCATCGATAGAATCCAGCATGTCCCAGAAAAGATCGGATGTCACTAACTGTACGAGGGACAGGTAGATTTGAAATTATATCGATTTTTGCTTTATCGACTTGGATACCTTTTTCAGAAATGATGTGGCCGAGGACAATTCCCTTGGTCACCATAAAATGACACTTTTCCCAGTTTAACACTAAGTGTTTGTCCTCGCATCTCGCTAACACATTCTCTAGGTTTTCTAGATAGTTGTCAAAACTATGGCCAAACACTGAGAAGTCGTCCATAAATACCTCGAGTGTCTGTTCAACCATATCACTGAATATGCTTAACATGCACCGCTGAAAAGTGGTAGGTGCATTGCATAACCCAAAAGGCATACGACGGTAGGCGAATGTACCGAACGGACAAGTGAAAGTTGTCTTCTCCTGATCTTCAGGAGCTATTTCAATTTGGTTATACCCACTATATCTTTCCAAGAAGCAATAAAATTTGTGACCCGCCACTCTTTATAGCATTTGATCCATGGATGGTAATGGAAAGTGGTCTTTCTGTGTCACAGTATTTAACTTTCGGTAATCAATACACATCCGCCATCCAGTGGGGACGCGTGTTGGTACTAACTCTCCATCTTTGTTTGGGATAACTGTTATACCAGCCTTTTTGGGCACCACCTGGGTTGGACTAACCCAAGAGCTGTCAGATATAGGATATATTATCCCAATGTCAAGAAGTTTTAAGACTTCCTTTTTCACGACTTATTGAATATTGGGATTCAGACGCCTCTGTATTTGTCGCGAAGGTTTGGCGTCTTCCTCCAAATATATCTTATGAGTGCAAATAGATGGGCTTATGCCTTTTAGGTAGGCAATAGTCCATCCTAATGCTCCCTTGTGCAGTTTGAGCATTTGAATTAACTTATCCTCTTGTTCAGAATTCAAAGTAGCTGAGATTATAACAGGATAAGTCTTTTCAGTCCCTAGAAAGGCGTATTTGAGCTCTTTTGGAAGCTCCTTTAATTCCAAATTGGGAAGTTGAAAGTTCGAAGGCATAGTTAACTTCGTTTTTGGAGGTAAGGGTTCATATGGTGTGACCCACATACATTCAGCTCTATCCTCCTCTTTAGTTTCCATCATGAGGCAATCATGATTTAGAGCAGCGTCTAATGGGGTAGAATCATTGGGTTGATAAGTAGCGTCGAATTATGACTACCACCTCCAAAGGATCTTTATAGTCAACAAAATCAGCCTCGTTTTCGATGATTGTTTCGATGAAGTTAACTTCTTCTTCATCCTCGTATTCTTCAGGTCAGGGATTTAAGAAAATCTTGATAATCAAAGTCATGTTCCCGAATACGATGATCTTAATACCACTTCTTATCTTGATTGTGGCATCAATGGTGTTGAGGAATGGACGTCCAAAAATCACCGGGATTTGTGAACCTGGATTAGACACGGGTTCAGTATCCAATATCACAGAATCAACCGGGAAGACAAAAGTGTCTATTTGTACCAGAACGTCCTCCAGTATTCCTCTAGGATATTTAACTGACCTGTCTGCCAATTGCAATGCAACTCTGGTGGGTTTGAGTTCACCCAACCCTAGTTGTTTATATACTGAATATGGCAGCAAGTTCACGCTAGCTCCTAGATCGAGGAGTACGTTATCTATCCTTTGATTCCCAATTCTGCACGAGACAGTCGGGGTGCCAGGGTCTTTAAGCTTTGGAGGTAACTCATTTTGAATTATTGCGCTTGCATGGCAAGCGACATAGGCATGTTTCTTTATGCTTTGCCTCCTTTTGACCGTGCATAAGTCTTTCAAATACTTAGCATAGGCTGGCACTTGTTTGATTGCATCAAGGAGTGGGAGATTGATTTTAACTTGTTTGAACAACTCCAAGAACTCCTGATTCTTTGCCTCGTTTTGGGGTTTCTTAAGCCTTTGAGGGTAAGGTGCAGGGAAAGGGCACTTAGGTAATTCGTCAATGACTGGCTCCTTCCCAGGCCTTCTCTCAACTTCTTCTACTTCTTTAGAAGTGTCCTCATTTGATTCGACTGGTTTATCCTTAGTAGATGACTCCTCTTCTTGAGTGGGTGGTTTGTTCCTAGTCACCACTTCCTCCTCGTCATACTCCTCGGGAGTAGAATGAGGCATGTTTTGCCCTATGACTTTGCCGCTTCTTAGTGTAGTCACGGCTTTTGCTTGTTCATGATTAGGGGGACCATTGTTGTACCTTTTGGGTTTGGAAGTGGTTGAGCGGAAAATGTGCCACTCGAACCCTCTTGTCGTGCATCCATTCTCTCTAATGTCGCGGACATTTTGCTCATCATTTGAATTAACTGTTGTGTTAAATTCGCGTTAGAGAGTGGATCTTCCTCTTGCACCTTCTTGTGAGGTGGCACATAGACATTTGCTTGTTGATTATGTGAGGGTTGAGCGTTGTTGTAGTTGTTTATTCTATTCTGATTGAATGGCTGGGATTGCCTATTGTATTGCCCTTGATATTGATTATTGTTATTGTAGGGCTGTTGTTGTTGAAATTGGTTTTGGGTCCCAGCGTTGTTTTTCCAATCGAATCCGGGGTGATTCCATCTATTGTTATTATTTTGCGAGTTGTAATTATTGTAGGAATTCCCCGCCCCCCTATACCCTTTCATGGCATTCATTTCCATGGGGGGTTATTCTTGAAAATATGGCACATTGGGACAATATTAAGTATTGTGTCCCAGCATGTTACATGTGCCACATGGTTCTTCAGGCAAAAACTGCCTAAAACTCTCTCCTTTCATCTCCAATTCTTCCACTTTCTTTGCTAGTTCTTCATACTTATTCATCAATTGATCCTTACTTTTTAGTTGATATAAACTTTTCTCTTCCACACAGGATATCTGTGAGCGTGGGATATCATCTGAATTTGACCAGTCATGGGCGTGTTCAGCTAGCCACTCAAAATGAGCTTCAGCCTCCTCCGTGTTTTTGTGAAGAAATGGCCCTGAACTCATGGTCTCGACCAACTTTTTAGTTTCCCCATTCAACCCTTCATAAAAATAGCTTATGGTTCGCCATTTCTCGTACCCATGATGTGGGCATGAGAGTAGCAAATCCTTAAAACGTTCCCAAGTTTGGGTGAATGTTTCATTGCTCTTTTGTATGTAAGAGTTTATTTGTTGTTTAAGCTCAGTGGTCATGCGATGTGGAAAGAATTTCTTTAAGAAAGCGGTGTTCATCGCATGCCAAGTGTAGATGGAGTTTGGCTTCAAAGTGAGTAACCACGCTTTTGCTTTATCCTTCAGAGTGAAAGGAAATAGCATTAAATGTGTTACGTCTACAGGACAATTTTGTGAGAAAGTTTTACAAACATCCTCAAAGTCCTTGACATGTAGATATGCCTTCTCGCTCTCCATTCCATGAAAGGTAGGAAGGAGTTGAATCATTCCATTGAGAAATTAGAATTTGCCTGCTTAGGGTGGAAAGAGAATACAAGAAGGTGTAGGCGCGTGTTCCGGTGTCATGAGATCACACAAAGGATGAAGTGAATCGTCAATTGGTACAACCACATTATTACCATTTTCACTTTGATTGTCGGCCATTGAGTCGATCGGTGTAACTATGGGGTTAATCGAACTAGATGAATTGGATGAATAAAGTGGGTTTCTGAAAATTCCTTCGATGGAATTATCGGACATAAAGGGAAAGATCCTAAGAAATTTTTAATCCAAAGAACAAAAGAAAAAGAAAAACAGAAAAAGATAAGGAAAGATTGAGGTAATCGAAGCGTTAGCTTGTCGCCTTCCCCAGCAAAGGCGCCAAAAACTTGACACGAGAATTTTTCTGTGTGCACTTGTGTGCTATACCCAAGTGTAGGTAATTGTGCAAGTAGTAGTCTGGTTAAGTCCAGGTCGATCCCACAGAGAAGGTGTTAAACTAATTACTTAGATTAATCTCAAACAAGAAAATAAAAATCAATATTTTAATAATGCAGAACACAAAGTCCCACAATTCATCAACTACTAAAAAGATTAAAACAATTAAACTAATTACCAACTAATCAACTTAAGCGATGATTTGAAATGTGTTTTTCTTAATTGAAAAGGAATGTTGGGATTACACGAATCCACCGCAACCTAGCCATCTACCATGCAGTTACATTGAAGCTCAATGGAGTACATTCTCTACAGTATTCCGTATTTTTCTTAGGATAAAGAATCTATAGTCCTTTCATGACCGGGACTATATCATCACAATTAAGTTTGAAATACACAAAAGTGGTTTAAAACAATAGTTAAAACTCTCACCTACAATGGTATTAGCATTAAGGGTGGTTTGCAAAAGTTATTGAAGAAAAATGCTCAAAGCTTAAAGTTCACAGACTGTTTTGACAAACTGAGCGTTTGGGGACAATTTGATAACAATCTAGTAAAACAGAAAGTCTAGGAATACTGCATAGAATGTCCTCAAGAATCAGAGGGTTCGATCGATCGACGTGCTTTCGATCGGTCGAACATCTTCTTCTCTCGATCGATCGAACTATTCTCGATCGTTCAACAGTGTCTCTGGTCCGATCGATCGAACTACCTTCGATCGATCGAACACAGAAATTAATCTGCTGCATGGCAGAGGCCTGAGATCACTATTTCATCGTGATCTCCCAACCTGGGAACTACTCAGACATAGTCTGGAGTGTCACAGATTTATTCTTAATGTAAGTACTCATTAAAGTTAAGTTTGGTTGAGATTTAAACATGCAATCAACGAGAAACTATGATTTAAACGCTACCAACAAGCAAAACTACGATCTACTCAGATTTAAACTATGTAAGCTACTAAAAGAATGCAAACAAAACTGATATAACAAAACCTGGAACGAAGAAGCTATTAATAAACTTTAAACTTCCACTGAATTCAATATCCAATCAACAAACCTACAAAAATCAAAGTAGAACACTCCCTCTCTATGTAAAACTGATAAAAAACTAAAGTGGGCGTCCCCATAGACGTACACAATACGAGTATATATAGTAAAACCTAATGCTTAGGGTTAAAACCCCGTTAACTGCTACGTGCGCGTATATTCGGATAAAAGCCATGTTCGATCGATCGAACATGTCTCGATCGATTGAACTCTGAAATCTTCGAGCGCTTGAGCTTCTCTCGATCAATCGAACTTTCGATCGATCGAATGGTCTTCAATCGATCTAGCTCTGTATTTCAGCTTTTGATTATCTTCATTAGAATTCAGCACTTCCTTTTATCGTTATCTTTCAATCCTTCACACAACAACTATAGTCTGCACAAATTACAGCTAAAACACACAACTTATCATAGTTTAATCAAATTGTGTATAAACTAGCATTATAATTCAAATTACAGATAAACAAGGGAGTTATAGACTAAACAAGTGTATTTTCTTCTTTTAGCGCGGTTGTATTTTCCTCTAGGTATTTTAATAGAACGATCCGCTAATTGCATGGTAGCGGCCGTAGGCTTAAGTTCACCTAGTCCGAGTTGTTTATAGACGTGATAAGGTAAGAGATTAACGCTAGCTCCTAAGTCAAGGAGAGCCCGATGAATGATAGTGTCACCTATGACACATAAAATCGTAGGCGTACCTGGATCTTTATATTTTGGAGTAGAGTGTTGGAATATTGAGCTAACCTTCTCCGTGAGAAAGACTTTTTTTGGTGTATGATTGCGCAACTTGCGCTTTTGAGAACAAAGGTCTTTTAAACATTTTGCATAAGCGGGTATTTGTTTTATAGCATCGAGGAATAGAATATTAATTTTTACTTGTTTAAATACCTCGAGTATATCTTCAGTTTTTGACATTTTCTTTGAAAAATTTGACGGTTCGTCGACATTTGGTAGAAAAGGTAGTTTTGGAATATACGTCGTCGGGGTTGTTACATTTTCTTTCCTATTTCTACTCGTTTCTCCACCCTTTTTTTATTAGAGTTAATGTTCCCTTCCTTCTCACTTTCATATGGCACGACAACAACTTCCTCTTCTTGAATAGTCATCCTAGTCAAGACGGCGTTTACTTGTTCATTCGAACCCCCATTCCCACATTGTCCCTTAGAATTTTGAATAGTTTGACTAGGCAACTTACCCTCGTTTCTAAGACTCATAGCATTAGCTATTTGTCCCATTTGGGATTCAAGCTTTGCAATGGATTGTGTGTGAGAGTGCACTATCTGTGCTTGTGCTTGTACTTGTGTTTTGATATTCTTAAGGGATGCCAACACTGTCTCCTCAAAAGTGTTTTACCCTTGGAGGGTTAGGATTAGGAGGAAGGTGTTGGTATTAAGTTTGTTGAAATTGGGGTCAATAAGTATTAGAAAAATTAATCGCCTCATTATTATTATGATTATTATTATTTTTCCACGAATAATTAGGATGATTTCTCCATGGCATGTCCGGATTATTAGTCATAGGATTAAAATTATTTCGTGGAAATTGTTGAATAGAATTAATGTGTTGCTCCACGAATTCCGAAAATTGAGACGCTGATGGGCATGCAAGTATAGAATGTGAAGGATCAGAACATAATGCACAACTTTCATGAGTGGGTGGGGCTGACATTTGGTTTATTGTCAAAAGTCGGTCAAGTTTTTTAGGTAGTTCCTGAAATTCAATTGAATGACTTGACTCGAACTTTACCTCATGTTTAGGTTGCGAAAGATATCCCTCAGAACGTACCGACACAGCCTGATGCATCGAGTTCTCGTTTAATGTTTCAAAAAAATTTCAGGCCTTGTCGGCGCTTTTGTGTAGGAATGTACCCACACAAACGGCGTCGACGGTATTACGAACAGAGGGAATAAGCCCCTCGTAAAATACTTGAACTAATTGCCACTTAGGAACCTGATGATGTGGGCATGAGCGTAATAATTCTTTAAACTTTTCCCAAGTATCATAAAGTGTTTCCCCATCTTGCATCACAAAGTTTGTTATCGATTTTCTTATTTGATTAGTTCTTGTGATTGGAAAAAACTTTTGTAAAAATGCAGTGTGTAAAGTTTCCCAGGTTTTAATTGTATTCGGCTTAAGTGATTGAAGCAAATACTTTGCTTTATCCCTTAAAGAGAATGGGAAGAGACGCTGTTTTAATTCGTCATCAGTGAAATTTTGAATTTTTAACGTAGAGCAAATATCTTGAAAATCTCCTAAGTGTTGATATGGATCTTCATTTAAACGGCAATGGAATGAAGGAAGTAGCGAGATGGTAGACTGATCGGGAGAGAACTAATCCTAATTATACGCCTTAATTCACATTTGTTAGTACTTTTTATCCAGTTTTGTGTATTTTTACTTCGTTTTCTATTTTCTGACAGGATTTGGAAGAAATCACCTAAACCAGGCTAAACAGGATGAAAAAGCACAAAGAAAGAAGCTAAAAAAGCCAAGTCGCGCACGCGATTTGCGCGCGCGAAGAACACAGAATCGCTCGCGCGATCCGCTCGCGCGAGAAACCCAGAATCGCACGCGCGATCCGCGCGCGCGAGGTACCAAATGTCGCGCTCGCGCGACCCGCTCGCGCGATCCGTACAAAAAGCAAAGTTGCATATTTCAGTATACTGAAGACTCCTGTGCAAACGAAACTGCTGAACAACGTTTAGACTGTAAATTACATCAGTTTCAGTTCGTTTCGGGTTAGGAAGGCTTCCAAAACTTGTTGTAAATCTATATATACCCTATTTTATTACAATTAAAGGGTTAGACATTGTTGGCAATTATTATACACACATTCTATAACCATACTTCCAGCTATTGAAGGGAGGGAAGCAAGGAGAAGAAGAAGAAGACCAAGGGTTTCCATGGCCTCCTCCATCAACTACTTGCCATCCATCACTTCCATGGCAGCCTAGACAAAGATCTAGGGTTTCAATGAAGCCTTAGACGAGTAATAGGGTTTTATTTATATTTTTATTTTAGTTTTATTATGTATGGATGACAGTCACATGTTTAGAGGATTTTTATAAATAAATCGTACTTCTAGTGATTAAATCATTACTTTCAGAATTTATTCTTGTCTTAGATCTATTTTGATTGTGATGTGCTCAACGATCTATTCTTGCTGTGCTTGTTTAGATTGTTTACATGTGATGGTGCTTTATTGATTTGTGCTATCAAGTATCCGATTAGTCCATGCCTAGGTTAGACAGATTAGATCACAACCCTAGTTTAGTGTGGGATAATTCGTGCTAACCGAAGATGGATTATGTTGGTGCTTGAACCACGATTGTCTTCTTGTCGGAGGAATTGGGCTTGTAGCTACAATTCCCCATTATCATCCAACGTAATAAGCTAAAGTAATTCATAAATATTCCTATTATGAAACTAGTGGTGGATTTGCAATCCTAGGTTCCCTTAAACATTCATTAAAACAATTTTAATTGCTTTCATAGTTTAGATTTAGTTTTATTGTTATTAGTTTAATTAAAATCAAATCAAAATCCGTTTTCATAATTAACTAAAGTTAAGTTTTAAAATTTAGTCGCTGTAGTTAACCAATCCCTGTGGGTTCGACCTTTGCTTTCACACTACAAATCTTTTGAAAAGTAAAGAACACTTTTTATATCTTGATATTGACAACATCAATTTTTGGCGCCGTTGCCGGGGATTGCAAATTACTGATTTTAGTTTTAGAATCTTAGTTTAGTTAATTCGTAAATATTAGGTTAGTTTTTTTTTTTTTTTCTTATTTTCCGTTTTGTTTTTAGTTACTAACTTGTTCTTTTATTTTGTAGTCAACGTTTCCTAGTGGAGCAGCTAATTACATCAAAGGAGCTTACGCAAATAAAAATATAAATAAAATAAAATAAATTGCTTCTTGTGAAACTCGCTTTAAACCACTGTAAGTCAGGGCGCTGTGACGCACTATTTGCATTAGTTTAGGGTTAATTGCACTGCATTAGCTACGAAACTCGGGGCGCTGGGCTTGACGCGGTCATTGCATTACAGGATAATATTCATGCATCACAGTAGTTGAGTGTTTGTTATCTTAGTTGTGTGATTGCTATTTATTTTTTTTAGTTGAGTCAGTTTTTGTTTCTAGTTTACTTTCTTTTAGTTTATGTTAGGTACACGTTCAAATAAACCGAAATTAAAACCTTTTGACTCTGAACTTGAACGTTCATTAAGAGTTAATAAGTCTTCAAACTTAACTTCTAGAACACGGTTTTTAATAGACGACGATTTGACACCAAAACCAACATCTTTATTTGAGTCCGAAATACGTAGTACTCTTACAAGACTAAAGAAACCACGCTTTAATAACATAGAACCAATTAAAATGGCAGACATTGGAAATAATAACGAAAACAACCAAAATAACAACGGAAATAATTTGAATAATCCTAATATACCACCACCTCCTCCACTTAAAGATTATTTTATTCCGACGACTTACACGCCACAAACTTGTATCGACTTACCGGAGGCGACGGCATCTCACTTTGAGATAAAGTCGTCTACCATCTCGCTACTTCCATCTTTCCATGGCCGTTTAAATGAAGATCCATATAAACACTTAGGAGATTTTCAGGACATATGCTCTACTTTGAAAATCCAAAACTTAACTGATGATGAATTAAAATTGCGGCTCTTTCCATTCTCTTTAAAAGATAAAGGTAAATATTGGCTTCAATCTTTGGAGGCAAACACAATTAGAACATGATGATCAAGATATAAAAAGTGTTCTTTACTCTTCAAAAGATTTGTAGTGTGAAAGCAAAGGTCGAACCCACAGGGATTGGTTAACTACAGCGACTAAATTTTAAAACCTAACTTTAGTTAATTATGAAAACGGATTTTGATTTGATTTTAATTAAACTAATAACAATAAAACTAAATCTAAACTATGAAAGCAATTAAAATTGTTTTAATGAATGTTTAAGGGAACCTAGGATTGCAAATCCACCACTAGTTTCATAATAGGAATATTTATGAATTACTTTAGCTTATTACGTTGGATGATAATGGGGAATTGTAGCTACAAGCCCAATTCCTCCGACAAGAAGATAATCATGGTTCAAGCACCAACATAATCCATCTTCGGTTAGCACGAATTATTCCACACTAAACTAGGGTTGTGATCTAATCTGTCTAACCTAGGCATGGACTATTCGGATACTTGATAGCACAAATCAATAAAGCACCATCACATGTAAACAATCTAAACAAGCACAGCAAGAATAGATCGTTGAGCACATCACAGTCAAAATAGATCTAAGACAAGAATAAATTCTGAAAGTAATGATTTAATCACTAGAAGTGCGATTTATTTATAAAAATCCTCTAAACATGTGACTGTCATCCATACATAATAAAACTAAAATAAAAACATAAATAAAACCCTATTACTCGTCTAGGGCTTCATTGAAACCCTAGATCTTTGTCTAGGCTGCCATGAAAGTGATGGATGGCAAGTAGTTGATGGAGGAGGCCATGGAAACCCTTGATTTTCTTCTTCTTCTCCTTGCTTCCCTCCCTTCAATGGTTGGAAGTATGGTTGTAGAATGTGTGTATAATAATTGCCAACAATGTCTAACCCTTTAATTGTAATAAAATAGGGTATATATAGATTTACAACAAGTTTTGGAAGCCTTCCTAACCCGAAACGAACTGAAACTGATGTAATTTACAGTCTAAACGTCGTTCAGCAGTTTCGTTTGCACAGGAGTCTTCAGTATACTGAAATACGCAACTTTGCTTTTTGTACGGATCGCGCGAGCGGGTCACGGGAGCGCGACATTTGGTACCTCGCGCGCACGGATCGCGCGAGCGATTCTGGGTTTCTCGCGCGAGCGGATCGCGCGAGCGATTATGTGATCGGGAGAGAACTAATCCTAATTATACGCCTTAATTCACATTTGTTAGTACTTTTTATCCTGTTTTTGTGTATTTTTACTTCGTTTTCTATTTTCTGACAGGATTTGGAAGAAATCACCTAAACCAGGCTACACAGGATGAAAAAGCACAAAGAAAGAAGCTGAAAAAGCCAAGTCGCGCGCGAGATTTGCGCGCGCGAAGAACAGAGAATCACTCGCGCGAGAAACCCAGAATCGCTCGCGCGATCCGCGCGCGCGAGGTACCAAATGTCGCGCTCGTGCGACCCGCTCGCGCGATCCGTACAAAAAGCAAAGTTGCGTATTTCAGTATACTGAAGACTCCTGTGCAAACGAAACTGTTGAACAACATTTAAACTATAAATTACATCAGTTTCAGTTCGTTTCGGGTTAGGAAGGCTTCCAAAACTTGTTGTAAATCTATATATACCCTATTTTATTACAATTAAAGGGTTAGACATTGTTGGCAATTATTATACACACATTCTACAACCATACTTCCAGCCATTGAAGGGAGGGAAGCAAGGAGAAGAAGAATAAGACCAAGGGTTTCCATGGCCTCCTCCATCAACTACTTGCCATCCATCACTTCCATGGCAGCCTAGACAAAGATCTAGGGTTTCAATGAAGCCCTAGACGAGTAATAGGGTTTTATTTATGTTTTTATTTTAGTTTTATTATGTATGGATGACAGTCACATGTTTAGAGGATTTTTATAAATAAATCGTACTTCTAGTGATTAAATCATTACTTTCAGCATTTATTCTTATCTTAGATCTATTTTGACTGTGATGTGCTTAACGATCTATTCTTGCTGTGCTTGTTTAGATTGTTTACATGTGATGGTGCTTTATTGATTTGTGCTATCAAGTATCCGATTAGTCCATGCCTAGGTTAGACAGATTAGATCACAACCCTAGTTTAGTGTGGGATAATTCGTGCTAACCGAAGATGGATTATGTTGGTGCTTGAACCATGATTATCTTCTTGTCGGAGGAATTGGGCTTGTAGCTACAATTCCCCATTATCATCCAATGTAATAAGCTAAAGTAATTCATAAATATTCCTATTATGAAACTAGTGATGGATTTGCAATCCTAGGTTCCCTTAAACATTCATTAAAACAATTTTAATTGCTTTCATAGTTTAGATTTAGTTTTATTGTTATTAGTTTAATTAAAATCAAATCAAAATCCGTTTTCATAATTAACTAAAGTTAGGTTTTAAAATTTAGTCGCTGTAGTTAACCAATCCCTGTGGGTTCGATCTTTGCTTTCACACTATAAATCTTTTGAAAGTAAAGAACACTTTTTATATCTTGATATTGACAACATCAATTTTTGGCGCCGTTGCCGGGGATTGCAAATTACTGCCTTTAGTTTTAGAATCTTAGTTTAGTTAATTCGTAAATATTAGGTTAGTTTTTTTTTTTTTTTTTTTTCTTATTTTCCGTTTTGTTTTTAGTTACTAACTTGTTCTTTTATTTTGTAGTCAACGTTTCCGAGTGGAGCAGCTAATTACATCAAAGGAGCTTACGCAAATAAAAATATAAATAAAATAAAATAAATTGCTTCTTGTGAAACTCGCTTTAAACCACTGTAAGTCAGGGCGCTGTGACGCACTATTTGAATTAGTTTAGGGTTAATTGCACTACATTAGCTACGAAACCCGGGGCGCTGGGCTTGACGCGGTCATTGCATTACAGGATAATATTCATGCATCACAGTAGTTGAGTATTTGTTATCTTAGTTGTGTGATTGCTATTTGTTTTTTTTTAGTTGAGTCAGTTTTTGTTTCTAGTTTACTTTCTTTTAGTTTATGTTGGGTACACGTTCAAATAAACCGGAATTAAAACCTTTTGACTCTGAACTTGAACGTACATTAACAGTTAATAAGTCTTCAAACTTAACTTCTAGAACACGGTTTTTTATAGACGACGATTTGACACCAAAACCAACGTCTTTATTTGAGTCTGAAATACGTAGTACTCTTACAAGACTAAAGAAACCACGCTTTAATAACATAGAACCAATTAAAATGGCAGACATTGGAAATAATAACGAAAACAACCAAAATAACAACGGAAATAATTTGAATAATCCTAATATACCACCACCTCCTCCACTTAAAGATTATTTTATTCCGACGACTTACACGCCACAAACTTGTATCGACTTACCGGAGGCGACGGCATCTCACTTTGAGATAAAGTCGTCTACCATCTCGCTACTTCCATCTTTCCATGGCCGTTTAAATGAAGATCCATATAAACACTTAGGAGATTTTCAGGACATATGCTCTACTTTGAAAATCCAAAACTTAACTGATGATGAATTAAAATTACGGCTCTTTCCATTCTCTTTAAAAGATAAAGCTAAATATTGGCTTCAATCTTTGGAGCCAAACACAATTAGAACATAGGAAGACTTACACACCGCATTTTTACAAAAGTTTTTCCCGATTATGCGTACGAATCAGATAAGAAAATCTATAACAAACTTTGTGATGCAAGATGGGGAATCACTCTATGACATGTGGGAAAAATTTAAAGAATTATTACGTTCGTGTCCACATCATCAGGTTCCTAAGTGGCAGTTGGTCCAGGTTTTTTACGAGGGACTTATTCCTTCGGTCCGTAACACCATCGATGCTGTTTGTGCGGGTACCTTCCTACACAAAAGTGCCGATGAGGCCTGGAAAATTTTTGAAATGTTAAGCGAGAACTCGATGCATCAGACTGTGTCAATACGTTCTGAGGGATATCTTAATCAACCTAAGAGAGAGGTAAAGTTCGAGTCAAGTCATTCAATTGAAATAAAAGAACTATCTAAAAATCTTGACCGACTTTTAACAATGAACCAAACGTCAACCCCACCCGCTCATGAAATTTGTGCATTATGTTCTGATCCTTCACATTCGATAATTGCATGTCCATCGGCGAGTCAATTTTCGGAATTCGTGGAGCAACACATTAACTCTATTCAACAATACCCACGAAATAATTATAATTTGACTACTAATAATCCGGATGCGCCATGGAGAAACCATCATAACTTCTCGTGGAAAAATAATAATAATAATCCTAATGAGGCGATTAATTTTCCTAATGCATATCGACCTCAGTTTCAACCTAATCAATACCAACAACCGCATCCTAATCCGAACCCTCCGAGGGGTAACATTTTTGAGGAAAAGGTGTTGGCATCCCTTAATAAAATTGAAACGCAAGTACAGGCACAAGCACAAATAGTGCACTCACATACACAATCCATTGCGAAGCTTGAATACCAAATGGGACAACTAGCTACTGTAGTGAGTCGTAGAAACGAGGGGACGTTGCCTAGTCAAACAATTCAAAATCCTAAGGGACAATATGAGGTTAAGGGGTCGAATGAACAAGTAAACGCCGTCTCAACTAGGATGACTACACGAGAGGAGGTGATAGAAACCCCTAATAAGAATGAGAATGTGATAGATGTGAACATCAACTCTAATAAAGAGAGGGGTGAGGACTTGAATCAAAGTAGAAAAGAAAATGAACCGGTCTCAACGAATTATATTCCGAGAATGCCATATCCACCTAATGTTGAGGGACCGTCACATTTGTCTAAGAAATGGTCAAAAACAGAAGTTATACTCGAGGTGTTTAAACAAGTTAAAATCAATATTCCATTCCTCGATGCTATTAAACAAATTCCCACTTATGCTAAATGTCTTAAAGACCTATGCACACAAAAGCGCAAAATACGCAGTCATACTCCTAAAAAGGTCTTCCTCACGGAAAAAGTAAGTTCAGTTTTTCAACACGCTCCTCCGAAGTACAAGGATACAGGTACGCCTACTATTTCATGTGTCATAGGTGGCACTATCATTCATAGGGCTCTCCTTGACTTAGGAGCTAGGTTAACCTCTTACCTTATCATGTCTACAAACAATTAGGACTAGGTGAACTTAAACCTACGGCCGCTACTATTCAATTAGCGGATCGTTCTGTCAAAGTACCTAGAGGAATCGTCGAAGACGTCTTAGTAAAAGTTGATCAATGTTTCTATCCTGTTGATTTTATGGTCCTTGACACCGAACCGGTGCTAGATGCTAGAAAATACACTCCTGTTATTCTTGGTCGTCCATTCTTAGCCACGGCTAACGCGCGTGTTAACTGCCGGACGGGGGTAATGAAAGTGTCGTTTGGGAACATGAACTTAAAATTAAACGTTTTTAACGCTATTGATCAACCTCCTAAAGGTGACGATTACCTATGTGAGGCGGAAGGTGAGGTAAGACGAAATATTGAGCCTAACAAAGCAATAAATGTGAGTAACAACAAAGATATAGCGGATGATGAGTGGATGAACCCTCATACCTCGGACCCTAATGCTGAATCTACTCGAAAGGTAAGAAATCGATTTGAACATATTGACAAACCGTCGATTGAATTAATTCGAAGTGACGTAATTTCTGCTTACCATCGAGCTCTACCTGACATCCTTAGGGGTACACAGTCCGATTTACGGCCTCCATAAAATCTTGAGCTAGAATGGTCTAGCTGAAGACGTAAAAGTTAGTGCTTCTTGGGAGGCAATCCAAGCTTGATTTCGTTCGTTTTTCTTATTTTTGGTCATTTTTGAGTCTGTTTGAGTCTGTTTTGGACATTCTGGACAGGTTTGGGGGTTGGAATTAATTTATTTTAATATTATATACATAATTTTTGCTAAAAAATGGAAAACACCCAAATCGCGCGCGCGATCCGCTCGCGCAAGACGTCGCTCGCGCGGCCCGCTGGCGCGAGTTTGCCCTTTAGTGGTTTTTCTTTGCTTTTTTTTATTTGAGCTCTCTGCTTCTTCTCGAGCCTGGTTTCGCGGGCGCGAGGGGGTCCCGCTGGCGCGATTTCAAAAAAAAAAAATTTGGAATTCGCGCGCGCGGACCGCTCGCGCGATTTCCCCTTTTCTTCATATTTGCTTTTCTTTTCTGTAACTTTCCCCCATACTTGATCAGGTAGTTTTTCTATTTCTGTTTTTGTTTCGTAGGTCCTTTTCCATCAGGTTTTTGTTTGTTGTCATAATTCTGGTTATGTTTTATTTTTTTTATCGTATGCTTTATTTTCTTTTCTAGTTTATGTTTATGTTGTTTTCTTTGTTTTGTTATATCGTATAGATTAGGTTAATTTATTTATATTTCTTTTAGTTGTTTTTCATATTTCTTTGTTTAGTTTCTTTTCTCTAGTATTAACAGGTGCAATTGAACTTTATCGCTATATTCTTATACCTTCACCTGTTCTATGTTTGTCAAGATCGAGGTAATATCGTTCCTTTCTTACCTACTCTCCGTTCTTTCATTTTATTATTTCATTGGGGACAATGAAAGGTTTAGGTTTGGGGGTATACACACATGCACATTATTATTATGTGAAATTTTAAAAATAAATTTTTTTTTTCAATAAGTGTATTTAAATAAACGATGATTACCGAGTTTTTGCAATATCAATTTGATACTTCTTGTTCAATAACTTTGATTGTTATAGAATGATAAACAAGGGAAGATGTGATTAAACATTTGCTGAAGTTATGATATGACGTTTTAAGTTATGTATTGTTCGAATCGTAGTTTTATATCATAGATCTGCACATAAACGTATGCACTGCACGTAGTCGCTTGAATACATGTCTGATGTGAACTATAATATGATTCGGATTTCTAGATAACACAAGGTGGAGACTAGACCCGGTGAGCTTTTGAGCCTATCTTTTCTTTTTAGAGGGTTATAAATACATCTTGTGTTTGTCGAATTTCATTGAAATAGCGCATTAACTTGTTATTTAGTCTCATTATTCTTGTTTTGGTTGACAGTCAAGTTAAAATATTTGTTACCATGCTAAATAATCTTCCGTTGTAAACGTTGAAGAACCATATAACACTAGGACATGATTTTAGGCCTTCTTTATTTGCTACTGACCGGTAAATGATAAAATGTCCTTAGTTCGCCCCTTGAGCCATTAAAATGCCATTTTTCTTTAATTACCATTATCCTGTTTTTGCTCCAATTTGGCCAACTTGGAGTTCACCCCTGAAAGATTGATCAACTTTTAGTGGTGTTAAGGTGATGTGTGATTGAGAAGAAGAAGAAGATAAGATGATGTTTGGGGTGGTTGCCTTGGTATTCAATAAAGATTTGTTTCAAAAGCAACGAAGAGGAAAAGAATAGAGAAAAAGAAAAGAAAAAAAAAGAATAAGGTTGAAAAAAAAAGAAAAGAAAAAGAAACAGAAGCAGAAAAAATTGAAAAGAATGAAAAGAAGAAAATGAAATGATGAAGTTGGTAGAAGAAACGAATGAAAGAAATCGAACATGCCTTACAATGCCATTCTAAAACTACCTAATGAATCCTTTCTATCCTTTTTCACTTCCTGAGCTACATTACAACCTTTGAAAAGTCCTATTTGATCCTAGGAAACATGGTTCGGATATGAAAACGATGGGAGGGGGATTAAAATATGGTAATAAATAATTTTTCTTGATTATTGGCATCCTATCCATGAGACTACTATTCTTTTGTGTCATGCGTCTTTTTCGAGTCATATGTGAGCATTTCTCGTTTTGAAAACATATTTCCTTTACTCGCATATTTTAGAGAAATTACACCTGTTTCTGAGTGTTTCATTTGAGAGTGTAATTAATTGTGAGATTCGTAGTCGAAGCATAGTTGGATGGTTATCCGATTTATATTCCAAGTTCATGACATGCGCGTGTTCATTGGACTACAACATCACACACGTACAATCTTATGAGGAACTCTATTGATTCGTACATTGCATGTGCTTGAGATTGTTTTTCATGATATAAGTGAACGTTTGATTCTGTTTCTTCTTGTTCGTTATTCTATTTCAAATCATTGTTTTATAATAAGGAGTATTGTTTATTTATTTTTCTTTTTAATAAAACTTTTTAAATTTCTAAGTTAATAAAGATGGTTGTGGGAGACTTGTTGACGAGAACCCTCACGAGACTTCACTCGTCTGACTAGGGACACCTAGAGGTTTAAAAGGCTTGTTGCATACGCTAAATGCAATTGTGATCTATGAGAAAATGGAGTAGTATTTTATTAGTAGTTAGTTTTTATTTTAGTTTTGCTCGAGGACTAGCAAAAATGTAGGTTTGGGGGTGTGATCGGGAGAGAACTAATCCTAATTATACGCCTTAATTCACATTTGTTAGTACTTTTTATCCTGTTTTTGTGTATTTTTACTTCATTTTTTATTTTCTGACAGGATTTGGAAGAAATCACCTAAACCAGGCTAAACAGGATGAAAAAGCACAAAGAAAGAAGCTGAAAAAGCCAAGTCGCGGGCGCGATTTGCGCGCGCGAAGAGCAGAGAATCGCTCGTGCGATCCGCTCGCGCGAGAAACCCATAATCACTCGCGCGATCCGTACAAAAAGCAAAGTTGCGTATTTCAGTATACTGAAGACTCCTGTGCAAACGAAACTGCTGAACGACGTTTAGACTGTAAATTACATCAGTTTCAGTTCGTTTCGGGTTAGGAAGGCTTCCAAAACTTGTTGTAAATCTATATATACCCTATTTTATTACAATTAAAGGGTTAGACATTGTTGGCAATTATTATACACACATTCTACAACCATACTTTCAGCCATTGAAGGGAGGGAAGCAAGGAGAAGAAGAAGAAGACCAAGGGTTTCCATGGCCTCCTCCATCAACTACTTGCCATCCATCACTTCCATGGCAGCCTAGACAAAGATCTAGGGTTTCAATGAAGCCCTAGACGAGTAATAGGTTTTTATTTATGTTTTTATTTTAGTTTTATTATGTATGGATGACAGTCACATGTTTAGAGGATTTTTATAAATAAATCGTACTTCTAGTGATTAAATCATTACTTTCAAAATTTATTCTTGTCTTAGATCTATTTTGACTGTGATGTGCTCAACGATCTATTCTTGCTGTGCTTGTTTAGATTGTTTACATGTGATGGTGCTTTATTGATTTGTGCTATCAAGTATCCGAATAGTCCATGCCTAGGTTAGACAGATTAGATCACAATCCTAGTTTAGTGTGGGATAATTCATGCTAACTGAAGATGGATTATGTTGGTGCTTGAACCATGATTATCTTCTTGTCGGAGGAATTGGGCTTGTAGCTACAATTCCCCATTATCATCCAACGTAATAAGCTAAAGTAATTCATAAATATTCCTATTATGAAACTAGTGGTGGATTTGCCATCCTAGGTTCCCTTAAACATTCATTAAAACAATTTTAATTGCTTTCATAGTTTAGATTTAGTTTTATTGTTATTAGTTTAATTAAAATCAAATCAAAATCCGTTTTCATAATTAACTAAAGTTAGGTTTTAAAATTTAGTCGCTGTAGTTAACCAATCCCTGTGGGTTCGACCTTTGCTTTCACACTACAAATCTTTTGAAAAGTAAAGAACACTTTTTATATCTTGATATTGACAACATCATAGACGATTTTATCTCAAAGTGAGATGTCGTCACCTCCGATAATTCGATACTAGCTTGAGGCAAGTCATAGGAATGAAATAATTTTTAAGCGGAGGAGGTGGAGGTATATTAGGGTTATTTCCATTATTTTCATTATTTCCAATGTCGGCCATTGGAATAGGTTTTATTTTAAAAATTCGAGTTTTTCTTAACATTTTAAGTGTACTTTGAATTTTGGTCTGATATAGAGACGATGGTTCTGGAGTCGATTCATCGTCTAGCAACTGAGCTCTAGAAGCATGGGTTGAAGATCTATTAATTCTTAATGTACGCTCAAGTTCAGGATCAAAAGTTTATAATTTAGGTTTACTAGAACTTGTACCAAACATAAACTAAAAAGAAAATAGCAACACTAAGATAAAAACTGACTCCACAAATATAAGACGAAATCACACAAATAAGGCAACAAGCACACAACTACTATGATGCATGAATATTATCCTGTAATGCAATAATCGCATCTAGCATAGCGCCCCGAGTTTTCTAGCTAATGCACGTGAACAATCACTCCTAAACAAATGAAAATAGTGCGTCTCAGCGCCCTGACTTACAATGGTTGGAAGCAAATTTCAAATGAAGTGATTTAGTTTATTTATTATTTTTTATTTTTGCGTAAGCTCCTTTGACGTGCACAGCTACTCCACTCAAAACGCTACAATTTGATTACTTTTAGAAACTACAAAACAAAAAGAAAAGTTAGTAACTTAAAACAAAAACGAAAAATAAGAAAAAAATAAATAAAACCTAATCTAGTTTTTGCGAATTAACTAAACTAAGATTCTAAAACTAAAGGTAGTAATTTGCAATCCCCGGCAACGGCGCCAAAAATTGATCTTGTCAAAATCAAGATATAAAAGTATGCTTAACTTATGCTTTACTTTCAAAAGATTTGCAGTGTAGAAGTAAAGGTCAAACCCACAGAGATTGAATACTACGCACTTTAATTTTGGAAACCTAAATTTAGTTAATTTAGAAAAACGGATTTTGGATTTAATTTGAATTAAACTAATAACAGTAGAAGTAAATCTAAATTATGAAAGCAATTAAATTTTTATTTTAATAATAAGTTGAAGGAACCTAGGATTGCAAATCCACCACTAGCTTCATAATAAGGGTATTTACGAATTGCTTTAGCTTATTAAGTTGGATGATAATGGGGAATGGTTGCTACAAGCCCAATTCTTCCTTCAAGAAAATAATTATGGTTCAAGCACCAACATAATCCATCTTCGGTTAGCACGAATTATCCCACACTAAACTAGGGTTGTGGTATAATCCGTCTAATGTAGGCATGGACTATTCGAATACTTGATAGCACAATTCAATTTAAGTACCATTACATGTAAATAATCTAAACAAGCACAGCAAGCATAGATCATTGAGCACACTACCATCAAAATAGATCTAAGATAAGAGTAAACTTTGAAAGTAACGATTTAATCAATAAAAACACGATTTATTTTTAAAAATTCTCGGAACATGTAACTGTCATCCATATATAATAAAACTAAAATAAAAACATAAAATACACCCTATTACTTGGCTAGGGTTTCATTGAAACCCTAGATCTTGAGTTTAGTTGGCCATAGAATTGATGAACAGCAAGAGGTTTATGGAGGAGGCCATGGGAATCCTTAGTCTTCTTCTTCTTCTCCTTGCTTTCCTCTCTTCAATGGCTGAAGTTTTAGTTGTATATGGATGTATCTAATGTTGTGTAATGATGTGTAACCAAAAAATTGATTTAGAATAGGGTTTATATAGAGTTTGGAAGGATTTAGGAAGCTTTCCTAAGCCAAATCGTTCTAAAACTGCTATATTTAGCTTTCCAAACGTAATTAGGTAGTTTCGTTTGCGTAGGATTCTTCAATACATTGAAATATGCATTTTCACTTTTTTGCGTAGGTCGCGCGAGCGCAATTCTAGGAGGTCGCGCGAGCGATTTCCTGGGCTTCGCACGAGCGGGCCGCCCGCGCGAGGTGGCTTTTTTTGCTTCTTTTCTTCTGCTTTTTCACCGCATTTAACTTGGAATCCTTACTTTTCTCCAAATCCTGATAAAAAATAGAAAACGAAGTAAAAATCTTCAAAAATAGGATTAAAAAAATACTAGCAAATGTGAAATAAGGCGTATAATTAGGATTTGTTCTCTCCCGATCAAAGTTTAGTTATCATTTTATAGTGGAGTAAACGATAACAAACCTGTTGGTTAGTTTGCTGATCAAAGAGTTTGATCATGGTAATTAACTACTGGTCTAAGCCAACAATAAAGAGCCTAGGAGGTCCCACTCTTAGCTCTGCTAGGATACTTGGAAAGGTACATGAGGATCTTGTCAAGGCAGGTTCGATCGATCGAAGTTGGTTCGATCGATCGAATGGCAGGTTTGATCGCTTGAATGTGGTTCGATCAATCAAAGGTTCAATCGATCAATGGCACTTCGATCGGTCGAATGTTAGGTCGGTTCTGGGAATCTATAAATAGGGCAGCTGCATTCTGTAAAAGGAGTTCATTGTTTTTATTAACCAGAAGCTGCAGATACTGGTTTAGAGTCCCAAACCTTCTCCTTCCTCTCTAATAGAGATCCCACCATCTCTAGTCTCTCTGGGAAGCATCTGCAGGAGACATAAGGGTGAAGACAACCTAGTGGAGGATGCTGCATCACCAAGGAAGAAGAAAATCATAATTGGGTTCAAGACCTGAGGTATATTTCTTGTCCCTGCTGCTTAGTACGCATCTATAGAATTGACAAGTAGTAGATTCTGGGATACCAATAAATTTTTGTAACTTCATATTTTCCGCTGCGCGTTTAACAAATAACTTTAAACCGGTTTTTTCATTCAATAGGATCTCTCTTTTGCTGATTGAAGAAGGTAGTCAACTTCAAGAATTTTGAAATTCTCTGAATTCTAGGGAGAGCTTTGGAAGGATTTTGCGAAAGTGAATTTCAAAGCAAATTTTCAAAAGGGATATTCTCATAATTTTTAAAAGACTCTGGGTTTCTCAAAGAAGTGTTTGCATTTTCAAAATTCTCAAAAATTATCCTCGAATAATGATTGGGTGTTCAGATAAAGACCATACAAACCTAGAGGAATCTACCATACAAGGTTTGATGATACCTTCGCATACACGTCCTCATCATCCACATAATCCCTTACAGGAAAATGCAAATAATTCATCACATCGTCCTAATCAAAGTGATAATCAAGATCCTTATTGAAGGGTTCTACAGAAACTATATGCAAAGGCCGGGTTTTAGTCTCATAAAGGGTCCATTAGCAAGCTCAGCGGTGTGGGTGAGCGCCTCCCTAAGGGCGTGTCGTTCACACATGGGCTCCATATGCCGCATGTGGTACAAGGCTAATGGTGACTACATGCTACCAAAGTCTCTTGATAAATGGAGAAAAGGGGCCCCTTCACCCACAAAGCAATGGTCTCAAGTAGTCGCGGTAAAAGAACAATGTAAGTGCAAATGCAGGTAGAAACAACCCCTCGAAGAACAAAAAACCATAAGTTTCATGTTCAACTCCCGAGCAAAGTCGGTAGATTGTGGACATGTGGATGAGGGGGGTCCTAGCATTCCTTGACAGTGTCCTAAGATGGGTCTAAGGAGCACACTTCAAGGAAGTATAACTTTCTTACGCGATGCGAGAGACAAAGAGTTGCCACCTAATTTTTATCGAGACTTAGGAAACCTTAGTTTTACTCGCCCAAAATTGAATAAGGTTACTCGCCCTTCATTACCAGAAACTAGGTTCGGGGGTCTTGGTACGAGAAAGGAAGGAGCCCAAGTAGGACTAAAGCACCCCCCTCCTCGCCTTATCGAATGGTAGGCCTTGATTCAAATATCCTTGTTCTTAATTCATAATTGGTGTTGTTTCCTTAAACATACTAGATACTATATATACATGTCAAAAGGGAACATCTAATGAAAATCATTTCAAGAGATTAAATCAAATAGCAGTCGGATGCACATGCAATACAAGATAGAGGTATACTCACAGTGGCTAGTCCTGCTCGGGACCGATGTAAATAAAGAAAGCATGTCATGATATGCAAGAGGGAACAAGAAGACTTACATTCGGTTGACTCAAGCGGAGTTGCAAAAAGAAAAAAGAAAGGAAACATGTAATGTAATCATGTATTAATCCTAGATAAGATGTCTCTAACATATAAGCAGATAAACGAAGACTATCCTAAAGGAATTGTGTCGTTGAAAACAAAGTTGTAAACCTAGAGAAATTTTAAAAGAAAAGGATAGAGATAGTACACGATACATGGGCACTAAGCCACATGTAGATGAGGTAAGCTCACAAATCGAAGTCCGGATCCACAGTATTCAATTCTCTACACTAAGACACCAAGGAATACCCAAGCATTGCAAAAATACAAGCAAACAAATGATATGCATGAAAAACAAGAAGGAGACTTTATCAATCAAATTTCAAGATTCTGTAACCTCTAATGAATCCTATTAAAAGTGGTATTAAACTTGAGCTTTACAGAAAGTTAGATACACGTCTTAGGGAACTTCTCCAAAAAGTGGGACTTCATTACCATTTTTAAAGTTTGAGAAATAAGAGTTTTGAGAACAGTGGATCATGACTGTCTACTATTCTTGTAAAAATCATAATTAATTCTGCACAAATCTTGTAAAGCTCTATTTGGTGTCAAAAGAAAGCTATTCCATTGTAGTTTATGAAAAAAATAATCCCAAGGACATGTCATGACCTTAAGGTCTCTGAAAAGTTGTTTAAAATAGACTCTGTTATTCTGGAAATTTGGTATCATTTGACAAAGGAATGCAAACATAATAGAATTTCATGAATCATGTTAATCAAGTTAATCTAAGCTTTTGATCTCTCATCAATTTATCCGAGATGATTTCTAAACTATGTTTTATTCATTAATTGTTGTTGAGTAATCAAGGTACGACCATTTTGTATACATAATCATGATTGTAGTTAAACTTAAAAATTTCCAGAATAGTTGTTTCAACTTCAAACGCTTAGAAAAAAACAATCTTAACTCGATCGTATGCTCACAATTTTATATCGGCATATAGATACATGAGTTAGGAATCATCCCCAAAAAGCGGATCATCGATAACTATTCTAGATTTTCTGAATTCAAGCACAAAGAGACTATGTTCAAATCTGTCAACTGATTTCTCAACAATTTCTAAAAATAGCATATGGATCCTGAGGGTTCTCAAAATGGATCGAATGAAATCTAATTCATCAAAGTTTACCCAGAAAATTTGAAATCCATTAACTATGGATTTTGGTGGACCAATCTTATGGACAAAACAATGGATTTTGAGGCCTCTGGAAGGGTTTGGAACTCAAAAACCTTGATGGAGGGGGCACATGTGAGGTGGCGGCTTAGGTGGGACCCACCACCCCCTTTGTGGGACCCTTCATTTACTATTTGTGCTCCCTTGGTTGCCCTTATGCACTGTTTTTCCAGATTTTTTGTAAAAATGCTTTTTGGTGTCTGAAATTGTCCGTTTACATACCGTTGGAAAGCTTCTAAGTTGAATTTCAATATAAAAATATTCCAGGAGATTTTGCAATGAAAATTGAAGTTCAATTGAAGCCCAAAAGTCCTCCAAAACTTTCGTCGTCTTTTTGAAATCAAACGACTTCTTTTTCAAATTTGCTTTTCAATGTGCCTCGTTTTGAACTTTTCTTTAAAATTGAATCTCTGGATACCTAGACTACTGCATTTAGAACACTTCATGTTCATATAACCCTGAGTGAATATGAATTTTGAGAGACATTTTTGAAAAAACTGTGATTTAAAAAAGGGCTTTTCTGAACTTGAAGTCACTTTCCGAAGTTCGATATTTCGATTGTATGGAATCCAGTACCTTCCACAGGGCACTTTTCATCATCGAATCCTCCAAGATGTTGTCCACCCTAAATCCTATCAGTGTGGTCAAAATTGGGTGTCTACAAGAGCCTTCTACATATCCTCCTCTAAATACCAACTAGCTATCTGGCGTACGTGCTCCTGGAGAACTCCGGGTCAGCTAGCTCTATGGTATCCCCGTGAATCACATGTCCTTTATAGGCATTAATCACAAACTTATGGAACTCTAGATTCATGATGCTAACCTGCAGAGGAAACTATCTATTTTCAGGAAGACGAACTTATCTTGAACTCATATCTCGTCTCAAGTATCTTAAAATACTAGGACTAGATGGTGTAGGATCGTTAGTGAACGAAAGTATCACAACGTAGAGCTTTGATAACAAAAATCATGTCACGCCCCAGAGCAGCAAAAATAGAGAAATTTTTTTTTCCTTTTTGGGTCCATAGAGAATGATGGGCAAAAGTCACTAATTATCTATACCACACAGTACTAATCCAAAAACAAGAACAGTAATATAACTAACTGAACACAGAAACTACAATGGTTCTATTTGTTACAAAATCAAAGTTGGTCCACAGGAACATAATTGGAGACAATATATGCCCAAGTACTCATTTAGAATAAAAATAATAAAGTTAAATAGAATTATAAAAGCTAAGTATCTATCTTCATTCCTTAGCTAGCGTAGGGGTAGTCATCGGTGTAGTAATCCTTAGTAGGACCACCCTCAGCATAGCCCTCATCTAGATAATAGCCGTCGTTGTACTGACCGTCACCTGCGGTATCATAAATGGAATAGGTTGGACAAAGAATGTCTAGGAAATAAAGGCCATAAGCTTACTGAGAGCTGAGTTAATAGAAACTCACAAGGTACAAGTTATAAGAAATAATACAAATTTATAAAAATACGAGTTAAGTTCTACTATAATAATATCTTTCCCCTTTTTACTCATCGTCGGTAACTAACCCTTGTCGTCTTGTTACTCAAAGATCTATATTCCTCATACCCTTGATTGGATGAATAGACTCCATCGTTTAACTCTAAGGATACACCCTTATTCCGTCCATCGCTTTTAAGTGCAAATTCACATCTTACCGTATGTCATGGACTCCACGTCAGTCCGTCCCCAGCTTTTAAGAACGTATGAACAGCTCACCGCATTTCAAGGACATAATATTTTGAATAAGGTGCATCAATCTATTGCCACGACTCAGCGCCATCTACCAGAGGTCCCAGCTCACTGCCTTTTAAGAACATATTAACAGCTTACCGCCTTTTAAAAGCATATCATGAATTATCTGGTCTATCTTAGGACTACTTGGTCTAGCTCACTGCTTTTAAGAGCATATGCACAACTCACCGCTTTTAAGAGCATATCATGACCAAACGTATGTCCACGTACTATTCCTAGAACTTACCAATCCTACCTAAGTTCTGTTCTAATATCGACAGATGACTATTCCCATTTGTGACCCGACTACTCTGAGTAAAATGAACGGATATCAAACTCATATATGAATCATATAGTATCTAATGCCATCACGTTAATCCATTAGTTTTAATCATTACATATCTTTATTGTCTCATTATCCCTAATCAACCCATAATCGCATAATAGAAATCTGAATTAAAAATTAAACAACAGAACCTCGTATATAATAAACCAAAGAAATAATCCATGTTCTGCAAAGTTCGATCGATTGAAACCATTTCAATTGATTGAGAAAAGAAATGTTCAAGCAATCGAAGTCTGTTCGATCGATTGAACCTTTGATCAATTGAACTCAGTTCAATCGCTCGAGAGTCATCTTCTCCAGAGTTTCTGAATAGTGAACGTCTAGAGGTCTTAGGGCATGTTTAAGTCCATTTATTCATGTCAAAAACTTGTAAAACATCATATAAAATGTACCAAGTGAGTTTAGAACTTGCTGAACTTGTTAAGGGTGCATTTGGCAAGCTTGAGCTTCAATGGCCTCCAATGGTGGCCTCTCTCTTCTTCTTCTTCTTCTTCTTCTTCTTCTTCTTCTTCTCTCTCTCTCTCTCTCTCTCTCTCTCTCTCTCTCTATCTATCTATCTATCTATCTATCTTTCTCTTCTTCTTCTCATCTTCTTCTCTTCTGATCGTCTGTCTCTCTTTCTCTCTCTGACGGAATATATATATATATGTATATATATGTTTTGGTAAGACAGAATGAACCCCAAACGTACACAGGAAGTACATCTTAGTTTAGAAAAAAAAAACCAATGTTTAATCGATCGAACTACTTTCGAGCGATTGAATATAGTCCAATCTCAATCGATCAAACTTAGTTTAATCGATCGAACTTTAGTATTCTCAATTGATCAAACTTAGTTCAATCGATTGAACTTTATTTTTGTCAATCGATTGAAGTGACTTAAATCGATCGAACTTAACATAATGATAAATGTTTAGTTTGTTTATATCCGATAAACTATTGAGCTGCATATTATCATTAGTTGATTTGGTAGAAGTTGTATTGTAATAATAAACACGTGAAATAATGGACTTAATGCATTGAAATAGTGGAACCAATTACATAATGATGGTATAAAGTTACAAATTAGAATAAAAAAATTGACGTGCCTAGTAGGGGGTTTGTTGACCATAGAGTTTGATACTATTTTATAATTGTGCATGTGAATGCGGTCGCTAAGATCATATGATGTCGGGTATAGGATCCTAAGGTACTGGAATAAGATCGGACTACGTGTTTGTTTTTACGTATGATAGAGTTAGACTGCGTGTCGAATTTGGCAGGTTATGTGATATAGGACTTCGTGTCGAGTTTAACATATCAGGGCAGGTAGCCAAAATGTTTTAGGGCTGGAGTGCTATAGTTGTATACCAGGGGTTGTGTGCAGTAGTAGCATATTAGGGCTGCGTGCCGGGGCTGCGAGCCATAGCAGCATATCGGGGCTGCGTGTCGCGATAGTATTATGATGCTGGGTGTTGTGGTAATTGCTAAGTGCTATGGTAATTGCTAAGTGCTATGGTAATTGCTAAGTGTTGTGGTATTTGCTAAGTATTGTAATATTGCTGAGTGCTGTGATATTATAGAGCTAAGTGCTGTGAGATTATAGAGCTGCATGCAGTGGCATTTTGGAGCTGAGTGTTGTGGTACAACAGAGCTGCATGTCGTACTATCTCAAGGATGCATGTCATAGTAATACATTAGGGTGGGTTGGCCAGAACGTTAGTATTGTATGTCGAGATTTGATAGCTCGTGTGATATAGGTCTACGTGTCTGATTTATGTGCTAAAGCGTGGGACTTCGTGTCAAGTGTGACAGACCATGGGTATGGGACTATGTGTTTGATTAATATGGACCCAAGAGTTTATGTTATGTTTGGGATGGATTAGGACGATGTCCGTTGAGATATATATTGAGTTAATGCATTCATGAATGTGAATGATGAGATGATCATTAATGATATTGTTGCTTATATATGTTGCATATCTATAGATATTCAGGTAGTATTTGCATTCACTCATCTTTTGTAGCTAACGGTGTTTTATGCCGCTGGATATTCGACATCTAGCTGGCCAGGGTTATGGGTATATAGGAGAAGCATACATGGATAGGGACTACGAGGAAGCAGCCTATGATGACTGAGGCTATGCTGGTGCTAACTACTACACAAACTAAAGATTTGAAGCTTCGCCGTAGTTAGTTTATGTTTATGTTTTAGAGACTCTGTAATAGTTACGTTTATATTAGCGTATGTTGCCGAAATACTTTGATTTCGTTTCTGCTGATACTTAGGGTTTGTAATAGTTTAGTATTAAATTCTAATTTTCTATCTCGACCTTAGAACTTTCTAATGCGTGGTTTGAATCATTACTCTGATGGTTTGACTTTGGTTATGGACAATATGGTGACTTTCAACTGTCATGGCCTACGGGTCCAAAAGGAATATATTTTCTCTATTTTTGCTACTGCGAGGCGTGACAGTGAGATACAAGGAAGGACCGATGCAAAGCCTAGATTGAGGAATGAAGAAACTAAGAAACAAGCGTTTTTGCTTTTGTTTTTAGTACTACTTCGCTGTGATTTCGAGGACAAAATCTTTGATAAGTAGTGGATAATGTAATACTCGCAATTTCTATTGCACTTATGTATGTCTTTATATATAAACCCTTATCTTTTCCTTGTCTTTGATGGATTTGAAATCCCAATCGACTATTTACCAATTGATTGCCATTTGTCATCTATCCCCAATCGATTGCTAACTATCCCAATCGATTGGTGGTAGCTAAACTTCGTCACCACGTTTGGATTGTATAGCCACAGTTTAGCCCCCTTCCCTACGATTGAACTGTTAATATATACTCCCTCATATATATAGATGTTTGGTATGTATGTGTGTGTGTGTGAGTGTGTGTTTGAGAGAGGGAGAGATATACACCCCTATACTTATATACACGTATATACCGTGTATATACACATATACACACTCTCGGATAGTGAGAAGAGAGGAGAAGACAAAAGAGGAACAAGAAGAAGATAGAAGATAGATAGAGAATAGAAAAGAGGAGAGAGAAAGCTCACCGAACCACCCAAGCTCCACCGAGGACCCTTACTGCAACCTGAACCCCCCTCTGATGAGTACTAAACTCACTTGGTCATTATAAGGGTGTTAGACATGTTTCAAAATAAGGAAACATACTTTAAACGCCTTACCCATAATTTTGTTTTGGACTGCACGTCTCTGGGAAGAAGATATAGTCCCAATCGATTGGACTTTTCTCTATCAATTAGTAATATTGTGAACCCAATCAACTGGTATTTTATCCAATTGATTGGTATTAGTTGTTACCTTATCGATTTCCCTTTTGTGCAATCGATTGATAATATTTGGAACCCAATCGATTGATATGTTTTTCAATCGATTGTTACTACTTTCACCCCAATCGATTGGACCCTGAACCTAATTGATTGGCAATTGTAGAATGTGGTTATTTCCTGATGATGCCTAAAATTAGTAAGAAGGGTTTAGAGAGAGAAAAAGACAAGAACAAGTTGTATATGGTTCGGCCCTGTTAATTAGGTGACATACGTCCTCGGTTGCGTCTGAGCACGTTCACTAGCAGATCACCGGCAGGCCTGGTGAGCCAATAAAGAGGGGCGACACTACCAGTAATACCAGTCGGGTATATGCGTACAGTGGTGAATTCTCTGTTCTATGCTTGTTAGCTAGAGAGTTATTCGGATCCCTGTAAACAGGGTAGGTGGGCTCTTTTATAGGTGCAAGAGTCCACCCTTACATGGTAAGTTAGTTAGATTAGGAAGCCTAATATGATTATAATTGATTTGCATAAGTTGGGGAAAGTTTCCTAAGTGGTTGGGGAAAGTTTCCTAAGTGGTTTAGGAAACTGCCACATCCCTTTCGTAGTCTTGCAGCTGGTTTAGGGAACTACTGGTTAGGCCGGGTCCGCGGGATGCCGTGATCTTTCATTCCCGGCCTGTTAGTACGAACCGCATGGTCTGGACGAACCCCTCGGGATCGCTCGGCTGTTGGTGCCTATACCGAAATAACTGGCAACTGTCGATGACTTGGCAGACCGACTTCATGGCTGGATCATTTTGGACATATCAGCTGCCCCCCATTTTCAGAACTAAGTGGATGCTTCATCGGGTGAGGATCGAAAATCAGTATTACCTTAAAAACCATCCAGATATCCTCCAGGAATGTTGCTCGGGATGGAGCCCACCTTCTAGATCCCCCGGTGGAATAACCGACCGGTACTTGGAGGAGCCCAAGCGTTGGTATTGCCACGTGTTAGGGAGTAATTGGCCTGGTCAGGGTCCAGCGGAGTCGGTTCTGATATAACCGAACAATTTCGTGGTAACTAGACCGTCACGTCACGCATTTAATCCGCGTGCATTTTGAGGCGACCTTTCACATGCCCGAGACGACAGCTGTCTGGCGACTCTTGGCGGGAAAACTCCTCAGCCTTTGGATCTGATTGATCTGGACCACCAGTTATTCCTATATAAGGAATACTTGCTCATTTCTTCTATTCCTGCTACCATATGAGAGAGTTTACCAAAAGATTTGAGAGCAAACAAGATCCCGAGCAAGATTCCCGACCCCTTCTCTGCGCTAAATCTTGTAAGTCCTTCCTTTCTGTCTTCAATTATTCACTATCTTCTTCTTTTTTGAACGAAGCTGGAGGGAGCGAACCCCACTTAGGTTAGAACGGGCGTGGGATTTTTTCTTTTTTAGGTTCTGCTATTTCTTCCAATCCGGAGGCTCTTTAGAACAGTTGGACCAAACGGGTGTTCCCGGGAAAGTCTTGAAAGAGTGTTACCTTTCTTCTAGAGTCTTGTATGACCTGCCCTTTAGGTTGTTAGATCTGCCTCCTCTGTATATTAGGCTTGGAGTCCTCGATCCGTTTTTAGGTCGTTGTCTGCCTCCTAGGTCCATTATAGACGTAAACATGTGCCACTCAGACTTCAACTCGTCATCCCGATCGGAAGACGAGCAGTCATGATCAGGGACCCTGAGCACAAGCCTAGACCCTCCCTCTTTGGCCCCCTCTGATCAGCACAGTGAGGGAAGGATCCCTGCCCGAGCGTCTCCCGAGGAAACGCACCGGGATTCTCCTATAGCCTCGATGTCTCGGGGGTCGGGCGATGAAGGGTCTGTATCGAACAGTCCCAGAGTCGTCTTCTTATGTGAGTCGATCGTCAGTACCCTGCACGGTCCTGATTTGGGCTGGATCAGGGAGAGATATGACATTCCCGGCCCCTTCTCTCTTTATGTCCACGATGGCGGGGCCCATTTCCATGAATTGGGCTTCGTTACTTTATACGAAGATGCCTTTATGGCAGTCCTTCGCCTACCACTCCATCTTATTGCCCGGGACGCACTCATCTACCTCGGGATCTCCCCCGGCCAGCTTGCCCTGAACAATTGGCGATATCTGATGGGGTCCATCTCCTTGTGGCCTCAAGTTCTCGGGTACGAACTTACCCTACAAGAGTTCTTTTGGACCCACTGACCGTTCAAAGTCCACGGAGTCTGGTTTCTTCTCGCTCGGGGCCAGGCAGGGGCGGAAGATAATAGTCAACTGCCCGAGCAACAATAAGGGATGGAAGAAGAAATTCTTCCAAGTATCCACCTGGGGCTATGTGAAGAGGCACCGGGTGTGCAGTTGAGGACCTCCTGGGCGGGGAAGCTGAGGAGTAAGCCCAATCACTTTTGTTTCCTGATTAGTCTCTTGATTTTACCATGACTAACCCATTTGTATGTTTGCTTTATAGTGGGATCAGTTGACTCATCCTATCTTCCCGACGAGCTCCAAGCGAGGATCTTGTCTTTGGTAGAGGACCCGACCAACATTAATAAGGTGTTAACCCGGTCGGGAACGAAGATCTCCTATGAGCCCCAGCATCACTTTGTAGCTCCCATATTCCCGTCGATCATTCCTGGTAAATTCCATCACTTGACCTTTCGGTTTTCTTTTTAGGTACTTTGCTAAATTCTCATGTGCTCTTCTCTGGTTTTGCAGAAATGGCTCCCAAAAGCGCAGCAGCCTTGAAGGAAAAAGAGGCGGCCTTGATGGCCCGGGGTGGCCAGAAGAGGAAGAAGCCAAACCCTGCCGAGGGCCAGCCCTTCAAGATGATCTCCCGGGGAATCTCTATCCGGGAGGAGAAGGAGGCTGTTGCGGCCTCAACACCTAGCGTTACGATCGTCGCGCCATCACTACTTCCCCCTGCCGCCAAACCGTCCGGGGTCTCCTTCCCGAGCATGAAGGAGACAGTTCGCGCGGGCCCCTCCTCAAGGCCGGTGGTCGAGACAGCGGACGACGTCCGCAGAAGGGTCCGATCCGGGCTACTACAGAGTCAGATTGACAAACGTGCTCTGCTTAGTCCCGAGACCATTATCAATTGGCTCCACAACATCAGCCACATGGTGAGTTATTTTATAACATGATCATTAGTTTTTTTTCCATACGTATACTGACGTTGTCTTGATCTTGCAGATTGGCTGTATTGCGACCGGGGCTGAGACCACCCTTCCCGGTGTTGCTAAAAGCTTGGCTGCTGCGGAGGCTGACCTGTCCGTGGAGAAGGCTGCCCAGGAGTCCGCAAAATTTGCTCTCTTCGTGGAGGAGGAAAAATCCCGGGCAACAGCCCTGGAACTGGGGGAGACCCGCGACTCTCTTTCAACCGAGCGGGCTGCCCGGAAGGTTGCAGAGACTAAAGCTGCAACCGCGGAGGCTGGGAGGATCACCGCCGAGAAGGACCTGGCAGCCATGACTGCTACACTTTTTAAGCTCACTGTCGCTCAGGAGGCTGAAGCCAAGGATGCTGGGGAGGAGTTCAAGGTAGGGTTCCTCACGGGCTACGCTGATCTGGCAAAGAGGGCTGCTGCCGACCACTCTGATTGGGAACTGTCTGGCTACTCTTGGGCGGAGTCTAGTTATTGGTAGGAGGGCCAAGCTGACTCCGAGGTCGCCACTGAAGCTGCACCGACCGGGGACCCCTCTGTAGAAGAGCAGGCTGCCGAGGAGGAAGAGGTGGTCGTTGTGGACAACCCATGACCTATGGGTGTTGCCTTTTTTTTTTATTGTTGTAGTTTTTTTTCTTTTTTTTTTTTTTATGGGGAGGCTACTACAACTGCCCCCAGGCTTTGTACAGTTTTGAATATTAATGAAAAGGCCCTCGAGGTTAACTTTCTTTCCATTTTCTGCTCACTTTCCATTAACTGTTCACTTTGTCTGCACTGTGCCTGATCGGGAGAGAACTAATCCTAATTATATGCCTTAATTCACATCTGTTAGTGCCTTTTTATCCTGTTTTTGTATATTTTTACTTCGTTTTCTATTTTCTGACAGGTTTTGGAAGAAATCACCTAAACCAGGCTAAACAGGGTGAAAAAGCAGAAGAAAAGAAGCTGAAAAAGCCAGTTCGCGCGCGTGACCCGCGGGCGCGAAAAACCGAGAATCGCTCGCGCGATCCGCTCACGCGAAAGTCCCAGAATCACTCGCGCGACCGCGCGCGCGAAGTGCTAAATGTCGCGCTCGCGCGATATGTGTAAAAACCAAAGTTGCGTATTTCAGTATACTGAAGACTCCTGTGCAAACAAAACTGCTGAACGACGTCTAGACTGTAAATTACATCAGTTTCAGTCTGTTTCGGGTTGAAAAGGCTTCCAAAACTTGTTGTAATTCTATATATACCCTATTTTATCACAATTAAAGGGTTACACACACATTGTTACACACACATTATTACACACCCATACATACACATTCTACACACATACTTCCAGCCATTGAAGGGAGGGAAGCAAGGAGAAGAAGAAGAAGACCAAGGATTTCCATGGCCTCCTCCATCAACCTCTTGCCATCTATCACTTCCATGGACGGCTAGATCATAGATCTAGGGTTTCAATGAAGCCCTAGAGGAGTAATAGGGTTTTATTTATGTTTTTATTTTAGTTTTATTATGAATGGATGACAGTCACGTGTTTAGAGGATTTTTATAAATAAATCATGCTTTTAGTGATTAAATCATTACTTTCAGAATTTATTCTTGTCTTAAATCTATTTTGACTGTGATGTGCTCAACGATCTATTCTTGCTGTGCTTGTTTAGATTGTTTACATGTGATGGTGCTTTATTGATTTGTGCTATCAAGTATCCGAATAGTCCATGCCAAGGTTAGACGGATTAGATCACAACCCTAGTTTAGTGTGGGATAATTCGGGCTAACCGAAGATGGATTATGTTGGTGCTTGAACCATGAATATCTTCTTGTCGGAGGAATTGGGCTTGTAGCTACAATTCCCCATTATCATCCAATGTAATAAGCTAAAGTAATTCATAAATATTCCTATTATGAAGCTAGTGGTGGATTTGCAATCCTAGGTTCCCTTAAACATTATTTAAAAACAACTATTTAAATTGCTTTCATAGTTTAGATTTATTTTTACGTTCTTAGTTTAATTCAAATTAAAATCAAATCTGTTTTCTTAGTTAACTAAATTTAGGTTTTAAAATTAAATCGTTGTAGTAAGTCAATCTCTGTGGGTTCGACCTTTACTTCCACACTGCAAATCTTTTGAAAAGTAAAGAATACTTTTATATCTTGATATTGACAACATCAGTGCCTGTTTTTAATTGCTAGTATACACTCGGTTTTTAGCCGATCTAACCCCTGCCTTAGCAAATGGTTTAGGACCGTAACTAGTAGAACACCTAGTCTTCTTGACCTGTTTCAAAGGTAATTGCCCAGTGTGCCATAGGAACTTATCCTGTTTAGCGTTCAGGATGTCCCGGTGTATTATAGGAATACCCTATTTTACTGTCTGGTATGTCCCGGTGTATTATAGGAGTATCATGTTTTACCGTCCGGGATGTCTATCTCTGATCACTGTAAGTACTTAGAAATATCTTTCAAGTTCTTTTAGTGACCGGTGTGATTTCCTGTTTTGGCCTAATATTCCCCTGCCCCCCAAGCATTTTGCTAAGGCGGGAGTGCAGGAGTGAGTGGCCGTAGTAAACCGACCTGGAACATGGGTGGTTGCAGGGTCCTTTAAAGCTTGCCATCGTCGGCCACCTAGGGGTTTGCCCCCGTCGCCGACTGTACCTAAGCAAAGCTTTATGTAATTTCCTGTTTGGGTCTAGTATCCCCTTGCCCCTCAAGCGTCCTGCAAAGGCGGGGCGTGGTGAGGAGTGACCGAAGGAAATCGACCTGGAACATGGGTTGTTGCAGGGTCCTTTTAGGCTTGCCATCATCAGCCACTTAGGGGTTTGCCCCCATCGTTGGTTAGACCTAGGCGAAGCCGGTGCCTGGGTTCGGAGCCCGAGGTCTTTTGTGCCTGGGTTCTGAGCCCGAGGTCTTTTTGTACCTGGGTTCGGAGCCCAAGGTCTTTTGTGCCTCGGGGTTAGGGCCGAGGACTTTTCTGCATTGCACGGTGTACTGACAGGAGTAAATTTGCAAAATAAACCATTCAATTTTATTTAAGAACAAAAATTTATAGCGGTTGCTCAATTAGAGCTACAAAAACAAATTTCTCTACCAATACTAAATTCTCGTGGCCAAGCGTTACTGATAATACTTGCGGAGGTGTTGCACATTCCAAGGATGAGAGAGATCGTGTCCTGTCCATGCTCTGTAGCCAGTAAGTTCCCGGTCGGTTGATCCGGGTTACTTTATACGAGCCTTCCCAGTTTGCCCCCAACTTCCCATGACTCAGGATCCGGGTGGACTGGTTCACTGCCTTAAGGACGAGGTCTCCGACTTAAAAACTGCGGTGCTTTACCTTACTGTTGTAGTATCGCGAGACCCGTTGCTTGTAATCTGCCACCTTTAGATAGGCTCGGTCTCTTCTTTCCTCCACCAGATCCAGTTTTGACCTGAGAGCTTCTTCGTTATCCGGCGCACTGAAGTTAGCCACCCGATATGTAGGCAACCCGAGTTCTGTGGGGACCACAGCCTCGAATCAATAGGTTAAAGAGAACGACATTTCGCCTGTTGCCGCTCGGGTTGTAGTGTGGTAGGCCCAAAGGTGGGTTGGTAGTTCTTCAGCCCACAACCCTTTGGCACCTTCAAGCCTTATTTTGATTGACTGCAAGATTGTCTGTTTGTAACCTCGGCTTGACCGTTGGCTTAAGGGTGCTCAGGGGAGGAGTAATGATTTAGTATCCCATAACCCGAGCAAAACTGCCTAAAGATAGGGGTGTCGAATTGTCTGCCGTTATCGCTGACCAGGACCCGGGGAATGCTGAACCTACTGAGAATATTCCTTTCCACGAAGCCTTCCATTTTCCATTCGGTTATTGTCGTCAAGGGCTCGGCCTCTGCCCACTTGGTAAAGTAATCAACAGCAATTACGGCGAACTTGACCTATCCTTTTCCCATCGATAGCTGACCGACAATGTCGATACCCCACTGAGCGAACGGCCAGGGGATGTGGATTGGTGTCTGGAGCTCTCCTGGTCGATTAATCATAGGAGAGTATCTCTGACACTTGTCACACCTTCTGACATACTCTTGAGAATCTCGAGCCATGGTTGGCCAGTAGTAACCTTGCAATAGGGCCTTCCTGGAGAGTGCTCGGCCTCCGATGTGATTCCCGCACACTCCTTCATGGATTTCGAACAATATCGCTTGGACCTACGCGGGGTAAACACAGCGGAGGTACGGGATAGCGAATCCTCTCTTATAGAGGATACCGTTAACAAGATGATATCGGGCCGCTCGATATTTGACCCGGCGGGCCTCTTCCTTCTCTTCTGGTAGCGCGCCTGTTGTCAAGAATAAGACGATTGGGTCCATCCAGCTAGGTCCCATGGTGACCGGATCTACCTCCATGCCTTCTGAGTTCACCACACTTGGCTCGGGTAGATATTCTATCTGTATCCAGGGCAATTCTGACTCAGAAGATGAGGCAAGGCGAGCCAACCGGTTGGCCCTGGTGTTTTCTTCTCTGAGTATCTGCGTGATGGAGAATCCCCTGAGCTTCTTGGAAACCTCTCGGACAAGGGCCAAGTAGGCTACCATGTTGTCTTCCCGTGCTTCGTACGCTTGGTTAACCTGGTTGACCACGAGCTGGGAATCGTTGTATCCCTGGATCTGTTGTTCACTCATAGAAGTGGCCAACTGCAATCCGACCAAGAGGGCTTCATATTCGGCCTCATTGTTGGAGGCACGAACCCAAACCTTAGCGCGTACTCGAGCTGAATACCGTCGGGGGTAGTTAGGATGATTCTTGCCCCACTACTTTGCTGATTGTCTACGTGCAGTACCCAGGTAGGGATATCAGAGTGTAACCTGGGCGGTAGGGCCAATGGCTCAGACTCTTCAATCGGGTTTTCTGGATACGTAAACTTAACCAAAAAGTTTGCTACGGCTTGTCCCTCGATGGCCGTCCGGGGTCGATAGACCACTTTAAATTCTTCCAACTCCAAGGCCCACTTGACAAGCCTCCCGGACATGTTGGGCCGAATGAGGATTCTGCTGAGGGGTTGGTCTATGAGGACCACAATGGCATGGGCCTGAAAATACGGACGAAGCCTTCGGGCCGAGGTGATGAGGGCGAACGCCAGCTTTTCGATACGAGAGTATCTGCTCTCTGCGCCCTGTAACGCCCGGCTGGTATAGTACACTGGGAACTGTATCCCGTGCTTTTCCCGAATGAATTCTTCCTCCGACACGGGTGTTGAGAGTAGACGAGGGGACGCCAAGTACTTCTTGAGTTCCTGGAATGCCTCTTCGCACTCTTCTGACCACTGGAACGCCTTGTGGAGGATTTTAAAGAATGGCAGGCACCGGTCGGTAGCTTGGGAGACAAATCTGTTTAATGCGGCCACCCATCCGGCTAAGCTCTGAACCTCCTTCGTCGATTTGGGCGACCGCATATTGACAATGGCTTGGATCTTTTCGGGGTTTGCTTCAATCCCCCGTCTGCTGACTAAGTGGCCCAGAAATTTCCCGGACGAGACGTCGAAGGTGCATTTGGCCGGATTCAACCTCATCCTGAATTTTCTCAAAATGCTGAAGGCCCCGGCCAGATGCTCAAGATGGTCGGACTCGTCCCGACTCTTGACCAACAGATTATCCACATATACTTCCATAGACTTCCCAATTAGGTCCTTGAACATGTAGTTGACCAGGCGTTGGTAGGTGGCCTTAGCATTCTTGAGACCGAATGGCATAACCTTGTAACAGTACGTACCCTGGTCAGTGATGAACGCAGTCTTCTCTTCGTCCCCAGGGTACATGCTAATCTGGTTGTACCCTGAGTAGGCGTCCATAAACGAGAGGAGTGAATGACCGGCCGTGGAGTCCACAAGGAGGTCTATCCTAGGCAGCGGATAGAAATCCTTGGGGCAGGCTTTATTCAAGTCGGTGAAGTCCACGTATATCCTCCACTTCCAGCTGCTTTTCTTGACAAGTACCACATTGGCTAGCCAGTCAGGGTAGTGAACTTCTCGTATGGAACGGGCTTTGAGGAGCTTCTCGACCTCCTCACTCACTACTTTCTATCTATCGGGGGCCATGCCCCTCCTTTTCTGCTTCACCGGCCAGCAATTTGGGCTGACATTGAGTCGATAGGACATTATCCAGGGGTCAATCCCGGGCATATCCTCATGACTCCAAGCAAATACGTCTTGATTTTGCCTAAGAAACTGAGTCAGTTTTTCCTTTAGGCCAGGCTCCAGTAGGGTACCTATGCTGACCGTGTAGTCGGGGTACTCGGGATTCAACATCACTCTTTCCAATTCTTCCACCGGACCTACCGCGTCACTCTGGTCCCGAGGGTCCATTTCTTGAACGCTTAATGTTTCAGTGATAGGCCCCCGGCGTAATGAGCTAACATAGCAACTCAGTGGGGGAGGAGCCGGTGGATTGGACCTGCCAGACATCCTCCCGGGATGCCCGAGCATGCCTCTTCCATGCCAATTGTAAATCCCCTCCGCCTGACGTTCCTCCGGAGACCACGTAGATTTATCCAAGTGGTGGTGGCTGATCGGGATCTCGGGTGTCCTGCCGGGGTCGTCTATCTACTGTGACGAACTCCGCAAGGTGTCCCTGCTCGATCAGCTTCTCTATTGCTATCTTTAACTTAAAGCAATCCTCCGTTTCATGGTCGTGGTCCCTGTGGAAGCAGCAAAATTTGTCCCGATTCCTTTTATCGGGTGGGGCTCTGAGTTTAGCTAGCTGCTGAAGTAACCTCTGCACCTCGGCGGCGGCCATGACTTCTTGTATGGGCCGAGAAAGGGGTGTGAAAGCAATCGGGGGCTGACCCCGGACATCCTTCTGATCTTGCTTCGGCTTTTTTCCCGAGCCCTTCTTAAATCCTTCATGCTTGCGCTTGGCCTTTGGGGATTCGTCTCCCGCCTGGCTGGCGCGCTTCACTTTTAGGAACTCCTCGGTGTCTATGTACTTTTCGACCCTCTCCGAGAGCTCCACCAGGGTTGCAGGTCGGTCACAATGAAACAATGTGGCAACCTTGGTATGTTGAAATCCTGAATAGAAGGCCATAATTGCGGTCGTTTCATTGAGATTGCGAATCGGGAGCCTTTGCTGGTTGAAATGGTCCACATACTCCCTCAGGGACTCCCCTTTGCGCTGCTTGACGGTCAGCAACTGAGTGTCCGGTTGTGACCGATTGAGCATCCCGACAAACTGGCTGATGAACAACTTGCTGAGGGCTTTGAAGTCATCGACCGTCCGGGGCTTTAAAGCATGGAACCACTGTACTGATGGCCCTTTGAGGGTACTGAGGAAGGCCAGGCACAGTAGCTCATCCACCTTGGTGACCAGTGTCATATGAGCCTTGTAAGTGCGAATGTGGTCCACCGGACTCCCTGTGCCATCATAGGAGCTAAAGTGAGGGGGTTTGAACTTCCGCGGGATAGGGAACTGCGTCACTCGAGCTGTGTATGGTGACTCAATCTCCGTGTAGGTGAGTTCGTGGCCGGACTTGCGGCTCAACCTCTCAATCTGCTATTGCAGCTCCTCGACTTAGGCCTTTACGTCATCCCGCCCGGTTCTCCTTTCCATATCCGAGCGGTAGGTCGGATCGGATGACGAGGCCTCTTCCTCAAAGCGTGTCAACCTTGGGGATAGGGCCCGGCTTCGGGTCCGAGTAAAGTGTGCCTAAGTCCTCCTGGCTCCGGGTCGAAGGGTCCTTGGCTGATTCCTGGGCCTTCCGTCCTGGCTCCTCCCCTCTTACCGCACGCCACCGGTTGATAATAGTTCGGGCATCCTCCAGTTGGCGAGGATTGGGCCAAGCTCGCCTCTGTGAGCGTCTGGTTTCTTGGCTGCGATCACCATCACCGAGGTGTTCCCAGCCCGGTGGGGACATCAGGACGGAACGGGATCACCTTCGCGCCCGAGCGGTATCCTGAACGGGAGTGCTTTTCTCGAGCTAATCTTCTGGTGCAGGGCGCTTTTCCTGCCGGGCCAAAAGCGCCTCCATCTGTTCCTGTGTTCGTCGCTGGCCCTCCAAGAGTTGCGCCAGCGCTGCCGTTATCTGCTATGTGGTCATGGAGGCAGTCGATCGCGCCGGGCTGTGAATCCTCCTGACCGGGCTGGGTAACGGGCTTCTTACTCCTTCTAGGCGGCATGTTGATCAGTCAAGAATTCGTTGGTGAAAAACTATGTCGTTTCCCACAGACGGCGCCAAACTGATGATGCCTAAAATTAGTAAGAAGGGTTTAGAGAGAGAAAAAGACAAGAACAAGTTGTATATGGTTCGACCCCATTAATTAGGTGACCTACGTCCACGGTTGCGTCTGGGCGCGTTCACTAGCAGATCACCGACGGGCCTGGTGAGCCAACAAAGAGGGGCAGTACTACCAGTAATACCGGCCGGGTATATGCGTACAGTGGTGAATTCTCTGTTCTATGCTTGTTAGCTAGAGAGTTATTCGGATCCCTATAAATAGGGTAGGTGGGCTCTTTTATAGGTGCAAGAGTCCACCCTTACATGGTAAGTTAGTTGGATTAGGAAGCCTAATCTGATTACAATTAATTTGCATAATTTGGGGAAAGTTTCCTAAGTGTTTTAGGAAACTGCCACATTCCCTTTCGCAGTCTTGCAGCTGGTTTAGGGAACTACTGGTTAGGCCGGGTCCGCAGGATGCCGTGGTCTTTCATTCCCGGCCTATTAGTACGAACCGCACGGTCTGGACGAACCCCTTGGGATTGCTCGGATGTTGGCGCCTTTACCAAAATAAACGGCACCTCTCGGTGACTTGGCAGACCGACTTCATGGCTGGATCATTTTGGACATATCATTTCCTATTAATTATATCATAAATTTTTTAGTTGTTTATTTACAGTACTGAAACCCCCGTATGCAATACTGTAGTAGTAATGGAAGAGATAATGATACACCGTAGCATAGTAACATTGAGAATAACGCAGTGTTGATAATAACATTAGTAAACGTATCGGTCGTGAATCGAATCGGTCTCCTTTTAGTGTATCTTGTTGAGTTGGCCACATGGGAGGGTCGAGAGTCAACTTCGTTATAGGTCGATATAAGTTTGGTATGGGTGACACTTTGTGTGTGGATGGGCATTGATTGATGGTGTCCTAAAGTATGTGGACTGTGATAATTGACCTGTAGGATTGACTACGTAAGTCGTGGCATAAGGTGGTATATATTGGTTGACGGTGTTCTAAAGGATGTGGACTGCAATCAATGATATTTCCATAGTGTGGATTGGTTGACTATGTCCTAAAGGATGTGCACTACAATCAAAGATACATCCATATTGTTATTGAGGGTGGTGTATATTGACTGACACTGTCCTAAAGGATGTGGACTGCGATCAATGGTACATTCCTAGTATGGCATAGATTGATATTCTCCTATCAACGGTGTCCTAAAGTATGTGGATTGTGGTTAAGGGTGTATCCAAATAATCATATGTCAAGTTGTTCATCAAATCTTAGAGTATGTTGGTCTTTACGTAATAAGACGATTATTGGTTGATTTATGAAGAGACTGAATAAAGAGAATATACTATTAGTAGAACTTAATCTCTATTGTTTCAATAACTTGTAATAGCTTTCTAATTGTGATACCTCATTAGGATTTTACTCAATCAGCTTTTTGTTACTAACGGCGTATATGCCGCTGGACATTCCCACGTTCCAGCGTATCCTATCTATGATTATACAGGGGAGGACCCAACAATGAAGGCTTCTACCCGGAGTAAGACTAGTCAGAGGACGGCCCTGCAGAAGATGGTTATATCGGAGAGGACTACTATACTGACGGCCACATCTATGCTACCTGAAGACTGGGAGCAGACCATGGTTCTTTATATTTTGTGTTGGATATTTAGTATCGGTATCTGTTGCCTTAAGACCTTAGTTCTCTTATGTTTCACCAGACTCAGATTGCATTAAGTTTAGTAACTTTATGTCATATACATGTTGAACTTAGAATATATATATATATATATATTACTGCTTTCTTAGTTATTCTGTTGTTTAGAACTGAGTGGTGTGGACAATCATGTCACTTCACTAGTCATGACATAACGACCCAAAAATGAAATATATATTTTTTTGTGCTGTTCTGGGGCGTGATATGTATATTTTAATAAATCAAATATTATTCAATAAATAAAAGGAGGAGACTAATAAAATCTCAAGAGGGAAAGTGTTGTTTTTCAAACCTAAGAGGGTAAGTGTTCTCAAGTCAAATTTCAGAGATGGTAGATGATATTAACCTTTATTTTAACACTATTTAAGACAAAATCATTGCAAGGAACTTATACCAACGCAAATTTGAAAATGGTTAGATATATGCGACTTTACTCTAACGCACAGTGGAAAATGGTGTTTCAAAGTTTGAAATTGGATTCTGTCACGCCACCGTTGAACACCCCCTCTAAATATGGAGAAAATTAGAGCCTGTTTGGTTGTCCTTGAATGCAATAATTGTATTCATATTTCGTACAAAATTTTACATAAAAGGATAATGAGCTTGAATAGTCTCATTTAAAAAAATGACACTCGTCTCAAAAATGATGCTTGCAATCATGAATTTTGGCATTCTAGAAAAATAAACAAATTACCTCATAAGAAGAAATATTGTGAAGTCTCCTATTTTTGTAAATAGAGTCTTTCATGGTGATGGATTTTGCCTTTAACTTCTATACAAAAATTGAATGGAATCATTCAAATTGGAGAGACAACAAAACTTGCTCTTATTAGTGATTCCATCACACCAAGTTGTCATGCTCAGGTGATGTAGCACTCCAATTATATGAGAACATGTTTCCACTACTTTAAGGGGACACATGATAAGTAATGACTGACATTAAGCAAAATTTCATATCCCTCTACTTGTCCCAAGCCTCGTATGTTTAGGTGTCACATCGTGTCAATGCCATGATATGGTGTGATGGGCTTAGTGAGGCAAATACGAATTATCCTTAATCATTTTATGATACATCTTCGGATGTGTTTGATAACCCCATTAAGTGCTGAAAATGAAAAGATTCAGCACTTATTCTTTTTTAGTGCGTTTGATAACTTACCACTTAATTGAAAAAGTATCTCCAAAACCACTGAAAACTTTAAGTGAAAAATTTCTACTGAAAATAATCACTGAATACATTCTACTTCAATAGTTAAAACACTATTTTAAGGAATCAAACTTCAAACACTTAAAATTTTCAGTACTTAAAATTCAGCACTTAATTTTCAGTACTTAATTTTCAGTTTTATCAAACGCACCCTTCGTGATTTTATGTAATTCCGAAGACATTCTCTTGTAAATTTGATGAATTACAATACAAATTATCCCAAATCTTTTCAACATACATTCCCATGATTATTTGTAAATACAGAGACATCACCTTATCCTAAATCTTTTACTGTACACCCCATCATTATTTGTAAGGATAAATTACATTTCGCACTCTTATAGTTTGAGTATCATTTCAATTTTGTCATTTTAGTCCTTACAGTTTCATTTTAGTATCAATATAATCCTATCATCAAATTTTTGTTTACCATTTTTGACAAATTTAGGTTCAATATAGGTGTGTATAGTGTAACTTCTCTAAATAAATTTATCATTATGCCTATAATGTTACTTTACGTGTGCATCATATGATCTATTTTTGTTAAAATTTGAATGAAACTTTCAGGAATGTCCGTACATTGAATTTGATCTAAAATTGTAAGTAAAATTGTAAGGATCAATATAACAAAATCGAAATTATAAGAACCAAAATAACATCTCAAACTACATAGGTGTAAAGTGGAATCCGTATTTGTAATTACAATGACATCCCAATGTAAATTTGATGAATCACAACCATTTCATTCTAAACTGTAAAAACTAAAGTCTAAAGCCAAAAACGAGATCGCGGTTGAAGAACTGAATCGCGATAAATATAAAGAGATCCAGAGTACTAGTAGTAGTCAAAACGAGACCTCATCGCGAACTCCATTTCGTTACTCCGAGATGGCTCCTCCTGCTCAATCTCAGCGATCTCCTTCTCCATCTCAACCTTCCGGGTAACTTCTCTCTCTCTCTCTCTAACTTTCTCTCTCTAGACATTTCAGACGGAGAATCCGATGCAGAGTCTTCAATTAACGACAATATAAACATATATGTATATAAATTCGTGTTTGTATTTGTCAACATATAGATGCCAATTTGAGGAGTCTTCAAAGTTTATTAATACTTTGATTGAGGACTGTACAGAGCCGATTAGTGCATACATTTCATGATTCCTCTAATAATTACACACACACACACACACACACACACATGTATAAATAGATGCCAATTTGAGGAGTCTTCAGTTTATTTATACTTTGATTTAGAACTCTATAGTGCCGATTTGTGCATACATTTGACTACTCCTCAAATAATTGTACACACACACACACACACATATATATATATATATATAAATAAATATGTACGTATATTTCCATAAGGGCTTTGGATTCGCTTAAGTTGTTTTAGAATCAATCAAGCAAGCGCACTCTTTCTCTTTTTCTCATATAATGTAGTGCCAATTTGTGCGTACATTTGACGACTCCTCAAATTATACATACCTATATATGTGTGTGTGTGTGTGTGTGTGTGTAGATTTGCGTAAGGGCTTTGGATTCACTTAAATTGGTTGAGAGTCAATCAAGAAAACACACTATTTCTCTTTTTCTCATACAATCAAGCAAAACTACATCTCTGAAGAAGGGTTGAATTCGTTCTTAAATTGCAATGAAAGTCCATATATCTTTCTCTGATCTGTATAGAAATATCCGCACTCAACCAAATTGTTTGGAAAACCCTAACCCTAAACCTAATTTGGTCAGAAAAGGAGAGGTCTCAGATCTGAAAATGCAGCTGAGGCAGCTCGCGGGGAGCCGAGCACCGGGAACTGACGACTCGAAGCGAGAGCTCTTCAAGAAGGTGATCTCGTACATGACTATCGGGATTGATGTTTCGTCGCTGTTCAGCGAGATGGTCATGTGTTCGGCAACATCAGATATTGTTCTTAAGAAAATGTGTTATTTATACGTGGGTAATTATGCGAAAGGCAATCCCGAACTTGCACTTCTCACTATAAATTTCCTTCAGAGGGATTGTAAAGATGAGGATCCGATGATCCGTGGACTTGCTTTGAGGAGTTTGTGTTCATTGAGGGTGGCAAATTTGGTGGAGTACTTGGTGGGGCCATTAGGTTCGGGATTGAAAGACGGGAATAGTTATGTGAGAACAGTGGCCACTGTTGGGGTTTTGAAGTTGTATCACATATCTGCTGCCACTTGTATCGATGCTGATTTTCCGGCTGTCCTCAAGCAGTTGATGCTTAATGACTCTGAAACTCAGGTGGGTTTATCGCATATGACAGTCCTATATTTGGTTTCACGATCACTATTTTAGTGGATGCTTTTTTGTTTCGATTTCACAGCTGCCAGCCTGCCACGATAAGTTATAGTGAGAACTATAGAATGAACTGAACTTTGGTTTCATTTCAGACTTCTTGTAATAGCTACTTTCCATGCACTTCTCTTCTAAGAGAAGAAGAAAATGTTACTTCTTTAAATATTTAAATTGTGACAGAGCCACAGTAAGTACCCCATGAACTTGTCTGGTGTGCAAGGAGGAAGAGTCGATACAAGCAGAAGACCATAAATCATCTATATGGTTACAAAGGAATCTAGTTTTTTGACACTCAAGGGAGGGATTCGCCTCCCAGTCACCTAGCTTATAATATAATCACATTTTAAAAGCTCCAATTTTTGAAGTTTCTCATTCCAGAGATTGATTATTTTAAAATCTAACCCCAAATGAGCTGTAAATCCTTCAGATAATGGTGATTTGCATCTCCAGATCAAAATCAAAGAGTAACATTCCACTCTACTTCTTTAAATCCTTGCTCAGACTCCTCTCCAACCAGGAAGGAGTTTTCCTACAAGTTGGTGGGAAACACAAAAACTGTACCACCCTAGCCTGTACAACGTATTAAAAGACCATCCATACAACGCCAAGTAGTAAGAATCCTTTCTCTCATCCTAATGTTTTCAATAGTTGCGTCCATTGGCTGCTGACCTCACAAGGAATTCCACCTTGGAAGACCTTCAGAGACCCAACTATCTTTCAAAGTGAAACAAAAGTCTGAGGCCTTCTACCCCACCATATGGTTTCAAATATTGCCTGACTTATAAGGGTGATAATTGAGTCAACTATTGATCGGACCATCGATCAAGGACTTTGTACACTGCAATGGTGCTAGTTTCATGTATGCCATTTCAGTTGATCGCTATCCTACACATGCACATATTTATACAACCATCTACAGTTTCTAACTATCCATTTGTTCTGCCCCTCTGAGTTAGTTACTGGGGGTTCCTTTCCCTTGTTTTATGTTGAATAGTATAAATTTCAACAGTCTAATATCTTTTTCTATTAAATGTTCTATTACTGCCTTTTGGCCTTTCTTTGCCTTTTGCTTTCTTACTTCATATTCATTCTTAAATAGCTCTCTGTGATTGTTCACTATATTCTTCCCTCCATGACACACACACACGCACACACATACTTATATTAGTTAATGTATTGTGTTTGATAGTATTGGTAGATAAAGAAGCTTACATAGTTATTCTTCTTCTGAAGTCTTAACATTTGCAGCTCCAGGTAATTCATGGAAATAACCATTTGTTGTGTTTATTGGTATGCTTCTTTTTCATTACTTTGTCAGGTAGTTGCAAATTGTTTATCTGCCTTGCAAGAGATCTGGAGTTTGGAAGCAAGTACATCTGAGGAAGCGTCAAGGGAGAGAGAGGGGTTGCTTAGCAAGCCATTTATATACTACCTTTTGAATCGGTAAGATTTATACTTTACAAAATTATACTATGATCAAAACTTTGTGCATTCAATATTTTGAAATACACATTTTGACTTCAAATTGCACTTAACACTGCTGAATGCCTGTTATGGTTGGTGTCATAAACTGGTATACTTGTAGTATGATATAAGTTCTAATGCTTTTGGTGGGGTTTTGAAGAACATGACTTTTGCGAGAATATTCATGCAGTGGAAGCACTTTCTTGGCTGTCATATTCTCCTTTATGGATTAGTAATAACTAATAGCTCTTACTGATTTGTAATGCATATTTCAATTATTCTAACAAACATGAATAACGGTTGGTGGTGTTCATAATATGCGTTTATGGATTTTTTTTGTTAAACTGTGTTTACTTTCGATTGATGAAAAAGGAAAACTTCCGAGCATAGTTTTCATGTCAAGAGCTGCAGCCATCTATTCATCTAGACATTGTTATAGAATATAAAACTCCTGTTGGAGGAACAAAGTAAGGTTTCTTACTTATAACTAATTTGAAATTTGGGTATGCTGTGTAGCTTTTTTAACAAGTCTGTCTGTCTTGTACTCTTATATCAACAGCTCCCATGTAGCTTTAGCACACTCCCGTTTCGCATTAAACACAAATAGTGGTTCATTATGTTTTTCCGTTGTCATCCGATGCCGTCTTGTTTTTCCATGGGCGAGATCTTCAGCTATGTTTATGGATTGGCATGGTACACTAATGGTGTGCTTAGAATGTGAAAAAAGGAGAGAATAAAATTTTTTTGGACTCCTTGTACTCTTTCTTGCTCACTGAAACAAGATAGGTGAAAATTTATTCCTCCACTTCATATTCCTTGACTTGTTTTCCACTTTTATTTTTCCTCCTTTGCTCTCTCATCTCTCTCTGCTTTCTCTTTACTTTCTCGTCAAAATGATCAAATTCCTTCTTGTCTCCTAGTTTATTTTCCCTTCGCTTCCTTCCTTTCTAGACACACCATGAATTTTGAAGAAGGAAGATGTATGGAACGTACATTCCTATGGCAACAATATATCCAAAGAAGTAAAGAACCTGTATTAATAAAAGCAGGGACGTGAATACCACGAAATCCCTACAACAAAGCCATTACTGTGCATGCCTCACTATCCCTGCTGGGATAGTTGTTACAGCATTGGAATCAGCAAATAATAAAATGGTGCTTGATTGATTCTATAGCACACAACCATTGAGATGAAAACGCAAAGAGAATCATACTGTAACTGGTCTTCTATTTTATTGTTTGATCCTCCTGGATTTTTCTTATGAATCAAGTTTTTTAAATTTTGTGATTGTATGCAGGATCAAGGAGTTCAGTGAGTGGGCACAATGTACTGTCCTTGAATTGGTGGCTAAGTATGTACCCTCAGATAGCAATGAGATATTTGACATGATGAATCTTCTTGAAGATAGACTTCAACATGCCAACGGTGCTGTTGTCTTAGCAACCATTAAGTTATTTCTACAGTTGACACTATCTATGACAGACGTTCATCAGCAGGTGCGTATCATAGCATATGGTATATACCTTTCCTGTCTTTATTAATTTCAGATACCATTTAAAAGCTTTAGTTGCTAAAAGTTCAGTAGCAGGTTCTTAGAAACTTCAAACAGCATCCCATTCTTGGTCTATTCAATTATTAATCCAATTTGCTTCGTAATCATATTCTCAAGAGAGATCAATTGTATTTGGCGTCGGAGTGCTGGAAGTTGTTGAATAGTTATTTGGGTCATGTTTCTTGGCCGTTGCATCATTCATCTATAAACCACGAGTTAGTTTGGTACATGAGTGGCAATTTTTTGAACCCATGTGCCTGCCAACTTGCAATTTTCTCATAGAAGGGGTGGGTTGAGAGTTAAGGCACATGGACTTCATGGATCATATCTTTTTGTTTTATAGAAGAGCAAATAATATCTGTAACATTGAATTAGTAGCTATTTTATCCTTGGTGCAATATCAGCGTTAATCAATTACTAATTACTAATTATTGATTGTAATATTCTACTCTGTAGTATGTTAATAGTGGTATCAGAAGTGTTGGTGAATTTCCGTTTCAATTTTAAACAATAGAGCGGCATTAGTTGCTATCTTCTCATTTGAAATCTTTCGTCCCTACACTTTTCGCAGTGCAATGATTCCATTTTGTGTTTTTGTTTCTGCTTGTGTCCCAAGGTGTTCAACCTCTATTTTTTGGAAGCATTTACACTTGGAGGCTATGTAGTACAGACACTTCATTTGGGGTGCTGTTTGCATTTTCGACACTCCGAGGACACGGACACGTACGTGGAAGTGTTTGGATTAATTTAAATTAAATCATAACGTCAGACACTTTTGGGACACGTCCAGACCCTTTTGGCCCGGTGGTCTTTTTTTTTTTTTTTTTTGAGGAATGGTGATCTTTTTAAAATATGTGTTACTTGGGGGTTCCAAACAAAATATTGGGAAAATAAAATGATATATAAGTACGTATATCATAATATCATATAAGCCCTAGACTCTTAGACTCGTTTTTTAAAATCTTGTTTCGTTTATACTCTTTCTTTATTAGTTATTACACGAGTCAAAAAGGGTTTTGAGTTTAGGGTTTTTTAAAGCAGAGTTTAGAAATTGAATTTTTTTTTTTTTGGATGGATATGTAATGTAATGTTGATGCTTAATCCTCCCTTTTATTTAATTTTTTTTTTACTTAAAATTAAATTATATTTGAAAAATATTTTTTTTATTCGAAGTATCCTAACCGTATCTGTATCCTATGTTTTTGGGATTTGCCATTTCGCCGTCTCCGTGTTGCATCATTTCTGTGTCCGTATCCGTGCTACATAGCTTGGAGATTGTTTTGGATTTCTATACCTTCATACTGAATAGTACTATAACAACGACTAGTACATGTGTACTATAGTAAAAATAAAATTAAGTTTAAAAATAAAAATAAGAGGGGAGCCTTGGCGCAACGGTAAGGTTGCTCCATTGTGACTTGATGGTCACGGGTTTGAATATGGAAACAGCTTCTTTGCTTGTAGGGGTAATGCTGTGTACATCTCACCCTCCCAAACCCCGCAATGGTGGGAGCCTCGTGCGCTGGGCTGCCCTTTTTATTCAAAAAAAGAAGAGAATATAAAGATAAAGGACTTTACATCACTTCGGCTAATTTGCACTCTATTGGTAGGTGATTTCCTTCTGCTATACCATGTAGTTGTGGTTCCTTTTAATTTTGATTGAATGTGGAATTTCTGCCACATCAGTTCTTTGGAGCTAGTTTCTATATTTGTGTTCTTAAATTCTTCTTTTGGGGTCTCATTGTTATGTTGTCTTCTTGTTTTAACTTGCATGCTATATAGTAGGACTTATAGTAATATTCTTTTCTGTTTTAATACCTTGCTTCTTCTGGCATTAATTTGCTTTTTTAGCATGAGTCATTTTTGGTGTGGATGGACTCTGCCTTTTATGACTCCATTTGAAAAGTAGACATTATGATGGAAAAGTTCTTCTTCAGGTGTACGAGCGTATCAAAGCACCTTTGCTTACTCTAGTCAGCTCAGGAAGTCCAGAGCAATCTTATGCAGTGCTAAGCCACCTGCATCTTCTGGTTATGCGTGCGCCTATGTTATTTTCCTCGGACTACAAACACTTCTATTGCCAATACAACGATCCATTTTATGTTAAGAAATTGAAGCTTGAAATGTTGACTGTAGTAGCCAACGAAAGCAATACTTATGAAATCGGTAAGCGAATACAGTGACACACAAACTCTTAAGGCCTGTTTGGTAATGCTGTGGGAATAACTGATTTTTTTTTCTGTAGTAGACTTATGAGAAAGCCGCAAATTGCTGCTTCTGATATAAGCTGTTATTTTAGCGTTAAAGTGGATTAAATATCTGAAAGGGCTGTAAAAACTTCTTTTTTTTTTTTTGGCCAAATGGAATCAAATCTCTAAATAATCCCGTACATGTGATTGTTGTTCCCAAATAAGCTAATCCAAACGGTTCTTAATATTTCACAGAAATAGTTGACATAAGAAAGTCTGCATTTTGTCCCTGCTGCTGCCCTTTCTGTGGTTGCACGTGTTTTCTTTTTCTTTCCTTTTTGCTTTCCATTGTGACTGATGCGTGATTGTTTTGAGTGCATTTCCAGTGACGGAGTTATGCGAGTATGCTGCAAATGTTGATATTCCTATTGCGCGAGAGTCAATTCGGGCCGTTGGGAAAATAGCTCTACAGCAGTATGATGTGAATGCTATTGTTGATAGGCTTCTTCAGTTTCTGGAAATGGAGAAGGATTATGTGACGGCTGAAACATTGGTAATGATTATATCATTGTTGTCAAATCAGGAATCCATTGCCAAAGTAATGAATCATTGAATTGTGAATAGTATGATTCACTGCTTGTTGAACATATATTTTACACAAATTTAAGCAATATTAGGCTGAAGATGTTGAAAGTTTTATGCTTAGAACTTAAAACTTCAAATTTCAAAATTATGAATCATGAATCATATCAGGTTGTATTAAGGTTCAATCTAACGTGTGGCCTCATTAACCCAAGGCCATGAAAGGATATTTTAAGCATGCAAATACATGATTTTATTATCTAACTATTGTTGGTCATTTGAATACAAATATGGTGTTCTGTATTTAGGTGCTTGTGAAAGATCTTCTCAGAAAATATCCTCAGTGGAGTCACGATTGCATAGCAGTTGTTGGGAATATCAGCAGCAAAAATGTCCAGGAGCCAAAAGCCAAGGCAGCTCTTATTTGGATGTTGGGAGAGTATGCCCAAGACATGCAGGACGCTCCTTATATTTTGGAAAGCTTAATTGACAGCTGGGATGATGAGCACTCTGCTGAGGTATCCTGGCTACGTTTACTCAGTATATCTGTGTTCTACACCTCCGGCAGGCTTTCTCCACTAGGCACACTAAGGGGCCACACGGTGAAATGATAATTTTAGGGCACGTAGAAAAACAGGATCCGATTCAGTTCCACTCTCATTTTCTCTCTGGTGCTTAAAAAAACCATCATGTTGGTTTGACTTGATTTTGATCGTACTTCTCCTTAACAACAGACTGGTGTAACCAGGTATGCCACCTGCTTTGCCCATTTCAGAACAGGTTATGTAACCTCTTGTTCAGTATTTGGATGGCGTTAGATGGTTGGCCCATGTTTTTATATTTCCTTTTTCAAATATGATATATTACATTTCATTTGATCAAAAATAGAAAATTAAAGCCTTTAATCCTTGATGACATTTTTTTTTTGGGTGCAACTTGATGACATGTGATAACAGAGAAGGGCATTGTCATATTTACAGTAATTCACTTAAGGACATTTTATATAGGAAGTTATTATTGATTTTATATCCATTACAGGAAAAATATCAAAGCATTTTGGCTGTAAAATGCCAAATTTTGTTGCTTTGCTCTGAAAAGGGGTCTTTTACCAATCTTCAAATGATCCTTGTATTGTGATATTTTTGGTTTTTGACAAGTAATATGCTTTTGTCTTGATATTTGAACATAGAAGCGTTGGAAAAAAGTGCAATAAAGGTGGTTAATCTGCTTCCTCTTAGAATGCTATACTGATGTGGTGGACAGCTTTCCTCGTACACAATGCATGTTGTGGTTAAATCCTATACTACATTCTTCATCCGTGAGGGTTTCCTCTTAAAAATATGCATTTAAACTTGTAATAACCAAGAAGAGGAAGAAGAAAAAGAAGAGGAAGAGAAGAAAACCAGAGGATATTATTGTTCCACTAAATCAGTGATGAGAAAATGAACAGAATAACCCTTTTTAGTTGGGTTGAATTAAGAGAACAAAAATACTAGTCTACCCTTAATCAAATATTAACACTTCAAACTTTTCCCGGCTCCCATTCTGCACCAGAACTTCTTTTATTACCCTATTGTATGTGTTTGGGATGGTTATGAAATGAATTTCTAGTCTCCTCTCTCTCACTTGAAAAATCAATGTGGCTAGGGAGGGGTTCTTCTTCCTCAACCCTCCCCAAACACACCTGCTCTCTTTGTATTGCCTACCTTTGTCATTTCCTAATTCCAATGCTACACCTGTGCCTACCTGTATTTGATATCCGTCTAGACTTTTGAGACATGATAGAGAGATTTGATGCCTTTTTTGATATGGTTCGGAGTGAATTCCTTGGAAGTAGGTTATTAGGAAGGCATATATGTTTTGTGGAAAGTCAAATTTCAGTATTAAACTGTTTATCTACATCTGAGTTTCTTGCTCAAGTAATTCAGAAAGCATTTCTCGATTTTTGTTTTGTGATTGCTGCACCAATCTTTGAGTGGTCATATTTATTTTTGTACAGGTTCGTTTGCATCTTCTTACAGCAGTGTTGAAGTGTTTCTTAAGAAGGGCACCTGAGACTCAGAAAGCCTTGGGAGCTGCTTTGGCTGCTGGTCTTGCTGATTTTCATCAGGTTTGGACTTTGGATTGATCTCATCTACCGTCTGTTTGGTTTGGAGATTTGGTGAAGGAAAAGAAAATGGAAAGGAAAGGAAGGAAAACTAGTTCCCTTGTGTTTTCCTCCATGCTTGAACAACGTTATAGCAATTTTCAAAATATGATTTTAACCTAAGAAAAGGGTGGGAAGTTACTCACAAAATTCAAAATTAATTATCACTATATTTTCTTTTCCTTCCCTATTTTCCTTATTAACCAAACAAAGAAAAGAGTTGCCATGAACCATGAACCATGAACCAAACAGAGCCTTAAAAGTCCATCAAAGAATCTGACTTCTTGAGATGATGCATGACTGAACTCTCCGACAACTGCAGGATGTTCATGATAGAGCCTTATTCTACTACAGGCTCTTGCAGTATAATGTATCTGTAGCAGAACGTGTGGTTAACCCCCCTAAGCAAGCCGTTTCTGTTTTTGCGGATACTCAGAGTAGTGAAATCAAAGATCGCATATTTGATGAATTCAACAGCCTCTCTGTTGTATATCAGAAGGTAACTTAAATTCTAATTCCTCATTATTGATCTTGGATGTCAATAACCACCTGCAAGACTCTTGGAAGATGAATCACTTTTTGAATCAGTATTATGCTCTTAATAAAATAACATATTTATAAATATATATTGTAAAGAACGGACTGAGATTGGAGGTGGTTGTTGAGCATAAGTTGTCATTTGTTCCTTGTTCATGCATGACGAATAGCAATTTCCTTTTTAAGAACTAAGCTAAGGGGCTTTTTGGGAAGGCAAAGAACACAGTTCTGTGGCATAAGTGAATCGGTTCTATAAATTCAAGTGTTTGGTGAATGTTCATCACTTGGATAGGAGTTGTCTGCCCAGTTTACTATCTTCTAACTGTTTTTTTTTTGTCAAGCCAACAAACCTTTGGTTCTCATAAGTGAGACTGGACTAAGCCAATTCCTATTTAAGCATTCCAAAACAGACCCTACCCTTTTAACTATTGGCTAAGGTGAAACCTACTTGTATATTCCTTTCATTAATTACAATAAAATAGATATCTTTTGTCTTATTTTGAACACCAACGATAATATCTAAAGGTATAAAATCTTACTAGGTGGATACAGCAATTTTGAACAGTTGCATCTACACATATGACTATAGCACAGATGTTCATGGATCATGATGTTATGCCAATTTGTCTGCTTAGTGCTTAGGAAAACTGAATGCCCCAAAGCGTTGCATCTGACATTTCATTTCCTTCTCATAATATCCTCGTTGGTTTCTTTCCCCGAAGTTGTTTGGTTAATTCTTCTTATGTGGATCAGATCATTGGACCTACTTGAATGATGAAGCTTTTAACTAGATGCATCCTTTTGGATTTAAAGCCTTTATAACTTGGTGAAGCTTGATATACATCGTTGGGCACATTCTCGTACAACTTAAGCTTTTAGAGTAGTTGGTGACTTAACGTGGTACCAGAGATCTTGGGTTCAACTCTCTGCCACGTATTGGTGTGCATATTTGCATTTTGTTATCTGCCTTCAGTATGATGGAGTTTAGTTTGTTGCTTGTCCACGTGCGAGACGGGGTCGCACTTGAGGGAGGGTGTTGAAGCTTGATAGACATTGTTGGCCCATCTCTTATAGCTTAAGCTTTTAGAGTAGTTGGTGACTTAACATAACTTAATACACCCTCAAGGTCCTTTACGACATTACCCACGACTTCTATGACAAATAGAATGTTTTTGTTAAGTCTCTCTCTCTCTCTCTCTCTCTCTCTCTCCACACACACACACCAAACCCCCCACCACCAAAAAAAAAGAGGAAAGAAAAGAGAAAAAGAAAAAAGAAAAAGAGATATTTATGAGAACTACTTTTGATGTCCATTTTACTTTATCGTAAATCTTCGCTGTAAAAATGTACTTTTTTATTCTTCGTTTCTATTTTGCAAGTGTATAACAAAGGATTATCATACTTTCAAAGCCTTCTTTCAATCCAAAAGTATCCAAAGATTTGGACACCCTACGTTCTTTGACTTTGATTTTAATTGTGAGACGACACACATCCTTATTAGGCAATTGATTTATGTTGGAAGGGTTGTATGTAGAGGTTTATATAGGATACATCTCGAACAATTTTCCATTTGTGATTTGATTGGTTCATTAATTGTTAAGTCTTAGCATTTAGGTGCTCTCTCATGTTCGGCATTTTTAAACTAAGCACCGACATGGACACGCAACACGATACGACGCGACGCAAATACGTTATACGTGGACATGATTTTCTCAAAAAATCAGGATACAAATACGTCTGGGACACGTAGATATTTTCAATTTTTTAAAGAAATATGTATTTTACCATGTCTAATCTAAATTGGCATAAAATCACATAAATTACGACAATATTATGACTTTGTTAGTAATAACAAAGCTAATAAATAAAATTCAAGAACATAATTAATCATTCATCAACATTCATACGTTACTTATACATTAAGTACATTATTACGTTACTTGCGTATTTGCCAAATGAATTGGTCCCAGTGTATACTTCCTTTTATCTTTTATAATCCTAAACTTTCTTTTATGTTTGTTTTGTCCCAGTGTATACTTCCTTTTATCTTTTATAATCCTAAACTTTCTTTTATATTTGTTTTCAACCCATCACAATTTTAAAACTTTAATAAACATGTATTATGTATAACAACCAAAATTTCAAAACCTTATCTAAGAATAGCACCTTGGCGTGTCCCACACGTGTCCTAAGCGTGTCGGTTAGGTGTCCATTTGAAAAATTAATAATAAACAATTCGGACATGATATTTAGAGTATCCGACACGTGTCCAGAGAGTGCCGATATCGGATTAGCTGTCGACACCGACACGATGGCCTAAATAGAGTGTCGGTGCTTCATAGATTTTAACAATAGTTATAGCGACAGTTCACATTACATTCTTATTGTATTTATATATGCTTATCTATGATATGATTTGGTCAAATGGAAGATCTCCCTGCAATCCCAACAATCAGTATGGGAGCCCACAGCATATATTTTGCAAGACCCACTTGTTGTAACCTGTATGAATGAGACCCATGAGAGTTGTGGTGGGCCCATCATATATTGATGGTTGTGTCTTATGGTTGGCCAATGGAATATCTTCCAGTTCCGCCTTAATACAGAGTATCTAGATCAGTCCATTAGAGGTTAAGAACATCGGGATGCAGTTCAAAATCAATTCCCGGTTCCCAAGGCTTTGTTTGGTATGTGAATTTAGAGAAGGAAAAGAAAATGAGAAGGAAAACTATTTTCCTGGTGTTTGATGTAGGTTTTTACTCCATTCTTAAATAACATTAGAATTAATTTATAAATTCAATAGACGCTCAAGAAAAGAAGGGAGTGACTTACAAAATATAACATTTGTTATTACTTTTTCACTGTATTCTCTTTTCCTTCTTATTTTCCTTCCTATTTTCCTTGTTAACCAAAAAAAAGAGAAGTGTTTTCCTCGATGTTTCTCTTTTTTTTTCCCCTCACTAATTCCACGAACCAAACAGAGCCTCAGGATATGGTGAACTCACTTGTAGTCAAGGAGGTAACAGTGAAGGAAAATAGAAACTTCAAGCTTCAACTGACGATATGAAAATTTTGCAGCCGTCTTACATGTTTACCGATAAGGAACATCGAGGCCCTTTTGCTTTTTCGGAAGAACTAGGAAATTTATCGATAGGGGTAGAATCGGCAAATAACGTAGTCTCGGCCCAGATAGTCGAGGCAAATGACCAAGATCTACTTCTGAGTACTTCAGAGAAAGAAGAAATCAGGGTTACGAGTAGCAATGGCTCTGCATACAGCGCTCCTTCTTATGATGGTTCTTCTGCTTCTCATGCTCCATCAGAGCTTATACCTTTGAGCAACCCATCACCGGCACATACTCCCCAAGCTAGCTTGGAAATTGACGATTTGCTTGGCCTAGGATTGTCGGTTGTACCTAATCCTGCCCCTTCGCCTCCTACTTTGAAGCTTAATGCAAAAGCTGTTCTGGATCCAAACAGTTTTCAGCAAAAATGGCGCCAACTGCCGATATCTGTATCTCAGGTTTGCTTTCTACTTCTATGGAGTTCTGGTTTTTGGTCGTTTACATTGGTTGTTCTGCCGAATATTATTTTTTCTGGCCTTACTACATATTGGGATGCATGTCCCACACACATACAAACATTGAATTTTGGCCTCCCTATATGATTTTACATGATATTGCTTAACTAGGATACTGTGTGGCTAGATTCCCATGTTCTTGTGGCTTATATTTGTTGCTGTTGCATTTGATGATTAAATGCATGGTTCAAAATTGACGTGTCTAGTCCCGAGAGACTCCTAGATGTGTTGGTCACCCTGTTGCGTTACTGTATGATAGATACACAAAGATAAGCCAGAATTGAGGTTAAAATATCTCTAAATAAACCACTTAATGAAAAAATAGGTTGAACAAAAAATCATGGACGGTTTAGTGATAACAATAACAAACTTTTGCATCTAATGAAAATAAATACATCATCAAGCCCATATAAAATTATCTAGTTCTTCAATACATGAATTATCGATATCTATTGAATGGCTATATGATGTGGTTATGATTCAGGAAAGGATCCGATGGTACATATGTTTTTGCAAAATTATCTAGATAGACATAATGAATCTTTACTTTTGTTGTTCTTGTCAATTGTCATCATCAGCAACATTTTCTTCCCAAATATTACAACGATGGTTTATTAGTGTCACTGTCATTGTCATTTCTACATCCCTCATCTTCCATTGTAAGAAAGACAGTTAAGTACAAAAACGTCACTGTCAAAATTTAAGCATTAGTTGTCAAGTGTTAGGACTTAGGAGTATGATAACAAAACTTTTATTGATTTATTTTTATTATTATTATTATTATTATTATTATTAATTTTTTTTTTGGTGGGGGGGGGGGGGGGGGTGTTCTTTTCCTTGGAAAAAGTGCCCAAGGTTCTTTTTCCATCACAGAAGCGAGATCTCATCATTCACACATCGTTATCACCAGATGTCTCTTGCAGGAGAAAATGCTGTCCCAATTCAGTCACACGAGACATCTTGTGATACATAGTGAAACAGCATTGTCTCGCTACATTTTCGTAACGAGATGGGCTGTCTCTCACATAGACTGTCATAGCAGCCAGTCCAAATAATAAAATCCATTGTTTCTCTTTGAAGACCATAAGTTTTGGAATCTGGACCTTGTCATTGTGAAGTGCTCAGCAAATAAGACTATTAAAATGGTTATAAATTTTGCAAATTAAGTTGTCAATTTGCAAAAAAATGCCAACATTTCTGAACTTTATTAATCATTTTAAGACAAACCTCTGTCATGCTTTCTTCATGCGTAGTATTGAAAGGAGGAAACCGTAGGGAATTGACTTGATGAATGATGCAGCCTTTTCATGTACGACCGTGTAATTTCACCAGTAAATGCACATTTTACCTTAGCATTACCCTGAAAACACATTTCATGAATTTTGTGATGCTAAATCTTTGAAGTTTAAGATTGTTTACGACCAGCCATAAGATTAGTTAGTTTAGCATCCCTAGTTTTTGTATCTGGTTGACCATCTCATTTTTGTTATATGTATATTTGTAGGAATATTCCATGAATCCACAAGGAGTGGCAGCATTGACAACGCCTCAAGCCCTACTCCGGCACATGCAAGGGCAGTCCATTCACTGCATTGCCTCAGGTGGTCAAGCCCCAAATTTCAAGTTCTTTTTCTTTGCACAAAAAGCAGAGGAGTTATCTACCTTCCTTGTAGAGTGCGTAATCAACTCATCGTCATGTAAAGCCCAAATCAAGATCAAAGCCGATGATCAGAGTACATCCCAGGCCTTCTCAGCTTTGTTTCAGTCAGCTTTGTCCAAATTTGGCATGCCCTAGTTGTTTTCAAGTGTCCTGAACCATCGATAGAAATTAGGTTCTTTGTTTATGTTGTTTGATGTAATTTTTTACTGTATGAGAGAGAGAGAGAGAGAGAGAGAGAGAGAGAGAGTGTGTGTGTGTGTGTTTATACAGCAGTAAATGAGTTGCAAAAACTGAGTTGATTTTTTTTTAGAAGTGGGTGCAATTAGGTTCCGTTGTTTACAGCATTTGAAGAATGGACTTTATTTGGGCAGTAATGAATAAAATTTTAAATTTCTTGACCTCTATTATTTTTTTTTTTTCGTAGACGGGAAACCCCTCCAAGGCTTGCCGAAAGACCTTGATGGTTGGGTAAACCCAGGCCCACATGCTCCTAACCATCTGGCCATGCCCCCAGCCCTTACCATTGCAAATAGGTTCTGAAATTTGTATCCCAGATTTATTCTGAACTGATGTGGTTGTGGGACTTTAATTTTTCATTTTAAGTTGTTTTACACGGTCACATAACCACAACAGTAGGGAAAGTGTATCGGCGATGTACCTAGTTGAAACGAAAGTTCCATGCGAAAACCAGCTAACGTGAGTGTTGAACCTTCTTTGGTTTCTCTCACACTCTTAGCCACAATGAACGGGTCTTCAATCTGCATTAATACTTGGCATTGTCTTGTTAGGGTTGTTACTGGGTTTATGACAGACAACGATTGTGCCAAGGGCACAGAAATGGAGCTACTAACCATGATGAATGTCTAGGGTATGTGACAAATGCTAGGAAGCACCGAGAAATGGAGTTACTGGCCATGATGAATGTCTGGGATAAGTACTGACACTTCAAAAAAGGCAACCTGTCGCGTATCATGTCGTGTCTGACACAAGAACACGACACTTCAGACACTTTTCTTGTAGTGTTGACATGCAATTTTTATCAAGACTTTGTCGTGTCAATGTACCCATGTCGTATTCGTGTCAGTGTGTCTGTGTCTGTACTTCATAGGACAAATATGTCACAGACACTTTTCTTGTAGTGTTGACATGCAATTTTTATCAGGATTTTGTCGTGTCGTCGTACCCGTGTCGTATCCGTGTCGGTGTGTCCGTGTATGTACTTCATAGGACAAATATATGAATCTCCATTGTATACTCAGGTCCATCGTATATTTAAGAATTACATTGACTTTCTTTAAGTATTGACTTTACGTATCTTTTGGTCCTTCTAAGCGTCATCGACTCCCCTTTCCTGTTTTTTTTTGATGAATAAACCTTTCATTGAAAAACAAGGGGAATGAATACAAACTCATACAAAATCAATGCAAACAACAATCAATCAATCTTAAAGATTCCTCAAAACAGGGAGAGGAATAAGAGAAGGATCTAAAAAACCCAAAAAAAGAACGTCAGCTGCCCATTTAGCAAGATGATGAGCAGCAGAATTCAAAAGCCTGGGGATCTTTTCAAATTTTCATTGAGGGAAGGAGGACCTCCATTGAAAGATATCATGAGTTGCTGCTAAAAACTTCTAGTTGTAGGAATTGTTGATCTGGTTAATTGCATTAATAGCATTTTCGGAATCACTCTCAAACAAGACCAAAGGCCATTTCTTCTCAAAAGCTTTCTCTGAGGCTAATCTAAGGGCACTGATTTCAGCTAAATCCACAACCAAAAAATCACATTTACAAGTCCATAATCCCAGAACAAGCCCAGAATAATCTCTAGCTATGCAAGCAATAAAGGAGCAATCACTTCTAATAGCAGCATCACAGTTAATCTTTACCGAATTAGTTGGAGGTGGAAACCAAGCAGAAAAATGGGAAAGGACAAGTTTACAAATATTTATCGGGGACTTTCTCTTGGAATATAAGGTCATTTCTAGAATGACAGATTTCATTGAGAATAATTGCAGCTTTCAGGGGAAAAAAATAATCTGAACAAGCTTTATTTTTGGTGCCAAAGATGAAACTCATCCAATATTCATAAGAATTAAGGCTAAGAAAATCAATTCTCATCCCAAGCTAGAGTTGAAAACCAGAGAAGTTGAGAAAATTGGCATAAAGTGGTTTGGTCTGGAGATTCATAATTGCAATGACAAAAGGCACAAGAAGAGTCCTCAATATGAAATCTGGCTGCCAGGGTGGACGTAATAGGAAGAACATTAGAAAACAGTCTCCATAAAAAGACCTTGTGTCTTTCAATAAATGAGATTTCCAAAGGAGCTTTCCAAGGAAGGGATGCTTTGTGATTGTTCTGGAATCTAGGAGGAGATTGGTCTATGAGATATGCAGTTTTGACAGAAAAGTTACCTTTGGAATTAGGGATCCAAGTGACAGAATCAGGTTTAGGGTGAATGGGAATGGGGATTTGAAGAATATGGGAAATAGTAAAAGAGTCAAAAAGGTTATGAAGAATGCTAATGTTGTGACCAATCAATAAGAGCATCTCCAACGGTGTAAGATGTATAGGGTAAATGTAAGTTAGATGCTATACATATAGAAGAATTCCCACAGTGGTGTATAAGCAAAACGACAAAGAGAGTGCCGGCTAGGGGTGGCCGGCATTTTGTTTGCCATTTGGTCTTTTTTTTAATATTATTTTTGAACGAAATCTTAACTTTAACCCAAAAAAAATAAATAAATAGACAAGCCTAGCTTGCAAAGGCTTTGCCGCCCAGCAGTGGACCAGCATTGCCAAGGCCGGTTGGCTCATTTATTAAAAAAAAAAAAGAATAATTGAACGGCAAAGGCTTCGCCGGCCACTGCATTGCCTTTGCCGTTTGGGCTATATAGTAAGTAAATTTAACGAAATGCTACAACTTAAGTTTCACTACCATACAAGCTACCTAAGTTCCACTACCACCCACACCATTGCGTGAGTGTGTAGGGTAAAAAAGCTTAAGTTGCCCGATGGATTTAACACCATTGAAGATGCTCTAAGCTCCTCCACTTTAGATGGGTAATTTTCAAGAGAGTTTGTTCAAACAGACTCTAAAGTTTGGACAGTTAGGAACCCAAGGATATGTCCAAATGTTTATAGATTTTGCCATCACCAACTATAAAGCAGAGACCCTTTAAAATGATATCCTTCATATCAAGAATTCCTTTTCATATGGTGGAATCACTAGCACTTTTAGCTCGACCTTCTACAATACTTATGGTTGAGAATTTCGATGAACATCGAATCTTCTCCAGAAGCAGCTTTTGCCGCCATAGCTCTATTGATGTCCTGGACTCATCTCAAGGGTGGACCCACAGTGGGGACGAACAGTGGGGGCGTGCGGGGGCCGCCACCCCCACCGAAATTTGGGAAAAAACTGTGTATATATGATAGTTGTCAAAAATATTTGGGCCATAGTGGAATTTTTATCACCTAAGGGGCCTTTTACGGATTATTGAAACTTAAAACTAAGTTGTTCACACTATTGACTACTCAGAATGCTTTACAGCTGTCCTGGCCTACTTGTGCTTTAAAGAAACAAAAAACAATTGGAAACAAAGAAAGCACAAAATTTAAGAGTAATGATACACCCACACTCTTATCCACACCCCCAATCACATTCAACACATCCTGATCTTTGATTGTCCTTAATTCTGGTAGGTTCCACATGAGTTCCACATAGGACCCATTAGAATCAAGGATCAGAATGTGCTGAATGTGGTTGGGAGTGTGGTTGAGGGAGTGGGTATATCATTATTGAAAGTTTAAAAACTTTCCAAACCAAAAGTGCATAACCCAATGCAGCCATGCAGGTATTGTTTGCTGGTGCTGCACGCAGCCCTCACCCTGCGAAAAACCCTAAGTGTACCTCCTCTGCAATTTTCCATTGAGGTAAACTGTAAATATCATTTGGATTTTTTCATTTCTTTTGGCTATTCCATGGAACTTGGATGATTCATTGATTGATAATTGTAAAATGACCAAGTATTTGCATTTTATTTCTCTTCCTTTCTAATCTACTCTGTTCTTAAATAATTATCAGGCTTTGACCACTTTGAACTTTGTAGTCTATAATATTCAATAGATTCATTAAAGTTCAAATGTGTCATCTCTTTCTTGAGGAGATTTTCTTTTTTCTTTTATTTTTTTGGGATTTATTTTTTATTTTTGTATCTACACCGAGCCTCATAAATTAGTATAAAATATAATCAACGAATATGGGCTGATTTCTCTGCACTTTTCCCTTTTGCCAATTACTCTGCACTTTTCTCTTATTGTTGATGATTATGGGCTGATTTTCAGTGAGATTACTCAAACTATAAAAATTGTTTTTGAATTGAACAGTGATGGAGAAGTTTTTTTAAACCAATAAGAAGACAAACTTCTTCGAATGTCGCCCCCGATCGAGGCGACCACAAGTTTTAGCCCGCAGATACTATCCCAAGCTAACAAACAAAGATTTTGACTTTCTTTTTCAGTGTGTCCCTCCAAAAACTTCTAATAGAGCTGTCCATCCTATTTAACAGAGATTTGTAGGAATAACATACGTGGGCGTTGTATAGGAAGGAAGAGAGGATAAGACTACCAGCAAAAGATAGAAGTTTGCCTTTCCATTCGGCAATTCTAAGATTAAGTTTGTCATGGATGAAGGAGAAGGATTTAGATTTTTAGATTTACTAAGAAAAAGAGGAAAGCTAAGTTGGGTTAGCTTTAGACTCAAATACTTTTCAAGCCAAGGGTATTTATAATGGACAGCTTAATCTGAGGACTAGTGTTTTTGCTGGAAAAAAATACTACACTTTTCTTTATTAATCAATTGTCCAATAGAGAGAATGTTTGGTGCAACGGTAAGGTTGTTCTATTGTGACTTAGAGGTCACAGATTCGGATCTAAAAACGGTTTATCTGCTTGTAGGGGTAAGACTGCGTATATTTCACTCTCCTAGACTCCGCAATGGTGGAAGCTTTGTGCACTAGATTGCCTTTTAATCAATTGTCCAGTACCATTTAGCAGAAGAAGCAATGCATTAATTAATCTTGTGTGAATCCCCCAAATTTTTTTAATGCTTGTGACATTAATCTTGTAATTCTAGCACTATGACTTGCATGGAATTTTTTTTTTTGAATTATAGTAATAACTCCATCATTTCCTGTAGTATTCCAGTAAGATTTAAAAAATCGCGGACAGACATTCCATCTAGCACAGGTCTTTTAAGACACTACGCCCGTTTTGATAATCATTTTATTTTTTTTGTTTTTGTGTTTATTAAAAAAAGTAAAAAATAAAAAATACGTTTGGTAACTTTGTTTTATTTTTTAAAAAGAGAGAACAAAAACAAAAATGCATTGGTTCAAATCTGAACTGTTTGGGGGTAAGAGATACTCCCCTTTCCTTGGATCAAACATCCACTGGCGTTGATTTTTTTTGGTAAGTAATCTAAAGTGTACTCAACACCCCTTTCAAGTTTCAACAAAGCCAGAAAAGTGGTACGGTTTAAATCATCTATACTTTTTTTTCCCCACCTTTTTTATGTCAAGCGAAAATTTACTTTAGCATAACATCTTCACTTTATGTTAACAATTTATATTTTATTTTAATGGTGGATCAATAATGTCGCACGTAATGTCAATATCGTTAGAATATTATCTCAAGGAGGTAGGTGTAAGTTGTTAAAATAGGGTTAATTACAGATACACTCCCTCTATTTAGCCCATTTTTCATTCTACCCCTTGTACTTTAAATTGTGTCACTAATTCCCTGTATTTTAGACTAAAGTAAAATATTTAACAATTTCGTTAAAATTAATGGGCATAAGCCATGTTCGGCAATAACTGTTAGAGTTTATCAATAATTATGAACTCCAAAAGCTAAAAAATTATTTGAGCGAAATAACATCTGTAATTATAATGGGTCAAAATCTACCTTGGACAACTTATTTATTTTTATTTATTTATTTATTATATTATATTTATTTATTTAATTTTTTTTTTTGTGATTTTATTGTATAAGGAAAAGAAGCTACCAAATGATCCACAAGGAGTATTCGTGACTCATTTGGAACTACAAGGGGAAAATTGAAAAATGTGCTCATCACAAGGGCAAATTATAGCTTACAATCGGTTTGCCCCTCAACCACAAAGAAATGCATATTGCAAATACAAATGCAACAATTAACTTCAACTTCTTTTCTTTTGCTTTGTACTCAGATTTTTGTCTCTTCACTTGCTCAATTTTCCTCTTCATTTCGTAATTGCAGTTTCTTAATCGTTCTTATCAACGCACTGGCAATTTCCACGCCTTGTGGACATGTTTGTGGATCAGGCCAATGAAAGAAGCCACAATGCATGTTTGACTGCAACTGAAAATAAATGCACATCGTAAATTATATTAAAGTTGTGCAATATTACACTCTAAAGGATGTCATTATACCTCACCTGATAGTTTCTACATCCATAGAATTGTCGTATGAGGTTGTCTTCTGTGTTTGATATTCTAAGTGGAGCTTGTGTACCACAAAAGCACATTACTCTATGTTGCCCATTTGATGAGTGATTACCTGACCCTGCATTTGTCATCTACAATGAAATGCAAAAATGAGAAAAACTTGGCCACTGTAACATTTTTCTCATACATAATTATATGGAGTTCAAATATTTCAGCAAAAAAAAATATAAAATTAGAGTTTAAATAGTGGAACCTGTGGAACAACTATGTGGAGAGAGATGAAGATATAGAGATTTATGTCTTCCAAAGGTGACAAGCATACGCATTGTGAATCTATGATGCTCTCTTTGAGAGAGAGAGAGAGCCTGGTGTATTTATAAGCCACATGAGACCATGGCCAAAAAGGTCTTATAGCATAGTATGGTCTCTCGTGATAGCCTGATCGTCAAGTTTTTGATGGCCAAAGAAACAGAGAGGATGTTAGTGCCAAACTGGTATGGATTAATTTGTTTAAAAAAAAAAATCAGTGGATATAACTAAAAACTGGTGATATTAAAGGGTGTGTTTACATGATTTACCCTTTTTTTTCCTCTTATTTCTGAAGCGAAAATTTACTTTAGCATAGCATCTTCACTTTTATATTAACAAATTGTATTATATTTTAATGATAGATCAATAATGTCACATTTAATGTCAATATCGTTAGAATTTTATCTCCAGTAAAGAAGTATGAGTAAGATTTTAAAATGGGGTTAATTACATATGCACTCTCCCTATTTAGCCCATTTTTCACTTTATCTCTTGTATTTCAAATCGTGTCACTAATATCCCTATACTTTAGACTAAAGTAAAAAGTTTACAATTCAATTAAAAATAACGGACATAAGTCATATTTGGCAATAACTTTTGGAGTTTATCAATAATTATGAACTCCAAAAGCTAAAAAAATTATTTGAGCAAAATAAAATCTGTAATTGTAATGGGTCAAAAGCTACATTGGACAACTTATATCGAGTCGTAATTTTTTGTAATTTTATTGCACAAGGAAAAGAAGCTACCTAACAGTCCACAAAGGTTGTTAGTGACTCGTTTGGAACTGCAATGGGCAAATTGAAAAATGTGCTCACCACAGGCAAATGCTCCACTAAACAAGCTTCTGATCCATAAATTTTAACAGAATTGCTAACTTTATTCAAAATGCAGAAAATATTAGTGACACGATTTTAAGCAAAGGGGACAAGATGAAAAGCGGGCTAAATATAGTGAGTGTATATGTAATTAACCATTTAAAATACAAAGAATATACAAATATTTATAGCGTAGTATATGCCCAAAAAACAAATAGATGAAGTTTAATAACAATCTTGACCCCAAAAAAAAAAAAAAAAATGAAAGAAAGAAGTATTATAACAAAAATTGTTTAATTATAAAAAATAAAAAAATAAAAAAAATTGGCTTGATTATAAAATAGACAGTTGAAGTTTGGTCATTTTCTCATTTTTGTTCCTATAGTTTTAATTGCATCAATTTAGTAAAAAAAATGTGGTATGAATATTCAATTTTGTGAGAAAAGTTAATATAATTTTCTCAAATGCCATGTGCTGTCACGTTTTTTAAGGGCAAGAGATGGAACACCACCAATCTTCTCGGGTGCTTATCAACATTATCGTGCATAGCAGTTAAGGGTGTAAACGGTTCTATTCGGTGGATTTTTTGGTGAAATCGATCGATTTCGATTCGAATTGGTTCGGTTCGAAGTGTGGAATTCTTCGATTCGATTTCAATTTTACACTACACACATTAAAAAAAAAACCGACCGGACTAATCGATTCGGTTCAATTTTTTAATTTTCCTTTTCACCTCTAGGTGAACTCTATCTAGAACATATTACTTCTATTCAAAAACTTTAAAATTAAATTGATCCAATTGAAAATATAAGTACTAAAATGATAGTACATGAACAGCTTGAAGAGTATATTTTGTATTTTATGCCCGAAATGGAATTGCGATACAAAAATCACAAGTGAGAGTGAGAGAGAGAGAAGAAGTAAATGGCGTTGATTAGGGTTTTATCGGTGTCCAAAAAGGGTTTATTATCAAGCCCTCAATTTCATTTCTTAATTCATCCCAAATCTCATTCTTTGATTTTCTGTAAACGATATTCATCGATTTCGAGTTCTCTACTCACGAGATTGATTCAAGAGCACAGTTCAAACATCAAATCCATACTCGACTCAGAAATTGACAATTTGACCCACAGAAGTTTCGAATTTTCGTTGGATGCCCTTGTCACAGGTCTCAGGTCTACATCTCCTCAGAAAGCTCAGCTGGTAATCATCAATTCTCATTTTACACTGTACATAATCACTCATACATACATACATACAGGAGAAAGCATGTTGTTCAGAACCAGTAAAAGAGTGTTTCCTGATTCAATAAGGATATTTTCGTAATTTTAATGTGATAGCCCAGGAAGAAGAACCTCAAGATGGTAAGAGCATCAAGAATATTTGTATCTGTTAGACTAACAGTGAAATTGGGATAACAGTTAACATAAACTGGACCATGACATAAACTAGATTCTATCAATCCTAGTAGTGAATCTGAAAACTGGAGATGTCTCGCGTCCCTAAGACAGACTTGGAGTGATGTATCAAGACCTGCAATTGTCATGGGTTTAGTATCGACTTGAACAAGTCCAATATGAAGACATTTAAATCCTTTTAATAAATGTTTGGTAATAGCATCTGGAGATAACATTTTGAAACTTTGATTAGCATTGGTAACCAAATGAGTAGTTTCAGCAGTTTTTATCTCATAGGATTTAACCTGATAAAAGGGTTTAACATAATAAAGTTCTTTAACAGAAACAGAAGGCATTTTCCAATTTTGTAAGAATTTTTCCAGATTTTCAATTATGGTTTCATCCATATTCTTAATATTACTGAAATCAAGCTTTTCAGAAGGTAAGTCATGCTCAGCCATGGTACTAGTTCCAAAATATCTGGCTACTGCTTTCATCATTATTACTGTTGCTATGAGAACTTACCCTATTGCAACAAACTCCGGACACGTCCTAACGCCCGTAAGTTGCGGTCTTGTGTTTTTAACCACTGTATCCTATGAAATTACTACAATACCCTTAATGAAAACTGGATCCAACGGCTGAAAACACAAGTCCACAATTTATTAATTTGCGGATGTCCGCACAAGAAGCGTTCTATATATATATATATTTATATGTGTAAGGATCTAAGAAGCACCGACACGGACACGCGATACGGATACGACACGACTCGAATACGTCGACACGCTATTTCTCAAAAAAGCATGATACGATACGTTGGGGAAAAGATTTTTAAAAAATATTTATAATACTAATAAGTCTTTTTTTATTTATTTATTTAAATGAAACTACTAATAGTCTAATACTATGTATTAACATATATTATTTTAAAAAATATATAAATTTTATGATAAAATGCCCAAAAATGTAATAATATAGTAGATATATAGGAATTATATGGTGTTATTTAGAAATAATTGTAAATTTAGGGATTAAATATTAGATACAGTATAAGTTAGGTGGTGTTATTTAAAAATAACTAAAGATTGTTTTTATAGTTTTTAATATGGGTGATGCTATTGCCACTCCATCATTGAACCAAGGCACTCCATGGTACCACTCTTAAATCATGTGGTACCATGCATCATGCATTGCATACATGGTACCACTTGCTCTGAGAGTGGTACTATAGGGTGCTTTAGTTCAATGATGGGGTGGAAATAACAACTCCCTTTTAATATTTGTAAAAGTTTTAGGGACCTAATCATAATAAATCTAAAGAGTAACTTTTCAGCAAAATAAATAAAATTAAACAGTGTCCAGCGTATGTATTGTTAACTCCTTCAAGGTTTCATTCTCTCAGCCACACAACTAAGAGAGAGAGAGAGAGAGAGAGAGAGAGAGAGAGAGAGAGAGAGAGAGGAATCGCAGATCCAATCCAGAGAACTAAAGAAGAAGAAGAAGAAGAAGAAGAAGAAGAAGACGTATCGGCGACGTATCCTCAACGTATCGGCGACGTATCCTCAACGTATCGACAATGTATCCTCAACGTATCGACGACGTATCCTCAACGTATCGGGGACGTATCGGTTAAAAAAATAACATTAAAATACACAGATTCGAAAAACAGAGTATCCGACACGTATCCTGAGCGTATCGGGCCGTATCGGTATTGGATACTCGAGTCGATACTGGTACGAACCTCAAATGAAGCATCGGTGCTTCATAGGTAAGGATGCATCCCCAATAAACAGAAAATGTTAGGACCCATTTATAGGCGCCCCTGTGCCCAAATAGCCCCCAACTACATTTCATTTTCTTTTCTTTTGCATTAGCTAGAGTCGGTTAGCACAAGTGGGTCTCACATGGAGCTCACACTATCCTTGATGAGCTCATTGGCAGCCTTTATATAGCCATGAGACTCAATTGTCGGGGCATTGCGTATGAAATGAATTGTGTTTGCTTTTTCTTTGTGGTTTGCAACCAGTAAATTGCAAAACTTAATTTCTCTTTTCCTTTTCTTCTCTGTTTTTCTTCTACTTTGATTGTTTCAATTCCTTTTTGTTCTCTATATTTTCTATTTATTCGAGATGGATCCTTATAATTGGTATCATAGCCATGTTACGATCTCCATGGGAGAACAACCACAAGCTTACGGGTGTGGTCCGGTCACCATGGGATGACCACACCCTTACATCCATGCTCTGGTCGCAATGGGAGGACCACCATACCTTTACGGCTATGCGCCTGTCGCTATGGAAGGACTACCACACAGTTACAACTAAGTTACGATCGCCATGGGAGGATAACCTCAACCACAAGCTTGTGGCTAAGGTTTTGGAAATCAACTCTTCTCAACCGGAGTTTTCCCAATCGCCATGGAAGAAACATACCTACCATCATCAAGTCACTTGCAATGGTGTGAGACCCAATATGAGTTTCAAACTCAAAATTCCCAATGTCCGATCCAAAATTTCATGGAAAATATTCAAGCAAGGCTTCAACGAGTTGTTGATGAGGTGTTCGATAAGGCTTTTGCGAAGTATACGTCTACAACTGTTTCAAATACCGATCCTTCGAAGATTTATGTACCACCACCAGTTCAATTTGAAACCCCTACACCACTGGCACAATTCTCATTTCAGAGTTAAAAGAAACACTCCAATCATTAGATCCCTACTAACCAAAAATTGAAAGGTATTTCTCAGATACGAGAACCCCCATTTTAATTTACAGAACACGTCTCACCACCATTTTTGTCTTCAACCGAAAACATTCCTTAAATGGAACAAATTTCCTCCAATTCTCTTTGAAGTTTAGCAGCTCACCACTTGTTTGATGTAATGCTAAAGAGAAAACTAATTCATTTAATTCAATTTTTGATGGGTACGTAAAGTAAGGATTGATGAAAATGGCACATGAGATGTTTGATTATACGGCGATGAAGTTGGATTTGTTCTATTGGAATTCAGTTATTATTGGATACATGAAATCTGAATTTGGATTTAACGTCGCTTGCGAGTTGTTCAAAAAACTACCCAGAGGGGATTTAGTACATTGGGATTTGATCATTGATGATTTACTACTTTGTGGAATACTCAAAGTTACCACCAAATTTATGTACCCTAAATGTGACAACATAGAAAATGCTATTGATGTATTTGAAGAGGAAAATGTTGATCATTGTGAAGTTAGAGTATATTGTTTGATGATTTATGGCTTGAGGGAATTGGCCTTAGAATTGGTTATGAGGATGGAGAAGCTTTTGGTGAAACAAGGTGAGTTCACATTCATTGTGGTGACAAATGTTTGTGGCCATGAGTTAATGAGGGGAAGGTGTAGTAGAGTTATGAGAAGAATTGACCAACTGGAGCCTAATATCCTACAATATGGATGCATTGTTGATTGTCCGTGCCAAACAAGTCTTAGGGAATCATCTAGGGACATGACTATTGGAGCAAATGAGATGATTGGAAGGGGCTCTATCTTGAAAATGCTACTTGGGTGGAATTAGAGGAGTTTGAAAATCACTTTCCTAGATTCCAAGCTTGAGGACAAGCTTGATTTCATGGGAGATGGATTGTTAGGACCCATTTATAGGCGCCCTTGTGCCCAAATAGCTCCCAACTACATTTCTTTTTCTTTTCTTTTATTTCTTTCAGTAGCTAGAGTCGATTAGCACAAGTGGGTCTTACATGGAGCTCACACTATCCTTGGTGAGTTCATTGACAACCTATTTATGGCCATGAGAATCAATTGAATTGGCATTGCGTATGAAATGAATTGTGTTTGCTTCTTCTTTGTGGTTTGCAGCCAGTAAATTGCAACTTAATTTCTCTTTTCCTTTTCTTTTCCATTTTTCTTCTACTTTGATTGCTTCAATTCCACTTTGTTCTCTTAATTTTCTGTGTATTGGAGATGGATCCTTACTGAAAATTAAGAGAACAAACATGAATTGAAACAAATAGAAAAGAAGAAGAAATAAAAAATAGATGAAGAAGGAAAAAAATAGAGAAAATGACTTAGAATTTACTGGTTGCAAACCACAAAGAAGACATTACAACTCATATCATACCCGATGCCTACAAAAGAGAGAATCTCCTCTCATATAGTGTGCAGTGGGAGAGGGTGATGAAAAGTGTGATTTACATGTGAAGTGCTCGTGCCCCCTAATTGATACCAGTTGAAAATGGAAGAAAATGAAACTAAAATAAATAAGGTAGTAAGGGGCTATTTGGGCAGGTGGAACTGAGATCCTAACAATCCACCCCCCATGAAAAACAAGCTTCTCCTCAAGCTTGTTGGAAACCTGGGAATTGATTTATGGACTTCTTAGCTTCAACCCATGTTGCATCCTTTGGATATTGCGGAAGAGATGTTCTTGCCCATTATTCAGTCTAACTAGAAGGTCGAAGTAATGCACATTTGAGCCACCATCAACATGCCTCTCAAACTCCACATAGGCGTTTTCGTCATAAAGCGTGATAGGAGGTTTGGGTAAAGAGAAGAAGCTCTTTTCAAGTGGATACAAGACTTCATATTCAGCTTTCACCTTGAGCACAGAGTAGAGTTGTGTTATGTAGCCATTTGTGGAAGTGATATACTCTATAAAGGCTTCACCATCAACAGCTTCGATAAGCCAGATTCCAAATACAATCCCTTGTTCTGAGGTTAATTTGAATGCACGGATCTCAGCACTATTGATGACAAGGGTGCCACTGCATAGTTCCATTGATTCACTTGGAATCTCTACAACACTAAATATTGCTATAGACACACCTTTCCTTGCATAAGTCAAAGGCATCACTTTTAGTTTGTAGAGGGGTGACATCTCCAATCCACCTATTGATAAGTCCTTCAACTCACCTACTGATGAGTCCTTCAACTTCCACTAGTTCATTAACAGAAAGCGGTAGATGGAAGTTTAGATCAAATCTTAGGCGATCAAAAGACACTAATGAGCCAGCTTGTGAAGGTTCCTGGCCTATTACTTGTTTAAGTGAAGCTTGTGATTGACACCTTTGATTCTCCATTTCTATATTCAATTCAAAAGTTAACTCACTCAAGCCACCATTAATCAAATTCCCAGCGACTAAACTTCTTTTAGGCATTTTCTCGAACAACTCCCATGCAATCTTAAATCCATGTTTTGATTTTGAGTACCCGCCAATAATTGTAAAACCATAAATCAAATTTACCTTCACCGGCGCAAAACAAAACATTGCATGTGTCAATTTTATCATCCTGAATTTCATAGACCCTTCCATCATTGAGCTCAATGAGACCAAGTCTCGCTCTAGCATTCTATCGAACACTCCACGAGCAAATTCATGATAACACTCATTTCTAAAATACATTGAAATCCAAAAGTTGGATCTAGAAATCTAATCTGTTGGTGTATGTACTTGGGTTTGATTAGGGATTGGTGGTGGTGGCCTATATGGAATGGCGTCGGTAACGGTGAGTAGAGGGTTTGACTTACTAGGTGAAGGTAGTAGTGGTGAAATTTGTGGGAAATTTTCGGTTAAAGTAAAAAATGGAGGTGAGATGTGTTGAGTATATTGATATGGTGGTTCTCGAATCTGAGAAATACCTTTGAATTTTTGGTTCGGATGGCAAAGGCCATGGGTTCACAGGGATCTAATGCTCGGATTGCTTCTTTTGGCTCTGAAATGAGATTTGTGTAGGTGGTGTTGGTTGGTGAAATTGAACTGGCGGTGGCTTAGAAATCTTAGGAGGATCGGTGTTTGAACTTTGAAGCACTTGTAGACATATTTTGCAAAAATCCTATCGACCGCCTCGCCAACGACTCGTTGAAGCTTTACTTGAAGATCTTCCATGAAACTTTGGATCCGAAATTATTGATTTTGAGTCGGGAATTCACCAACACCTTTGCAAATAACTTGACAATGGTTGGTATGGTACTCCCGTGGCAATCGTGGCCGTAGTGTAGTCATAAGATTGTGGTGGTCCTTCCATGGTGACCAGAGCATAGCCATAATCGTAAGCTTGTGGTGGTCCTCCCATAGTCGCACCCATAAGCTTAATATGGTTCTCCCCTAGTAATGGGAACATGGCTCTGATACCAATTGTAAGGATCCATCTCTAATAAACAGAAAAGTTAGAGAACAAACAGAAAAGAAGAAGAAATTGAAAATAGATGAAGGAGGAAAGAAAAGAGAAAATAACTTGCAATTTACTGGTTGCAAACCACAAAGAAGACAATACAACTCATATCATATCCGATGCTTACAAATGGAGTGAATCTCCTCTCACATAGTGTGCAGTGAGAGAGGGTGATGAAAAGTGTGATTTTCATGTAAAGTGCTCACCCCCTAATTGATACCAGCTGGAAAATAGAAGGAAATGCAACTAAAAATAATTAAGGTAGTAAGGGGGCTATATAGGCAGGAGTGATCTAGGATCCTAACAATAAATATGAGTAATGCTAGATACAACCGCACGAAAACAATTTAGGTGTCCCAAACAGGTATACTTAGCATTTTCCATATATATATATATAAACAATGTTGTCAAACCGTGAATCGAATCGTGAATGGTTTGCCAAAAATATGAATCGTGAATCGTAAGATTCACCTTTTTTAGAAATGAAATAATAATACATTTGTTTATCCACATAAAACACATGTATATACATATAAAATGTGTGCTTTTTTAGGATGTGAAGCCCCACACTTCACATCATGCATGAATGTGAATATGAAAAAAGGACAAGCATAAGGACAATATATTAATGGCATTAGTGCTGATTTTTCCTAATAAAAAGATTGGCGTTATTTTCCTAGTCACATATTTATTTACTAACAAGCATAAGCTTTATATGAGAAGTCGTATCACAACTAAACAACTTGGGGCATTTAACACGGAAACTAATAATAATAATAATAAGACCCCACCTTTTTTTTTGTAAAAGAAAAACTCTAAATTTTTATGAATCGGATGAATCTTGTGAATCGAATTGTGAATAGTCCCGAATCGAATCGTGAATCGCCAATTCAGTGCGATTTCCGATTCATAGGCACGATTTGAATCGTTTAATGTGAGAATCGAATCGAATGGCATGAATCGAATTGTGAATCGTACGATTCTAACAACCATGCTTATATATATGAACATATAGATGCATATAATTACTGTTGATATATTGATTGTAGGAGATATTTAGGAAATAATATAGATTTCTTTACTTCCTTATTTAATTTGGTTTGTACTGTATAAATTTGTATGTCCTTGAGAGAAGAAGAAATATAGAAAATACATTTTCTCCCTATCTTTGACATGGTATCATAGCCTTGTATGTGGAGGTATCAGTCTTATCTCCGCTTTGGTGTGTGCATATTTATTATTCCAAATCATACTTTTTTTTTTGTTCAATTTTTATTTTTGGGGCCTGAGGACATATTATGTGTTAATCTACTGAATTTGACACACTTAATACAATAGGTTAATTTACCTCTACGTGGTTGTGCTTATTTCCACTTTACCCCTATACTTTAAAAGTTGACACTTAACCGCCTCTGTGCTATGTGTAAATCCCAATGGTGTTGATTTTTATCTTCAAATGACAAATATGAACTTTATTAATTAGTGTTTGATTCATTTACCTTCTTTGTAATAAAATTGGTTTAACCACTCATTTTTAATATTTTTTTTATATGATGGGTGGTGGCGGTTTTGTGGTGATGGTGTTAATAAGAAGGGGGGGGGGGGGGGGGGATGTGCGGTGGTGGTTTACTTTTGAACAAGGGGCTAAAGTGAAAATGTGTCTAACCACAAGGAGGTAAAATTTATTTAACCCTTATACAACTAAGGAAGATACTCCGTCTCATGTTTGAAATTTTAAATCATTAGACCAAATTTAGTACATGAACTTCCATAAGTATGTGGGTTTACATGATTACAACACATGTTCTTTTTCTCTTTAAATCATTAGCAAGTGAAAACTTTAATTTCCATCTCTGAACTTTTAATGCATTTTGTGTCGAATGGACTATGGGTTCTAATTTCCCCTCTCTCTGTGTTTATCACACTATCACCAACTTTCATACCATTAATTATTTTTATTTTATTTTTATTTTGTTGAAGTTTTTGAATTGAAATTCTGCTCACATACACTTGTGTGATTAGTCAGGTCTTGGAGTGGAGATTAGAGAAATTGCTGAAAGATAATCAGAGAGATCACGTTCCTTTCTCTCAATTGATATACCTATATGGTAAGCTTCAAAATATACAATCAGCAATGCATGTGTTTACCTCAATGGAAGCCAATGGAATCAAACCCACATCTTCTGTTTTCAATGCCCTTATTGTTGCCTGCTTGTCTTCAGGTAATGTAATAACATCGCTAAGCTTATTTGAAATAATGGAACATTCAGAATGCTATAAACCCAATTCTGACACTTATACTGCTTTCATTTCGGCGCATTCGAAATTGGGAAATTTTAAGGCCATGCAAGATTGGTACTTAGCCAAAAGGGCTTGTGGGTTTTATTCTGATCTACAAACCTACGAATCTCTCATTTCGGGTTGTGTCAGATTAAAACATTTTGATGATGCTGATAAATTTTATGAAGATATGACGATTTCTGGAGTTATTCCGAATGTATCCATATTGGAGATTATGCTTGTGGGGTTCTGTGAACGAAGAAATTTGGCTAAAGTCCAAGAGTTCTTGAATTTTATATTGGATGGTGGGTGGAAGATAAGTGGACCTCCCGTTGACAAGGTGGTTAATTTTTACAGGGAACTTAAGAGAGTGGAAGAGATGGAGGAGCTTGTATTAAAATTAATGAAAACCAATCAAGATTTGGAAGTTATGTCAAAAATGCATTTTGGGATTATAAGCATGTATGCCATGTTAGATAGATTGGATGATATGGAATACTCTATTGGGAGGATGTTGAAACAAGGGATTTCATTTAAATTTTCAGATGGTATTGAGAAGGTGATATGTTCATACTTCAGGAAGGCGGCTTATGATAGGCTTGACTTGTTTTTGGAGTGTATTAGAGGTTCTTACAAGCTCTCAAAATCTACCTATGATTTGTTGGTCGCTGGTTATCGAAGAGCGGGCTTGTCCGAGAAATTGGTTATGGTGATAGATAAAATGAAACTAGATGGGTTTTCATAGCTTTTGAATCGCGTTGCAAGTAATTTCAACTTCTCGGTATGTGTATATATATTGAACAAATGCCTATGGACCTGTTTGGAAATGCTTAAAATAGGATCAGGTTTAGAGTTCGGACCTAGATTTATCATATCCACATTTTTGAAAACTACTATTGAGTTTGTTTGATAAAGAATCAGTTCTTGGGGTATTTTTAAGTCGGGTACAGTAGCAGCTATACCATAGAACCAGTTCTTATATTATCCAAACAGTCTCTTTAAGTTGGAAAGCCACCCAATTTAGCTCTGAAAGGGTCTCCCTCAAAGAAAACAGGGGAAACTGGGAGATCATTACCTACTGGTGCAGCCGTCTTTCATCAGAAGTTTTACTCCTTTAAGTCAGGCACGGACTCTTCTTTTGCCTCCTGGGGATATAGGTGTACAATATCTTCCTAATGTGTGAATTTTTTGTCTCTCTTCATCCTAACGTAGAGCTATCTTTCATCTGATGAAAAATATGGTTTTGAAGTTGTTGGGGTCCCATGATTATCTTTAATTTCCCCTGTACGAAATTGCCAATGGAGCTTGACGAGTGAAGAGTTGGTCAAAGTTGTTGTCTATGATGATGCAAACGAATACAAAAGTATTGCTTGATTGTATTTTTTGGCATAAAACTATTGAAATAGTGGAAGCAAGCTTTCGTTGACTCATGGATTTAGTAAAGGAAAATAAAGGAAGTTATTGACGAAAATACTTTTCTTTGGTTTTGTTTGTAAGGAAAACGATGAGGAAAACAAGTAAGATACGAAAATAGGTGAAAAATAAATTAAAAGTTTTGAATGTTACAAGTACTCTCCTTCCCTTTCATGAAATTCCTATCATGTTTTGAAAGTTTTAAATTCCTAGCGTTATTTAACATGGAGGAAATAGGGAATCCCCATTTTCTTTCTCTAGATCCGCAAACTAAAAAGAACCTTAGTTAACAAAACTTCTTGATATGTACAAAAATATTAAGTAAAAAGCAAAGGCTCTGCTCCTGCCCAACCCGAGCGGTATGTCGGATTTCACCAGGTCCAGAACAAGGAGTCGGGAACACTGTGCGGGCTCGGCCTATCGTAGGTGTAGCCTTGCCACGTCCCATGACGTGCTCTAGAATGTTCTAGACAGTTTCCTACATGAGCTAGACGACTAAGGGAAAGAGTATCGTTTCCTAATCCAATTAGGAAACTCTCACGATTTGTGCTAATCAATCCTAATCAGATTGTATTACATTATCAGTTTACTTACGTAGTACGAGTAGGTCTCTTGTATCTATAAAAGAGACCACTCATCCCCTTCAAAGGGAATCGCACACCTTCTTTACGCATACACAGTCACCCGGTCGGTCTTTGGTAGCTCTATTTCCATTGTTGGTTCACCAAAGACCCTCGACGATTTGATATTATAGTGCAAGTGCTCTGACACACTACGTGGACGTAGGTCTCCTCATTAACAGGGCCGAGCCACATTTAACTTCTCTTGTCTCATTCTTCTATTCTTCCTTAACCCAATATTTGACATCATCAGTTTGGCGTCGTCTGTGGGAAAACAATAGTTTTTCCTCCAAAACAAATCTCTAGCTGATAGTCATGCCACCGGAGAAGAATAAGAAAGTCGCTCTACCAACGGGTCAGGCGGATTCGCCGGTCATGCAACCGACGGCTTCCATGACCCCAGAGCAGATCACTGCGGCGTTGACATAGCTTCGGGAGGGTCAGCGTCAAGCCCAACTACAATCGAAGCTTTGTTGGCCGCGGTACAGTTCGGGAACGATCTTGTACGGATTCGACGACGTGCCCGAACTGCACTAGTATCACCCCAGGTTGTGGGACAGTCCGGGAACGAGAAGCATGGTCTAGGTTCCATACAAACCCGACAACGTGCCCGGGGCTAACTAGAACCGCGCGGGGGATGCTAGAGAGATCATTAATGAAAGGCGCGCAGCCAGAGGAGAGGGACGAGCGATTGACCTGGGAATCAGCCCAGGATCGCCCGACCAGCAGCCGAAGCGACCTTAGGCATACGATTAATCGGAGTCAAAGCCGAACCCTATCCCTCAGGACATCGCACTTTGAAGAAGTAGCATCTTCCTCCGACCCGACCTACCATACTGATACGGGACGAGCAACTGATCCGAAAGATGTGAAAGCTCGCATCAATGACTTGGAAAAACGGATCGAGAAGTTAGGCTAAAAACCAAGTCACAATTTCGCCAATATAGAAACTGAATCACCATTCACCGATCGGGTCATAGGATTTACCATTCCACGTAAATACAAACAACTTCATCTCGACTCTTATGTCGGGTCGGGAAGTCCGATCGACCAAGTCTGGACCTATAAGGCTCAAATGGCGCTGGCAACAAACGCTGATGAACTACTCTGCATGGTCTTTCCCAGCACTCTCAAGGGGCCAGCTGCACAGTGGTTCCACTCATTCAAACCCCGATCGGTTGGTGACTTCAAGGAGCTCAGCAAGCTCTTCGTCAGCCAGTTCGTGGGAATGCTTGGCGGACCGCAGCCAGATATCCAATTGCTAAATGTCAAGCAGCGGAAAGGAGAGTTCTTGAAAGACTATATTGATCGGTTCAACCAGCAGAAGCTCCAGATCCACAACTTGAATGAGATGGTCGCAATCACAACCTTCTGCTTGGGGGTTCAAAATACCAAGGTCGCCACGTCGTTCCACCGTTAACGACTGGCAACCTTGGTTGAACTCTCGGAGAGGGTCGGGAAATGCATTGACACTGAGGATTTTTTGAAGTCCAAATGTTCGAACTTCGCGAAAGATGATTCCCCAAGAGCCAAACTGAAACGGGAGGCCCCTGAAAAGAACTCAGGAAAGAAACAAAAACATAATCCACAACGGGTGGTCGGGAACAGACGCTGATCGCCTTTACGCAATTTTCCCGGTCCATCCAAGAGGTCATGGTAGTTGCTGAGACTCGGAAGCTGCTTAAGAAGCCCACCAAGTTGAAGAGCCCTCCCTAGAAGAAAAATCGGGTCAAGTACTGCCGGTACCACAAAGATCACGGCCATGATACTGAGGACTATTTCAAGCTCAAAATTGCCATTGAGAAGCTCATCGAGCAGGGTCATCTAACCGAGTGTCACCACAGACAGACGACTACGGCAGGATACCCGCACTCCTGAGCAACCACAATCCCTCGGCCATATCAACGTGGTCTCTGGAGGAAAATCAGGCGGAGGGGACTCACAGTTGGCAAGGAAAAGGCATGCTCGAGCATCCCTAGCGTATGTCCTGCAAGTCCAACCAGCCAACACCCCACTGACCGACATCCTGACTTTCTCATCTAACGATGTCCGGGACCTACATTGCCCCTATGACGATCCACTAGTCGTAACGCTCTTTATAGCCAATTACATGGTGAAGAGGGTGCTGGGTAAACACAGGTAGCTCCTCAGACATACTATTCGCCTCAACTTTCGAGCAGTTCGGGATATCAAGGGATCGGCTCTGACCAGTGGCCACTCCCTTGGTAGGATTCAACGGATCTATCACACAACCGCTCAGGATGATCGAGCTTCCAGTTCTAATGGGGAACTACCCATAGCAGGTTTTCGTGCTCACAAACTTTGTTGTGGTGGAGGCCCCTTCCGCCTACAATGTCATCCTCGGGAGGCCAATACTCAATAAGGCCAGAGCGGTTGTGTCAACATACAGTCTGATCATTTAAGTTCCTGACCCCTCAGGGACCGGGAAGCCTGAGAGGAGATCAGGCCATCACTTGGAGCTGTTATGTTAGTTCCTTACGCAAAGAGGGGCGATTTTAGAAATGCTAAACATTTAGGAGATGAATCCGAGCGACACTAGGGACGGAGTCAGCCCGATTGAAGAGCTTAGTCAAGTGGTGTTAGACCCCCAATTTCCCGACCAGTTTGTCAGCATCGGCACTCTCTTGGAATCAAATCTCAGAGAAAAGCTAGTCCAGTTCCTGAGAGAGAACCACGACGTCTTTGCCTGGAGCCATGAGGATATGTTTGGAATTGATCCCCGGGTCATGTCTCACCGACTCAACGTTGATCTGAGTTACCGCTCGGTTAAACAAAAGCGGAGAGGAATGGCCCCCGAAAGGCATGAAGCAGTACGCGAGGAGGTTGAAAACTTCTTAAGGCACATTCAGTCTGCGAAGTTCACCACCCCGAGTGGTTGGCCAACGTTGTTCTGGTCAAGAAAAACAAGGAAAAGTGGAGGCTGTGTGAGCACTTTATCGATCTAAACAAGGCCTGTCCCAAGGAATGCTATCCACTACCCAGGATAGACCTCCTTGTAGAAGCAACGGGGGGCCACTCACTGCTCTCATTTATGGATGCATACTTCGGGTATAATCAGATCCGCATGTACCTAAGCGATGAAGAGAAAACTTCCTTCATCATCGACCAAGGAACCTACTACTACAAGGTGATGCCCTTCGGCCTCAATAACGCCGGGGCAACTTATCAGCGCTTGGTCAACCATATGTTCAGAGATTTGATCAGGAAGACCATGGTGGTGTATGTTGACGACCTCTTGCTCAAGAATCGGAAAGAGTCAGACTATCTTGAGCACTTGGTCGGGGCCTTTAGCATCCTAAGAAAATTCCGGATGAGGTTGAACCCGGCTAAGTGTGCATTTGGAGTCTCGTCCGGGAAGTTCTTGGGACACCTGGTCAGCAGGCGGAGAATTGAGGCGAATCTAGAGAAGATTCAAGCCATTATCAACATGCAGTTACCCAGATTAACCAAGGAGGTTCAGAGTCTGGCAGGGCAGGTGGCAGCTTTAAACAGATTCGTATCCCGAGCAATTGACCGGTGTATCTCGTTCTTCAAGATCCTCCATAAAGCCTTTGAGTGGTCAGAGGAGTGTGAATAGGCTTTTCAGGCACTCAAAAAGTACTTGGCATCGCCTCCTCGGCTCTTAACGCCCGTTCTAAAGGAGGAGTTGTTTCTTTACTTGGCAGTATCGCCTTCGGCGGTAAGCTCAGCACTGGTCAGAGAGGAAAACGGGATACAATACCCAGTCTATTACACCAGCCAGGCACTCCAGGGCGTAGAAAGTCGATACTCTTGTATAGAGAAGCTCGCCTTCGCCCTCATCAGCTCGGCTCAGTGGCTCTGCCCATACTTTCAAGCTCATGTCATAGTAGTCCTCACGGATTAGCCTCTGTGCAGAATTCTGTGCCGACCTGAAACATCCGGGAGACTCATGAAGTGGGCGTTAGAATTGGAAGAATTTGAAGTGGTTTACAGGTCTCGAACAGCCATCAAGGGCAGGTAGTGGCAGATTTTTTAGTAGAATTCACGTATCCGGAAGACCCAGTTGAGAAGTTCAATCCGCCTTAATTACCGCCTGTGGATACCGGCATTTGGGCCCACTTTTCAAATAATTTTCAAATTCAAAGAGTCGCCACTTAAATTTTTTTTTAAAAGGAAAATTAAGAAACCATTTTGAAAAGGAAACTGATCTTTTTGCGAAACCAAAGATAATCTGGGTCCGGGGATTATGGAATGAAAGGGGAAGGAACTCGGCGGACTAAAACACCCCCTTTCATCCTATCTCGTGATAGGCCTCTACTCATCATCCTTTTAATCGAATTAATAATCTAAGTGTGCAAGGTGTTGAAAAGGGTGCAAGATTGCTAACGACAAAATATCATTCATGAGCCACGTAATTCAAGTAGCACGCAACATGATATGCAATAGAGAACTAGAGAACATACTCGGGATCCAGCTGCGAATTTGAACATGCAATGCATAAAATAAACCTAAGAAAAGGTCTCTAACGCATATAAACACATAAGGCAAGACCTAGTCTAAGGTGTCGCGCATGAAGTCGAAAATCAATAAAATCAACAAATGGAATAAACTAGAGAAGAGATGAGAAATTGTACCTCAAATGCGCTGCAAAACAAAGATTAGTCCACATACTTCATATAATAATATGATATCAAAACAATCAATCATAATCTTCTAGTTTAGATCTATTAAGCATGAAATCCAATTTTATTCAATAGCTAGTTCTAATCATAAGCATTAATGCACGTGAATGAATGAATGTGAACAAGAATAAAACATGGATTTATTTACTAATTTGGATCACTTAGCCTCTGGATTTAAGCTAAATTATCATTATTCGACTGAAATGTTGAAAAATATTAGAAAAAGAAAACAAAACATCTAGAGGCCCATATTATGCAAAACGTTCCCCAAGACACTGAAGTTCAAGGGAAAAATGAGTTGAAACCACTCCTTTCGGAAAAGTTTTATGTAAAACAAGTTGAAAGTCAACCAAGCTGCTGTGACAGCAAAACAGAATATCTGGTAAGAATTTTTGGGTCCAAATGGACCTTTTCAAGTGTTTCCAAGTCAAACAAAAAATCGTGGGTGTTCTTTAATGAGTTAAGAAGGCTTTCGAGTGGTCTCATGTTAATACTGTGAGTATTGAGTCCTAGAGAAATCTTTGAACTCAGAACATTCACTGTTTTGAAGATTTTTGGTAAAACAAAGCTTATTTCTTGGAATCCAAATGTTGGGGGGTTTAAAGGGGTTTTGAAATAGGGGTTTGGAAGTGTATTTTCAGCACTTAAATGGAGATTATGACCACTTGAAATATCAACATTGAACTCATAACAAGAACCTCCAAGATTGTTGGAGAGCATTATTTTCATTTTGAAGACAACTTCAAGAATACATAAGAATGTATTGAAGTTGAAATCATCATCTATCAAACATGTTTTTGAGGTCAAGAGCTACTATCCATAAGGATTCACTCACCTCAAACTTCATATCATCATCTAGATGATGATGAACTAGTAAGCAAATAAAGAAAAAAAATAAAAAAGAAACGATGTAAGGAGGGATGAACATTTATATAGACATGCAAATAAACAATCAATAGATGATATTCAATGATGTATTGGACTTGTAGCTTGATGTTTCACTCATATGTGGTGACATTGGATATGGAAGTAGCTTCCTCTCTCTTAAATGCTCACTAAAATGGTGGTTGGGTGTATTGAATATGAAGTAAATAGAGGTAATGAAGTAAAAACAAAGCTTAGAACTCACTTTCTTGTTTGAAAATCAAAGAAGGAAGCTTCTTTTCTCTCTATTCTAGACTTATCTCTACAACTTTCTCTCTAAAACTTTTTTGCATTTGACACCCCCCCCCCCCCCCCCCCCCCCCCCCAAAAAAAAAAAAATAAGAAGTCAAGGGGGGTTTATATAAGCCAATTTGGGGGTGGTTTTGGGGTTTTAGAAGTACTCCCATTGGTCCCAAACAACTGAAAACATAGAGCTACATCGTTTTGGTTTTTAATTAATCAATTTGAGTCCCCAAAAGAAATTAAAAAAATGGACTATTCTAGAGAAGAGTGCCGTGGCGGAACTGGGCCTGTGCCGCGGCGGCAGTTGGCCAGTGCTGCGGCGGCACTGCTCCTCTGATGTCCAGATAATTCTATTAATGCCCCCAGAGGTTCCGGTATTCGTGATAAGGCCCTATTTTGTCCGAAATTCACAGAAAATGCGTATGACCTCCAAACTGAGGTTGTGTATACCGTTGGAAAGATAATGGATTCTACTTTATATAAAAATAGTTTGGAGATAAGTCACTTTGAAAGGTTTTGCGGTATTCGCGATAAAAGGCGATTTGGTCGCCTTTTTCAGCTTCAAAAATTCATAATAAATTCGTTTTAAATCCAGGAATTATGTGCGATATATACCATTGGAAAGCTATTGACATCTAGTATTCATGAAAAATGTTTGAAAAATGATACGGTGCTCGAGTTTCAAAGTCAACTTTTAGGTCAAATCAGTCAATCTTGGGATTCCTAGGAAGTTTCGGGAACCTATGGGAGCTCCCAGGAGTTGACGTTTTCATATGTAAAACTCATTTTAGTACTTTCCACATTATCTAGAATGATCCTGGAACTTTTTGGCAAATTTAGACGATTTTGGTCAAACCTTGGTCAACCTTGGTCAAACCGGTCAACGGGGACTTTTCGGGAACTTCCGGGACTTCCGAGGGTCTTTGAGAGCCGATGATTTTTTCTGATTTTGCTTGAAAACTTAGTTTTAGTACTTTTCTTACGGTGTATGTTTCTAGAGCTTTCGGTCCAAACCTTGGAGTGTTTGGGCTTTCGGGGGCATTTTGGTCACTCTGAGCATTTTGAGAGATAGAACTAACTTTCAGGAGTTCTTTTTGAGTCTTTTTTTGATCATTGTGAACCACCAAGCTATGAGTCTCTTAAATTTAATAGCCGACACAATGGGGGTGTCTACACCCGTCTCTGCAAAATTTTGGCACTCGCTTGCGACATGCATTGCCTCACAAGTTTATGCCGAAGAGGGGTAAACTGTAGACACCCTATTTTATCGGCTATCAGATTTAGGGGACCCATAGCTTGGAGGTTCATAGTCATTGAAAAAAGACTCAAAAATGACTCCTGGAAGTTAGTTCTATCTCAAAAATACTAAAAAGCTGTATAAATGACCAAAATGCCCTGAAAGCCCAAACGCTCTCAAATTTGGACCAAAAGTTCTGGAAACACACTACAGGTGCGTTTGATAAAAATAAAAATTAAGTGCTAAATTTATGTACTGAAAATTTTAAGTGATTTGGATCTACAATATTGAAAACAGTGTTTCAAGAACTAAAATAGACATTCAGTGAATATTTTCAGTAGAAAATTTTCACTTAATGTTTTCAGTGGATTTTTGACAGTTTTTTCAATTAAGTAGTACATTATCAAATGCACTGAAAAAAATTTAGTGCTAAAATTTTTCATTTTTACCACTTAATTGGGTTATCAAATACACACGACGTCATAGGAAAAATAATAAAATGAGTTTTAAAACAAAATTAGATGGAATTGTCAGCTCCCAAAGGCTCCTAGAAGTCCCGAAAGTTCTCGAAAAGTTCCCATTGACCGGTTTGACCAAAGTTTAACCAAAATCGTCCAAATTTGCCCGAAAGTTCCAGAATCACCCTGGATCATGTGAAAAGTACTAAAATAAATTTTAAAAGAAAATCGAAATAAAATGTCAGCTCCTGGGAGCTTCCAGAGGTTCCTAGAACTACCCAGAGATCCTTGGTTTGACGTAAATGTTGACTCGGAGACCAGAGAACCACGTCATTTTTTAATTATTTTTCATGGATACTAGAGTCAATAGCTTTTCAACAGTATATCGTTGACACGACATAAATTGTGTGTGCTCTTATGAGTATGTCCAAGTGTAGAAGGTCGTGTCAAGTAAAAACTGGTAAGACCAGGTCGTATCCTAAGGAACTGTGTTAGGGATGGAATGTTCTAGATTGAGTCCTAAAGGAAAATGAAAAAGATGATTTCTTAAAAAAGGAAGTTCTAACGATCCTACTGTATTCAAAGCTTGACTAAATCAATTAAAATAGAATAATAACTAAGTTAATAAGTAATGTGATTTCAATATATATATGAAAAAGGTGTTGGGAACATGTGATTCCATATTGCGCCAACCACTACCATGATTTGACATTAACGTACAACCGGGACTTCACCCTTCTAGTATTCTTTATTTCGAAAAGGATAAAGTTAAGTAAACTAGACACTAAGTATGTGGGTTTTACATAACTAGTGGTTGGTTTACTTTACTTACTGTGAAAGACTGAAATAATAACCAATTAAAACTATGAACCATAATTAACAAATCAAGTATAGGATATTCGATGTGTTCATCATGCATGTTCATTGAGTTAATTGGCCAAAAATGCTTATATTTCAAATTCTGTTTTCAATTTGAACTTGAAAAGATCAATTTGGATTTATTTTTTGATATGAAAGTCACTGGAATACTATAAAGGTTCTGCCCAAAACATAAGCATACCAATTGATTGCCATAGATAGCAATCGATTGGTCTAGAATGTCTCCCAATCGATTGGTATAAGTACCAATCAATTGGCTTAGATTCCATGGCAATCGCTTGGATTTTGTATCCAATAAATTGCCACTGGATTTCATATAGATTCATGGCAATGGTTGGGAAACAATGTTTCATCATATTGTTCCCAACCAGGATTCTAAGCTAGCATATTTAGAGTTACAGAAACAAGAACAAACTGAAACGTATTGTTGAAATCAACTCTAGACATGGATTTAATCATGAAAATTAAAATTACAAAAGAAATTCAAAACTAAAACTTAAAACTAAACTGTAACTAAACAAAATATAGAATAACAGAACAAAACAATTGAAACCTGGTTTGTATTACACAATCTGAATACAGAATTCGAAAAACTTCTCAAGCAATGGAGAACTCTAATATGTCCTACAAAAATAACCAAAAATGAGCCAACTCCTCTCTCCATTCATTCCCACCTATATATACTGTGATACCCATGAGCTAAAGGCGTCCAGGTTCGTTCCATAATGGATGGTCGTCGAGCAAATCAAGGATATGCTGAGATTCTGTGCCATTAAAGAGGTTTGACTGCCAGTCCTTAACAATCGATTGGTTTTAGATCCAATCAATTGGTATGTATGACAATCAATTGCTTCAAGATGGCAATCGATTAGTTTGGAAGACATGTCAATCGATTGCCAAATGATGGCAATCGATTGGGACTTGAAGTTGAACTTTTAAATGCCCTCTTTATTTCTTCACTATCCCCTTTTCACCCTATTATCAATTCAGCTTCTGAAACCTGCATAAAATGATACTAAACACAACAACATGCCAAGGAAATATATCATTGCATAAAGAGATAGATTGAAGTACTAGTGCAGGTAAAACTAGAGAAATGGGCCTAAAATTGACCAATTCTATTCTTTATCGGGCTAATATTCTACGAAAACCAGCACTTATCAATCGCATATATTTTTTGGATTTAAAACAGATTCATTATGAATTTTTGAAGGTGAAAAAGGTGATCAAATCAGCCTTTATTGTGAATACCACAACTTTTCAAAGTGACTTGACTCTAAAATATTTTTCATGTAAAGTAGACTCCATTATCTTTCCAAGGGTATATCATAAACTTAATTTGGAGTTCGTGCGCATTTTTTGTGAATTTCGGACGAAATGGGTTTTTTTTTTTCGAATACCGAAACCTTTGGGGGCCTAAGTAGAATAATCTGAACTCTGAGGAGTACTGCCGCAGTGGCACTGGCCCACTGTCGCCGCCGCACTCTCCCCTAGAAGTTCCATTTTTGAAATTTTATTTTAGGGGTCTAAATCGAATAATTAAAAGCCAAATTGACGTAGTTGCTTGTTCACAGATGCTTGGGAACAATGGGAGCATTTTTTAAATCCCAAACTCCCCCCAACTTGGCCTTGGGAACAATGGGAGCATTTTTTAAATCCCAAACTCCCCCCAACTTGGCCTATATAAACCCCCCTTGACTCCTCATTTGGGGGGTGGCAAATGCAAGAGTTTAGAAAAGTTGTAGAGAGATAGAGATAGAGGTAGAGATAAGGGTAGAAGAGAGAGGAGAGCATCTTCCTACTGTTTTTCTAAAGAAAAGTGAGTCCCAAACTTGTTTTCTTTCATTACTCCTCTATATACTTTACATTCAATACATCCAACCAACAATCTTGAGTATTTGTGAGCTAGGAATTTACTTCCATGTCGAAATGTCACCACATATGAGTGAAACACCAAGCTACAAATCTAAATATCTCATTGATTCTCATTATTGATTGCTATTACTTGCTTGTTTACTTTGATGTTCATCTCTCTTTAACTCATTTCTTTTATATTTTTCTTTGATTTCTTACTTGTTCATCATTATCTAGGTGATGATATGTTGTTTGAGGAGGGTGAATCCTTATGGATAGTAGCTCTTGACCTCAAAAGCATGTCTATTAGATGATGATTCTAACTTCAATACTTTCTTAAGTATTCTTGAAGTTATATCTAAATAAAACTTATTCTTGCAAATAACTTTGAAAGTTCTTGATATGAGTTTAAGGTTGATTTTTCAAGAGGATGTAATCTCCGTTAGTGCTGGAAATACATTCTCAAAAACCCCTCAAAACCCCCACATTTTGGTTCCAAGAAATAAATGTTTGTCTTCTGAAAAACCACAAAAAACAGTGAGTTATTCTACTTGAAAATAGTATTCTGAGTTCAATACTTAGTGGATGATTGTGATACCACTTGGAAATTCTTCCTGACTCATTAATGAATGACCACAACTTTTAGTTGAATTTAAAACACATGGAAGGGTTTCATCTTTACTCAAACATTCCTTCCAAACATTCTATTTTTCTGTCACAGCAGCTTTAGTTAAATTTCAACTTGTTTTCCAGAAAACTTTTCCAAAAAGAATAGTCCAAACTCATTTTCCCCTTAAACTTTAGTGTCTTAGGGATCGTTTTGTTTAATATGGGCCTACCAATGTTCTGTTTTCATTTTCTAAGATTTTTCTACATTTTAGTCGACAGTATAGATTCTCTTTCTAAGTAACCTCTCTTGTTTATATGATTTATCTCAACCTAAAACTTCAATATTGATTTGGATTTTTTCTCTGTAGGAATGATCTCCATAAAATATCATGAATTTATCATGCTCCTAACCACACTTTTCCATTTTTGCAAGATGGCTTAAACATTCTATCCACTATTCCCAGCATACTAATTTTGACTTCTACTTCTTGATTAGATGTTCACATGCATTCCAAATTGTTTCATGTCTTTGGAAGTTGTTCATACTACTTTTGTGCATATCCGACAACAGTACTCTTCATACATTCACATACATCCTCATACTTTCAAGCCACTTTAAAACTCGTGAACACAAGCACACTACCACTTTGCACATTCTAGGATCATACATTGCATCCATGCAAGATTTGGAGTTTTATGACTCCTAATCTAAGAAGATTATAAGGAATGAAGATGATCGCACGTTCATGCTTCCCCTCGAACAAATCTTCCTTTCATCCATCTTGGGGATTGAGAGGTCTTCTTTTCTCAAGAATTAACATGCATACATACTAGTTTACTAAGCATATTTTGCTTTCTTTGATTATTTGTTTCAAGAACAATTTATGTCCCCCTCTAGACTAGGAAAACTTGATTACTTGATATATGATTAGGCAATTTTTCCTAAGTTTGTTTTATGTGATCTTTCACCTTTATATTGTGTGATATTTGGTTTAGATCTTATGAATGATATCTTATCTTTTGATATTCTAATTTACGATTCTTATGAGATGTAATGTACTTAACATAGTATTAACTGTCATACCGAACATAATGCATTATGATTATTCAGATGCTAATTGAGGCCTGTTGGAAGACGGGGTGAGTTGAGGGTGTTTTTAATTGTTGCAAAGGCTTCTTCCTCTCTCGTACCAAAACTGCGAACCAAGTTCTTTGGTTACGAAGGGCCGGTGCCATTTATCTATTTGGGTGAGTTAAATTGAGTTTCTAGGTTCACTAAAAACTAATTGGCGACTCTTTATCTGTTTTCACAGACCTTTTAAGGAATTTCGAAATAAACTTTTTCCCAAAACAAAGCGGGTGGACCCCGAGGCCGCATGTCCACACCAAGGTATCAAAATGTTGTTTCTAGTACAAAATTTTGGTCACAAATTCTGGTAAAAAAAATTTGTTTCTAGTCAAGCACCAAAAGTTGTTCCCGAAATAATAAAATATTGGTTGTATCATAGAATTCTCCCTAGTTGTTGTGTACAGAAATCTTGTATAACAGGCAGATGAGTGTAATCAATGAATTTTTTTTACTTTTATGGCTAAATTATTTGTAACTAAAGGTCTAATTGAACTTATTTGCTGTAATTGTGATTATGTACCAAACCACCCAAACTAAATTGGCGAAAAGTGCAATTTATGCTACACTTTATCTCTTCTGGTTACTGGTTAGGTCTGTTTTCCCTTTAGGGTCTAAACACTGACACCTAACCCTGTAGTTACGTGTTATGTGCAAACCTAAAGTTATTAAGTGCCAATTTTTGAACCGGAGTAAATTAAAAATGGACCTAATCATAAAGGTATATATATATCGACAATAGATCCTATAACTAAACTAGTACAAGCATACAAAAGTAAGAAAATACAAGAAAATAAGGAACAAAAACTTCATAGCCACACTATTAACAAGGGCGGAGCCAAGATTTATTCTTAGAAGGGCACAAATGTATATGGGGTTCAAGGGCAATGCCACAGACTTGAATTTTTTTTGGTAGGGATGTTATAGTTTTGGATATTTAGGGTTTTAAAAATTATGTAGTTATTCCATGGATTTCATATATAGTGGGTTTGAAGAGTTAACATAATAAGTCAAGGACAAACTAATTTCTCCATATCTTTTCCAAAAAAAGATGTTCATATGCTTATTTAAATTTTTTTTTTACTAGTTTCCCTTCTAAAATAAATAATCCTTAACATGCTTAGAAGGGACATCTATAAGGGCATGAATATTTGAAGCTAGCTTTTGACTTTAAAAGGGTAAATTAAAAATTTTAGAGAGGCACAGATGTATATAGTTAAAAAATTCATAGGCTAAAAAAGTATATTTGAAAAGTTGAGGGGGGAGGCAAGTGCCTCTTCAGGCCCTATGGCGGCTCCGCCTCTGACTATAAACCTCTGCATTCTCTGAAGAAACTGTTTATGGCATAACTCGAGACTGAGCCAGCTAAGGGAATAAGGTGCCAAAATGACCCACAACAAAGATCGCCAAAAAATAAACCATGACTGCAAAAAGACCCACCGAAATACCAGATCTAATGAAAGAACGTCAGATTAGAGGACAACACTAGATCTACTTGAGTAAATCGCCAAATCTGAAAGAACAATGCTATATCTGGGAAGAGGAGTAACCGAATCCAATTAAAAAAATGAGGAAAGGAAGGAAAGCAAGAGTAGGAACCCAGACCAAACAAATCAAGCTCACACAAAGAAACCCTCAAAGAGATGGACGAAATCACCATAAAGAGGGACAAGACCATTCTAAAGAGGGACAACCCCCTCCTAGAGAGGGACAACATGTAACACCCTTAATTTTTATTATGTATAATGTAATTTCCAGATATATGGACTAATATTTTCTATATATGAGGTTTTGAGAATGCTTGACATAATATGTGTATTCATGCATAGCATAGCATGATTTATGCTTTCAAAATAAATCTTTACTTTACTGCAAAACTCGAGCGCTCAAGAGAATGCAAGCGCTCGAGGCGTGCGCACTCGAGCTCACTGCAAGCGCTCAAACCTAAAAAGTATGAAAAGACTATTTTGCCCTTAGGGCTTGAAAACTCTATCAATATCAGACCATTTCCTAAGTTTCAAGTTTACAAAACAGAGAGTTTCAGACAGAGAGCTTGTGTGAGGGAGAGTTCATGATCATATATATACATCTACATTTATTTTGCTCTTGTATGTTCTAAATTCTCCATATACAAGATCATCTATGTTTGAAGTTCCTTCAAGTCCTTCTTAGTTTCATCTCTTGATTCTTGGGTATTCTTGGGGTATTTCAAATCCTAAGCTCAAGATCTTCATCATCTTTATCTCTTTCTCAAATAATATATATATATATATATATATATTGCATCATCTAATTGCTTGGTGAGTGCTACAACTCATACATAACATGTGTATATGCATGTGTAATATGTTTTAGACATTACATGTATGTTTTGATTAGAGATCTTAAGATATCTATGCTGAAATCATAATTATGCTACTAAATGGTAAAATTTGCTAGAAAACTGCAGAACCCGAGTGCTCGAGCGAGCATGAGCGCTCGAGCCCGAAGTGCTCGAGTGTCCTGAGCGCTCGAGCCTCATAGTATTTGAATGATTTGCTTGTTTGTATAATAGACTCAATATGACCTATGTTACGTTTTGCATTACGAGCCCTTAGTTGCACCTTGAGTTGTATAAGATAATATGTATATGTACAGTAGTTCTGCATTTCCCAGAGTTGTACTTTATGCTTATTCCATGGTATTAAGATTAATTAAATTTAGATGTAACTCTTGCATATGATGATTTTAAAAAAAAAATGAATGGTTGAATAATACCTTATATGTTAGTTCTCTCAACTCGACAATTCTATGCTGCTACTAGATTGTTATGATCAGTTTTGTAATGATTAATGGAAATGTGTTAGGTCGGGTCACTAATAACAGTACAATTAATTATGTAAATAATGTACTAAAAGGATAAGTGTGTTGACAGACCTGAGAGGCATAAATTGTGTCAAACAATCTCATTGATTGTACTGTGTGTGTTTGCATCAGTTGTGCGACCTCATTGGTCTTTCGTTAGTTGTGTTGTGTTCATGTCGTGTTTTGTGTGTTGTAGAGTTAGGGCCAAATTGGGTTAGGTGGTTGAGTTAGGGCCAAATTGAGCTAGGAGTTTGTGTTTTGGCCGATTGAGGCTTAGATTATCTATTATTGACCAAATTGGGCTTGGAGTTGTGCTAGGGCCGAATTTGGCTATGTGGTTGAGTTAGGCCGAATTGGGCTAGGAATTGTATTATGGCTAAATTAGGCTTGTTTATGAATTTGAGACTGAATTAGGCATTGTTATCATGTGTTGTGTGTAATGGAAGCTAGTACCATCGATTTAGTGTTGTTGTGGTCATAGGCAGAAGTTGGAACTACCAGTGTTTTGGTCGTGCGTTGATAAGAGCTAGTACTATCAGTTTGTGAGTTATCGGCAAGGTGGATTCTTGTGTGTTGTGTTTGCATAGCCATGGTTGTATGGTCAGAAAGAATGTTGGGATTGTGTGGTGGCCTGTGTAATGTCTCGATAACCAATCAATAATAACTTAAATGGTTTATACGTTCATGTTGTGTATGGTTTGTAGTATTTCACTTAGCTTTCGGCTGACGGCGTGTGGCCCTGGACATCCGTGTCCAGTCGCTATAGTTCTAGGTGTTGGAGAGGCTATTTCGCAGGGCGTATACTATGGAAATGAAAATGTGGACGAGGAAGGTTGGGGCTTTAGCAGTTAAAGAAGGACTCGTGTGAAGCCGTTTTGTTCCCGCTGGGAATGTTATTTTTCTATATTTTATATTGTTGTTGTTATCGGCCGTTTGGCCTTCAGACTTTTGTACCTTTTGGTTTTGAATTATTATAATATAAGTACGTAATATAGAGACTTGTAAGACTTTGATGTTGCTTCCACTGAACTAGACATTCCGCTGCTATTGATATTAAGTTATTTTATATTTCTGTTGTTTGGACAATCATGTGATCTTCAACCTATTATAAGCCTATAGGTTCAATAAGGAAACTTACTTCCCTTAATTATCACTATGCTGAGGCATGGAAGGGATTGAGTGGTATTAGAGCACTAGGTTTAGAAGTGCTCGTGATTGTCCTACTTTAAGCTATGAACCGTAAGATTACCTTGCTAGAATGACATTAAGATAGTTACGCTGCTGATTTAAGGAAGACTTCAGGAGTCACTTTACATCTTAAGTTGCGTACCACGACTATTATTATATTTTCTTTTCTTTTATGATTTGCATCTTATTGCATCTGGCATCTTGTTTCTCGACAATTTTGTATGCAACGCATCTCATGTCTATAAATAGTATGTGTATGTAAATATAATTATATTCGATTTTGGGCAGTGAACATCTCATAACCATTTACTAAAGGCATTAGTCTAATTTGAGGAATGCTTGTGTCCATATGTACTTAAGCGCAGATTCAAGATGGTTAATGGAGTCGGACCATCCGAATCGGTACCCGATGGACTAGACCCCATATGAGTTTCTGAGAGATTTCTTTGAAGGTTGGAGCCTATTGGAGATCAGCAATGTACGCATCATTATCTGCCGCCACCTCCACTGAGATCTACAAGAGACAAACCGTTGGAGAGATTCAGAGCCTTACGCCCAGAGAAGTTCGATGGTGTGATAGGAGCATTAAAAGCCGAGCAGTTGCTTAGGGAGGTGGAGTTGTGTTTTTAAGGCTTTAGTTTGCACAGACGCTAACAAGAAGAAGTTTGCAGAATTTTAGCTTACTTATTACACTACAGAATGGTGGGAAGCTCAAAGGGCCGCTTTGGGAGAAGATGCTATCAGGTGTCTGAGCTGGGAAGAATTCAAGACCATGCTTCTTCGAAAGTACTTCCCTACGTCTGAGAGAGACAAGAAGGAGAAAGAATTCATGGATTTGGTCTAAGGAACTAAGACTGTTCAAGAGTATACGGTCGCATTTGAAAAGTTATCTCGTTTTGCCCCACACCTAGTGGACACTCTGGAGAAGAAGAACTAGAGGTATCTACATGGACTTGGGATGACTATTTAAGGCCATGCCATGAGTTCTGTGATGCAGCCGTTTAAGAACTTGGTAGAGTTAGCCTTTAATTTGGACACTATGTGTGGGAGTCAATAGCAGAAGCAGTTCATGCTCAAGGTAGACAGTCGCCCCAATCGTGGCCACCTAAACTCGCATCGTAGTTCCAGAGTGAAGAGACAATGGAACGATCTGAGAGGACAGGTGCCCAATTCTTCGCCGGCATAAGATCAATTGCCTGGCGCAGCACCTGTACGAGGAGCGCCTGCACAAGGATTCAATCCTGGTGTATGCTTCAATTGTGGGATACCATGACATTGTCGAGGGATCGCACAGCACCCAGGAGTATTAAGTGAGAGGACATTGTCTATTTCTTCTATGGCAAGAAGGGTTATATAAGAAGAGACTGCTATCTTTGCAAGCAAGCAGAGCCTGGATCAACAGCCATGATCAACCAAGCGCGTGTCAATGCTATTATTCCAGGAGGAGCAGGATTCGATGCCGTTGAACAGCAAAATCTCGAAGGTACGCTTATCCTCTATAATAGTTGCGCATTAGTCTTATTTGGCACTGGAGCCATATTTCGTTCATAGCACACAGAGTCGTACGAAAATTATGTTTAGAACCTCAACGTAGCTTTGAATGCGTTTCACCCTTGGGCGTCATTGTAAATTGAGAAAAATTTGCAAAGAGTGTGCACTGATTTTAGACGATCGAGAGTTACCTGTAGTTTTGATTGTTCTATCAATGAGTGAGTTCGATGTAATCTTAGGAGTTGATTGGCTAACAAAGTTCAGTGCTAAATTGGACTGCATTAGTAAGACAATTTCCTTTGTATTACCAGGAACATAATCGTTCACTTTCTAGTGTAATCCATTAAATGATGCATTTTTCACTACCCGTTTGGCCACGATAGAAAGCACCAATACAGAGACTACTACCGTTTAGATCCAGTGGCATGAGAGTTTGAGGACATATTCTAAAACATCTCCAGCTTGCCCCCAAAGTGAGAGATTGACTTCAACATTCATTTAATGCTAGGAACAACACCAATATCGAAGACTCTGTGTCATATGGAACTGACAGAGATGCAAGAGTTGAAAAAGCAGATTCAAGAGCTAGAGAACCTTGGATTCATTCAACCTAGCACTTCACTGTGGGGAGCACTAGTGTTGTTTATTAAGAAGAAGGATGGATCAATGTAACTCTGTATAGACTATAGAGAGTTGAACAAGGTTACGATCAAGAATAGGTACCCACTATTGCAGATAAACGACCATTTTTTTTATCAATTACAGGGAGCTGTAGTATTTTTAAAGATCGATCTGCAATCATGGTACGATCAGTTACTTGTTCGAGAAGAGGATGAGCCAAAGATAGCTTTTCGTTCGAGGTATGGGCATTACGAGTTCCTGGTTATGCCATTTGGTTTGACCAATGCCCCAACGGTGTTTATGGATTTGAAGAATTGGGTTTTCAGACCCTATTTAGATTGGTTTGTTACTGCCTTTAGTGATGACATCTTGATCTATTTAAAGACTACAGAAGAGCATGAGCAGTATTTGAGGATTACCTTACAGACCCTTAAAGACAATCGACTTGTCACCAAGTTCAACAAGTGCGAGTTTTGCCTCAAGGAAGTTAAGTTCTTAGGACATGTTGTTTCTCGGGAAGGCATCTCAGTGGATTCTACCAAGACCAATGCAGTAATGAATTAGAGCCGACCTAGATATTCTTCAGGGATTATAAGTTTTCTTGGGTTAGCAAGGTATTATCGTTGCTTTGTGGAAGGAATCTCCAAGATTGTAGCCCCACTCACTAGTCTCACGAAGAAGGAGACCAAGTTCGAGTGGAAGATAAGGACGAACGCACTTTTCAAGAGTTGAAAGAGAAGACTTCTACACCAGTGTTAGCCATTCTGATAAATGGAGTAAGATTTTTTTTTATCTACAATGATGCTTCATATCAAGGTTTAGGATGTGTACTCATGTAGGACGGAAGAGCTATTGCTTATGGATCCAAGCAACTAAAGCAGCATGAGAAGAACTACCCGATACATGATTTGAAGTTGGCAGCCATTGTATTTGCACTCAAGATATGGAGACACTATCTGTTTGGAGAGCAGTTCGAACTGTTTTTCGATCATAAGAGCTTAAGATATTTATTCTTGCAGAAGGAGCTTAACATGAGGCAGAGATGGTAGATGGAGTTGTTGAAAGATCATGACTTTACTTTGCAATATAACCCTAGTAAAGCAAAGGTAGTCATAGATGCTTTAAGCCGAAAGCCTCACAACACTGTTGCTTTATTTATGATTAGAGAATGGCAAGCTCTTGAGAAAATGATAGAATTTAGAGTTTAGCCCATTGAAATAGAATAAGGAAGAATATTGGGATGCTTGGTAGTACAAGCTACACTCATTGATCGAATCATAGAGGCTCAACAAAAAAAATGTAGAACTACGCAAGTGGTTCAATAAGATGACAGCCAAGGATCTAACTAATTGGAGTATTGGGAACGACTGAGGTTTCAGATTCAAGAACAAGCTTGTTATGCCAGATGCCAACAATATCAGAAAGGATATTTCAGAAGAAGTGCATAAATCAAAACTAATTATACATCCTGGAGGGACAAATATGTACAAAGTTCTAAAGAGGACTTTCTGGTAGGAGGGCATGAAGAATGAAGTTGCTAGGTGTGTGTCAGAGTGCTTGACTTGTCAGCAAGTTAAGGCAAAACACTGGAATCCTATAAGACTTTTACAGTCGTTGCCAATTCCACAGTGGAAATGGGAACACATCACAATGGATTTTATGGTAGGTTTGCTTTGATCTCAGTAGAACCATGATTCCATTTGCTTGATTATGGATAGGCTCACTAAGTCAGCTCATTTCATCGCTTACAATATGAACTATTTAGTGGAAAATTGAGCTGATTGTATCTGCAGCAAATTATGAGACTGTATGGTGTGCCAGTCACCATTGTGTTAGATTGCAATTCAAGATCCCCAACAGAGTTTTGGGATAGTCTTTAGACGGCTATGGGGACGTTATTGAAATTGAGTTTTGATTTTCATCTTTAGACCGATAGGAAGACAAAGCAAACAAACCAAGTAATGGAAGATATGCTTCGAGTATGCGTGCTAGACTTCGAAAGCTCGTGGGAGACTCATTTGCCGTTAATAGAGTTTGCTTACAACAATAGCTACCAGTCAAGTATAGGAATGGCACCTTTTGAAGCGTTGTATAGAAGACCTTGCAGATCACCATAGTGTTGGGCAAAAGTTGGAGATGGAAAGCTTCTAGGCCCAGATTTGGTTCGAGAAACCAATAAGAAGATTATAATTGTCAGAGAGAAGATGAAGGCAACACAAGACAAACATATAAGCTACATGAATTTGCACCACAGAGATAAGGAATTCAGTGTAGGAGATAACGTCTTGCTCAAGTATCTCTGATTCGAGGCGTTGTGAGGTTTGGACAGAAGAGAGAGAAGTTGTCACTTCACTACATTGGACCGTTTGAGATCTTGGAGCGCGTAGGCAAAGTCGCCTATAGACTAGCATTGCCACTGAAGATGTCAGGAGTCCATGATGTCTTTTATGTCAGTATGTTGAAAGAGTATCATCAGGGTGCTACGCCATATGTAATCGATTTTAAGGACATAAAAGTGAATGACATTGCATCGTATCAAGAGAGACAGGTGCAGATTTTGGACAGAGAGATCAAGAAGCTGAGGAACAAGGAAATCCGGTTGGTGAAAGTTTTGTGGACTCACAACAACGTAGAGGAAGCTTCATGGGAATTAGAATCTAAGATGCCCATCAAGTATCCGGAGTTGTTTGACACGAGTTAGCTCATATTTCGTGGACGAAATCCTTTTATAGGTGGTGGAGAGGTGTAACACTAGTAATTTTTATTATCTATAATGTAATTTTCGGATATATGTATTGATATTTTCTATAATCGATATTTTCTATATATGAGATTTTGAGAATGCTTGACATAACACGTGTATTCATGCATAGCATAGCATAATTCATGCTTTCAAAACAAAACTTTACTTTACTGCTAAACTCGAGCGCTCGAAGCGTGAGCGCTCGAACTCATTGCTCGTGCTTGAGCATAAAAAGTGTAAAAAAGACTATTTTGCCCTTAGGACTTGAAAACTCTATAAATATCAGACCATTTCCTGCATTTTATGTTTATAGAACAGAGGGTTTCAGACAGAGAGCTTTGGTGAGCGAGAGTTCATGATCACACACACACACATACACACATACACACACATATCTATTAGGGATATATACTAAAAGTCATGCTTTATGTAGTTGATTTATTATTCATTTAATAAAATCAATTATTCCATTTTTATGAGAATCTGTGTGGGCAATGTTTGCATTATATTGTTTATTTAATATTGTGCATGTGTGTCTCTTATTCTACATAGTAGGTGGTTCGGTGTTTGGAGTTCGGCTTACACATGGGAGATCAGACCATCAGATCTTGTAGAATGTAAGAATTTAGTTTATAGTCTTAGATGGGATTGGGCACACCATCGGTAGGACTACAACATGGTGATATAGTAGGTTTGTCTTAACAACGGGAAACGGTATAGTTTCAGCTCACTATGCTGATACACTTTGTGTATTAAACGGGACAAACTTGGGGTGATTATCTTTGTAATGACTTATAAGATAATTAATACCTCATAGCTATTATGAGTGCTTATGCTCTAAATCCTAAGTTAATTTATAGATATGTAAATTTGGTATTTACACTTTGATCCCTAAAAGGGTGAGATCCTTAAATGGGTCAATATCTCATTGGATTGGGTGACAATATTAATTGTGTAGTGGATATTAATTAATGATGAAATCCATGCCTCAATTTTGAGATTGATGATATCCCCTTGAGAAAGCTTATATGGTGGATTTTTATCTGACATATCAGGTAAGTTAAATAGAGGATCTCAAGGAATTTTAAGAGATTAATTAAATATGATTGTCAGTAATTATATTTAATTAATGGATATCTGTAATCTTAACGCGGGGAGATGAAAAGCATTTAATAAAATGGAGCTCAAAATATATTTTTGAGATAAGGGTAGGAGTGTAATTGTAATTCTTTAGTGATATGAATTCTAATTTATGAAAATAGGAATCTGATTCAGTTCGAATTAGGGTTTCCTAACTCCATAAGCATGCCTATTCTTTATTGACTTCTTATGGTCCCTATCGTAGCCTATATATATGGTGCTTTGGCTCTCTTCTCAGTTTGTGTTTTTCCATCAAGAGTATCATAACTCGGAATAGAAAAGAGAGCGCAAAAAGGGAGGGTAGAAAACAGAAAGGATTTCGAAAGAGCCCACACTCAATTCGATATTCTGGCAGCAGAGGAATACGGTAGAAGATCATGAGCTATTATCAAGCCCATGTTCTCAAATCGTCTACTACATTAATCTAATTTTGCAGTTCATGGTAACCCTAGTTCCGCTCTTGTAGGGTTGTTGCAGCTTTCATGTAATTTTTTGCAGTACCAACTTATACGCGCTGTCAATGGATTCTGGGAATGCAGTTTCCTAACAACATCTTCATATATTTTGCTCTTGCATGCCCTAAATCCTCCACATACAAGATCATCTAAGTGTTCCTACCTCAAGGATGCTGCATGTTTGAAGTTCCTTCAAGTCCTTGTTAGTTTCGTCTCTTGATTCTTGGGTATTCTTAGGGTATTTGAAATCCTAAGCTCAAGATCTTCACCATCTTCATCTCTATCTCAAATTATATATATATATATATATATATTGCATCATCTAATTGATTGGTGAATGCAACAACTTATACATAACATGTATATATGCATGAATAATATATTTTAGATGTTGCATGTATGCTTTGATTTGAGATCTTAAGATTTTATATGTTAAAATCGTAGTTATGTTACTAAATGGTAAAATATGCTGGAAAACTACAGAACCCGAGTGCTCAAGCCCGGAGCGCTTGAGTGTCCAGAGCACTTGAGCCTCATAGTATTTGAATGATTTGCTTGTTTATAGCATAGATAAAAAATGACCTATGTTACGTGTTGCACTACGAGCCCTGTTAGTTGTACCCTGAGTTGTATAAGACAATAGGTATATGTACAACAGTTATGCGTTTCCTAGAGTTATACATTATGCTTATTCCGTGGTATCAAGCTTAATTGAATTTGGATGTAACTCTTGTATATGATGAATTTTTTTTAGAAGTGAATGGTTGAATAATTCCTTATATGTTAGTATTCTTAACTAGATGATTGTATATTGCTACTGGATTATTATGATCAATTTTGTGATGATTAATGGAAATGCATTGGGTCGGGTCACTAACGGCAGAACGATTAATTACGCGAATAATATACTTTAAAGGAGAAGTGTGTTGATGGACGTGAGAGGCATATGTTGTGTTGAAGAATCTCATCGGTTGTACCGTGTGTGTTTGCATCAGTTGTGCAACCTCATTGGTCTTGTTGTCAGTTGTATTGTGTTCATATAGTGTTCTGTGTGTCATGGAGCTAGGGCAGAGTTGGACTAAGTGTTGAGTTAGGGTCGAATTGGGCTAGGAGTTTGTGTTGTGGTCGAATTGGGGTTGGTGTCATGTTAGGGCCGAATTGGGCTAGGTGGTTGAGTTAGGGCCGAATTGGGCTAAGAGTTGTGTCGTGGCCGAATTGGCTTATTTATGAATTTGAGACCGAATTGGGCATGGTTGTCCTGTGTCGTGTTAGTATCATCGGTTTAGGGTTGTTGTGGTTGTGGACAAAAGCTAGTACTGCCAGTGTTGTGGTTGTGCGTTGATATATAGGAGCTAGTACTCTCAGTTTGTGAACTGTTGGCAAGGTAGATTCGTGTGTGTTGTGTTTGCATCACCATGGTTGCATAGTCAGAAAGACTGTTGTATTTGGTTGATGGCTTGCATAACGTCTCAATAACCTATCAATAAGAACTTAAATGGTGTATATATTCATATTGTGTACGGTTTGTAGTATTTCACTCAGCTTTCAGCTGACGGAGTATGGCCCTGGACATCTGTGTCTAGCTACTGTAGTTCTAGGTATAGGAGAGGCTATTTTGCAGGGCGTGTACTATGGAGATGAGAACGTAGACGAGGAAGGTTGGGGCTTTGCCAGTTGAAGAAGAACTCGTGTGAAGCCGTTTCATTCCTGTTGGGAATGTTATTTATCTATCCTTTATGTTGTTGTTATCGGCCATTTGGCCTTAAGACTTTTGTACCTTTTGGATTTGGATTATTGTAATATAAGTACGTAATGTGGAGACTTGTATGACTTTGATGTTGCTTTCGCTGAACTAGGCATTCCACTGCTATTGATATTAAGTTATTTCATATTTCTGTTGTTTGGACAATCATGTAATCTTCAACCTATTATGAGCCTACGAGTTCGATATGAAAGTTTACTTCCTTTAATTAGCACTACACCGGGGCGTGACACAACTAGCAAAGCAAGAGAACAACTAAGGGCCCTTGGAAGAGGCGTTGGGTAGAGGGAGTTTTTAGAGAGAGGTGGGGTAAAATATATGAGTAATACTTGGGGCACAACCAAACACACAACTTTTGGGACACAACCTAATTAATGTGTCTATCTCTCTCCTGTGTCATTGTGGGGTCCAGTGACATCACAGGAGAGAGATAGACACATTAATTGGGTTGTGTCCCAAAAGTTGTGTATTTGGTTGTGTCCCAAGTTTTACTCAAAATATATTTAATCCGTTAATTTTGACGATAATGGTTTTATTTCACTCACAACTACAAATGGGTTGAGTGTCAGCCTTTCATGAGGAGTAAAATGAAAATGAGTTTAGGCACATGATCCAATCTATTTAACGGAATCTAATGTTATCTTGAAAATAAAGGCCACACAAAGTTGGACCATCCGGCCACTGTCATGTGTCTCCTGTACTTGGATCCACATTGAATAAATGCTCAATCTCTTCTTGGATTGAAGTTGACAAATCTAAATCACCTTATCTGATCAAGCATATGTGGCTTAGTGATTCTAAATTCTCCCTCGCTGTACTTTCAAGAGGTTCCACAGGATTTAGTGAATTAGTGCGATAGCAATAGCTGAAAAAAATGCGAAAATGAAAGGTAAGGTTGTTGATCTATCTCTGTCTCTCACTTGCTATATCACAGAAAAAAAATTGAGGAAATGAAAGATAAAGAATGTTGTTCTATCTGTGTCTCACACACTCTGAATTATGAGGAAGACTAGATACCTTTGTAACTTTTCAATATCTAGAAAAAAGTCACCTCAACGGACACTAAAATAATTTACAATGAAGCATTTAAATCACGTAATTTCAATCATTCATAAATTTATTTGTGCTCCCATGCTAGTTATATGTAAAGTTCGTGCAATATACGGATATAAAATAAAGGCCAGTTTGGAATAGTTTTTGCTTTTGCATTTCAATCACAAAAAACAGTTTTTGGCCAAAAGCTTTTGGTTAATCGTAAATTTCTTAAGTTGGCTCGCTATTTTTGCAACTGAACATAAAATTGATTTGTCAAAACACTTTCACTTTAGCTTTCCGAAGAGTCTAAACAATGTTTGCCAAACTAGACCTACGTATACATCAGAGAAGAGTCAAACTTAAATTCATTTTGCAGTTATAAAAAAACTATTAGGGTCACTCACTTTGTGAGTGGTGAGATTATAGGGGAACTTACAAGTAGTTTTTTTGTGATATTTTTATGGCTTTTTAATCTATTATATACATTTAGAGTAAAGATTGAGACAAACTCAAAGACACAATTTTTGAGATACAACCTAAAAGATGTGTCTATATCTGTCGTGTGTTATCATTGAACCCCACAGTGACATAAGAGAGATATACACATCTCTTGAGTTGCGTCCCAAAAATTATCTTTGGGTGTGGCCCAAATATTACCCATACATTTATTAGGGAAAGAAACTTAATAGATTTTGTATAATTATTGATGGTAAAAAATTTTCTCATGGTACCCCTCCTTTTATATAATAGAATATATGTCTTATAAATATGAATTAATAACATATTTCTCATTATTGGCTGTTAACACATGCCTTCTCAGCCAATCTCTCCTCTAATTTCAGCAATGCCCCTGCAAAAACTCAGCAGAATATTTCATTGTACTTGTAGAGGCTCATTATTTGATAAATTATTGAGGACTTACATATCTATTATATCTATTATATAAAAGACAAGGCCAAAACCCTTCCCACAATTTGCCAAGTGGCATTTTGTATATTTTCCTTTTTTCCACCTAGGATTCTCTATTAGAATTTTCTAAAATTTACATTTTTTTATTTTTATTTTAGCAATTGATTTTTTTTTTAAATCATCAATTGAACATGTCTCTCTATTTTCTCAACCACTCTTATTGTTATAGATATAATAGATTTCCTCTTCTTTTTTTTTTTTTTTTTTTCAGAAGTTAAATAAACTTAAACCGTCAAGGAAACTAAAGGGTCTCTCACTCTTTCATGCACATCTCTTTAGATAGGATAAGAAACACTCATAATACATGTGTGCTTTTTTTTATTGCATAACACGTGTTTGATTTGTGTAATCCATTTATTGGGCTCTTTGAGCCTTTTATATCAATATACATATATACATGATGTTGATGTTGATGTTAAAAAAATAATAATAATAACATTTCATTTTCGTTTAGGATCAAAGCATCTATTCGATTAATCAAAGTTTTTTGTTTGTCTTTTTTCCTTTACTTGGTTTGCAAATTTAGAGTAGGAAAAAATGGAAAATGAAAGAAAACTGTTTTTCTGTACCAAAAAAATAAAAGAAAAGAAAGAAAGAAAACTGTTTTTAATTCTGATTTTCTTTCTCTCAAATTTATTTATTTATTTATGATTTTTTTGCACAGAGATTGTAAAACATAAATGGAACCCATATGGGGAGCATGGGAATGTAAAATATAAATAGAACCCAATTGGAAGCCTAAAAAACTTAGGCCTTGCAAGGTAACGTTGTGGTTTTTGGTTTTCAATTTTTCCTTCCATTTTTTGTATTGAGAGTTGCCTGTTATCAATACAAAAAATGAAAACAAAAAACTAAAAATCAAAAACCACAACATTTCCATGCGAGGCCTTAGTTTTTTTTTTTGGGTCATACGTTTACCATTCAAAGATGCGAGTTTCGATATATTTGCATATATAAAAATACCTTTGGCAAATTCCCGTGCATTTGCACGGGTTGTCGACTAGTATATATATATATAAATAACTAAAATAAGGACATACAGTGAGGCTCTAAACAGGGTTCTGTCTCTTTATTAAAGAGAGTATTTCTATTTTAGCCGTCAGATCCAGTTTTTAAACACGATCCGACGGTTAAAACAGAGGCCCTCTGTTTAATAAAAAGAGGGCTCCCTCTCTGGAGAATTTTCGTAAGGACACTTGTATATATGATATATATAAATGTGCCAATACTCATAAGTGTTTTACACTTTTATCAATCGCTGTAGTTTCACTTAAGTATTCTCTTAGAGTTTTAATAAGCTTAGTATGCCATTTTTTTTTTTTTTGGTGTGCCTATGAGAATCCTAATTGTTTTTTTTTTTTTTTATCTATATAATGTTTATTATGTTCATATGCCACGGTTCATTTTTTGTTTTCTTTCCTATGAAATAAAGTCCTACATAGATTCTATCTAAAAGTCCATGAGAGAGTCCTATAAAGACTTTATCTAAAACTACAATCAAAAGACTTATATATTTTAACTTCTTTTAACTTTTTCCTTCCAACTAGTTAAGTCATTGTTTGCTAGTAGTTTGTGTGGGCGTGTCAGTGTCAAACGGGCTCAGTGTGTGTGCAAACTAATTTCTTATACACTTGAGTGAATGATACTCAAGCCTTTAAGATCTGATTTCTAAACAGAGTGATTGTGTATGATGAGTAGGAAACTACCCTCATCAAAAATCATATGGCAGCACTGAAGCGCACAAGCCAATTAGTGTAGAGTTTACCAAGTAAACAATCACAAACGGTTTAATAAAATATGAAGATATTTTATTGAATGTTTGGAAAATAAAACATACGACCAAAGAACAAAATCAGAACATGCTCTGATTGTTCAAAAGATTAAAAACAGTAAACAATAACAAAAATGACAGACCCATTTGCTATGGATGCAGAATAACGAGAACATAAAGGTTCGAATGCTTTGAATGTTGTGTTGAATGCTATTTTGAGTGCTGTTTTCGAGATGACGATGAGTCCTTTGCACGGTTGGCCTGCTTCTGTATTTATAGCGGTTTTGAACAAATTCTAATAAGATAAGTATTCCTTTAATTGCGCTCCAGGCAAATTGATTGATTATAGAATCCTCCCATTCTCAAACTCCTGCCTTATCTGGAGTCTTGATTGATTCAATCCCAATATTCTAGGGATTAGCCTTCCATATCTAGCTGGATGTTTTAAAGATGAAATCTCAATAGAGATTTGATTCCTTTCCCAAACAGACTCTGCTTCCTTAAAACTAGGATGGCGTCACCATGACAACTAAGAGCGGAACCACCTTCCCTATTTGGCTCATTAGGCTAGCATTATCACATCTTCAGCCAGATCGGGTTCACATCTTCCAATTGTCACACCTCATGATTCCATGCCCGATATCCGTCTTGGCATGCTTATAACCAATCGGGCTCTAGGAACCAACTTTCACCATCTCCTTCCAGTATGGTGTCCGATCGCCTTGTGCACTGCTACTATCATCCATCGGGCTTACACTGATGCCAGCTCATACTCTTCATATGCCCGAAGAGCTTTATCTATGCTTAGCCTCCCAATCGGGCTTCCATACCTGCTATAGTGCCCAACTGGTCAGTACACAACCTAATTTACCCATCGGACTCTGCCAAACTTAAGATAACAACCTTATCTTTTTGAACCACGTGATGTTTACCTCTTGAGCCTGATGAGCCTTTGTAGGCCCTGGGCCGGACACTCCATATTCTACTATAGGTCGGCCATTCTTAAACCCATTTCAACATTCCATCCAGGCTCGAAAACCTTTGGCAGTTTTTGGATGCAAACAATTGCCCCCCAAAAGGTCATATCGAACATCCTGCCCTTGGTTGATGTGATGTTTTGAATTTGAACCTGCCACGTGTCCACTGTGCAGGGCTTGTCAGATCATTGAGAATCCCACCAGTTACTCCACATTAAATGCTAAGCGCATAAAGTGAGGAGATTTTCAAAAATCTCTTCAGTTTCCCTTCTTACTTGCGTCTCTTTCTTTCTCTAGAACCAATAGCATCTATAGCCTCTCTCTCTGAACTCCATTTTTGCCTACAAAGAACTTCCATCTCTATTGCATAAATGGCTCCAAAAACTGCTCCGACAGCACCATCCAAGGGTAAGAAAACTTTCCTGGATGCTTCTCCCCCCAGAATCGTTGCAAGGAGGTGAGGGTACTGGCTAAAGCCCATGCCTCAGAAATCTCTATCGAAAGCTTCACCCCTTATAGCACTTCTGATGGTACCTAGGCAGTGTCTGGCCTTAGCACGGCGTTCTGCAGTGACTCTCCGGCGACTTTTAACTCCAACTTTTCGCTGATGGAAAATGAACCATTCCTCCAGTTACCTACCAACTAGAATAAGGCCTGGACTGCTACACACCCAATTAGGGGCTGGCCCACCCCTGCTATAGACTGGGACAAAGTGGGTGACTAGGGTATCGGCTTCTAAGGTCAAACTCTAGAAGCAAACGGGCATCTATGATGCCATTATGCTAAGCCAGACACGGCTTGAAATGGACCGATCTCTTTTTTTCTCTGCTCTATTATTCTGGTCTTCATCTTGCAACGAACTCCTCTTTCGTTGCGGGCCAATGGCACCAACAATCAAAGATATCAGCTACCTACTTGGTCTCTGTCCTCGTGGGCAAGAGATTGTCCCAGGCTTATTTGTTGGAATGGCCAGCTTCACCTACCCCCAACAAGAAACTGTCAGAGATGGGGCCATATCATATGGACCGATCATAGCTTACGATGGCTTTCTCACTGCCTGTATGTGTGTTGATGAAACGGAGGTGTCCAATGCTGAGCATACCGTATTTCTCATCTATTGGCTCAACAAATATCTTTTCTGCTCGGCCAGTCTGGCCATAACCAAAGAATACACTACTCAAGCCTTGGCTCTAGCTTCAGGAAAACCTATGGCCTTGGCTACTTTAGTCTGGGCTCACTTGGTTCATAGAGTGACCGATTTCGTCCAATCGGGTTTTAGTGCTAGAGGAAGTTCGATCTAGATCTTGCAGCTCTGGCTATACTCTTATTTCCCAGAGTTTCAGCCAGCTGTCCGTCAGATGGCCAATATCCCTAGTTTTCCTGTCTAGTATATGGACATTGCTCCCTCTTCCCACTCCTTCAAAGAGTGTTTTACCTCCTTCTACCAAAGGTGCTCCTCCCGGGCTCCTCATCTCTTCACCCCTTTTTTCTCTCTTCAATTCTCTTCATTTCTCTAACTCTCTAACAACCCCTCCATTTGGGGTCCGGGCACTCAACTTACTTACAATGAAATCTTCACTAGCTACTTGGTAGGTAGTGACATTATTTTCATTCCGAGCCTCCCTACCAGTAACAATAAATGTGGGTTGGATTATTATTTTGTGCCACTGTACGCTGGTCAATTTGGGCTCTCTTAACTGGTGCCCATTCTGCCGACTACAACCGTCAACGTGGACTGGGTGGAATGCAGCCTGATCATAATGACGAGCAGGTAAAAAAAATCAAGGAGCGATCGGACAGGCTGAAAGCGGCATTCAAGTTTACTCCATTCTCGGCCCGACCGATTATCTCTGAAGAATTCACAAAATGGTGGTCTGAACGGGCGTCCCATATATTCAGGGGTACTACTGATGAGCTATTACAACTTTTTACCACGTCATCGGCTATAGAGGCCGACGCAGCTACTATTGCATCGGTGGCTGCCCAACTAAAATAGGTTGCCAGGAGGCCCGCTCGTAAGCAAGCACCAAGCCAAGGGCCGACAAAGAAGAAGAAACAGCCGTTAGCCTCATCCACTCGGGTATTATTCTTTTTTATTGAGTGCTTGCTCGTTCTTCACTGTTACTTGTTTCTAACCATTTTCCTTACATTTTTGCTTATGGATGAGGGATCTGAAGAAGATATACTACTTGCTGGGGCACAAACACAAATAGCTCGACCCCCTGAACAAATGGCAGCCTTTCTCGAACGAGTTACTGAGAGGGTGGTTCCTCTGAGGGTAGTTCTACCTCTCACTCCCTCGGACAAAGATGATGCTCCCATTTCAACTGGAGAGGACGCACCCGAGCAAGTGATTCTCTCGTCCAACAGTGAAAGTTTATTTAGTGCTGAAACTGTTGGGTTTGTGCCCTCAAACCATTACTTTATATATGAGACATTGACATTTTAATATATGGATATCAGCTTTACATTTAGTTATGTATGTTTCTTTCATGAGATGATTGTTATCCTTAAGTATCATTGTAAGTAATTCGTGTATGTATGAGATACATACAAGTGAGATACGAATTACTATTCTTTGTTACTTAGAATGTGTCACAGTGGATGATGAGACTGG